>CM056448.1:20605852-23210852 GCA_029783895.1 Triplophysa bombifrons
ATGCTTCGCAGCTTCAGGACTTGGACGAATGGCCATAATTGATGGAACCATGAGTTATGCACTCTACAAGAAAATCCTAAAAGAGAATGTCTGGTCATCATTTTGTGACCTCAAGCTTTAACGCACTTGGGTTATGCAGCAGGACAATGATCCAAAACACACAAGCAATTCCACCTCTCAATGGCTAAAAAATAAAAATAAAGGTTTTGGAGTGGCCTAGTCAAAGTCCAGATTTAAATCCAATTGAAATGCTGTGGCATGACCTTAAAAAGGCTGTTCATGCTCGAGGACCATCAAATGTGGCTGAAATAAAACAATTCTGCAAAGTGTGGGCCAAAATACTTTTTCACACCCCTGTATACAAGTAGTATTAACAAATTCTGTGGCTCATGTTTTTAAAACATTTTAATATGGTGATGTGAGACGAGCTTAACAGCGATCCGTCAGTCCACAGTGTGTGAACTTAAAATATTTAAACTAGCTTGCGATCTGACTTGACAAAGATTTAGGAAACGCTTAGAAATGATCTTTGATATTTTCTGTATATTATGAAGTCATTATAGATGAAGTGAAGAAGCGTTAAATAAGTCAAGACAATACTAACCCTGTGGTGACGCAGTTTTATACTCTTGTGAAAAATACGAATAACATTTTAAATTTTCTAATAATTATTCCGGATCATATATTCAAACATTCGTGCACATCCCTACTTTTTATGTACTTGCTAAATAACTGATTCTGTTTGTTAAGAACCAAAAAAATGACAGATTGTAGCTTTACATGTGTGAGCATTCGTGTACATCGCTTTGTACATTTCCATTGCACTCACACACGTGTCTGTGCTGCTCTGCTCATTAGACTTTCCATCGGCCCCAAAATGCACCAGTGAAAAGGGGTGTACAAATCCGAAGCAATGTCATGATGATGGTAAAATAGGGAGATGTAGATTAATCAGGGTAAATAGGGATTCTTGAACTGTTGTTTGCAGCACAGCTCACACCGTTTGCTTCCCACGATGCAATGCTTACCTTTCAATCAATCACACCCTGTAAATTAAAAATTATTCATGCCACTACTTTTATATTGTTCAGGAGCAAGGAAACAGACAATCCCGAGCAAACCTGACTGGGTAAATGCAGAGGGATCATTCATCATTCACTAATACTATTCTCTCTCTGGATTACACAGACTTGACCTTGGACCATTCATTCAGACACACATAAACTCCCTCTTCAGCCATTCAGACCTTCATATATCTGTACTCATACACACTCGCATCAATACAAATACTCACTGAACTAAAAGCACAAACACATCCAGGAATTAACTTATGAAAAACATGAAAAAAAAGAGTAACAAAATTAGTCGACACACAGGAAAACAAAAGCAACAGTACACCAAGAACAACAACGAAAAACATTAAGAACACACAAAAAACACACAGAATCTGACACTGACACAGTTAGAGACACCTCTGAAAAACAGCCGCATTTCTTTGATTAGAAAAATTCGAATCAAATATTAACAAATATTTCATTTTCAAATTTTGACTATAATTTGTTTTAGATAATGCACTGCTGTGGTGAACAGCCAATTCTCTTCACTGAATGTGTGTGTTTGAGAACATGCAAACAGATACAATACATACAATGTTTGTGTATGTGTGTGTGAATCTTACCTCTGAATGCCTTGAAACGTGCTGCTTGCCATATCTACAATGCCACCTGTAGGTCTGGCTACCACTCCAACCAGGCCTTTCCCAATACCCTTGAAGAAGCCTGCAGCCCCCTCTTTCTTTGCCCCTAAACCAATGGCACATTATTTTTATATGCTATATACACTACCATTAAAAACAAATGACTAATTGATCATATTTAAACGTCCAGTTTCAAGTCATCTATTTCAAAAACATTATATAAAATAACATTTTAGTTTTGTAATTAAATTAATTATGTTGGCACAATTGTGTTGGCACTGAAGAATTCTAACATTTATATGCAGATTGTATGGCATGGCACAAATATATTGTTGTCTACAAAACTCATTTCTGACATTTAAGCAGAAGCCATAATATAAAAAGGTTTTTAAGATCAGGATATCGGTCAACCAATTATAACTTTTGACCGGTATGGTATATTCACTCATATCTTTGCTGTCCTTCTGAAACCTTGTACCATAAATCATTATTATTAGTCAACCTTTATGTTTATCACTGGGTTTTGCAAATATTCAACCAATAAAAAATATTCAATATTGCTTGTCAACTACGACAGCACAACATTTAATCATCAAAAAAGAATTGTACAGTGTTTCTTTTATTTCTTGTTAAACGGTGAATGTGGGCTATTACTTACTCAAAACAACCCAACTGCAGTTTGATTGACATCCTCCGTTTTTGCAAATGAACTCTTCATTCATAGTTTTAAATATTGTATATTTACAATGCATCATAAATGAATAGTTAAAATATTACATATCTTATTCCCATTATTGCATAAAAAACCCATGAGTGTAACATGAGTAAAACCACTGTACCTTCCACAGGTTTGGTCACAATTCCTGTTACGCCACCAACCACTCCCTAACAACAGATTTAATGAAGACATCTTCAGACATCATGTAACATGTGTATGTTTGATACTGACAATGTAATGATTAAGCATGTCATCAGTTTTATTTAAAATTCAGAATGTTCAAACTTTTGAGTAGTTACAGTATGTTGGAACTTGTGCTCAATACCTTGAAGAAGCCAATTCCTCCTTTTGCAAGACTCTCCCCGAAATCTTTAGTGGGTCTGTTCATCTCCTCCCTCCTCTTCTGCTGATATTCTTTGTCCATAGTAATGGCAGCCAAGCCTTTGCCTACAGAGCCTGTTATACGAGACACCATCCCAGCTGCGCCCCCTAGGATGTGAAACTCAGTAAAGATTTTCGGTAAATATACTGTATGTATGTTGAGAAAAGCTGGTGGACTTACCAACTGTGTGTCCTAGTAAACTACGGACACCAATAACAAAACCTTCTGCAAATTCTTCAGGTCCCTGAACAGCCCCCTGCGTACAAAAATGGCACAAATGTGATTTTGAAATTGAGCAGAACACACTAAATACAAATTGATAAACGTCCAACAGTGTACAGAAGAATGATAAGCTTTGATCTAGTCTGTTTTGGTATAGTTTGAGAACAGAAGTTTAGATATTGTCTGAAAGCAGCACAGACAAATGTTTTGTTTCAGCCCAGACGTGTTACAGTCCTGTTCTGAAATCTAAGCTCACACAGTACATCTACAATCACAAACAAAGACTTACATTAATATTCACTTAAAAAGTCACAATGGATATATAAATGCTCAACATGTGTCTGACCTGGATGGGCTCATAAAAGAAAGCCTCTACTCCTTCTGACAGGCCGCGAATCAGTCCGAAAGGATTTCCAAGAACATCCAAACCCAAAACCAGCACATACATCTGTGTCAGGAACTACGAGGGGAAAAGCCATTCTGAACTTCTGTATTTCTTACATTGACATGAATACGCATAATACAGGAGATATGTATTCAGTCATGTAATAAACTCGCTGAGGTGTAAAGGTGTATTTGGATCACCCACTTGTTCAGTGTAGTGTCTGATCACCGCCCACATCAGTTTATCTCGCCGGTAAAACTGATATTTCACCTCAAAATAAGCCAGTCTGGATGAAGAGCAAGAGAAAGGTGTGAATTGAAACCCATGTGAATTTTACTTACTAACAGCATTAGAGAGTGTGAGAAAATCTCACTTGAAGATCAAATCATCCACATCGGTGAGCGTGGCCCCAATGCTTTTGAGAAGGAGGTTGACGGACTGGATGGCGACCATATCGCCCTGTTCAGACTCATCTCCACTTGAGCCCAGAGACAGACTCAGGTGCAGCTATGCAAACACACAAATGTTTTTTTGAGTGATACATGATATTAAAGAGTTACATGTCTTGTTAGTTGTCAAGCAAGCTTTCATTCATTTAACAGTCATTTAATCCCGTCTTTCACACAGTATACTGTACATCCTTGTAATTGTACATTCTTTTAAAGGAGGCATGAATTAAAATCACATCATGTAAGTACCAGAACTGAAAACGCCCTTGTTACTGAGATTACATCTGTTATTGACACCATGCCCAGTATGCCCAAGTGTCTTCAATGCATCATGCCCATTAAAACCGAGCGTTTGCAGAGCTAGCCTCAAAATTTGGGTAGAAAACAGCCTATTACTTATTGATTTTGATGTTTTTTGATGTAACAACCAGGCGAACGTCATAAGTAGATCTCATATAACAGTATAAAACAATAAACAAGCACACTTCATGAGACCTTTAACACATATTCATGCTTTATCAAGCAATATCATGTTATAGACTGTGCTGTCCTTCAAAAAGATTACGTTTTTGCACTGTAACAGACTTGCATACTATTATGTATTAACACTGTACATAATAGTAAGCACATAAAAATGATGAAGTATTACTATACTTTTTTACAATACAATATCAACATTCAGGAAAATACTATTATCTTAAAGGGACAGTTCACCCAAAAATAAATATTATGTCATCATTTCCTCACCCTCAGATTGTTCCAAACCTGTACACATTTCTTTGTTCTGCTAAGAAATTTGATATTTGGAAGAACATCAGTAACCAAGCAGACCTCATCCCCCATTGACTCCCATAGAATGAATTTTCCCAACTATGGCAGTAAATGGGGTATAAGATCCGTTTGGATACTTATTCCAAATAACTTTCATGTTCAGCAAGACAAAGAAATTTATACATGTTTGGAACAATCTCAGGGTGAGTAAATGATGAAAGAATTTACTTTTGAATGTGAATGTAAAATGTGATTTAACTGCATTCATCTTTGTTTTAAAAATGTATTAAAGAATTATTAAAAGAAAAAATACAGTTAATCACACCTACATTACCTGCTATTTGTGATGACATTATAAATACTGTATAAAGGGTTATATGATGAATGTAAAAGTAGTTAGTAATTACATTAAATCACAGTGCTCCTAATAAGTGTGCGGCACTACATATTAAATAACTATTTAAGAAATACACATTCCTAATGCAATACACCATAAACACTTGTGAAGGTGAAAATGATGTGCAATTTCTGTGGCTCCAACTAGTATTTAACTCAATGACATAACATTGGCCCAATGTGTTTGGGGTGGGACTATTTTCAACAATGGCCATAGAGGGGTTCGTTTGGAACTTTTTTGACAAAAATGTATTACTTATTATTGCATTTCTGTTTGGTTCTGCTAGTGGTTCAGAAATACTAAACGGTACATCATAACACTACAAACATTTCGTTATATCAGTCCAAGCATGTGTTAGCATGTGGAAGACTGACACAAGGGAGCAGATTTCTTTGCCAAATGATCCTGAAGAGGACATGTGTTGCGATTTATAAAAAGCAGTGGTGCTGATTTATTACTTTAATGGGCGAGATGTGGAAATGCTCGAAGAAGTTCAAGCCCGAGGTGTCTGTCATTGAGCTCTCCATCAGCTGAGCCTGTAACGCGTCCAGATCCTTCTCTATCAGTTTATTCTGATGCACAGAGAAACACACACAATCCAAATGTGTGGATAAACATTGCATAAAGCCACAAGAAAGCAGAAAAATTGAAGTCAGGTCTGATTATTCAATAAATGTTTAGCTTTATTACGTAAGTAACAGTAAGTCACCTTCTCTTTGTTGTCCTGGGAGTCAGCGGTGGGTGTGAACTGGGCGACGATCGCCCCCAAGAAACCCTGATCGATCTTCACCGCCATCTCCTGCACTAATGCCATGAAGTACCTATACAGTAGATCAGCGGTTTGATTTTACACAGGACACTGATCTTATTTAAAAATGTGGTGTGGTTGGTGTAAATCTATGGATCACTCCATGTGAGACTGAAACATAAAGAAGATCATGTGACCAGCATGTGAGCCCAACTTACTTAAACTGCAGGACTTGGCTGTGCTCATTAAACCTTGTGATGATGCTCACGTCGATAAATGGCTTTGGCTCTAAACATAAAAAATGTCAGATTTTTTATCCATCTAGTGTTCATGTCCACAAAAACATCATAAATATTTTAGCTTAGATCCAGTGTTGCTGGTGTAGTGTTTATACCGGTGTCTTGAACAATAGATTTTGGAAGAGGAACAGGATGAAACACGGTGGGAAATAATGCTCCAGCCAGCTGATTATCCACCTAAAACAAAAGTTGAACAATAATTTAACACATAATAACTCAACTACTGCCGAAAATGAAATAAAAAAAGTATAAGATCAGTGTTTGTGTGCGTCACCTGAAGCCAGTACAGCTGTGCACGTAAACTCCTTTGATGTGGCGACTGTTTTAACTCAACGTGAATGCCGGGTAGGAAGTTTCTTCTTATGGTGCAGGAAAAGGGTTGTCTCATTAACATGGGCACCCTTTCAAAGTTCACCTGTTTTAATAAAACAAAACAGGGAACATTTGTATGAACTTATGTAATGAAGTCCACAAAATCAAATGATTGATTCATAATGCACTAAATCAATCTGTCCAATAAAATGCTTCAGGTTTAAAACTTCAGGTTATATCAGAAAGAAAATCATGTTCATTGGCAAGTCGAGCTCTTCAACACATACCGTGTCAACATCTTGTTATAACAAAAAATGAAACAACAAAGCGAGCCAGTCAAGCCAGTTAACAGCGACATTAATCACCTCTAGGCCAGTTTCCAATTTAATCCAGCCTGCTTCCTTCTTGCTGTTGATGTGACTCTGGTAAGCCTTCTCCAGCAGTCCAATGTTTTTGTGGTTGAATGATTTCCAACGGTTCTTTGGCCTCATCTCCCAGACCACACCGGAGCTAAAAGAGAATTACAATCATCATCCTAAGTCTATTTTGCAACATTTCTGACTCACTTTACCATGAATTAATGTATTAAAAATGTACTACTACTAATGTAAATCTACAGTACCTGGTGATGCCAACGTATGCTATCTCCTGCCCTATGTCATTGTTGATGAGTGACAGGCCTAAGTTCTGTAATGAGATGTTGACTTCCTGCTGGAACTGCTCCAGCTCCTCCGCCTGCCGCGCTTTCGTCACTATGCCCACATCTTCAGTGAAGATGAGCACTCGCTGTCGGCCGTCCAGGAAAGACACCCAATGTATCTCAACTAAGCTGTTGTAGGCAAACTGACCACATTCATCCTAAAGAAAACAGCGCAGGAATGACATCACAGTCACCTAAGAACCCAAGTAAATTGAATTACCCAGAATGCCTCTCTAACCTTCACAAGGTCCAGTTCTCCAGAGTGGTCCTGACACTTCCAGCAAAGCTTTCTCACACCTGATGGATCATCCCATGCAAACCGCTGAGCTTCACCGGGTTTAAGTGCCCAAGACTTCTCACAGCCTCTGAATTAACACGCAGACATAAACACACACTTAGTCCCATACATTGATATCAGAATGCAGAAGAAAAGAGATTAGAGTTTCGAAATACAACACTAGTAATTTTTGGGGGAAGATATTCAAGTAGTGCTCAAGTAGATGCAGTGCAACTTACAAGTAAAGTGACAGTTCAACCAAATTTTTTAATTCTGTCAACATTTACTTACCTTCTTGTTATTTCAAACCTTCTTTCTTCCACAGAACACAAAATAACATATTTTGAAGAATGTTGTTAACCGAACAGCGACTGCACCCATTCACAATTCAGGTTTGTGTCCATACATTAGAAGTGAATGGGTGACACTCCTGTTCGGTTACAAACTTTCCTCAAAATATCGTCTTTCGTGTTCTGCAGAAGAAAGGTTTGAAACGACAAGAGGATGATTAGATGATGACATTATTTTTGGATGAAGTATCACTTTTTTATCACTCAGGATTAAACCAGAATCAAATAAGACTTGAAACATGTTAAAATGAAACTTTATGAACTTAAAGTGTGAAACTTAAGTGCAGGTGGAAAGAAATATTTTGAGATGTGAAAGATTACGCGTTTAACACAGACAATTAAAAACGGCAATATTACATTTTTAACTAATTTCAGGCTATTGCGATTTCATAAGAAGTTCTCTATTAACTCGAGGTAGTGCTGACCTCTGGCTGAAGTTGACCGTAGCGTTGGGAGTGTGGTTCACTAGCAGAGCTGGTGCGGCTCCATCATAGTAATCAGTGAAGCTGATGACAGTGGAGTGGTCGGAGATATTCACATCCACTATTACACCACCATACTGTAAGCAAAAAACACGTTTCTGCTTTAACAGCATCAACATTACAGCTAGCATTACACATCACCTGACCCGTTTTTATGAAAACGTGCCATACTTCTACTCCAGCAGAAATGCCCACCTGATCCATACGCATTAGTGTTCCATTATCCTGCTTGTTGAAGAAGAACGACTTGGAGGTAGATTCAGATCCCACAACTCGCACACACAGCTTTCCTGTGCTGGACTCAGGCCACAAAGGCAAACACTGCCGTACACACACAACTGTACAGTTAACACTCACATACGAGTCACCTTTGAGACAATTTTGCTCAGAGAACTTAAGATCTGACCTCGGTGGACGGGATGTAATGCCACTTCTTGCTGAAGTCAACGCTGTTCTGCACTTCTCCAACCTCCAGCTCAAAGGAGGACTTGTTGACCAACGTGTAGAAGGGACTCATGGTAACAATCCGTGTCAGATTAAAGCTGCTCATCTTGATGCTGACCCCCACCTTGAATATCAAATGGGTTTCAGACGGCATGCACACACACACAGAGACTCACGGCAGTAAAAATCTTCAAAGCGTTTACCAGGTAGTCCCCGCATTTGTCTGGACAGCGCACGCACCCGTAACTGCCAACTGTGTCCAGCGAGAACCCGTCCGACCAGGAGCTGGTGGACACACAGAGCTGCATCTGGGATAAAAATTAAAGTTTGTTAAGCTATTAACTGTGATACACTGTGACATACACTGTTCACCCAAAAAATGTAATTCTGTCATGAATTGTTCACTCTCTCGCTAGTTGTTCCAAACCTGAATAAATTTTGTTATTCAGTTGAACACAAACAATGTGTATACACATTTTTAACAACAGAGTTATTCATGACACAGTTTTCATTTTTTGTTGACCTTCCCTTTAAATGGTTGACACAAACAACTAGTATAAAACATGTATTCCATTAAACACCAGAGAGCAATCCAACCTTATTCTTGCTGAAGAAATTCTTCTTTTTGAAGGAGAACAGAATGACGTCTCTAAAGTCAGACGGGTGTTTTACGCACGTGTCCTCTGCGCGATACTGAAGCACACGGGACGTCTTATTGATGATCCAGTATGGACTGTAGATGGACAGGACCATTTTGGCACTCGCACGGGACACGTGCACGCACAAGTCCACAGTCAGCCCCTCAGAGGTGTCGCAGGTCAGGCAGACAGAAAAGAACTCTGGCATTTCGCTGCTGATCTTCATCCGTCCGCTCCAACTACGCCCTTGGTATTTTATCAACGCAAGCTCCATTATTTCACCACTAATGTGTGAGTTAAGCAAATCTGCCGTACTGCCTTCCTGAAGCTCGTAGAAATCAGGAGAACCCTGAGAGAAAAGTCAAATGGTTTGTGGCCTCAAACTCGTGGTTTTACCCATCTAACTAGGTTACTTTGTGCAATATTTCCATAACATCTCATACCTCCAGCAGGTAGCGTATCGAGTAAGGCAGCAGGTTTTTGATGGTCACTGCTGGGTGCAGGTGGATGACATAAGCAGGGTCCCAGTCTCCCTCCCCGTGGCTGGCGATGTAACTCAGGTCATCGGGCACAGCCAGCGTGTTCACCACCAACGGCAGTAAGCTGCTATCTCTGGCGGGACACTGTAACACTGCGTGAACCTCCGAGCTGACATGCACTTGCTCCTTCCATGAGATACAAGTGGTTGACGATTGATATTGATCTTCTAAAGGACCGAGAGGCAGCAAAAACAACTGACTCCTAAAAGAACACACAGAAAAAACATTATTTACAAAGCATGAACAAAGAACTGTGTAATATGCAAGTTTCATTTGGACTTGGTTGTCAAACAAACAGTATGGATATAACTGATTTAGGAGTCTATTCTAAACAATAGGGTGATAAAAGAAAAGAATGACCGATAGACGCCCAGGTTTCCATTTCTGCTTCATACCTGTAAGCTTCCAGAGGAACATGACACTCCTTCTCAGGCTCAGCGACGCCTACGTTCACCAGCACTCCAAGCTCCGAAGAATACTTCAGAAGGGCAAACGGCACCAGGAAATGGTTCTTTACCTGAAAACATAAAGCAGTCGTCATGTTTTAATGTTTATAGATGAACGATCATATGTTTATTCTGACATGTGGCGAGATGGATGAGAATGATGCACCTGCAGGGAAGAGCGCACTGTGATGACTTTGTTGCCCTCACTGGCAGTGATCTGAAGCAGCACGGACACGGCTTCTTCTTGCATGGGTCTTCTAATGTTATAGAGTCTGCGGCCGGGTTTACCCAGAGGAATGTTGGAAATCTCACTGTAACCTGTGGGAACTGTTCAGGAGACATTTACACTACTAACTGTGGGAAATATTAAAGGGGTCATTTGACGCGGCTAAAACGAATATTATTGTTTGCTTTAGATGTAATGCAATGTGTATACACGATTAAGGTTAAAAATGCTGTATTTTCCACATACCGTGCTGTTTGTATCTCCTCTTTGCTCCGCCTCTCTGAAACGCGCTATATTTTACAAAGCTCATCGCTTTGAAAAGCGAGGTGTGCTATGATTGGCCAGTTCACTAGTGCGTAGTGATTGGTCGAATACTGCACGGAAATGTAACGCCTCTTACCATATTTGGAACATCCAGTTCAAAAGCAATGGTACTGGTATGCCCACCTTTCTTGCGTATACATTTGGGCGGTTTTAGTCAAATCGTGTTACGTACTGACGTAGATTCGCCGGGGTGTGTTTACACAAGGTGTTTCAGGCAGGTCTGGGTGAGCATTCGCTTCTAGATAAAATGCATCTTTTGTTCCGACACTTACTTTTTTGCACTTTAACTTGTCTAATACATGCATGGGCACCATACATCACACCAAAGACAAAGAAAAACACATATTTCCGGCGAATCACCCCTTTAAGGCTGAGGTATTATTTCATTTTCTCACACTATATCTGTATTATTATTATTTCCATCATATTTACAGTCTATAGCTGTGCAATGACACACAGTTTTAATACGAGATTCTCAACAACAAAAAAATCACTCAAAGTACCGCAGCTAAGATTATATGATGGACTCTACTGTGTTTGAATAGGCAACTTAAATAAAAGCAGTATATTTATGCATTTCAAACCTAGTGAGCATTGCCGAATGTTATTTTTTGAATCTTCGGTTTATTGGGTGTATGTTGTTACTGACCTATGCTGAGATTGAACAGGCAGCTTTCCTGCCTTTGTAGGGCAGAAAGTCGTGATGAACGTTCAAAGGTGGAATGTTCTAAATCCATACTCTTATCCACAGCTAATTCATGGTATTTATCCGATGATGATGAGCCGACCAAACGCAGGTTGGAACTGTGCTGAACGATGAGTGGAATGCCTAATGCGTTGCGGATGGTAAAGGAGGATTTCTCCTTCAGAGAGTGGTCGAAGGTAGAGGCTGTGCTCTCTGAGAACGCCTGACAAGTCGAGAAGAAGAAAAAAATCATTTGTTTATATTTCGTTTCATTTATGAAACATTTAACAGAAAATTATATCCACAACACTTAAAGGGATATTTTGAAGAACTTGGGAACCAAACCATGGCGGTACCCATTGACTTGGTTTTGTGTCCATACAATAGAAGTGAATGTGATCCACCATTGTTTGGTTCTTCAAAATATCATCTTTTGTGTTCTGCAGAAGAAAGAAACTCATACCGGTTTAAAAAGACAAGAGTAAATGAGAACAGATTTTTTGGGGGTGAACTAGATTTCATAATTTAATTTGCCTTCTTATCATTTGTGAATGCTGTTCTCTGAAATGAATGTTTACCTTCGCCAGGTTGTTGAAGACATTGAGACAGCACTTGGACACTGTGACGTTCATGGTGTCTTTGGAACATATGGTGATGGCTGTGCGAGGATCTGGCAGCATAATAAAATCATCCCCAGGAACAGGACTTTTATCTTGAACAGGGTTATTCTTCATCTACACACACATACACCAACTCAACAATCTGCTATATATTTCACAGGATAGCAGCATGAGTTCATATTTTCACATTTAGAGTAATTCACAACAAAAAAGAACGACAGGGAGAGAAAGACTGAAAAATATATTTTCTACCTCTAATTTGAGGTTCCACCTCCGTTTCCCATTGTCTACTCTCTCAAGCAATGGCTCCCATACTGCATGAGTCTCATTAAAAGAATTCACCTAAAACAAAACACACATCATATATTACATGTCCAAATACAAAAAAAAACGTCAGTATGAGCACACACACCTCCAGTGTCATATCTGCAGAGACACTGAGCAATGATGACCAGTTGCGAGCGTTGCCGGTGAATGATGATTCTGCAAGCAGCAGAGGAACGGTCTGATGTCCCAAACCAGACTCCAGTGTCACCTGAACCAATTTAACATTCACCCCAAAACTTTCCCCTTCCCTACTGCTGTCCATATCTTTGAAGCTCTCAGTGACCTCAGAGGCTGTGTCCACACCCAGGAACCAGTAGTTAGCGTTAGCAACATTCATCACAGACCAAAGGCTGTTTAGGTCTTCGGAGGTCTGCTGTGATGCTTCTTCCACCGGTTTGGTTGTCATGGCCGCCATGATGGTAATGACGGTGTTAAGAATGATAGGAGAGATCTGAGATATAAAAAAACATGTTAGTTCAACACAAATTCAATCCCCAAATCCATAAATTTTGGTAGACATAGATAAAGACATAGATGAAACAGATTACAGCAATGAAGGCATGCAATATTCATGAAAATATTTTAATATAAATTTGTTATAAAGCTCTTTAATGTTCAGTTCAGTTTCACTTTTTACATTTTGTCCAAAATATTGTGATATAATCACAATGTTGAGCCCAGCATCATATTGAATTGTATGATGTGTTACATTACACCCCTATTAATAATATTTATAAATATTTTATAGGATTTTGATCAGTCTTATAATAAGTAAATAATGTCTTCATATGGTAACAAAATAACAAAGCCAACATTTTACGTTTTGGAGTATAAACATAATTTATTGTCTTTAATAAATATAGTTAGAAATCAATATCTAGATTGCGTAAAAAAAAAAAACTGGCTGAAATTGATAAAGTAATATGTTCCTTTAGTTGTTCATCTGTATGTTTCAGTTGGCCTGAGCATGCAGTCACATAATATTCATTTATTAAGGACAAAAAGACAACACTTACTTTTACTATGACCTCCTCTACAGTTACTGAACCAGTTAATGGGGCATTTGTTGGCATTTTGGTCTCAAGTTCAACAGAACATGGCCTCAGCACCTACAGTACAACAAATGTATCATTTCCAAAGCATTTATTAGGCAACTATCTATAACATGCAATATATTTACAAATATTTAATATAAACATTCATTAAAAACAATAAACATACAGTGGTTACGGCTTTGTCACCATCTTCTCTAATGAACGGGCAGGCAAGAACTTTGAGGCTTCTAACGCTGGCCTTCATAGTCTGACCGATCTCCTCAGACACCAGACTGAAGTCACACTGGAATGATGCAACCAGAGAAGGAGCATCTGCCTTCATCAGGTTAGCCACAAACACTACCTCTGGGTCCACCACAACGGCCCGCAACCTGGTTTTCTGCGCTGAGTCTGATGGAAACAAAAATATTAACCTTTGGCAATCAACTTCGAAAGAAATGAAAATGTTAATTTACAATATATAAATGAGCTCAAATATATAGTAACCGATCAAGCAAAATGTGGTTTCAGCAGTACAGTTCACACCTGCTCTAGTTTCACTCTGAATTTTGGGCTCTGAGACGTGTTTGAGCATCAGCTGACTGGTATTGTCTCGCTGTGTAGGTGGGCTTGTGGGCAGGGCTTGTACGAAAAAGTCACCAACGGCCATAAGGAACTCCACGCTAGCACGCAGATAAAGCTTCTGTAGTACAGCGACCACTGAGCGCTCTTCCTCACTCTGAGAATATTTCACCTCTATCATCGGCTCAGAAGTCTCCTCATCACGTCTTCCCAGCATCCTGCAATGCAACATCATTACAAAGCGAACTGTATACAAACACACGATTCGTAGCTGAAGTAGCTGTTGGGTAGCATTAACTATTCATAGGACATGATGTGTTAAAGTGGGTTGACCCAAAAAAAAAATCTGTCATCATTTACTCACTTTCTTGTCATTTCAAACCTGCATGACTTTCTTTCTTCTGAAGAACACAAAAGAAGCTATTTAAAAAAATGTTGGTAAGCAAACAGTGGCGGAACCCATTCATCTGCATTGGTTTTGTGTCCATACAATAGAAGTGCATGGGTGTGTGCGCTGTTCAGTTACCAACTTTCTTCAAAATATCTTCTTCAGTGTTCTGTGGAAGAAAGAAAGACATACAGGATTGATGACAGTAAATGATGACAGAATTATAATTTTTGGGCGAACCATCACTTGAATAGATGTTTCTGTAGGATTTGTGAGAGTGGATAACCTGGATGTGACTCTCTTAATACCGCTCCTCCTGTCATCCAGCGTGCACGTGGTGAGGATGGTACAAACCTCCAAATTGCCATTACTAAACATTTGACCAGAAGTCTTCATTTTGCATAGCATGAATTCTCCTAAACACAACTGCTCCTCATGTGCAGAGGGCTACAAAAAAGAAAGACATTTAGCGAGATTTTAAGAAAATCTCCAAATGGTTTACTCATGTTATTCCATTCCCGTATGCAGATTTGACTTCTAGCTATATTTTTATGTAAAGCAACGCATTACAAAATAAGCATTAGGAAGCTATGGGATATCAAGTGAGCTTTGTTGTTACAGTCATCAAACCTGCTCCAATGGTGTAATTTTTTAGCTTTATCCGTGGAGATTTTCAGTCAATAGTTGTTTAAGTTTATATCTGTTCTCACCTGTTTAGGGTCATTATTATAGAGAGTAAGACCAAGTGATTCTACATTAAAGCTGAATTTGACACTTTCCAGGAGCTCTGTTTCCTTCGGTTTACTTTCTACCAGCTTCTCTACAACAATTTCAGACCCTGTGCAAAACAAATCCAGACATCTCCTTAGCTTCCTCTCAGGTTAACACAAGAAAGTACAACAGCAGCATTAAACAGACCATTTATCTGTGTATTCTCTCACCAGTCTGGGTGCGAAGTCTGATCAGTTCGCTCTCTTGTTTGAGGGCCTGTGCATCAGGCTGAACGCCACTCGCTTCTCCAATGTTCTCCATCAGAATCCGCAGCAGCACAGTCAGGTCATCTTGACTCAAGGCCACCTGGAAAACAGACAGACACAGTTCAGTTTCCATGCTGAGAGAGAAAACTGGAGTTTCTCACAATCACTCAAGGTCTGATTATAACCAGACCTCGGAATACAGATCAGCCAAAACTGAACGAATCACTACAGAGACAGACAGAAAGCGAGATTACATATCGATCAAAGGCGAAGAATAGTTGCTGACACTACGTGTACAGACCTTCATGGGCTTCAGATCTCCATCCACCTCTATGGCAGCCATCTTCTGGTACCACGATGCTGCCAGATTACGTTTGACAGAGAGAACCAGGTTTACTGGCTCCAACAGTTTGGAACTAGGCTGATTTGAGTCCTGCTCCATGGAAATTCTGAGGGTATTGAAGAAAGGTTGTGTAAAGGGAAACAGATGAGGCATGCAGAGTTATTATGGATGACTAGAATCTGGCCTTTTGAAAATGTGAACTCCAATATTTTTCCTCTCATTTAAACATTTTAAAGTACACAAAGAAATGAAAAGCTATTTTGTTTTGAATTATGTAGATGTTCCATTTAGTGGTTTATTCATTTAAAAAACTTGGCTTTCTTTATCACCCCTGTTACTGGAGTCTGAAGGCTTTAAGGAGTAAAAGCAACCTAAAACAGCAGATGAAGTTGTTTTTTTACTTATATACTCTATTGGCTTTTTACTCTGCTCAGTAAACATATTTAATGAAAAAGCAACCTGAGTGTGTGTGTGGTCCTGGTAAACCCTACAGTATGGGCACAAAAATTACCCCACAAAGATGATAATAATACAAGTAATTATTTTTCTTCTAAAAAAGCTTTTAAAATATAGTGATGGGTTATGTTTAAGTGTGAGGGTTAGGGGATGAAATATACAGTTTGTACAGTATGAAAATCATTATGTCTGTGGTAAGTCCCCACAATGTAACAAAGTATAATGTACAGAACGTGCATGTGTGTGTGTTTACAGCGCAATGAGCAAAATTTTGATTCAAGAGTACAGACCGCAAGTCATGGCACATCATTAAAAGCTTACAGATACAACACAAATGTATGTCTGTACTCTCAAGTCAGAATTTTTTGTCATGTATCAAATGGTACACATACACAGGTTGCTTTAAAGACACGCGGATGCTAAAATCCTTCAACACTTTAGCATGAGGAATATATTTAACTTGGGTGACTGCAAACTTCTACAAAGGCATTGCTAAGTACATTATTTTAGAATTTTTGCATAATGCTTTCATGCTAATAAATGTCAGTGTTAAATACTGCCGAATCGGCCAGTAATGGCGAGAAATGCTTAAAGGCACTTTTTAGCACTATCAGACCTGGAAAGGACATAAACACGTTTGAATTTCAACTCAGGCTCTTAAATTTCTTTTTTTTTTCTCTTTTTTATGTGGCAGTACCTGGACAGTTTTAGCTGAGTGAGCTCTATATCCATATTATCAATGACAGCAGGCAGTGGACGACCTTCCACTGGGAGCAGAGAGAAGCGGTTTCCCACAGTAATGAGCCCCAGGTCCGCCTCCACAGCATTATGGGATGTGGAGGACTGGGGGATGATGATAAGAGGGGCCTTCAGTCTGATGTCCATGGCGAGTCTGAAACTCTTCTGAGCGAAATCTCTTACACTGGAAGCTGCTTTCTCAGCGGCCTGAGCCGTGGCAGCACTGAGAGCCTCTTTAGCTGTCTGGAAGTTGTTACTAAAATTCTGTGCAGGGGAGAAAATTGTTTAGGGTTCTAAAATCAGCAAGTCCGTGTGTGTGTGTGAGAGAGTGTGCATAGCTCTAACTCACAAGCAATGACATGACAAATTTATGCAGGTAGACCACTTGAATACAGCCCACGTTGAGTTTCACTTTGCCATCGACTTTTGATGTGTCTGCGTATCCGGCACCCTCAGTGGCTTTAGGTGTGAGACTCATGCTAAAGCTGAACACCTCATCGCCTACTATAGAGATTGCCTAGAGAACAAATGAATTAATGTGAGAATAAATGTGAGGAAAAATCTATGTATAGCTAGACTCGTGTAGCATACTGAAGGCCTGGAACTTATCGCCGCTTTCTTTGGAAAGGCCTGCCCAAGAGGCCATATGACTGATAGGTAAAGTAACCAATCACATTTCGTTTTGTGCCGCGTCATGTTTAGAGACGAGGAAATGTCCCGGCAGTAACAGACCAATATACATTCACGAATGTGTCAAAAGTTAAAAGAAACAACAGTGATTATAAGTTTACGCATACTTTTAAGAAATGAGCGTTTAGTCGATCATGATGAATTCTTATAGCAATCGTTGTAAACACGACATCTTACTTCTTAGATCAGAAGGCTTTGTTGTTTCCAGGTGGACCGTTAAAGAACGCGACACGCATGTCTCCTGGATGACAACTTCGAACGTGCGGAAATGTATCCAGAAAAGTGTGCAATATGCATCAGACGTTAAGCCAACGGATTTTGGGTGTGATGTCTGAGGCTAAGACTAATGTATAGCAGACATAATTTTAGCTATCAGATGAAATTGTTTAATTTGTATTGCACATTTTTTTCACAATACATGTCAAAAAATGAACAGCAAATGGGTAGTTGACTAATAAACCGTAAATGTGTCCTATATGCTGTGACAGCAGAACTAAAAAAGCGAACAATAAAGATAAATCACTCTTCATCTCAATACCATTTTATGTTAATATTTTTATAATTATAAATATTATATAAAATAATATATTTTTTACAGTTTGCTAGAGTTAGCTATGGTGTGACGTTTGCTGTTGCAGTTTTTGTAAACTGCCCAAATATTAAAATGCATATTATGCTTAAATAGTAAATGTTTATGTAATGACAAAGTCAACTTGCCTTCTTGTGAATTGTTTTAGAATCCACATTGATGACGATGAAGTCCCGCAGACGAGTAGACATGTGTGTCTGAGTTCCTTGCATTTGGAGAGAACCGTCCAAACCTACAAATTTATAAAAACAGACAGCACCAGTTGAGTTATTATTTACCGTGGTCATATTTGTGATGGAAAGGATTCTCACCCTGAATCTTGATGTCTGCCATGTTGCTCTTCTGGTCACACACCAACACATTAAATGCACCCAGCTGCATGTTCAACTTCAGGTCAATGACGTCACCATCTGAGGGAGAGCTCAGTGCAGCTGAGACACAAACAGTCCTACATTACTTCATCTTTAATACAGCACATGTGCAAAGACAATTTAATCATTGTCAGTTTTAGAACAGTGGGCGAATTCCAAACAGCATTTGTCTCTGAAGTGCACTTAGGGACGAATTCTCACTTTTAGTGCTCTGTCCTTCAAAGTGTGTAAAGCAGATTTGATTGGAATTTACCCAGTGTATGTTGTTGTGTGTGTTTACTGGATTTGGCTGAGGTTGCTCTGCTATCTTCAGTCTTTTTGTTCTCTCTCTCTGTTGAGGGGACACTCCTGCTGGACAAGGCAGCAGACAGGAAGTCCATAGTAGAGAGAAGAGCTTCAGTGTGCAACATCAAGTCTAGCGAGGAGAACATTACCTGAGGTCACAAAAAGACACAGACACAGACACACATACATACAAATGTCTTTAAACCTCTTCCAAATGAACGTTGCAATTTCCAAAATGGCAAAATGGTAAAACACTTTTACAATTATTTTCAGATGCTTACATTGAACGTCTGTTCAGTATTATTGTAGATGCTAGCAAAGCTGGGCCCATTTCGATCAGCCTGCAAAGACAAGAACCAAACAGGTCAACACCTGTTTATTTCTAACTTATCTTCAGTAATGAAGAATAGAATGTGTTTCTATGACTACAATTATATATAGGATCTACAAGCACCATGACTGGAAACATTTTATACAAGTTTATATAAGGTTATGTACGTTTATTAAGAGCATTAAAGACCATTTCATCAGATGCACGTGCTGACCTGAAGTTAACTTCCGGTCTGTGTTTGGTTAAAATAACCATTTATTTTATATTAAGTTTATATTAATATTTGATTGAAATAAATGGAATACATTAATATTAATATACAAATTACTCAAAAGTTATACCGGAAAAAGGTCTACCGGAAGTCAAGTTTAGGCCTAACATTTGCTTATGTTGTTGCCGCTGATAACGACTACAGTATACTGCTTCTTAGACCGCATTTACATATCTACGTTTTTATCAGTCCACTCATGCCTAATCCACTCAGCCACTCCATTACAGAGACACAGCACTCATTCACTGAAAGAGCACCCACTTCATGAACATTCAAGAGCTTAATGGCTACTGGCGCTATATAACTGCCCCAATGCGATGATAAAACAGTGAGTTGTTGTGCTGATATAAAATAACAATTCAAATGTGAGAGCTTAAAGCAACACTATAGAACTTTTGCTGATGGCTCCCTCATGTGATTGATAAGGGGAATTGTCCGTTACCAGTGTTGTTAATAATGTTGGCGTATAAGCCTCCCCATGGGCAGCGCAATACACATGAATTTGTCGACTAAACTGAAGAAATCGACGATGCAGAAACGTCCAATTCACACTCTTCCACAGGCAGGGGATGGGCGGGGCTGTGTGTACCGACTAGACCTGTGCACGATTAATTGCGGTTATCACTAAATCCTGCTGAAATCGAGCTAGCTGCGATAATGCAAAGTATGGATTTTTTATTGATGCTTAGCTTTTCAGTAGGAAATGCTACTCGATCTAAATGCAGTGTGAATTTGAGTCGCTTATTACGGGCATTTAAAAAAAGCAACACTCGTCAAACATGCTAATTATAATTATACTTTATTATCATGAAAATACCTGAGAAGGCTTGAGGAACAGTGACAAAAACATGTCCTTAGGCATTTCCTAACTTGTCAAAACATTAGTTGGATATATGTCGTAGCATTTCTGTTCTTGATACTCTCCCCCAGCACTCCAACCGGTTTCGGAAAGTTTTTTATAAATTCCTTTTATTGGCCAATTCTCCTGGAATAGCATGGCAAGGTGAAAGAAAGAGCCCGTCCATGCGCCAACCGACGAGCGGGACCGACTTACTATCAAGATTGTTTGCACTCCATCAAGATTGCCTGCCATGTGGGGGCCTACAGCTGCAGCTCGTTTATCTTGCAATAGTGAAGTTTAGGTGTCTGTTTGTTCATGGCATTTCAGTGATGGATGTTATATATACGGAGGATATAATGCTGGATTTGCAGAACGTTTGAAACTTATAGATGGAGCGCTAAAAAATGTGGGACATGAACATGCGTTAAGTGCACCCAAGTCTTATCTCTGTGTTTGGTTTGCAATCGGCGAGTACGTACATAATCTAAACAACACAATTTTAAAGTGAATCAATAGTTATCCAGGGATAATGCGATGAGGTAGGGCAGGCTTTTGTGTGCTCGTGATTGAGTTCCTCCCCCCGCACGCCCCCAGGACATCGTGTTTTCAGGAAATAATTGTACAGCTGTATCTTTTATAAATGTGATAAACCAAATACTCTTCGAAGATACGAAATGTGCAGTACTAATCTATAGGTACTCAAGATTAATATGAGATTGGTAGAAACTGCGTGTGTTATGGCAGCTTTAACTGAAGATTTTGAGAGAACATTACTTATAAAAACAGAATGACCCAAATTTAGAAGGTATTTACAACAAACACTGCAATTTTTAATGACAAAAAAGGCATTGTATATTTGAATTTCACTGGGACTTTAAGGACTTACCTTAAAATACTTGACTTCGAGAAGATCGGTTCCTGATTCTGCTGAGGAATTGATTATACAGAGTGGTTCCGCATTTGAATCTGCAAAAACAGAAGTAAAAATCATCTTAATATCGTAGTTTTTGGTTACACAATGGAAAAGAAAAAATTTGAATATTGAAAAATATACAAACCAGAGAACTCCAGGCACTTCATAGAGATGGTTTTAATGTATGTTGTGGCCTCCATGTCATATTTTCTAACTTTGGTGTCGATTCCAAGCTGAGCTACATGTAGAATCAAAAAGGGACACTCCTCCTTATTTGTGGACTTCTTTAATTTCAGTATAACCTGCAAGCAAAAAGACAT
The DNA here is from genome assembly GCA_029783895.1 of Triplophysa bombifrons. Taxonomy (NCBI): domain Eukaryota; kingdom Metazoa; phylum Chordata; class Actinopteri; order Cypriniformes; family Nemacheilidae; genus Triplophysa; species Triplophysa bombifrons. Next base: position 20,627,419 of record CM056448.1, read on the forward strand.
CTCTTGGTCAACTCCACACTTTAGAGCGGTTTAAAAATGTACTGACTGCTGGAACTCAAATTACCTCCTTGATTTCAAAATTGAGCAGCACATTGACAACATTCTCACTAAAGGTGCCATTAGTGATAGCCGTTTGACTTCCCATCTTCACAGAAAGTGCATCTATCAGTCCTTCATCTGTAACAGCTTCATCTGTGAAAGCTAATAAGGGTTAACTGGAGCTCTAGAAGACGGAAGGACAAAGATTGAGGAACAATAAATCTTCTTATACCTCTAATAGAAGATTTGGTTCCCTCCACTGCAGCAGCTTTGCTTCCTTCACCAATGTTCTCTGCAAGGATTCTCGTGAGAACCCCAAAATCCTCCTGACCAAGAGCCATCTAAAGTGGGAAAAGTCCTTAAATTTATCTCAAGGCATTTATTTTTCTGTTGTTGTTTGAAAATCCAACACGTCCACCACTTTAGAACAAACTTACATTCATTGACTTAAGTACTCCTTTGACCTCCATTCCTGGAATCTTGTTGAACCATGTGGCAGCCAAATTACGCTTGACAAGCAGTTCTAGATTTATAGGCTCCAGAATCTCAATATCTGGAAAAGCATCATCATGCTTCAGAATGGTCCTGAAAAAAAAAATACAATTAACGTACTTCAGAGGATGTTTAATGCTAAAAATTATTAACTTCATCTTAAACAATGGTTGAACAGTTTTTGTTACCTAGATAGTTTGAGTTGTGTGAGTTTTACATTCATGGTCTCCAGAACAGCAGGCAATGGGAAGCCCTCAGCTGCTTCCAGCGAGAATCTGTTTCCCACAGTAATCAGACCCAAGTCAACCACAAATGCATTATGGGATGTTGAAGACTGGGGGATGATGATAAGGGGGGCCTTCAGTTTGATGTCCATGCTGAGTCTGAAACTCTTCTGAGCAAAATCTCTCACACTGGAAGCTGCTTTCTCAGCGGCCTGAGCCGTGGCGGCAGTCAGAGCCTCTTTAGCTGTCTGGAAGTTGTCTACAAACATCTATGGAAGGCAACCAACAGTTAGATACAGCTCTGTGTGATGCGACAGTTCTCTTTCATCAAGTAGTGTTCGAGATCCACCTATGTGAAGGGCGTCCGTACCTAACCTCTGCAGAAGCATCCAATTGCACTAAGTCTAGCTAGACAGACAGAAGCATACAGCCAATGCCGAGTAAGGCCCCACCCCCCTACCTGAGAGCATATAAGGTCTGCCCGCGCTTCTGTACTCCAGTTGACATTCACTTCTCGCGATCTCTGCTTCACTGCTTTCACTGCTCACTGTTTGTCTTCAGGAGGATACATGTCTGATCAGCCACCGCTAGATGTGATAGTTGTCTATTCAGCCAAGATTTGTTTTTTTTTCATTCTGAGCCGCCCATGCTTGTGCATTTTCTCACCTGCGTCCCTTTTCCTTTCCATGGCTGCCCGCCAAATATTTTAACAAGTTTTGCCGATATGTTACTCTCTAAATCTGCAGCTACTCCAAGGAACCGCTTTTCATGGGCCTGCCCGGCTGCGTGCGGGACTCTTATCGCTGCTAAGTTCTCACAAGTTCTGCAGGGTCTGTTTTGGCCTCAAGCATGCAAAAGAGGCTATGGAGAACCCAGAGCATTGCTGGCATCGCCTTCTGCTGCCAAAAAAGTTGCCGTGACCCAGTGTGTTGAGCTCTGCCTTTCTGACTCGGATGGGAAACGCAGTGACATCACTTAATTGGGCTGACCTGCCTAATCGGGCATCCCCCGAAGAGGATATCTTAGCGAGCAACCTCACGTTTGTCGACGAACCGGCCGGTCCCAGCGATGAGGACGATACAGGCCTTGTTGGGGTCTCAGTGGCGAGGAGGCCATCCCGCTCTCTGGTGTTCCCCAGGTTAACCCCCAGCGGCCTTACCCTATTCCATCCTCCTGGACATGTGCGAACGAGCAGCCGGCTAAGCAGTGCGCCACCAACCAGGAGAGGGAAGTGTACGATTGTGAAAGTGATGGGACCCCCTTCCTGGCCCGAGGAATCAACTCTTGCCTGTCTTGCCAGCGTGAAGCAACCTGCTCAATCTCAAGCATGGTCTTGAGGTGAAAGACATAGCAGCTCCCTGGCATGGGTTATCCCCCGCTATCGAGCCATCGATCAACAGGCATCTTAACCCCGTCCAGGACGGGGTGCTTGCTCCCCCGAAGCCGGTCTTGGGCCGGCAAAAATTACAGTTTTTCTGCTTCCGCTTATAAGTCTTTGGCCTTGGCTGTCAGTGCTCTTAAAGATCGTGCATCACAGGCAGTTTCTTTCAATCTGAAAAAATATTAATCTTAAGTGCCTATACAGTAGTATTTTTGCCTAACCCACCCGTCCCGGGGCTAAACCCACATCAGAGCAAGGTGAGGCCCTGCAAAAAATCACCTCCACGGCAGATTATTCCACCCTCTGCTAAACCCTGGGGAAGATTGTCTCCCACTGCGGCCGGGAAACCCCCCAACCCTACCCCTACCGACTCAAAACGCAAGCACTGAGTCCTCGTTCACGAGCCACAAGCTCATCCGAGTCTCTTCCTGCCCCAGAGCCCCTGTCCAAAAGACGGAGGTTTTCTCATGGAGGGGTCGGCCACCCGCTTCCAGATGCTGCCCAACCCGTGTGTTCAGTGGACATTGTGTATTCTCACCCCACATTCAGGGGGTCGATTGTGAGAAAATGTGCACAAACAGTGTCATCACACAGCACACACATTGTTCCCATCACCCAACTATCAAAGGCTTCGGCCCTGGTGCTCCCAACACAAAAAACACAATGAACCAAATGAATCTAATGAATTTGTTCCAGGGAGAGTACATTCACCTGCAGAGAGAAAACCTCTTCCTAAACCCACTCATGTCACCCCAACGCTTCACTGGCTCTGGTTAGGACGAATTACGAGTCAGCCTGGCAGACTGTTGCGCCTCCTGAGTGGGTGATGCAGTTTTTAATGAAACCCCTTCTTTTCAGAAGCGTTCTCTCAACACACAGAGAGAAGACCTCCGCTCACATTCTGAAAGAAGAAATCTCTTCTCTCTTAATGAAGGGAGCGATTCAGGTGGTCCCTCCTAACCTGATAAATCAGGGGGTTATATTCTTTTTAATTCCTCGTCCAAAAGAAGGCTCTCTCCGCCCCATCTTGGTGCTCCAATCGTTGAAATACAATTTTAGAATGTTAACCCACAGGACTCTGGCCCGCAACATAAAAAAGGACAACTCGTTCACATCATGTTTTTTTGGACTTTTACGCACAGGGAACCAGTTTGGGGATGGTAGTAATGCGGAAAGTCGTGACGAAAATTTCCCTGACATCCTTTTAAACATCTTTTGTCTGGACCATGGTGGTGGAGAGGTTGAAATGGAAGATACAGATTCTGTTGGCAGGCGTCATTTATATACATAAAAAGTTGACTTATAAGTACTTCCTTAAAGTGACAGGACTATTCTGCGGTCCATATAGGCACATAACCAATCTTTGGAGCCAGAATTATTGCTAGTTGGTAGGGGATCAAATACTTATTTCACTGCCTGAAATGCAAATCAATTTATAACCTTTATATAACATTTTACCCATGAATTTTTATATTCTGTCTCTATCAGTTAAAATAAACCAAAAAATTGCCTAAAAATTATAGACCCTTCATTTCTCTGTAGCAGGCAAACTTACAAAATCAGCAGGGGATCAAATAATTATTTCTCTCACTGTAGGTGGATCTCTCAACTCAATGTTTCGGAGAACCGGGGTTACGAGAGTAAATGATTGTTAGTTAGAGTGAGAAAAGGTTTTATTGTAATAGCTTGGGATCCATTTCATGCACGGATGTTCTTGAACTTTGCCCGAAAGCCAAATTTACAACAAAAGGTTGCAAATTCAGACAGGGGTTGAAAAGCATTGCTTGAGGTGTATTTTGATGAGTAGAACAGGTGATGAATATAGTGTCAAAGTATGGGAGGTGTGCATCTATGTCTTCTATTAAGCATGTGGGGAATGACAAGTAGAACCAGTAAAGTCAAAGCATTCATATTGTGCGAAATTTCATCTCAGATTTGGAATTTCAGGTTTAGTATGGATGAGAACACAAGCACACACATGCAACTGAATTCCCACATTCAGGATCAAGTTATTCAAATATGCTACACTTTACTGCATTCTTGACAATCAGCAGTGCATGCTGAAGATTTTTAACCATATCTCACAGGAACATACAGGATAAGATGTGACTACTAATATACATTAGTAGTAACATCTGATCAATATACTCCATCTCAAAACAAAGACAAAAACTCATTTTTAATCTGAGCCAGAATCCTGAGCATGTATTAGAGCCGACCAAGCAACAGCTCAGATACACTACTGTAAATTTGAAAAATAAATACATACAAAATAAAAAAAAAATGTCATTTAATGTACACTTTTTTGTACGGGAGAATAAGAAACCAGGTTAAACATTTAAAAAGAAAAAGATTATTATATATTTGTCCTCCTGTACAAGTTAAAATGTTAAAATATAAATTACACTATTAGTAACTGGAAACTTTAAGACTGCTTCTGTACAGCTACACATAAAAAATGATAGTACATAATGGAAAATAGTAGTGCTGTCAATCGATCAAAAAAATTAATCTGATTAATAATTATTTTTCTTATTATTAATTACGATTAATTAATGATTAATTAAAACTGAAAGCAACATTCTGATATTAGTACTGCAATAATGTCTCCATTAAATTGATTCTTTTTTCTTTATTTTAACATTAATTATAGCCATTCAACATTGTAGTTGTTCATTATTGAGAGCTATCATGACTAACAGGTATGAAATATATAGCAATTGAATTAAGTTCTCAAACATTTTACAGTCTTTAATGGCAAGTTCTAAATTAGATAGAGAAATAAAGCTACAAAACACAATGAAATCCTCTTTTTTTTGTTCTATGATTAACATTAATGACAGGAGTCACATCAGCAGGTTTAAGAATGTGGCCCCATAGAGATCTGCTGCTCTACGCAGATCTGACGCCCTTTCCAATTTTCACAACTCTCATTTAGGATTTTATTTAACATGTTGAAGTCTGTGCTTACGAAAATGCTAGACAAAACGGGCTTTCTGGCATTATCTTGTGTGTTTTTGTTCATTCAAGCACGAAAGAGAACTTAATACTGCTGCACTGTCTGACAGAGTTTCACTGACGCAGGGACTGTATACAACGGACTGGACCGCTGTCGCGTTGCGCTGTGCTGCGTCCCACAGCTAGAAGCTGTTTATCTACACTGAACGCGTCAAAGCATGAATAAGTGCTTGATTATATAATGTAATGCTAGATTAATTTTTTATTTATTTATTGCGTTGAATATTTTAACGTGTTAATAAAAAAAAAAAATGTGTTACCGCATTAACATTGACAGCCCTAAAAAAGTAATTTCCAGAATATAACCATAATTCTTTATTATTCATGAAATATGAAATAATATACTTTTATACTTTTATACTTAAAAACATTGCTTTTGTATCATGTCTTCTTCATACTTAAAAATCCACAGGTATAATAAAGTTTAGTTCAGTGTTTAGATGTTTCTCAGTGTGTGAGAATATGCAACAGTGCATTGCAAGTTAAGCTGCAAAGCAAAATACTTTAATGCAGCATGCCCAAGACTGTACCTCATCAGCAGAGTGATAGTGATAGCTAAAAGAGTCCTGGAAAAGGAAGACACAGTTTAAAAAACTAAGAGGAAGGGGAGGTTTGGGAACAAAAGACAACTAGGGGAAGAGCACAGAAAAAACACAAATGTCTGACAGAAAAACTGACAAATACGTTTCGGCAAAAGAACAGCTTTAAACTGAGTAATACACATTTGTGGGTACAAATGTGAACATGTAACAGTGTCTACACTGGATGTGGCGCGATGCGACGTGACAAAAGACAATAAAATATATTAGAACCCATTATGTAGACGCGGTGTAAGACGTGCTTTATATTGTATATTGAGTTCTCACCAGTAAAGACATGAGGAACTTGTGCAGGTAGACGATCTGAATGCAGCCCAGCCTCAGGATGACTTTCCCGTCCACTTTAGAGGTGTCTGAGTAGCCGTCACCTTCAGTTGCCCCGGGGTAAAGAGTCATCTTAAAGCTAAACACCTCTTCTCCAACTATTGACACTGCCTGAATGGAAATACATACAGTGCTTATTGTGTCTAATATTATCATACAATGCAAAATGTGTATGTTAATGAATGATCTCTCACCTTTTTATGGATGGTCTTTGGATCCACATCTAGAACAACAATATCACGCAGGCGGGCAAAGACCTCAGTTTCTTTGACCTGGACCACCACAGATGCATCAATGCCTGATGGATACATGTGAATACATGTTAACTGGCAGAAATATTCTCAAGATGCATGGACTGTATTTTGATAATGAAAATTCATTTTGTAACATTTTTTCTAAATTAATCAAGATTTAATTTATGTCTGTATATTTTGGATTCATATTTCATATAATAAACCTTGACAAATTGCCCTGTATTGAAATCTCGCAAGCTGGGCTGTTTGGTGACGTGGTGAAGCAGCAGGAGGAGGAGAGTCATTACCCACTGCGACCTGGCCACCTCTCGTTCAGACAGACACCAGTGATCCCCCTGAAACTTTTTCAGAGGCTCCTGGGGCATATGGCGTCCTCCCCAGGGATATCCCCCTCGGGTTGATGCACATGCGACTGCTTCAGCACTGGCTTCAGAGTCGCGTTCCTTGGAGGACGTGGCACATTGGTACCTGGCGTATTATTATCACGCCTCAGTGCCTTCGCGCCATCATCCCCTTGACCTTCCTCCGAGCAGGGATTCCACTCAGACAGGACTTGAGGTGCGTCATAGTCATGAAAGACTCCTCCTTGCACGGGTGATGGCACATCAACTTTCTAGAGATGCTGGCTGTCCTTTTGGCACTGAGGAGGTTTCAACCCCTCATACAGAACAAACACATGCTGGTACGGTTGGACAGCATGACTGCTGTACATCAATCATCAAGGCAGCATACTCTCTCGACAGATGTCACAACTCGCCAGTCGCCTCCTCCTCTGAAGTCAGCAGGTGTTGAAGTCCCTGCGAGCCACCTTCATCCCGGGCAACCTGAACCAGACAGCCGATGCGGTCTCTCGTCAGGGGACGCTCCGCAGAGACTGGTGACTTCATCCCCGCGCAGTCCGGCTCATATTGGAGCGGTTCGGCCAAGCACAGGTGGACCTGTTTATATGCCTTGAAATGGCGCTTCTTATCATCCTAGTGTTCTTCCCAAGGTGAAGACCCACAGAGAGCCTGATCTGGTCTGTGTCGTCCTTCCTTCAAGAGAGACTTGAGAGCAATCTCTCCCCGTCCACGTTGAAAGATAATGTAGCTGCGATTGCTGCTCATCATGATCTCATAGAGAGTCAGTCTCTGGGGCATCACAACCTGATCACCAGGTTCCTTAGGGGTGCGAGGAGGATAAATCCACCTTGATCATTCTCCGTGACCTTACTGTGGTCCTGCAGTGACTTTGTATGGCCCCTTTCGGGCCCCCCACGAGTGCCTACAGTTCAGGCCGGCTGATTCTCACGTCACCCTGAGACCCGGCTAGGCTACGTGCCCAAGGTTCCCACCACTTCCTTTCGGGACCAGGTGGAGAACATGCAGGGGATCCCCACTGGGGAGGAAGACCCAACCTCTACCGTGCCATGTCCAGTATGCGCCCTGCGCCTCTACTTGGTCCGCACGCAGGGCATTAGGAGCTCTGAGCAGCTTTTGTCAGTTTTGGGGGGCTACAACTTTGGCATATCGGTCCCAAGATCGCCCGTGCCCGCTTGCAGTAAGAGCCCACACCACACTGGGTCTGACCTCCTCGTGGATAATGGCCCAGGGCGCCTCTCTGGCAGACATTTGTAGTGCTACGGGTTGGGCTACGCCCTGTCTCTTCGTGAGGTTTTACAATCACGCGTGGAACCAGTGTCTGCCCATGTCTTACATGCTACCAGCAGGTGAGACCGGCGACTGGGTGGGCGTATGCCTGCGACAGCGCATTCTCCCCTCTTCAGGTGAGTAAGTGCGAAACTAGCCTCCCTATTTCCCCCGTAGGGTGATGTATGCGCATGCCATTCGCAAATTTCATTGCCGTTTAAAATTCCTCTTGGAGAAGATAGGTTCTCATGATCAAACCCCAGTCCGTCTCTCAACGCAACGTCTCGTTCCCTCCATCAGAGAGCAAAGGTACAGTCAAAACCGAGACGTTTTCTTACAATATTTCAGACATAGAATTAAAATGGTGATATTCTTTAGATTTTTCTACCTTGGACTCGGATGTCAGCGATGTTGCTTCTTTCATCGCAGACAGACACTCTGAACGAACCAAGCATGGCAGACAGCTTGAAGTTCACAACACCAGAGTCCTTTGAACCCTTAGACACTAAAACAATCATACAGACATTCAAATGAAAACAGTACTCAACAAAGTGTGAAAATATGAAATCTGTATAGTTTGCTGCATGCCTGTACATGAGCAAAACCTCTGCTGTTAGTGAATGTCAAATAAAGACCAGTGCAAAGAGGATAAAAATAAATAAGTTTCCCATGAAAAACCCTACAAAGCAGAGACAAAGACAGCATGGACCAATGAGCAATATTTAGAGCCTCTGTAATCATATGAGATCAATAATTCAAATCAAAACATCCTATCTTACACAATACAAAATACTCTATATATGTGTGCATGTATGAGTTTACCCGTTCTCCCTGCTACTACTCTCTCAGTCTGTCTCTTGGTTTCTCTCTCTTTCGAGGCTGTGATCTCCTGTGGTAAGGCTGAGTTCATGTAGTTGATGGTGGAAAGCAAAGCTTTAGTGTGCAACAGGAAATCCAAAGAAGAAAACTCCACCTGTGAAATGAACCAGACTAATACAGTCAATCAACAAAATAAACCAATAAAACACAAGACATTGTTTCATTACGTATATACAAAACGTTTCGTTTTAACTATGCAATAAAATAACATTTCTGAAAAAACATTTTAGTATAAGTACATTCTTTCAAATTTTACAATTAAATTGTAATTAATTCAAAACACTGGAAAGGTTTTTTGGAAACACATTTGAGCAGTTTGTTACAGTATAAATTATATTTAAAATGAAAATGGTTTCAAATAGCTTTCTCATACTTAATTTTTAAGCGATTTTTGTTTAGCAATAATCTTTTTTTTTTCAAAATATACACAATGTAAAAAAACATAATATAAATAAGTTATTGTGAATAACTAAATTTTGACAAAAATTTACAGAAATAACCTTACAATATGTGTGACAATGTGGCAACAATATGTTTCATATATTTTAATAATTTTTTAGTATGAACGTTTTTGGAAAATCATGATTTGTCCTAAAAAACAAAAAAGATGTGTCATGAGATTTGTCCTATAAACATAAAGATACCTTCAGTGTTTGTTCTGTGTTATTGAAGGAGGAGTTAAAGCTGGGTCCATTCACATCAGCCTAAGGGTCAAAGAAGAGACAATCACTCACAATCACTCATTAGCATGTACAAACAGCCACACAAATTAAACCAGTCGGTGCACAAAAAACATTCAAGAGTCTTTCATGGAGGGTTTGATCACAGGGATGTTTATGCTCACTTTAATGAACTCCACTTTCAATAGATCGGAGCCATGCTTGTCTGAAGAGGTAATTAGATGGAGGGGTTCATTTTGTGCATCTAAAACATACACACAGGCAAGAATTAGAACGTTTAACAGCAAAAAACAGCATCTTATTCAACAATCACATATAACCATTTGCTAAATGCACTACGAGTGCTTTTCCACCCTCGCGCCATATTGTTCTCATTGCCTAATCCTTCCACTCTGCGCCGATCCATGCTAGACCGTAAATGGTTTCATTTTCCACCACAGGGCTGTTAACGGAAATTTTTAGAATGTAAACAAATGCGTCACGCGCTGCCCTGGTAACACCAGAGACTGAGCTATAACGCCTCTGCACGAATTCTATAGCACGATTCAGCACGGTTGTCTAACCCAGAAAATTACGAGCCGAGAACAGTTTGTAATCGTGTCATGTCGAACAAGGCTCACTTGGAAACATAACTGTAACCGTTTCAAACTGTGCTTAGAACGGTTCAGCGCTATGGTGGAAAGCGCTCTAAAACAGTGTTATGATGTTTCAATGAAGTTGCATCAACCTCATAAATAATTCAGACTTTTGTGTGTGTGTGTCTGTGTGTGCGCGTGCGTGCGCAAACCTCTAATCTCGCAGTAGTCAAGGCTGATCTTGCGGAGGTAAGATGTGACTGTCAGATCAAAAGTTCGTATCTTGCCCTCGGCACCCAGTTGAGACACGTTCAACGCCAACACGACATCTTCCTGAGCGGCATGCCTTGTTAGCTCCAACAACACCTACACACACGAAAACAGACGTAAACATACATCACACCAAAAGACACACTGAGCTACACATACACAGAAGTGAATCATTCGCAAAACAATGGAAATTAATTCATAGAATGACAATTGATATTATAATGACATCGTTAAGGAAACGAGAAGCCAGATGATAATGCGATAGAGAGAGAATGTTGCAATGATGAAGCAGCATGTACCGCTTTGACTTCAAACTGAAACTGCACTTCCGTGAGCTCCTCCAGAGTTGATCTGAGAGTGTCTTCATCCACAGACCTCTCACTAGTGTCACCATCAGAGTCTAAACACATACATACCCAATCATAAACAATATTGTAAACAATGCACGTATCCATTGTGAAGTTAGTCAGCAAGGATAGATGGATTCTTACCGGACACAACAGTATAGGACAGAACTGCAGGGTCTAAACCCAACATATTTGGTCTGGCATCAGACAGGGGCATCCCGAAAACCTTCAGAAGAATATCATCATAACTATTATCCAAAAAATAGCGAATTGTAAAAAAGCTTACCAAAACAATATTTCCTTATTTAGTTTACTGTCTGCATATGTGCATAATGCTAGCAAGTGCTACAGATGGCTATAAAAGGTGACACATTTTGTGAATGATGTTGTTCGTGGCTAAAATATGCATAAGAGGTAGGTATCCTTGAAAATGTATGCTAATGTAGAACCGATGCACAGACGCTTTCCAAATATCACTTGTACCACAGCTTTCTCATATTGTTCCAATATATACAGGTAGTTGTAGATATGATATGTATTCAATTGTGTATAAATTGATCAAATATCAGTTACATTAATCATTTTTCGAAGTACACTGCTAAGGGCTTTTGTACTTTTCTTTTGAGGCAGCAAATCCAGAAAAAGGATACATCACAGAGTTCATTGGTTAGAGAGACACTGAAGCTGATTGTGGATAGTGACTTTCCCGAGTTGTGTAACGTGTGAAGACTGAGACTGCCTTGTGACACTCGCAGAAGCTAAATATAAAAGCAGGACGCTCTTTGTTTCACACTTAGCACATGATTCTTAAAACGCTGCATGTTCAGATTCGTTTCAAAGACGTTACATTTTCATGGCTTTCAACAGAAAACTGCAACATCATGCATCAAATGTCTGTTGCTTTCTATAAGGAAATTACCATTTATAAACATATATTTAAATGCGCGAGATGATGCATGTCAATACAGAATAAATGTACGGCTGTTTGTTTCTAACTTAAGAGTTTCTCTGACCTTTTCTGTAGGTGTGGTGGGTGGACTCGAGGAAGTCTGTGGGAGAGGAATACTATCCACGAGCCCCAGAACACCCTGGATCTTATGATCAGAGATCTTCACATGAAGCAACGGCAACTCTCCAGAAACTTTGAACCTGTAACAATAATAGATTTGGATGTATATACAGTACAAGAATTAAGAGTAGAGAGCAGGTGTGAGAGAGAGAGAGAGAGAGAGAGAACTGACCTGGGCATACGGGAATCTTTGTCCACCATACATTTGGCGAGCTGAAGAGTGAAGTCCATTGGCTGCAGGATGTGCTGATGGGAGGAACCCTGAAGACGAGCATTCTTCCATTTCTCTCCTTTAACATATACAAATCATTCCATTTAACCATAACATCATTGTACTTATTATGTTTGAGTTTTGTGTATTTTATGTATGCTTGCCTTTTTGCTGTGATTCTTATGAAAAAATAAGGTAAAAACTAAATTTGTGCAAGTGGTTCAGTTTTTTGCTGATGTACTGCGTTCACCTGATTTGCTGTAGAGTATCTGAACACTGCGAAGCTCTAATGAATATCTTTCATATGCTCGATCCATGATTTCCTCCAGAGATGAGAAACTGGCTGATACCTGCTGATGACTGCCTTGATCTATGCTGTTTAACTACACACAAACATAACCATACTGTATACAATCATGCAATCAGATGACGTTATGTGTACGTTTTTAGTTCCCTCTCTCACCTGCAGGTAACCAAAATCAATGATCATAAGGTCTGAATTGCTGTTATAGAAGCCAGATTTGGGCAGGAGCATGTATGAGGGTTTAAGATCAATCCTCAAGTCCAGCACCTTACGTGTCTCAATGATGTGAGACAAACCTGAGTTCAGATAAAGAGAAAGGTAAAGTATTTCTGACAGCTCGTACAGAACTAATTTACTCTTTTTTTTAGCGGGATAATATTGTGATCATATCTGTAGGGAATGATGGGTAATGAGAAGAGAGTTACCACTGGCAGTCTTTTCCTTTATCTCCTCAAGTTTGCTGAGTGTTGCAGAGGTGATGACCTCCAAGTCGACCCCTTTACCTGTCCTAAAGAATTCTGTGATGCTGATGACAGTCAACTATAAAACAAACAAACTATTATTACCATTAAATATTGTCAATTTGGACCTTCTACTTTATAATAACTGACCTTTTTGCACAAGTATATACATTACATAATGTACATTTGGAATGTGTTGTAAAAAGAGGCTGAAAGTTGTTTGGCAAACCCCACCACCCCCTCACTTGTCTGACACCCATTTTATGGTGAAGATGTGTGAAATCTGTTATGATAATGACAGTACAGTAAGACTCAGCTCACAGCGTCATAGATGATCTCCACAGGCTGTGAGTGAACTCTTAGGAGCTGGTCGGCGGTACTGTTTTCAGGGTTGAGCTCAAACAGGACACTGAGCAGAGAGGAATCTGAGTCTCCCAGTGATGCTATGAGAGACGGCACTTGCCCCTGCTGCTGCAGGCCAGTCACATACCAGTGCTCCAGCTTAGTTTCCACTCTACACAAAACACAAATACTTTTACTTTAACAAACAAACAACAACTTCACGCAACTTACTGTAGATACACTGTTTAAAGGAGTCATATCACACTGCTTAAATGAATAATATCGTTTGTTTTAGATGTAATGCAATGTGTATACACGATTGAATAGGGTGATTTTTTTCTAGTTTTACACAAGTGTAATATAAATCATAGGGTCCACTTAATGAATATGTGAAGTTGCAGCTCAAAAAACGCAACAGATCCTTTAATATACCATGCGTTACATGCATGTGAAGAGAAACGCGCTGTTTTGGTGTGTGTCTCTTTAAGTGCAAGTCAGCTGCTAGTCTCAGCCCCCTTTTCAGCAGAAAACTGAGCCAGCGCTGTGAGCCTGTGAACCGCATCGCATGTTTATAAACCATACTCACAATTTTCTGAAGTGAAGATACTCAAGACAAACGCATCGCTTTTTCAAATTAACGTCACACAGGACAATCTCATCGCATGTTTACAAGCCACATTGCTATCTAATAGTCAACGGACAAACGTGTTACAGTGACATTTTATCTAGTTTTAAGCTGCCACAGGACCCTGGGGTCTTACTTAAAAATACCAGTACTTACAATTATTCCAGCTTTGCCTCGTTCAGTGAGGATGATTTCAATTGAAAACTTAATAAATCCATTGCTCACTTGTCTCCCTTGAGGCTTGGAACATTGTTCAATGTTGGTCTGTGCAGCCAACAACAGAACACTTCGTAAGCTTTGCTACTTTTGCCATGGTGTTGGAACACATGCAAAAAAAAAATGGCGGCGGCGCAATGGGTGGACATGTTCAGAACAAGGGGCGGAAAGATTATAATAAGAACGGCTGCTTACGTCAGTAAGAGAGCGATTTCTGAAGCGCTCGTTTTCTCACAGGCTTGTAGAGATAGGCTCACATAAAAACGTTAATGATTTTACACGTTTTCTGAGTTGAGACACGATTTTAGCATTTAAACATGGAAAAAAGACAGTTTTTTATGAAATCATCCCTTTAAGGTTAAAAAACGCTGTATTTTCCACATACCATGCTTGTTTGTATCTACTCTTTGCCTCGCAACTCTGAAACTTGCAACAATTTTAACAAAGCTCATCGCTCTGAAAAGCGAGGTGTGCTATGATTGGCCAGTTAACTAGTGCGTAGTGATTGGTTGACTACTACATGCGTGTGACAGAAATCTAACGTCTCTTACCATAGTTGGAACATTAGGTTCCAAAGCAATTATACTCACAGTACTTACTTACGTATACATTTGGGCAGTCTAAGTCAAATCATACCACCAACTGACGTGGATCTGTGGGGGTGTGGTTACATGAGGCGTTTCAGGCTGGTCTGGGTGAGCATTCGCTTTTAGATAGAATGCATCTTTTGTTCCAACACTTTAATTTTTGCAATTTTACGTGTCTAATACATGCATGGGCAACTTATAACACCAAAGACACAGAAAAACATGTGTTCTAGCAATATGAAACCCCTTTAAACCACTTCAACAACAAAAGAACAACAAAGGTGGAGGTTGACACTGTGAAGAAGCATTACGTTCCTGAATAAAAAAAACAATTTATTTGGTTTAAACATTTGGGATACTGTAAGTACACAAGTGAACAAAATATACCAGTTAGCTAGTATTTCTTGGATGTTTTAATGCAAAAATCATACATATTCGTGGAATGGACAGAATTCTGTCATCATTTACTCACTCTTAAGTTGTTCCAAACTTGAATACATTTCTTTGTTCTGATGAAAAATGAGAATGATATTTGGAAAAATGCTTTTAACAAAAATGTTCTTGGCCACCATTGACTGCCATTGTAGGAAAAGTTAAAATGGTGTCAAAAGTGCAGCAGAACTGTTTGCGTTCCTAGATTCTACAAATATCTTCTTTTGTGTACAACAGAACAAAGAAATGTATTAAGCAATTTGTCCTTTTCTTTAACAAGTGCATATTAATGTTTTCTGATGGATATGTATAGTATGAGACATACTTGATGGCTTGCGCTCCTGGTCTCTGTGAGATGGTCGTACTGAGGTCGATCATTTGTACTTTGAGGATCTCTGGAATGCCGGGCTCCTCTCTGAACGTTACTGAGGTGCTCAAAAGCTTAAAGGTGACGATTACAGCTACATACTACACAAATGAGGATAAAAAACATATTTCTGCATTTGCCCAGGCTGATGGGAATATATGTATGATGCTCATCCTTAGTCAAAGTTAAGATGAACAACAAAGCATAGTGTCAACATTTTTGTGGGTGAATTTCCACTCACATGCTTTGGTAAGGCAAGGTTATGTGAGCTCCCACTGTAGCCAATCGCTGTGTAGAGTTTGGTTTTCTCTTCAGAGGTCATTAGGGAATCTATACCTGTTAACACACATAGTATAAAAATGCTAATCTATTGCAAATGCAAATCAGTGTTTGGTCAAAGGCAGATATGGAAATATACTGGAGATAAAACCCTCACTTTCTGGTTCTTTATCCTCTTCATCCTCTTTCTTTGTTTCTTTCCTGCTAAAAAGGCCACTGAAAAAGCCTCCCCCACCGCTCTGTTTCTGAGTCGCAGCCTTTTTAGACACAACCTTGTGCCCCGACCAAACCACCTGATAAGAGAGAGTGCTCTGGGGTTACTAAACTGCATTACAATTCATAAAACATCAGTAGCATTAAGCTTTCATACCTCCATCTGAGCTTGCTGTCTGCCCAATACAATGTTGAACACATCCAGAACTTTCTCTAGATCCTGAGATGTGGAATAAGATGGACAATAAAATAAATATGTAGCAATACACATGTATTATTTGAATTGAACTTATTACAATTTTCATTTGAAATGATAATATATTCTGAAAAAAGTGCATTGTAAGGTTGTCTCTGGTTAAAGGGATAGTTCACCCAAAAACGAAAATTCTGTCGTCATGCACTTACCCACAATTTGTTTCAAATAGGTATACTTTTCCAAGTTCTGTTAAACACAAAAGAAGATATTTCAAGGAATGTGGGCTACCAAACAGTTCTGGGGCACCATTGACTACCATAGTAGTGTTGTTTCCTAATGGTGCCCCAGCACTGTTCGGTTACAAACCTTCTTCCAAATATCTTCTTTTGTGTTAAAGGGACAGTTCACCTAAAATTAAAACTCAGTCAATCTCTTACTCACTCTTAGACTGTTCCAAGCCTGTATAAATGTCTTTGTTCTGCTTAACAAAAAGGAAAATATTTGGAAGAATGTCTAATTTATCTCGTTTCCAGCCATAGTCAGGAAAATAAATACTATGGGAGTTAACAGGGGATTAGACCTGTTTGGTTACTGACATTCTTCCAAATATCTTTCTTTGTGTTCATCAGAACAAAGACATTTATACAGGTGTGGAATTATCTGAAAGTGAGTAAATGATTAATTAAAATTTTGGGGTGAACTATCCCTTTACTTGCAACGTTACAATTTACACAGATTTGGAACAATTTGAGGATACTTAAGTAATGACAGAATTTCCATTTTTAGGTGAACTATCCCTTTGATGTTATCTATTATTTTCTGGATCGTATTACCTGGATCTCTTTCTCTGTGTCCTCTCTGACCTTTCCTTGTGTGAGTTTGCATTTGTATGCAGCTTTGTAAACCTTAAGCGTGTCCCTGTGCTTCTTTATGTTGCTCCAGCTCCACATCTTATTAAAGCGTCGTATATGCAACTCCAGTATACTGCTGATGCCATATCTCCACCTGTTAGTCACACAGAGCCCAAATTAATCAGATCATTTAAAATCTTTCATCCTTATTCAAGTTAGTCATCACCTGTTCTTACCACTGCTTTGCGTTTGTGTGGACTGGAACATCAGGCCTGAACTTTCTGTAAGGGCTGTTCTTCACCATACAGTCTATGGACTCCAGAAGATCCACCATAGACAGGTACTAGAAACATCACCCAAAAACAACATTATGGAGTTGTTGCTTACCTGAGACAGCACTCATATTTTAGTTTTAGTTTTTTACATTTTACTCTACTGTATTATCTATCTATTATCTAGGTTCTGCCAATGAATTCATACCTGAGGTTTGGTCATTTCAATAGCAATGTTCTGAACCTCCAGGTGCAGGTTTGCTTTAGGTGATTTAAGCTCAACTTCAGCATTTGGGTTTATGCACATCTTTGCGGAGGCAAAAATGGGTTTGAAAACTGAAGAAGGAAACAGAATTATGATTGGTTGACAACACTACCTCACAATGTTCTTACACCATGTGTACACAAGGTATTTCATGTACAGTACATTTAAATTGTGATAGTATACTGACAGTATATATTTCATTCATATGGTTGCGGCTTAGCTTTAGCTTTGCATGTGTCTGTGGTAAATGATCGCAATTATGTAAAAATAGTGCACATTATGATTAAGAGAAGTTTGTGTACTCAGAGGGGTGTGTTTTTTGTGCATGGTTTTATTATAATACAGTCTCCACAAACAAACCATGAACACTAGGAGATGAAGTGAACAAAAACAAAATCAGCTCTTGCATGAATTAACAATTAACAGTAAAAGTGGGGATGACAACCAAAATTTTACTTAACCAAAAACTAGAACTAGACCACTGCTCATTACTGAGGAAGGAAATATAGAAAACACATACTGTACTGATAGCCTTGGAGTTCCTCATTTCTTGTGCTGATTCCTGCTTTAAGCTTGCTCTAAGTAAACAAAAACACATTATTCATTGTAATGTCATGAAAAAACATGGTCTTATATTTGTTTTAAAAAACTTAAAATCCTAACTGTAAAGAGATAGTTCGCCCAAAATGGAAAATTCTGTCATCAGTTACTCACCCTCAAGTTGTTTCAAACCTGCATAAATGTATTATACAGTTTATTTTAATAAGACAGTTCTTCCATATATCTCATTTTACGTCAACCAGATCAAATACATTCATTAAGGTTTGGAACAACTTGAGAGTGAGTAACTGATGATATAATTTTCCATTTTGGGTTAACTATTCCTTAAATATAATAAAAAACTAAAAACCGTTTTTCACATTGTACAGATACAGAATGAAACAATATACTGTATGTATCAGGAAATTATATATCAAATCATTTATGATCTTATGACAAAGAACCGTTAATACTATTTCTCTGTGCTTCAGAAAAAAGTTACATTAGACCAGGACGTTCTAAGACTTCTTATGAAGAGAAGTAAATCCTCTTGACCACACTAAGTGTAACATCCCCCCACAGTTTATACACGACACACCCTTAAACACATACTGCATCAGAAAACACAAGCATGAGTGATGAGAGACACCACTTTGCGCACAACACCTGAGTTTTTTCTAAATAACAATTCTCAAGTCGTATACTTTGTTTTATACTTATTCAGTGATGCAGATTTAGTGAAACATCTATTATTACATATTCATAAAGAAGTTTGCACATACATTAATAGGTGGCTAGAGCTGAATGAGCTCATGGCAATTTATAGAAAGGATTATCTGAGTGATGTAACGTAAACTTTACTTTGAAATACAGAACACAGATCCATAGAATGCAGATGTAAAATTCCCATAATTTGTTTGTCATTGACAGTAATGAAGCAGATGTTGTATACAAGTTTGTCACTGAATATCAGCCAGGACAGGTGATGTATGTGTTAACCTCCTGATACGACTGTAACTGTGAGTCTGCAACTGGGTTATCTGGATGAGACAGTTTGTTCCGTTGTGTTGATTATGAAAACCACTGATAGTGGGTTAAGACATTCGCTTCGGTGTGAGGAAGAGACTAAGAGAACTAAGAACAAACTCAACCGCTATCACTTTTACTCTCACAAGCCTTGATAAGAGATGAAGAAAGCGATTAGACACTGTTGCACCCTGAAGCCTGCTTCACTGCTTAGATGTCTAAGAAAAACAAACCTTCAAATAGTGAACCCCACACATACTGAACTTTAATGCTTTTTTAAAATTTCCTTCTTTTAGCTACTGAGATCATACAATTTATTACAGAAGATAAAAGGTGATCTACATTGTATGCGTTTCTTCTCCGTTTTTTTATCATATAGCGCTCAAACCATAAAATATCTGATCATTTTGATCTATTATTATGACTTAACCTTTGAGCTTTACTAGATAATTTCTGTGTATAACAGGATGTAGTATTGTTTCTTATCATTATTATATGCACCCAGCAAATGACTCTTATCAAATGACACTTTTGGTGAACCAAGAATATGTTGAAATAGCTGTCTGTGTGCAACTATAAGAACTTCCTACCTCTGCCTTACACTTTTTCACACTGCGCTTAATCCCAGGTAATCTTCATTCTAAATCACGCTTTTAACGCCGAGTAAACAAATGTTTCACACATGTAACTTTAAAGTGGGGTTATTCTCGCATTTTACCCGGGTTTACGAAACCCTGCTCTGAAGCAGGGTTAGCACCGCTTTTGCAGGGTTTACCCCGCATTGCGGTGCCAACGTGTGCAGTATGAAACGAAGCGGGGTTAGAATGATGCGACCAGACGTTTATCAACGGACACCCAATCAAAAACTTAACAGAGCATATTTCATTTCACAAGCTGTGCACAGTCACTGTGACCACGTTTACATGGACAACAATATTCTGAATATTAAGAGGATTAAGACAATACTCTGATTGAGAATGGACCATGTAAACAGAGCATTTTGATTAGCTTAATAAATCTAAACTCAATATCGTAGTGAACACAAATCAAATTAAAGCTGCAAGCAGCGATGTGCGGGCCCTCGCGCAAGTGGCACCGCCACCCTGTGCCACCACCACCCGTCGGCCTCAGGAAAAGCTAACGGTCGGCAACGTGCATACAGGGAGTTACATTATTGAAAAAACGTCCAATATTTACACGTACCAGATTTCCTGCTGCCTGTTCGTGGTGCAATACAGTAGGTTAATATTGACACATTTAACACATCTTTCGGGGCATGACACTTATTAAACGTGTTACGTTTGGAGCAGAGTGGACAATGGTCTCATTCACTAGGCATGCTTAGACACAAATGTATGTGTGAAACTGGCATATGAACATTTAAGGTCAATGTCTAGACCATTTGGCATCACAATTTTTTCACATGAGACTTACCAAATATGATTTTCACCTTATTAAGGCTCTAGGAGGAGTTTGTTAAATATGACACCTTGAAATGGCAAAGATGCACAGAACGTTCAGTGGACATTGAAAATAATTGACTTCCCAGTGGATTTAGATGGGTGGAGTACTCCTATTTTAGTCGCATTATCGACATAATAGACATGTAAACACCTTAATCGCAGTATTACTGGCGCAA
This sequence comes from Triplophysa bombifrons, assembly GCA_029783895.1. Lineage (NCBI taxonomy): Eukaryota > Metazoa > Chordata > Actinopteri > Cypriniformes > Nemacheilidae > Triplophysa > Triplophysa bombifrons. The sequence goes on from CM056448.1 coordinate 20,648,024, forward strand.
AGGGACTTTCGCGGCACGTTGCGACCGGTTACACACACGCAGGGCAGTGGACAGCCGTTTCGTTTTACGGCAAACAACATGGCTTCAAGCAAGAAAGCAAATTTTTAGTCCGAACGGGAAACAAGAAAGATGCCAACAACTCTAGAAAATAAATGAAACACCAAAAACTGTATGTGGTACCATAGCGAAGACAAACTGTTTGTTGATACATGAAATTATGGAGGGAACGTAATGACGTATGCCATTAATTGAACTATGTAGTGTAACATGTAAAACGGGAACATGAAAGGTATATTCTTAAAGCAACTCATGTAAACACCTTAATCGTAATATTAGCTTACTAAGTTTAGGGCAAATAATTTGATTACTGACGTCCGTGTAAACGTGGTCACAGAAACTCAGTGCGCTGTGTAAACAATCCTTTGAGTTTTTTATTTATTTGAGTAAGTAACGTCTTGGGAGGCTTTAAACAGCCAAAAAGGATTTGCGAGGCGTCATTTTTCCCATGATGCGGAACAACAAGGTATTCGGTTACTTAAAGGGACCACACATTCATTTTGATGCTGCAGTATTTATCCAATTATGACTGTTGACACCGCACACATGCAAATAAGAATGTTAACCCAGGGTTTAGTGATGAACAGTGTAAAACATCAGGTTATGAATACCCAGGTGGTTATCTCTTAACCCCTGGTAAATTATAAGCAGGGTGAAACGTGAAAAAGGTAACCCAGGATTCTGTTTACCTGGGGTTAAGAATAACTCAGGTTTATCGATTTCAAGTGTGAAAAGCCCTAGAGAGGCTTAGACAGGATGCACAAATGCAACTCATGTTTCCTGTGTGTCCATAACAGGTTTTTTTGTTAAAAATACTCTGCCAGCTTGTGAAAACACAGTTAAAAATGTTTTAAGCTTTCTACATAAACCATCCTGCATTCTGTAATGTAAAATGTTGTGAAAATATAAGCTTGATATCTTTATTATTGAGACAATTAAACGATTGGTGATACTAATGGTTGAAATCAAATTTTGACACTTGTTATCTCATAATTAGATTACGAGACTTTAGGCTGGTTTTCACAGACAGGTCCACAAATGAGCAAAAAATACGAAGTGTACATTACCACTATTTCCTCCCAGGATCCTCTGTAGAAGATTGGGCTGTTGACATTCCAATAAGCACAAAAACACTCCAGGCGGCCCAGCTTTAATCCACAAACACAAAGACATTAGAAACCTAATCTAAAACTAAAATCAAACAAAGCATAAAGACAAATTAGAGAAGTGTAAAGAGTAGACCTTGTAGATGATTTTAGCTGCTTCATTGAGGATACATGTCTTCCAGTTCTCATCTGTTGTCTATAAAACCAAAAAATGGTGATTATTGGACGGCAACGAATTATAACTTTATTATTACTAAGGCTTTTATTCTTATTTGGAGGGATTACCTGTAAACTGATTTCTGAAAGAGTCATGCCCATAGAGAGAGGTCTCTGAGGGTCGGACACCTAAGGCACACAAATAACACACGTCACATGTTTAAAAACACACACAGCATTTATAAAAAACCCAGGGACAGGCTGGGATTAAGAATTCAGAGGCCCCTGGGCACAAGCGTCTTGTAGACCCCCCACACGTGAATTAACCTATAGACCATTTGACCCGCAGTTAACTTCCGGTTTGTATTTGGCTAGTGTCTAATAATATAACAAAATATATTTTATTTAATTTATGTTAATATTAATTGATATTATTATTTTATTGTATAATACTTGTATAAAAAAACATTTGTTGAACTGTTCATTTTACAACAATGCTTTCCTGGACCAGCAGCAACAACATTAGGACATTTTCCAACACACTGCAACTCACTGGCATATGCAAGCACACACTGCCTCACCTTTACCAATTCAGTTCTATCAGATTCTTCCATAATTCACACACAAACATGCCAGATTCACAAAACTGTTCTTAAGAGAATATATAATAACTTTCTTAAAATAAATTATAGGAATTTCTTAAGAATATTCTTAAGTGCAATTCTCAAGTATTTTCTTATAACATGAAAATAAAAGGGCAGTTAAAACATTTAACTGAGCTGCGCGCTAAACTATTTTCACTTTCATCACAGTCCTACAGCTGGTAATAAGAATTCAGCTACATACATTCGGATAACCAACGGTCAATTAACAGCTTCCATGACTTTAATATCGGCTGTGAAAGCTGTTCTGTGTAATACACTGATATTGTGTGTGTGTGCTTACCTCTGAAACACTTCTATGAAACATCCTGTGATATCCTGCTTGCAAATGTCTCCTGGTCAATCTGCTTGTTTTATTATCCAACTCGGGTCCAATATAAAAGGCAAAACTAACGCTTCTGTTATTAGTGCTAATTAATATAACCGATCTGACGCCATTCAGTCCGGTGTCATTTCTCTTGCCATAGTAGGGGAAAAATTGCGATCTCTAACAACGATTGACGTTTGCACACGCACTAGAAAACTTCAGTTACACTGCCATTGGATAATCCGGCCCTGCCCAGGCCATCGTTTAAATTCACAAGACTTGTGACAAAATTTAAGAGATGGGCCTCGGGATACAGAAAGAATGTTACCAGATGTCAACAACCCTCATGACATCAGGTGTGAATGTGCACATGCATTTTACAGTCAATACTCACATCATCCTCATATCTGATGTGAATGCTGGTGATTTTTACTTGGAGATTTTTGATAACTTGTGTCGCCAGTTTCTCAGGGAACGTGTCTTTCTTCTCTTCCTGTCGCTTCTCTGAAATAAATAAAAACAAACAGGTACTGTAATTGCCTCCTCCACCAAATCAACAAAACCTCTTTAAGCATATGATCTCAACAAACAACATAGAGTTTTAAACAATATTTGCTAATGTTTGGGGCTCCACTGAGTCGATCACAGTCAGTCGCAGCCACCCACCTGTTTTATGTTCATGCTTTTTAGATCTCCTAAAGGATTTTTTATGCTTTTTAAGCTTACGTCCCTTGTCTTACAAAGCGCAGCATTGGGAGAAAGAGAACAGTTGGTCAGGTAGAAAAGAAATAAAGGAAACATCAATAAAGATTCACACGTGACTGAGACAGGACATGAGAATTTTTCATATAAATGCACACGCATGCAAACGCTGGTACAAAAATGCACAGAAGCACACCAAGAAAAACAAGTTCTTTACATGAGCCCTCAATACAAAGTCTCAATAAATGCATGCTTCTTGAAACAGAAGATGGACATTTGATTGCTCTTCCTCTGCAGTGGGTTCTGTACGTACCCTGTGATGGATTCTTATACACATAACTCTCCAGATTAAATACAAACTCTCCAGCGTGAGAGCCTGCCGTCCATCATATGCAGCACAAAGCAAACACACACAATTGTTAAAAACAGAGCTATAGATGGTTTGGTGTGCGGATAGAAGGTAGAGACCTTAAAAAGAGGACATTGCCAATGCTAGGTAAAGACAGGTAATTCACCTCTGCGTGCGACCAGCTGTAGAGTTTCCTCAATGCGCTGCAGCTCCTTCTGCTTGGCCTCCTGCTGGTATCGCTCTTCTTTAACTGGATCATACTTAAGCGCTTCAAACACACAACAAACATAGCCACCAAGAAGTTATTCATGTAATTTACACCATCTTGCATTAACCCCCCCACTGATAGTGTGATCCATACTGGACATAAAAATGGCAACTGGCTGAAATTAGCAGTTCAAATCTGATTAATTGACTCAACCCAGGAGTTGGTTTGAGGAAAAACACATTAACACCACTGCTTCCTATGTACACATTTGAATGATTTTCAGAGTTTTGTTTGATTCAAGGCATTTAGACGCAAGAAAGTGGCAGTTTGCGGTAAAAAGAAAGTCTGAAATGAGGAACAAAAAAAGTCAAAAGTAAATCTTGCTATACAAGACTAGCTACCTAGCATGTCTTCGCAGACACACGTAGTGTAAGAATGGAAAAAATTCTAAGTTTTTACATCAGTTATGTTTTGTAATAACAGTAATTAAAAGTCTCTCCCTGTGCACTCCTCCGATGGTAAGTGTCTTATAAACTGCTGCACTCTAATGCTGTTAAGTCAAGTTGACTTGAGTTTTTCATAACAGCTTCCTCCTCCAATCTGGTAACCACCCGGAACACCTAAGGCTCTTACACAAAAAACTGGTTCAAGCAAACCATTATGAAAGATAAACTCTAATTCTGGCTATAGTATGTGCTGACACTGTTTCTTTTATATAAATCCTATGAAGAATCATCTAAACAAAAAATGGAAGATAAGAAATTTCCATTACTTTTTCCTGTTGTTGTTTATTCTATGAAGAATAAAATGCTCTGTGGCGTTCCGGAGGCGTTTTTTTTCCATTAAAGACTGAATACATTCATGCTATCTTGTTCTGAAGCCATTAAACTCTGTTAGATTGTTTAGAGCAGCGGTTCTCAATCCTGGTCCTCGCGCCCCCCCTCTCTGCATATTTTGTATGCTTCTCCTACCGCTTCGGAGGTTTGTTCAATACGCCCGTAAGAGCCCTGCGTAGTAAACATCACTAGATATTCTGCCATAAGATATTCTGCGAGGACCAGGGTTGAGAACCGCTGGTTTAGAGCATGTAGCTGAGATGTATGTTTTCACAGGAAAATCAAAAAGCTTGAGTATAATTTAGAAAAGGTAATTAAAAGGTATAAGGCATGTGGAGGTGACTGTCTTCATTCCAAGAAACGCACAAAAAGAGAAGAAGACACAATTTCGATGATTTCAATAATCAGTCATGAGACAGATTTCACAGAATCAAGCAGTTAATAGGATAAACCAGAGCCCAGAAATATGACAGTTCTGTCCAACGTAACAAAATCATGCTTAAAATTGATTAACAAGAATTCATGTTTAATGCACATGATTGGGAAACTGTCCACAAGGAATCAAATCCTCTCAAATAAAGAATGTAAAATTTAAATGTTATGATTACCCATTTCGATCCTAAAATGTGGAACAGCGATAAGAAAGTATGGGAGCATTTTATTTACAGTATATGAATTTACAGCTGTCGTGATTCTGCCTCATCAAGTCATGTCTTTCCTGGTCTTGTGGCAGAATAATGGCAGAATCCCTTGTTTCATGTTCAGAGAGACAATTTTGGATCTTATGGACCGCCATACTCTCTCTCTGGTCCCGTCTCTGTTCCAGCCCTTTCATCTCTTTAGTCTGATTGTTAATTAGTTCATGCCACACACCTGTTCCCTCTTGATTTGCTCCCCTTTGAAAATCCCAATGTTTCATTGTCCTGCCTTGCGTAAGGTTGTTACCTGCGTCTGTGTACCACCCTTGTGCTTACCTGTTCCTATTGTTGCACATGGTGCAAAAGGTTTTATTTTGTGAACATTTTACAATGAATAAGAAGAAAAATTAAAGGCAGTGAAATTCACACTCACTTGCACCGGGAACCACAAGAAGGTATAAACCATCTAACGTAGCCACCACTGCCTCATTGTAAAGGTTTTTCCAAGGGATCTTCAGAGTCAGTTTACCTATAACAGGAATTTTCAATTCAGTTTAACTAATTTAACGAAACCTGATACTGTTTGATTTAACTAAAAGAATGGATTCTGATAATCTAATTATAAACAGATAAAATGTGAGAAAGAACATTACTTAAAGACAATACAAGCATTGCTTTTTGCATAGTAGCCACAGGGGGTTGAGTCTGCCTAGACGATCATGTCATTCTTGTTATTCTTCATAACTTTTAACAACCTGTCATCTTGGCACGTTGTTCAAAGTCATCTGACCACATCATGTGACTACAAACTGATGACCTCTTTAACAATCTTTTGCTTGTTACCAAGACAACAGTGCTGTGACGTTTGTTTATACAATACCGAAATTAATTTCCCATTCAATTTTTTTTACGTCCAGGAAACGTACCAAAGTGTTTAGTCATGTATGAAAGAAAGTGAAACTTTCAAATCTGTAAAAGGAACTGTTAAAGGAACTGTAAAAGCAGAGAGTGAACCTCAGTTTGAAATATCCTTGTTGTGCACTAATTAATACACGAATACAGAACATCTTAATGCTTCAAGAATATCCAAATAAAGGTACAATTAGTCTGACATTAATTAAAATACTTCAATCACCATTATCAAGCATGAGCAAAACAATATGGGCAGTGCAATTCATCACATACAGACTTGGTTTTGACAACAGTACAGTCTCAATGGTTACAGGTTAACAAGGCCAAAGCCTACAGATACTATGGTGAATATACTAATTGCTCAACTACAATAAATAAATATTGTTTGATACTCACCAATCTGACCAGCCTTCACTTTAAAGGGGACATCAAATTCACTCTAAAGCACAAAAAATGGGTGTAAATGTGAATTTCGGATCTTTTATCCTGTATAACACAGAAAGTAATTATATTATTTCCTCTGTGGATTACTCTAATCTTTAATGGGTCCAATGCGTTTTGTGATAATGCACATTAGAAATTGTTAAATTATTCTTTTGTTCTGTACCAGTGATCAAAAAGTCAGGGAACAGATATGTCACATGCTGTGATTTAGCAGAAGCCACAGACTAACCAAAGTGTTACAACAAACACATTCATGTCATGATAAATATGGCTCGCTTATGTGTTTTCTCAAAATGAAATGAACAGTATCATAACTAAAATATATATAATAAAATAATAATAATATAGCGTAATTAACTAATTTTGGTGAATGGTTAGCATGGTTTGGCATTGTCCAGCACACTTACCAGAGCATTCTCTTTCACCCGAAGATTTTCTAAAACAACATTTCCTAAAAAGAAGATAAAAAAGTTTATTTCTTATCTTGACTGTTGTTGATGACGACAAAGAACATTTGCAGAAACAAAATAAATATAACATATTTAATAAACAAAAATTACTTTATTCTAATCCACGTGGCATCAAACTAGGCCTGGAATTTATCTAAAAGAATCTAGCTGGGATTGTTGTTGCCTTAACACATCTAGTAATGTGACTATAATGACACAGCAGCATGGCAATACTTATACAGTATGACCGCCTTCAAAGCAAAACATGAAAAGACCAAATGGGAAAAACATATACACCTTAATGTGCTTTACATTTTTATGGTAATATAAAGCAAACAACTGTAAAAAGTTATGAACAGGTTATGAAATACAAACAACTCTAACAGGTTCTGTAAACTAAACTATTTACCCTTGAATGTAGTTTCTAGTGGAAATTAGTATTGTGTGGGACATAACTCAGATGTAAAGCTATACCTACAGTAAAATGAACCAAAAAGGTTATAGTAGTCTATGTATATAATGCATTATTCATCGTCATATTAAGACAAAAACACATTGAATCTGTTCTCTATTCTTACCACAATGTGGCACTATAAATTCTTAAGTCTTAAGCAAATGAATTACACAATTTAAACACATTATTGTCTATAAAGGTGTGGTCCATGCACTGTCCATAATTTGAGCTTTCAACGTACGTTAGGACAAGTACAAACAGTAGCATTTGGAAAAATGATTGTAACGTAAGCATGTATCATCTAAAACTGTTAAAGATTGTAATTTATCTAGTTAAAAATACGCTTTACAGTGGGCAACAAAATAATGTGCGGAAATGTTTAGATGTTTCACAGAAAGGAAGGAAACTTGATTTAATAATAACACGCTGCATGATTGTTTTCATTGCTTCGGAACCACATGACACTTATGGTGGTGTGGGTGGGGGGATATGCAATTTACAGACAGATTACCAATCTAACAGAACAGAAACCATTGACATTATTGGACACTGCTGTAAATTTCCACCCAGACTGAGCTGCATATCCTTAAAACAAACCGATCGTTCTCACATGAGCCAGAGGAGAAACGAGCGTTTCTTTGCGCTGATGTTGACAGGCTGTTGGTGCGCTTACCTCCCCATATGCCAATTTTCAGCTGCGACTTGTCCAGGTTTTCCACATAGTCTCCTATAAATTTGTTCAAAAGGTCGCTGACTAAAGATTCGAACACCATGATGACTCGAGAAGAGCAGCCTTCCTGCCACAGGGAACGCGCTAAAATGCCACAAAACGCATTTGATAAGGTCACTTCCCTCCCTGGGTGACAGCGGTATCGACTCAATCGGTGATCAACTCACACTGTCCGAATGAGAAGTCTCCGCCGATCATGCTATTACAAACAGGCCAGCTAGTTGACGCTAGAACATGGATTGTAAAACTAAAGTGTAGTGTCTGATGCTCAGTTTATGGTTATCAAATGAGTGACGTTGAGAAAAGAGGTTTATTTGTTATTTGCACGATATAGTACCTTTATAAAATTGCACTATATACTTTGGATTGTCGTGTTTTATAATTTACAGAACGCTATGCTTACTAGGTCTATATTAGACAAGGCAGGGCAAGTTTATTTATATAGCACATTTCATACACAAGGACAATTAAACGTGCTGTACATAAAATGATTGAGAAAAGAGATAAAAGAGAAATAAGACGTATCTTTAAAATGCAAATGATTTAAGATCACAAATACAACTTAAGATTTCAAGAAACAATAAAACAGCAATAAAATTGATTAAAATGTGAGTGCATATATAAAAAGAATAAGAACAAAAGAACAAGAAAAAGAAATAGAAGTGTTGTTGTAAACCAGCACAGTGCTCGGGTTGTAAATGCACAGCTAAACAAGTGTGTTTTTTCAGCAAGTGTGTTGCTGACTCGCCCTGTTTTGAGTGAACCCTTGTTATCTCTAACTGACTTGATCCTGATCTGAGAAGTCTGTTTGGTTTATATTCAATAAGCATATCAGAAATGTATTTAGGTCCAAGACCGAGTGATGTATAGACAATGAATAATACTTTGAAGTTGATTCTAGGGCCTGAGGATTGGAGTGATTGGCTCATATTTTTTGGTTCTGGTCGGAGTCCTTGGAGTAGCGTCCTGTATGAGCTGTAGCTGTCTGATGGTCTCTTTGGGAAGACCGGAATCCATGACATTAATCCACCGTGCTGGTGGTGAAAGCATGAACTAGTTACTCTAAATCTTGGTTTGAGACCAAACATCTGATTCTGGCTATGTTGCTAAAATGTTAGGAAGCTGATTTGCTTATTGCTCTGACATGACTGCTAAAACTAAGGTCAGACTCTAAAACGACACCAGATTTTTTTCCTTACTTTGTGTTTTGACACAATACAGGCCTATTGTGTCATAAATGATAAGCAGAGCAAGAATTGAGCACCACAAGTCACGGGAGTCCAATCAGATGTATGGTTGCCAATGTTCACATAGTAACCTCTGCCTTTAAGATGTGACCCAAACCATTAAAGTACCAACCCAGAAAGCCCCACCCAGTTTTCCAGACTATGTAGGAATATGGTGTGATCTACCGTGTCAAAATCAGCACTGAGATCTAGTAATAGCAGAACTGATATTTTACCTGAATCAGAATGCAATCGAATATCAGTATAACCGTATGTAATAACCAATGATTAATATAAAAAAGGGCTGTGATGACATTCCCCATTCATCCATCATATTCTATCTGTTCTATCAGTATTGTATGGTTACATCTGGGATTTTCCTGTAAAACATTTCAATAGTTTATTCCAAGTGGAATCTGGTTGAAAGGTGATCATAAATGATGTTTCGATAAACAGATGTTACGTGTTTTCACGCTGATGTTTTATGTCAAAACATGGTGTCCTAATCCTACAATATAAGTATCCATGTCCAGTATCAACATTGTCACTGGGACATTCATCAAAATCCTCTCAGCATGGACAATAGAAGGAACATTAAAACAAAGTCATTAGAACATAAAAATTAGACGTTTACTTCAATTCAGTTAAATTTAATTTCAGTTATAACAATTATTTTCACAATTAAAACAGTTCCTTTAAATTCAAGAAGCAACAGTTCCTGTTTCTTATTAGATTAGGTTGAAATCTTGGGAGGACCACATATTGCATAGCTGTCACTTTCAAACTAATTTATACATGCACACATACGCAGAACGTCTGTGACCAAATATACAATAGGCACAGGCTGATTGAAATAAATGTAGGTGTTGTTGTTTTGTAATTGACAGACGCCGCTGTAAAGACTGATGTGAGAAATCAATGCAACCACCCCATCTACAGGCAGAATACAGCAAGTGCTCCTCATTTATTTTCGTCAGAGAGTTCAAACGCTCCCAAAATCGACAGAAGTCTATACAATAAATCGTAAAAATCAGAAAGGAACTTCAAGTACACACATTTAATTTGTATCTATTTATTTAGTAAGTTCATTAATAAGTACGTTTTTTAGTGTTTCGATTCATTTTATTTTAATATGTTTAATTATCATTAAGTGCATCAGTGGCGTGCAGTGTAGCCCAAACGTCACTGCTTTTTAAACAGCTCGTTTAAACATGTTCAAGTCCGTTGGATGTTAACACAGTTTCTGGGTTAAATGGAGCCTACATAGAACAACAATTATTTTAGACAGTGAACAAGAAACGGATGCTAATTGCATTTGTAAACAAGTTTAGGCTGTCTGAAAATAACTTCAATGCAGTAACATCCCAGCTGTGTGGTTCCCAGAACATTCCTTTAACGTTAGATTTTGGTTCCCAGGACGTTCTTTTCTAAGGTTCGTTTTTGGTTCTCCAGTAAAAAAGTTTTCTAGAACGTTTGGAGAACGTTGCCTTAACGTTATACAACCCATGAAACTAACGTTTTATTTCCGTAAAGATAACCAAAAACAAACCTTAAAAAAACTTTGTGGGAACCAGAAACTAAGGTTAGGGGAACGTTCCCAGAACGTTAGCCTAAATATTTTTCTCGAGTCCGTTTGGCCTCACTACACGTTATGAACACATGCTGTGTTTTTATCCATCGCTTGTCTAACCTAATTAAATTAAGTAAAATACATCATCCCACACCATACGGAGGATGAATTCAATGGATTAACACTTTAGATCTTTTAGCCTAATAATTCCTTTTTCATTACTGAAGTTGCCTAATTTTCGATTTAAACAGCACAGTAGGCTAACGTAGCCTATATCATTTCTAATAAACCACACTGTGTGTAGGCCTATCGTTACCTCAACATCAGACATTATATATTAATATTGAAATAAAATAACCAATGAGTTCATAAAAATAGTTAAAGCAGATGTTTATTGACAGAAGAATAAATATTCAATTTTCTTCAGGCTTACAATATTCTTGTCTCACCACAGAAGTAACGTTATAGCGCTGATCCGTCTTTAGACAATCAAAAGCTCTAAGTTTCAGTCCTTACATCATGATCTGTCGATTAAGATGTGTCAAATCAATCGAAAATCATAAAATCTGTACGTTTTTAATTAAAATAATTAAATGAATAAACCGCTAAACTAATTAGGGATGGGCATTTAAAGCAGAAGATCGATGAGAACTATTCGAAAAAATGTTCGCATCCCTCCCCCACATGGACGCATTTACAGTATTACACACACATAAACGGAGAGAGAGAGAACATTTACGCTTTAAATCCGTGACGACACACTGCTATATTTATATTGGAATAGGCAATCTTACATCAAGCTAAACATTAAGATAATGCGCTGAAATATAAATATATTAACAACCGAATGACGGCACTTATTAACAGTAGGCTACGTCGATCACCATCAACCTCTCATAATGCTATACATTTCCTTGTAAAATATGAGCATGCACATTTATACCAACTAAAAAACAGTGTGATTGATCAGGAAAATATATTAAAACCATAAAGATTTTAGACCAGACTTAACACGCGTTAAAACATATTAACCGAATGACGGCATTTATTAACAGTCCGGAACGATTTCATGAATTAATAGCTCAAAATGCATCTATTTCTGTTGTCATGAAAAACTTTCTCCAGTCTGGCAGTGATCGTTTTTCTAGACTAACAGTAAACTCGGGCTGTACAAACTCCATAAGATTTTTAAAACCCTCTCCTTCGACAAAGCCGATCGGAAGCATATCCTTAGCGACCATTTTAGTAATTAAAGCTGTTATTTGCTCCGCCCGTCTGGAATCACAATTGGTTGGTCTGACAATAAACTAGCAACTGATTGCTGACCTGTGGATGGACCTGCTGGGTGCTTTCCCAAATGATTGTGCATCGTAGTTGTTGATCCATGATAAGCCAGATTTGCATTGCAGAGTTTGCACTGCACTTTATTCTCATTCATTTTATTAAATGACCCCCACACAAAATTCCTTTTTTTACACTGTCTCAATTTATCGTATCCGTTATGCCACGCGGGTCTACAGTGTGCGTTACTTAATTAACAATTATTGTGAGTAAATGTTTTCCTCTACTGTCTCTTGATTAACAGCCTTTAGGTTAAAGTGCGTCGTTACAGCGCTACCCTTTGGTTACATGAACACGTAAGCCGTGAAAACACGGCGAATTTTTTAAGGTCGCACACACTATTCAAAATTCTATAATTAAAAAACTAATCGAATATTCGAAATTCGTGACTCATCCCTAAAACTAATGTGGGTGAGGTAAAACGAAATGACCGTTCATTCTTTAATGAAGGGAGTGCGCGGCAGAGCAGAGAATGTACGTGCTCGAGCGCACACACTACAATAACAGACATCCACACTAAAGAAATACACATGGGTAGGGTTATATATGATTGCATTTTCATTCAGTTTAACTAGTTTATTATTTTCAGCCATTTAAGGGCACAGTTATTAATATAATTTGGTCAGTATAACATGTGTTAATGTGATCTTATAATTTCTGTATTGCACATGTCACGGACATTTACCAGTTTTGACTATTTTTACCATAATAGGACTAGTAATAACCATCCGGGAACGTTATTTTCTGGTTATTAAAAAAACAGCCTGCAACGTTCTAAGAACGTTAGTGATATATTCTATGTTTGCTGGGATTTTATGTAGGCCTTGCTGACCAGAGGGTGAGCTGTTGTCCTTTCATGTCCACCATTTTGACCAGTAATTTGGACCAATATGCAAAAAATGCAATGAAATAAATTGTTATTTAAAAAAACAAATTTGGCATAAGGATACTGGAAACAACTGCCCTCTATGAAATATGAAAGGTATGATTTTGGCAGCGTTAAGCAAACATGCATTTTTATGACCAGTTGCTGTTCTCAAACAGGTCAGATACTCTCAGGCCATGATTATAATCAACAAGTTTTATAGCATTGTTAAGCTTCAACTTACATCCTGTTTGGTTCACACACTGTGTCTTTGCAAATCCGCAATACTAAAAAACAAATAAACCAGCACCCTGTAGCCCAAGACCGGTTGCCGACTGAAGCTATTCAGGGCTGAGCCTGGTCATTACCTGGATGGAAAGCTAGGTTGCTGCTGGAAGAGGTGTTAATGAGGCCAGCAGGGAGCGCTCAACCTGTGTTCTATGTAGGAAATGCCTCAATAATGTGATGGGGACACTAGACTCAAAAAAAGCATCGTCCTTCGGATGAGACGTTAAACCGAGGTCCTGCCTCCCTGTGGTCATTAAAAATCCCATGTAAGCCCGGTGTCCTGGCAAGGTTCCCTCCAATGGTCCTTGTCAATCATGGCCTTCTTGTTCCCCACCGTCTGAATTGGCTAGTCTCTCCTCTCAGCTGGTGTGTGGTGAGCGCACTGGCGCCGTTGTGTTGTGGCTACAGTCGCATCATCCAAGTGGTGCACACTGGTGGTGGGTCAGGAGAGACCCCCTTCATATGATTGTTAAGCGATATATAAATGCCTCATTCATTCATTCATTCAAACAAAATTTGTTTTTTAAAAGGAACACATTTTACCACTTTTACAATGACACAGATATACTTTGTCATAGTTAACAGTTTGCTTTCCTACATTGTTTTTAAATATCTCATTTTGTGTTTAACAAAACAAAACAAATCTACGATGTTCCAGAAATATCAGCTGCTAACATTTTTCCAAATACCTTGAGATCATAAGAAATTGATACGCGATTGGATTTGAAACAACTTTATCGTGAGTAAATGAAGACACACTTTTTGGTCGGAATATTCCTTTAATATATGGAAAGCCAAGTGGGTCAAATATACGTGAATTTTAATAGGTTAAGTACACGTCAACAACGTGTAGTTCACACGTACTCAGCGTGTTTTTAACGTGTTGTTTACGTGTTAAAATTTAATGTGTAATTGCGTGTATTAAAATACACACCAAGTAAACGTAGAATACACGTAAACAAAGCGTGATTCAGATGCCAGTTTCCAGTTTAAACAGGTCAATATCATTGGCTGCCTAAGAATTGGGTCAAACCATTTCTGCAAAACTGCGGTGTTGCCTCTCTCTGATGGACCACATGCTTCCACTATTAAAAGTCCATCCATCCATCCATTTTCTTCTGCTTATCCGGGGCCGGGTCGCGGGGGCAGCAGTCTAAGCAAGGATGCCCAGACTTCCCTCTCCCTAGACACTTCCTCCAGCTCTTCCAGGGGGACACCGAGGCGTTCCCAGGCCAGCCGGGAGACATAGTCCCTCCAGCGTGTCCTAGGTCTTCCCCGGGGTCTCCTCCTGGTGGGACATGCCCGGAACACCTTCCCGGGAAGGCATCCAGGTGGCATCCGGAAAAGATGCCCGAGCCACATCAGCTGGCCCCTCTCGATGTGGAGGAGCAGCGGATCTACTCTGAGCTCCTCCCGTGTGACCGAGCTTCTCACCCTATCTCTAAGGGATCGCCCAGCCACCCTGTGGAGAAAGCTAATTTCGGCCGCCTTTATCCGGGATCTTGTCCTTTCGGTCATGACCCACAACCCATGACCATAGGTGAGAGTAGGAACTTAGATTGACCGGCAAATCGAGAGCTTCGCCTTGCGACTCAGCTCCTTCTTCACCACGACAGACCGGTACAGCGACCGCATACCTGCAGAAGCTGCACCGATCCTTCTGTCAATCTCCCGTTCCATCCTTCCCTCACTCGTGAACAAGACCCCCAGATACTTGAACTCCTCCACTTGAGGCAGGGACTCTCCACTCACCTGAAGTGGGCAAGCCACCCTTTTCCGACTGAGGACCATGGCCTCAGATTTGGAGGTGCTGATTCTCATCCCAGCCGCATCACACTCGGCTGCAAACCGTCCCAGTGCATGCTGAAGGTCCTGGTCTGATGGGGCCAACACGACGACATCATCCGCAAAGAGCAGAGATGAAACCGTGTGGTCCCAAAACCCGACGCCCTCCGGCCCCTGGCTGCGCCTTGAAATTCTGTCCATAAAAATTATGAACAGAACCGGCGACAAAGGGCAACCCTGCCGGAGTCCAACATGCACCGGAAACAAGTCTGACTAACTGCCGGCAATGCGAACCAAGCTCCTGCTCCGGTCGTAAAGGGACCGGATAGCCCTTAGTAAAGGGTCCCGAATGCCATACTCCCGGAGCACCCTCCACAAGATGCCGCGAGGGACACAGACGAATGCCTTCTCCAAATTCACAAAACACATGTGGATTGGATGGGCAAACTCCCATGAACCCTCCAGCACCCTGGAGAGGGTATAGAGCTGGTCCAGCGTTCCACGACCGGGACGAAAACCACACTGTTTCTCCTGAATCTGAGGTTCTACCATCGGCCGGATTCTCCTCTCCAGTACCCTTGCATAGACTTTCCCGGGCAGGCTGAGAAGTGTGATCCCCGATAGTTGGAGCAGGTCCCCCTTCTTAAAAAGAGGGACCACCACCCCGGTCTGCCAGTCCAAGGGCACTGTCCCCGACCGCCACGCGATGCTGCAGAGGCGTGTCAGCCAAGACAGCCCCACAACATCCAGAGACTTGAGGTACTCAGGGCGGATCTCATCCGCGTGGCGGTCTATTAAAAGTCCTCCTGTTTATTTGTCCTTTTATTGTGTAGTTATTTATTAGTGAAAGTTATGTTTATTAAGATAAAAAGCCCATTTTGCACATTAGTAAACATTCTTACTGTAACCCCATTTACCACACTTCAGTTTTCGAACATTAAAAACACTAACATTTTTTTAATAAAAAGTTTACAGGTAGCGGTTCTTTAAATTTATGATACAGACCATTGTAATTAATTTTCGTTTTTTAAAACAATGTAAACTTTTAAAGGTGGAGTTTAATTTACAACAATGTAGGGTGCAACCAAGATACTCCACAAAGGCCATATTAAGAAAACATCCCATTATAGACGTAGATCTTTCAAACTCAGTGTTCTTTACGGGTTCCAATATTAAATCACAGTGGTTACTAAAGAGATAAGATACTGACTCAGAGTTTTTGCTGTATACAGCCCATTTCAGGTCATCATTTCAACTCCAACCTTGAAGTCAGGTATTCTGAACCATGTGCACTTATCTCAGGTCCTGTCAGTACTCTGAAGTCAGAATTTTATAATTTCTAAGAAAATACACACACAAAAGGCTTTTAAGAAATTTCAGAATCTACAATCTATAAGTGGTTAACCTATGGTTATTATAATAGTTACTGTGATTACTATGCGCAAGATATGGCCAGGTTGTTGTGCCCATGGTTTTAATACTAAAAACGTATTACTACAAAGAACAAAATAAACTTGTGTGCAGTAGGCTAATTTGTACAGTCTTGCATGCTGCCATATATCAAGGTGTCTTGTGAGGCTACATTGACAGTTTCATTGTGTCTCCTGGACATTGTTCTATTTTTTGTTTAAAAAAAATACATTAGAAAGAAATTGACAGGTGACATTAAATTGACTCCCTTTTAACGCTGCTATTATAACCCTTTATATTCATTTTGTTCTAAAAGGTAGGTTTCACTTAGAAAAAAGAAAGTTTCACTTAGAGAAAAGCAGGTTTCACTAAATAATGTATCATACAATACAGTACACATTAAAATGATCAATAATATTTTTTTTCCGCTGTTATCCTTTGGAAGCATTACCTAGAGTCATAAAGTCATAAGAGCAATATTCTGCATGTATGCTGCAATCAGCTCTGGTTTTGTGAAAAGAAAGTCTCTTATTGTCACGGAAGCTGTATAATCCAAGTGCATGGCGAAGTAAATTTCCAAAGATACCTAATAAATTATTGAACAAGGATAAACCAGGAGCAGACATATACAAACATCCATAAACATGTAAGAACAATACCGGACTATGAAGTAAACGAACAGACAGGCTTAAATACATAGAGAAACATAATCAGTTAAAATAGAATCAAGTTGAGGGACTTATTAACTAATAAAGAAATCAGGCACAGATGACAAAACCAAAACAGAACAATCAAAACTAAGGAAAACTGTGACACTAGGTCTATTGTGCATGTGAGCTGTCTTTTCAGTGTCATCAGCTTTGATTTTAAAATGTAAAGAATAGTAATGTTGATAATGACCAACTGTACATTTAATAATACAAATGATTTGTAAAAATGTATGATCACAAGTGTGGATGTCAACTGGCCTGGCTCAGAATCTGTTCTGTCAGTGCTTGAGGAAGGTAAAGTATATAGGGAACAATACAGAACACTTGGATTGTGGCAAAGAAACCCCATATAAAATTTCCCTTTTCTGTACCAAGACAGTGCGATTAGTGGCGGACAGGAGTTATGTAGGCCATGTGCAGATGTTTTTGCAGATGTCTCTCCAATGAGAACCCCTTTAGTGTGGCCCTCACTCAAACCATTGTCAGGATGGTTATGACCCAAAGAATTAAAATTGTATGCTTCTGCTGACCACTTAGCTGGGACCAACGATCAACTGATCAACTGTGCACCCTGAATCTCAAATTTGTATTTTGTTTGTTATATGGCTAAATAGAGAAAGTAAAGTCTAGATTAATAAATATGCGGTGTTCATACTGCTGCTTAACTATATCAGTTTACATACTGACATCTGATTTCCACCAGTTTTATCTCCAATTTGTTTCATTAATTAACAATGCAGCTGTGCAAATGTGCAGAGAGAGGGTTGTAAGGGTTCTTAAAATGCCCTGACAAAGTTTTACAAACAAATAGTATCTGTTTTAGGTTAGTTTGGGTAAATTATTTAAATCAGAGAATGTGGCATTCAGTCCTACTAACATAGGACTGAATTTAATTTATATAAAGCAATTAAAGATTCTTTGTTTATATTTATCTGGTACCCACTGGATGTAGAGGCTTCAGTTTCCTCGGGAAGGGGACAGTCATTTATGTTCACATTCAAAGCTGTGCAATAAAGAATAGCTCCATGCATTTAACTCATACGTTTGTCACAGCACACAGAAAATGTCTCTTCTCTTGAAAAAACGTTTAATTATATTTTGTCTTGATCTTTAATTTTATTTCCAATTATAATATCACATGTGTTTATGTGCATATTCTCTAAATAAAAAGGTTTTAACAAGCACCACGTGCTGTTTATAAATGTTGGCACAAAAAGCTCACATTGTTTTACAAAGACAGATATTTATTACAATGCTCTTTATCCTATACCTATCTTAATTGAGTACCTCGGCTGTAACTGTTTTCCCACACAAATATTAGTTTTTTTATGCTAACCAAAGTTTGATGAATGGTAAAGCTAGAATGTTTATTACTGTGCTTATTTAAGAAAAAGGCATGAGTGGAGTAAGAGGAGGTCATTTTATTTGTATACATTTTCAATAAACAGCAATCCTATTAGTCTATCTACATAACAATAATACATAAAATTCAAGAAAATACAAATAACTAAGGATCCATAACATGCTAAATGTTTGTAGCACAGAGTCTATAACACTCCCCAGGTTTGCAGAAATGGTTTGACCCAATTCTTAGGCGGCCAATGATATTGACCCGATTAAACTGGCGTCTAATCACGCGTTCACGTCACGTTAATTTTTCACACGTAAACAACACGTTAAGTACACGTTAAATACACGTCGAGTACGTGTGAAATACACGTTGTTGACGTGTACTTAAAGTGTTAAAATACACGTATATTTGACCCACTTGGCTTTCCATATTACTCTGTCGCTTCAGAAGGATGACTACACATCGGGACTACATTCCCCTCAAATCCAACACGCTTGACGCATTTCCTCTCTTCCCCCGCTTTAGAAATCGGCTGGGCTCGGTGAATTCCGTAAATCGAGAAGGGATTTACTCTAAAGAGGCAGGACGAGACCTTAGTTTAATGTGCATCGAGGGCTTTGCGAGCTTGCAATGAAACTGCGGTAAACAAACTCACTGGTAAGATCAAGCGTACTCACATTTTAGTCCTCAGAGAAATATTTTTGAAATATCTCGTAGTCGCTGTTTGTTTCAGTGTGATACACACGAATACGCGTAGACTGATATAACATGCAGTGTTGAATGGTTTGGGATTGAGAGGTGCGTGGAATAAGATGTGTGCTGTACAGGGACGTGCTCTGAGTCCTTATCCGATGTGACATGATACAAATGCTTCACCAGTTGCTAAAGACGAGACTAATTATACGAATCGATAAAAAAACACTTTGATGAGGTCCATCGCGTTTTGCAAGTTTAACTACGTTTGCCTTTTGCATGTAAAAAGATGAGTGGTATTTGCATCAAGGCAAATTTTTCCATGACATATTTTATTATGAGCTTGCCGATGAAAGAAAACGACTTAATTTTTAATTAAATTAAATTACAAGAGTTTCAGACTTAATGAGAAATATTTTTTTGTCTGAACGTGTGATGATTAACTTTTGTGGACTTACGTTAATTATACGCTCGCCGCCTTGTTGAATATCTAATGTTAGTTAGCTGTTTGTGTGTTTGACAAAACTTCGGTTCAGTTCATTTTAGATTGCGGGATATTTTGTCAGGACTGTAGCGATTATCTTTAAAATAACGCATTCGTTTACTATTGTTATGTTTCTAGCAAAACACGAAGCACACTGTGGAGGATATTGTTTATCCACAACCCTATACGACTCAATTCAATCTGAATGTATAATTTTCAGTCAGTTCACATTGGATTTGCCATTTTATCCGCATTGATATGAATATGTTAAGCCTTTGAGAGTCTAACGTTAAAACGCGTTAAACTACATTGCGAACAGCCTTTAAAACAGCACATAAAGAGCTGCAGTGGGATTACACGCTTTTATTGGACGCTTCAGGCACATGCAGCCATGCTGACGACACACCCCGCTGCGTCATCATATTTAAATAGCCTGCAAATACTACGACCCTATGAACTTGTGATGCCAATTTATTTTTGATAGTGTTTTTTTATTGTTTTGAGAGTTTTACGTAAGGGATTTCATTGTTTTTGTTTGCTGAGGTTGGTGTTAATTTTATTGTAAAAGTAAAGTGTCATTCACTTCATTGTAAAGATTTACCAACTGTTTATTGTGCAGACATGTTAACTGTTTTATTTGAAAAACAGTTCATTATATGAAATCTCTTTTCAGCCTTCAGACTTTATAGTGACACATTTTGATGAATCATGTGGATATAGAAGTGTATAGCGAGTTTAACACTTATGAGTCAATGCTATGAAGTTTGCAAGCTCTCTTCAGTTAGGAGCTTTGAAGAGAAACATGTGCCCGGTTTCACATACAAGGCTTAGACTAGTACCAGACTAAAATTAATCTTTGACATGTACAAACTGAAAATAACTTGCCCTGACATATCTTAAAATATATCAGTGAGACATTGTTTTGTCTCAAGATGCAAACCAGTATTTTTTTTTCTAAGGCATTTTAAAAAAGTGCAATAAATATCCTTTAATTTAACTAAGGTCTAGTCCTGGTTTAAGCTAAGCCTTGTCTGTGAAATCTGGCCATGGTCTTCTTAAAAATGTATTTTGCCTTTTATCAGCACTCTAGATTTCCTGCACTGCAATTAGGTTCATCACATAGTCTTTAAGCTCAATGTCTGAAGGAGACGGGCAGGCCTGCTTACTGTGTATGGAGTGCTGATGCTGATGAATCCAGTAGCTTGGGGAAAGGCATCAAGTAGAGTAGTGTCTGCTGTCCTTTTGATAAAGTGCAGTTGCTGTTTATCACAGCTGTCACTTTTATTGGTAGCTTGCCCATGGGTCATACCTTTTTGGCAATGTTTCTTCATTCAGGATTTAGGATTCAGCACACACTGTGAACAAGCTTATTGGCTTTCTGTTAGTGACTCATGTTTTGTCACCCCTGCACTCTAATAATGGCCAGCAGATTCTTTTTTACACATCGCATTGCTCACCTTAGCTTACGCATAACCTACTGTTTTTGTCTATTTCTTCAATGTTTGATTGGACCCTTATCATAAAATGCTGTTTGTGTTGTTTTTTCAAATATTAATTGAATAGGCTGATGTATTTTTGGGTTGTTGACGTGACATGGCTTTTCACTGTCACACAAGAGAAAAATGAATATGATTAATATTTTCATTTTTTAAAATGCTGTTAATGGTTAAGCACATCTTTTTCTTAAATGGACCTGTTGTTATAAAAATGCTTCGTTATTAGATTTTTTTTAATCTTTGAGCCAAATCTCAAAATTGTATGGTTTCATCGTCTCAAGCATGGTTCAGTAAATTAAAACTTTTTTAAATTAAAATGAAAAGCATAAAAATGTTAATAAATATATCAGACATCATTTACAAGTATCTATTTTAGTAAATGGCAATCATTTTTTTCATCCATATATTTCTAAAAGCGTAGGAACTTTTTGTCACTGAAAACCATGTCCACTGTTGTGACAACGTATCCTGATTTTAAATCGGGCAAATCCACAAACAACATTAATTTGCTAATAAGACCCCATTCAAGATCATGTTACTGAAGCCCCATGGAAGCACGTGTGTACAAATATTTGTCTCCAAATTGTTCAAAACTTATTTTAAACCACTATAAAAGTGTTAAGTTATGTTGTCCTTTGGTGTGACGGCCAGAAATGCTATATATATTTTTTTTTATTAAAAAAACTATATGTTAAACTTCATAATCATAGAAAATGATGCAAATTATTTTAGCTAAAAGCTGTTGACAGGTTAGCCAGAAACAGCAAGGTCATTAGCTGAGACAAAAGGCTAAAACGTCCTTGGGTGTGACAGATATTGTCCCCTGGTCCACAATGGAACTGTCACATGATGACAAAATGGTCCCTTTTAAATTCATTTAAAACAATTTAATTATAATTGTTTAACTCGTTTCTTATTCATTTTAAAATTTGTGGTGTTCTCAAATGTAATAGTTATATTAATTTAAGAAAATGCTGATGTCTTTGCAGAAAACGCATTGTTGCAAGTCTCATGAAAATAAATAAAATGTAATACTTCTTTGGTATTGAGACAGAAAGAATTAAGGGAGAAAAATGTATGGAAGAGAGAGGACACAGATCTATAGCGAAAAAATTAACACAGAAGGGAGGAGATCCTAAGAGAATGACACAGAAAGAAAATTGAATCAAAATGATTCCTCATAGAAAGTGCAGCATAATACTTTTTATACTATCTAATTAATTCAAATATTAATGAATATAGTTTGAATAACAATTCGCTCTGCATTAGCTGTGCTGTGCAGTAGGGAGACACTAGAAAAGTTTCAGTAACATACTCATTAACTGAATGACTGACATAGAAAATGTTTTCTGGTGGAAACAATATGGAATTTTCTTCCTTTTTACCTGAGATTGTTATGTCTTTTCTATTAATTTATTCATTTATATCTATACATTTTAAAAACATTGTTGAAGTTAAATAAAAAAGTGTAATGCTTTCTCATTTAATGCAATAACTACCTCCTCTGGTGTGACGCACATAAAAACCACACATTTGTTTTTATCTTATAATATCTTAAAGAACAGTTTGGGTATAGCCGTTGTTGAGTTATTGTCATCTCATCACTTGTCTCAAATAGTATAATTTTCAGCAGTTTTGAAAAGGATGACAGCTTATTTTGTCTCATATTTATTTAATACAAACAAGTTATTGGAAAAAAATATGTAATTTCACACTAAATAAAAAAACACTAATAAGAGTAAAATTAAATTTGTGAAAAACCTTAGATCACGCATAACCTACTGTTTTTGTCTTTTTCTTTAATCTTTGAGTGGACCCTTATCATTAAATGCTGTTTGTGTTGTTTTTTTGTCAAATATTCATTGAAAAGGTATAAAATGTATAAAATAAGTGTCTAATGATGAATATAGTTTTCTCTCATGATATTTTTTGTATGTCAGTAAGAGATTGTTTTCTTTTTTTATCATGTCACACAATAGGACATTTTAAAAATGCTATAAAATACAATGAAAGTGTTGACTAATTAAGTGACCGTTTATATTTTCTGAAACTTCAGACTTCAGCCTGTGTATTTTTTCTTCAGAAACATTTTTTTACTGCAAATTCGCCACCTACCCATTTGCTGATGTACCTAACACATTGGACCACCTACAGCCTTTCTATTTTGAAGGGCAATTGTTTGTTTTTTGTTTAGGAATGGAAGGAAGTGCACAGATATGTGAGCACATACTTGTGTAAGGTATTCAAGTGGGTCTGTCATTGCACATCTGCCATGTGCTGACTGCTGACCAAATCTACTGTGGCCTAACGTTCTACTTTCTAGTCTGCATTACAGAGAACAGAGCACCAGAAATTGTTTCTAAGATAGCATATCTGCTTTTGTTATATTTAAAAGTAGTGAGACTGAAATTAACATTATTAGTAAAAATGCATTATTTTTTACTTCATGATTTACATCTCTTTTGTTTTCTAAAAGAGCAAAGTTTTTGTTATTCACAGTTAAAACCTGTATTTAACTTGATACACAAAAGTTGAGGTGACCGCCTAAGTTTAAACCCCAACCCCCATATGAGGGTTATAATTAGCAGGGGTGTCAGTGGGTATGTGGTGGGTGTCACATCCTTTAGTTGGAGTGAATTCTGAGTGTGACTGCCAATATTAACTAATAGAATACGACACTTCCAGACACTACAATATCATCATTCTATCTTTATTTACTTCTGCCTTTTCTCATTTTGTCACTTTCTTCTAATGACACAAATGGCTTGGTCATTGTATAGTTTGTCAACCAGTGCCATTTGCGGTTTCTGATTGTTGTGCTTTTGTGAATTGTATTCCATTGGATATACAATGGTGTAAAAAAGTATGTGCCCCTTCTGGATTTTTTGTTTTTTTGCATATTTGTCATGCTTAAATGATTCATGATCATCCAACAAAATTGTATATTACTCAAAGAAAACCAGAGTACATACAAAATGCAGTTTTTAAATGATGGTTTTGTTTATTAAGGGAAAAAAATCTAAACATTTCTGCCTCTATGTGGAAAAAGTAAATCCCCTGGTAAATCATGAATTAAATGTGATGAATTGAATAACTAAGTTAAATTTCACTAGCCACACTCAAGCCTAATTACTGCAAGACCTGTTGAATCAAGAAATCACTTCAGTAGAACCTGTCTGACAAACTGAAGTAGTCTAAAAGATCTCAAATAGCAACACATCATGCCAGGATCTAAAGAAATTTAAGAACAGATGATAAACAAAGTAATTGAAATGAATCAGTCTAGAAAGGGTTACAAAGCCATTTCTTAGGCTTTGGGACTCCAGCGGAACACCGTGAGAGGCATTATCCACAAATGGAGAAAGCATGGAACAGTGGTAAACCATCACAGGAGTGGCCGGCCTACAAAAATTACTCCAAGAGCACAACGAGGACTTGTCCAGGAGGACATAAAAGATCCCAAAGCAGAACTTCCTTGCTTCAGTTAAGGTCAGTGTTCATGATTCTACAATAAGAAAGAGACTGTGCAAAATTTGCATCCATGGGTGAATTCCAAGGCAAAAACCACTGCTGACCAAAAAGAACACAAAGGCTCGTCTCACATTTGCTAAAACTCATCTTGATGTTCCCCAAAACTTTTGGGAAAATAATATTCTGTGGACTGATGAGACAAAGGTTGAACTTTTTAGAAGGTGTGCGTCCTGTTACATCTGGCTGAAAACTAACACAGTATTCATAAAAGAACATCATACCAACTGTCAAACATGGTGGAGGTAGTGTGATGGTCTTGGGCTGCTTCGTAGCTTCAGGACCTGGACGACTGGCCATAATTGATAGAACCTTGAATTCTGCGCTCTACCAGAATATCCTAAAAGAGAATATCCATCGGATTATGCAGCAGGACAATGATCCAAAACAAACCAGCCATTCCACCTCCGAATGGCTAAAAAAACCTAAATAAAGGTTTTGGAGTGGCCTAGTCAAAGTCCGGACTTAAATCGAATTGAAATGCTGTGGCATTACCTTAAAAAGGCTGTTCATGGTCGAAGACCCAACAATGTGGCTGAATTAAAACAATTCTGCAAAGAAGAGTGAGCCAAAATTCATCCACAGCGATGTGAAAGACTCATTCTGAGCATTCGCAAACGCTTGATTGCAGTTGTTGCCGCCAAGGGTGGCACAACTAGTTAATAGGTTTAGTGGGCAATTACTTTTTCACATAGGATCAGAAATGTTTGGATAGTTATTTACCTTAATAATTAAAACCATCATTTAAAAAATTTTGTTTGGTGATCTGGATCATCTAACCATGACAAATATGCAAAAATTCAGGAAGGGGGCAAATACTTTTTCACACCAATGTATGAATTTATGCCATTGGAGGAACAGGGTAGTATGACCATAAGGACTCTAGGTAAGATTCTAGGTAACATATCTGCACACAATATGGTGTGACACTGAACATCTTTATTTGAGCCTTGGTGTTTGACTTGAGTTGAATCTTCTCCTTCCATGCTAAAAAAATATTCCAGGTCAGTTCATTATATCAGGAGCTCTTGTGATTGTGGCTTCCTTTACGGAAGAGTGGTTTACTGGCTCATCATGATCTCCTTTCGTTTGCCAGAAAGGGCTCTCTATTAGCAGGTGATAATCCCAACGCTGAGGTGCTGCGAAGGTTTGAGCAAGTTGCTGTCACCTGTACACGTGGTTGGAGCAGTAGATGAATGATCAAAGGAAGGTGTAGAAAGTCCTCCTTGAAAGAGAGAAATACAGTACTGTTGGTTGTTGCACAAATTAATTTAAAGGTGCTCATTTGACCAAGATAGAAAAAGAAACAAGTGTTCAAATCCCAGGGAATGCGATAGCAAATAGATATACATTGAATGCAGCGTGAGCCGCTTTTGATTAAAATGTTTGCCAAAGGCATTAATGTAATAAAAATTTAGTTTTATAAGGTCCTGTCACTTTAAATGCGTTTCTCTTCTGTTAGGCTATCTGTGGGAATACGGCATATTTTTGCCCTTTGACACAAGGCTCAATTTGGTTGCATGAAATCAGAGAGTGTGGAAAGGCTTTTTTGAGCCAGTCTACAGCTGCCTGGGTGGTGTACGCTACATAGATGTTTGCCAGGCTCTTGTATTGTAGAACTGAAAACTAGGCTCAGCTTCATATTTAGGAGCTTTTAATTATGTTTGTCATAAATGGGTTGGGTTAAGAAGCTGCTTGAATGATTAAAGTCTGTTTTTAAGAATTTTTTAAACTATGGACAGATCATAGGAAGAACAGGAAATACATCTTGCATATCATTTGTAAAAAGGAGACTACACCCTTGCCAAATACTTTTATTTAACAAAAGATGATCTAGAACAGTTTTGAGACCATGACTACGTTTACATGCACCCTCATAATGCGATTATAATAGGATTTTGACAATATTGCCATTACACTTTACCTTATGTAAACGCAATCATTCGGTCTAAATAATGCGATTAAGCTCATAATCACGGTAAGCTCAATTGAACTAACATATGTGGTGCTGGTTTCAATTGCAATAAGAAGGCTTGTAAGACCCTAATCGTATATATGCTGCTCTGACCAAGGTGAGCATGTGCTTCAGCCACGCACCTTAAGCACAAATTCATAGTAAACATGACAGTCTAAATTTTTACTGTCGAAACAACTTGCTGCCAGCTCCTTATCTTCATACAGAAACAGCGAAAAGGTGATGATGGAGTATAACGCTGCGGAGACATTTTCATCATATTTCTGTATTTATCACTGCGCCTAATAAATATGACACACATCAAGAGGACGGCGTTTAGCATTTGACGCGATTCACCCAAATATATTAATCAAAAGTCAGTTACACGCTTTCTGTACCCGAGAGCATCGTTTGTACTGTGTATTATAGCAAATAATCCAAATAGTTAAAACTGCATGTAAACGGGAGTAAAGAGGTTTGCTCATGTCATGTAAACATGTTACTGCGATTCATTTCTTCCTCTGATTATTGGAATAATCGCATTATTGGTGCACATGTAATCGAGTCAATGTGAAGGGCTCATGGTACAATATGATAAGCACAGCTTAAAAAACAGCTTTGGCTCACCTTTGATTTTATGTCCAGAAACTCATTGGCAAATATTTTAAACATGAAAACAAGTTCACTTACTTTTATGTAACCGTAAAAATAGCTGTGTGTATATATATATATATATATATTGGCAACATACCACTTTAAATGGCCCACACTGCTCCTGAATGACAGATAGATCTATAAAGTAAGCATTCCATGGATTTTTCTTTATAGTATTTTAGGAAAATATACATTGTGTTATGACTATAAGCTTTTAAAAATGTTTTTACTACGTTTGGTTCATGTTTGTTTTATGGTGTTTTTCCCACTTTGGGAAAGCATGCCATTTATTTGACATCTATTTGATGATAAATATGTCAGGCTTCCTGCGGGTGACCTAGGTTTGACTGGTCCAAAAAGTGAAAAAAAGCATGACATCAACGCTTTAGTTTTAAGAAGACTTGTAAATTTGTAAATGTTAGTTTGGCTCTCCACACATTTCCCTGCTCATCTTTATGGAGTGTCCAAATTTATCTGTCTCTGTGTATATCTTTCAGACTCTCAATCTCAACTTACTACCTTCTTGGCCCCTCTCTTTCTTTCTAAAGTTGGAATCTGCCTTGACGGAGAGATGGTAATATTTGTAGACCATCCGTTTAACCTTCAAAACCTTCCCAGGGCTCCGTGTTGACATAGAATTTGAGTTATTGAGACGTTTCAAGTTCACGTCTGTATGTCTGCATCGATGACACTCCTTGGTTAATCACATTCAAAATGTAGAAAAGTTTTCAGTTTTATAAATGTTTTGCAACACACGCAAACATCAGTGTTTGTATGACCGGTGATTGTATAAGTCCTAAGGGCAAAAAATAGATACTCATAGCTAGCTACTGTGAGATTGCTCCTAGTATATACTTTATACAAATTTATGTTTTTTCCACTTATGTGGTACGTCTATATAGTTTAAGGTGATGTTATGCATCACCAGTGGGATTCCAGCAAAGATCTAACGTTGTGTGGCTGGCCTGACAGGATAACCCAGCCTGTCTTGCTCTTGTCCGCTTTTCTGTGGCTCAGTGGTTAGCGCATTGTGCTAGCAAGGCCATGGTCATAGGTTCGATCCCAGGGATTGCAAATACTTAAAAAAAATAACAAATGTATAGTGCAATGTAAGTCGCTTTGGATAAAAGTGTCTGCCAAATGTATAAATGTTAATGCTCCATGACATCTACCGCCTCTCAAATATGGAGATTTTTTTTTTTTAAAGAGGGTCATTAGAGCCCTGGGTGGATTCTGTTACGTGTGGACGGAACAGCTTTAATCAAATGTTGGAAATAGCTTTTATTTGTGGGACACACTCGAGTTCCTTATTGTACCCAAATGTACAAAACCAACCATACCAGATCATCCCGGCCAATAACTCCTGACTGGCATGTCTACTGGAAAGGAATGAGGTGTATCTTCTGAGGTGTATCTCGTAATACAAAACTTGATGTCCGTGACCTGGTCTGTGATCTGTTACAGCTGTGTGCTCTGAGGTCATAGCTGTGACTCCGAACCTCATGTGATTCTCAGCTTAGAAGTGGGCAGCGGCACAGCTGCGGTTCTTCCTGGCAATATTAGTCATTTGTTAAAACTATACAAATGATGTTTTAGTGACTATGTGTTGCCTAAATGTGTATTGTGTTGGAACACCACACTGCTGATGCTGAATCTAAATGATCTAATTTGTCCTTCATGCAGTGTGAGTAATAGACTCATTAGGCAGCTGTTTTGGTTGCTAATCTCCTCCACATCATTGACAGTTCATATAAAACCTTGTTCAGCACCACTCGTTTTTCACTGGAATGGCTACTTTGCGACGTTACTAAAAGTGTACAGTACGTGTACTGTTCGCAGCATTGCCGAGTTAAATTAAATTTGGGGTATCTGTGAAGATACTGTCATTAAACCAGCTAATGACTTACAGGAAGATGCTCTGATTTTTTTTATGTTTGCCTGCTTGTCCAGTTCGATTAATTTAAATAGTTAAATCAAATTTGTGCACAACATGATTTTTTTCATTTTCAGTTATGTAACTTAATCCCTTCATGTTGGCACTACATAAATGATTTTGTGTTGTGTTAACAATAGCATATAATTGTTACAATTAGGCATACTTTTCGTTCGGCTGCATTTTGAGTCATTTTCTTAATTAAGTGTTGTTTTATGTGTTTTTCAGTAAAGAGAAACACTTGTTAGTGTTTAATGTTCATTTATCTTTGAGATTCAGAGGAACACTTATGTTGAGAAGGTTAAATGAAAATATGAATCCGTAACATTAAACCAAAAATTTGGCAACTTGAGTAAATATAACTTCATCGACCCATTTACCCCTGTTAAACAAACACCACAGCCTCAACTTGTTCTAGTCACAGCAGTGTGAATGACCGCATCAATCACATCATCCACACAGCCTAGTCAAATTAATAAAGTTAATTTTAAAAAGCCATCCTAACTACGTTTAAGGCATTCATCTAGGCCCAGGCCAGTCAGCAGTCTTCACACAGTTTTTAGCTGTTTTCATTAATTAACCCAAAAGTGTCAAGTTGAGCAGGAATGGTTCCAAATCCAAAATTTTTACATATACAAACCCTGCATAAACCAGGTGAAATTGTTACTGCAAAAGCATTCCTAAACCCTTGTGTCAAGCCTAGACTGTATGCATGCTGTTAGTTATTAAGGGGCCGCAAATCCAGGTGTTTTCTGCAATGTAAGAATAGTCAGTGGTATCCCCAGAATGTCTCTGTAAAGTTTCAGCTCAAAATACACCACATATCTTTCATTACATTATGTTGAACATGGCCATTTGTGGCTGCAATTGAAAACACGCTGTTTTTGTGTGTGTCTCTTTAAATGCAAATGAGCTTCTACTCCCCTCCCCATATGTAAAATGTAACGTAGGGCGCATGCACATGTGCCACTGCTTTGGATTCAGCAAGACGAGCAATATGACGGAAAGCGCAATTACGTCTGTAATGCCCTTTCCAACCAAAACCATACATAAAACAAATTAAATGGAGAAGAAAAAAACCTAGATAGACCAACATATGCTGTATGAAATGTTGGGCATTGATGATTAATCATGTACATGCATATTACTAACAGACATAAACACGCATTCGGAGTACTTGCATATGACAGGCAGGTATGTAAAGATCAGCAACCAGGTTGTCTTTCAAATGCGAACTCTGTTTCTATCCGCTCTAAGTATTTTCGCACTTAGGACATACGAGAAAACACTGAACTCACCAAGATCACTGCCATAACTTTATTGCGTTGAAATGAATAAGCTTTACAGAAATGTTGTTGGTCACAAGTCTTCCGCTATGCGTTTTACCACTAACATTACAACATAACACCTGTCTTTGGACCAATGTAAAGTCTCTGGTTTAGCCGCGAACATGTAAACAACAGCCGCTAACGTGCTAAACACATTATTGGAGAAGGGCAATTTAAAAACAATTTGATATACTTACTTCTTCCGGAGATAAAGCTAGATCGCAAACAGCTGGTACTGATCCACTCTTGAGAATTTTTTTGGGGGGCGAAACCCATGCTATACTGACAGGCCACCGGGTCCCGGAGCATAGATTTTTCAACCTTTCCGGCTACCGGGAGCTTTGGCTCCCGACCTAGGGGTCGCATCGACTCACGTCATTCGAATGCCCCTTCGAAAACATTTCCAATTTCTCGTTTCTGTAGGTCTTACTGGACCGGAGATACGGACCGATGAATGTTGGTTTGTCGATCTGAAAAAAGTGCCACTTACCCGGACACAGAGTTCTCGGCGTCCTGCCCGGGACTTTCGATCGTTAATATCACCGGCCCCCGAGGTCGCAGCGACCAAACTTGGGCTTGTCGGAAAGGTCTCCTCCCGGCCTCCTTTAATGTTCCATTTTACATCCAACAACAGCACACATTTGTTGTTTCTAAGACATTTTTGTCGTGGCTAGTGGCTACATCTGCTCTTGCCTGAAAATGGTTGACAGCGTGTCTCTGGCGAAAGGTGGAGCTACCTGCTCATAAGGCGGAGTCTGCGAGCAGTCATAGGCAGGCGTAAATCAATTTGACATCAGATTGTTACGGGTTCCCCAACAGCCTGTTTTGTGTCACTGTTGTGGTTTAAAGTAGATTATAAAAAGAAGAATAGATGAATTTGTATAATTACAGGGTGTTTCTGCACACTCGCTAGCGACTCAATTTCTGGTAGATAAACATTTAAATGTGCATTTTCTAGGATTGCGGCCCTTTAAAGCCTAAAAGCTTACAGTTGAGTTGCTGATCAACTCAACTGTAGTTGAGCAGGAATAATGCCTTGTCTATTCATTGCGTATTGTTGTTGAGTAGAATTCACATCAGCCAGCTGATCCTGCTGTCAGCGGGCCAAACACACTCAAACCTGAAGAAGTATAGAGGCATCATATAAAGCCAGAGGGTGTGTAAATTAACTTGTGATGTTGGAGGTGCCATGCTTGGTTGTGCTTGGGAGTAACTGGTATTGCCAAATAAGTAAACATAAGTTTTGGCTTTATAATGACATTTAGTTACTTTGGGGGGGGCATTTAAAGAAATTAAAGCAACATTAGAAAACTTTTGCTTATTGTTCCCCTATGTGGTTGATAAGCGCAATTGTCTGTTATCAGTGTCGTAAATACTGTCGTTGAAAAAGCTTTCCTTTGGGCAGCGCAATACACGTGAATATCTTGCAGAAACCGCTGTTACGTCATTTCACTTCATAAACTGTGCATGTACTAAAGCACTCTTTTGGCTCCCTCTGGGTATACTACTAGGCTAGCCCAAACTAGATTCTGAGGTAGCGGCTGGTTTTTACCCATTAGCACATAGTGTGATAGCTATATAGCAGCTAACTTTGGCTATATGGCAGATTTGCAGTCACCCAAAAAACACAGCGCATGGACGGGAATGTGTTAAACCAACAAAATAATGTTCTATAGTTATATTTTCGGAAACACACTGGCGACCATGTGTTGTTCTTTGTGTAATGGGTGCAATCACTAACTTACACTCAACTCGCTATGGAAATAGTGCCTAGCATAGTAACTATAGATGCGGATAACATTATTCTATGTGCATGAACTGAGGAATCAGCAACTTTTGACAATAAAACATTTTTGTGGTTTGGTAGTCATCGTTTACAAGCATAACACTAAGCTATTGATACCGGCAACATTACATTATCTCTAGTCTACCTTACGGTTATAAATTGTGAACCATAAGGGTTAGTACGCCAATAAACGACCTGAGCACAGCCAAATAACTAATAAGCTCAAAAGTTCAAGACAGTAAGAAAAAATGCACATATAAGACTTTCAAATCCAGTAGCGGGAAGGCTAGGTCTCCATCCGTTTTGCAACTCGTTGTGTCTTGCAGCTCGTGTCACCGAGTGTAAGTCCATCAGATATTGATTAGTTTCTGATCACTCTCTCTCTTTTCCTCTTTGTTTTTTTAGCTGGCTCTGCCATGGTGATGGTTTGGAGACTTGCGTTTAACTAGATCGTTGTGCTTATGAAGTTCACCTAGGCTATGAGTAAAACTTAGTGATGTACAGTGACATTTATGCATTTGGCAGATGCTTTTATCCAAAGCGAATTACATTGCATTATACTATATATTTGTTTCGGAGTATGTGCAATCCTTGTGACTAACCCATGACACAAGAAAGCCAAACACCATTCTTTTTTTACATGCTGCTGTGTATATGAGCTGTGTGGCTGATATCTTGTCCACACCAGACATTATGGCGCAACATATACAAAGTGATTTCTTTTTTTAGCTTGATGTGTATTGTAGCTGGTGTGGGCAATAACTTTTAATAATTAATAAGGTTGATGCGTGATTTCAGTCAAAGACATTTGTCAAAACATCTTTTGTGTTCTACAGAAGAAAGAGAAACATAGGTTTTGAATGACACGATGGTGAATAAATAATGACAAAGTTTTATTTTTTAGCTAAACTATCCCTAATAAAGATTGAACTGAGTATTACTCTGAAATGTCACTTATCGTCCTGCTCGAACATGCTGAGAGTAGAAGCATTGTTCACTGGGTATTTCAGTTTACACATTAAAGCACTGTGACGGTACAGATCTTCTGCCAGCGGTGTTGAGCTAAAGTTGGTCATTTGAACCGTACTGTCTACAAATGCATGTTATGCCAACTGTGCTAGTGATAGTCATGTCTGCTGATCACAAACCTTTCCCGGAATCATACCACTAACTAAATTTGTATTTCTCTCCCCTCCAGTCTGTCCATATTTAACAGTGTCCTTGGCAACAGTCGGCAGTCTATGAATATTTCTAAACATGATAAATTACAATATCCGTTTTCATTTTCCGGTGTTTATTATGGTGCTGTGGGTGTAATTTATCATTATTTTGTAAACAGTTAAATTGAGAGATCTTTAAGTTGATTTTTAAAGATGTTCCAGCTCATGTGGGAAAAACATGGAGCGTTGGTTAATATCATTTCTCCGAGGATTCCTTCGTGAACATGGTACAGGTCATCACTGAATTTGTGGAGAGTTTAAAATTAAAAAGCAGTGCTGTGCCTTCAATATTGAATCCGATAGGAATGGAGCAGCAATCTTATGCGAGTAAAACATTTTTGTTCAATGCGTCACTATTACTTTCTCAGACATCGCTTGATGGGCCCTTAGCACCATTCGCACGAGATTATTATTACTTGGGGACCTCTAGTCATTTGTATTAATTGCAGGGGTTGTCTGTGATCTTAAAGACCACGTTCCCTGCAATTGCATTTTTCAACCTTTAGTGAGTGTGTAATGTTGCTGTTAGAGCATAAATAATACCTGCAAAATGATGAAGCTCAAAGTTCTGTGCCAAGCGAGATATTTCCTTTATCAGAATTCGCTTTTCAAGGTCTACAGAGAACGGCTGGAATTGACTACAGCCCTCTGCTTCCAAGGTACATGATGTCAGTATTCCGAGTGCTTTTAATAACCTCCGCCCACAGGAATACGCCAAAAAGGGGGCGAGGCCTTCCTAAGAGAAGAGGAAGAGCCGATGGAGTAGTGTTCGTTTATCAGAGATTGTAAACATTTGACTGAGCTGTAATGTATGCTGCTAATTCTGACAATTTTTTTAATCTCAATTCCCAACTTTCCATTTTGTATTCGGTTTCAAAATTGGTCCTAATGTTGATGTTTGCTTGTGTACTAAATGGTATGTCTGCAAGACTGGTTGAATTTGGTTGAGGTTGATATTAGGTTGATATGGTTCATCAGTGTGAAGTAAATTAGTACTTTTGGTCTGGACTCTTGTTGACCACTGCGGTGTATGACAGCAGCTGCTGCACAGATGTTTCCAGCATTCAATGAGGTAATTTACCATACTCATGATGCAACTCAATACAGTGGCAGAAGCTCTGGTTTCTGGGCCAATGGCATCACCAATTGTCTCATTTAGGTGGATAAACAAAAACTGTTCAGAATGGTTTACAGTAATCACCGTGACATCCTCACACTATGTGATTTTAAAGGTCTTGCTACTTTATCTTGCTCATTTACTGATCCTTGATATTTTTCTTAAAAGCCAGTAGTTTCACTTCTTTGTTAATGTCAAACAGTTGTTTTAACGGATAAAACAGTTTGTTTATATCGACTGTCAATGAGCTTATTTGGGAAGTTTATGCAGAGGATCTTATTTAGAAATTAATTGCCAGCTCTTTACTTTTTAAGAGCATTTAGAGGCCTCTGGCCTTGTGTTCATGAGATCATTAGTAGATGGACTTGGGTTAATTACTCCTGCTTTTATTCATTTCTCACAGGGCTGTTATACACAGGGGCATGCAGCCATGCACACACACAGACACACCATGAGCTGCTTTAGGTTTCTCCTTATCTTGCATACTTGGTATGTCTTCAGCTTAACGTGGCTAATGAGAATAACATTTGCTCAGAATGTGAGGGATGAGGGAATGAAGAAAAAAATGTCATTTTGGATGAATTAAAAAAGTTAACTAGGTTTTGGAGCAGATCCGTAATTGGGTTTTTATCTGCATCCATAATCATAGCTATACACAATTTTCTACTCTATTTTTTTATTTTATATAGTTGACTTTGAACATTGTAGAGGGTGGAGTCTAGCAGCATAATCATATTTCAGTAGCTCTCAGTTACCATGGCAACACTAGCGCCAGACATGAGTCACTATGACTGTCTGGGGGAATTTAGCGTCTGAGTCTCACAGATATTAGACATGAGAAGTGGAGAAAGGTGTTCAGTAATTTCAGTAAGAGAACCTAGGTGAGTAATCGGGCTTGTAAGTCAGTCTGCTAACCTGAATGTAGCCTGTCCTCTTGTTGAAGAGCTATAAATGGAATAACATTCTCTGGAGTTTTGTGATGTCTCAGACTCTTTCGAGCCACCAGAGGGACGGTTGAGTCAGTGCTGTATGTTTGGATCTGTATGGCTGGAAACATTGAATACAGAATCTGAATGTTGCAGATGGAGGAGAGATTGTGACAACAAGTTGATCGGTTTAAACCTGGTTGAATGGGAACTTTTTCCACATTTTTGTGTAGTAGTAGTTGATACCAAACAGTTTTGCCGAACACTAGTGATGCTCCCCTGCTTCGTTCCCCCATCTGCCACTGTTTAGCCAAACAACGCCAAACAACGGCAAACTCATGTTTAAAATCACACTGAAATGATGTGCTAAAAGTGCTAATAGGAATAGTTCCTCAAACTTATAAATGCATGCATACAAATATGTAAGAACCATCGCAACTGTCTATATAGGTCTCTTAATGACATTTCAAAGCTCTACAGCTTGTTCCTGGCATACTGGGTCACATCACTAATGCCAATATTCAGTGTGCCAACTGTGTACAAGGGCATCGTCCATCTTCACAGGCACACAGACCGACTAAAGATCAACTCTTTAATATCCTGTTAAATCCAAATTTTTCAGATTCTCGTTTAGTCATGGTTTTAATGCTGATTTTGAAGTGAAGGGGTTGAACACTTATTAGGACAGATACTGTAGAATTCTCTTTATGTTTCAGCCAGACCTTCACATTGAAACTCTATCCTCTGTTTGGATGTTGTGTGTCTGTGTGTTTTGCATTTCTATCTCTGTGTGTGTGTGTGTGAGACTAGTGTTGAATGAGTTTAGGCAGCTGGCAGAGTTCAGGTGTTAACAGTAAAAAAGTGTGTTGCGTGTGTGAGGGGAAGAGAGAGAGAGCTACTGGACAGAATCCAAATGTCTTGTTAATAAAGCTTGAAGATAAAAATAGATGTCGAACAAGAGTAATAGTTATAGGCTCAGATCATCTGTGCAAAGAAACATTCCTCTATCATGACCATTACTGACTCACGCCAAATATATATGTTGTGGTCATAATAGAGATATATAACTTATCAAACATTACTCTAACACAAACACATACTCTCTTGTATCTGTTTCTCTCATATCCCTTCCATTATCTCTGTACAGGTACGGATTGGTTGTAATACTGAAGTTGGCAGGATGGTGGCGCTGTCTCTAAAGATCTGCATTAGACACTGTAATGTGGTGAAGACTATGCAGTTTGAGCCGTCAACGGCTGTGTACGACGCATGCAGGGTCATCCGAGACAGGGTTCTGGAAGCCCAGACAGGACAAGGTAGGATTTGTGTTTCTGTTTCTGTTTTATTTGTTTCTCAGTACCACTATTTGCATGTAGACATTTGGAAGACTTTTGAAGGTTTTTCAAAATTGACTGAGGATGCATTCAACAGCACACATTTTCCCTGATGAGAATCAATCCCTAACCTTGATGTTGCTTGCATTATGGTCAACCAGTTGATCTTAACGATCTAAAGATTTTTTTCTGAAAACTGTAATGTTTAATTAATGTTTAATTCCCAATCCAAGTAACATATGTTGTTTTTCAGCATCAGAATATGGGCTGTTTCTATCAGATGAAGACCCCAGAAAGGGCATCTGGCTGGAGAGTGGCCGGACGCTGGATTATTACATGCTGAGAAATGGGGTACAGGCTTTGATGTTTTATGTGCCGGTTTCAGCTGATTTTACGGCAGACAAATGTTCTGTGATCTGTCTTTGCACTCTTGACACTTTTTTTAAATGGGGAGGTATCTGTTAGCCCTGCTCTTGGATTGATTTCAATTCTTTAAGCATGTTTTTGTGGATATAAGAGACACTTAAAAAACTAAAGCAGTGGTAACTATGCGTTGTGGTTGTTTTAAACATCTACATCTTTTTGCCTAATTGTGTTTAACGGTAGTTATTGACGTATATTAGGAAGTGTTTAATGCAGTAAATAAAATGAAAATAAACTTTTTGTCAGTAGCCTTCTTTTATCTTGATCTAATATTTCAACATTTCTACTTGTTTTGTTTCACACAAGGACACACATTAATTTCCTTTTTCTCTCCATTTGTGTCATAGGACGTACTGGAGTATAAGAAAAAACAAAGACCTCAAAAGATAAAAATGCTGGACGGGGCAGTTAAAACTATCATGGTGGATGATTCCAAAACTGTGGGAGAGCTGCTTGTCACTATCTGCAGTAGAATAGGTAAGTAATACTCTTTTGACATGATGAAAAAAGTCTTTGCTTCACTGAATATTTAAAAAGTAATTATATTTAAAAATTAAAAAAGTTATTGCTAATAGCAATATGTTTTTATATTCAGTACATTAAATGTTAACTGTTAATTCCATAGATCTAAGTTGAAAAATTAACTGTATAGATGGTGATGATTGATAAAGTTAACTTCCGTTCTGTGTTTGGTTGTAATATAACATTTAATTTATTATTTTTTTATTATATCATAATCATTTATTGTATATTAATTGTATTCAATTAAATTAAAACTATTATGCTTATGTTTTTGCTGCAGAAACCTATCTATATACTTGCGCACATGGACACAATCATTGGCCGTAACAAATCTGTTTGTCTGCTCATGTCTGCTTGCAGGAATCACAAATTATGAAGAGTACTCTCTCATTCAAGAGGGGGCCGAGGAGAAGAAAGATGATGGAACGGGCACACTGAAGAAAGACAGAACTCTACTGAGGGAGGAGAGGAAGATGGAGAAGCTCAAAGCTAAACTTCATACAGATGATGAATGTAGGCACCACATTACACACGTGGAGTGTTACATATTTGTAAAATATCTTATAAAACAGTAAAAAGATAATATAAAAAAATATATATTATATCAAGTTTAGTATTTCTACAGGCTTCAACTTTGATTCTTACTGGTCTGCATTTTCCTTTACAGTGAATTGGTTAGATCATGGGCGTACGTTCAGAGAGCAGGGGGTTGAGGAGAGCGAAACTTTACTGTTGAGGCGAAAGTTATTTTACTCTGATCAAAACGTCGACTCTCGTGATCCCGTCCAGCTCAATCTGCTCTATGTACAGGTCAGATTCCTGTCACTGTTATTTCATAATAATGTAAAGTAAAAGCACTGCACTTGACAGCCTTGGCTTGGTTCCACTGTAATCCCTGCTGCCATGATGTTGACCTAAATGCTGTGCTCATTCAATATAATGTGTGTGCTTAGAAGTGCTGTAATTCTGTTATTGACACATGGCGCTAAAGGCTACTCTAACTCGGCACAAACCGCATCGTATTGATCTGATCAGTAGGACAGCTCTCATTAGCATGCTGTAAGCTCTTGTGTCAGAGACTTTAGATGTGGATCATTTCTGCTGCGAGTTAACTGTGGAGACCTTTTGCTTTGTTTCCACAGGCACGTGATGACATCTTGAATGGTTCACATCCGGTGTCGTTCGACAAGGCTTGTGAATTTGGTGGCATTCAAGCACAGATTCAGTTCGGGCCTCACATGGAACATAAACACAAGACTGGATTTCTGGAGTAAGCATTAACTTTGGTTCTTCTCTTGGATCAAAAGTGTTGCATTAAAAGACTTTAAATCACATTCAGATATGTGCAAACAAAAGTTTAGCTAATAAGCTAAACTGAAATGCAATAACAGGGAGTTCAGAAAAATGTCATTAACTTTGTTACTTTGTATGTGCATTTCATTCAGCTTGAAAGAGTTTCTGCCTAAAGAGTACATCAAACAAAGAGGTGCAGAGAAGACAATTTTTCAGGTAGATCACTTCACCCTGAGTGGGTTGTTTCATTATGTATAGATCACATCATCAAGGATCCATTGAGTGGAATGATATGATATGATATGATTTTAGATTTTTTTGTGCTCTATGAATTTGACAGGAACATAAGGCTTTTGGTGAAATGACAGAGATTGAAGCCAAAGTGAAGTATGTGAAGCTTGCGAGATCCCTCAGAACATATGGAGTGTCCTTTTTCTTAGTGAAGGTAAAGCAAGTGTTTCTGCACGCTGTTCTTCTCTTTGTCAAGCAGTGTTTTTAATAATCTTTTGACATTTTTCCTTGAAAATTTTACCTGCATCTAGTGGTGATGTTGCAAATGGCAACCAACAGCTCACTGCACACCACCCTTTCGAAGCTCTACAGTGGCTAAAATATGTTGTAACTCTTTCGCTTCTTTGCTGAAGGAGATAACGATTTACGAAACGCGATCTATAGAGCAGTTTGTCCGTTTAGGGCAACTGTAGAAACAACATGCCGAATTCCTTGCAAAGGGACCCTCAGTGTATGAAATAACTCATTCTAAGGTAATAAAAATATAACACCAAAGATATTTATAATAACAAGATGCGGCACTGCCCTAGAAATGAATGGGGAGGAATGCAACGCTCAATATGGCCGCCCTAGTGAAGCTTTGCACATGTGTAGGTTCTAAAGCAACATGATTTTTTTTCTTAAGTGCAATTTGATCATGAGAAACAAACATTATGGTACAGTAAACTTAATTAAAAAAAAATGTTTTAAATGCCATGTTCCCCGCGATCGCATTTTTCAACCTTTAGTTAGTGTGTAATGTTGCTGTTAGAGCATAAATAATACCTGCCAAATGATAAAGCTCAAAGTTCAGTGCTAAGCGAGATCTGTCTTTAACAGAATTCGCTTTCAAGGACTACAGAGAACGGCTGGAATCCGACTACAGCCCTTTACTTCCTGGGTACATGATGTCACTATTCTGAGTGCTTTTGATAACCTCCGACCAAAGGAATACGCAAAAAAATGGGAAGTGGAAGAGCAGCTGGAGTAGTGTTTGGTTATCAGAGATTGTAAACATTTAACTAGGCTGCGCGCTTATCTACTTTCATCACAGTCCTACATCTGGTAATAAGAATTCAGCTACATACATTCTATGATAACCAACGGTCAAATAAGAGCTTCCATGACTTTAACATTGGCTGTGAAAGCTGTTCTGTGTAATACACTGATATTGTGTCTGTGTGCGCTTACCTCTTAAACACTTCTATGAAATGTCCTTTGAAGTACTGCTTGCAAATGTCTCCTGCTCAATTTGCTTGTTTTATTATCCAACTTTGGTCCAATATAAAAAGGCAAAACTAACGCTTCTGTTATTAGTGTTAATTAATGTAACCAGTCTGACGCCATTCGGTCCGGTGTCATTTCCCTCGCCATAGTAGATTAAAAATTTTTGATCTCTAACAAAGATTGACGTTCGCACATGCACTAGCAGACCTCCGTTACACTTCGATGGATCCGCATGTTTTAACTGATAAAGTGAAGTTAACGCCATTGTTACTGTTTGTTGCTCAAAGCCAGAGTTTATGAGTACATGTGCACTGAGAGGAGCACCGACCAATCACAACAGCCTGAGAAGCAGAAGCTCACTGATATGGTATGGGTGGGACATCTTCACACACATGCTCTAAGCAGGGAACCAATCATGACAGACCAGGTCAGCTTTACCAATCAGAGCATTTCGGAAGGAGGGACTTTATATAGACCGGAAGAAATCCAGTCGTTTTGTTAAAAGACGGACAGCGGTGAACAATAGAGTTGAAATGTGGGAAATATAAAACTTTGTTTTAAGATTACAAACATGAACATCCATTGTTAAACACCCAAAAAACATAATCAGAGACTCAAAAACAGCAAAGATTGGCACCTTTAAATATGTCGTTTAATTAGGATTTTAGCCGGTGATTGTAGAAATATCAGTATTCCCCATTCACTCTTGTTTGAATTATGTAATAACTGCCTTGAGGTGTGTTGCAAACACAAGGGTAGTTTTCATTCTCCAAGTCCAAATTTTCTTCCACCTCAAGAATTCTTTATCCCACCTCTATCTATTCCAGAATGCGCATGACTTGTGGAGCGATTGTAATTCAATTCTGCTTGAGTTGTAATGATATGATACAGCAGATGTGTGCTGGCAAATCACTAGTTACAGATTTGATTTGCATTATTGCTTTATTTGTCTCGTATCCATTCTCATACTCTGTATTCGCATAACAGTTCCTTGTTTATTCAGTGATTTATAGAATACATTGATGCAGGAAATTTAAGTAAGAAAGATGAGCACTGTGTAGCTCTGTGACTCAGACGAGACATTAAAGCTTATCTAATCAATCTATTGACAGCTCATAGAGACAGAGAGGGGGCGTGAAAATGCAAATAAGCATTAGAGACTCTGCAGGATAGATGAACAATGTTATTGAAAAGGTGTGTAAAAGTCTTGAAGATATATGCCAGGGCAGTGCATAATCACACCACCAGGAACTCTATCTTGTACTGCTCTGAACCTAGTGAAGTAAACTTGACTTCCTTGTCTAAATGTATTTCTTTTAGGAGAAGATGAAGAGTAAGAACAAACTGGTCCCAAGGCTCTTGGGTATAACCAAAGAATCAGTGATGCGAGTGGATGAGAAAACCAAAGACGTGGTTCAGGAGTGGCCGCTCACTACAGTGAAGAGATGGGCTGCTTCACCCAAGAGCTTTACACTGGTACTTAAACAACACAAACATCCACAGCCACACAGACATGCATATCACCTCCAAATGGATCAAATAGCTTCAGGGGCTGCTGAAATCATTGCTGTTGTCCTAAAACTGTGTTTGTCCATGTGCAGGATTTCGGGGAGTATCAGGAGAGCTATTATTCCCTTCAGACCACTGAGGGCGAGCAGATATCTCAACTTATAGCTGGTTACATCGACATTATTCTTAAGAAGGCAAGTATTAAACTATTAATGTGCTTTAACATAGAGAAAATAAAATGCTGGATTTTCGTGTTACAGATTACACCAAATATTAACAGGAGACAGAGTTGGAACATATAAAAAATATGGGAGGTGTAAATGTAAAGGGTTTGTTTGTGGCTGTTTGGTCCCACAGAAACAAAGCAAGGACCGTTTTGGCTTGGAGGGAGATGAGGAGGCCACCATGTTAGAGGAGTCCGTTTCTCCAAAGAAGTAAGACACACACAGAGCTCTCAAAAGCATCCTTTGAGTCAGCAGTGATGATAAATATGTTTCCAGCCACCTTATCTCAGTCTCCAGTTATCTAGATGGAGCTGAGGTTACCTATTCCACACACTTTTTCCATAAGGTCTACTTCTTATTTCTAACCAGTGCTGGAGTCTGCAGCTCCATTAACTTGAACATCAATGAAGGCTTTAGTACTTCCAGATATTTAGCTAGAATCTGACTCTAACTCAAACTAAAACATAAACAAATGTCATTATAAACCCAGTGGTTCTGTCTATACAGTTGTTTTCAATGGTGGTCAATGTGTTTGGTTACCAACATTCTTCAAAATATCTTCTTTTGTGTTCTGAATAAGAAAAAGTCATTAAGGTTTGGAATGAGTTGAGGGTCTAGCATACTTATTAACTTTTTGTGCAATATTTATATTTGATGTACATTACTGTAAGTCTTCACTGTCTCTTACATCTTTCTTAGGTCCACTGTATTGCAGCAGCAGTTTAACAGTGTTGGAAGGGCGGAGCATGGTTCAGTG
The DNA here is from genome assembly GCA_029783895.1 of Triplophysa bombifrons. Taxonomy (NCBI): domain Eukaryota; kingdom Metazoa; phylum Chordata; class Actinopteri; order Cypriniformes; family Nemacheilidae; genus Triplophysa; species Triplophysa bombifrons. The sequence continues at coordinate 20,691,258 of CM056448.1, forward strand.
GCACTGCCTGGGATCTTGAGGTCAGGTTCTGTGGGTCCAGAAACGCTGAACATGGGTATCATGCCATCTCCACAGCAACAGATCACTACCGGACAGATGCATCTTGGACACATGCCACCGCTGGTGAGAACAAACGGTCCAGTTTGTGGACCAGGTGTCATTGGTTTCTGTGCGTTGGACAGTGGATGAATGTCTAATTTTTGCTATCCCTCTATGGCTGATCAGAGTGCAGCACAACAGGCCCTTGTTGGCACCATTAACACCAGTATGCAGGCGGTACAGCAGGCACAGACTGACCTGGAGGATGTAGAAGAGCTGCCACCGCTCGGAGATGATATGGTGAGATAATGCATTACAAACTTGAAATTTGTTTTGTAAACGTATAATGTATGTGAATTTCTTTATAAAATCTTTCTATTGGATGAGTTGGACCTTGAAGTAAGGGATAAGTAAGGCTTCAGTGTTGTTTAAGAAGCATCCCAGGTGGCATCTAATAAAATTGATTGAATGCCCAGAGTGTCTATAATCTAAGCAATGGGTGAATCTCAAACACGCAATCCCTTTTCTTTCTGTTTCTCTTAATTTCCCTATTTTTTTTTCTTTTAGGCTTCTAAAATGTGGATTCAGAACAAGGTGGACGAGTCCAAGCATGACATTCACTCTCAGGTCGATGCCATCACAGCAGGAACGGCCTCTGTGGTCAATCTCACTGCTGGTAACAATTCAAATGATTTCGCATACATTAACATTTATGCATTTGGCATATGTATCAAAACCCTGTGTTTGTTGAAATAAAAAAAATGGAGCTGGTGGTCTTGTGCGTTAATCCACTGAACTGGTAAAATCAAAAGGTTGCTGGTTCGATCCCAGCAGCCACCACCAGTGTGTCCTTGAGCAAGACACTTTACTCCACGTTGCTCCAGGGGGATTGTCCCTGTAATAAGTGCACTGTAAGTCGCTTTGGATAAAAGCGTCTGCCAAATGACTAAATATATAAAATATATATAAATATAAAAATCCCATGCTTTAAACTTTTACCCACAACATAGTAATTGTGTCTCCTATTCTTATTTCAAGGTGACCCGACAGACACAGATTACACCGCGGTAGGCTGTGCCATCACCACAATCTCCTCTAATCTGACGGAGATGTCGAAGGGTGTAAAACTGCTGGCTGCTCTGATGGAGGATGATGTGGGCAGTGGTCAGGACCTGATGAGAGCTGCCAGGACTCTCACTGGAGCTGTATCTGACCTGCTCAAAACTGTGGAGCCAACTTCAGGAGAGGTGAGAGAGCCCATCCATTTTTGATGTACAGAAATTAAACATGTCAGTTAGACACGTCTATCACACAGTTATCCTTATAGCAGTGCTTTGATTGTGCATGTTATAGAATATAAAGTAAAATCCCCAAATGACCAAACAAATGTGTCTTATCATGCAGCCTCGACAGACGGTTCTGACTGCAGCTGGTAGTATCGGTCAAGCCAGTGGAGATCTTCTCAGGCAGATTGGAGAGAATGAAACAGACGAGCGTTTCCAGGTAAACAGCAGCCTTCTCATGATGTTCTTCTGTGTTTTAGTGTTTCTCTCTCTGAAATGTGCATCTGTTTTAGGATGTGCTGATGAACTTGGCTAAAGCTGTGGCTAATGCAGCTGCCATGATGGTTCTGAAGGCCAAGAACGTAGCTCAGGTTTCTGAAGACGTTGTACTGCAGAACAGAGTTATTGCAGCTGCAACTCAATGTGCCCTCTCCACTTCACAACTAGTTGCCTGTGCCAAGGTACAGAACACACATGCTTCTTATACATAAAGGTTTGATCTTTACAACATGTGTACAAATCAACTGAAATTCAGAGTTTAAATGCTTCTTCTCTTAAATGAATATTCCCTGACTTTACAGTGTTTTTATACTTCTGTAACTGTGTCCTTCAGGTTGTGAGCCCCACTATCAGCTCACCGGTGTGTCAGGAGCAACTGATTGAAGCTGGAAAACTGGTGGATCGCTCTGTGGAAGGTTGTGTGATAGCTTGTCTGTCAGCTACCAGTGATGGGGAACTACTGAAGGCGGTCAACGCAGCGGCTGGGATCGTCACGCAGGCTCTCAGTGACCTCCTGACGCACGTGAGGAACTATGCTTCACGCGGCGAGCCTATTGGCCGTTACGACCAGGCCACTGACACCATCATGACCGTTACAGAGAGTATTTTCTGCTCCATGGGTGATGCTGGTAAGAAATATAATTGTTTCCACCTTTATACACCTTGTATTCCTTTTGAATTGTGTATTATAGTTATATTTACCCAAAAATAAAACTTCTGTCATCGTTTACTCACCATCATGTTCATGGCAGTTTTTTCTTACTATGGTAATCAATGGTGACCCGGAACTGTTTGGTTACAAACATTGTTCTACTTAAGACCAAAAAAATAGGAACAATTTGAGAGTGAGTAACTGATGACAGAATCTTAATTTTTCTCGAACTGTTCCTTCAACCTTCTGTTTTGTAGGTGAGATGGTCCGACAAGCACGGGTTCTCGCCCAGGCGACCTCTGACCTGGTGAATGCAATGAGGTCAGATGCTGAGGTGGAGGCGGATATCAACAATTCGAAAAAGCTTCTCGCTGCTGCCAAACTGCTCGCAGATGCCACTGCTCGAATGGTCGAAGCTGCAAAGGTGTTTTTATGGATAGTTTTCATAAAAGCTTGACATGCAATGAATGTCCTGTAAAATATCTAGATTTGTTCATTCTGTAAAAGCTTACGCCTTAATAAATCTGTGACCTAAGAGGATGTAACACACAGCGTTTCCTATTAAGCAGAATGGTTTATATAATGTACATCAGTCACAGTCACACAAAGAACGTAACTAATGTGGGTTAGTGGAGCAAGTATAGAGATGAAGTTGATTTCACACAGTGGACCAGACTGTAATGCGTATGTGTGCGCAGGGAGCTGCAGCGTACCCTGAGAATGAAGACCAGCAGCAGAAGCTGCGAGAAGCTGCTGAAGGGCTGCGTGTGGCCACCAACGCAGCTGCCCAGAACGCCATCAAGAAGAAACTCATAACAAAACTGGAGGTGATGACAGCAGAGACTGTGATTGTCTGTGCATAATGTAAATGTTTATAATGGACATTTAAGGAAACTGTAAATTGTTGAGTGAAACTGTGATGAATGTGAACATTGGACACCTGGTGTTTATCTCTTCAGAACGCCGCTAAACAAGCCGCTGCCGCTGCCACTCAAACCATCGCCGCATCCCAGAATGCCGCAGCTTCTAACAAAAACACTGCAGCCCACCAACAACTCGTGCAGAGCTGCAAGGTCTGTCTTTATACTTGTGAAAAGTGTTTTGTACTATTCTTTTCCAAGCACAGTTTTTTATTGTAATTAACAGAAGACATTTAAGGTCGAAGTGTTCATTGGATTTTAATTGGATTTTAAATAATACAGTTCACAATAGTATTTGTGTATTCATCACTTCGAAATCATGTTTTTTTTTACCTTTTGTATTTTTTAGTGTATGTGCTTGCTAACATGTAACTGAATTGTCGTTTGTGTGTGTTAGGCCGTAGCTGACCATATCCCTCAGCTGGTTCAGGGAGTGAGGGGCAGTCAAGGGCAGCCGGAGGATGAAAGTGCCCAGCTTGCCCTCATCATTGCCAGTCAGAACTTCCTTCAGGTAACAGTAGTGTTTGCTTTCACTCTGAACATCAGTCTCCTGTAAAATAACCCCAGTGTTAAAAATGCTTGAAGTAACCACCGCTTCGTCTCTATCTTCACAGCCTGGTAGTAAGATGGTATCCTCGGCCAAGTCGTCTGTACCCACCGTGACCGACCAGGCGGCAGCCATGCAGCTGGGGCAGTGTGCCAAGAACCTGGCAACCAGTTTAGCCGAGCTCCGCACGGCTGCACAGAAGGTGATGGATCGATCCACACGCATATTTAGAGAGTACAAGCTCCACATGCATAACCAGATAGAATGTCCGTATGTTATATGACATCTAGGCTCACGAGGCATGTGGCCCTATGGAGATAGACTCTGCTCTCATAGCAGTACAGACCCTCAGGAATGAGCTACAGGATGCTAAAATGGCTGCTTCTGAGGGACAACTAAAACCTTTACCTGGAGAATCTGTGAGTAGACTCTTTCAAATGTCATGTTTTATTTGTAATTATTTTCCCGTTTATTGTGTGAGTTACTCATGTATGTTGTGATGTGATTTTATGTTTTAGTTGGATAAATGCACTCAGGACCTTGGTGGTACTTCAAAGGCTGTTGGTTCCTCCGCAGCCCAGCTGCTCACCTGTGCTGCACAGGGGAATGAGCATTACACAGGTAACGTGTCCTCTCACAGACACACGACACATGAAAAACACAGACTCGGAAACCGTTTGTTCACAGGTGTTGCTGCGAGTGAAACTGCCCAGACTCTCAAGACTTTAGCGCAGGCTGCGAGGGGTGTTGCCGCCACCACATCTGACCCTGCTGGAGCTGTGGCCATGCTGGATTCTGCACGGGAGGTAATGGAATGGTCGGCCAAATTGATTTACGAAACCAAACAGGCGCTGGTTGCCCCAGGGGATGCAGAACTGCAGCAGAGGCTAGCACAGGTTAGTTCTGACCTCAGAGAATTGCTGCTTGAGAAACTACGAATACGTGTAGACTTTTGACTGACTGCATTGTAATATATTTCAATGTTAGGTAGCAAAAGCAGTGTCTCACTCACTGAACGCTTGTGTAAACTGTCTGCCTGGCCAGAAGGATGTTGATATGGCTCTGAAAAGCATCGGAGAGGCCAGCAAAAAACTTCTGGTAGAGACGGTGAGCTCTAAAAATAACACGCATACATAAAAGCGCACACATTTCAAACAGAAAGCTGATAGAATACTAAAGTACAGAATATGTTTTGTACATGGTGTAATACATTGTTTTGTGCTGGCTGTTTAACAACTAATATAACTATCAGTCTATTAATACATCAGGTTGTTATTTTTCATCGTTTACTTGAGAAATATTTATGTCATGAACTAGCCTTGTTTTTTTTTTATACAGTTGTATGAGGTCAACTTATGACGTTCGTGTGGTTTTTACATTCAAAAACATCAAAATCAATAAGTAATAGGCTATTTTCTACCCAGGTTTTGAGGCCAGCTCTTCAAATGCTCGGTTTTTAATGGGCGTGTCGCTTTGAAGACACTGTGAAGTAATCGCCCACCGCTTTGAATGAATAGCAGTTTGCATAGTTGGAGCCTTCTGTGAATTTGGTTAGAGACGTAACGTTAGGTTTCACATAATTAACATTCACAGTTTTCCTACGGCATAAGTATTATTTGTAGACCTCCTGTGATTTATAAATGACCTCCCCACATCAGTATTTAATGTGACGCATTCACACGGGATGATTTTACACACATTTACTGACTTATTTCCCGGATGTGATGGCAAGGCTTTGCGTAAAGCCTATACTTGTATTGCATTTAATGATATATGACCGTACCTGTCAGCATTTGAGATCCGTGATTGCGAACCGGACAAAAGATCACAGCGATCGCGGTTCTCAAATACTAGAGTTTCCATGATAAATAAACAAACGGGAGAGTCCCGGTAACTTATGGATATCACCCAGCACCTGAAATAATACCAAAACACTTCAAAACAGAATCCATTATTCGCAAAAGGTGGATAAAACCTTGAAAATGATATATGAGCCCACCAAATCACAGAGATCCCCATTCGCACAGGCTTAAGATCGCAGACAATCTCTGCAATTAATACATGACTAGAGGTCCCCGTGTAATACTAATATCGTGTGAATAGTGCTCAGTGAACATCAAGCGATCTCTGCTCCATTTCTATTGGATCCAATATTGACGGCACAGCACTACTTTTTAATTTTAGTCTCTGTAGACCTGTGCCTTGTTCACAAAGGAATCCTTTGAGAAATGAAACAAACAAACGCTCCACGTTTTTTCAACATGAAACGTCTTTAAAAAAAACTTTAACCCGCTTTCCTAATATCGGAATCCGAAGGAAGGATATGCAGCGACTGTATTCTTCCACAATCAGGGATGGCACAATATTTAGCTATCTTTAACAGCATGTTTATTTTTGCATGCTCACTCTATCTGGTTCCCTGCCACTTGTAGTACTTCAGTTCTGTCATGATCGAACCAGTGGGCGGGACTATAGAAAGTGGTCATTTATATTTTTCTTTTGAGGCGGTGTTCAACCTATCAATGTCGTCATAGATAGGTGCATTCCAGAACCTGGCGTTCGCTGGGCCTCGCTGGGTGTTTTCAGTTCTGACTCTTACATAATGTTTGTGTGAATATGGTGCCCTCTTATATAACAAAAGCTTGTGTTAAAATTTAGATTTTAATTCATGCCTCCTTAAAGAATTTTAACCCAGCCCCTGATAATGTTTTCGTTTTTTAATCATTCTCTTTATAATGCTTAAGTCATGCAATGCACAGTGTTGAATTACCGGTGTACTAGATGTTAATGTTTGAGTATTTTGGGCCTGTTATTTCAGCTTCCTCCCTGCAGTAAAACCTTCCAGGAGGCTCAGAGTGACCTCAACCAGACGGCAGCAGATCTAAACCAGTCTGCTGGTGATGTGGTCCATGCTTCTAGAGGTACCACCATCCAGCTTTCAGATGCTTCTGGAAAGTTCAGTGAGGACTTCGATGAGTTTCTTGATGCTGGCATTGAGATGGCTGGCCACACTCAGGTAAAGTGACAAACTGAACTTCAAATGTACCTTTCCTTGAACTATAAAGAAAGATCTAAAAATGTATTGTTTTAGAGTAAGGATGATCAGATACAGGTGATTGGGAATCTGAAAAACATCTCGATGGCCTCCAGTAAGCTGCTGTTGGCTGCAAAGTCTTTATCTGTGGATCCTGCAGCAGGGAATGCAAAGAACCTACTCGCTGCTGCTGCCAGGTAATATATTCACATTATACATTTGTGTGTGGGTGTTTTATATATACGCCTTCTTTCTGTATTTTTAATCTCTCTTTTGTGCTATTCAGGTCTGTGACTGATAGCATCAACCAGTTGATTACTATCTGTACCCAGAATGCACCAGCACAGAGAGAATGTGACAATGCGCTGAGAGAGCTTGAGGTATTATACATGTACTGTACACAATCAAAAACTACTATGTATTTTTTTTACAATAAAATACACTGACCTTGTTCTTTTTGTGTGGGTTCCAGGCTGTTAGGGGGCTGCTGGATAACCCCAATGAGCCAGTCAATGATCTCTCGTACTTCGACTGCATTGAAAGTGTCATGGAGAACTCTAAGGTAACAGCACTATGATCCATGTCTACTTAATAATATTAAAGACTTTTTCAGTTTGTTTAATAATTTTTTTTTTTTTGAAAATGAAATGAAAACGCTGTTGAAAACTAACTATGTGGTATGTGTAGATCCTCGGTGAGTCTATGGCTGGGATCTCTCATAACTGCAAGACCGGCGATGTTCCGGCATTTGGAGAATGTGTTGCTGGAGCCTCAAAGGCTCTGTGTGGACTGACTGAAGCAGCTGGGCAGGTGAGATACTACCTGCTCTTTTATGTGCTAGCCAAAACCATTATCAATTTTGACCTTTTATTCAAACCAATCAATATTCTCGAACATTTTTTATGTTTCCACAGGCGTCTTACCTAGTGGGTGTGTCTGATCCCAACAGCAAAGCAGGACATCCAGGCTTAGTGGATCCAATCCAGTTTGCTCGAGCAAATCAGGCCATCCAAATGGCCTGTCAAAATCTTGTTGACCCTGGCAGTAGTCCTTCACAGGTGAGTTTTGGGATGCCAGTCAAGGGTCAAGTATAATGTTTAGGGCTTTCAAACGACTAATCGCTTCCATAATAAAGGTATGTGTACTTAATACTATATATGTCTGTGTACTGTGTAATATTTACACATACATGCATATATTAAAAAAAATATGAAAATGTATAAACATTTATATATAATTTTAATTTTTGGTAAATATGAATAAATAATACATCTAAATATATATACTGTGCATATTATTTTGTATTTTTAAACACACAGATCTCTTTATAAATGCAAAATTAATATGCACTGTTCACAAACCTTTATTCTGGATGCGATAGACAGCCCTAATAATAATTTTGATTTTTAGCCCCGGACTCCTTTGTCTGACATAAATACATTGAATTCAATGCTGAATTCAATTTGTTTTCTTGTAAAACGCATAAATGTACTTTAAATGTTTTATTAATAAATCATGTCGCTGAAAATTGTTTCGCAGGTACTTTCTGCTGCCACCATTGTTGCCAAACACACCTCATCGTTGTGTAACGCTTGCCGACTCGCCTCCTCTAAGACCGCTAACCCTGTAGCGAAACGCCACTTTGTGCAGTCAGCCAAAGAAGTGGCCAACAACACCGCCAACCTGGTCAAAACCATCAAGGTTTAACAACTCTTCTTTTGCAAATGACTGTAATTCACCTTTGAGGGATGTTTGTTTACCTTCTCCGTCAAATCTCAGGCTTTGGATGGAGATTTCTCTGAGGATAATCGCGAGAAGTGTCGTGTTGCGACCGCACCGCTCATCGAGGCTGTTAACAATCTGACCACGTTTGCATCCAATCCGGAGTTTGCTTGTGTGCCTGCACAGATAAGTAGAGAGGTTTGTGAGGTTAGATATTATTTGTTGAGTTATACAGTCTTCAGTGATTGTCCTTTTTGTTAACTAATACTTTTCTATCAATTTAGGGTTCTGCTGCACAGGAGCCAATCATCCAATCAGCACGCTCCATGCTTGACAGCTCCACACACCTTTTGAAGACTGCACGGTCCTTAGTTATGAACCCTAAAGATCCACCCACGTGGTCATTACTGGCGAGCCATTCACGCACAGTTTCAGACTCTATAAAGAGCCTCATCACTGCTATCAGGTACAGTTACACACATATACTCACAGAATGGTGAAAGATGTGCAGAAATCAAATGAGCTCATATGAAGTCTTTTTGACAAGTGATCTGTTTGTGTCAATGGTTTCACAGGGATAAAGCTCCTGGCCAGAAAGAATGTGACGTTGCCATTGACAATATAAATAAATGCATCAGAGATATTGAGCAAGCCTCTCTTGCAGCTGTAAGCCAATATCTTCCTCGTAGGGATGAAATTTCATCTGAGGTAAATGTCAATATCAATAGTAGCTACTCAATATGAAAAATTCTTCTGCTTTGAGGGATGTCACCACAACTGTGTTGTGATCATTCTGTCTTTTAAAGCTGTTTGAGATGCATTGCTTTGCTGTATCACCATCGGTTCCCCTACATCTTGGATGGCCTGAGGGCGAGCTTGTTTTCATTATTTAGTGAACTCAACCTTTTAATGAGTGTTGTGTTGCATCAGGCTTTGCAGGAGCAGTTAACATCATCAGTTCAGGAGGTGGGTTACCTGATTAAGCCCATCTCTACCGCAGCAAAAGGAGAAGCAGCACAGCTGGGACATAAGGTTCGGTTTGCTCCTATACAAACAGTGACTATTAACTTAATTTTTTTTATTGCATCGATTAAGGTTTTAAATAATTATTCATTTAAAACCTGCTTCTGCCTCTCAGGTCTCTCAGTTGGTCAGTTACTTTACTCCTCTGATCTCTGCCTCAATGGGCATGGCCTCCAAAATTTTGGATCATCAGCAGCAGATGAACCTTCTGGATCAGACCAAGACCCTCGCAGAGTCTGCTCTACAAATGCTGTATGCTGCCAAGGAAGGTGGTGGAAATCCAAAGGTACATCTTATAAAAACGAATTCAGTCTTATTATAAAAAGAATTCAAATGGGTGGTTAATGGTTACAAAAATGAAGCATGCACGTGAACGGGTAGGAAAAGTCAATGTGGTTTTAGAACTACCAAAATCTGTCTTTCAACATGTCTAAAAATGAGTCTGTTTGTAGGCAACTCATACTCATGATGCCATAGCAGAAGCTGCCCAGCTCATGAGGGAAGCTGTTGATGATCTCATGTTGACCCTGAATGAAGCTGCCAGTGAGGTTGGCCTGGTCAGTGGCATGGTGGACTTGATCGCTGATGCTATGGGCAAGGTAGAAACCGTTGCCCAAATACTACACCTGGGAATAAAACAATGTTTTCTTATTATTTATTTCTATTTAAGCTAAATGTTCTTTTTGTCCTACAGTTGGCTGAAGGTACGCCACCAGAACCGCAAGGTGCCTTTGTGGAGTACCAGACCACCATGGTGAAATATTCCAAAGCTATTGCTGTCAGCACACAAGAGATGGTGAGCGTCACCCCCTTCATCACACTTTCCACAGTATTAAACCTAGTATCTGTTCTTTTTCTCATTCTACGCATTCATACTCCACCCTCAGATCACAAAATCCATGAGTGCTCCAGAGGAGCTGGGCGGTCTGGCCTCTCAGGTCACAGCTGACTACAATCAGCTGGCTATACAGGGACGTCTAGCTGCTGCTACTGCTGAGCCTGAGGAGGTAAATATCACATGGACCACCACTACCTGTCTCTTTCTCGCTCACACACTGACGCTTGCGCTGTTGATTGTAGATTGGGGTCCAGATAAAGACACGTGTGCAGGAGTTGGGGAACAGCTGCATTGTTCTCGTCCAGAAGGCTGGAGCGCTGCAGATCACTCCATCTGACTCGTTCACAAGGAGAGAGCTCATAGAGTGTGCACGAGCCGTGACTGAGAAGGTAGTGAGACGCTTGCAATACTAGCAAAACTATTTTCTTAAAATTTCTATATTTTCTAGTCTCTCTTGATGAAATAAAATCAAAATGACATTTTTAGAATATTTGTGATAAAAAAAATCTGACGTAACTAGGATAGAGATCCGCGGATGAGGTAAAATATTCGACCCGGAACCGCTGCTTCAAATAAATTATCCACCCGCCCGCATGTATAATTTTCTCTGATAAAGATATCCGCACCTGCTCGTCACTTTAATTACTCAAATTCTTTGTTTTGAGCATGATTTTTTTTGTTTTTTATCAGATTCAGTGACGTTAGAACTAATCTGCCGATCTCTGAGGGTACAATAATACGCTGATCGTAAAATGCTTTTAAAGGAACATTTATATATAAAACAAAAGTTTGTCTTTGGGCAGATTAGCCTACATTTTCTTAATAAAATAAACACTGGCTTTACTACCTTCAGACTTTGAATATCGCCGTTTCTGTCACTGCAACACACAAACACACGAATGACTGGATAAAGGGACATTTTCTAGCACTATCTATGTCTGCAAATGCTTAAATCTAATCCGTCGATTTAGCACACACATGATGTACCATATTCAAGGTCTTGTGGCTTTCATATACACACACAATGCCTCCCCGTAGTTGCATATTTGCCTACATACCCAGCACTTGATTCATCCTCGTTAACCGCTTCCCTAAAACGCTCACATGATACTTTTCTTTCCTTCCTTTTGTTTTGTTTTTAATTTTCCCACTGTTTCGCATCCATTTCTGCTTTAAGAAATGGACCCCCCTCTCTTCCGCCGGCATGCGCATATTTCTTTTGAAAGAGTGCAAATTAGTGTCTGCCTGATGAAAAATGCATTTCAAACAGATTCGTATTTTTAAAGAAATTAAGTTATTATTTATATATGATCTCATCCACCCGCGACCCACCCGCAATTAATCAGAATTCATTTTTTTATTACCCCACCCACACAACCCGCGGATCATCCGCAGCACCCGCGGATTTACTTTTCTACTCGTAAAAAACAAAACAAAAACTTAGCTCTGTGTACTGTAAGACCAGTTTTTTTTTGGACTTATGCTTTTTGTTGTCCTTATGTTGTTCCAATTGCTTCCATTGTTTACGTCATCTGTAAGTCGCTTTGGATAAAAACGTCCACTAAATGACTATATGTAAATGTAAATGATGATATCTGTGTTTGCTTTAGGTGTCTATGGTACTCTCAGCATTGCAAGCGGGTAACAGGGGCACTCAAGCGTGTATCACTGCAGCCAGTGCAGTTTCAGGCATAATCGCTGACCTGGACACCACCATCATGTTCGCTTCTGCTGGTACACTAAACGCTGAGAATGATTCAGACTCCTTTGCTGACCACAGGTATATCACAAATTAGAACCAAGACATCGTATCCAAACACAAATGTATGACATCATGATCAACAACCTATAATAACAAACTTTATTACATAACTGAAAAATCAGAATCAAGTAATTGTAGAGCTGTGACATTCTGAAGTCTGGACCATTACTATTCATGTTTAATAGATCACTCCGCTGCCTCTTTTCTCCAATTGATCTATCGGCAAGCCCCTCCCCTCGAACGCAGAGGAGCCAATGGCAGTTGACTATGAGTTGCACGAGGACTGGAACTCGGACAACTTTAGGTTTCAGTCACATAGAGAAACAATGTGTTTTATGCTACAAAAAGGATAAAACGATGTGCCTGGGGTACTTGCTTGTAACACTAATTCCAGGTGTCCTGGAAGCACGAGGAATGGAATTTATTTTATTCAATTTTCTTCAAAAAAGAGCAAAATGTGGGCGCAGTAACCCGTTTCAACTCCAATCCCAGTGAAGAAAAAAAAGTTTATTTCCTGGTTGTATAGTTTCCAACTGCAGAGCGTTAATGTCATCTTGTGCTTAAGGATCATATCTCTGGCTAAAACTAGTTAAGTTAATGAGTCCATGCTAACGTAAAAACTTAAATCGCCAACTGTTCTCACATAACGTACCGTACATTGTAGGTCATACATTTCAGTATATCTCCATATTAAAGTGGTTAAATATAATTAATTTAATCTTACCCTGCTGTACATGAAGAGTGGATCCTAGATGTTGTTCTCTGCGATCGTGACTACCGTAACATGAGGCTACTCCTGCATGCATTGTGATCTGTAAACCCTCGCTTCCAAAATAAATATAAATCTCTCCGGCATATTTAATTCCGTCTTGAATTCTCCTCGACGAAGAAAGACATTAGTAACTCTGTTCGCTTGTCTGAGTAAGCAACAGTAACTAAGGGGGATGGGGCTTACCGATAAGTCAATTTGCTCATATAACAACGACTGGATGTGCATTATCCTTTACTTCATTTCCCCACTGTCTTTTCAGGGAGAATATTTTGAAGACGGCTAAAGCTCTGGTGGAGGACACCAAGAACCTTGTTTCAGGGGCAGCATCAAGTCAGGAGAAGCTGGCCCAGGCTGCCCAGTCCTCTGCCAAGACTATCACACAGCTTACAGACGTGGTGAAACTGGGAGCAGCAAGCATAGGTCCAGATGACCCAGAAACACAGGTGAGATGAACAATAAACGTGGACTCTTAGCTGAGCTTGTGAACATTTAAAGTGTACATGAATGTCTTTACTAGAAAAACAGATTCATTGAATAATGTTAATGAAGACACAGTGTGCAACACAACAGTCTGGATAGAGAAATGGGAAACAAATACTAGTTACTATAGTAACCCGAAACGGAGAAATCTCAGAAATCCCACCTGTTGTTAAAAACTTTGTCCCTCAAAACATACACCGAAGAAAATAAGAGACCATTCCAATTTTCATTTAATTAGAATGTCTAGTTGCATCCTTGACATTCCAGTCCAGTGTCTGTTGAATTTCAACAAAATCAAACCTCAGGAGTGACATAAAGTCATCCAACAGCAATGTAAAAGACTGACAGAAACTGAATGACAAGACACAAGAAAACTGTGATAAAAACCGAGGTTATTACATAAGAAAAACATTTTTGATCTTCTACATGTAAATACATGTACAAATATTACTGTTGCTTTGCCTAAATGTAAACCTATTTTCTTTGCAGTATTTGCGGTATAAAAACTACAGAGCATCTTTTCATCAATTTTCTTTTTCTGCAAATAAATGCAAATAGAAATATTTGTTTTATTTGAAATTGAGGAGAAATGTTGTTAGTAAATCGCAGAATTAAACGCAAATGATTATTTGTGTTTAATATTAATAGTACATTCAAACAAACTGAAAATAATTTTGAAATGTTATTTTTTTCTGCAGCTATATCTTAAATCATCAAATTGACTCGATTAAATTATTATGTTTATTATTATTATATTATCATAAGTGTGTATAAAATTTCCTCATTCCTCAAAACAGAATGAATATACCTCTAAAGCCATGCTTCATTTAGTGTACACACTAAGAAGATAACCATTTAATAGAAACCCGAGAACATGTCTGTGTTAGACATGGTGAAAGTGATGAGAACAGATGAGAAGCGAGTCAGTGACAGAAATTGACGGTCAGCCCGTCACATGTCTTCACACTGGTATGTGCATGTGTTATCTTTCATCTTCTCCAGGTTGTGCTGATCAACGCTGTGAAAGATGTTGCTAAAGCGTTAGCTGAGCTCATCAGCACCACCAAGTGTGCAGCGGGGAAAGCAGCGGACGACCCCTCCATGTTCCACCTCAAGAGTGCAGCTAAGGTACAATCCCAAACACTATTAATCCAACTGGTCTTATTTCTGTATAACGCAAATGTTATGCTAGCTGTTGTAAATGTTTTATTCATACGTCAAAGTGCACAAAACTTGAAATAGTCCAGATAGAAAGTTTAGCTGTTATTTTTCTAAACACTGTGTAATCCCCCAGTTGTCCCTCAGAAATCTGACAGCTGGGCTGGGAATGTCTCCTAACTCAGATATCAGTAAGAGTGTTCTGGTGAGCAGCCTTGTGCCATTAATCAGATTAATTATTCAAAACATTAATCTGTGTTCTCCGTAGGCGACTTCCCATTGCACACTACAATCTGAACAACATGCTCTATTAATGGCATAGATCTGCATGAAAGTCATTAATTCAAATTTGAAGAAAATGTAACCTTAGCTTTAGTTTTGTTTTTACAAGAAATTTATGCAAAACTGTAAAATCAGAGCAGGTGGTTTTGGAGTTATGGGATTCAATTATTCATAATCTGTGAATTAAAAGATTTATATGTTTATTTTTGTGAATGAGGTGTGATTCTATTAAATTAAAATTAATGTTGACAACAGACTTTGTGTAATCATCAAATATAATATGTAATAGATCTGTCTGTCTGTGTGTTCAGGTTATGGTAACTAATGTGACGTCTTTACTGAAAACGGTGAAGGCGGTGGAGGATGAAGCTTCAAGAGGAACCAGAGCTTTGGAGGCCACTATTGAGTGTATCAAACAGGAATTTACAGTAAGACAGAAAAATGTATTTCTTTTATGATATACTGTTGTCTTGTGTACCTTTTATCTTTTTTAAGATTACTTTATTTGAACCAACAACGCACTAGCGACACACATTTTACAATAATTTTGTTGTCATTACTCAGTTGTTCCAGTCTAAAGAAGCCCCAGAGAAGTCAACCAGTCCCGAAGAGTTCATACGCATGACCAAGGGCATCACCACGGCAACCGCCAAAGCTGTCGCGGCTGGGAACTCCGCCAGACAGGAGGATGTCATCTCCACTGCTAACCTCAGCCGTAAGGTCATAGCAGATATGCTGACCACATGCAAGGTGTGTATGTGGGGTGTACTACTTTTGTCCACGTAATAAAGAGTATATTTCAAGTTGCTACCGTAATGGGCCCTATTTATATTTAAATTCTATTTATGTAGTGCTTTTCACAATGTGCATTGTTCCAAAGCAACTTTACAGGAGAAAATAAGAAAAACTGAAAACACCGAAAAGGTTAAACACTGTACGGTGCATGGCGTTTCTTTCTTAGCAAGCAGCATATCATGAAGAAGTCAGTGAAGACGTGAGGAGCAGAGCTCTGCTCTATGGGACTGAATGTACCAAAGGTTACATAGAACTTCTAGAGCATGTTCTACAGGTATAACCACACAATCCACATAACATAATACTTAAAGAAACCTTTTTTTCTTCATTTAGTCACCCTCAAGATGTTCCAAACCTATATACATTTCTTTGGAAGATTTTTGTAAGAATGCTTGTATCCAAGTAGTTCTTTCCCACCTTTGACCACCACAGTAGAAATATTTTTAGAAATACATGTATGAAATTACATGAGGGTGAGTTAATGATGATTATTCAATTTTTTTGGGTGAACTATCCCTTTAAATTGACAAAGGTAATGCAGTTGAACTCTATGCAGGTGTTATATGTAGAACTGTTTATGTACATGTACTTGCATGTTCATTTTTTCAGGTCTTACAGAAGCCAACAGGTGAGCAGAAACAGAAGCTGGTGATATTCTCTAAACGGGTCGCTGCGGCCGTCACTGAACTGATTCAAACAGCTGAGGCCATGAAAGGTCAGAGAACCTTCACAACATAGAACACACCTAAACACACATTCTTATTAAGTCTGTAAGTGTCACCTGAAGATTTTCCTTGCTGAGTAAAGCTTCCTGTCTTTCCTGTTTTGCTCAAGATGAGGGTGAGTACAGTTATACACCTGTACTCTTTCTAATCTTTATTTGGAACCAAAAGATTTTCATGACTTTTGATTCTGTTTTTTGTACAATGTGTAGCAAGGTACGTTTTAACATACTTAAAACAGAGCGACTACGCCACCCGAGGACTTCGCCAGGGACAATCAGAGTATGCTTGTGCTTAGACGAAACAGGTTCAATTCAGTGAATCAGCAGGAGACTTGGGTATAAAAATACAGTATATACTTTATTAAAGTTAAAATATCCAAAGAACCATTAAAGAGCAAAGATTTAAACAGTTCAGTATGGAGCAGTAGGTGGAGAAACAGAATAGAAAATGGACAACCTGCGTCATCAGACAAAATACAGGAGCCTGACAACAGGGGATATTGGCACAACTAGGCCCCCACGGCACGTCATAATTGTTGCCCCTGTGCAAAACACACTCACTCACACACGCACCACTGCACACAACACAGCACTCGTGAAGGAAGCACCACCACCAAAAGTCCACCCTGCCTTAGGCACTCAGCTCCTGCAACCAAACAAAATGGAATTATAGTGTATTCTCAGAATAGCCACAACACCACTAACAAAACCTAGAAAAAATAGAAAGAAAAGGAAATAGGAATAATAATCACAAAATAATTAGGACAACTCAACAAAACACTATAATAGAAGAAGCACTTATATAATTAACCAATGTTAATCAAATTAATGCGGTAATAAATAAACAAAAATAATGCACAACAAGAAATAATAAAAATAAAACTCACGCTCGTTTTTAATAAGAGGGGGGAAGAACAACAACAAAAAAGTTCAAACACACAGGCATGCACTAAAGCACGGTCAGGCGCAAAAAAATAACTATTTAATTCAGACTAGGCAAAGGCGCCTCTGAAAAATGATTTCCATGTCGCCCCCCAGCAGTACTGGAGCTAATCGCCCACAAAGACCCAACAGATCTGACTGTAACAGAGTTATCATTTAGACATATCAGGAAACGTAACATATATGTGAAGTAATAATCAAAAATTTTATTTAAAACCACAAACTGTAAGATTTTCTAAAACCCAAACACTCGGGTAAACAACATGCTGGAAATCTGCAGGCTCGTTCAGTCTGTCTGGGATCAATGTATTCACTGGAGGAACAAGAACCGTTAAAACACAACAGATCAGTTGTGATGCAAAATCGTACTGCTTAGTTATAAAAAACGTCTTAAAAACACATTGCAACCTTTCTACTTACCTACAGTGGGGCAACGTCGACCAAATGCCAGCTATAAGGTCTTCTTCAACGTTCCTTTCTAAAAGAGGCTGTACCACCCCACAACGGAATTTATACATTAAAGGACACTAAATTACCAGAACCGCCAATCATGTCTATACCGGAATAGCTTTGCTGGTCCTATCACAATTGCACCCAATGTAGTTTGATTCCTGCATGATGCTGGTTCTTTTAAGTCCTTTGCCACATTTCAGTTGTGTTTAATACAATGGCATGCTGAATTTGCTTTGAAAGCCATCATCCATTTCCATTTTATTCTTTGTATCCCACCATTCGCAACAGGCATGATCTCTGAAATTTTGCCACATGTTTATTTCATGTGGCATGTAACCTTTGTGTCCAGGCCTTGGTGAACAGCATTTCAATGTGTGTTTTTTGTGTTTAGGCACAGAGTGGGTGGACCCTGAAGATCCCACAGTGATTGCAGAAACCGAGCTATTGGGAGCTGCGGCCTCGATTGAAGCAGCGGCTAAGAAACTTGAGCAGCTCAAACCAAGAGCCAAACCAAAGGTAACAGGCTTTTTCTTCATTGTACGAATTGGACCCCATCTCAGTGTGTGTAGTTACACTTGGAAGTCAGAAGATGGCAGAGTGAACTTGAATTCTGTAATGACATAAACTGAGCTCTTCATGATTTTCACAGCAAGCCGATGAGAGTTTGGACTTTGAAGAGCAGATTCTTGAAGCAGCCAAATCCATCGCCGCCGCGACCAGTGCCCTAGTGAAATCAGCGTCAGCAGCTCAGAGAGAACTGGTAGCCCAGGGCAAGGTGAGAACGTCCATGAAACCATGATTCATGTGAATCTTTAACTCAAAACACCTGGTTGGGTAGTAAACGGTTTATCAGCCTTAAGATCTTCTTTGACTCCAGCTGGGGTTAATAAACTCATAATCTGTATATACATCTACTTTATCTTCACATATCTCTTTTTGAAGGTGGGAGCTATCCCTGCAAACGCTGTAGATGATGGTCAGTGGTCTCAAGGATTGATCTCAGCTGTAAGTTCTGAGACTTATATAATGTTGAGATTTTGTTGTCTTAGTCATATCTTTATGACTGCTGTTCTCTCAAAGTTAAAATGAGTAACTGTATTCTGTCACAGGCCCGGAGGGTTGCTGCAGCCACCAGTAACCTCTGTGAGGCGGCGAACGCGTCGGTTCAAGGCCACGCCAGTGAAGAGAAGCTCATCTCCTCTGCCAAACAAGTGGCTGCTTCCACTGCACAACTGCTGGTGGCTTGCAAGGTCAAAGCTGATCAGGATTCAGAGGCCATGAGGAGGTTACAGGTACATGAACACACTGTATACTGTGTTAGGCTATATAAGACTAGTCTTCTTTTTGATTGCACTTATGATTTTGTTGTACTTATGCTGTCCTAATTGCTTCCATTATCTACCCCACTTGTAAGTCGCTTTGGATAAAAGCGTCTGCTAAATGACTAAATGTAAATGTAAATGAACAGTTATATTTGCTTAAATGCTTAAAAATACAAAAATACAACCAACACCCAATAATGTGTTGTTTGTAGGCTGCAGGCAATGCTGTGAAACGTGCCTCTGACAATCTGGTTAGGGCTGCCCAGAAAGCTGCTTTCAACAAGGCCGATGATGATAATGTGGTGGTCAAGACCCGGTTTGTTGGAGGAATTGCTCAGGTAAGATTTACACACAGTAACAGTTAGACGGTAATAATAAAAATGTATATTGTTCTACTCTACATTTACCTCTATAAATTGTTTCAATTGTTGCTATTTACTGCCTCTCTGGTCCAGATTATTGCTGCTCAGGAGGAGATGTTGAGGAAGGAGAGGGAGCTCGAGGAGGCCCGGAAGAAGCTGGCACAGATCAGACAACAGCAATACAAGTTCCTCCCAAGTGAACTCCGAGAAGACGATTAATAAACATAATTCAACATTTAACACCTTCACCTGTTAATGAGAAGTTGTCTGCCATGATGTTTGCCTGCATATGAAGACATCCAATAGAGTCCATACAATGCCTACTGACCTAGATTGTCAATTTTGAAGTATTTAAATGGAAGACATTTGAAATGTCTCATTTACAGTGAAGATGTTTCCTCATCATGCATCTTTCACAGAAATATAAAGACGTTTGGATTTTTGGCCTGAAGTTTGTGCATGAAGATTTCAGAAACTGTTAGGAGACATTACTGCGACACAGCAGGGATGACACGTTCGGATTGGAGTCACAAGGTCCATCTCAGTGATTAAAATAAAGACACTTTTTCAGAAACTTAGTCTGCAGTGTTCAGTTCATTCTTTTCTAAAAGAAGAGAAGCCAACAGCCTTTAACTCCAGTTGAATGTTTATCCTTTGTAAATTTGAAAGGGTGAAATACATGTCAATGCTTTGCTGTTGTTCCACTAAAGTATACAAATAAAAGATATTTATGTAGACAAACCAATGTGTGTAAATGTCCAGTGTAATACAAAACCACTCTTAATGCTAAGAGTTTTAATTGTATCATTGACTGGTTTCTTGCTGCCCATTGCCTTTTAAGAATATTCCCCTAGATTGTGTGTATACACAGCTGGATAATATGTGGAGAATATAGTTCATAAAAATGAAGACTTCTTTCCTTAGAAGTACTGAGAAGTTTCTACCCTTTAGATATTAAACATGACCTAAAAGAATAAACGCAAATACTGAATGAATGTGTTTAAATATAATTAAAATATTTTTTATCTTATGTGATCACATCCTTCACTTCTCCTCATAAAGGTGCATTATTTACACTAAAAATAATAGAATTTTTTTGGGAATTTTCCACGTAAAATAACCGTTTCTTATCTATTTCTTCTTTATTTTTGTATTTACATTTGACATTGTCAAAACCCTTATTTTAGGGTTTTTTTCTGTTTTTTTAACAAGATTAATTTTTTTACAGTTTATTTTTGAAATACTGTCAAAAACAATACAATTACAGAAAAGGACACGTTCACATGAAAAATGGGGAAATAATTTTATATATATACTTATATCCTACATTTTTACAGAAAAAAAATATTTTACGGTATATTTATGTTTTTCCCAGTTTACAGAAAATTTCCATTTTCTGTCTGGATTTTTTTTACAGTGTACCTTGTGTACTTTTTCCGTTCATCATTCGACGGTTTTTGTGTTTAGTGTGATGATGTAACTGATCATTTTGTCTTTCCCCTTTGTGCATATGTTATCCTCATATGGCAAACCTGGAAATCACACAATACTTTATTGCCTTGCCAACATCCCTTCTGTTCATGAATATCTCTGGCTCCATACTGTAGTTTTAGTGCCTTAAGTTTCTCACTGTCAAAGGAAATCTTTAATTCTCTACATGGGAAACAAATCAGACTTTTTGTATCCTGGTGGTATATTTATTGCCTGTGGTGCTTGTAGAAAGTGCATATACCTGCTACTTCATGCTCTGTCATGCTTAGAATTGAAAGGATTGATATTGGACTGCAACCGTATTTTCATAATGTTGCTTATAAAACCCATCTGTTCAGCAGTGCCTGTAAGTTATAAAAATGCCTGTGTCAGTCTGCTACATGATGCTGTAAATGTATATGTATGTTAAGACGGCACATTTTGTACAGTGTTTCTTGTGCATGCTCTGACATCAGGCCATAGCTGTTTTAATGCATGGTGTAAATGATCATTAGAAGAGTCTCAGATAGTAAGACATCGCCGAAGAACATGTCACTGTCTACATTTTGGCATTTTAATACGTTTTACTGGACATGAAAAGCCATTGAACTAGTTTATTTGTAGGTTGTCTTTTTGAGTTGTGTGTAAGAGCATTGTTTGCAAGACCTGAAAAATGTGTTTGTAACGCATCAACCTTATGTATATGAAAAACGGTTCAAAGGGTTTAATAGTATATTGGAGAAGGAAGAAACTCTTAATAACCTTATATTTTAACCACTCATTAAAGTTGCAAAAATAAAAATGTGTGCCTTTCACTACTATGAATTGTGTATCATTTTCATATAATTTAAAACAGTTTGACATGTTTATAAAAATACTGGCAAGTGTTGTTTAAAATGTCCTAGGAAAATAGTGTCATTAGATAAAAAAATAAATTCCATAATCTACGTGCTGTATCCTGATTAAAGTGAACATATTTGTCACATCTGTCTCTAATAATATGCTAAAAAGTATCAGTTTACAAAATTTCGCAATTTAGTAAGTGGTTTAGAGAACCGGGTGTTCTTAAATACACATTAACAATATACTTAACTCGCTATGCACCACAGCAGTAGTGTGATGATGAGACATACTCACAAAATGTGGTAAAGATTGTTAGACTGTATGTATCCACACAGTTTACTACGAATACTCAAATAACACAGTCCTGCATTATGTTCAGGCTTTCTGCCCCTTTAAGCTATAGACTCTGACACGGGGGTGGGGCTGAGGTGGTATGTCTTGGTCAGCATGAGGCTATGGGGCTATATTGGGAGGGAGTCAGGGGTTGTTAATTTTAGTCCCCTGAGGGGGAGATGGTCATAGCAGACACATTTACAGTTGTTACAATTAGATTTACAATTGGCTTGACAAGTAGAACTGTTTAATTCAATCAAATATAAAATAATTGCAGAAATCTGGTAAAGCAGTATTTTAAGTATTATCCAGGGTATGATGCCCGGATATCTTTAGATTAGGAAATAAATTATATCTGTGAACATGTGTGAACATCTGTGAATTTTGTTGGGTGTCTTTAGAGACAAAGTGCCAATGCAATAGAGTTCTCTGAACTGTGAATTTCTATTTTAAAAGGATTTGCAACAAATAGGGTTAAGAGTGACAGAATGTTTAATTCTCCCATCTAATATGGTGTGAACTGCACGTATTGTGCACAGTCAGATTGTGAATGTGTGTGCTTGCACATTTGCAGTGCCAGCTGTGCCATGACATAATGGTTGTTTTGATCCATTGAAACACAATAGCAGCTATATGTTAATTGTTTACATGAGAACTAATTTTATTGAGCAACTTTCTATGTCATAAGTGATAACATGTAAAACATGCTAATCATATTTTAACACCTCATTTCCACTAAGCTACATGATAACTACACAGTGTTCTATTGCCCAAAATATGATATTGTTGGTGTTGTTTAAGTATTAGAGTGCTAGTAATCTAGTTAAATCCAGTTAAAGCTCTCCAGCATCCAGAAAATCTGAGAGATAAGCATAGACATTTAACAGTATGCCAGGCATACATGCAAGGTTTCCCCCCAGAGGACAGTTTGTCTGCTCTCATGTCTTTTTGGCTTTTGATGTTTAACAGAAGACTAAACTGTAAAATAAATAAATAAACAACCAAAAAAATAAGAAGTAAGCAATCAGCAGTGCAGTGGTCCTGGAAAGAAAAGCTTCAAAAAAGTGCCGCAGTTTCCATTTCTTGATGTTACTTGAATGCTGAAAGGTAGGCCTACTTAATGGTAGTAAATTAAAATTGGCTGTGTCTTGGGAAGCTAGTCTTACAACAGCCAAGAAGAGACTGTGGCAGGTGCTTCTTTCAGGAGGGCAAGTGTAAAAATAACCTCCTTCAGAAATGCTGGTGGAAGCGGTGTAAATGTGAGGACAAACCTTTCAACGCTATAGAACGAGTTTGTCTTATGATTAAAGCTGCTTATTTACAAACAAACACCACATTGTGAGATCATCACATAGTGACTGTGTTAATTAAAAAACACAGGCTGAAAAAATCCAAACACCAATAGTGACACTCACAGTCTTAAGAAGTCATGTAAAGACGTCTTTTTTCCATTCTACCTTCTAAATGAAAAGGTTTAGCCCACTTACCTATCATTTCAAATATAATTTTATTTCGATATTATTTCAATAATAATGAATTATTTAAGTCTATTGCAAGTGCGACGCAATGGGTGCAATGATATTTAATATTGTAGCAAAGACAGAATATAAGCGGCGTTACACGCCAGGTCTGATAGTTTGTTTCGCGGCATGGCTGACAGCTGCCGCGACACATCGTTGCGATTCCAAGAGCTTTGGGGGGTTCTGCTGCGGCCGATTAAAAACAACATCGAGTCTGGCAATGAATGAACCCCATGCTTCAAACCCTACGAGCGTGCTGAGAGGTTGTTGTTCAACAGCCATCATATCTAAACTCTTCAGATTATGAACAATGCCTGAGGGACTCGTTGACATGCTTCTTAACTTTATCACCCAGAGATAATAGCGCCCTTCTTTAAGATGATTGCGAGCCCCCATGCTGTCAAAAATGATGATATTCTGTCTTTAAAAGCGCTGCCATGCTTTTCTTCGATATATAAATACGTCACATTGTATATTACCACAAATATACGTTAAAGATTTTTTCTATTCTAAGCTTGTATTGGTTTTAGAACTGGACCATCAGTGAAATGCTTTCCGAACACTTTTACTCCTCTTCCTCCGTTTTCTCTCCAGGTTAAGGGAGTTAGAAATAGGAACGTGGCCCCTTGCAAGACGTCTTGGCCTTCAGATCCCATATATAGCCATTTCGACGCTCAAATGTCTGAGGGCAGCGAATCGCCGTCCGGACCCTTAAAAAGGGGGCGACGCGGGGGGATCTGCAATGGGCTGTTCCCAAAAAAGTATTGGGTGTCTTGCGGAACTTTTCGGGCTCCTGTGAAGGCACATATTTGACAGGCTACAGCGAGACCATCTCGCACTCCAGCTCAGCGTTCAGTTCAGCACAGACCCTCATCGCCTCTCTCAGTCCAGTGTTTGGTGCGACCACCCGTAAACTAACGCAGACATGGATGCCATTAAGAAGAAGATGCAGATGCTCAAGCTCGACAAGGAGAATGCCTTGGACAGAGCAGAGCAGGCTGAGGCCGATAAGAAGGGAGCAGAGGACAGAAGCAAGCAGGTCGGACACGAAACAGGCGCTCTGGGGCATAATCCCTTTCACACTTTGTTGATTTAGCGATAAACCTACGCAACGTGGTAGATTCTCACAGCTAGCGACACTCGTGTGGATTATTTGTTTATTTGCTGCTTTCAGAATTTGATTTCAAAAGTATTTTCTGACTTAGTGGAATTTTCCATTCGATATGTCTTACTGATATTGTATATTGATAGACCCACACGATTGGTTTCCGAACAAAATGTGTGAATTTAAGGAAGTTAAATGTATCAAATGCACGTGTGCGCACTGGCAGATGTTGGTGTCTGTCTCCGTTTGTACTGACACGCGTGCTCTTCTTGCAGCTCGAGGATGACCTGGTCGCCCTGCAGAAGAAGCTGAAGGGCACTGAGGATGAGTTGGACAAATACTCAGAGGCACTGAAGGATGCTCAGGAAAAACTGGAACTGGCCGAGAAGAAAGCCACCGATGTAAGCACACCCATTGGCACATATAGGGTTCCTTCTGATGCCATGCAACCTGTGGCCATTACTTCCCATCAGTCTATTGAACTTATATACCGGTGATTTCATTATCGTCCAGTTCTTCTGATAATGGTTTCACCATATCAGTAGTCTACATTAATGGCCATTCTGAGATTAGAATAGAACATAGTGAAAAAAAACTTCTTACTTGTAGAAAACCCAGCTGATAAACGAATACCAAGTCACAAGATGACAAAAAAGTCTGCCATATGTGCAGTATAGCAAGACTCTATGCAAAGGGTGAGGTAAATTTAGCAGTGCGCTTTATAAGGCAACAGAGGTTCGTCTTTACACACCTACAAGTGTTTTAATGAGGGGTCAGTGTAGAATTTCACTCTCACTGGATACTTAAGACTATCAGGACTCCTGAAGCGACCCTCCTTAAATCTAGCTCTATAAACACTACAAATAATTAAAAAGGAATATTTATGAATAGAACATTGTAAAGATTAAATATAATTAAATGCATTATTTACATATTTCAATATTTATAACTCAACACTTACATTGTCATATAAATTAGATTGATTCACTATTATTTTATAATAAGGTAAATGTAATTCTACTTAAGGTGATTATTAATCTATTAATAATAGGTAATAATTTAATTATCTTTTACGTCTTACCTGCCACACAATAACATGTGAAGTGAGAGAGAAAATTTAAAACAGATTCATATTACTATTGTGCACTACCAATACTATAGCTTGTTACCACTAGATGGCGCCAGAAGCTCACACAATCACACAGTTCAACATGTTGCGCCTCAATCAGTTGTGCAAATTATTAGTAGGCCTAAATCAGTTTGGTCTACAAAGCTAAGCAGTTAAACTGAGAAAAGATTACGATAATACTAAAAATACAAATCGTGATTAGCTTTTCTATACTTCTGATGAGGTTGACAGAGTAAATCATAATAAGAATGTAATGTCATTTATAAATCAGGTACTGTAGGTTTCAAAATGAGTTTGTGCTTCAAATAATCCAAAACAATAGCATAACGCGAATGACTTTCGGTGATGGTGCATTACCAGTGACTGACTGCGAATTGGTGCCCCGTTACGCCCCGCCAGATGATACAACACCCACTCAAACAGGCAATATATTCGTGATAGCTGGTGCACCGTATCTCGAGGCCATGAAAAAAAGAAAATCAGATCACTGCAGGAGCATGCAGACGATGCTGAAAGCAGAGTACTTACACTGCAGGAGGAGCTCGACACAGAGACGATCTGAGAGCTTACCTATAATGATATAAATGCATTAGAAGGCGGACAGCAGTGTGTTTTCATCTCCGATCTCAGCAAATATTGGGCTGATTAGCTGAAAATGCTGAAAAGGTGTGATGGTGCTTTTTGACAGGTCCGTTCCCCCTCCGCCCAGTTTTATAACATCGCATGAACTTACTTTAATCATGTTGTATTTGGTCGACGTCATGTTCAAAGATTTCTTTTTGAGGCTTAGTTGGAACCACAGGAAGGCTGTGCATTATATCTGTCCTGTACAGTATTTACAAGCTGTACATGAGTATATCGTAAGCTCACTGTTGGCTTTGTGTGCGCAGGCTGAGGCCGATGTGGCTTCCCTGAACAGACGCATCCAGCTGGTTGAGGAAGAGTTGGATCGCGCTCAGGAGCGTCTGGCCACTGCTCTGCAGAAGCTGGAGGAGGCTGAGAAGGCTGCTGATGAGAGTGAGAGGTGTGTATGAACTTTTGTATGAATACTTTTATGTGACACATCTAAACTTTGGATTGCCATACCTGGTTCCACTCACTAAAACGAATAAAAGGGAAAATTTTCAGTAATTAACTCACAGAATATGTGCATCCCTATCTCAGAGGCATGAAGGTCATTGAGAATAGGGCCCTGAAGGATGAAGAGAAGATGGAGCTGCAGGAGATCCAGTTGAAAGAGGCCAAGCACATTGCTGAGGAGGCTGATCGCAAGTATGAGGAGGTCAGTATATCCTTTTTCCTTTTATTATACATAGGTAAAGCGTTGGGAAGGACTTGTTTCCAACAAGTGTTCTGTTTGTCCTTGTGATGGTACACAGGTGGCCCGTAAGCTGGTGATTGTTGAGGGAGAGCTGGAGCGTACAGAGGAGCGCGCTGAGCTTAATGAGAGGTAAGAGGACTTGCAACCCCTCTTTGTGTGTGCATTACAGTTATAAACTACATATAAGCTAAGGGTTGATACATCAATATCAAAGGTGTCGACTCAATAAACTGAGTGCTGTTTTTTTCATCTGAGCCTGTCTCAAATTCTCTCCTGTCACTCCTTCCCACTTCAGTAAGTGCTCTGAGCTGGAGGAGGAGCTGAAAACTGTGACCAACAACATGAAGTCTCTGGAGGCCCAGGCTGAGAAGGTGTGTGTGTGTCTTATGTGCAGAGGGTTTGTCTCTGTGCACAGGTTCAGCTATACTTCTAAAATATATTTAAAAAAATGTTCCCACAAGTATAGAGAAAAATATCAAATTTAGTTGGACTGATAAACTGGTTTAAAAACAACGGAGGTCAAGTGTTAACGGACTGTTCTTGAATACTCTCCTGTCTTTCCCATCAACAGTACTCCCAGAAGGAGGACAAGTATGAGGAGGAGATCAAGGTCCTGACTGACAAACTGAAGGAGGTTAGTTCACCTGCGTTCCATATCTTATACATTTTTTTGTGTTTGAGTTTAGATATAAGGAGGATTCACATCTCTCTGTGTTTTAGGCTGAGACTCGTGCTGAGTTTGCTGAGAGATCAGTCGCCAAGCTTGAGAAGACCATCGATGATCTGGAGGGTACGTCAATCTCACTATTTAACATGCTGCTGTTAGACACCGGTTAAAATTTTCTAGGTTCGGGTTTCTTGCATTTACTGTGTCTGTGATGAACCATCCACAAATAAATTTAAGGAATATCCTAGTGAATTAGCTATATGATGCTCAATCCAATTAAAAAATTTTTTTGATGAAGGTAACTTTTTTTACTTTCGTTAACTGTTTTCTCTCTCTGGCCATTTGTTACTGTTCAATCGATCTTTGCACTGTTTATTTTTCCATGTTTTCTTATTCCTTCAATCTTTTCCATTCCATTCCTTCCCACACAACAACCCTCCACCATTCTGGCCTTTAATTGGGTACTTTAGATGAGTTGTATGCCCAGAAACTCAAGTTCAAAGCCATCAGCGAGGAGCTGGACCACGCTCTCAACGACATGACCTCCATGTAACTATCACCACCTGTTAGAGATTGTTCACGCATGCTTTTGACTCCTACACAAACTTGCTCTAGAGCATTTCTGTTATTAAAATAATCTGAAAGTTTGGAATAACACCAGGCTACTTAAATCTTGACACAATTTTATTAGAATTTTATAATGACAAGATTTTGTAAAGGTAGACTATAGGACCTGCATTAACCAAGGCTTTCCATTCAGTATCACCCAAAAACACAGATATACACACTGCCTGTCATTAGCATTATAGTTTTTCTTGTTTTATTTCACCATCTTATATTTATTTTATCTTCTCTTTCCTTTCCTCCCTGCACAGCTAAATTTTTACATCTGATCTCTGGCTCTGGGGACCATTTCTCTCCGTTGCCGCTTTTCTCCATCACGTTCATTCTCAGTGGGGGCGGAGCACTCAGCTCTACAGTCCCATCACTTGTACAGAAATTTTTTGCTTTCTGTAAAATAAAACTTCCTCATATCTGTGTAAGCTCCCCACTCCTTTCTCTCTTAAGTATGTCTTAACTCTTTTGATTTCATATGTCCTTAATTTATTGTCAAGAAGCTTGAATAAAATCTAAAAAAGCTCCGCTCATCACCCCATGTTGCTTTTCTCTTTTGACATTCATGTACATCAATAACGCTCATCATCATACCATTAAATGTACTCATCAGATTCTAACAATCAGTATCCATAATTTAATACACTAAAATGTAGTCATTTGTATTTTAAATATTTGAAAATATAATAATGTAATTAATAATTAGCAATGTCATACTAATGAATCTTGGTATAAACTTGAATTATCATTTAGGGTAAATATCATCAAACTAACATCTCTCATTTATATCCTTCTCTTCTATCCTCTCCATTTTTCACTTCTCCAAATGGCCAGAACACCTCTATCAGCAGCTCTAGAAAAATTGTGTGCTTTCACATGAACTCAGTTTAGTACTGAACGATTTCTAAGGCGGCTTGAGATTAAAACTCTCACTCTGATATAACATGCTGTTTATTATTACATCTCTGTGAGCTTCACAAAGTAAATACCATTTTGTAATATGAATGAAAGTCAATGATATTTTTATTATTACATTACTTGTAATTCTAGAGAATTTGAACTTGTTTACGCCAAAGCATAAATGTATGGCTTTAATGTGTAATGTGGATTTCACAAAAGTGATGGATATTTAAGGTTCTGATCATCATAATTTTCGGAACTGTTTGTAATGGTTAAATTCTGCTAGGTCTTTTCCTGTGCACATAGGGATATATTAACATGAAAAGGTGTAAATTTTCTCTGCTGAGTGACACTTGAGATTATGTATACTAGATTCACAAAGATGCGCTGTGTCCTTGGAAAAAGTAGCACCAAATTAGACACCTGTAATATTTAACTTCACGTTTAACCATCTGCAGTTTTTAATATCCAAATGAAATGCATATCCCTCCCGCACACAAATATAAGTGCTTACATGTTTGCAAATAAATTATTTGTAATTTAACATGTAGAAAAAATAAAAGTATACGTAATAAAAAAGTCTGTTAATTGCTTTTTAAATGTTGAATTTTTGAAGAATATTTTGAGTTTGAATGACTGATATGGATGTCGGTGCTCACTTTAAATGTGAAACTAATATTATTATCGCTGTTTAATTACTTTCTTATGTGTAAATAATATTTATTGACATAGGCTGTGTCCGAAATAGCCCCCTATCCCCTAATATAGTGCACTGTTTGAGGACAAACATTTTTGTGGGGTCCGAATTCATAGTGGACTGGACATTACTGAGTGCACTCATTCAATCCCATGATGCATCATAATAACCATTGTAGGCCTACGACTGATGTACACTCAAGGCTAGCTGCCTGCTAGCTATCTATCGTGAGGCTCGTGCTGAATGAATTCCCGCGACTCGGCAGAAGATGGCGCCTGCAGCGCTTCAAGTGCACTGACGCTGCGTCAAATACCCCCACTTGCGGTCGTGCACGCGACCGGAAGGAAGGGCACAAGTGTTACATTTTGTAAATGCCAAAGGGCAGTGCGCTTAACGCACACTAAAGCCACACTAGCTTGAATTGAAGCGTATCCCATCATGCATGTTCTGGATATGAATCATGAGACTTTTAGCTCGGGTCTCAGGAGATGCTGTGGAAAGCGTTCAAGTGTATGTTATAATATTACTTTTAAAGGTTATCTTTATTAATTCTGTTTGGCTAATTTGTGTTTTTCTTTTTTTGGGGTACAGCTGCTTTGATACAATACAAATAAAGCGCTATAAATTAAAATCTGACTTAACTATATAATTAGATATTACATATAATTCCGTCGTTAAACGTAATGTTACATATTTTTTTGTTGAAAACTCTAGAGTTATGTATTTGGTAAAACTGCTTTTACTCTCATAATTAGAAATACCACATTAATTAACGTTATATGTTTGCACTTGCTAAGTGTAATACTACATGCTCACTTGGGATCTTCACGCCCACTAGAACACTAGGGCCCAAACCAGGAAATACGTCACGAAAGTAGTCAAGTGTCAAGACCGCAAGTGGGGGTATTTTGTCCGAATTCACTTACGCGTTTCCACCCGCTCCTTAAAGTGGACTATATTAGTGAACTAATGTAGGGAATAGTGAATGGGGGTATAGGGAGCGATATCGGACACAGCCCTAGTTACTTTAATGTTGACCGTCATACTTTTATCTAACTTCCGGATCCACTTCCGCCTTTTCACTGTGAGCAGTGAGTGAACCCGTGTGAAAATGGAAGGAGATGAAGCTCCTGTGAACATCCTAGCGGAAAGTAAAGCAGGTTATATCCTGAGTAATGTTGCCGAAGTCGTGGAGAGGATTTTAACATTTGTGCCCACTAAAACTCTCTTCAAGATAGCAAGGTAAAATATAACTGCTGATAGCGTATATTTGAGCTTGTTATCTCAGGGCTAATCAGAAAACAAACCAGTCAATAACAGCTTAACGTTAACCTTAGTGGTTTATAATATGTAACGTTACGTAATTAAATGAATGAAAACTTATTGAATTTGTCGTTATTGAGTAGGTATCAGCCGATTTCCTTTTCTTGGTTTGCCTTCTCAAACTAGCTCAGAGTTTAACATGCTCAACATTGTGGTTTAATTCTAGGTTCATTTAAGATCATTCCATTACTGTTAGTCAGAGATCATTTGATACCGTAAAATGGTAAGAGAAAGGTTTTTACAATAGTTTTCTATGGAAAATGCTTAACGTGAAACTTAGCTTGTTGCATTATTATAACAGGCTATTCAGATCACATATACATAGTGTGCTTTATTTATAAGATATGTAGTAAAATTCGCCTTTTAATAACCCATAATTCATCCATTAAACCAAAAGCATTTTTATAGAAATATGCTTAATATAAAACACAGCTTGTTGTGATCTTGCTCAGGAATCAAAAGTTTGTGTGTTCATATGATGCTTTATTTTTAAGGTGTGTACTTATACTAATGTCACTTTTAGACGCATTAAGCCATGATGAACTTCCTTTAAAAAACTTTTATGGTGGAGGAGCTTAACGTGGGAATATATACTTGATCTGTGGAAAAAAAGGCTTGTTATTTTGACAGCAGATATTGTTTTTTTAAGGTTTGACAGAAATCAGTTTTTTACTGATCGTTGTTTAGGCATATTAAGCCACCTCAAGCGTTTTTCGAGGGTTTTAGAAAGTGCCCACTGAACCATTTCTTTATTCCTATAGTGTTTGCAGGCTATGGAGGAACTGTGCCCGTCGGGTGTTAAAGACACAGCAGAGACTGACCTGGCTTTCAGCCTCTGGCTCATCCAAATACGAAGAACATGTTTTGCTTGGAGGATTGGCAGAAGACTTGGAGGTTTAATGGCTTTTCTTTGTACTTTTAGTTTCTTTAGTTCTTTGCCATCTTTACTACCATGGTAGCTTGAAGTGCATCGTTATATCTTGTCTGACCATGTTCCTGCAGAATATCTATCTGCTGCCTCAGACAGCTCTCTTAATGGTGGATGGGGAAACCTTTAATGGCCCTGTTAGTTACAGACACAAAAAGGGTAAGATACCTGCAGTTTCTATCTTCTGGTGAAATGACACAATTGGCAGTCACAGTCAAGATTTACCTTTGTCCCGTGCTGCAGCCAGGAAGTGTGAGGATGAGGTGCTGTCAGATCCGGTCAAAAAGCTGAGACACTTGTTGCCTAGCAGTTGTGATGTACTAGGCATGGTTGCACCAGGAATTGTGGGTAAGTCTCATTTTCACAGTCTTAGCCTTTGATGGATTTAAAAATGTTGAGTAGGTGGCATACTTGCATCAAATAACTTGAATGCTTATTGATTTCTTAAATTGCGTATTGTAGTGACCCCTAGTGGTTCACCTGGCAGCCAGCCACAGGAGCATGAGGACGGTGAAGCTGGCTTCAGTCTGCTGTTCCCTGCAATGGATGGGGTCAGTATTCGGCCTTTTCATTTCTGCAAAAAGAGCATTAGCGAAACGGCTATGGAGGAAGCAGGTGAGTTTTATTACTGATACATGTCACAAGGAAGTTGAAACAGTAAACTTAGGGGTTTTGTATATTTTAAACTTCAGAGCATTTACTACCTAATAAAAATAGGGAAAATATAGCAACTTCACTATGTTTAAACATTTTGATTTAAATATTGTCAGCATTTAGACTAGTGTATAATGTTGTGTATTATATTCGTAGGGTTGATTAATAACCCTAATCTAAAGGTGGTGCTGCTGTTTGACTACGAAACCTATAAACCTGGAGGTGGCCGATTTCTTAACAAGCTGCTGAAACCGCTTTCCCAAAGTAATGTACTTATTGTTGGAGGACAAGTGGAGAGAGTCTTTACCAATGATGTAACATGGTAAGTGTGGAAAATTCATGTTAAACTTGGATCAGACAAGTTAGTTTCTCTTTTTTGTGTATCATGTGTACATAAATAGTATCTCCTTGTAATGAGGCATTTTCGTATGATCATAAATGTGCATGCGCACTTACTGAAGCATTAAAATCTAATAGGATAAAATTATATTGTTTCTTTCAATCAGGCATTTAAAAAAAAATCTCTGAAAATGCTGTCCTTGTTTACAAAGTTTGTAATATTGTCAGTTACAGGAAGCTATTGTTTTTCTTTTTTCATCATATTTGTTTTGAAGTTCATGTTTGTGTATTCTGTTCACTCTCCAGCTGTTCTCCTGGTTCTTTTGGAGCAGTGGGACTGACCTTCAGTGGCTCCAAGATCCAGGGTGCCTCAGTACTGTTGGAGCAGGATGTGAGCAGCCCCAAAGCAGCCGAGGACACTATCCAGCGCCTGAAAGCTGCCAATATCCCAGAGAGAAACACCATGGGCTTTATGTTTGCCTGCGTTGGGCGGGGCCACAACACTTATAATAACCAGCGTAACGTTGAGGCCAATGCTTTCCGCAAGATCTTCCCTAACGTTCCACTCTTAGGATTCTTCGGGAACGGAGAGATCGGCTGTGACCGTATCATCAAAGATAACTATACGTTGAGTGAGACTGATGCCGAAGGACTACAGCACTCTTTTACTACAGTCATGAGCCTGGTGCATTTTGGCTGATGTGCACAGACTGTGATGCACTGTGAGAGACCAGACGCGTCATAGTTACCATTTCACGTCAGACTTGATGGTGATCAGGTCTAATTCTAAGGTTCTTTACCTTGACTAACAATATGCTACTGGGACATTTTGTCTTTTTGTTTCACAAGGCTCTGTTGTGAAAGAAAAATGGCTGATGTGTTCATGGAAAATGTCATATCAGTTTTAGCATAAAAAACAATAGAAGAGCTTTGAAACAAAATCATCTTGGTAGGTGTAATTTTGAACGCTCGTTTTAATGTCTGAAAACCCAGAAGTATTGTTTTACACCTTGTTTGTGTAGAGTAGAAAGAATATATATCAATGGTGGACATGGCGCTAACCATTGACATTTGATTTAACATTTGTATGTAACTAAGACTATTGTAAAAACAGAACGTATACCTGTAAACTGATCTGGAGTTCTTTTGGGCTGTGTGGCTCGCTAGTTTGTAAAACAACAGGCACTTTTGTTATAAAAAGCTAACTATTGGTATCTTCGTACTGATAGGCAACTGCTATCTACACTTCTGGTCCTTCATTGCTGGTAGATGCTGGTGCCAAAATATGCATCCCCATAGCAATTTGAGATCCATTGCTTTGATTGAGATGTATTAGTTAGTTTCTGTCCTGTAAAATTATGTCTAAGCTACACAATCTGTCCAAAAACATTGCTGCCACTGTATTAAATACAGCATAGAACTTAATGAATACTTTTCATCAATTATAAATCCAAAATGTTTTTTTGTTGTTGTTCCTAGCAGGAATTTCTCTTCATGTCTGTGTTGTTCATCGATGTAACAGTAGTTTTATTAAAGCATTTTGTTTATTTTCGATGACAAATGTCAAAGGGCAATATGCCCTCTTCAAATACAGTTCGTTATCACTTTTTATTTGTTGTTCAGATGTACATTACATGGCTGTTCATGTTTTTGTTTGTTTTCTTTTGCCTTTGCTGTTAGGGTAATGAGCTTTAAAGTAAGTTTTACTGCTGTCATGTGGCAATTTGCTACTCAGTATTGAGTAATTTGGTTTCAGCTTGTTTGCATTAATGTGATGTCATTCATGAATCACTTGTACATAATAAAATCAAAAGACAGCATCTGTCAATCAGTGTTTTCAGCGTTTTTGCATGAGCAAAATTAAAACTGTTTTATTGTCCAGTAGGTGGCCCTCTAGTGTAATATGAGTTTTCTTTAGTGAAGGTGTCCTGTAAGTCTAATCTTAAATGAGCAGTAAACAAAGTCATAAAAGGTAATTGATCAATATCTTGAATTATTTTAAATAAAAGAGTAAAGGATATGTTTGAGCATTTTGTCACTTGTGTATTATTAGCGTCACGCATGATGTGGATATGGACCCCATCACAAAAGAATAAGGCCAGATCAATTTTAGCCGACAAACAGTGTTCTGTTCATGTGGTTAGGTAGCCTGGAGCAGGTCACAGTCAGAGAAATGGTCCGTTACTGCTTTGCCTCAAGACTAATACAAGTAGAAGCCCTTTTGTGTGCTAATCCTCTGTTTCAAAGAAGTCCCATGGCTGTACTGCCGGTCCAGGCGAAAGCCTCCTGCAGGAGAAGAATGGATTGTTGTGCAGTCCCTTCACCAATAAAAGGAGTGAAAACACCTGTTTACCTCCTAACTGTTTCTCTTGTCCATGTTCTATAGACATTTTCCCCGGACACTTCTGCCACTCAGAGATGCCCCAGTGGACTTGTGGTAAATCTGGCTTGCAGAAACAAATGTGACATTTTTGAGGAACATGAAGTCTGCATGTGCACTAAGAGCTGTGTGGTTAGAGTGCAGGTGTTTTTATACATGTCCGCTGTCGCCTCAGGGCTCTTTCAGTAAACACATTCATCCTTAAAGACTTAAAGACTCTTTCCCTGTTGAGAGAAGCTTAAAAAAAAAGACAGACTGACCCAAGCTTTGGGACCTTTGTCATATGGACAGTGTTTTGTAGGTCACTGAAAACCGAGGGAGTGGGACGTTCCTTACTTGCATGTCTTTTGTGCAGAATTTAGTCAGGTGTTTACAGGAAGAATGAGATTAATGTCATGAAAATGTTTTGCAAGCAATAATATATGATAATAATACGTTTGGAAAATACGTATAATAATCGTTATTACATATACACATTTCATATGTTTATACATTTCAGCGAATGCATCAATGATATTATACACTTTACGTTATCTCATGGCCATAAGTAACGTGACTTTACCAAACAGGATTCATAATGTCGATCGCATAAACACAAACAAATACATGAAACATGAAACGCGCTAGGGAGCGTGGAGAGATAGAGAGAGGGCATGGCAGCGATTTCTGAACATCATTAAAAATCATCTTTAACAAAGAGGCACAGACTTAATGCAGCTATTTTATTAATAGAAACGGATACATACGAGTTCTGTGCTGGATGTATCTGTATGAGCTTGAAGAGATGGAAATGCTGAAAAGTTGCGGGCCTCGGCCCTCGTGACCAGCCGCTTGGCTCATCAAGGTGTGCGAGGCAGCAGAAGTCCATTGTTCCTTCTTTTTCCCAGTGGGGAAAAGAGCAGTCTCCGAAGAGACGCCACAAACC
The DNA here is from genome assembly GCA_029783895.1 of Triplophysa bombifrons. NCBI lineage: Eukaryota > Metazoa > Chordata > Actinopteri > Cypriniformes > Nemacheilidae > Triplophysa > Triplophysa bombifrons. The sequence goes on from CM056448.1 coordinate 20,727,796, forward strand.
AGTTTCTGATGAGGGCAGGTATTGATCATAAAAGACCAATCTTCCCTGTGTCCAGATAGAGAAGAACTGCCGCACCTCCCCCGAAAGGGTGGATCACATGGCAAAAGACTATGGAATGGAATTGACAAAGAACCAAGAGATCAGCACAGCAGAAGTTGGAACAACAGGACAGAAACTACGGATATGCATTTGCGGCTGGACAAAGGTAACACCAGAGAAAGGACTTAAAATCCATCAGGGCAGGAAGAGGTGCCCGAGAGAGCTTAGTGAGGGGCCTCGCATTTGACCAATACTTTTCACAAGAGGTAGGACAAATCAGTCAGGTGAAGTCCAGTGGTGGAACAAGCACCACAGCCCTTAGGATATCAGAACCCCAGACGAAGCCCAACCAGGCATACACGTACCAGGAGTCAGCAACCCGGAGACTACCCAGCCGCAGCAAGCAGCAGAAAGTAAAACGAATGGAAGACCACATATGCTTTTGCTATATTCCTGCAACAAAGAATGGGCAACCATTGACTCGGATCTCGTCCAGCTTTCAGCAGGCCAAAAGGAGATGGATGAAGAATCTGATGGAGAAGATGGGGGGGTCATCTACACCTATGGGGTGGAGAGGTTTGGAGTGAAAAGCAAGAAATAAGGTCACAGAAGGAGACGACGGGCCGTCCTAAATCCAGGAGATGAAACAAAATCGACAGACTTGTCAGAGAACGGAGGAGCCTGAGGAAACCGTGGAAGAAGGCCACAGAAGAGGAAAGGAAGGGCCATGAGGCACTTCAAGGCGATATTTAAAGTCGCCAGACTTTACAGGCCAACGTGGATTCTATTTAACGTTACTTGGATTTATCGGGGATCGTATCATCAGCCAGCGGAGTTGAATTTCTGTTGCGACTGTTTTATTAATTTTTTTCTACCGACGAACGTTGATTTCCAACTGGGACTTTATTACTGACGAGTGTGGACCTCTAACTTTTCCACAACAATATGCAATTTTATTGTTGCTGGTCCCGAAGACGCTTTAAACGTCGACAAAAAACAGAGCGTGCTGCATGCTCCACTAATCTCACCCATCTTCAGAACTCTGCTGCAACAAATGGAAGTGTTCGCCTTCATACTATAAGTTTGCGCGTTTGAACACTTGTTCTATCAAAAACAAATCAGCCTCAATTACTGACATTATTGTAGACAAACAATAGACTCTGTCTTTGTGAAAGCCAAATTATAATCTGAATCTCAATATGTGTGTGTTACCAGGCTTTACATACATTCATCGACCTTGTTCCATGAGTAAAGGTGGCGGTCTTGCTTTTATTTATAAATCTGATATCACAGTCTCTGAAATTGGTAATTCACCAGTCCTTGTCTTAAATATCTATCGTCCCCCTAAACATAACCCGGTGTTCTTTTCAGAATTCACTGAGCTTTTGAAACTTGCCAGTGCTATCTGCTCCGACATTCTTTTTACTCATGACTTTATTCATGTATACACACGGGACTGTAACAATGCTGTTTGTTTTATGGAGTGTTTAAATCTGATACAACATGTTGACACACAAGTACGGTCACACACTTGATTTGATTTGTACCACTGGTGTGTTTAATGATGAGCTCGAGTATACCGATGTCTATATAAGTTATCACAAACTTCTTAAATTTAGTCTTCTTTTGCCCTGTCTGCCATCTATAAAACACATGTAATTAGTTTTAGAAAAATCGGAGATTTTCACTCGGCTGCTCTCTCTCACACCATTAGCGACTAACCAGTTGTCGACTTTATTGATCAGGATAATGCTTCGCTCTTGCCCACCTTGGACACATTTGACCCTTTAAAGACTCGAGTTGTTTCCTTTAAGAGGTCCTCGCCATGGTACACATCTGAGCTTGGAGAACTCAAGGCAATCTGTAGGCAGCTTGAGCAACAATACAGGAAGTCTGGTTTGATTGAGTACCGTAATGCACTGAAAACTTCTAAAACCATTTACTACTCAAATGTTATCAGCTGAGGAGTCTCTAACCCACATGTTTTGTTTAATACAATTAACAGTCTGATAAGGCCCATTACTAGGGAAAGTTGTTCTTCCTCCGAGCAGTGTACAGAATTTCTCAATTATTTCTCATGTAAAATTGAGGATATTAACAGTGTAGGAGCCACACATTGGGTTTGACTTTTATTTCTTCTTCTTGTACTGTTGTGTATGTGCACATGCATAGTGATGTCATTACTGTGGGTGGCACCGGGGGTGTGTTATCTACATTAGTGTGTGTGTTCACCTCTGAGGTTATGGATCATGGCTGCAGGGTGAGCATGGGGAGAAACTTTCTATTGAACGTCACCATCGCCAACATCATCACCATCGTATGCACTGTTTGAGGTATCTTTGCACGGTTTTCATGAGTACATCAATCAACGTAAGTGCTTATGTTTTCTAAGCTTGTGAAAGAGAGTAATAAATACATTCCATCATGTGCAATGGTTCAGCGTGACGCGTCTTCAATTGTAAATCCTCATGTTTCAGCCTGCTGCGGCATTTGGTTTAGTTTTTATGTAAAATACGCCGCAATAAACAGTACTATTGCAGCTGTTCATGATTCATCTAAATTGGTGGACTTGTATCCACCTAATTCGCATGTTTCTCATTCCTCTAGTTTTAGTGTTGTTAACTGTGACTTAATATCTAAACTTGTCTCAGCAATAAATCCGACTACTTGCATACTTGATCCACTTCCCACTACTGTCTTGAAGAAATGGCTGCCAGTTATTGGTCCCACATATCACAGCCATAGTTATCTCATCAATTGATTCTGGGGTTGTCCCTTTGGCTTTTAAAACAGCGGCAATCAAGCCCGTTCTTAAGAAACCAGGGAGTGATATTGACGATATGTCAAACTATAGGCCTATTTCAAACTTGCCATTCTTAGCTAAAGTCCTGGAGTGTGTGGTAATAGGCCAACTGCAAAGTCATCTCTCTCAACAACAAATTGTTAGAACCATTTCAATCTGGTTTCAGATCTGGTCATAGCACAGAGTCTGCCCTACTGGAGTTGATGAACCATCTTCTTGTGTTAGGTGACTCTGGGGCTTGTGGCATTTTAGTATTGTTAGACTTAAGTGCTGCATATGATACCATCTCTCATATTGTTCTACTGAATAGACTACATAGGTGGATTGGGCTCTCCGGTACATGTCTTAAGTGGTTTTAGTCAAATCTTTCAGAACGTACACAATTTGTTTATTCTGGTTCAAATAGGTCCCAGACTACTCCCCTCACACAGGGTGTACCGCAGGTATCAGTACTGGCTTCTATATTATATGCTGCCTCTTGGACAAATTATTAGAAAGTATGGTCTGGGTTTTCACTGCTATGCAGATGACACCCAAATTTATATTGGTACTCAGCCTGATGTTGCTCTTGCACTTGACACTTTATCTGCTTGTTTTGTGGGACTTAATATCTGGATGAGACAGAATATTCTTAAATTAAACTCTTCCAAAACGGAGGTATTGCTGATGGGCACTCCAGCTTCCGTAAATAAACGTTACTCAATTGCACTGATAGTGGATGAAAGCCTGATCTCCACTTCTGAGCAGGTGCGGAACCTGGGTGTTATTTTTGATGCACAGTTAAGTTTTGATGCCCACTTTAAACATATCGCAAAAGTAGCTTTTCTTAATCTACGGAATATCGCAATATTGAGGAACACCTACAGAAAATGTATTCCGACAATCAGAGGCATGACCCAATGTCCATTCCAGAGGATATGCCACCAATTAAGCTACCAGAACAACAGATGGACCCAAAGCCCCCGAAATGGAGCGAAGTTGAGTGTTCAGTAAAACGGGCAAGATCAATTTCAGCTCCTGCACCCAAGAGTACACCATACAGGCTCTACAAGAAAGCCCCTGGGGTGTTGAGGTACCTTGGAGATTAATGGCTTTGGCATGGAAAAAGCAGGAGATACCAAACGTCTGGAGAAGAGCAGGAGGCATACTGATCCCCAAAGAGAAGACTCCTCAACTATAGACCAGTTTCGCCAAATTTGCCTATTGAATGTGGAAGGTAAGATTTTCTTCAGTGTTGTGGCCAATAGACTCTCAACATTAGAAATGATTAACAACTTCATCGACACTTCAGTGCGGAAGGCAGGCATAGGGGGTTTCTCTGGATGTTTGGAACATGCTAACATCATCTGGCACTAGTTGCAAATGGCAAAAAAGGAGACCTGCATGTGGTTTTTCTAGATCTTGCCAATGCTTTGGATCAGTGCCACATGAGCTGCTGTGGACAGCCTTTGACTTCCTCCACGTTCCAGATCAGGTAATATAGCTGATTAAGGCATATTTTCAAGATCTCCAATTTTGTATTACCACAAAGGATAGTACCACCGCGTGACAACAGCTGGAGGTTGGGATAATGTCAGGTTGCACAATTTCACCACTGGCTTTCACAATGGCAATGGAAAAAATAATCCGAGCCTTGCGTTAAAAACATAAATACATGGATGACATGGCAACCATCACAACAATCAAAGCATGTATAAGGCGGCTGCTGGATAAGCTCCAGGAGAACATTAGTTGGGCACAAATGGAGGTCAAATCCCAGTATGTCCACAGGTTATGTATAAACGGTGGGCCCATTCCAACGTTTACGGAAAAGCACATCAAAAGCCTTGGACGGTGGTACACTGCAGACCTTAAAGACAGCGAACAACTCAGGCAGAGATACCCAGTGGACTCAAGAAAATCAATAATACAGCTCTTCCTGGGAGGCTGAAACTCTGGTGCTTCCAATTTGGCTTGTTGCCAAATCTGATGTAGACAATTTCAATGTATGAGCTAACTGTGTCTCACTAATAACCTGGAGAGATTGGTGAGTACACAAGTGAGGAAATGGCTTGGGCTACCAAGATTCCTTAGCAACATAGGGCTGTACGGGAATGGAGCTCTCTCTCTTCCCATTTCAAGCCTTGTGGAGAAATATAACTGTACCAAAACAAGGTTAGAGATGACGCTCAAAGAGTCTTGTGATGCCTGTGTAGAGATGCTGCTCCAACAGTAGTGAATGGAAGGAAATGGAACCCAACAACAGCGGTAGGAGATGCAAAGGCAGCCCTCAGACATAAGGACATCATGGGACAAGTGCAACATGGCATAGGGGGACTTTGTTTTGCATCAACCACACCCATGTGGCGAAAAGCGACACCAAAGGAACAGCATCACCTGGTAGTGAAGTAGATTCGGCATCAAGAGGAAGCAAGTAAATGCGTAAGAGTGGTCTCTCAAGCCCAGCAAGGCCATTGGGTGATGTGGGAAGGCATTGAACGGCGCAAAGTCACTTGGAGAGAGCTGTGGAATATGGAAACAAAAGGGCTAAGATTATCATAAGAGCTACATATGATGTGCTGCCCTCACCAACAAATCTGCATGTTTGATATAGACAGGATCCAGCCTGCCACCTATTGGCTACTTCAGCAAACCTCAAACATATTCTTGTGGGTTGTAAGAAGAGCTTGACACAGGGGAGATACACATGGCGCCACAATCAAGTACCAAAGTGCTTGGCTGCAGGAGTAGGGAGCAAATGTCATCCCCCAAAACGCCAAGACATACTCGCTAAAAAGGCAACCCACTATAGTCGAGAGGGGCAGAAACCGCGGACCAAGCCCTTAACCCCAGATTCAGGTCTTCTGAGTGTAGTAAGGGATTGGGAAATGCGAGTTGATTTAAACCACAGACTTAATTTTCCTTTGGAAATCGCATCGGCCAACCTGGTTCTGTGGTCAAGCTCCAGCAGGACAGTCCTCATGTTGAATTGAATGTACCTTGGGAAGAGGCCATTAACGATGCATTTGAAAGAAAGAATCTCCGGTATGCCAACCTGGCAGCAGAGGATGAAGATCGGTGATGGACTGGAAAGTGTTCCCGGTGGAAGGTGGCTGTAGGGGCTTTGGGCGGGAGGGTAATGACTTTGATGCCTTTGAGCGGCAGTAATAGCTGCCCACTGCTTCTGCCAGATGACCTTGTAACAATACGACACATACCCAGGTCTGATCAACCTGCGGTGGGCCTCCCTTGGCTGAGGGTGTCTTGTGATAAAGGGCCGAAACACCCATTGAGGCTGAGGTGCACAACGGACAATGTGTCGCATTGATGGGAACCATGCAAAGGCCATTATCAGCAGCACATCTTTCACTCAGGATAATGTGATGAAATTGGGATTCACAACTCATGAGATGTCCGTCTGATAATGGCAAGTAAAGGTAAGTATGCTATGTATTCTATAATCATTTATGCCCAAACACAGAGGATGCCTACCCGACGAACCAGTGAAACCTCAGACTACCTTTCCTCTATTCATATTCTTGACTGCTTTCCCCTGCATAAGGCGTGGGAAATATCCTGTTGGGCAATTAAACTTTGGTGAAATAGTGGGATTATAACAACTAGTCCTATTAAGCGAATCATGAAAGGACCTGTCACAACACAAGCACACCACCCAATTCCTCCAGATGATTTTTAATGAGAAAGTTTTCAATATACATTATAATAGCTAATAAACAATATTCTTGTAAATTAAATGTATTAAAATATTTATGCAAGTATGTTAATTTGAAATGATGTATATTTAACAAAGTTTGGGAGGAGCCAGAGAATATAACCAGCCTGGCTGGTTCACCATGAGTAATCACCACATCTACCCATCATTTAATCAGCCCTGCTGGCTCACCATCAGCAATCACTGCATATACCTTATCAGCTCAAGCAAGTACTCTTATAAATAGGAAAACCATCTTACCTGCTTCATTTCCTCAGATCAGCATCCCTCCCTCCTCTGCGCTTGAGCTGGTTCTGAGCTTGGCGCACTTGCCCTGTCAAGGGTAGAGTGCTCTGAGCTTGGATAAAACCAGAGGGCTCTAAAACCAGAGGGCTCTACAACATCGCTGTTATCTACACAGGTGAACTCGTTAATGTATTTCAGAAGAACAATGACAAGTTAAAAGCATGCTACTTAATTGACAAATTAGTTATTACTAGTCTTGTGTATTCGTAAATAATCAACCAATTGTTAAATATTTTCATTGAAGTGAATGTATAAGCAATATTTCTGCACATCAAATATTCAAGCATTGTAATTAGAAAATATATTTTTACACTTTTATTGATTTCTGACATTTTCCTATGCACCTATTATCAACTAGGTGTAGATTAAATGTTCATAAATGTAGGCCTATGTTCAATAAACTGTGTGTGTGAGGTGTAAGTATGAATGTGACTTATGTGTTTGAAGACACAAAGAATATATAGTAAAAAAATAATCCAAACGTTTGAAGACACAAAGAAGAAATGCAGTGAGTATTATACTATACACATTGAACATCAAAAAAGGACCATTAAACTCACATGTAAGGACCAACATGCTCTCATTTACATTTACATTTAGTCATTTAGCAGATGCTTTTATCCAAAGCGACTTACAGATGAGGTATACAATGGAAGCAATTGGAACAAAATTAGAAAATCAAAAAGCAAAAGTGCAATAAAAATAAAGCCTACCACAGTATACAGTTTTTTTTAAAATAGTAGAATAGAGATAGAAGTGAGAACTGATCGGTCAGGTGTTGACGGAAGAGGTGTGTTTTCAGACGATTCTTAAAGATGGCTACAGAATCTGCTGATCTTGTAGCAGCGGGCAGATCATTCCACAAATGTGGAACCGATCCACAGAAGGTACGTGAGAGAGTTTTTTTTCCCTTTTTGGATGGCACCACAAGATGGCTTGATTGTGGCGCCATGTGTATCTCCCCTGTGTCAAGCTCTTCTTACAACCGTCAAGAATATGTGTAAGGTTTGCTGGAGCATATTTATTCTTTCTTTTCCTTGCTATTATCATAGAGATATCTCATGAGTTGTGTGTCCGATCCCACTTTCATCACATCCATTATCCGGAGCCAAATATGCCTTTTCGTGAGGTGCTGCTGATAATGCCCTTTTTATGGTTCCCATCAATGCGACACATCTTAAGTTGTGCACGTCAAATGAATCTCAGATGTATCCAAGGCCTCAATAATTAAGCAGAGCTACATTACCATTCAGTAGAATAATGGACAATTGAATTCACAGGGGACACAGTCTACATGTTCCATCTGACTTTCTTGATCATTCAAGTGTTTGTGGTTACACAACAACTTTAGCAGGCATAGTGCTTCTGGACGCATAGTGCAAATGAACAACAGTAGAATTATACCACACTAGTTTTAACAATAACGACACAGCTTTAAACCACAGGTATTTATTTTCACAGCTGCTTTAAGACTCAAGTTTCAGAGATGCCTTTGTATATCATATACACCATAAATCAATTTATTGTCCTTTGTTACAAATTCTATCTGTCATTTAATTACTGCTGAATTAATAAAAAGTTAAAATTTAAGGCAATTATTTGGGTAACAATTTACAATAAGGTTGTATTTGTTAACATTTAGTTAATGTTTTGCTATGAAATAACAATCAACAATACTTTAGCATATTTATCTCAGATCATGTTAATTTCATCATTTACTAGGCTATTTTTACATTACCTACTATTTGTTTTATCAAATGTTGTAACTGTTAACATATTAATACACCATGAACTAACATTAACAATTATATTGACATATGCTAACATTTAAAAAAAATATATTGAAAAAATGTAATGTAGAAAATAGAATAAAAGTATAATAGTTATGCGGATTGAAACTGGTACTGGTATATTAGTCATGATAAAAACTGTGGAGTTGTTTTTAATTCCTTTGTCTTGGGAGTATTGTATCTCGATTTCCCTTTAGTTTTCAAGATCTGAAAACATAGCATCTTTTTTAATCTTTTAGTCCCGTTTAAACGTTCTTCAAATAAATGTAAATAAAAGCCATGTTTTGATTTGGAATTTGGAGAAATGTCACAGAAATAATGATTTTACCCAAACACTGTCACTCTTTGTTATTTTATGACAGTTAATGCATTTACTATATTAACAGATACAACATTATTTTAAAGTATCACAATTTATTTTGTGATTGGTTATATAAAACTAAACCTCGTGAAATTCTGCATGAAATCATGTAGCCCATAAATATAAGCATACATTTGATTTCTAAAAACCTTGTCAAGTGATTCATTTCTGTTTTAATCTGACCCTGAAACATCTCTGAAGTGCTTCGACACTGACAGACAAAGAAAGTCACAGTAACAATGAAAAGAATAAGGACTGATATATGACATCAAAATCAGAGTTGAGTGCTCCTGATTTAACCAGTACGCACAAAGCTTAATAATTCAGACCTTCTACTTTACTTGCATTAACATTGCATGACTACGCTTAAAAGTTTTTAACAATACTCTATCTTTGTCTACGTTCTTTAGGTTATTTTTAACACTATTCTGGCTATACACAAATATAAAAAGTTTTTAAGTCAAGTTTAAATTTCCATGTACTTGAAGAATTAAAGTGTTGGTTTGATTCCATGGTGAGAAAAGATTTTCTTTATTATTTCAGATTAAATATCTGAACTTAAAATGTCTGCCACAAGGCATTTCAGAAAAAATTATGAGTTAAACATGTAAACAGCAATGCATACAAAGTCCTGTTAAACTACCCATTAAATTAGCCGAGAAAAACACATGTTTACAATGTGTAAATTTCCATGTTTCCAGCCATGTGAATTATCAGTATGTATTTACATCAGTTGTGTCTGGTGTGTTTGTAGAGATCAACTAATAAAATATTGTTGACTAAGCAGCTTTGAAAAAGCAGGAAAATGAATTTGCTACATTCAGTTAAATACTGATAATTTGATGCAGAGCCAAAACAATATATTCTTTCCAGATAGGAGTAATATTGTATTTTGCAGCATATAGTTAAACAGCAATCACATTCAATCCCAGTTCTTCACAGAGAACTGAGGAGAGAATGCAAATAAATTATAAATCATATTTTAAAAAGCTTCTCAGGTTTCCTTTTAAAAACATTTTTCTTAAGTGCATCGCATCCCAGCGAGGTGAAATTGCTCTGTAGAAGACAGATACTCCAGAGACTGTTACCATGACTACAGAGGAGTTTTTACATTTCATATTTACATAAAAGTTTCCTGCCGGGTGGATTTTCTGTTAAAGTGGGTCAGTCAAACAGAGTGAAGGTGGGAGACTAATGCAAGAAAGGTAGATTTTGAGAATCAGGAAGTATCTTTTGAAGATGATCATCATTTATTGTTTGAACTGATTAGGGTTAGGGCATCTTTATATTGTAAAACTATTCTTTTGTTTTAACTTTGTCAGCAAGTTTGTGTCAGATCACTATTGTTCACCATTGCCTCATGTCAACATTAAAAAGACTCACCAAGTTCATCCAATAATAATTTATCTGAATTCCTTAACTATAAGGTTGTTGCAAAACAATGGCAACAACTTGATACTTCTCTCTCTCTTTTTTTTTGTTTTAGACACCTGGGGCCTCATGTATCAATGCTGCGTACGCACAAAAATATTGCGTACGGCAGCTTTCACACTCACTGTGTGATGTACTAACAGTGAAATTAACGTGAGAATGTACATTTACAGCTTTGTCCGAATGCAATGTTTTAGTATGAATTCAACGCAAGTCTTCATACATGAGACCCCTGGTCTTTTTGACTGACACTGTTAATCACCATTAGATTTCAACTATTGACAAAAGATTAAATTAAAGTGAATGGTGAGTATCATTGTGAGTCTTTAATTTTTGTATGCTCCAGGGAAATAAGAAAAACCTTAGGGTGAGTAAAGGAAAAAAATTACTTTTGAGTTGCTTATCACTTTATGATTTAACCTTCCTCTATTTCGTGTTCGAAATAAGATTCATAATAGCAGCTTAATTGTTTTCAAAAACCAAGAAAGCCCATGTCACAACCTTCTTAGTTTTACTTCACTGGCTACCTGTCAGTATCCCTCTGGATAAAAAGGGATATTGATAAATGTCAGGTAAATTTATAAAAGTATTTTTAAGCATAAACAAAATTAAAAACATTTGAACAACTCACGACCTTGAATTTGAACAACTCAGTTTATGCCAAGTGTCTCATTTTATGTGTAAGTAACTCTAACAAACAAATACTGTATATGACCACATAAAACATTCTGAAGAACAACAAAAACAAACTTTATCAAGATTATTAATGGAGAACAAGAAAGAGTTTGAACCGAACCAGCTCTTTGGCTGCAATTGCTCCCCATACACCGGGCACATGAGTTTATTGGTGGCGGTGGGAGTTGGTGGGTAGGCACAGGGATCAGAGGCCAGCAGCACTTCCCCATGGCCCTCCTGGGAGCCGCCCATCAGCTGTGCACTGCTAAATGCACTCACATATGAATATTTCAGTGCCACTTAATGGTCCTGTTGCAGTCCCTGAGGAGCCCGGCATCAATTTGTGAACATGCCGTTAAAAGCCAGGACGTATAATCCAGAGTGAGAGCTCCTCCACCAGGCCTTAGGTCCCCAGCTACAAGCGGATAGCTTTGACAACTTTCTCTTGCACAAACTCTGCTCACTTCCCCCACCCCGGCTTAAAGATAGAGTACATCTGAGTGGAGAAGTGGACAAATGGCCTGGCAGGTTGCCTCTGGTTGGTCATTTTTCCCAGAGTGCTTGTTGCTGTGCAGTCTGCCGGCTGTAAGGCGGTGGAGAGGGCAATGAAAGTCTGTTCATCTTCAGGCCCCATGGTGCTGCTAAAACACTCACATGGAAAAGAACAGGGATGATAAAATAAACACTCTCACGTCGCCCGTCTGCCCACCGGTCCCATGGGTAACTGCCACACATATATATATACACACCCCACTTTCTCAGGTGTGAAAACATTAGCATCCAACACTCAAGCTATTTCAATGACACCTCATTTCACAGGTGGAATTTTGGGTGCTTGTAAATTAACCTAACTAACTAACCAAAGGGTCAGTAAAAAATTGAAACTAAAAGTACTAAATTAAAAATCTGAAATTGAAGATGTAAAATCGCATCCTCAAATTTGTGTTCCGACTTTATAAAATTCTCCCACAATAAATATGCAATACTTGTCCCCAAGACTTCAATATAGTTCAGAAAACAGCTGGACAATTCAATGTAAAGGTACAGTCTCCTGGTAGTTCGCAGAGGAGTTGTTAGCTTCATTAGAGTGACAGACATATTTGTAACAACTCTTAATGAACTTGAACAAGAACTTAATGAACAAGAGTTGTTGTGTATTGGCAGGGACAGAGATACAAGCTCTGCATTTGTAAAATAAAAGGCCAGACTGACAGCAACAGTGTTATTATTATAATTTAATTTCTTTCCCCACCAACAAAGCAGAAAGGCCCTGAGGCAGCAATCAAAAATTAATACTAATTATAACGTGAATGCTGGATTCAGTTGGACATATTTTGAATTATGCATAGGCAACATGATTCTACTTTCAGAGAAGCGTGCACAAGGACTTTTTTTAACATCGCTCATATCTTCATGTCTCTTAATATCAAAGAATAATTTAAGAAAGGAGATTTAGGTGCATTTTTAAAAATCGAAAAGATTGTTGACCATGGGTAACCATCACTAATAATCTTTGGTGTTAACACGCACCGCGTGATTCATTTTATTCTATTTGAAAATCTGTGCTATGAATCTTGACTGTGGTTATGGCACTTGAAGCTGTTCTGGGGCTTGCTGGACACACAGCACTTTAAGTCTCATTTCTGATGAGAGCAGTAAATAATTTAAGGTATAAAGCTGCCATTAGCCACACTTATACTCTGCTAATGCAGACCCCTGACAGATGCCCTATCCCCATTGGATGGAACCACGGATCAAACGGTTCTGAATGAAAAAAGTACCATTAAGAGTGGGTCACGGAGTAGCACAAAATCAAAGTATGAATTTTAATGCTGCAGAATTTTCATTACACAAGAGATGATATGGCATATGAGATTGAATGCACATAATGTTTACATACAGTGGACACACGTACACAAATACAGTACATGTTCAATTGATAACTGAAAAATGATTTATTCAAACCTTTCAATACATTTTAATACAGTCACAACACCTATCAATGCATCTACATTATTTGTAAAGAATGAGGCATTACTAAACATATATACAAAAACAGCAGCAAAATACCCTTATGCATGACACACACACAAATTACCTATAGTGTTTTGCAAGTTCATGTCAAAATCAATAAATAGATAAATAAGACAATACACAGTTGGGGTCTGCATCGTGTGATGGTTATGACAGTTTCTTAAATGAAAGATAAGGGATGGTTTTCACATGGATTGTCACAACGATTACATCTACACGCCAATCACAACCTTTAAATGCATTACATGAAAGTGTCTTTTTATATGGAGGTACTAAATGTGAAGTAAATTAACAGGTTATTGAGACTCCTAGAGTTAAGTCCCGTGACCTCAATCAGCATACATGAATCGACCTGCCCTATGTAGTTCACAACAAAATACTTTAATAGGTACACTGATATGACTGGAGATCTCATGTAAGTATAAGTGTGCATATTTAAACTTATTTCAACAAAGTACTGTTCATTTTCCTAGGAGAGTTTTGATGTAAGAGGGGTTGCAAACCACAGATCTGTTATTTCTAACAGAGCACAGTGGCTTCTGCATAAAGGTTAACCATTGCCAGCATCAATACCTCCGATCATGATGCTGATTTACACACAAACAAGTACCAAAAATATATACCCTAACCACGTGCTTTTCAATCTTTAAATATTGTGCTTATTTTGAGAACTATGAATTTTACATAAACATACTGCTTTGCAGAGTGTAGAACAATAGGTGGGGTCATTTGTCAGTTCAGAGCCCATTCGAAAGCTAGAAGAAAAGCTGGGTTTGTAAAAGAAAAGGATATTTTTCTTGTTTTTATCCACAGCAAGTCTTTGATAGTTTATGATGTGTTTCTTCCTTATGCATCCCAGCATGCACCCTCATCATTTTTTTATTAACAGATGAAGTACAGGGTAGGCCAATACATCACATCTTCAAACTTATTCAAATAGGTGGGCTATATCTAGATTTATTCTTGACGGAAATTAAAACCCCAAATTAAGTTTTTACCTGTGGTGTATGTTCACCTCACACGTGTTAAGCTAAGTTGATTTTATAATCCATTCTACCGCCTGACAAGACTGACATATATTGAAGAATGTTGTTGCCTCTTTTATGGTTTTGAGTCCTTATAATAAAAGTGAATGGGGGGTCACTGCTGTTCGGTTACCAACTTTTTTTAAAATATATTCGTTTGTGCTCTGCAAAAGAAAGAAACTCATTCAGGTTTGGAAAACTTGAGGGTTGAGTTGCCGAAATGATGACAGAATTTTCATTTTTGGGCGAATTATAAATGCATGGTTTTGAAACGAAAGGAAAAAGACGCTGCAAAGCAGACCGGCTGATGAGATCATAAAATTTGTAATATTAATAAAACGGTTCAAAGTATTTTGATAATAATTTCCAAATTGGATAAATTGATAAATCTCTGCCGATATCATACCGATAATAACCACATGCAATTACTTCGAAAACAATATTTTGAGAAAATGATGTCCCACAATAAAAGGCAGTCGCATCCTTGTCTCTATATGCAGATATGTGATTTCTTTTTTTTTTTGGCTGTGTAGTTTAGTTGTTCAACCAGTAGATGTCCCCCTGTTAGTGCTTTGGTTGAGCCACTTGGCCACAAGATAGACACACAAGGCAAGTTCACAAAATACTTTCCAGAAAAAACTAAATATATAAATAAAACTGAATTCTCGAAATAGAAAGTCACACATTACATCTTCTAATACTTGTGCCTTTATATAGCCAAACTTACATCTACAGGCCATAAATTGAGATGTTTTAGATTATTCTGAAACAATAGTTAATTTGATCATGTCTAGGGTGAGATATGGATCAACTCTTTCTTGCACTGTGACATGTTGCAGCCTACAGACGCATTTTAATTCGACTTTCTGCCTGACGTCACGCCTCGTCTGGCAGACAGCCCTCTCAGCCCCCCTTTCTGCGTTTACCCCCTCTCCATCTCTCCTCACTCCGGACTGAAGTTGCGGGACAGCCGGGAGCTGGCAATATCTTTTCTCTCTATTTCTACACCCAATCTTACTAGTCAACCTGTATGGTGGATTTAATATTCAGATCTTCTTTTTTGAATGATATGGGGGATCGTTCCAAAAGTAAGTTTTTAGCCTACAATAGCAATTTGACAAGTAAGAAATATGTGTCATTTTCATTTATTTATTTTGCCACTGAAAATGATTATGTAAATAATTTGATTTCGTTTGGTTTTCGAGACTTTTCGTTTTATGTCTACTCTTTAGGAATGATATATATCTTATGCGCTTGGCACATTTAAATAGGCTCCCTATTTAAAAGACATTGTAACATTATTTCCTTAAATATTGCAATAAAATGAGAAAAAAAACTTAAAGATCCAATCTACCTTTAATTAAATCCTGAATAACTCAAATATTGAACTCAATGTCGTGTACAGAGAAGTCCGGACTTGCGATGTGTGTTGGCTGCGGCAGTCAGATTCATGATCAATACATCCTGCGCGTCTCCCCAGATCTGGAGTGGCACGCAGCCTGTTTAAAATGTGTCGAGTGCAATCAATACCTGGATGAGACATGCACTTGCTTTGTACGGGACGGAAAAACATACTGCAAGAGAGATTATGTAAGGTAGGTTTTTCCCCTGATGTGTTTAAGACTAAACATGACTCATTTGGAACATTTAGGATTCTGCAATAAATTACAAATTCTTTTTTTATGCGTGCAAAATACTCAATTGCTCAATAAAAATACATCTAGCAATATACTTTGTTTTCGATGTAGTGTATGAATTGTATTTATATCCTCTTGACTTGACTAACACCAAAAGAATCCAGTGTTGTCTCAATATAATTTCTTCCTTGCATCTCACAGATTGTTCGGTATAAAATGCGCAAAATGCAATCTGGGGTTTAGCAGCAACGATTTGGTGATGAGAGCTCGAGACAGTGTTTATCACATCGAATGTTTTCGCTGCTCGGTGTGTAGCCGGCAGCTTTTGCCCGGGGATGAGTTCTCTGTCCGGGACGCCGAATTGTTGTGTCGAGCAGCTCTCTGTCTGGACCACGGACCAGCAGGCAGTCCCCTTAGTCCGGGAAACATCCACAGCAGAGCCTTACACATGGCAGGTTAGTTGCATTATTAAAAGTAACTTATTTTGGTTTATATAAATTTCGGTTTAATACCGTCATAAGTATATCAATTCATTTTCAAAAATTCAAGGAGCCTCCTAAAAATATTGGATAATTGTAAATATTGCATGAAACTCGTGATGAGTATTTTAATGATTAATTATTTATTAAAAAAAATGAGGTCCAACAGCAAGCCGGGCTAAACTAATATGTAATTAATATACTGTGGGGGAATCGTTTACTGTTGTTGCTACATAATAGCTAATTACAGTGCGATGCGCTTGATAACTTTGTTTAGTGAGCTACTGATATGCTTGAGCAATAGAGCACTAAATGCTCAAAGTACTTCTAAATATTCACAGTGGTCTTGAATTGTTGGAATACAATTAAAATCTTTTTTATTTCGTTTATTTATTTATCTATTTTTGTGGAATTATATTCTATTTAAGATTTTCTGTAATGACTCTTTGTCATGGTTAATAAAGAACCTGCAACAGACATGAGTTGCATCCTATAAAATGACTATAAAAGGTCAAGAAAAATGATCCTGTATAATAAACTAGTTGGTGAACAATTTTTTTATTCTGTGGCTTTGCTGCGTTTTTGACACATCTATATTTAAGTGTTGATGTAGGTATAGGTTGCAATATATTAATATAACAATATTTATTATAATTATAATACATTTTTAATATTTTTCTATCAAAAATTTCTCCATAATTTTTCAGGTGACCCAGTATCGGTCCGACAAACTCCGCATCGGAATAACATGCACAAGCAATCAGAGAAGACCACACGGGTAAGGACTGTGTTAAACGAAAAGCAGCTGCACACTTTAAGGACGTGCTACAACGCAAACCCGCGTCCAGATGCGCTCATGAAGGAGCAGCTGGTGGAGATGACAGGACTGAGCCCGCGGGTCATTCGAGTTTGGTTCCAAAACAAACGCTGCAAGGACAAGAAGAGATCTATTCTCATAAAACAGTTACAGCAGCAACATGGCGATAAGACGGTAAGTGTATTTCTTATGCATTTTCAATTTTACACGTAGCCCAGCCCCTTTGAAAAAAATGACCACTGCCTTGGAGGGATTCCTGTTACTTGATATGATCTGAGATTGTGTTAATTGGGACGGCAACTCGATTGCACTGTTGGTTGAAAGTAACTCATACCTTGTCTTTTCTGGAAAGGTTTAACCTCAGTTTCTCCTGGCTTTTATAAATATGTATTTTCCCCAAAGCATACCCACGTCGTTAACCTTTTAATAGTGCAATTTATCTTAAAAACATTTGACTATTTGAAGTGATGTGCTTATGGCATTTATTTTGGTTCAGCATCTGCAGGGTATGACGGGTACCTCGCTGGTTGCAGGCAGCCCAATAAGACACAATCCTACACTAGGACACCCGGTGGAATTGCAGACTTATCAACCGCCCTGGAAAACTCTCAGCGAATTTGCACTCCAGAGTGACTTAGATCAGCCGGTCTTTCAACAGCTTGTAAGTGAAAAAAGAAACGCACAAATAGGCGATACTCGATTTTTCGATGCACACTCCACTGCACAGAATGCGGGGTACATTAAAATATTGTTAGATAATGCTGTTTGATGATTAATTATTGCCACTGTTTTAAAGAGAATCTTGCCTCTCACTTTCAGGTCTCTTTCTCGGAAACTGGTTCTTTAGGAAACTCATCTGGCAGCGAAGTGAACTCTCTTTCATCACATTTACCAGACACACCGAACAGCATGGTACCGAGCCCTGTGGAAACATGAAAACGAATGGTGGACAATTTCACTGCAAATCGTATTCTTTTGTAACCCTCAACACCGACGTGGGAAACTTTTTTACCATTACCGGACCACTCCATCAGACGAGTTGCACGTGTTGCACTGACAGCAAAGGACCCCTTTTTTGCCCGTAATACGTCACCAAATTATGGGTCTGGAAGTAAGATTATGGAAAGTGAAACTAGCAAACCTACCTTAATTGAGGGACCATGATCACTCGAAATGGATATTCGTTACTCCTAATGAGAGCTGTATTTGTGATTTCTGGATTTTTTGAGACATGCCTTTGGAAAGACTCGATTTCAGGAGAAGGGATTTTTCTCTTCATGAAATGTAACTATGGACCATTTGAGTCCCCAAACAAAATTAATTTATTGTTATTTATTTTCACATAAATTTGCAAAAAATAAAAATAGCAGCACAATTACACTATTTACGTCTGTGGTAATTTAAAACAATTTAGAATTTATCTAATCAATTCTTTAATTTGGACTGAACTGGTTCAGTTACAGACCCGTAAAAACACTATTTATTAAGTTATTATTATTATTGTAATGTTACATAACCAAATTAATTTAACTTCGTTTATTTAGCTTTAGCATAGCCTTTTATAAAAATCTAAATGATTTAAATTATTGATTTAAAATAAAAAAATAATCTAAAATGAATAGTTGAAAACCCAGTAATGTAAAACATATAAGAAACCTAAATCTACCTAAATCTACCACAAACAATGCCAAAGGTTTGAAAGATTATATAAAATAACGCTATTTAAAAAAATTGATTGAACACATTTTTAGGATTTTATAATTCCCTCATTCAGCTGTTCGTAAAAAGAAATTGTCCTTTCTGTTAGTCAGATCTTTTAAAATATTAATGATTTTTAAAACAATAGCCTACGGAATAGTTTTGAACTTATCTGCTTATTATGCACAAATATAGGCTATGTAAAATAAACACAATATAAATTACAAGAGTAGAAGTGCATGGTCTCTTTTAACGTTATATTTAGGCCTAAAATGTATCGTTAAAAAGAAAACCAAATATTACAATCGACCTGGATAGTCGACCTGGATAAAATGCATCACATCTGAAAGCGGTTGTTTTCCTTCCTTACAAAATATTTTAATAATTGTAAGCATCCACACACCGCAGACATGCTAAGAATAGCCTACATAAATATATATTTCACGAAATGTATTAACTCGGAAGGTTTAATTGAATGAGAGCAACAAAAATACATGACGTTTAGTTAAAATGAATCTTGCATAAAACAACACATTCAGCAACTGTACATCCTCCATTCTAGCTCTTATTTATTTAGATGTAGATTTAAATGCGTTTTTGTATCATCTGAACAAAAGTTAATTGTAGTTTTGTTCAATCTTTAAAAAATAATACAGGAAAATCATGAATCTGACAAAAAGTCATTAGACAACACAGCAGGATGTGGGATAGTGAGTGGGTTTCCATATAATGTGAAATTAAAGTAGAAAAGTAGGGTGATGCTATTCATACATGTAAACTGATAAAAACTAACAAAGGGAAACACATATAGAGATTAGCCCTTTTTTGTTCTGTTTTTAGGTGAGCTAATCAATCAGCCAGAGACAAAAAGGAAGAAAGACACTAATGAGAAGATAAAAAGGTGAAGATAAAACTGTGTAACATGGAAATGCTCCATCAAGTGTCATTCTGACTACCTATTAATGTGGTTTTCAGACATCAAAATGTTTTGTTTATGCCCGTTTTAAGTGCTAAGCACTTGTGAGCGGATCACTTGAGATAGATATTAATTCCAGGTTTAAGGGTGTCTTACACATGCTGGCGCTTTTGGTTGTTTAACAGAGTCAAATTTAGTTTACCCATTGAGATTGCTTTATGACATTTGTTTTAATAACATTGTGTGTTTATGCTCACACAGACCTTACAGCAACATTTTTTATTTGTTTAATGCGGTGAATTTATAAAGGAATCCCACCCATCTGAAGGAATGCTTAAATACAACCACAAATTCTCATAAGGGAATAAACGCACAAGGACGTTGCAGGCTAACATGGACATGCATTGACACACACATACACATGCATACACGCACAACGGCATTAGCGGCATGGAGGGAGGTCAAAGCCACCCACTCTACAATAACACACTATAAAACACAGTTCATGATGGCTTTAGTATTCACTCTACAGTCAAGCAGAAATACAAACATCTGCTATTCGATTCGAAGTCTAGAATTCTGTGAAGCTATGATGCTGGCATGCAGAATAAAAAAAAATACTCACTGCAGGATACAAAATGACTTAACATTCAGATTAATAGATCAGATCAGATACAAAACATACAAACCCATACCTCACACACAAGTAGAGAGATATGATTTCAGTTGCACACAGGTAGATTGTTTAGGTGTAGAGCTCAGGCCAAATAAAGTAAAAGGTGGGGGGTGAAATGTGCAACCTTACAGCTTAAATAACCAGGCATAAATAACCAGGATTTATTAGATCCTAAAAACACTTTTATCAATACTGACCGTAATGCATTCTGTGTTTGATAATGCACTCAGGGCTTTAAGGGTGGGATAAACACATCCATAACTCATGTTTTATCCTTCCAACATGGGGAGAAGGTTCTACAGCATCGTTCAAAGGGTCACTGCAATATTGCTTACACATTAATGGCTACTGTCACCGCAAACAAAACATCCTCAAACTGGAGCCATCTCTCTAATTTTGTCGGAAATTATGTCTAGATGTTGGCGGAAAAAATGTTGAACCTTGTGAGAGCATAACAGTCAGTAAAATCATATATTTTTATTAAATATGTAGGATGCATAGCTTATAGTATAAAGGTTGAGCCAAAGATTTTACATATTACACATATTTACTGGACATATAAAATCTAAAGGAGATTACATATGTCAGTTTCACAAGGATGGACAACGTTCCTCTGGCCACTCACTCCCTTTGATGTACAGTTTATGAGACCCACATTATTAATACTGTACTAATGAACTGCAATACATTATCATAATATCTTTCTTATGAGTGCAGCCTGCATTTGATCCTTTGAATAATCATACCAAGTTTTTGGCTTTGTTTGATTCAGATATGTCATAGGTTCGTCTCTCTGCCAAAGAGCTCCAAAATGATATAGTGAGGTGGAATAAATCATTAATCCTTAATGAAAAGAAAGAAATTACTGTTTTTGAGGGGAAATGAAAACGATCATTCATTATGTAAAAAGCACTGATTTCTGAAGCGTGTAATTACAGACAGAATTTCATATTGATGGTACATGAAGAATGAGAAATGATGAAACTAACTTTAAAGGGGTCATATGGTACTAATACGTGTTTTTCTGTGTCTTTGGTGTGTTATAAGTTGCCCATGCATGTATTAGACAAGTAAAATTGCAAAAATTAAAGTGTCGGAACAAAAGATGCATTCCATTTAAAAGCGAATGCTCAACTAGACCTGCCTGAAATGCCTCCTGAAACCAAACCCCCACAAATCTACGTCAGTTCGTGGTATGATTTGACCAAGACCGCCCAAATGTATATGCAAGTAAGATGGGCGTACCTATCAGTACAATTGCTTTGGAACCTAATGTTCCAAATATGGTAAGAAGTCAGTAAAACCAGGGTTTGGATGTTAATCTCTCCCTTTACACTGCTATCACTGGCTTTACTTATTGAATACAGAAGATATGATAACTTTATTTTCCATGAAAATTTTACATATACATTTTAACACTCTGTACATATTTTAGTATATCAACTCTGTGAAATACAATCATTTCTAGAAGTACTGTTACAGTAGGTTACAGCGAAGTCCATCATGACGTGTATATACTTGTATTTAAGGGCAAGCAAAAACCTCAGAAGAAGTGTGTGTACTCTGCTACAGAGCACATGGCATGACATCTTCCTCCTATCATGGTCCCCTGATATTACACATACACACACTTAGAGGGTACTGAATGAATGGGTTGTGTCAGAGGCTGGCCTTGAGGTCAGCGTTGCTTTCTTGTGCCAAGACTGTTTATGTTATCCTGGGAGAGAAGAAAGAAGCCGAGCATGTTCCCTGCCAAACATTTATCCAGTCTCAAAGCCTGCAGCCAACACATTCCAGGAGCCTACACTGACCGATACTGCCCTAAACATCAAACATAGGAGATGGGCACTCGTAAAAGGCTCTGTGATGAACTATATAGCAATCCAGGGAAAAGAAAACAGTGTACTAGGTCAGCACAGAGCCAATGTTCTGAAACACAGAGTTGGAAGGTGCACAGTATATAGGTAAGAGATCCTGCAATGTTTTAACATTGTGTTCTAGATATATCCCACTGATTATAGTTTGTAACCTCATTAGAGAATCTGAAAGGTTACATGTTTAATGATTAATATTGCAGATGTTTACAATATAATTTGGAGTCAAAATGAATTATAATTTGTGTCTGACTTATTTTATTTAAGGTTTGTATATATTTCTGAACAAATGGTTAACTGACTTGGGAAAAGGTAAGGAAGAACTTCATTTTATTCCTTGTTTTTCTCTTGGATTTTTAAAGTGGGTGTTGCATACCAGGCAGACTCAGTGCTGAATGTGATTGGTTAAACTGCAACACAGTAGAACGCAGTCTGTTAAATCCCAGAAAAATCAAGTTCTGACATTTAAAATAAGAATGCATGTAATAAGTTAAAATATGCACAACACCTCGTCAAACACTAGTCAAGGTTGAAAATAATAAGTCATAATTTGATTATACTTGACATTTTAAGACAGCAACATTTTACAGTGCGTTAATTTAAATCACAAAAAAATCAGTTCTGTATTACAATTTTATGTTATACATTATATTTCATGAATAAATGTAATTAATTAATTTAATGTCAAACATGAGAGTACTTTTGGAAGTGTAAATATGCAAGAGCAAATTTCTAATCAGGTTCTTCAGACCTGAGAAAGATTGAGCAAAATAAATTAATATCTCAAATAATCTCCTTTCCACAATCAGCCTCACTGCACTAAACATATGGGTTAAAATGACAGAACTAGAGAGCATCTTGAATTTTTTTCTGACATACGTATAAAGCCTATATTTGGGTAACAGCTGTGAAATGATACCATTACACAGTATAGCCTGAACTACGCTATTGTAGTTCAGTCAATTTTCAGTATTTCAGTATTTTCTTTTTGGGTGAACTATCCCTTTAAAAGACCAATTCTGCATCAAAATAGAACAATCATTTAATATATAGAGACTGGTTCTAACCCTGTTTTTCTGCAGTGCATCATGGGAGAGCATTGGCATTCGGTGTAGAAACCATATTTAGCCTCTGTATGCTGTCATAATCCTAACCTTAGTCCAAACCAGAGAGCCAAAAAGGAGAGCTTTCTGGTGCAGACTGCAGGGGACTATTAGATAAGGGACCTTCTTGTTCTCAAGATGAAAGTTAAACTCTCTTTCCAAAGCCCAGATAATTGGCTCTAATAAACTAATCAAGTAATTGGTCTGAGCCATTAAAACCCTAAACCTGCCAATGCCGGTTTGAGGCAGACACTCTGCATACATAAACACAGATGTGTTTGCTCACTGTTAAGGGAAGCAAGTCAAATTCATGGCCAATATGTATTGCTTTAATACCAGCCTTTGATTTCAGTTGTGAGCAAGCTTCCACCCCTAATACCCACTTCCTCTTCTAAATGCCATAGGTATGTATTACCCAGCCGAGTGCAGCGCCCTAGGAAAGGACCTAAGTGTTGATATTGTGAGTGAACGGGATGCTGGGAGAACTTTCTGGTCACACTTCATGCTTTGCTAGGCTCACTGAGACTGGTATTAGATAACGTGTCACTGCCAAGTACCCGCCGGCAATGCATGGCTAACTGTGGACAGAGTGCTCTTTATGTAAAGATTAAGAACGCTATAGGTTTTGCCTCCTGAAACAGAAGCATAAAGATTTTACTTTTTAGCAAGAACCTCAACTGAACAGAATAAATGTAGCACTCACCTATATCGACAGGGCTCTTGTCATTTTGTTAAATTTTACAGCCAATGAAAATATTTTTGTAAAGTAAAATATAATATTTGTCCTTGTTAAAAATGTCTTTAAATCAATACAAAATGTTGTTGACCTAAAGCAATACATTTTAACAATAACATAAAAATTAAATAAAAACTTGACTTAAATGGATACATTTACTCAGCCTCAAGTTGTTCCAAACCTTTACATTTATTTGTTCTGTCCTATATTTGGAAGAATGCTATTGACATTTTATGGGCATCATTGAAAACGTTACTAGGAAAAATAATTATATATTTTTCGTTCTGTTGAACACAAAAATTTGAGATCTTGAAGAATTTAGGAAAGCCCTTTTTGACCACCATTAAAAATGTTTATGGTCATTGATGTCCCAGTTGCTAACATTTTTTCCAAATATTTTTCTTTGTGTTCCACTTAACAAAGAAATGACTAGAGAGTGAGTAATTCATTACAGATTTAAATTTTTGGGTGAACTATGCCTTTAGAAGAATTTAATTATATTCAAGATTAGTCTATAAACAAACATAAAAACTTAAAATCTTCAATCTTTCCTTCATTAGTAATTTTCAATATATTTTTGATTAAATTCATTATATATATATAGGGCTGTGAATAGATTACATTTTAACCGCGATTAATCGCACCGCTGTGTGGTTAACCGCGATTAACCACACCTTTTTGTGTGATTATCTGCGATTAATGTATTATGAAATTTAACATACACTATTTATTTTGATTAACATTGTTAATTTAGTGCTGTCAAGCGATTAAAAATATGCATTAAGCCATGTTTAACAACCAGAAGCTGTCAGCCTATACTTGGCATGGCAATACAACTATTTCAAATCATGCATAAATTTATTAAAGTCATTTATATGAATAAGACCATGATCATATAATGTTACGTTAGACAATGATGACAGAAAAAACGGATGTTGTGTTAATGGCCTTAAATATTGTTAATGCGTTAATCTGAAAATATCAATAACATGCCTTAACGAGTAAACGTATAATACATATAAAGAAATGCACTGGCATCAGTATTTGAAGGCTCATTTTTTTAAATCGGTACTTTATTTATCTATCTGAAACTGTGCATATCGTATAATTTGATACTAGACAAGATATCTAGCCAATTAGAACAATAAAGTTATTTGTCAAATAAGTAAAAAATCCTACATTTCTTGAACAGGACTACAGGGGATCATTAATAAAGGGACTTTGCACAATAAGAAAAATCAACACACTTCTACTGCTAGTACATCACAAATTTGAACAGAGGTAATATTTAACTCAATACACAGAAATGACAACTGGTGTATGAATACTGAGTCTTCTAAAACATATTCTAATCATTGTCACGCCATTATTTTACACTGCGTTTCAAAGCTTAGATTCTCAGGGTAAGAAGTGACCCCAGAAACATTTACAAAGGAATTCATGGGAATGGTTGTACAATAGAGAAGTCGACATCCGATAGCTTCCCTTTCAGCAAAAGCCAACTGTACTGGTGCATCATGGGAGCAACGGTTAATTTGTCTTTGAATGACAGGTCATGGGAGCTCATTTTCTCTCCACCCACCATGTAACAAATCACAGCTAATTGGGTTATTAGTAAGTCACTCACTCTCCAGCGTCCAACAGCAAATGACTGAAACATTCATTCACAGCTCCTGTCACTGGGAACAAATATGTAGGGTGACAGAGAAACAAAAGTAAAAGTAAGAGGTAGAGAGTAAACCCTCTCATTTTCTCATTACCTCCTGGATTCCCACACTACCAGGTGCTTGCAAAACATGTTGCACGGTTTCCATTTGTTTACAATTTTATTTCAAAACCATGTGCAAAAAGGTTGTTTTTACATTCATAAAACAAAGTTAAGTCTAATAAGAGATACAAAATTTCCTTGCAGGTTTAAGGGTACAGATTCTAACAACATGACTACAGTGCAGACACGTCTGACCAGCAGACAGATTGTTGTAATGTGGGACTAAACCCATCAAACCACAGCCTGTACCTCAACACCATTTCTGACCTGACATGTCAGAGCTTTTGAGTAGCAATTTGGGAAAGTGACAGGCCTCTCCTTCTCTTATTACAGGTCAACTATGCGCAGTTGGCTTGGTGCAGCTCCAAGACACTCATGTACACACACACATATATGCACAAAAGCACACGCATTCGCTCGCACACTCTGCTGCATTCCTTCAGACTTGCTGTCAGAGTTCACATCCGATAGTGTTAGGCTCACTCAAGCGGACTCTACCTTGGACTCTGTCTGCAGTGGGTGTAGCTCTTATGGCTGGCAGCCATTTAACAACAGCCATATTGTTCATCTTCCAGTAACTCTGCCTTATCTTGTAGAGGTGGGATTCAGTTTCAGAGTGGCTTCTGACAGAGAGGCTGAGCATGTTTGTGTGTGAAAGAGAGGCGGAGAGGCCGAGAGGAAGCCAGTGTTTGTATGTACATGTTAAGAGATGAGATTAATAAGAATTGTGAAGAGTGCTGATTGGAAGCTGTCGGTAATGGGACAGCAGCCAATGAGGAGGCTCTTCTTCTCATCGCACTTGAGGGATGCCTTACCTCGTCAACACCAACTTTAAAAACAATATATAGTTTTTTTTGTTGGTAGAAGTTTTATTTCATTTTAAATCTTTAATATATTAAATTTAATTAAAATTTTTATTTGATTTTTATTTAATATTTTAAGTGTAATTTATAAGAGTTTTTTTTATCTTTTCTGTGTGCTGTTTATTCTGTATTAAGAAGGCTTTCAGTATTAATGTTAGAGCTTTATGACTGTCAATTCATGTTACAGGAAGGTTAATTTGTGTTTGTTCAAAGTCTGTGTTAAGTAAATATCTTGGTTTCTGTCTGCAAATTTTCCTTGCTTGGTGCTGGTTCCCGCTGGTGCTCATATATAAAAACATGAGTTAAAAGATATATTTTGAGAGTACTATATATAAAGTATGGACACACACAATTGTTTCTTTACACAGCTATAAATATTATGACCTAATCCTAACTCATTCTCTCACCCTAAAAAAAACTTTACATTTTGAAAAAATGTAATTAACTATAAACAAGGATGTACCCAAATGCAGGTTTTGTTGAATGTGTAAGATTTTGCTCACTTTTGGGTATAGTTAGGTAACATTTATCAGTCTAAGGTGACACAAGGAAAGTATTTCAAGTTGACTTTTTGATTTATTATCATACTTCTAGAAGACATCTATAAAGTCAAACATAAAACATACATACAAGACTAAGTTGTAGAATATATTGGCAACAAACCTCAAGTATCGTATTTATCCCAGCAAAATGTCATATAGGTTTGTTACATAAAATGTGTGTGTGTATGCAAGGATAAAGCAGATAGTATGCACCCCTTGACTGAAAGTTAAGGTGACCTGCATTGTTCTGGGAGGGAAGAACAGGAGTTCTAGTCAAAAGCAGCCAAGCAGAGCGGAGTATCACATTGCTCCAACAGAGAGAAGAGATTTACCCCAGCATCTCTCTTTCACTCCATCACTGGCCTTCTCTTCCTCCTTCCTGCCTCCTATCTCTCACCTTATTTAATTTTTCCCTTTTGAATTATTTGCCACCACCCAGTAAATTGATCAAAAATATAAATTACAACTTTAATATATCGTACTTCTACAAAAAACATTTGCAATCGTTATTTTGGAAATACAAATAAGCTCTGTGACATTCAATGTTTAATCAGTCATTCCCAGGAAATGTTGCAACTTGTAAGTGAATGAAAAGTCTTAGATGTCAGAGAATTTCCCGTTCTTAATGTCTGTCACTCACAAAACAATCAACAAACTCTCAAATAACATGCATGTGTGCAACTATTAATTTACACTTCCTGGAGACATTGGTTTAATCTTTTTATGATCAATGTTTTGCTTTTGTCTATTAAGGGTATAACATGTATATGCATATAGATTATTAAAATGTACCAGAAATACAATGAACCAAATCAGCTTTGCCAAGAGGTCCTCCTCACTATCTGAAACATCCATTTGGTTTCAAATAACACATCACACAGCCTGAAGCTGTTGTGTATAACAGAATCATGAATGAGAGCTTTGCTTCAAAAGTGCAGACCACAGAGTGATAGCTGCTTGGATGAGTTGTGAATGAGCCTGTGTATGCACAGGTTCCTTTCCTTCTCTTACTGTAATATGACACAACACAACACAGAGAAGAGAAGGGCTCAACAGAGCGCAGACAACTAATCAATAACACACCACAGCTCACAATAATAAAAATCAAATGAGTTTTGGTTTGTGTGTCAATGGAAGTGATATTAAGCCAGTTTGAGAGAGCTAAAATGTTTCAACCACAAGAAACCATAAACCATACAGTACCTTCATGCATGCACAATGTTGATTCTGTGAAAGAAAATTCTTGTAACAAACACCACATTAATACTTTCTCAAAGGGTGAAACATCGTTTATATTCGCAGCTACTTGAGGAAAAACATAAGACTCACGGTGTCTCTGCCACCTAGTGGATATCAGTTTTACAACAATTCATGGTAGCTTAATAATATCTGACTCCAGTTTCTTACATCATCCGGTAACAGGAGGAAAGTTAAAGCTTTTGTGGCATAAGCTGATGCAGAGTTTAAACATGACAGAAAAAACAACAAAATTAAAAAGGTTCAAAAATTTGTAAAGCTAAATTTGTATACTAAATCAATGGTAGTATATCAGTTATGGAGGGTTTAGTTTCGAACTCCTTCACAGTTGAACTATACTTTAGGAAAATGTTATAACTCAGAAGATTGTCTTTTGTTACTCAGGAGATTAGATGAAGACCTTTACTGTGTTTTCTTTAAGCATTAACTTCGATGTGCCCCTAAAAATTGCGATAATCTACTTTTTTTATGGGGACGCATGTTTTCTTTTACTTGTATAGTTATATTTATGTTTTTTGAGAAAAAAAGAAGTCATGCTAAAGCTGCCCTTCTTGACATCTTGCCTTCTACCAAGCGACATGACGTGAGTCGAGTCTGACTGAATGCACTTTGACATCAACAGCAAATGATTAGTAGGATGCCTTTTCTTCTTCACTTTTAAAAACAAATAAAAGGCAATAAATAAAATAAATCATTTTTTATTTGAATTTAGCTTTGTGTCCTTCCTTTCCCCCTTTTCTATCAATTCTTTGGGTCATGAGCACTGCACTATACGATACCCTTCACCTCTGACCCTCTCCAACTGGATGACAGCTTGTGGTGCCACAGTATCCCCCTTTTCTCTTCTCCTATTACATACGCTTCCTTCTGCTTGTGCTCTCTCCAATCCAGCCTTCCACTCCCCTTTTAATTCTATTCCCGTGTTCCTAAATCCCTGCGTTATCTTCATTCATTCTTTGCTCTTAAACTTTTCCCCCCTATAGTTCTCTTATATCTTCATCCCTGCGAATATCCAGTCTTTTCCTCGTGCTTTCCCATTGTTTCATCTCTACAAATCTCTCAGCACACCAAAGTTCTTTCCCACATTTTATAATGGACACCATGAATACTCTCTAATAGGTCTGAGATGTCACATTTACTCTCTGATCAGTAAAGCAGACTGTTTCCACCCATTTTACCTCCTATTTCTGTAGCCTAACATGCTCTGCTCTTTAGATGTTGTCTGATGTCATACCTGCATTTTACGGAGCGCATCAACCAGAGCCAAAGCAGTGATTGATCTGTATGTATGCATATGTTTGAGAACGACAGAGGGAAAAGAGAGGAGATAGACGACTTCTCCTCCACCCTCGGTGTCAGAATAAGAGGGAGATAAGAGATAAGAGAGGAGGAAAGGTCAGTAGGGGTCAGGTGAGTTATAGGAAAGGTCAAGCTGCGTTGGTCTGTTTATTTTACCCTGTCTCTGATTTCCTGCCTGCTCAGGATTCAACTAAATCTCATCTGTCCACTAAACAACCTGGAAATGGCCTTTGATGTATCTGCCAAATACATCACTGGTTCCCATAAAGACTGATCTATTTGTGTTCACCACAATCACCATATAACCACAAACTGATTTCCTGTTTAAATCAACTTTCACTTTTGCTTTTTTTGGTCACCTCATCCCGAGGCCATGAAGTATGGTAAGAACACAGAATGTGGGGTTTGCATATGTCCACAAATTTAGTTCACACACCTCCTAAACGCACTTGAACTGTATCAAATACTATTTGTTTATTTATTTATGATTTTAAAATATATTTCAAATAAATTAAACAGTGTAAGCAACATTTTGAAATTCTGCCCTAGTCAATACGAAACCTTACAGAAACAAGATATTGATTGAAAAATGGAGTGAAGCCTGAATTGATCTTTTAATGATGTAAGGACATAAAAGGAAAAGTTCACCTTCAAATAAAAATTCTGGCATCAGTTACTCAACCTTTTGTCATTTTATATCTGAGTGTATTTTCTTTCTTCCACAAAACACAAAAGAAGATATTTAGAAAAATGTCGGTAACAGAAAACATTCTGACTTTGTATGGACACAAAACCAATGCATGGTCCAACGGTTTTCTGTTACCAACACTATTCAAAATATCTTATTTTGTGTTATGTAGAAGAAAGAAAGTCTTACAGGTTTGAAATGACAAGATGGCGTGAAAACACTGATAGAATATTTAATTTTAAAGGTGGACTATTCCTTTAAAGCTAGCTTTTGCCTTTGTCAGGACCGGGACTCAAACAGGAGTCTTCGGTGTTAGAGACAATCTCTTAACTCTGATGCCACAGAGGACGAGCAACCCAAAAGTGAGATGCGCATACAGAGGATGGAGAAGATAATCCACTAGGCAAAAGTGAAATGCAAAAAGGAAACAAAAGAAACATCTCAGGGGATGCGTCGTAACACACTCTAGACTAGAGAACACTTAAGAGGCTGGCTACAGAACATTAAAGATCAAGCGACAAGACAGGGAACAAAGAAAAATTTACACAGGAAAATTTGGCACATGTGAAAGCAATGACACTAATGGGAGATAAAAAGGTGAGTGCAATGAAATCTAGTGGTTAACTTGTGACACAATAATCCCAAATGCGGACACCATACTGCCATCTCTGTTTTTGTGTGAACTATCCCTTTAAATTCAATTTACGTTTAAGAATGTAAACTGGGTCAGTTGTGATTTCATGGTGACTTGCCGTTAACTATTTGTGGTTGAGAGAAAAGAAGAGGCAACAATGACAGAGGCAACAATCCAGAGAAATCAAATTAATCATATACATCAGGAGATATACACAGCCTTTTACTCACACACACCCAAAGAAACATACGCAGACAACAGCTGGACTGCCTCCAGTCTCACTCACATATCAGCATTTCTCACACTGTCACAATGATGTGGAGGCAGATAGAATGTGCGTGTGTGCGCGTGTTGAGTGTTTATAGAGCTTTGGCGCCGACACTATGAACTGCTGCTCACATATAAAAGGTTAGACTCCTCAATCAGCCCAGCTGACAACTGCAGCCTCAATCAGAATTATTAAGCAGCACAGCACTCTGTAAATCACAATTACAAGAATAACAAAAGCTCTCAAAGAGGATAGACATGTAGATCAAGCCCACAGCATTTTGTGTCCTAGACGTTCTACTCTGTGTGTGTGTGTCAGCTCAGGTATGGGACTGATGACACTGATGAATAGGCCTCTGCTAACAGGAGGCAGACAGACGCCAGGCGATACCACTGACCTGAGATCAGTCATTCAGCATCCTTGACAGATGAACATAGCAGAGCCTGCATCACTGAAACATGACCTAGCGAGCGAGTTTAGGAAATTAACAACCTTGTTGACTCTTTGAGAGTCGCACCTTTAGCCTTTCACAGTAATGTACATTGTTTTGTCAGTGCATACATTTATGTACGGGTTTCCTCTCTTGTCAGGAAAAATATCAAGAATATAGCTGGAAACATGTGTAACACAGAGAAAGTAACCCATGTGTAATACAATGATGATTTAAACCAATAATGCTGATTTAAATCAATAAAATTCATGTTCCATGATAAGAAATATACAGTTATATTTCCATGATATAGGGATAGTTTACTGTCACCTCTTGTTCCATCATATGTTGGCTGAAGCCAATGTTTCAGTAGGATGGTGGCAACCAATTAGCAGAAAAGCTCTTCAAAGGTGTGAGACAGATGGATCTTTCACAAGCTTTATGCTTCAATCACACAGAGTGGCTATGAATCAGCCTCATCTGGGATTTTGTGCGTGCCCTCACACAATGACGTAATTGTGAGTGTAATTTAACATGTGAATAACACGCTTTATACATTCTGAAAATACCGGCTTTGTGCACTTTTGAGCAAAATTATAAAATAAAAATTATAAAAATATGTTATATCTTAGTTATTTCTCCCAGACAGCAAGCAACTGGTAATTTTTAAAATTTAACGTCTCAGAAAGTTCTCATGATAATAAGACCGACAAAACGTATTTCTAAAAATCATCAGAAGATGTCCCAACAACTGAGCTCAGGTTTGTCAAGTCTTGTTGAACAATTGTATGTTATTGACTGAAACACAACTGAAATGAAATCTTTTTAGGAGGTGTGTAAAACTCATTTTTAACATTTAAAAGCAATAGTTCTTTGCATGCAACTTAGAGGTTTCTTGTATTGTATCCCTTTTTGTTAATTAATTGACCCCCTAAAGAAGACACCACTGAAGGCGATGGCTACTGCATACCTTTGTATTTGCGTTTGAAGGTGATGGTCATGAATTCAACCCAGTGAGCCAATCAGACATACATGAGCATAGCTTAATTGGGTGAAGGGCTTTGAACTGACTCTTTCCCCTATAGTCTTTTGTATTCGCTGTTTGAGTTCAGAAAGTAGCCATTTAACAAAAACAAAAATGGAACTGTCCAATGCTTCATATATATTGCTGTTTTTTCTCCAGCTCATTTAGTTTAGACCATGGACACTTACCACCCCATCGCATTACATGCTTTGAAAAACTAGTCATCACACCCTTGATCAAGACTTCAATACGCAGGTCCTCAGACCTCACATCATTCAGTGAGCATCCTTGACAGATGATCGGAAAAGCCTGCAAGAGAAAATGAGTTTAGTGAATTAATCATCATGTAAAATAACACTGAGGGTCATTGCTTATTCCATGCTTCAATCCACTCTTAAGAGATTTGCAATCTCCAAAGCTATTTCCACCTCTGACAGAGATGTTGTTCAGCAAACATATTCAACACATAAGGAACTTGCAGGCAGATGTTAGTTTTTTATTTGACAAGAAACTCATTATGTCAATGTTTTATTTATGGAAGGGAGGTTATATTGGTGGATACTGATGTGAAACCGTCTTGGTTGCATTATACTCAATGACGCAGGTTCATAGAAGAGCAGAAACTCACTTTCAGAACAGTTTTGCGTCAAACCGTTTTCACTGCCTGTTTTTTGTGTTCTGTTTCTTTATTTAATATTTTTATTCAGAGGAATCTCAGTCATTTATAGTGCTTTCTTTTATTTACCAGTTACCTTGTCAACTATGCATATGGTGTCAGACAGGGGTCAGACTTATATACCTGAATCACACAGACTGGAGTCTAGATATACAGTGAGTTACTTGCATAAACTGACTGTTGCTTTTTCTATGAAGTTTGTTAGTGTTACAGGGGGTGACTAGGAGCCATCTGACCCCTAACTGCGTCATTATAGACCTCAGGAAGGATGAGTCATTTACAACTATGCTTAAATTTAAAGCACATGAGCCTGAGTTCAGCAAAAGTTGTTTTAGGAAGCAAATGTGTAATTAGTTAGTCCCCAATGACTTGGACTGGTTTTGTGTCCTTACATTATAATCAATGGGGATCAACATTTTCCAAAATATCTTTTGTGTCTTGCAGAAGAAATAAAATCACACAGGTTTAAAATGACAACAGAATGACAGAATATTCCTTTAAAGGCATAGTTCACCCAAAAATGAAAATTTTGTCATCATTTACTCACCCCCAAGTTGTTCCAAATCTGTATACATTTCTTTGTTTTAATGAACACAGAGAAAGATATTTGGACGAATGCTTCTAGCCAAACAATTCCTGAACACCACTGTGGGAAAAATAGCTTGGTTCTGTTCAAAATAAGACATTTTGAAGAATGTAGCAAAGCAAACAGTTATGGGGCACTTTTTACATACCATTGTAATTTTTTCTACTATGGTAACAATGGTAACCAAGAACTGTTTGCCTAGAAGCATTCATCCAAATATCTTTCTCTGTGTTCAACAGAACAAAGATTTCAACAACTCGAGGGCGAGTAAATGAGAACAGAATTTTACTTTTTGGGTGAAATGTGCCTTTATTAGAAAAAAAGGACTAACAGATGTTGTGATCAAATGAATTGCCATATTACCTAAAGATAGCAGTAAAGAGAGCAGAAAACTAACAAAGTCAACAGGAAATAGAAACTACGCCTTCTAAAACTAAAAATACTGATAACTCCTGACGGATAAACAAAGCTGTATCATTCAATATATAAGCCAATGACTGGTCCAATGCACTTGGTCACATGATGACAATATAGGACTGTGCACTGTAAGGTTTTGGGAGTTTATATCATTTAATTAACAGTTCGGTGTGTGCGGTAGGAGTCACTCCAGACATCGAAATCATAAAATTGTTTAATGTATTTGTTGAAAAAGGGTAAAGACTTGTGAAACTGAAATCCAAAAAAGAAAGAGAGTGGGAAGCAGAGCGAAAGAGGAAAAGGCAGTAGGAGAACTATGTCTCTCTGAGAGACGCCAGATTATCTGCTTCACTGCTAAAGTGAAACACATTAGCAAACTGGATTATTCAGATCAGTGCTTCAGTAGGAAAGTGCTGAAAAGAAAGATTGTGCGTTGCAGAGCTGTCCTGTCTTTTATAGCCTGTTGCCTTCTCTACAGCAAAACGCTAGTCAGACAAATCTATTGCTTTTGACTTATTTATCAGCTATGTTGCATTGGATCCAGCTGACTAAATACCAGGAGTGTAACAGTTCACCAGACGAATAACGATGTCACAAAGAAAACTAGAATGTCAATGGTTGTGATTTAATGAATCCAGGTAAACAAGACAAACATCCAAGGGGGTTGAGTAAAACCCAAAATAATAATCCACAGGGATACAATGATTAAAATAGACTCCAACAAAACAACATCCAGAAAAAGATAATAGTAAAGGTAATAAAGATATTCCAAGGAAAAGTATATGCGGGGCAAAATACATCAATACTAGACAAAACAAAAGTTTTAAATACAGTCCATGCGATCCTGTTCAGTTGTAGCGCAATGAGAGTCAGAGGGGTGCATTGCATGATGGGAAATGTAGTCCTGGGGTTAAAGGTTCGGCGAATGTGAGCGGATGAAGCGGGTAGATGACTCTGGTGCAAGGGGCGTGTTCGACGAGGACGGAGTTGTTTCATGGAGGAGCATCTTTGCATGTGGTTCTAAACTGTTTTTAAAGTCTTGCATGTAGGTGTGTTTTCCATTCCATTGCAGGTTCAGGTGGACAGGTGGACTGTTTGGCTTCAAATAAGTAGTGATTGGCTCAATGAGGAGTAAATGACCGAGTGAATTTTTAAGCTGAAATATAAATACTTGTGGCAGAGAGGGATTGTGAGTGCTTCAGTTGACAGTCTGTTCTAGAGGATTACTTCGTCCAGGGTTTTGTGACACGTCTACGTACAACATGAACAGGAACACATAATAGACCCCAGCACACACAGAGATGACCTAAAAAATAAAAAATAAAGAGTAGAAAGAAAAGAAAACAGGAAATAGTTTCACACAGTGTCTAATGACCACAGAAATTACTTTTAGCCCTCTGAATGTTCTTGTTGCTCTAATTTCAGGGTAGTGTAGGCCTATTATTTGGCTGCTAGTTGGTTTTGTCTGGTCAAAAGCGCATGTGTCTATGATGTCTGCTCCATTGTTATGACTCAGGTCTATGCTTTAATGGAAGTCTATAATTTTCATCCATGTTAACATAAGAACATTGTACATCCAACGCTATACAAAAGTAAAACACCATTCCCCGACAGATTATTTTTTCCCATACTGCAGCACAAACCTTTAACAGTTGAGATTACTTAAAAAGTAAAAGCGATACACTGAGCTATAGGCTGTCGGTATCATGCAAATCTGTGCAAAAGAAGTGAAGAGTGCATGTAAATGATTTGCCTACAAAGACTGAACAAAGAGGCACAAAGGTGAGCAGACATAAACACAGACATGCACAAACAAATACACACACTTGATGAGAAGTGAGGTAATCGTATGCCTTCTAACGGAGCGATCGATGGTCACATAGCCCTCAGGATATCACTCAAACTGATCCATCTATCATTATCTAAATTATTCATACACAAGTTGACAGTATGCATATTTACAAGAGCATTCTTGAGACGGCAGTTTTAGACGTTTCTTCTTTTTGTTTATATTTATCACTGTTTACCCAATCAAAATGACCTGTTATCACAACCAATCCCTGCATATTAAAATTAATTCTGAATGCAGTGCTTCTAAATAAATCACACACACACAACAAACACACACAGAAAAATAGACAAAACAAAAAAGATCACATACAGATCCCAACTGGGATATGGTACAATCGAATTAGTTCATCTTGATCAATATCTATACTTCCTGAGGGGTCAGTTTTCATATAGGTCACGTATCAATATAGATCACGAACTTCAATAGTCCACGGGTCTCATATACTAATAACCAAACTGACATACAAGAAAATATACAGAAAAATACATAGAGACAATACATAAACTAACTTTCAAACATAAATCTGTCTTCCACAGAAATGTGGCAAGTAGAACTGGGCCCGTTTTTATCAAGCTTCTGAGAATTACTCCTAAGGACACTGCTAAGAATTGACTTAAGACTAAAACAATTCTTGGCTCAAAGCTGCGCTTAAAAGTTAGTTGTTAAGCAGCTCAGTCGTAATTTAGGCAAACTGTTGGATTAAATCTTAAGTGTCAGGCTTGGATATTATTTGCGACACTTTGCGGTGCTGCAAACGAGAGTATGGATGACAACATTGGCATAGACCAATGACTGAATAGATTTCCTTATTTAAGAATCCTGAAATTCTTAAAATAAGGTTTATACTTAAATAAGGTTTATATTCAATACAAAAATAACAACAAAGACTTTTCAAGAGAATACATGATATAGATAAACATGTTACCACCACTTCTAAATTACCCAATTTAAAACGGTGCTTATATTTGTTTTTATTTGCTTTGGCCGAGTATTTTTGTTTTAAAAAATACCGCAGTCCCTTGAGGGACTGCGGAGTCCCTCAAGGCTCAATTCTTGCGCCAATCCTGTTCAACCTGTATATGCTCCCAATGAGCCAAATAATGAGAAAGAACAAAATTGCTTACCACAGCTATGCAGACGACACACAGATCTACTTAGCACTATCGCCTAACGATTACAGCCCCATTGACTCCCTGTGCCAATGCATCGATGAAGTCAACAATTGGATGTGTCAAAACTTTCTTCAATTAAACAAAGACAAAACTGAAGTCATTGCATTTGGAAACAAAGATGAAGTTCTCAAGGTGAACGCATACCTTCACTCTAGGGGTCAAACAACTAAAAATCAAGTCAGGAATCTTGGTGTGACACTAGAGTCAGACCTTAGCTTCAGTAGTCATGTCAAAGCAATAACCAAATCAGCATACTACCATCTGAAAAATATTGCAAGAATTAGATGCTTTGTTTCCAGACAAGACTTAGAGAAACTTGTTCATGCTTTCATCACCAGCAGGGTGGATTACTGTAATGGACTCCTCACTGGCCTTCCCAAAAAGACCATTAGACAGTTGCAGCTCATACAGAACGCTGCCGCCAGGATTCTGAGCAGAACTAGAAAATATGAACATATCACACCAGTCCTCAGGTCTTTACACTGGCTCCCAGTTAAATTTAGGATTGATTTTAAAGTATTATTACTGGTATATAAATCATTCAATGGCCTAGGACCTCAATACATTGCAGAGATGCTCAATGAATATAAACCCAACAGATCACTCAGATCACTAGGATCATATCAGCTAGAAATACCAAGGGTTCACTCAAAGCATGGCGAATCTGCTTTTAGCTATTATGCCAGCCGCAGCTGGAACCAGCTTCCAGAGGAGATCAGATGTGCTCCTACAATAGTCACTTTCAAATCCAGACTCAAAACGCATCTGTTTAGCTATGCATTTAATGAATGAGCACTGTGCCCAAGTTGTCCGACTGTCTGTACTGTACTGTATTTTATTTTTATAAACTGTTTTAATTACTCTTATTTCTTTTTATTATTTTAATTTCTTCTATGTAAAGCACTTTGAATTGCCGCTGTGTATGAAATGTGCTATATAAATAAAATTGCCTTGCCTTGCCTTGCCTTGCCTTGCCTTGCCTTGCCTTGCCTTAAAAATAATGTTATTATCCATAGAGCTCGAACAACTTGAATACTTGCAGCATTAATGACATGTAAGGACTGTGTCAATAGAGTCTGGCTGCAGACGATGCACTCTCAGCCGCGCATGAGCACTCTGACACCGCACTTGCGAACTCGGACACATGCAGTGTAAGGCAGTATATACCTTAAATATATCAAAACTTTATTTTTGTGAGTGGATGGCCTGCCACAGTGCACCTGATAAACAACTTCAAACGCAATTTTCTCAATATTTAGATTTTTTTGCACTCTCAGATTCCTGAGTTTAAAACGGTTGTATCTCAGCCAGATATTGTCATATTCTAACAACTCACACATCAATAGACAGCTTGTTTATCCAGCTTTCATATTATGTAGAAATCTCAATTTTGAAAAATTTACCCATAAGACTGGTTTTGTTGTCCAGGGTCACATATTAGGTAGATGTAAAAGTTTTGTTTTAATTTATGAGACAATGTTATTGAAAACTATCTGGATATC
This sequence comes from Triplophysa bombifrons, assembly GCA_029783895.1. Classification (NCBI taxonomy): domain Eukaryota; kingdom Metazoa; phylum Chordata; class Actinopteri; order Cypriniformes; family Nemacheilidae; genus Triplophysa; species Triplophysa bombifrons. The sequence continues at coordinate 20,766,865 of CM056448.1, forward strand.
TATCTTATATATCGCATCCGTGCTAATTGTATACTTTTTCTTCATAGTAACTAAATGAGGGAAGAACTATCTAAATTCATTTTCTTTCAGATAAAATATTGAGTGTTTTACTGGCTCTGTGTTTTGGCCTGTAGTTTTGCAAAGTGACTGGGAAGTATTCATAAGACTTGCTCTATTTAATTATTGTTTAGAAGAAGTGTTACTTAACATGATTTGATATGAAGTGGGAATGTTTGAAAGCACAAGTAATTTTAATATCGTTAACAATGGTTCTTTAAAACAAGATATACATGGAATATGACAAAAATGTAAGGAATTTAATACACATCAGAATGATTTTATATCATTTTTGTGTAACTTATTTTTCGTTATGCTGTATATAGCACATATGTTGTACATACAATATTCTGTATATAAACAAATAGTTTTAATTTTATTTTTATTCTATTCTTTTTATACCTAGATAACCTGTGTTTTGTATTGTGGACTCTGTGGGCTGCTGTTTTTGTGCACTGGATGCTTCTTTCACCTAAACAAATGTCTTGTGTGTGCAGATATACGCAATAAAGCTCTTTCTGATTCTGTATTTTTAGAGAATGTGTTGGACAACATGCATCTCAGAATCTTTTGTCAAGCATAACTTATTTGATAACTTGCTTTAATACTTAAGTTTGGAAGTAGAAGTACATTTCATGAATTCTCAGCACTTAAGACCAAAATGGAACTTTGAGAATCTTGATTAGTACAGGCCCTGGTCTCTCTTCTGTCTGATATATGTTTGCCTCTCATGGTCACAAAATGCGCGACAACCAATGAGATTAAAACAATGAGATTTGTTGAGTCTCCATGTGGCCATTCTGAGTCAGAACAGTGAAATTTTTGTACATCTAAATAAGCTAAAAATATTAATTGTTTTTGCTCATGTATCGTTCGTGCCATGAGTCATGTAACCCTGGAACTGTGTGGATTACTTTTGTGATGGATAGGGCATATGCATATTTAGGAGTGGGTCACTGGGTCTCTATTTACTTGCATTACAAAGACAGGAACAGGATTATTTGGAGTATTATTACTCCAAATGTGTGAGCCAGAAGCAGTAAGTCATGTACACCTAGGACGGCATGAGGGAGAGTAAATTATGGCAAAAAATGTCATGGGTGAACTGTTTCTTTAAATGTGCAAAAACTCATAAACGGCTGCTTAAGCTGTTCCCTCGCTTAAAATGTAAAGGCTTGAAACTAGAAACGACTAAACAAACGGATTGCTACTTTTTGGTTGCAGATCATCTCTTAGCCTATTATCTTCTAACTTAACTGGCTACAGGTGTAAACAATAACAAAGATTTTGGCAAATAATGAAAAAAGATTTAATTGGCAAATAATATTATGCATTTTTAATCAATTATGTTCATAGCATTTTTTTTACAATTTTTTTCAAACCACATTATTATTTTACAAATAAAAGCAAGTGTTGGATTTCTGTGGCCTTTATCACGAAGGGAGGTAAACAAACACTGAGTTGCGGAGTAAGTTTGGGTTGACAGAATCAGACAAACCCAACCAGGTTTGGATCAGGTTCAGCTATATCACAACGCTTGGTATAAACTTTCTCTGTCAACTCTGCTTTGATCCAGAGTTGTGAGGTGCCTGCATCTGAAAGTCTGACACATCCGGCAAACAGCCAATCACACGGAACACTGAAAGCATCATCAGTTTGATCGACTTCTCTCGAGTATCAGCGCAATTCACTTTTCTGTTGAAGATATGATGTTTAATTAACAAAGTTCGGGGGGAGCCGGAGCATATAATCAGCCATATCACCATAGACGCATGTTCTATTCATCAATCATCATTTATTGGAAATACATCAACATAGATTTTATACACTTACCAGTTTTTTTAGGCAGAGCCAAATCTGTTTACTGGTCAACCTGGACTTTTATACAAACACTGGCAGCCATCTTAGGTGTGACATCAGCAGGGTCACAACCATTATACCTGCCAATATTAATTGTTTGTTTTAAAGTTTATATGTTGAATGGTAAGATGTTGTTGAGGTATGTATGTTATTTATTTTAGTAATATGCATGTTTATTTCATTTTGGTTAACAACTATGTGTATTGTTACTTCCAACATTGTATGATCCGGAGGCGTTGCCAAGGGTATAAAATGGCTCCCAAATCACCATGAGGGGAGGTTAGAACCTGCTCAGAGCAAAGAGTAAGGTTGGTTGGTAAAGATTGTTGGAGTAAGACTGGATATTTGCGAACAGATGCTGTTCAGACCTTTGAGGTTTAGCTGATCTATCCTGTATTTTGTACATTTTGTTATTTTAATACCTTGCTGTTGATACATTCTTGGCTGGCTTTTTCATATTTGGAAAAGAAAACAATAAAACTCTCCTCATCATACCTACAATCTTTTGTGTGTCACTTACTAAACCATTGCTTGGGTCATCCTGTCAACAACCGTCATTACAAACATTTCTGCTGCGAGAGTGTATATCATCACCCCGTCAAAAAAGGATTCCACACTCAGCGTCCCCCACGATCCTCGCCTTACAGAAATGGACAGTCCAGGGCCTGCGACTGGCTCTTTCCAACGCAGATGTCCCTTTCAGCAGACGGATGACCAAGGCAGAGCTATACGGCCTCGTTCCATCTGATGCCACCTCACCGAGGTCCGCTCTACCGAAAGCTTCCACTAGCCGCCCAGGCAACGCAAGCTTACTATCCCCCAAAGCCCCGGCTCACTCATACCCCGCCCCAGGCTCTTGGCCCGCGGCACCTCCATCGCCTGCAAATGTGAGGCTGCCTCCGCTAACGACACAGGCGCCAGTTCTCAGACCTTACCCAGCCACCCTAGAAGCCATTGCTGGTGCGAGCCTGCCTCCGCCAGCTGCTCAAGCTTCTCTTCCTTCCACAGGCCCAATGGCACTTCTCATTGGCTACAGCAACAGTGATGCCCGTGCCTATCAACGCACCAGCTTTGGAACCACCTCACGTCTCAGGCAGCATCAGATCATTGATTCTGGCGGTAGTTCAGGGTGCTTGCGCCCGAAGCTGACCCCTGCCAAAACCTGTACCACCCTATTCGGCGCTGATCTTCAAATAAACCACCCCCTGAAGACCCTCTTTGATGCCTCTCTCAACTCCATCATTCAGGCGGCCTCCCCTAGGACCCTCCAATCATATAACACCGCATAGAAAAGCTTTAGGTCTTTTTACCAGGCGTTCAACATCCCCTTTCCCGATTTTCTCTCCTCACCATCATCTCCTTCCTCAACACTTCAAAAACTTCAGGCAGCTCAATTTAAAGGTAACATGAGCGGAGTCTAATTCTTCCATAAACTCGTATTAAAGTTTCCATCAACAGCCATAGCCATCTCACAAACATCTATGATCATCTAAGGCATCCAGAGAACCCAGCCCATCGGTCCAGACGGCAGGCATCCCATAACCATGGAAATACTCAACAAATAGATCTCTACCCTCCGCAAAGGATAACCCTCCAGGCACGTTGCCCTCACACTCCACGCTATGTTCATCCTGGCATTCTTTGGTTTTCTAAGATGCTTGGAAATCTCCTCCACATCCACCTTTAACCCCCTTGTTTATCCAACCATTTCGGACCTATCAGTAATCGATCCAGAGACAATGTCATACTTCATCAATCAAAGCAAGACGGACCAAACAAGGATAGGCCATTTCGTCTATATTTTCAACCTGCAGTCACCGATTCAACCTTACCAAACCCTCCTAGCCTACCTTAATACGCATGTCCCACGTATCAATACCAGCTGCGTGTTCCCACGCTCTCAGTGAGTTGACACACACTGCACATGAATGCAGTACAACAGAGCCCCGCCTCCTGTAAAAGACTTGATTCGTTTGCGACTTTGCGGCAATTAAAGTGTTAATGTAGAAAAAGATGTCCAGATCATAGTAGCAGTATCACACCTGGCATTTGTTGCGCGCTCGTTTATGTTTCTCATGTTTACCATGTTTACCATAGTGCTCTATGTATGTATGTCATTAAGCTACATTGGCTCCCTATAGTTGCTCGCATCAAATTCAAGACTCTGCTCCTGGCCTACAAGACCACCACTGGTTCGGCACCACCTTATCTTCACTCGCTACTCCAGACATACGTACCCGCCAGATGCCTACACTCTAAAAAATGCTGGGTTATTTGTTTAACCCAACAGCTGGGTTGAGCCTGTTGGGTCAGTTTGTTGGGTTATTTTCTCAGTGTTGGGTCATTTTATGAGTAACCCAAACGCTGGGTTACCAGTCGGGTCCAATTGAGTGACAGTTGAGAGAGTAAACCCCTCCCACTCCTCCACGCCTCAGACAAACTCTACCTTCGCGGGCATTTTGATCCCCCTCATCTCGAAAAGCTGTTATTCGGAGAATAAAAGGTATGTTTTACGAGTTTTTAATGTATAAAACTATTACTGTACATCAAAAAAATGCAAAAGTATGCTAAATTCCGCTGTTCGCATTAGGTTTGAAAAGTAATTAAGGCTACAATGTAGCTTCGTTAGCTTTGGATAGCTAGTCTGTAACGTTATGCCCACGTTGTTCTAATTTACAGCTTTTTAATAATTTAAACTTCCTTTTTGGTCAACATTTCTGACCCGTGTGAGTCATTTAGTTCAGTAACTTACGCATCTTTATATTAGTTAAAGGTCAACACGAGAGAGCGTCGTGTCAAAAGCAAACATCCAACATTTTTTTTTTTATAAATACCACTAATGTTCGTGACGGAACGTAGTTTTAAGAGTCTTTTAGACGAGAATGTCGTTGTTAAGACCTCAAATACGTGATTAATATATAAACATAACGCCTCATTAAGACTTTGTTAAGACGCTTTTGGAGGTGTGAGCTTCAGGCTGTCAGCAGTTGTGGCACCGCTGAGAGCAGCTCTATCTCGGCCAGTGCTTAGGGAATAACCGCTGGCTCTTATAACGTCAGTGGTTAACTGTGCGATATAATAAATTTTTGGTATATGAAACTAACAATTGTTGGTCGTTTTAGTCTTCTAATTATTCCCGAGTGTGTCGAATTAGTTTAAGTGTTGTGTTAAAGTTTATAATATTATTTTTTTGAGACTGTGTTTCACTTTCTGTACTATATCCCACTCTTCTTCTTTTCCCTCACTGACAGGTTGCAGAATAACAGCAAATATTAATGGATCATTCTATTCAAGAGAAAGTCGACTGGAACTTGGATGTTCTCATAACAGACTTAAAGGTAAACTTTATTTAGGTAAAATGTTAATATACTTCTTTATATGTTCATTATAATCCATTGTGCTCTGGGTAGGTCAGTTTCCTTACACTCTTGTCTCTTTTCTTGTCTCTTTTTCTCTTTATAGATGAACAAATTGATAAAGAAACCCTCCTGCTGGACATCCACTTCCAAAAGTGCACACCACACTGTTGTCTACAAACTCCCAGGAAAAGAATCCTCTTCAGTAAGACTGCTCCGTGGATGTGTCAGGTTAAGCAGTACTGGAACCGAAAGAACTAACGCTCTTTAAAATGTTTTGTGAGTTTATATGAAGAGGAAAGTTACGGTGTCCCTTTTTCACATCCATAACACTTGTTTATTTCTTTTTTTTATAGAAAACTTGTGGATAGACTGATATTTTATCATATAAGTGCGGTCCTATCAACAAGGGTTTAGTAAAATACTTTTTATAGTGTTTTTATGTCGCATCCATAACGCTGGAATTGCCCTTAAGCATTTTACTCCTGCCACTTTGTTAGCTGTATATGAGTTTTTGAAGTGTTAAGTTGTCAAACTATTTATATTTACCTGTGCCACTTTAATAACCTTGTTAAATGTAGGTTAAAATCTAAACTAATGTCATTTATTGATGTTAATTTTCTTTAAATATGTATAAACATATATTTCATCAAAGTGTTTTATATGCCGTTTTATTGTTCATTGAGCATAACATATTGCATGTTTTTATGAATTCTTTTTGTCTTGCATTTTGATCCTTAATAAAACTTTTGATTCTTACTGATGCCTCAAGTAATTCTCTGTGATTTTATTATTATTATTTTTAAACATTTTGGGTTTGTTTTAAATCAGCAATGTAATTTTTAAGCAAAAGTTGATTTAAATAAAACAACCCAGCATGTTGGGTCAAAGATTTAACCCAACTGGCTGGGTTAAAATAACCCAACGCTGGGTTTGTCCATATTTGACCCAACGTTGGGTTACCAAAATAACCCAAATTGGGTTGTTTTAACCCAGCCTTTTTTTAGAGTGTACGCTCTGCAAACGAACAGCGTCTTGTGGTACCGTCCCAAAAAGGTAAAGAATCTCTCTCGCGCACCTTCTCCGGATCTGTTCCACCTATGTGGAATGATCTACCTGCTGCTACAAGATCTGCAGATTCTGTAGCCATCTTTAAGAAACGTCTGAAAACGCATCTATTCCGTCAACATCTGACTGATCTGTTCTGACTCTATTTTCTTCTCTACTCTTTAAAAAAAAAATAAAAAAAAATGAATGAATGAATGAATGGTTCTGTATACTGTGTTAGGTTATATGAGACCCAATCCTCTTTTTTTGATTGCACTTATGCTTTTGTTGTACTTATGCTGTCCCAAATGCTTCCATTGCCTACCCCACATGTAAGTCGCTTTGGATAAAAGCGTCTGCTAAATGACTAAATGTAAATGTAAATGTATGTGCATAGATCAATGATTTCATCCACTTGTTTCATTTGACCTGGTTAAACGTTGTTTATGTTAGAAAGATGGTAAGTACAGAGTCTCCGCAACAGTTCTCATGTTTAATGCATGCGTTTCTGTCTTTTCTGTCAACTATTTAAGCTCTGGTCCATTAATTCTGACGAATACAACTTCGATTTTAAAAAGTAAATGTATTGGTAAAATGTATCCTCCACCCCAGCTCCTCTCACAAAGCTCAATCTCCTGCAGGACCAAGGGGGTGTGCTCTGGGGTCGAGCTGGTTCCGAGCTCGGCACACTTGCCCTGACCAGGGTAGAGGTTCGGATAGATCTGGCGACCTCTGAGCCCGCTTTCTGTACAGCACGGCAAATATGTATAATCCTCATATCCATGCTTTATCATTATTATCCCTGCAACATTGCTGTTATCTGCGCAGGTGAACTCGTGAAGAAGAAATAATTTAGAAAAAATAGATAGTAAAAATAAATGGGCGGGAGTGCATTTTCAGATTCAAACTGAAGATTCGGAGGGCACATGAATTTTATATAGAGAATGACACAAATGTCTAAGCTATTGTCAATTAACACTGTAATATTTCATGAAAAAATAAGCATGGTCATTTTTTATTTTACTGGGACTTTAAATCACTGTATGTACCATGCGCTACAATACACGTGATCACTCTCCACAACATATTTAGGGCTGAATCAAAAAATAATTTTTTTTACCAGTAATTCAGTCATTTACAATACACAAAACAATGTCAGCCCACTGCTTTTCAAGACAAACACACTAACACATACTTACAGACCTAAACTCTCACAAACACGCACACATTTAATACTGACTATCCGGAACATCAGTCTCATTCACACTTTGAGAGCTATTCTGGTCCGCTTCCTGGTGTGACTGAGGCATAAGATATCTCAAGCCCCTTGTCTGCAGCAGGGCACAAGTATACTGGCAGCAAAGGTCACAGCACATCGCTGCTTATATCAATCACTTAGTGATACATGTCTGGTCTTGTGAACATGTTTCAGCTTATCCAGGGTTTATGAATGCATTACTGAAGGACAAGGTGAATGAATGCGTGTCGCAATTTGTGGTAAATGCATTACACCTGTCATACGGATTAGTATACATCCTCCTTCTCATATTTAGAAACAGTAGTACATTTCTAGCTGATAAGCTTTTACTTTCTCTTCATTTGAATCATGCATTGAATGCAGTACAATTATGCAAATTCTCTATTGTTAACTATGTGCAACTTATGTACATATTGTGATAACATTGGTGACATTTAGGTCCCACTTATTATTTCAAAAAAATTTAACCAGATACATGGCATTTATCAAATGTCACTTATGCATTCATCTCAAAATCATGACAGACATCCAAAGCGCTCACTGGACACACTGACTATTTTTACAAGCACGCACTGGACAAGGCTACACAATTTAAGTAATTTCCCCAAATCGTACAAAATCAAACGAACAGAAGGGGTTACAATAATGTATAGTTCACGAGTTCGCCTCGCAAATAATAAGTACGGATGATAGTAGAGAGGGCTCTGAGTTTTGTAGTTCCTGTGAACTCGGAGCGTCCGCCCCTTGTCCGGGGAGAGGGCGCTGGGCCCGGTATGTGCCCGGACTCAGGGACGTTCCCCCCAATTTATACTGAGATTAAAACGGGCTTAAAATGGTGAGGAGTTGGGGTGAAGGAAGGATGCTGTATTCACTGAATCACCTGTTTAGCTAATGCCAGTGCACACACATACTGTTTGTGTGTGTTTTAACATGCAGATCTCCTCCGAAACTGTCACTAAGGTGGTCTCTATTGCTTTTGTAACATGACCCTTGCAACAGAAAATGCACAAGAGGAGAGGGGGAGCGAGTCAGAGAGAACAAGAGAAAGCGGGAGGCCGAACAAAAGCCCCTAACAGCAGTGCTGTCCAGTAGGTAAAAGTGGAGCTATTCGTTCGATTGGTGTGTAATGCATTCTGGGGGCTGGCGGTGGGAGCAGGACGGATGGCGCCATGCTGCTGGCCCACTGATACACTATACTGGCAAAGAGAGCCCAGGGGAAGCAGGCGCTTCAATACACACACACATCCACACAGAGCACCTGCAGGCCAGCTGGAAACCCGAAAGCATCCAAGAGGGTGTTGATGGTTATCACCGCAAGTAAATATATATGATTGTGGCAGGATAAGGAAAGAGAAAGGTGTGTGTATTCTTGTATTTGTGTTTATACTTGTGGTTTTGGGGGTTACAGGTAGGAGTTCATTTACCTCAGTACTGGCACCAAACTTTCATGTATTTGTACAGGGTTTGTGAGCCCCTCCTGCTCTGAAGGTCATCCATGATGTCTTGGAAGTGAGGAATGCCAGATGATCGATTATGATAAAAATACACCTGCAAAGGACACAAACACACCCAGATATAGATACGGAAGGCCTCAAACACTTTATCATCTGTAAGGATAATACTTTCTAGGAATAAAGCCATATAATGTCTAGCAACTTACCTTTACCTTTATTGCTGGAGCTTTGAAGATCAGTCCCCTGTTAAAATGTATAAAATTAATTCAGTACACAACAAAGTTAAAACCTTTAGGAACACTTAGCTGTCTTATATTATCAGTGGCGGTTTTAGGCACGGGCGAACCGGGCAGCCGCCCGGGGCGCCAAATTTTCACGTCACGTGGGGGGCGGCAAAAGCACTTGAAAAAGAAAAACAATCTGCGCCGCTAAGCGGGTTTCTATTATCTATAATATAACTGTCTGTGTGGCAAATTGCCGCCCCTGCTTGCTGAGTAGCGCAGAAGCTGTGTGAAAAGTGTAAAGGGGAGGGGCCGCGCCCGCGATTGACAGTTCACCTCTCCCAAATAGAGCGGACAAGGAGGGGGGTCCACTTAATGGGCTAAAGTCAGTCACCTTCACTTTCTTCCAAATAACGCACATTTCATTCATAATATTAAAGCACTGGCCTATATTTTGCATGTTTTTTTCTGAATTGTGTGTGAAATGGCTAATAAAAAAAAGGTAATCCAAAACGATTATGTGGAGGTGAAGTGGTTTAGTCTTGACTTCTGGTCGTGAGTGACAGTGTTGGGGGGGATGTGAAATCTGTTGATGCAGATAAACACAGCGACAGTGATGGAGAGAAAAAGGTTTAAGCCGTCAGGTGCCCAATATAGGAAAAAATAAAAGTAGAAGAGGAGAAAGGAGCAAAAGATAAAGGTATGCAACTACGTTCTCTCTGTATGATTACGGTAATGTTATCCATGTCATCAATCAAGGGCTAATGTTAATGGGTGGTAACGTTAACTCTGACGTTTGTTAGCCTTCTTGCTATATGATGCTTGCTATGCTTATACAACAATAATTCGGTTTTAACTCAACAAACACGAGATCTAATTTCACCATAAGATTGTGCTTTGCAACAAAACTGTTACAAGTTAATTTATTATTTATTTCCATCATTGGGGTTAATACTGGGCCCTGTAATTAGCCAACGGAATTTACATATGTGTAGGAAGTTTCAAAGACGAACATTTGCTATAAATGTGTTGCGTCACAAAGAATATAATTCGAGGTAGTAACCAAGGAGCTAATTGTTCCTCCCTTAGATTAGATTAATATAGCGTCTAATGAGTCATGACAGACATTTGCCATGTAAGGGCATGTTTATTTAAATTTGCAATTCATAAGAGTTATACTGTAGCCTACTGTCTTTTGATGTCAATTGCAAATTCAGGGGCACTTCTAAAGTATTTTGGAGAATCCTCTGCCACTGGTCAGCCATCAAAAACCATCATCCTCCTTGAATTTATCACTTTTATGGATGATAAGGATCTATCAGAGATCTACTCCAACTTTTGGACTGCTCTCAGGATTGCACTTACTCTGCCAGTCACTGTGGCTCAAGCAGAGAGAAGCTTTTCAAAAGTTGATCAAGTCGTACCTGAGCTCAACCATGTCTCAGGAACGGCTCACTGGCCTTGCTATCATCAGTATCAATCACTCAATAGGGGGCAGATTTCGTATGATGACAGTATTGATGATTTTGCAACAAGGAACGCCAGAAAGGTCAGGTTTTAGTTTGTGTTTTCTGTTAGTGCACTAGTGTAATAATTAGATTTGCTTTTGTGTGATGAAGGATTTGTGCTATTTAGAATATTTATTCTATATTTTATTTGTATATTATTCTTAATATTTTATATTGTTGTTGTTCTCCGCTCGTGTTACATCATGATTGTACATATATTGCAACTTTTATGTACATAGAGTATATTTAAGTTCTGATAACTTATACTGATTTGTGCAGAATTGTGTTTTTAAAATGTTCTGTTGAAGGATTTGTGCATTTGAGAAATATAAGGTTCGTCTTACACTTATATAGTTATGGTAAAACATGGCTGTTTTTTTTTCTCTCTCGTATGGGTGGGAGTAGGTGGGGGGGCACCCAGAGGGGATCTCGCCCGGGGAGTGATTCAATGTAGAACCGCCACTGTATATTATCATATTTCACACATTTTGAAACAATAAAAACACAGCAAAACACAATGGGCCTCATTCATGAAATATTCTTAAATATACAGCATGAGTAAATTTGAGAAATTTGTGCATAAAAAGACCTTCACGATAACTTTCCTCCAGATTCACAAGTACTTGGTAAACGTCAGATTTGATCGAAAAATGTGTGTGTGTTAATGAATTCCTTTCACTCATAAACAGGGTGTGCATGCACTCTAATTCACCATTAGCATAATCCCTGCCTATGATTTACAGCTACGCAAATTACGTATCTAATCAAGGAATCCTCTGGACTTCATTCTCTGGTTTGGCTACATTACATTGCATAGATCCATAAGATACTAATAGGCTTTATGCTTACCAATAAATTAATCAATTTAACTGTGTAAATGCCTTCAGATCTAAAGACTCTTAAGATTTAAAGGTCTATTTCCATCTACATACACCACAGGTCCTCTTGCATGAAATTCTCCATGTTGTTTCTACAGTAGCCCTAAATGGACAAACTGGGGAAGGGGGGAGTGAGCCAAAATACAAAGTACATTGAGGTGAGAGATATTTCATGCAGATTTCAAATACTAACAGCTCAGTCATAAATAGTAATAAATCTAATGCTGAATACAGTCAACAGATTGCATATATTGAATGCATGTTGTTGTTATTGTCCTTTGTGATTTATATTAAGACATCTTCTACTCTTATCAAATACATTCTTTCCTTCACTTCTCTTAATTTGACCACAACTGTATGAATGTGTACTTCAGGTGTACCATCCCCCAATATGGTTTTAATTGAGAAATGGGACATTCACTAGACCCACACTACAGTACGTCATTCTGTCTGCAGCTTAACCACAATCCTCCTGCCTGCTGTGGTGACCGCAAGCAGTCAACAATTCCACACTCAGCATCATACTGCAAAACAGAACAATCAATACACGCGCACACACAAACCACCACCCCGCTGTACATCACATCGATCAATAATTATGTACACCACATAGCTCAACAAAGCAGTTGCGTATATTTCATAAAATGTCTCACGGTACAAATGCATAGGCCTCATTGTGTCTACACAAACATAAAGCCAGAATAATGCCAAATGTGACCCTGGACGACAAAACCAGTCTTAAGCCATGTGTCCACCGAGGCGTTTACGCCTTGTTTTTTTCAATTGGTTTCAACGGTAACGCCATGCTTATATAAAAAGCTATCAGTTGACGTTTTTTTACGCTCATGGCTGATGCTATGCGTTTTTCCCACCATCGGGAAGAGTTGAATAAGCTCAACTTTGAGCAGAACGATGCCCCTGAAGGGGCGTTTTCAGTCGAGTAAATTCGCCTCGGTGGACACAGCCCCTTAAGGGTCAATTTTTCAAAATTAAGATTTTTACATCACCTGAAAGCAGAAGAAATAAGCTTTCTATTTATATGTGGTTTGTAAGGATAGGACACTATCTGGCAGAACAACAACTATTTACAAAGCTGGAATCTGAGGGTGCAAAAAAGCTAAATATTGAGAAATTCGCCTTTGAAGTTATTAAACGGAGGCACTGTTGCAGGCCATCCACTCACTAAAATAAAGTTGTTATACATTAACGGGGGGAAATCGTTACTCAATATCCTAATGATTCTTTGCGTAAAAGAAAAATATGTTTTTCTACCCATACCTTGTATTTTTGGCGATTAATAAAATGTTCCCGTGCTACTTAAGACTGTTACTGTTGTCCAGAATCCAAATGTATGACAATCTATAAGCTGTCTGGCAGCCGTAAAGCTATGCTTTACATTTCATGCAACAAATAAACTTGTTTTACAAATACCACACAGGTTTAAAATCAATGTTTATATATACACGCCCAACCCCAGTTTTAAAATCATCCAGCTGGCCTACAGCATCGCTGAAGAGAATTAAACTGCAGGTCTGTCAGCCAGACAACAGGTTGCTAGCCATCTTCTGCAAACTGGTCTTTACTTAAAGTCACAGTGAAACGGAAGCTGCTATTGACTTCTTTTCCTTGTAGTAACCTGTATCTGCTTCTGAAAGCGGGACTTCATTTTGCCCTTCCCTTTTTTTGTTTGTTGATAATTGGGCCTGGAGGGGAGGGCTGAAAATGCCAGGCCATTGGACAGTCGGAACAATCCCACCTCTTTGTTTCTGATGTCATATGATGAAGAGTTGTTGTTGAGAGGGGGATAGGAGCTTAACGTTTTTGATTAAAGAATAAAAGTGCAAAGGAATTTCAAAACAATAAAGGTGTGCACGGATAAATCATTTATACTAATCACTGCAACACTGTGTAAAACACTCCAGTTTGATTGCATGGTGACTTTAAACACACCACTCACAAAACAAAATGAAAAGAACGCATTGTGAACTTTAGCATACACACATGCCCTCACCGCATGTGCAGCCACATTTCATGAGTCTGAAACATCTTTTCTACTACTTCACTGCACAGTTTTGTGTTGGTTATAATTACAGTGAGGATAGAATTAGGCCTTTTACTCCTATTTATGCACTTGGCAATGCGCACACCACGCTTAAGCAGGGTGTCAGGATTTCACACTGTTTATTGATCCTAATGATGCCTGTTCAGTGTTCATCCATTCAATTATAGTTGTATTATCAACTTAGTATTATATTCACTTGTTGGGTCAGGTTATGTGAAGTAGAGCCTTTTAGAAACAGACTTTCCCCTCACAGCCCCATACTAACATTAGTAGTTGTATACCCCCCTCTCTTGGCTAAATTGTATTACAGCAAGCAAGCAGAAAGCGCAAAAGATGAATGAGGAAAAGGACACGCAGCGTGATTATCTACAGATATCTTCAGTGATCAAATAAAATGGCTTATTAAGCCTATAGGAATTATATCACTTCGTTTGAAATCTATCTCAGAGACTCATATGCATTTTCTAAGAATAGCGCGGTGAGGCATTTGAGGCAATGACATCAACATTATTCTTCCTCTTTCACAGAGTTTGAAATGAAGACGTCAGGAGAACAAGCGGCGATCACATCAAACTCTTCATTTAACGTGTAACTCAATGTTATCTTTCTTGGCGCAGTTTGTATCTGTTTTACGGCTTGAAAGAGACACACTTTGAAGTCTAATTTAGTTTTTTTTGTTGAAACAAATCGCTATGGCTTTACAGTTTTGCGATGCCTTTTGGGTAAGTCTTTGTTTAATCATCTTACACTAAGGCTATAAATCGATCGTTCTTCAATAGCCAACTCGACCCCCATGTGTTTTATGAACCTGAAATATTCCGGATGTTTATGTAACAATAAAGTATTTTTTATTTTGTATAATTAAGGGACAGCTCCACTCTAAACTTGCTTTAGGTTCTTGCTGTTTCATTCAATTTTCACATGTTTACAAAGATGCTTCCTCAATACATAGAAAGTCTGTCAAAATATACCCGTATGATTGATGGTTATTACAGGATAGCACAGTGGGGTGTCTCTGTACAGTATATCACATTGTGTTTATATTCCAGGGTGCTGACTTTACTGACCAATCAGGTTTTGATGCCATTGCACAGAGGTTGCAGGATGGCAGACACATGTGCAAAGATGTGGAAGAACTGTTGAAAATGAGGTATGAACCAGTCTTCTCTCTATCTGTTTGTCTGTGAATGTCTCTGTGTGATTTCCTCTGTCACTCACACAGAGCAATGGCTGAGGAGAAATACGGAAGAGAGCTTGTGGCAATTGCTCGGAAAGCAGAAGGCCAAACCGAGATTGGGTAAATTAGTTTTATAAACCTATAGTGAACCTGTAAAGAAGTGCAAATGTACTGTATAGCAGGTGGACTCCTCTGAAATGAAATGAGATTTGAATTCAATAAATGACTGACAAAGTATTAATAAAACTACTAAAACTAATCATCTCACTAATAATGTACATATTAACCATACTCAATACTGTACATAATAAGCATACTCCATATACTCCATAATGCATTCTATACAGATTCCCTAAAATACGCAAAATGTTTATATCCTGCAACTTTTACTTTTTGTTTTTATTATGCTTTCTATGTGTTCGCCCAGAACATTGAAGGCATCATTTGACAAGATGAAAGCTGGTATGTGAAATTATATATAATTCTCTTTGCAACTCACCTTGAATTACAAAATAATTGTTGTAATGTCCTGAATTTAAGTTGCATTGTTTTCTAGAAATTGAGAAGACAGGAAATCTGCACATCCAGCTGTCTGAAGGGATAAGGGAGGATGTCCAGAAAATCGAGGCATTTCGAGAACATCAGAGGGAACAAAAAAGAAAGGTGAAAAATATATAAAAAATAAAACCAATTGATGAATGGTTATTAATATGGTTAGTGAGCAGGAGGAAGGAAGCAGTCACTTTTTTAAGTGGTTTTATTCTTTAGCATATGTGGCTATTTTTGTAAGCAGAGGGTGTTATCTTGATCTTGAATGAAATAAATAATCATAATAAAACATGTTAACTATCTTCCTGCCCCAATTAGCTTGAAGAGATTATTGAAAAGCTTCAGAAGCCAAAAATGGTGTTGCACAAGAAGACGATGGAGGTAAGATCTAAAATCCTTTACTTCCGTTTAACCCATAGATGTAAGTACTTATTCAGGGCCCTAATGACGTATAATTCTCATAACTCTTTTACCCAAATTGAAGTACCAGACAAAAAAAGGAAGAAAGGCAGAAACTGAAAGCAGAAATAGAAGCCCCTATCCAAGGTTAAATTTGCAGAATTGAGATAATTACAGTGCACGAAAAGTAGATGCAGTGCTTTATATTATAAGAATCTGCAGATTATTTTGACTATTTTGACAATACATTGAAAGAATGTATAGATAGAAAAGACAGTTAAGGATGCAATAACCAAATGTTTGTTGGTAGATGTGTAGATATATTAAGACCTGAACTTCCTGTGGTTTACAACACAGAAATACCACATGTACCAACACTGCTGTCACTTTTTCTTCACTCGTGTCACAGTATCACTTAGTTAAAAATCATTCTCTCTATGTCTTTCAGTCAAAAAGGTTGTATGAACAAAGATGTAAGGAAGCTGATGAAGCCGAGCAAGCATCGGGGAAGAAGACAAATGTGACCTCCTCCACCCACCGGCAATCAGAAAAGGTGTGAGGTTTCTGAACTAATAGCGATTTTCCACCAGGTCCCTACATGCAACTGGTCACCATCTGGCCAGTTGATAGGAAAACAACTTAACAAACCATTACAAAATACTAAACCATAATTTAATATTTCTGTATGCTCAACGTGCATCAAATTAATACTTTTAAATAATAATCTTCTAACCCATCCATGACTTATCTGCAACTTTGAAAAAAAAAAACGTGGAAGAGTTACTATTACAATGTCCTTATAATTACATGTCATTAAGTGTGTAATGTTGCTGTGTGTTAATAGAAAGCAGTCTGCAAAGTTATAGAGCCGAAAGTGAACGAGTAATAAAGTTTTTGGCTCGGGAAAAATGGAGTCGACTCTGAATCACACGAACGATTTCAATTCTTGGTCGGATTTGCATTTGCGTCACTGTGTAATGCCCGCCTACGTTCCATTTGCGACACTGCAAGTGGTAGACCAATCACAGCAGACTAGACCATATGACCAATCAGATCAGAGTAGGCTGACAGAAAGGAGGGGATTAGACAGACGAATCGCCGAACGAATGATTTGAGTCAGTCAAGAAGTGAGGAAATAGCAACTGCATATTATTTAAACATGAAAGTGTTTTTACACCGTGTATGTACATAAACGTTTTGTTGGACACTCCATAAACCAAATCAGGACCTCAAAAACACAAAATATTTACCCTTCAACAGTTATTTAAACGGATAGCCATTTTAATTTTAAAGCCTTGTGAAATATCACAGTTTGTCGTCACAGTAAGGCCAAAATGGATTAAAGAAAATCAAGCTTGATTCAATATGACTAAGACAACTTCCTTTTTTTATGTGACTTTTAGCATTGTTCAATTATTTAAAGGTTTCATTTCAAAGAAATAGTCACTGTCATGAGTCATGAGTTACTATTACTATTATAGTTTTTGGGTTTTGCCAAATAACAACCTACGATGTCTCAATTTTAAACGCCTTGGGAGGGAGAATGTGTTGCAACCACAATGTTTAGATTTCAAATACAATATTCAATTGACTTCAAAAGTTGTATTACTTGTATGTTGTAGGTGCTGAGCAGGGCCCGTTTATGCAGACAAGCAGCCAACTTTGCAGGTTTGTGCTTAAAACACCTCTGTTGTTATTATCATGTCAGCAGCTGCATAACAGATCCAAAGTAATGAAATTCTGCTCTGGGAAGAGATACAAGTTAGAGGGCTATATAAAGTGTCCTCGCTGTGTACTGTAGATGTTTTTTTAGTTGGATTATAACAACACCGAGTACTAATCACACTTATTTCAGAAAAGCAGTATATGTGGAATGTTGAACAGCTAGAAAAAACTCGGCAGGACTGGGAGAGCACATACAGAAGTGTGTGTGAGGTACAAAGCACACATCATAAAACAAACATACATTTAGAACAAACACCACATCTATAATTAGAACAAATAGAGTCTATCAGGATGAATCAGAGCTTCAGTACTTCTTTTAGGTTCTGATGAAAGAGAGAGAGAGACAACATATCATAGACATGTGTTAAAGCAGGCACCATATATACTGATGTAGTGTTTATTTTAGTTAAGTCTGCTGAAAGCAATTTTACAAATAAATGGATGTTTGTATTTCTGCATCTTGTTGCAGGTGTTTCAGCAGCAGGAGTGTGAACGCATTAATATCTTGCGCTGTGTGTTATGGAATCACTGCAATTTGCTGTCTGCGCAGTGCGTGAGGGCCGATGAGGTAAATTCTTTTCTCTGTAATTTACATGTAGTCAAATTATTTACAGGTGTTTTTTTGACTTTTTAACGACCTCAGCCTCCTTAAGTACACAGTTGTTTTTCGTTGGTAGTGCTATGAGGAAGTAAGGAAGGTTTTAGAGCAGTGCGACTTCATTGCTGACAACAACTGTTTCATTGAGATGAAAAAGACACACTGTCATCCACCAGGTACACTTAATCATCATTATGAATCACTTTAGCAGCCAGTAACTGAAATGTTTAAAGGATGGTCAGGTGAAAATATAAATAAAACATTCTTTGAAAGTACCAGTACTTTAATATTATTACATTTATAACCCCTCCTATGTGTTTCTTCAGCTCCCTTAGAGTTTCAATGCTACAGTGATGTGGATTCTAAAGAAGGTGTCAGGAGGGTAGAAATGAAAAGGTAAACATCTGAACCACCTAAACACACAATATTAATAATGATTGTTACTTTATATGTAGAACATGGTTGTACAACTGTTTTTAATGACATATTTGAATCCTCTGCAGATTATCTATCAGGCTTCCAAGGGTGATGCCCTCTTGTGGTCAGTATTAGTGCTGTAAATCTATAGTACACTCTTAAAAATAAAGGAGCTTTAAAGGTTCTTCACAGCGATGCCATAGAAGAATCATTATTGGTCTCATATACATCTGAACATCTCTTTTTTTAATTTTTATAATCTCAAGAACCTTTTTTCACCACAAAGAACCTTTTGTGAAACAGAAAGGTTCTTCCGATATTAAAGGTTCTTTATGAAACCAAAAGGTTAATCTATGGCATCGAAGAACCTTAGGAAACATCTTTTTTCTTAAGAGTGTACCTGTAATGCTTTTACAACACAGATTAGCATTCAGAATTATCAGCAAACTCTTTAACTTTATGAAATACTCATTGATAACGTTCCATCACAGGATCTCCAGAAGCAGACAGGAATTCAGGAGCAACATTTACACCTGCTGAAGAAAGAGGAGATGTGGCTGAAAAGTACTTGGTGTTGTATGATTTTAAAGCTAAGGTACGTCATTTTGTGACATTTGCATTGAGGCTTTCTTTTTTAGGTAGGTTTTGAGCCCCACCAAAGCGTGTATTGCCTGTGACTTCGTGTATGTAGAATCACTGATAATTTGTGTTTTAAAACACAACAATGGTGTTTTGCTTGTTTTAATTCAGACACTTCAGTTCAAGTCTTCTAAACCTCTCAGCTACAGTTGACTTAAGTTTTGAAGTTAATTTGTCAAAATTATTTTGTGAAACAATTTAAACATTATAATGACTTGAAAGAGGGTGAGGGTATGTTCTAAGTATAATTTATGAAAAGCTGTTTAGGCCTTAATTATTGAAATGACTCTTACAAACACTAGTGAAATAAAAACATCAATCGAACTTAGTGAAATTCATAAATAAGTATTACGGAAATACCTCTTACAAAAACACTAGTGAAACAAACACATCGATCTGCAAAAGTAAAATTCGCTCTCTTCAACTACACTGAAATTTTTCATCAACTATACCTGAAATACAGTATGTTGCCTCAGTCGTGCACTAGTTTATTGCATGCATGTGAATTAATTTCACAAGTGTTTGTAAAAGGTGTATAGTAATACACGTGAATGATTTTCATTGGTGTTTGTAAAATACATATTGGTAATACATGTGAATGATTTTTGCTAGTGTTTGTAAGCTGTATTTCATTCATACATATGAATGAATTTCACTAAGGTAGGTCGATGTTTTTATTTCACTAGCAGTTATAAGAACTATTCAAGTAATACATATGGATAAATTTCACTAAGCTCGTTCAATATTTTTATTTCACTAGTGTTTGTAAGAGTCATTTCAATAATTAAGGCCTAAACGACTCCTCCTAATAATTATGTATTTTACTCCCTGTCCTGTTTTCAGGAAGTGGATGAACTGTCTATCAGTAAAGGAGAAATTGTCATGGTAACTGGGCAGGGTGAGGATGGGTGGTGGACAGCATGGAAAGATGGCATATCAGGGTTGGTTCCTGGAACATACTTGACCAAAGTCTCATCGAGTTGCACACATCTCACCTCTCATTCTCGTGGGAAATCCATCAAGTGGAACTAAGCAGATCTGTACAGAATATGATATAAAAATAAACAATCACTAGACTTAAAGTAAAGATTATCTGTGATTTGGACTTATACTGACAGGAATGGAGCGCTTTTCCACGATCACGCCGAACAATTCCAAGCACAGTCTGAAACATTTAAAGTTATGTTTCCATGTGAGCCTGGCACGATTACAAACTGTGCTCGGCTTGGAATTTTCAGCTCAGTTGTCTAATCGTACTAATTAGCACCGAATTGTGCAAAGAAATGCACGAAGAGTCATTACAGCTCAGTCAATTTTGGTACGAGGCAGCGCGTGACGCATTTGTGTTTACATTCTAAAAATTTCCGTACTCAGCTTTGCGGTGGAAAATGAAACCATATACGTACCAGCTGACATGGATCGGCATGGAGTGGAAAAGCGCTCTAAGTTTATTTGGCCTGCACTTGGCATTATTTTTGATGGAAATGTACCTAACAGTATAATCAAGTATTCTCATTGGGCTTGAGAATATTAATTACTTTTTGACATAGTATTACATACTATCCCTTTCATAATGGGTATTGTGACAGTGTTTGACATCAACCAATCACATTCAGACTTGACCAAACACATTCAGAAGTTAAATATGAATGCCATCAATTCAAGTTACTGATAAACCTTCAAAAGTATGATTGTTCCCAAGGGATTTTTTCTTTCATAAATTTCTTAACATCCAATTGAAAATGCTGAGAGCTTAGCCTACTTAAAAATATTAATCTGGAGAGGGTTAGAAGATAAATTCCAGGACATCGAATATACCATGGAACAATGTAAAGAGAGTAATCAAGTGAGGAATATAGGCCACAACAGTGACATTAGTAAGACCAGGACATCCCACTAAAATTGATGAGCAGACCAGGAAAAAACTGGTAAGGGCAAAATTTTAAAGAATTGAAACAATTTAGGGCAAGTACTGGTTCCTTATTACATGTGACAACAATCTCCCAAATTCTTCATATGTCTTGGCTATAGGGGATAGTAATTTTATAACCAAAACCAACATCCAAGACTGGCTAAAATTAGCAAAAAATACATGAAATCTCCCGAGACCATGTGAAATAATGTTATGATCTCAATCAAACTTTTTGGCCATTACAACAAAAGATATGTTTGAAGAAAAAAACAGAACATCACCAATCAAATTCCATTGAAAAGTAGTTAGAAGGCTTTTGCAAGGAAGAACAGCAAAGTATCGTAAGTCAAGATGTGCAAAACGTATTGTTTATTAAGCCTGCTACAGTCTGTGGGATTTCAGCAATCTTCAGCAATCAGCAATATAATGTCAGGTCATACTTCGTGAAATATGATCTAACCATCTTGGGAACGATATGCATTTACGCTGTACACCTCCTGAATCTTAGGTTAGGTCATCAGCATGTTAACAAACACAGCAATATATGAATCACACTATGGCAGTTGTGCTTTTCATGTGTGCTGGAAAAAAAGAAGAGGTGGCAGCAGAATAGAGACACATTATTATCTTTTTTTTCGTCTCATGCCGTTTAACTTTTATGGCCTGAAATGATTGCAGGCTGTCTTTGATAGCAAGACCCTGACAACGGCCGTCTTTCAGTCTCTCTCACTGTACAATGTTGGACCAGTGTTTAGGCGCCACAACCACAGAAATCGCCACTGTTGACATCTTTCGTCAGTAGCAGGCTTTACCCACAAAGACTGCATGCTGTGATCAAATTTGGAGGTGCTTCAACTATGTATCAGTTTTGAAATGTGTGTACACTTATGCAGCCTGTTTATTGTCAATTTTTTTCTTTTCATTTTTCCCTCTAAAGTATTCTTTTTGTAATTCACTTAAATATATAGGTTGCAATTTCACAATTAAGGTGGAACAGGTTCTGACATGATTAATTTTGATAAAAAATGTTTACATAACAAACACCTACAATTCTAACATAGGTGTGTAGACTTTTTAGATCCACTGTGTAAGTATTATATACTTTATATGAGAAGTAATGGAACAGTCAAATATTTGCCTCTGCCCCTCATGTGACTATTTTGCATCATCCTTTGCATTACAATTTGTTTTCCCATTTGTTTTTGCATTGATACAAAGTAGATGAAATTGCCAATCAATGAATTTTTACACGTGAACAGGGTTTGATGACTCTAAAAAAGTATAAATGCTTATTTTTTTTATTTGAATTCTGATTATATTGTGAGGAAAAACACAATTAATAAATATTGATCACAGTCACTGATACAGACATTAAAGCAGTTGAAAATATATAAAGATTAATAAGATCTACAATGTTAAATGAAAAACAAAACTTATAAATCTGTGCAAAAATATTTTTGGTCACACTTCAGTAAAAGGGGCAATTCTCGCTATTAGCAAACCATTAACTACAACTTTTTAACTATTTATTAATAGTTAGTAAGGTAGTTGTTAGGTTTAGGATCTTAGTATGATAAGGGATGCAGAATATGTACCTTATAAGTATAAACAGCCAATATGCCAATAATAGGCACGCTAATAACAACAGGTTAATAGTGAGAACTACCCCCTACACTGAAGTGTTACCATATTTTTATAAAAAATATAACTTCAACTTCTTCACCATCCCAATATAACTTCACCATCCCATTTGTCATTAACATTGCATCAATTTTGTGACATATTCAAGAGGCCTGACCACTAAATCATATTAAAACTCAGCTTAAATGAATGAGTAAATGAATAAAAATGTAAATATTGTATATTTTGTATATTGTAAGTGTAAATATGAATATCTTCATACACATGGTAGTTCATAAATACCGACAACTGTTTTCCCACCCCATATTTTAAGTAAAAATGGAATTCATAAACAGTGTCAGTGTAAGTGATTGCTGCATTATGACATTAACATTTTTGCAGTTACCAAAATCAGACTTGGAACCGCAAATTAAAGGAATAGTTCATCCCAAAATAAAAATGTGTTCTCCTAAATATAAAGGAAGATGATCCGCAGCTGTTCGCGAATCGGTCTAGGGACAATTCATTTGCATGATTCAGAGTCTACTCCCTGTTTCCAAGACAATAACTTTGTTATTCATTCACCTTCGGATTTAGAACTTGGCAGACTGCTTACTTTCAAACACGACAACATTACACTGCATGAAATGTAATTTTCATGATCTCATGTTATTTTCTCTTAAAGTATCTTCAACACACTTAACATGATGTTTAATTAACAAAGTTCAGGAGGAGTCGAAGGAGCAGATAATCAGTCAGGTTGATCCCCTATCAGCAATCACTACATCTACCCTATCAGCTCATGCAAGCTCTCCCATAAATAGACAAAGCTGTCTTACCTGCATAATCTCTACAAGTATTTACCATGTCAGAAACCCCGACCCCATTGGAATGACAGCCGTTCAGTTCGATTCCATACACGCTGCATAAATGTGGTGCAGACACATTAGTACGCTATTACCAATAGCTAAAACAGAGACTTTTTGTGCCATAGGTATTTATTAACATTCGCGTTATCTTTCTCATTTTTAAAAGAATAAAAGTCTATAATTGTAAAAAGTCATGTACTTAATGTGTAGCATGCAAAACCAACACTAAAAGCATTTAAATTTACATTTAAAATGTCTTTCATTTAATTCTGAAACTTTTTTCTAAACTCACTTCACCCTATTTTCCGTTGTTAAGTGAACATTTGCATATATTACTAGCTAACAAATCTGAGTTTTCCATAAACATGTTGAGAGTGTCTTAAAATGGTCTTGACTGACTTGCCCTTCACAGAAGAGATGAAGATTATCGTGTTTGTTGTTCTCCTGTCAGCTAATTGTAAGCTGATAATAGCTCTAAAAAGAAAGCATTTTTATTTAAATGATGCCAAGTCGTGGAGTGATGCTCAGAGTTATTGCAGAGAGCACTATGATGACCTGTCTAGTGTTGACAGCCTGGATGAAATTGCAGGGTTAATCATGGCATTGAATACGTATCCTTTCAGCTGGATTGGTTTGAGTAAGTTTTCTGCAAACTATTGGCAGTGGAGCGACGGAAGCAGTCAACGATTTTTCAATTGGGGAATTGGTCAACCAAACGATCCATTTAATGCCTTCTGTTCTCTGATTTCTAATGGCAAGTTGTTTGACAACTACTGTTCTGTTCCTTACCCTTTCTTCTGCTACAAGTGGGAGCCCGAACTGATTGTGATCAGAGAGAAAAAGAGCTGGGAGGATGCATTACAGTACTGCAGGACCCGTCACACTGATTTGGCCAGTCTGCCGTCATATTTACATCTCACCCAAGTCAACAAAATCATTGCAATGATTGATTCACCCAGTGTGTGGACAGGTCTTCGGTCCCTATCAGGCTCATGGTTCTGGGTAAGCGGAGAGGCTTTGGGAGACAAGGTCTTGCTGCCAAGTTGTCCAGCCGATCACTCTTACTGTGGATCTCGAAACCTGAAGACTCGGAGTTGGGAGAACAGAGAGTGTATGGAGAAACTTTACTTTGTCTGCTATTAAAGAAGTGGGTAAGTACCAAAGCATAAAGTTAAACTGATACAGTATGTGTCCTCGCTGTATTGGTGGAGATGGTGGTCTAGTGGGTTAAACCATTGAACTATTAAATCAAAAGGTTGCTGGTTTGATCCCAGCAACCACCACCAGTGTGTCCTTGAGCAAGACACTTTACTCCACGTTGCTCCAGGGGGATTGTCCCTGTAATAAGTGCACTGTAAGTCGCTTTGGATAAAAGCGTCTGCCAAATGACTAAACGTAAATGTATTGGTGGTATGCGATTACATGTTCTGACAGTACACTGACAGACAAAAATGTTTAAAAACGTTCCTTTATGAACCTTTATGGGTATACAACATGTAAAATATGTATAGGCTGATATAGCCTATGGAGATATTGTGTACCCTGAGGACAAATTGTGTACAAGTTAAATATTAGGGGTACAAAACATACTGTAAAAGAACCTTACCATACCAATGACAGAAAAAGGACAGTTTTCTGACAGCGTACAATTGAATTCTGCATGTATAATTCCTAATGTAATTTATCCCAAAGTGTGTTTTTCACAGGATTTAAGAAGATCACAGGAGGTTATTTATCCCACCACAAATATTAAAGTGAATATGTTCCTGCTTTCATCAATCAACTCATAAGTAAGGGAAACCGGACCAAATGGAAGAAATTTGGCATACATGATTCTGTTAATCTAAGAAAACAATGTTTTGTATACTGTCTGTAAGAATTTGCATAACACTAGTTAGAATTTTGTCTAAACTGAAACCAACTGCTGAAATTAAACTCCAGCACAGAAAAATTGTAATCCCTCGAATGCCATATTATAAAAAAATGCTCTTTAAATTCCAGAGTAAAATATACAAACTGAGAATAAATACTTGAAATAAGCAAAAGCTTGAATGTCTTTTCCTCATTTTCTAAATAAAAGTAAGGATTGAATGAAAACAACCTAAAATGTATGTACACAATTATTTGTTTATTTGATTATTAAACTATGCAAAACATATTTTTGTTTTCAATATATTTAATCAAGAGAATGACTGCTTGATGGACATTTTTATTCACTCAATAAAGTATATTTTAGTCATGGAGTTAAGCAAAATTTGCAGATTCAGAATGATCCCCTTTAAATTCTAATGTCGATACCTTCCTATAGGGTAATGTGGGGAAAGATGCCCCCTGAAGTACAATATCCATAAACTGGAAAGTGGGGAAACCGGGGTTATCACTAATCTGTGCTGCTATTGCACATTTTGTATACTTTAATTGCGTTTGTTACATTTACATTCTCTAGACAGAGCAAAAAAAGCTGTTGTATACAATTACAATTTACTTTATTTTCATTGTACAAGAGTACAACAAAATTCTGTCTGGTGAGTCTGTTACTAAAACAGCTTACATCGACCAACAATAATTTACAAACAACATTTACAACAAAAATAAAGTTCAGGTTATGTCATTAGCTTGAGGGTGTAAGTGCAAAGGGTGAAATAGAGGACACAGCTCTTAGAAAAAAGATGTTTCTCAATCTGTTTGTCTGTGCTGTAATAGTCTTATACCTCCACCCTTGGGGTAGGGGGTCAAACAGTCCATGGCCAGGGTGGCTGGGATCTGCAGCAATGTTTCTAGCCTTTTTCTGGAGGCGTTCTTCATAAACCAATTCCAGGTTTGAAAGTGGATCCCCGACAATCCTCTGTGCAGTCTCGCACGTTGTCAGGCTATAATCCAGGTTTCAGTGGCACCAGCACAGTGAATGCAGCCTGTAGTCCCGATGCATAAACTGAGTGTCATCCGGTGATCCACAGGACCACACCGTTGTCAGATCTCGCTCAGTATCAGGAGCTCTCCTAACCAACAAAGCATGCCCTCACTAACTAGCTCTATTAACTCCCCCACTAACTAGCTACCTGTCTTCACCGCCGGAGACACTAATCATCTCGATCGGCCGACCCCCAAGAGTAGCATCCAACAGCCTTTTTATCAGCCTTTTAAACCGCATCACCTGTGCACTTCAATTACCTTAGTCGCCACCCCCTCATTAACTCCAGGACACCTCCACCCTACTCCCTTACATCACAGTATCCATCGTTCATGCATTTGCAAGCGTCACGCCATATGAGAAAGGATCAAAACAGCACAAAGAAATTACCGATGCGATCACCTATCACTTATTCAAAGACATGATGCCTGCATACATCGTCAGTAAAGACGGCTTCTGAAATCTTATAACAAACACTCGACAAAAGATACCAGCTGCCCTCTCACACTCATTTCATACGAGTTGGTAACCCCGAAATGTATGAGAAATTTAAGGCGGGCGTTGAAAACTGGTTTAAGCAGGTGAAATACGCCATGACCACAGATATGTTTAAAAGAAGCTTTAGCATTATGGGGACTTTCTGAAGAGCATAAAGTGTCTTGCACAACAGAAAATGGATCTAATATAGTCAAGGCCGTCACTTTAAACATCTGGACACGATTGCAGTGCTTCGGACACAGACTACATTTGGCAATTGGTAAGTTAGACTTTCTATTATATATTTTTATTATACTTTTCATATTAGGACTTTTTATAGGGCATCATTATTATTAAGAAACAAGTTGTGCAAAGCTGTTTTGTACTTATTGTACTACTGTAGTATTTGTACTATGTTAGTTCATGGTGCATTAACTAATGTTAGCAATGACAACGTCTGATTTTAATAATGTATTCGTAAATGCTAAAATTATGCAATGAACTAACATTAATAAATGCTGTATTAGTTCATTGTTAGTTCATTTTAGCTAATGCATTAATTAATTGTTAACAAATAGCACCTTATTGTAAAATATTACCCAGTAGTAGAAGTAGATTGTGGGACATTTTTCCCACAGTTTGAAAAAAGGAAGATGTTAGCCGAAGCCCAGGAAGAACTTCAGCTTCCCCAACATGCCCTCATAACATCGTGCCCAACAAGATGTGGCTCAATGCAACAAATGATAGACAGGGTTTTGGAGCAGCAGAGGGCATTGTCTCAGGTCCTTTCAGCTGACCGTAAAACAAGACACCTAGTACCACAATGGCAAGACACAGATGTTCTA
Organism: Triplophysa bombifrons; assembly: GCA_029783895.1. Classification (NCBI taxonomy): domain Eukaryota; kingdom Metazoa; phylum Chordata; class Actinopteri; order Cypriniformes; family Nemacheilidae; genus Triplophysa; species Triplophysa bombifrons. The sequence continues at coordinate 20,794,704 of CM056448.1, forward strand.
GAATCTGTAAGCAAGGCGTTTGGTCCACTTCAGGAGTTCACAGATGCCCTTTCCAGGCAAAAATCCATGGAAGTCCTCTGGAAGCTTCTTCAAAATGACATCAGCCATGCCAGCATGGTCATTACACCTCTCTGCCGCCACACCCTAACCCCTTGGTCTTCAATGACCTTTTTACGGACAGGGGTCCCTCTACGGGCAGGTAACGAGGTCGTCGGGATGCCGACAGATGCCTCCCTGCAGGGTTGGGGTTCAGTGTGCAACGGGCACGCAGTGTCGGGGCGATGGACCCCGCCTGCGCTGGCATATCAACTGCCTAGAGTTGCTGGCTTTGCTAATTGCACTGAAGAGGCTACAACCTCTGGTGCAGGACAAGCAGGTGCTGCTCCGGCTGGACAGCACAACTGCCATAGCGTATATCAACCCCACGGTGGCATTCGCTCAAAGCAGTTAACATGACTCGCCCGACGCCTCCTCCTGTGGAGTCAACAGGTAATCAGCTCCCTGTGAGCCACACATATCCCAGGCGACCTGAACCAGACAGCCGTGGCACTCTCTCGTCAGTCGACACCTCGCGGATGACCTTCCCTAGGTGGACCTCCACCTTGGGTAAACTACTTTAGTCCGCACATATTCCCATAAGAGATTGTGATATGGCACATCGCCGTAGCACTTTCCATAGGAACCCCATCTGTCGGTTCGAGACAACGTCGAGAGACCGACAGAAAGGGAACGTCTTGGTCACGGATGGAACCTCAGTTCCCTGCAGGAGGGAACGAGACGTATTGTCCTTCATGACACAACGCGTACCGCCCGCTGCAACAGTCGTGAGAGGCTCTCAGGGTCCACAGCCCAAAGGTGAATGAATGCCGCACGCCGTCTCCCTTTTATATCCAGATGTCCTGGGGCGGTGTCCGGCATGTAAAATTTCATTCGCCAATATCATTGGCCTTTCCTAAACTAGTCAGAAGTTGATAGGTTCTCAAAGGTGAACCCTATCTGTCGGTTCGACACAACGTCTCGTTCCATCAGGGAACTCAGGTTACATCCGTAACCAAGATGTTTTTTTGAAGCCTTTTTATGACATGTGATCATATGCTCCTCTGACTCAAACACATCAGCATCAGCCTTTAAGGAACACTTTACTCAAAAAAAAAATATTCTATCATCACTTGCTCACCCTCCATGCCTGTATAAATGTCATTGTTCTGCTTGACACAAAGGATGTATTTGGATGAATGTCAGTAACCAAACAGATCTCATCTCCCATTTACTGCCATAGCAGGGGAATTAAACACTGTGGGAATCAGTATGAGACCTGTTTGTTTTTATCGTTTTTATCATTTATGTTTAATATATATATTGCACTTCACATTACAATTAAATTTACATTAGTCTTTCTATCACTGCAAAACTTTCAGTTTCCTCCATACTCCCCTTTGCAATTCATTGCTGTATGGAATTAGGCCTACTTAACATGCAGTGTTTCGATCTGAGGTCAGTATTGTCAAAGACGGGTTATATCAATTCAATTCAAGTTTATTTATATAGTGCTTTTCACAATGTGCATTGATCCAAAGCAGCAAGTGTAACTGCTGCTGTCGTTTTTGTATTAAAAGCTGCTAATATTTGTCAACTTTAAATGGAGTCATTTTGTATTAGTATGGATCTATATAGACTAACATATATATCTATATAATCTAAATAATCCCTTTAATAATCTAAATAATAATTTACTTTGATTTAATTTGATCACACCTCCAGGGTTGGGGGTTCGATTCCCGCTTCCGACTTGTGTGTGTGTGGAGTTTGCATGTTCTCCCCGTGCCTCGGGGGTTTCCTCCGGGTACTCCGGTTTCCTCCCCTGGTCCAAAGACATGCATGGTAGGTTGATTGGCATCTCTGGAAAAATTGTCCGTAGGGTGTGAGTGCGTGAGTGAATGAGGTATTTATTACATCACAAAATAAATGATTAAAATGTTTTCCACTTGTTTATTGTGTTAAGAAATCTTTATTGATTTTAATTTAATATTATAGCTATTCTTAACTGTCATGATTAAGATTTTTTTCAATGAATTGGTTCACTCGACATGTATAGGTGGCAATTTGAACCTTTATTAAAGGTCAAACTTCTGTTTTCTTCTGTAGTCTCGCGGTACAAAGGTGTGCAAGCGTTGAACAGATCGTGCAGTGTCGTAAATCGTCGCAAAACAGAATTAACGTTTGCGCGTTTTCTACTACGTCATTATGCGCATGCGCGGCCGGATCGTGCAGGCATCACGGATCGTGTTCCGACAGGGTATCTCAAAAAATCAGTGCGTTTTATAGAGGAGGGGCAAAGGCCAAAGAGGATATACAAACATGCACGGTATGTTGAAAATACAGCGTTTTTAACCTTAAATCGTGTATACACATTACATTACATCTTAAACATAATATAATATTCGTTATAGCCATTTGACCCCTTTAACGATTCATTCGCTTTTGGTGGGAACACAGAGTAAGAAGGACGCGAAACAAGAAATACGTGTGAGATCGATCATGTGAAGACGTGATCACGCTCTCATCTGTGGCTACAACTTTTATAGCGGATGGAATGAATTGCAGGTGTTAAAGACCGGCAGGTGCGCCGCTCTGATTTCCTCCGTCTCCATGGCGACGCTGATTGCGCAAGGGGACTCGTCACCCTTTGAGCCCATTGAGTCTAGTTCATATAGGCACATGTACCTACGTAAGCTGCCTTTCTTATTATCCATTACTTCTCTGAGGAGGATAGGTGAACTTCAAACCTTTTCGGATTTTCCTTCCTATATGAATTTTGCTCCATCAAATATTAAAGGGGGTACTTGACCCAAAAACGAAATTCTTCATAATTTACTCACCTTCGAGTTTTTCCAAATCTGTATAAATTTCGTTGTTCTGATGAACACCTGCTGGTGGAGAAATAATGCTTGTACAAAAGTGACCAAAACAGGAATGCTTGGTTGTGATAGTGAGCTTAAATGACAGGAAGTTTACCAGTATAGGCCTAATATAAGGACACTGTAACAACTTATCAAACAAATAATAAGGGTATGAGTATACCCTATATATAATAAGGGTATGAGTATATGCTTTGCGTTGCGTTATTATTACTATATATAATAAGGGTGTGATATGCTTTGCGTTGCATTTGAGTATGCAACGCAAAGCATGGGGCCCCCTAGTTACCAAAAGCGGTTACATTTTTTGACGGCTGATCGGTCTGCGTGTGCTGCTCAGAATAAGTCAAACGCACCTAATAACAGACAGGTCTGACTCGGTGGAAAAAACAATCAAAACTTCTAATTTAGCTAGGAGGTGGGTTACCCAGGCATTGACTCTAAGCCAGTTAATTTACAGGAACAACATTCTTTATATGTAGTCCTTCAAATAGAGTAAGTCGTGGTGGAGATAAGCTAAGGATGAAATAGAGAAGTGACACAGCAGAATGTCAACATGTGATTTTTAAGAGGTCTTTAAATTACTGCTGTCAGACATTGTGAATTATGTTTTGCTGTTATTAGATTCATCTGCTAAAATTGTATGACAAGTAGACCCTGGCTCCATATAGCGTTAAAAGCAAACTGCATAGTATGTTTTATAGACAAATGAGACAAAAAGCAGATTTAAGACAAGTGCCTTGAACTCTAATTTCCCTGAAAAAAGACAGGTTGCTTGTAGGGTTAGTTTTAATACCATCCAATGAATGTCAATCTGTTTACATTTTCCTAAAGCACATCAATAACTTGTAGATTTGTGTTTGCTTGAAATTACATTAATAGGACTTGTGCAATTGTTGTAATTGCGTATTTAAGTCGGTTTTAGTTAGTTAGTTAGTTAAATAAAACCGCCAATCATATATTTTTGTAGGGAGTGGTATATATAAGGGAGGTGGGACTCCCGCATCACAGTCGTGATTGATCTGTCAGCTAAGCTGACAGACGTGGTGTCATTGGGTGCTACCAGAATCAGTTACGCCAGAGGTTTTCCCAAAGTGATCGTAGTAGAGTAGGCGGGGCGAGACCGTGGTTCGAGTCCGCACACCGGGCTCGAATCTCGTAGGAGATTCGGAGCATATAAAAGGAACGAGCGACCGGACCGTCGAAGAGAGAGGACCGGGCCCGAACGTGTTTGTGTTTGTATTTATGTTTTACTTACGTGTTTCTGTTTTGTTCGCCGGCGGTTGTCCATGAGGGGCCGCCGGTTGTTATTATGTATATTAAATGTTTGGAATGTCTTCCGGTTCCCGCCTCCTTCCTTCCTTTTATTGAATCTTGTTACAGTGAGATACCTCACTCATCTTAGCAGAGAACCGGGTTTTGTGAGTAACCTAACATTCTCGCTCTACGTCATCAATAACCGTCAAAGTCTAGTTCCAATATTGAACAAAAGAACAGAGAACGTATGAAAGTACCTGGATGTGTTCGCAATATCAAGGATGCATTGTGTGCACCCTACGCGCCTACGGAATCTGCTTTAAGTCCTAGAAGTCACTGCGGCTCGTCCATCCAAGATCATTCTTCCGAGGCTGCCTGTTTGCAAATTCTTGCAGGAAAACAAAGATGCATTTGCAATCAGGCCCGGTTCATGCCAGGTACAAATGGGTGGGATAGCAGATATCCTGGGTGGGCATTTACCACCCACAATATATAGCCGCAGAAAAATTAAAAGACCATTTCAAAAGATTTTTTCTGATAAGAATGTGTTTTGATTTTGTTTATTTCTTTGAACTTCTTACAACATTTCTCCCAAATTTCAGATTCGAATGTTGTGTTTTTTGCAGAAAAATAACTGTAGAACAAACGGGTCAAAGCAACAGAAAAGACGATCCGCGAACGCAAAAAAAAACCTAACCAAGTTCATATTTAGTTTTAAGCAACGCAAAACTAATATTTGTAAATGTTAGAAAAGAAAAAAATATATATTATTTAACCCTGACTTTTTTATAAGTTAATTATCATGCACTCTGGCTCTCAGACTGTAACTCTTAAGGTTTGCTTTTGTTGGAATTCAACAAACACTGCAATAAATGACTGCAATACATGCAGGATTAAATGATATAGGATGTTATAAATATAAAAAACACGCACTCATTTCAGAAGACTGAGAGATTAAAACAAATATAAGGGGCAGAACCAGCGGATTAAGAGGTGGACGGAAAAGAGAGCGTGAGAGTCCCTGTGGTCAGAAAACCATCCTCCGGGATGGTGTCTAGGCAGGAACCAGCGGAGACTCTAGGATTCCTGAAGGAAAGGCCCTTAACCAGGTCCTTGAAAGACCCCTGGATCAGCCTGTCCCGTTCACCCAGTGGAGGAGGGTTGACGAGGCTCGCAAGAAAATATGCATTCCAGAGGTCCTCCAGAAGAGAACCCTGCCTCGCCATCGATTCACTGACATACTCCTACAGAGTCCGATTGCCCTGAGGAGGAAAAGGACAATTGCCCTTCAGGACATCGAGCAAGAGACGGACTGCTGCCTGCTGGGTTCATCGATGGTCGGTTCATTCTTTCACAGATCTGATAAGAAGAACCCAATTGCAGGCAGACACGGGTATGACAGGGTAAACAGATATTTATTATAACACAGGGAGAGCGACGGGCAGGTGACAAGACTAAACATTAAAGGGAGACAGGTGCGGGAGATGAAACACTAATGGGAGACTAACGGAGAAACAAGGGGGCTGAGCTGACAGCCGGTGTAGAATCGAGTGAGGATGTGGCGATTCAGACCAAACTTTCAGGAGTGGGCTGAGAACACATCCTTGTGGTGCTCCAGTGTTTAGGGTCAGTGATGAAAAGGTATTGTTGCCAATTCTGACTACCTGTCATCTGTTAGACAGGAAGTCCAGGATCCAGCTTTTTAAGCCCAGCGCCCAAATAGAAGCCCATAAAGCAAGTTAAGAGCATTCCCCATCACTGAATGATTACTGACTTATGTTTAATTTAATTAATCTAATTACACTGCACAATGAACTTTACATAACATCTGATGTTGTTTATGAGGTCTGTGAGTGCGCAGCGCGCCTAAACTAAACTATTTTGCACAGTGTTTCGCTAACAGCTGCAGCATGAATTAGGGTGTTTGAGAAGGAGGGAGACAGATTTATTTCTGAAGCAGGAACTTACTGGCGGTCAACAGGTTGAAATCTAGCCTACTGCAAGCAAATAATAGCTGTTTGATAACAACAACAAAATAAGTCCGCAAAAACTCTCGTAATAATACATGAATCAGACTTTACTGCACAATAATTTTTACATGCTGTTTACAGTAAATTCAAAGCAAGCATGCAGTGCGCCTAAAATTCTGTTACAAACTAAAGCCACTATGTGAGTGAAGTGGCGTTGCTTCCAAATTGCTGTAATCGAAAATTACAGCAATTTTTGGTGTTATTTTTTATTTTCATTGGGTGGGCAGGACAGATGTTTGCTGCCCATGCCTGGAGCCGACCCTGTTCAAGGGTCCTGTGCAAGTCTTAATAAATTGTATGTATCCGCAATGGTCATGGGTGTATCTGCTTCATGTGAGAGCTCATTCTCTACTCTGGCAAGAATTTTGACCTCGGTTGACCTAGACCAGACAGCCGATGTACTCTCTGGTCAGGGTTGCCCCGCGGAGAATGACGACTCCATCCCAGCACAGTCCGGCTTATATGGGAGTGGTTCGGCAAGCCACAGATGGACCTATTTGCCTCCCCGGACTCCACCCATTGCCTGTTTTGGTACTCCCTGACCGAGGGACCCCTAGGCACGGATGTAATAGCACACAGCTGGCCGCGGGACAAGTGGAAGTACGCCTTCCCCCCAGGTCAGGGAAGAGGGACACCAAGTACTGTGAGTTGCGCCTTTTCTGGCCTTACTAATTCCCCTGATGAAGGACCTTCTGTCGCAGGGGAAGGGCACGGTGTGGTACCCCAAGCCAGGCCTCTGGGATCTCCATGTCTGGTAAATGGACGGAACGAGGAAACCTTGAGTGGCATGTCGCCGGCGGTCAGAGAGACTGTCCTACAGGCTAGAGGCCCCGCCACTAGGTTTTTTTACGCTTATAAGTGGCGCCTCTTCTCGTCCTGGTCCTCTTCACACAGTTGGAGAATCCACGGATTACATCTTTACATCCGTTCTCTTCTCCCCCTCTCCTCTTTCTCTCCAACTGAACTCAGAGCAATTCAAAGGTCACCCACAAACTGGATTTGAAAAATACCATATCTTATATAGAATCTTCACATGCATATTTGTTATCATTCGAAATGTCTTTTTGTACAATGGTGTCATATCCACAGCAGTTGAGCAGATCATAACATAGGTTTGAGGCTTTTAAGATATCCTGCTCACTGTTGAGGTTGTGTCTTCATGCAAATGCCCATTTGTGGCCTGATCAGATCCAGGACAGAGTCCTTTACAAATTAAATTGTTGTTGTGTGGAGGAAGGGTATTTTGGTATTTAACAGAAGCTGGCAAAATTTTCTGGGGAATTCTTACTATGATGAACCCCACCGTGCTGTGTGTGCCTTCAGACACACAGCTCTGTGTTTTTTCCGATCGCATCTTTTTCTACTGTCAGGTATGCATCTTAGACTCGTAGACTAATCTTTCAGGATTTGATGTTTTGTTTTCGTATTCTCTGAATTGAATTGAATTGGAATTGGAAAGAAACATTTACCTGACTAACAAATTGTCATGTTTAAATTTGTTCTGCATTATTCTGTGTTTATGAACTTTAATAGATCACGGTATATCCTTTGTTACCGCAAATCTACGTTCAGGTTAACGATGGACTAAAATCCAGTATTAGGTGGAGCATCAAGGCACACCAGCTGAGATTTTAGAGCTCCGGCTAACTACTTTGCATTAGTTTAAGTGTACTTAGACCGTAGGGGCTGATGTTTCCGTTTAGAACAGCACATATGTTGTCTGACCAATCTAAATAAGGTAAGTCTCAAACCTCTGGTTATTGGAATATTATTCTAACTAAGTGTACAAATGAAGCTATGGCATGATCATACAAAGCTACCATCACAGAAAGTAAGATTGGTTTATTTATCTCTATGGAGTGGACATGACCTCTGGTTAGAAATAATCATTACTTTAATTAATTTTTTATAGTCTAATGGGACTACATAAAATAATGCTTTCTGAGTATTACTAGTCATAGAACCTCTGGCAGTGACCAAGACTGACGAGTTTGTGACGGTCAGATCTGCGTGTAATGGCCGGTATGAGACTCTAAGCGACACTGAGAATTGGATGAAGGAGTGTAATTTAGAATAAGGCAGAAGAATCAAACATTGACCAAAATTGCATGATTATTATCACGCAAAATAATCAAATACAAATAAATCATTCAACAAGGTTTTCCTTTTTATCTTTTGGAGTCAGATAAATTACGCAATGTTAAAACAATGTTAACTGTAACAACCCAGAGCGCTGGAAAGACAGAACGCGTGCATGCCTTCGTGATTGCCACTTGGACTCCACCATCGGGCCAGTAGATGGTTGGTGGTTCTTTTTTTCTCACTTTTTATACCACCTTACAGGACAAATAAACTTTCTCACTTTACATGGCAAAAACTGCATCTTAAAGAAGACTATTCATGTCACTGAAAAGTTTGTGACTTGGAAAATACATATTAAAGATATTAAAGCTACATAAATGTTAATGCTCAATCAACTCATGTACAAACTTAATATCATGACAAAGAAGAATATGCAAATTTATTCTTGTGAAAATTGATCTTGTGATTCTGTCACGTTTTAAGGTGAGACACAGACAGAGGACCCAGGTGCAGACAGTGGGTAAGGGGGGGACTTTAATAATCATAACGAAAAAAAACCCACAAGGGGGTTAAAAAAACAAACAAGGGTATAACATGATAGATAAAAGGAATACGGACTAACTAAACTAGAAAAGACTAAAGATAACATGACACAACTACAAATAACAAGACTACACTACACTGAACAAGTCACAGGAACTCACCACATAAATAAATAATAAAAACGAAATATACCAGCACAAAACACAGAGGCATTAAGTAAGGGATCAAATCAAGAGTGAACAGGTGTAGGGCATGAAATCAACAACAAGCAATAAAGAGGAAAACAGGGGGCGGGGACAAAGACGAGACCGGAGAGAGTGTGTGGAAGGTCATAAGGGCCATAATTGCATCCCTCCACACAAAACACGAGGCTCTGTTATGGTCCTGCCACTAGATCAAGAGAAACTAAAAATGTTTGGGCAGAATCATGACAGATTCTTTATTATAAATATAACAAACAAGACTTAGTTTACAAATACTTTTCTGAGTCTTGTCTATCAGTCAACAGCATCAGATCCAAAAATAAACTTATTAAAAAATGTTATTGTGGCACTCACAGATTTAAATCACAATTCATTTCAGCCGACTTCGCCACCCTGGTGGGTTACCAAGGGAAATCCTCCCAGTAAGGATACACAGGTAAGTAGATGAGAAGTGAGTATCAATACAAACATTTTTTTTTCCACAAACATCAATAAAAATGGTCTTTCTCATGAACATGCACAGGATCATAAAAATGATTCTCCTGGGCCCAGCTTAGCGGAACAGGAAAGGCCAACAGCTACTCGGGAGGTAGTCTAAACCTCAATTAACATCAACTTCAAGCACCACACGCACACCATAAAGAGGTTGTGTGCAACACACAGCAATCTGTGAAGCACATAATGTATTAGCTAGTAACCACACACCTGCTTTGGTCGCCATTACTGAGAGCAACACATAATAAATACCACCGCTACATACAATTGAGAAAATGTAATCCATGACACCCACGTGCTCAACCTGATTTTGCCAAGTGGTTGATGTCAACATATTTTTTATAAATAAAACCTAAACCTGAACCAAACCCCAACCCTTACCCTAACTTACCTCTAAAATCAGAGGGAAATGATAAGTGAAAAACAATGGTCTAGAAGCATCTAATCCTGGTTGGAAGATTCAACTTAAAATAAACTAAATTAATTTCTGAAATCTGATTGGATGATTTAAATGTTGTCCCAGGGTCAACATGATGTTGTCCTAAGGATATCAACCACTTGGCAAAAACAGGAGAGCCACACCCACGTATATGTAAGCTTCCGCGCAAGTTCTATCAGGAAGACTCCTCACAGCGTAATCAATTACCGGTTAGCCTATCATCCCTCAGCATGTAGTATAAAAGGATGGTACTCACCCTCTCTTTTGTTTGCAGAAACTAACGCATGAGTGAAATAGCGTTCGTCGTAAATTAAGCAAACCAATCATGTCGAAAACCTCTAGTCGATTGCGACTTCACAGATTATGACGACGATCCACCTCCTACTTCCCCCTCAAACGTGCGGCGTAGTTCCCGCATCCAGAACGGGAATTCCCGTGGGCTCAACGGCCAACGGAAAAATCATGAACACTTTAGAGCCGCAAGGTATTCCAGTGGATAAAAATATCATGCAGTTGGCTTCTAACGTCTGGGTAAATCCTGCTGTCCATGGACGTTCCGGTAATCTTCACGACTATAGCTCTCATAAACAGGTTCTGCAAATACTCCAAGGACTGTCCGAAAACGTTAAAAGTCTAGGAAATATGCTAGGGGTCTTTGAGAGAGTTATCGGGAACCCCGCTTCCAGTTCTGCAACAGGTAGGCCTACAACATTTGCTTTATCCCCGGATTTTCCCAACCTACTCGAGTCGATAAATCCCTCGACATCCTCGTCTACATCCTCAAAAGTCCAAGCGACGGCTCCACCGATGGTGCAGACTTCAATTTTCGTCGAGCAGCTCTGAGCGCTACTAGTGTAATTTGTCTACGGCAGCGGCTGCCCAATACTTCGGCGGACGATCCGGCCACCGGCCGCGGGTTCAGTTTCGCACCAAATATGCTCTAACATCATTGACCGTAAGGACGTAATTTAGCTTTCCTACTGACGCCTTTACCTGCGTCTGAACGGCAAATGGTGGACTGTGGTGAAGTGGCGGTTTTCCTCAGAACTTCAGAGTTTTTAAACACTTTGGAGTTTACAGAGACATTCTCTGCCACAACTTCCCTGGGCGCCGTGAAGAATTGGACACTTATCTTGCAGTGATGGCGGACTTTTATCAGAGATACGGATGCTCCATTTTCTATGAATATCATCAGTGCCGGCCCTACCTTATAAGCGATATAGCCAGTTGCATGGGGCCTCCTTGGCCACTAGAGGGCCTCTGCCGTGCGTGAAATTTGAATTTACATGCTATTTATGTCAGTGTCAATCATTACGTGCGTTAACTTTAAACTGTGCTAAGATTAAAAATGGAAATTCGGCACTATCAGTCTGGTGCAGAGAAGAGAAAGAAGATGAGAAAAGAAAGGATCAAGAAAAGGGTAAGTGTGCATTCCCTGGATCCGGACCCACGATGTTGGCGTTGCTGGAGCGACGCTCTGACCACTGATCTAGAGGAAATGTAAAGATTTATTCAATTCAACATTATTTATATAGCGCTTGTGTATTGTTTCAAAAGCAGCTTTAGAGGGGAAAACAGGAAAAACAGGAAAGGTAAAACACAGCACAGTGCATGGTATTTATACAACTAGTAAGATCATTCTAATAATATCTCATTTCTAAATACATAAATAAATGTAGTTTGTTGTGTGCATTAGATCATGGGGGACCTCATTTTGTAATCAGTTTAGAGCCCAGAAAGGCTAGGGACGGCCCTGAACATCATAGAACAAGTTCCACTAAATCTGCTTCATTCGTCTCATTGCTCAACTCATGGCTGGCTGGTCCATCATCGACACAGAGTTACTGGTGCGTTACTTCGGCGGTCAGGAAGCTTTGACCTGCGTCGTGTGCAGCTCTCACCGTATGCACGTATTCTAAATGTATATTTTCGCATGTTTTTAGTTCTACAAAGAGCCCCACCCGAAATACGTCTGCCTCATACGGCTACTACTGAAAGGTCATTCTAAAGATTCGCAAAAATCATGGATTAACGCCTTCCTATTGCTTTTCCCATTCTAAAGGAACTGGTTACTCACTGCGCAAGGGTTATTCTCCTAGAAGCCGTGTTTAACTGCCTTCTAGGGCAATGCGTCAGGTGAATTTACTAAACGACTCCCTAAGTTTTGACCCATTGGAGACTTAACCTTTTCACATGTTACTCTCTCACCGAATCACTTTACTATTTTCCTTTAAGTGTACCTAACTTATGTTTTTTTTTTAGGCCCTACTTTGGGTAATGAAGTGTCCAACAATAGTTGATGTACATACAAGGTGTAAAAACACTTTAATCTCGAAATTATATGCAGTTATCCGTACCCTACTCCTGACTGACTCTCAAATGATGCGTTCCGCGATTCACCCGTCTAGGCCCCGCCCACCCGGTAAACTTGTAATACTTCATGGATTGAACAATTAAATCAGCAGAGTAAATAGCAAGTTAAACAAACTTAACACACCAGAAATAACGCTACATGCAATGTTAGCGTTATATGCATTAGCTAAACACAGACATAAAGTACGGAAATATTTCTTGAAGTTCAGACAAATATCAAAGTCACACTTACAGGTTGGGACTCGGTGGAGCTAGCAGGTCCAAATAGAGTTTGTATTCCCCCTTTCTCAATGATAGTCGTTTCATATATCCTGCAGTGAACGCGCCAAGATTATCAAAGCAATCATCGGTGAAATGACGCGCGTATAGTTCTCTCTGGGGTTATACTCCTTCGGTATTCTTTGAAAAAATGAATTGTAACCATTTTTCCCTCAGACGTTCTTGCTAGGTAACTAATACAAGACGGACTTAGTTCACACCGTAGAACACAGACTCTAGACATGATACACACGCATCATGAACGAGCGACAGTGTTTGGGGGAGGAGACATAAGTTTTCCCGGCAGACTCTCCATCACTTATGTATAGTGACGTAGATATGCATCCACGACTTGTTTGTGTGATTCAGAGTTGACTCCCATTTTTACAAGCAAATAACGTTTTTATTTATTCACCTTCGGACTTACAACTTGGCAGACAGCTTACTTTCAAACACGGCAACATAACAGACTGCATAAAACGTCATTTTCAGGATGTCATGTTACGTACGCTTTAAACATTCGAAGACCGAAACACACGCCAGGCATTAACATTACTATTTCACGTTCTAATGGAGACATTTGCCCCTTCACTTCCATGGTTAAATACCTCCAATCCCGCCCCGGTCATCACAAATTATCCCCCCTATTCATGTTATCAAATGGCTTCCCCATAACAAAAGAGTGGTTCAGGACTCATCTTGCAGCAGCTCTGGAGAATTGTGGCAAGTCTTCTCAACTCTACACCGGGCAATCATTTCGGATCGGCGCAGCTACTTCTGCAGCCGCCTGTGGGATTCCGACTTCTTCTATCAAGGTCCTGGGCAGATGGTCATCTATGGCATTCGAATCCTATACGACTAGATTCTAAAACCATCCTGGATGCTCAGCAGGCGTTCTCAACAAGCTTAAGGTACTATTTTGCAATTACTGGTGGTGGTGGTATAAGTATAAGTTACTTATTGCACGGCTTGGGGCAAGCCTCATATCAGCCTCTGTAAGATTTGAGTTAATTCTGCGGCTCATCATGCAAGCCAATCAGCCTGTGCAGGCTCCCGGAAATCAGTGGCCGTGTAAGCCCATCCAGCCTGTGCAGGCTTCTGGAAATACGTTGGGGATTTTTGTTGGCTTGTGCAAGCCCATTCAGCCTGAGCAGGCTCTGTCGTTTTTATGTTTGTTGTTTATTTTATGATTTCTTTTTGTGCTTTTGCAAGCCCATCCAGCCTGTGCAGGCTTCCGGAAATACATTGGGGATTTTTATTGGCTTGTGCAAGCCCATTCAGCCTGAGCAGGCTCTGTCGTTTTTATGTTTGTTGTTTATTTTATGATTTCTTTTTGTGCTTTTGCAAGCCCATCCAGCCTGTGCAGGCTTCTGGAAATACGTTGGGGATTTTTATTGGCTTGAGCAAGCCCATTCAGCCTGAGCAGGCTCTGTCGTTTTTATGTTTGTTGTTTATTTTATGATTTCTTTTTGTGCTTTTGCAAGCCCATACAGCCTGTGCAGGCTTCTGGAAATACGTTGGGGATTTTTATTGGCTTGAGCAAGCCCATTCAGCCTGAGCAGGCTCTGTCGTTTTTATGTTTGTTGTTTATTTTATGATTTCTTTTTGTGCTTTTGCAAGCCCATACAGCCTGTGCAGGCTTCTGGAAATACGTTGGGGATTTTTATTGGCTTGAGCAAGCCCATTCAGCCTGAGCAGGCTCTGTCGTTTTTATGTTTGTTGTTTATTTTATGATTTCTTTTTGTGCTTTTGCAAGCCCATCCAGCTGTGCAGGCTTCTGGAAATACGTTGGGGATTTTTGTTGGCTTGAGCAAGCCCATTCAGTCCGTGCAGGTCTCCGGGAAATTCTGTTGGGGGAAATTCTGTTCGCTCATGCAAACCCATCAGCCTGTGCAGGCTTCTGGAGAATTTGAAGGCTTTTCGAAGCCCCGTTAGCCGGTGCAGGCTCTGGCTTGTTCACTTGGCTTCGTCAAGCTTATAATCACTTTCGGAGGTTCTGATAAAACAGTGATTTGCAACTATTTACCCTCAAGATATGTTGTTCACGTCATCATCAATAGAAGGCAGGTATAATGTTACTCATGTTCAACCATGGATAACCGATTCTTACTTTCTCCTTTAGGAACTGCAAGGATACACATCATCCGGTGGGTGGATTTTGTTTACTTTCTCTTTTGGGGTAGGCTCCGCCCCTGCCTTATCTTCAGGCAGGAACATCGGAATCATTTTGCCATGATTCATTTATTGGACGGGGCCTATGCCCAAAAGATCTTTAACATTATGTTTAATAAATATTATTTATCGTTCTATGTTTCTGAGTCTTTCTGGTAGAAATGTAAGCTTCCGCGCAAGTTCTATCAGGAAGACTCCTCACAGCATAATCAATTACCGGTTAGCCTATCATCCCTCAGCATGTAGTATAAAAGGATGGTACTCACCCTCTCTTTTGTTCGCAGAAACTAACGCATGAGTGAAACCTCCATCCTCCCCACCACCACCACCAGGTCAGGGTCCCGTCCTCAGTCCGGGGGTAGGCTCCGCCCCTGCCTTATCTTCAGGCAGGAACATCGGAATCATTTTGCCATGATTCATTTATTGGACGGGGCCTATGCCCAAAAGATCTTTAACATTATGTTTAATAAATATTATTTATCGTTCTATGTTTCTGAGTCTTTCTGGTAGAACTGCAAGCGAGCTCTGCCTCAAACTTGCCACAATGCCGATGCCACCAGCACCACTCTACACAAACTTTAAATCACTGTTTCTCAATCCAGTCCTACGTGGCACCCCTGACAGAATGTTTTAGATCTCTCCCAATATGAAACACCTGATTTAACTCATCAGCTTCCCTCAGAACGTTTGAAATGTCTCTCTAATGAACACACTAACAGGTTGATGAGTTAAATCAGGTGTTTCATATTGGGAGAGATCTAAAACATTCTGTCAGGGGTGCCACGTAGGATAGGGTTGGGAAACATTGCTTTAAAAACCCAAATTAGCCTAGAGTCATTCATGGCAACACGTCAATGATAAAATCTCCCCCTTCCTGAACACCAGCAGGAACTGAAAGGGAATGCCAGGGATCGATCTCAGAATCAACTAGACATCACCACACACCCCTTTGGTCTGCCAATCACACAAAATAATTTAAAGGAGGCATGAATTAAAATCACAATTTTAACCCGAGATTTTGTTATATAAGAGGGAATCGTATTCACACGAACATCATGTAAGTGTCAGAACTGAAAACACCCTTGTTAATGAGATTACATCTGTTATTGACACCAGACCCAGCGAACGCCAGGTTTGGGAATGCACCTATCTATGACGACATTGATGGGTTGAACACCACCTCAACAGAAAAATATCAAGAACTGCTTCTCTAGCCCCGCCCACTGGTTCGCGCATGGCAGAACTGGAGTACCACAAGTGGCGCGGAACCAGATAGAGCGAGCAAGCACTAAACAAACATGCCGTTAAAGATAACTAAATATTGTGCCACCCCCTGGGTGTGGAAGAATACAGTCGCTGCATAACCTTCCTTCGGATTCCGATATTAATAATAAGGGTGGTAAAAACATGGATCATTTGTTTGATTCATTTCTGCATTGGTCGACTCTGAATTTGTGGAAAGTTTCATATTAAAAAGCAGTGCTTTGCCTTCAATGTTGGATCCGATCTTATTATCTTAACAAGTAAAAAAAAATACTATGCGTCACTATTGCTTTGTTAGAGATCGCTTGATGTGCTACTACCTCGGGACCTCTAGTCATTTGTATTAATTGCAGAGGAAGCTTGTGTGAATCGGCATCTCTGTGATTTGGTGGGCTATTATATAATTTTTCAAGGTTCTATCCACCGTTTGCAAATAATGGAAGCTGTTTTGAATTGTTTTGGTGAAGGCAGGAGCATAGCCAACCCCCTTGGGGTTAATGGACTGGGACCATTCTGGTGGTGGTGGGGAGGATGGGGGTGAATATCATCTGCTTTAACTGCGAACGCAAACAAAGTTTAAGTGGCGATCTTATATACTCCAAGTGTCAGGTGATGATTGGTTATTGGTCTATATGTAGTAAGTGACGTGAGATTGAGTCTTCCCGGTAGAACTTGCGCTGAAGCTTACATGTCATGACACATTAAATAAATGAGTGTAAAATGATTAAAATATAATAAATAACAATGATGATTATCAACTCATCAGACTCTGGTGCCAAAATAAGTAGTGCTTTAAATAAAAAACTACAACACTTTGAAATTATATCATGCAGAATCTAACCCGTCTGAGGCTACTTAGGCCCTCAGCTTTATACTTTTCAAACGAACAAGTTGTAATTCTGGTGTAAGAGAAGGTAGAATGCTTCAGTTGAATTGTACACTGGCTGGGAGGATCATACATTCCCTTAATGCCATGCAGTACTACTCAGGCATCTATGTGATGATAAGCAGCTTCTAAGCAGGGTCATGGCGGCAAAGGACCACACATGCACACAGCAGCCCAAGTATCTGTCCAAGGAACAGAAAATGACACATTTACATTACAGTAACAATACAAAAACGTCTTGGTTACGTATGTAACCTCGGTTCCCTGATGGAGGGAACGAGACGTTGTGTCGAGAACGACAGATGGGGTTCGCCCTTGAGAACCAATCAACTCTTACTACTATAGAAAAGGCCAATGAAATTTGGCGAATGAAATTTGCATGCCGGGCTCCGCCCCCGGATATCCGGTATAAAAGGAAGCCGGCGTGCATCATTCACTTACCTTTTGTTCTGAAGAGCCTGAGAGCCTCTCACGACTGCAGCAGAATACGATACGTGTTTGTGGCATAAGGGACACAACGTCTCGTTCCCTCCATCAGGGAACCGAGGTTACATACGTAACCAAGACGTTCCCTTTCTGTCGGTCTCTCGACGTTGTGTCGAGAACGACAGATGGGGTTGCCCCTGGAAAACGCCACAACGCTGTATCGCGTCACAATCTCTAGCGAAGCGACGGTAACAAGCCTGGGCGTGTCAGCTCGATGCTTTCGCGAAACTGTAACCTTCCAGTGTGGTGGTCGGGGGGTACCAGAGCTTTCTTGGAGAAAGATGGGTACAGCCCTGACCGATAACCTTTCACGGACGGGGGCCTTAGCTCTCTACAGGCGAGAGGCCGTCCGGCTCGGGTTTACACCGGGTAAGCGCCACTCCCTTAATCAGGAATGCGCTGCAGAGGCCACCTCCTACCCGTGGGGAGGAATATGGTGGATATAGGTATGGTCTCGTCCTTGGAGGAGAACGCATGGAATGTGCGGACTGGGTAGTTAACCGCGAGGTGGAGGTCCACCTGGGGAAGTTCATGGGTTACCAGGAGTGGGAACCATTCTCATGAGGATACATCAGACGGAACAGCCCACGGAGGGGGTGTTACAGACGTCCGGTAGCACTAGGTCCGGTTAGAGCTATCTGTGATAGTTCATATGGAATCCCGGCCTAAGGGGGAAGGCTGCTCTGCCCAGCCAACCCCCAGGGGGTGCTGCTTAGTGATGGATGGAATGCCTATTCTTAACCAGTGTCTGGGTAAGAAGGGAGGTAGATGAGGTACCAGTTTCTTAGCCATGGGTTTGGGTAAGAAGAAAAAGGTAGATAGCACACTGACCCAACCTGTAGAGGGTGGAATGGTGCTTTCGCAGGCATACGCCCCCCGGATGCCAGTCCTACATGTCGCCACGCAGGACGTGGGCTGACACCGGGTTTACGGGAAGGTTGTGAACCTTTGCGAAGGTGTTTGGGCGTAGCCCAACCCGCAGCTCTACAGATGTCTGCTAGAGAGGCACTTCTGCCAACATGGGAGATTCTGAGATCGGAATGCCGTCGAAACGGCTACCACGACCCAGTGCGCCAGCCTCTGTTTGGAGACAGCCTTCCCCTTCTGCTGTCCTCCAACAAACACGGAGCTGGTCAGAGCTTCAGAGCTCTGCGTGCGGTCCAGCACCTACTGGACACAACACTGATCAGGTTGGGTCTTCCTCCCCTATGGGGAGCGCCTGCAAGTTCACCACTTGGCCCCGGAGGGAGTAGTGGGAACTTCTTGGGCACGCATCCGGGCCTGGGTCTCAAGATAACGTGAGAGTTTTCAGGGCCGAATTTAAAGCAATCCGGGGACACGGAGGATGCTCGGTGGTCCCCTACCCTCTTGAAGGGAGTGAGCGCCGTCAGGAGGGCCGTCTTACCCTGTGAGGAAGATCGGAATCTCCGGGGGGCTCTTGGGGGGCACTGAGGCTCCCCAGGACCACTTAGGGTCCCAAGAGGGTATGGAGCGGAGATGAGGCGGAATCCGCCCTCTCGCACCCCTTAGGAACCTGGTGACCAGGTCGTGTTGCCCTAGAAACTTTCCACCGACTGAGTCGTGATGAGTGGCAATAGCGACTACATACACATTCAGTGTGGAGGGGAGATGTTAGTCTCCAGTCTCGTAAGAAGGAAAACACAATCCTGATCGAGCACCTCAGTGGGTCTTTCTCCTTGAGAGAGACACCAGGACGAGAAGAGGCACCATCTAGAGGCGTGTAACCGCCTAGTAGATGGGGCCCTAGCCAGGGTGATGGTCTCTGCCATAGAGGGGGAGTAGCCATCTCAGGATCTTCTCGTCCCGTCTAGAGACCAGACATGGGTGTTCCAGAGGTCTGATCTGGGATGCCAGAACGTGTCCTTCCCCTGATAGAGCAGGTCCTCTGTCAGGGGAATGGTTCAGGGGAAGTCGCTGTCCAGAGCATCAGCTCTGAAGCCAAGTGCGGTTAGACCAGTATGGTGTAACCAATAACACTTGGTGCTCCTGCTCCCTGACCTTGCACAGCGTCTGTGCAAGGAGGCTCCTGGGGGGGGAAGGTGTGCTTCCGCCCATCCCGCGGTCAGCTGTGCGCCAGGATATCCGTGCCGAGGGCAGGGAATACCAAGCGGGCAAATGGTGGTGTTACGGGAGGCGAACAGGTTTACCTGGGCCTACCCAAACAGCCTCCAAATGAGCTGGACTGCACGGGGGTGGAGTCGCCACTCTCCACGAGGCATAAACTGGCAAGAAAGCACGTCGGCTGTCTAGTTCAGTTTGCCCGGGGTGTGTGTGGCCCGCAGGGAACGGGTCACGTGTTGACTCCACCGGAGGAGGCGTCGAGCAAGTTGTGTTAGCTGCTGTGAGCGAACGCCACCCTGACGATCTGTGTACGCTACAGCTATAGTGCTGTCCTCGGACCAGCACGTGCTTGTCTCGCACGAGAGGCCGTAGCCTGCTCAGTGCAAGTAGCACAGCCCACAACTCTTGGCAATTGATATGCCAGCGCAGGCGGGGGTTCGTCCAACGCCCCGCCTACGTGCCCGTTGCACACTGCACCGCACCCCTGCAGGGAGACGTCAGTCGTCACCACGACCTGTCTCATAACCTGCCCAGAGGGACCTGAGTCCGTCGAAAAAGTCATAGAAGACTAGGGGTTATGGTGCGTCGGAAGCAGGGCGTCATCACCATCACCTCGACCTCTGCTTCCGGGGTGCCACCTGTGGAGGCACAGGAACCAAAGCCGATGTCGAAGGGGTCCTGGGTTGCAGGGAAGCAGACATCACGTGAGATCTCGGAGGCCCGTAGGCGGCCGAGTCGCGACGTGAGGCTAATTGCCACTGTCTGCTTCACCGTCAAAAACTGCTGAGCGCAGTCCTCGACGGTGTTACCAACAACCCACCCTGCGAGATGAGTGCATCAAGAAAGCGGACTTCCTTGGTGTCACTCTTCTGCACAAGGTATAGCCGGGGGTGTCTCTCCTGGACCACTATCGTCCGACCCAGGGCCCGCGCCGCCACCTTAGTCGCCCGTAGAGCGCTGTCAGTGGCGGCACGGAGATCCTGCATTATACCCGGGTCGGCCTTTCCCTTGTTGAGCTCTTTCCACGCCCTGGCCTGGTGGACCTGCAGGATGGCCATGGCGTAGAGAGGAGGCAGCCTGGCCCGTGGCAGTGCAAGGCCTCGACACCAGTGATGCCGAAGTCCTAGACGCTTTGGAGGGTAGGCGTGGCCGACTCCCCCCAGGAGGTAGCCGCCCGCGGCACAGGTGTACCGCTGGCGCCCGAGCCACCCGGGGGATGTCGACGTAGCCTTTGGCTGCCCCACCAACGAGGGAAGTAAGGGAGCCAGAGCTAGTTTCACTGGAACGGTCCGTGAATGGAGCGTTCCAAGTTTCACACAGCTCCTCATGCACCTCCGGGAAAAACATGGCACCCGGGGTGGGCGCGGTTTGCACCGCGCTCCGACCTCAGGAACCACGCATCTCCGGGTTAGCATGGATGACATCACTTCTGCTTCCTCCTGAACTCGACCGCTGTGGGTAGAGCTCGGATTCGTCAGAGTCGGATGTCAGTCTCCCTCCGATGCTGCGAGCGACATCTCATCTACGTCACACATCGTTTCCGAGTGTGCGTGAGAATCCGGACGGTATGCCACCGCCGGTTGGGGGACGTTCAGAAAAGCGAATCGGGGTGCGATCGGCCCGTGAGCACTTGGCTGGCGGTTTACGTTCGCAGAGTTCGCCATATCACTAACGCTGCTAACGTGGGTGGTCATCGGGGCCGTAGCCACAGATGTCACAGCCCAGGTAGCAGACGAAATGGTGGCTGGTTCCCGTAGGAAAACAGCCACCCGTGACCGCAATTTCTGAATGACAATCTGCCCGCAGTGTCAACGACGCCCAGACGCCTAACGCAGCGATCGTGTCCATCCCCCTCCTCGATGAGGGTGCGGCACCCAAGAGAACAGCGGGACTTGCCGCGCTGGAGAATGCTCAGTCAGTCCTGAAAAGGACTTTTTAGAAAAAATCTCTAACACCTCCGGAACCGCCGAGACGCCCAGGGGAAGGTCGCTGCAGGTAGGGACGATCCGCTGCAACACGTCGTAGATCCGGCAGAAGAAGAATTCATTGAATTTGTTCTGTTCGTAGTCATGAGCGAACGCTCTGAAGAACAAAAGGTAAGTGAATGATGCACGCCGGCTTCCTTTTATACCGGATATCCGGGGGCGGAGCCCGGCATGCAAATTTCATTCGCCAAATTTCATTGGCCTTTTCTATAGTAGTCAGAGTTGATTGGTTCTCAAGGGCGAACCCCATCTGTCGTTCTCGACACAACGTCGAGAGACCGACAGAAAGGGAACAATTATTTAATGTACGAAGATCATGGCACTAACTACAATGACACTAAAAATAATTGTTTTGATTGCACACATTTAAAGGCCTAACTGCGCTCCTTTATACATACAACAAGTAACACAAAGTATCACTACAATAATTCTAAAATCAGACAATAGACTACTGGTAAATCTTTGACCACTGGCCACTTCTTAGGAGTGCCTGACAATGAGCCCAAAGGCATGTCAGTTCTTACCTGAATGGCAGCAAATGTTAATGCAGCCAGTATGACGTACATATGATCATAATGTCAGCATTCTGCCTGTTATTTCCTGTTTTGGCCACTAGGGGCCCTCATTGTGCTTTTGCTTGATCCCTAGTTTTCCCTTTGATTTCAAGTTATTGTTTGCACATGTGCCTCGTATTCCCTAAGTGTATCTAAATCTTAGGTTTCCTTAGTTCTTTGCTCTAAGTTTGAATGTTTGCACCCATTCACTGTGAAGCTGCCCGGTGGACTTTCCAGAAAATCATATTGAGGAAGAATAAAACCGTCTTCGATTAAATAACACTACATTGTCCCATTATCACGCCGAGGCTTGATATTTTAACACAGGGATATATAAATATATAATTGTTGTGTTCTAGAATATTGCATTCTGAATGTTGCCACTAGAGGGCAGTGAAGAAGAAGGTTGTGGAGCGAGTATCCCTGATAAGAGAATAGTTACGCCGTCTGATTAAAGAGATCATTGTGAATATTCCGTCTGGGCTTACTTTCTTATCACAACATAACAAATTGGCGACGAGGATACCCCGTGTTGCAGTTTTTCCCCGTGTTGCAGTCTTCTGTTAGACTGGTAACTTACACACAAACACACATCCCAGTACATGGATGTCTTCATGCCCAGGTGTGCGTAGCAAATTCAAGTGCTCCAGCCATTTTTTAGTGGTAGAGGAAGGTACTGCTTTACTCGGTATGGACTTAATCAGTGCTTGCACCTTTGTATTAATGCTCACACTGTTACCACCTCAAAGGCACTACCAGCTACTCCTGTTCTGTCCACAATTACTGTTGCACCCGGCACTGCCCCCCCCACCTGAAATAGGGTGTGTGAAACAGTTTGAACACAAAGTCAAGATTGATCCTACAGTTCAGTCTGTGCACCAAAAACTATGGCGATTGCCTTTCGCAGTTAGGGATGCGGTCTCGGCTGAACTCAGTTGTCTGCTGCAGGCTGGCGACATTGAAGAAATTGATGCTTCTCCTTGGGTTTACCCCATTGTAGTTACAAAAAAATAAGAATGGAGGTATATGAATGTGTGCTGACCTTCTTGAACCAAATAAGGCTGTGGTCACTGATTGCTACCCCTTGCCTCACATAGATGAGCTCTTTTCCAGCCTGCGAGGTGGCACACTTTTCTCTACTATCAACCTGGCCAACGCCTACTACCAGGTGCCCCTCCACGAAGACAGTAGAGACCTTACGGCCTTAATTACGCACAAAAGCTTATTCAGATTTCACAGGGTTCCATATGGCCTAGCATCAGCCCCATCGGCATTTCAGAAAATGATGGCAACCCTTCTGGAAGGAGTTTCGGGTGTGCAAAACTATCTGGACAATCTAATCGTCTACGGTGCCACTGCTCAAGAGCACGATCAGACCCTCCAAAGTGCCTTATGAAAATGAAAAAAGGCTGGACTGGTTCTAAACAACGAAAAGTGCCACTACAGAAAGACTACATTGCGTTTCCTGGGTCAAAGACCAGGAGACTTTCATGTGGTCTAAAGCTGCCCAGGCCAGCTTTGATAACGTCAAGCAACTCTTAGTGCCCAGCTCTGCCCTAGCTTTGTATGATCCTTCACTTTGCTCTGTGATCACGACTGACACCTGTAATTATGGACTGGGTGCTGTCTTTGCCCAAATTCAGCCAGACGGTACAGAGAAACCAGTAACTTTTGCCTCGTGTACGCTTATGCTAGAAAATGGCATGTGTGTGGGCCACAGAAAAGTGGCGCACATATTTGTGGGGTCTACACTTTTCTTTGCCCATCGACCACCAAATGCTTACAACTCTGCTTACTGGCAAGAGAATGAACAGGGCAGGACTGCATATCGCCCACTGGTCGGCACACCTGCTTTGCTTTGACTATATGATGTTGTTTGCAAGCCAGGCTCACAAAAGCATACAGCAGACTGCCTTTCCCGTCTCCCTTTGCATGTCCCATACACTGATTACCCTGGCCCATGAAAGCCACCAAGGAATAGTACGCACTAAACAGCATTTGCGTGACCTTAACTGGTGGCCTTGTATGGATTCTCAAGTTCATTCCTAAAGATCGGCCTGTGCCCCTTTTCAGGCTCATGACAAAACAGCTCACACGCATCCAGCTTCGCTACAACCAGTTCTATTTCCTGATGGTCCTTGGAAGCAGTTAGGTCTTGATATCGTTGGGCCATTTGAGTCTGCAGTGCCTTCTTGTCGATATGCAGTGACATTTACCGACTACTATTCAAAGTGGCCAGAACTGGCCTTTTGCTCATCCGCCACAGATAAGGCTGTCATTTATTTCCTAAATACCATGTTTAACTGCTATGGAAATCAAGAAACTGTGGTTACCGACAACGGGCCGCAGTTTACCTCAGCTGTCTTTGCTAAATTCGTTCAGACCATGGGTATATGTCATAACAAGACATGTTTGTACTATCCAGCAGCCAACAGAGCTATCGTGAGGTTTCACCACGCTCTTAAGAGTTGCATTCAAACCGCAATCCTACAGTCGCAACTGTGGAAAGGAACTGTGACCGACTGGCTTCAAGTCTATCGTGCCACACCCCATAACACTACCTAAACCTCACCGTATGAATCAAATTCACTGGTCCAGGACATTCAAAACAAGAAAAACAAAGACATCAGGCGACATGCATGTTTACCGTTTTTTGTCCAAGGGGAGAAAGTGAGGGTCAGGATTCCCTGATTAGGCCCTAAAGCATAACCAAGATTCACTGCTCCGTTGACAGTGGAAAAGCGATTGGGTCTAAACACCTTTTATGGTGAGTGATGGAATGAGATGGAATGCCACACACTTGGCTCGTTCTTGAAAGTGGACCTAATGATTGTGCACAAACTTGCCCACAAACCACTCAAGATGTTCTTTCAAAACAGCCTAGCGCTAGATTTAAACCTTAATGGCACAAAGACAATAGAATGTAACTGGGTAAGATCGAAGTTATAAAATAGTAAATAGTGGAACCAAGCTGTGTGAGGAGTGCAGTTAACATGTTCTAAGTTTTATGTATGTGAAGCACTTCATTTAAGTTGTAAAGTATGCCTTTTGACTGCTATATCTTATGTTCTTACAGATTTTACATATTTTGGTAATTCCTGTTGTTAATCCACTCTTAAGTAGTGTTTTTAACAGAGGGGAAATAGGTTGTGTTCTAGAATATTGTGTTCTGAATGCTGCCACTAGAGGGCAGTAACATACATATAGAGCAGGGGTGTCAAACTCAGTTCCTGGAGGGCCGCAGCTCTGCACAGTTTAGCTCCAACCAGCTCAAAACCACACGTGCTTGGAAGTTTCTAGTAATCCTGAAGATGTTGATAAACTGAATAAGGTTTGTTTGATTAGGATTGGAGCTAAACTGTGCAGAGCTGTGGCCTTCCAGGAACTGAGTTTGACACCTGTGATAGAGTAATGAAGAAGGTTGTGAAGAAGTGAGTAGATGTATCCCTGATAAGAGAATGGTTACGCCGTCTGATTAAAGAGATCATTGTGAATATTCTGTTTTGCCTTACTTTCTTATCACAACATAACAATAATATATTCACATTAATAACAGATGCATACCGTGTGATTGTCAAAATCCAGCAGTCAACAACGCATTTAACTGGACAGCGCCAATCACGTCTCACTAACCTCAATATCAGGAGCCGCGCTTCTTGTTTTCTGATATGGAGGGGGCAACAAACCTCATTGAAGACATGTTCATTTACACATACCCATATTTTAGATGCCATTATCTGTTTTTTCAAGAACTTCAGTCAGTCCAAAACTGTACATATGTTCAAAAGCTGGAGGCCTTACAAAATAGAACCACAACTCAATTGAAGTTCTTTATTGTTGCTGGTAAATGTCAATCTTGTGCGTCTGTTCTGTTGCACGTCTTGCCTAATTTGTGTAATTTATTTAATGTAGTTATATTATGTTTCATGTTGGTATAATTTAAAAGTCAGATCAGCTCACAGCTCACCTCATCATTGTTTTCTCCATTTAAGTCTCTGACATTTTATATGTGACAGGCTACGCAATTAGTCTGTAGTCTGGATTGTTCAGTCCAATTTTCATAAGACACATTATATAACATTCTAAAATGTTTGTTCAATTCAACTTCTACATTTAATTCAAAGGTTAAAACGATTTTCAAAACTAGGTAGTTTGCTATTTTTGTGAAGATGCCACTTTAAAATGTAGATAATAATTTACCAGGATGCTTGTGATTAGAAGAATATGCATGGTAGAATTGGAAAGTTTGTCTTGGTTTTAACAATTAGTTACACACACAATTGGTTTATGCCATAACATAAAGAATTACATCTACTGTAACTGAAAACAACATTTTGGTATTAGAAATAATGACACTTTTAACATTCTTGCATGAAGCAAATTACTTGACTAGTTTATGTCTTTATTTAATACAAATTATTAAATAAAAATAAAATCATTCTTGGCACCTTCAAAAATAAATATAACTTGTTTTTTTGCATTTTCTCGACTTGGTAATGTTAAACAGGTGTATTCCATAACAAATTACAATCGATGAAATAGAGTGCGAATCTCCATATGATTGAAACACATTTCAGCTGATGGAAGTCATCATCATTTTCTGTTGCCTTCGATGTAGTTGCTTAATATCTTCATTAACAACGCAGTCTCCTAGAATTAATAGCAATTTCACAGTTAATATCAGTTAGTTTGTCTGATAATTAGCATGGGTACACTAAAATATATATTATGAGACAAACATTTACTTAAACCATATTTTTAAAAGAACAATTGTATTAACATATATTTCATATTTCATTGAATACAAGTGTACATTTACCATTTGATCAGTGTCTACACTCTGGTTGTATACAAATCCCATTTATAGTTTTGTCTAATAGTGCACTGACAAAGGTTGTAGATAAAAATGTCAAAACTGGACCAGTAGCCTAAGTGTTGATTCTTACCCGAACTTTGGGGATGATCTCTTGCGAGTCGATGTGTGTCTGAAGCGCGATCTTCAGTATTTCATCGTAGATGTCGATGGGTTCGACCTGTTGAGGATTCAGTGCTGCTTCGATTGCATTCATCGCAGCGGCATCCTTGATCGGAAATAGCTGGGTGTCCTTAACACTTTTCTTCCCCATAAAATGACCTAAAGTGCACATCACATTTCTGTTAGAAGTCAAAAGTAGCAAATTGTTACAAAATGAAGTCATGTATGTTCAGTATCTCACCTGTTGCCCATAAATTTCCTCTTGGGTTAACTTTGATCTTTGCGACTTTGTTTCTTAGTTCAGTCAAGTCCAGGCTCACTGAGGACGTTAAAGAAACGTAAAAAGAGAACATCACCAAATATGTGAAGAATCCACAGTGACATATATTAGCAACACTGAAACTGGACATTTTTAAACGTTGTCTGTATCTCACACTCCCTCTTTCTATGCGCAAGCATCTATTACGGGTAGAGTCGTCACACGTTGTTTTTATATCGTGCGGATGGGAGGGCTGGCATGTCTTGTAATAATGAGTTATTCCGTTCAGTTAATATTCTAAGAACATCTACTCATTCCCATTGACTTCACTGAAATATGCCACATTTGTTCTTTTGAATTCAAAGCGACCTTAGGAAAATACATTTTTATTTCCTGTGTCAACAACTTGCAGAAGGGTAGCGCGTAGTTCAGCACCATGGACAACACTTCCGAAAGTGCTGTGAATAGATGAAAAATTAGTGTTATGTTTTTTAACCTTCAGGATTACATAAATATTTACAATTAGGCGAATTCAAATACGTTTTATTTAAATTATTCTATTCATGTATAGTGTTTTATCCATTCTTGTAAATTTAAGTTATCATTTCTTCTTGTTGCTTAGTCACATCACATGGTATTTCATGTCACAATCTCAAATCGAAATGGTAAGAAATGTATTTGATGAAAACGGTCAAATTTCTTGATTCATATCATTTTGATTATACGTTTAATCAATTTGTGTTCGTCAGGGATGGCGTTAACATTAGAGTGTCATTGTCTACTGTAAATGAATATACTTTATGTTCGTAACATACAGTACCTGTATATATAGATCAAATATAATATAAGTCATAATCAAAAATGATAATCTTGTCTTTTTAGAGATGTTTTAAAAGTATCTAACATTGCATATATGGTATGACAGTATTGCATCACATATGCTATAGAGTACATATACACTGCAGTCACTTACCTCTAAATCATGTGTATTGTCAAAGTTGTATCATTGTGCAAATCCCATTGTAACTCATCCACAATCACATGTTTTGTCTGTAAACATTGCCATTATGTAGTAAGTGTTAAGCTAAATCAAGTTAAACATCACCAAATTAACACGTATTGTTACACAAACGTTTCTGACTTAGATCAAGTAAAGCTTCTTAAGGAAACAATTTGAAGGTTAGACTTTTAATGGTAGGCTATAGGGGCAGAAGGTGAAAATGCAATCCATTACCACCAGTAACATCTCTTGTCCCTGTGGCCTGATATCTTGAGATTTTAATGGTGTGGATCTACCAAACACATCATTCAGTGATTAGATTTTTCCTGCTGTCTGAGACAGATAGGCCAGTGGTTCTCAAGGGACAGAACATGACATAAAACTCGGATTAATGTTGTGAATTTGAAGGCGCTAACTTTCCCTGCCTCACACCTTTTTTTATGATAACACATTAAGAACAAAGCTGTAGCAAAGAGAGCATAGAAAGAGTGAAAACCCTAAACTATTCTTTGCTCTCACCCCTGCCATTTCAACATTTACACACCTTTTTTTTCAACATTTGAACACACCTTTTTAAAGTGTGAAAGTAGAGAGCAGCACGATTCATGTCATGTGATACTGAATATGATGAGCACAAACTAATTATCACGTTGCATTAGTGGCTCTTTTTTTCTTCCTTTTTTGTCAAAGAGTACCAGTCAGCAGAAACATCCAAAGGCAATGTGTTATGGTTTGACAGGATAAAGTGCTACAAAAAGACACATAAAACCAAAGCATTTAAATGTGATTTTAACTCAATGCTTAAAGAGAGGGGACCTGTTTTATGAGTCGTCTTGTAATTGGTCAGCATCCTAGAAATTAGTGTTTATAAACTGGATTAAGTGTTCTTCATCTATAAATTCTATAGGATGTGATTTTTACAGCATTTTGTTTCAACATCTTGCTGCCAAAAAGCATTTTCTTTTTTAATTATGTCATCTTTCATATAACTCAAAAAGGAAATCATCACTCTTATAAATGGACCCTGGTGTTGATATTTTACTTCTTCCCAACAAAATGGCATAGTATCTTAGCAATTTTTGCAAAAATGTCATTAGATCAGATCTGAATATCTGTCAGTCAATAGAGTTTTGTGACAAAGGTCAATTACATTATTAAGTTGTTATCAGCGGAAAATATTTATAAAGTATGGTCCTAAACATGTCTTGTAGTGCTATAACAGTTTCAATATTCTATTAAGGTGTCTTTTAGTCATTCAGCTGGCATGATGAAAGCAGATCACCTTCTATACCCGTTCCCTCTTCAGCATGATTTAAGGAAATTTCCCTGTAAAGCAGAACCCCCTATACTTCAAACATTATTTACAAACAAATCCTTCATTGTGCTGACACTATCTTAGCTTTTTGTTGTCAAATGAGGAAATGTTAAATTCAGTCATTTTGTTGAGTTAAAAGTCTCAGCAGAATATGTGTTGACACTGAAAGTTAAATTTGTATTGTTTGCATTTCAGATAAAAGCAATGCTGCTGCTACTGCTGCTAGTATTGCTGGTGATGTGAGTGTGGTAACAGAAAATTTTACAAAATTTGACCCTGTTTTTTATGTTCAACATATTCCAATATTTCTCCAGTCTTTTAATATCCCATTATTTATACATTTATAAAAGTAGCAATTGAAAAATGTCAAAACAGTGTGTATGTGCAGACAAAAATACAGCTTTCATTTAAAAACACAATTAAACAAATACTTCAACATTTAAACACACAGCTTACAGACCCCACTTAGTTATCAGTCAATGCTGACCCTGGAAGGACTGAGTCAATATTGCTATAATCAAACTCTTTCTTATCATGAAACACAAGCTCTAATTTCCTGGAGGGTTGTTTTATGGAACAAAGGATATATGATCACCTACATTAGCACAAACAATTTATTATGAGTAGAAAATTAGTGTAAATAATGAGTAGTGTGAGTAACCTTTGGAACAACAGATTCTTAACATCTGTTACTGTTTACTTGTGGTTTCAAGTCTTTGATTACTTTATGGTCTAGCTATGGGCATACTGTTCAGTTTCAGAATATCTATTTAGATAAGTATTAAAATGGTGGGTTTTTGAAACAACATATTGTGGCTTGTACTCTACAAAAAACATTTGCTAATATTTAATGCTTTAACATGCTTTGATGGATTTGGTTTGAAAGACAATCTGATCTCATCAAAATAATATGTGACCTATGCTATTCTAATGATTACAGGTAAAAATGGTACTACATATTTATTAGAGCATGCACAACATTTTGCATACCACAATGCATACCACAAAATATCATAAAATGAATTTCCTTCCTTTACTTAAGTTCGCACCTGAGAGCTAAATCAATTCACAATCAGTTGGGTTCTTATGCCTAATGTCAGTCCAATGCAAGAAAACTATTTTTCACAGTGAAGGGCTAGAGAGGCATATGGGTCAGTGTTTTGTTTATGTTAATCCAACTGCAGAACACACAGCTGAATCTATAACGAAACCTAGGTGAGTTTAAAAATGAAGTGAAGGTAGAATACCACATCACTCTATGAAGAATACCCAGCTCTCTTGTGTGTTTTTATTCTACATCATTAAAACCTTGCATAACACATCTGCACTTGGACATTGTGACTCGCATTCGACCAGGCAGAAGATTGACAATGACTGTATCGTTCCCTGATTGTAACATTTCCTGAATGTCAGTTGAATTGTCAGTAAGTTATTAAAGGCTGTGAATCACACTAGCTATACTTCTCAATCCCCTCTCTCTGAAGTGCTGGCTGCTAAAAACATGCAGTGTACAACCATTATATATCAACAGTTTGTGAGATGTTGCACTAGTCTCACAAATAATGTGTGCTGTAATGTTAATATTTTTATAATATAAAAATAGTTTTCTTGCTTCAGGAAATTTGGACTTCTTAAATGTCAACATTTAGCCGGTGTTGTCAATAACCGAGATATTATGAAAACCATGCATTAATACCATTATCAAGTTAATACAGCAAATATTGTAATTCAGCTCCCAATTAAAATGTTTGTCTGCCTCCGCGCACTTTTATTTTGAGCGTTATTTATTGGCCAAAAATTAGTATACTTATTTTTTTTTGAATATTGTTTCAATAGATATTGCAATGATATTGTTATTGTGAATTATTTTGGACTAAACAATCATGTAGTAAAAAGCTGATATTGGCACAGCCCTATGTGTATCAAATAACATGAACAGGAACATTAGGAATTGTTAGTGAGTTGAAAAAGTGGGTGGGCAAATATTTTTTTTCAATATAATTATGCTCTGTTGGTACAGTATAAAGGTGTATTGTTGTGATGTAAATTAATTTCCGGTACAATTAATTTCACCAGGCCTACATCATGTTCTATGATGGCTTTACATGCTATCATATATTCAAGTTAATTAACATTGCCCAATGGACCTGTGATCTAACCCTTTTTCTTTTAAAAACCATTTTAATATATAATTAGCCAGATGTTATTTTATTTGAGAATGTTTAGCCTTTTCTCTTGTTGAGATGCATGGCGCGCAAAGACTGCAAGATTCCTATCTGAATGTCAGCTGCGCACAGTTCACACCCGTTCTGCAGTGCTAGATTATACCGGGTGACAGCTTCCACAGTGACGGCACAGACACACTGGCCACCTTCAACTTTTAGTGAATAAGAGATAAATGTTGTCAAAATGCCAGCTCTGTTGTGACATTTCATGAGCTTTGGGTGCATCTAATACAATTCCCTTATTTAGTGCAAAATTACATTCTGTGAGTCATCATGATTATCACCATGAAAACGATGACAGTATATTAGATAACCAAACGGGTCTAATTTGAAAAAACTTCAACCTGAAATTTGAATTATTTTATATTATATTATATTATATGTGCTTTGCTTAGGCTAATTAGAAGCACATTGCAAATTAATCCAAACTGAATCCTTTTACTTTGACTTTTCACTATGCATTTATGTCATTAATAAGTGAGTTTGCCAATTCATATTCTGTGGTCATCTTGAAGCTAATACTCCACTTTGTACCCTATCCTATTAATGCATTTCATTGTGACATGAACAGGCAATTATGCGTAAGGACATGCTAGAGTCTATAATTGGGATCCTTCATGATAGGCATTTGCAAAATCTTAGGATGGAATACATATTCATTCATTCGACTAATTTATCAGAATCAAAGGATATGGCAATGTCTTATCACCAATGCTCTGCTGGATATGTGTGAGTATGATAATGCATGCATTACTCTGCACGCTCTTCTCAGATCCTGTCCAGGTTTTGGAATGTTTCATTTTCCATGTAAAGTGTTGTTTGTCAACATTAGCCATTTGCTACAATTTGCACCTATAAGATGTTTGACCAACACTGTCTTTTTTTTTCAACATTATATGGAAAAAAATGAAATTCGTCTTTTTTATATAAAATATTTTTTTATTTCCAAAATAATTCTTACAGCCATGGGATAGAATGTGTGCTTCAAAACTAATTGTATTGTTCATAACTAAATTCACAAAGTACTTGTAAATCTTTTACTTCGATTTAGGCCGTGAATGAGGTACAAGATACTTTTCCTTGCCAAAAATCTTCTTTTTGTCATATTACATCAACTGTGAAAATGTGGCATGGGGCAGGTCCATAAAACTTCATAAAAAACAGTCTGCTTAAACAAATTACAGACACAAACTGTTTTAAGGCTTTTTTCCCTGTCATGTTCCTGCCTTATCTTGTCTTGCTTCTCTAGTCTTGTGGCAGGGTCATGACAGTCCCACGTGTTTTGAAGGGAAGCACATGGTCATGATCTACTGTGTCATGTCTTGACACCGCCCCCTCGTTTCTTCGTTTACCTTCCTGCCAGTGTTTCATTCCCCACATCTCCCTAGTGCAATTATCCCTTGTTAGTTTCCATGACCCCTATTTAATGTCCTTGTGTTTGCTGTCCTGTACTGTTTCGTTTTGTTTGCATTGCTTCGCTGATGAGATATACTTACCTCATGTGCTTGTTCAGAGTTTTCAGTCTTGTCAAGTGTTTTATTTAGGTCATCCTGGGTTCTCTGTTTTCGGCCCTTGTGGGAAGTCTTTGTTTGTTGAAGTTTGCATTCTGGGTCTTTTGTTTTATTAATAAAGTTTTTGTACCTGCCGTTCTCTCTCCTTGACGTTCCTGACATTTTCCTATTTTACTTATAAGCCTCATTATACCCATTTGTCATCTCTGTCTTTGTTGGCAGATGAATCTTTAAATTGAAAGAAACTCTGGGCCATTTTTTGGATCTCCGTCTGAATTTGGCATACCCAATTTTAAAACACCACACCAATCCACATACGGGTTTCATTTTTCATTTTTCAAATTTCATACAACACTGCTGAAAGTGATAAACATTATTTTATGTGTTGTCAGGCCTATGAAAAACACACAAAAATAAAGGGGCTCTTTTCTGAACTCTTTTTTTCAAAGTGTATTACTCTTTCAAAAAGCCTGAGGGGCCCAGGAACCTGCAAACGATTGTTCTTGATTCCAACACGTCTCAAAGAATACGTCTTGGTTACTGATGTAACCTCTGTCCCCTTTCTGTCAGTCTCTCGATGTTGTGTCGAACCGACAGATGGGGTTTGTCTTGAGAACCTATCAACTTCGACTAGACTTAGAAAAGGCCAATGAAATTGGCGAATGAAATTGGCATGCCGGACTCGCCTCCAGATATCCGAGTATAAAAGGGAGACAGCCTGCTGAATTCATTCACCTTTTGTTCTTCGGAGCCTTCGATTGATGATCAACTTCAGCGCTGGCATCTACTACATTTCTGCCATGTACATTCTGTGGTGTTCCTCAGGGCAAAGCTGAAGTCATTGTTTTTGGTAACAAGGATGAAACTAACAAGGTAAACACATACCGTGACTTAAGATGTCTAACACAAAGTAAGGTAAAAATTATTGGTGTCATTTTAGAGTCTGACCTTAGTTTCAGCAGTCATGTCAAAGCAATAAGCAAATTAGCGTTCTACCATCTCAGAAACATAGTCAGAATCAGATGTTTTGTCTCAAACCAAGATTTAGACAAACTCAATGGCCTGACGGTACCGAAGGCGGGGGCTTTCCACCTCTTCAAAAGCTCTTGGACCCCTTACCTAGGCCAGTCACCATCACTTTGCTAGAGATTGTGATGCGGCACAGCACCGTGGCGTTTTCCATAGGAACCCATCTGTCGGTTCGACAGAACATAAAGAGATCGACAGAAAAGGAATGTTTTGGTTACAGATGTAACCTCAGTTTTCTGATGGCGGGAACGAGATGTTTTGTCCCTCATACCACAACACGTGCTGCCCGCTGCAGCAGTCGTGAGAGGTTCTCAGGCTCCTCAGCCCGAATGTGAATGAATGCAGCACGGCCTGGGCGAGTGACGAGTGAGCGTCCCCGCGAATCGTAACCATCCAGTGGTGTAGTAAGGCATCAATTTGTGTGTCCACGACGAGAGGCTCTTACTACCAGCCGTACAAGCGGTGGCCTTACTACTCTAGAGGCGAGTAGGCCGTACGACACCGTAAGGAGCAGTGGGAAGCGTTTGTTCCATTCAGCACGGACTGCAGCAGCACAGTTTGGAGCGAGAAAATTACATACAAAGTCAATGCAAAGACGCGCATAGACGCAAACTCGTGGCAGGGATTCGAGCTATGAATTTGCGCAAAGAGTTTTCGCCTCACTAAAGCGAAAATAACAAACTTTGCCGCCAGTCATAAAGAGTGTGAAACGCGAGTGCTCGCGTTTGGTGTGAACACAGGCGAGTGGCGCGACTCGCAAGCAGTCTCTCCTGTGAGACGCTGTGAGCAGGACAATGACAGATGAGAACTGTAGTAGAGTAGGCGGGGCGAGACCGTGGTTCGAGTCCGGTGAGTAATTGTGGATTAGCGCCAGCCGTGCGCACACCGGGCTCGAATCCCGTAGGAGATTGGGAGCATAAAAGGAACGAGCGACCGGACCGTCGAAGAGAGAGGTACGGGCCCGAACATGTGTTAAGTTTGTTTTATATATTTGTATTTATGTTTTGTTCGCCGGCGGTCGTCCGTGAGGGGCCGTCGGCTGTTATTATTTATTAAAACTTTAATTTATTGACTTCCGGTTCTCGCCTCCTTCCTTCCCTTTTATGAGATGTGTTACATTGGTGCCGAAACCCAGTAGGAAGGAGAGACATGCTGTCGGAGAGTCCTCGCCGCCGAGTGGCCTCGCGGTGCCGGAGAGTTCGGGCAGCGCGGACGAAGGGCGTCCGCCAGTGGCTGCCCGAAGCGGTGGCTCTGGGGAAACGGAAGTGCACAGTGCGGCCACCGTCAATGCTTCGGTTGAACTGCGACCTTTGCTGCCGCGCCCCTGGGTCGAGGTGGGGTGGCTTTCGTCCAAGCGGGAGCGGGGGAGTTGCCGCCGTCCGCCAGAGGCCGGAGCCTGCGTCCGTCCCCCGAGGGGGAGGAGCAGGGGGCGGAAGCGCCGAGTCAATAAATTAAAGTTTTAATAAATAATAACAGCCGACGGCCCCTCACGGACGACCGCCGGCGAACAAAACATAAATACAAATATATAAAACAAACTTAACACATGTTCGGGCCCGTACCTCTCTCTTCGACGGTCCGGTCGCTCGTTCCTTTTATGCTCCCAATCTCCTACGGGATTCGAACCACGGACTCGCCCCGCCTACTCTACTACAAGAACGTTTATTAGTTTAATTTCTGACTTTTCGCTAGCACGAATTGGATCACCTTTTAAAAAGTACTTAAGCAAGGGCCGGAGAATAGTGCGTTGGAGAACAGCGCCTATGTAGGTTGATGTTGTTTCCCTGAATTTCCCTTTTTATTTGCAGTTTCAAAATACAACCAATGAACATGTTGAATGTAGAAAAGCCTGCTTTGGCATCTTTCAATGCACCGATGTTGTTGTTGTGCAGTTTAAAATACAAAATCAGCATGTTTAAATGTAGGAAAGAACTTTGGGAGTTTTATGGGGCAAAAATGTGAAAATACAACATACTGGCTCCCATTTTAGGGCCCTATGATTGAATCGCGGAATCCAGGCATGTTTGCTGTAACGCGGAATGGCTCATAATATGGCAAATGTATTATTTCTTAACCAAAATGTAGGAACGAACTTCGAATTCATATTGTGCATTTACTTTAGAAATATGTAATCTGCAATTGTTTTGCATGTGCTCCTGGAGCTTTCAGGGAACACGTGCACATGTAGGCTACTGTTCCTGTTTGATTTGAGAATTGAAAAAAGCAACTGTCAAACACCCTTTGTGGCGACCAATAAAAGTCCGGTTTACCACAACATCCCTCTTGATTTTTAAGTAAATGTTAATGTGCTAGTAATGTTATAAAAATAGCTTTATTAAAATTAGAACTTTTTTTAGCATTACATTACCACAAGTAGAGTTAAAAACTAATATTTCTATTTTTATTTTTCACTGTATGGTTCAACATATGCAGGTTTTTTCTTAGAGTTCATAAGTGAATACTTTAGTATACTGACCCATTTTTTATGTGGGCACATATAGTACTATTAATTAATAAAGGACATAAAACTCAGAATTCAGATAAATTAAAATAGAAAAAAATGATTTCTTAATGTTATTTTGCCCTTTTTTGCAAGCCATATCCCTCCGGATATTTGAGCTCCGAGAACCAAGTCTGGTTGGGCCCACCAGGCGCAACCGCAGACTTTGATGCTCCTTTCCATGGCTCCGCACAGTACCTGGTCAGGGAGTCACAAGCGGGCAATGGGAGGTGTGCAGGGAGGCAAACAGGACCACCCGTTTCTGCCCGAACTGCACCCAATAAGCTGGACCACGGGGGATTGAGTTGCCATCTTCCATGGAGTGTGACCTGTCGAGAGAGTACGTCAGCTGTCTAAACGAGATCGTCCAGGATATGAATGGCCCGCAGGGACACCACCCACTGCTGACTCCAGAGGAGGAGGAATCCGCAAGTTGCGAAATCTGCAGCATCTGACGGTTGACGTACGCTACGGCAGACATGCTGTCTGCAGTACGTGCTTGCCCTGAATGTGAGGCAGGGGCCTCTTCCTCGTAAGGTAAGCAGCCAGCAACTCCAGGCAATTGGAATGCCACTGCAGGTAGGGGCCTGTCCAGCGCCCCGACACTGCCTTCCCGTTGCACACTGCACCCTAGCCGAGCAGGGAGGCGTCTGCCGTACGACTGTGCGTGGGCAACAGATCCCGCGAGTGAGCCAAGATAGGTCAATCATTAAGATAGTTGAGGATACGCACGTCCTGCTGCCGGGGGGAGCAAGGGTAGCCAGGAAACTGACACCGGGCCGGAACGCGTTAGCTCCAGTCGTGAGCTGCGAGGAAGTGCACTGCACTGCCACCTGATGCTCTTGGCGGTCCAGGCAAGCATGGCTGACATCTCCCCATCTGCCTCGTCCTGGCCTTGGCCGTAGCCAGAAGCTACAGGAGTCCTCAGCACCTGATCTCAGAAAGTCGCCACCGGATGTTGCAACCGAAATCTCATCCTCTGCACGCCATGGCGTGGTTCCACTATGGGACAGTCTGGCGACGCCCATAGGAGACCGATCCGGTGCGCGTGATGGGGCCTGGACAGTCCGCTGTGCTGCAACCGATTTACATCAACGGGACTCCCGTATCACTACCGTTGCTCGCACCCGCAAACGGCTTGGTAGCCGCTGTCGAGCAGGTAGCAGATGGTCTTATGGCTTCGTCCAAAGTGAACACGGCCAGCCGTGAATGCAATACCGTTACCACGAACGTTACCTAAGCATGCCGGGGTTCCAGACATGTGATGCAGGTATCGTGCCTGTCTGGAACGAGGATGGGGTGGTCGCACCCAAGACTACAGTGGCAAGCCAGCTACTGAAACGACCAGGGCAAGTCGCAAAACGCCATGACGAGTTCCGCTGCTCTGCGTCGTAGATCCAGTAGGAAGAATCGAATATTGCTTAGTATGAGTCTCGCAGGTTCAGAAGAACAAAAAGGGGAATAAATGAGCATGCAATCTTCCCTTTTATCCCCGTTTGTATGGGGCGGGCCCAAGTTCATTGGCCTTTTCGAAGAATTATCTGAGATGATAGGTTCTCAAGTCAAACCCCATTCTGTCAGTCTCGACACAACGTCTAGAGACTGACAGAAATGGAAAATATTTTTTCTCTTTCACGTGGTATTCAATTATTATTCTAAAGCAGCTCAAGTGTCCTTTTTTCGTAATTTCCACCTGATTTGGCATACCCAATTTTAAACAGACCCCATAACCACAAACAGTTGTATAAAGTATTTATATTTTTGTGTAATTTCATACTAAAACTCTCAAAATTTGATGTTACACATCTGAATAACTGAGAAAGTGCATGTAAAAAGTCATTTGTTTACAAATATCAATTTCATATATCATGAGTAATTTGACTTCCATTCGATATGTGGTAAAATATCAATAAATCTTTCAATCATCAAAAAGAGCATTCATTTGATATATAACTTGAACATGTTGGACATATTTGTAATGAAAAATGTTCATGATCAGAAACATAACATACATGACTTTCAAGTGGCTATGACATGGGGATATGATGAATTTCAGCATTAATATATTATTTTTTGTGTAGGATAAATGCCAAAATGGTTCACTTCTCCAGAAACTAGAGACTGTATCAAATGATACAACATATGAAAGTAAGAGTTAAAGAAATACATGTACTCTAGACATTAAGGTAATACTTCTATGACGTAATTTTGGAACCGTCCAAATTTTTTGGAAGGAGTTTAACAGGAAATGTATAGAAACACATTAAGTTTTGGCTTCTCTGAAGTTTAATTACATACCATACTACATTATTTAAACCACTAGGTCCTAAAGACAAACACACAGATTGGTCACCTGCTATCTGTAGTATCTCTACTGGCGAAATGCTCTGTCCATTCTCACATTGTGCATTCAAGGGTAGGTTCAAGTTATACATAAAAGTAATTGGAAATCTTTTTAAAAGTCTCAATCTTTTAATATACAGTAACTTGATATTGTACTGTGACTGAATTAAACATAGCAAATCTGCAATTTGTCATACTGTTTATGTAGTTTAGGCATTTAAACTTACCCCTTAACATCAGGCTCCAGTAAGCCATGAATAATGTTATGAGAAAACTATTTTATTCATTATATAAACTATTATATTACATAAAGATTATCTAGCAAGAAAAGTATATAGTTTAATTGATATACACGTCACAATAAATTGACAGTATCCAATAGTTTGCAATTAAAGATTGTAATTGAAATCATACTTTTTCAGAATACACGTTGTGCATCAATGCATAAAAGGCTGGCAAGATTATGCTCTGTCATACAAGCATTTATAATGTATGATTCATAATCTAAATAAATTAGATAAATGCAATTTAATTCATAATTTAAATACATGTGTTTTTAAAACATTATTTACAAATAACAACCCAACAGCCCTTAACTGCCTTTACAGACAAAAAGAGGGAAAAAGTTGTGCAACTGCTGCAATTTTCTATTTAAAAATGACCCTTCAAAAGACTCAGAAGCTCGTAACATGGATTCTGATCAAGACCACTGCACAATGCTAAATTATTTGTCTGGATTTACATATTTGATTTAAATGTCACATATATCAAAATATTGTTTCTAACTATAAAAATGTCTGATCACTATGCAATAAGCCAGTTACCACAGCTGAACCTTCAGCAGAGCACCTACTTATCTCAGTCATCATTTCCTTTGTTCTTTTCTATGTTCTGAAAACATACGCTTTAGGTGGAGGTCTGAGGATTTGACCTGCGGGATACTTTGGGGCTTTTTGGGGCTTTACGCTGTGTCTGGGGACTGTAGTAGCCTCTGTATCTAACAGTCTGAAGCATTTCTGGGAGTTTAGGAGGTTTCAGGTTTAGAAGACCACAAAAATAATTACACTGATGTTCAGTTGGGAATTGTTCAAAAACTTTAGGATTTGCCTCACATGGAAAGCCCTGATGCCTGCATCAGAAAAAAACACATTGTGAATGTAGCATCCAGTGTTGTAATATTGCATATTATCAAGTTTAGCGTGTAACAATATTCATTCAGTAAATTCATGATTTTCATATGACAATTTGATGCAGTAGAATGAAAGTCACACCACTGTGAAGCTGAGTTATTTGTTTTTACAAGAACCTAAGGGAACATTAACATGTACCTACCCCTTTGACTTAATCACGACTTCAATGTTTGTTAATATTGTATCAACTCCTGCAACATAAAAGAAAACCAGTCTGTTAAACTGATACTTTGCCAAGTTTATTTCCTTTTATAACCAAGGTTAATTAGTAAAATAACCATTCAAATGGATTATTTAACATTAATTTAATATAGCATTTCTTTAAATTACCCTCAAGTCTGGAGAATAGCACATTGCCGCTTGTCCACTGGTGTATCCAGTGCTGGAAAGAAGAGCACTTTTGCGCAACCTCCGACTTGTTGTTATATACTAGTGACCCAGTGTGGTCCAATCCGCAATAACGCAAAAAAACACCCTTTAGCTCCGCCTCCACGGTTCCATATGGAACACTGCTTGCTGGCCGGTACATAAAGTATAAAGGGATTATCCTAAAAAAAATACATCCTCATAATGATGAACATATACAGTTACACATGTGAGATCAACTGAGATGTTGGATTGCTTTAATATAGGTTACTAGAATAAAACATAAAGATTTAAATGGTCAAGCTTAAATCAACTTTAAATCACATTTAAGATGTGATTCTGTAGTGAAAATAAATTACACTCACTCCAGTGCTGAACCGAAGCTCTCTATTTCTCTTGTCTCTGTTGCAAAGATCTTAACATACTCTCTTGCCATGTTCTGAATTCTACAATCCTAGACCACAGAAAATACATCAAATGTGTTGGTAAAAATGATTGCGACTATAAATATTATATAATAATAATCATTATAAATGTTATTTGTGATTAAACATAAAGTATGTCACCTGTTTAGTTATTTGAAGATTCTTCTCAGCCAGAACAGTCTCTTCTCTGCTCTCATATGCAATAGGGCTTCTCACTTTCAGTAAACATGAGCTACGTGACTCAAACACGGGATCCAACCCATAGATAACCCTCAGTCGTCTGGTTTTATGCTTGCATCCTGATCCAACCTGAACCTCTTCTGTTGTGACACGCCCATAAAATTTTGAGCCCCAACAGCCTGCATCAGCAAGACCTTTACTGAAGATCAGAGGAGTCATCTCAATCTCCTCCTCAACTACATGTGTGAGAGAATGTAAGATGATAAAATAAATAGAAAGGGTTACTTTTAGGTCCTCAGGGGTAAACATGAAAGACTGAAATCGCTATGCAGCTGTTATTTTTCTACCTTCCTGGAGCTCCTGACGTAGGAACATACTGGAAACTGCTAAATGATGTAACAGAAAAAAAATCTTATAAGAAAAAAGTACAGTATCTGATTTAGAAAGTAACAAATGTTCATACAGAAATACATCAGAAATGACTACAGGAGTAACAGGTGATCAAATATGTGACACAATTTGTTTAATGCATACTTTCTGTACTGAGAAGGTACTCGGTGGAATTTTGGCCATTCTCATTGGTTATGGAACACCTGTAAACTCCACAATCTCGTTTGGACATTTGTATGATGGCCAAGCACAGCTGAGTTTCATCTCCTGCACTAAAAAACAGAATATTAGAAACAGTAAATTTCCAAAGAGTGTTTTTTCACAATTAAAAAACATAACATAGCTCAGAATCCCTTCTGATCAGGATTTACAGATCATTTATTTCATTGACAAAGAGCAACGACAAGAAGTCTAGACAGAAACGTCTAATAAAACGGTTTTTCTAACCACTAGTGGTCAGTAAAACTCCACGAGCGCATACCTCCTCTTTATTTCAGCGATCTCCACATCACCCTTGAACCACCTTATTGTTGAGTCACTAACAATGTTATAAAATTGACACCAGAGTTTTAAATGGCCAGATGTATCAAATACCTCTGGACGGATTTTACGAATAACTTGGGGAACTGAGAGAGAGAGAGAGAGAGAGATAGAGAGAGAGAATTTTCAGAGGGGAAGATTTAAAACTTCTGTTACCTGCAAATCATTGTTTCATGAAATAGCCATTTTACATATCAGTTTTTAGTCTGAATACAGTTGTGAACACTCTACATTATAAAAAAATATCTGTGAAAAATACTTGCTCTTTTTACCTATGAACTGGTTTTCTTTGTCTCGGTCTGATGATTTAGTCGTAACATTCTCATTTCCATTTATCTCGGCGAGGTCAGCTATGGCCCTGCGGGTGAGACGAGGGGAGTTTTTTTCCAGTGACGGTGCGTCATTAACTAAATTTAATGGAGATGCAGGTTGTGGCATTAAAGGTAGTATCTGCTCCTGAAATGTTTCTTTTTGATTAGATTTTCCCACATCCCTCTTTTCTGTTTTGTGTGGCTCACTAGAGGTGATGATCTGAGCATCTGTAGTCTTGAGTGGGATTGTTAGATCTGAAGATGGACTGAGCGGGCAGACGACAGTATTTAAATTGTTCCTTCCTTGAAGCAAAACAGACTCTCCCTGTTTACCTTCAGAATTTGTTTGTCTATATTTATCCTTGCCTTCAGACTCTCTATGGGGTGTATCATGTAACGTGACACTGGTGGATCTCTGATTTGACAGCTCAAGGTCCAATGCAGCAGACTTCAGTTGCTTTATAAAATAATTAGATTCGGGTTTTAGATTAGAAACTGTTTTTGCCAACAATACGGGACATTTGGTTTCAGCCAGGTCTGACTCATTTGCCTTTTTGCTTTTGTCTGCATTGCTAAGTTGTATACACCTCCCGACTGGTCCAGTAAAGTCTGAGGCAATACTTTCAGTGGAACGCTGACTTCCAGAAGTTTTTATGAAGTTTTCTTGACTAAGTGCCTTTTGTTGAGTCTGGTTGAGGCCTGCAGAAGATTGTGGGTGCAGGGAAAGATCAACCTGTGCATCAGGCAACCCAACTGATTCTGGAGTAATGTTGTCTGTGTGATCAGATGTATTCACTTTTTGACTGACAGCGTTGTTGTTATTTAGCACATTAGGTTTGGCACCAAATTTAACATTCTCAGATTTTCTAACAGGACTCGAGCATTCCATGTTTTCTGTTTTGGTATTGGGAGTTGTGCAGTCAACATCTGTAACATAAATGGCAGGAATTATCAAATTTGAGAGGAAGGTTTTTGGATGTTGTTGGGAGAGGAATGGGAGGGAATCGATATGAGCTGCTTCAGAATCATTGTCAATAGTTGAAGCTTTAGAAATGAAAGACTGTTGTGTCTCATTCTTTGCAGTGTAACTTTGTCCTTGTTCTTGTATTTCCATTTTAGAAACGTTTTCTGTGGCAACATGAGAATCTTTCTGAAACTCTAGTGCCTTTGTATGTTTCATGAGAGCTTTAAAGTTTGAGGAGTCATTCATAATCTGTGATTGCGCCACATCTGGACTCGACATGTTTGAATGGCTATGGATTTGTACAAATTCTGTCACTAGAGACACAGAACGCTTTGAGTCCATAGACTTTTCTTTAGAAATGCTTTTCTGTCCTTGCACATTTGCACTAATACATACTTCTTTCTTGTCAGCATTAATTGCCATCTTATTCACCTCTGTTCCATTCAAAGATGTTGCCACAGATTTTATTTTGTCAGATGCTCTATTGATCATTAGGTTTCCATCTGTATAATCCTTCTCACTTATCTTGGTTAATGTGTCCTCTTCCATGGAGGAATTCATAGCTATTGTAACTTGGCCGTCTTGGAGCGAGTTTAAAACGTGACTTGTGGAGTTTTTTTCACCCAGCTGAGTGCTTTCTAGATCTGGTTTATGACGCTCGGTACTGTTGTTTGTCAATACCATGGACTGGTCTTCTGCTATCTCCTTCTGTCCCTGGGTG
Source organism: Triplophysa bombifrons (assembly GCA_029783895.1). Taxonomy (NCBI): domain Eukaryota; kingdom Metazoa; phylum Chordata; class Actinopteri; order Cypriniformes; family Nemacheilidae; genus Triplophysa; species Triplophysa bombifrons. The sequence goes on from CM056448.1 coordinate 20,838,974, forward strand.
GCGAGGTGGTGGGAACCGAGTAAAGGAAGTGTATCTGTAAAACGTGATGTGACGTCATGCATCAGTGAGGGTGGCTCGTTTAACTTCATGGCCACCTTTCTCGCCGAAGAAGGAATGTTTCCATTTTTTGTCTCTGTGGGCTCAATGCGACTATCACCACCAGCCTGTAATCACAGAATCATTGTTTATCGAAGTTTATATAAAGAGAACTTACATTTTTTTACCACCAAAATTTTTCTGTATGTTATATTTAACAATAATGGAGTTCAGAACAGATTTTCAGGAAGAGTATCTGCATTTATGAAACAAAATATTACAAAATATTTATTATATTCCCTAATTATATTAATTAATAAAGGAACAGTTCACCTAAAAATAAGACATTTTTCATAATTTACTCATCCTCCTGCATCGTTAAAAAAATTCAGTCCTCTCTACAAACCTTTTTATTTGATTTTGTAATTCACAAATGCCTTTGGAAAAGGATAAATGCCACAAGTGACAAAGTGAGCAAATGGAAGAAATGTTGGGCTCCGATTTTTCTTTTACAGTGTGTCTTAGAAGTCTTAGAAGATCATACTTGTTTTCAACAAGGAAACAACATTGGCCCCTTTTGACTTCCACAACAAAACCACTGGGACATTTCTCAAAATATCTTCTTTTGTGTTCTACAGAGTCCAGAGTCACATACAGGTTTTGAATATCATAATATGACAGAATTTTTTTGTATGAACTATCCCCTCGATAACATTACAAAAATATTACTAATTATAAGTATCTGTTACTCATTAAAGTACATTTTATATAGAAAAACATAAACTGAATCAGATCTACTGATTCTGTTATGCTGCACTAATGCCAAGTCCCCGAGCCCTGAAAATCTAAAGGGATATTCTGCTTCTTACCACTTGTTTCATTAATCTTAAATCAACTGAACTTTGCAACTTTGTAAAATTAGCACTTGATTATCCCTCATTTAGGTTGAAAAAGAGACGAAGAGAGGGCTGATATCATTAAGAGTGAGACTCCATCGACTATTAAGCACTTGTCGCACAACACTTTATTTGAAGAATCACATTAGATTAATGATTGTCCTAATGATATGATTACAAGTAACAAGCACCTGTCTTAAGTTGATTTGCTCTATCTTTGCTTCTTGTTTACAATCTATTGCCTTGGGGGAAACTGTTGGACTGGCCATATTTAGAGAGTATTTAAAGGCTTTATGAGATCAGAGAGGAATGTTGGATATTAAAAGGAGAGCAGCTGGGCAGAACATGACTGTTGAACTGACCATAGCTCTCACAAGTGTGTTTTTGTACCTGCTTTAAGACAACAGGTGACCGCAAACAAACCTGATGGAGCTTGGTTCCTGTAATTCTTTTATATCTGTGTTCTCAGGAGTTACAATTTGCGTAATGGGAACACTATCATTGTCTGTCACCCTGCTTGTTTGTAATTGAAACCGTCACATCTTCAAAGTCATGCCTATGTCCCTATTTATACTTTGTGAGTGTGGTGGGGGTTACTGATTCCACTACCACTTGAAACACTACCCGCGCATGAGCTCACTAACAGATCATGAGGCAACACTCACCGAGGCTCTGGAAGAGTGTACAGACACATTCCTGTCCCCTGTATCCGTATTGAGGTCACCCTTACCACAAGAATGAGGAAGGATTCTCACACATGGACCTGCTGCTAGTTTACTCTTGCTGTCATCTAAATCCATGAGCTTGTTGTCTGGGGAGCTTGGAGTACCATTCTGCACCCTCTGATTTTGAACATGTTTAATATTTTGAGATTGAAGTTTGGAATGTGGTTTTATAAGAGGGGATCTTCTATCTAGATTTTTCTGGTTGTCGGGCGATTTAATTTGCTTTGTTTCTTTGACCACCTTGGTCTCGGTTTCCATGGTAACCTTCAACGCTGGATGTCTTTGGGATGTGATGGGCTTATGAGCAACTTGTGTTTTCTTTACATCTGTAGCACCTTTATTCGCTTTCATCGATGGTTTTTCATTTTGTTTCGTGTCGGCTGTGATGTCCACATTGTTTTGAATGACAGTGTTTTGTACCTCCATTTTCTCAACTGAAGTTTTCTTCTCATTCCTCATCTCTATTTCTTTCATTTCCTCTCTTTTTTTTATCTTCTTCTTGGCATAACTATCTGCCTGTTTGATGGAGGCCGTATGCATCGTGTCATGGATATATGTTAGCCCCTGGTTGCCTTTGTCTACATTTGGGATGATTTCGGAGTCAGAGGGGAAGTGAACGGGGGTTGATTCAGGTACTTGAATAGGAGAGCTAAGCCTGTCTTCTACTGGAGATGTTTTACTAAGAGCGTTCAGTTCTTCTTTCTCTTCAGAGGAGCTGGAAGCCCCAAAGCTGGTGGTTGTCTCCATTGGGGAACTGCGTTTCCTCTGGGTTCTGTCAGGACTGCTTGGAACATTGTCTTTCTCTGCTTTGCGGGGCTCTTTCTGCTCACGACGGCAGTTCTCATTTCCCTGTTTGAGTTTCGCAAAGTAATTTTGATGAATCTTGTACTCATTCATGGTTCCGACCTCTAGCACCCCTGAACACGAGACAATGCCTCGACTGTTTTGTGCTGATGCTTGATAGATTGCAGCATCCTCCAGAGTACATCTAAGACAGAAATATCAAAATAACAACATCTCATCTTACCAAAACTTTAATTAAATGAGAACAAAGAATTCTCAGAATACCCTGCACAAAGACATACTTATAAATATTGAGTCTATGTGTCTTCCCATCACGTAAAATTTCATATTTGGGGAGACCACAGTATCTGTCCAGTTGTACATCATCTTTGTACCATGTCACATCAGGAGCAGGATGACCTAGATGTATAGAGAAGAATGGACAAGATGTATAGAGAAGAATGGACAACCTTAACAACATTGCAAGCGTTGATTTAAATAAAAACATTCAGTCATTTGGTTTGGTGGGACAAATACCTGAGACCATACAGATGAACTTGACATTAGTTGCTTCAGACACAGCTCTAGATTTTAAGGTGCTCTCAAATGTTGGCTGTGTCTCCTCAGCTAATTGGGCCATTACACTGCAAAGAGTGCTCCTGAACATAAACATATAAACATTAAGCGCTTTTTCACCAATATGCTGAACCGGTCTTGTTGCTTAACCGTTCCATTGCGTGCCGATGCAAGCCCCCTGGTACGTTTGTTTTTTCACTCCGTGACTGATATTTTTTTGGTACCCTCCAGCTGTTAAGCAGCTGAATTAACTTTATTTCCTTCCCCAATGACGCACTATTTTGGCCAGAAACTGGTATCCGGGCAGAGTGAGTAATTCTAACTAGAGATGTCACTTCACACATTTTATCAGCACAGGCCGGAAATGGTCAAATTATTTTCAATAATTGTGAGCCAGGCTCACTTAACATAACCATTCCAGAACATGTTTAGAACAGTTTGGCACGATGGTGGAAAGCGCTCATTGTCGTCATTTTCATTATAAACAGCAGCACTCACATCAGTTTCATACATGTAAGGTATTAAAATTATAAATCCAACGATTTGTTAGATGTGTGAATCAGCTGTATAGGTGTTATGTGGCTCTGGATACTGTATTTAATTAATATAGAGCCTGTGTTTTCAATTGACCGTGTGTGTTTGCTTTCCGAAGGGTTTGTCTAGCACATTGGGGTGTTTCTTTCAGTTACACAAAAATAATGGAATTATTTATTGGAATTTAAATTATGTCAGTTTGTTAACAGCTGGGGGAAGTTAGTTTTGGTTACCAAAGATTTGTCTTTTTACTTGTATGGCTTGAATTGAGAGACTCTATAACCCACATGGCTAAGCAAAGATGAAGCAAACACAAGGAATCCATCAGTCAATATTTAATTTACGTTTAAGTTTATAATATAAGCAAGCTGCTGCAACAACGGCTCTGGGGGAATTCTTATAGACATTTATGGACAGTGGTAGTGCATAAGGCTTATTTATAACAGTATGATCTTCATACAAGGATTTGAGGAGGCAGACAGCAGTCCACCAGGGGTCTGTTGTCTGTGATTTAATAGAAATACTTGTCTTCTCTCAATGAGGATATATATTCTCTTATTGAGAGAAGATCTGTCACAGTTTATTTGAAGACAACAAAATGTGTTTGGATTTATCTGTTTATACATTATTATAAATGTTATGTACTGTAGTTAAAAACAACAACAATGTAAAGAAGGTCTTTGTTATGCACTTTTGTTCTGTTTACATATCTATCTGTTTAGATTGCACTTTTGCATTTTTCAATACTCTATCTTCATGAAATAATCACATTTAACTTGACACTCATAAAAATAAAGTGGCTTCAAAAGGTTTTTCACAGTGATGCCCTGAAAGAATCATTTTGGTTCCTCAGAGAACCTTTTAGTTAAAGGTTTTTAAGACAGCAATTATTTGTCGTTTCATACTTTTATCCATTACAAAGAAAATTCTGTGAAGCAAAAAAAATGATCTTATGGTATCTTTTAGCAGCTTTTTTAAGAGTGTATTTTGGAAAGTAGTCATTAAGTAATGCTTGTGTCCCAAAAAACTTACACCTATTAGAGGGATAAAATCTCTTGGTTAACCTAGGGTTAAATATCTTGCTCAAAAGCACAGTAGATGACATTCATTGATCAAAATAGCAATCTTTCCATATCCAGATATATCTGTAACGACAGCACTGCATGAATATATTTGATTTGGCATTGTAGAGTGTCATGATACATTAATAAGAGTGCACATATAATACATAACATTTAATACTTTCTAAAAATTGAAAAACGTATTAAAGCACAACGTTAAAGTCACCAATATCTAAATGGTGTGAATATGCACCATGCAGAAACTACTGTATGAAGTGCATACCAAGAATCAGAAATTTGTACCTGCGTTCAGGTCGGACACTGTTCAGGTTGCTCCTACAGCCACCCGTGCTATTCTGAGAGGTGATATCATTGCCACTGTAGTAATACCTTCCATCACCTGAGAGTGAACGGTTCATGAGCCTTCTTGAACCCATGTTTTCAGTCTGCATACATCCACTTAAAGCAGATCGGAAGAAACAAAACTGACAGGTCTCAGTTGATCGTATCAAACATAGTCATAAAACCCAAAACAGCAAAAAAGTGTTTGTTTGCCCAAACTTAGTTTGTTATAAGCATCACTTTCATCAAAACTTCCGTTATTAAAGCATTTCAGCAGCAGATTTTGTTAGACGCTCACGGTTATACTGATGTTCTGAAGCTCAGTGTTTTCCTTCTATGCTGTTGGGCTCCTGGGGCGGTACACCAGGGCATATAACTATACTGTTTCCAATCAGTCTGCAGCTTGCGTGGCCATGAAGGCTAATAATAGTAGGACCACAAATAGGCACACAAGCACATCACATTTTCCAAATCCAGCCCATTTTTTGCTTAACATACCCATGACAGAAGTCTCTCGTGTTTCTTAATACTGGTAAAGGTGAGCACTGCTTACATGAATAGGCAGGCAGATGTTAGTAAAGTATAGTCCAGATGGGTGTAGAAGGATACGGTATGTTTGTTTGTCCGTATTACTTCAACATAACACCTTGAACTAGGATCAGAAACCATGGAAAGCATGCTAAATGAGTAATATGGACAGGTTTTTTCGAGCTGACATGAATGACAGCCCGAATACATATCCCTGAGCTCCATTAATGTGAACTATAAAGATAGGCATCTAAGAACATGGAGTTCCTTTCCAAGCACCATGAGGTTGTGGTTACATGGACATTTCAGAAAGCTATTGTAACGGTTTTCATTCACTGAAGCTTTAAACCTTGTGAAAGGTTTCTCTTGACATTGCAAACTTTCTGACCTGAAGGTGTACACTGTTAAAAACGTCTGTTGAAATCCAAAGATCAATTTACATTTACATTTACAAAACTTTATATCTTTGCAGAAAAAAGTATAAAATAACAGCCTCATGCAAAGCATTCAGTTAACTTTATATAAATTAATAAACAAAAATATTTCTGTGCACAAATTACAGCCATACTAGGCTGTGTAAACTTTTAAGTACACCAGTTGTGAAACAGTTGTATTACAAATCTATGACCACAACAGATTTAAGATGCACTTCACCAACTCAAAAGTCAAATTGATCATATTATGATGATACTAATTTAATGCTATGTTAATTTTTCATTTCTTCCAGTTCCTGGTAGATTAGCCTGACTTTGGTGGAACTTTATATAAAAATAGATTTCTGCCAAGGAGTGTTTCTGCCCACCAGTGGTTTCTCTATGTCACTGCAATGCTTTCTGCATAAAGTACCTTGTAGATTTTTATTTATCGATCAAATACATAGTTAAAATCTTTTGCAGGAGTTTGCATATTGAGTTATACTGACAGTAAGCACCCACCGTTTTAATAGTCTGGAGTAATAATGTTTGTACTGTATCTCTGTTACAGACAATCTCAGTAAGCTGAGTGGAAAGGATGTCTAAGATCGTGTTGAATTTACAGTGAATTTTGTCTGAGTATTTGTATATATTTTTTAGTAGGTTTCTTTTTGTCTGTTTAACCAAACTCAATAAAAATACATATGAAGAATATGAAGGTTTATTTTTCTAGAAAAAAAATCTTGTTATAATGTCATATTGGTACAAACCAGAGAATGAAATGAATTATGAATAATAAAGTTTACAGAAAAGTAACAATCTGATGCTTTACGGTGAGGAGGAGGATTAGAGAAGATTACTGAGTGATCATTGTTTAACGATGTGATAGATTAATAACCACTTCTGATTGTCTTCCATAGTTATTCATTTCAATTCACTATTGCTTTAAATGGAAGTTACCATCTGAAATAGCTGAACCAGTTTCAGTCACAATTAGCAAGAATAAGTGAAACACAGTATTTGTAAATATTTGTACATTCAACAACAGATTGCTTATAATTCAGTTCAAAACCTTTTGTTAGAGAATTACTTTTCATCTGGCTCAACAATGTCATGGGTAAGCTTAATTTTCATTCTTATAATCATTTATAACACAACAACACACATCAGGGTTTCATTCCAGGGGTTTTCATGTGCCATCATTGGTATTGTTACATACTATATACTTGACTACTTCATGAATTACATGCTACAAACAACAGTACATAAAGTTTCATTTTCGGTTTCTTAACACCCAGATATGGCCTGAACCTTGCAGGTTTATTTTCTTGACATTAACTTTCCTACTATTAATGTATCAAACAAGTGAATATACATTGTTGTGTTTAGTTATTTCACAGATGAATTTAGTTTAAAGGGCCGCAATCAAAAAATGCACTTTTAAATGTTTATCTACCAGAAATTGAGTCGCCACCGTGTGTGCAGAAACATCCTGTAATTATAAAAATCCATCTATTCTTTTTTTGTAATCTCCTTTAAACCACAACTGTGACACAAAACAGGCTGTTGGCGATCCCCTAACAATCTGATGTCACATTGTTTACGCTTGCCCATGACCGCTCGCAGACTCCGCCTTATGAGCGCTTAGGTCCACCTTCCACCAGAGATCTGCTGTCAGCCATTTCCAGGCAAGAGCAGATGTAGCCACTAGCCAGCGACAAACATGTCTAAGAAACAACAAATGTGTGGTGTTGTTTGATGTAAAATGGAACATAAAAGAAGGCCAGGAAGAAAACCTTTGCGACCAGACCGGGTTCATCCCGCTGCGACCTCTTGGGCGGGAGTTATAACGATCGAAAGTCGACATATTCACGGCTAAACCTGAGACATGGTCCAAAGACAGGTGTTGTGTCGTCACGTTAGTGGTAAAACGCATCGCGCCTATCGTTTCAGAAGACTTGTGACCGACATAATTTCTGTAAAGCTTATTCATTACAATGAAAGAAAGTTATAGTAGTATCTTTCTCTGTGAGTTCAAAGTTTTCTCGTATGTCCTAAGTGCGACAATACTTAGAGCGGATAGAAACAGAGTTCGCATTTGTAAGACAATGAGGTCACACAGAAATTGCTACTCACAACGCAATATCATCTGGTTGCTGATCTTAACATACCTGTCTGACATATACTGTACAAGTACTCTGAATGCATGTCTGTGCCTATGTCCATGTTTATGTCTGTTAGTAATATGCATGCACATGATTAATCATCAATGACCAACATTTCATACAGGAAATGGTCAGCATATGTTGTACTATCTATGTTTTTGTCTTTTCCACTTAATTATTATTTATGAACAAGGCATTAAGGTGATTGCAGTTAGTGTATGGTTTTGGTTGGGCAAGGCTTAACAGATGTAATTGCCCTTTTCTCCATATTGCTTGTCTTGATTTCATCCGTGCTCTGTGCTGGTGCTATGCATTATACCAACGTTCAGCGCCGCCATTCGAACGAGCACCCAGACTTGAAAAATGCTCAACTTATGGGCTTTTCAGGTGAGTTCCTGGCGTTTTCAGCCGCGTAAATGGGCCTCGGTGGATACAGCCCCTAAGCGCTCTACCTCATATTTGCATATGGGGAGGGGAGCAGAAGCTCATTTGCATTTAAAGAGACACACACACAATCTGCGCGTTTTCGATTGCAGCCACAAATGGCCATGTTCAACATATTGTAATGAAAGATATGTGGTAAATTTTGAGCTGAAACTTTACAGATTCATTCTGGGGATACAACTGACTATTTTTACATTGCAGAAAACCCCTGGATTAGCGGCCCTTTAAAATGTACTTTCTGACCAAAAATGTCACCATTACCTTAAAAAGAGAATTGCTTTAAGTTTTGTATCAATTTGTTTGAATTTTGTTGGTGAAAAGATGGGGTTTACAAAATGATAAAAGCGTAATACATTTTTTTATGGATGATTAGATGTACTTTCAAGCATTTTCAGACTTTCCAAACATTTCACTTTCATTGACTATCCAGTACACTTTCCTCTCCTTTCTCATACCTTAACCTCAAGGACATCATTCCCACTGGGTATAAATTGTTATTTGTATGAGAGAAACATATATTGTGTATGTATATTTTTTGAAGTTGGGTTGAAGTCAAGGCAAAAGCGGGTGACCCATATACTGTACCTCAGTGTTTCAGCCTTTTCTACATGCATGAACCCCATCAATGACTTTGATCTATACTATATTTACTATATACTATATAAGCTTACATCGTAGTACGATCAAATCCACAGTACCAACATTTAACCGTACAATGTACGCCATCCAATACCCATCGGAATTCTCCAACTTCATGTCCGGGAAGTCTGTTCAATAAAGGCATCTTCATGTCTTTGTTTGCAGTGTTAGGTCTCAGTCATCACAGTCTAAGGGAGCAACCTTTAAGTGTATATATTTAAAAAAATAGATAAAGGATGAATGAGTGACAGCAGCATTTATAGAGCTACACATACCATATTTTTACCCAACAACAAAAATCGTGCCGCGGATAACAATTTCACAATAACTAGAGTTGAAACATACACAATTGTCTTGTCTTGGCGTTATATCAGAGTGCCCACGTTTTTGGCTATGAATATAATAACAATTACCATGACATAAATGCTTAGCATTTCCCACTCTCACACTGCTTGTTCCTTGAGACCCGATTGACTCCATGAAGCCTCTCAGAAGATAGAGGCGTTGTTCTGCACTCAAGGCTGTGGAAACAAGTCATTTATTAATAAGATGCCCACCCATCCAGCGCAATTTGCAGCCCAGCCAGCGCCTAAGAGGGCAAAAGAATTCATAGTGAAACTGCTGGAATTCGGGTGTCCTCCGGATGTCCCTAAGAAAGGCCAAGTCCAGCTCAGACTCTGTAAGCACGATAAGAAGCAGAAGGAGGGCAAACAGCAGAGCCAGAGTCACTAAGAAAAGTCGCGCCAAACTAAAGATTAACTTGTTCACTCGCTCTTCCTCCGGGCTGCGTTGGGTTGACTGAGTCTTACCGGGACGAGAACCTTTCCCTTTGGCTTTAACGCCAAGCGGCCTTGCCTGGTCTGAAGCTGTCAGTTCTGTTCTTCGTTCTTCTTGGATGCTGCGGGGGCCATTGGTGTGCCGAACCTGAGCCTGGTCTGAGTGGTCACTGGACACTGGTGTGGGAAGCATGCTGTCAGAGGGACTGTAAGAGTCCTCTGAGAATTCTGCTGTCCCTCCTTCTGCTCCACTGCCATGGGACTGTAGAAATGAGTTGCTATTGGAGACTGATCGCACCGGTGTGGAATGGCCACTGTCACGCAGGGACTCCAAACCTACGAAAGAGTCAGAATGTTCAGAATGATTATTCACACAGTAAATACAATAGCCTTTACAATTCATTTCAACTTATTGTTTTAAAAATTTTATGCCACAGTCTGTAGGATTTGCCGCTATAGATTGCCTTTTCAAATATATCACACATAGCTTGGTTATGCTGTGAGGAGTGTGGAAAGATGGGATCTGTTTTTATCTTTACTGCTGATGGAGATCAAGCCATCAGAACTTACAAATCATGTTCATGGAGGACGAGGTGCAGAAACCATTACGTTGTGCTCAACATTTAAGGCAGCAAAAAAATAAAACTGTGTATAAAATGTACAGGTGATCTACCGATTTCATTGCACCACTCAAGGTTTTTTTCCCGGAATGTGTTTATTTGGGGAAAATCTACCATTTCAGCACATTTTAGTTACAATAATATAAAGGTTGAATACTGGTCTAAGCCAAACGTCTTTCAAACAGCAACTTTTTTCAGCTTTTCTAACATTTTGTAAACCTTTCACAATGAGTCCTTATGCAGAATTCAAGTGATACTTTATTCTGATATTTAATCGCAATCAAATGATTCTGTTAACTGACAGAAAAAATATTAATGTGATAGGAATGTATTCACCAAAATATACTCAAGGCATGTTGTAAATTAAGTGTGAGAAGTAGGAATATACAACTCCTCTATAAACCCATGAAAGCCACACACAATGGTGAATGGTGACACACTCCTCTTCATTCTTCAACATAAAAGCACATACAAATATAGTGACACTAACATTAGGCTTGCTTTGCTCAACAGCGAGCTTTACCTGAAGTGCTGCTGGGTAAGATACCCTGTCTAGATGAAGCTTCAGAGGAAGTGCTAGAGCTGGGCAGGGAGGGTAAGATAGGCAAAGCCCCCAGAGCTTTCCCCAATAACCTAGGTCCCAATGCCAACACTCGTACCTTTACATCCCGGTAACAGTGGTTGATCATCCGCAGGTGAACGTTCACCTTTGTCTTAATCCGTATAAGACACTTCACCATGTTGTCGTAATTTACGTAAATGTAAAGTGCGTAGCGTTCTCAATCCCGTGTTAGTGTGTCAGCACCAGACCCCGGTCCTCCCTTTACCCCACTGAACCGAAACAACATAACAGTAACTGTGTACTTGAAAAAGAGAGTGCAAGAAAAAGCACCCTAAAGCCTTTAAGCTGCCCTCAAGTCCCTGTGTACCCAAAAGCCCAGCTGCACTGCATACTCCAACCCCCTCACAACCCAATGATGTGCATATGGGATGTAACAAAAGAAGGCATAAAAATTCTCAATACACACTTGTCATTCTGACACAAGCCACGTGACATACATGGAGTGTCCCTGGCAGGCTTCCTATTAATAGGCTGAGTAATAATAGCACTGTTAATAGCTACAGATGAACAAATAAAAGTTGGTTGTTTCGTATTGTCTCTGATGTTTGACTCAAAAGGTCATGTAAAAGCCCAGAACAAATCCTGTTCTCATTCTGTTTTTTTCTATTACTGTTTTAAATGTATAGTTCATTTAAGTTTTTCCTAGAAAACTTCTATTCTTTCGCTACAGAGCACAGGGTCATCACAATTACCTCATCGTTTTTTTTACTCTTTCAATCATGCTAGTCATGACAATCCTTTATATTGATTTGACCCTGAGTGTGAAAATTCAAGCGCAGAAAGAAGCAAGAATAATCTTGTGCAACTTTAAGAACATTTTTATACACATATTAAGAATATTTTCACTGTAATTCCTAACTACAATGAAAATGTTACCAAAATAAATTTCCATAGTATACAAACATACATCAAAACCCAGGCACAGAGACAAACCATGATGAAATGTGTCTGTGTCAGTAAAGTGAGCAGAACAGGTGAACGTCTGGTCACACGGTACACAATAAGAACAGTTCTCAGGTTACATAAAGCAATGAATAGGTAGTATGTGTAGGATATTCCTATCACTGTCAAGAGGTCTGTTTTACTTCCCATAAGACAGTTTGAGAACATTTTATGTGTTTTTAAACTTGTACTGTAGATGACTATGTACAGCAAAAAAATATTAAAAGTTTTCTAAAGGCTGAAAAAAACAATTCTGAACCAAAGACAGCCATTACGTGTAAAAGTAAATATAGACCTGGACATACAAAAATACATATAAATACATATACAAATGTTATTATTGAATTGCTTAAAAGGGAACATGAACTTGTTCTCTTTGTGGTTAATGGTAAATTCAGAAAATAACAGTTTTGACACGTGAAACAGTGACCGCTGGTGGCAGGAAGTGGGCATGTCAAGCGATGAGACAAAGTTGAGATTTGCTTAACTTTATGCAAACGATGGGTGACTTTCGGGAGAGTCTACCAATAGGAATACAGCAGCGGTCTATCGTCAGTAACTGAAGGGTTTGGTTATAAATGTTACTAGAGCAACCAAAGCTAGGTGCGCCTTCTAAAGGCTAAAATACACAACAAGACTTTTGCTCAGATTTTGCCCACATTTTCAGGCTGGACTTGTTGCAGAAAGTCTGTGCCAGTCTGCACATCTGATCAGGTAGTGTGTTTCTATATGAAACTTTCAAAAAGTCTGCAAGTGTATGATGTCTAGTTTTGAAAAATCTGTTGTGTATTCCAGCCATAACTATACTGGAAGATTCTTCAGGTCAGTGTATTTCAAACCACCTGAAGCTCAAATAAAGACCTATTTTTAAGTATACCTTTAAAAATGTCGAAGTTATTGATTTGCTGTAGAAAAACAGATAGACATGCATTGCTAGATTAAAAGTGATTATACATGCATACCTGACTGTTTCCAGTGAAATCAGTTTAATCATCTTTTTGTCTGAGAGAAGATGTAGATGTACATCTGTCATTTGTCTATAAAACATCCTATGCAGTTTGCTTTTAATGCTATATTCTCTAAAAACAGTTGTGTTAAAAACAAGACATTTTGTGTTCATTTAAGGACAAAACATTAATGTTGTTCCTGTAAATGATATAGTGCATCTGGATGAGCATCAAAGCCACTAGCTGAATTATAAGTTTGGATTGTTTTCCAACCGAGTCAGACCTGCGTTTGCCTTATTCCAAGGCACACGCAGATCGATCGGCATTTGACATTAACGTGTCGCAAGAGTTAATGTTTTAAAATGAAACCTTCTGAAATCACTCTCGTGGTACTTTGATTTCAGTAAAGAAAGTAAAGAAACTGCTTTTGTGATCAAAGTGCTTTAAGGTGAAGTATCTAGTAAAATCTCTTCTATCAGATATCATTCACTGAAAGTCATAGAACAAAAGATTAGCAAAAATAGCTAATTTATCTGCTAGCTAAAGAGTGACTTGTGTTGTCTAGTGATGCCGGATCGCAGTTTTGTCCGCGGGCAGATGGTTCAAGTAACAAAAAATATCTTTCTGATTAATTGCAGGTGAGTTAATTAATATTAACAAGATGCGCCACTGCCATAACAATTCATTTGGATGAATGATACGGTTAATATGGCCGCTCCAGTGAAGGAAATTCCGCCCTCCAGTGACACGAGCCAATCGTCAATCAGTATTGTGGCGCGACTTCCGTAAATGGACTTTGGTCGCGGAAGAATCAGCCAAATCAATAATGATAATAATATTAAAATGACGTGAAGGCCTACATATTTATGTAAGTGTGTTGCTAAAATGTAGATCAATAGAGTGTTTGATGGACTGCTGTTTAGAAAACGTTTCTTTCTTTCTTCTGTGTATCTAACTCCATGGTTACTCTCGCACTTTAAACGACAGCTTGTAAAAAAAACCATTCTACTTGTAAATTACTTTTTCACAGCAGTATTTTGTATTTTATTAGTAAGAATTTGTTATTTGTAACTAAGCACCTAAATGGGTCATTCCACGAAATCGGTGCCTTTTGTGTCCCTGAGGAATAATCAGACATAAAATTACTTATATCAACAAATAATTTTTTTTATTATTATACTAACACTACATGTTCTTTCATCAATAAAACATCAAAATAGAATCAAATAAACATTATTTAAAAGTTATGTGATGTTATGTGATGTGCCCTTCGTAACCTAGCTCAACCGAGTTCATTAGGTTCCCCCAGCTAAAACTACTGTCCTTCTAGAGTAATTCATTAAAGATATTCAGTTTGCGTTTAAACTTTGAGGTTTTTATGTAGTCATTTGCACTATTACATTACATCAGTTTTAGCTAAATTAACCAAGTAAACTGCCAAATGATTGTTGTCATGTGCCTATGTCTATCTAGGGAATCATTTCCATTATGCAGATTTTGCTTGCATTAGGCCCGATTCACATTCCACGTTTAAAAAAAAAAGAGCACGTCGCCCCCTATTTGAGCGGCTGCTGCGCGTCTATATTTAAAATAATGAATATGCTCGCGGAAGAGACACAAAATTGAATCGGGCCCAATTGTAGACGTACTTTTCAGTCCCACTAAAAGAGTCACACAGAGAGAGGAGGACATGATGTTAGAAAATATTTCAAAAATATAATATTGAATGCCTATAACGTTCACATACAAAAATTTCCAGAGCTTACAGTCGAAGTTTGTTAGCATTATTGCTTTTAATATGTGACATGCAACCGGGCACAGGCGCTTTGGAAAAAAGGAGAACGCAATGCAGCTTGCGTTTCCGCGAGGTTTTAGAAGCGAAATGTGAATCGGGCCTTAGGCTACAAATTTTAGGTAACATGCGTGTACCTCACGGAGGGACCATAATAATGTACCAGTGTTCCCCAGAGAGCATGGCCTCTCTTCGGACATCTCGTGATATGTCATATTATTTATAAGGATTTCATGAATATGAAACTTGTATAGCTCGAGTGAAGCCATTGTAAATGATTACTGATCGATCGCGAAATTCCTGCGCACGCAGAAATCTTTGCGAAATTACCAAAAAATTTAAACAGTACTTAGGGTCGTTATTTCGTGTTGGTTTATTTATCCATTGGATTTCCCGTTTCAAGCAGACATAAGACGAAAAACATTGTTTTTTATTTTTGTGCATACAGGAAAACGGAAAAACAAAATATCAGATGATGATCAGATGATATATGGACCATCATTTTATGTCACCACTGTTACTTTCACCAAAAAGCTCTTGTAAAATAATGGTACATTCTAGTGACATCACTTCCAGGAAAACAGGAAAAACACAAGTTAGTTTGTCTGTCTCTTCAATAATGTTACATTTTTAATGATATATGAAATTAGACCCATGGATCAACGCTATGTTTGGAGGAGGAAGAACAAGGCCTATGAAGAAAAGAACACCTTGCCTACTGTGGAGCATGGCGGGGGGTCAATCATGCTTTGGGGCTGTTTTGCTTCTGCAGGTACTGGGAAGCTTCAGCGTGTGCAAGGTACCATGAATTCTCTTCAGTACCAGGAGATATTGGATGACAATGTGATGCAGTCCGTGACAAACCTGAGGCTTGGAAGACGTTGGACCTTTCAACAGGACAATGATCCCAAGCATACCTCCAAGTCCACTAGAGCATGGTTGCAGATTAAAGGCTGGAACATTTTGAAGTGGCCATCGCAGTCACCAGACTTCAATCCGATTGAGAACCTCTGGTGGGACTTAAAGAAAGCAGTTGCAGTGCGCAAGCCTAAGAATGTGACTGAACTGGAGGCTTTTGGCCATGATGAATGGGCGAAGATACCCGTAGATCGCTGCAAGACACTTGTGTCAAGCTATGCTTCACGTTTAAAAGATGTTATAACTGTAAAAGGATGTTGTACTAAGTACTAAGATTGAATGTCACTTGGGGGTTGAATAAACTGATAATGATGTGAGCTCAGAAAAGACATTTGTGGTTATTTCATTATAAATGTTATGTTATATTTGTCTGACCTACACGTACCTCTTTGATTTAATTGTAAGCAGGATGACTGAATGATCATAATCAATGTCAAACCGACCAAAACAATCAATTTCAGTGGGGGTTGAATAATTTTGAACACAACTGTATATGAATGATTCTAAAACAACAATCATTTCAATATCACTGAATCACTTTCTGTTTATTTTACAGTTTCTTAACAGAAAGAAGACTCCAACTGTAGTGCAAGAAAATAGATGTACCTTCCATGATGGAAATATGGACTGCTCTCCTGCGTGCCTGAGGAACGCTACTCTGTCGTGGACCATGTGTGATAGAGGGACAACTCCTACTAGGGACCATCCCAGCCCTAAACACACACAGATACCAAACATACATTTAAACCTCTAGAGAATATACTTCTATACCGAATTACAACATGGAGTTTGAGCTGATGAGACCTACCTGTGGATCTCTGGGGGCTCTCGCCTGATTTTTGCGCTCTGCTCCATCACCTCCTTTGCCACTCTACCACTTTAAGAAAATGTTTGCAACATTAATTAAGCCACATACTGTACGACTGTATAAAAAACCCTGCAGCTAATTCAGGAATTAGCATATATGCAACACAAAGGACTAATTAAGCCTGGCTAATAAACCCACGCTGTTTATTCCAACAAGAAATTACCTCACCTATATCTAAAACGGCTACCTTTGAAGAAGAGATTACTACTAGACACAGTGCGAACTTGACTTGATTTCTCAAACCTGTTTGAAAAGAAAAGACAGAAGAAGAGAGAAAGAGGACCATTAATCTTGTGCCATTTCTCTCTAGTAAATTTATTTTCATGTGCAGAACAGGATAGGATTTTTTTTATTTTAGCCTGGTATGTAAAAAAAGTAATGTGAACATACTGGTAAAAAGCCTGGTGTTCTACTCCACACTTCCAGAGATGCTTGCAGGCCTCAGGTGTTGGAGCAAAGTAAGTCAAGATGATCTTATGATCCTTTGTGAAGGTCACATGACAAGGTCAGAAATGAAGTGCAAACACTTTTGAACACGCTGTCATTTACAGGGAAAGTGTATTATTTTAATTGTAAAATCTTTTATCTCTGCCCAATTTAATATGCAGAAACACATATGATTCGCCCCTAAAATGTAAACACTGTGTGAGTTTGTTTGACCAATGGAAGGCCATGAGAAACAGTTATTGACAGTGAGTTTTTGGTCATTGTTTTGCAATTCTGTTTGGAGTTACACATATACTTACTACTCTGGGTGTGTGTTCACAGTGTGTGTGTGTTACTCACTGCTGTGTGTGTGCACTTGGATGGGTTAAATGCAGAGCACAAATTCTGAGTATGGAACACCACACTTGGCCTCACATCACTTTCACTCATATATGCCATTTTATTTTTTTAAAGGAATAGTTAACCCCAAAATAAAAGTTTCATATTTTGAGCAAAACTAAAACTATAACAAATACTTTAGTTTTAAAATCAAATTTGGTGGCATGTCAATAATTTTAGATCTTGAGAGTCTCAGGACAAAATATCCATCAACTTACAAGATCACAAGATCCAGAAGTGATGTGACATACTTTATAATATCATAATATTTATTTGAATATATGAAAACAGATTTTTTTAACATGCTGGATTCAGGTATAGTTTACCTCTTGGTGAGTTGCATATATATGAAACGTCTTTCCTTCAAACTTGAGTTTGGTCACCTCGTTCCTGAACAAAACGACAACATACTGTCATAGTCATTAATACACACCGAGTCATTCGATCTTGACTGCTTAGCAAATGAAAATGATATGACAGAATAATTTCCCCTTTCTCACCATTTGAGGAAATGAATCCTCCTGTTTCCCTGCAGTACCACAAAGCCAAACGGGGTAAAGGCCAAAAATGCTGCATTCCCTGACACATCCTTTCACCACAGAAAAAAAAACATAAAGAACAATTTTCCGTACTGTCTGATCTTTAGGATGAAAGTTCATCATACTGTTATTCAGACGTTTATGGCAGGTGCAAACTTACAGTTCATTCAGTTCTTAATAAAGTTTATTTGGACAGATAGACGACAGAGCTTTATTAAGAGCTGATGGTTTTTGATTCTGACCTTGCAGGGGTGTGGATCTACACCATATGTTTCTAAAGTCTGAGCTTTGTTTAAGAAATTCAACTCAGACGTCTCAGGGCTCTGCCCTCTGTTGGAAAGAGAAATTAATAAAATGCTTACATACAGACTGTCCACATTTCTGCAGTTAGTTTAAAATACCTTTTTATAAATGACATTTATTCGTATCTCTGTAAAATTTCATATAATATCATTTGATAAACCTCTGGACTTACATCAGTTCAGTTTTGTGGATTTCGGCAATGCGGCGCTCCAGGCGCTCAGAATGCTTGGGAAAAAACTGAAATTTAGAGCTATATCCTTCTGGGTGCTTTCCTGGATCATAGTCTCCAATCTCAGCTAAACGTAAAGAGAGAAACTTGCTGTCATATTTGGTAAAGAGTGTTGACTACTACATTGCTCATAGAACAATGTTCTAAGGATGCACAACATTGCAAAAATGAATGTGATTTGTCGACTGTTACCCTGTAGAATATATGCGGCCAATGTGGCAGCATCTGAACTCTTGCACAGGAGTCGGCCATGATACAGATCTCTTTTCATTTGTAGGAAGACCAGGTATCTGAAAACAATGTAGAGCACATGTTCAAATCTGTAGTGTCTGTAATTATGAATATGCCAGATGTGTAAGGGCTGTGATATATAATGAAACATTTATAGATACTATTTACAGTAGATCATGTTTACAAAAGAAAGAACAGTACCTAGTGATTTCTTCCTTAAGAGCCGCAGGGTCTGGAGGATAGAACTTAACACGCAGACACATGGTGTATGGTGGCTGAGCTAGGACATAAAACATGAGGGAGTAATCAAACAGACTTAGTTATTTTATTAAAAAGAATGTAATAAGTTTTTTCAGCATTCCATTATGTAATGCATAAAATGGATGTAGCTGGCTTTTTTTTCCATTTTTACATATATGGTAAAGTGTGACTTACATTTCATTTGTTTGGTAATAGGTTTGCTACACTCCAGCCAATGCTGAAATACCCAAATAAAATAAAAATTACTGGACTGTGTTTAAAAACTACAAAATATCTGTTTACCTACTGGTCTGATAAGCCTTGTCAACTTCTATGACTCTATACAGTACATTACGGTTCTGAATAAGCATGATTATTATTGCATAAGACATCCACCAAGTATGTGGAAAAACATTTCTAAACAAAACAAACTGATCAATAATTGAAGATTTTTTTTATTTTTCACACAAATCTGGTTACATGACAACTTGGAAAAACTGTCGCTCGACATCATTTGTTCTTATTATTTATGAAAATACACACAGCATTCATAAACTAACAAACAACTTTATATACCCCCTTTGCTTACCCTTTGCTTTTCTGGATCCACATATCTGATGCCAAAGTAATCCTTTTCAAGCAGGTTTAGATGATGACAAACCTGCTCGAACAGCCACTGACCCTTTGCATCCCTCTGGAACATAAGAGACAAATCAACTACTGATGAAAGTTTGTTAAACAGGTTAAAAGCATCACAAGAATAAGTAATAAGTAAATTTGTTAGATATTTGGTTGAACTCTTAAGGTGAGAGGATGTGTGTGTTTGGTCTGACGACTTACTGAGTTCAAACATGATGTTGCTCTAGAGAGAGCTTAATATTTTAAAATCTCTCTGGAGACATCTGAGATCAATCAAATATTAACATTCTCACAGCACATTGAAAGGCTTCTTAGAAATCTGTAAGGCTGTGTGGTTGAAGAAAGTCACATTTAAAAAAAAAGGCTGAGATTGAGATGCATCAGCTCAAATCCAGATCTTATATCTCAAAACAAGTAGGGCCTATCAGAAGTTACATAATAAGCATTAATGTAACAGTTACAGTCCAGTGAATATGATTTGGGAAATGGGGTAGATTTCAGGTTAGAAACCATACAAGATATAAGAGACATACCAATCATTGCAGAATGTTATTTTTTTATTAAATATTTAATTCTGCTCTGCATGATTAATAAAAAAAAATTCATTATGAGGAAAATGTAGTGAGAGATCAAGCTGTGAATTCTGAAATTGTTTGCATCAGAGATTGTGAGAGGGAGAGAGAATGGGGGACACAAAGGTTTGTGATTCTGTTGGTACAACAATCTCTGGTTATTGCCTGCCATTATCATCTAATAACATAGAAGTGCACAAAGAAGAGTATGATATTATGCAGATCTTTTAACGGCTCAAATACTTTTTATATTGACAATTGCAGGAAATGTGAATTTTAAATGTAAATCCATTGAGACATTAGTAACAAAAAAACATTAAGAACTTAAACATCATCCCAGAAAAAGCTTTTGAAAATATCTAAACACATTTTCATTTGATGTCATTTGCTACAAAACTATGTTTTATATAAAACAATGTCATAGCAGCCCAAAGATAACTGAAAACTTATTTATGACGGCTGAAAGAGGCCAACTAAAGCAAACCCTGATCACAAAAACGGTGACTTTGAATACACCAATAAAGCATCAAGTCATGGCTGTTATGCTGCAGTCCCTGTGAAGCAGAAGTTATGATCGTCTTCAGTATTCTGACGTATTTACAAGATGAATAGTGGGTGTGGCTCATGTTTTCTACTGTGAATTGATTGGATGAATAAAAACAGGATGTTCCCGTAATTTTACGGTAGTTTGCTGGCAACCACAGCTGCCGGTATTTTTCCGTAAAAACTACAGAATTTGTATTTTCTCTTTTGTTTTCTGATATTAAATGTTTTGTGGGTCACCACTATGCTGAAGAGTGCAGTCTGTGTTTAACTCAAGGTCAGCAATGAGATGCGGATGTCATGCTGCATGTTGCTTTGTTTAAAAGTGACTTTGATGTTTTAATAAAGAATTACAAAGAAATAATTTAAGTAAATGTTATGTTTTCACAAACGTTATTTTCCTGTATTTTTTACAGAATTTTACTGCCAACCACAGCTGCTGGTATTTTTCCCTACAAAATTACGGAACATTTTTTACAGTGTAGATTTATGCAAATAGAAATGTTTTTTTTTCACATTTTAGTGTTATGGTCATGAAGATGTCCCGCACAGGTTAGCTACAGAGGCACTCATCATTTCAGAATCAATATCCTCTGGTCTGAACATCACACCATAAAGGACCATCTGAATCTGTTTTTGCACAACTTTATGTACTAAGAGGCATCCGGTCGAATATTGATTGCAGCAATTTTATTTTTGCAACATTTAATTGTAATGAAATATTTGCTTCCAATTGGTTATGCTTAAGCACTAGCACACTTAAATTTATGCTTAATTTTTTAGATTTTTCTTTCTGGTGTCTTGGAAGCTTGATATTCTGTGTAGTGCCTGCCCCCCATTGATTAAGCCACTTTTTACTGTCGGGCTCAACGGTTCCTAGAATCGTAAGGAACAGTGACAGCTTTATTTCCACTTGAGCCTGATACACCACAGTGTGATTAGTCATTTTTGGCTCAGACTGACACATTTTATTACATATGTATTACATTTACCACAGTTGAAAATGAAGCCATTTCCGGACCACCTGGGCCATATGGGTATAGAATGCATCGAGAACGTTTCAAACCCATTTCCCACCCAGCTCACTTTAATGAATGAACTCTGCCCTAAATAATCAAATGTAACCAGAAGGAAATGGCACTGCAACAGATGAACATATGTGACCCTGGACAACAAACAAGTCTTATGGGTATTTTATTTTTATTTAGATGTATACATCAAAGATGAATAAATAAGCTTTCAATTGATGGATGGTAAATTAGGATAGGACAATATTTGGCCTTTTAAATCGCCTTTTAAGTTGTTAATCAGAGATGCTGTAGTAAGCCCTTGCTAAGAACAAACAATTTTGTTTTACTGTCTCTATTGCCTTACCGCTGTAATGATTTTGTGGAGAGTAGATAAACCTGAAAGCAGAAATTCAAAACTTTTGTAGATGTGTTTCCGCCCATTTTTGTTAGTAATGTTGCTGCATTCACTCAGAAAAAGAAAGTTTTTATCTATTTACTGTAGGAAATTTACAAAATATCTTCATGGAACATGATATTTACTTTTACTTTATAATTTTTGTATTGTTGGCTATTGCAAAAATATTTCTGTGCTACTTAAGAATGGTTTTGTGGTCCAGGATCAAACATAGACATCTTAGATCTATAGAGATACACTCTATATACTGTATGTATTCTAATATATTCACACAACGCCCAAATAAATAAATGGCAGAGAACTACTGTTGTTTAACTTGCTTTTTTCTCTGTCAAAACTTAATGACTGCTATAGTTGAAGTGTTTGTTTTAAGTACACAGAAATGACTCGGTCCTTAGGCTATCTATAAAAAATATAATATGACAGGTAACGAGAAAACAGTAAAGAACACGTAGTCTGAGATCAGCACACATGACTTTGGTCGTCCAAGACAACATCAAATGAAGCAAACTAAAGACTAAATATTTGCCACTATTTGTCACAAACCAGAATGGAAACCAGTTTTTTTTTACTTAGTCTAATGTCAGTGCAGTGAGGCCCTTTAAACTCTCTCACAGTTGTGATGAAAATATGGACTGAACAATTATGAAACATTCTTTATAATATAAATTACATTTTCTGTCGTACTCTCACTCTCACTTGCATCTAAAAAAAGATACACACGGCAATAGTATAAAGTACATTAAAAAAAAGATCAAATGAATCGAAAATTTTATGCTGCACATAAACAAACATTTAATTTCTTTGTTTCTTTTGAATAGCAAGCGAAGTTCCCTGAATATTCTCAAATTGGCTGTAAGCAATGTCTTACATAAATCATGTCTATTCAGAATGAATGCTTTCATCCTGCTTTATTTTTATCAAATTTTACATCAAAGTGTACTTTCTTTCTTACCCCATTTGTCTGATGATCTTATCTTTTAGCTACATATCCTGGGGATCATCTTACAAGTTGCATATAAGCAGAGGCAAAATATTGCCAACAATCTGATTTTTAGTTCTAATCTGACTGATGGTGGTCAGCTATAAAGAAGACCTTTCAGTGTTTAAAGCTATGGAAGTAAAATAGTGACAAATGTGTTTTTAGCAAAGAGACGTGCTAATAGCACTAACTGAAAAAAAATGCAATGCATTAACAGTTCTTGCATTTTAAGATTCTGCAATTCAATATGGTTGTACATTTAAGCTGTAAATATTTCAAATTGAAACATTTCACACTCGGTATCACCATCTAAAAATTAAAAAATCTAAATTCACCTTTTAAATTTCATTTAAAAAATTCAACTTGTTTTTAAATTCAACCTTTAATATTCGACAGATAATTTTCAGTCCTTATTATTTCGATTAAAAAATTCGCTTCCACAAATTCAGTGGTTCAAATTCGGCTTGAAATTCAAAGTTTCACATCCGGGAATCCCAGGAAAAGCAATAGAGTGCTGATTCTACAAATGCATGATCTCTTCCTGCTGCCTGACCGCTTCACCAGCAGGTGGTGTAAGTCGGTTCTGACGTAGATCAAATCAAGAAATGCAGATACTCTTTATATGTTTGCCACACAGTCCACTCATCTGCTCGATAAAATGAATTTAGTTGTTCTCATAGATAGCTTCTTATGCATCATCAAGAAAAAAATATTGACGTTTGTATACTGGCAGCTTAGCTCACCACTGTCAGCCCTGGAAAGGACATGGAGCACGGGGACAATTCTAGGTGGCCTGGAATCAATGGAGTCATACATTTATAATATTAATATAATTATTTTTATATTCTACCCGATCTCCTTGCACTTTCTATCTAGAGTATGAGTTTATGTTTGTATTTGGCTTGCTATTTATACGTATTCATTACTTTTTACGTGCATATGATACATTACATTAAGTAATTTAGCAGCATTTAGCATTTTTATCCAAATTAACTTAAAAAGAGTTCAGGGAGCAATAAAGCGATATGTCATACAGGAGCAAAACAATATTGGTTAAGATAGTGTGTGTAAATTACACCTGCGTATCAAATGCACGCAAATTTCTGTAGCTTGCCACATACAAACATAAAATCGTGCTATTGATTAGTACCATCTTAAGTCATCAAATAATGGTTTGAGTTTCGGGGATTAGAAAAAATGGATATATAACAGTGCTTTACTGAACCATACTGTGTATTGAGTTTTTAAAATAAAATAAGTTAATTTCATGAAGCTATTTGAATGACACATGCCATGGTATTATTTTGGTATAAAACTAAATAGGAACAAAAGCAATAAATATCCATTTAAAATTGACTACAGTATAGGAAATGAAAAAGTAGTGCAAACAGATATAAGAACAAGCCACAAACTATTTTATCACAACGTAAAATAATCTACAATATAAATAACCTACTAAAAGTAAAGTATTTTCTTAAAAACGTAATTGTAAAATATTTTGAAAATGTAGGATATAAATGCTTAAACTTAAACAAACTAATAACCACTTAAAAGAGACATATCAACGGAAATAATTATGCCTGCTTTTCATTTGAAATCTCTGAGGTCAGAACGAAAAAATAAAGCCAAGTATAGTCTATTAGACTAAATGAACGAATGAATAAAAAAACAAACTGAAATACTGCAATAATAAAGACACCTACCTACGCATCTCATTTAGTCATCATAAGTTTAAAGAGGGTAAACTTGATCATTTAACTGAACTGTACACGTACATTATAGACACTTTGCGATGAGGTGTACAGGTATGTTAGAGATCCTTATGGGTCCCAGCAGCTTCGGGTCTAAAACGTTGACAAAAGATCGTGTCCGATATGGCATTGCGTCTCTGGTAATTTAAAACAAATTTGCTTTTACCAAATCGACTTGAAAGATACAAATTAAATCAGTTTAATTGTTATGTAAACAACAAATATTTCTTACACCAAAATTTGCAATACATAATTAGGTTTATACCGTAATTGACATTTTTGCATTTTATTAACAGACAGCAACTCAAGCAGTTTGTCGCACATTTTGGGGAACACCATCTTACAGCTGTTGGATCCATAACGCCGTGAGGTATCTTGCTTGGCTGCAGGCTGCAAGACATTTCGGGTCTAGTCTGGCTCTAAAGAAAGTGCTGTCTATTTGTATCTGGTCAATTTTATTTGGCCTGCTCAAGAAGTTTGCTTGGCTAAAAGATTGGTTTTTCTATTTTTTATTAACAAAATAAAAACGACGAACGTTTCCACAATTCCACAACATCCAGCATTTTCTGAGTGTCGCAAATTAAAACAAGATCATGTGAGGAAAATAAAAAGAAAGTCTGTAGAGATTGCTGCTATGTCATATAAACAGAAGCACATACTGAGAGAGTTGCCTACGTGTTAAAATCAGAGCAGTTATCAGTGGGATGCTGGTTGAGATCTCAGTATTTGACCGACAATTAAACACAATAAATGTCATGTAAACGTTGATGATGCATAATATTTATGTGAACATGATGGGTTGAAGTAAAACATAACCTAATTCCTTCTAGCCAGAGCAGGAGGGCATTCATAGTCTGAGCATAATAGGCCTAGAGTGTGTCTGTGCAAACTACTGGCAGTGCAAGCGTCAGTTGAATTTCTGAAAATGTTTATGATGTATAAGAAGCTATCTATGAGAACAACTAAATTCACTTAATCGAGCAGATGAGTGGACTCTGTGGCAAACATATAAAGACTATCTGTATTTCTTGATTTGATCTACGTCAGAACCGACTTACACCACCTGCTGGTGAAGCGGTCAGGCAGCAGGAAGAGATCATGCATTTGTAGAATCGGCACTCTATTGCTTTTCCTGGGATTCCCGGATGTGAAACTTTGAATTCGAGCCGAACATCAAGCCGAATTTGAACCACTGAATTTTTAAATCGAAATAATAAGGACTGAAAATTATCTGTCGAATATTAAAGGTTGTATTTAAAAACAAGTTGAATTTTTTTAATGAAATTTAAAAGGTGAATTTAGATTTTTTAATTTTTAGACGGTGATACCGATTGTGAAATGTTTCAATTTGAAATATTCACAGCTTAAATGTACAACCATATTGAACTGCAGAACCTTAAAATGCAAGAACTGTTAATGCATTTTTTTCAGTTACTGCTATTCAGCACGTCTCTTTGCTTCAAACACATTTGTCACTATTTTACTTCCATACCACGAGGGGGTAAAATAATAAGGACAAATGGTTAATACCCACAGACAACACAGGAACGTAAACAAACTAAAACTAGACTGGGACAATAACACTTGGCATAAGACTAGACTAGACTAGACTAGACTAGACTAGACAAGACTTCTTTCAGTGGTTTAATGTTTGTAATGTTTTTTGTGTTTTTTTGTATGTTTTATGGGTTTTTTTGCATGGCTAAGATGTCTGATCTGGTGGGGTGGTGGAACTATTAATACCTGGAGGACATTTTACAAAACAACTACACAGTAATGCAGGTTTCTAATACATTTCCATTTTGTCGTTTCAACCATAAAATATGGACAACCGTTGGGTTTAAATGATCTGTGATTGGATGTTTAAAGAGTACATAACATCTGATCATAAAAATTACATTTCATGCAGTGTGTAATGTTGCCGTGTTTGAAAGTAAGCAGTCTGGTGAATTTCCGAAGGTAAATGAATAAAGTTATTGGCCTCGGAAAAAAGGGAGTCAACTCTGATTCATGCAAATATACGTGTTGTTGGACACTCCATAAACCAAAGTAAAGGACCTTAAAAATCCCTAGTTATGTTCTCTTTAAACCCATAATGCTGTGTTGTTTCAAGATTGGACATTTTATAGATTTATTTAAACCAGTGGTTGCGTTTGTCCATATTTTTTTAAACAACACAGCATTTTAAGAGTGTACTCTAAAAGAGTGTTTCTATACTCTCATATATACAAACACAAAGAGAGATATTTGGAAGAATGTCAGTAACCAAACCGATCTCAACCCCCATTTACAGCCAGAGTAGGGAAAACACAACTGCATCATGAAATGAGCTATTATTTTGGTACTAATGGTTTAAGTATTATTGAAACTCAATAATGCCACAATCCACAAACTGAAAAGGCAGATCAAAGTGACACTTTATGAAATTTTCAGAATATATTTTATTCATCCATTGGTGCCTTTCATAAGCCTTTTAGTATGTGACATAAACCTGAAAGGCAACTGCTGACCTACACAAAGGTGAGCCCCATAATAAAGGTATATGTGAGAGTGTCTCATATGTCTGGTCTCTAGATTTGTGACTGCCAGGAGCCAAACACAGTCAGCAGTCTCTCAAATGAGAGAGGCCATATTTCGCTTATAAGCATTTTATCACTAACCAAACTCCACTGTACTGATCAATCAATTACAGAGGAAAACCTTAAGTGGAAGAAGGGAGGAAAGGACAGGTAAAGATAGATGTACTTAGTATTTCCATGCATCTTCCTATTATTACAGTCTTATCCAGTGTATATACAGTACCGTATAATATATTTCTGCCTGCACCATGTCCGAAAGAATTCTTTGCAAGAGGCAGGGCTATGTGCATGTGAATGTGAATGTGTGCAAATATGGTGTCTGCTGCTTGTCTGACGAAAGCAGGAGCAGCTGGGGAATGATGATGGAATCAGTCTGTTGCCATGGAGACCACAACATCACACAGAATTCCAAGGACAATGGAATGTCAAAATCTAAGACTGACATTCCCAGACATACCTGACAAAAATGACCAAACACAACTTATAGTAAGAAGGAAGATCACCATCAAAAGCATCATTCCATCCGTATTGTTGAATTCAGGAGTAAATGTTGTGGAATGCCATGTGTAAACACTTTGAACATACACATTTAACCTTCTATTAGACCTATAAACCTCATATTTAGAAAACAAATATACATATTTATATATATAATGAATGAATAAATAAATAAATGAATGAATGAATTTTGTTGTACAACATTTGAGAAATTTACCTCCCAAAGGCAAAATCTTTGTAAATAATGTACTATTTCAGTAACTTCCTGATGTACATGGTGTTGCCAAACAAAATATTGGAATCTCTCTCTAAACTTTGTATCCTTCCTGTATTACATCAGAGCAGATGCCTTTAAATGCCTCTAAACAACATTAAGGTCTTTGTGATGCCTCACACAACCTCAAACTTCCTTTTTAAAAGGTTTTTGTATTGGTGAAGATACCCACTAATACATCTATTGTCTTTCTAAATCTATCTGATAGCTTTCTCGCTTCACTTTACACTGCAACTCTGTACTTCTAACAAAACCGTTAGGGTAAATAGAATGTGATGGTAATAGGGATGACCGCACCACGGCAGGTAGCACCCATCAGCCTTGGTAACTTGTCCCAGCAACAGTTTCAGACACATCGCACTGACATATTTGTTTTGATATCAATACAGTGGACAGGTTAAGACACCAATTTTTGTGTGTGAAAATGGTAAAGCAAGCAATAAACAGCTGTAAAAAAATTACATTTTCCAGGTAAAATTAATCTTGATTGTACAGAGTATCCTAGGTTTGACATGGACTTCATTTTCGTTAATATTTCTTCATTTTTCATTATCAATTTTTTGTTAACACTTACAGGTGTAACATCGGTTTGGTTCCATTTATCAAAATCACAAAGGTGCCCAAAATCTGTAGACTTGGCATGCGTAATGCATAGAGAAAAATTGGTTCCTATACCTGGTCTGCTTTTTCATCACCATGCAATTGCATCTTGGCCAGTAAAGAGCTCACTGAAATGATTAAAATATGCACAGACTTTCCCTGCAGATATTGAAGGCAGATCGTCAAATGTATCACCATTACAATATCCACATTGGCTACTAAAATCAGCAACTGTTTTTGATCCACATTATTTGTGCACAGCTGTATTAAAATATACATAATAGTGACGTAGCACCTGAAATCTTGCCATCGGTCACTCTATTCAAGCATGGTCTGCATGGACCAACAGAAGAATGTGACTCAGGTCCCAGCGAGACTGTCGATACGTGACAGTTGACCTGCTGGTCTCTAAAGGCTTAAGACGGGTCACAAACTAACACTGAATCACACAAAACGTATGCCAATATAGAAAAATACTAAAACGTTACGCATTGCAGACATAGTGCGAGATACTACAGATGCTCTAGGATTTTCGCGCCTGAATGCGCAGCATCAGCACCGCCAGCATCAAGACACGTGTGTCAGTGGCGGGGTTACCCGTTAGTGATGATGAAAACATGTTAATACTGACCTGAACCGTGCAAGTGTATTCCGAGTCGTCCAGTAGTCGCACTGTGCAGTTGAATTCCCTGTCAAGGCTCCGATCGCTGCCACTCATGAGTCGGCTCAACATATTGGCCAGTCAGTAGACGCAGGGCACGAGAGCATTTAGGTAGAGCGCAACATGTCATTCACTGCAGACATACTAAACAGACCCTTCTAGGTGATGTGAAGCCCTTTTGAGTCATTGCTCCCATCTATATCCTCTGGACTGGACGGTGTAGTCTCCTCTGCCGTTGGTGATTTTATGCCAACGTTGGAGGTAATCCAATGCACCGATAGACCTAGTCACAACAGCCCATCCATATTCATGCATTATTTCTGGGGAGGGCTGAGGCGGATTTATTCATAAAGCAAGAGAGAGAGTTAATGTTGAAGGTTTTGATATGTTTTAGTCTAATTCAAAATCGAAGAAAAATATGAATAGTAGGCTACACAACGTTCTTGAGTTTTCATGTCCAAAAAAGTACACTGTGATCTGTTTGGTATAGCAAATTCATAGCAGATTCTTTCATCAGCAGTTTTTAATGTCTTGCATTAACTTGTATCAATGAGTCACTCATATTTTTTTATTTCATAGACGACCAGTGATGTTGCGGAATCTTTCCTGAGATTTTCTTCCGTAAAAATAAATATTTAAAAGCACCCCCTAGTGGTGAAAAACACACATTTAAAATGCAAGCAATGTTCTTCCTGTCAAATAATACCACAAGGCAGAACTATAAACAAGTGAATATAATATATTTTAGTCAAATCATTCAAAATCACAAATTAATCTCCTTTCACTCATTCCTGCAGTAAGCAGGGGCCACATTTTGTAACATTTACATTTATGCTTTTGACAGACGCTTTTATCCGAAGCGACTTACTATGCAATATCCTATACACTTATACATAGGTATGTGCAATCCCCTGGGATCGTACCCACAACGAATGCTCTTACCGCTGAACTAAAGGAAACCTATCAGAAAGTAACAGATATTAAACATGTAAACATTGGTGATTTTCTGCACAAAAACAGAGTACTGATGCAGTCTGATGGGTAATATATTTAGAAAAACAGTGTCAAATTGCACATTTAGCTGACATTTGAGTAGTGTCAGGAAACATAACAAACATGATGTAAACTCCACACATGTATTTAGAGCTGGCAAAACCTGCAATGGTGTGCATGGGGTTGGCACAACTGTAACACAGTGTTTAAAAAAAGTAAATCTTAAATTATAATGAACAATTTATAGTAAACCTGGGGCCAGTTGCATAAAATAGCCGCTAGCCAAAGACTGCTTCTTACAAACTAATTGCACAAACTAGCAATTAGTTAGGACTAATAAGACTTACTTTTCGGATTTCAATTATATCATTCTACTTTATTTATGTAACAGATTTGTAGAAGTCATGACTAGTCTTGAAGAAAATATTAGATGACAAACTTTTATGACTAGTCGAAGCATTTTATGCAACTGGCCCATGATGGACTAATGGATGAATATATTAGCCCGATAGTATAAGGAAAATCTTGAACATGTGATCTTAAAAGTGTATTGTCATATAGTCTAAAAACTACTGTAACACCCCCCCTTCCAAACAAATCTAAATAAATAACTTTATTTCTATTCCAGGTCCCATTACTGTAAATTCTTTATCAAGACTTCGCCACAGAAACCAATTTAATTTAACTAAACAGAAATGTTCACCTGTGCACACAATTTCATACGTAACTCTGCAATTAAGGCATTTTGTTAGTAAAACAAGTCATGTCTGGTTGGCTACAGGCACAGTTGGACCTGTTCTAACTGCAAAAAACTGATAAAACTGATGATTATCTTCAGGGAGATATAAAGGCACACAAGTATATAAAGGTTCTATGTACTGGTGGCAACTTTTGTTTTCTTCTCATTGAAAAAACTCTTAAGCATTAGCACCTGGCCAATACTGACAACAAACAGGATGATGGTCTCTCCAATAGACCAATAGAATACTCGCACGTTCAGGTCTTCTGCTCTGGTTCGGTCTTGAGCCTCTCGAAGACGATACCAAGTCTGAGAGTCTGAAACCACCTTCAGAATCTCATGGACAGACATGCAAGCTGACTCCATCTGCATGATTTATTGAGAAGTTCATGTTAATACAGTATATACACAGACATCATGTGAGAGCATGCTGTTTGTGTAGTTTCTCACCTGTGTAAGAGCTGTTGCACTGTTCATATCAGGCAGCAATGGTCTCTCCTCTCCTGCTCTAAAGTCCAGGTATATGGTTTTGTGAGAGAAGGTTGAGAACTCATTGCTAAAGCAGACCTTGTACACTCCTTTCATGGCTGTTGTATGGGAAAAGCTATCATATTGCTTCTTTCGTTCGTGATAGAGCACATTATTCAGTGGATCTGTCACAAAACAGTCAACATCATAGTTCCCCCCAGCAATGACCTGTATGAAAAAGATATTCAGCATTGATATTCAACATACATTATTGTTGAGTAACTTTTGGTACCTTTAAGCCATGCACGCAAAAATCCTACCAAATATTGAAAGAACAAGTTCCAATACAGGGTGGTTTTAATTATTTACTTGTTTACCTAAGAACTACAACAAATACATGGTTCACATAACATAGCTTAGTAGAACACATCTGTAACAGGTGTTGTATAAATCAAGCTTATTTCTGAACATCTTTAAAAGAGCAAAGAAATGACAAATAATGAACCAGCACTACACAAATTCTGCAAGACTATCACTTGTGTAACTTCTATGAAACCCTTCAAGATAAGCGGCAAGATATTTCGCATTACTGAAAAGCTGCATTCTCAGCACAATTACCTGAAAGTCAATGTCAAACTTCTCTCCTTGCTCCAGGTCCTCGTAAAAACATTGTTTTTCATTATCAGCCAATTCAAATGTTAATTCGGTGGCGTTTATATACGCTACGTACACTGCCAACATTAACAGCGAAACGTGCCTCATGCTGTTAAAGTGACAGTTTTAATAATTCCAAAAAATGAGCAGATATCCTATTCCATTGGGTTAAAGTTTACGTGTCTCAATCAAGCATCATATAACTTTTCAGCTCGACAAGAAACACCACTGACGTGGCACGTGGAGAATATACTTCCGGGTCATGTGGAATCTCAAGTTTTCAAAATAAATAGACCTTGGACTATTTAAAGAACAACTAGCATTGTAGATCATTTTAAGATTATTTAAAACATTACTATAGCTTTAAAATATTATGACATTATTCAATATCATTAATGACTTGGTTGTTGATATTGGTTGTTTTTGGAATTATATATATATATTTTATAACCAACACTAAAAAAGTTTGTATGTGTTTCATGGTTTTTGGTTCTGCTCCTCCACGCAGCCTTTGTAATGTTGACCTTCTTGTGTTATTTTTTTATTGGCTGGGCATAAAATAGGCTGGGGCCATGAAGAACAAGGTTAAGTACACAATGTGTTAATGAAATGTACATTTGCCTGAAAGCCGGTTTCTTTAAAACATTATCACTGTTAATTACAAAACTAAAGCTAGATTATAACCTTTAGTAAATAAACATCAGAGGTCTTTGATATGTAGAACTGCGTGACACTGGAATTTGTGCCAACCATTTTATAGTTTCAATTTGTCTACGTTTTCCCTATCAATAAAAGGCATAGCAATCACCATTGATTATTTATCTATAATTTATTATATAGTTATTTGGTGGCTGTTGTTTCTGTATATGCCCAAGTCCGACTGCCTACTACACGCATAACAATCGTACTCTTATTTTGAAATTCGCTAGAGCGTGAAACATGAAATTAGAGTGCGTCATAAAAACTTGATCTGATAAAGTATACATGAACCTTGCTTAGTGGGGGTTAACTTTTCTGTAGTCACGTTCACTACGCTGTTGTCTTATTTGTTTTATAATTTTCCAGCAAGGTCATTTTATTGTTAAAAAACGTAGAATACAATCTTCCGGCTGAAAATGCAAGTTTACGTAAAGCAAGTAGTGGACTTTGTGGAGGAGCACCGTACTGCATGCACTGTCGTCCTTGTTTCAGGTAACGTAAGTGCACACCACCAGGAAGATGCTTATTGTAAAACATTTCATAAAGATTACGACTATTCCTCTGTCGTGCACCTGAAATTATTGTCAATTTTAAAGCTACGATTTCCTGACATGGAAGTAAAATTTGTGTCGATGAATATAATATACAATTTTTTTTAAAGTGATATAATTAATAGTGGTACGAATTATATTTCGTATTGTATATGCTATTCTTTCTTGTAATCGTAGTACTTGTAATACTTTCTTGTAATATGTCTATGAAATATTGAGTCGGATAGAAAAGTGCAATATCTATAAGTTGTTGAAATCCCTATCCAGTTACGAAAGACAAAAGAGAAATATTTCTGTCTAAAGATTCAATTGTACATTGTTGTATTGGTTAAAATGTATAATATTTTATTATTATTAATATTATTAGCGTTAAAATCCATAACCTTTCCCTTAGCATGCTAAGGTACAAAGGTTGTAACTTGTCACAGTAGGTTAGGTGAGGATGTATAATGTAGGTTGCACCTGTTCCTGTAGGTGTTGGTCTCTTTGCCCTGCGGAGATGGATGGCCGGTGGAGTCTGCCGAAGCAAAGCACTCTTGGACGGAAAAACTGTCCTCATAACAGGAGCTAACACTGGTATCGGCAAAGAAACCGCGGTGGATTTGGCCAGGAGAGGTCAGCTCATTTGATTAAGCTACACTGATGTTGATCCAGCATCATATAATGATCTAATATCTTGATGACACTAATAAATTCATTTCTATATTACAAAATGTAAAATATATAGATATTTATACTGATTATTAAATAACTCAATATCGTTATTTTTTCTGATTGATTACTACTCTATATAACCTTATAAAATGTTTTAAACCAAAATTATTTTTGAGTGCTCACCTTTGATGTTGGGTATCCAATATTTTTCTTCTACTGTCAAGAAAATTGCATTTAAATTGAACTCGATACATTACTGTTTAAAGTAGATATTATTACAGATGCCAACACTGTTTTTAAGCACACGTCTCTGTTTTGTCTGTTAGATCAAATGTTACAGACTTACAACTGGGCCATGATTCCCCCTACATAAGACTATTGTTTCGCAACAGTATCTGTTGTTGGTTGGACAAGTTGGTTGATTACTTTTAATCCTTCATTCTTTAGGTGCCAAGGTGATCTTGGCCTGCAGAGACATGGGTAGAGCTAGCAAGGCAGCAGAAGAGATCAAGAAAAGGAGTGGCAATGATCAAATTGTTGTGAGGAGGTTGGATCTGGCCTCGTTGAAATCTGTTAGAGCTCTAGCCAAAGAAATACAGGAGACCGAAGACAGATTGGACATTCTGATTAACAACGCTGGTAAGGAATTTTAGGCAGATAATACTGCCTGAGTTTATTGTTGATTTTGAAACAACATATTTGTTTCTTCGCTCCATTTGAAACCTTTCTTATAGGAATAATGATGTGCCCAAAGTGGGAAACAGAAGATGGCTTTGAAATGCAGTTTGGGGTGAACCACCTTGGCCATTTTCTGCTTACCAACTTACTTCTGGACTTGTTAAAGAAATCAACACCCAGTCGTGTTGTCAATGTTTCCAGCCTGGCCCATGAGACGGGTACGAAGCCCCATTTATGTGTTGTTTTTGTGCATGATTATTTTTAGTGTATATGTTTAAGATTAAAGTACATGATAACATGTAGTTGTTTGTGGATGAGCTGCACATTCATATGTATTATGGGAGTGGTTCTCAAACTTTATTTGCTTAAGTACCCCTTTTTAGGATTTTTTCAAGCCAAGTACCCCTTGACCAGACCACAACATTTTGCATTAAAATACAGTGAAATGAGAGTCAGACAGTTATTATATCTGATGCCCCCAAGCAGGTTTACTGCTTATAAACATTTCTTTATGTAGCTTTACGCAACTATGTAAAGCTCTTAAGTATTAGGCATAACAGTTAAAGGTAAATCAGTGTTTTTCTGTCAGGAAAAGTTCATTTTGATCATAAAAAAATAATAAATAACATTTAACCGCAACCTTTTCTAACTTACATTATTTTGCGCCCAGACACTGCTCCTGATTCCGTGTCTCAAAAAAGAACTCTTATAAATTGAAATGCGTTTTAAATTTATGAATTAATTTTTTATGCATATTTGTGTAGTCCTAATTTCACATAACAATACTATTATCATAATTTATTCATTTTAATTATTTATGCCTTAATTTCAGTTTCTCTCACGTACCCCCTGCAGTACCCCTGGGGGTACATGTACCCCCATTTTGGAGCCACTGTATTATGGATATATTTACAGTGTTTAAAGCCTTTTTAAACACCCTATATGCTCATTTATTTTCTTCTTGATTAGGCAAAATTCATTTTGACGATATAAATATGGACAAAAACTACAATCCCCACACAAGCTATCTGCAGAGCAAGCTTGCTAATGTTCTGTTTAACAGTGAACTAGCAGCCAGGTTGAAAGGTAAACAATAATTTAACTCTGTCAAAACATTTCCCACAGTTTCATTCAATCATGCTGTTCTCAAAAACAATTGACTGTTTAATATCCAGGCACAGGAGTGACAACTTACGCCCTTCATCCTGGGGTGATCCGTACTGAACTGGGCCGACACTTCTTTTCTCAACTTTGGAAAAGGATTCTGTTTTTGCCCTTCACATTTTTCATCAAAACACCCTGGGAGGGTGCGCAGACCACCATCTACTGTGCTGTGGATGGGAGTCTAAAGGATTCCAGTGGCCTTTATTACAGGTCAGTAGCTTTGAAAGAGTCTCTCACGTTTCAACTGTGATTTAGGGCATTTTCCTAACGGAAGTGTTCATCCCTATGCCCTACTCCCTTCAAAGGGCTGAGCCCTTGAAGTGAACTCTTTGAATGGTGTAGGGCATTACTGTGTAGGGGATTTACAGTAAAAGACCCGTAGACCAGTTATGATGAAAGAAGACTCAGAGTCAGGAATATAATTAATAGAGTAAAATTTAGTAAATTTAAAAAAAAGTTTAAAAAAGTTTTTAGGTTATGCCAGCAGAAATCAGCTTCAGGACTCTCAAGGAGTTCCACAGGCCGACCTGCTTTACATTTGAAATACAGTGATATTTATGCTAACAGGGTCAAAGTAAATCAAGCTCACATGATTGGTTTTAAATAGATAAACAAGAACACAAAGCTCTCAAACGCTTCTGGAATCATGAGGCGGGACATACTGTATAGTCCTATAGATTATCAAAGATGACAGGCATCTACTATAATACAAATTAAAACATGATGTTATGCCTGTCTCGTTCCTCGTTTGGTGAAAATAAACATACTTTTAATTCTTCTTGTTCAATATTTTGTAATTATGTATTATTTCACCTCGTTTTTTCACTCCACTTGGTAATACAAAAGGAAATATATGATAAAGGAAACCTATAAAGTAGCTATTTTTAAACATATTAAACATTCTTTCTGTGGCAATGTGAGTGGTAAGGAATCACCAAAGCATGCGTGGCCTTCTTAAATCAAGTCCATGCAGAGTAGAAGTAATGGTTTCTCTTTTCTTTTTAATCAACATCTTAAACTCCCAAAAACTTTACAAAAGAAAACATGGACACTCTTCTCACACTGGAGTCCCTCACACACACTCATTAATAGCTCCTTCACAACAGCGGTTCGTCTCCCACCAAGGCATCTGGTATTTGTAGTCCTGGACCAAGCAGCCATCTTGGTTTGTAGTCTCCATGCTGCAACCATCGAGCTGGCACATACCTTCCTTCTGTGACATAACCCTCTCACGATGCCACAGCCCCCTTCTCTGCTCTGTGGCTTGTGACTGTGGGGAGTAGGTTTAGAGGGCATCATGCCGTGAGAGAGCATCTGCATTACCATGGGAAAGTCCCAGCCTGTGAATGACAGAGAAATTAAATGCTTGGAGACTCAAGAACCATCGAGTTACCCTTCTATTGGTCTCCTTATTTCTTGCCATCCACTGTAATGGAGCATGGTCTGTTAATTTGACAATCGTCCGCCCAAGAAGGTAATAGCGAAGGGTCTCGAATGCCCGTTCGACTACCAAAAATTCTTTTTCCAGTGTGGAGTAAGTTTTTTTTCATGTTTTACTAACTTCCTGCTTATGTTAAGAACTGGATGTTCCTCACCCTCTTGTGCTTGGGGTAATACTGCTCCAAGCCCAACCTCTGATGTATCAGTGTGTTCTATGAAATACTTTTTAAAGTTCGGTGCCACCATTACATTTACATTTACGGATTTGGCAGGTGCTTTTATCCAAAGCGACTTACATTGCATTGTATTATAGAGACTATATGCAATCCCCTGGGATCGAACCCATGACCTTGGCATTGCTAGTGCCATGCTCTTACCACTTAGCGACAGGAAAGCTGTGCTGCCTTTTTTGACCATTTCAGCATCCTGGGTAGTTGTTTCATGGTCATTTCAAGGAACTTGCTTTCTACTATAGAGCCCTAGCACTTTATCTCCTCTTTGAAACTCCTTGGGCTGTGCTGGCCGATTATATGTGGCTTGCTGTTCCCTTTATGCCTTTTCCATAAGTTCTCTGACAATGGGGAACACTGCTGCCATTCTTTTCCTCATAAATCCACATATTCTATCAGGGTCCTGTGTGGACAGGGCTGATCTTGCCAATATTCTTTCGCGATGTCTAAGAGCCCGAAGATCTTGTGTGGGTAAAGCAATTCAAAAGGGTAGAACCCTGTAAATGCCTGGGGTACCTACTACACTGAAAAGAGAATGTAGGGTAAGAGCTGATCCCAATTACGTCCATCTTGATCAATTACTTCATGTGCTTCAGCGTTGTATTAAAGCGCTCTACAAGCCCATCTGTTTGGGGATGGTAAACTGAGGTTCTGAGCTGTTAAATTTTCCACAGGTCAACACATCTCCTTGACAACTCTAGACATAAAGAGTGTCCCTTGATCTGTTAAAATTTCCTTTGGGATCCCTACCCTAGTACTGCGGAGGAAAAGTTCTTCGGCTTACCTGTTTGGCTTACCTTAGCACCCTTGGGACGGGGCCCCACTATATCCATCCCAATTATTTTGAATTGGGGAGTTCCACCCGGGGGGTCTTTTGTACTTAACTTAGCGAATCTCCCAGTCAGGTCTTCCCAGTCTTCTCCTGTGGACATCAAAACTCACTCCTTTCCAACTGCATTCTCCACCATATTAGGTATTGTGAGAAGTAAGGAATCACCAAAGCAAATCTGGCCTTGTTGAGTCCAGGCAGAGTAAAAGTAAAGGTTTCTCTCTTCTTTTCATTAACAACCAAAAACTTAACAACAGAAAACATGGACACTCTTCTCACACTAGAGTCCCTCACACACACTCAATAACAGTTCCTTCACAACAGCTGTTAATCCCCCAAAGAGGCATCTGGCATTTGTTGTCCTGGACTATGCAGCAATCTTTGTCTGTAGTCTCCATGCTGCAACCACCGAGCTGGCACATACCTTCCTTCTATGGCATACCCTCTCACGATGCCACATTTCCTATAAACTTAATTATCGAAAACTATATTTTAACTATCACTGACAAAAATTAGAACAAATACAAATTAAATTGTTGTACTTAAAATGAGACAGTGATGCCTCATTGTTTACCTCATTTGTAAGTCACTTTGGATAAAAGAGTCCGCTAAATGTAAATGTAAAGTCAAAATCCTGAACCATATTCGCTCCTAAATGCGTCGCCAGAGCTCATAATACAAGATCGCAAACGGAACACACCTCCTTGAAGTGACCATGGCATGTACCCTTTGCTGACGGATTTCTGAAAGGGCCCTTTGCAAAGGGATTCAGGTCTTCACTTTCATTTGGAACGCCCCTACAAATGGTGTCGCATTGAAGACTTTATTAGTAAACACCCACTGCTTTGATTGGATAGCAGTTTGGGTAGTTGGAGCCTTCTGTGAATTTGGTTAGACACGTAGCGTTAGGTTTCACATAAGCACCATTCACAGTTTTCACACGGCATTAGTATTTTCTGGAGACCACCTGTGATTTATAAATGACCTCCCCACATCAGTATTTCATGTGACACATTCTCACGGGATGATTTTACTCAAATTTACTGACTTATTTCCCAGATGTGATGGCAAGGCTTTGATTATAGTTTGTATAGCCTATAGTTGTATTGATGACCTTACCTGTCAGCATTTGAGACCAGTGATCGCGAACCGGACAAAAGATCACCGCAATCGCGGGTCTCAAATGTTACTAGAGTTTCAACAGCACTGCTTTTTAATTTTAGTTTCTTCACAAATTCAGTGTCGATCTCTGCCTTGTTCACGAAGGAATCCTCAGAGAAATTAAACGAACGAAGGCTCCATGTTTTTCCCACCTGAACTGGATTGTCTTTAACTATAATAAACTTTAACCACACATTCCTTATATGGGAATCCTAAGGAAGGTTATGCAGCGACTGTTTTCATCAACAACCTGGGATGGCACAATATTTAGCTATTTTTTTGTTTGTTTATTGCTTGCTCGCTTTATCTGGTTCCTCGCCACTTGTGTTACTTCAGAATTGTCATGCATGAACAGTGGGCGGGGCTAGAGAAGTCTTCGTTGATATTCTTTCCATGTAGGCGGTGTTTAACATAACAATGTCATCATAGATAGGTCCATTCCAGAACCTGGTGTTTGCTGGGCCTGGTGTCAATAACAGAATGCGTGAATATGATTCCCTCTCATATTACAAAAGCACAGGTTAAAATTGTGATTTTTAATTCATCCCTTCTTTAATTACTGAAGCTCGTCCTGAGAGAATAGTTAGTTTAAAAATAAGTCAAATGAATAAAACCCAAACATATTCATTAACTTGTTTCTTCTTATTCACAAAACATGTTAAGGCTTAAAGTAGCTCCTAACTTGCCGATTAAGGGAAAAGTCTTCAAAATAATGTGTCCGTCCTAACTTTAGGACTCCCAACGTTTCCAAAAAGTATTTCACAAAGCGTTTTATTGCTAAAACTTAGCTCCTAAACCTGTGAGACATTAGGGTGAAGTAGACTGCTTAGTCACTAAGACCAACTCTCAATAGTCCTAAAATGGCTGGTACACCGGCAGTCTGCCTTGAAACGTAAACATTTTATAAAGATTTCATGACAATGATCTTAACCATAAAGACTACTAGTATCTGCTAACTGTTTATGAGACAGGCAAAATGCTTACAATTAGCTGAACATATAATTGATGTACTTTATATGAACACATAGTTTACTTGCAAAAGACAACTCCTTTTTAAAAGAATTAAAAAATCATGTTGTTTATTGTGTTATCATGTGTTTATTGTATTTTGTTGTTTTTGTTAGCTGTATTTTTTAAAGTTATAGTTACTTACTAAAAAACATTAAAAAACAAACGGTTTAACTCTTAACTAAAAACTTAACAGCTGTTTAGGAGAGCTCTTAGGCGTAAGATAAAAAAATTGTGAATACGGGCCATGTACATTGCTTTCTTTTTGATATGTTTTGCAGTGACTGTGCACCCAAACTGGCAGCTCCTCAGGGAAGAGATGATGCTGCAGCCCGCAGGCTGTGGGACCTCAGCGCTTCCATGGTGGGCCTGGATTGAAACCATGACTTGTCCAATGAATATCACTTTTTCACACTTTTTAATTGCATTCAAAATTATATTCAACAAATCTGCTTAATTTAAATGAAGAACAAAGAGCCTGTGTCAGCAAGAATGTTTTGAATAAGAATTTTTAAATATCAGAATGAAGTGCCTATGCAACATGATATACCACAACATAAAGCAATTTTCGAAGCATTGATTTATTATTGACACATTTGATGCACCATATGACTATAAACCATATTTTATAGCTGTACAATTTAAATATTTAATCTACTTTTTAAAACAGATTTTATTACTAATGCCTTGATACTTGAAATGAATAAGTATAGTAATCATTAAGCCTTTTTTTGAACAATGAAATAAAGGAGTGAATTACATCTCAGTGCATTAATTCATTAAAAAAAGGTTAATGTTAAAGAACATTAAATAAAAGCTCTGGGATGAAATGAATTGCATTTGGAACCAACTTCTTTTTCAGTTAGAGTTGAAATTGAATTGAAGTTCAACTTTTCTGAATCTAAATACCAAGACACAAAATGCCCTAAAAAGCTTAGTGAGCAGTCTTTATACAGAACACTAATTTATCTATAAACACAGATTATGTATACATTTATATAAATTTTTTCAAATTAGCTTAGAATTTGGTTTCAATGTATTGCACCTCGTGATTTTAATAAATAGTTTAGTCTTACTGAGACTTTACCATCATTTAGATGTACAAAACTGACATGATGGATATACTTATGAAATAGAATGGACCTCCTGTATCTGGAACAAAATAACAACGAGTCGAGAAAGAAAAGAAAGTAAAAAGAACGTACATAACTTAGCTGAACTTACTGAAAACTTTTGACTAAAGTCATAAAAAAACTTAAAATTAGTTCATATCAGCAACATATCCTGACCTGAGATCCCAAACGACACAAAGCTGTTAGTGTCAGCCACATGCCCTTATCAGTTCTCCGTCCAACAGATTCACCATCTTTAGCTGGGCTGGAAAAGTGATAAGGAGATGTGAGCGACCATTTGAACATACCGAACAGTCCCATTCAGAACTCCAATTTCTCCATTACAAAAATCTGACACAAGCTCCCACCTGCTCTGTCCAGCTTTATTCTTCCAGCCCAAGGAACAGCAGCTTCTTTGAATGTTTCCGAAAATAGCCAGCCGTAGAGCTGCAACTGCCATTAGCAGGAAAGAATGGACATCTGTGTCTGAGCCGTCTTCCACAAATCATGGTTTTGAAGCAGGAGGTCTTCACAGTCTAGTACGGCCACAGAGACGTACAGATGTGTCTGTGTGGACACAACCCACAGATGAGTTTTATTTCCTCTCCACCCCACCTATCTACAGGTCAACCCTGACATCCTATTGGTTCGCAAATAAGGATCATAGGTCAAACCCCTCTTTTTAGAAAGTAGATGTTCACTTTCAGACGTTCGTACAGAGTCATAATCAGATGAGCCAATGAAAAAAGACAGTAAGGACGGGGTAGGTGTGTTCCTCCCAGGTGTGACTGAAATGAACATTCCAATCTTCACATACTTGTCAGCCCAAAATTTCTTCTGCTTCCCTGGAGAGAGAGGGAGTCACACACCCTCATTAGACAAGAGAAAAAATGCTTCTAGTTTTTGCGGACTGGGTTGTCTTTTACCTGTCAAAATCACTCAGCCTCACTTGTCACTAAATGCTTTCTGGAATCAAGTATAATATAGAATAGAATAGAATGCATTTATTGTCACTGTACGCATGTACAATGAAATTAAAAGAGTAAAATCCATTTCAGTGGAGTCAAATATAGTCAAACATAGCAACAAACAATGTAAAGAATTGAGTAAAAAATATAAACAATATAACATAGCCAAACATTTGGAGGTAAGGTTCACAGTCTTGAGGAGTACATTTGTAAATATAGATACAATACTATTTAAAATGTTAAATATACGTAAAAATATTGCACATTTTATATATATATATATATTACCCATTTTGATATGAAATATTGCACATTGTATGGTATTGCACAGAAGGTGAGGTTCTTAACAGTATTTAATAGTGACTGAAGAGAGTATGGGGGTTGGGGTGGTTGGACTAAAATCAGAGCATGTGAGTGTTCAGGGTGGTTATTGCCTTTAGGAAGAAGATGTTTTATCAGACTCAAATAGGCTGGACAACAAAACCAAGACTGGAGACAAATAGCAAAAGCATTTCACAGTATGTGTCATTTTTTGTGTACACTCACTTCAATCGCTTGATCTCATTCAATGCTTTGATACAAGCTCTTACTGTAACAGGTGCAAGCAGTGACAAGTGCTATGATACACCAAGCAATCAACATCACATCAAATTTTATAACACACAGAAAGACCAAAGGAAGTATGTGTTGTGAGTGTGTACCTTTGTAAACCCACAAAGATGGCAATATCCAAACTCCTTGTCCTCGTAGGGACATTTTTTGGTCCCCATGAGGAAACATGCTTATAAATCATACAGAATCAACTTTTCTGAAAATCTAAAAGAGCAGAAAGTTTTGTGTGATTGTGAGGTTTAGGGGTAGTGAATATGATATATCATTTTTACAGTGTGCGTATGTGTGCGTGTTTGTCCTTGTGCACATTTGCCTCAAGGAGGTGTGAGAATGCAGGTTTGTGTGTTTATGTGTATGTTTGTCTGTGTGGGGTGCGTGTGTGTGTGCATGTGTGAATGTGTTTGTCATTATGCAAATTTGCCTCAAGGAGGTGTGAGAATGCAGGTTTGTGTGGTGAGTGTGTGGTGTGCGTGTCTGTGTGCATGTGCGTGCGTTTGTGTATTTGTCATTGTACACATTTGCCTCAAGGAGGTGTTAGAATGCAGATTTGTGTGTGTGCGTGTGTGTGGTGTGCATGTGTGTGCTGCGTGTGTGTGGTGTGTGTTTGTGCATCCGAGTGGTGTGTGATGTGCGGGGTGTGTGTGCATGTGCGTGCGATCAATCATATCCAATAGATGTCAGAGAATTATGTCTGGTACAAGATAGGCTGAAGCTCCAGGAGAAAGGGTGGTTATGGGAAAAAAACACTCACAAATACACAAACACACACACACCTATCTTCAATCACACACCAGGGAGAGGGCCAGACTGCTGTCCGACAAATTGGGTTTCAATAAATCCTAAATTCAAGCACAGGGCCTCAGATGGCATTCACTGAGCCATCAACTCGTCACAATTTCTTAAACCTTAAAACTTTATGACTTCCATATACATCCTTTTATACAATATCTCTTTTTCTGGAACTGATAAAAAACAGTTTGGAGTTGCTTTATATTCTTTAAAAACAATATAGTGCATATTCAGCATTAAGAGCTATGAATTTTCCTAATACTTATAGTTTTTATTAATTTATGGAAAATCTGTAACAAATATGTTGGCAAGTTCATATAATACATAAAAATGGAATACTTGCGTGCAACCTGACTACAATCCTGAGGCGAGCAGTCTTTCCGCTTGACTGCCGGTTTTGCGAGTGATGGTTAGTGATGTCTTAGCATGCCTGTGTCAGGAAAAGGGACCCAGTGACTTTGTGGGCTTTGTGGCCAATTATCTAGTTGAGTTGCTCTGGATGGTGTGAAAGTCCCATG
This sequence comes from Triplophysa bombifrons, assembly GCA_029783895.1. Classification (NCBI taxonomy): domain Eukaryota; kingdom Metazoa; phylum Chordata; class Actinopteri; order Cypriniformes; family Nemacheilidae; genus Triplophysa; species Triplophysa bombifrons. The sequence continues at coordinate 20,883,759 of CM056448.1, forward strand.
TAAAGCAAACAAGCCTCAACCATCCTTTATCTGATACCGGAGTTCCGTTCGAATCAGATACCAGGATCACTCATGTGGATAATAGGATATGTGCTAAAACATCTTCAACATCATAGCGGGATTACAAAACACACATTCCCAAAAATACCATTACTCGTCTCTACTGTGCATAGAGCTCATAAAAATCATTGTTCACAATGATTTGCAGATCTTAAAAGTGTCATTTACATCAACACTTTTTGCAAATATCATGTCCTGTTGTTAATCATCATGCCTTTTATATTAATGCCACCAAAAAGTTTCAAGTGAATATGTAATGCAGATCCTTTAAAAATAAACCCATAACTTTAAACTTGGAAAATGACATTATTTTTTGGAAGGCTACAGTTGAAAACTGATCTGTTTTATTTATTGTTGAATATATGATACATTATTATTGTCTTTATCTAAATGTATAAAAGTAATGATTGTATTTGTCAGAAATAACCACATTTGATATAGTATTAAAATATAAATTAACAAAATGTTACAGGAAAAATAATTGTTTACATCCAGCTTGAAATCATTAACATTTTTCTATTGTGATTGTTATGGTTGTTTCAAAATCAACTTCACAATTGGCCACCTACATATTTTTGTTTACCATGTGACAATATGTTGGCAAATAGGCACATTGGAGATTTTTCTACTGTATTATTCCGCACACATTCTCGGCATGCAATATTTAGATTAATTTTGTCACAAAGTTTCAGTGTTCAGTTTTTAAAAAGTCGGCCACAAAAAGATTTTGTTTTAAACAATCTGGGGTTTATGGCTAAATCTAATCATCTTAAAATAAATATTTTCAGTAGGGTAATATTTGTACCTTACTCTTTTATCCTTACAGTCAAACTACCCTTTTAAAGAATAATTTGCTACAGGATAAACTACTCACACAAAATAAAACAAAACAAAGCTGCACAGAGATGTCTTGGTGCTTTCTTTGAATAACTCTAATTGATGCAGTATTTTAAAGTCCAAACAAACCTATTTCAACAAAATAAGAGGACTTCAGACAACTATTTGAAATGTATTATTTCTCAAATGCCAGCACACAGACAAAAAGAGGTGTAATGAGGACATTTATGATCGTGTTTTCAACATAAATTAGTAGTATCTGTGAGACAATAAAACACACATTTTGTCAGCAAAAGGCTGAACAAAAAACATCTTTATTATCAGATTTATTTAATTGCAAAACAAAGTAAATAACATAATTTACAAACAATATTTTCAGCATTTTTTTCTATCCCTTTGAATGCAATTGTTTGATCTCCGCAGATAAAAACTCTGTACTACTACTAAATACAGAACCTGGGGCTTTTTTAACTTGTGGTGTAGGGCTGTTCTAGAGAACAGGCACTAGAGGGAGCCCCCTCCTTGACAATGGTCTAGTCTAAACGTACGAACATAATGTAAATAATGTTTACAAAACAAAAAAAATATATACAACTAAACAATTGGTTGAACTGTCCGTGAGTCTGGTATGTGTTTGCAGAACAAACTGTTCTAGCAGCTAGAAGCTAAATTAATTCAGTTACAGTAAAGTGTGGAATCAGCCGGCGAGGTATATTTAACCACGTGCGGAGCTACGAAGCCTGATCTGCGTGTTTCCTCAAAATGGCGCGAGATCGTTTCGAAAGCATGCGGGCAATCTCTTTATCTCGCGGTACTTTGACGCCGTTCGTCGATCAATCTGCGCAACCCCGCAGTAAATCGGACACTATGTCGACTACCCCATTTTTATTAAAATAAGATTAAAGTTACGAAATATTTTCGCATCAAATTTATTTTGCATTGAAATGTAAACCAAGTAGAATTTTGCAAGATAATGTTCAACTAAATTCAATAAATGTAATTTTAATCCCGCAAAATGTTCCGGATATGGAACGTCATTACAAAAACCTCCCAAGTAATGAATATTCACGTTTTCCTTAAATGATTATCCAATCAAAGGTATTGTTTTGGTTTTGTAACAGAAGGGGCTGTGACTGTTACAAAATAAAAACGGAAACGCGGGAGTTGTCGCAAAATTTGTATTAGATAACAAAAGTTTACAGAGAAGTACCTCAATCTACACGACATGGATATAGATAAAAGTGCTGAAAGTTTAAAATCGATGCATGTTTTACTGGTGAGATTTTGCACGTTTTACTTTAGTGTTTTCACCTTCTGATAACTTTAGACATGCAGTATGCGCTGATTACATAATATGCGCTACCAAAAGTATCTTTAAATTAATATATCTGTTCATTTATCCCGTATCGACATTTATTTATAACGTCATCCATTCAGCATTTGAGTTGACATTTTTGTCTAAATGTACTTTACTGCTTTTTTAACCTCTGTCTAACGTAAATGAGACGGGAATGTATCTTTATACTGGTAAAGATAGATAGATAGATAGATAGACAGACAGACAGACAGACAGACAGACAGACCGATAGATATATACAAATGTTGAACCAAACTGATGTAGCTCCCATTTTGAATACTAAAGTCTAGAATGAACGAGACCGAGAACTTTAAAGTTTAAATAAATAAAAAATTGGCCTAAATTTACATATAGATGAAAATCTTTTACGTTATCAGTGTGAAATAGCAGTGTAAACAGCGTCACCTGTCGGAGACAGGGCGGCTAGACATTTACTGCCTAGAGCAGTGGTCACCAGCCCTGCTCCTGGAGATCTACCGCCGGAAGATTTTAGCTCTAACCCCAATCAAACACACCTGAACTATCTAATCAAGGCGTTCAGGTTTGCTTGATAATTAGAGACAGGTGTGCTGAAGCAGGGTTGGAGCTACAGTCTGCAGGACGGTAGATCTCCAGGAGCAGGGTTGGTGACCACTGGCCTAGAGGATTACCAATTTAAAAATCTGATTTTTATATTTTTAGGAGAGGTTACCGCCTCAGAATCCTGATATGGACGGATTTGTGCGTCGCTCCTCCCGGCGAATAAGAGAGAGACAAAACTACGAAAAGACAGAGATTTTATCCCCTAAAGGTCTTACAAATAGTTCTGAGGTAACCAGAACACTAGTCAAAAGAAAGGTAAAAGTTTCCTTTGTCGGCATTTATTGATTTCAACTGTGTTTATAAAAATGCATAAATTTTTCACTTTTCATCTTTAGAGAAGTGTATCGGAGAAAGATAAAAAGGTTCAAAAGACGAAAGTCTCAGATAAAGCACATTTTAATAAAACTGATGAAGAATCCTTTCCAGTAAGTACAAACACTTCGAAGTCACCAAACTGACAGCTTTTAAGACATCTTCCTGACTGACTGGAAAAATCTACTTGACAGGGTTATCGTGAGGGTTTGTCTGAGTATGAACTGAAACGTCAAGAGACCATCAGACAAAACCAAGCTTTCCTCAATTCTCTTAATCTGTGTCAGGTAAAACTCTGAAGCAAAACCGATAACACACCTTTTTTTGCATTCTGGTTATTTTTGTAACAGAATATTTGTTTTGGACTTTGACTATAATTAATTAACACATTGTTTGTTTTTGCAGATCTCTGCTGCTCTGACTCTGAGACCAAAGCAAACTCCGCAAAGCCAGAAAAAGTAACCTCATTTTATTGTGTTGAAATTATATAGATTTAGCTATTTAATGTTCAAAATGCAAAGAAAAAACATTTTTTATTCAATTTAAGTCTTCGCTTTAGGGAAAAGAATGTAACTGAGTTGCTTCCTGTTCGCAAGTCACTACGATTACAGAATAAGGATGGTTTGACACCTCTTACTCCGACAGTAATGGCAGATGTCAAGAAAGAACCTGTGAGTCATTAACATGCCTGTGAATTAACAGTCATAACAAAAGGAGTAGTAATGAACCCAAGTCCATCTATATACTGTACATTTATAAATCTAACTAACGAGTCCTTCTGCAGGAAGAACATATTGAAAAACCTCCTGGACCAATACCATTAGATCCAGTCAACCTGGATGAACATGTCAGGCTTCCTGAAGATTTGTTAAAAATCTGGAATGAGGTCAGTATTTACATCTCTCTATGGCATGTACACAATGCAGCTAAATTTGAATGTCACTTCACCTTGTAGTGCTTAATCCTGACAGTTACCCCTTGCCCGGTGGTCTAGGGGCAACCCAAACATTATATTCAGAAAGTGCAGTTTGTTTAATAAAAACAGACAGAAACAAAATTAAACTCCGCAACATTTTGAAGACATTAGCATTTCTGTGCTATCAAATGTTTGCTTTGTTAACAGCAGCTACTTCAAAACATAACAATTGTGGTCCTGCATTGCCTTTGCTAACAAGCGCAAGACACTTGAGCGTCACTATGTTTACACTGTCAGCCATCAAATATGCGGGAGTGATTCCTCTTCCGTACACACATGGAAGAATCATATAAGGGATTCACTCCTGAAACTTGGTAGTGTGTACATTGCCTATATAAACAAGAATGTTTCTTAGAATGTGATGCTGCTGGACACACTATTTCAATGTATCCAATCAGATATCAGTTTTTAAGAATTGGATGTCATTTCTATTCATTTGTTCTGTATAGACTGGAAAAGAACGGTAATTATGTTACAAAGTGAAATAAAAGCATAATATAAGCTGTGAGACAGTTAAGGGTCTTTATGTATACTTCTCTGTTTCTATTATCTTAACACAAAGTCGAATACTAACATGTATGATCTTATCCTCTATAGTGCCCAATAAAACAAAAGACAGAAACATCAGATTTAAAATCGTGAGTAATATGCCTGTTTTTGTTTCATAGTGTCTGTTACCTATGCAATACATGTTTAATGTCAGTTGTTTCATATTAGGTATGATTTTGTAAATTAATTTGTACATCATATGTTTTTAGATACCAGAAGAGGCTCCAGGAGATGTCTATAGATGACAGCGGTGTGGTGAAAGTTGTTAGAGATCGAATCGTTTCAGCAGCTTTTCACCCTGCCTCCTCCAGCTTGCTCATGGCAGCAGGGAACATCTGGGGCCAACTAGGACTGTTGAAGATGGTGAGTCAACACATACAGGTAGAGTTCGTGGTTAATATTAACTGTAAAGTGAGAGAAGTTGATGGAAAAAGTGGGTGTGTGAGCAAAATAAGAACTGTTCTCTAAATTCTTTTTTTAGTTAACCCCATAATAACATATCATGGCTACTGTGTTTCTTATCAGGGCGCTAAGTGGGGTGATGGTGGCATACTTCTCTTTGAGCCTCATTCTAAAGCAATTTCCTGCATGGCCTTCTCATCTCAGCCTTCCAACCTCATCACAGTGAGCTATGATGGCTCTGCACGCAGCATGGACATGGAGAAGGCTGTATTTGATGAGGTAAAAATTTCAACCAGTTCAACTAATGATGTCAAGCAAAGTGATGTACAGTAATATTGTAAAAACGAAACTGTGCACCACTAGGGAGGTTTTTCTTTGTAACCTTAAAACATTTTTAATGCCATTTACCGGCCTTCGAAACCTTACAATTTACGCTTATGTTTTGTTCTCAGCTATATCGCTCGGCCTTTGGGTTGAAAAGTTTTGATTTTGTGTCAAGTGACCACTCCACTCTACTAATCGGTGACTGGAGTGGAGATGTTGCTGTTGTTGACCGTCGAACGCCAGGGTGAGAAGCAGGCTTATAAACCAAACCGTAAACGTGTATTTCTATGGCTTTACAGGAGCATTGTGTGATTTGTATTTGCAGAACTTCATATGAGTCTCTGCACACCATGGATACAAAAACTCTGCGCTGCATTCATGTTCATCCTGTGCAACAACAATACTTTGTAGTGGCTGAGAACCGGTAATAAACATCTGTGAAGTTTGAGACTTCCACTAGTTACTCGCTCTGTGATTATAGCTGATGATCTAATACTTTGATCTACCTTTTTTAGATCAGTGCATATATATGACTTGCGCAGTCTGAAAAGAAGGAACAGTCAGGCAGTCTGTGGACTCGTCAGTTACTCTCACAGTATCTCCAGTGCTTATTTCTCCCCAGTCTCTGGCAACAGAGTTGTTACTACCAGCATGGACAATAAAATCAGGTGCTTAGAAATCACTACTAAAAATTAATAAATTGGTGCCAAATAGACAAATCTTGGATGCCCTTTTATTCTTTCTAGCTAATACACCAGTAGAGGGCATCATGACTTAAACTATAACTGGAATAGGAATTAGATGTACAGAATGCCATGGTCAAGTGCTGGATATAAAGCTTAAATATCCCCAGTTTAACTTCACACATCTCGCTTCAGTCTGTGTAATTAAAAATTCAGATGTGAAAATGTACTTTATACAATTTTTACAAAACAATAATCTCCCAAACCTATTTTTAGCTTTATACATACACTGCACTTCTTCAAAATGTACCTTCGTATAACCCACTACTAACTTCAACCTATTACATGTTGTAGTGAACAGAAGAATGACTATCTAAGCAAGTCACCATGGTAAAAAGTTTTTCAAGTCATTAGTGTTTTAATACCTGTTCTGCTATTTTGTTTTAGGGTGTTTAACACTTCCAAAATGGTTGGCAGTGCTCCTCTATTGCAATCAATAACGTAAGTTTGATACAGTATTTAATCATTTAAAAAGCACAGTGTTTCTATCTATTTCCTGAAAACATAAAATGAGGTCCTGGAATGAAAGCGATAAATTATTTATATGTAGTTTACCTGTATCTGAAATGAAGACCTGTCATAAAAGTCCAAATCCAAATAAAAGTTAACATATTAAATAGACCTGCGCTGCCTCGAGTGAGATAAGATGACCAGCTAAATACTGTTTGCTTTTCCCAGATCAACAAGAAACAAACACACTATTAACTGTATAATTTTATTCTCATTATTCAGCATTATTTTCAGTAATGTCTATTTTGTTTCTTTATTACAGGCATAACATGCATACGGGGCGGTGGTTGACCAAGCTAAGTGCGATGTGGGACCCTAAGCAGGAAGACTGTTTTGTGATCGGCAACTTGGATAGGTGTCGCAAAATTCAGGTATATCACGAGAGTGGATGTCAACTTCACAATTTTCAGGGTGAGCACCTGACCACAGTGTGCTCCATCACAGCATTTCACCCAAGCAGGAACGCTCTGCTCGGAGCCAATTCTACTGGGAGGCTGCGTGTCTTTTCCGACCGATACTGAAACTGTTTTATCAAATAGGAAATGTTTATTGCTCATTTGATTGTTGTGCCGTGTTGACAATCTGTTCCAGTGTTTTCTTAAATAACTGCACTTGTAATGTTGTATGATATAAAATATTCTTGTTTTTATTCTAGTTAAACATCATCCAAATGAAATATCTTGGTTATACATGATACTAAAGCATTAACTGTTTTTTGTTACTGTTGTTAATGTTAAATCAATTCATGTGATTTAAAACTGTTTTCTTGCATTTATAGCTTGTACATTAGAATACTGCTTCAGTATATATATACTTTGTTTATAATCCAGTCTTAAAGTCAGATGTGCACATCTATCTAAATAAAACATTTCCATACGTTTAAACTTCAAAAAAACAGTTTATTTATGAATCTACAGGGACAGCAAAGTTGCCTTGAGAAACAGTTTACTATGGATGTAACGCAAGCATGTAATCTCCAAGGAGATAAAAAACAGATCAGTCTGTGATGACAGAAGCTCATCATGATTTTTCATAGTCCAAAATAAATAGCAAATCAATTCTATGAAATAAAATTTCTCCACTCAGTGGTTGTTAAACCAAAAATCTGATAAAATTCGGTTCTGGCAAAAGCAGTGCTCAGGAATGGGCGTGTGGTCCTGTACCAGACAAGAGTGGTAGCTTTGGAAGACAGGGTCCAAGTGCACTTCCATGCGCTAAATTTTAAATACAGGCCCATCTTCATACAACACATGCAGAAATCCAACCATTGCATGTGTGCTTCTTTTTCCCCTTATGGTGTTTCTATGGGTCATTGGAAATAAAGGCAATTCAAATGAAAGTTTGAGAATGTTAACAAACTATAATGTACCACACTGATGAAAGCCACAAGGCTGCATGCACCTGCCATTCCAATTTTCCCAACCAAAATATTAATTTGAGGACTGTGTGGATTACTTTGCACAAGACTGCATGTATACATATCTGCGTTTCAGTATTACGCTAATGTTTGTTAATGTAACCGTGTGTTCCACAACATATTAAAGATACAGAGTTGATATTTGTTAGAAACGAAAGGAGTCGAAAGGCTTTTTGGAAACTATCGATCTGCTTCAGAACCAGAGTAGCTATGCCACGAGATCAACTCCAGGAGGACAAGATGGCCTCCAACTACCTACTCATCAATAACATCACAAACGTGAGCAGTGGTTCTCATGGAGGAACGTCTCAATCAACTCATAGTTGACATGTGCCAGCATAGGCCACGTGTATCTTAACATTTATTCAACTCAAATTGTGTTTAAGTTGTATTGTAGCTTCCAACGTCCTTCCCAAAGTTATAATAGTCAAGCTCTTGGATGGCCACTTCAGAGAGCTTAGTAATGTTTGGGGCATCATTATTTTCCAAATTCTCTGGCGTCTCAAAATTGAAGTTCTCTTCCTCGTAGTCCTCATGGGGTTCCATGTCTGGCGGCCCCTCTGTATAAAAACAGTACAAATATTTAATGCACTTCAAGAAAATGAACTACTGAGGTCAATACACTGATGATAATTTGGATCCCACCAACAAATTTAGTTGGGTCCTCTTACCTTGTCCATCTGGAGAGACGTCCATTCCATGTTTAACTTTCATGTGTCTGCTAAGATTTCCCTTCAGGTTAAATTTACTGGAGCAGTATGAACACTTGAAGGGTTTACTGCCAGCGTGGAGGTGCATGTGGCCCAGGAGGTTGTACATTCGGTTAAATGACTTTCCACACACCTGTGAAACACAAATTGTCAAAAAGATTGGTTTAGACCTGTCTCTGTCAAACTCTGGCCATCCAAACCCAATCCAGACCATTTAAAAAGAAAAATCTGTAGCATGTCTGTTGTTTTACCTTGCACTTAAAGGGTTTCACAGGCAGGTGCACGATCATGTGCGTTTTAAGGGTCTGTTTCTGGACAAAAGATTTGAAGCATACGTGACACTGGAACGGCCGAATGCTGGCATGAATTAACATGTGCCTCTTCAGGTTTGCAGACAGCGTGAATTCTCGTGAACATACGTCACACTTAAACCCCTTTGGTCCCTAGTGAAACAAAAAAGAAATACAGCAACTCGGTCAAACAAAGCGGTCAAACAATGTGAAAAGTCCTGCAGTTCTAAAACAATACAGTATAAAACCAATGACGTTATATGAACCCATTCTCATAAATTTAGTTTAAATGTCACACACTGTTGCAATATAGTGTAATACGTACGCCAAAGTTCAATTGTGCGTGCATACACTACACCTATTTTTGAGTGCATATGATACGCTAATTTTAGCGTGTGTGCATATTAAACAGCAAGTTGTCCTATTAACCTGTACCCAAACCCGAAACCTAATGTTAGCATCTGTGCATATTATAACCTATACCCTAATACAAACCCTAAATGTAACTTTATGATTTTAATTATTTCAGTTTTTCCTCTTCATGTACGTTTCAAAATGGCTGCTCTTCACCGAGGTGCCAGAAACTTTGGCGTATCATACAGTATGCATGCACAATTTAACTTTGGGATACATATTACAAGGTATTGCAATAGCGTGCTATTTATACGCACATCGAGGAGAATGGGTAGGGTTAATAATATGAAAAACTATTTGGATATATGTGACCCTGTTTGTGAAAACCTTGCTCACGTCCTTTTTTTGTGATTTACTGTTTTCTACATACATTTCTACGACAGAATGTAAAGAACATACCGTGAAAATATAACCTTGATAACATTGACGTAACATGATAAGACTTTAGCTTGGTTTTCACAGGCAGGGTCACACATTTTTAATATCACTAAATAACACTATACTGTTTTGTGTTAAAGAACATTGATGCAAGGTAAATAAATCTTTTGCAACAATAGATATTGTCGAGAGGAAAATGGCTTGGATTGAAACTGAGATGGAAGAGAAAATGGAGGGATGAAAAGGAGAGCAATGGCCTTCACCAGTCATAAAGTGAGAGTGAGGGAGGTGTTGGATGTAATGGAGGAAAATGGAGGAGAAAGAGGTTGCAAAAGAGGTTAGCATAGTAATAAAGGAAAAAACTCAAAAACACAAAAACTAAACAAATGTTTACTAACATATTGTTACAGACCACACTGCTAAAATAAGAAGTAAATAACAATAATAGAACATCTGTCAGTACCTTTGTAGCCCGGGCCTGAGGTTTGGTGGACTTGTGTGTTAAAGAGTGTTGGCGTAGCTGATGCAACTGAAGAAACTGCAGACCACACTGACTACAGGAGAACGAGCGCTGCGTTTGATGCTTCAGCTGGTGGTTCTGCAGCTGGCTGCGGTACGGGAAAGACTTGTTGCATTGGCTGCATTGGAAGGTGGAGGGTCCCTGGTGGCTCACCTGATGCCGCTTAAGGTGGGCATACGTGGGAAATTCCATGCCACACTGCGAGCAGACATGGCACCGTCCTCGTTCGTGCTTGACCTCGTGAGCACGGAGTTCGCTGGGGTAGGCAAAACCGCGACGACAAAATCGGCAACTGTAGGGCTTGACATCAGTGTGCTGCAGCATGTGCCGCTTCAAGTGACTGGTTTGGGTGAAGCCCTTTTTGCACACTGTGCATTTATGAGGCCGCGTACCTTGGTGCGTCAGCAGGTGCGTCTGTAGGTGACTTGGCTGTTTAAAGAGTTTGCCGCAGTGTGGGCACGCATGTGGCTTGATGCCGTTGTGACCCAGGATATGTGTAACCAGGTTGTACTTGGACGTGTACGACTTCTCACACATGCGGCACTTCCACCGTTTCAGGCCCTCACCGACATCCACGCAGTACGACTCGTTGATCTGGATGTTGATGTCCAGGCGGTCTATGCGACGCCCACGGGGCACCTCGCCCTCCACTGGTTCCCCCCAAAACATCCCCTCGTTGTTCTCCTCAAATTCCCCGACCCCTTCCATCTCCCCACCCTCGTACCCAACTTCACTGCCCTGAAAGTAGTTGCTCATCTCTTCCCCACCACTTCCCGTTTTCATGCCATTTCTTCCACTCTGCCCATCCTCTGTTATCTCATCTGTTGTTTTATTAAGAGTGTGTGTCCTGTTGCGTGAAGGCACCTCTTGAGGCGTGTGGGTGTGGGTATGAGGGTGAGGGTGTAAATGTTGAGCTGGTGGAGGGTGTGTACTCTTGATGTCTCGGATGCAGGTGGAGCAGCAATTGTTGGGATGCTGTTTGGGATGCACCCTATAGCTAGAGGGGTCCACCATCTGCATGCCCTCTCTGGACACATTGTTGTTCATCATGTGATTGCAGGAGGGTAAACCTGGTGTCACAGACTCCCCTTTAACAAGCAATCCTGCTTCTTGATGCCCTACCACAGGTTTGCTGTTTTCTGGCGGCCCCTGCCACCTTCTCTCGGCACAGCTGGAGGGCATGTGTCCATCCTCACCCAAATTCTCCCCAAGGTAGTCACCATTGGCGCCTATAAGCTGGTCGGCGTACTCGTAGTCCATTCTCTCGCCTGGTGGAGCAGGGGACTCCTTGGGATCTCCTGTGTAGAAGCCGTTTGGGGCGATGGTGGCACCAAAGACCTCGTTCTGGGAGATCAGTCCCAACACAGCAGCTTGGGCCAGTGACAGGACCACAACTGGGTCTGTCTGTGTCCCTACATCCATCTGCTGGTGCATGGCCTCAGAATAACATCTGACCAGCCGCTGTGTCTTCTCCTCCTGTAAAGCACACAAATGAAAACAATTTGGAGACAATTGAGTATGAAGAAAACTTTAAACTACAATTCCGCACTTCTAGTGGTACTGAATAAAACTGGAAATAAAAAATTCAATCACCCACAAAATTTGTTCAGCTAATGATGTTACGTCTCAAACAGACTATAATTCTGTTAAGTGCCACTAGTGGCCCAGAAACGACAAAGTTCGCTGTGTGGATGGTCCAGGGGATCAAGTCTGCAGTCTCTCACTTCAGACAGTTTGAATCATGCCATTAAATGTCAATGTCATAAAGTAAGTAAACTACCTACCTCTCTTTCTCATTTCCAAAACTTCTTATTTGAACCTTATTTGCCATATTGTCTTGTGACAGGTGACCCTTTATGTTCCAAATCTTAAAACCATGTAAACTCTATCTCAAGGTTGCACTAACCACATCATAAATACTAATAATAGTAGTGATTGTAATTTTATTTCTAATAAAACCGTCTACGTGCAAGATCTATACCAATACATAGAGACACTATTCAGAGAGCGAGAGAGAGAGAATGAGGGAGTTAACAGCAAAAAAAGAAAAGGAGAGGAGAGGGAGGGGCGGAGAGCGGCTGAATGAGTGAAGGAAAGCAAAAGCGAGACAGAAAGAGAGAGAATGGAAAAAATAAACAGAGATACTGACTAAATGAAAGGATTGCAAAAACGTAGCAGAGAGAGAGACAAAGCAGACACTGAGTTCAAATCACAACAATGAGCTTTGGAACTGATGAAAAAGCACACTATAAAACAACATTACAATGACTACAAATTAAAGAATCAAGCCATTTAAATGGCACCCATTTAGGACATCCAGTAGTTTAGTGTCCACACACGGACAGACTGTGCCCTGAGAGGGCTTTCTAGCAGCAAACTCACCACATTTTTCTTGCTCTGTGGTTTCAGGTGTTTTAGAGACCTCATCCTAAGCCAGAGTCACAGGTTCGAATTCTTCCCCCCGCTCCTACACTTTATCGTCTTTAGGACAAACACACAGACACTCTCTTTTCTGTGTTTCTAGTACTCTCTCTCTCTCTGTTCTCTCTGTGTGCAAGCTCTCTCTTTTCCTCTATCACTTTCTCTCTCTCTCTCTCTCTCTCTCTCTCTCTGCTTTCCCCTCCCCCACTCTCTCTCTCTCTCTCTCTCTCTCTCTCTCTCTCTCTGGTGCAAGCAAGCGCACACATACACAGTGCTCTTTTCCCCCACTCATTCTCTCCCTCCCCCTTTCATTTTCTCTCTCTTTTACTCGTCCACTCTGTACCTTCCTCTGTTTAACTCCATTTCATATAAGCATGCTCTCACATACACTTGAAAATCATGATGTTGACAAGATGTGATCTCAGCCAAAAAGATATAGACATAAGTATACATCAAAGCAAGCACACGAAAAGCATATGTGACAAAGAAAGGACAGGGTTATATCAGAAATCACATTCTATAGGTCAACAACACGGAACACGTTAAACACAAAATGTAAATATATGCAAAATATCTTCAAAACTGTGGAGGCAAAAGAGATGCATGCTGTGCAAATGTTCAGACAGGTTTTTAAGCAAAGCTTAGGGGAAGAAACAGAGTAACAGCCTTACAAGAGAGAAGCATGCATCACACAAGGACCTTTTGGCCTGTGAGTTGAGAAACATGAGTGTTTAGCATTTCTCTTGTAGTTGACACTGAGCAGAAACAATCTAATGTGCATTTTTGGTCTTGCATACAATTATTTCTTTAAACTGTCATCATATTGAGTCATTAAGCAGGGAACAACTCTCAATCAGTAACATACTAAACATCAAGCAATTCATAAATTATTGAACATACTATCAAAAAAAGTATGAGCGGACTCATTCATTTAATAGCAGAATATATAGATGTTTATTGTGATAAATAAACTCTTATAACCCCTTTGTTTATAAGGTATAAATCCAATTAAGTTTAAATCACAAATAATATGGACATATATTATAAATGTGGAAAATACAATAATAATCTACTATTGAGCATGTATAGGTTGTTTATACTTATCTTACACAGATATATCTTTATAGAAAATGGCTGAGAGAAGGATTGTGAAAGACGAGAAAATGGAGGGATGAGGGAGGAGAAGAGAAGCATTCACCAGTGAGGAGAGAGAAGAGGGAGGGAGGTATTGTGAGAGAGCAAATGGTAAGTGAGGGAGTAGAGTGAGAGCAAATAGAGAGAGAGCAATAGAGGGAGAGAGGGGAGGAGATTAAAAGAACAGGGGAGGGAGGGGAGAGAGAGCCAGAGACAAACAGACAGAAAGAAAAAGAGAGAGAGAAAAAGATACAGAAAGAGAAAACATTAAATTTAGTAAGAAAAAAAGAGATAAACAACGTAATAATAATGGAAACATATAAGTTAAGTGTGTGGTGGGGAACTACACAGAATTCAAACTACCAGCAGACAGGGTAGTAAGAGATTGAACAAGAGACAAAAAGAATGCAGCAAGTGAAGGGGCTTTTCAGTGGAATGATCTTTTGTTTAAGTCAAAGTCAATATCTTCCCTAAGAAAGGTCTACATGTCTGGGTTATATAGAGGTAAAATACTAATAAGGTTAAAAAAATATGTATATTGTATGTAAACAGTTGAGGAGTACAGCAAGGATCATTAGTTTACAAGATGTAAATCTGGTACAGCAGTGCCAGTAAGTGATGCTATAAAAATAAAAATGTAACTATCCCGGTCATATAAGTGAAGTCATAACTTTCTGGCAAAAACATTTTAAAAAGACAGATGCAAGCTCATAATAAATGTCCTTTTGAACCTATTTCTAGCTAATGTTAAAATTCTGAAGGTTTTTTCTTGCAAATGATTTTGTGTCCAGTTTATCCCAGAGGATACTCACTATGATATAAAATATGTAAAAATACTGTCATATTAAAAACACGGCTCTGTCATTTTTACGCTGGAACTTCCTGAAGACTTGTATTTAAAAATGAAATGTATTTAAATTTGAATAAAACTAAAATAACACAAAGCTCAAGATAATATAAACAAACACAACAAGTTTCCAATTCGCATGAAAACCAACGTTACTTAAAATCTAGAATATGTACCATGAAATAAGTCACTTCATGATCTTTAACCTCCTGCCAGCCTCCTACTTGTAAATAACACCTTCACAATTAAACAGAATCAATGTCAATGATAATGCCAAATAAAAAATGTCTTAGCAGTACAGAACAGGAAGACTACAGTAGAGAGTAATGCAAATATAAAAATAATCAAATCAAATGAAAATAAAAAATATGAAAGAGAACTTAAAAAGTGAAGTCACTTGAGAACCGTTTTGCTTTAAGGGACGCAGTATGAATATACTGTACATTTTAATGAGAGAAAGAGCAAAAGAAATTAATAGGAACACAAGATTTCACAAACTAAAATAAATTTAGATTACCTCAGTGCACTTTGACCCTCAGGTAATCTAAATCTAAAACCACATACAGAAAAAACAAAACGAATTGCTTTCACGCAGTCAAGAGTAGATCGAACAAAGACTGCATTGAAACCTTTTTTGATCAATAGGTAATAACTCATAGACCATAACAGACACCATTTACCGTCAAGCAAGGATGAATAATCAGCCTTACTAATAATGCCAGGTGTCACAATGGTAAGAATTTCAATATTGCAAGCACAAGGCAATGTAAAGTACATCGCACAGAGGTGACCTCAGCCTCAACTGAAAATAACATTTTGATCTTTAATGGGACTTCAATCAACCCGGTAATGTATCCTGTTCGAGGAAATTTGCAAAGGCCCAAATTTTAATCTGACAGCGATTCACACCACGAGTAACCTTGAGACAACAAAAGCTCACAAGCCCTTCCATCACTTGTCCTTATTGTGTCTGCACGACCCTGCCCTTCCATGACAAACCCCTTTCTAAACACATCCTTAAAAGAAACAATACCGCCTTAAAGACACAGATGCCGTTTCATGTAAACAACAACGTGTTTGAACATCGTCGTATAGTAAGAGTATCAGACACTGATGCTTTCACGCTGATGTGTGGGAATGTTGCAACCTGTTTTAAAGCTGTTGTCCAACAATCACAGTGAGCTATTAATGCGTTTATGCTTTATTTATGCACTCCGTCCAAATAATAAACCTACGGCGACCAGTTGTAATACAACAAACGAATCCCGCACAAACTCACTAGCCATCTATCCACATCATGAACTAAAGTCACATTCTGCAACAACTGCCCTCAGTACAAATGCAAAGAGTTCCGACAAGAAACCGACAACTTCAGAGTGTGAAACTTTGATACAGGCTGCATGGGATGGGCCTGACTGCCCTAAGTTTTGGTTTGTGCTAGGCTAGCCGGAGGGAGGAGAGGAGGTCGAGCGTGGCCTGCTCTATTCGTTTATGCGGCTCTTTTTTCACTCCCTCCATTCCCCTCCCGACGCCATCTGTTCGTGCCATGAGAGAATGTGGAGGTATAGCGAAAAGGCGACATTTTGGCTCTGCAAAATGACCCAGATACCGAGTCTCTCCTTCGGAATTACGTACGCAAACCGTAATGTTGTTGTCTGATGAAAAGCGGAAATGTAAATATCAGCATCCAGTTCAGAGTGCAAATTATTTTGAGGCCAGTTACAAAGACATCGGTGAGTTTCGCCGGGATAGACAGTGGGACACCCGGCATTTTCGGGGGTTATTCGATTAGTTTCGTTCTCCGTTTCTATGGCAATAATGAACAGACCGATGTCGAACTTACCACGCTCCAAAAATCGGGTGTATACGTAGAAAACACTTTGGAAGATTTCAATGTCGCTTTCTAGTTTGAATTGTTGCTGGGTCTGGCTCTCTGTGTTCGGCAGGAAGGAAGGAAGAAGGGAATGAGAGAAAGAGTGACGTAAACGAATAAACAGCCCGGGCTCCTCCTCGCTGTCAGAAATAAAAGATGAAGAATGTCGAGACAAAATACATGTGCCCATGCACTTTGCATTTACTGCAAATATTTGCAAAACAAGCAATGCTGTTCGTGGGGAAAAAACGGTGTAGAAATGTTGATCGTAAGAAGTGTCATGCATTTTCAGCACATTGTTTATATATTTTGCAATAAAGAAGAACGTGTATTCGTAATCGATTGCAGACACGCCGCTTTGTATGTTATAGTTTAAATCAATTAGAGCATTAATGCAAAAATGTACGTTAGAGGACGCTATTGTTTTGCATTGTGTATGTGTCTTTAGTTTTCGGCACCAACGCGAGAGGTCGCCATGTGCCTGTATTCAATTAAAATCTTTGGGTCAGTTGTTTCTAAGTTTTATTTTGTTACTTGTTATTTGGTTACAGTAGGCTACTAACATACAAGACAGTAACATAAATAAAAGTAAGTAAAAATGCGAAAAGCTAAAGAGAAAAAATATTCATAAAGCATTAACTGTAACGCATATCCAATGCATTCATGCTTTTTAAATGTTTTTACACAATGCAAAAAGAAAAAGGGTGAAATAGTTCAGATATTTTATTCAATTAATTAATAATTATATGGTGCTCGGCAATTCTACGTTTGGCTAAATAATGAATTCAAATTGAAATAATGGGACCTTGTGAGAACAGTTTGTAAGTTATTCCGTTATTAGTTCATTGAACTGACGTCTATACTTAGTCTAAGCTATTTTTTTGAATGTTTTCATTTAGGACTTTTTGATAATTTGACATTCACAACATATTTGTAGTAATTGTTCTGTTGAGTTGTATTGTTTTCCGTACAGTTTCAAATTGCAGCAAATTTTTGGCATGTGTTCAGTTTTTAGCCTGTCTGTTTCTATCCATTTTCCTCCGTATTTATGAGTTTTCCAGTCCCAAATATTCTTCCCTTAAGTCGATTTCTGTATCTGTATTCCTGATTTTCTCATTTCTGTAGAACTGTTAAATAATGTTTGGTGACACCACTAAACTACTTTATGTTGAAGATTAATCTACCGGTTTGTAGGACCTACTTAAAGAAAGTCTATAGATGTTTCAAAGCAACAACATAAACAAGCATTACAGTACATGCACGTTTTTGTGGCCTAAACCTTATTTTTGGTACACACCAGTAAAGAATTGAATCCCTGCAGAATATTTCTGATAAAAAGCAAAAAAATAACGAGTAAATTATTTGGCTATAGCAAGATGAAAGTGTCTAGCCAGTATTATTTTGGGTGACCATTAGGATAACCATTACTTGGCTAAACTTAAATGCAACAAAGTTACACGACCCTTTCATCAAAATTTTTATTTAATACAATTATTATATCATAAAATATTAATACAATTAAATATTAGAATAAATGTAATAAAAAGTTATATTATTAGCCACTAGGCAGACCTATCTAGGGATGCACCGAAACGAAAATTCTTGGCCGAATCTGAAAATTTTTTGAAACACTTGGCCAAAGGCCGAATAATACCGAACATCGAATCTATTCCTTCAATTGACTAAGCCATTTTTTTCACTTTTGCACAAACTGAATAGTCAAAATGTGCTTTTTATAATTTGTCAAGCTTAACAATAAAATACCATACAACTTAATATCAAAGTGAGCAAAACAAAGTAAATAAATAAAAAATGAATAGCCTATATTAATTAGGCCTGAAACTGACTGCTATAAGAATGTAATGTAAGTTACTCTGTACCCCTACAACAAAACAGTTAATTAAAAAGTCGCATTCCACATTAGGCCTATAAAATAAAAATATGAATAAACAAAAACTGTTGGATTATTTTAGGCTACAAAGAAAAAGAAAAAAAAACATCCTGCAAGCAATGCAAGCAATTCTGACTAATGCTGACTAACAACCATATCAGTTAAGGTCTCTCCTCCAAACTCCACCCACAAAAGCTGACTGTTCTCTCGTGGTGCACTCATGGCCAGGATGCACAGAACAGAACATACTTTGACAAGTTGTTTAGTACAGGGAACTGTGTGCACGTGACCACTGTATGATGTCAAAGGATGTTGCGAGCGGTGAGGCTACTGTCAGACAGCCCGCTTAAATAGGTTTGCGTATGTGTGACGCGTTGATTTTAGATATCTATGACGTCATTGCAGATATCTCAAATAGAGTTTTGACTAGTCAAAACAGATTTACAGATATCTCAAGCTTTCAATTCAAGTTTATTTATATAGCGCTTTTCACAATGTGCATTGTTGCAAAGTAGATTTACAGGAGCAAATAAGAAAATCACAGAAAGGTAAACACAGAACAGTGCATTGTGTTAATAGAACAAGCAAGATCATTCTAATAAATTATATCTAATAAATAAATAATTAAATAAATGCAGTCTCCCGGTGAGCAAGCCAACACTGCCCGGCTGTGGCGAGCAACCCAAACTCCAATGATTGATTAATGGATAAAAAAAATCTAGGGAGAAACCCGGCTCAGCCCTGAGGGCCAGATCCCCTCTTATGTGTCATAGCTGCACTCAGTGACCCCGACCAAAAGCCATCGAGCAAACATCCACGAATGAAAAGGGAGAGCCCACGACCCAGGAAGTCCCACTCGCCAAAACCGTGCAGGTTCAACCCGGTCCCACTCCGCGATCGTCACCAGAAAACAGAGGAACAACCAGGGAAAAATAGTAATGGCATAATGTAACTTTATTCCTCTGTTGTCCAACATCGACCACAAAACAAGACCAGACCCACACAGCCCCAACAAAAGAAATCCTCACAACCAACAAGCCTCAGTGAGGGTGACAGGATCCTATCATAGTGTCAGTGTTGTGTTATGCTGTGTTGGTTGGTCTTTTGTCGTGGCAGGACTTGACATATCTTGCAGGTTTGAGCTTCTTCAGTTCTCTCCCAGTATGTATGAAATCTTGTCCTTTTGTTGAAACTGGTTAAAGTCTTTGTGGAAGTTTGAAAACTGGGGGAAGAATGTTTCTCTAATGTGTGTATAGTTTGGACATGAGATGAAAAACTGCAGAGTGCAGTGTGGACACAGTCGCTCTTCTCTTGGTGTCCATGTCTGTCTGTGTCTGCCCGTTTCTACCTTGAGCTTGTGATCACAAGTCTGTACATGCTCAAGACTTTTCTTAGTTTAGGGTCTGATACAGTTGTGAGGTATTCTGCCAGTTTATATTCTCTGTTTAATGACAGATAGCATTCCAATTTACTTTGCTGAGCTGTTGCTTCTGTCCAGTGTTTGAGATTATTATCTTTTAGTGTTTTTATCATTTGGTTTAGTCTGGCTGGGGTTTGGGGTTGGCTTGGGCATGTTTTGGGTTGTAGAGTTAGTTCTGAGATCAGTTGGATGAAGGTGCTTCTGTCTGGGTTCAGCTTTTGATGGTTTAAGGCGTTGTGATGGAGTGTCTCTGTATCGTTGTTCTTAAGGTGAGTGTAGATTTTTATAGCTCTATTTAGTATTTTAATTATTAGAGGATATAGTCCTAATTCTGCTCTGTAAGCATTGTTTGGAGTTTTCCGCTGTACCCGTAGAATGTTTTTACATTTCTGTTTGCAGAGTCTCTATTGGGTGTTTGTCCAAATTGGTGAACTCTTGGTTGGTGAGAGGGCCCCAAACCTCACATCCATACAGCGCCATTGGTTCTATAATTGTTGGATTATTTTCAGACGGATTACAGTTGGGATGTCAATTTTGATAATCTTTGTGATGGTGTAAAAAGCTCTTTGTGCCTTGTCTCTCAAGTCATTCACAGACTTGTTTAAGTTTCTAGTGGTATACCAAGATATGTGTAGTTCTGGGTGTGTTCTAGGGGCATGTTGTTTAGTTTGAAATTCTGATGTTGGTTTTGGCAACTGGGCCTTTTTTGGAATTTCATGATTCTAGTCTCTTTAAGATTAACTGATAGGGCCCATGTTTGACAGAAAGTGTGCACGGTGTCTAGATGTTGCTGTTGACAGAAGGCATTTCACTTCAGTATCTAGTAAGGTGGTACCAGGTGCTGGTGACTGTTCAGTTCTGTTGTCTCTATCTTTGCTCTGGTTGCTCCTTGATCGGCCATTTCACAATATCACATGTAAATATGTTTTATGAGCACTGATGTAATATAATCAATACAAAACTGAAAGATTACTGTCAACATTTAAATTGTTTTTATAGCTCTGTTGTTTCAACATGGTTAAGTCCCTTAACTGTACTTATTTATACTAAGTGGAGAAGTACAAAATAATATTCCACAGTTGGTTGGACAGTAACAAGCTAGTACAGATATTAAGGTGTGACAGAGCAGCAGTAAGGGTTCAGCAAGGAGACAGAGACAGACTGAGAAATACACGCATAGACAGATGATGAGTTGAAAATGAGGCGTGCAGTGATCCCTCCTGCATGTGCTGCATTTGTGAGACGCTGATGCTGTTATCAATCATTGCATGCTGATGTTTATAAAACATATATATATCATAATAATATACACTCATTAAGTGATTCTAATATTTGATAAAGATCTTGTAGAAAAGATGTGTCATCATGATTATTACAGAGTTTAAGGTGAGTGTTTTGGTCTATTTGTCAAACACTTGGAGTTTCTCTCAACCACAAACAGAAAACTTTTGAAAATAAACATTGTGTTTACTTGTAAATCCAATTTTATTACTACTGAAAATAACTGTTTTCACAATATATTTAAGGTTTAATCAGCATGGACTCACCTACAAAAAATGTATATGTTATAAAAATTTGAGTTACTGCCGATAAAAAAAATCATATATAGCTTTCCTTAGAGTAACACTTATTCGTGGTCAAACGTCTCAACAAAGATGCACATATATTTTAAAATGTATGTATTCATTTATGTACTGGGGGGCACACACATACAAGGAGTTATTTTGCAGTAAGCCTTAATATTTTGTGTTCCCATCTGAATGTGTGAAAACAGCCTTTCTCCTGCTCTGGGTGTGTGTCCACACCCACAATGGGTGTGCAGATCCAGTGGGAGAGATCAGTTTAAAAGTTAAACTGGCTGTAATTCAGCTCTGAGTCAATCATAAAAAGAACGTGCACACACATTACATACAATCTCTTACAGTCATCAACACTACCTCCTCCTCAATGTGAATGGAGCAGCTTTCTGCACTACTGTAGTTTGACAGGTCTGTATTAGCCTATTTTCGATCATGCAGAGCTGGCCCAGTGTTTTAGGACAAGATCCTTATTAGTATCAGGCCTGGGCCTACTGAGTGGAACTAATGATGAGTCTGAAATAATATTTCATCTCCTGACTGGTCTTTTATTAGGGTCATTGTTACTTTTACTTCAAGTTGTTCTCTTATGCTAATATACTTCTATTTAGATTTGTTTAGAAAGCGACCTGCCACTGACTTGGTAACTGCAATGTAAAAAATCTAAAGGGAGATGACATCAAACATCCTTTCCAGTTTTTCTTTTTTACATCAGTTCTCTGCTACACACAGAGAATCTCTTTCTCCAGCTGCACTTACTGATTCCTGTTTTATTGCTCTGAGAGATGAGGTAATGATCTCTAGTGCCCTATGGCTTTTCTTTTAAATAAATTCCTTTTGTTACATCCTTACATGTCTTGCATAGAACTGTCCAGAATATTCAGATATGATTGCACTACTCTAAGGTGTTATGATTGTTCATATTCCTCTTAACAGGAAATAAGATATAACAAAGCATACTAGCAATTACGACATTGAAAGGATCCCAGCATTTTTTTATCTAAAACCACAAATAGTTATTAATAATCAACTACTCTAAGGTGTTATGAATCTTTTTAAGAGTTTGCAGTCATATGGTCAAGTTTTCATAGTCTGTTTTACTTGTGTTGATGTGTGAAACAGACCCGATTTGATTGCAAAATACATCATTTAAATTTCATACGTTTTGATTTACAATCAACCAGCAACTCTTTGTACATTTTGTTCAATGTTCTGAGAAAGAAAAGGCTGAAAATAATTTACAATGTAGTCTAGTCTATGCACATGACTTTTGTCCACACTGCTTGTGGCTGGTCCTCTAAATTGGTTGGTTGGAGTTTATTTATATATGGACTGTTGGTCACTCTGACTAAAGTCAGTATTTATCACCAGTCAAGTCTCCAAGCATGGGAGTGCAACATCTGTGTTTTCTCAAGATATCTCTCTCTTTTGCCAAAACTCATCAGCCTTTTCACGCCATGCACTGAGGGACAGATTAGCTGCCCAGAGGAAACACTCACTATTATAAAATGGCTCCGGTCATATAAGTATGAAAAACTTAAAAAGAGAGAGAGAGAATAGATTATAATAGAATGCTGCTGTCGGATACCGCCGAAGGTGTACATGCAACAGCTACACCTGCAAGAGAAATACTGTCAAAACTGGGCCCTAAACTCAAATTAGGATTTTCCAGATAACAGATAAACATTCACTATAGAACACACTTTACGTTTAATTATCTCGTCCTAAAAATCAGCGCGTCAGACCGGTTTTGTTCTGGCAGCTTAACGCACTGAAAGAGAAATCTAGACGAGCCTTTTACGCCATCAAAAGCAAATTCACCCAAACAGATATTCCAGTTACGGTCTGGTGTAAAATCTTTAATAGTGTAACTATGCCTATAGCACTATATGGCTGCGAGGTTTGGAGTCCACAGTGTCTGACAGATTACTCCAAAGAGGATAAACACCCCATAGATTCCCTGTATTCTGAATTCTGTAGAAACATTTTAAGAGTTCATAGAAGAACACCAAAGAATGCAAGCAGGGCTGAATTAGGCAGATACCCCCTGTTAATACACATCCAAAAACATTCCCTCCATTTCTGGACACACCTTAATTCAAGTCCTCCTAAAACACGTCAATATGAAGCACTTAAAACACAAGAGCTGAGACCTAAAGATAGTCCCATCTGCCAGCTGGCTCTGGAACTTCAGACTGACACAACGGAACAAAATCAAATCAGAATAAATCAAATTAACAAAGAAAGAAAAAGTAATATTTAGATCATTGGGGAAAGGAAAGTAACAACCAAAGTGAACTAGAATGTTATCGGACCCTAAACAGAAACTACAATCTGGCAGATTATCTCTACACTTTTGGAGATGTAAAACAGAGACGGATCCTGACCAAATACAAACTCAGTGATCACAGTCTGGCCATAGAGAAAGGCAGACACAGACAAACATAGCTTCCAAAGGAAGAACGAGTCAGTGCACACTGTGACACTGGTGAGGTCGAAACAGAGACACACTTTCTCCTTCATTGTAATCAATTTAAAGATGTGAGAGAGAAACACTTTCACAAAATGTCAAAGCTCATGCCAGAGTTTGATAGGCGTTCAGAAACAGAGCGAATGCAGATGTTACTGGGGTAAAAGAGACACACATTAGCTGCTGCTACATTCATCTATCAACTGCACACACTCAGAAACAAACTACTGCTTTAATCTGTTACAATCAATGCACATATACACTGTTTACTTATGTTACATTCTCATGTTTCTGCCTGAAACATACATTTGATATTGATATTTTATTTCCATATTTCCTTTGATTACTTACATATACTTTATTTTGTATTTCATTCTATATTAAAGGCTTACTCAGCACATTATTTTAATTTTACTCTTATGTTTGCACCAAGCGTATGTCTTTTGTTATATGTTTAATGCTTTGGCAATATTGTAGAGAGAAATAGAGAATATAGTTGTTCAGCTTTATAGAGCTCTCTCTCTCTCTCTCTCTCTCTCTCTCTCTCTCACTTTAGGTTCCTCTGATACCTCTAATGGAGCTCTGGAGTTGCATATCCAAACTGTTTTGGTGGTGTGCTCTGTGTCTGTTGAATGCATTTGGTCTCTTAGCTGTTACAGTTATGCTCTCTTAGTTGAAAGCATTTATAATAGTTGAGTCTATTTATCTGACCACATCTGATGGATTGTCATAACTCCCCCATTGAGCATTCCAATTTTATCTCAAACAAAGAAACAAATATTACAATGTTATAAGAATTTTCAGGTGCAATAAAGGTATTTAGACCAGATACACATAATTGCAATGTTCACCTACAAAGATTATTGACATTTTCGATAATACCTCTGAATAAGACAGAGCTTTACACAACTCAACTCTCTTCTCAGTTGTTCTTTTGTAGAGTGGACTTAACGGTTGGTTACCTAGGCGACAGGCTTAGGAGATGGCAGGGACAGATATTGAGTTTACTTCTAAAAACTTATATATAAATAAATGATACCGAAGTATTCAACAATCCTCCCCTCTTTCTCTTTATAGATGAAACACTGATTTATATTTGCACAACTGTTTCACGGCATGGGTTCTGTTATTTCTGCACAGACAGGGTGAGGCCTGAGCTTTACGAATGAATACACAAACAAAACAACATTTCAACTTTCATTCTCTATCATAGTGTATAATAACAGATCGGTGAGTGATTCATAAGAACATTATCAAAGATAAAGAGTTTCTAGACATTACTATTAGGCCTCAGTTCAACAAAGAACTGAAAAAAACACTAACTCTGGATTTAAGAAAAAAATGCTCTGAGGCATTTTACTTCATTTAATTTACTTTAGGACAAGAGATTTCATTGATGTCTTAACTCAGTTCTGGCCCTTGATCTTCCTGTAATCGCCTGTCATTTTTTTTTTCCACGGTGCTGTGAATTGTTTTCAAGTGAAACTACAATCTACTTTTCAGACTCCACTGAACATTTTCACTTGATCACTCTGGCGTCATCTATTGTAACTACTTGAGTAAAATTGAGTTTGGTTCGTTTTAAGAGCAAAGATAAGGGTTGTTACTTTAATACTAATACCAACTTTTTTTGTTCGTTTTGTCTTCCTGTAATGCTACTTTGAAACAATGCAGCATTGTAAAAAGCACTATATAAACAACATTTTATTGAATTGAAAAAAGTTCGAGTACTTATATAAAATAATAAGAATTAGTACTATTTTTGTTTTATTCTGTTTTTGTATAAAGGTCTACAAATGTTTATAAACAACACGTTAAGCTAATTTTGAAAGTGTATCATACTTTTATCTTTATCATACTTAGTTATTTTATACGTTTACGTAAATCACAGCACAACTCTTTACAAAACATACGTTTGAATGAACAAGTCGAAAACATAGTAATTGAAATCATGATTTGTTTTGTCATGTATTTAGCATTTAGTTATTCATTTAGTTTCACGGTAATACAGAGGAATAAAGGCCCTTTAAATGGAGCACCTCTAGTTTCATGTGTTAGAGGTGTGGCTCTACTGAATGGTGTGGAGGAGGAGGGTCGAGTCTCGGCGGTAGATCCGTGAACCAAGCAACCAAGCGGCTGAATTTTATAGTTCACCGGGACCGAGAGAAACACGCGGGTATATACGTTTTATGGCTCATTTATAGACACTTCAACTCGCTCTCTCTTCGTAGAGGGACGCAATGGCTTTAAGCGTTTTGCTGGTAAGTTACATGAATATACAATAAGTTGGGGGCAGCGGTGGTCTATCGAGGGGTAACTGTTACTGTCGAGGATTTAGTATTGTTCAAAGAAGAGGAACGCATTACCTTTAACTGTTAAATGACGAGTGCATTAAACCACTTGTTGCAAAAAATAACCTTTTAATATTTATTTTTACTCGATTTACGTTTGTTTTATTTGCTTTGATACAAAGGTGTATGAGGATTCAGCATGCGTGTCGTGTGTTTGTGGTGGAGGGTGAGTGAGTTGGGGGTGGGTGAAATGGGCTCATAAACAAGGTGGTGTTGGATTGTCCATGTGTGATTTCAGTACTCACTGAAAGGTAAACCTTACAAGTACGTGCTAAAGAGAAGAAAGGAACAAAGTATAAAGTGTAAAAATAGAAATGTGATTTTATATGAATAAATTAATCAACATTAAATTAACGATTGACTTTTATCATTGCCGATCATGATAACTTATTTTCAGTTGCATTGGCTGGACTTTGAGCTTTGTTTAAATGCCTCTGGCCATGTGACATTTATCCTCCTACTCTGGAGCGAATAATTGATAATAATTAACACATTAGATAAATTACCTATTTCAAATATCACCTCTATAATCGAAAACTATCAAATGGTCAACTTTAAATGTAACTTAAAAAAATCTCATATTGGTATTCTCTGGCTGAATCTTGAGTGCTATTAAACAGACTGTGATTCCTGACTGTCACTGTTTGAGATATGAGTGAGAAGAAACATGAAAGCAGAGCTTTATTGTTTACTTGAGGTCTGCTCTGTTACAACAGCATAAGCCATTTGTATCAAAGACTAAGGAAACATGACAATGAATACCTCATTTGTCTCATCAAAGAAGTATTTGATGCTTATGTATTTTAGTTAACACGGTGTGGTTTTGTTCTGATCTTTTTGAATCAGTAGGGAGTTGACAAATGATAGCTCACCATTTGGCATAGTTTGTCAGATGATCTGACCGTGTCACACCTTGAGCTGGTGAGGACAGGAAAACATCCTCTGCCGTGTGAACACGAGCACCGGGTTGTTGTCTGTGCCTGCACAGATGTGCAATATCCACTGTTTGTACTTGTAGACAAGCTTGTCACAAGTTTCAGTTTAGGTCATTGATATTGATGCCTTTATTGAATTTCTTGCCCGGAGGACTTGCAAGGAAGGTAAAAGAAAGCAGACCAATGTGAGATTTGGGCTTGCATTGTTTATACATTGTTTATTTTTTACTGCTCTTAGTCGACTGTTTGTAATTGTTTAAAAGAATGGACTTGAAGACAAGAGTGGACATGATGAGTTTAGTCTGAAGAGCAAGTACAGAGTTTATGTAATTCACCCCCTATTCAAAGGTTTGAGTTATCACCTTGGATCACTTGTTTTGATATAATGATATTAATTTGATATATCACAATAGGGGGATTAAGCAATGCTAATGAGTACAGAAATACTTAAAGGTCCACTGTGTCATTTTTTTTGGAGGATCCATTTATTGGAAATGCAATATTATAAATGTCATCAGTGGTGTATAAAAGACTGTTTTTATTACCTTTCAATGAACAATTTCTATCTACATACGGCATATGCCACTTTACATGGAATTTGCCTTATTTTTCTAGCCCTAAACGGACATAATGCTCTACAGAGCGTGTTCGTGAATACGTTATCTCCTTTGGCCAAGAAGCAAAGACGTGACATCTCTCAGTCCTGTGTCAGCCACCGTAGTGCTTGGAAAGGGAGGGGGGGAGTGAGTGGTTTGTTGCAATTCGAAACCTCACCGCTAGATGCCACTATATTTCATACACTTGAGCTTTAATGGGAGGGAGTTTTAAGCAAACGCTGTTGTTTATAAGAATTTATTGCTGTGGTTGGGCTGCTGTAGTTCATGTAAGTGTAAGCATGGTTTATTTTTATCTGAGTCTTCAATCATTTAAGAGCCCGTCTAATTCTGAGTCTTAGCAGATGCACAGTTATGTTTCCTTTACACATGGAAGACTTCATGGTGGTTTGCTGATATGTCTGTTTGTTTTTGTGTGTGTGGTTGTATGTACACAGATATCTATACACACACTTTTACGGTGTAGCTTTGAACTTCTTATGTATACACGGTACACATATTTCCTTTGTAGCTTTGAACATTTTTGCATTCATACTGTAGATATATGTACTTTATATAACTATTTTATATTTAAATTGTTTTACGGTTGTTATATGTGACTTAATTATTATCCATTAGTGACCTGAATTATTTGCATTTATTACTTTAAATATAAGACAACAAAACAGTAGCCCGGTTCTTGGATCAATTCTAATTCAGTATTATGTGATCATTTAAATATTAATAAACAGACGGTGAGCAGAATTGTAATTTGGATATTTTATTAATGTTGACTTTGAAGCTACAGAGACTACTCAGCTGTTTGTTTTCTGGATATACAGTACCTCCTTAAAAGCTGATCGGGTCAAAATGGAGGAGCTGGTGCATTTCCAAATTCTGTTAGGATAATGTCATGCTGAGGAGGACATTAGATTCAGCCTTATTTCCAATGTGCGCTAATGCATGTGTTGGGTATGTTTGTAACTGATGAACAATCACTTATTTTCTGTCCAGAGTTCTGTAATCCAAATCAGAATTCAGATGTTTTTTGTTAATTCGGGTGTTCATTTATGCAGTAAAATAAATGTGTTCTCATTATACACTGCCAGTAAAGCTACATCATTCAGGCTGATATTTTCTGTCTAATCATGACCCTAAATGTGCTTCTGTTTTTCTCTACAGATTCCAGACAGCAGAATTGGAACTCTCTATGTAAATGATCCCTAACAAAAGGAATCTATCATTTCAAATTAGTGTATGTTTGCACACAACGGTCTGATATTTCATCACCATTGACCTCCTTAAGGACATTGAAATATGGTTGGACATTGGTGACCTTATGAATTGAATGAACTAATAAACAACAGTGGGGTGTAAACATCACATCCTGAATACCAAAGACACCTGGAATATAAACATCTTCAAATACGAAGCTGTAGCCATGGAAACCAAATGTAAAGTCCAATGGAAACAAGTATCCATGGTAACCACAAACTCTGTCTGGCTCTTGTCTTCGACCATATGGATTTTTTTGGCTGGAGTTGTGCAAGCAACCATGGCGAATGAAGATGACATCACAGCACGCATCAGGTTCTCATACAGTAAGTAAAACTTTCTTATCCAAAGCTATTTACACTTCATTTACTACACACAGTCCCGCCTAGAGAAACCTGGGACACACAGAACAATTTAAGATTTTTTATGTACCTATGTATTTTTATAGTTCTCAGAGGTTCTTCAAATAATAAATAATTTCATGGTATTATGTCTAAAAACTAGAGCTGGACCAGAATATTTGATTATTCGAATTCAATTTCACCACCGCACATCAAGTTTGAATTTGAGTTCTGTAAGTAGTACGGCTATAAAAATGCTAGTTTGTGATTTATTATGTGTTCAACTCCATGTGCGTGTTGCGCAGATCTGCTTATGTTATCAAAACAACACGAGAGCAATTAATGAAAGATTCATCTGCGCACCGCTGGATGATTTCTGACAAACCTAATATTTGGAGCAGTTTGGTACCCGGTGAGGACACAGGTTGCATGTATACAATCTTTTTTTTCTTACGGTGACAGCTGAAGCTGAATGAGGAATTTAAACATACTCATGTCTGTCATGTGTTTAAATCCGAGTATCTGGTGCGGTTGGCAATTAAACTGCAATCTGTGCCTGAGCACAGGGGCGGACTTACCAATTAGGCAATTTAAGCAATCGTCTGGGCCCCCCGAGCTACCAGGGGCTTCCAAAAGGAAGGGGTGGACTTAACCAATAAGCCTTGTCCGCAGCCATGAAGAGCCCAAAGTAATCATCAAAATTGTCAGGATATCCCTGTTAACGTTTTACGTAATTACATCTGTGCGAAGGCACTTTGCCCCCCCCCATCATAGATTTGAGTGGACCATTCCTTTGGCACCGAATATTCGCGAGACAAGTTCGACACCAGCTAGAGAAAGTTAACTGCCCACAGCGAGAGTGTCACCATCTTGTACATTAGCTGCAAAACGAAGATAAAGTCGCAGGGAAATAAAACAACAAAGAAACGCAGCTACATCAGTGGAGAGGAAAAACACGATTTTGCCAGTTTCGTCTTTTTTTTCCTACACAAACTCCACCGCTGCCCCTGCAGCAACAGTGCCTCTCTCTCCCGCCAAAGTCAGACACAGCATGAGCAATGATAATGTGCTGGTGAGTATTTCTCAATGAACGCCGACAACACATTTATAATGACTGAAGACCGACACATCTTTCAAACAAAGCTGCCCTGTTGGTAGGAGAGGGCGGCCAGTTTAAAGGTAGAAAGGTTGTTTGACTCTGCTGCTCAGACCGATGGGCAGTTGGGCACATAAAGACAATAATATAATAACGTCAGTACAATGCTAACGATTCGTACTGTACACACTAGTACAGACATTTGATCACATTTAAATGCATGAAAAACACATGGAGAGAGCGGACACTTTTTATATTATAATCCCAGATCAGGGTTTTCCTGCATTAAGAAATAGGAGGAGGCCGCCTCAGTCAAATTTCGTGCCGCCTCAGACTCTCGTCAAAATACGTGTCTTCACAAATAACACTGCGTGCATTAAACAGATTGTCATTTTTAACTGCAGTTGCGCCACACTGGAGGTGCTGTTTTTTATTAACCAGCACAATAAGATGCTGAAGAGATCAGTAAAAGAGCTCACGTTATATTAGGAGCTGTATTAGCTGTGTTTCACGGTGTTTTACGTTCAATTTCTTGAAAAGGTTTCCTAAATTAACTTGCTGTACATCATTGTAATATTTTTAGCTATGATGTTGGGTCGTTGAATCAGCAATATTCTGTACACAGCGAGTTCGCTAGAATGAACACACATTTCGATCAGAACGACTCGCAAACAAATGACTCATTTGAAGCAATTCGTTTACACAGAATGCAAAGGATCATTGTATCGTTCAAAGCTCAGTGAACTCCTAGAGAACGTGGGGTGTGAATGAGCTTCACTCATTTAGTTAGACTGGTTATTTATGGGCTAAAGTCTTATTAAAAGGGCTTATATTCAAATAAATAAATTAAAATTAATAAATGCAATGCTGTATATAACTTATTAGTTGACATTTTTCATCAAATTGTGTTAGAACTTTTATATATGTTTTGTTAAGACGCTTAAAGGTACGGTAGGACTATACACACGGTGCACCACCTCCACCTCATTTTAAGCCAGGAAAAACCCTGCAGATGTATTCTTTTCCCATGTTTTTCATTTGGGAATTCATTATTATTTTTAAATAGTAGTGAGTATCTGTGTTTATTAAACTTAGTTTTCCCCTGTCACTTTGGTGAAAAGTTGTGTGCATAGTTGAGCCCCCATAGACAAATTTTTCTAGGGCCCCCAAATCACTAAATCCGCCCCTGACTGAACAAGAAATATTCTAAAAAAAATCTTAACTGACGTAGTAAAGAAAGGAACCAAACATCTAATTTACCTATGAAAACAAAACTATTATGTCTCCATCATGTTATGCATTTAAATCCTCACTCTAGCGCAATTGTCAATAAAACTATGCTAGCTCCTAAATGAACTTAATACATTAACAAAATGAAATAATTTGCCATTAAAAACGAGAAGTAACTATTTTAATGCGAGGCGTGCCGCTTCCGGCTCGCGCTGTTCTGTAGTTGATTAAAAGTTGATTAAATCTGAATGTGTCGCGTGTGCAATGGGCATATTGCACCAAAATGCGACACTGCTAGGTCATTGAGAATCGAGAGTTGATTCCAAATGTTGGAATCGATTCCACTTTAAGAGAATTCATAAGCACAAGCCCCGCCCCTTAGCTGATGTCATCGGTCAACTAAATCACATTAGTTTCTTGTCTAAAACAGTACAGACTTCAGAAAAAACTGATGGATCAAGTCTATAGCTGGGGAATGACATAACATATTCTGCATGCATAAAAGCAATAGCTTGAATGCACACAGCAGATATAATAACATGTATCCACACATTTATCAAATCATAAGTACGTTTGTCTTTTCAGACGGACTTTAAACGGACCATCTTCTCTTACTCTCTACCGATGAGCTTAGTATGTGCGTGAAGAGAATTACATGCATAAAGCACAGTCTCACAACTTACTTATTTGGACTGCTGTTTAAAGCTGGACAAAACTTTTTCAACACATTAAATGAGAAGATTATAAAGAGCACTAGCAAAAAACGTGTGTGAGTCTATTAGTCAGTAAAGAGAAATAGAGCTACTTAGTACATGATCTCTAGAGATCTGTCTGTCATTTACGCTTGCAGAATATGCACAGTATTCTTACATATTTTTTATGCAATTTAATGATTGTAGATCCGTCTATCTATATTCCTCAAGTATTTTTGTGTACATTGCTCAGTAACTTTAACAATAGTTAATAGTAATTTGACCTCTGCTTTATTTTGAAAACGGCTAGTGAATGAGATTATTAATGACACATTGGAATTGCAGGACGAGATGGAAATAATTGGTTAGGGTTTTTGTTATAAAAACATTCAACAATAAATAAATGTTAAAAAGTGATAGCTAAGAAAATTGTATTGCATTAAAAATGTGTACATTTTTCATAATAAATAAACATTTGTATTAAAACAGGGAATTGAGCAGGAATTGAAAACAGCATCTAGGAATTGATTGGAATTGGTTTTTCTGGTTGCCAAACCAGGAATTGACAAGAAAAATTCTGAATTTAACAGCCTTAGACAGTGTACTCCCTTGAGTCCGCAGCAACACACCGCCACGCTTGAATTCTATTGGATGAACGGTTCTCGACATATTCAAAATGCAAGCAGACAGACAGACAGACAGAGATTCCTGCCTTCATTAGACAGAAGAATATGTCCAGCGCCCTCCTATCAAAAATGGTATTCGGACCAGCCCTACTAAAAACATGCTATATGTCAGGTATTGTGTTTTGTATCTTAACATTGTTCGCAATGTACTGTGATCAAGATATTTATTGACAGAAAAAAGTCCCCTTCATCTGATTTATTATTTCTTTCATCTTGATTCAGTCACCATATAAAGTCTTTAGAAAACGTCTTGGTTTTCTTCCGGTGTGTGTGTTTCTGTCCCGTTTGCTCTGTCTGGGGACATGCTGTTTGACTCTGTAATGAGCACAGAGGTAATCTGGGCCAGCAAAGCCTCTTGCGGAGTCAGACACACTCATCTGCGAAAACTTAACTCTGTTTTAGGGCTACATGAACTACCACAACAGTTCTTATTCCCAAAAGACCCATTACCAGACAGGTCCAAGTGTTACGTGCACTCATTTTAGCCAAACACACAGGAGAATTTAATCTTTGATTGTAAACATTTACAAGAGCTATTAAAACCATTTGCAAACCCTGGCTGGTGTACTGTACGCTGAATCACAGCCACACACAGTAATTACTAATGATAGAAAATGCAATTAGATGGATGTATTTTAAGTTAGCATTGGTGACCTCTGTGGCTTGCCAGGAAACCTTGGACATGCAACCTAGCTTAATCTTTAAAGGGGGGTTTATGTGCCAAGATTGTGTTGTTTATGTGGGTAAAACACAGATGACATGCAGAGGATCCAACATGCATTTAAATGGACTGTATGATCTAAAGGTTTAATGCTTTTGTGTAGCATGATGTTTTTTTGTGTTATACATTTGTTCTTGTTAGAAACTGGTGTTAAAGATCCCATTCCCCACATTTTAATAACCTCCTCCCAAAGGAATATGTCAAAAAGGGGGCAAGGCCTTCCTCAGACAAGAGGAAGAGCCGCTGGAGTAGTGTTTGGTTATCAGAGATTGTAAACATTTATCTAATACATTTAGCATTTAGAGCTACGCGCTAAACTACTTTTACTTTTTATCACAGTCCTACAGCTGGTAATAAGAATTCAGCTACACACATTCTAAGATAACCAACGGTCAAATTACAGCTTCCATGACTTTAAAATCGGCTGTGAAAGCTGTTCTGTGTAATGCACTGATATTGTGTGTGTGCGCGTAGCAGCCTACCTCTAAAACACTTCCATGAAACGTCCTTTGAAGTCCTGCTTGCAAATGTCTCCTGGTCAATCTGCTTGTTTTATTATCCAACTCTGGTCCAATATACAAAAAGGTAAAACTAACGCTTCTCTTATTAGTGTTAATTAATGTAACCAGTTTGACGCATTATGTACGGTATAATTTCTCTCGCCATAGTAGGAAAATAATTGCGATCTCTTACAAAGATTGACGTTTGCACATGCACCAGAAGACCTCCGTTACACTTCGATGGATCCGCATGCTTTTAAATGATAAAATGAAGTTGACGCCATTGTTACTGTTTATTGCTAAAAGTTTATGAGTACACGTGCACTGAGAGAGAGGCACCGACCAATCACAACAGCCTGAGAAGCGTAAACTCGCACATGTTGTATCGGTGGGACATCTTCACACACACACTCTAAGCGGGGAACCAATTATGACAGACCGTTTCGTGTGTGTACAGATGCAGAAGGACGACCGTTGAGAGAGTTCTCAGTGGAGGGTGTATATAACTACTCAACACTTCTGCTGAGCCCAGATGAGGGCAAGTTGTACGTGGGAGCCAAGGAGAACATATTCTCTCTCAGCCTGGACGACATCAGTGCAACGTATCTTCAGAGAACTGTAAGTGCATGTGACGGTGTTCGTAGAAAACACTTGTGTGTGTGTGTGTGTGTGTGTGTAGAAGTGGATTTTTATTTTACTCTGTATAATTTTGTGTGGTGTGTTTTGCAGCTCTCATGGAACACACCTGAAAGAAAAAGGACAGAATGCAGCTTTAAGGGAAAGGACCCTCAGGTGTGTGTGTGTGTGTGTGTATGCGTGTGTAAATAAAACAACTGAAACTACAAAAAATATTTGTTACTCACTTATGTTTTGTGTTTCAGACGGACTGTTTCAATTACATCAAGATTTTACTCCATTTGAATAGCACACATCTGTATGTGTGTGGAACATATGCCTTCAGCCCCACGTGTGCTTACATTGTGAGTTCTCCTATCTGTTTGCCTCTGGATGTGTGTTTGATTTTTAATTTTCTCGTAATTGATCAGTGTTCATGTATCCCTTGAATTGTTGTAGAACATTTTGAATTTCTCTCTGGAGAGCGGTGAACTGGGTCAACATGTTTTGGAGGATGGCCGTTTACGTTGCCCTTTTAATCCAGAATCCAGATCTACAGCTATTATAGTTGGTGAGTTAGTACATGCAGAAACATCAATGCCTACATTTTACATTTCTTTTCTTTTTTTTTAATACAAAGCGACCTTATCAGTACATGATCTGATGTGTAATAGCGCCATGCTCCACTTCTATATAATCTTGGCAGTGTTCAGTGAACATTATTATTTTGTTGCAAAATAATATGTTATGTTGTATTGCAGGCGGGGAGCTGTACACTGCTACTGTCAGTAACTTCCAGGGAAATGAACCCACCATATATAGGAGTCTAGGGTCTGGCACTCCTCTAAAAACAGAAAACTCTCTCAACTGGCTCCAGGGTAAACACACACACACATATTTAACCACAAGGGACCTCTTACGAGAAACATATCTAAAAATAAAAGCCCATATCAGTGATTACTGAACTACTCTTTCTCACGCATATTGAAACCATAAAATGACTGACTGATGCTAACTTATATTGAGAAACAGTTGTACTGTATTTTTAATGCTCCCTGTATTATTGTATAAAGACATTGTGTTGGTGCTCTTTCAGATCCAGCGTTTGTAGGTTCTGCTCATATTTTGGGTTCAGATGAGGAAGGTTATGATCAGATCTACTTTTTCTTCAGTGAGATGGGGAAGGAGTTTGACTTTTTTGATAACACCAGAGTGTCCAGGATTGCACGTGTGTGTAAGGTAATGTGAAGTATTCGAGCAGTTCACACTGGATTGATAAAATTAGCATAAAGCTGATAAAGCCCACATAAAATACATTATTATGCAATTAGTCTCTTCGCTGCCAAACATTTAAAGGCCAAAATGAAATCAATATATTAACTTATAACATGCTGATGGCCATGCACAAATTAAGATTGTGTAGTAAGTAAATTCACATCATAGTTCAATGGTATTTTCTAAAGTTACTTGTAGCACCATCAAGCATGGGCTGATTAGTGGGTTCAAGGTATAGCCCGGTTTATAAAGGTCACCGTTTTCAAACAACTTAAAATTTCTGTTACACTGTTATCAAGGTATGAGCTGTTTTTTATGATTCATCAAAAACAGAAGTGCAGGAATCCAGGAAGTTCTGTGCTGTTTTTGTTTATGCAAAATTTGATGTTTGCTCATCTGCATTTAATTTTTGATATATGCATATTACTAGAAAAGCAATGTAAACTAATTTCTAGAAATGGGTGGGAACAAAAAAAGTGATTACTACTGTTCCAAATATTTTGTGTTCAATGGGGGAAAATGTTTTTACCCAGACATTTAAAGGAACACATTTAAAAGTTGTTATTGCAACATACCGTGAAACCATTAAAAAATTTGCGAAACCGCAAAAAAAATCCTGCTTGATTGAGTGTTGACGAAGCAAAATCACGACACAATCAAACAGGAAAATTCTAAATGTTTTACACAGTGTTGCAGGGGTTATTATAAATGATTTATCCGTGCACAGTATTATTATTATTTTTTAATTCATTTGCACTTGTAATCTTTAATCAAAAACCTTAAACTCCTCTCAAAAACAACTCTTCACCACATGAGGTCAGCAACAAAAAAGAGGGAGGGCTATACTGACTGACCAATGGCCAGGTATCTTTAGCCCTCCCCTCCAGGCCCAACTTACAACAAACCAATCAAAAAGAGAAGAGCAAAATAAAGCCCCGCCCTAATTTTTTTTCTAATTTCAAAAGCAGTAACACTCGGATACACGTCACGATACAGAAAAGAAGTTTCATGGTGACTTTAAGGTTATCACACCGGCCCATGCTTGGTACCGTGTAAATACCATGGTATATCAGAAGCAAACAGTAACTATATGTTTATAAACGTACCATTATGTAACTATTTAGAGCCACCACTAAAACTTGGTAGGTGTTTCTATTTTGTCAAAAGAAACATGCCTTGATAAATAGGCTGGAGTTATGAGTCCCCCTGCTGGTCATTTATATTTTCTTTGCTAAACATTGAATAAATATTACAATAAAGGTTTTTCTTTTGTATGTTTATGTCATCAGGAGGATCAGGGTGGGGAGAGAGTGTTGCAGAAGAAGTGGACCACATTTTTGAAAGCCCAGCTCTTGTGTTCGCTCCCAGATGATGGCTTTCCGTT
The DNA here is from genome assembly GCA_029783895.1 of Triplophysa bombifrons. NCBI lineage: Eukaryota > Metazoa > Chordata > Actinopteri > Cypriniformes > Nemacheilidae > Triplophysa > Triplophysa bombifrons. The sequence goes on from CM056448.1 coordinate 20,921,467, forward strand.
TAACATCATACAGGATGTGTATGTGCTTCCAGCTCAAAAGCAGAGTGACACACTCCTCTATGCAGTCTTTACTTCCCAGTGGTAAGCAGAAATACAGAATATGTACATTTAGCTCACACTCTTTCCCAAAGAAATTTGAAGAAGATATAATAAAGGGAAGGAAGATAAGACTGATCAGTGATAAATGCTTTGCTAAATGCTCAGCCAACAATGTTTGATAAACACATTGGAAATTATGCTGTCCGAGGTTTGAAAAAAATGAAAACCTATTGTAATTTATTTCTATTCATGCTAATTAAACAATCTTTATGTCGGTTTTGCAGGAGCAAGGGTCTGGCAGGCAGTTCAGCCGTGTGTATTTTCAGCATGGATCTAGTAGACCAAGCGTTTAATGGTCGTTACAAAGAGGTCAATCGAGAGACACAACAATGGTACAAACACACACTCTCCGTACCTGAACCACGACCTGGAATGGTGAGAAAAAACACTTACTCATTCACTCACATATACACTTGATATTATCACTGGGTGTTTCTAAAGCTCTTCACCAATCTAATGTGTTTTCTTTCTTCAGTGTATTACCAATGCTTCAAGGCAGATGGGAATAGAGTCGTCCCTGGATATGCCAGATAAGGTGCTAAACTTTGTGAAAGATCACTTCCTGATGGACAGCCCGATTAAAAGTCAGGCTGTGCTCTTCACACACACTGTACGCTACACACAAATTGCTGTGCACCATGTGCAAGGCCTCCACAGGGCTTACGATGTGATGTTTATCGGCACGGGTATGTGAAGGGTTTATTTTATAATTTGGTTTGTGATGTCTGTTTTCTCCATAACTGTCATGGTCACTGATTGTCTTTTCATCATTTGCAGACGATGGACGTTTGCAAAAGGCTGTGAATGTGGCTGGTACGATGCACATCATTGAGGAGATCAGTCTGTTTCTAGAGCCACAACCAGTACAACATATAGAGCTGGACTCAACAAAGGTGTGTGTATGATTTGAATGAAGTTTAAGAAGATTTTCTGGTTGTACATTATTTTTCTTACACTCGTTGACTCTCCTTCTCATCAAACAGGGTTTGTTATTTGTGTCGTCACACTCTGGCATTGTGCAGCTGCCAGTAGCAAACTGCAGTTTCCATAACAACTGTGGGGAGTGTATTTTAGCCAAAGACCCATACTGCGCCTGGACAGGCACACATTGCACTGATGTCACAGGAACCCCAAAACAAAAGTTGGTCTCTCTTTGATTCTTTTCACCAGAAAGCATTTCTGAACAGGGAGTTGCATTTACTACTGCTTTAAACATTTTATTTATGTTTCAGACATTGGCAGCAGGATATAGAGACGGCAGACACCCTATCAAAATGTAAAAGCACACTGTTTAATAAGGACTCTAAGAACACAGGTAAACTTAAATGTTGTTAAAACACCCAAATACATATCGTCTGCTTCAATCATTGATTGTATGATCAATTTTTTTGAAATTGATTAATTTCTTTTCTCTGTTTTTCTAGTGTTACCACGTTCCTTCTCAAGTGCACTGTCGTCTGACTGCCAGCTCATTGTCGTCCCTGTGAACACTCTTCGTTTGCTGCCCTGCAAGCTTCGCTCCAACCACGCCCACAGAAAATGGCTGTACAAACCAGATGTAAGTCACTTCCTGTTTCAGAGCCCAGAAGGTGGACTGGTAGTCAGTGGCCGAGCAGGATGTGAGGAGATCTTCTCATGTTGGTCGGAGGAGAGTGGCTTCCGGCAGCTCTTGGCCAATTACTGCGTGAGAGCAGAACCTTTGTCTGAGATGACCACCAATTTAGGACGGATGGAAGAACCTTTTATAATTCAGGGCATATCGTCAGACATCCTGTCCGGTGAATCTTCGCGCTCTGCTCAACAGCGCATCAAGACGTATGGCACAGAGCTAGCGGTGGTGTGTGTGTTGTTAGCCATGTGCGTGCTTTCCTTTGGCCTGTCTCTGGCGTACCGACAGAGGGGCCGGATGAAGGAGATGCTAAGGGGGGGAGAGCAAACTGGAGGAGCCCAGAAAAGCCCAGTCAGACCTGGGGAGAGTTTACCCCTGAATGGTGGTGTGCTTCCAACCTCCCCATCAGACCACAAAAGCTACCAGACATTGGAGGAAAACTGTGGCTACATAATCTCTCCACCAGAGACTTCCTGCACAAACACATTACCACAGCAGAACTCTGTGGAAGCACAGACACTCACCCAAACACCACAGAATGGGTTTAAAGACAGTCATGTGGAGATCAGTGACATTTCCCCTCGCCCACGGGTCCGTTTGGGTTCTGAGATCAGAGACTCCGTGGTATAAATATGTGCATTTGATATGGAAATCACACCCAAATACATTGTAACTCTCCTAATGTTCACTTTGTTGTCAATGGGCAGCTTTACCGAATGACCTTAAAGCCCTGATCACAAGTGAAAGGAGGGATAGAGATATACTGCCACTTGAGTGCGAACAGAGGTACTCTAGGCATCATTTCAGGGTGCCATGCTTTGTGTAAATGGCCAGATTTGAAGTAATTTAGACAATGCCCTCAAGTCTGCTTTGAGTCGAAAACCAAAGGCTGTTGTTTTCTTCAAACGTAAAAAAGGGACATCTTAAAAATGCCCGGTGTCTATAATGGTACGCTGAGTATGAAGAAATTCAAAGAAGGAATATGTGCTTGAAGATAAAATGTATAAGGATGACCATTAAGGAACGATAAGGTTCCTAATTCCTTTGAATGTACATATGAAAACATGTAAAGCACAAAAGTCAACATTCATTGTTACCACATTCACAAGTGTTTAATACAGCATGGTCCAATAGACAGATTCTGGCAACATTCTACACAGAAACAATATGCTACTGTACAATAATACCATAACATAAAAAGTAAACAACATTAATTAGTACTTGTATAACGTGTGAGGTAATGACAAGAACAAATATTGTAGATCATTTGGACACAAAAAAATTGGATACCATGTATGATGCCGCTCGGTGTTAAAAAGAGTTGTTTATTGGTATATAAGCTGTTTGAGGTGTGATGGAGCCACTAGTTAGTTTTACAAACAGGTTTGGAATTGTTAAAAAATTCTGTAGGGGGACATAATTTGCATACATAAGTCAGTTTAACTGTGAAATGCTTGTTTTTTTTAACATTCCATTTTCAGCTTTTGTGTACTGAATGGTAAATAGATTTTGATCGTTTATACTTTGTTGACATTGTTTGACAGTTGTTTAAAACATTGTACATTCAGGCACTTTATTTTTGTCTTTCAGTGTTTGTAAGCAGTAGGTCACTGTCAGCATCCGGGGACAGTATTCTGGGCAAGATTTGTAATATTAAAGTGAAATGAGTGCAGTCCTCACAGTTTGACATGCAAAATACAATTTTGCATCAGCTAAAAAATGTTCTGTTTTTTTTTTGAAATAATATTAAATACAGTTCAGAGTATATTAAATTAAATGAGTGTAACTGTTAAAGGGATAGTCCATCCAAAAATGAAATTCTGTCATGAACTACTCCACTAATTCCATACATGTATACATTTCTTTGTTTGGTTGAGCACAATGAAAGTTAGTCATTTTCAGTTCTGGGACATCAATGACTACCATAATAGGACAAATTAAAATGGTGGTCAGGTGCTCTAGAACTGTTTGCTTTCCTAAATGCCTCTAAATATCTTCTTTTGTTTTTAACAGAACTATGGTAGTCAAGGATGCCCAAAAAATGTCAGTTGCTAATATTCGTCCAAATATGTGTTTAACAGTTTGGAACAACTTGAGGGTGAGTAAATCATGACAGAATTGTCGTTTTTGGGTGAGCTATCCCTTTAAAGAAATCAAATTATTTTTAACATTTATAAGGTTTTGGGTAACTGTAGATATTCTTGTGCATTCCAGTGCACCTTTATTTAATTTTAGCTAAAAGTACTGTGTAGTTATGTTTTCTCGCATAACTCTGCCAGCTGGGTGATCCGGGCTAACAGGATCAACATCATCAGGAGGGATGTGGTGTTCCTGTGGCATTCGTTCCTTTCTTATAGTAGCTATGTTGTGGAGGACGGCACACGCACCGACGATCTGTGATGCCCGTTCTGGTGACACCCTTAGATCACGGAGACATCCAAACCGTGACTTTAAAATGCCAAAAGTCCTTTTCATCATGAGCCCTGTTTGACCAAGGGCCATGTTGAAGTTATGCTGCGGTTGTGTCTCTGGGTTCTGATAGGGAGTCATCAAAAAGCTGTGACAAGCATATGCTCTGTCTCCTACCAAGATGCCATCATATAACCCTGTCCATTAACAGAAAATAAAGTAAGTTAATTTGTAAGATAAAGTATGTTGTTATAGATAACGTTTAGCCTTACCGTCCTTAAAGCGCTGATACAACACTGATGCGTTGAAAATTTGGGAGTCATGTACTGATCCAGGCCATCTCGCATCCAAGCTTGTGACCATACATTGATGGTCACATGTCATCTGTAAAGCACAGATGGAACACAGTGCAAACATCAAAGATGACAAGTCAGCTGAAAAGTACAAAAGGCATACCTGAACATTGAGGCTGTGAGTGAATTTCTTGTCAATATAGTCAGCCTCAATCTCTTTAACGGGCTTAGAAATTGCAATGCGAGTGCAATCTATTGCTCCAATGACTTTGGGGAATCCTTTTAATGATAAAAAACGTAGTTTAGAAAACCTTTATGTGGATAGTATTCACGGGTCGTTTATAAATCCACCTTACCAGCTATTTTACGAAAACCCTCCTTTATGGCTAAAGTGGGTAAATGACCAGGGAACACAATGAAATTGTTTATATATCTCTGAAGTGCGATGACCACCCGGCGGATAGTTCGGCAGACAGTGTTTTTACTGATCTTTTCGGCATCACCCACAGCATACAGATATGTACCGCTTGTGAAGAAACGCAAGGCAATGCATAACATTTGAGGAACACTGATCGCTTGACTTCGCCGCGTCGGATTTTTAATGTGGCGCTCAAGAAGCCGACAAAGATACACGATTCCTTCCGCCGAAAATCTGTAATTCTCGTATAAATAGTCATCAGGGAAGGCAAGTGGGTTTTGTCTGTCTCTCAACACTCTTTCCCCACGAAGTGCTCTTTTTACAATTTGAGCTCCTAGATCCACAGGACTCTCCAGAAACGGCGAAGCCATTGCTGCGAGTAAACGTCTCTCACACGGCTGTTCACAATTTCAATTACTGCCACCTACAGTTAGTACAGAGTAGACACAGTATCACTGGATACGGACTGTTGTTTGATAAGAAAGTTGTTCTAAGATCCAGCAAAGATGTCGTTTACTCACTTGCATTCATTCTTTTATTTTAGTAGACAGTTGTAACTTGCTTTTAGATGAATGCTTCAGATTTCACGTACACGGTTTTCTCTCCCACAGTAAATAATAAAATGATGTTAGTAATAAAAGGTACAAATATAAAAATTTCGGATAAAGAAAAGTATGTTATATTAAGATAGTCATATAATCTGGAGAAACCACAACTTCATGCTAATATAAATATAAATTGCTCATGAAGATGTCCTATATACCCACATATGATGTGACTTTGTGTGTAATATTGCTTTGTGTCATGTATCGTTGACATCAGGCATACTTCAAAAGTTTTTTCAAATGTTTATCTAAAAATATGAAAAAGGTAATTACTGTATGATTAAAAAATAATTGTTTATGATTTATGAAGTGATAGGCCTGCCGATTGGAAAAAAAAAGAAGAAAAACAAAATTGTACCACACACACATGTTAGAGATGTAGATTAATTACAAGTTGGGAAATAAAATGTACAGTTTATCAAGAAGGGCACTTAAAAAGTATGAGATAGCAATGCCAATACAGATGTTTTGAAAGTGACATTTATTTGGGCTTGTTCTGATTATTTGTAATTTATCACCACATATAAACAGAAAAGAAAAAAAAAATCTTATGCACTGTCTTGGTGATATGCCCTTTTCAACACATTATAGACTTTGAGGTGAAACATTAGAGAATCCATGTCCAGGTCTACAAATCTACACAACGAAATATAATTTCTCATGACCAAAAGACTATCAGGGCATGTTGGTCAAAATGGCATGTTGGTCACAATGTCCTCCTGTGGTTATTTGGCCTTAGGATCCCCCTTATCGTTTGCCTTTTTTTGCTTTTGTTGCATGATTTCAGCATCTCTGAAACAAACACATACAAAATTATATTTACCTAAAATAACGCTTTTTGAATCTTAATCTATCTACAGGTGGTGGATCCATGTATAAATCCCATACATTTCTAAATTCTTTCATAAAATTATGGGTGATGATCATTAACAAAAAGTGACAAAAACAGTCAAACAGTATGCTTAGTAGAAAAGCGTGATGATCTTGGGTTGTACCTTTGCTTACGTGCAGCTGAAGAGAGGCCGTCTTCACTTTTTTTCCCTTTGCCTTGGTCAGACTGTTTCTTTGCATTCTTCTGACGAGCAAGTTCACGCTGATTTCCCCCTACAGAACATGCATGTCTGTTCTTTAGTGATGATCTAACGTATCACTTTAATGCACAAAGATCATGACAGTGAACAGCTATAAAAAATGCAATTTCTTACTTAAGCATGGGCTTTGATGGCATAATCAAAACATCAAACACTACAGGAGAGACGCTACCTCTTCAGATGTCCAACCAATTGAAACATGAAAAATGGATAAATGTATAACAAAATCTTTCTTTCATGCTCTCTAAGAGCAATTAAAACACATGAATCCTTACCGGGGTTGACATATTGCATGCATGAAATAGTGACATGATGCTGAATGGATGTGCGAATCACACATGGATTCGGAGATTTGTCTGTACCATTTATTAAACTAAGGCCATTTGGAGGATTCAAATGACACTGTGGCACACACCTGTTCTACACCTTACCAATACCTAACTGTAAATTTATTGTTAAATACTTTGATAAAATGTTAAACGTTTTCTCTCTCTCTTCATCTCGCTTTGGATTAAAGCATCTGCATGTTGAATAAATGATAACAGTTAAACCTTATATTAAATTTACATTAATATTTAAGGTTACATTTGTTAACTATAATCTATTCCGTATAGCCTAAAGAATATGGTTGAAGGAAGCTGTTCTTTGTTATCTGTAAACATAATTCTGTGTACAGTACAATCCAATCCGCAGAGATGTGTGTGCTAGAAGCTAGGCCAACGTGGCAATGAGGGCGCCAGAGAGCTTTCATAACATAAACATCTACACGCAAAACGCTACGAAAAACTATCGATGAAATTAGGAAAAACTCCCCAGTCTTACAAAAACGCCTCTTAATACAAAAAACATTTACAATATTTTCAAAGTTGCAATAACTCTGATATTATTAGCTACATTCTAACGTAAGTTAGCTAATGTTAAGCATACCTCAACTTTACCTAAATAAACTAACTTCCTTAACAGCATTTACATATTTTTTGCAAGATTGACTTATAAATAATATTAGTTGTCGTCGGTTACCCCACCACAGAACAGCACTTTGTCTGGTTAATGCCTTTGTTTAATTTCGGGGACTTTACAGAAAACAAGGTACCAGGCTAGTCAGTTAGCTTTGATATCGCACTAATGGTGACAACGAATAATCCATTAAATACTCCGTTTTACATTAATAAGTGCGAGCATAATTTCAAAAGATAAGTAAAAAATAATACCCACTCGTCATGATTCCTCTTTTATTGTCGCCAGAGCGCAAAGCTCAACCAGGCGTTAACCCGTGCACTTAGGACGATGGCTGGCTCTGGCGCTATCACTCCGTTATGGCTAGAAGGCATGCAGCTACGGCCGGAAGTGATGGAAAATCTCGCCGTAAAATTACAATAAATTACATTAGCTAATACCTACACCTACCCCAACCCTAAACTTACAACATAATAAAAATATGAATTAACTGTTGTCAGAGTGACCAAAAATATGCGGTATTGAAGTGCGCATGCCCAGTGGAGGTAACTGTATCCCTTCTAGCCAAAAATAAAGAGGGGGTTTCTCAATTCTCATTTATACATCCTCTTTTCCTTTCCTCCACACTTCATATTTTCCGTCGAAAAAGTGCATAATCCGGCTACTTCCTATGCTACTCTATTTATACTTCAAAATGACGTAGAATAGTGCATAAGTGCGGGGATTTGGGACGAAGCTTATAATTTAAGCTTTATCGTCACTTCAGAGAGTCAACTAATGATGACTGTTAACATTGAAAATATAAACAATAAAGTTAAATACATACTTAAGCCCGATTTCTTAATCACCACTTCTATAAAATAAGTTAAAAACATGCTTAAAAGTGGTCAAAAATGTATATAAGGATTATAAAATATATGTTATACATAAATATTAACTATATTTATATATTAACTGAAATCTTGACTGAACTAGGTATACATTTACAGAAAAAACGAAATTTTTACATTTATGCACGTTTAGATGTGCAGGGGGAGGAGAATAATACGCGCGTAAGGTTTAGTGGATAAAACACTTCCGCAAAGGAGTGTATCCTCGCTCATGGCTCCTCAGATAGCCCCCTTTCTTATGAAGGAAGGTAAACCTGTAGCAAAACTAGAGAGGATGTAGATTTTAATTTGTGAACTTGTAAAGTAAGTACACTAAAATTTAGACTCTCAGCCCCTATGTGAAAAATAATAAAACGAAACTGATGGTTAAGATTTGCACTGGTAGGACAAATTTCACAAATCTGTCTTCTGAATTTGAAATTGCAGAAAAATTGTCACAAATGTGTAAACGGGCATTTACAAAATACATTGGCAGATACAAATGTATTGCACATATTTACACATTTTCATTGTGATTTTCCTGCCGTTAGGGGGCAGAGTGGCTCAGGCGCATGACGTCATCAAATGCCGCTCCTTCTCTCGCCTATGAGGTTTCAAGTGCACCATGTAGTTTTGCAACGGGTTCATCGCGAAAGTAATAGCAAAAGTCAAGGCGGGAAGATTTGAAACTGCAGTGACAGGTTTGAGAGGTTGTAGATGCCTATTTGTGTTTGCAATTCAAATCTGAATCTAGGAAAATGTGTAAATATGTGCAATACATTTGTGTCTGCCAATGTATTTTGTAAATGCCAGTGTCAACGAGTGCAAATCTCGACATTCAACTTCAGTTTTATATTTTACAAGTTTTCACATTGGGGCTGTGAGTGTACATTTTATTGTACAGGTACAAATACTTACTTTACAAGTTCACAAATTGAAATCAACATGCTCTCAAGTTTTGTTACTGATTTACCTTCATATACCTGCAATGGGGCCTCATTTATAAAACTTTGCGTAGAAATCTTCCTATAAATGAAAGTATGCCAGAATGCTGAAAAGGCCGTTTGCAAACAAAAATGGAGATTTATCAAACCGTGCACACGCACACCTGCAAACAATTTTCCCTTTATAAATCACAGCCTACCTGATAATTTGCACACGTGAAAAAGTCTAGTTTTCCGCTCTTTACACGCCCATTTTTACCCATAAATAGTCAATGCAAAGCACCCCATGAACACTGATTCGTACATTAATAAGCCTGGCATCCAATCAGCTTGTTAAGTCTGACGTCACGCACCATTATGGACGTATACCGTTTCCGGGTCCGACCGCAAAAAATATAACAAAAAATTATATAAAACAAGAGTTACGTATGTAACCACGGTTCTATGAGTTCTGGATGACCGCCAGAGGCAGTGCTTCACACTGTATCGTGTCTCTCTTTGCTCATGCACAGGTCGAGTCTAATATCAACTACGTCACACATGACCCGGAATGTCTTTGGGATCAACCCCTATTTAATGCCGTGACGGGAACTGTCTATACAGAATCTTCTCTCTAGACTCCGAGTGTCAGAATACTCTGGCGGTCATCCAGAACTCATAGAACCGTAGTTACATACGTAACTCGTTCTATTTCGTTCTAACTGACAGCCAAAGGCAGTGCTTCATAACTCGGAACAGCAATGTCGCAAGGAGGTTTCCCTCACTTTACGCAGATTTTGAAGAGTTTCACAGCATGACCTTCTCCATCGCCCCTTGGGTTACCACGTTAAGTCTGTAGTATCTAGAGAAGGTGTCAGAAGATGACCAGGTCGCAGCTTTCCATGTGTCCCTTAGTGGGACACCCTTCAATGTGGCCCAGGACGTTGAGACGGCCCTAGTCGAATGACATCTTATGTGCAAGGCCTTATTCTTGTATGCCTGGGAGATTACTTCCACCACCCAGTGTGACAGCCTCTGTTTTGACAAAGGCTGTCCTTTTTTTGGTCCGCCGCTGCAAAGGAAGAGCTGGTCCTGACCCCACAATTTCTCTGTGGCCTTCAGTTAGCCTGCAGTGCCCGCACTGGGCACTGTAGTTCAATACGATCGTTATCTTGTGCAACCATAGAAGGATTAAGTGCTGTCAACTCAATTGACTGATTCTGGAAAAATGCTGAGAGCCTTTTGGGAAAGAATGAAAGATAAAGCCACAACGACAGCATAGTGTTGTCCAGGTTCCAACACATGCAGGATGTGCTGACTGACAATGCATGGAGTTCACAAACATGTTTTGCAGACGTTATTGCTACGAGGAAGTACAATTAGTGGGTTCCCCTGGTGAAGGTTTGTGGCGTGACAGAAACTCTGCCACATTGCCCTGATGCTCTGAAACAGAGGGAAGACCCATATCATTATACCATACCTATATTTGTGACACCTTCAGGGACTAGCTACACCTCGTACCGCCCTGATGATTGATATGATACACAACTGATGTGTTGTCCATTCTTATGAGGATGTGACAGCTCTGTAAGCTGGTCCAAAGTGCTCCAGAGCTAGTCATACCGCCAAACACTCCAAAGTATTTATGTTCTTTGAGGTTTGTTTCTGGTTTCCAGTTCCCTCTGGCTATCCTGTGTTGCCACACAGCGCCCCACCCTGTCAGGAAAGCGTTGGTCGGTACTACTTCTCGACGGGAGGGAATCATCCCCAGAGCTACAACTCTTATAAGAAATGACCTCCTCCTCCAACGTTTCAAGGTAAGGAGGCATCGCTCCGTCAGTTTGACAGGTCTGTTCCTGTGACATGTAAGCTTCAAGTGTAGACTGTTCGCCCACCTCTGGTAAGGGCGTAGTGAGGAAGACCAAGAGGTATCACTGCAGCGGCTGCTGCCAGCATGCCAATGAACCTGAGCACCAATCTGAGCGGAAGCTGGACATGTCTCCGAAAACGTCGAAGGACGAGCAATATGTTGTTCAGTCTCTGGGTTGATGGTGTGGTTTTCAACAATCTTTAGTGTAGAATGATGCGATAAATTTTACAATTTTACAGACTGGCATTTACAGACTCACTTTGAGGCCTAATTGAGTGATACGAGAAATCACGCCAGACTGGGAACCACCGGTGTGATATCCAATCACACACACTCAATCTCACACACACACTTCATCATATACACTCTTTCCCACACACACACATCCTCACACACATTTGTTCTGGCGTGGGAGGCAGGGCTGGAAGGCACGGAGGCAGGGCTGGAGGGCACGAAGGCATCGGCTCGGGGAACTCTGGCAAGCCAGACGGGACCGGCTCGGGGAACTCTCCCATGCCAGACTTGGAACCACCGGTGTGACAGCCATGATGACTGGAGACTCTAGATTGGCTTCCATCTTGCGAGCAGGCTCTGGACTGGCGGTCATTTTATGAACAGGCTCTGGACTGGCAGCCATCTTGCTAACGGGCTCTGGACTGTCCGCTGCATATTCCGGGCCACCGCCTCCCTCAAAAAAATATTAGAGACGATCTCCTCCTGAACCTCGCCTGAACCAGTGCTCTGAAGAATGTAATTCATAAATTCAGCTAGTGACCCTCTAGGAACATTGCGAATGATGTGTTCTTGAAGTGGACGGTTTAATCCATAACAGAAAAAAATCTATGAGTGCGTAGTCTTGGAGATCAGAGTAAAATGAAATTTCCAGAAAGTCTTGAATATAGTCCTCGAGGGTACGGTTACCTTGCCTCATGCTGACAAGGGATACTGCTCGTTTATGTTCCTGTTCATACCATAGATGTTTTGTTTTGTTTCCCCCTTGTGGGTTTTTGTGTCATGTTTTGTCATTGTTAATTAAAAGTCCTCTAAACCCCTTACCCATTGTCTGCGCCTGGGTCCTACATTCCTTTGTTTCCGTGTCTGCCTACATTTCATGAATTAATGATCCAGCCATAAATGGACCCAGCAGACAGTGGGATCGCAGCGGGAGGGGTCGATGCCGCCGGGCTTAAGCACTCAAGTGAGCTAGTTCTCAAGTACTTCAGAGAGAAAGAGGATCAGATGTTCCATAAAGTTGATCAGACAACCTTGCCTGATGAAGTGGACTGTGCTCGACTTCGAAGTACACCCGGCATAATTGTTTGTGGTATGATTCAAAATTCAAAAGTGAAACTATATTGAATGTTTTTTTGGAACTATTTTGTCAGTGTTATAGATCCCTGTTTTCTTTCATGTTATGACAGGACATTCTCCTTTGACTCCAGAGTACTTTATGTTATCTTTGGACAAGGTCATAGTTAACAGCCACATCACCATCTTCAGTGATGCTGTCAGGTTGATGATTGCCTCATACTACTGCTTGAAAATTTCCTTTCCATCTGACCAAGGAGCAACACTGGAATGCAGAGGTGAGAAAGAAGCTAAAGTCAGTCAACATCCAATCACACACACACACACGCACACGTTTGCACAGCTATCTTTATGAGGACATACATTGACGCAATGCAATCTCTTGCCCCTTACCCTAACCATCAGAACTGAGTACCTGACCCTTACCCTTACCCTCACCCTAAACCTAACCTGAACCTAAACCCTAAAACAGGGTTTTGACCCTCAAACAGCCCTTTAAAGGGGTCTAAGAAAGTGAGGACCGGCCAAAATGTCCTCACTTTACTCTCTTAGTCCTCACTCTGCTGGTCTAAAACTCAAACTGGTCCTCATAAAGATAGATGTACAAGTAAACACACACACATCATCATATACACTCATTCTCTCACACATACACTCTCAGTTTTTTTAAATAATATTTAACATTCAAAGAGTCTATCTGGCATCTCTGTACACTAAAACGTGAAGATTAAACAAACATTCTTAGAGTAAATTTACTAGTTTCATCACTAATAACGAGATTAAAAAAAACATTTTTTACGAATTTGACAGCTTTATCAATGAAACAATTTAGAAAAAAATCGCATGCAATACTCATACAAAATGTCAAAACATCACTTGCCTAACATGAAAAGTTATGAGGAAAGAAGAGAAAGGTGCATTCAAGGAACATTTTGTAAGAACATCACGCCGCTGATCAACTCGCTCCAATAATTGTCATTTCTGTTGCTTATTTGTTAATTTGATTTTGTCCCCTCTGTTCATTCTATTTATGATTATTATTATTGCGTGCTTTTTATTTATTCGTTATTCGTGTATTATTTTTCATTTCATGCAATAAAAAAATCAATACGCTCCAAGTTTTTGTTTAGGTCTTTTATTTTGTAATGAATGTGTCGTCTTTGTGGCGTTGTCATGTCTGGCTTCATTGGCTTTGATTATCTTAACAAATGGCGGCATTTGTCATATTGCGTCGGATGTCAACAGTATTAAAGTAGTAAATACAACGTATTGCAGTTTTTAGGTGTCAGTGTGAGACTTTTATTAGTTGTTTTAGTTTATTAGTCGCTGTTTTGATCATGGCGGCAGCGTGGACAGCGCCGCAGGGGCAAGTGGGTGATCTAAGGAGCAAGAGTAAAGATGAGCTCCTTGAGATGCTGTCACGACAACAGAAGTTACTTTCTAATAAGTAAGCGATTTTTACATTTTACGAATTTACTATTGTCTTGTATTTTACTCTATTCAAAGTGAGCAGTAAATCTGGCTAATGTTAGTTGGTGATCATGATTAAATATTCTGGAACATTCCAGATCTTCTGATGCCACACAGAAAGTTTGTGTATAATCTGCAGTTACTGAGTAAACTCACATCAACCAGTGCATTCCAACAGAGTACAATATGGAACCAGTTGTTTAAATTGTTGAAGTAATATAACGTCTGTGATCTGCTAGGAGATTTGTTCAGAGGCTCCCTGATAAAGGAAGGAAGATTGCTGACTTTTTGGAGAAAGTAAATCTTGCTCTTGTACATCTGGAGGAGGAAGAGCAGAAACAAGCAAGTTTAGTGTCTGCCCGAGCAGAGTTTCAAGCTAAATATCAGCAAGCCCTTTCCAATCGAAGTACAGATTTAGACTCAACTTTGGACATCTCATTCCTCGACAAAAATGAATCGGATGAGAACACTAATGGTCAAAAAATACTGTTTGACCAAAATAGGTCTTCAGCATCCCAACCACAGGCTGCCACTGAAACACTAGAAACAGCCTGTGAAAATGCACCAGCGTTGCTGATGCAGGACACAGGACTTGTGGAGGCATTTGAACAATTTACACTTGCTAAGAGTAACAATGTCTCACATCAAGACAAGACAAACCTGCCTTCTAGTAACACCATTCTGGGTAATCAACCAATGAAGAAGCCACATTATTTAGAAGTCCTGGAGAAGACAGAGAAGAGTGTATATTCAAGAAAGGCAAGATTCAAACCAAACCAGTGAGTGAAACTACTGTATCATGCTTTTATTGTAATGAATGACTCTATTGACAGAAATGCAGTATAATATACAGAACTGTGTCTTCAGAGGTGTATATAAGACCTTACATAGTGAATGAGCTATTTCTATCTGCATAAACCACGGGTCCCCTTGTATGGAATTCACCATGTTGTTTCTACATTAGTAGCCCTAAACGGATAAACTGGTCCACAGAGCGCAAGTCATAAATCACTCTGCTTCAGCAAAGAAACGAAAACGTGACGACATCTTAGCCCTGCGTCAGCCAGCGTAGTGCATCAAAAGGGAGTGGTGGAGTGAGCCGTTGGTTGCAATTCGCAACCTTACCGTTAGATGCCTCTAAATTTCATACCATGGACCTTTAAAAACTGTATTATTAACATTTGCTAATCTAGAATAATTTCATGGATGTTTAATGTCATAGCCTACTTCTTGTGGCTTCAAGTGTCCATTTGACCAGTTTTGCTAGTATTCTAAAAGTACTATGTCACTTCAGAAATTTGCCTATAGACCATTTTGCAAGATGTAAACAACACTGGTCCAGAAGCACTTTCTGTTTCATGTGAGAACAAAATACAACCAACAGAACAATAAGGACTGAATCACAATTCTAAAAATCATCTCAGTAATTGTATATAAAAAAAAACTGAAACCGGAAGTGCATTAGGTGAGTGTGGTTTGTAATGCAAAAAGGTCTATTCTTAAATGAGTCCTCAAAATTGAGCTTTTTGTTCAATTGCCTTTCAGAATAACAGTAAAATCAGGATCTTCATCACCCAGTCACAGCTCTGGCAGTACCACACCACTTACTGCAGAAGCCAGAAAACTGCAAGACAGAAAGCACCTGGATGACATCACCTCAGCTAGACTTCCACCCCTGCACCACAGTCCTGCCCAGCTGCTCTCAATAGAGGAGTCAACTGACCTTCTGCAAGAGCAGACCAGAAAGTATGAGGTAGGCTGAATGTCTCTCACGAGGAATAACAGAGCGTAATCTCCAAGATAGCCTTAGGTTTGTGCAACAATTAAAGGGATTTTACCTTAACACTGCTTAGGCCTCAGACAAAGGTTTATCCCATAGAAATAAGAAGAGACAAAAACATGTCTGCTACTTTTGTGTGGGTGATCCCATCTCCTTCCGTATTCATGAAGTAGGACATTCATGTTATTGTGTGTACTGTTTATTTCAGGAGTTCCAGGCCAAGCAAGCTGCCCAGAAGCTGGCAGATGGCCTTAGTATCAGGATGGAGAGCTTCAATCCAGAAGGAGGCCCAATGACAGCCTACAGAGAGGTGCATGATGATGATGGCGCCATTGAGGAGGACTGATTATGGGGCCCTACAGGGAGGGCACTGGCTTAGTGATATGTTTGGCCCCTTGCCCCGGACTAGCTCTAGGCTGAGAGCCCATGCTTCAGGACCCTGGAGAGAGGCTTTCAGCCTCCGGACATGAGAAGGGCTCTTCATGAACTGCAATGACAATGTCTTCAGATAGAGAATAGAAAGCAGCTTTTCCCTATGAGGAACACCGGGTTTAATCCAGTTTATGGTGATTGTGTTAATGGAAACTGCTTGACTGTTTTCGCCAGTGGAATGTAACAAAATAAGAGCAATAGATCACCTTGGCAAGCTGATGGGAAAAAAACATGTTTAGATTCTTAACTGAGGAAACGCCACACCTTGATTATTTAGAATAATTCAATTCTAAACTTTGATAAGCCAAGCCTTTAAAGGTGTGGTTCCTTGATGATGATGTAATATTTTTGTGTGACCTTACTTTATATTTATGCACAATAAAAGAGTCTGCAAAACCTCTACGTGTGATCGGATCTTTAAATCGAATAACAGAACACACGCCTTCATAAACTAAAGGTGGAAGCACTTAATGTTGTCACTTGAGAGTAACAGATTGTGATAAGTTTTTCTTTTTTCAGCGGTGTTTGGTTAACTGCTTCACTAGTTTGATTGAAACAATGAGTCAGCCAGAGATGTTATCAGAGTTGAAATCTGTGACATGCCTCAGATGATTAATATATGTATTTTAAAATATTGAGGCTTGAAGGAATTGGACCAATTGGTGGAGTACATCTGGACTGCATTTAGATCGTGTTACCGCATGGTAAGGCAGTACATGCTGGGATGACAACAGACAGAAAGATGTTACACATAACATGTCCAAAAACCTCAATACAGGTGAAAACATTCTTAACCATTTATACTCTCAGGATATACTTGTTTTTTTGTAGAGTTCTTTATGCCAAGATGAAGAAACACAATCTGAAGAGGTTTGAGTGGAGGGAACGAGAGGAAACTCAAATCTGCTCTGTGCTTGATGACCTGTGATAACCTCTAGTAATTGCTTTTGCTCGCTGATGGGAACTGCTGCCTCGAACAGAAAAAACACAAACCTCACACATCTGGTAGGTTAGTGTTTAGACACTGTGTTTGACAAACTCCAGATTGCCTTTTTACCAGACGTCCAATGATAAATATGTCAGGTCTGTCCAAAAAGAATCTCTTCTGTAGTGGTATTAATTAAATAAATATACCTTGCTTAAAGAGGAAAAGAGACTGTTAGCAATTACACGCTGGATCCTGTGTCTGGAGCTATACATTGAGTTGTGAATACATAGAAATGTCTGACTTGGAATTAAATCTGTTTTCGAAAAGCAATTGTGTTTAAATTGTTCTTTTAGCTGTAGTTTTTTCTTGCCTCGTAACCCCACACCCATTGTCTCATATCAATAAACTGCTCGTGGACTCATCTGCAAGTGGTTTTAATCTACCACAAATGTGAAATCATGCCCTGAGAGAATGGACAAAATGTTTGTGCAGTAAGGGGGATAATAGTGTATATATTTTCTAGAAGTGACCTTTTGCCAGTAAAAATACAAAATGTGTTCATTTAGCCAAGATTCAATTAAAAAGATCAGTGCCATTACTTCCAGCTCATAAAATCGTGTCTCATCTTCTCTCCTATCATTTTAATGTAATGGATTTGTAATAATTGTGAAGGGTAGTAGGTAAGGTTTTAGTAGTGTGGATCCGGTACCTATAGTTAGAGCTTATTTCTCTGCGTTTGTTGGAAATTGTTGCTTCTCATCTTATGTGAGGCATTTTGATTCATCGCTATTCCGTTGCACACTTTTAGTGTCCCTTTCCTCAGTTTCTCTGTTTATGTTATTTACTGTAAATCTTGTCTCTAATATAACAGCACATACTCAAATATTTCTACATTGGCACAGCTGGGACATTTTTGCAAGGATATTGCTGCTACACTCTCATAAAACTGCATGTGTACAGGCTGCACGCTTTTTTTATTATCTCTTTCAGTCAGGAATAAATATATAGGATTTTGATTTTTGAATTCATTGAATGTTATATTCTTTATTCATTTAACTCCTCCATATACTGTAATCTCCTCTTGGTTTTGAAGTAAATCTTGAACTTCCTGAACTGTTCATCTTGACATTTATAGTGGTCAAAAGTCAACACACACAAGATATTTAAATTGTATGTGTCTCTTTTAACAACGACCAAAACGCATATTAATACCAAATATAAATAGGGCCTGATGGTCTAAGTGCTGGAGTAAGGCTTATGAGGGCAACATAGGAATACTTAAATTTAACAAGATATTTGCTTTCATCTGTATAAGGGAAAGGTTTGAGCAAAGCAGTTGTGAATGCAATAAGGGTGTGTCAGCGACCTCAGTATTGACAACTGCTTTATTGGCTTTAGATGGATTTATACTGTTGCTGGAATGGATTTTAAAATTGAGAATGTTGTGATTGAGGGCGCTGTTCAGAGAAACTTTGTTTATATCATTCCTGATGTCTTCCAGCATTGTGGTCATATGATTAGGAAAAACATGACGACTCAACATCTGCAACTTCATCAGGTCCATGTGAATAAGTAAAAATGATGTGCACACAACGGACTGGGTAAATGATTCATGGTAATGATCTCTCGTATAATTGATCAATGATGACTTTATGGAGGAACCATAGTGAAGTTTAAGAAATCAGGTATTATGGGATATATTATGGAACAAAATAATTTATGTGATACACCAAGACCTTGGTATTACCATGGTGCAGTGTCTAGGCTAATTAAAAAATGAGGCTTTTTTTGTAAGCTTACTTATAGGCTACATAAATAGTTTTGTAGGCATAAAGGATGATTTAGGTAAAACAATGACCATGGTCCATTTTGGCCACTTAGTGTGTTCCTCCTTAAGAGACCTTACATGTCATAATGTGCTGGGCAATTCCAGTGTTATGGACGTGACATAAAAATGCTCAGAGAATGAATTTCTTATGATTATATTGAACCATCTGTTTATATTTTACTGAACCCTTGTTGAGTCTAAACATCAAAAAACATGAGTCTATGAAAAAAATATATATATAAAAAAGGGAAATAAACATGCGTAATAGATGTGACAAAAAAAATGATGCGTTTTTTGGGAGATATTAAACTCTGTAGGATTTCCGTAAAATAAAATGCACAATCCTGAAGCCATAATACCCAATGAGTGGAGAAGTGATGCCTCTTTAAAGAACATAAAATAGTTACTTTATACACATTTTCATGTGTCCATTTATGAGAAATATGTAGCGTTATGGATGTTACAATCCTGGAAATTGCACTTACCTGCCTATGAAAAATCATGCACTAAAAATAAAACAAATACTTTACAAATTTGAAGAGAGATCTCACATGGGTATTTGAAGCACCAAATGTTAAAATATGTGCAGTTACCATTGTAAAAACCGCTGGAAAAACTAATTTTGTGTGTGCACATCAAGGCAAAAATGCAAGAATAAAAATAGACAGCAGATGGCAGCAGTGCTTCTGTGTTTCACATGCAATACAAAACCTCTTCATATCTTGCTGAATGAGTAGTTTCATATCAGACTCGTGATCTTATATAAGCAAACACCAGAGCTAACGTTAAATCCCCGCCATCAACAGTGAAATGTCTCGCATTATTAATATACATTTCTCCAGGTGTATTTCACGTATTGATTATAGATATCAGTTTAAGTTGGAGAAAACAGCCGAAGGGGAACTTAACCTTCTAAGTTAAAGGGATGCCCGCTAGCATTGCTATGTGTGTTGAAGTGAATGTTAAAATATACTAAGACTAAATGGACTTGCAGTCATTAGTATTAATAACAAAGTTGGCCAAGCAATACCATACAATGATGTCATCATCAGTGACTTTGCCTCCAGAAAAGCTAGCAAGGAACGATTTTGAGGTCATTGTTGTACAATTGTCATTGTTGAACCCTTGCTGTTCTTATGTTTGCTTTCATTATTTAAGTATCTATTTTTTTTAAACATTCTATTTTTGATTATATGAATGTTTGTCTATTTTGGTTTTATTGAAAAGACTGCACATTTCATTTACATTTTTTATTTGCACATTTGCAAATTCTTTATTTCTTGTTTTGTGACACTTTATATTCAGAAGTTTAAGAGTAAAGTATTTTATTTAAGTATCGTATTGAGTATTTTTATTTATTTATTTTGTATTAATATATAACCTCACTGTATTCATTTATAATGTAACATTATAGCGTGACATTTGTGTCAATAATCTTAAATCAGGTGACTCTGCGTGCTGGAAGTGGGCCCCCCAAATCAAATTCTGCTTAGGGCCCCCAAGAGGCTCGGGCCGGCACTGCTTGTTTATGTTTTGTCTGAAGTGGATTTAAATTCAATTATCCTTAGCCATCACACCCTTCTCAGATTGGTTTTAAGTGCATTTTATGGAAGTCATTCAGTTGATCCAGCATCATTTTTTCGCCATTAGCGTCTACAGCGTGTTGCCTTTCTGTAATGGCTATAGCTTCTTAAAACACGTGTATGTTGAATTTGTGGTAGTTTATTTATATTCTAACAACTATTCAAAAATGCAGACAGTAGGGCTTACACCTGCTTAAGATATGGTTTATTCCCCGTTCAGACCAAATCAAATGGTTAAATCCACAAGGTGATTGTTTAGACTGTTGGTCTAAAAAGTTTGTATAACAATGACGAGATGGCAGTCCATCTCAAAACCAGGGATATTAATTACAGCCAAAAAACTGCCAGTATTTTGGTCAGTCACTGTCTGGGTTGGCACGGCTGCCAAGCCTGTCAAAAACTCATGGCGGCGAGGAAGCGTCACAGCGGGAACGCGCAGCGCTGCCAGGGCACGGCGGCGGGAAAAGAAAATGGAGCCGCTTGCCCAACAGCGTGTGATCATAATGAGGAGGAAAATTCCCATTCTTGTTTCCAGATTAATGTAACAACAACAATGTGCTTTTGTCCAAATTTTTCCTCCTCCCACTTGTATTACTCAAAGCTTCCATTCCCCTTTTCGACCATCAGCGGTGCCTCGAGCGCAGTGCTGTCCTGCACTTTCTTACTTGGTTTAATAATCTCATGTGGGATTTTGCATAGACATCTATGCATGTTTTTCTGAGTTTCTGATTATTCATTAAGCCGAGGAAAATCGATTTTGGTTACCAAGCACCCAGTATCAGCTCTATGCAATGAGCCTCTTTATCTGTGTACATGAGGTCAATCTCAAGCTGTCTCTGTTGAATGCAGTGTAATGCTGATTTTAATTATTTTCATGCTATTCAAGTGAAATCATGCCTCCTCATTTCTGAATGCACCAATTGACAAGCACCAGGAGTGTGAATTAGCAGCTACTCGGGGAATACTGCCAGACATTACAAATGGTGAGTGCTAACTTCATTTAAAGGGTCATGAAATACAATCGCTGAAATGTCAAATATTGTTATTGCCTACTTGCTTTACTGTGTTGCAGGTGTGTGAGAGGCAAACGGGAATTAAAACGAAGAACATCTTTACTAGATCAGGTTTGGATATTTTATTATGCATTTACTTACTATCCTGTGGTCAGAGTCTCTTATGTTCTATGAAGCCTGCACTGGTTGTAAAGAATTGCTCACGGTCCTTTGGTCTTACAACTGAATTAAAAGCATGCATTAAAACTAGGCAGGCCTCCCTACCCCAGCTCATTACAATAACAAGGCCTTGATATGAAACCATAGTCTTGTTTATATGCTGTAATGTTGTGCACATGCCAAGACACCCTTGTTAGTGCTGCGAGCCCTGGACTGTCTGAATGAAGCAGGGCTGCCGCGATAGTTTAGGTAGATGTGTGCGTGTTTGTGCACCTCCTAGTTTGTTTATTTCCGTAAGCATTCTCTCCACAGTCCTAACCAAAGCTCCTCTGAGATATATTTTGAATGAGGAAAAAGACGCTGTCCTAGCCAATGATTTTAATCTGTGAAGAATTGACTGCATTCAACTTGGATAATTATTTTGCCATTTAAAATATATTTTTAGTGGACTTTTATAAGCTTGGCCTCATCAGATTCTAGTTAAAATTGATGTGTAGACACTGTCACAGTTTCCTAACTACATTTTTTTTAATTTGTATGTATAACCTTTGACATGGCCTGTTTATAATGTAATGCTTCATAATAATTCAAATGAGAATGCACACCACCTTGTTATGGCCCGAGGAGTGATTCAAAGGCTGTAGTTCATCTGACGCTTTAACTACATTTTTAGAGGATGTTTGTCTTCCTGTGCTTTTCTGTTCTATGCCAATATAAAACGAGACATAATTGCACACAGGACCATGACAATTGTTGAATGTATCTCAATCTGGCAATCGCTCATTGCCTCAGGATGGTAATGCTGTCCTTTACAGGTGCCACAGTTTAGAGTAATATGAAGCGGCCTCCCCACTCCTCTGCTCCTTTTTTCCCCAATGTAATTTATTTTTTCCACTTTGTTCTTTTTTCCTTTCCCTTGCTTTTGTTTCCTCTCATTGGATTTCACATCCAGTGTGGGACCTTTTCACAAACAGATGGTGTCACTCACACATCCAGTGCCCTCTTCACTCTGTAGGGGATTTACAGTAAAGTAGACCAGTTATGATTAAAGAAGACTCAGAGTCAGGAATGTAATTAATAGAATAAAATTTAGTGAAGAAAAATAGATTGTATAGTTTTGCCAGCAGAAGTCAGCTTCAGCACTCTCAAGGAGTTCCACAGGCGACCTGCCTTACATCCAAAATGCAGTAGTATTTAAGCTAACAGAGTCAACTACATCATTACTTGGAAAAGTTTTCGTGAAACAATACAATCACACATACACAAATTCCTCAAGGGTAGAGTGTGTGTTAACAGGAGATGTTTTTAAGTCCCTTTTCACAGTCACACTGACCTAGCAGGAAGAGAGAGTCTAAGCATTCATTAGAGACTTAAACCATGAATTATTCTCTACTTTCGGTATCAGAAAAGATTGGTGCAATCGTGCTTAAATCATAAATTTAAAATAAGATAATGCTGAATAATAATTGATTAATATAATAAAAGTATTTATATTTGAAGTAAGATGAAGCCACGGCACAGGTCCCTTCAACTCGCATATCAAATTAAATGTGTTGGGAACTTGGGATATTCAAGCCTCGCTCTTCAGCAGAAGGAGGAACCCTGCAAAAGTGACAGGTCATTTTACACCTCCCACTGATCTGGTGTCTCATGATGCTTTGATAAGCATTGTAAAATTCATGGGCAGGAAGAGAGATGACACAAAGTGACTTGCTCTGCAGGGTGTTTTTTGCCCTTTTTAGACGTTTCTGACCCTCTTCACAAAGAAAAAAATATCTCATCGCAGACAGTTATTGAAATACCTTTAATGGCAGGCATAATTCTGGACGTTCTTATCTTTGAACATTATAAGCTGTTTTCTTTAGTCATCTGTGCTGTCAGCTGTCCTCACTTTGTTCCTCTGAGACTATCTTTTTTTTCCAAAGCTGATTTGACAGCTTTCCATGCGGTACATTTCTGTGGATAGTCCTTTCATGCAGACCATAAAAGCCATTTCAATTGATGTAATATTTATCATCTGCTTTTAATACCTTCCTGCTCATTCTTATTTACCTTCTTCATCCTTACTTTGTAATAATAATCATAAACATGTTGGAAATGTGACAGGAGAGAATCCCAGATGTGATAACCTGGAGATGTTCTACTAGCGCAGCTCACAGCAGAAGCTTCTTGCCATTTCAGAGCTGTCACCAGTTATCAGCTCATGCTCTGACAGCTCCAGCTTGCTTTCCCTGTTGTTCTCCTCCTGGTTATGTCAATAAAACTCTTACTTGCTTTGAAATATAGCACTTCTATATGACATTCCAGGGAAGACAGAGGAATTTCATTTTATGATGTACTGCCATAGCTCCTGCTTTCAGTCTTAACCATAATGCTATACAAAAGAGTAATGAGGGAAAAAAATCAGTCACATCGATATAACTTCAGGTTTGCAAAAATTGTGTGCTGGGGATGAGTTATGTTTATGACATTTTCTAAACAATGTACGTTGGCCTAAGAAGGGCTGTTTCTTGGTAAAATTGTGTGCATGTGTGTTTAAGACAAAAACCCAAAAGAAAGGGTCAAATAGAAACACAAACGGAGAGAACCTAAGTAAACTATATATATGTAGGCTGTTTACAATAATAGCTCTGAGGTCCAGAGACAGGAAATGATGCCATTAGAAAGATCTCAGCAGAACAAATCACCATCTTTTAAAGATCTGCACTCTACCCATACTCATCTGATGTATGGAACAGTTTAAGCCTTAAACACATCTTTACTTAATCACCGCTTGAGTCATTACTGGTATTTTTTTGGCTTTAATTGAAATGATCCATTCGCCTGTATGGAGTGGTGGTATGTCAGCTTGAGCGCATTGAACCAGAGTGATGAAACCTTTGTATTAACTGCACATGCACACGGCTGTGACGATGGACAAGTCATTTGTCCACCCATTAAGTTAATGTGCTGTCCCAGTTCGGCCACATATCACTGAGGGTGCATAGGGGAGCTCTCGAAGGAGGTGGCTCTGCTGAATTCAAGCCAAGCTCATTCTCTTACCTTAACCCTGCCAGGCCATATTAAAGAAACGTCTGTGTAGCGTCGTGCGAAAGAACATTGCATTGCTAGCTAAGACTATAAAGCAATTGTTTGGTCACTGTAGCTTAAAACAAGGCCCCTTAAAACGGCCCTTCTTGGCTTGGGTTTCTCCCTTTCTCTCTATCTAACTTTTCCTCCCCAAATGTTTATGCCCAGTCTATGATTCTCACTATAGCTCATTTCTCACCTCCCTTGGGTGTGGATGCCATTAAGGGTTTGTCCAATATGATTTTTTTTCTGTTTCCATCAGTATTATTTCTTACAGCATTATTGTTGATTCTCATGATATGAAGCTTGAGTAACTCAATGCTTTCTGTCAAGGCATGCCAAGTGTGTGTTTTTCAATGGGGCAAAAACTCGTTAAGAAATGGGCTAAAACCTTTCTCTCTTTGAAATTATAAATATGTTGGTGGGAGTGTGTGTCCAGTGCAGAGCTCTTTTAATGGCCCACTGTTAAACTGACTCCTCGCAGTCTGCCCAGAAAAACATGTCCTGCAGTGAGAGAGAGGCTTCCCTGCACAACCATGGCTGATACACCCAGCTCTGGGTCAGAGGGGTCTATGTGACATCATCAGAACTGGACAGCTCAGCGCCAAGAGCTCAGCAGAACTTCATTCCTGATATAACCGCTGTTGTGTTTAAGGGATATTTCACCCTAAAAAGAAAACTCTTTTACCGTTTACTCACCGGCTTGTCATTTCAAACCTGTATGAAGAAATTTTGAAGAAAGTTGGTAACTGAACACTGCAGGCACCAATTCACTTCTATTGTGTGGACAAAAAACCAATGCAAGGGAATGGGGACCAGTTAACAATATTCTTCAAAAGTCTTTTTTGTTCTGCAGAAGAAAAGACAAGAGGGTGCAACGCCAGTGAAGCAACACTGACAGATCAACAATTCAGGTCGGCAACAGATGACATCACATATTTAAAGTAAATCAGAAGCATTGATGCTGACGCCCTGTGTGAATCCAGAGTTATAATAGTGATTGATATATTGAGCTGTACGATTTTGTGGGAAATTTAACATCAGTTGACTTTAACCCATATAAAAATATGTACATAAAGTAACCTGCAAATTCATATTTTTAAACAGAGATGGCGACAGAGATGAAAAGGTAAATAATTGCTATTTCAAAATTTTATTTTGCACAATGAGAAAAAATATTACAAATATGTATCCGTTTTGGCTTGGTTTCATTCTCTTTTAATTGAGTTTTAACAGTTAATTTAAAGAGTTAAGCTGCTGAATTGCATCCTATTGCACTCACAGCTGTAGGCTATATAAAGAAAAGACCAAAGCTGCAAATCCTTAAAAACGGATTTAACATTTTTTTTATATTATTATATTATTTAATTAACTCCCTGTCATCATATCATTCTAACACATTGTTTTTTGTTGTAAAGTAAAGTTCATAAGTGGTAAGACTTGGTCTAAATTGTTTAAGAGAGCTGAAGAGATCTCCTACACTAGTTAGGAGTAACAAGATGGCAGCAGAGAGAAGGAGGCTGCTCACTTTCCAACAACAAAAGAATGTTTTGGAATTATATGATGACAGGGAGTTGATAAAACGTTACAGGCTTTATCGTCAATGTATTGTTTTTGTTAACGACTTAGTCAGAAATTCAATAACTTCTCCCACTCTACAAAAACAATGCCTTAACTGCAGAAATGAAAGTAATAATGACTGATAATGGCGACAGGAAAAATTCAGCAACACACCAGTGATGACTTGGGGCCATCACAATCCACAGTTATCTAAAATACCACTGTTTCAGCCCTTACCACACCAGACATAGTAAGGCAGTTCATGGACTTTCCAACTGACCTTCAAACAATACAGCAAAAGCATTGCTCCAACTGTGAATGAGGAGACATACAGTGGCAAGAAAAAGTATGTGAACCTTTTGGAATTTCATGGTTTTATGAATAAATTTGTCATAAAATGAGATCTGATCTTAATCTAAGTCAAGGGTATTGACAAATAAAATGTGTCTAAAATAATAACACTTTTTTATCTTTCATGTCTTTATTGAGAACAACCAAAAAAAAATCACTGTGCTTGTTGAAAAAGTATGTGAACCCTTGAGTAAATGACCCCAAAAAGCTTATTGGAGTCAGGTTTTAGCACACCTGGAGTCTCGTTAAGAAAATAAGTTTGGAGGTGTGGACTACAGCTACTTTGACTGATAAAAAACCCCTCAAACTTTTGGAGTTTGCTCTGCACAAGAAGAACACGCTTATGTGAGCCATGCCTCGACAAAAAGAGCTTTCAGAGGATCTACGATCAAGAATTGTTGAGTTACATAAAGCTGGCAAGGGTTACAAAGTTATTTCAATGACTTTAGAAATTCACCAGTCTACAGTTAGGCAAACAATCTACAAATGGAGAAACGTTGGGACTGTTGCTACTCTACCAAGAAGTGGGCCCCCAGTCAAAATGACACCAAGAGCACAACGAAGACTCCTCAATGAGGTAAAGAAACAAAACCGAATGACAGCCAAAGATTTGAAGACATCATTGGAACTTGCAGTCTACAATACGTAAAACACTAAACACGCAGGGTATACACAGCAGGACACCACGAAGGAAGCCACTGCTTACTAAAGAGAACATTGCAGCACACCTGAAGTTTGTAAAAGAGCACATTGACACTCTACAGCGGTATTGGTAAAATGTTGTGTGGACTGATGAAACTAAGATTGAACTATGTAGAAAGGGCACGGCTTATCATCATGAAAACATCACCCTAACTGTAAAGTATGGTGAAGGAAACATCATGATTTGGGCCTGCTTTGCTGCATCTGGCCTGGGTCTGGCCAGCTTGGAATCATTGAGAGGAAGATGAATTCAAGTATATCAGACAATTTTTCAGGATAATGTGAATGTCTGTACGTCAGTTGAAACTGTGTAGAAGGTGGGTGATGTAACAGGACAACGACCCAAAACACCGGAGCATGTCCACAACAGAATGGCTTTAGAAAAACAAAATCTGCCCTTTGGAGTGGATAAGTCAGAGCCCAGACCTCAACCCAATAAAGATGCCATGAATTGACTTGTAGAGGGCCATACACATGAAATGTCCAAAGAATATGACCGGAGTTCTGCCAGGAAGAATGGGCTAAAATTCACCTGCATTGGTTTTGTGTCCATATACAACAAAAGTGAATGGGGGCCAGTGCTGTTCAGTTATCGGCTTTCTTCAAAATAGCTTCTTTGGTGTTCTGCGGAAGAAACAAAGTCTCAAAGATTTGAAATGACATGAGGTTGAATAAATGATGACAGAATTTTAATTTTAGGGTGAACCCTCGCTTTAATATTGATGACAAAAAGGTTTGGTGAAAGCTGTGGAATTTTACTTCTGTTTACTTTTTTCTGGCAGTTTTAGGTCTAGACCTTCATATTCTCCTATTGAATATGTGAACATGGGATTTTCAGTAATGGTCCATATATTAAATAAACTGTAGACATCTTATATATACATATGTGTAACAGACATCTTTATTTACCTGTTTGCCAGACAGCACCAGCATCCTGCCAGCTCGCCACCTTGAAGCATTCTCTTATTCCTTTTCAATAATACTGTTCTCGATTGTTAATTTCTCCATGCCAGCTACCACCCTCCAAGTAAAGTGCCAATGATGACACACAAAGATATGAATCATTAATCATTTCCCCTGGCAGAATCATGTGAAACACATAATGACATTATGTAATACTCTGAGTGAGCACTTTGTTTGGGGTTCATACTAAATGCCCAATATCTAGTGAGGGCTGCTTGCCAGCATTGAATGGAAACAGCAAGATATATATAGGTAATGATAGCACCATTAACATCATTGCACGTTTTAAAATTTTAAAAAACTTTGCATGTTATTCAGAAAATGTAATCAGTACTGTTTTCATCCAAATCTTGTTTAATTGTTGTGTATATAAATCATAGAGCCTTAAGAGCCAAAATGCAATTTTCATTCCAAAACCTCCAACTAAACATCCTTTCCTGCTGGCCAATTTTCACTGCTTTTCTTTAATAAAACAAGACTTTTTTCATTTGTTTGCGTATCGAGAAATAGCTTCCATCTGCTTGGCTGCAAATACACCCACCCTCTGTCATTTCCAGTGGATTGCATATTAGGACTTTGAGTGAATTCCACATGTTTGTATACCTCATTGGCTCCAATTTGTCACTGTGAACCGTTGCTGAATGAAATAGACTTTAAGCAGTGTTACATTTCATTACAGGATACTTGCTGATCATATGCACAACTTTTTTTCAGGACATAATAAAAGTAAAATAGGAATAGCATTTTTAATTTAACGGGAACTCCGCTATATGATCAAATATTTTATTTGTCTACTAAATAGGATGCGTGTATGATCTGAACCACATTTCCTTCAGATTGAGTCAATTGAGAACAAAGAAGAAATCGACACTTCACCACCTTGTATAATTTGCAGCCTGCGGGTAATCAGAGTTTACTTCCTCCAAAGCCTGTTTCTAGTGTTTGGATGTCCTTGGTCCAACTGCTTTTTTTGGTTGAGGCCTGGCTAGGTGCAACATGTCCTGAACAGTGTTTGTCTTCTCTTATCTTCCATCCTGCTGTCTATGGACTGTGGATGCATTCATCACTGCAACGCAGCCGTATTTACAAGCCGTCTCTCTCTTTATTAATCTCTCCCAGCTGCATATGTCTCTGTGCACACTAAACACCTCCAGGGGCAGCCGGCATCTCCAACATGTGGGCCGGAAACGGGCCTTTTAATCCAGTTAACCACAAATAAACCCTATTAAAGAAAGGAAAGAGTTCTGAAAGATAGATTTACAGGGAGCATTTTTTAATTGTGTTTACTGCTCTCGTTTTAAAGTTTTTATAGTGAAAGAAGACTCCAGCCCTTGTATGAGACCGGGACGTTTAAGGCTACTAACTAGCCCCTAATGATCAGTCAAAGCGGTTGGATGCCCTACGTGGACTGAAATAACAGTTTTCTCTTTAAGCAGAGTTGCATATAAGCTCCAGGCACTTTCACGTGAATTGATCCTTTGGGGCTCTGTTTCAGCGTTTAGCCCTTACCGGCGGAATACAGAATGTTACACCAAAGTCTGGAGATTCTTCTAATTTCTCGGCCTCTCCTGCACCGCACACTCTCCCCCACACTCTCCCCTACACCCCCCTTCGATCTCCTGCTCTCATCGTATGGCAAGAGTCCCATACTCACAATCAGCTCAGGCTCTTTGCTTGTTTTGCTGGGCTCCCCCACCTTCTTTTTTCCTTCCCTCTCTTCATTCCTTTCCCAGAAATGACACTGTCAGATTTTGAAACATCTCTTTCTCCGTTGGCACTTGCTTTGCGTTTCCTCTGTGTCTATCTGTTTCTCTTTTGGGAGGACCACACAGAGGGATGACATGCGTGAGGTTCGTCCGTACTGGGTGGCCTGAAAGCCTGGAAAACGTGGGGCGACCGGATCGGTCTTCAATCAGCACGAGAAGTAATGTGTGTGGACAGTGTAAAACCAGTCTCCTGGAGACCCCATTGAGAAAAAAGAAACCTGGGTAATTGCTGTGTGGTACTGTCTTTAGGGGATAGTTCTAAAGGCTCTCCAAACACCCCGTCTGATGCACCTCAAATGCATTAGTGACAGTGATGAGTCTTGCTCCTCTTCATCACATTATGCACTGGAAGGCCCTTCTGAATTGTCAGACCTCATGTTGATTCAGTCTCATCTCAGGGGACAGGAGGACCATTCTTATTCAAATGAAGGAGTTTTCACCCCCTGGGAGGCTTGTCAGTGATCTAGCTATTATTTTTTAAGCCCCAGTTCCACCAGTGTAAAAAAAACGACTAGATGGTTGTTACACAACTGCCACAGCGAGAACACGCAAGCACTCAGCAGTTACTGCAAGTCCTCACAAAGGTTGGAGGTTGGATGAATAGAATAAAACTGTTTCATGCAAATATGTCATTTTGTTGTCCGTTGCCATTGAAAAAACATTTATTTTGAGTGTGTATTTTGAGTAACAGATGTTTCTACAATACCAAGCAGTATGAGTGACAGTTATTCAATGAGTCTAGATTGATAGTTAATTGTTTCAAGTACAGATTGAACGATGGCTTTGTAAAAAAAGGAGTTACTGGCATAATCAGACCATATTAGATCATACTAAATTCTGTTTGTGTTCCCTCAATTATTATCACTTCCCCACGGAATTTGATTTGCCAAATAGTAAACATTTACAAGATTTATATCAAAGCGATGTTTGGAAAACAAACAACAGCATGTAAGCTTTGTTCTTCCTAAGAGAATGGTAGTGTTATTTTTAAATCCCTCACTTGTCCAAGTTACGTATGTTTGCCTGTGTTGACAGAATCATTATGGAAGTCTACATGGACCATCTGTTCATATTTCTTTGTCACTTCTGTGAATCTGTGAATTATTTGTTTATGGGAGTGTGTTCAAAGCTCTGAACTTTTGCATTAGGAGAGTATAAAAGCGTCTCAAGGTATGCTAACAAGACATATCTTGAAAAGTGTCACGAGCACGCAACAATATTGTCAAAACGACTAAAAACACATTATAATGAACACAAGCCAGTAGCTGGCCACGTATGTCAAAACGTATGTTGAGTAATACAAACATATTCCTATGCCGCATTGTTTTTTTTAAAACAACATCATAAATAAACGTTATTGGTTATGCACCCAAACTCCCTGTAGATGTTTTCTGATAACAAGCAAAAGAAATAAGTAGTAAATTACATTAGCTAGCGAGTTTAAAGTATGTCTCGCAAGTATTATTTCAGGATACAAGTAGAAGAACTGTTATTTGGTTAAACTTTAATGCGACAACGTTACACGACCCATTTCACTAATTGTTTATTTAATCAAATTAATATAGGCTACAATAAAATATAACAAATTGTTTATTTTATACAATTATTATACAATAAAAGATAATATAAATTAATATGAATATAAATATAAATAGTTATATTTTTAGCCACTAGTCAGACTGATCAACAAACACAAACTGAAAGTTAACTCCGGGTCAGGAACGTGCGTTCATGTGCATGACGACACCATTTTCACAGATTGGCGTTTTTGTTGTTTACAAAGAAACAGTATTGTTTTGAAAAACTTGCTCTTTAATACTTTTAAAAGTTTGTATTTTCAGGCCCACAACGCCATTGTCATGTAAACTATCAGTGCAAAAGTTTTTTGGCTAAAAAAGTTGTGTAAACGTCTCCTTAAACAGAACCAGGTTTGAGATCAGAGCTGCCATTATTCAATGTCAACTGAAGGATCTTCTTTGTTCTTAAACATTTGTTTTTCTGGAGTATCACTGCTCTCGATCCCCTTCCTCGAATGAAGATCCCCTATTGAAAACTTAGCTTTGGTACTCATTCATTTTCATTGATGGGAAAACGTTGGTAATGTTTTTTTGGGGATGAAAGAATGAAAAACACTGTCAAATCCAATTTCCTCAGCGTTGTTATACCACAGCTGTATGTTGAGGAGAATGGTACAGACAGCACAGCTGTGAATCATAAGACCTGAAAATATAAACTGTTTAGTAGTAAAATTCACTGCACTTTCTGGCAGGATTGTGCCATAACTTTCATATGAAATCATTTTAATCCCAAGGACAATCTGTTGGAGGAGGGAGGTTTTAATACCACTGTCTTCCTTGCGTAAGTGTGATGGATGTACGCCTGGCTGTTGAAACATTAAACAAGAGGTTTACATCCTGTGGTGTACGTTGAACGTCTGTAAGCCAGAGTAAAGCACCGGCCAAAAGATATTTAGGAAGTGAATGGAATTTGGTTAATTTCGGTTAAATGTTTGCAGGAATTTCAGCAAAGTCACTGTTGCACTCATGTTACACAAGTATCAGCTCTCCACTTGTTCCTCAATTTGAAGCCAAACATTTTTCAAATTTGTCCCAGGAAAAAATCAGGCCACCTATCAATGACAAGATCTGAAGACTGGTGCCAAAAGTGAGCTCAGCTATTCATTTTCAACATGTAATATCTCTGGTCAGGATTAAAGATGATGTTTCTAGGCCTTTTAATTGACATTTGTGATCCTTTATTCATACATTTTCCCACATATGTTTAACAGGAGGTCTGACTTTTTGCGACACAGGGTGGGGGTTCAAATTTTTTCCATAATAGCCACATTTGCTTTCATAGAGAGACTCAAAGCTCAATTATTGGGCTTACAAACAGCTTTGCAAGTCTGATGTGCTCTGCAGGGAGATCAGGTTGCCCGTAGAGCACCAAACAAACACGTTTGTGTCCTATTGTAGGCTGAGTCATGGGATTGCTGGGATATAATCTGGAGGAGACACGCAGGAAATGAGCCGATGCTCTCATGCCCCAAAAAGCAAAATGACCGAAGCCAGTTCCTTTCCAACATAGGGTGTCTTCAAAGAGAACTGCAAAGTGATTATGACTCAAAATCAACATTTGTGTTCTCTTCTGGTAATTCCTCTCATCACACAGCTGTAATATTGAAAGAATGCAGGTGTAAAGACAGCTTTGTTTGGGATCGCGTCAAGCCCAGCACTTGACAGCTGGACTGCCCCTGATCCCCACCCTAATACTTATGCTCAATTATCACAACTTCATTTAATTGGCCCAATAAAACAATCCAGCTGCATAAACATGTAACAGAGGGTGTGAGATTTAGAACAGGGATTTCTCCCTTGCCATGGATACGGCCGTCTGCCAACGCAAATGAATCATTTCACACTGCGACGTAGCAGTATAAAGGTGGCCGAAATAGAGGCACCTTGCTGGGACAACGTGTTGCTTTCTTATGCATCCATCACAGTAAACGACCCTCTTCCCAAATGGCTGCCACATAGACTTTGTGCTGCCCCATTTGTGGTGCTTTCAAGGGACATTGCGCTGTTGATCTGCCCTTTTGGGGTGTGAGGACGGGGGCTTAGCGTTGAGGTGAAATGGGGGAGGGAAGCCGTGACATAGAGTTATACCACGAACTGCCCATTTCAATAGCTGTGAAGAAAAAGATTTGCTGATCTTAACATTTCTTTCTTTACTAAGGATGCTGTGAAGCATTTAACATAATGTTACAATAGCGATCCTTTCCTTACATACATAATGTAAATAAGAAAGATTATTCTGTTATTACAAAGATTTTATTTTGCAATGCAGTGCATCACAGATCTTTATACACGTCTCACAGG
This sequence comes from Triplophysa bombifrons, assembly GCA_029783895.1. Classification (NCBI taxonomy): domain Eukaryota; kingdom Metazoa; phylum Chordata; class Actinopteri; order Cypriniformes; family Nemacheilidae; genus Triplophysa; species Triplophysa bombifrons. Next base: position 20,955,400 of record CM056448.1, read on the forward strand.
GTTCAGACGAATCTCTGCCTCTTGAGATGTGCAATTGGATGAATTGGACATATTTCTCTGTTCTGCTCAATGTCTCTCAAAACTCTATGCTGTGAGTGTTGTATGTTCTGACACGTGTAGCGGCTCTCTCTTTCTCCCAACGGACTGACCCACCAGCCATCCAATCATAGCCGATTACTTTTAAAACTAACCAGAAAGCTTGTTTCCAGCCTTAGCTGACTGGAAACAATTCTCCATACTGCAGGCATGATATGGGTTCTCTCATGGACTTTGCGATTAGCATAAGGGTGAGAGCTGTAGTTGAAATGAAGCAGAGTTCAATCCTCTTGGGTTTAGAAGGTATTTTTACAGGCGCATGTGCATTTTATGTTTATAAAAAATACCATTTATAGAAATTGCTGAGGTTTTATTTTAAGCTGCAGTCTACAACTTTGCCTCAATCGTTATGTATAGTTGTGCTACAGAAGCGATCTGTCATTGTACATTGATGTGACAGTAGAGACATCATACATTCTACTCAACCTCAAGTAGTTACAAATCTGTATACATTTCTTTGTTAAAAGTTTTTGTTTTTTCTTTTAAAATATTTGCAAGAATGTATGTAATCAAAATTGTATTGGGCACAAGAATTACTACAAGAACTTGACTACTATAGTAGAAAATTGCAAATTTAAGTAAAAAATGGTACCTCTGGTATTCAATGGTGCCCTAGAACTGTGTAGTTTCTCACATTTCTTGAATTTTTTTAATGTGCTTTCAACAAAAAAGACATTTAGACAAGTTTACAACAACATGATGGTGAGTAAATGATGGCAAAATTTATATTTTTGGGGGAACTATTACTTTACACAAAGGAGAACAAATGCATATTATAAATCATTATTATAAACTTACTGTTGTGAAAAGGGTTAAAATAAGGTGACACTTTCAAACACAAATTTTTAATGTTCTTGCTATAATAATATTTTATTTTTTATTTTTAACTTAACAAAGTTATGAATTGCTGCCTTAATTGAAAAGGCAGTGATTTATGTCTGGTTGGACCTGTGCAGGACAATCTCAGCTCAGTTGTTTTTAAACCATACCTTTTAAATGTGATATTGTCTCTCAAAGACAAGCCTATCTTTTAGACTTGAAGTGAGAATGCATTTACATTTACATTTACATTTATGCATTTGGCAGACGCTTTTATCCAAAGCGACTTACATTGAATTATCCTACACACTTATACGTAGGTATTTGCAATCCCCTGGGATCGAACCCACAACCTTGCGTTGTTCATGCTGTGCTCTTACCACTGAGCTACAGGAAAGCAAAGAATGCAACAAAGGAAAAATAAAAATTAGCTTGAGAAACGGTCTGATGATGAGAGAAAATGCTTGGTATGGCAGTTTAAACAACGTGGAACACTGGCCTAGCATAATTCACTTTGAAATCATTTTCATCATTCTGAGGAAAAATAATTATTTACGACCCTGGTGGTGATGCAGGAATAGGTTCAAACCCATTTCCATCTGTGTCCAATCCCAGCTAATGTTATCATCACCTGTTTCCGTATGCTTGAACATCTGGATCACATTAAAAAAGCACACACACACACAAGGTGCATTTTTCATGTGTGTGTGTGCATGTATTGGCATGAACTTTCACATTTGGCTTGCTTTTTTTAAATAAGCTGAAACAACATATTAAGATCTGAGAACACAATGAAAAGTACTGATTTAAAAAGGCAGTACAAAGTAATTATCAAGAAACCAGACTCCTTGGGGATTCAAAATGATATTTTAGAAGCTTGCCTAGAAGGTGTGAATCGAAGTCTGGATGCAACAAAATTACTAAAAAATAAACCATGATTGTTATTGATATGCTTGTTTCAAGTGATCATAAACGTTTTAAGTCTTTGCAATTCAATGTATTTTGCTCACAAAAATGCAGCGTTTGTTTTCCATGTGAGATTTCACAAGCTACTAGTAATTCATAAAAATTTACAAAATCTCATAAATGTGCCTAAACAAACAAAATACGCTAGCCATTGATTGGACAGAGAACCACTTATTAAAACATCTGTTTCCTGATTTTAAAGGGGCAAAGCAGGTGCCCTAACTGACAGTGTAGTTTTAGTCTAAAATATGCCTTTGGGACCACAACACAGCTGCATCACATTTTTAACAATGGTACATCGATTGCCAAGAGTTTGGGAAGTACTCTGTTAGGAAATCTTTTCTCTCCATAACAGACTGGAATCTCTCTATCCATTCTTGTTCCTCCCATGAACGGCAGCTGTGCAGCTGGTTCGAGCTGGGAACTGAGCGCGTCGTGTCTGTGGTCAAGAGGGACGTCAGCCCTGCCCTCCCATGTGCATGTAAGGAAGCTATAATGTCATGCGATTGGGGCCATATTATTGTTGTATGAGACTTGCAGAGTGATGTCAGAGGAAAGAGGAAACTAGCTAACTCCCAACGAAAGGCGCAGAGGTCTGAGTGAAGTTGGCTCATGTCCAACATGCTCGAAGTATTTTTTTTTTTTGTCTTGATAATCTTGAAATGCAGGTGTTGAAATCTCAGAACTACTAGAATTGATTTTACCTGCAAGGGTAAATTATGTGTTTTTTTCCTTTTATTGTGTCTTTTTCCGTGAATTTTTGTGTATGTTCTTCGGTTTGGCATAAGAACAAAAATGTTGTCAGTCTTATAACAACACGGACGTACAGTGAGTTACATAATTGAGTATAGAAGAATAAAAAAGAATGTTCAAAGCATTGGAGGAGGATTAAATTAGTTGTTAATATTCAGAATCAGCCATTTTAAAATTGTTGACTTATTTCATTTATGAGATCTCCAGAGAAGACACATGTGACCTTACTGAGGTCTAAAAATGTTCTAAAAGCAAAATGCTGATGCAAGTTTCAGTTTGGACTGAGCCTTCATATGTGACCCTGTACAACAAAACCAGTCTTATTTTTGTCAAATTTTTGATTTATATATCATCTGAAAGCTGAATAAATAAATTTTGATTGATGGTTTATTAGGATAAAACAATATTTGGCCGAGATACAAGTATTTAAAACTTTGTTATCTGGGGGTGCAAATTAAATCGCCTTTGAAGTTGTTTATAAGAGGTGCTATAGCAGGCCGTTGCTAAGAAGAAACCATTTTTTTTGACGCTCTCTATTGGTTTACCACTGTAATGACGTTGTGGAGTGTAGATGAACCCGAAAGCTTTTCATAGATACCAAACTTGAGTGGGGAATTCCCAAATAGCAGACATCAGCGAGTGAAGTTTATAGAGGTGTTTGCAGCCATACCGTTAGCGATTTTGCTGCATCCACTCACAAAAATAACGTTTTGATACATTTATGGTATAGGAAATTGACAAAATATCTTCATGGAAAATGCTCTTTACTTAATCTCAGATTGATTTTTGGCATAAAAAATAAATGGATAATTTTGACCGGTACAATGTTATGTTGGCTATTAGTCCAAATATTCCTGTACTCCAGGGTCACATATTCGATTCTTTCTGTGAAATTGAAAAGAAATATTGATTATGTCTATATTTGAACGGCCACACACTCACTGGCCTGTGATGATAATAACCGTAATCTCTCAGATTGAGCAGAATGAGAGTAGTGTCTCCCTCTGGAGGGGGAGCATGTTAAAGAGGTCATTCTGCAGCTCCCACCAGCTGACATTTCTCTACTTATCTTGATGAAGACAAGAAGACATTAATCTAGGGTGCAATCCCATTTAAAATGGCTCCATTTATAAATGTGACACATTAGTTTTAATAACATTTGGGAAACTATGGAAAATCCATCCATATTTAGAGATGATTCACACGCCAGTGACTATTTAAGAGACAATTGACAAATGTTTAATCAATCCTCTAGTTCAGTGGATGGGAAGGTTGTATTTATGTATCCAAGGATAAATCCTCTTAAAGTGCACAGGCTAATGATCACTGAACGATACTTATCAGACTCCATAAGTGCTTTGTCTAATAAATGTGTTACTCTGAGGAGAGATATCGAAATGCCGATCATGATGGATGTAACATCGCCATTGAACCTTGGGCAGAGTCCAAAATAGTTGGTCAGTGGATCACCGTTATCAATGGGAACATTTTGAAAGAAAAAAAAACATATTTTAACTCCGTGTGACCAGCATATAAAACGGGTGTGTGAAAGGGTCATTTTAATTTACTACACACTACCAGGTGGAACTAAATATTAAGAAATAAACCCAAAAAAATGTCAAAAATGAAAACAAAAATCTCTACATAGCAAATGTTCGCAAAATGCTGAAATATTGTAACTTTTTGATATTTTCCTTGTGAGGCACTTTTTGAGACTTGTAAATACAATCTGACAGACCCCTGAGGAGTGAAGGATCAATGACACCTTTGTGCAAAAGTGAAAGCAATTAGTACTTGTAAGGGTCTCTGTCAGAATCCTTCATCAGCCAGGCTGGATTGGTTCACACTTGTTGAAAATCTTCAGCAAATTTGAGTTGAATTTAAGTGTTGGTTTCTTTGTCGTAATGCTAAACAATAAGGAAATGTCCCATCAACGCATATGGAACTGAGTGAAAATAATTATAAACAGTTTGGACTGATGTGAACTCTGCTGTCAACCACTGCAGGAAAGTGATCGTTTAATGCAGCTATCCATTTCAAAACTCTGCACTGTCCTTTCAGTTCTTCCAGACAAGTGCTGTGTAATGCGGCCAATTCTTATCATCATTCTTGTTGAACTGACTAAAGATATAAATTAGAAGGCGGCTGCTGGGAAAGTCCAAAGTGTCTGTTTCTTTGGGAATGCAACTTCATTAGTTTCACTACTGGGTGCTTCTTTTTATCTCATATCTGAAGAGCTTTTACCAAACATCTTACAAACTCTGAGTCAGCCTCTTGTCAAATCCCAGTCTGATTACTCATTTATCTGAAAACTCAGGCCCACTCATCTGAAACAACCTAAGAAGAACTAAAATGAATCTGACGAAAGGGAAGCAATTATTTTTGTAAGAGCAAGTGTATACATTTATCTTTTACTAATCTTTGTTTCATTGTTATAGCCGGTCTCATCATAATACTTGACTCATACCCTTCTGCTTTCTGAAAAATAAATTCAAGAGTGAACTTTGAATAAAACAATTTAATGACAAACTCATTCTATTATATCTCATAACTTTTATATTCATAGTACATAATTCTTTAAACCTGACATTAAATGGGCATCATTGAGGAATCATTTGTCAAAAATGCAAACCACAGATTTTTTTATGGAAATCCTTTTCGTTTACATGGCTTTTACGAAAATCTGATATATAAACACATACATATAGTTTATATAAGTGAAAATACATGCATTTTTATATATATACTAAAATACTACACACGTTACATTTATGTGCTGCATAAATGCAGATGTGCAATTTTGTTGTATTTTGTACCTTATTCTGCATACATGTACAAGTATGTGACATACATATACAAAACACACATGTATTTCCATTGTCAGATTTCTATAAGGGTTGTCAAGACATTGACAAAGTTATACATTATAACAGCAATAAGACAATAAAAATATTTGAAAAAATCAATTTATAGAATTAATACACATTTTAAGAAACAATCTTTTCAGAGATAGAAAGCTTCAGTGGTCTTAGTAAAAACTAATATGCCTACTAGAAATCTACCCAGTGGAGAGGCAAGCTATTTATGAGATTAAGGTTGACATCTCTCCCTGCTCGAAGATAACGGAGCTCCTTTAGCAACGCGGTGTGTTAAAACACACTTTGTGCAGGAGTCATCAGAGAGAGCGTAGTCTGTTAGTTTCTGCACGTTGCCAGTGCAGTGGTCAAGGGAGCAGCCTTCCTTCACCGTGACTCCGAGTGCTTTAGTATGGTTAGTGGAGCCGGCGAAAAGAGGCCACAGCTGGAATGGGTGTGGGCTGTTAATGGCGACAGTGGACATGAAAACTGCTAGTGGACACTGGAGACTGAGCTAATGGAGATGGCTGGGTAGTCCGTGATTACAGCCCATGAGGATGCAGAAGAAGAGGCACTCCAATGCAGAAGTGATGGGTGGTTACTGTGTGGTGTTTACCACTATAGTGAACCAAAGGATAATGGCTAGTGGTTAACCTCAGAGAAGGCCTTCTCTTTGCTAGGAACGTAAATGTTTGTGCTTTAAGAGTTCTTCTCTGACAGCTTCATCGTAATGGTTTTCAGCTCTGTGTACTCTTTTAGTCCGTACTCCCCCCTGGAAATGTATGAAAACCATTTTAGGAAAATAATGCTAGTGTAAACAGGATTTTATAGAAAACGTGATAAGTACTTACAGTTCTCGACCGTTCCCAGACATTTTGAATCCTCCAAAAGGACACTGGCAGCTCAGAGCATTATAACAGTTAATCCTGCACACAAAAACACATTTGAGTACATTTTATAACGTGACAGTTTGTGGAGTATTGAAATGAGGCAACATGAACAGCTAGTAAGCTTGTAGCATTTGAAAAGTAAGACAGGACCTTTTCTTATTTTCAGGAGTCTATTATTTTTGTAAAACAGTACAGGAATCCATACTATATTGTGAATATAATCACTGCCAAAGGATTGTATTAGACACGATGCAATACGGACATCCTGCAACTCCATCAGAAGTGACAATATTCAGAATATGCTCACAGCCTTAAAACTGTTTTTATAAAACGGTTACAGAATAAAAAAAGTAAGTACAATAATGTGCATAGAAAACATTGTCCTTTAAACGTATAGTAGTGGCTTGGGTAGATCGCAGCTGTGTTTTATCATAATGCATAATAGTAATAATGATGTTTCAATAATAATTTACAATGTGAAATATAGCTTACCAGACAGTGCCAGCCTGCACAGCCGCAGAGACAGTCATGGCCTTGTTGAGGTCTTTGGTGAAGACAGCTGCTGCCAGACCATAATCTGAGTTGTTGGCTCTCTCAATCACTTCTTCAATTGTCTTAAACTTCAAAATCTGCTGAACTGGCCCAAATATCTATTGAAAGTGCAAGATGATTTTGTTTTAATAACTGGATTATGCGTAAACATTTTTTAAAGAAAATTTCCTTCAAGACTATGTTACATTCACTGTCATATTATCGCTTCCCAAATTCTATTGTGACACAGAACTGCACAATTGTTATGCAAAACCCAGTAACTCTGGTTTAGTGGTCGTGGTTGTTGAGCAACTCAATGATGCTTTTACAGAACGTTTCAAACAACACAAGTGGGTTTACCTCCTCTCTGGCGATGCGCATATGGTCCTGTACATCAGAGAAGACTGTGGGCTCCAAATAGAAGCCTTTAGTTGACAGTGCTTTGCCACCACACTCCAGTTTAGCTCCTTCTGCAATGCCACTCTGAATCAGCTCTAGCACACGGTTCTGTTGCTCCGCACTGATCTAGAACAGCCAAACAGAGAAGATTATATGCTAAACATTACAGGCATCAGACTTTTAATAATGTTTTACCTAGGGATGCACAATTAATTATCGACCATATCATTATCGGTCGATAAATGATCATTTTTAATGGTATCGGCACATAATAAAATTTAGGATGATATATTATAGTCTATATATTATGAATAATTTCCTCTTTATTTAGCTGCACCCTGCTCACAGTTAAAATACAGTACAGTACTATCTTTCTGTCATGATCATTCACTTACTGCAATAAGCAAAACATTGTTGATGAAGGTAGAGTATGTAGATACAGTAATTATGAATGTGTAAATTTTAGGAACAAAAGCATATTATTTGAATCAGACTGCTGTCTGAATGCTTCCTGTCTTGAGATCTGTTAGACATGTGCCTATTAATAACATTTTTCTCGGTTGCTCTGGAAGAACATCTTTTATTTGTTTATTAAATAAAAAATATACAAGAAAAGTTTGAAGGTTAAAGAATCGTTAACTAGTGTCAAGTAGGCTTGGTACATGATTTTCAGGGAAAAAAGAGAACTATTGGTTACCTTGTTTTCTGTACAGTACTGTACTGTACAGTATATCGGCCATATATCGGTGATCGGCTTCATATGTTAAAGAATAATCGGTTATCGTTATTTACATATCGGTGTATCCCTAGTTTTACATCATTTGTGAACCTTCAAAATATGTCAATATGTAATATTCCAAGGTACCTGAGGTCCCTGCTCGGTGGTTGGGTCAAGAGGATTTCCCACTGTCCTTCTCTTAGCTCTCTCTATACTCCTGCGCACAAACTCATCATAAATGAGCTCCTCCACAAAGATACGGGAGCCAGCCGTGCAGCATTGACCGTTATTAAAAAACACACCCTGATGGGCCTGCTCGACCGCCAGGTCCACTAAAAGAGAGAGAGAGAGATACCACCTTATTAAACATCTGCCAGCATTATTGATGACAGGTGTGAATCACCTGGATTAAACACAACAGGCAATCATTCAAAATGTATTTAACCGTATTTAATCACAGTCCAAAACAACAGGTGATAGATAAATCACACGTCCCTCCGAATAATTTATTATTACTCTCGGAGCCATACGATTATAGTTAAGCACTTGTGCTCTGATGTGTCTGTGCTTACGCATACACGCATGTGTGCATGTACATCTGTGTGGGATATTGGACACCTGGGAAAAAAGATGGACTGCCAGGCTGTGGGATTTGAAGGGTTAATGGAGCAGCCAGATTTACGGTTGTGGTCTGATGCGTCCGCAGCTGATTTACGGGGGCCATGCTCACGGCTGCTGAAAGCATTTGAAAGCGCTAACTTACGCCCTGCTTTGGCGAGCTAATTAAAGACACCATTCAACCGGTGAAAATCATGGCTTTAGGCTTGTCCAAAATGTAACATCTTTGTCTAGACATGGCAAAACAGATCTCTGAAGATCCCTTTCTTTGATGTCATCAACATCAAGTGACAGAGAAGGTCTCTGGAGCAGCACCTGTGCACAAACTGTTGCAGCGGGACAACAGGAGGGCAGCCATAAAACGGGGTCTGAATACTTACAATCAGCATCTGCAAAAATGATGTTGGGACTCTTTCCCCCCAGCTCTAGCGTGACTCTCTTCAGATTGGTCTTTCCCGCTGCTTCTTGGATCAGCTTGCCTACCTGTGGAGAGAGAGGAGAGCAGCTTTAATCACTGAACAACACCGAGGAACCTCACTAGATCTCAACATCAGTGGGATGCTGCCATTAATAAATCTTGCACTCCTCCAACGAGGCGACCGCAACCACCACCAGGCCTCTGAGCTTCACATCTTAAATATCTATTAGCGCTGTTGATGGAGGCCAGAAGAATGGAATGCCCCGGTTCCCGTATCTGCTGGTTAATCGAGAACAGGAAGAGCTGTGACCGCACGTTTGTATAAGATGCTCAACACTGTTTGGAACCATAGGAATAACAGTGAAACAAGACCCTTAAAATGCATTTATTGGCCTTGTAACGGCATAAATGAAAGCACGTGTATATGTGTGCAACATGCAATGAAAAAGATTATTGGTCTGCTTATGTTTTCACTCAGCACTAGAAAAAAACTGTAGTCTACCGTTTCATAATTATAAGTCAGTTGCAGCTCTTTCCTGACATGGTTTACATCCAAAGTCAATTTCACACGTCTCTTCACTAAAGTTTTACATTAGTTGAGGACATGAGTGCTGGCTGTTCAGGTCCATGTAAGCGCTGCGGATTCTGCACAGCTGCCGGGCCATGGAAAGAACATTATGCTCACTTCAAACTATTCTTTTCAAACTGTGTCTATGAGAAAGACCCTCGCGCTCTTTACAGCCAGTTTAGCGCTAACAAGCTGTCGAGCAGCAATCATAAACATAAACAAACATTTGTGCATTGTTACATTTTTCCAGAGAACATTTTTCTGTTTTCCAACAGATAGCAGAAAGAGAGGAGAGGGAAATGAGAGAAAGAAAACAAGCCCTCTCATTCCCACCCAAACCCTCACAAAGTGGGAAAAAAATGACTTTGCTCTTCTCACGAACTGTTAAGTGTCTCTCAGATACTATCTGTGTATTCATTATCCTACTGGAACATAATAGTAATAATCCTTTAATGCTGCAATTCATAACTTTTTAAAATTAAAAACGAACATCAAAAAGTTGAGTAAGTACATAAAAACAATGTTCAAAATTGTCTCCTTATAGACGGTTTAAGTGTATTAACATCCAGAACTTAACTTCCGTCAGACCTCCAAAAATAATTAAAAACTGTGCAGTAGTTTAAATTCAATTGAATACAATTAATATACAAGAATGGCTTAACCTGAAGCATTTTTCAAGTCAAAGACCATTTTTATAATTACATGCGTTGCCGTGGATGTTTTATATGCAAACTCTACGATCAAACTTAATAAATGGAAGTTAACTTCGGCTTGTGCGTGCGTCCGATGAAACAACATTCGCAAAAGTAAGCATATAGCAATGCTTTTTTATTTGAACTGTTGATTCATATTTTGTGGGAAATGTCATTGAGCAGGTATTATGATATTCCCAAATCCTTCAGTCCCTTATAGAGATGCTCGACTGTCCCCCTCACCTCTGACCCAGCCCTCCCTTACGAACACACATCTGCAGTGACTCAGAGTCTGTGTATGTACACGCTCGCACAGCGTGAGAGACCTCTGCTGCCTAATCATGTCCAGATCAGATCAGTGATGCTGCAGGCGGCCGTGCGGTCACTGCCAGCAAAGAGGAAGGGCGAGAGAGTGGGGTGTGAAGAGCTTCCTGAGAAAGTCGAGTCACACAGTGGAAGTGTGGGTGAAAGCGTGTGGGCCGAGTGATGTCACGTTCATGTGAGGATTTGTGTGGCCTGTAATGCTTTCTTTCTTAGGCTTGGTCATCACATTCTTGTTTTATCAATAAAATTTTGATTCGCAAGAAAGAAACGGTCATCGCAGCCACCAGACCAGCTGAGAGCGTTTTTTCACTCACAAAAACGAAACATGTGTTGCAGTTCAAAGAATGCTTTTCAAGGGTGCACGTTTGGTTTGTTTGCTGTGGAAACAATGCTTGTGTTTGTACTCTTATCATTGAGAGAACTGTGGTATCTACACACACCCACACACTTCCGCACAACTATATTCATACGCATACTTCTCAATGCTTCTTTAAAAATGACGATAAAAAACTTTTTCAAACCAGTGTTTATACCTAATATATCTACATATCCTGAAATATTTAGATTTATGAGATGCTGTAATGAATAAAGATCTTAAAGGGGGCTTACCAACGAAGCAAGTGTAGCTAGAAATAAACGTTGTTTAACATAAAGCTGAGTTATGTAGTTCTCAGCGAGACCCGTTTCAAGAGGCACATTCGAGGTACACTATGCCTAACATGGTGTGCCCATTCTCAACCTCTAAATTTCTATTAAATCTAAACAGTTTGCTTCAAAGAGTTGTTTTTCCTCCAGGGTCACAGTGTAACTGTCAAACGTGTTGAGCTGAATCAGACAAGTAGTCATTATTCAGTATATACAGGACACTTGTAAACTTATTTGCGTTTGAGGGTACCCAGATGTCTCATGAGGTGGGAACTCGACTGGCATGACATTTACAGTATATATTGACAGGCACGATGCACATTTTGGCCCACCTGTGGCTTAACATCTCACTCTCACATTCGTTGAAAACCTGTTTATTAGAAATTATTTTGGAAAGCCAGGTGGTCCGCTAAGCAGTGCCTTATGTGACAGCCCGCATACAGCCCCCCCCCCCTACTAATGCTACATGGCTTTCTTAAGTCCACAACTGGTGCTCATGATCGCACTGGTCACATCAGAGGAAATTAGTGAACAGGGTGTGATTCTTACATTTGTCCGATAGGAAAATTACCTCAGTCGATCCTGTGAACGCCACTTTGTCTATGCCCATGTGTGAAGAGATCGCAGCTCCCGCAGTTGGCCCGTAGCCCGGCAAAATATTGACGACTCCTGGTGGAAACCCAGCCTGTCAAAACAGTATGAAAGGAAAAAGATTTAGACGAGACTCGAGCCAAGAACACCACAGGCCGCAGAGGGGGAATCCAGACCCACCCCGACCTCCCTACGGGCCTTGTGGAATAGAGGATGGACTGAACATCAAAAGAGGAAGAGAAGAAAATAGGCCGCCTAATCCCACAGAAGAGAGGGAGAGACAGAACAACAAAGGTTTGGGTGCAACGCAAAGAATTACAGAAAATGTGAGTAAGGAATTATGACACATCTCTTATTTGCATGAATGTTTCACCACTCTGATCATTTTACTACGGTCTCTTGAATGCGGTGTGCTCGGGATATAGATTATCCAAAATATGTCACAAGTCAGTATGATTTATTCTTTTGATGGTATTTTAGTCGTATCGTGTGCGTGTGAACGTCATGGTGGTTTTGCTGTACCTCTTTGATCAGGGCTCCGAGGTAGAGGCAGGTGAGAGGGGTCTGCTCAGCAGGTTTAAGGACAACAGTGTTTCCGCAGCTCAGCGCCGGCCCCAATTTCCATGCTGTCATCACCAGGGGGAAGTTCCACTGTACAGACATAGGTCAGGAACTTACTGTTGGAGCTCGTCTGAATAACCACATATCTTTGTTTCTGGAGAACATAATTCCTTCGCTTATAATTTCAGACTCCTGCACACTCCTTCGCAAGCAGAATGTTTCAATAGTAGAGTTACGCAATCTTCTGAATCACCTCGGCCTTGTAACTTTGAACCTGACATGTGCTTCTATAATGGCTGATGACCTGCTAAACTTAAACTATTTCAATTTAAGTTAGATAAAGTTGTGATGGATATTTAGTGAGTACTGTTGAAACATATGATTTCTTGTGTTCTTCCTACGACACAGACGTCTGGAGTTTCAAAATCTTTACTTCTTTGATTAATCTTTACTGAGCTCCTCAACTTGTGAGCTGTGCACCTCTCCCTTCTTCAGTTCTATTTCTGTCTATCAACTGCATCCCCCGCCCCGCATTTCTCTCTCATTATTTCTCTTTCTTTATCTGTTCCTTTTCTCACTCTCCGCTCTCTTTGGCATTGGCCATGACCTCCTTCCGTCATCTTGTCTGTAGCCAATCATACAGTGACAGATAAGAACATCAAACGCAGTAACCTGTCCAACCGTATTTCAAAGACACCATAAACTGCCTCGACACATGCAGTGAAATTTCTTATTGAATATTTTTAAATGGCAGTTTTCCTCGTTTTTAAATAGCTTTAAAATAGCAGTCCCGTTTACTTTATGTCACAGCCACTGACCTGATTTTCCTATTTGCCACTACCACTCATTTCTATGTGGCATTTAATTGCACAAAATAAATACATTTTCCTAAATTCATTAAAATACCTCACTTTTTGTTCAACAGAACAAAAGATAAACAATAATCTTAAAAATATATTTCTTTGTGTTTAGCACAGCAAATAAATTTTTACAGATTTGAAACAACACCAACATTTTTGGGTGAACTAGCCCTTTAGGAAACAGGGTAAAAAAAACAGGCCACCCAGTCTCAAAGCCCTTTTTTAAAACCCCCTCAATGTTTCAAAAAACACTATCAGGAACTGTGGGCGTTGCAAAGAATCATATCATAAATAAATTGGCACAAAACTCACAGGAACAATCTGTCCACACACTCCAATGGGCTCATGCCTGGTGAGGGTGAAATATCCTCCATCTGTATGACAGAAAGAACAAAAAGGGTCAGAATATAACAACACAAGGAAGAGTCATCAAATGCAGCGTTCGACCTATTGCTGGTTTATACCAGTGACAGTACAGAAGAAAAATATTTGGAAGAAACACAATATGGCAGCTGCAGTAACGTTTATACTTTATACTCACCAACTTAATAATTGACTGATGAGGTCACAAGACATAAAATCCAGGTGAAAATAAATAAACTTTACCTTACACTAATGAAAACTTAAACCAAACTTTTCTTTTATCTTTTATTTTCACAACAATGCTATCAGAACTGAAAGGACTTTACAGGCCGAAACTAAATGGCATGTGAAGAGAGATCAAAAATATTGCAGTTTATAACAAGACCCTGTTTTTTATTTTAAAGCGACGAGGTAAAATCTCACCATCCCTCACTGTGGAAACATGCAGTTGGCGTAAAAGCATCTGGACGAGAGCAATGGCAACGATTCATCTCACATGGTGGCCAGATAAGAGTAGGCCAAAAACACACGTTCTGTTTGTTTGTGCTGTAATTCTATTACAGATGAGATTGGAAATGAAATAAAGCAAATCACTGTGAGTTCCCACTATGCAAGTTTGGTTAAGCAACACAACAAAGGCCCAGTGCTGAGCTCAAGCCCTGACCGGGGGATTTACAGTCCTTTTCTGCTCCATTCTTCATTTTTATTTTCCCTGCTGTGAGAATCGTATCATAACCGCATGCAGCAGCATGGGTGCTTGTTTGTGTAAGATGAGAGAGTGAGGGGGTGAGTATGAGACAGACTTTATCAAATTAAAGAGTGTTGCAGTCTGTGAATGTGACGCTATAGGCCAGTACAGTATATGTGCGATACGAAAGACCTCCAAAACTGGAGTGAGACATTTGGAAAGTGATGGTTACTGACAGTGCTGGAATGCACAATAATTACACAGACGCCTGACAGTGGACACCTTTTTTTTATCTGTCTCTCTCCGCTGTCAGCTCCCCTCTTCCCTACGGCTCATGTGATGGGGGGCTCCACGAAAACCCCCGTTTACACATACTTGCGCACTAATAGCTGCACCGTGACATCAGAATTGCAAGTCTGCTGCTGTCCCGCAGACTCCAGGCTCCCTACCGCGTTCCTTTCAAACAACTAAATTAGCCAGAACAGACCCCCAGTGCCCCCATGTCCCGTGGTGCCCCCCCTGGCCCTGTAGCTGTCACTGTGCTCCACCGATGGCAGAGCTCCACAGGAGGGCGGCCATTAGCACTCAGATTTATAACTGTTGCGGGACCTCGTCTGTTTACCCTCAGTGCACCTCCATACCCCACATCGTCTCCTTGAGGCCTCAGAGAAAACACATCTCTAGTCTAGGTCCAGCATCAAACATGTCTGTAAAGCTCTTGGTTGATTTTCATAATGTTCTGCATTGCTGTGTCTTGATGGAAGGGTAATTATCTTTGCGGTTTATTGTGCTTTTTGATACATGGTGTACCTCACCCTATGGTGTTGAGATAAATGTTATCTTACCGGTAGGAATTGTGGACCCGTGGATCTTGTCTGCCCATCCAGCGAAATATCGAAAGGTCTTAATGGTTCCCTGAAGGTCCACAAAGAAGGAGGGGAGGAAAGGTTTGCCGCTGTCCAGAGACTCCAGGGTCTGGGAGGAGAGAGGGCAGATGAGAGAGTGAGGCGTCCGATGAAAAATCGCTCATAGGGATTAAACCTGACACCCCCCTTGCTGCATTTAGACTTAACATATCGAAAGCACACACTTTACATCTGCTCCCCTAGAGGAACACGATACTCATAAAGCCATCACCGCAGACCTTGCTTTGTTATCTCTGTGTCAGCCAGGCATGATTTCTTATCGGCGTGGGATTTGATTGATATAAAGAATGATCGTAACCACATGGACATCACATTTCTCTTTCAAAGCCATTCGCCCTGACACTTGTTCAGAGCTGGATGGGGAAAATCTGTTGTTTCAGTCCATTTAAGAGCGAGTCTAAACTGTAACATGAAAGAGATTTATTCAAAATGGCCACAGCGCTCTGGAGAGACACACACAAAGATAAACACAGCGCTCTCGTTCCTGAATCGGACACGTCTGTGTGAGTGGGAAGTAAAAGCAGATGTCCTCTGCGGATGAACGCCAGAGATAAAAGCTCATCAAGGCACGGCACGATACCTTTCTTTAACGTTTCGCTCCTAACCTAAGTGATCGTTAGCACCCAAAGGTCATGCGTCCCACCCCGGACACATTGCAAGAACAAATCAAAATTGTTAGAGAAACAACAAGTCCTACAGCTCCTGCCATGAAGCTTCAATAACCCCAAGCCAGACAGACAGGCTCACTCATTAGACACTTGCTTATTGTTGTTGGTGTCTTTGTCTGCCTAGATGGCTCTGTCCCTTTAAATCTGATTCTCACTCACCCAAAACTGCCACTGATTTGAATTTCGTCTAGTTCACGATTACATTGAATAGATATCACTGAAAATGCATTGTTTGACATAAGGTTTGAGCACTCACAGCAAGGTATGCTCTGTCTCTTTCCACCAGGTCAGCCAGTTTGAACAAAAGCCTTCCACGTTCAGATCCATCCATCTTTCTCCATACTGAACCAGGAGAGAAGGCCAAGCGGGCTGCCTGCACCGCTTTGTCCACATCCGCCTAAAGGGAATGAGAGATGGACAAAAACAATAAGAGGAAAGAGAACTCTTGATGACATAACCTTATCCAGTAAACAGTAGTTTGTCCACCTAAGGGACAAATGAAACCAATCCATTCTGGACGAGTCTCAATGACTCCGCCAGTTGCAAGTTCATAGCATTTCCTGTGTCCATTCTGGTTTTCCAGACTTTCTGCCTTATTTACACAGAGGAACTACAGCCTCTAGCTCCCTTAACCGCATTAGACAAAACTGCCCCCCCCTCCAATTTTGGATGCTTATTTGTGGTGAGCGAAGGCTGAAAGTGAGAAGCACAATAGCCGTGCTGGATGACTAAATGTAGTCCAGCAGAGCAATTGTGCCTCATTCTGCCAATGATTTGACCGAACACCATACACACTTGTTTGCTGACAATCACGCTTGCATGCTGAAAAAGCAAGCCCACCTTATCTGCCTCCTGGACATCACAGATCTTCTCTCCAGTGGCTGGGTTATACGTGGAGAAGACTTTACCGCTCACAGAATCATGCCACTCGTTATTAATGAAAACCTATGAGGAGAAAAGAGATGAACACTGTTTAGCTTTTAGCAAATGTGATGCCCTTTTTATTATTCATCATCATGTTAAACTAAATCACTGCATATTCACATAAGTGTCTGAAGATTTGAAAATAATATCTGTATCAAAAATATCATACAAACATTTATTTCCAAATTTTTATGCCTGGGTTGAAGTCAAATGACATCGAAATTACATTTACCGAATAATTATACAAAACAACTCAAATAATAAATCATTATAATAAGTTTAACGTTGCAATTTTAGCAAAGTAAGGAGACAGTTTTGAACGTGGATTTTTGGGGTGTTTGGTCAAAAACAGTTTTGTACATGCAAACATAGGCTTATTGACAAAAAGATGAATACTCTCTCATTTGTAAGTTAATTTGGATCAAGGCATCTGCTAAGTGAATAAATGTAAATCTAAATAGATGCAATGCCGTTTTACAGAAAACTGCGTTTTGAAATACAAAGACCACATCACTTAAAAATAAATTCTGAGTCTTATAAAAAGTTGCAGTGTCTTTCTCCCCCTGCGTGTTTCATGGTTGTGGTGTGAGAGGAATCTCTGGGAACTGTGTGCTATTGCAGGGCTGCCCAATATCACTCTCCTGGGAGTCATCCAGCAACCAGACAGAAAGAGGTGGGGGAAAGGAGAGATAAATCCCTATCAGACGCACACACACTCACGCACACAGACAAAAGTTTCACAACATCGTTCCTCGTTTACGAGATCATAAAACACGTGCCACACTCTGGCTCTGCTGATGCGTTGAACAACTGCCTTGGATTCCAAAATATGTACTTTTCAAGCTTGATAAAAAATAGAATCTTATGCACAAAGTACATACAGTATGTTACAGTCAACAGAGCAGTTTTTTAAAACATGACTTAAAATGATGTTCACCCAAAAAGGAACATTCTGTCATCATTTCATCCTCTTGTCATTTCAAGCCATGTCAACTCTTCTCTATCTTCCACAGTACAAGAAAGATAATTTGAAGAATTATGTTAACTGGCCTCCATTCACTTGCATTGATTGTGTCCACACAAAAGAAGTGAATGGGGACCAGTGCTGTTCTGTTACCAACATTCTTCAAAATATCTTCATTTGTTTTCTGCGGAAGAAAAAAAGTAGCACAGGTTTAAAATTACAAGAGGGTGAGAGATGACGACAGAATTTTCTTTTTTTGCCGAACTATCACTTTAAATTGCAGAACTAATCAATATGTGTGTTTTTTTTCACCAGAAAATAATAAGTGTTTTTTTATATCAGTGATGGTTAGGGTGACTCTGACAGATAAGGTATTACCAAAATGTCTGCTGGTTCTAAGCATCACATACATATTTACACTTCCTGTCATCTACGAAGTGGAAAAGGATTGGTTCAAAGAAACTTTAGAGCCTGGTTCAAGTGTGCTGTCGCCCCTGGCCTCTTCAAACTCTACAACATATTTACTAATGTAAACTTACAGGCTTAAGTACGATTTAATTGGCTGTAAACTGCTAGAAATGTTTTCTTAGAACAGGTATAAAATGCCAGTTGACTTAGAGGTGGTTCAAGAGTCACTCCCACTCTTTCGCTGTATCCCCCCACACAATTGGCTGGAATAAATCACTAAGTATCAGTCCGTACCATGCTGATTCCTCTCCAATACGTCGGACCCTTCTCTCTTTACTTCTAATTCTTCCTCTTTCCCTCACAGGCCTTATGCATTAAAGGGGCCACCTTTAATCTGACTCTCATTTGGAGCACTTCATAAAAGTGTCAGTGGCCTCGTCGAGCCGAGGCCCCGTTACAAAAACAGAAAGCCCCGTAGAGGAGCGAATTAGTTTTAAAATTTATAGAGGCCACTGTAGTGGAATGCCCTTAATCAGGGGCCGACTGTGACAGACCAGCGGGATGGGGAAGAATGCAGACGTTGGGCAGCTTTATGCTCTCCGTAACCCCACACTTACGGCACCCCGGAATGGAGGAGAGGGGAATGCTGGGTGAGCGGCGGACTGGGCCACCATCTAAATCACAACTAAAAAAAGACAACCATTAGAGGCCATTTGGCCCAGTCCTCCCCGAGCTCTGGGGGCTCTCTGACTTTTGTCTATTCCCATTGAGACACTTGATAAAGAGCGACAGGCCGGTGCAGTAAATCAACTCTCAAGGTTTCTTTATACTTGCGCTTTGATTAAAGAAAAGGGATAAGAAAGTGCAAAAGTGCAAAAAATCATATTGATCACCGCTCGTTCGCGGTGCCCCTGCTGGAAGCTTCGGTGCGGCCAAATTGAAAACAGTTTGTCTGAGCGAGAACTTGAAAATGGAAAGAAAAGAACAAGTCGAGTTGAGTTTGAATACGAAACCAATAGATTTTGTTTACAACAACAGGGGTCCAGAAAGATTGTAAACACTCGGTGCAGTACATAAACAAAAAGATAATGCTTCTTTGGAATGCTGCCGGTTCAACCTACGCTAACGCGCCATGCGTACTTCAGGCTGCGTTTTTATGTTCAGACCACAGCACAAGACAGCTGCAAACATTTAGAATCACCTCATGTTTTTTATTCGAGCTGTCAGTCTCTCTGTGCTGACTGCTCTCGTCTGCAAAGCTAATTAGATGGTGAGATATGCAGCGCCTATCACAAACAGATTGTGGAAGAGGAACCCACAGCGCACGATGACAGCATTACTATGCTTCTCCTTATTGCTGGGTTTTTTTTATCAGTGTCATTACTTCACACAGGAAAGAGGGTTATCGCCCACAAAAGCAGGAGGTCGACTGGTCCTCTGGGAATGTTGGAGCTGGACGTACACACCGGAGAGGGGAGAAGACTCAAATGATTCTAGCAGAATGCTGATTCGTTTCTCATCTGCCCCAGCGAGCTCTCTGGAGGCTTCGCACAACTGCGCGAGGAAGCGGAGCTGGAACGGCACGAAGAGGATGCCAAAGCTCACGCATCAGCCAGCGAAACATCTGGCCGGCAGCACCTTCTAATGACTCAGACGTTTATGGCAAACGTTTCTTGGCAATTGTAAAACCGATTCTAAATGTACTCAATATTCAAAGCTGCAAAGATATTATATATGCCAGATGAATCCTAACAGGGCACCTGCAACTTTGGTCTCGGTCTACACAGGAAATTTCATATCCTTTCCAGAGCAGCTCGCTTTCCTTTTGTAACTGGACACAATACAAGCTGTTGACAATTACTAACATTACAGGACAAGAGGGAGCTTAAGATACGGGAGTAAGTCTGCTCTTTTCAGTAACATAACTCTTTGAAATGACCACAGTGGAGAAATATAGCAACATATACAGTATAAGCCAGCAGAGCGGTACAGGTGCACACTACTATCAATCAAGTATTTCAAACTAAAAGACGTCCACCTGTGTTTGGACTACAGCTGGCCCACTGGGAGACACCTTAACAGCAGTTATCCAACATCCACGCTAGAGAAAAATGAAAAGGCTACACTTTATGTGACCCTCAGATGCTAAACCAAATGTTTGTGTGATTTCTGTCAGCGTTTTGGTGTTTTACCGAGCATGCTACTGCTAATCATATAAAGACAAATAGGGCTCTTTGTCCTTGAAAAGAGAGAAAAACCAGTGAAAAGGCCAAAGATAATCAACAAGGGAGATGTGAAGAGAATAAAGACAGGGGGAGAGTATAAGTCAAAGCAAAAGAGTGTGAGAGAGAGAGTCCTCACTGTGCCGCTTACAATAAATCAAGACTCTCAGTGTATGCACTGCTCTGGACGCTGTTTGATGTGCAGAAATGCTGGGTTTTGAAGTGAAAAACTCCAGAGGTATGGCACAGCCTTTCGTAAGCCAGGGCCACTGACCCTAACAGTGAGACACGGCCATATATTACACCCTGCTGGACAGCTTCTACAGCAGAAAACCCCCCCGACTCCCATCTGTACTATCTCATGCACTGACGGATTGATGGGGCCTACCTCATTCACTCAAGCTGTCTCCCAGATTATCTTACAAAAGTCCTCACTTCAGGAGACACTACTGTCCTGGCTGGACGTTCAAGCCCTTAAAATATAAAGACACGTCCAACAAATGGCTATCAAATATAAAGCGTCTTTTTTTTTATTAGAAACATGAACATCCATTGTTAAACACCTAAAAAACATAATCAAAGCCTCAAAAAACGTCTTGTCATTTCAAACCTGTATGACTATGTTTCTTAAACAGAACACAAAACTAGATATTTTGATAAATATTGGTAACCGAACAACAGCGGTACCACTTGCAATGGTTTTGTGACCGTATAATTGAAGCAAATGGATGCCAGCAGTGTTCGGTTACCACAACTCTTCAAAATATTTTATTTTGTGTTCTGTAGAAGACAAGCAAAAGTCATACAGGTTTAATCTGACAACAGGGTGAGTAAATGATGACAGAATTTTCATTTTAGGGTGAACTATCACCCAACTATCCCTTTTAAATGCACACCACAAGAGGAAACAAGACAATAACGGCCTGTGTCCTGTTCCCTTTCATAATCCAAGTGTTGGTCTCAAGAATCTGTTTTATTTATGTGTTATAACTGAAACTTGTAAGCACTTCATCACCCTGGCTGCTGGAATCCAACACCTCTCCCCTCCAGAAAGACTCTTGGGTCCCAATCAATTACACCGATACGCACACCTATCAGTATAAGCTTTCCTCCTTTCTGTTTCTTTCTTTTAAAAAAGAAGAGAACACATCCATAACCAGCCATCACCACAGACAAATTTATGGCTTCCTTAGTGCCATTATTAGCCCAGTGGGCCCAACACATGAAGAGAAAGAGACCTCCTTCAACAGACAAGCTCTCCCGTGACCAGTCACACACACGCTCTGTTCTTTAAGCTACCCGAACTTTTGAGGCTTTATAAGCTCATACACAATGCTTTTAACTTAGTGTCTGTAATTATGCAGAGGGCAACAGCACTATGATAACTGTCTATATGATAAGTGCGAGCACAATTGTAAATGTGCAATGGCAAAGGAGCAGGAAGATAAGTCCCATATCACTGTGTTTAATCTCAAGTCCATAACACACACACAGTTACAGGTTTAGTGACAGTCAATGAGCGCAAACGTGAGTTTGTATCGATGGGGTGAAAAGTTTACTGGGGAGGACAAAGGACAGTCATACCTTTTTTAATTGTACGATGAACAATCCTAGTACTTTGACATTGGACTTGGCATGTGAAAAAGTTGAAAATGTAAGCAAATCTAGTATAATGAATAAAACTGTATGTTATAGTCCTATGCAATTGAGCATTACAGTATTTTGAGTATTGGGATGCACAGTGTACCATCTGGGCTGGGCAATGTTTATGATACATGTACTTGAAATACGTATTTTAAATACAAATAGTATTTTGTAATTTGTTGTTTTTATTTTTGTAGTTTCAAAATAGTGTAAAATACTCTGTAAGAACTCTACGTGATTACATCATAAAAATGCGGCCTCTGATTGGTGCCTACTCGGTAGTTTGCCCGGACCAAACGTTGCTCATTATAACCTGTGTCACCAGATTTTATATATTTTATATTTACAAAAGGGGTTAGGCCATGACTTTTCTTGGATTATATTAATACTTTTTTATTAAATAGCAGAAGTCAATGGGACACATGATAACGCTCTGTAAAAACTCATATTTACATGAGTGGTTGACAGTAAGAGAGGCATGAGAAGTTAAAAATGCCCATTAATGATGTTTCCATAATGCAGAGCCTCTGGCGTACTGCTCATTGCTATTTAGAGGTCTCCATGGAGTGTAGCTACAAGAATTGAACCTAAATTTACACAAAAAAAATACAAACTTGGCTCTGTTCTAACTGCACTTGAAAGAAGAGTATTGATTGGGCATATTTGGGCTGTACCATCAGAGTCTGTACTGTGCAGCACCAGGCCAACAAAATAAAATATGAGACAGGGGGTGGGGGACAGAGCGAAAGCGAATGAGAGGAGTGTGAGTTTACATCACCAATGCCTAACACACCAATACAGCACTTACTAGATATTCAAATGCCATCTTACAGCCCTGCTTTTGAACAAAGACTTGAGACGAGAAGAGAAGAAGCATTTTCATTTAGGCACTTGGCAGACAGTTTTATCCCAAACAACATAAAATACGATTTGATCAAAATGTGTATTGTCTGAGAGTTGAGCCACTATGCTTTACAGAAACATGTTTTGCAGGGTGTGTGTCACAGGTGTCTCTGCCCTTGCTCCGAGTGAACTTTGCTGCCATTAACACTGTGATTATTGCTCTGAACTGCACTTTGTCGGCTTTATCCACTCATGTCAGAGCAATAACATGATTACCATTAAAAACCGACCGAATTTAACATGATCTAACCACCACACTTGATTGTATGATAATATGGCACGATCTTATTCAAATAACACAGACAAGTGCTGAATGAAGTGCTTTCAGTTTCATCTGAAAAGCTCAAAAGGTTTAAAACGAATGTGAACGCCCCCATTTTAATGCGCTGGAATCTTGTGCCGTTTCTTATAATTGTAAAAAACTTTTTCCAAAATGCAATTTTCAAGCATTTTCCAAAGCTTTTCTTTTTCTCAAACCGAAAACAAGGGTTGTCTCCCTTGTGCACGTGCATTTAATAGGAGGGTCCTTGAACTTTGTAGATGTGATCACGTTTGGGAACATGTTGCAGAGATCACACTAATGAACATATTGTGTTTGAGAACACATAGAAATAATGAATGAAGTCCATACTGTGCTTTGGAAATGAAAACATCTGATCGACAAAAACTCTTTGTGAATCACACGAGAAAATTAGTGGCTATGAATTCCATATAGCCTTTAAGTTCCATATATCACCATAAATAATGACAACCTGTTAAAGACAATACTATTTATCAGGTTACCAGACATTACTTTTTACAACTTTAATCTCAATATAGCCTAAAGCCTTATTGTTACTATAACATGCACGAACAAAAAGAAGAGCGACGAACCTCTTTACAAGATAACAGGAAGCATCTTTAAACTTTTAAATAAAACGCGATTATTTGGTCGAAATAAAAAAGTAAATCTTTAGGATTTTTGCTTTTCCGTCACAGTTATACTTCGTACCTAAACAAAGACTCGCCGACATCTTAAATTACAAAAGTGAAACAACACCAAGAATATATATTTTTTTATTAAATATACGTGACCATGATCAAGTCATCATGTACCTAGCTTAGATATAAGCTAACGAAATAACTACTGATTTGTGTAAAGAAAAATTAATATAAAGTGCGAGTTTGGTATAAATTACAAGTCTGTAACACGTTTCTTCCTCTCAGTTGAAGATTTGTTTGCGCGCAGTCAGAACAAATAAATGTATCAACTCATCGAAGTTTGCATTCCCCTTCAGTGTTTCAAAAACTTTACAGTTATCGAAAATATTATAAAACATAGACAAACCTTAGTATACTTGATCTCAGGGTTGGGTACCGGTGTGGGCATCAGATGTAGAGATGCCATGAGCGCAGCCGGGTCGCTCTTTACCTCTCCTGGCAGTTCAGCTTTACTGGAGGTCATTACGTCTCTTGGTGATGCCGGTTGGTTTTTTTCTGGTGGTTTGTGATAAGTGCTTTGGAAACCTGCCTGTGTTTATAACCAGGTGTCAGCCCTGGTCCATTTTTATTGGGCAGAGAATAGGGCCGTCCTCCTAATATAATTAAAATGGAGCATTTACATAAACTACTCTCTCTCTCTCTCTCTCTCTGGCCATACAGAGTGGGGAGATACCACCCACTCTCAAGACAAAATGTAGAAGTTCCATCTCTGTTCATCTGATTTTAACAGCAAGAAGAGACTCATAAGCCAGAGTTATAGCAGTGTAGAGTAAATATTTTACTGTGTTATTTAACAGTGCATTTTTATATGCATCATAAGAACAACACACATTTTACGCGTTCACATTTGACATTTTACGCACAAGGAGATACAAGGAGATTTATGTGCATTTCTTAAGAGATAAGTTGTCTTACTTTTTATAGACGTGTTCAAGGGTAAGAAATTAGTTATGAACAATTATATGCCCTCACAAATCATACAAGCTACGTCT
Organism: Triplophysa bombifrons; assembly: GCA_029783895.1. Taxonomy (NCBI): domain Eukaryota; kingdom Metazoa; phylum Chordata; class Actinopteri; order Cypriniformes; family Nemacheilidae; genus Triplophysa; species Triplophysa bombifrons. The sequence goes on from CM056448.1 coordinate 20,980,387, forward strand.
ATATACATATTAAAATAACGTTCCCAAGTTTTAAGTAAATATAAATGATGGCATTTTCAAATCGTACAAACACTAAACCTAGTTTCTAACTATCACTGATATTTTGCTTGCAGATTTGACTGTTTGCTAAATAAAATACACCGCAAAGGAATGTTTTATAAGTAAGGTTTAATGAATAAATGCCGTTGAAATAAAGTTTAACCAGTGTTTTTTTTTCCATTTGGTTTCTCAATCTGTCACGTGAATGTTAAAGTTTTCTTTGGCAAAGGCCGTTTGTCCTTTGATTCTCACATATTTTCTTACAATGTGTATCACCCGTCAGGGTGTTATTCAACTATCCACATCAAGCGATCACAGGTTATTTCCTCGTCTTCCCTCCTGGAGCGCCGGGACTCAGTTAACATTTACCTTAGACTATCCAATAAACATTAAAGACTAAAGGGGCTTTTAACACTATGAAAGTTTGCAGTTTAAGGGATTAGCCAACACAGACATTCACACTTCTTCTGTGTTACTGGATAGGAAGGCCCTGCAAAAGGCCGGATTGTCGTTAAAACATCTACGGTTATGACCGAGATAAATAAAACAAATAATCGCTTTGCGCTGCGGGATAACCGAAGAAACGTCTTCGGAGGGGAATTTCTGAAATGGCTTAGAAAACGATAAGGTGGTGGTCGTAAAAACACGTAGGCGATAATTACGCAATAATGTTCACTTGATTTCAGTGCTAATACAGGTAGAGATGCTTCTGCCAGCAGATATTTATACGAATATAAAAGACTTCTTGCAAAATGTATAAACGCTTGTCCATGTGCGCGTAAAATGTGTTAGTTGCCCTATTACGCATACAAATGTGTATACCTTAGACATTTTTATTTAACAAAATCCGAGGTCAGCGTTGTATACAGTTGCCTATGTATCATCCACTTGTAACTTGCCTTTTAATTTTGCTTAGTTGAAATATGCTTAAGTAAATTTTGGCAAAAAAAAAATACAATCAACAGCTTGAGAACAGTTATCATGTGTACATGTGACGGGCTGAGAGGCTGTTCAGATGACGAGGGGACGGGGTGTTATAATTTGTTAGAACCCATTGGGGTGCTTTTTCTCCATCAGCACATACCCCCTCTCCAGCACCCCCCATTTCACAGCACTGACAGTGTCTGCCTCACATCAAAGACGACACCCCCAGTACAAGTGACAGTGATTAATGTAAGCAAAACATAACGCTACCATCCTATCGCTTTTGCTGTTCACAGTCTGCCCTGTGTGCTTGTGAAGTGTCATGGACTGGCACCTTGACCAATGTCCCACCATTTCCCTTTACCTTTTCAAAGAGCTCCCCCTTTTGGACCAATGCGCGCAATACACGTTCAAAATTAAACATTCCGTATCCCAATGTCTTAGTCTACACCCTTTGCTCCACGTATGCTACAAATAGGCTATGTAGCCATAGCGACAATAAAATATAACTTACAGTTGTATTTCACACTAGTAACTGGGCTTAGATCATCTGTCTTTACTTAACTTTTGACCGGAAGAGAGGAAGTCGATAACTCATGACCTGATGATTACTGTTATCAGTCAAATGTGTGTTCGGCTAAAAATATTGTGTCGTATAGTGTATTATATTTTATGTCATAATATATTATAGTTTCTTGTATTGCGTTTTAATGTATCGTGCAGGAGAATGTAACAAAAACAAATTACTCTATGGTATGATGACAAATTTCCAAACACCCCTAAGCTCAAAATGGATCACAGAGCTGAAAATTCCCTTAACGACGACACCTGAATTAGTAAAATAGTAAACATTAACTACAATAGAAGTCGTGTGACCGAAAATGCTTATTATTCACACGTTTTTGCTTGTAACTTCCTTATTTTATCAGATATTTGCATGAAATTTGAATAGAAGGTAGAATTTTGTTCATTCTTTCAAATGAAATCATGAAAATGTTCTGTTTTAGGTGAAATGGGCATCAGACCCATGGTACCTCACTCAAAACAATTATAATTAATAAGCGTTCATTCATATTCATAAACATTTATTTTCAGAATACAAGAGAAAACAACAATACACATCAATATTAATTGTTAATTCATATTCATACAAGTACACAAGAAATATTCATTCTCTCCAGGAGGTGCTGTCTGGCTAGACCTGGCTGTGTGTTGGGCCCCTTTCTCCTTTTCATAATTAGCTGTAAAGACATATCATCAATTATTAGGCCCCTCAACTGTACATACATTGATTAACACTGGATTTCTCTAACATAAGCAGCACCAGAAGCCTAATAAACACGGAGAATCATCTTACACGTTTGTAAATCTACATGATTAAAAAAGGTGGACATAAAATGTTCTAATCAACATGGATTATGTGTTACAGGATACTTTGGATAAAGGAGTAAACCAAAATTAAAAGACAACAAGCATAACTTTTGGATCACATTCATCCAATGCATGAAAAAATGCAAAAAAGACCTAAATAATATTATGCTTGTTTACTTTGTCATATCCACATTGCACTTGCCCAGGCCTACTGTCATATCAAGTGTTCTCAGCCTATTAATTTAGACAGAGTTACAGGCTAGTCCTCAGTAATCTAACTCGAAGTGATGTAAACTATGTTACAATTGTGACAAGCATGTCAGAAAAACCATGATATACATATTAAACTACATAGCATCAGTAATAATGTAAAGAAAAACACCGTCAGAATGAGTTGAATACAGACGATGTTTTTTTTTAGAACGGCGCCTGCAGTACATTCGCTAATCTACCGGCCACAAATGTGACTACACAATTTCCGCGATTTAGTTAAATACCTTCTCCTCGATGGATTTCGATGGAATTTCGTCAGTAACAAGATAAAAGCTATGTTTTTAGGTCCACCTACCTTTCAGAAGTGTCCAAAGCTTAGATGAAGCCCACCGACCGGTTGAACGCAACGCAAATTTTCTGAAAGCCCCGGTGACCTGAAATCACATTAGGGCTGATATCCCGAAGTGTCCAACGCTTCAGGAAAAACATACTTCCACCAGGCGCCCGGGAGAAGATATGGAATGACATACACATTTTTGAGCCAATATTTTCGCCTCGAGCGGTTACTCATCATACCTAGTAACTTGTGTAACTTGTCCTTGAAATGTTCGCTTCTTCACATGTTTATTGCAAACCGTCACAAATATTTTAAAAGGTCAAATATTACTAAAAATAACGTTTTTATTTACGAAAATGGGTTTTGTTGTATTAATTTCAAGCAAGTACGTCACTCAAACCCGATACGCCTCCATTCAAATATAATAGGCTATATAATTTGTTTATTAGGGTCGGAATGAGGGGGGGGGGTATAAATCAGGCTTTAGTTTAGTTTAGAATAAAAACATTAAAGCAGTAAGAAAAACTGTAACAATTTCGTTACAACCATGCTCTGATATACATCTCTAACTTTTTTCTAACGGCATCGTGTACAATGCCGGCCCGAGCCTCTTGGGGGCCCTAAGCAGAATTTGATTTGGGGCCCCCTCCCAGCACGCGGAGTCACCTGTGCTTGAAGATTATTGACACAAATGTCACGCTATAATGTTACATTATAAATGAATAAAAATACTCAATACGATACTTAAATAAAAGACTTTACTCTTCAACTTCTGAATACAAACTGTCACAAAACAAGAAATAAATAATTTGCAAATGTGCAAATGCGAATGTAAATTAAATGTGCAATCTTTTAAATACATTTACATTTAGCAGACGCTTTTATCCAAAGCAACTTACATTGTTTTATCCTATACATTTCACATAGGTATTTGCAATCCTTTGGGATCGAACCCACAACCTTTCGTTGTTAACGCAATGCTCTTACCACTGAGCTACAGGAAAGCTGTATAAAATCAAAATAGACAAACATTCATATGTATTGGTGCAACCAACAATATTTTAACATTCACTTCAACACACACAGCAATCCTAGCGGGCATCCCTTTAACTTATAAGGTTAAGTTCCCCTTCGGCTGTTTTCTCCAACTTAAACTGATGTATATTATCAATACGTGAAATACACCTAGATAAATGTATATTAATAATGCGAGACATTTCACTGTTGATGGCGGGGATTTAACGTTAGCTCTGGTAACTTATATAAGATCACGAGTCATGGCTAGCAGCTACCTCAAGTGACGTGAGCACAATTTTCACTAATCATGCAAACATACCTTTATCTTGCTCTTTTTTCTCCTCCTCTGTCCTTTTCTTCTTTCTCTTTTCGGCACCAGAGGGACACATCCTTTTTGTGACATGGCTTGTCATTTATTAATTACAGTGACACGCACTTGCGCGCAGGCGCGAATTGTCAATGCACGCGAAATGTGTCTAAGCGCAATTGCGCATGACTCAACCGCTGGCCGTCACAGCAGCAGTTGTCGGCAAATCAGAATTTTCTTATCTTGAATTATTCATTTCATTTATTCATTCATATTCATTAATTTATTCATTCATTTATTTAACTTGTTTTAAGTTATTTAATTGTAAAAAAAACGATTGGGGGGGGGGCCCAAGCAGCCGCCAGTTCGCTTATGCCTCGGGCCGGCCCTGACGTGAATTAGGTTGTATTAACTTTATCCATGAATGAATGTATAGGCCTGCAATGTGCGTAAATATTTTCCAAATCTGATCATCAACAGACAAATCATGTGTTTAACGCTATTTTAAAATCCCTGAACAAGAAAGAAATAAAAGGTTCGCATTTACCTATTTTAACTTCTATGGCGTTTTTTAATCATTTCTACCATCGAAGAGGAGCGTTTGTCTCAGCATCAAATTGACATGTCAGTGTGCAACATGTCCAATGTAATGGGAGGGGCGGGGAAGTTTAAGACTAAGACACTTAACTCCAGCACAATCAGCTCTTCAACTGTGCGTCAGGACATCAGAGACATCTCAGCTGTCGGGGAAAGTATGGACTTCGAAAAAATAAGAAAACTGAAGGAGAGATGTATGTTGAGGAGTAACATCATCAGAGAGTTTCTGGCGGAATTGCTCGGGACGTTTGTATTAATAGTAAGTGGATAAGTCTGTGATCTGTTTATTTCAATATGACAGTAATGTCAGGGAAAGTGACACCGTGGTAAATATAACAGTTTTATTAAAGAAAAAGCATTAAAATATTTGTTAATTGTTAAATATTAAAACATTTATGTATAAATATAATAAAAAAACTTGAAAAATGTGCCTGTTTTGTTTCATGTTTGGTTATCGTCAAAATATTACACACTATCAGTCTGTTCGTTTTACTCAGGCTGCTTCAATGTCAGAGTACTAACATTGTTGTTAATATTCATTCATTTTTAAATGAGTAAAATATACTTTATGTACACCACACGATACCACATATTAGTATGACAACACAGATGTGACCACATAATGTATAAGACTAAAATGCTCTGGTGCTGTATGTTGGCAATCAAGTGGTAAAACACTGCTGCTTTTTACTGCTCATCATAAATGCCTATTAAATGAAATCTTTACATTTTTTAGAATGTATTTTGGTTTCTTATTCGTATATAAAGTATTTTAGACTAGTTATAATGTCACCTCTGCAACTCAAATAAACAAAAAGAGTTTCTTCAACATTTGTGTTGCTTTGGTGCACCGCCCCATCCCTAATGGAATGAGCCATTCTACTAATTCATTTTGAAAAAGTGCTCTTTAGCGAATGTTCTTATCTTCTCTGTCATATCCCACTAATTGTCATGATCTCTCTGTCTATTTCCTGTGTGCAGCTTTTTGGTTGTGGATCAGTAGCTCAGACTGTTCTCAGCAGAGGGGCAAAGGGAGAAAATCTCACCATCCATTTTGGCTTTACTCTAGGCGTAATGTTGGCTGTGTACATTGCAGGAGGGGTCTCAGGTACAGTAACTGGTAATGCCCTGTGAATAGTGTAGTTTTCAACTGGGATTATCTACACGTAACCCAGAAAGTCAGTGTGCGAGGTGCAAGGTGTTTTTGAATTTTAATCTCACGATTTTATGGCAATTAACAGGATAACACATTCAATGTTAAACATTCAAAATATTTTTTTTTTGTGATCGGATTATGCTCAATAAAACCAAAATCTGAAAGCAAGCCAACATACTATATCCATACTCAATAAGCAATCAATAAAACCCACATAAATCCCCCAATTTTGCTGTTCATGTATATTTGAGATCTGAATCTGGTAAAAGTGAGCAGAGACAAGCGAGGTGGAAAAGCCTCTCATGCAGAATAATAAGCCTTTGACAGTTTGATAAAATATGCACCATACTGAGTAACAAGAAGAGAAAGAGGGAAGGGATGAATTTGGTACAGTGCACTTACAAACCTTTAAAAACAGCATAATAGATACAGTATAGTGTGGTGGAAGAAGGGGAGTTGGAAATGATGGGTCTATTCAATGCTTTTAAATGGATACTCCACCCAAAAATGAAAACTCTGTCATCATTTACTCAACTTCGAGTTGTTCCAAACTGCATATATTTCTTTGTTCTGATTAAGAGGAAGGTATTTGGAAGAATGCTTAGAAGATCTGTTTGGGTTTTATCATTATTGTAAAAATCTTTCTCTGTGTTCATCAGAAGAAATACATTTATACAGATTTGGAAAAACTCGAAGATGAGTAAATGATGACAGAATTTTCCTTTTTAGGTTAAGGATCCCTTTAAACCTTGAATAAGGCTTAGTGTCAGATGGAGCAGTGTGTTGGATTTGATGTAATAAATTAGACAAGTATGTTTGGCCTTCATTATGAGCATTCCTTAAGGATTATGGTGAGGAGAGAATTTTAATACAATAATGCAGGTGATTTAAAGAATGTCTTTTAAATTATTCTGATCTCTATTGTACAGTGATTATTTATCAATCATTTCATTAAAATATTTTAAATCTTGTTCTACACGTACACGCATATGTGGGAGAGATCTAAGAGTAGAATTACTACTAGAATTCTACTAAAAGAAAATATTTTTCACAGCCAACTTCACAGATTATCATGATGGAAATAGTAGTCAGCAACTTCATGATTAAAAATACTCTTCTGTTCTTGCATAAACTGTGCTGTTACCCACAGTTCAACACCACTGTGGAGAGGAAAATGGTTTGCTTCAAAAAGGAGAAACATGCTTCTGAAAGCGCAAACATGAATGAAAAAAGCAATTGTGGTTGGGCAGTGTAATGTAAAAAAACTTCAAAAGTTGTCACAATTGTACATATGTGCATATGCTGTCAAACCCCAACAGCCCTCAGCACTGTGATGGTTTGTTGTAATGTTGACTACAGTATCGAAATAATGAGCTTTTCGGAAGCATGCATCACAGCGGGAGTCAGGTGTAGGCATTGGTCCATCCTTCTTAAGGAAACACGTGGAGAGAAAGGCCAATGTTTTCCATTTCTAGTTTGTTGGAATTAGAGTTGAAGCTGAGTGTAAGGTGGGGTAAGAGATGAGTTATTCCTGAGCCCTGTAGTGATCAGAAGATTTAGCCAGATTATGTCAGACCCAATTCCCACTGACTTTCTCAAGCCATGTTTGTGTGCAGTGTTTGTGAGGAACATTCTGGCTTAAGTAGGGAGATAGTCTGCATAGTGGGTAGATGCGGGCAGACTTTGAGAGTATTTGGCGACGGGAAAGCATTTTAGAGTGCTAGATGAGTGCGACAGTGTCCCTCTGTTAATTCTAATAGATTCTTCTAACACAACAAAAACCTCAACCTGCTTTTATGAAAACCCCAATCAATACAAAAGCATGAGTGGTACACTAAAACATAAAACATCTATTTGTCATCCTCAACGGATAACTACAAAAACATTTTGGACTCGGCCTCTCTCATTTTTAAATCAAGAAGAAGGCTAGGTTTAGATAGTGGAATATCTATAATAGTTAATGGTTGTCTCATCTCTTTTCAGGAGGACACGTGAACCCAGCTGTTTCTCTGGCTATGACTGTCCTGGGAAAACTCCCAATAATTAAATTCCCTGTTTATGTGGCAGCCCAATTTTTAGGTGCCTTTCTGGGGTCTTGTGCTGTCTTCTGTCTGTACTACGGTAAGATTTCAGAGCATTTTATTCCTCTCTAAATAAAATGCACTGACATAATACTTACATTAGGCACTCTCTCACTTTCGCGCATACACCCAACCACACACACACACAACCCACACACAAATATTTTGTCGGGCTTGTGCTGACCTTTGCACTAGTTAAACATTTTTTTTCCAAATATAGTGATCTTGCTAAAATGACAAGGGATACTTATGGAGCCAAATTTGTGCCAAAACTAAACAGACAGATCCAGCATTTTGCAAACAAACGCAACCTTCTATGCAAAAGAAACTAAACACTGAAACAAACAGAAAGCGCTTTGAAAATACTTATACAATTCAAGAGAAAATGCAAAAGTATAACAAATGAATGCACAGTAGAACCTTTCCCTGTAAATGCACAGCAAAATACTGGCAGCTGGGTTGCCAGCCATATTCTGTATTTTTACAGAACCACAACTGTAAACAATATTTACAGTATTGTACTGCAGTTGCAGTATCATGCTGTAATTTTTCTGTAAATCTTTTCACTCTCAATTTACATTCTGTCAGCTGGGTTGCCAGCAAAGTACTGTATTATATTATTATGCCAATTAATTTTACAATATTATAACGTGTTATATGTTGCATACATTTTATTTCTAATCAGAATATAATTTTCCTTAAAACATGAACATTTTTACTTTTATTTCCATATCAGTAGTCTCAAATGGAAATAGAAAACAATAGTCTTAGAATTTAAAACTTTTATTTTTGATGCAAAGAACATTTCCTTATATAAACATTTGGCTGAAATGTCAGCCGTACAAAATAAATTCACATAAATTGCAATTAACAGTTATTAACAATGCAGGAACCTTACTTCCTTTCAGTCCAATTACGGTGGATAGTTGAAGTGTCTAAACAAAATTCCATTCAAAGTCTTCTCAGAAGAGAGGAAACCTGTGGGTTCACAGTAGTGTTCTTTTTTTGCACAACTTGGCCAGTCTTCTTTGAAGTCACTCTCCCCTTCTTGGCTTCTGATGTTGAGAAAGTGTCTACAAGGCAGAAGACAAACAAAAAATATTATTATGTTTATGCATATTTCTATATCTCTCTCTCGCTCAATCAGATGTCTTTCAATAATTTGTTTGGATATAGTTATCATACCAAAATTGCAATTTTATTCTTGCCAGATTCAAGTGAATTTGCCTCTTTAAAAGCGTCTTGATACAAGATTACAGCCAATGAATCTGTATTATACTTTAACAGCACATTGTCATCAACATTACTGCCATCCCATACATCGCAGAGGACATCATTTGCTTTAATTTCAGATCGTGAATTCTTATGTTGTTCTAATTTACAGCAGAACAGAGCTTTTAAACTTTGCTTAATGGGAATGTACTTAGCAAAGCTTTCCTTCCCAGATTCATTTTTACCAAGATTAGATTAGATTAGATTAGATTAGATTAGATTCAACTTTATTGTCATTACACATATACAAGTACAGTGTAACGAAATGTAGTTTAGGTCTAACCAGAAGTGCAATTAGCAAGTGCAGATATACAGTGTGAATAAATACAGATACAATATTAGGAAATTACTATACAATGGGCATGTACTATGAAAATACTTTACAGAAGGAATGTACTATGACAATATATACAGAAGGCTATATACTGTGAACATTAATGTACAGGAGGTTATAAACAGATAACAATATAGACTATACAATAGTGCAAGTGACCTGAGTGTGCATTAGTTACGGACATTAGCTATTAAAGTTACAGTGCAGTAGATGAGTTAATGTGGTTATTAAAGGTACGGTGCAATACATGAGTAGATGCAGATATACAGTTACAGTGCAGTAGATGAGTTAGTGCAGTTATTGAAGCTATAGTGCAATAAATGAGAAGATGCAGTTAGTTATGCGATAACTAAGGCAGATGAGGACAGGTTCAACATACTTGAAATTGGCTTTTTAGAAAGACTTTCTCCTCTTATCAGTGTGTAGTGCATGGGTATTACATATCCGAAAAAGATCATCACTTCTCGTAATGTCTAAAACATTCTTGATATCATTTTCAGAAATTCCAAGTGTAGTTAATTTTTCACTTACCCTGTGTGGCTAATGTCATGGATGTCCTGCAGCCCCTCAATTACAGACTGATAAAGAGATGATGGGAGAAAGTGCTTTGCCTGCAATTTGAGATAAAACAGTGCTATATTCTTCAAAAAATTTGATTGATTTGCATTATCTGGCCATAGTGCAAAATCCAACTGCTCTTCATCATCACCACAATCAATAAACGAATTAGACAGTGCATTTGAGTCTTCAGCCACATTGCATACCTCACCATGTGGCCTCTGTACTGAAAATGTAGTATATTATGATAAAGCCTATCTACTGAGGTGTTGTGTGATACCTGGATATATACGAGGTCAGTGTTGACGCAAAAGAAAAGCTTTTATTACACTTAAATGGGCGAGGCACTCTGGAGACTTCAGGTGTAAAATTACATTTTTCAAACACTACATCTTTGACAGACACCAATGTTACAGACTAAAGTGTAAGCATTACCTATTAATTGCTCAGCAGACGTATTTGTGTCTCCGAATATAATGAGCCTTAAAATCAGCAAACGTTTTGAATCTTCTGGGGCAACCAGGAATACCACATTTAAAATTAGCATTAGGAACATGACATGTGTTCTCATTAGCTGGCAGTATGATAAGACCGATTCAAATGCACTGAACTGAACAGTTTTTGTAAACACGTGAATTATAACCATAAGGCTATTTATGATGAATTTACGTTAGTCGATCTTCATCAGAAGACTCAGCCTGAAATAAAAAATGAATCGAAAATCAAACGCAGGTTGCACGAATGGCATGGTAAATGTTTATCTTTCCAAAGATATATATATATCAAAGTTAATTAGTGAATAGTTGAGTACAGACTGAACGGGCTAAGCTAAGTTAAATCACAAGGCGCCGACAGACAGCAACATATGTCTTATTTTGGGCATTATAATTTCAATTTCTTATGCTCAATCATCAAAAACGACAAACTTTAACTTAAAAAATTTACACCGAAACGACTAGCATGTCTTCATACAGTATGTAACGTTGTGCTTATGTTGTTCATACAATATCCCACTAACAAATTAAGTGCTTGCACTGGCTCTGCTCACAATTTAAAGAAATTGAGCGCGAAGGAAATCAATTCCACAATGCAATGCAATTACAGCCTGATACTGCATTATGAATTTTGTGTGCTGAAAACAGAAACATACTTTACATTTACAGCCATTCTGTTAAATATACAGTCTGATACTGTATTATAAAAATACAATACAGTAAGAAATTGCATGTAAATTTACAGTAAAGTTTTACAGTGTGTACTGTGTTTAAGACTCACCATTTTATTAGATCTCAGCAGATTTTCTCACAAATGGGATCATGCAGATTTTCTCGCAAATGTTACAGTGCAAATTTTTTCACAAACCTCCCCTCCCTCTGCCATTTATTTATCTATGACTAAAGCCGGGTGCGAGAGGCTCATCCAATGCTAATGAATAAGTGGTCATCGATTTCTGAAGAGAATACCTCTGCCAAAGGATCGACAGAACAGACGAATAAAGTGCTCAAACTTGCAACTAAAATAAATGTGTTTTGGCAGCAGAATGCAAGAATTTCACCGGCTAAGGTAAAAAACAGCAACGATAACCAAATGTTGTCCATTTAGTGTATCCAGTGTGACGAAAACAACATTTAAAACAGGGTGTTAAAACTTTAAGCATTATACTACAGTAATGCACAAAGCTCTTCAACAATACTGCAAAGCATTAACATTTTTAGACATAATGTTAAATACTTTTTATTTTAGAGACGCTATGGATAAAAGTCAAACAAATGTATCAATGCAACTTTCATGAAGAAAAATCACTAAAAACCAGAGACTCACATCTCAGAAAGTGTGCAAAATAGTCAACTGAAATCTCTTTCACATCGTCTTACTCAAAAATGGACATTTGAACACAAAATGATGTAGAAATTCCCTTGAGTATCCTTGAAAAAGTAGTGTGTTTTGTTAACGTTAACTGTTGATAAACAAGAATGAGAGAATGAGAAGGGGTGTAAGGGGTGACAACATTGCAAATGCACTCAGGTGTGTTCCCCACGTTATTTGCATATTAAAACCAAAACATAATTTATTGTTTATTATTAAGAATAGCCACTGAGTATTATTAACAGCTTCAATAAATTTCAACTGAATGAACCTTGATTAAAGAAATTTGTCTTAATTAAGTTTTTGGCAGTAGCAAGGGTGGCACGCAAGGTAATGTTAAGGTTTTTCTCAGGGAAACTAGTGTAAAATTCCCAATAGCACCACATGATGTTATGGAAGAGGAAGTTGCATTTGTGAGAAAGTCAGCATGACCCCATTTGTGATAAATTTTGCACGGTCATATTTGTGAGAGAATCTCATAAAAAGGTGAGTCTTCAACAGTACATTCATATGTTACACCATTGTATTTTTTCTTGAATTGCATTACGTATTTGTAAAGCGCTTTCGGTTTGTACAAGGTGTTTATTTTCTGTTGCAAAAAAGGTTGCGTTTTTTTGCAAAACGCTGGATTTGTTTGTTTAGTTTTGGCACAAAATTTGCTCCATAGTTACTGCACCAAAAATGAAAATTCTGTCATAAATTACTCACTCTCGAGTTGTTCCAAACCTGTATAAATGTTGTTCTGTTGAATAAAAACAAAGATAATTGGAAGAACGTTACCAACTGACATTTCTGGGACATCATTGACTACCATAGTAGAAAAAAAAATGGTGGTCAAAGGTGCCTAGAACTTTGCTTTGAAGATAAATGTTACATTTGCTGTGGGAACCGTGGGATGTAAATGTAACCCAATTACGCTTTTTCAAAAAATGACAGTTACTTGTCACACCTAATCATTAAAAAAATGAGTGACTCCTATCAGGAATATATCATTTATCATGCACCAGCTCGAATACATACAGTAGGATGCATGTAAGCTACACATGTTCCCTGCAAAAATTATTGGTCCTCATAAAAATATAAATAAACCCACAATAACAAGAATATGGTTTAAAAATATGGTGATACCCCTTTGTAATGCTAGTTCATGTCAATACAGTAATTCATGTCGGTTTATGGTGATGTTACCATTAAATAAAAAAAATGTTTAGTATTAATAAATGCTTTAGAAATGTTGTTCATTGTTAATTCACATTAGCTAATGCATTAACTTCCTTTTTGTAAAGTGTTTTGATACAATTTCTTTTCTTCTCTGCATAAAACAATGTAAAGTAATATTTTCAAGAGTTCGACTTGTCCCTCATTCTGGTCAAAGAAATTTAGCAGGACTTTAAATTTGATAAACGTAGACAAACAGAGTAGTTGAAAACAGTAACTACTGTAGCAAAATTAATTTAATTTACTGTCTCTATCTCCGTAGATGCCTTCACAGATTTCTCTGGTGGAAATCTAACAGTGACTGGTGCAAATGCCACAGCAGGGATCTTTGCATCATATCCACGAGAAAACCTCCCATTGTTTAATGGATTCATTGATCAGGTGAGATAATCACAGTTTTCTTTATTGTAAGCATCAGACGATCTCAGCTGTTTTATATAAACTTGACAGAACATTTCATAGTCTCTGTTCAACTTTTCAGTGAGCAGAAGGACATTTTTAATGTTTTTATTTGTCCTTATTGATTAGAACAAGAACTACATTAAACATGAGTCCTTAAAACATATGTTGGAAAAACATTTTTGTGAGCTCATAAGCCAAGCTTGGATAGAATTACCTTAATATCGCGTTGAAGATATAATGCGTTCAGGTTAGACTCAAAGAGATCAAACCCAATATTTATTTTAACCTTGTGTCACATTCCACCTGCTTGTACTAACATAGTGCAACCACAACGTCACTGACTAGTCTCACAGACTACAAAAATAGACTATTTTGCAAATACTGTCGGTGTGTATTTACACAGGTGATTGGCGCAGGGGCCCTGGTCCTCTGTATTCTAGCCATTGTAGATCAGAGGAATATTGGGGCACCTAGAGGATTGGAACCATTGGTCATTGGCTTGAGCATCATGGCTATTGCAGTGTCTATGTCTCTGAACTGTGGCTATCCCATCAACCCTGCCAGAGATCTTGGACCAAGGCTCTTCACTGCGATGGCAGGATGGGGAAAAGAGGTGTTCAGGTACAGGAAACTCACATTGCAACCATATGTTCTATTTATATTTAATGGTCCAACAGCTAAGCTTTTTTTCAATACCATTTCCATCTGATTTTAAGACGACACCATTGCTATTTCCATCTGTTTGTTTAACATGGATCTCAAATATGTGCTAATGTGAGTTGTGCTGCTACTTTGTTCAGCTGCAATTCTGAGACTTGAGATTCACCTGAAGTGAAAACTATGTTGTCACAATTGCAACAAACAAACAAACAAACAAACATGCACATTAGAAATAAAAAGATGACATGAAGAATTTAATTGATAAGCAGATACAATGTATACTGTATGTGTACAGCTTGTCAACATGTTTAGAGCACATGATTAAAGACAGAGACCACTTGTTTTCTCAGTGGCCTGTAAAGGGATCAACAGACTAAGGGATTGAATGAGGGAAAGAATGATGCAGACGGGAAGCAGTGGAGTGACCGACTAAGCACAGATTACTGTGAATTAGTCTCTGTGAAGTAACCCTTTAATGTACAGCAACCATGGGAGACACACTATCAACAGCGCTATCATTAAACAAATCAACAAACCAGCACCTCAAACCACGGCCGGATTGGGACTCATTTTCAGCCCTGGAGTTTCATGCCTTAGACCGGCCCACTTTAGTTTACGACTGACTATATTAAAATAATGATAATTATCCCTTTCACACTTCCTTCTGTATCCCTAGACTCGAGTGCACCTGTATTTAATCACAATAAAAGCATTCTGTAATCTTTAACATATTTGACATGGAAAGCACGTTCAAATGAAAATAAATCAAATCAAAGCAAATTAAAATTTCCAAATGTCAAAATATTCAGGCTTAATTCATATGACTTTTATTCTATTCCCTTTCAATTGTGGGCTTTGTAACTATCGTTTGATTAAAAACATAATGGGTCACTAGTAACACTTGGGCATAGAGAGTTTTTATACTGTAACTAATGTGATTTCTGCAAAAAAAATGCTTTTCTTACTTAGTATTTTTGTCTCGTTTCCAGTCCAAATATCAAAAAAATCTTAAATCAAGATACATTTGTCTAGAAATTATGTCTTGTTTTCTGAAGAAAAAAACCCACCTCAAAATTAAGTGATTTATTTGCTTAAAACAAGCAGGCCTACATTATCTCTATAATGGGGAAGAAAAATAATTGTGTTTCCGTTTGAATTAAGATTTAGCTTGTTTTAAGCAATAACATTTTTAGGTGTTTTTTCAGAAAACAAGACATAATTTCTTATGCCATTTCACTTGTCTAGTAAATGTATCTTGAATTAAGAATATTTAGATATTTGAACTGGAAACAAGACAAAAATAATAAGAAAAGCATTTTTTGCAGTGATTATGTTTGCTTATTCACACACACTGTGACTGTGGTACAACAACAGCTTACCTGCTGCTTTCACAGTGAGAGTCTCTGGCATGATACAACTGGGTCCTGGCTCTGTTTCTGACACTAAATACAATTTTAAACATTTATTTCTGTTACCACAAATATCATTAATTATCTCAGGGCATTTTTCAGGGCTCTTCATTACTAGTTCTTCTGAATGACAATCCTACCTTGCCCTTTCTGGTGTATTGGGCTCATGACTGGAGCTTGGTAATGTTACTGGGCCTGGCTCTTCATCACTGTTATCAGCAAACTGGACTAGAGGCGGCTGCTGCTGAAGAGCTACAAGAAAAAGTTTGATACATGAACGGTGGTTTGCAGGCAACTTTGTTTTGCACTGCCGCTAGCATCTTGCAGTGCTCCTATTCCTAACCGTCTCGTCGTCTTCATTTGTTTTGAGAAAAAATGTGGTCAGCTTAGAACATTTGGCCGTGTCAGTTTCCAGAGCTTTCTTCTTTTTTATTCTGGCCCTTTCAGCGCCGCCTTTGCGCTTTCTGTTATCCATTTTTATTTCTGACGTTTTTTTATTTTGAGCAACTTGCAGTGCCGCTGTCGGGGGCGGGCCCAGGTAGTCAAAAGATAATCACGTCATCATTAACCTGCAGGCTGCACTCTGAGTGGGGCTGTGGTAAAATAATAAATAAAAAGATTAGGGCAGCCTAGGGACAGCAGCATCCACATTTCAACCGTGCCATGACAACACCGGCCTCTCGGCCAAAAAAACAAACCGGCCCTCTGGGAATTCTCCCGGTGCTCCCGATTAGCCAATCCGGGCCTGCCTCAAACTGAACAATTTTCAATTTCGCTAGAAACTGTGAATGTTGTCCGGCTCTGGTCTGTTTTTACATGTGTGTGTGTCTTTAGCGCTGGAGACGGATGGTGGTGGGTTCCAGTCATCGGACCAATGGTGGGAGGTGTGGTCGGGGCTATGATCTACTACCTGATGATTGAGCTGCACCACCCTGAGCCTGAGAAGAACTTTGAGGATGACAGAAGTCTGAAAGATAAATATGAAATGAACGCCGTAAACTAAAAAGAGACCAAATGATTGTGTCTTTCCTTTGCCAAGCAAGAAGCTCTTATTTGTTGCACACTTTCTTTGTCTGTCTTTTCTTCTAGATGTTTTTGACTCTGTCATGGATCAGAGAACAGATCTGTGTCTATGTTTTACTTCGTTATTTTTCCAAGCATTAGGTATTTGACTAAAAACGTAGTCCCTTTTAGGCAGCTATTTAAATGACATATTGTCATACATATTGAATACTTAAAGGGACAGTTCACCCAAAAATGAAAATTCTGTCATAATTTCCTCACCCTCAGATTGTTTCAAACCTGTATAAATGTATTTTTTCTGATAAACACAAAGTGCTATATTTGGAAGAATGTTAGCAATTTTCCCTTCTGGGGCATTATCCACTACCATAGAAGGAAAAAATATTGTATATTCATTTCGTTTTTATTAATTTGGATATTTTGAATATTCAATGTTCTGGGGCACCCTTGACTACTGTTTGATTTGGTTTACTATGGTAGTCAACTATTTTGCGGAACAGAAAATTGCCAACATTTGTCCAAAAATCATTCTCTGTGTTCATCAAAACAAGGTTATTTATAAAGGTTTGAAACAACTTGAGGGTGAGTGTAGTGTTTGGGTGAACTGTCCCCTTAATTCAAATTTCCTCGGTTTATATTCATAATTGAATCATAACATGAGGAATTCTTTGGCTTAGAAAAATGGTGAATAACCATAAAATGGACAGCACATTGCAAATGTTCAATGAGCATATAGTGTAGGAAAACCTCAGGTAGGATCCGTTAGACATGGACCACAGAGAAATAAACCTCTTGTGTGATTACAGGACAGCTTTCTTAAACATCTGTTATTTACATGGACAAGTGTCACACCAGTGCCAGTAAAAAAATTAGGACCTAACGGACACTCCATATTATTACCCCTGGAATGATCTAGTCATAATCTCTCTCAGGTTTTCCTTTTTGTTAAGACTCAGACGATGTAGGTTATCCAGAATATGTATAGAGAGCTGAAACACTCTAGGATAGTAATTCCCTTCCATTCCCTGTCACTCTTTCTTTCTTTCTGAACTAATACCAGTTATATATTTTTTATATTCTCATGTTAGCTTGCACAGAGCATCCACCTTACTTATGTATCTTGCCATTAGAAGATTGAAGGCACTAAAATAAAGGAATTGACTAAATAGAACAGGCATCATTGTCAAGACAGGATGAATTGAACAACTGAAAAGAAGGACAGTCAGCTGCATGCCTAACTGTTGGTAAGGAAACATGCATGAGATAAGAGAGCAAAAGTCAAAATGCATGCTAAAAATAAACCTGCCATGAACTATTGCTTCTAAAGTATAAATGAATATGCATGCTAGAGTATAAAGCAGGACATTGTTCTTTCTGGCTTGGCTTAAAAATATTTAATGCATTACTTGAGATTTGAGTTTTAGCTGTTGAAAATAACATTTTCTGTGTGCAAATGTTTAGCATTTAATATTGTTTTCATCATATTGTTTATACAAGAAACTTTTTCTTTTTTGTACCTCATCATTTCAGTTGAAAATTGTATTCTTTTTAAGTTTGTTATTCTTTATAAATTTTGAGACTATTTCAATATACAATATTGTCATGCACTGATGTAGAACTGAAATAAATAAACATTAACATAATGTTACTTTTTGTGTCTGTTTTTCAGTAAATGAACCGGTTCTAGGATTTCTTTCTTGGTGTGGCTTAGTCATTTAAATATATGTGACCTTGGATAACGAAACCAGATTTTTTTTTATCTTTTTACATCATCTGAAAGCTGAAAAATTAAGCTTTCTATTGATATTTCTATGATATTCTATGGATTGTTTGCATAGGACAATATCTGGCGACACAACAGTTTAAGACTTTGGAATCTGAGGGTGCAAAAAAACTGTCTGAAAAAATTGTTTAACTAAATTGACAAACTATATATCATTGTAAACGTCTAAGACTCTAGAATACAGATTTATGAATTCATTTATGTAGGAAGGGTAATTGTTTCTTTTTCATAGAGTTTGCTTAGATTTTTTTATGTCCTTTCACTTGTCACCGTCCCGTATTCGTGACATTCATGTTTGCTTCCATATTTTTGAGAAAATTCAGATCTAATCATGACCAACTATATATGGTTGGAAAGGTCTGAGACTCTAAAATACATTTTTCAAAGTGTAAGTGTAATTGATTCATAAATGTATTTACTTCATTAATTTACTTTGCATGTAAATTCTTATCTTATCTTGTCAAACATTATATCGTTGGAAAAGCCTAAGACTCTAGAATACAGATTTGATGTTTATAATCAGTTATTTAATTTTATTAATCTAATTAGTAAGAGAAATTGATATATAAATGATAACTGATTTTGTTTATATATTGTTTCTGTTAATTGAAAAAGTAAAAAAAATAAAACAAAGAGCATCTCAATGTAGATTGTGGTCAAATTTCTGACCAAGTTTTAAAACCCATAGGCCCCCTAGTGGATTTCGGCGGTAGGGTGGCTAAAAAACTCAGAGACCCCTCAAAATTTGGTGTATCATGACCAAACTTGATACAACACTTGGTGACCCTTAGGAATTTGACTTATGAAATTTAGAAGCTAAACCATAATTTTCTTTTTTTAAAGACAGACAGAACACTTTTTTTAGTTTAGTTTGACTATAAACATGTATAAAAGATTGTGTGTGATTTTTATGTAGCAATAATCTGCTCGTTTTCTTCTTTCAAACGAGACCAACCGTAGCTTTTTTAATTCCCAAATGTGGGTTTTCATGTGAAGGCTCAAAAAGGGCTCTGACACTGTAGCAGGCCATCCACTCCCAAAAAATATTTTATATATTTAGGGTTGGAAATTTACAAAATATCTTCATGGAACGAACATGATCTTTACTTAATATCCTAATGATTTTGGATAGAAGAAAGTTTTTAATTTTGACCCATACAAATTATTTTTGGCTTTTACTAAAACGTTCCGGTACTTAAGACCAGGATCCGGGGTTCACATGTTTACCCTCTCATGCTACAATCTTTTATCACTTTTTTTTGTATATTCAGTCAAAAATTAAATTACTCTTAACAGCGGGAGTTCTATACATTTTCTATAGCACAAGAGCTTTATTTCAAAGTAGTGGAGGAGGCTAGAAGCGAAAAATGTCATGCTGCCGTTTGCTGCCCGTGTCCATTTTACAAATAAATTGCCTACAACAAGCTACCTGACTTAAAACACACCTGACATCATGCCAACTTGAATTGACATATGTCTCCATGACACAACGTTTCTCTAAAATGTTCTGGCGTGCCTCATCCTCTACCCTGACCAGGCGATCTGTGATTTTTACAGAGCAGGAATTAGTAGATCAACTAAGGCACGCCTGCTCGGTGAGGGTTCCAGAGAGGTACCAGTTTCCCCTGTGTTTTCACACCGTGGACTCCCTTTCAGTGGACGTTTTATCCTCATTTCCCATCACCTCCTTGCACCAGACACCATCTTTGATTACACCCGCACCTCAGACCCATGATCACACTCGCACCTGAACCTCATCCCCATGGACATGCTATATATGCTTGTGTTGTCTTTGTTGTCAGGTCTACTCGTTGTTTATGCTCGTTTAGTGGCGACCCAGTAGTTATCTGTTACCTGTTTACCTGTGGATTACTATGGATTACTTACCTGCTTACCTGTGGATAAGTTCCCGTTTACCTGTGGATAACTTACCTGTGGATCTCTTACCCATTTACCTGTGGACTTATAATAAACTATTATAGGATATTTGTGGTGTGACTCGTCTTGCATCCAGTAAGTGTGCTGATAACTAGAGTGTGCACTTTATTCTTCATCCCTTCAGCCCTTCATTCTCCACCTTTTTACTCTCCCTGTCCTCCATCTATATATCCATCCACAAAACGCAAACATGTCTTTGAATGTCATTTAGGGTCTACCTGTGTGGTACAAAAGAAAATATTTGTGAGTGAAAGGACATCTAGACAGATTTGCGTGTGTGCATACATGATGTAAAATGTATACATACTGTATATAATGTGTATTGCTAACTGTAAGTTTGTCTAATCGTTTATCGCACTGAGTATGTATGTGTATACTGCACATTGTCATCTGTATTCTTTAAGTATGGTACTGTATATGTAAACTGTGTCTGCACGGTCTGGAGGATGCTCCCAAGAATTTCGCTCACAAAGGCACATGTGCTGTGGTGATTTGACAATAAAAGTGATTTGATTTGAAATGTAATTTGTTCAGGTTAAACTCAGGTTTTGTGAATGCCACTGCCAATAATACTTGTAAACATGATATTATTGTTAGCCAGCATATCATTTATATTAACTGGAATTAGAGCAGGCTAAATTAAAGCAAAGCCATACTTTGCTAACTAAAGGTAGGCAACTAGATTTTATTCCACTTTTCTTCAATACAAAGAATGTGCAAGCCATCTTGGTTTATAAACTGAATAACAACCGTCAGCATATTTGTATTCATGCAACGTTACGATTGGGAGCTCACTAGCAAGTCAAAACATAGAAAATACATTTACCTTGTATGAGTTCTACGCAGGATGTTTTAATGAAGTGAAGTGATTTTAAGTTTGCCTCTTCCGACTGTCCGCCCAACGAAACGCAGGCGCAGAACACCAAAGGGATGAAAACCTCAAATGGCTTGTTACCGCATTTTTGCATGTGTTTTTGAAGTACAAAAGGATGACAGACATGGGAGCTAAAGCCTCTCTAAACGTTCTAAAACCTACCCTGAGACAATAAAAACCACAAAAGGCCAAATTAAAAATATATTATATATATATAAATATAAAATAATATTCTGAAAAGAACAGTTTTCCTCAACCTTTCTTTCTTAATTATACCTTTACCATTTATTTAACTTTACTTACAATATTTATTCATCAAAACTGTGATAATTCATGCAAAAGGTTAAACTCAATAAAACTCTATCTAAATCTCAATTGATATTTGGATGAAATTATGTTTTGAATTGATTAAAAACATTGGGAAGAATTACTGATAAGTCAAATCAGCATTATATATATATATCATAATATATATAAATGCATCAGTAAAAGTAAATCAATACATAACAAACATCCACATTCATGCAGCCTAAATAAACGGTACAGTGCCCTGAAACAGTATCATAACAAAGATGTAATTTCAAACAAAGGTGTAATCAGCAGGGTTTCACGCATCGAGAGGCACTGGTCAAACAGTATCTGGTAAGCATCTCGCACTTCCCTCTTTAAAACCAAGCAGTCTGGTTGCAGTTAGTTTCTCCTATGATGTCATCGGTTGGAACTTTGCCAAGGCTTCCACAGTCTAAGTCGTCCTCTTTACAATCTGCATGCTCAACCTGATTTGACATATTTTGTTGACCTTAGGACAACATTTTTATAAACAAAACCTAAACCCACACCAAACCCTTTCCCTTACCATAACTTACCCCTAAAATCAGAGGGAAATAATAAGTGAAAAACAATAGTCTAGAAGCACCTAATCCTGGTTGGAAGTTTAAACTTAAAATAAACTGTAAAACTGAAATCTGATTGGTTGATTTAAATGTTGTCCCAGGGTCAACATGATGTTGTCCTAAGGATATCAACTTGATATCTGCATCTCCTGTTTCCTATTTGCGTGGCTCGTCTTTTTTCATCTGAAATATATACTTCATTACACCATATTTTATTTTAAAACATTTCTAATCTAATATGTTTTACTACTTACGTTTACTTAATAAAACATACACACAGGTTAACAACCATCCATAACAACTTTCATCAACACTCAAAAAAATTATTTGCTGGGTTTACATAAAAAAATGGTGTCAAGTGGGTTGCACACAAGTATGTTGAGTAGTTTGAACAATTAATAATTTAGTTGTATGAACAAAATAAATTCACGTATAGCTGATAAAACGTTTCTGAGTAAATCCAAACCATTGTTGTACCAATAATTCATTAATAACTTCAAATAACTGGTTATGGACTTTACGTGAATTTCTTTTTGGCCTCTTCTCATTTCAAACCTATATGACTTAATTTGTTCTGCAAAACACAAACGAGATATTTAGAAATATTTAGATATCAAGACCCATTGACTTGCATTGGTTTTGTGTCCATACAATAGAAGTCAATGAGGACCAAAAGTTGTTGGTTTCCAAATTTTATCCAAATATCTTCTTTTGTGTTATCCAGAAGAAAATCATGCAGGTTTTAAATGACAACAGGCTGAGGAAATGATGACAGAACTATTCCTTTCAAATTCATTTTGTTTAACACACAACACAACAGACACCTCACAATTTAAACTTTATATTATTTGAGGTTTGTGTTTCATTTCATCTAAGATATTTACAATATGTACATTTTAAATTCCTAACAATTATATAGTTCCTGATAACAATTTTAAGATTATTTAATGGCAATTACTAAAGAAAATACTTCTCATACGGCCTCTTTTCTGTATTTGTCAGTCTGGATCCTGCAGGACCTTTTTTGAGGGAATGTCCCAAACAGATAGACTGTCACCCGATGATGCTAGGTTTGTGGAAGCCATCCAAACATTTACCCAACAGCGTATGGGACTCAGCGTGGGCATCAAGTAACCCGTTGCCCACTTTGACTTCTTTCCCGGGGTGCCATCTGCATGTGCAAAACATTTTTGCCCACATATCGCAGTATGGGATTATGGGTAAATTGTTGGTGAAGGGGGAGGGATGGGCTCATATGTCCGATTAGGATAAGATACATTCAAAACATATCCCATTAGTAACAGTGAGAGAACAGCTAACGTCTTCAGACAGCCGTTTAGATGAAAGGCACGGACACATAAAAGAAGCTGTCATCCTGACAACTTAATTATTCCAAATCCTTCTTCTGCTCTGCTCTCCTACTGGGAAATGCCTCCCGGCAATTAAATATCCCTATGGGAAAAATCCAAGCAGAAAGACAGGCCTGAAATCTTTCTTTTTACAGCTACACACTGAGTCCTATGCCTCTTATAGGCATAAAGTCCAAATAGACAAGAGAAAGACAACTGAATGTAAAGAATTAATGTAGACAGCTTTAAATATTGGCTCAGAGCAAAATACGGAGAGAAAAAATATCTGAAACCTTATTAGAAATCACAATGGTCCTATTATCAACAATACAGAACAACTTGAGAATCATAAGCTACATCTCTGACTTGTGAATATATGATTATTTGCATGTTATTAGCGTAATAGGTCTTGTGTCCATCTTCACTTTAGGATTTGAGTGGACAATAAAGTGTGTTCACGAAGGCTCCATCTCTTCATTGACTCCCTGTTGAACAACATATTTTTTGAAACGTGACCTTTTCAACTAAAGCATAGTCCTGGCTTGAGCTAAGCCTTGTCTGTGATGCATGTCTTAAATTTGCAGAGCAAGTTTCTTTTTGTAAACATTGATCATTTGATCTTTTACAGAAATCATGCTCTCTAGAGGTCAATCTGCATGCATAAAAAAAGTCATTATAGTCAAAATCAGACAAAACGCTGTGACATATTTTAAGATACTAGTCAATGTTTCATGTGATTTTTATACTTGAATCGAATGTTCAGATATATTTACTTGAAAACAATATTGATTAAGAATTGTGCTTTTAATTTTTGTGATTATGAATTGTGATGTTTTTGTGCATTCTTTAAAAAAAGTGATAAGTGCTAATGTACCATTACTTTCCTTCACCATTAGTGTTTCATTTCCAATCAAGATCCAGTTTATCAACCGGATTGATGAGATTGATCCTTCCCTCACAGTCTCTCTGGCAGGGACACTGGGAGAAAGTGAAAATTTACCAATAACACTGTAAGTATACAATAAGTGTTGATATAGGTGTTGATCAGGTGTTGATGTAGCCAAGTAAATGCAATACATGTACAGTATTAACAAATATATCCACAAGGATAGTTATGACTACACCCATGTCATAATAAAGAGCTTAAATTAATGTGACAGTAGCAAACTTTCTATATAAAAGTAATCCATTATTTCTTAACATAAACCTGCATGATAACATTAGGGATAGAGATAGATTGAGATACAGTTTCATTGTTGAGCTCTTAAATCTCAAAGTAACATGTTCTGCTTTATGGGAATTGCTTAGAGACTCACAGATCTCATAAAAAAAACATCTCACATGAATGAATGAAATACTGCATGCATTACAAATGAAATGTTATAAGGAGCAATAAGCACACAAACAAAAACATTGAATAAAAAAACGTATGTCATCAGTTATTAACCATCACATCATTTAAAACCTGCTTATGACTCTTTCTTCGAGGGAACACAAAATAAGATATTTTGAGAAAAGTCTGGTTTTGTGTCTAATTGTCCATACAATGGAAGTCAATGGGGGACGATTTTGTTTGGTTACCAATATTTATCAAAATATCTTCTTTTCTGTTGTTTTTTTTCAACCTGAATATTCTGTCTCCATAATCATTTTTTTCGGTGGTTCAATATAATTAACTATAATGCGACGAGGATACTTTTTGTGCACAAACAAACAAAACTTATGATTCAAAAACGTCCTGATTTGAGTGTTAGCGGATGCCTTGGCATGTAACTCATGTGTTTGGTTGTGTTGCAATCTATGGAGGAGTCAGAAAGCTTCCAAAACTACGTTCTCCTTTAAGTACCAGTGCTCCTTTTCCCTGCTTGTAGACATTCATGTTTGTTATTTTGGCGACATCTAGTGGACACCACTAGACGTGGCATATAAACCTTGACGTCACTCACAGTAAAGCTGAAAACCGTTTTCTTCTTCATGACTTTGTTTTGTGCCCAGACAGAGAACGGCATGTTTATTGAGCCCTCACAGGAAAAGCTGTTTATTTGCTTTGAGAAGCGGAGGATGATGAAACATGGCAAAAACACCCGATGATCCTCACATGTTAACATGTGTTCACCCCCAGCAGGACTTATTGGGTGTCAATTGAATTGACTATATGCAGGGTTACTTCATGTTTCATAAGAAAGCTCAGGAATTTCCAGTGCACTGATAGCTATAGGATCCCAGTCAGCAAATTTCATTTGGTGCAGATCTGTCCGAAATAAACTACTGACATGTGAACCATTTACAGTAGGAAAGTGAATTATGGTCCAAATCTGTGCCGTAATAAGTTTGAAAAAGTTTATCTACTGATATATAGACATTCTTTTATATTGTTGCATTCTTTATTTATACACATTTTGTTGGTAAGGCCTTCACTTAAAAACAACAATTAGGAGTCAAAAAGTGTACTGTAAAATATGTATTAGTCAATTCAAGCGTAGTTTGATCCATCTGAAGAGTGACAGAAAATCCTCTTTACATTGCGGAGTACTTCATTAAGCCAACACAACACTTACTTTTATTGTTTCCCAAGTCGCTTTGGATAAAAGCATCTGCCAAATGTGAAATGTTATGTTACTCAATAGAAATCCGTAAGCTTTTGGTCAAAAGTTTCATGATAACCAGTTGGAGGTGAAGAAATACTCTAGATCTGCGGTGTCTGGAATGCAGCATCGAATCTGTTTATTCATGTGTCTATTGTTGAGTTGCCACAAAAGTCTTTCCAACATAATTTTTTTATTTCTTATTTTGACCTTTAAAGCCAAAATGGATAAACTGCTTTATCTAAAAAAGTGAAGTTTAATATGTGTGCTAGGCATTTGCCTTCTCATCCCACATCATACATAAGGAAAACACATGACAACTTATAACCTTTAGATACCAATCTGCAAATAATGCAGTGTCAAATAAAAACAAGCTGTTATAAAGCTGTTATAAAGGTTTAGACATTTTACAATTCCAATATCTGCGATTAAAAGCTAAATATTTTGTCTTGTGTGTATAAATTGGTATTTATAAAACTGGAAAAAGCTGGAAAACTATATTGATGTGTCAAATTTTTATAGAAAAGAAAAACGTTTGAAATTAACATTGTTGTTGCGATAAGGACATTTAGTAAGAAATTTTGTTTAAAATCCATGAAACAATAACATGGTCCAGCATACATTCTTGACTACATGCAGTTTTTTTAAACCTTTTTATACATTACATATTCGATGGAGGTACATTTTATATCATTAAAAAAAATCTTCAAATTTTAAAAAACATTTATAAAATGGCAGTAAGAGGAAGGCAACAAGCGGAAGGCAACTTATTTGTTTTAGTAATATTTGAATCTCTTTAGCGCTTTGACAATTAACAAACGCTAAAGACAACATAAATGTATTTAACATTCAAATTCAAGGAAAATTCTGCATTTGTCAATGTTTATGCATGTGGTGTCATAGATGAAAATCAGAGATGAAAATGGGGAAGTGACTGTGGTTTAAGACGTTTATCAAACTCTACTCTAATGTCCTGTAATGGCTTGAATACTTGAGCATCTGTTCTATTGAAATAAACTTGAACAAAATGAACACTGTACAAAATGAAGGCAATTAAAAGCATTTACTTAAACACATGGGCATATTTGAACAAGTAATAAGAGAAGCTTTGATCAAGGCTATTTTATTAATGCATCTCAGGTACTTCAAAAATTACATGTTGCTCAATATTTCTTTGCAAAGTATTTATTAAAAAGTTTCAAAAGTCAGCGCAAATAGAAGAGAGGAAAGAGACACAAATAAAGCAAAGCAAGATAAAGAAAGAAAATATACATTACTGTATAAAACACAGCGGACATTAAAATTAAACAGTAGTATTAGACATTTTATCCATCTTATGTATCATATTCTATCCGCACACCATGCTTGTGTATCAGTGCACTGTACTTATAATCAAATCGAGACAAGTAAAACTATGTAAATCAAAATCATTCAAATTACTAGGCCAAATCCACCTAAACCCCCTACCACAGAACAACAGAAATGATGCATTACCCTTGAAGCCAACTGTTGTCCGAGCAGTTCAAGCTCCTTAAAACTCCCTCTCCCATGAACATTTAGAAAAAATAATCACTTTTCTCTGTGTCCCTCTTTAAAAAAAACAAACGCAGATTATCCATGTATTTGGTAGGACCTGTTAAATGCAGGTCAAAGGATGAAAAAGTTAGTTTGTTTGAGAGGACTATTGAACATTGTACAGAATAAGATAATACTAAAGAATAAGGATTTTTTTGATGGTTGCGGTACAACATTGAAGGACAACTGCTTTGTGAAGCACATGCGGTTCAACTCTCTAACTTTGTAAGAGAAACACAGAGAAGACAAAACTAATAAAGCACATTTAGAGATAAAAAATTAAAACTGTTTCCTCTCAGACGAACAGAAATCCCAATCAAGACTCACATGTGCCAGGGCTGGAACAGTAACAAATGACAGATATTCAACCTGGACTAAACAGCCAGTAGTGTTTCTGTGTTAAAAAATGATTACGATTCTGTATGCAAAACCAGAAACTGAATATTCATTTACGTGGCTGGCTGACACTACATTAGCAAGATGGACATTGTCTTATTGTCAGCTATAATAGAGATAATGACTAAAGATTGTAAGAAAATTCCTTTGAATAAATATTGATTGGGGTGTGTATCCGCCACCATTTCCATGATGTAAACATTGTCCTGTTACCTACATCCTGTTGCAAAATTTGACATATTGTATGTATTAAAAGAAAATCCTTCGGTGATGTTGTGCTTTACTTCTCTCGAGCCGGTTTCCAGAACAATACATAAATGCAAAAATGCAGCTCTTAAGCTTGTGTTTGATTTGAAAGGCAAAAGCAAAAGAAACTGGGGGAAAATAGGCATGACACCAAATAAATCTTTTAAACCAAAGCGCATCTAGTAAAAGGTTTCACCAACAGAATCCTGAGTGTCAGTCATAACATTCTAATAATTATTATCCAACAGCATCATGTCTGAGAAATCCCTACTGTATATTGTGATATCTGTACAACTGCACCCAAGGAGACAAGAAGTATGATTTAATGAAAAAACGCTTCTCAACCCTTTCAAAAACATCTCTACATAGATATAGGAGTCTCTTCAAAGATTTCTTCTCCACAGGAGGGTGCCAATTCCAAAAAACGAGTAGGAACAAACTAATTCTGATTTGGGCAGAGCTGAGGAGCGGGCTGAAGAAAAATTGATAAGTGAAAAAACATAATATCTTGTCCTCTTCCTCATCACTAGCTTCTGAAATGTCTCTGAGTTAAGCAACAAAAGCTTTGCGGGCTCCCAGAGCAGTGGTTTCATACAAACTTGTTTTTTTATGAAGTATAGTCCTGTGAAGTCCACGTGGTATGTGGTGTCGTTGCCAGTTTCTTATTTTGCAGACGGAGCCCATTGATTGATTCAGGTAACTCTTTGGAGTGAAGTGTTTCCCACTGTAGGCACTAGAAAGAATCAAGGCAATGAGGAGGCCAACTCAGCGTTGCAGCTGACCCATCTGATAGTTCTCTCTCTGCTGGCGCTGGTGACGCTGTGGCTGGGTCTGTGCATTGGGGTTCTGGGCTCTTCTTCTCTTCAGTGTGCCTACAGTAACACAAACACAAATGTAGAATCACATACATTTACATCACATTTCTCTTCAAGCTTACAATTTTTAATGATCGAAGGCAAACAAATGAGATCAGGGGTAAACAAGGTCAATCGAGTTGATTGTGACTCAGGCTAGAAAATCCTTATTTATTTGCCTTTTGCAAAAGCCTGAACCAAACCTCTGGCTTTGAGGTGGATTACTTGGCAGAGGCTCAGAGAAAGGAAATTTCAAGCACGACTGCTGAATAAGAATGAAACCACCTCTTAACAATTGAGAACTACCATGTCGATATTCATTAAGCAAAAAAAACATAACATAAGACAAACACATAGACTTAATTGATTATCGCAACTGTGCTCAAGCTAAAATAAAACAGAAGTTACAATTTTCTTATACACAAATCAGAACTGTATCTCTGAACGAGCACATAGATGTGTGTCATTGCTTTGGATGGCTGGAGTTTATCTGAGGTGTATTTCAGGATGTGGTTAGTTACATTTTGAGGTATTTACCTGGAAGGGGTTTGGGTGGGGGCAGTTTAGGGTTGCTACTAGGTGTGTGCACACTGCAGATCTTGATGAATCCAGCCATCACCATGATGAGAGCAATGCCCATTAACAACACAGCCCACCAATGGTTCTGAAACACACAAAAACATTCACAGTGAGATCAATCATCATTTAAAAAAACAATGGACAATTGTCTATGAAATCATGTCATATATGGTGTTTTTTAACCGAAGCCACAATGCACAGACATTTTAAAGCATAAGTGAAACACTTGCCACTATCCACTGGGCGATGCTTGTATAAAGCTGAGGGTCGAAGATGGCCTTCTTAAGTCTGGCCAGAGGACCGTCAGCATCCACCAGCCTGCACTTCATGAACACATCACAGTAACCTTTGAAATCATTACAAGGAGAGCCGGGCTGCAACGTAGTGCTCCTTCCATTAAAGTACTTTGCCCATATATCTGAACCAGTGCTGCTGCAAGTGTTGGGTTGACCTAGAGACGAAAACAAAAGATTTGTTACAATTTTGAGTTATTACAAGCATCATTGAAGAGAAACTTTAAAATCTAAAAAACCTTTGAGAGTTTACAGTCTTGGGATTATTTTAGCATGTGTTACTCACCCTTCTCCTGACAGCACACGTGACACAGTTCTGTGTCATCTTTCCCTTCCTCGCTGGCACACGTGCAAACATCCAGACCGTACTTCTGACAGATAGAGCCAGAGCAACTCTGAGTGAAAGAAGGAGAAATTAGTGATCTTAGACAATATACTTTATAAACCATCTCCTATATTCGTAAGAAACAGTTTTTACATGCATTTTTGTCTTTGACAATCCTGAACTTTACTTAAATTGTGCCAACAACTTGGAAGTCGTCTTAAATCTGCATCTATTTTCAATTCTTTATTAAGTAACTAAAATACCAAACTCGATAACCCGCACAGGTCATGCGGCACCTACCCCACTAAGGCAGACTTGGGTATTTCCGTGGCAGGCTGTGAAGTTTTCTTTGGGTGTTGAGGTGGGGCATTGGGCAGTGTTTCCATTGCACATGCCCTTGAGAGCACACTCCGAATCATCCCTGCACTTCGTATCCTTACTGGAAAAGGCACATTCAGATGTGCAGCATGGACCCTGACTTGGACTGCATGTGAACATAATTGTATGAACTTAATGACAAGTACCATTCACTTATTGTTAAAAATACTGTATATCCAGCTCAATGCAACCTTAAGCTCTCTTTATTAGTCTTATATGGACAATGCAAGCAAAATAGAAATAGCAACATTAGTGTAAAATTAATATACTGTATGCATATGTATGTAACATATATCAAGTGCTGATAGAAAGTTAGTGTGTTTATATTCTGCCCTCTGTTTTGATGTTAGATCAGACCATTCAGGTTATTCGTACTCACCAGCAGCGAGCTTCCGGTCTCAGTGTACACTTCAACCCATCTCGCTCATTGGCACTATAGCAGCACTTGTTTTTGCACTGGTCGCTGTATCCACAGTCGCACTGCTCATTAGCCTCAACCAAACCATTACCACAGATGGGCTGACCAGATTCTGAACAAGGACAAGACATGATGAGATGAAGAAAATAAACAGGAGAAAGACATAGTGGAAAATGTCAGTATCAATCAATCATCTAAAAGAAAATCTTGCTACACGATTAGGATCGCTAGTATTTGTTTTGGCAAATTTATTTTGTCAGTTCCATTTGCTTTACTTAATATCTCATGGTCAGGCACATACCAAATCTGCATAAATCAGCAAAAACCTCAGTACATTTCTACAAGAAATAAAATCCTCCAGCCCTTCCATTTGTATTTTGTCAAACTGGCACCCCTTTACACAATCGTAGTTTTATTTTATTATCAAACCTACTGTGCATTTCCCTTAAAATCAGCACCGACAACATAAAATACAGAATAAATCTGGGTCCGAGCATGGTTTGTTGATTATAGTGATTGAACCAGCAACCTTATGGTAACCAGCCCTAAGGTCAACTACAACACAACACAATATTTTTTTAAACTACGCGTTTTAAAACCCCTTATGTTCATTACACCAAGAAATTCAATCCCATATTTATGTTGAAGAATAAAATCTCACCGACAAAGCAGATGGATCTCTTTTTTTCCAGCACCTGGCTGATGTTACGAATGCTGCAGATGGAGAACTTATTATTGTTGTGCTTGTCTCCCGATGTGGCTCTGGCATACATGATGTAGTTGCCTCTCTCTTTCAGATCCTGAGTCTTAGACTCACCTGGAGTGCATTCATTTCCTGAGTCATGCTGGAAGATGAAGA
Source organism: Triplophysa bombifrons (assembly GCA_029783895.1). Taxonomy (NCBI): domain Eukaryota; kingdom Metazoa; phylum Chordata; class Actinopteri; order Cypriniformes; family Nemacheilidae; genus Triplophysa; species Triplophysa bombifrons. The sequence goes on from CM056448.1 coordinate 21,012,516, forward strand.
GAGAAACAGGATGAGAGACTAGGTGTTATCAGCAACAAACATACAAACATACAAACACACTTCTCTAAGAATCTACTCTCCCGGTTTTTTGGAGTGGACTGTATCTCAACTATAGGCATTTATTTGGCAGACACTAGAATCCTCTAAAATGCCTCAAAGCTGTTTACAAAATAAAACAACATGCTGCAATATAATTGAAACATATTTTTCAGTGTGTCATGGGTACATTTACATTCTTAGCATTTGCTTCTTATTAAGGCGAGTTACAAGTGCATAGCAAATAATAGGTTAAGTCATAAAGAAAGTCTCACCAGATTAATTTCATTAAACAAATGAAAACCCCTTTAAATTATCAGAAGGAAGCACATAAAGACTGCTTCAAACTCAGAATACAATTTCATGTTCATAAATTATTCAGCAGAGATGTCCGGGATGCTGGACTCACCGGAGAGCCAAAGTTGTGTCCGACCTCGTGAGCGAAGGTGATATGAGAGACTTTAGGGGGAACGTGTGAAGCGTAGTTCTGCACTGTGATGATGCCGGTGTTAAGAGACTTTTGCTTCTTATCAGAGTATTCCTTGTTCTTCTCACATATCCCACCAGAGCTTCCTGAAATCACACAGAAGAGCACACAACATTAAACACTTTTAGCTTCGTTACAAGAGGAATAACAATACATACTGTCTGTTGTAAACACAAGTGTTTGACTGTAGAGAGAGGGTGACAGTGGAACTCCAATCCAAATGCTACAGTAGGTGAGCCAGACCTCTTAAAATCCTAAACCTCATAAGCTTATAGATGAACATTTTTGATGTATTGTATTTTAATCCTCTCCCAAAACCGAACCGACTGTGCAAAAGAAGGTTATTCAGCGGCATCATTATTACAGACAACATAAGTAAGTTTGAAGGCATAGCATCCAATCAGAAATCAGTCAGCTGTGCTGAACAAACAAAAAACACACACACAAAACATGTTATCATCAGAAAAAAACAGGTTTCCGGCATACCAATACAACGCACTCACAGTTTTACGACTAGTTTGATAACAGTTTGCATTGCACATTGGTTCACTGACAGCAGCTGCAGGTGTCTCTAGTGACCACTTCATTTACATTAATTCATTCAGCGGACATTTTTATCCAAAGCAACTAACAAATAAGATGCAACAATAAGTACAATTGTTACAATGTGAATTTACCTATATTGGTTGTTAGAACGGTTTTGTGTTTGTGTTTCTTTAAGAACAGTGTCAAAGCTTTGGTGATACAATAAGTAACTTTGGTATGTTTAGAAAAAAGACATCACTTATTGTAAGTGCACACCTTTAACAATTAAAATGCAATATAATATACATAACTACTGTATGTCTTGAGAGGTGTAGAAAGACCTTACAAAATGAAGCGTTATGATTTTATTCCCAAAAATGAGCTATTTCTATCTACATACATCACAGGTCCCCTCACATGGAATTCGCTATGTTGTGTCTAAAGGAACCCTAAATGGACAAACTGCACTATAGAACGCGTTTCCTAAATACGTTATCTCCTTCGCCAAATAAGCGAAAACGTGACAACCTCTAAGCTATGTGTCAGCCACCGTACTGCTTCGAAAGAGAGGGGTGAGCATTTGAACTCTTCAAATGTTCTAAGCACAAAATGAAAAAAACATGTTCATCGTCCTTCAGTATTCAGTTCCATCTGCTGCATAAGCAGGACACTTATGCTAATGAGTACTACACCTTCTAACAGTTGGCTGAGGAGCTGAATACTTTATATCCTACATTATACAAGTCCACGTTACATAAACGCTGATCACGCTGATACAAGTTATTCATGTAAAAACTGCACTTTTCACATACATTCATCTCCAACTATCTGCGTATCAAACAAGCCGTTACAACTCTATACACCTCCGCTACGTATGTGTGCATCTGGGAAGTGAAGTGCTCAAGGTGACCCTACAGTCTGGATTAGCCGGAGAGGCGAGACAGATTCAGCACATGCCTCCCTAGCAACAGATATGAATAGAAAAGCATACTTTAAAACTGATGACGAGAACGTCCTGAACGTCTAAGGTGTGCATGACTGTGTTAAAGAAATGCATATCAGGGTTTTGATCAAGCACAGCTGAAGGGAAAGCTGTTTGCTGCAATTCTTTGGCTTATTATGGATACAGGAAGTAATGCTGAGCTGCAGATGTATCCTTGTCTAAACGTCTCTCCTTGAGACTAATGCAGTTTTGATTACTCCTATAAATGGAAAAATCAAGCTGTAAGTGCTGAACAAACGGATTATTTAATAGAGGCGTGTGAGGGCAAAAAGGATAGAACCTGAAGCTTAATGGTTTGTATTACACATATTTTCCTACTTTGGATAAATTAATAAGTCGCTTTTAATGAAACTGTCTGCTAAACACTTTTTGCATATTTCTTCATCTGACTGAACCTAACACATGATATGGTTATCGGGAGGCAGTGTGAGGATAATAGATGGGACTACGCCAGTTCCACATTCAAGCAGTAGAGTTGATTCTCATCAATATCCTGTCTGAATCACAGGTCTCCAACCCTGCCTCCTCCTCCTCGACTCTGACATACACGCTGATTTCAGTTCAGATTAGCACCTACTGATTTAGTTCCCAATGCTCATTCTGTCACTGCTGATACACACTGCTGTACCCAGCGAATGGAAAACCACTTAGAAGATAAATGTGTAAACCAGGCGAGTGTGCTACTGCAGGTACCTGAAGGAGCCCCGACCCAGGCCAGACCCAACACTCCGTCATCAAAGTCTCTGTCTGTGAACACGTAGGCTAGGCAGTAATCGTTGTGATTCTGCTCAGAGTTGAGCTCTAGAAATTTCTCCACACCGATGTTAGCAAAGCGGAAGGGGTTTGAGGGTTCTTTTGTGTCCTCGGTTGTGTTGATCTAAGAAGCACACAAAGCATAGGCTATAAAGAACTGTATTACATGGTCACAATTCTTACATCATTGGTCAGTCATCTGGGAGGATATCTGGTGTTATTGTGGTTTTTGGAATTATTTTAAATGGCTGATCGAAGTAAATATATGCAAAATCTCAAACAATATCGGCTAGTTCACTGATTTCTTATTGAAGAATGAGACCGTAACTACAAACTGATGCTTATTTCAATTCTAGAAAAGGATAGTGGCAATTATATTCACATTACAGAGCAGACTGCACCACATCTCAAAATTGATTTAGGCTGCACCCAAGAAGACATCTTCACGCCACTGACAAATCTGTTTTATCAGCTCTTACAGAGAAGGAAAAAGTAAAGGTCTCTGGTGCACAAAGCCACATACTGATGAGCAACACCCACCCTGATTCTTTTCACCATGAAGCTGATGTTGCGGATGCCTTGAAAGTCTGTGCTTTGATAGATGGAGTCGATGGCTTTCACGTGACTGGAAATCTGCGGAACCCCAGAAAAAACCCTAATAAAATGCAATGAAACATTTCATGAATGGTACCAGCGTAAGACACCTGTCTGACCTGTGCGATCACCGCCTCCCGGGTGCCGTAGTATTTGAAGAAGAAGTGATCTGTCTGGATGAAAAGCTGACAGGTGTTTTTCTCTGCCTGTGCTGCACGACGTCTCCTCAGGATCACCGGCCCGTAGGCTCTATCCTCGTCAGCATCGTGCTTCGTCTGCTGCTACGGCACACATAAAAACTTCAGTAAAGAGAATTGTTTCTTTCACAGCTCACTTTTATATTACTCAGATGAAATATGGTTGTTTTTAGATGAGTGGGTGGGGAAACTGCAGTCTCATGGAAATTAACTTGTACTCTCTGTGTGTTGGATATTTGTGTTTGTTTATACTGTGAGTGAGATCATGGTTTAGCTAGTTACATTGGTTGCGTTCTCGGCTCAGTTCTGATGGTGTGTGGGAGCATACCTGGTTGGGCTCCTCCACTGCAGACATCTGGTACTTCTTCATCCTCTCAAACACAGAGTGGTCAGCACAGCCGCCCTCTGCTCCGTATTTATGAGGATAATCTGGGAAGTTAAAAGTCAAATGTTTATGTTTAACTCACAGCGAACTTGATCATCATTCCTTTTTCATTAATTCTCTTAAGTCGGTTTTGAATTACATGTCCAATATGCCATTTTTTTGAGGATCTATTGACAGAAATGCAATACTATGTATTCAGAGGTGTATAAAGAGCTTTCATAATTAAGCATTATGTTTTTATTACCTTACAATGACCTATTTCTATCTACATACACCGCAGGTCCCCTTACATGAAATTTACCATGTTGTTTCTATGGACAAACTACTCCACAAGCGTGTTTCATATGTTATTCTGTGTCAGTCCTGTGTCAGCCACCAGGGTACTTCTAAAGGGAGTGAGCCACTGGTTGCAATTCGCAACCTCATAGCTAGATGCTGCTAAATCATACACTGGACCTGTAAGGTACGATCCTCAAAGTGTTTCTACATTAAAAATTCTGTTCATAATAGGCCATTTCCTTGGGTTGTAAAAGTGGTTCTTAAGTGAGTTCCACAGCAGAAGAATATGCAAACCAGCCGAGACAGCATTGCTTCAGAGCGAGACATTGGTCCTGAGGGAAGCCTGGCAGCAAGGAAACTACACAACTAAAAGTCACACCACACCTGGGGAAGAACTTTGAACACAGCTGCTACCAACTTCACCTATTCCTGTTACTTTAATGGGAACAGCACAATTGTGAATGTTGTTTTAGTGTGTGATGTTTAGACTGGTGATGACCAGTGCTGTGAAAGAAAGAAAGAAAGAAAACGAGGTATATATTGAAATTCTGACAGCATCCATAATGAAAAAGCATTAGCTCATCTTCTGCAAGCAAGTTCGTAAACCAAAGTGATTTGCCAAGTCTACTTATGACTTTCAACTGAGCATCCAATCAGGAAATGACCCGCTAGCCAGTGTTCGGATACCAACACATAAACACACAGATACCCCTGGTTTCACACATGTGTCTATGTTGGATAAATCAAATAAAAAATTAATTTAACTATAAAACTGTTATCCCACATTTGACCACAGGGTTACTGAAACTGCTGGTTCTGTTACGTGATCAGTATGTTGAGCTATTTTGAGCTCTGCCCGGCACTGAGCTGCAATTAAAAAACAGCAATTTTGCAAGGAAGTTATTTCAAGCTCCTGGTACTTTTATAGTGTTTTCCCCAAGAGATTAAAACAAAATGTTAATAGCAGACATCTCCATCGGTCGGGAAAAGGGAAGTGGATGATCTCTGTGTGAACAATATACAAACATTCATAGAGCACCAGATTATTTTAGTGTTTTCTTTTCTATGTCTATTATTGTAATCTCGTGTTGTTGAGATAAACTACCAAAGAAATAGCATATATCAACATAAAATAGGTCATAAAAACGTTCTCCCCCTAATAGGCAACTCTTATGTTGTTTAGTCAAGGGTCTGGCGACCCAAGATTAAGAGGAGGAAAGAAGAATATGTGGGAATGAATTTGTCTTGGAGGATGTTAGAATGATTGTCACTCCACTGATCAGAGACTCTGATTTCTGATAACAGCAACTCCATTTCTTCTCTCTGAAGATTTCATTGTCCGACACTGAATGCAGCTCCTTTCACATGCAAATCTATGCAGGTGGAACAAGAGAAACAACCGTCTAGAGCAGCGGTTCTCAAACTGTGGTACACATACCACAAGTGGTACTTGAAGACACTCAGGTGCTATGTGACACTACAAAAAATTTGACACATTCATTTACATTTTTCGTGTTTTAAATACAATGTCATATGTTTTTTTTTCATTGGTCGATGTAACGCCGGCGCGTGACAGGCAGTTCAACACAGATCAGCAGACAAGCGCTTGTGAGTCACTCACTCTCTCTCTCTTCCGACGAGCTGCGAGCAAATTAAGTTTTCTTATATCTTATATCCAATCTTTTCTGCACTTGAACCGCTGTTTAAAGCTGTTGTTATTGCTGTACAGTGCTAATTCAACACGCGTCTGCAGCAAATCAATGAAGCGTGTTGCGATTTAGTATTGAGGCGCCACTTTGACAAAAGCAGTTAAGTGTACGTCTCTGTTTGTCATATACACAGCTGTTCTCTTGATGTTTAAGTATACATATTTTTCTATATCTTCTGTGTTAAATATTCCTTCAACATTGTTTGTCTTTAATATTAGTTTGTAGTCTTTCTGCAAGTCCCCACCAAGTTAATAAATCCCCCATAAGTCATTTTCAGAGCCATGTTTACAGTGCACTACTACAGGAAATGAGTGCAAAAGAAAATGATGAGTGCCTAGAGGATATCTGAAATCCATCTTCTGTCTTCGAGATGTGAAATGAAAAATCAAAGCTTGGCAACCTTACAACCCTAGATACATTTGTTACTCTTTGTTGAAGCTATAAAGACTAAGTCTAACCCGACTGTAAAAAGTTGCGCCATGCCACAAGTGGGCAGTGTAGAGCTAGTTGCAGTTCAATTGTTGTTATTTTGACTGATCTTTAAGAACAATGTAATAATAACAAATAAAAAAGTCTTGCAAACTAAGATGAAAGGTGGCTGAAATGAATGCTCAGGGGTGCACATAAGTTTTTGTGTCAGGTTCTCAAGAGAGCACCTGGAGATTCGGTTTGGTGCTCACACTGCACATAGTGTGACAAATTAAATTTACCTTTTAAAAAAAAGATACTTTTAAAGAAAATTAATTTAAAATAATATAAATATAGTTTAAATCACACTGTATAATTTTGTTTAAACTTAAAATACAATGAAAATGCATAACTTCTTACAATAGTTAATATTAATATTCAACACCAATTTTGAAACCTAAAACGACAATCTTTTTGATAGGTTGCTGAGAAGTTTGCGAGCGCACATGGAAACTTACAGCGCACATGAAAACTAGGATTGAGTATAAGTTTAAACAGTTTTTCCTTTTAGAAAGTTTAAAAGAAGCGGCGTTTATTTTTTGACGTGCAGTGCAGAGCTGTGCAAATCCAGACATTCATAGAGGCTGTGCGTGCCTCTTTAGAAACGAGAGCAGAGCCGATAAAGGTGGAGTTACAAATACTCTGGTTTGTCATCATTTAGACCCAGGGTCCGTTTAACACCAGGAAAAAAACACATAAGTTTTAGCAGCATTCAGTTCTAACGTAAATCTTATCCAGTAATACATTAAGGCCGTCTAAGACAGTGATAGTGATTGTACTTGTATATTAAATGCTTTCAACCATGTCAGTACACAAATGAGCGGTCTAAACTTATTTACAGAGTGCTTATGTGCATCCCTGTGCATATTCGTGATAAATTTCATATTCCCTCAAAGACACATTGAGGTCTTTGTTCACAGCAGCCTCAATGATCCAGACACAGCTCTGCCAATTCACTACTTTACTCAAGTGAGAATCATTACTAATGAGTCAAGAATTGAAGTGATAGTCCACCCAAATTCTGTCATCATTTACTCCCTTAATGATGCTAGCCCAATAAGTAGGGCCATATGACTTCTGTGATGCGGAAAACTCTGACGTAATTGTGGAAACCAGGCATTATAATGATATTTGATATATAATTTGGAATGGCGCAGAATTTTTATCAGAAAATATCACTGAACAGCTAATAAAATTAAATTTGTGCTTTGAATAACATTGTTACAGCAAAAAAATGTAGCCTACTAGTTTAGGGAAACCGTGACGTTTTCTTCTACGTAATTATGCGTATGCGCAGAATGTATCATGCAGGCATCCCGGATCGTGTACCGACAATGACCTTAAAGATGGCTGAGCTTGATCGGTTTCCGGGTCATAGGACGGAGGAGCGAGGAATAGAGGAGGCATATCCAGTACCTCAGAGATGACCTATTTTTGTAGGCTAACCCGGAACTAAGTGTCCGGAAAGCCTATGCATACTTCCCATGGACTTTTAGAAGATTGCAAAAATATGCTCTGTGATTAACAACGGTTTATGATGTTTACACGTTTTGTCTATCAAGATAATCTCGACGAAATGAACACCACATTTGTTACTTTTGAGGCCGAAATACAATTGCCAGAAGTAAAAAGCTAACACGATGCAATAAACAGATCACACTTAAGGTAGCTCGATATCAACGTCACCACCACCGAGCATCCGACAACTCTTTCAAACTTTATTAACGGTGTGTTCCCTGAAAAGAAATTACTACGTGAATGAATCTGCATCTACGTTTGAACAGATTTGTGCCCATGTTGCATTATTTGTGAGCTTTATATGCACAATGTAGTCTAATGTCCACGGCAAAGGAAGTAGTGACTACTTTAGCAACTTATTTGCAACTACCATTTTAAGACAATATAGGGCCTTAAAAAAAAAAAAACAGGCGATTATAATTATAAAATATTTAGAGGATTCTTAACCACAGACCTTATTTCGGGCGATTTACCAAAAACCCATTGGGCTCTCACTAAATCCTTGGTGTTTCGAGTCTGACGTCATCACGCAACCGTGTTTTTTGGCAAGTTTAACAATCATAGGTAGTTTGTATGGTTAGAGTAAGGTTAGGGTGTGGGTGAGGGTAAAGGTTTCTTTAGACTTGAAACATGAAGGATTTAGTGAAAGCCAAACCCATTGACCTTGGAGCGATGGAACTGGAAGTCCTAAAATGCTTTAAAAATCCTTCGAAGGCAGCATTTCAAGGTATGAAGGCATCAAAGCCAAAGTCTGAATGTGTTTCTCGGAGCTGCCTTTATGCATCATGAGTCAGCGAGGCATCAAGTCTTTGAGTCTTCCTATTGCGAAGCATCCCTACTGTCAAACATGCATTAAAATGGACTTTGCGACAACCCGTCAAAATAAAAGTCTAGTTAATGTAAATAACCTATGACACACCCACACAAATAAACTATAGTATATTATATTATTTCCTTTATTAAAGTAAATGTAACAGTAAAACAGATTAATCTTAAAGGTACAGTTTGTAGAAATCACCGCTAGAGGGCGCACGATCAAAACAACAACAATCGCGTAGGTTGATGACGCTGTGTAGAAGCGTGGAATTATGGGATATGTTGTCTACAACTCCACCGCTGATGGTACCACTGATACATTAATCAGACGGGAATGCGAAATCATGTTAGCGGAAGAGGTAAAGTAATGAAGTAAATTTTGCGTGAGATGAAATCATTTTATTTCATTATAATGTATTAGACCAGAATAATGTAAGGTTTAAAACTAAATTGTAAGTCATAGATGTTACAGTAATTGTCCAATTCGATGGTGCGATAACACTGCACAGTTTTAAGAGTTCAAATTATATCATAGTAAAAGTTATTTTGAATGTACCATACATAATTTGCTATAATGCTAGACGGACAGACGGTAAAACTACTTCCGCATCTGTATACGACAGTGTCAAGCGGTTACAAAGGGTAAAGCGGATATGACGCAATTGACAGGCGACTTAACGGTCCCGGTCCACAGTTTAGAATGGCAATTTTCTCATGATTTAAAAGCAGTTGGAAACATTTGAGATATTGTAAGCACGAAGCTGAAAAAAATATATAACATTGGCCTACAGGTTTTTGGCTATTTTACTGCAAAATTCTTACAAACTGTGCCTTTAAGTTAAATGTAAGTAGTAAAAACAAAAACAGAAGACAAAGATGAAAAAATTTTAATGCACTTGAAAGATGCTGGTTTATATCAAAATAGTTGTGCATTGATTACACCATATGTTTTATGGATATTTTCCATGATGTTCAAAAATACTGTAGGATCAAGGTGTCTTACTATAGTTAATGATTAAATTAATTATTTTTCATGTCGGCAAAAATATTACAATTGTAGCGGGAAAAAATGGGAATTTGGGAAAATATTAAATATGGCCCTAAAAAGGAGACAAATAAGTCATTCTAAGCCATCCTTTTTATAGACACTGAAACTACATTTGGTCAATGAAATCTTTCATGGTTTCTTTGTTCTGTCATAAAAATGTTCCAGGCAGGTAGCTGTCAGACAAAAGAGTAAGGAAAGGTTTTTTTTTTTTACATTTATAGTGCTTGTACAAAGAGAAACATACAATCATCTCTAAGGCTGGTATGAACAGCCTATTGTCCTTCTTCTGACCTCTGTTCATGTGCTTCAATAGACTACTGTTAGCCACAATTAAATCTCTCTCATTCCTTCTCGTAGACACAAACACACAATCTGATCTCATCAAACCCTGCAGTAAAAATACATAGGACTCTTTTCAAAAGTGATGAGAAATGAATGTCCTATTGTACATGAGACCGTCGACACAATCTGAATAGTGAATAAAGGCTCACAATAGTGTGTATGATAAGTGATGCTGTTTTTCCACAGTGGACATGAGAACTGAGAACATTTTAACATTATTTAAAGAGATAGAGAGAAATTTACCTTCCCTATTTACCTTCCCTAGTAAACAACAGATGGCAGTATTTCTGTTGCTTATACTAGGGATGTAACGATTCACTCAGCTCACGATGCGATTCACGATACTGATCTCAGAATATGATTCATTCACTACTGATTATCACAAAGTGAGTTGTGACAAATTAGAAATGAACAAGTACCCTTTTATTATTTCTCATGTCAAATAACTAAACTGCACTTCTAAAAGAAATTCCAAATCAAATAAATAAAACAAAACAAAAATTATTATAAACAAACTAAGACTTGCTCTGTGCTTTTACATTTAAGAAATATAAGCATTTCCACATTTACCAAATTTCCAGTAAACACAGCGGCCCCTGCTGTTAAAAACATGTATTGTGATTCATTTAACATCTTATTCGACTTGAATCGTCACTTATAATATAATACATTTTCAACTTGCTCAAAGTGAATCGTTACATCCCTAGCGTATATCGTAGTTATAAAGTGCATTGCATGCTAAAATGCTGCATGAAGAGTAGCCTTATAACAACAAGCCTTTCCTATCACAACTGCTATTACTAAAGATAGTTTCAAGGCAACAACCTAAACAAACTTTAATCATATGCACACTTTTGTGGCCCAAACTTAACTTCGGTATATATAAGCAAAGAATAGAGCCCCTGTAAATTATTTCTGATAACAAGCAAAAGAAATAAACAGTACATTACATTAGCTAGCAAAGTTTAAAGTTAAAGGTTTACCAATAGATTGTTTGTTTGTTTTATTCATTCTTATTGCTATTCCAGCATCTCAGGCAATATTCATAGCGATAACCAGTCAATCCATACACAAGTCTGTTCAATACACAAGATGATCCATTCGCAAGTTGGGGGGACAAATTGGAATACTCAATCAACCTAACCTGCATCAGGGCTCTAGAGTTCGACCAATTTGGTCGCACATGCGACCTTATTTTTCAATGGTGCGACTTAAAATTATCAGAGGTCGCACCGGTACGACCAGCCGTTCGAGGGGGAAAAAAAGTCTCCGCAACTCTGAAAGTCTTCCTGTGATTCAATAACAGACACACATTAGGCTCATATCGTGGTCTAAACCAATCAATGATAGTGAAGGGCGGACCCCCCTCTGATTGGCTGTGGTCAAGACATTCCTGCACGTGTGTACACCAGAGGTCGCGTTAACTGAAAATTCTCTGACATTGACGGATTTTTTACCCGTGACGGAAAAATCTGAAGGCCGTCCGTCATTTTGGCGGATTACAATGAGGGCAATTTGTAAATCCACGTTTCCCTTCAGCGTGATATGCTCGCGAAGCGACCTGCGTGTTTTCACCCGTCATAACCCGTGATATGATATCAAAAACTGTAACGGCTTTATTGGGCATTCGGTTGTATTACAATACAACAAGTTCCGAGACGCCAGTACAGCGTGATGATGTCACCAACATACAAATTACCACCTAACGCCACCTTGAACCATAGTTAAGGGTAATAACAGATTATGACGGATTTTTTACGAGCCTGGCAGTCAAAATGACAGACAAAAAAAACTCTAGCGCAACCTCTTGTGTGTACGTTTGAAAATGCGTGTGCTGCAGTCAGACAGAGAGGTGAGCAGCCGTCAGTTAAACAGAGTGGATGTAGCAGCGGATGATGAGAGAAGATGAAAAAGAACAACTGACAAATTTTTCTCGAATAATGTTAAAGTTAAAGGTTAAGGTTAAGGCCTGAGTAAAGTTAAGACCTGATCCGTCCGAAAATCATAAGCAATGCTCTGACACGGAGCCTTCAAGCCCTGGTCCATTTATCTTGAGATCTTTTAAGTTTAAATTTCACTTCACTGAAGCACTTTAAGCACCAACACTTTTTTAGTAAATTACCTTTCTTGTAGATTTGTGCTTCAAATAAAGAACTTAATGTTGAACAGTTTGTAAGATAAACATTTACAAGTAAATTTTGCCTATATGGACATAAACAAAAGTGAACTGGTAAGAGAAGGTAAATGTTAAATGCGTTAAATGTGATGCGGTCTAAAATTTGGGTGCACCTAACTTTTGTGCTGGTGCACCTAAGAAAAAAAGTTAGGCGCACCAGTGCAAAAAGTTAGTCTAGAGCCCTGTGCATGTTTTACCCCTTCAACAAATTGTTCATTTAATAAAATGAAAATAAATTGATTATATAATACAATTATTAAACAAAAAAATATGTATATAAATTTATGTTAAAATAAAAAAAATATATATAAATAGTTATATTAGCCACTAGCCAGACCGATCAACCAACACAAGGGCGGAAGTTAACTTTGTGCCAGGCGTGTGTGTCCGATGAAACAGTCTATAAAGCCTAGTAGTTATACAGTATAACAGATGGTAAAATCCAGCATTTATAGTAGCTAGACAACCAGGCCTTTCACATCACAGCTGTTATTATATTAGTGATAGGGAGTCTGGTTCTTTTCTGCGAACTGGATCTTTCGCACAGTTAGTTTCAATGAACCGGTTCAAAAGACTGGTTTATCCAACTGTGCACATTCAAATATATGAATCAGTAATCATAACGTCACAAGTAGACCTCATATAACAGTATAAAACAATAAACAAGTCCAGTTTATCAGACCTTTAACAGCTCTCATCACACCCAGGAGAGCCTCAGTGCATCAGTTTATCAGTATATCAGAGACAGACTCATTCAATAAGTAACAGAATAAGTAACATGTACACTTTGTATGAACTAATCAAGTGCCAGAAGATATACATTAAATAGTAATAGATCAATAAAAATAGTATTTCAAAGCGACTTAAAGTCATAGTTCACCTAAAAATGAAATTCTTCCGCAGAACACAAAAAAGATGTTTTAAGAAGGTTTGTAACTGAACAGCACTGGCACCCATTCACTTCTATTGTATGGACACCAAACCAGTGCAAATGAATGGGGGCAGTTAACAACATTGTTCAAAATATGTTCTGCAGAAGAAAGAAAGCCATGTAGGCTTGAAATGAGAAGAGGGTTAATGAGTTAATGATGACATTTAGATTTTTGGGAGAACTATGACTTTAATATAACTGGTCAGCATATTTGCCTTTTAGATTGTGTTCATAAACATGTCAACAACTGACTGTCTTATTTAAATATTTAAAATGCTTACCAAAATGTATAGTAATATAACCAGGAAACTGAATACTCAAAGTAAAAGAAATCAAATAAGTGCTGATTACAGGATGTGATTAGGTCACTTCAGTATAATGATATGCTAATATTAACTCACCAATGTCATCTTCATGGTAAATGACTGAGTGGAAGGGCAGAGTCTGGTCTTTGAGGTATCTCTCTGACGGCTCGATGTAGTATGTGCCAAGATGGCTCTTAATAAAACCTTCAAACTTCCCATCCACAATAGAGCCATGAGTAAGAGTCCCCTTCTCTCCTGAAAGACAAAAACAAAGAAAAGGTTAAAGGCATATCGACCGGGTATGGTAATTGTAAAGGGCATTCAGGGCACAAAAACAAAATCGTTCCATGCAGGTGCGCAGAGAGAAGGCTGTGAAATAAGGTGCTGCTTTCTGAATTATATCCATATATTATGATGGTGTCATTCATCTCCTCTACATGAACATCTCTTAGCTGCTGACCTTTATAACAGTAATGAGCTCAGCATCTCTGCTGCTGAAACTGAAAATCATAGCACGGATGCCTTTCATCTACATGTTTTATTCTGCTCCTCCTTTCTGTAATCCATCTACTGTTGTATCAGGACAGTACACAGTTTATATATAAAAATTATATATATAATATTAAAACTACAACTTTAAACTAAACAAATAAACAGGGAGCTAATATGGATGACACATCCTGGAAAATGATGGTTGAATTATTTACAGCAAGTGCTGCATGTGCGTACATGCACTTCCAGACTAACAGAGAAAGAAAGTCCAACAAAAGGAGCTGTTGTCGGTATCTTTTGTTCTGGATAACGTAGGCTTCAAAATCAAAAGAAAAACAGACATTTGGGTATCTGTTTGAAAGGCTTTAGACTAGCTTTCAAACAAGTCAAAATAGGACAAACCTGTTCCACATGAACTGAGCTCTACAAGCACCATGAGTAAAGACTACTCTACAGGAACAATAATACAAAAGGATTTAACAAAATATAGCACACTTAAAAGGCTTAGAAAAAGTGTTTTGTGTTTTGTCTGAACTTCTGAAGATATTCAGTTTCTTTCTTCAAAAAAAAGCTCCCCTTTTAATCCTTAGACTAAGATTCTTTATTTTATTCTGCAACATTCATTTTCTGCTCGGTCTTGTTCTCTTCTCTTTTGCTCTTACTCACAGAAAAAACAAGAAACCTGCCAAAGTGAAGCAAACTCAAATAAGTAACAGTGTAACAAGTAACAATCTGTGCTTCTCATGAACAAAATCTTACATTTGATTTAAAGGCTTACAGTTTATTACTAAATTGAGTTTTCTAGACAATTTCACATTGTGTCTAGATTTATATGACAAATATAGATATGAAATATGAAATAATAACATAATTCCATAATTAAAATATTATTCTAATATAAATAGGGGACCTGCGGTGTGTGTAGATAGTCACAGCTACTTTAAACAGTAAAAATATTAGATAATCATGGTTTGTGAAGCCTTTTGGCACCAAAATATTTCCCATACTAATAAAGATTTAATGGAGAATGTGGCAATCCAGAATAGTTCAGACACTGGTAAATATCAGAAGGTTACAAGATTAAGCAGTGAATCACATCAAGTATGTTAAAGATTGCTAATGGCTCATGATAGGAGAGAGAGATCCAGAGAGCGAGAGAGAGATAGAGAGACCACTTTCTGGTCTGTTGTATTGTATTGTTTGTTGCTACTGTATTGATGCACATAAAATACTTTGTAAATATTACAACGGCACACAATCAATAGAGTACCTTTAAATTGAAATGGAGAGAAAATGAGAGTATGGGAGAAGAAAACATAAAGGAAGTAAAATATTAAGATTTGCAATCTCTCTTTCACTTCTAGGAAACTTTTTCCTTGTTGAAAGAACAGGAGACGTTGGGATATCTTTAATCCAGAAGTTCTCTTTATTGAGGACTCGCTCCGCATCGCTACAGTCATCCAAGTCTGATTCTATCACAACACATTGGAGTTTTATACCTTTCATGGGGCAGGATACAAAGAGGTTGAGACGATGTACACAAAGCATGGAAATGCAGTACAGGAATCAGCCCGTTACCAGAATTGTCCCAGCCAGGATCTCATTAGCATAACAGTGTCATTCATGCATAGGTGCTAACCCAATCAGCCTGACAGTATTGCCCATACCTTCACATTATCATGGAGAGAAAGGCTTAGCTGTGCCTTGAGTTTAGCATTCACTTTTAACTTGGGACACTGCCCAGTAATCAGGAAGTGCATAAAGATAAAGGGTACTTTAGCTGCCTGACTTGATCTTCTTAAAAATGTAATCATCTTTACCTCAAAATGTGAAACACAATGTACATAACTTTCTTAGTTTATTTACTATTACATTGGAAACTAGATATAACATTTTATACATTCGTAATCCCACACAGCTCAACCCAACAGAATGAGCAACAGGAAGTCCAGGAGTGGAAGTTATTCTTTTGAAGCAAACCATTTGTGTTCCACTTTTGACTAGCTTTCATTCATAAAAAATGATTAAGTGATAGTATTATTTTTTAAGCGTTAAATGCAGTGGTCAATCAGCGAAAAAAGTCACTTTCTCAGCCCGGTTCTCCACTCATCCACATCATTAGTTGAAATGAACATCATCTCCTTTTATTATGAAGCATTTTGTGGCGAGCAGAAAATGACATGAATCCTTTTAGAGCAATCCAGCAGCTGTGAGGATGCGTCAGTTTTATAGTCAGGGGATATAATCAAAGCGGGTGAGATATGGATGTCTGACAAACACAATACTTTTTCTTCCTCCAGAAGAGTCTATTCATCTTTCATGGATGCATGGGTAATTGCTCAGATCTCACTCATGCATCTTAAATGCAGGTTCCGTTGTACTTGATGTTAAACTTTCAGTTTAAACTCACTAGTCAATACCAGCAGTTTTTTTCAAGGTACATAATAAGTATAAGGTGGTTTCAACCTAGCAATTCGTGAAAGAATTGGTCCAGTCCGTTTTAAAAATCAATGAAGCAGATATCAGATCCATGTGGAAAATACTGTCATAGCAGGATGTGCTGGCAGAGCTATCTGGGGTGTAGCTCTGGTATAACAGGACACACCTTCACTTTGTTGACATTTCCCATTCTTTCCAAACCCAAAAGTAGACAGGAAGAGCCTGAAAGCACGGACCTCCAACTGTTCTGTTTATATGAGCATCTGAACACAGCAACACTATCTGAACTGAATGTCATGAATTAGGGGTGAGACTAAACCGATTATTTAATTTCATTAGATACCAACTTTGGTCCATTGGCATTAGATACTAAATGCAAAACTATTCTGACAGCTAAAAATATCAATAAATATAATAAATTAAATAAATATTTTTAAACATTATTTTATACATATTTAAATAAAAAAAAACAGACTTCCTTCATCAGATTAAATACAAAACCACACTGCACCTCTATTCAACTTGAGCACCAGTATCCTGGGAGTACATAAAGCACTTCTGAATTTAGAGGGGCACTGACCAATTACAACAGCCTGAGAATCGGAAGCTCGCTGATAAGGTATGGGTGGGACATCTTCACACACTAAGCGGGGAACCAATCACGACAGACTGGGAAAGCGTGTTTCGTGTTTCGGAAAGAGGGACTTATATAGACCGCAGGAAATGTAGTCGTTTTGTTAAAAGAGGGACAGCAGTGAACAATAGACTTGAAATATGTGAAATATAAAGCTTTTTTTTTTAGAAACATGAACATCCATTGTTAAACACCCAAAAAACATAAAGCCTCAAAAACAGCAAAGACTGGCTCCTTAAAGATAATCCCTATACCACCCCTGAAAGTTACGACGTATGGATATTTCCATGCAACATTTTAGAAATGTGTGTGTGTGTACCTTTTGACCTGTATGCGCTGTTTTATAAAGTTTTACATTGGCTGTGCTCACCATAAATTTCTCCGGTGTAAATGTGAGAAGTGTCGTAGGGGATCTCTTCTCCTGAAACTTCCACCTTGAGATCAGGTGAGAATAAAGAAGTATCTCTCTTCATCCGAAGGTTAAAATGCCTGATGAAAGAGGAAAAAAGATTCATTAGACTTCTGTAAAGTTGCTTGTAATATGAATAAACAAGAAACATAAGCTTTGGCATGCTATTGACTGCACAACAAAACACTGTTAAACAGTATGAACCAGGTCAGATTCAGAATATGTGGTATGATGAAGACCATTACTGAATCCATGACATATATAAGGAGTTGAAAGGGAAAACAGCCAACCAGCCTTTCTCATTGCAAAATAGTGTATTTCTTTTAATTACCGGCTTAAGTAATCAAATCAATGTTTAGCTGAGATTACATCATTTCCCATCAGTCCCATTGGGTCATCAGGTTTATCCAGAAAACACTAGAGTAATAAATAACAATGACTCAAAATGATTCATCTGGATTTATAACTTGGCCTAAGTACACAGCAATATTGTAAGATGTGTTGGCGGTGTACTACTTGTCTTATAAAGGAGTTGTTTGCAGGAATCTGTGGAAAGCAACTGATCTGATAAAATCGTTTGAGAACATTAAGAATGGTACATTCTTTTTAGTATTTTTATTGAGGTATCAAATTTAAATGATAAAAAATTAAGTTACAACAAGTTAAAGGGAGAACTTCGCAATTGATGAACATCCCAATTCTATGGAAATTTGCTGAGATTTCTGAAGAGTTTTGTACATGCAGATTCTGTGCAGGCTGTCTATAGTTTGTTACAGCAGAGAAGAGAGATACAAAAAGGAAAATCGAATGTCTTGTAGGGCCGTAATGGACATGGCTACACTGAACACAATTACTGTGATCATGCATTCCCTCAGGATAAACAGGAACAAGCGTCTCCTACGCTCTAGTACTGCAACTCAGTGCGTGTGTTCAGGTTTAGCTACAGATACTTGTGAATGGTAAATGTTTGAAAATGTCCCATAAATATTGTCCAAAATGTCACAATGTTCCTAAGGCTCATAATGTTAAGTGCATAATTTGCAGTATATAAAAATAATAGAAGTGTGTTTGTCTCAGAGTTACACATAAGGGGCTAAATGAGCCCCTAGCACTAGCAGTGGTCTAGATATGCTTCATCATGAAAGATTTCCATTATGATAAGCTCTAAAGAAAACCTCACCTTAAAGAGCGTAAACAAGAGTATTAATCCATAAAGAGATAAGTTTTGTAAGCTTTTTAGTACATGCCAGAAAACCAATGCAGGAACAGTAAGGGTCAGAGCCAAAGAGGTGTGGCCTCTTCCCAGCAGCACACTATTTATCATGAGGATAACAGCTTTGTGCCCCACCCACCAAAGTGTTAATCTTTGTGCATTGAACACTCCCTGCTATCATATGTCAACACACTGCGGTGAGCCTGGGAGACCATTATTGAAGGATACCAGGCTTCTGATCTTTTTTATTCTCAAAGCCTAACTTCAACCTGTACATGAGTGGTGTTTACATGAGTAGATTTTTAGAAAAACATGAGTTTGCTGATTTACGGGCATCTAATATCACTATTTCAAAATCCCCCCGAATTTGTGGAAGGACAGTTTTGTAAGATTGTACTTTTGGGGAGAATTTCCGGATACCTATCCAAAAACCTGTAGTAAAGTTTCCCAGACACAGAAACTTTGTTTCTTTTCAATCTCTTATTTATTTGCATCCACCTTGAGGTTTGCAATAAACTTCACACCCTTCAGTATAAAGTCTACAGTATAGAATGGGATGAGAATACAGCAGCACATACTGTATGTCATACATACTGTACGGTGTTGCTTAACCATGCATCAGTACACAACAAAAACATGCATACCATTGGACGAGCACTGACAAGTAATACATTCTTAGGTACAATTGACAAAAGGACATGGTACGAGATATTTGAGGTAATGTGCATTTGTGACCCTGGCCAACAAAACCAGTCGTAAGTCGCACGGGTATATTTCTGACAAAAGCCGAAAATACATTGTTAGGGTCAAAATGATCAATTTTTATTTTATGCCAAAAATCGTTAGTATATTAAGTAAAGATCATGTTCCATGAAGATATTTTGTAAATTTCCTACCGTAAATATATCAAAACTTTATTTATGTGAATCGATCCCTTAATATCGCGAACAAAAAATGGTCAGAAACATGCCTACAAACTTAACTCGCTGCTGTCCGCTCTATGATAACTACCCATTCAAGTTTGGTATCTATGTAAAGTTAAGAGATTCCGCTTTCAAGTTAATCTACTCTCTTCTATGTCATTACAAGGGTAAGCCAATAGAGAGTGTTAAAACAAACCTGTTTCCTCTTAGCAACGGCCTGCTATAGCGTCTCACGTGCGCAGCGTACACAATCCGTCATGATCGCGCTTCAAAACATGGATTCTGATGGAGGCGCGTTTGCTCAATCTAAACGCTAATGACAGCAATAATTTAACGAACCTAGTAAATGATTGTTTCGCAAATCATTGGGAAGATAATACAGAATGTCCAGAGACCGGCTTGACATAAGAGGATGCCCCGGAAGACGACGAATTCAATTAATGTTTAGATCGCTTCGACTCCGTGCCATGAAGGAATACAAAGTGTTCACTGCAGACTCAGAATTCGACCCGCTTGAGTGGGAAAATTCTTCAAAGTTCAGGTCAGTCAATCACATACGTTCTTAAATGCCTTCTTTACAAAGTAGTGGTTTTCATGAGTTGTTTGTCAAAGTTATGCCAATTTTGCTCTGACAAAATGTAAACAAAACATCATCTTAGCATGTTGGTCTGCCTCTGTTATTGATGATTCGTTGCCAGCTCAAGTGTAAAATTCAGGTGTAAAATTTTATATGTTCCTGGAAAATTAATTTTATGAAATTTTGTGTGTATAAAGTTTAAGCTGTGGTTAATCAATGGTGTAAGTTTCATTTATTTCCCATCATTAGTAATATGCGTTGCTAAGGACTACTTCTGGAAAACTTTAAAGGCGATTTTCTCAATATTTAGATTTTTCCCACTCTCAGATTCCAGAATTTTAAATGGTTATATCTCGGCCAAATAGTGTCCTATCATAACAAACTATATATCAATAGAAAGTGTATTTAGTCAGCTTTCATGTGGTGTATAAATCTCAATTTTGAAAAATGTACCCATAAGACTGGTTTTGTCATCCAGGGTCACATTTGGTGAGTATTTCAGATGTTCTTTCCCATGAGAGCTGGTAAATTGTGTGATGATACTGTACTGTAAAATCTGACTCACAAGTTCCTATATTTTTGGCATTGGCAAGCCAGTTTTAGAAAGTCTGCTCATTACAAGGAACTGAAATATTTGACACTCAAGTCATTTAGCAGGAGTCAGATATCCTCAGAGATGCAGTTCTAGAGGATTTTTCTACATATACAGGTACATCTAAAAAATTAGAATTTTGTGAAAAAGGTCAATTTTTTTGTCACTCATTTCAGAAAGTGAAACCCATATATTATATAGATTCATTACACATAGAGTGAAATATTTCAAGCCTTTATTTCTTTGATGATTATGGCTTACAGATAATGAAAACCCAAAATTCAGTGTCTCAGAAAATTTGAATATTACATGAGAAAATATAAAAAAGTATATTTTAAACAGAAATGTCAGGCTTCTGAAAAGTATGATCATTTCTATGCACTCCATTTTTGGTTGGGCCTTCTTTTGCATGAATTACTACATCAATGTGGCATGGCATGGAGGCAATCAGCCTGTGGCATTGCTCAGGTGTAATGGAAGCCCAGGTTGCCTTGATAGTGGCCTTCAGGTCATCTGCATTGTTGGGGGTTGTGTCTCTCATCTTCCTCTTGAAAATACCTCATAGATTCTCTATGGGGTTGAGGTCAGGGGGGTTTGCTGGCCAATCAAACACAGTGCCACCATGGTCATTGAATCAGCTTTTGATACCTTTGGCAGTGTGGGCAGGTGCCAAGTCCCGCTGGAAAATGAAATCAGCATTTTCATAAAGCTTGTCAGCAGAAGGAAGCATGAAGTGCTCTAAAATTTCCTTGAAGATGGCTGCTTTGACTGTGGACTTCAGAAAACACATTGGACCAACACCAGCAGATGACATGGCAGCCCAAATCATCACAGACTGTGGAAACTTCACATTGGACTTCAAGCAACATGGATTCTGTGCCTCTCCACTCTTCCTCCAGACTCTGGGACCTTGATTTCCAAATGAAATGCAAAATTTACTTTCATCTGAAAAGAGGTAATAGGTCCATTATGTTTTCTGAAGTCCACAGTCAATGCTGCCGTCTATGGGGTATTGTCAAGAGGAAGATGAGAGACACCAGCCCCTACAATGCAGGTGACACGAAGGCCGCTATCAAAGCAACCTGGGCTTCCATTACACCTGAGCAGTGCCACAGGCTGATTGCCTCCATGCCAAGCCACATTGATGCAGTAATTCATGCAAAAGGAGGCCCAACCAAATATTGAGTGCATAGAAATGAACATACTTTTCAAAAGCCTGACATTTCTGTTTAAAATATCCCTTTTTATTGATCTTATGTAATATTCAAAGGCACTGATTTTTGGGTTTTCATTATCTGTAAGCCATAATCATCCTAATTTCAAGAAATAAAGGCTTGAAATATTTCAACTCAAATAAATACAACTTTTGACACTATTTTTGACTCTCATCAATGATTATATCTTTAGACTTGTTAGTGACAACGACATAACTGAATATTACAAAAGAACAGATCCATCTTCTCAAAGGCTCTTACTGTAGGTCTTTTTGGGTCACAAATTCTTAACCAATTAACCATTCAGAAAACACTCAAAACCCGACACAAACATTTAACTACTGCACACCAGTAAGCACCATCTATGGCCCACTCTTCCATAAACGATCATCAGATCTGTCCTGTTTTATATGGTAATCTGTCTTTGTTGATCAATCAAAAATGGGAGAGCGTGCTCTTCATTGTCCATGAAAACAGCTGCTGCTTCTCATACAAATTAGCAGAACTTTGACTTTTCATTAGTATAGAAGGTTATAATTATCCACAAGTAAAGACAAGAGAACAGCTGGGAGAGTCTGTACCAGCCACTTAATACAAGCAATCACAAAAACACAGCCTAGCCAACACGCACACACACTCACAAACCAGCAGCTTGCTTCAATATTCAACAGATTAGTTACAAACAAACAGATATCAACAAAAGGAAATGTGATGATTAGGGGTATGAGAAAATTTAAGATGTTGTCAAGATGATGATTTTTCTTAAAATGTGTAAGCACAATTAAGGCTGAGCACTAAGAGATGAAAGCAGAGTTCGATCATAAAAACACAATACTTGTCTTTTCAACTTCAATACATTTTTACAGCTTTCTAAATCCAAGTAAAACGGTACTATAATATGCCCAAAATTAGAGTTCTTCCATTTTGTGATTGGTTAGTGTCTCATTTCCAGCACTACCTTGTGGTCCACTTCAGCACACAGCAATTTGTGTCAACACTGTGCAGACTGACTTTCAGTTCAGAGCAGCAACATCGCCCAACACTCAGTTTGAAGAGGATTAGAGTGGCCGTGTACACACAAGATGTGCTCTACCTTTCAAAAAAAAGGCAGAGAGTAGCCGAACAGACCAAAGCAACAGTATCTTGGTAACACCTAATCCACTATTTGTACACTTGTACCAGCAATATGTACATACAGTTACTTTCCCCCCCCATCTAATTCTGCAGACCACCTTTAATCCAAACAGATGCAAACAGATGGCCGTCTGTGATTTTAATGGCTTTCACCACTGACAGATCATTAGATGCTGATAGCACTCAATTCTACAGCCAGTACAGACAGCCCCCTCATCATCTGAGCATCAATGAGCCTTCATTAGCTTCTCTCTGAATCACTGCATTTCTCTCCCTGTTGTCAAGCACCCTGAAAACTCCATTGTGCCAACGTCCATGAAAGCCAAAGGAAGCGATCTGTCTAACACTGTGATGTTTTTGTCCCTCTGCGGCTTTACTTTCACCATGCGGCTATTAAGGCAAGTTCCTGGAATATCCCGCTATCTCCCAACAGCGATCCCAGCCAGACCCGATTCACTCCAACCAGCAAGTGAACTGTAATTACCCAGCACTCTGACTCTGCCAAATGACTAAATGTAAATGTTTTCAATTAGGCTCATAGTAATGCATCTAAATTAATGACATCCACCAGTTTAGCCCTTCAATCTGAGAATAAGTGGATTTTGATGTAGTCGTAACAGCGATGATCACGGCAGAGATATTTTTCGAAGTACAGAGGACAGCAGGAGATTTACAGTTTATGATGCTCTCTTTGTTTACTATAAAGTGATAAACAAACTAGGCTTTACTAGGCTTCTTTATGACAGATGGTATATGTGGGTGGTGAACAGTACAGAATATTGAGTGAGAGAGAATGATACAGCCTTTGAAGAGCAGACAAATGAACAATAAAAAGGGATATAGTATAAATTATATATACTGGAGATACAGGAGACATATAAAGAACGCTTTAAAGATGATAATGATAAAAGGTAGTTGAATTTGTTAAGAAAACAGGAGCTAAATTCTAATGAGCAGTACATCCCTATTAGTGTTGTCACGATACTGGAATTTCTAACTTCGATACGATACCTTGAAAAATATCGATACTCGATACTATTTTCGATACCACAGAGAAAAAAACTGCCACAACATTAAGGTGGTAATTTTTTTTTGTATTATTATTTAAAGATAAATATAACATGTATAATGTATTATAAAGAGTTATTAAAGGGTAAAATGCATTATAATTCTTCATAATGTGTGTTGTAACGCATTATGTACTGATGCAGGTCGGGTCTCATCTTATTTCTGGTGCTACAAGAGAATGCCAAACTTTAATAAACATTTTTTGTTTGACCACACTTTTAAAATGAACTGAACTATGTAACTAATCTGAGAACTTAAGTTAATGGTAATAGATATTTGTTACATGAATAAACAATGAAAAATACTTCCTAAACATGTATTAATCTTAGTAAAAAGTTAATTTAAACTAACATTTACTAATACATGTACTAATTAAAATCCAAAGTTCTATCTGTTAATATTTTTTTTCATTGGACCAGAGCAAACATGATCCGTTGTATTTTATTACATACTGTCATCAAAGATTAAAATATACTGTAGCAAATGCATTGCTCATCGTTCATAAATGCTGGTTAATACAAAACATTATTTGTTGAACATATTTTAATGCCAGATTCACATATCACCGATCCACACACGCAAACTTGCGTGCATGACACCCGAAAACAATGCTCACTGGATCGACATGAAGACAAATTACAGAATTGAAGTAATCCTTTTTTTAATTAAATTGATTAAGTACAAGTTAATTTACATTTGACCACAGTTAAAGTATTTAAAGATTCACAGTTAAAGATTCCTCAGTCGGACTTTACGAATTACGGTGAAAAACGAGACAACACTCATATTGCTATATTAGAGGTGTTAGCGCCTTTTGTTAGCACTGCTCTGTAGCGACTCTTGCATATTGGCTTGTTTGTGTCCTTCGGCTTTCCATGTTCATTTGCTTCATATCCAAAATATTTCCAGATAGCACACCTGCTGTGTTCTTTATCAATCAAAGCCGGTTGCGGAGGCGCCGCACACGCCATATTTATATTCACTTCACTTTTTCTATTTAGCCAGAGCGAATGAGACGAGACACGTGACAGGCACTGCGGTCACGTGTGCTGTTTGTCAACGCGCCTTTGGAGATAAGTGAAAGTGACAGCTCGGCTAGGATCGGTGTATCGATACTTCGGGAAATTAGTATTGGTATCGTTCAGATATTTCAGTATCGATATTTATCGAAATATCGATATTTTTGACAACACTAATCCCTATTATACACAACTGCCTTACTGACTGACCTGGAATGGATCGGTGTCCCTCAACAGGATCCCTTACCATTATAAGAGCAGCAATGAAAGAGGAAGGGAAAAAAACTTTTATAAATCTAAACCAGATTGTTACCGTGAAACATATCGTTACCGTTAAATAAAACAATTAATTCCGTGAAACAGATTTTTGGTCATTCGGCCCACCCCTAGACCAAATGTTTTTTTTCTGCACCGATTAAACTAGCTCTAGTTCCTTTTAAACAGCTGATCTGCGTGTCAGGTACTTCAAAGAAAAGAAATCAAAATGCACATCCCTGCGAGGAGGTAAGGCGAGAAAGACTTCGGGTGAGTTTTAGAGCACTGATTGCATATCTTGCTGGGTCAAGGTTGTGGGCTGACGCTGAAATCAGAATACAGAAACCATGGCTCTGGTTTCTGATAGCTTGATTTTGCCTCATCTGTTCTATCTTCATGAAAGCTACATATGTTAACCATATTCCACTTTCAGCCCTCATTCCTGTACACAGGTCAAATTAAAATCAATGGCTGCTGGAAACCTATCATCAAAGATGCTTGATCTTGGAGTACACAAAAATCACAACTAAGGAATGAATCGTCAGATATTGTCAAAGCGGCCATTGATCCTGTGGTGCACAGCAGGCCTTGCTTAAATTTCCTTGGCAATGTGTCTGTGTGCAATCTGGCATGCCACCTTGAATCAATACAACATAATTAATTGCAGACTGCAGCAGTTTGATTCTGTAAACTGAACTGTGATCATTCTGTTCAAATTGTTACACTTGAAAAGCATCAAACAAATAATTTCAATGTAGCTTTGGAAAGAGCTTTGCCTTAAAATGCCCCAGTGAGGAGGTCAGAGGTGACAGCTCTGGGATGTTTAGGTCAGATGGAAGATAAATTCAATTCAAGTTTATTTATATAGCGCTTTTCACAATCTGCATTGTTCCAAAGGAGCTTTACAGGAGCAAACAGGAAAAACAGAAAAACACAAAGGTAAAACACAGCACAGTGCATGGTGTTTATAGAACAAGCAAGATCATTCTAATAAATAATATCTAATTAATAAATAAATGCAGTCTCACGGTGAGCAAGCCAACACCACCCTGCTGTGGCGAGGAACCCAAACTCCAATGATTGATTAAATGGAGAAAAAAAACCTTGGGTGAAACCAGGCTCAGCCGGGAGGGCCAGATCCCCTCTTATGCGCCATAGCTGCACTCAGTGACCCAGATGAAAAGCCACGAGCAAACATCCACGAGGAAGAGGGAAAGCCCACCATCCGCGACCCAGAAAGTCCCACTCACTGAAAACCGTTTAGGTCCAACCCGGTCCCACTCCACGGTCGACACCAGAAAAAGGAGGAACAACCAGGGAAAATAGTAATGGCATAATGTAAATTTACTCCTCTGTTGTCCGACATCTACCACAAAACAAGACCAAACCAGACCCACACAGCCCCAACAAATAAAATCCCCCCAAACACAACCAATGAGCCGCCCCACTCCCCACAAACATCCCCCCCAGCATCCTCCAATCAGGGTCACTGAATGCAGCTATAACTTCAAACTGCTGTCATGTGATGCAAGTTTAGCATTAAATACCAAGTGTTGTAACTTTAGCATTAATGTGACAAGTTGTCCGTCTTTGCTCCAGGTTGGGGATGGAGTGGTCTGAGCTTGGATTGTCAGATGGTCGTATTTCTCTTGGATTGTGGTGGAATTGCCTTAGATTGAGGAATCTCCTAATGTTCTAAAAAAGTTTTAATGAAAGTCTCATATATAAAAACCAATTAAGCATTTGCATATGTCACTCGACCTAAAACCCCCATTTTGAAAACTGCAACCCATTAAGCAAATAACCAAAGCAAAAAGTAACACTGTTTTCACACCGTATGTAACCCCGGCTTGTTCTAATGGGATTGTTGCGTAGCACCGCCTCACATCCAGTTTGGACAAAGTTTACAATTAAAATGGGTTCTTATGCGTTTGTAATGTCTTTTGTCGTGTCACGTCGTGCTGGTCACATCCTGTGTAGACACGGTGTAAGACTGGACTTCTTATTGGACAACAGTCACTAAGCTCCTCCCCTTCCAGGAGTACACATTATCGACATGGTGATATGTTGCAGTGTTACCCCATATTCACATTACATGCAACAAGATACCATTCATTTCAATGGAGAGCTGGCGACGTACGGCGAGAAAAGCAGTCGCAACCATTGCCGACCGGATGGGCGTGTCTAGCGATGCGACAAAGTTGATAAAACTTAAACTTCATGCAAATGAAAAGCGACTTTCAGAAGCGACAGCCAATTGGAAGATGGTAGAGATCAGGGGATGTCGTCACTCAGGCAACCACTAGTGGGAATGCGCACTGGCGACTAGCAGCGACAAAGTTGCTTATGGTCTGAACGCAGCTTTACATGTATCACACAGTACTGTGCCATTGTGTTGTCCTTATATTAGATGCAGGAGAAGGTCCTGCAGTATGTTGCAGATGAATACCTCCATTCAATTCCCTTTCAGAAAAAGACAAAAGTGCCAGTCACAAACGAGTGCTACTGGAGCAAGAGTCACTCACACACACACACACACAAAAAAAAGAGTAGAGAAAGTGAGCGAGTGTGACATGTGACTGGAGGAACGGCAAAAACACAATACAACAGCACAGATTCAGGTAGTCTTGCGGTCTAACGGTTGGTAGGGACAGTATTTACAACTTTTTAAGAAGCTTCTTGTTAGTTGTTACAGTGTTACTAATGGAGTGGTGCAGAGATGACGTATTTTTGTAGGCTAACCCAGAAGTAAGCACCGCACTGGTTAACCATACTATATTCTATATAGCACCTTTCAGGGTAAAGTTCTTTATGGAACCTTAAAAAAAGGGTTCTATATAGCACCAAAGAGGGTTCTGCTATTGTTACAAGCCGAAGAACCTTTTTTGGTACTATTTTGAACTATTTTTCTTAATAGAGTGCCCTTCTGAATAAATGAAAAATACTGAGTTCAAGAACTCGTAAAAGGTTGAATCAGCCGTCAATACGAACACGAAAGGAAAACAGACTTCCCTCACACACACTGATTTTACTTTGATTTGCCTACATCAGCCGTCCAAGCATCATGCGGTTGCCTACGCGAAAAATGTAAGTAAAGACTAAGTCCATTCTTTCCCATTCTCAACCTTTTCTAATCTCTCTGTTCTCTGAGCTCACATGAGAATGTGAGAGGGGGAGATAAGCATCACATGAAGTGCATGTGATCATGCTTTGACTGATTTACACATCACATACTGTATGAATGGGTTTAAGACACACCCTATCATATCAAGAAAAAGCAGGGCTCCAGACTAACTTTTCATACTAGGAGCATTGTAGCCCCTGACTGATATTTAGTAGCGCAAGCAGAAAATGTAGGGTAAAACCTTAACTAGGCCTGCAATGAAATTATTGACATTTTCCTGTTACTGACAAATAATTTGATAATAAATAGACTTAACACACAGAAATTACCATATGCATCATTTCAGAGGGATATGACAACTCAATACTAGGGTAACGGCAGACTTTTTAGTTAATTCTCTTCTAAAATTTTGGAAAAATCTACAGAATTCTATGGAACAGTTTAAAATGCGTTTACAAAATTACAAAAATGTAAATAAGTGTAAATGTGCTAAAATAATTAGCTGTCTATGCAATTAACTGCAGGTGACATTGGTTTGATTGTGCTCATCATTTAAAAAAAAGGCAGAGCCTACAAGGAAGCTATAAGTGCTAAGTAAAGAGAAGGTTTAAACTCTGAATACACCAGACCAAATTTGTACTGAATTATGTGAACCAACAGAAAACGTGCATGTCATTTTGTAAAAAAAGTATAGATTTTATTGTGTTAAAGCAAAACGAAAGAGGTTGTCTTTATACATTCTTATGGTGCTTTTATTATGTATTAAGGACACTTTTCATCATGTTCACAACACAATTATAGATAACTTCACATAAACTTAACAAGAGCATTCGCCTGTCTTTCATACTTGTTGTGAACGGATCGGAATTGATTCATGGCTGTCTCAAGTAATCAACAGAAAAGTAGTCAAGAGATAAATGGCGTATTCTCCTCTGTGGTTAGTTTAGTTTTAAACGTCTAAAATATCAAATTGTTCGTCCTTAAGCTCAAAACATCTGTCACAGCAAATCGTAGTAATGCGCTCACGTTGTGTCTGTGAACTTGTCAATGATGAGCTGAGCTGCTACCGACACGACAACAGCTCGAAACATCAGTCACATGGTACACACATTATGTTTTGGGAGGAAAATAATAATTGAACAGGCTATACATATTTTTTGCTGGTGTGTATTCACCATTAACACGGAATAAAGTGTCACTCATTAAAGCAAGGTCTGCAGAGGGAGATATATTGGCGGGAAACGGACGGGACGTAAGTAGGTCAAGTAAAGTGCACATTACTAACACCTATGTCTAGTTCCAGTGATTGGTGAGCAGACAGTAAAAGCCACCAGGAGGCGACAGCAGAGGAGAGAGAGAGAGAGAACGTCTTGGAACTCATTCACAATTCAGTAGGCTTTTTGGACCCCTTCTTTGCCAATAAATACATAAAACTACATGACTAAATACTTCCTCTTAATCAATATAACGGGAAACAGTAAGAACATGACACTTAGGATGAATGAGGCACTGAATAGAAAGTGCGAGAGAATTAATGACAGCGAGAGAAACAGATGTCTGAATTATTTCAGAAACCACACACTGTCACCTTGGAAAGTAGTTTTCTGAAAACATCTGCAGCACAAAACCAGCAACCCATCAGAAAAACGTGGGGACAGCATAAAACAACCAATGAGTGGCAGAAGTGCAGCATCAGCATTTAGGAGAGACAGAAACATCACGTCATGAACACAATAAATAAACCTCAGCCACAAAGACAATTATGTAAAGTGTGGCTTCACTCTGTGCCTACTGACTGCTACATTTTTACAGTCATTAGCCCTTTTCATACAGCAATGCTGGTTTACTGGTAAAGTCATTCTGGTAAACTTATGGTAAATATACAAATGTGCTGTTCACACAAGCAACTGCATTCAGTCAATTCAGTCAAAGAAGAAAGTGTTCACACAGCTGTCTCAATATACCAGTCATATGATGTCATCAAACTGAAGTTTCCTTATAAATAGCTGCAATACAACCGGATTTATGATTGACAATATGACGGGATGTGATTTTATATACAAACAAACACGGTGTTGTTGATGTTTGGATCATACACTTGCTCTTAAACCAATTATACACTGCGTCGTGCCTGTCTCTTGCACTGTAGATGTAGACAGTGTACGGTCACTTCATGTATTAACGGTAATAAAGATGGCAGCACGTCAAGAAGAGGGAGCAGTAGACGAAGGTGAAGAACTTGTGCCTGTTCACACATTATCTGTGTGCAGTGTGTATGAGGTGTATATTTTTTTACGTGTCCATGTTGACGGATTAAATCATTCACACAGCGTGCGGATGTGATGCGGTCTGTCCGTAAAAGATGCGGTGCGTCAATGCAGTGATCATTTACGCATCAAGTCTATTTTGCTGTATAGCACAGACTCATTTAAAGCGAAAGCACACGTATCATGATCAAAATGAACAGAAATTGACCAAAAAATTAGTCATTTCACCATAAATGCATACAAATGAAGTTTACTTAAAAAAAAAAGGTATTTATGTTATTTGTTTGATATTTAGCAATAAAAGCTGAATAAAATATTGTGTAGTACAAATATTAGACCGTGTTTATATAGGGTGAGGAAGGTGTTTCTATGCAGAAAGTGGTCCAGAAAGTAAAAGACGGCAGCGCGATGGATGAAAGCCGGCAAATTATTGAGGTAGAGAATTACAAAGTGATATATGACCCCCAGGACTGTTTTTATAAAGACCTGAATGCTAAAGAAAAGACATGGGAGACAGTTTAATCGGCCACTGGAAGGGATGGTAAGTTATTTCGAAATCTTTTAATAGGCTAGGCAAATATAACTTCACGTAAGCATCAAGTGTTTTGAAGTACCATCCTAACATCAAAACTACAGATAAAATATAATTTAACTTGTCAAAGCGGCGTGTCAAAAATACATTGTTATGCGCGCTTCATTGATATAACCTCGAGTAGATGGAGACGCATGTTGAATTAGCACTGTACAGCAATAACAACCACTTTAAACAGCGGTTCGAGTGCAGATACAAAAGAAACCTAATTTGCACACAGCTCATCGGAAGAGAGAGATAGACTCAGAAGGACTGTCCATCCACTCTGTGTTTGAGCTGCCCTTCACACACCTGAGTTACATCATCCAATGATGAATAAACAATAATTCATTCAACCATTTTAAATTGCACGTAGGCTGAGATGTATTCCGTATTTATCAATCGTATTAAACATTTGAAATTGGATTTAAAACACGAAATGTAATTTAATATATAGAGATTTCTTTCGTGTCACGTACCACGAGGGTCTCTTCAAGTACCACTAGCGGTACAATAATACTGCTTGAGAACCACAGCACTAGATATTAGTCTATAGCTTTGTTTATTGTGTTTTGCTGGAGCCAGGTACTTGCTGATGAGTGTCATTATTTAAAGCTGCCATAACACACGCAGTTTCTGTCAATTACATTTAATCTTGAGTATCTATAGAGTAGTATTGCATACTTCATATCTTCGAAGAGTATTTAGTCGAAGAGTATTATCACATTCTGTGACCAGGATGCGCAGGAGCACTTTTTTTAATATATGGTGATAATATTGTACAATAAACAGAGATGGACAGTAGTAGTTTTACTTTTACTAAAGTACATTTTACATCTGTACTTTGAGACCATTTTACTTAAAAAAATTACCACCAATATAAAGCACATATAGGCCTAGTTAAAAAAAATGTATAACATGTTTTTACATTTTATACAGTACTTAAGTATAAAATCATAAGCATATAAAATCGTAAACCTTTCTACTTTCAAAAGTAGAAAAAAAAAACTTCAGTAAAAGAAAGTGATTTATTTTAGTGTACTCAAGCATTAATTTTTTATAAAAACAACATTAATTTATGAAATATAGTGGACTAATAAGTATGATATATGGTTGATAATGTAGTGAATTAAACTTTTTCTAAAAAAAAAAAACACTAATAAGTGCAGATATTTGAAAATATACTTGAAAGTAAAAAAACTTAGGTACTATCCACCTCTGGCTAGTATCGGATCGGTATCAATATCCGGAAGGGAAAAAGTGGTATAGGCACATCCCTAACTTTCCTACACTAAGGCAGTTAAGGTAAATGAAAAATGGCAACTTTATATGCTAGGGCCAGGCACTAACAACAAAGTAAACGCAACACAACATGTCTCCAAATCCATCTTACAATTGATGACCTTCAAAATGTTTAAACACCATGGCTTCAAAAGAGACCCTTGATGTTTAATGTGGAAAAAGAGCCCAGTAGAGGACCAATCTAGTAAACAAAATGGCCTTCTAGCCTGTGTTCTCTCTGTGAAAACAGTACTGTCTTTGTTAGCTTTTGTCTTCTTTTTGACTTTAGTGAAGAAAGAGAGAAAGATTGAAAATGAAAGAACACTTGCGAGGAGTTATTTTTAGGCTGCTGAACACTCCTTCACACGCTTACAGTCAGACTGAGGGGTAAAATAGCAGATGGTTGTGTGGACTGGTGTGTGTTTGTGCACTTTGGTGTGTTTCTCTGTCAGGACAAAAAGGAATGTGCAGGATTGGTGCATGTGTGTAGAGAAAAGGAGAACAGCGTTATGCATCTGTAGATGAGCAGATTTTAGTGTCTAGATTACAGTTGGGTCTGTTTTTTCTAGGAATGTACGAAACTTATACATTTGCAAATTTGACTAGTCAACTAACAGGTCAAAAGGAAGCCCTTTATACAACATAATATACAAAAGTCTCTCTTTTCAAAATGTCATAAAGAAGCTTTAGTTGAATCCATTTTTTGACAAGTCTGAAAACTAGACCTGGATAATAGCCTCTGCATTTGCTCATGTTTCGTAACCCAGAGGTAGGACATGTAAATGCTCAATTACCCTGTGTGCTATGTAAACTTGGAAAAATATCGAGTCTGAAGCTCGACTAAGCAAAATCTGCAGGAGCTCGAGTATATCTGGATTACAAATGTCCATCTAAATGTACTTATTGGGGCGGTTCGCCGAACAGGGCTTAAACCTAGTCTCAAACTAATTTAAAAGTGTCTAACTGAGGACACCGTGAACTAGGTGTTTTATGTCATTAATGGCTGTGACATGACTTATATTAAGTCCTCATTGAAGATTCACACT
Organism: Triplophysa bombifrons; assembly: GCA_029783895.1. Taxonomy (NCBI): domain Eukaryota; kingdom Metazoa; phylum Chordata; class Actinopteri; order Cypriniformes; family Nemacheilidae; genus Triplophysa; species Triplophysa bombifrons. The sequence goes on from CM056448.1 coordinate 21,046,346, forward strand.
TTAATGAAACTTAAGTCTGGTAAAAGGACTATAATGCACATACTGTACAATGGAAGTATGTAGGACATGTTTGTGTGAGACTGCTCTAATAGAAAAAAATGTGCGATCTTTGTGTGAAACCCAACCAACTCATTTAAAGGTCATTGAAAGCCTGTTAAATTACTAATTTGATATGAGCCCACACAAGTATACAAGGAATATACCAGTATATCAGGATGTAATTGAGCTAACAAAAAACATGGAGCAAAAAGGAAATACACAATTTTTTTGTATAGTTTACAAACTGAGAGGGATGTCAATGAGAATTCTACAAATGTTGATAAAGCTTCCCTTTCAGAGAATGAGAAACGGAAATCTCAAACACATGCCGTTCTAGATGAAAATATTCAGTAAGAATATAAAGTGGCAGCTGTCACACTTGCTGGTGCAAAAAACTATCTTAAGGATGTAAAAGAAGTGTTTGTACATATTTATTGATACCACAGGGCATACAAGACTACATTGTAACACACATTCATAAAAACAGAGCAGAAAACTTTTCCATATTCTTTTTTCAGCACTTTTAGTAGAAGCATCCCTAAAGTATTTTCCGGTATTATTTTTTAAGTGTAAACACACTTACAAACCACAGAGGCAGAAAGCTTTCTGTCAGTGTGCTTTTCCTGCATACCATGAAGGTCTAACCTTGATCAATTTGTTTCTGGACTGCCTAGAGCAGGGGTTCTCAAACTGGGTTCCCGAAGATGGATCTGGGGGCCCACAGATTTTGTGGCATTTTATGAAATATAGAAATTCATCATAGATTTTATCCAATCAAACACAAAAAAATAACACCACCAACCAAAATAATTGATGTTCCAGCATTGTATAACAGAATTTTAATTAAACAAAAAACATATTCAAAGTTTAAGATTTTAAGTCTTTATTTGGGGGGCCGCAAAGCAATGCATTCTATACAAAGGGGGCTTTACAACAAAAAGTTTGAGTACCACTGGCCTGGAGCACAGAATCAGAGGGGGTTTGCATGGGTCTTTGAAAATGTAACCTTAGGTCCCAAAAAAAGAACCAGGCTTCCAAAACACAGAACGAGATGACGCTCAATTCACCAGAACAAAGTACAAAACCGCCGGACTCACCTGCCATGAGCGTGGAAGTCCAGGTGAACAAACTGGTCATCATGGGACACAGCTCTCTTAGCCCTCTGGTGCTTGCTGTGCAAGATGTTTGTATTGTAGGACAGGCCTTCGTAATGCTTAATGTAATTACTCAGGGTTCTCCCATTTTGACCTACAGAATGGAGAAAGTGAAGAGAAGAGAGGTTAACTGGCTGTGACAGGCTGTGATCACATAAGCTATTATTAAACTCAAGACTTGGTGCAGAGGTTTTAGGGGTCGTGATTGCTGGAATCAACACTTAGAGCTGCGACAAGATGACTTATTATCTGTGATTTTCACAAGCTTGAGAATGTTTCACATATAAAAAGCTGTGTGTAAGAGAATCGGAGTAACTGCAACAGCAGCCACATGTTGAGCTTTGACGCGACAGCTTTTCTACGGTCTAGAGAAAATAGTCATTTATGGCTTATCACTTCCCGTTTTTTTTATAGAACACTTGGGTTACTTGTAGTATTGGAATGGGTCCACTGGAAGCTAGGGGTTTTATTTAATCGACTGTCATCAATTCGAAATTATAATGAAAGGTGTCCACATTCACAGTCAACTGCTTAAATCATCCAGACATGCTAAACAAAGTACAAGCAGGGTGTCTAAAGATATAAGCAAGTTAAATGTAAGACTTTTTAAGACCATTTAATGCCACTTTATATGAAATTTAAGACCAAACCTGTGATGGACATACACATTCTAATACATATATATTTCATATTCACAGCCTCTGAAAGTAATTTGAGTGGTCTTTAAATTTCCAATTTTTCTGCATCCAGTTTTTTTCTCTGAACTAGTGACATAATTTTACCCAAATTGTAAATAAAAATATTGCTTTATATTTGCACAACATTAAAAGGGAAAACAGGTTTTCAGAATACTCAAATATGTTTTGATGTAGAAGATGTTTTATATAAATAATATATGTGACCTAGTCTGAGAAAACCAGGCTAAAGTCTCTGAATCTAATTATGAGATAACTAGCAACAAATTAGATTTCAAGCATTAATTTCACTATTTCAATCTTTGACATGGCAAGTCAATATTAAAGATATCAAGGTTATATTTTTACAGAATTTTCTTTACTTTAGATAAGATGATATTATGTAGAAAACAGCAAATCACAAAAAAAGATATACTTTTTTCACAGACTGCGGCCCATTTTTTTAAATGTATGTACTTAAAATTAACGTCAACAGATACTCTTCACAAATGCATAAATGTAAATATGCATGCCCATATATACCACGAAAAGGCATATATTACAAAAGCTCTATGATAAATGGGTATACAGTGCAATTGACCCTTCCAATCATAATGTCGATATTATGCATTTGGCTAAAATTTTGCAGTTCTGCTTTATTCAATGTGACTGCACCAGCCTGTTAATATGGGTGTGAGATGAGTGAAGCGGTGCCTTGTCCTGTCAGAATTCCTCTATGAACACTTTTCTATCTGCTTCAGATTTCTTCCCAGTGTTAGTTGCTCAAAACTGAAATACAAATCCCCACCAGAAATCCCATACTATCATTTACACGAGTGCAGTATTTCCATTTGACCACTTCTATTTCAAGAAGTACAATATTTCTGTTTGTTTGAGTGTTTTGCCTCCCATCCTTCCTTAGACTCAAAAAGCACCTTCCTGGTACAGTAGTTTGTATTCTAAAAATAGCCTGACCTCAGCTGGGAGCGTTTACTCGGTAACAATACTATACTACACAGTACTACACCAGTTATATTCATTTACAACAGACATCTTCTTGAACACACAATTCATCTCGTACGTACTTCGCAGGAGCCTAACAGAATAAAGATGAGGTCAGTGTTCGTTTTGATAAACTACATTGCCTTTTCCAAAATACGCAAAGACAGCAAGAGCAGATCTAACCAGATGCATTGACCTTTGGTTAAAGTATTTTTCACAGGAAAAACTTTGACACCAGCTTTCAATCAGTCAAGACAACACAAGATATCAAGAACAAACCTTTCCTGTTTTGAACCCAACTCTACTTCCTCTAAGCTCCAACCAAAACTGCTATGACAGTACACGACAGACAGATTTCAAGAGAGTCAGCCCTCTGTGAGGGAAAAATTATAGCAGTGAAAGTGAGAGACCAAAACTAGCTAGACACCATGAAATAAGTTGTGTGTTAAAAAATGTATACTGCCTATTACATATGGGCCCGGTTTCACAGATACGGCTTGGCTTAGTTGAATGAATCAAGATATTTATGTCACTTTTATAAAAATATCTTAGAAAAATACAATACTGGCGTGCATCTCGAGACAAACCATGGAACTGATTTATTTAAAAATATTTCTGGGCTAGTTATATTCAGTTAAGACAGATCACACATTCTTTTTCAGTGTTTCCCCTATGATAACCTTAGGGGGATGCCCCGTCCCTCCAACGGCACCCACTGCCCCCCCTTGAAGGTCAAGTTAATTTTATTTCCTATATAGTGCCAGAACACAGAAGTCATTGAAGGTTACCTTTCCAATAGAAAATGTTTATATCTTGTTCTTTTATTAAAGAAACTAAATAGCATTATGGTTTTTATCTTATTTACACAGCGGCATGTAATTTCTGTCTCTATATGGTCGCGCGTTTACAATAGAGGGTATGGACGTGTCGTCACTTTACCACGTGACCACGCCAGAGCGCGCCCTCCTGGGTGGCAAAACACTCAGCAAAATGACTGACTCCAATATCAGGAAACGCGATTCCACGCAACATTTGTGTCCAGGAACATCTGATTCCTACAGAAGTCCTAGAGAAGTCGCAGGATCGCCATTGAGTCCAGCTGCTTGTAATTTAAGCAATTATTTGCGTGCTTTAGTCCCGGTTTCTTGGTTTCTCCTATTCTCCACTGCCAATTTGCAGGGTGTTTTGCCACCCAGGGGAGCGTGTCCCAGGGAGTCTCCCGACATGTGCACATGGAAAAGTGACTTTAATGCATACCCTCTATTCTCCTCTGCTCTCCTTTTCAAGTTCCACCCCAATGCGTGCACACAGACACATGCGGGCCAATACACAGGAAAGCACACCCCACCACCATCGGACATAGAGCACGTGTTGGAGAATATGTCGCGTCAACTGCCTGTAAAGCAAGCCGGTACAAATATTAGCGTTTTTAGACTTTCCCAGGGTGCTTAAAATGGCAACATTCGCTCTCCTGCTCGGAGTCAAACTACACAAAAGACACACACCCTGTCCCTGACAAACAGCAACAGTCCAGTCACCACCGGATGACAGTTTTTCACCCAGCTTTGGCTTTGTTCCATCTGCAACGCGAGACACAATGAACCATTCAAAACATCAGACTATTTTCGTCTACATAACTGCGATGCACACATCACGCGCACTCATTTATGTTGATTATGTTTTGCCGCTATATCTTCTAATATCTTTATTTAGAGCCAAACGCGCTTCATTTTGACCCTTTCCGCTCCGTGTGCGTTGCCTCTCTGGCCAAAGATGTGTCTCATATAAAGACCTTCAAACACCAAAAGCAGGGAAATAAATGGACAATTTTACTCTAACGCTTAAGTAAGGAATAATTCAATTATTCCTCATATTGTTTTTATCACAGCAGTAAAAACTTTTGAAAGAGTAGGTCTATCAAAATATATTTGCTATCAGTTATAAGCAGCATGAAGAGGAAAATGAAAAAGTAGGCAATACATCTTCATTAATTCATTTAGTTTTTCTATTTATTTATTTTATTTCAGTAATGTTTGATATCATCTAGAATCTTGACAGATCAAGAGCAGGATGCTGTGTGAGGTGAGGGCCTGTAGGCTATACTCAGTGGCGGCTCTAGGATTTTTTTAAGCAGGGGTCACATTGGGCCACAATTTACAGAGGGGGGCCAAGTAATGTCCGTAATACTTTTTCATTTTTCAATTGCTACTGGCACTACGAGATTTCTGAACAAAACACTGGAGATGAGTTAGAGAATGATGCAGGTTTATTGATGATAAACAAAGATTTAGGGTGGGTATGTTTCACCAACAAGGATGAGGCATAAATCTAGATTAAATCAAGGTTTATTTAAAGAAGAACCGGAAGTTGTAATCGTTTTGTACTTCCATATTCTGACACATTTCTAAGTGAAAAAGAATTTCAGAGGAGAAAATTAGTGGGCTTTGGTTGCGTTTTTGGTTGGCTTTGCGAATGGACTGGATGTGTTAAAACAGCTGTTGCATTGATTTTGAAATCAGCAGACTTATCATTTGATCCAGGTTTTAATTTTACAGTAAATCTTAATTTAAATCTTTAATTTAACTTTAATCCTGTTGATCCATTTTTTAAACTCCGATTTATCTCGCAGCAAGGCATTAACTTGCTAGTCAGGAGGTTTAAATAAAAAATTGCTTTAGTTATGTGTTTATTGTAAATAAAAATGTGTATTTTAATAATTAATAAAAACTCAGAACTAAATTATTATACATTTACTTTACTTCACATTGTCATCAATAAACTTTAAACAATTAATCTTACTAACCACTCTTGCTAAATGGTACAAGCACGCTTGCGTTCTGAGGTGTTTTGAGTGATTGATTTGATGGGTTCAGACAGTGAGTCTCGTGAGTTCAGTGCTTGACATAAGAGTTGTTTCACAAAATGAATCGGTTCAAATAGTCATTACGTCGCAAATTGGACATTAGCGGACATTGATGCGCCGTTTGTTATTCACAGCTGTTAGGACATAGCGAAAGACAAGGAAACACTTCACTGGATAGGATTTTTCCTTTATGTTAGCTGCATGTGCGGTACACTTGTCAGGGAGAAAAGGGAACATGTTTTTGAGCACAGTCACACCCTGCTGTATTTAGGGTGAAAATATTCTCTGAATCCTACACGTGAAACATGGATTCTGTCTTGTGACCTTGCTTTTGATAAACATGTGGGGAAGTGAGAGAGACAGTTTAGAAACCGTTCGGCTTCATTAAGAGCAGCGCAGAACGATCAGGATATGACATCGATGTTCCGTGAGAGCGTTTTAAAAGCATATGGAGCGCTCTGTCCCGTAGTGCTTTTATGCAGAGCGTTCTGCGACTCTACGCAACATCGAATGACATCAAACACACTTTAGTTTGGAGAAAGAGGGAGTGCACGAGCTCTGCACTTATCACAAGCGTGTCATTCATAAATCTCTTTAAATGTTAAAAGAAATCTTTGCTGGGGCAAACATTTGTTTTACGCACTAACACCCTGTGAGATTTTACCTTGCACGTTATAAAAAAAAATATCGCATTTGCAACCTTTTTGGTCGCAGTCTAGAGCCCTGAACAAGTGATTCTACTTTAAGGAAATAATTGGGTTGGAAAATAATTCAGATACACCTGACCTGGTGTTTGAAAGTGCAGCTTTGTCTGGTGCAGGGCTTTATTCCCAAGCACCAAAGGTGGACTGCACTTTTTTATCTGGAAGGTAAAAATGCTCAGGTTCTGAGAAAAAAAACAGTAATAAAACAAACAAGAGAGAGACAGTGAAAGCAGAGAGAGAGTGAGTCTGAGATATAAGTGAGCAGAGTTATCCTGTCGAGTATTTGTCCACCTGTAAGTGGAGATAAAAACCCTGCTCTCATTTGGATGTGAAGAGTGTAGAAATCATCTGTACTGCCTCAGAGAAGCAGAGAACTTCAATACCAAGTCCAACTCCACACACACTATCTTGAAACTGGAATATCTTGGAAACCTAAATCAAAGTCCCACTGGCCAATTCAAGATGTTAATTTCATTCATCTGACCACAATTGAGCAGCATTGAAGGATTGCACCAGATTACACCTGGTACTAACAAAACAAATCCCAAAACACATGAAAGGGATATTAGTAAAAGAGTCAGGTTCACAAAAGTGACACAGAGAAAGACATTTAGAGGATGCTGTCCTCATGAGATAACCTCCACATTGGTATAAGCAACCAGTCTAGAAGCATAAACTCTAACTTTGGTTACTCTCAGGACACTAGAGGACTAGTGTTCACCTCAAAATCAAAATTGTGTTATTTTTACTCACCCACATGACGTTCAACATGTTTTAAGACCTCCCGGCATCTTCATAACACAAATAATTATATTTTAGGTGACCTCCAAGAGATTGCCAGGCCCCCTCTTAGACATCATGGTTATAGTTGTTGTCAAGGTCCAGAAAGGTACTAAAGACATTGTTAAATTGGTCCATCCGCTCATAGTGAATGATTGACCAATTAAATTTATTTGAACCAATGAGAGTACCTTATGTGTGAAAAACAAACCAAAATAACGACTTCAATCGATATATTCTCCTCTGTCTTGTCAGTCTATCTAACTTCAATGCATGCACATTCGGTTTGAGAATATTTGATTAAAGTCGTTTGTTTTTTATCTTTATTTGTGTTCTAAAGACGCCGGGAGGTCTTAAAGCATGTTGAACGTGATGTGGGTGAGTAAAAAATAAAACAATTTTGAGGTGAACTTTAAACCCAGTTTTTGATAGAGAGAGTGGAAGGCTTTCTGATCCACTATTGCACTTAATATCTTTAGAAGCATAGACACATTTAATAGTGCAATGTGTAGCATGGGTCAAGGTTGGTTTGAATGACATTGTTTTACATTCTCATGAGACAAGGACATTCATTTAAATGGATTACTGGAAAAAGTTTTGACATTGTTTCTATGGTAACTTTGCTTTAAAAACTAGTAATTTGCTTATCTTTAGCCTGTAACCCAGTGCTAGAGTCAGCCAGTGAACCATTGATGAAAAGTGTAAATGTGTAATGACAGGGAAGTGATGTTTCATCATAAGCAACTGGGCAATTTAGCTCTATTAGGTAAGGCATGTGATACTTTATTTATTTTTAGTTGTAGCTTGCAGTCTTAATTAAATACAATATCTAACTGTTTCGGTTACTTGGCCCTAAACTAAAATTTTAGAGAGGGGGCACTGGTGCCTCTAAGTTATACAGTTGTTGGCATCAGCCCTTAATTTTGTAACGCCAGAGTCGTGGGGTAAGGCAAGAAAAAAAGGACTTAAACTAAACCCAAACATGTTTAAAACATTAATAAATCAATTGCAAATGAATACAAATAATTGTTTATAATATAATGATTATTGATTTTGTTGCTTATACATAAACTAAATCAACACTCTTTCAACACAAAGTATAAAGTGTAATCAAAGCACATTTTTAACAACGAAATTATTGTTTGCTACTTTTTTCTTTATCTTAACAGGTCATATAAGGAAAACCCAATTCCTTTTCCAATACCAGTGAGTGTTGTGAGCCTGTCCTATGTTGTTTGATGAACATTAGAACAGGGATGTTTATTATGCTGCTGCCCCTTTACGAGCGAGTTTACGGATATACGGATCTATATTGTGACATCTGCGTTCATTAAACGGACTACTTTTACACAGATCCTTGTTAATATGTGAATTTTTATGTAATAATGTGTTTATATGTCCATTTCAGAGTAAGAAGACGTGAAAGATAACTCTGTTTAGTAGTTTGCGCTCGGACTATCTCGGCGGGCAAGTTTAACATGTTTTCTGCATTAGCTTCGCAATGTATACGAAACACGCAACACAATTTGCTATCGTTGCCGTTTTGTACCTTAGCCGGGGAAATTCTTGTAATTCTTGTATCGCGCTAACAATGCCAAGGTCATGGGTTCGATCCCAGGGGATTGCACATAGTATAATAAAATGTATAATACAATGCAATGCAAGTCGCTTTGGATGAAAGCGTTTTCCAAATGCATAAATGTAAATCCAAATGTTAAACATATTTATTCTGGCTCTGCTGTGTCTGTACCTCCTATTCAACATCGATGGCATTAAATGCGTCTCTCACTGGCTCTGCACCCGCGGATATAGAGAATGTGAAGCTGATGTCACACCCTTTGTTGCATATTTCAATGGCACCCCCATCTTTGGAGGATCATACTCCACTGCTATTATTGTTTTGATATGTACCGTTACTTGTTTTCCTTGATATATGGAGAAATTGAAAGTTAAAGCATTTCTTGAACGACTCTGCGTAATACTATTGCAGATTTTATCTGAGGAAGACCGACCTACCATAGTTATATTTCCTCATCAAACAAGAAAAACTTAACACTGCATTGAACGCACCATTGCTTCTCCCAAGATGGCGCATCACTCAATAGGCTACACGTAACTTCACTTTCTCTATTACATCTTTGGGGGGCGGGGGGCACTGATAGATAAGAGAATGGCTGAAGGAGGGGAGACGAATTGAAGTGACTTGATGCGCCGCTTGCGCAATATAAAATTTCTGCTCTTTAAATATATACGGGACTTTTAAGAATAATTATAGCACTGGCCTGAAAAATGGTGGCAAAATTCGACCATTTGTTCACAGTCTAGAGCCCTGTGTTAGATTTGGGACATTAAAATATTGTCATTACTTTTACTGAAAAGTATTTCAATTATAAAATCAGCTGTGATATCATAAATATTTAAAATCCAATTACACTGTTGTTTATGACGCAATTTACGAATATTAAAAAAATATGCAGGTAAAGGCATGCACAGTATTGTCATGAACATTTCCCCTGAAAACATTCTTTATGGATAACTCCAAAATCCCCCCCCCCATGCAAAATGTTCAGAACAGATGAGATACATTCTGTATGGACAGACAGACAGAGTGAGAGAATGGTGATGGTCCAATGGAAAGAGGGTGACACTAAACTCTCTTGTACAAGCACAAACAATGTCCGCTTGTTTACTGCCTTTATGACCCCACATGAGGGCAAAAGCATTGGACGGAGACAACCAAACAAAATAACTGCAGAGCTTTCAGAAGTAATGTACGATCTGAGATGGATGGTCCTGTGTGAACAAGAACATGTACCTGAACAGCCACTGACTGCGTTTAATAATAGAAACCTGTAGCCCAAGACTGGTTGCCCACTGCCCACCTTGTGTTACCCTTAGCTTACAGCAAATACCAGGAGAAAATTTAGTTTTGTTATATTCCATATTACTCCTGCTTGTGATTCCATGTGATCCCACTTTCCATCGCAGCAGTTTTGTTATCATCTGTTATAGGACTGGGCGATGTGACGATGTTATCGTATATCGCCGATGTCTCGCGAATTTCCCGATTTCAACAGACAAATACCAGAGGATAATTGATAATAATGGAACATGCACGTTATAACATTTTCATGTAATCATGTAGGCTTTAGCATGAATGTTAAACGAGACATGAATTAAAATCACAATTTTAACACAAGCTTTTTTATAGAAGAGGGAATTGTATTCGAGCGAACATGAATGTTAAAACTGAAAACGCCCTTGTTACTGAGATTACATCTGTTATTGACACCAGGCCCGAGAACGAGAGGTTCTGGAATGCACCTATATATGACGACATTGATAGGTTGAACACCCCCTCTACAGAAAAATATCAACGACTACTTCTCTAGTCCCACCCACTGGTTCGCGCATGACAATTTTGAAGTAACACAGGTGGCGCGGAACCAGATAGAGCGAGCAAGCAATAAATAAACATGCCGTTAAAGATAGCTAAATATTGTGCCCTCCCTGGCTGTAGAAGAACACAGTTGCTGCATAACCTATCTTCGGATTCCGACATTAGTAATACAGGGTTTGATTTTATTTTTAAAGACGTTCCAGCTCTTGAACAAGTCAGAGATCGACACTGGAATGGTGGAATAAGTAAAATTAAAAAGCAGTGTCGTCAATATTCGATCCAATAGGAATAATGAAGCAATCTTATGTGAGTAAAACATTTTTGTACTATGCGTCACTATTGCTTTGTTAGAGATTGCTTGATGTGCTATTACCTGGGGACCTCTAGTCATTTGAATTAATTGCAGAGTTTTTCTGTGATCTTAAGTTCATAAGAATAGGCCGTTCGCGAATAATGGAGGCTGTTTTGAAGTGTTTTCGTATTATTTTGGGTGCTGGCTGGGTGATATCCACAAGTTACCGGGCGTCTCCCGTTTATTTATTTATCATGGAAGCTCTTGTAACATTTGAGATTCTCGCGATCACGGGTCGTCATCACTTTAAATGTCTGAACAAATCAAACACTAAACCCTTAAACCAAAATTCATTGCAGACGGCTTGGTACCAAAAGGTAAGTTCGGTCCAACAAACTCTGATAATAATTTAACTGAACACAAACTGTTACTCGTTTGTGCTGTGTTTGTGCTGGTTTGGTGTTCAAGATATTAAACTTTTTTTTTTCGGCTGTGTGACATCACTCTCCACCCCATGTTGTTCAAATCATTAAATCATCAAATTGGTGCCGTTCATTTGATCTCGATTTGTGCCATTTAAAAAAAACTTTGTGACTTATCCTTTCAGAGATATAACAAGAATTTTGAGGCAGTGACGTCATTCCCCACCCCATGTCGTTTAAATCACTGCAAACAGGTGGTGTTCATTTGTGCTCGATTTGTGCCTTTAAAATGACCATTGAATGTTTTTCCCTGGCTTGGAAATAATAAATCTTATTTGCGGAAGTGATGTCACTCTCCACCCCATGTCGTCCAAATCGCACCCAAACACGTTATGTTCATTTGTGCTCAATTTGTGCTCGATTTGTGCTGTAAGATAAATTTGTGTAATATGATTTTTTTCTTTAATATAAGAAGACTAGCCTATAGTAGTAGATACACCACTCTCAACACCCTGTCGTCGGAATCATTCCAAAATGGCGGAGTTTGCTTGTGCCCAATTTTTGCTGGTTTGTGCTGTTAAAAGTGATTTGTGTACAATGATTTTTTTTCTTTAGAGGCACAATATGTAATAATTTTGTTATAAAATATCCAAAAAACACTTGCAGAGTGTGATATATTTAATACAGTTGTGTACTTACATTATCTCAAATATTCCCAAGAACGTGCAAATCCAGAGAAATCCTATTTTAAATAATGGCTCATTCCTTTTCTCCCTTAAAATTGTCGCATATCAGTGATTTAATATACGCACTATCCCCAGTTTTCGGTTGTAGACACTACAGCAACTTGCAAATGCAGAAGTGGTGGTTATAGAGCATCTGGGACGCACGCAGCTGTTTTATTGTTCAGTTAAGGATCACGATAAGCCATCTTGTTGGCGAGTTAAGAAAATCCTAAAAATCGTAAATTTAGGCCAGATGAGGCAAGCAGGCTCATGGACAAACATAGGAATAAAACAAGGATTAATATCAGCGTGGCGTTTTCAAAATGGAGAGAGCTTCGCAGCCAACTTGTACTCGACAGAGACTCCACTCTTGCATGTGTTTTGATAGACAGGTAACTTGCATCTTAAACCTGGCCTATAGTTTATGGTTAGTATGTTGGTTACCATGATTTATTGATTTCTTTATTAAATAATTCAGAAGAAAAGGTGCTTAAAAATAATCTCATATTAAAATCGCTATTAGATTACTTTTAAAAATCGCACGGCCCTAGTCAACACTGACATTTGTAAAAAAAAAAAGGAGACAACACCTGTGTCATGATCCCGTTCATATCTTTGTGTTGTCTGGCTTGGGAGGTGTTCGTTTGTTTTTGTCGAGCACGTGCTATCCGTGTTTAGCGGCTAGCACGCGCTCGGTGTCTACGTCAGTTACCACGCCCTCGTGTTCTCCCTGTCAGGGCTTTCCCCTCACCGGTGACTTGTTTTGTAATCACCACATTCACCTGCCTTCTATTAACTCCTCTTAGAATTACCCTTATAATCCCTCTGTTTTCCCTCGTTCCTTGTCTGACCGTTGCATGTTTTTGCCAGCTCAGACTGACTACGTTCTAGCGTGTGCTAGACGTCCTTAGCCTTACCCTTAGCCTAGCCTTAGCTTTAACCTTTGTCTTTAGCCTTAGCCTTGTCACGCCCATTGCCCTAGCTCTGCAAGCTACCTACCCTTCTTCTCTGCTTTCTGCTGCCCTGCCTTGTAACCTCTCCCGCTGCACTTACTACAGATCCCGTTGGCGTTCCGGACTGCGATCTCCTGCTTCACCAGGCTCCACCATTGCTCCTGGATTCCATCCATTACCAGGCGCTACAGATTCTCTCGCCTAGCGAGCTCCGGGTCGAGCTTCCTCCCCGGACCCAGGATTCTACAGATTCTCTCGCCGAGCGAGTTCCGGGTCGAGCTTCCTCCCCGGACCCACTTCTCTACGGATTCTTCCCCGTGGCCCGCAGGGGGTCGTCTGTGGTGTACTATTTACCGGACTGTGGTGGAGATATTTTCCTGTCAATAAAACATTGTTTTTGCCCCGCACTTGAGTCTCCCTTTGTCCGCCATGACAACCTGTTGTCTTCTCTTAATGCATCAGAGAGTTTAATAAAGTTTGATTTGGACCCATGGGTGAACTGCTAGTCATACATGGAGGAGGCCTTTGAACAAATCAGCTTTTGTGCTGGACCGCAGGGCAGAGTGATGCTGTGTGGGAAGTTGTCAGTGGATGTGGATCAGTGTATAGGCATTGTTTCTTCTTGTGTCAATAACTGAACAAAACTTAACACATGTTTAACAGAAGCAGGACTGAAGTACAGGAAAAATACACTTCTTGCATCTTAGTTAATCATGATTTTACTATTTCAATAACCTCAAGAAATCTTACTGGTATGAAACACTGAGATTACTTCTAACTCTTTTGCAAAGACCTTGAGCCAAGCCTTCCAAGGTGGATGAAAGTGATAATGTGCCAAATAAAGCTAACAATTGGTCCCTGAAACACAACCACAATTTAAAATCAAATAGCATTACGATGGGTGCTTTCTTAGGTCCAAACGGAAAACACCATTTCTGAATCTGGACAGCAGGGCTTTATGATCCAAAGGGCAAATAGCTTTTGAACCACGTCAAATATCCTATAATATGTGAGGTGGCGGTACTGAACTGTTGTTTTCCTAAGAACACAGTGCAGTGTGGGAGAAGACGAGCTAACCCATCTGTTTGGAAACACTGTAGCTTAGAGTGAAAATGGCACGAGCAACAGTAATCTGATTATATTTGTAGCACTATTTATAGACAGACAAATGCCTTCCTAAACATAATAAAACTGATTTTAAGATATTGATTTGGCCTTGTAAAATGTCTTTAAAATCTAAGCCATTCAGATAAAATTTATGGTATTTTGAAGTGTGCCTGATAACAATACTGTGCATGTTCATTATCACGGTATATTGTATTATTGAATAACAGTATGTGTCTAATCATAACTCATTAAATAAAAATATATCACATTTAGTATAGTATTTCAAATATAAACAATTTAACAAACAGTTATTGTGATAGATGTTTGTTGAAGGTCTGTTGAATTTGGTGTTTCTGTTTATAGACCACTTTGAAAAACCTAAACAATGCTGGTTCATAATGGTCCAGAAGAACATCCTTTTTCAGTTTTTTAACACTGCACAAACGTTTGAAAAGAATACAACCAAAATAATATTTATAACTGAATTAAAATGTTAAACGAGTATCTTTAACAGTAAATTATATATTGTGTAAAAAATAAAGTAATAAAATTAAACCAGAAGTGCTCTGACCAGTGTTTACATCTTCCAAAGTGGTATATAGATATATAAGATCCACAGTCTGCAAGAATAGTCTCAAGAATTTAATCTTCATAAAATAAAGGAAACAAACAACAAACCCTAAAAACCTCTGAAACAGGACAAAAATTACTTATGATGGAAAAAATAAACCTGAAAATATCCAATAACACCAGATAGCTGTTTGTGCTGAGAGCACTGGCCTGAGACTGGAGATTATCTGCCAACTTTCCTCTCAGTTATTACATTATTTATATCTACCCTTTGATCAAAATTAGCACCTATGTTAAACATTCAAAATCTAGATATGAATAACCATTTTAAAATGAGTGACTTCTTCATATAAAAGCTTGTCCCCTCAGTTCATAAAAGACTATTGTCGTGTAACCCTTTGTTCTACCCACTGCTTTGCTAGAGTCTCAGCAATATAATTTCACCACACCACCTCCTATCTGCTATCCGCTAACAGGTAACGAAATATTCAGATACTGTTTAAATATGTATTCTGCTTTTTTTGCGTGACTGTTTGTGAAAGAATGGTGTGGTTGCGTGTACTGAACCTGAACGCATTGTGCTTGTGAAGCTTTCGGAGCCAGCGTTTCACTGCACTAGAACACATAAACTTACACCATTTGTGACGGTTAGTCAATTTAAAAGCCAGTTAACTTAAACAAACGCTGTTTGCGGCGTCCCATCAATATAAAAGTCCGGTTGACTTGAACAAGTTATAATACACTCACATTTTACCACACCACCCCCCATGAATTTTTTATAATTCCACCAAGTATATTGGTTACTTTAGCAAACGGAAGTAAACAGGCTACTTGTAAAAAATTAACTTAATTTAAAAATAGCACTAAAATTTAAGTAGACCTTAAAACAAAAGAATAAACTGTACCAGTAAGTTACTGGTTTATTAACATAACTGTACAGTATACAGGCATCGGTTATAGGTATTGGCGAGTACCAGAAAAAATATCGGTGCTCGTTCACGGTCTTTAAAAAATGGTATCGGTGCATCCCTACTCATCACACACAGAACTCTGTCTATGCATACATCCCCAAACAATCTCACAAACGAAACCACCACATCAAAAGAACCAGAAGCCATAATATGCAACCTTGTCTACAAAGCTTGCTTGATGCACAGGGGAGTATTCAAACATCTTAAAGGGGAAATTTGCAGAAAAATGCAAATTTTGACATGAATTACTCACCCTCAAGTCGTTCGACAGATTAAGATTTTGATGAGGTTCGGGAGCTTTCTGACTTCCGCCCATAGACAGCAATGCAACTGACATTCTGCACTTTGAAAGTCAGTTGTGTTGCTGTCTATGGAACGGAGTCAGTTTAATTTGCAATGTGAATATGAACAGATGTCCTAGGCTTGTTGAACGACCTTTGGGTGAGTAATTCATGGCAGAATTTTTTTTTTTTTGACAGAGTTTCCCTTTAACAACTCTTAACTTTTTAATCACTGGATGGTGTAGTCTCAGTAAACATTACAGTGTCTCAAATGGTTGGCCCTATGCAAGGACAAAAAATACACACTGCGATTGGTTGTGACAGAACAACCAACCATTCAACAAGTTTATTTACTAAATTAAAGGAGATAAACAAGACAAATGGGAAACAGTCCATAGATGTTGATGCTTCAGGCACACAAAACAAATGTCCAAGTTCATATTTCTGTTCAGTTGTTTCCACTGTTTGTCGAAGAAAACATGACCAACATGGATAGTAAACATTTAACATAACAACATAATCTACTTTAGAATATATGGAGAGTCTAATTACATAATTTGCATTCCTTTATAACTAATCTGCAAGTGATCAAATTAAAGTCAGATGAAGCTCTCACTTTAATTCTATGATTAATAAACTATCATTTCAAGGCTGAGAATAAAGGAAAACAGCATACCTCAAAGATTGTGGTACACACCACTCTGCTACGAGTAAAGGTTAGAAAAAAATAATGCATGTCTGGTAGCCCTGGGCAAGTGGAACTACAGAAGTACCAAATATGTTAGAAAGCAAGAGAGGAAACATAAAGGCCCACAGCAAATAACTTAATACACAATTGGAGCCAACACAGGTCCCTTGCAACACTTCCAACGAAGTCTTACAATCACAGAACTGACAAATAAAGGAATGTATAGTATTTTTTTCTGATAAATAAGGCCTTTGCATAATGGATATTGGAATCAACCTAATAGATATACAGAAACCATGAGAAAGAAAACCTCTTCACACTCATTTTCGGAAGTCCTGGTATAAAATAAGTTTCAAAAAATAAAATTGCAATCTGTAAAAACATAAGAGCAGAATTTACGGAATAATTTTGCATCATTTCCTGGCTGAAGGGGGCACACGCTGTAAAGCCGAATGATTGTAATAAACAATCAGCAATTACTTAAAATTTTGTCCCAGCCTATCAATATTCACATTCAATATTGCCTAGATTATTTTTTTGATCAAAATTTAAAAAGATAGGACATTTAAATTTTGTTAATTAAAGATAAAAGGGGTTGCTTTTAGTATTACTGATGTTAATTTGTTGGGATAGTTTTCTGTGAAGTCAGCGTTCAGGTGACTCTTGTTTGCTTTTGTAAACATGGACCCTATTCACCATATCTTTCTTCCAAAACAAAAAATAACAGTGTTGTGTTTCTGTCTTTTGGAGAAGTTTATTGAATAGTTAACCTAGAGTCTGTTATGAATTCCTGTTATAATAATACTTGCCCTTATAGTACACTATGTAAACGCCAAAGTAAGAAACCTTAATGATTTAAGTGCTGTCTCTACATAAGCACCAAGTAAAGCAAACACAAAGTGTTGGGAGAAACCCATTACTAAATTAAAATAAAACAGTTTACAAGTATTTTCAATTTTTCTGTGCACGGAGTAATCACAGTGTTTAGCAAAAACATGAACTCCACCTTATGAAAAGCATGGCTAAAATATGAATGTCTTGTTTGCAGCAGGTCTGACTGGCCCCCCACAATGTAGTTAGGGCGTACCATAAACTTCTGATGTTAGTAAATAAAGCTAATTATAAGCTAATTGCTAGCAACTAACCCAAACACTTATGCTAAACTGTATGAAGTTTCAGAAAAGATATCAGATAAGATTAAATCAGATTGAACCCAATTATACAGCTGAAAAGTCCTCAACATATTACAAAATAGACTTTCACAAAGTTATGTAAAACCCACAAGTGAACAAGAGATGTTAGAGCCAATGAAAACTGAGGTGAAACTCGTGTATTGTGCACAAGTAAGTTTGATATCGTGTGGATGTGAGAAAAACAAAGGTGTAGTCTTTAATATAACCCCCCACCCCCCATCTGTTTATTCCTAACCTTTACAGACACAAAATACTGTAGTGTACAGTAGACAACACACTTTTTTTTATTATAACAGTAAGAAAGTAGTGTAAATCCAAACACAAAATAAATGCTCGGTTTGATTGAATTCATTAAGTTACGATTATCCACTTCTGACAGTAAACGTTACTTTAATGGAAACGCTCGTTGAGTTAGCTAGTCGTGCTTCCTTTTGACAGACAGCTAGCTAGCACATATATTATCATCCTTCTAAAATGTCCCACGCAAAGTCATGCCCACGGCCTCTTGCCACAATATCTATTAGAAGGCATTTCTCTAAAAGGAACACACATTACACGAGTTTTACTGTAAAAGTTCGCTATTTTGCTTTTTAACGTTACTTTCACTTCCGCACTCAAGCTCAGTCTCTCTATAGTATGTTACCTCTTCGATACTAGCTCACTTCAGCTAACACACAATCCGATTAACCGTCACTTTTTTCCGACTAAAGCAAAAAAACACTTACCTTTGATGTCGCTTAAACAGAACAACAGCAGCAAGAGTTTAAACAAAACCATATCGAGTAAATTCATCGCTCGCACATTGACACCGAGTCTGGCTGTTAGTTTACGGGACTTAAAGGCGCAGTCGCCCTCAGCGAGAATGTGTGTGCGTGCGGCAGTCCCCCCCCCGGCCTGACGTCAGGCGGAGGCAAAGATGAAGGCCACGCCCACTTACGTTCAACGACACATTTACATCCTCACTAAAGTTTTGGATTAACTCTGCATGTCTATGTTTTAGGCTTTTATTATATAGAAACACAAGCCGAGTCAAAGATTTTTTTAAGAAATAATAGAACTATGAAAAACGACATTTAACCATGTTTATGGCTCATTGAGGTCCGTTCTCAATACATAATATTTAACTGAAATTATATCTTTATCAATAGGACATCTTTCAGTATAGCTATAAGCTATAACATGCAAAATATGCTCCAAGCACAATGAGTACCTTATTGGCAATGTGTTGAGTGCCAAAGCATTATACGCATAGAACAATCACAAAAATAAAATATCACAATAAATATATTGTAATGTGCTAGGTGAGTTTTCAGTAAGACAAAAATGTGCAAATATTGACTCCAGTCAATGTCGCCATCATGTGGTGGAAGATGGGAAAATCATGAAAGCGTAACAATAACGTTAATTGCAAGAGATTTATGGGAGCACCGGGGTATTTGATGATGAACAAATTAAAACGAAACTCACGAATGATTACAGTGTAGTCTGTGTCATTCTTAAAAACAAAGTATTTTACCCTTTCTTTTGGAAAGTATTTTATTTTGCGGTAATAAAACAAGTGCATTACGTAAATTGACATGCATTTCACACTGTAAATTCGTGTGCGTGTAACATTCAGAAATCGGCGGATGAAAAGACTCAGTGGTTTAGTATAGTCGGGCCAGTTATGTGTCTATGGAAGGATGACGTCAGAGGTGGAGATCTCATGGCGTCGTCGCAGCTAAGACTAGAGCTTGCCATCTAGTTAAAGCTCGTCGTCGATGCGTTCAGCGAAATGGAGAAGAACGCAAATCCACATCATCGAGACGCGGGAGGAAGTGTTCTGTGCTTCGTCATTCCGGCAGAGACCGGAGACATCAAATCAGTCGGTGGAGTGAAAGATGTCTGCGAGAAGAGAGAGACTTTGACTACTCGTGCAAGTGCTATCTGTGCTAATGCTACACCCTGCTCAGAGACATCAGATGCTGATGAAACGGTCGACTATAGCAAGAGCATACAAGCAACCGCGTTATCAGAGACACCGTCGGCCGATGCAGCAGACCGGTTGAGTAACGGGACGGGATATGAGCCGCCGATGGCTGCTGCTGGGAATGAGGGTGGCACCTCAAAGTTAGTAAACAACCCAACGGGGGTGAAGCCGTCAGCTCCCTCCAACATTACTAGTGTGCAAACGGACGCTTTGGAAGGAGGGATGCAAGAACCGACAGAACTCTCCGAACCGGGTAACGTTAATTTGTGTCCGGACCAGAAAAAATCCGGGAGCGAACATGGCAGTGAGCCCAGCATCGCGGGAGAGTCCCGTAGCTTTGATTCACTGGAGTCCTTCTCCAATCTAAACTCTTGTCCAAGTTCAGACCTTAACAGTGAAGGGCTGGAGGACAAGGCTATTCAGAGCGAATACGGGGCCGAGGGAATACTCCCGTGTCCAAAGGACAGAGGCACCGGTCAGTCGTTATACCACATCAAGTGGATCAAGTGGATGGAGGAGAACACGCCCATCATAACACAGAATGAGAACGGGCCGTGCCCGCTACTGGCCATTATGAATGTCCTGCTATTATCATGGAAGGTAATTTAGATAAGGGTCTTATACACATGACACAGTATTGTTTCAGTCAAGTAACTCTCTTATAGAGTTAAAACTATTCAGGTCGATTTCTTTATCATGTTAGTTTGCAAACAGTTAAACAAACTCCAAAGTGCATCAGTGTTGCTATTAGAAATACATTTTTCATAGTCGCTTTGTGGTTGTGCAGACTTGTGCTAAAGTGCCTTTTGTTAAATGGCCGATCACAGTGGTTCATATTTGTCTAATTGTCAAATTGCATAAATAGGAATATTGTGTATCAGTTTTATGTATTGTTTTTTCACAATAAGGATATTTAAAAACACACAGACAACTAATTCGTTGTAAATAATTTCCTTTCTTTTTCTAATTTTGCATAGAGTTTTGTCTCTTTGCAGAACATTACCAACGGATCAATATTTGTTTTTTGTCCAAAAGGCTTTCAGCCCTGGGCTCATTTGCATTATAAAGATAAAAATGTATTATTGGCTTTGACAGTGAGTTGGCAGGCACATGAGATGCTATTTTAGTACTCTGTCTTTCATCTTTAACCGTAATGGAAAAAGGTATTTCAGCTGTTTTATGTTCCTTCTCAGCTGCTTTAAAACATACAGCATCATTTGGAGATGATCGTCACTCTGAAGCCTCTCTCGTCTCAAAGTCAATTTATGCTGATACGGCAGCCCGTTTAAGGATAAACACCCCTGTTATCTGACTGTTCTATAATTTTTTGTTTAAGGAGAAGAGGGTGTCATAAATCTCGTAATTTGTCTCTGATTTTAAAATGTTTGATTTTTCTCCCCGGTTGTGCCACAGGTCAAGCTGCCACCAATGATGGAGATAATAACAGCCGAACAGCTGATGGAATATCTGGGTTAGTGTTTCCTCACATTTGGATGTAATGTGCATTAAAAAATTGGAAATAAAGAATAGAGATGATAAGTATGCTTTTTTAGATGACTGACAACACCATCAACTAGTTTGGTTAAAAAGAGGATAAAGCTATTTCTGAATACTCTTGCCTTAAGCTTCATGTCACTTATTACTAGTTTGTGACCAAGTAGAACATTTCAATCTGGCCACCGTAGGGCTTACAATTATACTAGGAATCATATGCAAAAGCTAGACATGGTGTCCTAGTTATAGGATTGTGTACAGTACTGTAATTTTAATATACGTACCTCAACACGAAAATTTGTGCCTTCAGAAAGTGCTGCTCTTGGTTATTTTTGCCAAGTGAAACAGGCACCCTTTTTTGTTTCAAATGTTGTTGTGAGTTTCATATACAGTCTGATAAACATCACTGGCTAAGAAAATGTGATATGTTGTCAGGTGCTGATGGACAGCACCAGATCACCAGGGGAAAACCCAAGGCCTGATCTGAAGTGTTGCATTACTCCAGTACAAGGGCCAAGTTTCTCAGATTGCATCTTCAAACACAGAAATGTTAGTGTTTTCAGCACCACAACAAAAATAGGCTTTCCTGTAGATTGTTTTTGAGCAGAAATTGTAGACTTTAAAAACCTTCTAAGCGTGAACACTCATGTAGTAAATGTAATTGCAGAGGATGTGGTCGTGAAATGCCATTCCTTACATGGGTTTATTCACCAGGGGTTTGTGTTTCCATTAAAACCTGTGCACTTTAGAGGACCAGTCTAGGTCTAGAGAGTGTGATTTATTTATAAAGTGCAGGTAAGGTACGTTAAATGTAAAATACAAAAATATCCTAATAATTATTTGATTACATCCTATTACCCACATTAAGATATTATCACCCTCAAAACTGTGCAACAGGTAGCTGTTATGTTTCTATTCCATAGAAAGGCAATTGAATTGAATAGAAATTAAGTGGCACATAATGATGCAATAGCAATTACTACACTATAGAATTCATTTTGTACCTCTGAAATCTTACATTCTGCATGTGTGGGGGTTATTCATGCCCCATTCCCAGCTGTCTGCATGGAGATCCCTCACAGAAGTGTTCCTCTCATTGCTGAGCTTTTTGTAAGGAAGCCTGTTGTGATCTTGAGTATGCCTGATATATAGGATACAGAAATCCCCTAGATACTGAAGAGAGTGCCAGCTTTCTGTTGGTCATTTGTCCTTGTGCAGATTTCTTTGGAGTTACTTCTATCATAGTGTAGAGTTACAGTTTTCAAGAAGGATTGGATTTGCAGCTCAAGCTGCATATATTTATGTCTGCTCCATTACACTCTATGATATGTTGTGGTTAGCTACACAGGCATCTGTAAATTGCTTTTATCTCCCTTAGGTGCAACAGGCTCAGCTTTTTAAGTCTGTTAGAAAGCATCTTGCTCTGTGTCTCTGCTGTAACTTAAAGCACTATTAAGGTTTCTTTCCCAGCCAAAGTCAGTGGCCCTTGAACAAACCCTGACAACTGCACAATTCCTTCTGATTGGTCGAGGCCTTTCAGTCACCTCAAGTATCTGTGAAACTATTTAACTGTGTAACCAAGTTACCTGAAAAGCACAGTTCACAGTGACCACATTAACATAGACAACATTAATCTGAATATTAAAAGGGTTACAACAAAACTTTGAGAATGGACCATGTAAACAGAGCTTTTTGATAAACTTAATCCGTCTAAACTCTTAATCGTAGTGAACACAAAATAAGACGGGTGGTGTACTCATATTTTAGTCGCATTATCAAAGTGCGGTGTAGACATGTACACAGTTTAATCACACTATTTCCGGCGCGTAGGAACTTTCGCGGGACAGCCGTTTCGTTTTATGATAAAAAAATACAAATACAAGCAGGAAAGCACATTTTTGGTCAACAATTCTAGAAAATAAATGAAACTGAATGTGGTACCATGGTGAAGACGAACTGTTTGTTGATTCATGAAATTATGGATCAACAAACGTCAACAAACGTCGCTACGTCGCTTAGGGACGTAATGACATATTCCATTAATCGAACTATGTACTGTAACATAAAACGGGAACATGAAAGGTGTATTTTTAAAGCAACTCATGTAAACACCTTAATTGTAATATTAGCTTACTCAGTTTAAGGCAAATAATTTGATTACTGACATCCATGTAAACGTGGTCACTGAGTCCAATGTAAGAAACATTTTTGGATGCCTAAATGAAATATAAAATTATTATATAAATGTGTCAGTGTGTTCTCCTGAATGACCTCTCAACATAAAATGTCTGATCGCAGCAGGACGATATATCAGATTTGGGAAGGAGTTTAAAGCATTGTTGTTATTACAATTTTTATTTTGATCCGTCACACTCCTAGTGTCCCTTTTGTTGAATGGCAAACACAAAGCTGTTGTATAGCTTTTTAAGACTGACATGGACAACTTTGGAATGAAACTCTTTTGTCAAAATATTCACTTTGGAAAAGGGCAACAAGTACATTTCTTAAAAAATTTAGGCAAACTATTTCTTAAACAGTTAATAGGACAAAGTGAGTAACAGCTGTACAGAAGTAAGCTGTGGAAGAAAGAGCCGCACCTTTTAATGGCTTCTGATTTGAAGAGGAGAGGGCCCAGTACGGGAGACAGAGGAAGAGAGGTATGAAGGGATATGAAGAAAAGGAAAGGAACTGAAGAGGCGGGAGTTGGAACGGAGATTTGCTGTAGAAATAAGTGAAAGTGGCCCAAATGAAAATTCTTGACACTGGTCAAAGGAAGTGGTAGTCATATGGAGGGGCCTGAAAATAACACAGCTCTGCTTCACACACAGATTTGACTTGAGCTATTTGTTGTTGTATATTTTAGAGTGATTTATTTGTAAAATGACAAGCCAGTGTAAAGCTTTGGAGATAGATGGAAAAGGTATGTGGGTATCAATAGCAATAGACTGCTTTTTAATGGAGTAAAATAATGATTGGTTTTAAAGGGGTCATATTGGATAGCGAAAACAAAAATTATTTGGTGTATTTGGTGTAATACAGCGTTTTTACGCAGTTTATGGTTAAAAAAACACATTCGTTTTCGCTTACTGTTCAGCATTACTGGTGCACCTCTGTGCCCTGCCTTTCTGAAATGTCTCGATTTTTGACAAAGCTCATAGTTGTGAAAAGCGCTGTGTACTCTGATTGGCCAGCTCCACAATCAAAATGTGATGCGTTGTGATTGGCCAAATACCTCAAGCATATGGTGGAAATATAACACCCCTTAACATATTCGGAACATCAGCCTTCAAAGCATGTTGACAGCTGATAATCTCACCGGTACCGTGAGACTTTTTTCATGTAGCATCATGCTGCAGGGGAGAACAGCCAAAGAATTTGCAACTGACTATTCATAGATAAGCTTTTTATCGATTGTTTTATATTTACAAGGCTGAATCCATCGGTGGCTGGAGGGTTAGGGTTCTTTCAAATTCTTTAAAAATGAAAATGTACTTGCAGGCTGTGAAAAATAAAAGTAAACATTTAAGAGCACAATTTTTATTAGGGTTGTGACGAGATCTTGCAGTTTCCGCAATTGGGACGATGGAGTGGTGGGCTAGAAATTGTGACCATTTAGGACGCATATGCTGTATGGCTGGGCGATATGTTAAAAAATATATATTGATAATTGCCTTTAAAATCATCGCGATGTCCGATAATATCAGGTGTGTTTGACTTCATGCAACGTTGCACAGACGGATACAGACCGGGAGGGAATTCGTTCCCGACCTGCCAAACAAATGCACACACACCCAGGTCCAGTGTTACAAACCAGTGTTACAGTGACTTCTTTCATCAGGTAAAGCTTGTAGATAAACCATAGCTTTTATGCAGTAGAAAAATGTTGCAGGTGTCTGGAAGTTTCATTCTCATTTTTTCTCATTTTCAAAGTCTTTTTTTTTCGCTATAAAATCATCCTGCCTGTTTATTTTATAATGCTTACGGAATATGATAGTGTATTTTCGTTGTTTAATCATTCTACATATTATGTAATGCATGTAGTACAATTAGTTTGGGTGTTACTCTGTGAATGAATCCTACATGTTTCTTTTATGCTGGCAGGATAAACTTGACAGGGTTTTTACGCTTGACAGGGTATTTACGCTGTAAATGTATTTTATGTGTTTATTTTAAGATGGTATGACATGATCTGACAGGGTATTTTGCATTGTAAAATCATCCTACCTGTTTATTTTGCTGTTCAGATTATATAAAATTCTGCCCTGCGGTTGGAAAATCTGAAATGGTTGGACAATTGGAACACCGGTATAGCCTCGCGTGTTTGAGGTTTTGCTTTGCTGACGCTGCTCATCTTTCTCTTGGTCTATCTGTGCAGCGACCGGCAGAAAACAGCAGCACATTCAACTGACCGAACAAAACTGTGTTTTCAAAATTCTCTCACTGTAACTGACTGTCTGGCCATATGAACAATAACGTTCACCCTGAAGCCTACATCATATAATAATGTTATAAAACGTATTTTCCATTATTATCAATT
Organism: Triplophysa bombifrons; assembly: GCA_029783895.1. Taxonomy (NCBI): domain Eukaryota; kingdom Metazoa; phylum Chordata; class Actinopteri; order Cypriniformes; family Nemacheilidae; genus Triplophysa; species Triplophysa bombifrons. Next base: position 21,072,164 of record CM056448.1, read on the forward strand.
ATCGTCTGGTATCTGTCTGATGTAATCGACATCGGGATATTTGCAAAAAAAAGCGATATATGATAACATCATCACATCGCCCAGCCCTAATATACTCCCTAAATGTAACCTTTGTGACCTGTGATATATTTGGGAGCATTTGTGTGAGCACATTTTGTCGTGGTTGGACCCGTTTTCAGTACTGTACAGAACACGCTAATAACTGCACTAGTTATGTGAGTGCCGTGCTATGAGCTTCAGCGCCGGCCCGGCCGTTCATAGACAATGTGAATTTCCAACCTGCGGTGCTACTTTCCAAACGTTTTCTATGTAAACACAAGCTAGATGGACGGGTTTCAGTCTTGTTTGCAGCGCCTCGCGCATAAAAGCACTAGTATTTATGGCGGTTAATCCTGCCAGCAGCGCTTTGGGACCGTGTGGCTGAACAGCATCTGAGCTGTCTGTACCACAAGTAAAGTATAGCAACTGCAATTTCACATTACGTTATTTTAAATACATTCACAGGCAAACTTCTTCAAAAACAGATCATCTGTCTCTTACATATGTGCAATGTACGCATAAAACATGATGTCTTAATGTAGTTTTAACTGTTCCTCTGAAGGCTATGAGGGTTCAGTCAGTGGAGGAAGGAGGATTTACAGTTTGATATGATCGCCACCTCTGCTAACACGAGCACTATGCAAAAGCATATAAAGAAAACAACCACAGCTCTTTACTAAAAGCTACAACAATGAAGAAAACTGCCTGTCATTTGAGTTTGTGACAACATTTTGTGTTAAGGTGGAAAAAAAATGTTCCCTATATATTTCATCATTGAGGATTTCTTTAAAAAATCTTGTCTCGTTCTCGTTCTCGCGAATCCAGTCTCTTGTCTAGTGTCTCGTGAGATAAGTGTCTCCTCACACCCCTATTATTTATGTTTTAAAATGTAATATGGCCACATCAGTTGCTGACCACCTCCAAATGTGGTTTATAAACCAATGCATTAATGTTTAACTCTGTATTGAGAGATTGGTTCGTCCAGGACAAATGCCAGGTGTAAACAGAGCTGTACAAAATTCTATCCCTTTTTCTTTTCCCTTCTAAAGCTTTATCCAGATTTCACTTTTGATGTCTCCGAATCAGCTACGATTCAAGCTGGAAATCTGGACTGTGAATAAGCACGCACTGCAAGGTTTTGTCTATGGCCCGCTGAAGTTCAGCGTCAACCCTTGTGAAGAAATCAGTGGTGTCTGTGTTTATGTGTTTTTGATTTCTGAAATGCTTTCACTAACCCTCCCTCTTGTTTTTTCACCTCTTCAAAACAGGAGACTATATCCTTGAAGCCAAGCCAAAAGAGATCTCCGAGGCTCAGCGGTTGAACTACGAACAGGTAAAAGAAACCTGAGCTTTCACTCATGACTCACAGCACATGTAACTTTCAAACATAGCCAGTCTGTTTACATAGCTCTCTGTGTTTGTGTGATAGCTAACAGTGCAGCTCCAACACTGTGTGGCTTCACAAGAGAACGAGTAGCGTGGGGTGAGGCTTGATACTATAATAGAGGTGTGAGAGATAAAGAGAGGACAAAAACATTGATCAAGATACATGCAGATTCTCATACTTCCAGACAGACAATTCTTCCATTCTGAGTATATCGTTTAGTTGCAAACGTGACTCTGTATACATACATATATACATACACTACCGGTCAAATGTTTAGGATCACTTAAAATAAATTAATTTTATCCTGGAGGTGTGTTTCAACGTTTGAAATCACTTTTGTAGACAAAAATATTACTGTGGCAACATATTCATTTATTTTATTAGAAAACCTAATTTTTTAATTTGACATCATTATCTGGACCAAATAATACAGTCAGTCAAAAAGAGTACAGCATAGATGTAAATTCCTTCAGTACTGTATAACATTTTTCCCATGTTTAGACCTCAGGAAGCTGGATTATAAAATGCATATGAATGATTCTAGTCAAAGGGTGGCTACTATACGTTATACTTTAGCATCTTTGGAGTTCATTTATTTTTTGATACTTTTATTTACAATATGATTCCCACAGCCACATTTGTGTTATTTCCTGGTTTTGGTGGTTTTAATATAATTCTTAACTGTAGAAAAATAGGAATAAAGAGTAGTGTATAATGAAGTTTACTATATATTCAACAAAGCATATTGTTACACTGAGAATATCAAATGTCATCCTAATCTAGATTAATTTAAATATATATAAATTCTAAGCAGTTCATTTTTTTATATGAGCCCAAGGATGTGATAATTAAGACAATTTGTGATGTTCCTGTCTGTGTTGTTTAATAGCTTGCGAGTAGGTGGAAGCAGACTGAATGTATGCTCAGTTCTTGCTCTCTCTGCTCACCGATTTGAGATTGTGACCTCCAAACCTCTTGTTGGTCTCTTTTTGTTATGTTTTTATGAATATGCTGTTCTTGTAGGGAGAGGTTGTTTTTTATATAATTATTGCGGGACGGGCTTCATTTTTTAATTTTTATTATTATTAAACTGTTAGTTTACTGACTTTTAAGCCACAGCGACCAGCACCAGTGTGTGTAAAGTGACAGTGAAAAAGAAATGCTAAATTTCTGGCAATGAGAGAGAGAGTGAAAGAGAGAACAACAAAAGGCCAAGAAAATTTTTTGTGTTGACCAATGAAAGGCCTGCCTGTATCGTCTCAGGTTTAACTCAATTCAGAAGACTTATGTTTGCATTGTTTGTTATGTGTAAAGGTGTGAATTCTTCTAAATGGTCTTCTCAGTGAGTACCCCTGGACAAGAATCCGAGAGAAGAGAACAGAGAGATATTAGGAGATGGAGAAAGTGGGTCGGGGCATTTGAGTGTTTGAGAAAATCTGGCAGGGGCACAGGGACAGAACCGGACCACACGCAGGCTGGGGCGTGGGTGGGGTTATGACCAGTGCCAAGTTTAACAGGGCTGAATGGGATCTGTGGGTGGATGCGTCTGTGTCGAGCATCTAACTCTCATCTGACCCTGGTGCCAGTTCTGTATTCTCTCATCCGCCCACTGACCATCGGGTCAGTCTGTACCACACTCAGTTATCCTTGCCTGAGTTCCAGTAGAGGAGGGAGTCAGATTCACCGATAGAAATTGTGACTCAGCAGTTCTGTGAAGGTGTCTTGTGTTGGGATGTTATGGAAACATCATACTTCAGTATCAAGCTGCAAAATGGCCTGTAGAGTTATAATCTAAATCAAGGTCAGATGAATCGAAGGTCACATTCGGTTTTGGTTACTTGTTCTAAATGCATAAAATGCTGAAAGATCTAAACATTAAATTTGAAATACAAAGACCTGATTTAGTATTGTTATCTGTTACTGTGGTTTCAAGCATTACTCCTCAAGGTTATCACAATACGGGGATTGACTTTAGTTTGCTGAACATACAAGAGAATTTAAGATAAAACCTGTATACGGTTTCAATGGCAAACACCTGTGTGAACATTAAAGCGGCCGTGCAACGGTGTTTTATGCATTCTGACATCTTTACAATGTTAATATATATAGTCAGTGATTTTCCCAGAATGTCTCTGTAAAGTTTCAGCTCAAAATTCACCACGTATCTTTCATTACAATATGTTGAACATGGCCATTTGTGGCTGCAATGGAAAGTGCGCCGTTTTTGTGTGTTTCTCTTTAAATGCAAATGAGCTTCTGCTCCCCTCGCCGTATGCAAAATATGAGGTAGAGCACTTACACATGTGCTTTGGATGACATCAAGACAAGCAATATGGTGGAAAGCGCAATTACGTCTGTTAAGCCTTGCCCAAACAAAACCATACACTAACTGGAATAAAAATCACCTCAATGCCTTGTTCATGAATACGAATTAAATGGAAAAGACAAAAACATAGATAGAGCGGCATATGCTGACCATTTGCTGTATTAAATGTTGGTCATTGATGATTTATCATGTGCATGCATATTACTAACAGACATAAACATGGACATAGGCACAAACATGCATTCAGAGTACTTGTTTATGTCAGACAGGTATGCTAAGATCAGTAACCAGGTGTTATTACATTGTGAGTAGCAATATCTGCGTGACCTCAGTTTTTTTGGAAAACATGCTGGATTTTGACATCAAGATTTCAAAAGCTTGCGGCTTGAAAGGGCTTAAAGATAGAGATCTTGGGTATGACCGGAAGTTTATGTGGGGTGTAAATATACTCATCTAATTTGCATAATATGTCGTCACCAGGCCATCTTGAATTTCATAATATTCAGGAAATAGTAGCACATAGTGATCGTACAGGTTTCGGAAAGTATTTTTCGAACATATAAATCTGTTTCCCAACTGTTTCAGCTGCACAGAAATAGGGGGCGATGTGGTCGCGACACGCATGCGTTTCAGGAGCGTTGGCGCCGCATCTCAACTTTTCAGAAAGGCGCAAGCGCACCGCAGGTCATGTGACAAGAACCAACCACCCAATATAGACAAGCTCAATGAAAAGGCAGACACAATGATCACAGCATATCTAAATCTAGTAGCAGAGTTATTGTAAGGAATTTTCAGTGCATATAATTCATATATCCTTTGTTTTTACCTCCTCGTCTCAACGGCTATCGTGGCCCATGGTTGCTTAGCTTCGACAGACACCAGGAGAGCACAAAGTCCAGAAGCTTTGGAGCTTGCGTTTTCGGGGCGGCTTCAGACACGAAATGTGAATCGGCCCATATTCACCTTGTTTATACACACCCCTGGCACCGCACCTCGAGTCTCCACGTGGGCTTTCCTGGATGGAAGAGGAAATATGAGTATAGCCTAATGTATTGGAAACGTATGCGTCCCTACGATCACATTCTGATGAAAGGAAATGATTGGATGCTACCGACTCCACAAAAAGGGGAATTATAAACCTCTCTTATTGTAATCCGTCAAAATGACGGGCGGCCTTCAGATTTTTCTGTCACTGGTATAAAAAATCTGTAAATGACGGAGAATGAGCACAGCTCTAAGTGTCTTATAAAAAGTTTTTTTTCATAAAACGGATGCTTTAAAATACTCAGAACATGTAAAGTACATTTATTAAGTGTTTTTTTTTCCTTTACAAGTCTTTATGGATGTTACCCATTGAGATACACAGAAGAAGGTGTTGTTCGTCACAATTGTCACAATATTGTGATCGAGGAGAGACCCCCCTCAATTGATTGTAAAAGGGCTTTGGGTGTACAGCAATACACAATAAACATTCATTCATTCATTTCTTCCATCTCGATGGCAAATTAAAGTCCTGCGGCTCCAACCCTTCATTTTAAAAGCGTTTTAGTTGGATATATGTCACAATATAGAAAAGAAAACTACGAAGTTTTTTGCTGAATTGAAATGTAAGAAATGTGACAAAATCAACTTGCGTTGACACTTTAATCTCATGCAGTACAGTTTATAGCCGAGATGAAGGGTCACTGCCATGATGTCAGCTCTATTTGTCCATGGCATTACGGTCTTTATGATAAACATGTATGGCGCTCTCTGTTTTTTTATCAGGCCAATAAGACAATATTGAACGATATATTTTCTTACAGAACCCTCTCTCTCTCCCTCTCTCTCTCTCTCTCTCCCTCTCTCTGTAGAACATGAGTGATGCCATGGCAGTTCTGCATAAACTGCAGACAGGTCTGGATGTGAACGTGAAGTTCACAGGTGTACGGGTATTCGAGTACACGCCCGAGTGCATCGTCTTCGACCTGTTGGATATTCCGCTCTATCATGGATGGCTGGTTGACCCGCAGGTCATTCCACTTCACTGATTCACTTCCTTCTGGCAGCAGGGAATCATCCAACTACAAGTGAAACAACTGAGTCATAGTCACAACATAATGTCATGTTTTTGTTGATTTATTTTAGACAAATTCTACTTTCACATTTAACCTTTTTCCAGGAAGTGAACAAAATCACGTTTATAGTTTTCTTTAATGTTTTGAGCGTGTACGTCCATGTTTTCATTCTCTCTGTGTCTCTCTGTAGATGGCAGATATAGTGAAGGCAGTGGGGAACTGTAGTTATAACCAGTTGGTGGAGAAGATAATCAGCTGTAAACAGTCAGACCGCAGTGAGCTGGCCGGGGAAGGTGGGTGTTCACCGTTTTTACTGTCATCTTCTCCTTCGCACATCATTCCAGGCTTTTATCACAAAGCAAGAGCTCGGCTGTCACGTCTCCCCGCTGACTGAAGGGGCCTTAAATGTAAAATTCACTTTGTTGTGCGATTACTCTTTCAAGCTTGGATGTACTTTGTCACACACGTTTCTCTCTGTTCTAAACTGTTTTTATTCTTATTGCTTCATGAAAATAAACAACTATCACAGAAGAGTGTGTGAGTCAGTTAAGATTAAAGGATATAAACAGCTCAGCTGCTTTTTTCTATTTTTCATTGTTCTTCAGTGTTTATTCTACGGTTTTTGAAAACGTTCTGTCCTTCCTGCTCGCTCGCTTTCGGTCTCTCTGTGTGTCTATGTCTAAATTTATCTCCATTGCCATCTTTTCTCGCTCTTTTTCTGTGGGTATCAGAATGCACCTTGGCTGTCCCTGTTTTTCTGTTTTAGCGCTGATATGCACCCTGCTCTATTTCTCAGGCTGACTGTCTGTGTGTCACTTACACTCTATTTCGCAGTGCCTGTCAGTCTCTGTCTGTCTGTGTGCCAGGCTGTGCATGTTTAAAGTTATTCCTAATGTTATTGGTTTCGTTTTTTTGATAAATCAGTTTTCTGTTATATTGGAAGTCACTCAGGAATGCTTAGTTCCAATTGGTCTGCTGTCACATTCAGTGGTTTCGAATTGTTGCTATAACAGACTGTTGATCCAGGCAAATCTGTATAGTTGCGATTATGTTTTGTCTCTGCAGTGATAGTAAAGTACCTTAACCACTGTCTCATGTCCATCTATTTAGTCAATTATAATGCAAATGACGTGTCTTTGCAGCTGTACTTTATCACACCACACATGTGTGTTCCAGGTTTTGTGGCAGAGCAGTTCTTGAACAGCACAGCGACTCAGCTGACCTACCACGGCCTGTGTGAGCTCACCTCCACCGTACAGGAGGGAGAACTCTGCGTCTTCTTCAGGAACAATCATTTCAGCACCATGACCAAATTTAAGGTGTTTACATCTACACACATTTACTGCTGTAATATTATGAGAGGATCTGAGCTGGAAGGTGCTTCTGTAGTGAATTTAAAATGGTAGATCACCCAAAATGTCTTCTTTTGTGTTCTACGGAAGAAAGAAAGTCATACAGGTTTGAAATGACAAGAGGGTGAGTAAATGATGACAGAATTTTCATTTTTGGGTGAACTGTCACTTTAATAGGTTATTGTAAAGAGAGAAGCTGAATGTTGATGCCCCCTAGTGGCTGAAATCCGAACGTGTTATTGTGATGATCAATCAATGAATACCTAGATGCCAGTATTGCTAATTATCTTGAAATTTCTACATGTTCCCCATAATATAAAGGTCGCAGTCTGTCTATAAACACATCAATAGACAGGTAATGTGATTTTAGCATTCTCTTCTGTGGAAACGTATTTACTTCTAAGATGGCATTGTGGTTGAGTCAGTTGAACAAATGCAGCACAGCATCTAGGTGTTGTATTCCTATGGTAAGGCCCACATTTACCTTTCACAGATATTTTTTAAATATATAAATATAACTGTGTCACAATTTACACACAGAAGATTCGAACTCTTGGATGGTGACCCTACACAAGAACCAGTCACCTTATCAGGTTAACTGCCTGTATAGTCTCTTTCTGTTATCTGTGAGAGCGGTTGTGGCCTGTAACAGCTCCAAGATTCTCATGTACACACTTCAGAACATGAAAGATGCTGAGAGATTGATGGACAAGAGCTCTCATTCAGCTAAAGTGTGTACTTTGTGTAAGTGCTCTCTCTCTTTCTCTCCGTGTTCCTCAGGCCCAGCTGTACCTGCTGGTGACGGATCAGGGTTTTCTCACTGAAGAGAAAGTGGTTTGGGAAAGTCTCCATAATGTTGATGGAGACGGAAACTTCTGCGACTCTGAGTTTTATCTGAGGCCGCCCTCTGACCCGGAAACAGTGTACCACGGTCAGCAAGACCAGATCGATCAGGTCAGAACTGGTCTAACTCAATAAGTTATTTACCAGCTGATGCTCAGATAACAGGTGCATTCATGAGATTTGGTGTTTTAAAGGTCTCATGAAGTGTGCTTGTTTGTTTTATACTGTTATATATATGCTTATGACGTTCGCCATAACGCTTTTTACATAAAAAAAATATAAAAATCAATAAGTAATAGGCTATTTTCTACACAGGTTTTAAGGCCAGCTCTGCAAACACTCGGTTTTAATGGGCTTCCCTATTAAAGTAAACGCCCACCGCTTTGATTGGATAGCAGTTTGCGTAGTTGGAGCCTTCTGTAAATTTGGTTAGAGACGTAACGTTAGGTTACACATTAGCATCATTCACAGTTTTCAGGGCATCAGTATTATCTGGAGACCTCCTGTGATTTATAAATGACCTCCCCACATCAGGATTTCATGTGATACAATCGCACAGGATGATTTTACTCAAATTGACGGATTTATTTCCCGAATGTGATGGCAAGGCTTTGCGTATAGTTTTTATAGCCTATAGTTGTTATGCGTTTAATGATATGTGACCGTACCTGTCAGCATTTGAGACCAGTGATCCCGAACCGGACAAAAGATCACTGCGAAAGTTTTCATGATAAATAAACAAACGGGAGACTCCCGGTAACTTATGGATATCACCCAGCACCCGAAATAATACCAAAACACAGCCTCCATTATTCGCAAACGGTGTATTAAACCTTGAAAAATGATATATGAGCTCACCAAATCACAGAGATGGCGATTCGCACGAGCTTAAGATCACAGACAACCTCTGCAATTAATACAAATGACAGGTCCCCTGGTAATACTAATCTCATCAAGCGATCTCTAACAAAGCAATAGTGATGCATAGTACAAAAATGTTTAACTCGCATAAGATTGCTGCACCATTCCTATCGGATCGAATATTCATGACATAGCACTGCTTTTTTTATTTTAGTTATTCCACAAATCCAGTGTCGATCTCTGGCTTGTTCACGATGGAATCCTCGGAGAAATGAAACAAACTAACGCTCCATGTTTTTCCCACATGAGCTGAAACATCTTTAAAATTAAACTTTAACCCTGCATTCCTAATATCGGAATCTGAAGGAAGGTTATGCAGCGACTGTATTCTTCCACAACCAGAGGTGGCACAATATTTAGCTATCTTTAACAGCATGTTTGTTTATTGCTTGCTCGCTCTATCTGGTTCCGCACCACTTGTGGTACTTCAGTTCTGTCATGTGTTAATGTCGTCATAGATAGGTGCATTCCAGAACCTGTTGTTCGCTGGGTCTGGTGTCAATAACAGATGTAATTTCAGTAACAAGGGTGTTTTCAGTTCTAACACTTACATGATGTTCGTGTGATTATGATTCCCTCTTATATAACAAAAGCTCGGGTTAAAATTGTGATTTTGATTCATGCCTCCTTTAAGTAATTCTTCAGGAATAGCTGTATATCCTTTGTGTACTAAGCCAACGTGAAAAAGCCACAGTGACCCAAAGCAGAGCCACAGAGACTAATGTTGAAGTGAACTGTGACTATGTTTTAACATTATGTGTCAAAACGGCAGTGTAGTAAAGTTTTAGATGTAGTTTAGGGCTTTGTACCACACTGGACTGTTGGAAATAAACTGTACATGTATCAGGGTGTCCGCGGGGTCTTAAAAAGTGTTACAAGTTCCATTCCATTCCATTCTCTACCGGTTATCCGAATTACCTCGGGTCACGGGGAGCCTGCGCCTATCTCAGGAGTCATCGGGCATCAAGGCAGGATACACCCTGGATGGAGTGCCAACCCATCGCAGGGCACACACACTCACTCATTCACCCACGCACTCACACCCTACGGACAATTTTTCCAGAGATGCCAATCAACCTACCATGCATGTCTTTGGACCAGGGGAGGAAACCGGAGTACCCGGAGGAAACCCCCGAGGGACGGGGAGAACATGCAAACTCCACACACACACAAGTCGGAAGCGGGAATCGAACCCCCAATCCTGGAGGTGTGAGGCGAACGTGCTAACCACTAAGCCACCGTGCCCCCCAGTGCTACAAGTTGATAAATAAAATTTGAGAAAATTCACTCCCTTAAGTCTTAAATGCCAATTCACAAGGTGAATGTATTGTTAAGAAATTGTTCAACAGAAAAACCTGACAGTTTCCACCTCGAGCATCTAAAGTATAAATGTACTGTAATGTCGCCATCATTTTGATTTCTTGTCAGTACAATCTTAATTTTTTGTGATAATTCTTTCTGATTAGATCCAGATGATTGCCGGCATGTCTTTGATTTATTGCATGGGTTTTTCTTTGTGTGTGTAGGACTACCTGATGGCGCTGTCTCTACAGCAGGAGCAGCAGGCTTCAGATCTGGGTTGGGAACAGATCCCAGAAGGCATCAGTGATCTGGAGCTGGCCAAGAAGTTGCAAGAGGAGGAAGACTGTAGAGCATCGCAGTACTATCAGGAGCAAGAGCAAGCACAGGAAGCAGCTGCGCAGTCCCAGGTGGGGAAAATAACTTGTGGAACACAAAAGAAGATATTTTGAAGAACGTTGGTGACCAAACAACACTGGCCCATTGAATTCCATTGTATGGACACAACCACTGGGACATTTCTCAGAATATCTTCTTTTGTGTTCAAATAGAGGTATTAAACAATATGGGGGTGAATTAATGATGACAGAATTTTTACTTTAGGATGAGTGCACCTTAAAGGAGTTCAGTTAAGAGTTTAATTTGTAGATATCTATATGCAGGGACAGCAGGCAGCAGTGGGTGCGGATCAGGCGGACAGAGCAGCAGAAGCATCAGCCGCCGGGGCCTCAGCAGGCTCCACAAGCCCTGGAAAACAGCCCTCCACGGGGGAGCGCAAACCTAAGAAAGAGGCCAAGGACAAAGACAAATGCGTCTTGTTGTAACAGCAGTGAAGCGTGTGGAGCATGAAACGGGCAGCAGTTTAATTCCAGTGGCTCTGCGAAGCATCTCCCAGCGTGAGGTGAAGAGAGAGGAATGGATGGAGAGGACTTGCCATTCTCAAGCCACTTGTGCCTGACTTTAAACCTCTATGTTCTGAATACACACAAAAGCAGACGGGGGCGTCACTACAAAGACTATCACTACATGTTTCATAGAGCTGGCCAAATGTTCTCAGTAGGAAAACCACTCCAGTGCACTATATTGTGTGGGGTCACCAGGGAGGGTGGATTTTTTGTAGTATAATAAGGTAATGTATTCACAGCACTAGACAAAAAGTCCCCCATCCCTTAAAAAAGCAACAAAGCAAGAGAAATGCCACCACTCTTTTCATTATACGAAGCATTATCTTTTTTTGTGAATATCCATTATTGCTGTTGTTTATAAGCTTTTTTATACCAGTTTATTCATGCATATGTAGATTAGTTGTATCGGTCTGTTGTCCAAGAACTTTTAATGAAAGGCCGTTGAAATAAGAAGGTAGCAAGACAACGTGTTGTGTGGCCACTAGTTCTTTGCCTGGCAATATTATGATGGCTAATTTCTCTTCATTGATAATGTGCAAACTAGACGGACTGGTATCTCTTGGAGAAAAATCAATTGTAAAATGATTTTTTGCCAAAAGGATATTAATATTAACATGAGGTCTCAACAGACTATATCAAGGTCCATAGCTTTATATTACATTATAAAAAATGGCCAATAATTTGCTTCACCCCTTGAATTTTACAGTACCTGATAGCTAACAGTCCAGTGCTAATTTGCCAGTGCTAAAATAAACAAACTAGAAAAGTCAGTGGTTCTATTTAAAGGGACAGTTCACCCCTATAAAAAAATCTGTCATCATTATTCAGCCTTAAGTTTGCGTTCATTTCTTTGTTCTGATGAACACAGAGAAAGATATTTGGAAGAATGCTCATAACCAAATAGTTCTTGACCACCATTGACTACCATGGTAGGAAAATATCCAAATATCTTTCTCTGTGTTCATCAGAACAAAGAAATGTATACCTGTTGGAACAATTCAAGGGTAAGTAAATAAAGACGATTCATTTTGGGTTGAATTGTTCCTTAAAATACTGTCTTTTATCCTTATTGTTTGTCATTGTACTCCAGCTCGTGGTCAACCGATATATGTTTTAAAAGATGTTAGGATTGTATGGTGAGCAGGGTTGCCAATGACTGACATACATTATAAAAAAAAAATTTAAACTCTCAGTAGACTTTGGAACTGACGCAAGGGTAGTTAACAAGTTAATCTCATTTCTAAGTTCATTGTCGGCCAATGCTTGCAATGTAAAAACAGCTAAGCATTTGTGCAAAGCTATGTACTTTTCACACTCTTTCATGTACATGGTACATATTCATATATTCTATATGGATTTAAGGTAGAACGAGGATCACTCAAGCCCGTGTTTTTATAGCGCTGCCTCCTGAGAGACAAGGTATTTTCTATCGAAACATTCCAGCTGTATGCCTTGAAATGAGCCTCAGATTCAGAGAAACACTAATGTTGGGCTAGTTTCCCTGCGTCTGGGCTGCATGTGGATGGGGCCGTTTTTTGGACAGTCAGGCAGTTGTCCTGTGGTTACGTGGGAGCACTAGTAGATTGTGTTGATGATGCTAGTCGTGGAATGGAGCTGTTCCTTTTAGCGTTTGGTCCATTGGTGGCCAATACTCTCTGTATATAAAAAGCCTTACAACACTATCTTTTCAACAGAAACACACAAATAGGTACAAGACAAGACTGAGACAATCTGTACTTTACTATTGACAGAAAACCTCACAGGCCTTCGCAGAAGGAACATATCCACGAGTGTCTTGCAAACAGATTGACATGTTTTAGCTGAAATCAATGTAAAATACAGGGTTTGAAATTTGAACGTTACGTTTTTCATTATTGTAAAAGTGCAGTTTCAACCCTAGGAATCAAGCTTTTTACACAGCTGTTTTTGAAGTTTCAAAGTTCTGCAATGCTGCTATTTGAGGTGATTTAGCTGGCATGCAATATTGTGTATAGCCAGCGTTGATTAAGATACCAAGAGCGCAGTCTTGCCCTGTCACGTTTATGTCTTAAGAGCATTCACACTACAAGAACCACAAAAATGCATTCAAAATGTTGGTGAGCTTCTGTCACCTCTGAGAATGGTGTCCTACAGTAGAAAGCACAAGTGGTTGAGAGAGAGATGTGATTGGGGTTTGTATTAGGGGATGGGCTGAAATGATACATTGTGTAGAACTGTTACAAGAATCATCTAAACCAAGCTGTTTTTAAATTTTGATTAAAATAAGATTTTTGCAGCGGTGAATGAAGGACTGCTTTCAACTCAATTTGAAAAAAAAAACGTTTCCTTGCAGGTCAGCTTGAATATGGACATTCCAAGGTGCTTATGTTCAGTGGCATGTCTGAAATATGAGTGGACATTGCGAATGCAACCTAATAACAGGCTTTTCCACCAAACAAAATACTATGTGCATTAGCATCTGTCGTTTGTATCGATTGCCAATAACTATCTTATGTTATGTGCTTCAGCTTGAACCTTTTGCTTCTTAAATCTTGTACATGACAGACATGTGGAATGTCACAAGATTATACATGTAGGGCTGTAATGTTTGTTATTGGGATAAGTATTGAAATCTCACATTTGTAGAGTGACAAAAAGGGGTGTTTAGTTATTTTATGCACTGTTGCACTAGATGAGGAAAAATACCTCTTTTTATACAAAATCACCAGAGTTTGTCTGGTTTGAGCTGAAAACCTGATTCATATGTAACACCCAGTACAGACTTACTTCCGCAATAAGGCTAATATTTATGGGGCTACAAAAAGAAATGTAAATGGACAATAAAATAATTTCTTGAGGCTTTACGTAATGCCCTTTACATGTTCTTTTCCGCGGCCTGCTTTCAGACAGAATATAATTTTTCATATCTCCGTGCCATCAAGTGATAAGGACAGCAGCAGATGAAGTGGGCTTTTGCTTGAGCGGAGACATTTACTCCAAGGCAGGGCATTGCCAACAGTTATCCAAACTAATGATTTTTAAATACCAATTGTAAAATGAGTAGGACACTATGTATTCTGTCACAAATGAAGAAAAGTGTGGAAAGTTTGCGACTACTGTGTGGCAGGTCAGTCCATAATGGAAATGCAGTTGTGATGCATGTTTAACAACAACTCCCAATGCTTTAACGGAGTACTCCCATTCTATTCTATTTTATATCCTTTATACATGTATATTTACACAAAACGTAATTTAAGAGTCAACCTTCTATTGTGTGTAAGGTTTAATCATGACCAAAATATGTGTAGCCCAACACCTTCAAAGAGTAGATGGACATTTTTCTGTAACAAATGCCTTAGACGAGGGACAATACGTCTGAAATAAAGGAAATTCTGTGGATTTCTGCGTTTCATTGTGGGCAAACATGGCTGTACGAATAGAAACATTACACAGAGACCGCATCGTAATCCATATAATTTAATATCAACTTGTAGAATCATCAAAAAGAGTCACAAATTGAAATGTTAACGGAGTCAGAGACATGTCCAGTTCCACACACACGCGATGTAGTCTGTTCGAAGGACAAGAGAGTCACTGGAACGGTTTTAACATTATCTAAACATTAAGAAATACGCTGTACAGGTACACTATACAACCTACACTATTTCAGGATAACATGTATGTGCACAAAGGTTGTTAACAGGTGACCAAAAAACAGTTCAGGAAATAAAACCTACATGTAGGCTAACAAAAACTCTTTACAATGGAAAACTTAACCAAACTGGACCTTTATAATTATCTTAAGGCTGTAGTTCAGCCAATTAAAAACAAAGTTCAAAATTATAAAAAAAACAAAGCTGAAAATCGTTGAATGCTAGAAGCGCCCTTTAAAGGGTTTGAATCCTCCACTGCCACCAGCCATGGGAACATTAGTGATCTGCACAATTCTGTTCATTCCAGTGGAAGGATGGCTGCCGGAAGACCAACAATCATGAATTAGTCACAAATCAATGATACAGATGTTCAAACTTAACATACAAATTGTTATTTGCACATTCTGTATACACAAAAATAGCTTCGAAGTACAATGAAGTTAAAACAAAAAAACAAATTTTAAAGGAACCAGTGGCTTAATCCTCATATCCTCATTGTTTCCCCTTTACACTACTGGTATTTCAGGTCAGTATGACAATTGATGATTAATTGGTACATTTTTATTAAAAAAAAAAAAAAATGTTTACTTGTCTCCCAAAACACAGCATTAATGTATAGATATGAAGTACTTTTGGACCTATTTACCACAAAATTTCTCAACTATACCATTAGCTTGAATATTAAAGACTACATTTTTATGAAAAGAATAAATGATTATCCTAATTTAATTTGTTTGATTTTGATATTGATCTATGTCAGGGGTATTCAATTAAAGGTCCAAGAGGTCCGGTCTTTATATTTTCTTCCAAACGGAGGTCTGGACAATTTCTTTTTAAATAATACATTTAGCCCAGTTGGATATACTGTATATACTGTATAAAGGTATGATCTTTTATCAGGCCATTTATTTTATATTTAGATATCCACAGTATGTATTGTCTGCTCTGTGGCTTTAGGGGAAAGCCGCTTAATAGAAATCTAATAATAAATACTTGTAAATAAAAAGAAAACTACTTGCATACAAACAACAAATGTAATGTAACAATTTAATTGCTCTCATCATAAACAGAAAACGAAGTTACTTACTAGTTAGCCATTCATACTAGAACTACTATCTTTAAATAATTTCCCAATTAGAACATTGTTCATTAGAAAAAAGTGTGACTCTGCTTGTGAGAACCCAGCAAGTCTTTTTACGTTTTTCTACATAAAATCAACCTACTGAATAATCTGTGAAAACATAAAAACTATCTTCAATATAGACTGAATAATGCCATTTTTAAGATTATTATTATTATATTATGAGACTTTCTTATGCACTACTGTTGTTAAAATAAGCATGTGTCTTCTGCTCTTCGTGCAGCGGGTCTGAGGCGGGAGAGAAGCAGCGTGCATGGAGCGGAAAGTGATAATATGAAGCACGTTTGGCGCAAAATAAAGATATAAGGGGATGTTGTGGCAAAAGATCAATTACATAAATGCTCCTGAGAGCGCGTCTGATGTGATTCTACGCTGTGTAGACTGGACCAAAATAGTTGAATGTTTTATTAGGCTATGACTCGCGGTCCGGATGGAATGATGCAAAGGTGCGGATCCAGCCAGCGGTTTGCCAATTGTGGATGACTGATCTAGGTCGTAGGTGTAGAATTGTGCCATCTGATGTTTACAAATAAACCTAAAAGGATTACAGTAATAAAAGAGTGTGTGAGAGTGCATTTGAATGGTCAGCTTTGAGATTTTGTTGAGGTTGTGCAACGTAAGGTTGTGGGTTCGATTCCAGGGGATTGCAAACACCTATGTAAAATGTATAGGATAAAGCAGTGTAAGTCGCTTTAAATAAAAAAGCGTCTGCCAAATGCCTAAATGTAAATGTATAATATGGTAAACACACAGCTTGTATCCTTGTATTCTAAAATCACAAAACAACTGATGATATTTAAAAATGAAAAAAAGGCAAAAGTTTTCTCTGATGCTTAAAGGTGGGTGGTAACTCGCTATAATTACTTGAGTAACATTTTGGAAAAAAAAATGTACTTTTAAAGTAAAATTAAAAGTGTACTTTTACTCTTCCTCGAGTACATTTCTAATAGAAAATCTGTGTTCCTTTATTTTAAAATATGAGCAATAAAATTCATTCCCGACTGATTCCTGTTTGACTAGGTTCATGAATCCGTTCAAATGATTTGTTCAGTTTACAGCACGATCTGAATTATCTGAAGCGGTGGATTACGAACTCCTTGTGGCACGAAACTTAACACCAAGAGCGTTAGATGAAGTGGACATTAATCTATATCTATCCAATCAAAACTCTAAATGTGTTTGCCAGCAACGATGAATGCCCGCCATATGCGTGACCTGTTCGTCAGATTCAGCAACATGTGCGCGACCTGGAGCATGTTTCAGAGAGGAAGTTTAGTGAAAACTGAGTATATTAACCCTGAAATCAGAGAAACTCTGGGTTTTCCGTTTCAGAATGTGAGGTATGTCAAACCCGAGTGTGTGTGTGTGGTGTGTGGTGTGTGGTGTGTGGTGTGTGGTGTGTGGTGTGTGGTGTGTGGTGTGTGGTGTGTGGTGTGTGTGTGTGTGTCTTTTCTACATAGCATATGTGCTGTATTACAAGGCCTTAGATTTATAACGGATTTATAATATTTTTTACAAATTACTTTTTTTTGCATTTCCCATTCATTTTCAATTGGGGTGATATTGACCGCAAATACCAGATAAATTAATATTTTTACACACCTTCAGAGCAACCAATCAAGCCATGTTTTTTATGCAAATAAATTTATGTGAATAAGGATAGGAGATATACAAAAGTCACAAAATCTGATTCCACTGAGATAAAGGGAACACTTTTTTTTTAACTAAGGAAAACTTGATTGGGTTCATAATGACCCCAAGGAGAGGTTGAGGGTTAAACATTTATTTCACAAGAACAATGAGCATCATACTGCATACTTTGAGTGTGGTGCCATCATGCCCGGCCGAGTCTCTCCTATTCTGCGGTTATCGGGAAATCCTCCACTCTGTGACCCCCCTGCTCCGTGCCAGTCTTTCCTGGGACCTGGATCACGCCCGTGTCTTTCCACCACCACCTGCCTGCCGCTGCCAAAGGGCTGCTGTAGTCAAATTAAGAACAGATAAGAATTATTTTTGCATACCTGCACAAAGTTTTCAAGCTCCCAGATATGGGACCATTCTTTAAGTTTTCGTAGAAATACTGTCACTCACTGACAAAAGAATGCTTATGTTTGGTCTTACCTGGTCTCCCATAACAACAGGCCGGCCTCCATCTCGGCTGTTGAAACTGGTCCTGGCTCGGTTGGCTGTAGAAGCCCCTCTCATAGCAGGACCGGGCCCTTCTCTGCCAGGACGATCTGGGCGCATCCGCACTGCTCCTCTGGAATTGAAAACATCACGATATGTCTTCCATGCACATGAGCAAAAGAAAGCACAAGTTTCCCCATAATACAAGAGTAAAAAACTTAACAGGAGCTATCCCCTACCTGACATCTTGTTTTGAGTTCAATCCCCCATCGCTCTTCCAGCTATGGTTGCCATCTCTGGGGGGTCTAGAGTGAGCCATAGCTTGAGGTGGTGCTCTGCCTCCCGCTGCTCGATCAGGCATGGCCACCTGCCTGCGCTCATCACGGTCACGAATCTCTCGCCTGTCACTGTCCCTCAGCTCTGTGCGGGGAGGTGGTGGGGGTTCCGCTCTCCTCACAGGCTCAAAGTTTTTAGGGTAACGATCAAACCCGGATCCTTCTCGACGTGGAGCAGGACGATTCTTTTTTGAATCTGCTTCATTGTCAAAACGGTTTCTTCTGCACACAGATTGAACAGATCAATCAAATATTTTTGATTTACAAACTTGCAGGCATTAGTTCCCATATACTGCATCAGGTAGTTGGAGATATTAAATCAGACTGAAAAAAATCCCAAGCTCAGAGACTCAAGAGACTTCAGATACTCTTACCTATCAAAGTTGTTGGACTGCACAGTTGATGTGGGAGGGTATCGATTCCGGTCTCTAGGGTGAAAGTCATTAAAGCGGTTCTGCTGCCGGTTGTTATAGTCTGAACCCTGACTCATCCTTCCCTCTGGCTCGGTGTGCATCTTTTTACCGCCACTCCAGTAGGGGTCATCCCTCCTGCACATACAAAGAAGAAAACCTTTAAATATTACAGCACTTCTCCAGAACACTGGTTAATTGTTTTGGGCCAAGTTGACAAAAACTGATCTGTTCACACACCTCTGGTCAACATCACGTCCCCTCTTTAAGTTGTTTCGTTTCTCCTGTTCATAACGCAGCTGTTCCTGCTGTCGTCTCAGTTCCTCGCGTTCACGAATCAAACGCTCCGCTTCCTTGCGCCGCTCCTGTACAGACAATTTTTTGAGTTAACAGACAGAACCATTACACATCTCTGACTCTTATAAACCAGTATATACCTGCTCGATGCGGATCCTCTCCCGCTCCAATCTCTCTCTCTCCATGCGCTCACGCTCAAGTTTCTGCCTTTCCATTTCCAGTCTTTGCCGCTCTCTCATCAGGTTATCCCTTTCTTCCCGCTCGCGCATGATACGGATTCGCTCCCTTTCCCGACGCTCCCTCTCAGCTATCTCACGCCGTCTGAATATAATACCAGAATGGGATGACACACTACAGCTGGCGTTTGGAATGTACAGAAGAGTTTCTCTTCTGGGGATAAGCGTGTATACACTCACCTGCGCAGCTCCATGGCCCTGCGAACACGCTCCATTCTGACCATGCGCTCACGCATCCGCTGCTCCTTCATTTTCTCAAATGGAAGGATGTCCTTGTTGCCCCCTTTGTTGAGCATGAGCCTGCCCTTCTTCATCTCCATCTGAAAATGTGTAACATAAAACAGATCAGGCTAAATTAAAGGCACTATTTGTTTCTTTAATTTCGATCATTTGTATGAAGAGTTTAGAATTTCTCAGAATGCAGTTGACCAACCTCCTCAGGTGGTATGAACCATCTAGGGCGTCTGTTCATCATATTGAGTGGACCAGGCTGCATAGATGAGAGAAGGAGAATCAGAAACTTGGCCTGGTAAAAAAAACTGTCAAATTACAGTATGTGGGGAAATTTTAAGAATAAGTGCGTCCATCAAAAATGGCCACTAACACGTCAAAAACATCCAAGGAAGAAGCCAAAAGGAGAGCCGAGGCAACCGTGACATCGAGCGAAGTGAGCATGGCTGCTTTAATGGAGTTGCTGGAAACTGCTTTGGCGGCCAAGTTTAAGGCTGCGATTTAACATTTTTTATCTGAAACTTCATTGTGTGCAAGTCCCATGCTGAATCAATAGACGAACGGATGGAACCTCTAAAAACTTCTCTCGCAGGAGCAACAGAGCGCAACACAAAGCTCAAAGCCAAGGCCGCTGTTCTAGAAGCGCGGAGCAGATTGAACAATATAAGGATCATCAGAGTTCCCGAGTTGTTGGTAGCATATTATTGGCAATCAAATTCTCCCCTCCCTTCTAGAACTGGATGGGGCGCTCATGGAAAAGTCAAGAGCAGTTGTGGTTCGCTTTCATCGCTACCAGCTAAAAGATAAAGTCATACGTGAGCCATGTAAAAAAATAAGTCGAACTACAGTATCAAGGGAGACCAACACCATCTATGAAGATTACAGCCCTGAAGTAATGAATTAGCGGGCTCAGTTTCGTGAGGTCATGCCCGAAATGTACAAACAGGGATTTAAACCAGCTCTTCTGTATCCGGCAAGGCTTATAACAAAACAAAGATGGGAGCATAAAGTGATTCATGTCAGCAGAGGAGATCGTAATACTCAACGTGGCAGATCTTAATAACTGATGTATCCGAAGTTGCGCAACCTAATGCTGAATGACTCCTTTATTAAAGCACTATTTGCACAAGATTAGTATTACCAGGGAACCTCTAGTCATTTGTATTAATTGCAGAGGTTGTCTGTGATCTTAAGCTTGTGCGAATCGGGATCTCTGTGATTTGGTGGGCTCATATATTATTTTTCAAGGTTTGTGAATAATGGAGCTTGTTTTGAAGCGTTTTGGGTGCTGGGTGATATCCATAATTCCAGGGAGTCTCCCGTTAGTTTATTTATCATGGAAACTCGTAACATTTGAGACCCGCGATGGCGGTTTCTAACAGATCTTGCATTAGATAATTGAATAGTCGTTGTATTTGTGACTGGACAAATTTCGTCCGATGGGCCGTTAAAAATAGATTTGTGACCCTGGCCAACAAAACCAGTCGTAAGTCGCACGGGTATATTTCTGACAAAAGCCGAAAATACATTGTTAGGGTCAAAATGATAAATTTTTATTTTATGCCAAAAATCGTTAGTATATAAAGTAAAGATCATGTTCCATGAAGATATTTTGTAAATTTCCTACCGTAAATATATCAAAACTTTATTTATGTGAGTCGATCCCTTAATATCGCGAACAAAAAATGGTCAGAAACATGCTTACAAACTTAACTCGCTGCTGTCCGCTCTATGATAACTACCCATTCAAGTTTGGTATCTATGTAAAGTTAAGAGATTCCGCTTTCAAGTTAATCTACTCTCTTCTATGTCATTACAAGGGTAAGCCAATAGAGAGTGTTAAAACAAACCTGTTTCCTCTTAGCAACGGCCTGCTATAGCGTCTCACGTGCGCAGCGTACACAATCCGTCATGATCGCGCTTCAAAACATGGATTCTGATGGAAGCGCGTTTGCTCAATCAAAACGCTAATGACAGCAATAATTTAACGAACCTAGTAAATGATTGTTTCGCAAATCATTGGGAAGATAATACAGAATGTCCAGAGACCGGCTTGACATAAGAGGATGCCCCGGAAGACGACGAATTCAATTAATGTTTAGATCGCTTCGACTCCGTGCCATGAAGGAATACAAAGTGTTCACTGCAGACTCAGAATTCGACCCGCTTGAGTGGGAAAATTCTTCAAAGTTCAGGTCAGTCAGTCACATACGTTCTTAAATGCCTTCTTTACAAAGTAGTGGTTTTCATGAGTTGTTTGTCAAAGTTATGCCAATTTTGCTCTGACAAAATGTAAACAAAACATCATCTTAGCATGTTGGTCTGCCTCTGTTATTGATGATTCGTTGCCAGCTCAAGTGTAAAATTCAGGTGTAAAATTTTATATGTTCCTGGAAAATTAATTTTATGAAATTTTGTGTGTATAAAGTTTAAGCTGTGGTTAATCAATGGTGTAAGTTTCATTTATTTCCCATCATTAGTAATATGCGTTGCTAAGGACTACTTCTGGAAAACTTTAAAGGCGATTTTCTCAATATTTAGATTTTTCCCACTCTCAGATTCCAGAATTTTAAATGGTTATATCTCGGCCAAATAGTGTCCTATCATAACAAACTATATATCAATAGAAAGTGTATTTAGTCAGCTTTCATGTGGTGTATAAATCTCAATTTTGAAAAATGTACCCATAAGACTGGTTTTGTCATCCAGGGTCACATTTATCCATTTTATTTCGCGTTTGGGGGTTAAAATGTGTCGTGGAGATATAAGGTTTGCAGTTTAAGTAGGAGTGAAAAGAGATTAAGGTATCTAGAGAGGTTCGCAAGCTATTGTTTGGTTGTTTAAGGGGTTGTAGACCATTGTTTATATGGATTATATCTTTTTACATATTTGTATTCTTTTTTCCCTTCCTCTTCTGTCTTTATCTCTTTTTGCATCATATGGTCCAGGGCCATGCTTTAGTTACTCAAGATTCAAATGGCTGGTAATACAAGATCAAATATGAATATTCGTTTTATCTCTTGGAACGCAAAAGGATAAATAACATTGTCAAGATCAAAACTTTTTTTTTCACATTTCCAGTCCCTTAGGAGACATCTTTGCACTTCAGATGTTTCTCGTATCAAGAGTACATGGATATATCTCCGTTTTCATTCTAAATTTGGTGTTAAGGCAAGAGGGACAGCGATTCTTGTGCGTAAGAACATTGCTTTTGGACCATCGGTGGTCTCCGATCCAAATGGTCGTTATGTGATTGTATCTGGAATTTTACAAACAATTCCAGTAGTCTTAGCATGTACCGTATTTTCTGCACTATAAGGCGCACTTAAAAGCCTTTAATTTTCTCAAAAAACAACAGTGCGCCTCATATTCCGGAGCGCCTTATATATTGATCAAGGCACGGATCCATATATCCGGACACTTAAGAAGAATTCGAGGGATTCGTGGACAGGGAATGAACTGAAAAAGGGAGCTTTACGTGTTATACGTACCTGAACAATGTTGAGTTATGAACTAACGTTTGATTTAGTAAAATCAGACTGTTTCTTTTACTACGTGTTTACTGAATTAGGGAAAAGTTCCCCTCCATGTTTGGGAGAAGAGTGAGCAAGGCTGGGAGATATTGTTAATATGCACATCAACGTTTGAACAACGTTACCATGGGAGTGAATGGAGTTGTCAGAACGCTTAATAAAGTTTGACTTTATCTGACTGTTTTGTTGACATTCCCTTTAGCACACCTCCATCTAGTGGATGCATAACGCAAACCCAGTCAAACGTTTGACTGCAGTATCTTCTATTCTATGCACCTTCTAATCCGGTGCACCCTATATATGAAAACAGTTCTAAAATAGGAAAAAAGTGCACCTTATAATCCGGTGCGCCTTATAGTGCAGAAAACACGGTATATATGCCCCCAATTGGGACAAGTATGCCATTTGTTGCTAAATACAACATTGGACAGATCTTCAAAACACTCCTTTTAAGACTCTTAAAAGTCTTATACTAAACAGATTGGCTTGTCAGATCCCTGGAGATTAAGGTTTCGACTATTAAAGTTTTCTCTTTACACATGCACCAATTACTAATAATAATAATAATAATAAATATATATTTGAACTCTTACTTAAACAGTGTCGCGCTGTGCAGTGTTCCAAACGTTGTTTAAGCGGCATACAGCGGTAATGTGGTATTCTAAAAATTACACACCGGTATTCGTTATGAACCGGTATATCACCCAACACTATGTATAGTAAACAAATTATCTTTTCTACCATCGTGTTCTGATCTAGTTTTCATGATTGGTCCTCTAGAGGTCTTAGTGCTATCAAGGATTTGTATGATAAAGGTGTATTATTATTTTCAGAATTATCAGAAAAGTTTAATCTACCCAAAACCCAAAACGTTCAGATATGACACTTTGAACTAAAACATTTCCTGAGTTTCCTAATCTTCCTCTTGGTAAAAAAAAATTGATGACATTCTTTCCATCAGTATAGATAGAAGAGGACTAATTTCTGTTACTTATGATTCAATAGAAAACTTAAATTCTGACCCCTCTGAATCACTCAAGAATACTTGGGAACAAGAGCTCGAGGTCACTTTAAATGAAAAAGAGAGGGATCATATCCTTGATTTAGTACATTCTTCCTCTATTTGTGCACGGCACAGTTCAGTGGAAACATGCATCCCCTCCTTCATATGATAGACGGATAAAAGGGTTATAAGAATATATAAATGGTCTATATGATCGGTAACCTGAATATGCAGAAGAGGATTCTTCTTTTTTAACATTTGTTTTTTACATTTATTGTAGAATTTAAAATCTACATGTACAGTATTATTGTTACTTGCATTTGTCTGTGCTGGGGATTATGGGTGGGTGGGCATAAGCAGAACTGTGGATCGTTACATTTTTGTATGTTGTATCTTTTCAAGAGATCTTTACCTTTTCAAACCTTCCACCCCTTCTGAAAGGAGGTCGAGCTTTATTAAAAGGCTGCTCTCTTTTAGATTGGTCAATCATCATCATCTTGCTTGGAGTCTTTCCTGTGGATAAGAGAGACAAATATTACTCAACATGGATAAGACAGACAAATATTACATAATATTATAAATATGTCATTATAATAGTTATCAACAGTCACAAAAGTTTATAGCTTGTAACACTTTAATCAGAAAACGTAACATACGCCCATGCTTCCTTTCGTCTTTCTTAGATGCATCTGCTCCCGAATTAAATATTGTGTCAGATTTGTTGCTCTTGGAATCTGGCTTTTTGGCATCTTTGCAGTCTTTCTCAGAGGGTTTTTCAGGTTTCTTCTCTTCCTTTTTAGAGGAAACTTGAGTCCTTAAAATAATCAAAGTAAACGGTGTTTAAACTGTGAAAATTTGCAGATAAATAACTTGATAAAAGATTTAAACTGGAAAATGTTTTCCTACTTGCTGGAGGTTTTGGTTCCAGTTGGAGTGCGCTTTTCTCCAGAGGTTTTACTGGAACTGTTCTTCTCTTCCCCTTCTTTCTTAGAGAAGTCCTTCTTAAATGGGTCAGTTTTCACCTGTGAGGATAACACCAGGAGTTGAAGTACAAATGATGAAGTTCTTTGAGTTATAAAGGTGCCCTGTTCATCATTGAGGGGAGACTGAAGACTCGTAGATATAACCCAAAACAGTGTTTGTTGATTGCCAAAGGAGAGGCATAAAGGTATGAAAATAACAAAACACCTTTTAACACATCATTGACTCTGGGAAAAGCTTGCTGAACAGTACCCGGTTAAAGGAGGCCACGATCATGCGGACTAGTTCTAGCCTTATTCTGTTTTTTCTTTCATCTTCAGCACATGAGACCAAGTTCATCTATGAGTTCAGACACAAACTCGCGAAGCACTGGCTTTAAGGCCATTCAACCATGACATCATGCTGGGAATGCTCTTAATTGGCTTCTCTGACCGTCCTAATGACAAATGGCTTTGATGTGTAAGGATTTTTAAAATGTCCCTGTTGCCTTCTTACATTATGCTTCTGCTGGTCATCAACATTGTGAGGCATTACATACTTCGGTCTTCTTCTGTCAGCTTCAGGGAGTTGTTCAGCCAAGACTGTTCTATTAACATTTTCTGTCCTTTAATCTCAAATGAAGCTTTCTACTTTGGGCAACTTGGCAAAAAACCCTTCAAATAAACCAGTTAGACTGCAGCAAGTCAACAAGTATAGGCACATTCCTGGCAACAGCTAAGGCTAACCCTCTACCTCAATTTTAAAATCCCCTGCAGCATTCTTGTCCTCTCTATGGACATAACGTCCTTTAACACATCCATCTCAAGCAGAGTGTCAGTATTCTGACTTGCCTAGTAGCATATTGGAGATGCCTCAAGACACGTCACTGGCTTATTGATTGAACATTGACTGTGTAGCCTGCTTGACCACATTTGAACCTATCTTAGGATTGTAGCTTTGTGGAACATGCGAACGAGGGCCTTTGTTGGCGTAGTATTTCAGACCACCTCAAACACACCACCCAGACCTTCCTGCCATGCAAGTACAATCCTTACTGAGACCTAGCTGATACTTGGATCAGTGGTAAAAAAACAGAGGAAAAAGCTTTGTTTCCTTCTCTTAGGTAAGGTTGCGTTCACAAATGCAGTTCCTCGTCACCTTTAACACGGTTGTCATCATCCTTCATTGTTTTCTTAGCCTGCTTTATGGGTGGCATTCCAGTGTTCAACTGATGAATCTGAACACCATTTGTTGCAACGTGCACTAATCGATTTCAAGGGGAAGTGGTAGATTCTACTGTTCATAAAAAGTTCAAAGGGAGGTGGTAGGGAAACTTAGGACTCATGGATACCATCCAAAAGATGTTGATTTTCAGCATGTTATTTTTGTAGAAACATATGGCTTCTCACAACAACGGAAATCGGGAATATTGTTCCTAACTGTTGTCCCATCCTCTGCTTTCATCATCACAAGACCAGGAAGTGGTGAGTTCATACCTTGCATTTACAAAAATGGACAAACAACGATGTATGAACTGCATAAAGCATAAACCAATCACAGTCAACAGAAACAACAAAAGGCAATACTAAAGATTATTTAAAAGGACTGTAAAAAGTATCTGCCTTTGCCAGCGACATCCAGGGGACGCAGACTTCGAAATGAGAACACAACTACAGTTAACGAGGGTCCTTGACACGTTAAAAATACAAAAAAAAAGATTTCTTTTAACATGCAAACAGCGGCATAATGAATACATCAATAACAGCACCTGCATTCACATATCACATTTTAACAAACCTAAAGCTTTTTGAACAAAAAACTAAAATAATAGAAATCCAAAGCATTAAATAAATCGGCAAGAAAAAACTGAAATAAAAAAATTATGACAAAACGAAAGCACAAAAGAACCGGCAAAGTTTATTTCTGTCAGAAAGTTTTTTTCATCAAATAAAAATAGCAGGCCTACCTCAATCCAAAGCTCGGAGTTTTATTTAATAAAGTAACATGTTTACCTGTTGTGGAGTAACATGTTTACAAGTCTGGAGCTTGTTGACAATTAGACCCGCGCCAGAAAACAGCCTTTCAGATGGCACGAATGTTCTGGGAATGTATAGCTAAAGCCTCAGGAAGCGAGTCACATTTGCTTTCCACCAGCCAGTCTTATTTAAACATATATAAATCCGATTTGCTATACCACCCAAAATTTTTGTTTTTTACTTATTCATATTTTTAAGTCACTTCTAAAAGAAGGCAGGGAAACCACCGATTGCAGCATTTTCTTCCCCTTTCCAAAGCGCACGGGATCCATGAGATAAGTTTATGTAAAGGATAAATTGATGGCTGGCACCGAAATACCCTTGCAGTCGCTCCGTTATTAGCTTTGTGATCCATAGACAAGCCGGGAAAACACACATGTCACAGCACATTGTGAGCGCGATTGTCCCATGTCTAACTTTAAAACAGATAACTTGAGCAAGCGGCACTTCCTTTGGCGGAGTACAGCCCTGACAAAATGTGGCCTCAACAATCACTTGAATTACACGTGTCCAGTTTCATCAAGTGATTTGCAGATTTTAATCGGTCTCGAAAACGTTTCGGAGGGCGCGTCTACACACCCCGTGAATTAATGCTTTTCTTTCACCATACAGACAACTAAAAACATGTAGGATTTAATAGTTATTTAAAAACATATTACATGATTTTTATTATATATTTTTTTTTTACATTATTAAACTTAAAATAAACATACCTTTTAAATCGTATAACTGAAAGTATATGGCTTTTGTATAATATATATATATATATATACACAAAAGCCCTTAAAAGATATTTATAAATCCTTTATTTCAAAACAAGACAATGCATGAGTAACAAACGTTACTCAAAAGTCATCATGTCTTACCCTGTCCACAGATATTTGCTGTCCGTGGAGTTCTGTGCGGTCGAGGTGAGAGATGCACCTGGTCACTTCCGCGCTGGATGACATGGTGACTAAACCATAACACTTGGCTCCTGGGCTACGAGCGTTGGTGACAACTTTGGCACTAAAAACCTATTTCAAAAGAATTATCAAATTAGTTACAATGCACACAAAAACATTCCATTATCAAACATATAATTGAGATACTGTAGAATTTGCCTTTACCCTTCCGTATTTGCCAAAGAGGTTCTTCAGATCAGCTGCTTTGGTGTTTGAAGACAGACCACTCACCCATAGATTGCGAGAAGAGCTGGTGCTGCTGCCTCCTGAACACAGATTACATGATGTTCAGAAAACACTAATATAACCAGTTTTTCAACCATGTCAATTCAATGTTTTTTATATTAATACAGATGTCTTGTCTTGTATAGTATTCTTTAACTCTAAATTAGATTCCCCAAGATGTACTGGGGCTTTCATTTTTCAATAAATAGAATTTCAAACCGATTAACTCTTACCCTTTTCATCTTTCGTGGCTTTTCCATCCCTGTCCTTTGAAGAGCTAAAATGTAAATATTACGAGAGCAACAAAAACAGAAATACTTTAATGAATATGAGGACAAAAGACAAGGGTATGGACACAGAGCTACATCTCTAAACCAACATCAAGGTTATACACATTTGGTGCATTATCGAAAATGAAAACAAAACTCCCAATAGGCAAGGCTGGCACTTGGACAAATCTCCAATAAGGCTTCTTTTTCTTGCTTTTCCACAGGAACAAGGTGGGCCAGGTTTTCTGCCAAATTATTCCCTCGAACAATGAAATCCTCAGGAGTGTGTTCAACTTCAGAGTGAATCACTTCATTGGATTGACAAACCACTCTGACATCACTGGAACTATGCTGCTCTTTCTTTTTTTAAACCATAAGTAAGGATTGAAAAATCAAGTGCTGGAAATGTGTGTAACGGACGTGCTTTCAGCTCCTTGTTTAACACCACCAATTAGCAAACTTCAAGAAATGGCAAACCAAACCAAAAGACAACCAAACGGCAGGGATTAGGTACAATGAACAATTTATGAAAAATTCTTGCGGCTACCCACAATGCTGAGTTCTTAGTGAGCTGGAACTTGGTAGTAGTATCATAAAGAACTGACATAGAAAGACAAACCTCTTTGCTTGACCTGTTGCCCCAGTTGAAGAGGGGCCTTTCTTCCCAGAATCCTTTTCCTTGTCTCCTGTTTCTCCTTTCTTCGAGGTTTCTCTGTTGTCCTTCTTAGCGGCATCAGACTTCAGCCCATCATCTCTCTTACCATCTTTGTGGTCATCTATCTCTTCAGCCAGCGAATCTGTGCCCTGCCCCATCTCAGCAGAGACCTCAGCTTCTTCTGAGCCCTTTTCTGCCTCAGAATCTGGAAGTTTCACATGTTTACCTGTCTCCAGGAGGTCGTCGCCATCCACATCCAATGTGATTGCATCTTCGGCCTGGATGGTGACGGATATATTGTCATCCTCAACTTCTTTCAAAGTCTCAGGGGCAGGTTCGCTTTCCATGGCCTCCAATGCTGGGAATTCGGGGTTGGCTTCTCTCTCCGCCTCAACCTCTGCATCAGCCTCGGGTTCAGGCTCAGGCTCTGGTTCAGGCTCGGTTTCCACCTCTGCCTCAACCTCAAGATCGGGCTCCACATCAGCCTCAGGCTCTGCAAGGCCATCTTCACAGGAGAAGGTTTTAGAATTTTCACGAGTACCATCATCAGTATCCGTTACATCTGAGGGATTTAACAAGCATAAAACATGGCAAAACACATTGTTTAACATTCACATCTCTGTGCTATGTGACCTAGAAAGTAGAATAGAGAGCAAGTTTAGTATTAGTGGTCATCGTGGATGAGGATACCACAGGTATACATACAAAAACACATTCCTTAGAGAAAAATGAAGAGCTTGAACAATCTTCTGTATGATCATAGCCATATTCACTTCGGTGATGACACCAACTCCAATAGCACTACATCCTCATCCAAATCTGAAGGTGCCAATATATTTGAGCGAGACTGACATGCGTTCTTCTGCTTTAGGACATGCATTCAGTCCAAGTTGAACTTGGAAGCAAGTACTCCCACCAAATGTCACACTATGACACGTCTCAGCCAGGGTCTTCTTTCAAACATTCCCTTTGAATGTCCATCTCATTTTTCAGCTGATGGAGAATCAAAAACAGGGTGCCAAATCTGTTCATAGCATGATGCCCTGTAACACTCTTAAAATGGGTGTCCAACGAGCTGTGTCCAGTCTTGAGTGAGTTCACAAGCAGCGACGAAGCCGTGTGGGCTCTGAAAGCATCACTATATTGAATGATGTTCACATGTCTCATGTTCTGAACAGTCATGAAAGGCACACTGCCTGTTGCCTTCTCCATTTCAGGAGCAGTCCATTAACAGCAGAAAGAATGAGAAGGCTTGCTGAAGCTTTGTTCAGAACACAACAAATCATCATAGTTCTGCAGAAGATTGTGTGGGTGGACGCATCCTATGATGAGGGGATTGATGAATGAGTCCTTGAATAAATTAGATGACGTAATTAGGAACAACACTGATGTTCAGAAAAATGACAAAGCACTGTCTGTCCTCCGATGCAGTGTGTGCCGATCTGATGCTTTAAATGTCCGTGATGTTGTGGAATTTTTAATGTGTGAGATCAGAACGCGTTGAGATTAAAAAAGAACAACCAAAAAAATAAAGGAAAGAAGTCCAACCTTCTGATCAAAGAACCTGCAAAACTTGATTATATAAAAATAAAAGGGTTACGCCTCCACACCAAAAAGTGACCATGCATACCTTTCTCTGATTCCTCCTCTTCGGTTTCCTGAAAATAAAAGAGTAGAATCTTTAGGGGAAAATGTAAACAAAAGCAACATAAAACTTTACAGCCACTGAAATGAAAAAAAATCTAAAATACATGTCATAAGTACAACGGCAGCAAAGTTTTACTTCGCTCTTTCTAAATTTTTGGGTGGATAAAACTTAAATTACGTACAACGTTTAGTTTGACATTCTTTGAATATCCCCATAAATTAAGTTATTTTGCCAAAGGCTCAAGTAGTAATCAAAAACAACATTAACATTTTACAGCTGCATTGTACTGAATGCAAAATATGCAAATGACTGCCTTTTTAAGCTTAATCATCAACATACGTTAACAAATATACAAAATCTTGTATGTTACAAGCTTGAGCATTCCTGTATTACATGCTGACAGTGCATAATTTACATTTTTGCTACAAAATTTGTACATGTTGTCGATTTGTAACTCAATGTGAGAGGACAGAAACTTGAAGAGTTAAATTTTACATTTGGCTGAAGCTTTTATTCAAAGCAACTTACATTGCATTGTATTATACATTCGTTTCTGACTATGTGCAATCCACAGGGATTGAACCCATGACCTTGGCATTGCTAGTGCCATGGTCTAACCACTGAGGAAAGTTAATGCCTTGCAGATAACCATTGAAATTAAGAAACAAATCATTAGTTATACACTGCCTACTTAAACCCACACCTACCTGTTTAACTATGTTACAATATGTATTTGATTGATTATACTTTTTACATTCATCAATGTTACAATAAACATCCCCCAAACACTCAATTTGTACCTTAGACAAAGGTTCCTCTTCCATGACGGCATCAGCATCCTGGTCAGTCTTCTTTCCTGCAGATGTGAAATAACGGCATGTGTTCAAACTTCACAGACATGGTGAAAAGAAAGCATTCAGAGTGAATTGATCAGGCTGAGCTTAACCTTTAGATTTGACATGTTTTCTTGTGGGTGTGTCAGCAGACACTGTAATCTCTATGTTGTCAGGATCTCCACCTTCATCTTCTAAAGCCTGCGCACAAGACAGCAACCAACCATTTATTAAAACACTAAGATTTGGACGTCAGTGCAAAATGTAAACTATTACAATAAAATCGTTCTTGAAGTGAGAAAACGTTGGTTTGGAATCGGACCATTTCATTAAATGAATGTGAAATTCCCCCTACTAGTACTGTTCATCAGGAGCTAGTGGTTATGACAAGTTAAGGTTAGACAGAAATTTGACCTTCCCTAGTTGGTAAAACACGTAAGGCGATCCCCGTTACCAGTCTCCTCTAGACCAGGGGTTCCCAAACTTTTCAGCCCGTCCAAAATAATAGTGCCAGTGACTCGAGACCCCCACTATCCTCAGAGGTGGTTAAAGTATACAAATGTTCAGTGCAAATGCGCACATGCACCTATTCAACCAAAACACACAAAATGACAACACAAAAGAGCACAGTCTAACAAGGGTGACTGATCATCACTGGATCTACTGACAGACATCGTATCCACCTGATGACTGAAATCACTGCCCACTTCTCTTGTACATGGAGTAAATGTCAGGCTCTAAAAATTAGCTGCATTTGTATGAGTGTGGTGTGCACTGGATTGCTGCTTGACACAACGCTAAATATTTTATTAAACAGTGGCGCAAACAAGCTTCTCATGTGCGTTTCATGTTAAAGATCGTGAAAACCAACAGACTGATGAAAATGCGGGAGATTTAATTTCCCAATATGCGTCGTACTGGACAAGGGGTGAAAATGCTGTGCGGTTATAACCCAAAGCAGGACGGGTGGTCAGCCTAAAGGTCTCTGTATATATACAGAGCGAAATTTTCGCATGCGGCTTTTCGTATTTGCCTCTCATATGTACGGTGTCTCTGAATTGTTAAAAAAAGCCACTCAAAATGCTTGATGGATGCGAAAAACGCAGAAAATCTAACCCGGTCCCAATTTTTTTTATGACGGACGAAAATATCGGAGGGAGTGTGTAAATGTTACTGACACAACATGTGGAAGTATTTTTAACGTGGAGAAATTGTCCAATGTCCAATGGGCTTAAGTCTAACATAATATTATTTTATAGTCATTTACTCTATACTTATTGTTTTGATAAATAAAATAGAAACAATTACTTCAGATTGTCAAATTACATCAAACTGTTTCAAGTGCTGATGGATGCGCCTTTTTTTAGGCTACCTGAGGAAGATGGCCCCTCACTTTGCCGCCCTCCTCCTCTGGCTTCCCTGCGTTGTCTTTGGTCGATATTAATCAATGTTTCATTTCGACAAATAAATAAGAATATTCTAAATTTAGGCCCGAAAAATAATCTGCTTGCACACAAGACTGTATAACGTGGTGCTGTTAATGGATTCGCTGAGCCTAACCTAAATGCGGTTGCTAATGCCGTTAATATGACGTAATCACCTCAGACGTCATGATCTAGGGGGAGGAAATTCTTAAGCTGATGGCTTTTTATTTGCCTGGTTTTATTTTAAACTAAACTATTTTTGATAACATACGCCACTTCAAAAAAAAAAGTAAAAAAAACGTCCCCACTTTGGGAACACCTGCTCTAGACCACAGAATCAGGTTTACGGGCCACTTTTATCTGTTTTTCAGTCAATACTGGCATTTTCCCCATTCATGAACAACAACTTCTGCTACAAAATAAAAACACCTTGTTGTATTATGGTATTGTTAATTTGAACAATCATAACAGATCCAAAATGTAGGTATTTAGAGTTTGAGATAGTGAATTCCTATGGAGAAAATCACTTGCTGCCCTCCATCTGCACTTGTGCAGTTACACGTGCAAAAATCTACATAGGGTCAACAATTCCTAATATGTCAATAAAAGAGCATAATTACTTAAAGGAACAATATCTAAAAGTGACAGATAAGGGTCAAGCTCGAGGATAAATAAATAAAAAATTAATTTTCATTTTTGTGTAAACTGTTCTTTTAAAAGTGGACTAACTAATACAACATAATTTTCAAATAATGGTTCAATTTTTATTATTTCTGTAACGTTACAGACATTTTGTTGTTGCAATCTTCTAGGGGAAAAGTCAATGCCACGAGAGTTTATTCCTTTTTCAAATAGAGTGGCTAATTTTTCCAAAAATAAACCTAAAAAGCATTTGATCTATTTTTTGGTCATTTTAAACAACCAGTGTTGTGACGTCATGTATTCAGTAAGATTACATACTCAAATGGTTGATAGAAATTATGTAAAGTGTAAAAATAAAATAATTATGTGCTCCGTTTTTCTAATGACTGCATGCATTTATTGTAAATAAAAATAGTGATTTACGTTAAATATAAAAATTATTATCTAATCGCGTGTTTAGCGTATCAGCTAACAGTAAGCTAATGAAATTTAGCCTGCTTTGCAATTCACCACAGCAGTAACATTTACGTGAAATATTTCGTGTTTATAAATTTTCCTCTCATCATACAGACACTTGGCTGCAAATTGTGCAGCATGGTTGCGTTTTTATGAAACCCTTTGAAAACCCCAGGATTAAAAACACGTCAAATAACGTTACGTTATACAAACGGCTATACAAAACGAATAGCCACCAAGCTAGCTCGCGAGCTTCTGCAGCAGACGCAATATTGTGGTTTAACGTCTCAAGTTAAGCGTAACGTTAACTTACCTGTTTCAATCTTGCTACAAGAGTATTTTTCACCCCAGTAACGTCCAAATTTCGTCGTTTGAGTTCAGATTTTAGGTCTACAACGCGTAAATCTGTAATCTTCTTCGTCTCCGCTGAAATGGCCCCCGACGCCATTTTGACTGTGTACAATTCTTTGTGCGCGGGCACGGCAGGACACATTGGCGCATTTAACCGTGTTGCGAGTTCACGTAAAAGTATATGGGCCAGTCGTGCAAACTGCTGTCCGTCATAAAAAATCACAAACATTTAAAACGCATTCAGGTATTCGAATCTATTTTGTTTACTAAAATCCATCTATTTTCTATAGAAACCCACAATAATATTTAAAACATCAGTAAGCTTAATATATATATAATCATAATTTATTGGGTACTTTCAATAGGGAGATTGCTGTCCCAAACCCATACCCCTAAATTTCAAATTATGTAGGCCTAAATGATTATAAAATACATTTTGCATTTCACATTTATTTTTTAATTATTAAACTTTATTTATAAAAAATATGTCCAGCATTTTCATGTCACTACCGAAACAGTGCCTGTTTGCGTTGATTTAAGCCACACCCCTACATTTTTTTTATCAAGTGTAATTTCTGTGTCCATCTCTCTGGTTAGTGGGTCGGTTTTATTAATTTGCAGTAAAAAAATTCTATGGTCTAAAATCTGTGTGTAACTTTAAGGAATGTCACTACCAAACATCTTTTTCTGCAATTAAGCAAACTTTTTTGGGGAATTATTCCCCAACAAAATAGTTTTTATGTGTGTACATCTGTTCAGAACTGTGCTAACCATGTGTGGATCAGCATCTTTGAGCTAGGCTCAAAAGTATTCAATAATGGTCACTACCGAAACAGTCACGACCGAAACGTATGAAAAGGTATCATTGTTTCGCTAGTAACAAAAAGCAACACTTAATCCACTATTTGGGGAAATAAACAAAAATTTGTACAATTATGCAATCATTAGTACTTTAGTATGTTTGTGGTATGTGAGCTGTAGGTATTCTATAAATTGTTTAGTATCAGTAATATCACTGTCTGCTTTTTTATTTGCTGTCTGTGTATGTACAACATGGTTAGGTATTTGTATTAACATAAAATCTTGATAGTCTTATTCAGTGGAGCATTAAATATTGTGGTCAGTACTAAAACCTTACCAACACTGCAGAAAATGTGTCCGTCACTGCCGAAACATGCGTTTTGTCAAATATAAAGTATATTCAATTATCAACTAAGATGCTATGATAGTGTTTGGTCCTTAACTTTGATCTATTTTATGCAGTTTACAAAGAAATATTGCATTCAAAATACAACAAATCTCATAAATTACACTTTAAATATTGTTAAAGTTGTAACTGTAATTGATTTTCTTGTGAAAACATTTAATAAAAATAGCAATAAGAAATAGTTAAGCACTAAGCATTTTGTTTTTTTTAAAGTGTTAACATATAATTATATTGAAAATATAATACATAAAATGTTCAGTAATACATTGTGTTTGTGTATTTATGTTGTAGCTATGATATGGCTGCTATAACAAAACTAAATAGAATTTGAATTAAGTTAAGACACAAAAATGGACACATTAAAGAGTTATCTAACTTTATTATTTCATTATTTTAAAACTAATATAAATCCCATGGAATATCATCCTGGAACCATTAAGTCTATGAATGCATGGACACCTGCCATTAAGTACTGCATTCCAACAGTCCATTCAAAATTATTACAGTTTTTCCTCATAGTTGGGCAATCAGAGAGGAAATACACAGCCTCAGCGCACTCTCATTCTCGCAGCACTCCTGGCTTTTGTCTCTCATGTGCAAGTATATGCAAGTTAGCTAGTTGTGATTAATATTAGTGTTAGGATTTCACTGTCGGACACAAAAAAGAGCATGTTAAAAAACTGAAGGTAGCAAACAGGTTTGCCCAGTTGCAGAACAAATGTGTTAATGACAATATCTGAGAACAAAGCTAACAAGAGTCAATTCTGAGAGAGAAATGAACACGGCTAAGAGACCTTGATGAAATAAATAAGCTGTTTCCCAGTACCCCACATTTGCGACAGCCGTTTCATCATGCCTGTCATCCCCACAGAAAGTCATCCAATCGAGCTTGTCTGAGGATTTCAACTTCCTCCTTTATCCAATTAAAAGTCCAACTTGATTATAATATAAAAACAACTAGAATACAGAGAGGTGACATTCATATTTTTCTTTCTCTTTGAAAATACATTATAGGTGAAGTGTGTTACACGTGCCGCCAGATTGAGGTGCAGAGAGGAGACTGATGGAACACCACCATGTGAACGTCCAAGAAGTTGACGTGTTCAGTTGGTTCTCATCAGGGCTGGAGTTGAATGCATTTCAATTCAATCAGTTAAAGATTAATGAATAAAAAATAAAAATTCATAGTTTCATTTTCTTTAACATCAAATTTCCTGAATTCAGTTAGTTCTGGTCACGAGCTGAAGTGAAATGGAATGGAGTCCAGCCCAGGTTCCGGTGTTAAGAGTGAACTTGTGTGATAATGTGAACACTGTTATAGCAGCTGATCTGCTGTATGATCTCTTGTCCATGATCTAATTTTCTAAATAAGGAATGTCTTGACTCGCTTAAAAGTTCTATTTCAGATCACATTGTCTACAACATAAAACTAATCAATATACTGATCAATGAATTGAGTCCTGCAATGTTTAAAAATGGAGGTTGACATTCTATTCCAGTAAAGCAAGGCATCAGGTATGTAAAAATGCTTCTTTACCAGAGCAGTAATCCTCGCCTGCAGGATCTCAGACCTTAGGAGGCCTATTTCATTATATGTGCAAAGAAATGCATTGCAAGGAACCATGCAAAAATAAAATACAATGACACTTATGAAAACAAAAGCTACATAAACCCTTTATAAATACATTACAATTCAATTCAAAACCCTTGATGAAGATGTTGTTTCTAGCTGTACTGGTACTACATGATAGCTGGCACTCTAGGCTTGATGCTTTTTTTGTGGATTGTTGTTTTTTTCTCCCATAGTTGCGCAGGAATTCATGCCGTCTTTGGTTGAATGCGTTACTGACGAAAATAAAAAGGAAACAAATAAATGTCCAACAAAAAGATTTGAAAAATAGCATCAACTCTCTGGAGATAACTGAGCCTCGATGTCCACTCTGCAGATGGGGCATTTCTTGTTTGTGAGGAGCCACTGATCTACACACAGTTGATGGAAGAGGTGCATACATGGAAGGCGCCTGCAACAAAACAGATGGAGGAAAGCATTCATTTATCATTCAACAAAAATACAACATCATTTTATAGCATGTTATCAAACTTTTCAATAGCTCACGCTCACAAATAATTTGCTTAATGGAACAACAAGGGACACAAAACGTAATACAAATGGTTTAACAACAGAGGGCAGCAGAGAATAAAAAAATAGGAATCTACATTTTTTCTCAATCCAGTTTGAAATCTAAATGAAAAAAAACACTAAGATCACAAAGGTTATAGATCGTGTTAAACACCTAATACAATACATTCTAGGGTTAAGATTTACCTGACATCCTCCCCTTCTTCCAGTATAGACAGACAGATGGTGCATTTCTCCTCTGTGTCTTCCTCTGCCCCCTCCTCTTCCTCTTGCTTCCCAAGCAGCTTTCTCTGTGTGTGGAAAAGAAGCGTAACAGCCATTATGTGTAGTATCAGTGCACCCCAAATTACATGACCTGCAAGCAATACTAACACACCCTGATGACATCATATTGGCCATTTTTGTGTATACTTCCCCCAAAATCTCAAGTTTTTATCTTTTATATATTATTAACAATTGACCTTTGTGATGCTTATATAAACACATAAAAGCTTCATGACGCACTCTGAGATGCCGACAAAGACAAAAACATAGGCATGAGCAGTGTATTCATTTAAACAGATTGTCAAGCAGGTAACCACAAGTTGTTTTATGTTATTCAATGTGGTCCTCAGCTAGATTGGCCATTGTTAGCTATGCCTGCCCCCATAAACAACTAAAATATGTAAGCTAAGACATGTTTTCCCAAACTATGTTCACTTTTTTTCTCACCGAGTTTGTGGTTGAGTGCATATTTTTCCCCACAGATGCCCATGCTTCAGGTGCTAACTGTTCCTCAGTGTCTCTCTCCACCACCTTCTGTATTAGGGCGGCAGGGTTTTAGATTACTGTCATTCAGATATTTAATGCATTCTGACATGGAACCTTTTCCTAAATATCATGTCAAATGTCTACACCCAGCAGCTTTTGGCAATTAAGGATTTGTGATGACAAAGTTCTTAAGTTTATGAGGTGTTTTGTGTGTCTAACAGGAAGCTCCTGTATTGTTTCCTCAGATTACGTTTTTGCAATGTCTGTCGATTTTGCCCAAACTGGACATGACACACTCCTGACCACCTCATGCCAAACGCTGACGTTTGTAAGGTAATGTGTTCTCACCTTTTTGTACTTGTGTGGGTAGGTGCACCTCTCTATGGTTCCCTGAGAGGCCCCACGATTCACAGTCCCCAGTCGCTCTTCTAAATGCAGCAGATCCTGTTAAAACACAAAACATATAAATATAAAAGTACTTATAAGTTTGTGGCTAGTTTAAATGTACTCTAACAACAGTCTTTAATAAATAAGATTTGAAAAAGAAAAATCATTACCATGTCAAAAATATTTAATTATTACTAAAGCCTACTAACCAGAATACATCCGAAGACATCTAAAACGTTTACATTAGTGTTATTAAAACCAACAAACATCAATTTAAACCTAAATTTAATACATTTGCCAAATTTAACTTGGCCACATATTGTGGGAGTTCAGGACATGAACAGTTGTCGCAACAAATAATATTATTTTCCATCATACACAAGGTAATATGTTCTTATGATTCATGACCCTTTCAATAGTTATTTGTGGCATAAACTTTAAAGTCACCCAAGCATTTTTTGGTCATTAATGCTTTTGGTCTATGTGCATGTCTAACCTCATAAGTACGTCCAAAGGTCATTCTGGAAGATATGTAACGGATATGCGGATAGGTCACTTCAGACATGCCAGTGTGCTAAAGGATACCGAGACAGAAGATAAGTAAAAATAAAGTGAAACAAAACAGAAACACATTAGTAAATGACTGCCCAAATCAGGACCATACTCCATTTAAAATGACCCACGTGTCTGAGTGGTACTCAATACCTTTCAAATATAATTTTAGACCATCAACCATATCAAATTCAAATTTCACACTTGAAAGGTCTAATGAGCCTCCATTATAATTGGCGATGCATAATTCATGCATCCATTCATATCACCCCTGAAACAACAGTTACAGATAGGGCAGCTTGGGGCTGCCAGCATTAATCTGTGCCATACCTGAGAACAAATCACGGCTCTTTATTTATGCTAATGTATGCATATATTTCCGCTGGAGGAGAGAGGGGGCTTACCACCAGATGTAGGGGGAGATGGTGCAGTCTGGGTGGAGGGTGATAGTGGGGCAGATGGTGTAGGTGTCCCCCTGAAGGGTAGGGAGCTACAGTAACACCAGCCTCAATGCCCAGCTCCCTAAACAAAAGCAAGCGTCTTACACGTCAGCGTACAATATAAGACTGCTCGCAACATCATGATTTAGATTTGTTCTACTGTTTCAGTAACTGCTAATATTAACCCAAATCAAATGCAATTTTCTAGTTTGAAAGCACTTTACCATGCCGTCCTCGTATCAGCCTGCCGAGGATGCGATGACATGGTTTGTGGGACGTGAATGTGATGCCCGTGACCGTAGTTAGGGTGCATTCTGTGGGGATGTGGCGGTGGCCTCTCGTGTGCTCGCCTTGGGGAGAAATAAAATTGGTTGGAGAAAAAATGTGTTCCATCCAGTGCTATTTGAATCTAACAATATCAACATCCAACAGTGACTCACGTTGGGTGCTGCATCATTCTGCGTCTATGAACCTCCATTCTCTGCAATATCTCGTGCTGGTGGAGCCGCTGGACAGGGCTGGGGCCTAGAACGGCAGGCAGGTGGTGCTGCAGCGCCTGGTGCTCAGGGGGAAGATGTTGAGGCAGAGATGCGCTGGAGCCTGGTAGATGGTGGGCAGGAAGAGAAGGTGGAGGGGCTTGTGGCGCAGAGTGCCCCGGGGCATGAGAGGGCAGTGGGGTGTGGAAAGGGAGGACAGGGTGTGGGATGATATAGTCTCCCTGCGTAGGAGGCTGTTGAGGGGGAGGGGCATTGCCGTGGGAGTGAGGGCAGGAGGAAGGGGGCTGGTGGTGAAGGGGGCGTGGCAGAGGGCCATCTGAAAGTGATAAAAAGGAAAGTTAGCCAATGGAAGAAAACCAATTTCCTTTTCTGTCCAAATAATGCATGACATCCAAATATGATTGTGCCCATAACAATAGGGAAAGTGTAGCATAAGGTATATAGTCTTATTTTTCGCATTTACACTAATGGTCGAGTTCTACTGATCACCATCAAAGAGGATAAAACCTTTTTTGTGTGTAAAAATACAGAGTGTAAGAAAAGGGGAATGTGCAAACAGGTACTCCAGTAAGCTGTGAGTGGCAATTACTTCACTAAATTCAGGCCCACCGGGGAGCCCTGCCACACTCATTTATATTCCGCACACCGCTATTAGGAGGCGAATCAGCAATTAAGTGGGACTGCTGGGCACACTACCTTCTGCACTTAACACATTAAACATCAGGTGTTTCATCTAATTACCATAAAGCACAAATACCAGTATTTCAGTGTCTTCACAACAGAAGAAAAAGACATATCTCACATCAAACTGTATGTTACTATCAGCTTTATAACATCTACTAACTCAGGGTGTAACAGTTTCAAATATCTTAACATTATGTAATAACGACTAAGTATGGTACATTTTTCTACTGAGTGTATTGAATACATTCAGGGGCTACAACAATAACTGATATTATGCAGTGATAGTTCACCCAAAAATTAAAATCCTTGTCATCATTTATTCAACCTCTTTTCATTTCAAACATACATGACTTTCTTTTGACCGCAGAACACAAAAGAAGATATTTTGAAGAATGTTGGTAACTGAACATTGTATGAACTTCCAGTTTATCCATACAGTAGAAGTCAATTCTACATCGGTTACCAACTTTCTTCAAAAATATCGTCTTTTGTGTTCTGTGGATGTAAAGAAGTCATAAATGTTTGAAATGACAAGGAAATGTACAGCAATGCAAACAAACATGCATTTATTTTATTGAAGCGAACCATTTCACTCCTACACTAAATGATTGCACAAAATAAAATAACATTATTGAAGAAAGAGCTTACAGGGAGGATGGATGTAGTGCCTGCAGGAGGAGAGTTGAGGAGGCTGGGGCTGAGGTTGGCCCACTATGGCTGAGCTGAATGAGTCGGCAACAGTCTGCTGGCTGGGTAAAGTTGCAGCCTGGAAAACGTTGGCAGGAGGCCGGGAGGTGGAACCAGGACAGCAGGGGTCGAAGGCAGATGTGCTGTGGAACCCTGTGCTGCTGGATCCACTGCTACGAACAGCACTGCTACTGAGATCCACAGGCAGAGTCTGCTGAAACGAAACAGAGAGACAAAGAGATAAATGTTAATGAAGCGGCAAAAGTGCTATGAGTGCTAATGGTGTTCCCATAGCTCATCTGGTATAGCATGATGCTAGTAATGCAAACGTCAAGGGTTTGATTCCATGGGAACACATTTACATTTATTCATTTGGCAGACGCTTTTATCCAAAGCGAGGAGAGCATATAAACATTTTGTCAATACGCTAAATTGTACCATTAATATACCATAAAGGCCATGCTACTAGGAGGATTAAAGCTGGAGTAAGCAAAGGAGAGAATGAAAAGCAAGGTTTTTGTTTTTTTGGACAGACAGACATACAGAGTTATTTGTTAGTCAAATAAATGTGGAACATGTATGTTTTGAGCTGTTTTTCAAAACTTGTGAAGGATGCTGCAGTTCGGATGGAGGCTGGTAGTTCATTTCACCAAAGGCGAACCGAATAAGTTCTTATCAAAAGTATACGTTAAATTCGTTAAATGCTTTGGATGAAAGCATCTGCCAAATGCAAAAAAAAGTGTATGGGCTGGGCTGTCGATCGATTAAAATATTTAATTGCGATTAATCGCATGATTGTCATGAGTTAACTCGTAATTAATCGCACATTTTTATCCGTAGTAAATTAACCTTAAATTATTACTTTTTAAGATTTTAATACTCTATTCAACATTGGAATGGGCAATAATGATGCTTTGTGCAAATGTATGTTGTTTATTATTAGTGAAACCATGCTGGACATAAGTATGAAGACATGTTTCAAAGGTCATAGAAGATAGAAAAACCACAGCTTTCCATTACTTCTTTCTCTGCAGCTATTTACTTACACAAGCCTGTTTACACTTTCGCACAACAGGGCACTGGGCTACGCTTGAAATGGCCCACTAATTTCCAACATTTTGCCAAAGCGCTGTCAAACCGGCTGTTCTAGCTACCTGCAGAAAGTGCTCAATGCAAACGTTAGCCAAGTGCCTCTCGTCTGTCTTCATAACGGTCAAAGCGTGCGACCGAAGTTTTCAGTGTGTGTCAAAATAATGAGCCGTGACCCCCAGGTAGCTATGGTTTCTGAGGGAAGTCCAGTAATCTCCGGTGAGCGCAACCGTGTTTGTTTGTCTTATGTTGTGTTCAGACCAAACGCGAATAGCGCGTTAAGCGCGAGTGATTTACATGTTAAGTCAATGCGATTCGAGTTGAAAAATCTGAACTTTGGCGAAAATTCGCACCGCGTTAACCAATCAGGAGCTTGCTCTAGTACTAGCGAGGTGATTAGACGACGTAGCGAGCGGAGGCAGAAATCGTTGCCGTTTGTGGACACCCGGAGCTGTAAGATTCTTTTTCTTAC
Organism: Triplophysa bombifrons; assembly: GCA_029783895.1. Taxonomy (NCBI): domain Eukaryota; kingdom Metazoa; phylum Chordata; class Actinopteri; order Cypriniformes; family Nemacheilidae; genus Triplophysa; species Triplophysa bombifrons. The sequence goes on from CM056448.1 coordinate 21,115,586, forward strand.
TTTATAGAAACAGGAATAAGATCTTTTTTGAAGAAAGTGAGTGTGGAGGTAGGAGAATCTGGCAAGTTGTCAAAAACGATCTTTACACAATTTGAACAATATATATTAAAGGTACTGGAGCCGCCTGGTGGAAGCCCCTCCCATGACGCGAATTCGCGTCTGCAATGAAGTGAATTTGACATGCGCGAATGAAGCGAGTAAACTCAAAATATTCAAGTGTCCAAATACGCGCGAATAGCGCAATTCATTCGTGCAAGTCGCGTTTGGTCTGAACACACAGTAAATGCCTCTTTGACTTTAGCTTTCTCCTCTTTGTAGGAGTCGTGAATCTTGCTTGAAACAGTGGCTCCCGAAGGTAGTTCATATATATAAAATCGATAGATGCGATGCGAAAAATTTCAAGTAGACCCTCGTCCTACACTACATTAACTGGCCTACATGCTGTAGCCACACATTTAGCTATCGATGAGGTGAGTCTATTGCTTGTGGAGTTGTCCATCCGTCTCCGCTGAAAACAATCGAGTGTTGTCTGACTTTGGCGAGGGGGCGGAGAGCTCTCTGCATCAGTTGTATGCTTTGCCATGAAGTGTTATTTTAAACTCGACGTGCTGCGGCGATAACTTAATTCACATCGACAATAAATGCAGATAATGTTTTTTAATTAATTTTGCAGTAATTTTGACAGCCCTAATTATTACACATTATATTGTTAAATTATATCAGGGCTCCAGACTGCCACCAAATCGCATTTTGCGACCAGTTTTCAAGATAGCATACAGTTGAAAGAAAAAGTATGTGAACCCTTTGGGCTTACTTGGATTTCTTCATAAATTGGTCATAAAATGTGTTCTGATCTTCATCTAAGTCACAACAATAGAGCTACACAGTCTGCTTAAACTAATACCGCACAAACATGTTTTCATGTTTTTATTGAACACAACATGTAAACATTCATAGTGCAGGGTGGAAAAAGTATGTGAACCTTTGGGTTTAATAACTGGTTGACCCTCCTTTGGCAGCAATAACCTCAACCAAACGTTTCCTATAGTTGCAGATCAGACCTGCACAACGGCCAGGAGAAATTTTGGACCATTCCTCTTTACAAAAGTGTTTCAGTTCAGCAATATTCTTGGGATGTCTGGTGTGAATCGCTCTCTTGAGGTCATGCCACAGCATCTCAATCGGGTTGAGGTCAGGACTCTGACTGGGCCACTCCAGAAGGCGTATTTTCTTCTGTTGAAGCCATTCTGTTGTTGATTTACTTCTATGCTTTGGGTCGTTGTCCTGTTGCATCGTCCATCCTCTGTTAAGCTTCAGTTGGCAGACAGATGGTCTTAAGTTTTCCTGCAAAATGTCTTGATAAACTTTGGAATTCATTTTTTCCATCGATGACAGTAATCCGTCCAGGGCCTGAGGCAGCAAAGCAGCCCCAAACCATGATGCCCCATCCACCATATTTCACAGTTGGGATGAGGTTTTGATGTTGATGTGCTGTGCCTTTTGTTCTCCACACATAGCGTTGTGTGTTCTTTCCAAACAACTCAATTTTGGTTTCATCTGTCCACAGAATGTTTTGCCAGTAGTGCTGTGGAACATCCAGGTTCTCTTTTGCAAACTTCAAACGTGCTGCAATTTTTTTTTGGACAGCAGTGGCTTCCTCCGTGGTGTCCTCCCATGAAGTCCATTCTTGTTTAATGTTTTCCTTATTGTAGATTTGTCAACAAAAATGTTAGCATGTGCCAGAGATTTCTGTAAGTGTTTAGCTGACACTCTAGGATTCTTCTTCACCTCATTGAGCATTCTGCGCTGTGCTCTTGCAGTCATCTTTACAGGACGACCACGCCTAGGGAGTGTAGCAGCAGTGCTGAACTTTCCCCATTTGTAGACAATCTGTCTTACCGTGGACACATGGACATCAAGGCTTTTAGATATACTTTTGTTGCCCTTTCCAGCTTTATGTAAGTCAACAATTCTTGATCGTAGGTCTTCTGAGAGCTCTTTTGTGCGAAGCATGGTTCACATCAGACAACGCTTCTTCAGCACAGCAAACTCAAAACTGGTGTGTGTTTTTTATTGGACAGGCCAGCTTTAATCAACACATCCAATCTCATCACATTGATTGGACCCCAGGTTGGCTGACTCCTGGCTCCAATTAGCTCTTGGAGAAGTCATTAGCCTAGGGTTTCACATACTTTTTCCACCCTGCACTATGAATGTTTACATGTTGTGTTCAATAGAAACATGAAAACATATAATGTTTGTGCGGTATTAGTTTAAGCAGACTGTGTTTCTCTATTGTTGTGACTTAGATGAAGATCAGAACACATTTTATGACCAATTTATGAAGAAATCCAAGTAAGCCCAAAGGGTTCACATACTTTTTCTTTCAACTGTAGGTAAGACCTGCAAATTTTTTTCAGTCTTTAGTAGCCAGTTCCCTCTTCTACGTTGTGGTGTGCTGTGGTGTAATGGGAGTAAAAGTGTGGGATGTCAACCGACTGAACAAACTCATCAAGAAGGCAATGTCTGTCATTGTAGAGGATCTGGTTCTGATGGAGTTGGTTGCTGAAACAAGAATGACTGCAACTCTCACTCTCTCCATAATGTGCTTGTTGAATTGAGGAGTAATTTCAGCTGCAGAATGATCCCACCCCAGTGTCACAGTGAACGCTATCAAAGGTCATTTGTGCCTTCAGCAATAAGGCTGTATAATACATCCCTAAAAAGCAGAGGCACCATTGACCTTTAAGTGGACTAGTGGACCACCCCTCTTTCTCATAACACCTGTGAATAAAAAACTTTAATACATCACACACACGATTTTGTAGATACAGCCTTCTTTGTTACCTCAATTTTATGTATATTGTGTATAGCTTGTGCATATTTTGTGTACCCAATGTAGATTGTTTTTGTATCAATATATACACTCTGCTCTTTTAAATTTTCTATTTAGATCTTGTGTATTCTATGTATATTTGTACATTATTATAATTTATTGTTTTACACTTGTTGTGATTTTACTGTTGTGTACTGTACTGTTGTATTTTCGTACTGGGGATTAATAAAGGATCTATCATCCTAGAATCATTAACAGGGCTTTATAACACTAACAGTAAACATACAGTATAATAACAGTACACACTAACAGAACTTTATAGGAGAGAACTTTCACTACTCTGTACCCAGTAAACTCTACCACACAGACACCCTCAAATTTGTGATTGTAAAATTTACAAATTAGAATTTGTAGCCATTTTAACATTTTTTTATTTTGTAGAACTCAGAGACGACTGCTTATAGAAAAAGAGAATATGTTTTGTCAGAAAACCAAGAATATTAGACTTTGTTTTTTTTACTTTTCTTGTCTTGCAAGATAATCTACTTCATCTAAGATTACTTTACAGTACTGTAATGATTCTTTTTTTCCTAAAGTAAATTTTTGCATTTTGCTCTATCTGCACTTGTCTGGGGGAAAAGTTTGGATTTTCAGCAAGTTGAAGAAAAAGTGTAGAGCAATATTTTGACCTGAAAATATGATGTTCATGGAACTGGGTGAGAAGTTACGGATGTTTAGTATTTTGAGAAGAGGAGCCATAGTTTCAAGAAATGTTTTTAAGCAATCGAGAAAAACTAAAAACTCTACTAAATATAAGCTGTATGCATCATAAAATCATATCTTCCATTTAATTCAGAAAGGCACAGATCTTGACAATGTTTTTAAAAATGATAAGTAACTAGATGAGAGAAGAAAAAAAACATTTAAACCAAACCGTTTTTGTTTTCTCTTGAAACCAGGGCATTTAGCCCAAATCTAATACACATTGATGTATTAACCATGCCTAACATCATCTCGTTTCGCCAATGCCTCCTGTATGTGCATATGTGATCACTAGCTAACAGCACTTCTCATATCCCCATCATCAAAGGCCACCGTCGTTTGCCATTGATGCATTCTGCATGACAACAACTTCCTTTTCATGCTAAGCACCCTGACAGCCTCATTACTGGTGACCTTGTGTAAATGAAGGTTGTGTGTTTATGTGTGTAAAAGTGTAAAACAGTATGACAAAAACACTTTTACACTCTTTAACACATGCAACGTATACGCATATTTGCTCCCAACGCAACTCCATGGCAGCTTTATCTGCAAGTAACAACAGAATTCAGCAGCCAAGACAATTAACTCGTTGTGAATTATTCAACAAAACTGACAGGAAGGCCTCAAACTAAACCCCCTGTGGAAATGTTAAGCTGCATAAAAGATGATTATTTCATTAAAGTGCTTTAGATTTTCTTATCATTTGAAGGAGGCAGAATCTCAACTAATCTAAAATGAAAAAATATGCTGTAAAACATAAACCATCTGTGATGTGACAAAAAAAGACATGTTATGCTGTGCAAAGTCAAAGTCTTATTCAAGTCTAATTCGGTTGTATTGGTTAGCAATAGTAAAAGCATTAACCTACATGAACTGAAAACGAGGAAAATCGTTTTTCAGAATGTAATAATCTAATTAAAATAATTTAATGTTAGTTAATGCCATTACACCTTTCATACTTAATAAGGCTTTCATATAAAAACATTCAAAGGCCTTTTAAAATGACTTCTAACCCAAAATTATAATGTCAAGCCTCACTGGCTGCACTGATTTTCTAATAATGCCACAACAACGGCCCTGAAGAACCAATGCGGGTATTAAAGTACCTGGTCGTGATACTGGTTGCTGATGCTCACCCCACCACAGGGTGCAGGCAAGGCAGTGGGTCTCTCCAAAGGGCAGCTGGACTCTGGGAAGGGCAGGGAAGGGGGAACCGGTGTGGGGTGATGGTGGTGGTGAAAGTGGTGCGAGTGACTATGAGAGTGCTGGGCACCGGACTGCGTTGAGCCGGACTGCTGTGTAGTCCCGCCCTGTAGGCAGCCCGAGTGGGGATGTCCCAGGGATATGTGCCCTGAAGAAGGTCCGCTGCAAGGAGAGTGCTGGGGGCAACAGGAGGGTAACCTGGGCATCGCCACCCCAGCGTTTTCAGCCGACATGTTCCTTCTGTTGTCATCTGATGAAACAAAAAGGAGGTGAAGAGATGTACAAATAACAAATGATTGCCATTATCTATTACGAAATAGTTTACCTTCAGTGGCAGTGGTGTTGGTAACTCTTGGTCCTGGCACTCCACTGTGGCTCTGAGCTGCCAGTGTGCTATCAGGGGCAGCTGCCGAGCAGCTACTGGAGGGACCAGGACCCTCCTGCGGCGATTCTGAGGTACAGGCATTACGAGAAGAGGAAGATGATGAGGAAGAACTGACCAGCTGTGGGTGTGTGCTGTCAGATGTGGTTGGCACAACTGTAAGATCTAAAGATGGTTCAAAACAACCACACAAACAAACAGAAACATGAAGAGTGAGCCTTCTCTCAGACTGAGCTCTTTCACGGTCATAACTTTAAAGTGGTGCAAATGTCTGCAGATATCCTTCTCAAACTCTGGAACATCAGTATGTGTAAATTATCACACTCAAGGACCCATGAGGAAAGCTGCCCATTGACATTCCATTGTGAGTAATCCGTCTGCTTTTCATGTTTGTAAATTAATTTCTCACTCCATCAAAAGAAATGCAAATGCAATCATATCTCAAGTCTGCTCTGGTCCCTTACCAACATCTATAGACCCCGGAGTCTTCTTGACAGTACATCAAAACAAGCTATGTAAATTAGTTATTTCTTTGACAAACCTTGAAATTTAGAAAATTATCACAGATTAATGACAAAACCACAAGGAGTGAAATTCTTTGTCACGACTGGCAATTTAATTGGTTTCTAAACTAGTTCTGTGTCAATCTATGAAACCTTTGGCTGATTCAGAGGCAGCTTGCATAACAGACAGACTTTATTATGATGCCTGCAAATGAAAACAGAATTAGACTAAATAACATACACAAGCAAAAGAATGCTGTCGCTGTCCACTGGTCTGTGGCTGTTACAATCTGAGATTGCTGTGCAGCTGCAGAGGCAATTCATGCCAGAATATATGTTGAAATGTTAAAGAGATTAGTAGATTAGATCTGACATCTAATATTTCCCAAACCCACGCAGTGTTGAACGGGCTGCTCTAACTTTCATTCCCCTCTCTTTAATCCAGACCTAAAGACCAGCACTGAACCCCAGAAGTCAGGCAGTCACTCGTCAAACACTCATCAAACCTGTTACGTTTCAATGAAAGCCTGAACACAGTCTCTCCCTCAAATTCCGGTTTCAGCCAAAAAATAGTTTTTAAATGTTCTGGTTACGCAACGTGTATCTGGTTTCAGCCGTGGTTACAGCTTTTGGATACCTCTTGCACTCGTTTATAAGCAAGAGGCAAGGTCATGAACGGGAACACTATTCAAAAGGCCTTTTCATGTTGTGAAATGGGGAGTTATTGAAATCCAGTTGAGGTCCTGTTCCTTCTTTTAACTCTTTGGAATTTCTGATGAATTAAAGGATTTTATATTCGTGAATGCAGCCAGTGCAAACATGAAAAGTATGGATCCATATACCACTCATGCACCTTTTCCTTTAGAACTTTCAACTGCACAACATAATGACAAATGTGGTCAAGGGACCCCAATATAAAAATACCTGAAACCTGATTAAAAGTAAAATCTATTAGCAACAATAATAAACCGAAGACCTAGATCTAACTTCTTAATTATCCCAATGTCCCCGATTGCCATGTACGCAGAGTACTAATAGTGAATTACAATTATCTAGTCTTGAATCATGAATGCGTGAATTAACTTTTCTGCATCTGAAAGTGACAGCATATGACGTCATTTAGATATATTCTTAAAATGGAAAAAAACGGTTTTACAGGGGTTGAAGCCGGATTGAAGAGCTTTCTTTAAATGAATCTAGATGAAAGAAGGGGTCTCCTTACCATCCTCGTCCACGGTGAGGTCCACCACCTCTCCAGCACTCTGCCTGAGTGGCTGGATGACTGTGGACAGGCGATGGCGGCCACGCACCTCCTGAGCTCGGTTCTGGGAACAGCTTGGACCCCAGTGCATCCTGCCATGACTTCCCACTGAGCGTGGCCTGGACAACACACAGATCATACTTTAGATTAACTTCATATCAACACTGAAAACAAAGAATAACATAATTTGGCCTGGATTCTGTTGGAGCAGGCTTGGCCTTTTATTGTATCAAGTAAACTGTAGAAGTGCATTAGTGCAAGCTGACATGAGAGCTAGAGCAGCCAGACGCAAACAAATATTATGAACCTATAAGTATGTGCATGTAAAATCAGAACCTCTTATAATCTGACATCGAAAAGAAATCAACAAATAACAAAGTCTGGTAACATTATTTGGGGCCTTTGAGAATACATTTAAGAAATAATTTTCATCATCTTTTTTGACAAACATTTCTTTTATTTAATGTGAACAATGAAGGCTATTTTGTCTGAGAAGAGAGCCACTCCTCAAAGTCTGTGCTCTCTGGTGTAAACAGTGTGAGAGGTGGAGAAGCTTGTGCATGGAGGAAAGGGGAGGGGCCAATGTGACTATTTATTGTTATGCTGCAATTTCATGTAAAATAGATCATGTTCTTCTGCAAATAGCACATGCATTTTTCTTACTTCAAATATTCTGAATAAGCAACTGTACTTGGACATTCATAAAACATATGAAGTTACAATGTTGCTATAGTTATTTCTACTTTTTATTTTGAAATGTTAAATAACTGCTGATTACGAGGTTGAGAATTAAACAATATGGCAGTTTTCCAGAATTCTACACAATTATTCTGGAATTCTTCAATCACTCTTGGAATTCTGCCCCTCTGCGAGGATCCGATTCCATAGGAGGGGCACAGCGGCCCCGACTGCCGTAAAGCAGAGTGCGACTGGGAATAGAGTTGTTCTCCAGGCTGGGATTTAGAGGTCTCAAGCCCCTGTGTCAAGAGAATGGGGAAGCCCCCTGCCGTCCCAACCTAACACTGGTGAGCCTGTTAACCACAGATTGCATCATTAAAACATCAAAACAAAATGATTACCAACAGGCATGGAGAGGGATTCTCCTGAGATTAGAGGAGCAACTGCAGAACGCATAGTTTCCTTGAGAACGTCCTTGTGTCTGTTATCTTGTACTTACATTTTACGATAAAGTAACTCACTTAGTGACTGTTTAATACAATAAAATACTGAATTAGAAGTGCTGGAGCAGACGATATACTGTCATCATTTATTTTATCATTACATTTTATTTACAAATTTGTAAATACAAATTTGAAGTTTAATTATCCATTTAACATTCATGCTAAAGCAAACAATCATAAATTAAAAATGCATACATCAAAAAACAGGAAAATCAAAACATTATTATTAAAGGTTTTAACTGCGGTCATCTATCAGAATTTAAACTCAAAATTATTTAAAATATATAATGCATCAAACCAAACAGAACCTTATATCATAAAGTCAATAGTAACTTGATATTAATTCTCAAAATAATAGCATATTTGCAGCACTTCTAATAAAATCACACCCAATACAACCAAGGGCCCAAGTTTGTAAAAGCTTTGAGACTATACGGACACACTGCGAGTGCAAAGTATTACCTGCAACTGTCTGTGACAAGGATCTGTACCTAACAAAATCACAGGCAGGGGCCGAGACATCCATTGGGACCTCTCTCTACTTACCCACGATCAGGCCTGGGATTTCTCTGTAAATTATACCGCGTGGCATTTGGATTTTATGGCAAGGATAGGCTTTGTAAACCCATGAAGTGATAGGGAGATGTCTACGAGAAAGGGTAGAATTATTTGGAATTTGAGAAATGTGGGTCTTTCTCCACAGTGTCTTTCTTTGCAAACGTACTATAGGGATTACAGCGAGAGCATGTGATCAATGAGCTTTTCTGAAGCGCCCAGAAAGGTCAAAGCAAGGGCTCTGTGCAGAGTTGACATTTCTCAAGGGCTCCATTAACAGTAGGCCAGTCATTCATTTCAGCAAAACACACAAGTCAAGTCCATACAGAATGAGCAAAAATACAGTCCGTACAGAATGACTTCATTTTGCTAGATTCTGCTTTTAAATATAGTGCTATGATGACAAGAGGATGGTGAACCAGAGTCATTTAAGAGGATAACCGGCCAACCATAACAGCATCTTGATTTCAGAGCCACACAAACACATTCAGGCAAGAACAAAACAAATAACAACAACATGAACAGAGACTTCCTTATAAAAATGTTTTTCAGTGGAAAAGCTTTATTGGTTATGTTTTTGACCTTAGGCACCCAGAGGCCCTCCCTCAGCTGAGGAAGACCCAGGCAGCATGGGGAGATGGGACTCATTACATGAGACCACTCTTGCTGCACAACACACATCCATCTCCAGGAAGCACTTTCCATGGGCATGGCTGTAGACTACTGAGCGGAAGGGAGGAGAGAAAAGAGGAAAACGAGAGAGGGGATGGGGCTTCTTGATGGAGGCAAAAACTGAATCCTCCTGCCCTACATAATGACAGTTTAAAGCGCTTTAACGCCAGCAGTCATATTTTATAGCCGAGTATTCTACACAACATGCTGACAAATAGAAGTCTGAGAGAGCTCTGTAACAGAGTTGAAGAAAGCTACAATGAGTGGAGAACACATCAACATATTAAAATCAGTATTAGAGGGAGGAGACAGGAAATAGAGATGGGAAACTATGATAACGTACTCCTCGTTTCAACAGAGGAATATTAAAGTGTATTCCTTCAACTAAATGATTGCATTTATTAGTGATTTTGACAGAATTATAATGCTTTTAATAAGGGATGTACCGATAAGTACATTTTGGCTGATACCTTTCTTAAACACTGGAAGCCAGATCCAGAATATAAATATTATTATAACATTTTCTGAGACTGAATCAAAAGGCAAAAAGTGTACAACTGCTTTACAAATTAGGGCCAAATCATTTTTAGATTACCTTAATTTATTTAAATATTTCTATATTCTGTGTTTTTTAACTAAACAACAGTTTTTTATTTGTCCACATAATTTACTGTAGTAAACTGCAGTAAAATTATTAGAATGAACTTTAATATAGTACACAGTGTTTATCAATTTAATAAAAGGGCACTATAATTTTAAAAAGCAAAAACTATAGTACACAACAGCATTTCTTGTGTTCAATTATACAAGACTTCTATTTTGACGGGTCTTCGGGAAGACACTTGAGTTTTTGTGTGTTTGCGATAGCTTCACTCGAACAGTAGAACACTCCTAAAATAAACTCTCAGAGCAGCTCTGGAGATAAAGTTCATATGTTCATATCCTCATACAGTGCAGACGCAGATAAATTCGACCGTCACTCGTGTTGTATGTTTAACTGTGCACATAACTCACTCAGACACGCAGAACAGCCAGATGACATTTTAAAAACAGGATTCGCATCCAAATCTAGTTCCATGGACGCGGTGCACATTGATTATTGTCACATACAAGCAACCACAACCACGACAAACGCAAATCATCAATGTTTTGTTAATAAGAGTAAGTGAATGATCAAGACAAAATGACAGTACTGTACTGGATTTTAACTGCGAGCAGCGTACACCTGATGTGGTTCAACCAGAGGAAATTATTTATAATTTATCGGCTATAATATATCGACCTGATTTAATAATCGATACCGATAACATTAAAATTGTCCAATTGGCCGATAATTAATCGTCCAGCCCTACTTTTAATCCACAAAATTAGGCTAAGTTTCAATATACTCATTAAATATTTTTAATAACGTGATGTGTTGTAATATTTTTTCACACACACAATAGTTAAAATCACAGTTGAATGTATTAGTTCTGGTTGAAACACCTATTCTCAATTCTCAACCGTGGCAGCACACACACAAAAGACCCCCATTTCCTCTGACCTGGATCACGTGATATTTTCCTCTCATGAGCTGTTATGCCTCTCCCTCCCCCTCCAGTAAAGACCAATCCAAACCACACCACACTCCACAGCATACACACAACCTGCAGATCAGCACTCACAAACTCACAAGCCTACATTCCTGCATACAAACACAGACACTGTCTCTTCACAAGTACACAGACACAGCTCTTGACGCTTAAGCCGTATAATGGCACAGAACCGCATGATTCTAGCAGCATTCCATTCCTGTTGTGTGAAACGTCATAATAGTGTGAACTTTAAGAAAACAAATGAGACAGCTTATCTTACAGAGGCAGAGAAAGAGAGAAACATGTGCGAGTGGAGTAGGGGAAATTTTGATTTCATAGTGGATGAGCTTGGTGTATGTGCTGATGTTGCTTGATATAACTGGACAACCTAATACATGAGAGCAAATTCAGCAGGTGAGTCATCTAAAGATTATAAGGTGTTAGCAAAAAACCCTGTCTCCCTCTCTCAAGCTTCTCTAGAAGGGCAACACCTCAAAAACACAAGCACATGGCACCAGCAGAACTGGCAACGCAGAACTCATGTGATCGAGTAATGAATTTCTCTTTCATCACGTGCCTTTTAGATAAACATTCCTTTAGGTCTCTCTGACCTGATTTCACCTCATTCACAACCTTTGGTGAACAACATGGGACAAGACCAGTAAAGAAACAGCCTGGAGAGTTACTCATCTAACCCCGACAAAATGATTCAGGTCCAGAGATAACACAAAAAGACCATTACACCTCCAACGCACAGCTTGTGATGACGACAGTTCAGCGTTCATCTGGCCCATCTGAATGACTCTGCTAGCAGGAGCGCAGCGGCAGACGGCACTATTTCCGGCAGCAGTTAAAGGAATAAGGGAATCGAGCAATGACTCTCAGCTCGGGAACAGACGCCTCAATAACAATTAAGAGAGAAGCGGGACACTGAAATCAAATCAAGAGGAAACACAGTTCAGGCAAAACCACATCATATCTGCTTTTATCAGATTTAAAAGGGCAGGCCTGCTGAGAGCACCTCATGACACAGTTTAGGAAAACCGAGCCAAAATACTGAAGGCTGGGGCATGTATTAAATGGACACATGATGCAGCCAACTCCAAGTCTAATCTGCACATTGAACACAGAACAGTAAAACTCAACGTACTGAACAGGAAAAATTCCTGCAGGTCAATGCTGGGCTTGTTCGATTTTGTCCAGTGAAAGTGAAAACAGGCGATGAATTTTCCTACTATATGTACTATCTGTAACAGCTGGGAGCTCTGTGGAATACTTTTATGATGGAGAATGCAAGCTTCATATGCCATCTCTTCTGGACCAACAGTTCCTCAGTTGGAGACTCACAGAGCCTTATACAACCACAAACCTGATGCTTCTATTCAGACATGTTTTATATAACATCCAGAGAGGATCTTTAGATGTGTCAACAACCGTCCTCAAATATTCAATACATTCTAAAATTGATTGCAAAGTGATCTAACAGAAGTGAAATCTCACCTGAAGACATCTCCAACGGTGACAATCTCCACTTCACTGTCAGTGGAGGTGACGTTGATCTCTTCATTTGCAGGTACTGCAGGTGCAGGTGTCGCTTCAATCACAACAACGTCCTCATCCAGCACACCTGAGAAACAACATGGAGATGTAGTTCATTGAAGAGTAACTATTTTTATGTCGTTAGAATTATGCAGTGAGTAATGTTCCTGTGAGTGAATGTAAGCAGGCTGCCAAGATGTAAAGGCGAAAGTGAACGAATAACAAAGGGGAAAAAGTCGACTCTGAATCGAGTTGTCTGTCATTCTGTCATTTCGGTTCCGGGTCACATTTGCGCTACTCCGTGTAATGCATGCCTACGTTCCATTTGCGACCCTGCATGCGGTCGACCAATCACAGCAGAAAGACAATCAGATCAGAGTAGGGATTAGATGGATAATTCACCAAACGAATCATTTGAGATTGAGTCAAGAAGAGAGGTAGTAACAACTTCCTATTATAAAAAAAATAACAGTGCTTTTACACTTGTATTTACGTAAACTTGTTGTTGGACAGTAAAAAAAACTAAATAGGCCTTAAATAGGAAGGAATATTTACTCTTTAAATATTTAAACTCTCAAAATTTGCTTGTTTATTGATGAAAACTAGCAATTTAAAATGCAAATCTGATGTTTAGGACAGACCAGCAGAGGTGCAATAAATTGTCCACAGCTTTCCCTCTCGTAACACTACGAAGACAGTTCAAATATCAAAGTAACCAAATAACCTGCAGAACGAAGCTGTATCAATGCACATTTCCCGCTTGTCCTGTGTAAACTACGGCATGAAAAGTATTTTATACAATGTTATTGTGAGATGGTGGAGCTCACCGTGTGAAGAAGCGGGAAATCTCCGGTGGCCTGCTGCTCATGTGAATGCGATTTCAACCCATCAGAAGTTCAAACACTATGCACATCACAAACCATAGTAAACGTGTTTCACTACTTACTAAGTTGACTTTTTTTCAGGATAAAGTTATCTAGTCTCCTTGTGTACAGTCGTGGCCAAAAGTTTTGAGAATTACATAGATATTGGAAATTGGAAAAGTTGCTGCTTAAGTTTTTATAATAGCAATTTGCATAAACTCCAGAATGTTATGAAGAGTGATCAGATGAATTGCATAGTCCTTCTTTCCCATGAAAATTAACTTAATCCCAAAAAAACCTTTCCACTGCATTTCATTGCTGTCATTAAAGGACCTGCTGAGATCATTTCAGTAATCATCTTGTTAACTCAGGTGAGAATGTTGACAAGCACAAGACTGGAGATCATTATGTCAGGCTGATTGGGTTAGAATGGCAGACTTGACATGTTAAAAGGAGGGTGATGCTTGAAATCGTTGTTCTTCCATTGTTAACCATGGTGACCTGCAAAGAAACGCGTGCAGCCATCATTGCGTTGAATAAAAATGGCTTCACAGGCAAGGATATTGTGGCTACCAAGATTGCACCTAAATCAACAATTTATAGGCTCATCAAGAACTTCAAGGAAAGAGGTTCAATTCTTGTAAAGAAGGCTTCAGGGCGTCCAAGAAAGTCCAGCAAGCACCAGGATCTGCTAAAGAGGATTCAGCTGCGGGATCGGAGTGCCACCAGTGCAGAGCTTGCTCAGGAATGGCAGCAGGCAGGTGTGAGCACATCTGCACGCACAGTGAGGCGAAGACTTTTGGAAGATGGCCTGGAGTCAAGAAGGGCAGCAAAGAAGCCACTTCTCTCCAAAAGAAACATCAGGGACAGATTGATCTTCTGCAGAAAGTATAGTGAATGGACTGCTGAGGACTGGGGCAAAGTCATATTCTCCGATGAAGCCCCTTTCTGATTGTTTGGGGCATCTGGAAAAAGGCTTGTCCGGAGAAGAAAAGGTGAGCGCTACCATCAGTCCTGTGTCATGCCAACAGTAAAGCATCCTAACACCATTCATGTGTCGGGTTGCTTCTCATCCAAAGGAGTGGGCTCACTCACAATTCTGCCCAAAAACACAGCCATGAATAAAGAATGGTACCAAAACACCCTCCAACAGCAACTTCTTCCAACAATCCAACAACAGTTTGGTGAAGAACAATGCATTTTCCAGCACGATGGAGTACCGTGCCATAAGGCAAAAGTGATAACTAAGTGGCTCGGGGACCAGAATGTTGAAATTTTGGGTCCGTGGCCTGGAAACTCCCCAGATCTTAATCCCATTGAGAACTTGTGGTCAATCCTCAAGAGGCGGGTGGACAAACAAAAACCCACTAATTCTGACAAACTCCAAGAAGTTATTATGAAAGAATGGGTTGCTATCAGTCAGGATTTGGCCCAGAAGTTGATTGAGAGCATGCCCAGTCGAATTGCAGAGGTCCTGAAAAAGGGCCAACACTGCAAATACTGACTATTTGCATAAATGTCATGTAATTGTCAATAAAAGCCTTTGAAACGTATGAAGTGCTTGTAATTATATTTCAGAACATCACAGAAACAACTGAAACAAAGATCTAAAAGCAGTTTAGCAGCAAACTTTTTGAAAACGAATATTTATGTAATTCTCAAAACTTTTGGCCACGACTTCTTTAAGTGTGCCCAGCACCATTTTCATGTTAACACCATGCATTACTTTCACTTTATTCAAACAGTTTTCATACAATTTGCTTTAGATATTTGAGCACAAGAGAATGTTTTTATACTGAATTGTTAAAAGACTATGAATTCTAATTGTGAAACTTGACTGTTGTGCTTTTATTTCATCGCTTTTTTCATCCCCGACTTTAAAACAGTTTTTCTTAAAATACCATTTCTGAAATAGTGATCAGCCGACATAACCATAACTTTTGTTAAACACAAGGTATGAACAAAATAAAAGCTGTTTTGGAAAAGGCTGGAACCCAGCTTTCACATGGTAAAAAAATCACCATGTGCTGGGTTTTCCCAGATCGCATCACATTTATCAGGTATTAAAGGGCAAAGTTAAGTATGGGGCTCACTGCACAGGGTTAATAAATGAATTGTTCCTCTCTGCAGCAATTTTACAGCAATGTTGTTTTCTTAAACTCAAGTAGTAAAAATGCCCTCATAAAGATGCCTCTTTTAATCAATTCCGGGGGGGGGGTATTAAGGTCCCCTTAATAAAAAAAGTTGCAAATCCAACAGAATCCAAGGACATTTTATGACATAAAAAAGCATATGCACAAACATCTAAGGTATAGTAATCCTTGTTTCAACAGGTTTTCTAAACTACAGCTTTCTACATTAATCTAGAGCAAAAGCAATATTAGATGTAGCTATAGATGTTAAATTTATGGTGCCACAATGGAGCCAATGCTTCAGGCAGTGTGTGTGTGTGTGTGTGTGTGTGTGTGTGTACCCGGGAAACTAAATGTAGGTCAGAGAAAGATGTAATGTACAGTGTCGTGGCATGGGCTTTTGTAGTAGAATCACTCATCACTCTTTAGATGGGCTCTCCTGCTTGACTTCTCATTCCTTCTTTAACTCCAGCTCTCCCTGGATTTGGTGTCAAGAGACAAGACAAATATGTACTTGACAGACAAAAAAAAAGAATCCTCTCTCTTTTTCTCATCTAGTAACTTTGTAATAGCAGCTATTGTATTATTGCTCCTGTAAGACATATCGCTTATTGCTCACTGAACTCTCTGTAAATCGCTTTGGATCTGCTAAATGACTAAATGTAAAATTAAGAGGCCCAGTGTGTGTTCAACATCACACTCACAAACATAGCAGGTACATGTTTCAGTGCTTCTGACTAACAACTTCCACTCACGCTCCATATTCTTCAAAACCAATGAAAGCCGCAAGTATGTGGAAAAAGATATTTGATTTAGGCTGTGAATTATCATCAAATGATGCGAAACCTTTAATGTTATGAGAACAGGACTCTAAACTCATTAAACAAGATTTCATTTGGCCACTTCTGGAAAATGCTACAAGTAAAACTTTCTTTGCCTAAACAAGTACAATGACTCAACACGTTGAAGCTAGTGCGCCAAGCCGCCAACCACTATATACTTTACATAAAAATTCTACATCGACTCTTCGTAAGGTTGTTGTGCTGCTCTATGTGTGTCAGGCATGTTTGTGCACCGAGGCAGAAGCTTGTGGCTTGGGAGATTCATCATCATCCTCTGGGGTTGTGTTGTTAAGGTCGACTCTCCCACTGAGTGCTGCTGCTTAGCACCCTGCTCTTACCCCGTTCCCCATGCTGTCCACAAGAAAAGCAAACCACCACACATTACAACAACATAAAATACCACACAGAAGCATATACTATACTTCACTATCCTGTGGAAATTTTATATGACTAATTGATTTTTTTAAGTATGTCCAAGTTATCATATAGAATCTCAGACAAGGTATATGACAGACATTAAGTACAGCAGCAAAAGATTTAATTTGATTTGAATTCTAGAAAAAGTTTTATCTTTAGGTAACATTAGAGAACATTTGCTTATGGTTCCCTCATGTGGTTAATAAGTACAATTGTCTGTGGTCGCTGTACAGGCTTCCCCGTGGGCAGCACAATACACGTGAATTTGTTAACCAAGGAGAAACCGCTGTTACATCATGTCACTTCATAAACTGTGCATGTACTAAAGCACTCTTTTGGCTTCCGCGGGGGTATACAACTGGGCTACACTTATCGCTCAAACTAGATTCTGAGGTAGCAGCTGGTTGTTAGCCATTAGCGCATAGCACATTTGCAGTCACCCAAAACGTGCGATGAACTTGTGGCTAAATTCACCCAGGCTACAAATAAAACATGACAAATGCCGTACAGCAGGTGATGGGCGGGGCTTGTGAACCTACCCGCACACCAAAGTTACAAGTGTGATTTCAGCAGATAGATGGTTGCTTAGATGGCAGCGGCAGTAAAATTTATCCAGTTACGAGTTATCCTACCACTATAATAATTTTAGAGAGATAATTTTACTGTCGAAAAACTCTCTAGTGTTGCTTTAACACGTACAGACCCCTGGGAAAAGCAAAGCCCTCATAGAGCTCCCAGCAGTAAGAAATATGAGGTTTTAACTCTAAATAGATTTCCGCCCAATGCTGCTCGAGTGGATGTGATGTCCCTTCCACTAATTTAGTCAATTTATTTCTAGGAATGATCAAATTAACTCTACATGCAATAAAGTGCAGAAGCACATTTACCTTCTCAGAAAAGATTGAGGTTATTCTGTGCCAGCAAATAAAAACTATTACAATTCTTTTGTGCAGTCATTCATAGGACTCCGCTTATCAGGTAGCAGTATTCTACAATATCTCTGCACGAGTCGATACTAAATACAGCCCTAATGTGTGCTCGAAGCTTGCAGAGGTATCAGACATATTTCAAATTGAATTCCATCAAAGGGCCCTGAGATCAGCACAACACATCATCATTGATGATACCACATACAGTGCCTTGCAAAAGTTTTCATCCTCCTTCATTTACATGTATGCATTTGGCAGACGCCAATCCAAAGCGACTTACATTTCATTATCCTACTGCAATTGTTCCTAAGTATGTGCAACCCCCTCGGATCGAACCCACGACGTTGGCGTTGTTGGCGTTGTTTCTCTTACCACTGAGCTACACCTTTTGTTTTGTTGCTGCCTTATCTTAAACTACTTTAAATTATTTTTTACATTAATCTAAAGTCCATGCACAATTATGTCAAAACAAAAAACAGATTTGTGACTTAGAACTTTGCAGATTTATTAAAAGTAAAATAATAAAATAAGGACATTGCATAAGTACTCATACCCTTAACTAAGTAGTTGGTTGAAACACCTTTACAGACTCTAATCTTTTTGGGTATGATGTGACAAGCTTTACACATCTGCATTTGGCCATGTTCAGCCATTCTTCTCCTCAGATACTCTCAAACTCTGTTTGGTTGGCTGGAGATAATCAGTAGACAGACATTTTCAGGTTTCTAGAGAGATGTTCAGTTGGGTTCAAGCCCAAGCACTAGCTGGGCCACTCAAGGACATAGACAGTGTTGTCCATAATCCACTCTTGCATTGTTTTAGCTGTGTTCTGCCCTGTCTGAGGTTCTGAATGTTCTGGGCTAAGTTTTCATGATCATTAAGTCTGTATTTTGTGCCCTTGAGCTTTTCTTCTTCACTGACAAATGCCCCTGCAGCTGAAAAACACCCCCACATCAAGCTGCTGTTTCCACCACACTTTACTGTTGAGATGGTGCCTGGTTTTCTCCAGACATGATGCATGAAACTGAGATTCATCAGACCAGAGAATCTTGATTCTGACAGTTTGAAAGATTTGTTGAAGGACGTTTTTGCATATTTCAATTTTTCACTTGTCATACTTATGCCATGTACTGATTTCAGTTATCACAAATCTATTTTGTGTTTTGTCATTAATCTACACTCCAGGAACAATAATGTAATTTTAAAAGTAGTTTAAAATAAGGCAGCAACATTGAATAAAATGAAGGGGGATCAATACTTTTGCAAGGCACTGTATAAGCTATACTCCTTAGAACGGGGGTCTTCAACGTTTTTAAAAGGACTTAATAACTGCATTTAGAAAGAAGGATCAGGATCCAACAACACAGAGGTAAGCATGTCAAATGCTATTTTTTTCTGAGTTTATTATGTCTTTGTTTAATGGCTGTTGAATGATCAATCGTGATTAATCGCATATGTCACAAATATATATTATGAAAACACAAATTTTTATTCTGGAAAGTATGTTTTCGTGCAGTATCCAAAACACACTAAGCTAGTTTTATAACAGACCCCATCATTCCACGCTCCTTCACACCCTCATCAAGCTACGGCATTGTTCTTGTTTTGATTGTGCGCCCTCTAGCTGTGTTTTTTTTACAAAATGCACCTTTAATAGACCTACTTTGTTTTTGTGACCATGTGATGATATATGCGATTCCTGTGTTTAATTATCCTAGTTGTATATTACTGCATGTCTTCTAGTTGTTCTTAACAATGTGATGCAAAACTGATGTCTGAAATTTTGACAACAAAGTAATGTTAATTTTGTCAGCCATTTTTTATTTTAGTCTTAGTTTTAGTCCCACGGCGAATACTCTTAATTTTTTATCGTATTTAACTGTTTTTGTTTAGTCCAGTTTAGTCGAGTAAAGATCTATGGATTTTCGTCTTGTTTTAGTCAATTCAAACTAAGTCACATTTTCCTCATGCTGTATAATGGTTAAAATGATTAAAAAAAATTATTTTGCAAAAAGTTATAATCACAGTGATTGTTGTCGTTTGAGAAATTTGTTTTAATATTTTATTATAAGTATCTATTTTACCAATAAGCACAAATCAATGGAAAGTCAAATCATGTGCATAGTTTATTCAGGTCTGATAAGTGCATAGGCCTATTCATAGACATCCAACCTCTCCCTTAATTCTCCCGCAAATTACTAGCATCTTCCTGATGTCCGCAAAATATTGACGATTACCCTGAAAAAATGCGACTGACCATGAACGAGAAGCATTGGGAAATAGTCGCTAACAGATTCAAAGTTTTCGCAAGGTGGGATAATTCTGTCTTAAAGCTGTCTTAATTCAGCAACCACAATCGCAAACAAACAATGTAGTGGAGATCAACGCGCCTCAAACAGCTCATGAGAGAACACAGACCGGCTGGAGATTGCTAAAGTCTTGTTTATTAACTTGAGATCATCAACCCGCTAACACAGTGAGAGCATTGGTGTGGGGTTGCCAAATTGCAGAAATTAAATCACCCACTGGTAGAAAATGTATATATTTGTATCCTTTTATCCTTTTTTGGGGAATCTGAACTCCTGTTAACTAGGGCTGCAACAAACGATTATTTTGATAGTCGATTAATCGATTATTAGACCTATTAATCGACTAATCGGCTATTATTTCAATGACTAATCAGTAAGTTTTTCAATGATTATCCAGCTTTTGCAACTAGTTAAAACATTGAGTTATACATAATTTACGTAATGAATAAAATCAATTCAGCTTTTGAAATTTGTTATAATGAACTTGAACCAACTGGTTACTCTCTTTAAGTATGCTGATTCTGTCCAACTCGATTCACACAAATACTCTCTACAAAATTTTAAATACAAATAAAAATTAATAAAAAAATAAATCATGTACATTACAGACCAATTTTGTCTGACCAAAATTGACAAGTACACCTGTAAAATGCTAGTGTGGAGGAGTAGTGGGGTATGAGAGGAAGCACTAGAAAACTGGTTATGTACACCAAGACAGGTTGTGAATGATGCATGCTCAAGTGCAGACTTTTTTATACGTTTCGAGTGGTTCTAAATGTATGGTGTACATGTGCGCTTCAGAGAGAGGTTTGGATCTGCGAGAAGGGTTAGGTAACCATACTCGGTGTGGTATATAGAGCAGCAGCACGTTGGTGGGGGAGGACTCGATGTTCCTCAACAGGAAACCCGAACACACGCACGTTCTCTGATGCAGTAGGGCTGCAACTAAGGATTATTTTAATAATCGATTAATCTATAAATTATTATTTCGATTAATCGATGAATCGGATAAAAACATAAACCAAGAAAAGCATTCATTTCCAACCCTTTATTCAAAATCAGAACTAAAATCTTTAGAAACGGCACAAACTTGTTGCTCCTTGAACTATCCTGAGCTGTTATAATAATAATAAAATAAAAATGGACTAACACAAAAAATATACTCATGTATGCTTTACATCTGCCAAATATATAGACTTTTTTTCAAAATAAAAGTGCCACCTGAGCTGCCAGAACAATAAATAATTTATAAAAAATAAAGAACAATACAAATCAGAAAATTTGACAGGATTTGTTTGAATGTCAGAACTTGTTCTCTACACTACACTGCAGACGCACACACTCGCAGATGCACACACTTTTGCAGACGCACACACTCACAAACTCTCACACTAACACACACACACACTCTCAAGTTCACTTGAAGCTTATTCATTAAATTATTACCATCATTGTAGTAAGTGTAAGCTTCATTTATACACCACATTTAAACAAAGATTAAGATGACCGAGTGCTATAAAAGAACTTTAAAATTAAATAAAAAAGTACAACACACACAAATATATTTGTCAATAATAACCTATATGGGAAAAAGCACAGAATATACACTGCAAATATTGCTTTTCTAACTTAGTAGTTTTGTCCTGCTGTCAGTCCAAATATAAAAAAAATCTTAAATCAAGAAACATTTACTAGACATAGCATAAGAAATAGCATAAGAAATGATGTCTTGTTTTGTGAAAAATAACCTCAAAATAAAGTGATTGTTTGCTTAAAACTTCTGTTTGAAATTATATCTCATTAAGATTATTTTTCGTACCCCATTGGCAGATACTATTGCTTGTTTTAAGCATCAATTAATTTTCTCAGGCCATTTTTCTTGTCTAGTAATCTTGATTTTTTTAGATACTTGGACTGGAAACGAGAAATAAATTACAAAGTAAGAAAAGCTGTTTTTGCAGTGTAGCTATACATGACAACAGATTGATAAATGAATGGTTCAAAAAAGGCTAGTGAATAAAAACGTGTCTTTATTCTTGCAATGCAAAGTGCAAAGTAACTATACCACCCCTGCTTTATTCTGTTATTAACGAGCTAACGCTAACTTGTCATGCTTGTCAAGCTGGATAACGAGTAAACACCAGCACCAGAGACATTACGTTCCTCACTTCAAAACGGAAGAAAAGTATGATTCTGTAGTGACTTAACCTGCTGTTGAACTCCCTTCCTCCTCATCAAAGACTCCAACATGTTTGCGTTTCAGGTGCTGGATCATTGCCGTGGTGCTCCCGCCATGTCGCTTTAGCATATTTAGCAGTTAACACACTTTTTCTGTTTATTTAGTGTGAAATGCTCCCGCACATTGGATGACTTTGGTCGCGCGGATTTCTCTGCCTCCGTCATGTATCTTTCCTCCGCTATTTTATTTTTGCTCCGCCCCGTCTATGAGGCGCCGAACTCTGCTAGCATCAGTGCGCGAGAGAGACTGAGTGTGTTCACTCCGCTCCGCGCTCAAATAAAGTTTTTTTTTTATAATCAAACGTCTCCGTGTCGCGCGACACAACGAATCGATAATGAAATTCGTTGCCAACTCTTTTAGTAATCGATTTTTATCGATTCGTTGTTGCAGCCCTATGATGCAGTTTTTCCATTTTAGTCTATGTTTGTGAACGCAAGTTGTGGCCGTACTATAATAACTGCATTAAAAAAGCAACATAATGACCGACTAAACGTTGCTCTTGCTTCATGAAAACTTAAAAAAAAGAACGCTTTATATTTCAAGTCAATTGTTCACCACAGTCCCTCTTCTAACAAAACGACTGGATTTATACCGGTCTATATAAAGTCCCTCCTTCCGAAGCGCTCTGATTGGTAAAGCTGACCAGGTCATCGTGATTGGTTCCCGCTTAGACTGTGCGTGTATGTGTGTAAAGATGTCCCACCCACAAAATATTAGCGAGCTTCCGCTTCTCAGGCTGTTGTGATTGGTCGGTGCCCCTCTCAGTACACATGTATTCATAAAGTTTGGCTTTTAGCAATAAACACTAACAATGGTGTCAGCTTCACTTTATCAGTTAAAACATGTGAGTCGATCGAAGTGTAACAGAGGTCTGCTGGTACATGTGGCATCAGACCGGTTATATTAATTAACACTTATAACAGAAGCGTTAGTTTTTCCTTCTTAAATTGGACCCGAGTTGGACAATAAAACAAGGAGATTGACCAGGAGACATTTGCTAGAAGGACTTCAAAGGATGTTTCATGGAAGTGTTTTAGAGGTAAGAAAACACGCAGACAATATCAGTGTATTACATAGAACAGCTTTCACAGCCGATGTTAAAGTCATGGAAGCTATTAGTTGACCGTTGGTTATCTTAGAATGTGTGTAGCTGACTTCTTATTACCAGCTGTAGGACTGTGATGAAAGTGAAAGTAGTTTAGCAAGCAGTTCAGTCAAATGTTTACTATCTCTGATAACCAAACACTATTCCAGCGGCTCTTCCTCTTCTCTAAGGAAGACCTCGCCCCTTTTTGCATATTCCTTTGGGTGTAGGTTATTAAAAGCATTCGGAATAGTGACATCATGTACCCAGGAAGTAGAGTGCTATAGTACAATTCGCTTTTTTTTCTGTATTCCTTCAAAAGCGAATTCTGTTAAAGACAATATCTCGCTTGGCATTGAACTTTGAGCTTTATCATTTTGCAGGTATTGTTTATGCTCTAACAGCAACATTACACACTAACTAAAGGTTGAAAAATGGGATCGTTTGAAATGGGATCTTTAAAACACAGCCTTCAAAACAGAGAACCTTTTGTGGGAAGTCATTTTTTTGTGATGAAAAATGCATGCTTGAAATAAACATTATTTTATATTGAGCTGAACACTAGAACAGAAAAATGTCAAACCTTATTTAGATTCCTTTTTTTATATATAATTGTTTACATCTATTTTGCCCTAAAAAGGAAGCTGGAGGAATGAATATACAAGAATATACAAGTTGATTCAGTGTTTGTCATGAAAGGTGTACAGTTACAACCAAGGATAGAAGTACCATGTAAGACATCTGCAGAGAATGCATCAATCTGCTGACAATGTGCCCTTTGTGTTTCCACTGAGTGACTGCATACAAACATACAGTTATATATGTTATTTAAGTAAAACAGAATATGAATACATTATTAAAATCTAAGCTAGAAACAAATGACACGTATGGACGAGATTTGCTTCGTCAATGCTTAAATAATGACTGTAGCTGGTGAAAGTGGAGGAAGGAGCTGTTACACATAGAAAGATTTCTCCAACCTAATATTTCCAGTGTGAATGATTCACTTCAGCTGTCAAACATAAGAAATATCCCAGACACTGTCCCAAAAATGTCGTCCTCCTCATCCACATTAGTAAAAAGAACAACTAACAGCTGGAAACAAGACTTTTGTGAGAGATCTATGAGTGTTAGGAACACAAGACCAGCTTTAAACGACAATTCTAAAACAAGGACAACCTTACGTTGTCCAAGACAAAATATCACAGCTATAACATTCAAACAGGTCATACAAGTTTAACACAACAGGGCTGAAATTTGCAAACGTGCTGCTGTATGAAAAGTATGTAAGCATTTACCTACTATGGCAAGAATACACAACCAGTTGAATACTGCTAATTTATCTTATTTCTTAACACACTCATTATCTTTAAATAATACGTTGTAATAAAATAACCATGCATGACAAATACACCTACGATAAAGATGTTACTGCAGTTCCATAATAACAAAACACTGCTTTTTGTGTGATAACAATGTATAAAAATGTTTAAAGTACTGTAGAATAAGTGATTTACCTGAGGCCACAGCGGCAGTGCTGGCTTGGCTGCTACTGCTGCTAACATCCACATACAGTTCATCCTCTGCCTCCGTGGAGGAAGGAGAGGAGGAATTAGAGGTCAGCTCCTCGCTGGAGCTGCTGGTACTGTGCAGGAGGGCGTATTTCTTCCGTGCGATCACCTCTCGTTTCTTCCTCTGCAGCAGTAATCGCTCCCTCTGCTTTGGAGTCCGCTGGGCCCCGCCTCCTGCTCCACCCTTTACAAAACGTTTCCTGTGTAACGGCCTGCGTGAGCCAAGACATGGACGTTTCACGTGATTGGTCTCTGGCTCAAGCCGCGCCCACTTATGCGACCTGCTGGCACGAGTCCGAGCCAATAGGGGCCTCATGCCCACTCCCGTGCCTGTACCACCTCCGGCACTGCCGGTAGAGCCTGAGCCAGGAGACTTGAGCTGTTGCTGCGGTCTGACTGTCATTAAACCATCCGTGTGCCCGCCCTCCTCCTCTGAGCTGAGAGTGTCCGAGTCACCAAACCGAAGACTGGAGGAGGGCGAGGAGGCACAGTCGCTCAACGAGGACTCTGGGTTCCTCTCGTCCTCGCTACGTGGATCTAACAGCATCGGCCTATGACAGGGAGGAGTAAGGGGTGTTTCACTCACTTGCCCATCCTTCAGAGAACAACACGACGGGCCGGGCTGCTGGCTCTTGCGCTTTTTGCGTCCAGATAGACCTCTTTCGCAGTCTCTGCGACCTGCGGCATCACGTGAAGCCCGGTGCCTGGTCTCAGCACATAGAGGAGAAGGAAAATTGCTTCCTGTCTTGCCAATCACCTCCATTTCAGGAGGGAAGCTTTTGGCCGTCTCCATGGGTTCAGGGTTAGCCAGAGGACCCTTTAAGGTCTCCTGCTTGCGGCGTGCGTCTAACGGAATATCACTCTTCATAGTGACTAGCTTGCATGCGCCACCAAGGCTCAATAAGCTGAGTCATACGGTTCCATTGGAGACAGCAATCTGCAAAATATGGGAAATATACTGAGAATGAGATCCTTGACCACAAGACCAAAATACACTGTATAAACAATGAAAATAAGATGATTTTAAAATGACAAAAACACAAACAGTGGTGGAATGGGGCAGAGCTATGAAAAACAAGCATTCCACTGACATTACAATGCAAAAACTAGTGCTGACATAGTAGTGATTGTTTGGTTAGCATCCTATTCTGGTAAAGCATTAGTCAGGCAAAATTGTTATACAAGCAGTCCTGTTCAGGCTCTAATAGAAGAAAGAAAACTGTGACTAAAGAAAGGTCATCCCTTGTACAGTGTATAGACAGAATCGAACACGTTTCAGGAACTGCTAACACCTCTAGCAAAAGATTACACACATAAATCTACCACACACATAAATCTACCACACACATAAATCTACCACACACATAAATCTACCACACACAGGATAATGAGGCTGAGGGTCATTTTTTTCCAAATTCACCTAGTTTTCCATTATTCGTAAAACAAAGGCATTTGAAAAGATCATCCCACATCTCTTACACAATGTGGGGTTTAATAGGGGACAGCTGTTTTGCATCAAATGGCATTCAATGCAGGTGTATTTTAAAGAGCAGCTCCTCAATCTTGGTCCTTATATAACGCAGTTATTTGGATTGGATTAATGCAACCTCATTAAAAAACTCACAAATTAGACTACCGCCTGCTTGTATAATGGGTGTTTATCCATCACTGACCAAAACATTTGTGATGATTACCAACGTCCACAAAGCCTCTTCCTCTTCACATTATAAATAATCTAACTATTCCCCCATTTAATTAATTACCCCTTTTATCCTCATATCACAACCATCTTTCTCACTTTAATCAAAAACTGGCAGTACTACCCATCCCACTTTCATTCACCAGAATCCCATTACGCTTTAATGTTTCTTCACCCGTTCCTAATTAACATGTCTTCCCCCGGTGTGGCACTATGCCCCGAACGCCTTACCCTCCACAGCAGCCAATGGCCACAATTTACTCACCCTCAGGTTTTTTCGAACCTGTAAATTTCTTTGTTCCAATGAAGGCAGAGAAAGATATTTGGAAGAGTGTTGGCAATTTTCAGTTATGGGACATAATCCACTACCATAGTAGACATTTTGTTTTGTATTTTTTTGTTCTGTTGAACACAGATATTTTTTGAAGAATTTAGGAAAACAAAGTCCTCAAGCACCTTTGACTACCATTTAATTCTTCCTACGATGGTAGTCAATGATGTCCTGGAACTGATAATTGCTAACATTATTTCAAATATTTTTCTTTGTGTTCATCGAAACAAAGTAATTTATACAGGTATAAATTACATGAGCTCGAGTAGATGACAGAATTTTCATTTTTGGATGAACTATCCTTTTAAAGAACTGAATCATTTATGCACAAACAGAAAACTGTCCCACAGATCTATAAATTGAATCAGGTTGTCTTGGTACCATCATAGGGGTAGTTGACAAATATTCCATACATGTGTCCCACGATGTGACAGCAAAAACTTTCAAAACAAACTGTTAATAATAAATCAATTTATATTAATAATGTTTCAAATAGCACAAGAGAGATCAATCTTCTTTGTTAGTTTTCTCTAAATGTTTGGTGTCACACCATAAAACACATCAAAAAAGATTGCGTCAACAACTCATTTTAAGATTACTGGTTTTATCAGTAAGGGATTCTTTTTCAATAAACACATTTAAAGAGACAGTTCTGTCGTCATTTACTCACTCTCAGATTGTTTCAAACCGGTTTAAATTTATATAATCGTTATAAAATTGTTCTGGTAAACACAAAAGTAAGATATTTGGAAAAATATCAGTAACCTTACAGATATCATCCCCCATTAACATGCCATAGTAGGAAAAAAAATATTATGAGAGTCAATGCGGGACGAGATCTGTTTGGTGAGGGTGAGTAAATGATGACAGAATTTTCATTTTTGGGTGAACTATCCCTTTGATGTGACTGTCAAATGTTTTTACTGAGGAAACAAAAATAATGTCTAAGTCAACATAAATGTATAAGGTAAAAATACGGCACATTCAACTAGAAATGCACCGATATGTAAAAAGAAAGCATTCAGAAAGCATTCAGGCAGCAGTCTTATTCAAACAATTTGCTTTTGTATAGGGATGCACCGATACTACTTTTTCCTTTCCGATCCGATTCCGATACCGTAATTCTGCGTATTGGCCGATACCGATTCTGATCCGATACTAGCACTGTTTTTCATGATCAAAGTAGACTTGCATATTTTAACTTTTATTGCCAGAGGTGGATAGTTAAGCATGTTTACTTTCAAGGACATTTTAAATATCTGTACTTTATCAGAGTACTTTGGACCAAAAATACTTCCCTACAGTATGAAGCACATCATACTTACTCCACTACAGTCCATAAATAAATATTTTTACTTTAAATCCATGAGTACATTAAAATCTTTACTTTATTCTTTACAGTACATTCTTTACTTAAGTATTTTTACTTAAAAGTATGATTTTTTTAATGTAATTAAGTGCTGTATTAAACTTAAAAATACATACAAAACAAAAATGTGGTCTCATAAAGCACAGATACTTACAAAATGTTTAACAAATAAATCTCTGTTTATTGCACAAAGCTATCACAATATAAAAGTCTCCAAACTCGCTCATGCACATCCTGGACACAAAATGATGCGCTTAATACAGTCGCTTCTACGTTATTTAAAGTCATGCGCATTGGACGCAGAATGATGTGCTTAATGCACCCGCTTCACTCACGAGCATCCCGGATAGTGATGATCCTGATGTCGCGGGGATCTTTGCTTCCCAAGTTCAAAACAGTTATAACACAAAGAGAAGAGATATGTTATGTGTTTAAATCATAGAACATTTAATCCATCCTAAAGTTAAAAGTTAATGTATGAATGACGCATAACATAGACCGCTTCCAGTGATTGAATCTAATAACGTTACACTCAGCGAGTAAAGTCTCCGGCAAAATGCATTATAAACAAAACCACAGTCTATTATCTAGTGATTATGAAGAATATTGAAAACTTTGGAACGAGTAACGTGCTGACTGTTCCCGGACACACGCATGCTGGATTAAGATGACAGATTACCGCACCAGCGGAGGTCAGAGTTTTTTAATTATGCTATATTGGTTTATTCCTCGCATAAAGCTATCAAAATACATGACATCGAATACAGTGCATGAGAAAGTTTATGGTAATTTCCTGATAATTAGTCCATTATGAAGCTTTAGAGTAACATCCACGGGTATCGCAACGGATCGGACTGAAGAGAACCCGTCAGTCCGATACCCGATCCAGCAAAAAAGACCCGGATCGGCCCCAATTCCGATCCAGAGTATCGGATCGGTGCATCCCTACTTTTGTATAATTTACACGTTCATAAACACTGTATCCACATACTGTATTTACATCAGAAATGTATTGATAATAGCAGTAAGTGAAGGATCATGACAGAAAGTCAGTACTGTACTGTATTTTAACTAGGGCTGCACGATTAATCGCAATTCCCATTCAAATCGTAATTAAATTGATGTGGCTATCTTGATTGAGAAATTGCAAAGGCTGCGATTATGTTTTATGCGCAGTTTGTTCGTGAAGTGCGACTCTCTGATCTGTGGGAAACGCTGCTCCATCTGAGAAGCAGTTTATTGCAGCTGAAGAATCAACTGAAGTGTAATTGATTAATCTTGTCTTATTGAGTTAAAACGCAGTTTCATTGCTTCGTTTACAACCGCTTCGTCATGTGTTGAAATCGCGTTTGTTCTCGTGCTGGTTTTGTGTGTCATTGGGAGATATTGGAAGGCGTGTCCAACGCTAGCTAAAGTATTTAAACTGTTGCAATCGGCCCAGTTTGTGGGAGAAGCAGTTTGTTGCTGCTGAAGAATCAGCTGAAGCGCGCAAGTGTAATTGATTAATCTTGTGTTATTGAGTTAAAACAAAGTTTGTTGCTTTGTTTACAACCGCTTTGTCACGTGTTGAAGTTGCGTTTGTTCTCGTGCTGGTTTCACGTGTTATTGGGAGATTTTGGAAGACATGTCCTGCTGAATTAAATTGTGTGAAATCGGACAGGTATTGAAGTGTGATTAACCACCGCGGCAGCGTTCGCGTGCAGCTCTCAACGCTCAAAGACCGAAGAGTGTAAAGACCATTGACTCTACCTGCGCGACTCCACCGAGCAAGGACACCGACTAGGCACTTGATTATTGCACCTCAGTAATAACTTTTTGCACTTCTATTTATTCTCTTCCTGTTATTTGTTATTCCTTATTCCCCGTTTTTGATTTTGTGTTTTTAAATCCCACAACAACAACTCATAAATCACTGGTATCACACAGAAGACCACGCAATGCGAATAATCTGTCCACTCTTTCAGCATGCACAACTACCTCAATTACATTTTCCAATGGTTTATTGAACTGCCAATCTGCTGTAAACAAAGCAGATATCATCACAGTTATTGCTACTTATTCCTAACGACTGGAAACTCAAACAGCTGGCACCCTCATGCGACAACATCGCCTTTGAGTCTCCTGCTGTTACTGTTGTCCACCCTTTTAAAACTCATGTTGTAGTTATCTATCGTCCACCAGGTCAGCTTGGACTTTTCTTGGAGGAGTTGGATGCGCTCCTATCATCCTTCCTCCAGGATGGTACTCGTCTTGTGGTACTTGGAGACTTCAACATCCACTTTGAAAGTGATGCAAATCTAACCTCCTGACTACCTGCCCGCTAGATCCCATCCCCACTCATCTCCTCCAGGCCATCTCTTCATCGATTGTTCCCACTCTGACCCACATTATCAACTCGTCTCTCACCACTGGTACATTTCCCACATTCTTGAAAGAGGCCTTTATTACCCCACTATTGAAGAAACCCAATCTTATTCATGCACTGTTAGAAAACTACAGACCGGTATCCCTCCTCCCCTTCATTCCTTAAAGTTTTGAACGTGTTGTTGTATGTAACCAGCTCTCATCCTTTCTCACCCAGAACAACCTCCTGGACAGCAGCCAGTCTGGTTTCAAGAGCGGTCATTCCACTGAGACTGCGCTGCTCTCTGTCATTGAAGCCCTGAAACTGGAAAGAGCCGCCTCAATCTCATCTGTTCTTATCCTACTAGATCTATCTGGCGCCTTTGACACCGTTAACCATCACATCCTCCCGTCGACCTTGAAGGCTATGGGTGTCTCTAGAATGGTTCTACAATGGTTCCGGTCTTAAATCTCAGGTAGGTCATTAAGAGTATCCTGGAGAGGTGAGGTCTGGGAGTCCAAACATCTCGACAAAGGGATGCCTCAGGGCTCAGTGCTTGGTCCGATGTTTTTTTCTGTATACATGACATCCTTAGGCTCTGTCATTTCGAAACACGGCTATGCGGATGATACACAACTCCACCTGTCTTTTTAGCCTGATGATCCGACTGTTTCTGCACACATTTCAGCATGCCTAAGTAGGGATGGGTACCGAAACTCGGTACTTTATCGGTCTCGGGGCTAAATTATGAAAGACCGAAGTATCGATAAGCTCTGACGTTAACGGTTCTGCTATCGGTACTTGAGAAATTAAGAAAAACATTTTCTCTTTTTTATTGCTAAATAAACGTTACCTAGCATTTTAAATGACCAGCCATTTCTAATTTGAGATAATATTTAAAACATTTACCTGCATTTTCGTTATTCGCAATCTCGCACTGCACGCGAAATGTACGTCCGTCCCCACTACACAGAGCTCGCGCGCACACAACACGAAAGCTCACGGCGCGCATAATAGAGTGACGATGGCGGAGAGAAACAAACGTTCTAAAGTCTGGCTACATTTCACGCGAGTATACAGATAATGCTCGTTGCAACAAGTGCAACAAGACTTTTGCTTGTAAGAGCGGTAACACAAGTAATCTAGCTAAACATCTCTCTAAAGTGCATTATGTGCAGACAGAGAGATGCAAAGTTTTCGACTGCCTGCTAGCTAATAGTTCATCATCCACGTCCTCAGGTGCGTATATTAGCCAAGCTGTCTTCCTAAATAACTCCCGACATAAACATTGCATAAGGTTTCTTTAAATTAGTATGTAATAATTTAATAAACACACATCGCATAAAAAATTAGCCTACATATAAATCTTTAGAGTGTGTTTTTTTATGCAGTAGCCTAAATAAATCTTAAACATAAAAACTGCTTTCACAGTACTGCGTTTAAAATGGATGAATAATAATAAATTATGCTTAAGAAATTATAAAGCAGAGCTTACCTAAAAAATTCATTTGTAGCGATGAAATACATAAACTTTTTTTGTGTTTGTGTAAATTGCAAGAGGTTACAAACCTGTATAATTATTATTATTATTATTATTAAACAAAAACAACAAAAAACATAAACAAATTTAGGACCACATGCATTTTATTTTAATTCTCTATGAATAATAGGCGGGTATCAGTCATCTTTTACCTGCATTAAGATATGTTAGGTCAACGAATGTAAAGAATACGAATGTTTTAAAAAGTGAAAAAAACTCCAGCTTTAGTTTTGTCTTTCATAAAAAAAACACAACAAAAAAGTACCGATAAGAGTACCGTTAAAGTACCGGACCGATAAGTGGTATCGATAAAAGTAATAGTACCGTTAAAACCTTAACGATACCCATCCCTATGCCTAAGAGACATCTTGCTTTGGATGAAATCCCATCACCTGCAGCTGACCCTTGCAAAAACAGAACTGCTTGTAATCCCGGCCGATAGAAAGACTAATCACAACTTCTCCATTTAACTGGGCTCATCAACCATCACATCTTCAAGAAAGGCCAGAAACCTGGGAGTGTTGATTGATGATTAGCTCAACGCCCCAGATCAGGTAGCCAGCACCACGCGTTACTGTAGATTCATCCTCTACAATATTAGGAGAATTAGACCCTTCCTATCAGAGCACGCTACTTAAGTCCTAGTCCAGGCTCTTGTTCTTTCCAGACTGGACTACTGCAATGCGCTACTGGCTGGACTTCTAGAGGACAACCAAACCTCTACAGATGATCCAGAATGCAGCAGCAAGAGTGGTCTTCAATGAACCAAAGTGAGCAAACGTCACTCCTCTCTTCATGAAAGGAGTGATTTAATGAAAAAAAGACCTTTCCATGTTTAAATGCTAAAATCGGGTCTCTTGTGCATCTGCCAACTCAGAAAACGTGAAAAATGACAAATCATTAACTTTTATATGTCAGCCTATCTCTGCAAGACTGTGAGCAAACGAGCGCTTCAGAAATCGCTCTCTTACTGATGTAAGCAGCCGTTCTTCTTATAATATTTCCGCCCCTTGTTCTGAACGTGTCAAAACCATAGCGCCACCACAAAAAAAAATTGTAGGTGTGAAGTTCCAACACCATGGCAAAAGTAGCAAAGCTTACAAACTTTTCTGTTGTTGGCTGCACAGACCAACACAGAACAATGTTCCCAGCCTCACGGTAGACAGGAGAGCAATGGATTTCTTTAGTTTTCAATGGAAATCATCCAAACTGAACGAGGTAAAGCTGCAAATAAAGACATTGTAAGTACCGGTATTTTTTTGTGGAATGATCTGGCCGCTTCTACAAGATGTGCAGATGCTGTGGCCATCTTTCACAGCCAAACCGCGTGCGGTTTCTTTTCGATTTATCGTGCAGCCCTAAATTTAACTGCAAGCAGCGTGCAGATAAAGTGGTTTAACCAGGGGAAATGATTTAAGATTTATCGGTTTTATACATCGGAATACATTATATTATCGGCCGATAAAATAAAAATTTTTTTATTGTGCATTCCTACCTTTAACCTTGTGCAAATTTGCTTAAATAACTTTAAAGGCAAAAAAAGTGTCTGTAAAGAGCCTCTTTTCGAAGACTTGATCCAAGAAACGGCAGTTAAAATGTTTTACTGTAGCCATGGTAATATTGTTATTCTATCAAGACCGCTAACTTTAATTATGACCCAGTGATGTTAAGCAATATCAAGTTTTACAAAAGCGGAACCAAGAAAAACACTCATATGTTTTTAATTCATTATCTTTAAAAGCAAAAACAACAACAAAAAAGCCTAAATCCTGTTAATTTATTTTTTAAACCCTTTAAACATTAAAAAAACCTCTCTGTTATATAAAAAGAAACCTTATGGAAAAGGGTCTTAAAATAAATCCTTGCAATAAATAAGACAGCGAGTGTAAAACGTAAATAAACAGTGCAAGATCAGGAACTTAACAAAGGCTTGCATCAAATGATAATAACGTGGTTGTAATTCTTCAGAATGTTACTACAAATATGGTCCACACAAAAATTTGATCTTAAACTGCTTCTGAGCCAGACTTCTCTCCCAGGGTCCTCAAAGGCAGATCATGTCAACCTGTAATGTACCACTGTGCCATAGAACAAAGTGCACCACACTTTGAGCACTCTCTTCCACTTGATGCTGCCCCAGAGGGGCCCATTGCAGCAGTGCCTCTTGACACCAAGGTGGATACAGATTTCAGAAGATAGGGGATTATGGGGGGCTGTTTTAATTCCTTCCCCAAGGACTGCTCTGTATATCTATGTTGAGTTGATCTGTCATTAGCAATAGCAGGACACAGGCCTGAACACTGGAGAACATCAGTAAATTCACCACACATCTTGTTTATGAAACGGCAACATCTTTTTGTTTGAATAGGCTAAATTTCTTTAGACGTGTATCGGCAACATTGCAGTTAATTTATTTGGCAAATAATTATTTGAGCAAAAGTCAGGTTTTTGCAGTCAATACACGTCAATAATAAATAACAGATTCCTACATTGCTTGTATGGAACCTATGCCAAAGAAGGCTGTAAATATAAATATTCTGCTATACATATTTCCACAATGGAAGTACATTGTTTCACACTTAACACTCCATTAATTCCTTTTCTTGCAGCCTATTTCGCTTAACATTAGCCCACATTATATCAATTTCAAGATTCTGCAATTCAAGGGAGTTAATTCAGGAGTTTAACTTGATCCACTGGGATATTACAACAGTCTGGTACATAAAACAGAGAAAAATGTCCAAATATGAAGCACAAAATACTGAAATGATGGCTGCTAAAGCTCTTCATTAAAACATCACCAGGCAAATATTGCATATACAGTAATACATATAAGGTAGACGGCTTGGTCTTTAATGAGTCACATGACAAATAATATGCATAACATATTATTTTGAGAATGAAATATGAATGGCGCATAATTGTCATGTTATTGTACCTGTCAAAGAGTTAAGAGTGAATAATAATGACATAAACATAATACACACGAATGGTATCACCTGCCTTTTATTGAGTCACAGGGATTACTTTTATACCCTTGTTTGATATTTCTGCCCCCCATTCAATACCATTCTGAAGAAACTTCCCACACACATTCTTTATAAGATGACAGTATTTTAATTTAGGGGATGAAAACGTAATCCCAAACGTAATTTGTATTATTGTGAGAACTATCCATTTACGCAATTACTGGCATTGACCACTGCTAAATAAATAAAAAGCTATCATTACCTAAAAAACTAAATTTCTGTAACTTGTGACGGTTTTAATTTCTTTTAACAAAAAAAGATGTCATGAACAAAAGACTGAGCAAAGGGCATCATTTTGTGACATGCTCACTTTCAAATCCAATCCCTTTTATTTCTTTAATCATGGGTTACTGAACCAACAACGCACGTTATGATGACTAAGGTCACACGTTTTTGTTTTTACATTTTACAGCAATCCTTTAAAAAGGCTGGAATCTGAATCTGAAATAAGCTGGCTGGTGGAGGAACAGGAGCTACTGACGACGATTCCGTCTTAAAAAGGCTATATCAAAACATACTTTCTATTTCCAACCAAAATGACAACATACGGTATATTAACAAGCGCCAAAAAACTCACTTTTAAGACTAAGCGGAGATCAAATAAGCCACAAATAAATGAAAACATCAATGGCATGTTGATGTTGTTCTCACGTTCGAGAAACCTTCAACACAACATCAGACAGCACTACAGTTTATCAAACACATCCTGAAAAGCAAACATACAAAAAAACGTGTACTAAAATTAGTGACTATCAATGTTGCGTGTCAGTAACCCATCAAGCCTGTGTGTTATTGGGCAAGCACACACTTTTCTCTCTGCCTCTATTTACTGAAACTGCTAGCGGCAGGCTATTAGCCTCTCCTGTTAGTCAAACAATAGCTCTTACCAATTTACATTTGCCATCAACACAAACACACACATCGACTCTTACCTCTAACACTTCACAAAACTGTCACTGTAAGCCTTAACGTCCTTTCCGGAGCATACGGACCCCAATATTCGTCGAGAGAAGTAGAAAAGTATCGGGGAACCGAGCGAACGTCAGCGGAGGCTTGTTTGAAACTGACAGTCTCACAAACCCGAGAGAGAGGCCCAGCGCTTTAGCCTCCCCGCTAACTGACGTTTATTTCGACGATTTCGCCTTAAATATACGAGAAAACACGCGCCACTTAGAATATCACACGAAATACGCCACGGTGAGCTACAAGTACGGAGAGGGCATCTTATTTAATGGTGATATGTGGCAAAAATTCCTTCCCGTTTGCCCTCGGCTGCGAGTCCCCATTCCTGCCGATCCGCGGTGTCCATTAATGCGCTGCTATGTGTGTGTATGTGTATGTGAGGCAGCGCTGCTATTTCGACACTTTACGACATTCTAATATCATTTGCGACTCCCCTGGAACATTTTCCAAATGCTTGATGGAATCAGAAATATGACGTAACTTTATTAATTCACAAATTATTCTAGCGTTCAGACACTATATGTTGTGTATTCGCGCAGTTCTTTTTAGTAATTTTGAGGACAAATGTATTGGCGTAAATGGTTGTAATAGGGCTCGTTGTCGCTTAATACCCTCTGCTGGCAAAATGTGGTAGCGCTCATTATACCTCAACAACTGATATATATCAGCAAAGTGGATGTTATGAGTTATTTCTTTAAATGAACAAATTAAGTATAAATTTAAAGACAAACCCAATACAGCCATGACTTCATATAGCATTAACCCCAATATGTATATTTATTATTGATTTGTAATATTTTTACATATTCTTTTTCACGTTGTTAGCTTTTCAAAGGTAAACGTCTTTGACGGACGGTTTACATTTGTACCTGTATAGATTTGCACATACGTAGCACCGTGAGCGACTCACAGTCTGTTTATATCATTTTTCATCCACGTATGATTAACAGGAAATAAAAGATGATTGACATGCATCCTCTCTGCTTCCAACCAATAGACGTTGAGGATGCAATGCGGTGGTGGCCAATCAGAGAACGCGGTGCGGTATTTGAATCGCGAGAAGGCCTTTGTCGATAGCATCTTGTGTTGAGTGAAGGATTATCAAGGAGGAACGTCGAGTTTTAACATTTTATATTTTAATCTAAGCAAGAGTTACACAAGGGTCGATCAGTCATGGAGATGCACTCTTTAGTAAGTATGTTTTGTTTTTGCAGAAACTGCCGTAGCCAGAAGGCAAGCTAATGTGTTCGTTTTTAAGCATTAGCATGTGTCGTGTAACCCCGCAACAGCTTTGTGTTTGGTTTTGTAAAATGGTGAAATATCCTTTCAGTTGTGCATTTTGTATTGATGAATATTGTGAGATTTAATATGTTTCCATGTAACGTTTAGAATTTAGCTTTCACTTTTTGATTCACGTTATCATTAACGAGGTCAACTTGGGGGCTGTAACGTTATCACAGCGCAGTATGTCTGCATGTGGTTTGAGCTCCTCCACGTACTAAACTTTAATCCGTTTAATCTTCCACCTATATAGCGCAATGTAAACAACCCCATGTTCGTCGGAGGGAAAGCCGGGCATGTAAACGGCGGTGCAAGAAGAGCGGTGTTCGGCGAACTTTCCAATTTTGCGCACAAACCAACTCAGACCAAGGTATGTTACATTTCCTCACACTGTGCATTGGGTTTAGTTTCACCTGTGTTGCGACACGTAATTATTCTCTGCTTTTAGAAAAGTCAGCCTGCACCACCTGTAAAGCCATCTGCCCAGCCAGCTGCAGCGCAACCCAAACGTCCCCAGGTACCGCCGGAAGTCCCCCAACCAGCTCCAGTTTTACTCCCAGCTCAAGCTGATGTCAGTATGAAGGAAGAGGAACTGTGTCAAGCCTTTTCCAACACGCTCTTTCCAGTCGAAGATATTGATGAAGGTGATGCTGACATGCCCCAGTTATGTCCTGAGTATGTAAAGGACATCTATGCATATCTGCGACACCTTGAGGTAAGTTTGCCTATAACCTAAAATTGATTTAGGAATTAAAGCTTTTTTTGTGGCTGCTACAGCAGATTTGCTCTCCTGTTACAGGCTCAGCAGTCCATTCGTCCCCGTTATATGCGTGGTTATGACATCAACGGGCGGATGCGTGCTCTGCTTGTTGACTGGCTGATTCAGGTGCACTCAAGATTTCAGCTGCTGCAGGAAACCTTGTTCATGACCGTGGCCATTCTCGATCGTTTTCTCCAGGTACGTGGTGATTTCCATATTAAGAATTGCAGTAATGAAGCATTCAGTTATACTCATTTTTGTTTTTCAGGTCCAACCAGTGACTCGTAAAAAGCTACAGCTAGTGGGAGTCACTGCAATGTTGGTTGCTTGCAAATATGAGGAAATGTATGTGCCAATGGTTGGGGACTTTGCCTACATTGCTGATGACGCCTTCACGAAAGCCCAGATTCGAGAGATGGAGATGTTGATTCTAAGTGAGCTGAACTTTAAACTTGGACGTCCTTTGCCCCTGCACTTTTTGCGGAGAGCTTCAAAGGCTGGGAATGTAAGTAGACCTGTTCTTAATGTGGTGGTGCAGGGTTGTTGTTTTTCTGCCTCTGGGTTGAAGTCGTCTAACCATAGTGTGCTCTCCAGGCGGATGCAGAAAAGCATACCCTTTCAAAATATTTCCTTGAACTGATGCTCCTCGACTATGACATGGTCCATTATCACCCCTCTGAGACTGCAGCCGCTGCACTCTGCCTCTCTCAACTGGTTCTTGATGGCCAAAAATGGGTAAGTCTCCTAGCCTTTTCTTCCCCTAGTTTCTCATTTCTTCCCTCTTTAACTTGGTTTTTTTTTTTCATGTTAGTCACCAACCCAACAACACTACTCCACATATGATGAGGCTCACTTAAAGCCCATCATGCAGCACATTGCCAAAAATGTTGTTAACGTCAACGAAGGGCTCACGAAGCATGTGGTAAGCCATTTTGTATACATTAGTGGGAGTATCTTTAAGAAATCTTGTCTAACATTTACCACCTCTTTACAGACTGTGAAGAAAAAGTATTCAAGCAGTAGGCTAATGAAGATCAGCCTCCTTCCCCAGTTGAAATCTTCACTCGTAAAGGATCTGGCTGCTTCTTTGTCGACCAGTTCTTAAGGAGATTGTTTTTGTTTGTGGAAAAGGACTATCAACCTGCACTTTATTTTGTGTCAGCCATTTTGGGAGATGGACTGCTGCTTTTAAACATATGTATATAGCTCTTGGACTGTCTGTATTAATAAATTGTTTGTATTCTTTTAATAAGATTAAATTTTAAGATGAGGGTTTAAATTAGGTCTTGCTGTTCATTTCAATGTTTTTTAAACTTGCTGGTGCTGTATCTTTATGCTAATTCATGACTTGAAATAAATCCAAAGTTAAATTGACATGGTCCTGTCTTGAGTGTTTTACACCATTAAGGGTTGTTTTCCTGCACGATGGTTCTTAAACCAGGGCTAGTCCTTAATTAAATTAGGATATTTAAAGGAAAGTCCTATAAAATAGTCAATGGTGCCTCATGTTGATTTCTTGCATTCTCCCAAATAGCTGTGTGTTCTAAAGAACCAGGACATTAATAAAGATTTGGAACCATATGCAGGGAGTTTTCATTTTTGGGTGAACTATCCTTTTTAAAAGACTTTATAAAAATCGTTTCTGCGTGCATCTTGAGACAAAACAATTGCACTGAGAATTGAAATTGATGAATTATGTTAGAGCAATTTTTATTTGATCAAGATAACTAACATTCTAAATCTGGGCCTTGGCATAAACCCTCTCGGGAAAACAACCCCTAAATTCTGTACATGAGTGTACTGGAACCCGTATTTTCTGTACATATGTGGTATATTTGAGACCAAAATGTTTTAAAATGAATTGCAACGCAGTCATCTACTTGCTTACAGGCATATTGCACAAATATGCTGGCATGAGCATGGAAAAATACAATGGTGGTGTTAAAACCATTGAGTTTTGGGGAAAACCTTTGGTACCGTATGTAGAATTGAACCCATTCGACTCATAGTTTGAGATGCAGGTCTGTCTAAATGGCAGCTATGTTAAGGGCTTAAAACTAAGGTTTCTTTTTATAACTACATCGACATACCGTACCGTAAATTATGAACAGATGCGAGTAAAGAGTCTAAAAGTATTATTGTTCACTCAAATTGAGTTTTACAGAACTGTTTTCATCTTTTGAACAACGGTACATTCAGGATGGTTTAAGTTTACAAAGTGTACAGACCATGGTTTTTAAGAGTTACAGTGCTTTATATACATTTGGTTTTACTAGAACATGAAAGGCGATAACATGGTAAAACGGTCATTAGCAGCAAGTAATTCCCCACTAAAAACCATCAATCCTGACAAAAAATTGAAAAATAAAAGAACAGCAGGTGACTAAAGATAAGCACCTTAATGTACATATAAAATCTATTAATTTCAAAATAAAAAAGCCTGTTCCCACAATGGCTACTTCATCTATTCAAGTGAAATAAGATCACCTTAAATATCCAAGACTGATGAACAAACCATGTCCAAAATAAATCTTAGAACGCTATAAATACAATAAATAGTTTTGATCAGTGCTCACAGGGACAGTTCAGTATTTAGCGCCCTGGAGAAAAGTTTAGTGGCCGACGTCTTCATCTTCAGAACACGGCCGCACGCTGGACTTCTGGTAAGCTCATGGGTAGTAAACCGCAGCCATGGCACACCTCTTTCCTTCATTCTCTGAATTCCACGTTTTCCTTCGTTTCCCCTCCTTAAATTAGTCTTTTACTGTCAAATGAGTCTGCTGAGGTTCATGAAGTCTGGTCCCCACATTTTGGCGCGAGAGGTTAGATCTTGGTGACGTAGTTGTTTGGGAATAAGCCTTGTTTGCCTCTCAGTCTCCCTATCCACCATCCAGAGGCATCTAGACATAAATATACAAACATGCTTACATTTTAAGCATTATTTCATGGTTACAGTACAAAATAAAATATTCAGACAAACCCATTTCCATTGTATGCTGTCTCGCTTACCTTCCTTTACAACTTCAATGATGTCATCTGCATTAAAGCTGAGCTCATCCGTGTCCTGGGCGTCGTATGCATAAAGAGCTTTACACTGAGGGACCTGGGGCTTGGGTTTGGGGGCGGGTTTGGGACGGCCGCCTCCTGGAGGAGGCCTGTTGGTGGGCTGCCTGTGAGCACTTGGAGAAAAGCACAGAGGATTTTAACAGAACTGGAGGAATATTGTCCATATTATAATTGCACCAAAGCATGCATTATAAGCTACAGGTGGAATTAATTTTTTTAAGTCAACTTTGATATTCAGAAACCATATAGCTCAAGTCTCAAATTGTGATAGCTGCTGTGAAAGGGTTAGCTGAGTTTACAATGTTAGTGTAAGTGTTCCCCACAAGGTGGCGACAGAAGTTTATTCACAGTAGTCTGCCTGGATTGATCTCTATATTAATGCCTGATGTTTAATTCAGTTGAGCCACCACCTCATCCCAAGCCATTGGTTGAATGATTTTTCGAGCTGTTGTGATGAAGGCTTTTTGTTCCACCCTTCGGCCTTCATGATGCTGTCTGAACAGACTCCCATCATGATAACAGCAGAGAAAAATGCAAAAAAATGCCCAATCCAAATTCCTCAACCGTTTGTCCAGAAAAGGCCTGGCTCCCTCACTAGTAAGCATAACTACAATCCAAATGAAGTACATTAAGATTAACTGTTGACAGATTGACCATTTAAGGTTTTAAATGTAAGTAAATGGAGACCTAAGCACACAAACTTGGATTTGGAGTTGGGCATCTTTAGTGTGAATCTACCTCTTGGAAAATGAACCACAACCACTGCCACCTAACAGAAACTACACACATGCTCAGACTCACATTCCTCCATTTCCTGACGGTTGTCGATTTCTGCTACGGTAAAGAAATACATGCATGTTACATTTAAAACCAGCTCACGGTTTCGTCCGTGTGAATGAATCCTTGTCTTGCAGCAAGACAATGTTTATAAATGCTCTCCGGTAATTTCAAAAGTATAGTTGTGCGCATCTCACCCTGCGGCACCTGGCTCTGGTACTTTTAGGATATCCAGGTTAGGTTGCTGGGGTGCATGTCTGTTGCTCCTGTCTTTGAGTTGACTGACATTAGTGGGTAGGAATGGGCGGGTTGTGTTTCCCGATGGAGCTCTTTGATTGTTGTGATGTTGAGAGTTTCTTTGATTGGCAGCTTGATTCTTCAGTCCACCATTCTGGTGTGCGACTGTTGGAAAATCACACTTGTTTGCTTAACATTTTTTTTCAGACCATGCACTGTAGAGACAGGTTAGATGTGTTGATGCTAGTCTCCACTAAGTATTAGATTAGATTGTACCTGGAGGGCCGGGTGCGACACGTGCTGGGGCGTGGTGGTGTGCCCTGGTCACGTTGTTGGTGCGACTCTGAGTGAAGCCCTTCTTAGTTGGACCTGAATGAGTTTTGTTAGTTGTTATATGATTAACTTTCCGCGTTACGTTTTATACCAAAATCAGGTATGTTAATCAGGGATACTTTACCCAAAAATGAAAATTCCGTCATCATTTACTCACCTTCGAGTGGTTCCAAATCTGTATACATTTCTTTGTTCTGATGAACACAGAGACAGATATTTGCAAGAATGCTTATAACCAGACAGATCTTGCCCCCCATTGACTTCCGTAGTAGAAAAAAAAATACTTTAACATTTTTTCGTTCTGCCTAACACAAAAGAAGACATTTTGAAGAATTTAGGAAAGCAAAGTTCTGAGCCACTTTTGACTATCATTGTATTTTTTCCTACTATTGGAGTCAAGATCTGTCCGGTTATAAGAATTCTTCCAAATTGCTTTATCTGTGTTCATCAGAACAAAGAAATGTATAATGATTTGGGACTGGAAGGTGAGTACATGATGATAAGTATTTCTTTTTTGGGGTAAGTATCCCTTTAAATCATGCATGAAGATATTGTAAATCATTTTGTAAATAACAGGCTTGAGTCAGTACTCACGTGAGTTCTTGGAAAGACCCGGTCCAATGCTGACCTGCAGCATTTTGTTTGAGGGTCGCAGCACAGCTACGTCCCCCTGGCCTTGAATGAACTGAACCTGTCGGGATCCTCCTGCATTCCAGGGTCCCCATCCTTCTTTCTTTAATTTGAGTTCCAGCCTGGAGGAGGATATATCAGTCATTTACTTTTATATCTCACCAATAACACAAGATTTGTTTTCTGCATCTGTATGACTGACTAGATATAAACCGGTTTGTTGCTCATACAAAGCCATTGTATAGCTTTAAAAGAGAAATGAGTGTGTGGATATTTGTTATGCTACGTGTAGGGTTGGGTACTGTTTGGTTTAAATGATTCTGTCTGATAAAATGATATCACAATGAAAAAATGATAAACATTTTAAACGACAGTTAATGATAATTCTGTCTTTATTTACTCACCCTCAATTTGTACCAAACCTGTATAAATTACATTTTTCTGAAAATCACAGAGAAAGATATTTGGACGAATGTTTGTGTCAAAACAATTCTTGGACCGCAGTGACTACCAAAGCAGGAAAAATGTAGCCTGATTACGTCAGACTATGCACTTCCGCTCAATTTCAGTACAGTCTGCTTCTGTACTCAGTCTGATATAGTAAACCAGCTCCCACATTATCTCCGGCTCCGCAGCAGTCGACATAGACTCTAAGCGCCAAATTTAAGATTTCCAAACAAGTAAAAGTATTGGACCTATGTCCAAACTAGCATTGTAGTGTTTAACCTGCCTCAGTGACACTGCTCCGTGATGGCAAGTCCATGGC
The DNA here is from genome assembly GCA_029783895.1 of Triplophysa bombifrons. Taxonomy (NCBI): domain Eukaryota; kingdom Metazoa; phylum Chordata; class Actinopteri; order Cypriniformes; family Nemacheilidae; genus Triplophysa; species Triplophysa bombifrons. The sequence goes on from CM056448.1 coordinate 21,159,565, forward strand.
ATTACTCTGCTTTTTAGAGGTTTTAGAGGGTGTATCTCGGTCTCTTTTATCTGTCGAGGACGAACTGGCCCCCTTTTACATTTACATTACATTTAGTCATTTGGCAGACGCTTTTATCCAAAGCGACTTACAGTGCACTTATTACGGGGACAATCCCCCTGGAGCAACGTGGAGTAAAGTGTCTTGCTCAAGGACACACTGGTGGTGGTTGCTGGGATCAAACCAGCAACCTTTTGATTTAATAGTTCAATGGTTTAACCCACTAGTTTACCAGGTCAGTGTCTCCTTTTTATTCCAGTCCTTGAATATTGCCATGTCATGCTGTAATCTTGCAATTAAATTGCAGCATTTCCGACAGACTCGAAATGAACATAGAGCTCTGTTTAACTGAAGTAATCCTAACTTTGACAGTTGTCTGCAAAGATTTTCTTGTTTGTCTCTACTGTCAAACATTAGTTTAGAAGCACTTATTGTACCGTGGATGTGTAGATTTACTTCACATAATCAGCAAAAGTCGTTCACAGCCATTTTTACTCAATGCTACTTCGATCGATGGTTTTGTTTTCGCCGCATACCTGTGTTTACAAGTTCGAGGCGGCTGAGCCGACGCATAACATACGTCATAACCAAACGTTATGTGATTGGGTTACAGGTACAAGAAAGTAAACGCTTGTCAATTATGCCCTTCCAGGCTCTTTCTACGAAGCAAAGCGAAGTACTAGATTTTGGTATTACCAGGCTAGGAAAAATGACAATGGTAGTCAAAAGTGGCCCAGAACCGTTTGCTTTCCTACATTCTTCAAAATATCTTCGTCAGAACAAAGAAATGTATACAGATTAGGAACAACTCGAGTGAGAGTAAATGAACACAGAATTTTCATTTTGAGGTGAACTGTCCCTTTAAGCACAGTCTCGTAACTACGAAATTTATGCTTATGTAGCTACATGACAGACATTTTAACTTACGTGTTGCCAAATTTGAGAGGTAATTTTTTCTGTGTTCTCTCTTCATATCTGCGTGTCAGTAAACTGATGAACTCGGTCTTAAATACACACTCCAGCAGGCTGTCATACTCCTCTTCATGCAGGAGCAGGAAGTCATCTTGCATTGTGCTGTTTAAAAGAGGAACATCAATGCATCAAATATAAAAACATTTCTTGACCAATGAACACTCTCATTTCAGACTACCAGAGTCACATTAGGATCTTTGATTTCTACAGACACCGCAAGTGACACGTGAGCTCTTAGCGTGTCCATGACTGAAACACATGCAGAGACGTTCTGCATCGCTCTATAAACTTAAGTCTTTTATAATGAGTTTTTTACAAGGTGAACTCTCCCTTCCCAGCAACACCTGGTTCACATTATCGACAACCCCCCACTTGCAAACATAACTCGAGGATGAATTTAAGGTTGTGGGGGGTGGTGGCATGGTTAATTTAGGCCACTTACTCTTTTGCCTTATTTGTAAGATGGTGATTCTTTTGGTTACTATACGAAAGCGATTGAATGTTTAATCTTTTGGTTGTAAACCATTTAAAGAAGCAGGATTTATATATCACAGACAACCTTTACTCAACATGTCTTAGAAACACAGAGCCAATGAGGGTTTAACATACAGACTGGACCTTTGATGTCTCTAGTACTTCTGTAATTCTGCAGATGTCCGTGCAAGGCATTTTTACACACAGGAGGGGGGCTTAACGCACAGGTTTCCTGCTCTTATTCACATGATTGAAAAAGTGTCATATCACGTTCAATTCCAAAGTTTTGCACTTGCTGCTGCATTAAATTAACCAAGTTTGATGTTTCTGTGCTTAGCAAACTATTACACCCAAACAAAGGCTGTACCTAAGGGAAACCGCCAAAATCTTCTCAACATCGATTTTACGCTTCAGGACCTCTTTCACCTGTCCCTTCTCAGGGCCCTGTTTCACTTTTTCTCTTCCAATCAGGTAGACAGATTTAGGGGTGAGGATCAGGTCTCTCTTAATGCTCTGAATAACAGATGAAGATAGAGTTAGACATCCATACATGAATTCAAATCGTGCACGTCATGTTCCTATTGCCTAGAGCCGTAGACCGTAACATTTTTTATAATTGCCAAAGAAACAGTAGCCTACTGATTGTTGCGCGAAAGATATACAAAGGACATAACTCACCTTAAACCGTCTATCGAATTTGTTGACGGTGTCGGCAAAATCTATTTTCTCCCTTTTGCCCACAAACTGCCTGAGTTCGGGCTGGTCATCCATACCTATGTAATCCCCCACAAAGTTTCTGTTCAAACTGTGTCTTCTTCTCTCTTTCCTGTTCAGCAGCAGATCAGAGGCTAGGAAGAGACAGAATCTATTTTTAGTCCCTACATTCTTAAAGGGACACACCCTTAGGTTGTTTCAAATCTGTATACATTTTATTGTTCTGTTGAATACACAAAAAAAGATATTTACAAAAACTTACAAAGCCAAACCATTCTAGGGCACCATTGACTACCATAGTATTTATTTTTCCTACTATCAAAGTCAATGGTGCCCCAGAACTGTTCGGTTACAAACATTCTTCCAAATATCTTCTTTTGTGTTCACTTGAACAATAAAATGTATACAGGTTTGAAACAACTCGAGATTGATTAAAAATGTTGACAAAATATTAATTTTTTGGGTCAGCTACATCTATTACAACAAGAAAGGATATCATGTACCAGGATGGTATTTGGGTACAAGACATTTAATGTAAGATAAATATCAAGGAAAATGTCAACCCACTAAATAAATAAGTTGTTTAACCTTACTAAGGTCAATACCTTATTTACATTGTACACCAAAGCATTTTACAGAATACTATTTTATTACAATGGCACATGTCAAACGTGGTATCTCTGTTAGTGGTCTTTCCGAGTCATCTGTTAATACTCTGTGACCATGAAAATTTATACAGGGTTTTTTTATCTTGTGTGTGTTATATTATTTTTATCTGTAATAACAGAAATTCAAGCTAACGGAGCAGCTGAGGTCAAAATGCAAACAATAAAGGGAAAAACCACTGATTTCCCCTTTCTGATTCATATGATAACATTGGTTTTCCTTTTTCTCATAGTGTGCTTGTCTTTGGACAAGTCAGCAGGACTCACCTTCTTCTCTCATTTGAACGTATTTCTTGCGGGCACAATGTTTTCGCCAAGCCGTCTGAATAGTTCTGGCGTAACCGTCGAATTTGCGCTCTCTCGTCTCCTCCAGGAGAAAAAGCTTTAGAGACACACAACAGAATAAACACGTGTTAGATAGACAACACCCTAAGTTGCTAAACTCTAATGTGACAGCACACACTGTATTCTATAGCACACACATAGAAATACAACCTAAATAGAAAAATACCATTTAAAAAAAAACTTTCAACTGATTTTAACACCATGGAAGAGTAAGGGTCCATTATGGCACATCGATATTTCAACCTGCCCTGTCTGTCACTCTTTGTATTATATCTCTATTCTTTCAGATTTTTAATTTCTTAGCATGCCGCTAAGCAAATAAAGGGTTTTCTCTCTGTATTCTGACCCATGATGCTTTGAACACAATGACTGGTATCATTAGAGCAGTGATCTGCATTCTGCTTCCTGTATGTTCTCAGAACACACTGCCACAGTTCTGCTGTTCTCTAGACTAAACATTAGATCCTATTATTAAGACAAAGGCCTGGCACAAACTCTCTCTCTCACACGCACGCACGCACGCACACACACGCACACACACACACACACACACACCACACACATTTGGCACATTTGGCACAAGACTGATTAGATATTATGGGCAAAAACAATGAAATCCCTTCTTGGACTCTGTCTTACATCCCACACACGAACAAACACACACTCACACACAAACGCGTGCGCACATAAATGCCCCATTGACATACTGTTCTCTGATATTGGATAACGGTCCCAGAAATCTCCCACCCCACCAAAATGAACTAGAATTACTATTACAAATGGTTGCTCATTACAATTGTATACATTTTTCTTAATATTCAGAGATAAAATATAACCTGCACATCTCTTGGCAGTTTACCTCACATGACTGTTAAAATATCTTGTGCAAACAGTGTGTAAGAGGTCTTCATTAGCTCTCTTCAGGATCAGAGAGTTTCTTTTGGCAGAGCATCTCCTAAATGAACATTCTCCTACTAAAGAAATTCCTTTAGTCAAGAACTAATTACTTCGTGTCAGCACCTTATCTCATAAGGAGTCAGGACTCTTGTTTTTAGAAGGTAAGCAGTTGAAAACTGGTTCCTCCCATATTTAATCACACACACACACACACACACACACACACACACACAAGTTTTAACATCTCCATGCAAAAATCACACATCTTTGGATAATCTGGTGCATTCATGCTGAGCCACAGAGCCTTATTCTGTATCTGTGTGTGTGCATGTGTACATCTAAATGTCAACAGTGAGATCACAGTTCAACCATAAGCAGTGCCTTCATAAGCAACCTGAAAAAAAACCACACACAGTGGAAAAAGCAAAAGTGTCTTGGACATAACAGGAGCTGCTTTAGCACCATAGCATTGCAGTTGTGTATCAGCTCCAGAGTAATGTTGACCTAACAGTGCTGACGTGGGATTGACCAAGAGTTCCTCCTCTCTCCCTGCTGACTGCCCGCTATTCATGGCTGCTCTGAGCTTAGCTGTGTGTCTGCGAGACAAAGACGCTCTCTTACGTTTCCTTTCTGAAGCAAGACCAAAGCATGGAAGTGCATTCAATCATTTGCTGACAATAGGGACAAACTGTTACTTGTGTATTATTTCGACAAAGGATGAAGCATGCAGTGTTAATGTCGCATATTAAGACAATGATCTAAAGTGCTTATTTTGAATCTGGTTTATGTGTACTGATGGATTTCTATTGACTGTTTTGGCAGTAAAAGTAAATAAAGTAACATTTCATTTGAATTTGAAGGAAGTGATGTGGGAGTTAGTAGATCTTTCGTCAGATCTTACCGACTCAGGGGCTTTAATGAAGATTTTGGTGTGTCCGAGCTGATACTGGTCCTGGTCCATGTGTACGGCGCGCAGGAGGTGCAGCACACCCTGCTTCTCGTCGCCACGCCACGTCGGCCATGACTCCTTTGTGAGAATGGCGTACCTGTTACAGAATCAACTTCATTAAGTTCATTATATTGATGATTGATGAGAAAAGATACACACAACGCGTCCACACCTGTCCAGAGACATATAAGCCATCACCTAATCAAATGAAAATGAAAAATAAAGTAATTCATAAAAACTGGAGATCAAATTGTGTGAAAAACTCAAATCTGCAAAAGCATATCCTCTAAAATATATTATATGGGCCTAAAAATATTTATAACATACAAAATGGCTCCTTGATAGTCAATGATTGATAATGGAGCATTGTGTCAATATGTGGTGTGTGCGTGTGTGTATAAGATAAACACTGACAGGGTGGAGTTCAAAATGAACTCTTTATATGTTCACACTTAAGATTGATATGATTCAACCTACCAAAACTGGTAACTATTTCATCATTTAATCACCCTCATATCATTTCAAACCTGTATGACTTTCTTTCCTCAGCAGAACACAAAAGCAAATCTTTTTTAAAATATTTTTTTTATTGAAAAACATTGACTCCCATCGTACGGACATAATCTATGGAGACAATTCTCAGCATATCTTCTTTTGTGTTCCACAGAAGAAAGAGTCAAATACAGGTTTTGAATGACATGAGGGTGAGTAAATGGTACCTGATTTATGGGTGAACTATCCCTTTAAGCTCAGACTCTCTGTGTCTGTTGGCTCAACCTGAACATTTCAGAGCTCTTCTTGGCACTCTTATCCAAGCAATGACGCCCATCCACCACACACCAGAATAAAGAACACCCAGTCAGCTTTAGATCCTAATGCCAACTATTTTCCCCAAAACAAAAGAGCAACCAAAATTTATTTGTATAAAAGTGACTCCTCCTGAAGCTATTTCCTGTTGTGTATTCTATCTTTCCCTTCTCTCGTTCCTGTTTGACTTTACCTGTTCAAGAACTTGCGAAAGATTCTTCTGTAAGCATAGCCAGCACGTCTAACTCTGATATTCTCCTTCAGACCTAGATACTCCACCTGGTGCTTTACTCTGGAAAGAGAGAGAGAGAAGAAGGAAGGAAGTTTAATGCTTGTGGCAACAAATCAAAAAGCCCCTTAAATACTCCTGAGCGTGTGACAAATTCATTGCCAAATAAGGCATTTCTGGTAGTTCCCCATCAGGCTGTCCATGTGAAATGTAAATAAATAAATAAGAATCTCATTGGCACACATCCTGAGAATGAAGTGTGAGTGCTATACTGCCCAACATGAACAATGCTCACAAACCATCATAACAGGAAGACCATTAGAGGCCGAACAATACAACACACCGGATCAGAACATTTCATACCGCGTTTCATTCCAAAAACACCACGGCCGAGGAGGAAAAAGGGCAGGAGAAGTAAACAAAAAAGGTGACAGAACTGTCAGGATGCTAAGAAATAAAACATGAATGTGATCAAATGATGACTTCAGCCTCTCACCTGCTCTCTTCCCAGTCTCTTGGCTTCTTTGTCTCATTGGGTTTAATACAGCGGATGTAGTGAGGTGTACACTTCACCAAAGTGCTCACCAGATCATTGGCTTGTTTCTGCCATTAATAAAACAAAGACAGAGTGTGATACAACTTCCTCAAATCGATTATTTATTTTAATAAGACTGAAAAGACATCATTACAGCATTAACTTAATGACACTCAGCCAGTACAATCAGAAATGTCAATGTAAATTGTGGTGTAGATCTTAAGTTCAAATATACTGTAAAAACTGTCATTTACAGTCAGGAAATTGATCAAAGTTGTGCCCAAACACATGAATCGAACAAACCGATACGTCCCCATTTCATCTCACCTTGATTTTACTTCCAACAGTGGTGGGTCTTCCTTTTTTATCAGCATTGAGGTTCTCTGGAAACAGGGCACGGATGAAAGGTCTAGTGAAGGGAACCAAAGCAGACAGGAATGATTTGAGAGTGGTGGAATGGGGACAGACTGAGTAAAGAATACAGCAGAAGAAACAGACGGTTACAGACAGGAATGTTTTGAATGTCTCTGTTGCAAACCAGCAGGGTCACTTGAATTCCTGTGAGCCACAGTGCACATTGTTATAGACTTCATCATTACCTGTGCTTATTAATCTCACACATACTAACTATTTGCCTTTAAACCTCTTTGATTCAATGTTTTATAGTTTGAGCATGTTGTAGAAATGACTGTTAATATTGGATTCCTTTCTACAGCACTACTGCACTTTTAATATTCCTGAAGTAATATACGTACATGTAAAGACTAAACCTGCAATCCTTTATGTGATGTGAATGATTACAATACAATAAAGAATTGATCATTTATCAGGATTTAGCATTTCTAAAATTGTACAAAATACCTGTAATGTATTTATTCATGTTCCATGTATTTATTTATTAAACTTCCACAAACTGTTACAGCATTAGCCTGCTTTGTTCCTACACCCAAGAGTTAAAGGTCAGGGGGTGAAACTGCAGGGTTACGTCTGCGCAGATGAACAGAAAGCCTTCCTTTGTAACTCAACTAACAATTAAAACTCAACATATAAGACCTGCTTGATGGTGCAAAGGAAGTTCTCTCTGAACTTTGTGTTTGTGTATCTACGCATGACAGTGTGTGTCTGAATGCAGTCTGTAATGGGACCCCTAGAAGTCTTCACAAAAGGCTGCACACAATAAGACTACAGGAAGACGCTAGGAGACCTTGCCCACAGATGGGTTCTGGGGCCCAAAAGAGGCACGGGAACACTAAAGACTGACGTGTGCACTTTACATCCCAACTCCCCTGAGAAACAGAGGGCTGTTTGGACTATAATGACATCTCCAGTACAATTCTTTTATGGGCCCTCAGACTTCAGCTGCCTTGATTATGTCGCAGTCTACATACTGTTAGAGGTCTATATGAGAAGTCTGTTGCAGGCAGCTTCTTAAAGGGATAGTCCACCCAAAAATGATGTCATGAATAACTCAACCTCAAGTTGTTTCAAACTTGCATAAATATCTTTGTTTGGTTGAACACAGAGGAAGATATGGGGAACAATGTTAGAGACTGAGATTTTTGGGACATCATTGATTGCCATAGTAGAAAAAAAACGATATGGGATATTTTGAAGAATTTAGGAAAGCAAACCGTACTGGGCGACTTTTGACAACCATTTAAATTTTTCTACTATGGTAGTACATGATGCCCCAGAACCGTCAGTGTCTAACATTTGTCTAAATATCTTTCTTTGTGTTTAACACAACAAAGAACCCTATCCAGGTTTGGAACAGCTTGATGTTGTTGAATTCATGAGAGAATTTTTTATTAATGGGTGAACTATCCCTTTAAAATTTAATTTTTATAAACTGTACTGCATTTTATTTAGCTCAAAATCCGCCTAAGGTTATGTTATTTAAGTACTCAGATGTGTAGTGTGAATATATAGAGTAGAACGTAGGTGGTACTGACCAACCTTTTACATTTACATTTACAATTACATGTAGACATTTAGCAGACGCTTTTATCCAAAGCGACTTACAAAGAGTTTTGGAGCAAATGTGTGTGTGCATACAGGAGCCATAACACATTAGGTGCCAATACAAAGTTACTGGTTTCAACAAAAGCTAGACCACTACCTGTTTAGAGAAAGGGTTAGTGTTTTTTAATTTATTTATTTTATTTGTTTGTCAAGTATTCACAGAAGAGATGGGTTTTAAGTAGTTTTTTAAATGTTGTGAGATGTTTTACGTAATTTCGCGAGTTGTTTTTTAGAAAGTACACTTTAAACAGTATTTACAGAACAGTATTTATAGCAACTGGTTCAAATAAAAGTGCATACTTCTTCAAATTCAATATGTTTTTAGTTACTTCATTGACAAATTGCTTTTTGCAAAGCAAACAGTAGGAAAACGTACATATCAGGGTACAGAGATGAAGTATGGCTGCTGTTACGACTGACACTTACATTTCACTGCTCTGCATCAACTCGATCAGGTCAGTGAACAGCACATCCCTGTTCCTCTCACAGAAGCCCTCTGCGTCATAAGACACCTGGAGAGAAAATGTGGACATTGTTAGACCACTAATAATCACAAACCCGATTCTTCTCTTTCTCACACTTAAAGGTGAATTCTGTGATTCATGCATTCTTAACCAAATAGAAATGCGGCATTCTGAACACTCTGTCATCTTCCATTGGCACACAGGTACATTCTAAACAATGCTGGGCTGTTTAAAAAAATTGTAAAAAAAACTCTGTTGGGTTAAATTAACTCAGAAAATGTTCATATTTTACAAACAATGGGATAAAACAAACCAGCATTTTTAGTAGTCTCATCCCAAAATGACACATTTGGCTAAGCCCATGTCGTACCTCTTAGGATGGTTGAGATGCTAAAACAAATGTCTTATAAGCCCTTTTTGAGAAAATAACCTTGTTACTTTGCAAGTTAAGCCGGGATAAAACGTATTTTAATATTGAAGAAAAATTTAATTTAATTATGATTATATAGATTATACTGGATTTGGAAATGTGGTTATCTTAAAGATACTGATCTATTAAACAAGGTTTTCTATTCGCCTGTAGATCGTGCACATTATAAATGCAATGGTGCTGCAGGATGTAGATGGCCCTCGCTGCCTCCCCTCACATCACGCCTCATTGAACACGAGGTATTTGGATTGGTACCACACATACTCAACTACCTCCAAGCAACAAAGAGTAAATGAGACCGAATATAAAAAACCCGTAACAACATGCAAAAATTAAAGGAAAAAAGTTTAAGATGTGAGAAATAATAACAACACTTAACATTATACAATAAGAAAAGCGCAAAGGCAGAGATGCTTGAGTAACAGAGGGGTGCACAAGACAAACCTTGCCAGCATAATGGTGGATGATGAAGCCCTGGTTCCAGCTGTTGAAGTGCTCGTGGTTGTTGATCTGCATTCGGAGCTTCTGAAGCATAGTCTGATCTGCACCTTCGCCTTTTGCATGCATAGTTGCGCAGACGTCGTCCAGTATACTCATAATGCCTGGAGGATTCTGCCAATGACAACAACCAATCCATAGTCAAATTCAGCGAAAACAAAACATAAGCCCCGTTCACACCGGGTTGTTATAAAAATTCATATGATTCATACGAATGAGGAATTCGCACAAGCAGTGAGTCAAACACTGTTTGACTTAAAGACTTTTTATTGCATTTGTTTGACAGAATACTGGCACTGTGTTGAATCGTAATTTGATGTCTAAAGTAAAACATTACTCCTGACGTGCAGTTGCTTTATGCTACATTTGCCTTACTGTAGTTCTCGATCTGTTTTAAAGCCATATTTTACAGACTTATAACACACAAATATAAATACGTTTTGATTGCTTGCAGGATATCATAGTCAAACATACACTCATCTGACTTTACAGTAAGAACGTGCAACTGCCGCTCTGTCTAAGTCATGCATTTATCTCTCTGTCAACACACGCAGAGTCCAGCCCACAAGGTGTTACTCCCTCTACACAGAACACTGCTTGTAAATCTCTCACACACATGCATTAGCTTTTAGCACCGTGGTTCACAAAGGCAGCCAGAGATGGATGGGGACGGATTTTCATTTTGTGAATTTTATAGCCTTTTGTGTCTAGTCTCTCTGTGAGTGAAGCAAACTGAATTAGATGCCATTTGAAGTTTATTTCAATGGTGTTTAGAAGAACAGATCAGACATTCAATTTGCACGGTTACAAACTTACAATTTTACTCTCGATGAGGTCACAGACGATCTTGTTGTTGAAGTACTCTATGGGGGTCCATCGGATTCCTTCTTGCACATACTCTTCCTGAAGAGAGGGAGGAATTACACAACAGATATGAACACTGATCGAGCATACGTGTATGCACCTTTACATCTCTCATAAACTCACATAAAAACAAAAGAAGCAATGACGTTTTACCTGCTCAGCTTTTAGAGTCAGCTCAATGAAAATCTGCTGCAGTTTTTCATTTACAAAGTTGATACAGAACTGCTCGAATCCATTTTTCTAAACAGCAAATAAAAACACAACAATGGTATTTAGGAGTTAATGCAAATGGAAGCAAACAGGATTATATTAGATGCTATCTGACATGATCCTTCTTAGGGGGAAAACACAGTATTTAGTAAATGTCCTACCGTAAATATATCTAAACATTATTTTTCTGAGTGGATGCAGCAAAATTGCTAAGAAAAATGGCCAGAAACACACCTACAAACTTCACTCGCTGCTGCCCACTTTTAGGCCCGTTTTCACAGGCAAGGCTTAAGAATAGTCGCAGACTAAAATAAGTGTGTGACCCGTCTTAACTGAATATAACTTTCCAAGAAGTATCTTAAGATATATCAGTGTCATTGTTTTGTGTCAGGATGCACACCAGTAATGGATTCTTCTAAGGTATTTTTATAAAAGCGACATAAATATCTTAATCAAACTAAGGCATAGTACTGGCTTAAGCTAAACTGTCTGTGAAACCAGGCCTTAAAGTTTGGTATCTATGCAAAGCTTAGAATTTCTGCTTTCTCCTCTCCACAATGTCATTACATTGGTGAGCATTTAAACAGACCTGTTTCTTCTTAACAACGGCATGCTACATCGCTTCTGATGGACAACTTTAAAAGCGATTTGCTCAATGTTTCAAATATTTTTTTGCACCCTAAGATTACAGAGTTTTTAAATAATTGTACAACGCCAACAACATCACAAATAAGGTAACTAAATCAAACTATTAACTATGTGTCTAATAAGACAACACTCTCACCTGAAATATCTCAAAGCCATATATATCCAACACTCCAATATTGAGCTCCTGATGGTCTTTAACCATGGCTTTATTGATTGCCTACAGAAAACAAGAACATTATGCTCAGTTAATGGCTTATTTCATCATTACCTTTTAGTAACAAAACAATGCAGGTGCAAACGGCTCTTACCTCTACCAAGTAGTCAAAAACCCGAAAGTGCAGAGCTTTAGAGAGAGCGTCACGCGTGAAACACGCCTGTTCCACATTCAGCGTCACATCTATGGACTCTGATTTGCCTCCCCACTTGCCGTCCATCTTACGGCTGGTGAGTTTTTCTTTCAGACGGTCCTGATTGATGCCCAACAGAAAAGCAGGAAACGCTAGAACTGTGACAAAGAAAAGGGCAGAAACACACAAAAAAAAACAGTGTCAAAGTTAGAAGCAAAATTTTGTAACTTGCGAGTCATCTTTCAAATTGTTCAGTGTTGCCAAGAGCAGGGAAAAATCAAAGCTTTGTGCAAATAATTACAAAAAGTTTATACATTTGCATTAGCAAAATAAACAGGCTTATGCAACATGGAAAGGATGTGAGACAAATCAAAAGTTATAAACAAAATGATAAACAAAGATTTTTTGTTCACTTTTAAAGTTTAAATAAAGTTAACAGTTATAGTTAAACCTATGTGAAATCTTGGATCTAGAGCAGAACCCGTTGAGAACCTCTTGCATACACATTAAATAAGGAAAAGTTCACCCCCCAAAAAATCATTTATTTACACTTATATCATTCAAAACCTGCATATTTTACGAAATGATTATGTTTTTAGTCCATATAGAGGAAGTGAATGGGGACCAACATCTTTAAAAATATCTTCTTTTGTTCTTAGCAGAAGAAAAAAGGTTTGGAATTACATGAGTAAATGACAAAAGATTTTGGGGTGAACTACAGTATGTGTAATGGGTACACCATACCTAAAAATACATGACTCATGTGCATTTGTGTATCCACAACAATAGATCTCATCTCAAGTGAGGTACGGGTGAGAAACGAGTCATTAACAACCCTGTTCCTCCCCTCTCTCTACACTGACTCACCCACCTTAAAATGGGGACTCACGTAATTCAGCCCTGAAAGTGATGTAGTGTGTCATACTGCTGAAGTATCGTTCATTATTCACATATAAGGGTGTGGTAAAACGGAGAGCCCTAAGCAGAAACTATAAACAGAACGGGGAGTCTCCAGAGCTCAACTATTCTTACATTACATAATCAAAGACAACTTTTATTCAACGAATCCATAAAATAATCTATTAGCCTTTATGCTTCCCATAAACCCAGTTTACTTGAATCTGCATGCACTTAATATACAAATCATTGAGATCAAACGTGGATTTGCCATGAACAGACATCAGAACGGTTATTCTTCTTATGGTTTTTACATTGCATAGTCGACACCGAACGCGTGAAAGCCGCCGGCGGCAGACAGGAAGTAGGGTTGGGGGCTGGGACAAGGGGCAGAACAGGAAAGACACAGATTAGCTTCGTCTGCTCCCAGCGCAGCATGGCATTACGCCACAGCAAACAGTCTTCTGTCATTCAAGCGCATAAGTCCACCTGGGACCTTTGGGACATTCAGACGGAAGGAAGGATCTAAAGGGGTGGGCCGGGCGAAAGGAAGTTGAGTGTTTTACGGTGCAATTTTAGGCTATGATGTAATACGCAGATACCAAGGAATAAACAGAGCTCTATTTTCATGCGTAATTTGGTGTGGCAAGACAAAACATATGAGCAAACACTGTGAAGCATCTACAGCTGCACACGGTTCAAATGAGGACTTAGAAAATGACTAAACCGGCCACAGCGTAACCACGCAGAGCGGGATGTCAGGGATCAGAGGTGAGGTCACGAGGGTTAGGGTACATACACTCATCATTCTCAACCGCAGCATAATTCCCTGCTTCCCTGAAGGCGATGTTTCCAAGATGAAGAATTCCTGCCACAATCTGCAGGACCAGGGAGCGATCAGACCCTGAGATACCAATAACGTCCATGGCATGCTGGGAACAGTGAGAGAAAGAGAAGGGAGAGAGAAAGAGGTTACCAAGTTAACAACATGTCTTTGAATATGAAAAATAGTTGTCATATTTAAAAGTCTAAACCTTCATAGCTAAATCATAATACAAGGATAACTAATTAGTTTAAAATCATACTAACCAAGGTCTCCTGGAAATCATGCTTGTCGTTAATATCGTCAACCTTGTATGAACCCGATTGGTTGAGGTAAGTGTAGTAATCCAGGTTGGTGATCCCAAGACTGCTTTTCTGATCAGCATGTGCTCCTTCTATCAGCTGTAATGACATCACACAAAACCTCACGTGAACAACACCCTCAGCGGGTTACAATTCTCTCAGCAAAAATAAAAGATTTTAATAACAGTTCACCAAACTTGCGAAAAGAAACGTCCGCATTATGTGCTAGGCCGAGAACAACGTGGCCTGCTTTTCAGAGCCAAATGGCTCCATCTTCCCTCTCCTGGATTTTATCACGGTTATTATTCATTAAGTTTTTCCTCATAACCCGTTGTACACTCTTTGCTACCGGCGGTCACTGTGACGTCTAGCTCTCTGGTCATTCTCACCTGGTAGAAGATGTGGAAGCTCCTCTCTCCTGGGTTCCGCATCACCACTCGTGATTTTTCCAAGAGAAAGTTGGAGATCTTCCCACCATCTGGTTCGCCGCCGGAACTGAACTGAATCTCAAAGTATTTCCCCTGTCAGAGAAGATGAATGTTAAAACGCACACACATGACGCTGCGTGTGCTGACACATAGAGGAAATAAGCGCTTTACACACAAACACACAAAACCAAACCTCTTCAGAATCACTTATATTTCTCTCTCTATTTGTTTGTGTATCACAGCTATCCGTAAACATGCCAAGACTTACGGAAGTAATGACACTAGCAGCCGCTCTGAGACCCCAGATTTTTTCTACAAACCTCCCATATCCTCTGCATGATCCATTTGTGTCAGATTTAATCCAAAACCACACCAGACCCAATCGAATAAAACTTACACGCTTGAACCTGGGACTTAAATCGCAGAACCTGAGATAAATGTGATGTATTGTTTTATGTTATGTTGCTTTAGCTTTTGATGTTTTATGTATAAAAGCAGATTAGAACTAATCAAGCTAATAAAATAGTTTCAGTTATTACAATATTTAATTCCAAAGTGCTATATTTGGGTCAAAAGTTTTAAATCAAATAATAATCATATATATTTATGTTATGAACAACGAGCATTATTCTTCTGAGATTTTTCCCGTGTCCATGGTAGCAGTAAATGGTAAAAGTAAATTTATGTTGGTTCCGAAGCAACAATGGGACACAGATTTATCATAAAAACAAATACATTTGTTATCTAATCTACAAAAGGATGTTCAAAGCTTACAAAACGACTGGAGTTGTTGTTCCTAACAGTCTTAGCGTTCCCAAAGGCCTCCAGCAGTGGGTTGGACTGTAGGATGATGTCTTTGACGTGCTGTTTGGATACAAACAGGAGAGGCAGAAAGTGAGAGCACAGTGACATAAGAGGACAAATACAACACCCAAACTGGTCTGAAAATGAATGTAATCAATAGTTAAAGAGAGTTCACCATAAAAAAGAAAATTCTTCTATAATTTAGTAAAGCTTGTCATTCAAAAACTGTATCACTTTCTTTGTTCTGCATAACACGAAATAAGATATTTCCAAAAATGTTGGTGGTCAAACAACTGGTCTTTATTGACTTCCATTGCATGGACACAACACCAGACATTTCTCAAAATATATGCTTTTGTGGTACACAGAAGAAAGAGTCATTTACAGGTTTAACAACATATGGATCATAAGTTCTAGGTTAAAAGTCCCTTTAACCTTCACAAAGTAAATAATATGGATAGACAGACAGGCTGTTTTAGTGTACCATAAAAAACCTTAAATATCTAAACTTTTGTATTAAGGTTCTTATCACTGACACACAAAGTGTACATTTGCAGCAAAAAATATTTAGAGAAATCCAAAATTTGCTGTTGTAAACAAACTAGCCAAAGCCATCTTTGAATTCGCAACACCTGCAAAAAACATTTGCATATTGGCAGCAGTAAGAGATCACAGTAAAACTTTACCAGGGACCATAAGTATTAAGCATATAGACACCTGACAGACAAATAGATAACCAAAAGGCAGGCATGCAAAACAAAAGAAAAATAGGAAAAAGTAACACATCGCAGATGGATAAGGATGCACCACACAATGGTTGCGGTCATATGATCATGATGCAATGTGACAGCAGAGGGATCAGACAAAGGAGCTTTCTGTCTTACAACAATACACTGCTTTGTTCCAAACATGACATAATTTACCCTAAGAACCACCAAAGACTTATAAGACAGACCCTGGGTCATCACTTAAAAGGGTTAAAATATTTATGGGTGGTCCCCCTCTCTTGTCTCTGTGGGGCCATGTTCACAGGGTAACCCTATAAAGGAACTCGATCTTTTTAACAATAAAATCATTAGATATAAAATAAAAAAGGAATCATTTTGTGATAGACATACTTTGCTAAAGATAAATATATTATATGAGGATTAACGTAATCAGATTTATTCAATCAACAAGTGTCAATCCTCAAATGTCACTCAAATGGTTCTTGAAGGAGCTAAGAGGGAATGAAGGAGAGATCAGAGGAGGATTGTAAGAGCCAGATGGCTGCTGGTGAGTTTTGGGAATGATCATAAGAGATGGGGGGTTAAAGAATGATAAAGACTGAGGTAAAGTGATCCGATTTTGGTTTAATACTATAACTACACCCTCTTAGATCATCAGGAACAGGAAACCACTGTATGATTTTCTATGTGACTATATGGTTTAACAACTGTGCAACTCACCTGAACTCTGGGACCTCCACCTGAAACTTTGGAGATGTAGCCCATGATGTACTTTGCTGCTACCGTTTTACCTGCTCCGCTCTCACCACTGAGAAAACATGAAACAGAATTTTCATAATACTCGTAATAATAATAATGCTATAACAGACACACATAAAGCCTCAAACGCACACACGCATGCACTCACACACATAATACTTTACAATAAGGTTGTATTTGTTAACATTAGTTAATAACATAACATAAATATTTAATTAAAAGAAAAAAAGTTTAATGGTCAAATGGAAATGAAACACTTTGGATTTCATTTCAAAATAACAAAATCAAGTTTCAAGATCCAGTAGTGACACTTATCTGAACAACAAAAAATGTCACAAAATTATACCAAGCGCATTAAAAAGTACAGTCGAAAACCGAACTTTTTATAGGCATATTAAAGATCCCAACTCTTATTTTCCCTAAATAGAGCACACAGCAGTTTAAAAATAAGAAATGGACGGTATTAACAAGCAAAAACAGACCCTTGTGTGCCCCACAGCAAAATACTTAAATCTGCTCAGCCTGTTTTAAGAGGGTCAGAGAGGGTTTAGTGTGTCAGACTGTGTAGATCCTTATGCGCAATTAAAATAATTAAAGTAGAACTGTGCGACTGTGAGGGAAATTCAGTCAATTAGCTAAATATCTCTCTCTCTGTTACTTCTTACTGTGTTGTAGTCTGCATTGTGAAGTTATGTATGTGTGTATTTACAAGCGTTCTGTCTTTGAATACATTTACATTTACATTCAAAGCGACCTACATTGCATTATTTTTTACATTTATACTTAGGTATTTGCGATCCCCTGGGATCGAACCCACAACCTCTTACTGCTGAGCTACAGGGAAGCAGAATACAAAATTAGAACTGTAATAATAATACACCTACTTACACAAATGCTTACAATAATGTAATTTACTGTATACTACAGCGATATATCTTGAGTAGCCAGTGGTTTTCTTGCCAAAAATGTTGCATGTATTTTGTGTGTAAAAGGTCTCAACAGGAGAAATGTTATAGCCTCCCTGAAATCAGATTCATGCCATTCTGTGCCAACCTTACAGCTACAATGTACTCTAAATACATTCAGACAAACTAGCTTACAGGACATTAGCAAAATGCTCTAAAAACGTTCTAAAACTGGCACTCATTAATCCTGTTTGGTAAAACTGTCTCCAATTCTCTGAGTTGCTCTACTAGTCTCCATCCATCTGCCCTATGCCTTTGGCAGGGTCATATGCACAGAGATGTATGTGGTTTGGCAGAAGATGACAGTAAAACTGGTTTATTTTTCTTTATTGCGTCTCTTACCCATGTCAGTAATGCCATTTTGAGAGGGCACAGCTGTGGAGCATTAAAGGTGGCTTGAGAAAGCGATGAGAAGTCCATTACATCACACAGCAGTAACTCTGTATACTGTACCTTCTACTCTTCAAAACGTTCTTCGATGCCAAACAAAAGGTTCTTTGTGGCAAAAAAAGTTCTTCAGATTATGGAAAGATAAGAAAGAGATGGTTCTTTAAAGAAACTTTGACTTAATGGTTCTATGTGGAAACAAATATGGTTCTTCAATGGCATCGCTGTAAAGAACCTTTAAGCGCCTTTATTTTTAAGAGCTTTTTTTAATAGTGTACCTGCTGAGAATGTAAATCATCTACTATCTTGGCACATGCTGAGAAACTCATATTGTAGAGCAAGACCACCCAGTCTGCCATTCTTACAAGATGATGAAGTGTTATTGATGTCAGTATAACATCTATTTACTCATTCTGTGTAATGGTCAGTTAATGGTTTCGTCTGATGGCGAATCGTTCTAGTGCAACAGATTTTGCTCCATCCTTCCTCTAATGTTCATACTGATTTATTGTAACAATAAAGATTAACAAGACTCCACATAACCATAGAAAGACCAAAAAAGGATGTAAATGAAAACTAGACAGTGCCAATATATTTAACATCCAATTTCAAGCTTCCACTTCAGCAAATAGGCTACACACTAAATAAAAATAAATCAAACTACACCAAAAGACAACAATGACATTAATAGACCAACATAAAAGGTAATTGAAAGTGATAAAACTTTTTGATCATGCGAAATAGGTCACTGCCTCTTGAAAAACCTACAGTAACCAAAATACAGCTGACCACACACTGCATGGGCAGCGAATCCACGGAAGGCTTTGTTTACTAATCTGGTTCATCAGTAATCCACTTCCAGTTTCTTTATGGGGTCCAAATGTACTGGAAGCATATTGCTATCCAAACAACAGAATGAGAAAACTGCTGAAGCAGATGCCATTTATAATGCATTAAGCACTCCAGAACTGTCCAGCCACAGGTGCAGGAAAGAGTTCAGACTCAGCAATGAAAATGTACCTCTCTGCAACTTCCTCTAGGCTGTTTTATGGGTAAACACTGTGAAGCACAGCGCTGTAAAATGGCAGGGGGAATTCAGGGACACAGCACATATTTTTTCCATTTAATAAATTATTTTATATCCTGAGATGACTTGAATTAACCAAAATTAGTGAACGTGACACTTTTACAGAAGTGCAATTAATGCAACAATTGTGTTTCCAAATGGGATATTCCCATAATGTTTTTTTCCATAAAGCACACAAATCTTCCATAAACTGGTATTTTAGACAAAAAAAACATATCTTATTAAACGGCCCTAGTCTTATGTTATCTATTAAACCAAACAATGGCATTTTGGAAACATCAACCTACCAATGGCTGCATCTACACATTATAGGGACAGTTCAACCAAAAATGACAATTTTGCCATTATTTACTCAATATTTGTTCTGCTAAACCCCAAGGAAGATATTTGGAAGAATGTCAGTAACCAAACAGATCTCATCCCATATTGACTCCTTTGGTATTTATATTCTCTTCTATAGCAGTCAATGGCGATGGAGAACTGTTTGGTTACTGACATTCTTCCAAATATATTTCGTTGTGTTCAGCAGAACAAAGAAATGTATACAGGTTTGGAACAACCGAAAGGTGAATAAATGATGACAGAATTTTCATTTTTGGGTGAAATGTCCCTTTAAAGCGGGCATAACACACAGGGTTTCTGCCAATCTCATATTAATCTTGAGTACCTATAGAGTAGTATTGCATATGTAACCGGAACGCTCCGCACCGCTCTAAGCGGGCCTCGAACCGGGTCGGTCCGGCATGGGAGTCGGGCGCTCTAGCGAGGAGGCTAAAGACCGCAGTCACTAGCGTCTGTCGCTAGAGAGTCCTTGAGGCAGAGGAGTGAGGTTTACTTACTGCACAGCACTTCACTAGCTTGCCTCCGTTACACATACTTCGTATCTTCGAAGAGTATTTAGTTTGATCACATTTATAAAAGATAGATACAGCTCTACGATTGTTTCCGAAAACAGGAATTGGGATTGCTCCGAAAAAAAACTTTCCGAAACCTGTACAATCGCTGGGGGAGTGTGTTCCAGCACAGAAATACTACGTAATACGCACAACTCGTTTTTTTGACAAGTTGACCATGTAAAGCATGAGAAGACAGCACATTTAACATTGTTAAGAAGTCAGAATGCATGAAAAAACATTGCAGGGCCGCTTTAAGCTTTAAAGAGTATAGTAACACTGAAGAAATGGCAATTCATATTTAACCTATCCAACCCTTCTTAAGAAAATACCAAACTGGCACTTCTGATATCACATGACTTTCCAATCAAATAACACATGTCAAAAAGAGCATCATATGACTAATTTATGTTTCAGCTAGTATCTAAACCCCATCTTCATTCCCTGGGTTACAGTGGATGTGAATCCACCTTTAGAGACTGTCACTCTCCAACAGAATTTACTTCATGAAGAACTTTGATCACATATCACAATATCACTTCCACAATAGTTTAATGTACAGTGGAGGAGTTTCCTCCCATTTACGGTAGCAGGTGGCCTGTGATGACCTTGCATCTCTATTTCCTTTGTAAAAGCAGGAAGGAGAAATTACAAACGCTGTTGTGCTTTGTTTCTTCCAACATCCTGGAGAAAACATACACAGGTCCAAAAATGCCAATTAAGGACCAAGGACACTTAAATCACTTAGTCTACATTAAAGGGGCCATTCTTTTGCTGTTTTGGGTGCTTTGATTATGTCTTTTAGGTGTTTAACAATGAATGTGAATGAATAAAGCTGACCCAGTCTGTCGTGATTGGTTTCCCCCTAAGAGTGTGTGAAGATGTCCCACCCATACCATATCAGCGAGCTTTTCTTAGAATGTGTGTAGCTGAATTCTTATTAACAGTTGTAGGACTGTGATGAAAGTGAAAGTAATAAAGCGTGTAGCTCAATCAAATTTTTACAATCTCTGATAACCAAACACTACTTTAATACAATCGCTGTGTAAAATACAGTATCCAGACTCCGCGGTTCATGAACAATATTAAATATAAGTAAAACTTTTTGGGTTTTTTTATAGATAAAGGTTAGGATTGCTATTTTTCAATGGTTTACAACATACCGAGTGTGCGTTGTTATTATCTTTGACATCTCCCAGAATGTTTGGACCTTGAAGCGGTGGCATGTGGCGTCAGATTTAACAAGTGAACAGTTTCTGAAACTATTAGATTTGTTAAGTCTGTTTTGTTCATTACTAAGTAATCAGTCATTTGACTTCACACCCTCATCAGTATAATCAAAACTGTGACGATCTTTTCTCTCTGACTCTCCTGTCGACTCTCCCTCTGCAATGTATACATTTCTGTCATACCCACTCCAATGACACACCCGTTCCACGTCCACAACAGACTGATTATTATCACAATACAATGTGAGAGATGATATTTCAGATAAATAGAAACTTGATTCTCACCTGATAATGACACACTGGTTCTCACGGTCGATCATCATGTTTCTATACATGTTATCAGCTAGCGCGTAGATATGAGGAGGGTTTTCATACTGAGCCTGACGGATAGAAGAAAGAAGCAGAGATATTAGCTA
This sequence comes from Triplophysa bombifrons, assembly GCA_029783895.1. Lineage (NCBI taxonomy): Eukaryota > Metazoa > Chordata > Actinopteri > Cypriniformes > Nemacheilidae > Triplophysa > Triplophysa bombifrons. The sequence continues at coordinate 21,181,392 of CM056448.1, forward strand.
CTGTGTAGAACCTGAGCCAAAACATTAGACATTTTTGACTGTTTTTGCAGTTACTTCTAATAACTAACTGTGGTTAAGTATATAGACTTGTACATGCTGTTCTGTGGAGATACAGCCAGGTGGCTTCAATGGGTAAGGCAGGTCTGTGCCGCAATTTTATGTCTAAGAATGCAGCAATAAAAAGCATTTGCACCACACCTACAGCCTTTAAAAACACTTTTACTTGACTAAAATCATTACGGGAGCTATAATTATTTACACAAACCTCTAGGTAATAAACATGCACGCTACTACATTAAGAACTTTATAAAGGAGAGTTTTGACACAGGTCGTTGAGTTTAAAGACTTTTCTACAGGAAAACTTTGGCACAAAAGACATGTTTGAGGAACCATAAATGAGATTTTCAAAGGCTTAATAATTCACAACATAACAGTGTCTTGGCCACCACAGTAAATACATCATTCTTGACCCAACTGTGTGCAAGAAACCCATCTTAAAATACTTACTGCGCCTTGGTACATCTCGATTTCTTTTTCTCCAAAGTATGGCATTTGTTTGAAAGGGTTTATTGAGATGAGCACAGGACCAATATATGTCTGCAAATGAAAGTCAAGGTCCACAATATATCACTCGAAGTGTTATAAACAATTTCTAGACAAGGTATGTCATTTTATGTCTCTCTCTTTGAAAATGATTAGAGTTTTAGTTTTTGACAATATAGGAAAACTTCACGGACCGTTTAACATATTGTGGTTACCAATTCTCATAAAAACTTGACTTATTTTTCATAATTTTGCCCAGCCAAAGTCTTAGTAATGGGCTTGTGACATCAGTGAAGTTATATGTGGTAACAGATGAGATTTTGGTTATTGGGTCAGAGCAGCATTAATTCCCTCTTGCTCTGAATTCAATGAGAAGACAAGAGCCGTGCAGTGTGAGTGATCGGAGCGTTTCTGGCTGCCTGGCCGTAGTTGCTCTTTTGCAAATAAAGGAAGTATTGAGCTTGGCTCGCTGTGACCTCACTTCCATATGCTGCTGACTGGAACACTTTGGTGTTGTTGCTATTTTCTGACCACAATCACGAGCTGATTCAGGGATCGAGTCCAAACTGACCAGAGTCTGCCAAGACTCCATAATCCTAATAAGGGCAAGAAAGAGAAATATATGGCTAGTGAGGTTTTTCGTCTTAAGAAAAGCTAGAGTTTTTTTCCAAGGGGGTCTTTGTTAGCGGGAGTAACATGCGTAGAATCAGACATGAACCCTGCCAAGTTCTTTGGGTTCATGTAGAACAGAGGTAAACCAGCATTCATTGGCTGACTTTAACAATCTGTTCTCGTCAAGCTCTCTGAATAGCACTGTTGGACATACGTAAGGCTTTGATTAAAAACAGTTGCTGCTACTGTGAGAAAAAGGACATAGATCGTGGATCTATAGAATTAAGCACAACTTTCATGTTGAACGTGAGAGGTTGGTTAGGATTGATCAGATTACCCTCAATGAAAGTCCGATTTTTACTGAAGTGAATGAGGTACATGAAAAGTTCTATAGTGGGCTACAAGAAAACATCCATCTGCAAAATCTATATATACTAAAATATACAGCTTTCCTGAAGCTCAGTGGTAAGAGCATTGCGTTAACAACGCAAGGTTGTGGGTTCGATCCCAGGGGATTGCAAATACCTGTAAATACATGTAAAATGTATAGGATAAAGCAATGTAAGTCGCTTTGGATAAATACGTCTGCCAAATGCCTAAATTTAAATGTAAATGTATAGAATGCCTCCGTAACATAACCTTTGACTTTTTACTAATCCCAAGACAGAAACAAGAGGTGATGACCAAAATTAAGCCCAGGGAAGAAATAAATAATATTATCTGAATAAATTACAGATAATTTTATAGGAGTTTATAGGAATGCAATAACAGATGTGAAAAGGATACAAAAATAAAGTCATCCATGTATCTTTTCTTGAGGTTTTCCACAATGGCGTCCTCATTGATCTTGGTTAGCAGCACCATGTCATCCACGCCGCTCTGCTTGACATTGTGGCTTTGCCAGTGGTACCGGTAATGTCCTCGGCTCCCCTGTGAAAGCAAACACAAACAAAACACTCTCATTAGACAGTATACACACCACGCACGTAACTGTCAGAAACTTCATTAGCATATATTTGAATGTCCAAAGACTAAATCAGACACCAGAATGAACAACATTGAAGACATTACGAACCTACTTTAAGTTCAACAGAATGTAAAAATATATAAAATAAACTAATGTAACATGCAGAGACCATCACAGGTTAAAAGTGTACACACACTGAAAACACCTGGAAGAAACTGTAATATCCTGGAAAAATACAGTAAAACAACAATGTAAAGTAAAATTACATGTTTTTCATGTTATTTTACACCAAATTTCTAATTTGTTTCTGTAAACACTCATTTTTAAAATACATGAAAATTATACCCTTTTAAATAAAGCTGCAAAATTACAGTTTTTATCAGTGCACTGTCTGACAATTGAAAGAAAGAGTGATGTCAGAAAGGGCTGGGAGATGGTTGGGAAACCTGTTTAAATACTTGTGGTGGTAAATCCTGTTCGAGGTTTTTAGGAAACCTCTTTGTAAACAATCAATATGTTGCAATTCTGTTTAATGCCACTTACGACACAATTTCATTCAAATGAATCTCATTCGGTCACAAACGCGATGAACACAGCACATTGCTGACGCAGTTATTGCGAGCAAACCATCCTCTCAGCAGAATGACCACGTCGAATTCAGACCCTGCAGCTTGTTCTTTCACCACAGCAGATGTTGATTTTGTTTTTCCACAGCAATGAAAAGTGCATGAGCAGGAGTCTTCCTATACACCCCAGCACTAAAACACATCTTTTGATCGAAACCCCATGTCCCCTCCATCTCTCCTTTTACCTCCCTTCCCATTTCAGTCTCCATTTGCTTCCGCTCTGGTAATGTTTTTGCAGTGGGTGTGTCACCGGAGAGCTTGGTTCAGTCATCATGGGGTGTGAGTCAACGACTTCTGGCTACCGTTATGAGGTCACAACGCCCCGCAAGGAACTGGCCCCTTACTCGGAAAGACACAAAGCCACGAGTGCATTCGAGAGGACATCAAAGGACAATCATACAAAAAGTATGACTCAAGTATGGAGGTTAGATGGAGAAAGAGTGCCAGACAGACGCAGACTGTGTGAGTGCGCTGCTTGGAGAGCACATGATTCAGCTGCGCTGCTGTTTTAAACATTTTCCTCTGTAATGTTGTATCATTAGGGTCTGATTTGAAAGCCAGTGTTGTCTATTCTTTTCCAACAGCGATTTTCCAAAATAAAGGAATGCCGTGACAATGTTAGGGATATGAGGTAAACTGGAAAGACCTTTAAAGTCCTCGATATTCTACATTCCACAGTCTGAAATACTGACAATCAAAAGGTGCTAGAAATGGAAAAGCTGACCAAAGCTGACTGAGTCTTTTTCTACCTTAGAGGATTAATGAACTTGCTGTCGTTTACCAGCACTTCAGGTAAATTACAAGAAAAAAACACAAATAACTCCGTTACAACGATAGTAAAGAACTTCACCTGAAGATTATTAATGTTACGCATGAAGCTTACTTCCGGTCTGTGTTTGATTATATTATAACAATTTATTTTATATTTAATTTACATTAATCTTAATTTATATTAATATTATACTGTATATTATTTGTATTAAATTTATTTCAAACTACTCAACAGTTATAGATTCTCTAGTGGAAGTTACGTTTGGGCCAAATAACGTTTGTTTATGTTGTTGCCACTAAAAGTCTACAAAACAAACAATGACATAAAGGGATATTTCAGAGGCAAAACAAAATTTCCCCATGTTTAATCACCATCAAGGCATCCTGACTGAATACGACTTTCTTCTTGAAGAATAATGCAGTCGGAGTTATAAAACCACGGATCATTTTTCTTCCAAGCGATAGAAGGTGAATGAATGGGGCAATTTTTTGAAGCTCCAAAAAGTGCATCCATCGATCAAAGAACTGCACGACACGGCTCCATGGTCTTAACAAAGGTCATATACAGTCAGGATGCCTCAAGGGTGAGTAAAAAAATGGGGAAATTTAGTTTTGCCTCTGAAATATCCCTTTAAAAGGGATAGTGTACACAAAATTTAAATTCTGTCATGAATTGAAATAAATGTATTAATAGTCGACAGTCAATTAAATGGCTCAAAAAAACACATTCTCCAACCCACGGAAAAGGTATATTAAAACATTTTTAAACTACTGACAACAGAGCACAGCACCGTGATTTTTTTTTCTCTTCTTTCTGGAAAATTTAAGGAGAAACCCTACAATCTAAAACTTGAGGACCACACAAAGTCAACCAATAAAAGAATCATGGCAGCATGGCAGCGTCTTTACTTTTAAAGAGCTATAGCTGCTCCAACTAGGCTTATTTAGGGATAAAAATGTACTGTTTTTTTAAAGCAACACCGGAAACAAGAGAGGCTAAAGCTTTTGCTGTGGCTCACCCAGAAACAGCAGGCATCATTTAAAGCATGACAAAAAATGATACCCATCTGCACCACGCAAGGTTACATCCCAAACCTCCCTGGGAAGGCACAAATCAGCATTTAAAATGCTAAATAAAATATCTAAACCTGGAGTACATGACTACAGCACAAAAGATGACAGCTCAGAAAAAGGCATGAAAGCAGCTGAATGTCGGACATTATTTGGCACAGGTACACATAATGTACAAGGTTCTACTATGTTTATCATATGACAAGACCTTGCAGTCTATCACACTGTATCATTGGAGATGATTTTTTATTAAGTTATTATCTTATCTCTTTCTGAGTCAGACAATGATCTCTAATGCCTGGTGCGAAGTAGGCAGATAGGTCTAGGCAGATAAATATTATTGCTTAGTAAGGTGAATGGCAGATATGGAGAGTTAATACATAATATACATAACATAAAGAAATAGTGTAGATCTGAAGATATATAGTATAATATATATGATAAATGATAGAGGGACAGATAAACATCTGCTCTCCATTTCAATTCAATTTATATAGCGCTTTTCAACATGTGCATGGTTCCAAAGCAGCTTTACAGGAGCAAATCAGAAAAACACAGAAAGGTAAACACAGTACAGTGCATGGTGTTAATAGAACAAGCAAGATCATTCTAATAAATAATATCTAATAAATAAATAGATAGATGCAGTCTCCCAGTGAGCAAGCCAACACCGCCCTGTTGTGGCGAGGAACCCAAACTCCAATGATTGATTAATGGGGAAAAAGCCTTGGGAGAAACCAGGCTCAGCAGGGAGGGCCAGATGTCCTCTGACGTGTCATAGCTGCATTCAGTGACCCAGATGAAAAGCCACCGAGCAAACATCCACGAAGAAGAGGGAGAGCAGGCCCGACCATTCCCCACAAACACCCACCCAGGAACCTCCAATCAGGGCCACTGAATGCAGCTATAACTTCAAACTGCTGTCATAGGATTTAAGTTTTGCATTAAATACCAAGTATTGTAACTTTAGCATTAATGTGACAAGTAGTCCGTCTTTGCTCTTGGTTGGGATAGAATTTTCTGAACTGGGATGGTCAGATGGTCTCCTTTCTTTTGGTTAGTGATGGAATTGCCTGAGATGGAGCTGGGATGGTCGGTCAGTCCGCAGGCTCTCGCATTAGGATGGCACGGGATTTTCAACTGTAGCTGGCGTAATCTCTAGTTGCTCATAGGCATTTGACGTTCATCTGGGCCTGGTGGAATCTCTCCCTACCTCGGGATGGGCATGGGATGGGCATCCCGAGGCAGGGCCACAAAGATAATAATGAGCGTAGCTGCTGTTCATCTACTATGCATTAAGTGAAAGCTTGGCTGAGAAGATGTGGCTTTAATCCAGATTTAAATTGGGAGAGTGTGTCTGACCCTCGAATAGTATCAGGAAGGCTATTCCAGAGTTTAGGTGCAACGTATGAGAAAGCTCGAGCCCTTTTGGTGGATTTAGTTATTCTAGGTGTTATCAAAAGTCTAGAGTTTTGAGATCTTAGAGAGCGTGATGGGTTGTAATGTGATAGAAGCTCTGTTATGTAGGTATGGGCTAGACCATTTAAGGCTTTATAAGTAATTAAAAGAACTTTAAAATCAATACGATACTTAATAGGCAGCCAGTGAAGATGAATGGAAGGTGAAACCTGCTTATGTGTGACAAAAACTGCCTCTGCAAAAAAGAACTCAACTCACGACATTTAAAAATGTTTCATTCATGAAAAAGAGTGAAGAAAATCCATTGTACTCTCTCAAAATACTGTTACAGCTACTCTAATCCTACATCAGTTGAGAAATCTCAGCAGCACTGTCTAAGATCCGAAGCACCATGGCAGTCCCTTTCCTCATGCAAATACCATTGCCTTATATGGCGAGCGTGTAGCGGAGCTGTGCGCCAGTGCAGGCTGAGGCGCAGGAAATGACTGGGTTTGATTCAATAAGGCGGCAATTTTTCTAGCTGCTTCTACTATTCCCTCCTAACCCATATGGATTTCTCACGCGGGCCGATCTGATGTAAGATCTCTTCTCTGGATTAAGTACAGAAACAAATTATGAACGAGAAGCACATTCCTTGGGTTCTCTATTAAATACATTGAGCATAGAATGCGATCAGTTTCATAATCTGTATTCCCTAATATTCTGATGAATTGGATTGGATTGAATTTATTAGACAAAGTAGTGAAATACACTCAATTGTCAAAGATAAAAACAGAAAAGTTAAATATACGTATTTCCATTGTAGTCCTTGATGTAATTCACAACTTCACTACTAACTTTGGTGATAGGTTACCTTGGCAAATACAAATTCTCCCAACATCCCAATACACATACATCTATACATCATTCTAATAACAAACTTTTGACATAGTTTTAACATTCACATGAAATGCATTCCACTCTTTAGCACCTAAGTATTCAAAAGACCTTCGACCATACATATTTTTAAACGACACAATGTAATATCCATCAGGCTCTACCTAATATTATAAGTATGTTTCTCATTTACCCTGGAGAAATACAGGATACAGAAATACATTTTTAGCAATAAGGGAAAACTGAAAAACCAGCCCTAATATTTTATTTTCCGGGTCAAAATGAATTGGAAATGTAAATGATATCGTCAGTACACACTTCACAAAGCTGCGCATCTTCTGAAGCCATTCATGTTTTATATTCATGGTGGTCTAATCTCAATGTTGACAATCCAAAGTGAAGTTTCAATTTAAGTAAAATGAGATTAAACATACGTATGTGTTAACGTTACAAATGTAAAAATGTATAAGTCACATTGCAGATTCTTCTCTATTTGCTTGAATCTTTTATTACTGGCATTACATTATCAAACCACAATTAATCCCAGTGATGAGTCTGATGACGTACTGAGAAAAAGACCTCTTGGGACTTCTATCAGGTTACGAAGAAGGGAGAGAACCAGAGGAGACCCAGAGGAGCTGAGAACTGTGGGTAAGAAGGGAGATGGAGGCAGGGCTGCCTACAGTGTCTCCAGAGACACCAAACACAGAGGGTTTGTGTAAGCTGAGATAGGAGTGGCCTTAAAATTCTGGGTACTGCTGGGAAACTCTGTGCCAAAGTTTCCTAGTTAAGCCCAGCCGTATTCTGCTTGCTTTTAAAGGCAGTGGAAAAGAATGTAGTTTTCAATTGGGGAAGTCTGGAAGACAATAATTTTCCCAGAAGTACACGTTAGACTGGGATTCTAAAAACAGGGCTGAATTTTTTATAGTGCAGCTGAAGAGAGAAGGTGATGGTGCATCATCATTCACATGACAGGATGCGTTCTCCTGACATTTGAGTGCTTATAATACCTCAAAATATTTCCAAGAATAAAACTCCCCAAAATAATGGAATAAATAATTAATTCCAAAAAAAGCACATCATAGTCTCGAACAGAACTGTTTAGTTTCCCATATTATTCAAAATATCTCCTTTGTTTTTCAATAGAGCATATACATTTATACAGTTTTGGGACAACGTGAGGGTGAGTCAATGAAGACAGAATTTTCTTTTTTGGGTAATCTATCACTTTGAGTGGACACGTTATGAGTTTCAGTTTTCTTGAAGGCGTGAGCTCTCGGTATATCTGGGTGGTCTTCGAATATAGGTTTTAATACTGCTAGAACAGAATACATATCCTTTATTGGTTTGTTTTTTCCAAAATAAATGAATAAATCTATTAGATTTATAGTTTAGGCAATGAAAATAAAAGTCACACAAATTTCACATGTTTTTCATATACGATCACATGTGTAGTGTACAACATGTGTTTTGTTCACACTTTTGTGTGAATCCTATGTAAATTCCCAGGTGAAACCCATGGGATCACATGTAAAAACCCATGTGATCAAAAGTGGAGACATATCACCACACTTTGCACATGTGATCCCAATGGTTTGCACATGGAAATTTACATGGGAGACACACATTACAAATGTTCACATGTGTTTTTTGCATGTGTCTGCACATGTGAAGTTCATGTGTCTTTTCTGTAAGGGTAACTTTAAGCCTGTCTATTTGATGGCAATTGAGAAGAAAAGCACAACAAAACATATCACAAATATTTCAAAAGTTGTTCATGCTATGATGCTGGACTTTATATAATGCTGGATAGAAGATTTCTTTAAAAGATAGATGAGAACTGGGCTTCCCAGAAGTGGAAAAAATATGCACACTATACACGCCAATGAATAAATAAAAGCCAAAGACTATGCTCATGGGGCAGATTTATGGTTATATAGTGTGCTTTATGCCTTATAAAACTGATCAACTGTAAGGATATATTATACACACACCGTTTCTAAACAAAGGCAAGTGGATAATAAACATTTTAACCATCTACTTGTGGCTTCTTGTGTGCGTACAAACAAACATCAACAAAGAATGTGGTTAACTGCAAGGGAGGTTCTTCTCACAGAGAGGTCTTATAAGGAAATTACATTGATACAACACACACCTGTTGTGATCGTTACACAAAGCACCTAGCAAAGAAATCAATATTTGCTTCTAAAGGTGTACTCTACGTGATGTACTGATCCACAAGAGCTCCAGTGCATAAATTACCACAGCCTCATAAAACTGTCCCGTCTAAAGACATTTTTCACAGAGATACAGAAAAACTCAGGGCCTACGTTACCAGCCCACATGAGAAGCCTGTAATGAGTTCATTAATCAAATTCCGACATTCAATTCAACACATTTAACAGCGGAGCTCAAGTCCCCTCAAGCTATTTTGCTGGTGTCTATTTTGGGCTGATCTTTATGAACTGAGAACCTCCCAGACTGAGAAACACCCTTTAGCACACCTTCATAACAATGAAAAGAATGCATCTGAATGCATTTCTTGAGTATGTAAACACACTTGGTGTTCAAATATGTTAGAATAGGAACAGAAAGGCGAGTTAGACAGGTCTGTGACATGGGCAAATCTCAGGGTTTGTGTAGCTGACGTTGAGTCTGTTCTTTAACATTTCGCTAACTACCTCTGCTTAGTAAGCAGCACTAATATGATTTGATAAACATTTTCTGACGTGTTTATATATTGTCTGCTATTTTATCATGTGTTTTCTGTTTAACTGCCTACAGAGACAACCTCATCATTAATTTAATTAAATCTTTGATAACCCCACCCCAAAACGATACATATAACAACAAAATAATCTGTCATTGTCACTTTCTCATGTCAGTCAGATGGCACTACTAGTTTAAATGTGCATTTCTTGGCCAATTAAAGGGAATAATTCACCCCAAAATTATTAATCTTTCATTGTTACTCCCTCATTATTATTATTAATGACCCTCGTGTCATTCCAAACCTGTATGACTTTCTTCTACTGAACACAAAAGAAGACATTTTGAAGAATGTTGGTAACCAAACAACACTGGTCCACCATTGACGTCCATTGTTTAGACACAAAACCAATGAGAAATATCTTCTTTTGAAGAAAGAGTCATATACAGGTTTTGAATGACATGAGGTTGAATAAACGATGAATTCTTTTTATTTTTGGTTCCTTTAGGATCATTAAAAGCATCAGACCTTCAGTCGCAAGTTATAGAGAGGCAAAACTAAGATCATTATTAACAGGAGGAATATAATAGTAGCCTAGGCAGAGATGATTTGGGTTTGAGTATGTGAGTATGAGCTACGTGTGATGGCAGAAGTGGAGAAAAGCAAACATAACCAGAACAGGAATGTTGAGGGTCAGGAGCTTTAACTCACAGCTAGCGGGAAATAGGAGCTGGCCAATGACGAGAAGAAAGCCTTCAGTTTCCAACCGAGTTAACAGTTCTGATCAGACCGAGTCTCAGATTTAATTCTGCTGACTAGCAAACAATTCTCAATATTATCTGACTTAGACCATTTAAAATAAAATACTGGTCGGAAATTAGATCAAAATAAGAAAACACCAGAAAACTAAGAACTCATTTATGTTCAGAAACATATGTGCTATTTTACAAAATGTTTCACAGGAAAAATCATCTTTGGTGTGTACACACACATATTCTAACATCCATTAGATGTTGTCGGTTATGCCTGGTCAAAAAAAGACCACTTCACCACACATGTATTTAAATAAATGTCTCACTGCTCTGAAACGTCAACCCAACTAAACCTTTATTTTGCACGAAATCAACTTACAGGTTGCCTAAACGACAAACATTACATTGTCTCTGTCCTACTGAAACCTTATATGTCCAAATTCGGGACATATATGTACAGAGGACGGTTCGGACTGCTGAGAAGATCACTGGTATTCCCCTTCCCACTGTCCAAGAACTGTATACATCCAGTGTGAGAAAAAGGGCTCAGAAAATCGTCCTGGACATCACACATCCAATCCAAGCCAAACATGTCTTCACAATGATACTGTCTGGGCTGCGCTACACAGCACTGATCACTAAAACAACCAGACACAAAAACAGCTTCTTCCCTCAAGCCATCTACCTCTTGAACAGTTAAATGTTTTTTACCCACCTTGCAATTAAAAATCTGTGCATTTTATGCAATAATAATTAAGTGCAATATTAATTATATCCTCCAGATAATACACTTTTTATTTTTTATACAACTTTTTCTGTAAATAATATTTCATTTCGCTGTATATAGCACATACCTTGTATTACAATAGTCTATGCTATCTTTTCACTTTACATACACACACATAGCTTTGCTCTCTATATCTTTATCTTATGTTTATTGTATTGTATTTCTTAATTTTCTATACCAAAAGGCCTTATTTAAATCATTTGTGTACTGTATTCAATTGTGTTGTGGTCTCTGTGTACTGTTGTTGCTGTTTCTGGATGCTCCTGTCACCAAAACAAATTGCTTGTACGTGCAAACATACTTGGCAATAATGCTCTTTCTGATTCTGAATCTGAAACTGATACGACACTGAACTTTTAAAATGATTGAATACTGTGATGTCAACGTTGACAAGAACTAAATTTTAACTAAAGAATAAAATTGAGACACAAGGATTCAGGACAGCAGTGATATATTTGTTATACTACTCAGCAAGGACGTGTTTATTTGAATTAATTCAGGTATAAAGACATACATTAAAGCATATGAAAAATCTATTGTTAGTTTAAAATATGTATAAAATGTAGGATATCATTGTGAACTTCACTATTGCAACAATTGACAAACAATTTGTATACAATACACATTAAAGAAATTTATGACTTATTTTGTCTATCCAAAGAGTCATTGGATACACAACCAGCACATCATGATGTGATCCACATGTGCTGCCCCACTTACTGATAAGTTAACATATTGTAATGCTTGCTTTAGAAAATGGCTACTGGCCAATGTTCTGTTGTGAAGGTCACATGAAATGAGGTAAGAGCTTTTGATGTGAATGGTCACCCAAACACACATCTCCAGCTGCATGCAGCACTTTCACAGGTTTATCAAAAGCACAAATATTTACATTCTCCCAGCATGTGGATCATGCACCTCTACCTCAATCACACACAGCCGCTCACCAGACTTTGCTCAGTTCTCTCGATTCATTTTGAAAATGAATGAGGAGTGTTCAAAGGCGCAGCATGGCACTCTTGAAAAAAGAACAGAAAACATTTTTTACATTCTCTTTGTTTCAAAGTATCAAAACATTCAATTGTTTGAACTGTCCTGGTCGTGTTTGCCAGACAACAATGAAATACTGACCATTTACCCAAGCTTATTTTTTTACTTGCTTTAATAGATCTTTATAGGTTAAAAAATCCCAGCCGTGAAAAATGAGCATAACCAAAACAAAATATTCAACTGACAAACCATATCAGCAACAGATTTTTCTGGCCATGATTTAAAAGAGTTTTGTAATCGCATTTCCTTTAGGAAATGATACAGGATGAATACTGTTGCCCTCATGCACTGCAAATACATTGAGAGGACCAAGATCATTACAGGGAAGGTTGGGGGGGTTTGGAATCTCCAGAGCAAGGGCACAAAGACCACAATAAGGAGCAATAAATGTCACCATGACTAAATGTCAGTAGGTGAATAAGTTACACATGACATAAGCAGTAAGGTGCAGAAAAAAACTTTGCTTAGGTTAAGGTTAGTCATACCACAGCCATCTGTTCTGCTCTGCAAACAACTGGGGCCTGAATCTTGACACACTGATAACTTGGGCACACTGCAGGAGAACATGTGTTTTCCATGAAATCAGAGCAGCTATGCACTACATCAGTAATAATAGATTGTGTCGGTGAGCTCAGAAGTTTCGATGACTTGAATTCCACCTGAATTTCAGAAAACAGTTCCCCGTCAAAAACATGAATAAGATATAGACTGGTGTCACTGCACACATTTACAGGCTGGTAGACAGGTTTAAGGGATCAAGGGACAGTTTTTGTAGAAATATGCTTTCCTACCCTGTTGAAAAAATCTGCATATGCTGGCTACGTATGTTTTGAAGCAAGGTAGCTGGTTTAACCTGGTTTGAGCTGGATTAAGCTGGTCACATGCTGCTCCTTAACTGGTCATGAGCTGGTTTAGGCTCCTAGCTCAGGACCAGATCATGACCAACTTAAACCACCTCAATCCAACTACCATGCTTCAAAACATATCTAACCAGTCCAGCATATGGTGTAACAGGGTGCTCAAATAAGAGTGATGACAGGCTGCTGAAATGTGTGAATATCTATGCAATTTTCTGGAACAGTCAGTCAACAGACTGACAACAAACATCAAACATCAAAAAAGGCTATGATATATATTATCTTTTTTTACAGAGCACTGTTGTTATCTTGGCTGTGATCTATTTGGTTTCGTTCACCTCTCACGCTTGTGGGAAAATCTGACTACTAGTCATTCTTTAGCTCTAAGTGGAGCTTGGAGTGTAAACATAGTTTAGTGTGCCACGGTCTGTCCCAGACACTAAACAGCAAAAACAGACCAACTCACTGTTCTCTGGCTTTTTCCTCCTGTTTTTTTTCACCCATTTCAACACAAATTAAGAGAAAAACACATATATAACTACAATATCAAACTCATCTACTAAGTATCCATAATATATGGATTTTATTGCTGTTGGCAAATACACACAGCCTAGTCAGCCTTGATGACCTCTAAAGACAATATACCGGAAAATCTTGCAAAACCTGTTAACAAAAATCTAAAGATGTACAAAATAAGAATATTCAAAAATTTGAAAGAACAGTTTTTGTTCTTGATTACTTATTTTCTTTAATCCTAAACATGTTTTTTTGGATAAGCACTTATTCTAATTCTACAATATTCAACATAGATTCCAAGTATTCAGTTAGTGCAATTCAAACAAATTAGGACCTGTCCTGTATGCAAACATCAACTTCTTGACTTTCACATTTACATTTATTTGGCCAATACTTTGACATTCAAAGTGACTTAAATGTCCATCATTATTTAAGGAATACAGCCGTTTTTCCAATGCGCATGAGCAGGAAAAACCAATTCGCCTACATTGCCATTGTGTGTTCATCCCTTACAACAACGTAGAAACTACACATGCAAATGCAGATGAGAGAAACAGGAGAGGCAAGGTGAGAGGAGCTCATGTGAGCTAAAGCAGCGTGACAATGATCTAATTTCACAGCTGAAAACAAAATCTCCTCAAGACTAAGAATTTTTAAGTGATCTCCAGACACTGAACTTCTTTTGAAGAAAAAAATGGTCAGAGATATTATCAAAATATTGAATCAGTTTGTGACCATATCTCTACTTCACTATCTTGTTCTCTCTAAACTACTTGTAAAAATTAATACATAAATGTATCATCTATTAATTTAAAAGAATTGTTGAGGTAAATAACCAGTCACAAGGGTCAAAAGAGATTTCAGGGACTATTTTTCTATTATATTTATAATAAAAGAAAGTGTATTTTTTTCTAATTTATTTAGAAATAAAAAAAAATCCTCTGCTACTGTGACTGAACATCTGGATTGAAAGTTTTTAATAAACACAGCTCAGAGTAGTTCAAAACCAACAATAAAACACCATCAAAGAGCCAGCATCAAAGAAGCCAGCTGACACTGAGGAAAATGCACTGCCATACAAGGAAAAATAGATTTTATTGCACAAAAATAAAGCCCTCCCCCACACAAAAAACAAATGGACCAGCAAGGATTACAGAATTAATCTTGACGTCAGCAATCCTTGTAGTAGACATTAGTCTTGTTTTAGGTGAGGGCTGCTGACTCTTTCAGAAAGAGTCCTGTGGTCGGGGACATAGATGCTTTGAATCGTGGGATGTTACTCAGCATATACCGCCCCTCTGTAAGTCTTAATGCAAAACATATGTTGCCATACTGACCTACAATTCAGCATCTGGCAGAGAAAGAAAAAGGAAAAGGAGAGAATGTGTGGAGGAAGAAAAAGAGAGGGTGAACAAAACTACTCGAATGAACAAGTGAGCAGGTTTACCTGTAAAAACAATTTTGATAGATGTATACCAAACCCCCACAAATCTGAAGAACAATTTATATAGAGCGTTTTTAGTATAATGGTAACACACACATTCTACCACACCATAGAGGGACAAAACAGTGTTCATTTAAACACATTGTATGGCCTTAAGTATGCGAGCAGCCCTTTCTAATTATCAGGTTTGGCGACTCCTGTAATTCCACTAAAACAAACCAAACCTAGACGCTATTCTTGGAAAACGACCTGCAATGTTTCATAATATCAATGTCCCAGTGCACAATGCAAATTATATGTGCACTTTATTTTTATAAAAACATTACCTCCTTCGGCAAAGAAGTGAAAATGTGACGCCGTCTTAGTTCTGTGTCAGCCACCGTAGTGCTACAAAAGGGAGGGGTCAGCGGTGGACTGAGCCGTTGGTTACAATTTGAAAACTCATATCAAGATGCACTAAATTTCACAAACTGGACCTTTAATGTACAACCAGCTTTGCTGCATAAATAATGTACCCTTCCGGGAAGTTTTCCACATGTTGAAACATGGATTTAGGGTCTCAAGAGCATCAGTGAAACCAGGCATTAATGTTGGGTAATGGGCTGTTGACATAGTCTGTTTTAACTCATCCTAAAGGTGTTCAGTGAGGTTCAGATAAGGAATTTGTGCAGGCCGGTCCAGCTCTTTGACACCACACTTTGACACTAAACATTTTTTAATGCATACCCCACACAGTGTACAGGGGGCATTGTCATGCTGGAACACAAAAAATGGCATCAACTTACTTTTGACAAACAGTAAAGGACCCTCTAGAATGTCCTTGTATGGCACTAAATTGACAGTCGACCTCACAGAAACGATAGGACTAGACACATGAGTTATTAAGAGTGTCCACTGTCCACAACCGTTGGCCATTTAGACTATCACGGCCAACGTAAACTGAAATTCCCTCAGAAATGTAAAGCGTTATAAATCATGTTTCTGTTAGTGTTAAAAGTAACTGAAGATTAGGAAATTATCTAAAACCTTCATTTCTCCTGCACAGCTGGTAGCCTTCAGCAAATCCAGCACCACTGTGTATAGAAGATAATAACTGCTAATTTGAATATAGGAAAACTATTTCATTCTAGAGAAAGCTCTACAGGTGCTTTTAGGACAAACTCCTGGATCTATAGCATGACCTCATACCTCATATTCCCTTAGTAGAAATGGGTGGAGGCTTTACAGGCATATTATGAATATAACAAAACGCACAGCTAGTCTCACTGTTACTGCTCTCATTAAAATACACAGTCCATCTTCAATTGTTTCAATTTAAAGTACAGAAAATTTAATAAAAGCTTCACCACCGCATACAATAAAAGTGATATTGTTAAAGCCGTAAGTCGACTTGTTTTTGTAGTAAATAAATGTCAATGTTTTTAAGCAGCTAATTAAATGAGACACATTCAATAACAATACTGCATTTACGTATTAAATGCCACGTCTTTCTAAAATGCATTAGCTCATACAGACATTTCTATATGAGCAAAGCCAAAGTGAAAACAAGTTCTACCGGCTGCATAGCTTGCATAAATTGTGTCTGCGTGTGCTGATGATGAGACGGCTGAACTGGATTTACTCGTTTTACCCCTGATCTGTACCTTGTTGTATCAGTTGACAGCATACAAAAGGATACAGAGGGGCTATGAAAGAATATTGATATGAGATCCAACGATTACTCAAAACCTTCAACACTCAAGTGTAACAGATGCCTAATTTTGCTTTAGGAGAAAACAGCATAGCGTTTGTCCATAGCAGGAGGAAATGTTCCCAGTGTCAACACACAAACACAAGCACACTGCACACTTATTCAAAGCAGAATAAAGCTTATCCTCACGGCGGCTATAAATAAGGAAGTGACTTTCACATGCAAGGACACCTGTATTGCTTTATGTCCTGCAACTATGAAGACTAATGTGGTCCTTTTTATTTTTTCCAATGTTATGTAAGAATAGATTGACAAGAAGCGATCTACTAGAATAGTGCAGGTATATTATATATATAGGTTTCTGTCTAAGGCATGTTATATGTCATTATAAGACAAACTGGGTTGTATTAGGGACAAACAACCTGTACAGTAGGGCTGGGAGGGAGAGGCTGTTTCACTCTAATTGAACAAGAGATGAAGGGCAAACAATAGCTATGTATGACACCCAGGGTGTTCCTCCTGTACAGCAGTCTCTACATTAATGGGAGTCAATGTTCACAATAACAATGTGGCCATAGAGTAACTGAGAAAACCTACATTTGAACATGTATAAGCAATTACAACAGATGATTCCTATAACAGAAAATGTTTATAAAGCTTGTTTTTGCCTTGGCCACAGTTGAGATTATTACAACCTAAAACGTTTTACCTGCACTTGAAATGTAGTGTAATTGAGCCTGCTTTATCATCATATCTGTTAACTTTACATCCATATGGTTAAAATGATATAAACTATCTAGTATTTGATAAACTTTTAGTTTTTAAGGATGCACGTTTAATTGACTGTAGTATAGTATCAAGTTCAAAACAAACGTAACAAGCATCGCTGTTATTAGATACTGATGCTGGAAACCTTTTCCAAGACAGAAGCAGCATCACTGGTGTTTTTCCACTGTACGAGACACGCGACACGGCGGCTGTGATCGTTACAAACACTTTCACTCACCATTTCTATTTGTTTATCAGTCCGCAACTGGTCCTCTGCTATAATCCGTTTGGCGACTGCTTTTTAAATAAATAAAGCCCTGAACGTTTCAGTATGATCCCGCGGTGTCCTTTCCTCTGGTGATGTTAAATGTCTCCTCAGCACCAGTGTCGCCGCTCCATAATAGTGTTCACCACACCGGGAAGCCGCTCAGTGCGCACTGTACTGTAGTGTCAGTCCGCTCTTAAAAGTTAAACTTCGTAGCTGTTGCTTTGACGGAATAAACCAGACAAGCGACCCATACATGGAGAGAACTGGAGCTTCGCCTCTGGCCAATGGGAGCGCCTCTATGCGCGTCATTCCGAAGGGAATCCCACCAGATGATTCCGGGGGCGTTATTTTTATTTTTATTTTTACTTGCTTTTATTTTACTTCCCTTTACTGGCTTTTTGTCTTCGGACTTATTGTTGTTTATTTCTGCTCTTAATTGTGACTATTTTTGATGTTATATTTGTTCAATAAAAAAAAAAAAAAGATTCCGGGGGCGTTAAAGCGAGTTGTAGCTGCGCCACGAGGCTGCGTAAAATAAATCACTACTAAACATTTTACATTTATTTTAATGGAAATATGACGTTTAAGTCATCGCTATATTTGTATTTTTTTTTTTAATGAGTGATTGTAAACTGTTTGTCTAGTATAACTTACATTTATAAACCTTTTTATAATACAATAGCATGCTCTAAAATTAAACATAACTATAAACTAAACTAAAAACAAACTATAACCTTCCTTATACAACACTCATAATGTGTCATGCAGGCCTATGTGTTCATAACATATACATGGAGTTCTGCTACGTGACTTCACTTTTGTTAGTTTGATTAGCTCACTTTTTGAGGAAGCTTTGACGGCGTATTTTGAGAGGAACATTTGATAGATTAATGAGTGATTTTGGTTCATGGCTCTGCAAGTCATCCAGTTGTCAAACTGTTTTTTTTATTTACAGTACTTAGATAATAAAATGTGCACTGGATGGGTTATATTAAAATTCAAACAATACAAGCATAATTTATGAGTTTTAATAGTATAAATTAAATGAAAGCTTTTATAATTTAACCAAAAAAGTGCCCCGCACGTCAGTTTTTACTCGCAGGATTTCAATCGTTCCACCAGGTGGCGTCACGACTCCATTCATTCACACCAAGCCAAGAAATGTTTATTAAATAAATATTTTACATGAATATTTGAGAGGGTTGATTTTTAACACAACTGAGAATAGTTAAAGTATCTAACATTGTAATAATTGATAAGTGCTACATATTCTGTTGACGTTGTGTATCTAAAGAAGGTAAATCTAGTAAACGTACAAGAAAAACTACCAAAAGAGTTGATTATGTTCATTTTATAATATTACAACATTTTTATAACATTATGACTTTTTTATAGTTAAAAACCGACCCAATGGTCCACGCAGGGCTCGCTATAGTTCACTCCTCCCGTTTTTTTGTGGTCCAGAGCCCAAACACGCTGCACCTCCCCATTCTTTTCCTTCTTTAATAAACATGGCTGAACTGAAAACTGAGGGTGAATTAATAGCCTGAACACGTATAGCTAAACCACAGCTCTCCGGTACATCAAACTGTTGATTTACTAAGATGACTTAACGTGGAGTGATTGTGTCGCGTGGCAGAGACTATACGCTTTAGCACAAAAAGCAGGAAAAGTTCAGAGTTTGACAGCCGCTATCGAGGAGACTTTTACGGGACAGATCAGATCACCAACACAAACCAAACTGGGCTTTGCATTTATGGAAATCATGTTTTTGCACACGTACTCTGCTGAAGAAACCGTGGACTAGATGCTAAAAAGTCACCTCAACAGTTCAAACTGGCTCGTTTTGAAGTAGATGGATTTGCAGTTTGATCCGGGTTTCGCATATTTATCGTGTCGAGCTGTTTAAACGATGTTCTCTGGTAAACAAACTAGGCCGACTTTTAAGTCTTATCTTCCTCCTCTTCAAGTAAGTGTGCAGCTATGAAACACTAGCATGCTAACACATAGCAACTGCAGACGCATTCATCATGCCCGAATATAAAGATTCATCTGGGCTTTTATTCTCTGTGAGAACTGTCCAGTATCTAGTTTTTACTTATTTTGATATTGGCACATGTTCTGTTTGTTTGTGACTTGAGGTGTCAGTTATTTACAGTGTCTAGGTGTTGGTATTATTATTGACTAATGTTTCATAGTACTGTTTTTAATCTAGCTAAATACCATCGACCATCGTGTGATAATTATGTATTTAATAATCATTTAGCATCATAAGTCAATGTACCATATGTTACCTTTGGGTACCATCAGTGTTTGGTGATACGTGTAAAGTGGGTATGTGATGGTGTTTTTAATATTCTTTACTCAGACCGATGTGAAAAGAAGCCCCCAACTTCCCATCAAGAAACTCGAAGCAAAACTTCTTCCAGGTTCGTCATTTTCAAAATATTTCCTCTTGGGAAAAAAAATGAATGTGGATCATTTCCCATTGACTACAAAGTGCACAGACAGCTCGAGATCATCACAGTTTTGAGAGGCATGGTTGAAGATTTGATCTGGTGACCAAATCTTTGTAGGTTCAAACCGCAAAAAAGGTTGATTCATGTGCTGGGGTTTGTGGCTCTAAAAATACAAGTAAATTTATAAGCAAGTAACTTTATATAAGAACTTGTCCGGTTGTTTGCTTGAGACTACCACATTTTCATACGTTGAAAATCAACAGAAGGCTGCGTAAGCAAGATTTACTTTTTTTACCATTGCAGGAGAGATGAACAAGCTATTATGAGCGTGGAAGTTGTGTATTGTGTATGAAAGACAGACATGAGTCAAAAATAACCTGAACATATTCACTGAGGTCCTTACAGAACAGTATCTTATCCAAAATCATTTCCTGCACTTGTGCTGCCTCTGAATTATTAAAATACCTTAAATGTGATCTTAAATATCAAACCTGTGATCTAGTTGGTTGTGTTTGGGTTTTGATATAAGGTGAGAATTTTACACAGGGTCTAATTCCCATGGAAAGTAATTTCAGGCGCACATTTCCTAAGGTATGAAGAATTTCTTGTTAGATAATCTCCTCAGAAAAACCTGACGGTTCTTCTATGCCAACATCAAGGACATTATAATTTAACATCCTCCCTCATCCTACTTGAACATATTTGAATGTTTTTATTTTAATTTCATGAATATGTTTGCCTGCGTAGTAGGCTACTTTATGATTTCTTCCAGTTTTTTATTAAAATGGTAAAAAATACAGCAGTGGAAACCATTAAGAGATCACTTAAAACAGTTTTTTTTTATTTGCAGAAAATTTAATTGGGACAAAATGACAAAAAATATATTAGACAAGTTCATATTTATGCTTGGGACACAAAATACTAACGCTTTTACATTTCAAAAATGAAAATGATAGATTTTTTGCACAAGCTTTCACGCGTCGTTGCATTCTTTTAATCCTTTACGTTGCTGTTGTGTGTCATTCCTGAGTTTTGTTTCTGTTCAACAGACACCTGACTGGAATGGCCACAAACAGAAATGCTGTTCAAGGCAAAACTTGCTATTGTGTTGTTATGGCCATAATATTAGTAAATTGCTTGTGTCATTTTCAATGAATATATTAACAGTTATCTTGCACAACCAACAACATTTGCAAAGGGTGTGTAAGCTTCTACCTCCAATTCTCATATCCTGAATAGACAGTACATGCTCTGTAGTTTCAAGACACACAGTTAAAAAGTCACCTTGGCTTTTGTTCTCTTACCTTTCTAACCCGTGCTATGCCAGATATACACAAATGAACACAATGACCAACCGTTCACAACCAGAGTGTCAGCTTCAACTATTCGATGGCTGAGATCTCAATGGAATCTGACAGGTTTTCTGTTCCTAGAAGCTTTGGGAAACCATAAGAAAGGGTGGCTGCAGTATGGCGACTCTTTTAGACGTTCACTCCTTATAATTAAGCTGCACAACACAGACCTTCCCTGTTTCCAAAATAGACATCCAACACCGAAATGAAAACAAAAACTCCCTTACGCAATTACTTCTGTGTTTTGTAGGCCATGTGACAGTTTTAGCCGGCTATACATCTACTTTCTACATAACCTAAATATTTATGCTTTTGCAGGCTGCCGTTGCATCATCCAAGTGGATGCTGCACACTGGTGGTGTGTGAGGAGAGACCCCCTCATATGATTGTAAAGCGCTTTGGGTATACAGCAATACACAATAAAGCGCTATATATATGCCTCATTCATTCATTCATTCATTCATTCAAAAAGGTCGAGAGTTTTAAAATGGCCCTAACACACAGGGTTTCTGACAATCTCATATTAATCTTGAGTACCTATAGAGTAGTATTGCATACGTCGTATCTTCGAAGAGTATTTAGTTTGATCACAATTATAAAAGATAGATACAGCTGTACGATTACTTCCGAAATCATGCGGCGCGTGTGGGGGGGGAGGGGTAGGCTGAACTACAGCACATTGTCAACAAAAAACAGACATCAGTTTCACCCACCAGATGCAGTTCATGTCCGGCATCTATTAGCGCTGGACGGCTCCATATATCCGTTTCAAAAAATCTCCATATCCAGCATTATATCCACCGTTTAAATAACATTCATCATCCAAATGCAGTGAACAAACAAACACCTGAACTTCGCGAACATATGCTCTCTCTCTCCTACACACAAGTGAAAGTGACGTCTACGCATGCTCCTTCCCCTGCTCTCCATGCTGCCACGTGGGTTTGACGTGTGCTTTTCCGGCAGAATTGTCCAATAAGGGACTAAGAAACATTGTTACAAAATAGTTTTAATGTTCGAAAAACACTTTCCGAAACCTGTACGATCACGGGGAGAGTGTATTGAGCACTAAAATACTAACGTTATATACGCAACTCATTTTTTGACAAGTTGACCATGTTAAGCATGAGAACACACCACGTTTAACATTAAAAAGAAAGTCAGAATACATAATGGTTGCAGCATGCCTTTAAGATGCAGTGGAACGTGCTGTAATGTCAAGTTTTTTTTTTACCAATCTTGTCTCAAGTTGAAATACAAATCTTCTTTCTATTGTGAAAAAGAATTTGCCATAATTGTTTGTTTTGCTGGTTGTTATAATATAGCAGTGTTCGGTTATCAGTGCCTTTGTAGAAATGTCATATTCTCAGCAATATTTGTCACCCATGCATACATTATTCTGCAACCAAACGTGTAAGAAAAACGGTCCGAAACACATGAAAATGTAGTTTGTGGTCTCTGGGCATCTGATATGAGTAGGCTCTTACTCTCCTGTGAGTATACATCATATTAAGCATATTTAAAGAAGTATTAATCCCATTAGGTGTGAAAATTGAGAAGAAATCTGTCATTTTGTTGTTCATTGTTCATATTTTTTTCTGTTTAGACCATTTGTTTCTGATGCACACAGAGTGAACTGTGAAGGGAATTGCTTCAGGTGGGAATGCAGAGAAGTTTGCTCACATTTAGCTAAAAGACACATGGTTCATCTTTGTCTTCCTTTTTTGTGATTGTTTTACACAGTGGCGGCTTTTCACCAAAACATAGGGTATGGCAAAATTTCCTCTGGCCAAACAACAACGACATTCCAAAGTAGAACATAAATTATACCTCATGATATCTAAACAAAACGTGTACAAGAATCCAGAAAACTGAATGAATGCACAAAGACTTGCAGATAACAAACCCTCATATTGTCTAAAATGTGCTTTTTAAAGCTCTAATTTCTGCAGCAAAAGGCGACTACTAAATCATCGGTCAAACCATTTATACTAGGGCTGCAACAACGAATCGATTTAATCGATAAAAATCGATTACTAAAAGAGTTGGCAACGAATTTCATTATCGATTCGTTGTGTCGCGCGACACGGAGACGTTTGAATATAAAAAAAAACTTTATTTGAGCGCGGAGCGGAGTGAACACACTCGGTCTCTCTCGCGCACTGATGCTAGCAGAGTTTGGCGCCTCATACACAGGGCGGAGCAAAAATAACAAAAAACGAGGAAAGATACATGGCGGAGGCAGAGAAATCCGCGCGACCAAAATCATCCAATGTGCGGGAGCATTTCACACTAAATAATCGGAAAAAGTGTGTTAACTGCTAAATATGCTAAAGCGACATGGCAGGAGCACCACGGCAATGATCCAGCACCTGAAACGCAAACATGTTGGAGTCTTTGATGAGGAGGAAGGGAGTTCAACAGCAGGTTAAGTCACTACAGAATCATACTTTTCTTCCGTTTTGAAGTGAGGAACGTAATGTCTCTGGTGCTGCTGTTTACTCGTTATCCAGCTTGACAAGCATGACAAGTTAGCGTTAGCTCGTTAATAACAGAATAAAGCAGGGGTGGTATAGTTACTTTGCATTGCAAGAATAAAGACACGTTTTTATTCACTAGCCTTTTTTGAACCATTCATTTATCAATCTGTTGTCATGTATAGCTACACTGCAAAAAAAGCTTTTCTTAGTAATTTATTTCTCGTTTCCTGTCCAAGTATCTAAAAAAAATCAAGATTACAAGACAAGAAAAATGACATGAGAAAATTAATTGATGCTTAAAACTTCTGTTTGAAATTATATCTCATTAAGATAATTTTTCGTACCCCATTGGCAGATAATTTTGCTTGTTTTAAGCAAACAATCACTTCATTTTGAGGTGTTTTTTAAGAAAACAAGACATAATTTCTTATGCTTTTTCATGTGTCTAGTAAATGTATCTTGATTTAAGATTTTTTTTTATATTTGGACTGACAGCAGGACAAAACTACTAAATTAGAAAAGCAATTTTTGCAGTGTATATTCTGTGCTTTGTCCCATATAGGTTATTATTGACAAATATATTTGTGTGTGTTGTACTTTTTAATTTAATTTAAAGTTCTTTTATAGCACTCGGCCATCTTAAACTGTGTTTAAATGTGGTGTATAAATGAACCTTACACTTACTACAATGATGGTAATAATATAATGAATAAGCTTCAAGTGAACTTGAGAGAGAGAGTGTGTGTGTGTGTCAGTGTGAGATTTTGTGAGTGTGTGCGTCTGCAAAAGTGTGTGCATCTGCGAGTGTGTGCGTCTGCAGTGTAGTGTAGAGAACAAGTTCTGACATTCAAACAAATCCTGTCAAATTTTCTGATTTGTATTGTTCTTTATTTTTTATAAATTATTTATTGTTTTGGCAGCTCAGGTGGCACTTTTATTTTGAAAAAAAGTCTATATATTTGGCAGATGTAAAGCGTAGATGTCTATGTTTTTTGTGTTAGTCCATTTTTATTTTATTATTATTATAACAGCTCAGGGATGTTCAAGGAGCAACATGTTTGTGCAGTTTCTAAAGATTTTAGTTCTGTTTTTGAATAAAGGGTTGGAAATGAATGCTTTTCTTGGTTTATGTTTTTATCCGATTCATCGATTAATCGAAAAAATAATTTACAGATTAATCGATTATTAAAATAATCGTTAGTTGCAGCCCTAATTTATACTGTGTGTGACAATCGCTTCAAACTCACAGCCAGATGTTGTCATGACAATCACCAACGACAACGTTAAGCAGGTGCAAATCTAAAAAGTCTTCCAGCTTGCACAACCAAACCTCTACAGATGATCCAGAATGCTGCGGCAAGAGTTATCTTTAATGAACCGAAGAGAGCATGTCACTCCTTTATTCATTAAGCTACATTGGCTCCCTATAGTTGCTCGCATCAAATTCAAGACTCTGCTCCTGGCCTACAAGACCACCACTGGTTCGGCACCACCTTATCTTCACTCGCTACTCCAGACATATGTACCCGCCAGATGCCTACGCTCTGCAAACGAACAGCGTCTTGTAGTGCCATCCCAAAAAGGTAAAAAATCTCTCTCGCGCACCTTCTCCGGATCTGTTCCACCTATGTGGAATGATCTACCTGCTGCTACAAGATCTGCAGATTCTGTAGCCATCTTTAAGAAACGTCTGAAAACGCATCTCTTCCGTCAACATCTGACTGATCTGTTCTGACTCTATTTTCTTCTCTACTCTTTAAAAAAAAAAAAAAATGAATGAATGGTTCTGTATACTGTGTTAGGTTATATGAGACCCAATCCTCTTTTTTTTTTATTGCACTTATGCTTTTGTTGTACTGATGCTGTCCCAATTGCTTCCATTGCCTACCCCACATGTAAGTCGCTTTGGATAAAAGTGTCTGCTAAATGACTAAATGTAAATGTAATTTAAATGTAAAATATAGGCCAAACATAAAATTAAATTAACATCAAATTAAATATAAAACATGTGTTACCTTGTTGCAGTGCAGTTAATTGCATAAGTAGCGGAAAGATTGAAGCAGTGCAAAATCTGTGACATCCAAAAGATGCACGGATATTTAGAGCAATAAACCGCAACTGCGCAACACCGGCACATGGAGAACATATTTGAAGTATTCACAGATAACGTAACAAATATTATTCATCTTGCAATATTTATACATCTGGCTTGGGCAGATGAGACTGTTGTGTGACTGTTCAAATAAAAAGAATAATTGATTTGCCAATTTATTGGCATATGTGGATAATAAAGACCTCCCTACTACCCCTTACCATACAGTTTATTATTAAACACCTGTTACTGCTAGGCATTTTTGCACAAATATTGTTTCCACTGTTTTGTCTGAATGCTTGGTTATGGCAACTGCCATACGCAAACTCTGCCCCTGGTCTAACATGTGGTGAGATTTCGGTTGAAAGTATTCTTTCAGAAATGAATGGTCCATTTAAATCTCTCCACCATTCCCTGCACACAGACGGGGCCTAATAGTGACCAGCCATCTCAACAAACATGGCTGTTGTCTAATGAACGGTGTCCTTTTACAAACCCACACACACATTCTCTGTCTCCCCCCTCTCTCTGTCTCTCTCTCCCCCCTTTCTCTGTCTCTCTCTCTCTCTCTCTCTCTCTATGTTGTTGTTATCATGTTGCTGTGATCCATTAACGTGTGAAATGCAACAGGAGACTATTTCTCTGCTGAATTCGATCCCACCTTAAGGACACAGCGTCCTACGGTTACTGCATGTGTTGCCTTCTCTGTCCTCTCTCACTAGCCCTATAGCTTTAGCTAACAGAACGTTTTGTTTTAACCTTCAAGTATGGAGATCAGAGTCACAACTTTAACGTCAGAAGAACCCGTGCAGGATGTACATACAGAATCATTAAATTAAAAGTAGCATTAAAAACACATTTGGCACCATAGCATCAATTATACAAGAATAAAGTACACTATAATTCATTCTTGACATTTAGTCTAGAACAGCTATATAAGTTTCATGATAAGTGTTTATTACAAGTGTCATGGCTTTGAGGTGTGCTGGCATGTATAACCAGGTTTGAAACAGCCATCACATTCATATATTTATTGTGATATCACAATATGGTGTATTATGCACATTTTGTGATTAGTTTACACCAGTGATGGTTGCATTGTTTGTGGTGCAAACGTACAAAACTGTTACTGTAGTTGTTCCTATAGCTCAGTTGGTAAAGCATTGTGTTAGCAATGTAAAGGTAATTGGTTTGAGCCCGAGGTAAAGTATAGCTTGAATGAAATGTAAATTGCTTTGGGTGAAGTTGTCTACCTGGCGAGCAAACGTTCTGTATTGTGTCGTCATTTGGCAGTGCATTCGCCAACACAGCTATCTGTATATCCTTCCCATTAGTCGTCTAGATGGATCTGCTGTTGTTTTTGTCTGGTAGATTAGAGAGACTAATCTGCTGGTTAATCCCTGCAAAATGGCAGTCAAACCCACACGGTGCACAAGGGACCAGTACTGACGGTCATTAGTAAACTGGCCTTAATGTGGAACGGTAACTGAAAGAGGAAACTGTACTGTGGGCATGTGTTGTTAATATTTTACGAATTTGTATGCTTTGGGGAGATCTGTTTTCGTCTTCGATTTAAACGACCCATTGCAATGAAAGTATTAATTTTTTCTGTGTTCAAGTGCTATAATCGGGACCACGGTGCATCTAGCAACTCAGAAAACCTGGAAAAACAAGATCCCAGTAACTTTGTTTTGTTAAGCCTTTCTCTGCAAGCATGTGAGAAATTGACCCGTTCAGATTTTGCTCCTGATGTGACGTAGACGCAGGGTTTTATTACAATTTAACTGCCCCTTTATCTACACAATTCTACACAAATCTACACGCTGTCGCTTCACAAGCGACAGCGGTGTACGTGACGTCATGGCTAAAGTTCGTGGACAACATGCAATACTGACCACATAAGAGACAGGATGGGATTTATTTTATTTTTAGTGGAAATCCATCAGAAACTATAAGTAAAAAACCTGCTTGTTTACGCGAATCACTTCAAGCCGGAGTGCTTTATCAACCTGGGACAGTACAAGCAGGATTAGCTTCAAAATTGTTCCTCAAGAGGGATTGAGACCAACTGAACGAGACAAAGCTGCCGATGCAAGTAATATTTAATAACAGTCTGAATTGACTAACATGTACAGTATATATTTAGCTGGATAACGTTAGCATATGATAGTGATGAAAGTCAGTCACGGGCTGAAAAGAACATTCAAAGCCAGTGTTAAATAGGGATGCACCTATGCTACTTTTTCCTTTCCAATCCGATTTCAATATCTGAATTCTGCGTATTGGCCGATTCCGATTCTGATCCGATACTAGCACTGTTTTTCATGATCAAAGTAGACTTGCATATTTTAACTTTTATTGCCAGAGGTGGATAGTTAAGCATGTTTACTTTCAAGGACATTTTAAATATCTGTACTTTATCAGAGTACTTTGGACCAAAAATACTTCCCTACAGTATGAAGCACACCATACTTACTCCACTACAGTCCATAAATAAATTTTTTTTTTTTTTACTTTAAATCCATGAGTACATTAAAATCTACCATTTTCCTTCACTTAAGTATTTTTACTTAAAAGTATGATTTTTTTAAATGTAATTAAGTGCTGTATTAAACTTAAAAATACATACAAAACAAAAATGTGGTCTCATAAAGCACAGATACTTACAAAATGTTTAACAAATAAATCTCTGTTTATTACACAAAACTATCACAGTATAAAATTCTCCAAACTCGCTCATGCACATCCTGGACACAAAATGATGCGCTTAATACATTCTCTTCTAAGTTAT
The DNA here is from genome assembly GCA_029783895.1 of Triplophysa bombifrons. Taxonomy (NCBI): domain Eukaryota; kingdom Metazoa; phylum Chordata; class Actinopteri; order Cypriniformes; family Nemacheilidae; genus Triplophysa; species Triplophysa bombifrons. The sequence goes on from CM056448.1 coordinate 21,210,293, forward strand.
TTAAAGTCATGCGCATTGGACGCAGAATGATGCGCTTAATGCACCTGCTTCACTCACGAGCATCCCGGATAGAGATGATCCTGATGTCGCGGGGATCTTTGCTTCCCAAGTTCAAAACAGTTATAACACAAAGAGAAGAGATATGTTATGTGTTTAAATCATAGAACATTGAATCCATCCTAAAGTTAAAAGTAATGTATGAATGATGCATAACATAGACTGCTTCCAGTGCTTGAATCTAATAACGTTAGACTCAGCGAGTGCTGTCTTCGGCAAAATGCATTTTAAACAAAACCACAGTCTATTATCTAGTGATTATGAAGTATATTGAAAACATTGGAACGAGTAACGTCCTGACTGTTCCCAGACACATGTATGCTGGATTGAGATGACAGATTACCGCACCAGCGGAGGTCAGAGTTTATTAATTATGCTTTATTGGTTTATTCCTGCCATAAAGCTATCAAAATACATGACATTGAATACACTGCATGACAACGTTTATGGTAATTTCCTGATAGTCAGTCCTTTATGAAGCTTTAGAGTAACATCCACGGGTATCGCAACGGATCGGACTGAAGAGAACCCGTCAGTCCGATACCCGATCCAGCAAAAAAGACCCGGATCGGCCCCAATTCCGATCCAGAGTATCGGATCGGTGCATCCCTAGTTTAAACTTACTGTATATTTATATGACATTTGTCAAATGGGCGCTTGGAATTTAGCTGTATGTATGTTAATACATTATGTGCATTAATATGTTCAGCTGCGGCAAGCTGTTTGTTTTGCTAATGAACGGGCAAACACTGGGGTTAGTTTTTAAACGTCTCAAATCATTCGTCTTTAGGCTGAAAAATCTGTCACAGCTTACTGGTTATGTTCTCACGTTTTGTGTATAACGTTATAACTGGTCAACGACAAGCACTAAAATCCACGTAATTCCGCTGAGATCTGCAGGTGCGTATTCTGTGGATTTTAGGCAAACATACAGGCACATCGTGAGTGTATTAGGATGTGCTGTTTGCTGTGACAGATTTTTTTAGTCTCAAAACAAATTGTTTGAGACGTTTAAAACTAAACTAACCGCAGATAATTTCGCTAAACCATTGCAATGGCAGTACTACACGTGTGTTGTGTTGACACGCCGGACAGAAGGGGGACGAGGTCCACTGTAATTCATTATCATTTAAAGAGACATGCACCAAAACGTGTTGCTGTGAGCAGAGCTGTTTTTGATGAGGCAAAAAGGGTTTAGTTTACGCAGCCATCAAGTGTTTTTTAAGTTTTTAAAATATGTTCCAGACATTTTATGAAGACCCTAATAAATCATATCAACTTGTTGAAGGTGCTCATTTATTGAGTCCTTTAAGGGTGGGCCTTCATTCTTGCTTCTACAATCATATCATACATATTACACTTTTCACATTGCAGTGACTTCATGCAACATGACTATCTCATGGGGGGAGCAGGTTGAAAAAGCCCACAGTGGAAATTGTAAAGCTGTAGGGGGAATTGTGGAATTCTGCAAAATAAATTGACGTTGTGTAAATGAAACTTAAGTTCAATGCATTATATTAGTAGCTGGTAACCCTGTACAGATATACTTCGTAAACATGTGCTCAGATTCTGAGGAAAACTGCTTTCTCCAGAACCCCATGGGAGCAGATTACATGCATGCCTAGTCATAAATGAATTGGTTTTACTGGTTTGACTCTCTTAACTAGTTTTGTACCTTTTATTCAAAATCTCCCCTTATTTGCCACGGGGACTAACCTCCATCTTAGTTAGCCTGCACCATTGCACTACTGTAACCTCTGAAAGCAATCCCAGCTGTGAGAGAGAGCAACACTGACAAAAATCCTCTCTCGCTCAAACACAAAGTGATCACAGCTGGAGTTTGTGTTTTCTTCTCTCTAACTCTTCCTCTCAGCGCCTCGATTATCTTTCTCCAATATATGCAAGTCCCTCTTAATGTTTGCCTCTTAATGTCTCTTGACATTTCTCTGAACGAAGAGAGGAAGTGTGCTATGTTTAGATCTAAGAAAAATGTGTTTTGTGGGTGTGACGGCTGTCTTATGTGCTCTCTCGAGCTCAGCCAGAGACGGAAGTAAAGATGTTAGCCATAACCATAGCTTTAAAAAATCTGCAGGGGCAGATATGGGCAGAATTTGAGTGTCCATAATTTATAAATGTCTGCATGTTCTCTGACCCTTGAACTTTCTGAGCTATGTTTATTTATCTGTTAGTTTAATTCGATTATTTATGAATAATATTACAAATATTATATATAACAGTATTTGAAATGCATTCAAACTGCTGTAAATAATAGTAAACAGTCACCTGCTGCTGTCTTTTTACACTTTAACTATTATATATTCTGTTGCAGATTGGCTCTGTTCATGCTGGTTATGTCTTTGATGAAACCTTCACTTTTCATCTTTTTGTTTAAAAAAAAAAAATGGTTCAGGACTCAACATGCTAAAAGTTTATGCGACTGTTTAGTCTTCACAACAGGTTGTTTCATTTAATAGGGCATCATTTTTCCCACATGAAAGGAGGCTCATGGTCCTCTCTCAGTGGAACACCAGCATAAAGAGGCTCAAGTGTGTGTTACCTGAGCGGTTATTGATCCAGAAGGATGGATCCGTCTTTCTCAGTTCAGACTTTAACAAGAACCTGCTGTTGTTTTGTTAAGGAATATAACCATCTTACAAACAAAATGCACTGTTGCTCATTGCTTGTCTTAGTCATGCATTGCTAGAACGACTTTTTTATGGACAGCTTTTTTGCTTGTTGCTTTATCATGTGGTATTTGGAAATACTTGAAAAAATTGGACGACATAATAATTAGAAATTTTATATTTGAATCACTCCCCTCATGTATATAATCATCTCTACATTCATAGACTGTAATGTTGCAGTTCACAATAAAGGAACTGACCAACTGGCAAGTGACTCACAAAGTTAAAAAAATTCTTTCATTTGGTAGGTGTGAATTTTAGATTTTGGATCCAAACCAATGTACCAGCTTAACACCAAGCACATTCTGTTCCTTTCAGACTCCATGATTAGTCTTAAGAAATATTGAAAATTATGCCAAAAAAAATAAATCTGTTTACACAAATTAGATTTAGTGTTGCACCCACTAATCCATGTTATAAACTTTTTTGGTCTGTTCCAGCACTACATTTTCCAAGTTTAACACGTTATAATGTTCAAACAGAATAAAGAAAGAATGCGAATACAATTTGTTTGCCCTTCCTTGAAATCTCACATTCTTGTTAATGCTTCACAGGTGAGATCGTTGTGAACGAAGCAAACTTTGTGAGGAAATGCATAGGAGGAGAAACCTGTCAGGATGACCTTTGGGGGAAGCTTGTCTGTACCAACTTCAAGATTTCCTTCATTACCCATAATTCCTTGCCACAGCAGGTGACCACAATCAAATTCATCTTTTAATGTTAAATTTATAATGTTATTAAAATGTTTTTATTTAGGTTTAATTTCAAATAGCTCAGTGGTAAGAGCATTGCGTTAACAACGCAAGGTTGTGGGTTCGATCCCAGGGGATTGCACATACTTATGTATAAATGTATAGGATAATCCAATGTAAGTCACTTTGGATAAAAGCGTCTGCCAAATGCATAAATGTAAATAAACTTTTATAAATATATTAATTTGTAATATATTAGTATAGTTTTTTGTACTAAAACATTTGTGTCAGATTATCTTATTCATAATGACATCTGCATTTAGAGCAGTACTGACTTTTGCATCTCTAGGAATTCCACACGACTGAATTTTGTTTTGCTGTTTTTCAATGCAAATGGGAAATGATTAACCCTTTACCCAGAAACCCTGTAAAAACAATTTGGACCATGTCATTTGAAAAAATTCAAAGTTCTTCTCCATAGCAGTGGAAACTACTGTATGTTTGCACTACTTCCTGTATGTATCTCTAAATCTGCTGTCAAGCCTGTTAATCATCAGCCACAGTCAGTTAGCCATCACAGATGACTAAAGTATAAAGGGTGAATTGTTAGACTTGAAAAATATAATGATTCATCCCTAAACATAGGACAGATATGATTATTACTGGAAGATTTTGATTAAAAAGTACAAATAGTCACACTTATGAACACAGCAGTAATTGAACATAATTGAAAATTACTATTGTGCTTTGTTTTTTATTTAAAGAGGTTCCAGTGCACACACCGTCTCCTGGGAGAGCATGATGTCCCGCTGGCGTGTGTGGAGCAGGCAGTGACAGGTAATTCTACAACACCTGAACACACACTTCCCAAAGTAGTACAGTGAGGGAACTAATTATTTGACCCCCTGCTGATTATGTAAGTTTGCCTGGTTACAAACAAATGAAGGGTCTATCATTTTTTTGGTAGGTTTATTTTAACTGATAGAGACGGGGGAAAATGTTAAATAAAGGTTATAAATTGATTTGGATTTCATTCAGAGAAATAAGTAGTTGATCCCCTACCAACCAGCAAGAATTATGGCTCCACAGTTTGGTTGTGTGGCTATATGGACCACAGACTAGTCCTGTCACTTTAAGAAAGTACTCCTAAGTCACATTGTTATGTATATAAAAGATGCCTGCCAACAGAATCTGTATCTTCCATTTCAACCACTCCACCACCATGGTCCAGACCAAATAGGGTTTAAAGGATGTCAGGGACAGGATTGTAGACCTGCACAAACCTTGAATAGGCTACAGACTGAAGTTTGGTGAGAAGGAGACAACTGTTGCACCAAACTGGTGCAATTATTTGGAAATAGAAGAAATACAAAATAACTATCAAATGCCCTTGGTCAGGAGCTCCCTGCAAGATTTCCCCAAATGGAGTAAAGATGATCATGAGAAACTTGAGACGGGACCCGCCTGCTCTGTATGCTTTTGAATCGCTCTCGCGATAGTGCGATGTAAATTGCTTCTGTGAAATCCAGGAAGTGTATGACGCTTGACGTAATCGAGCGGGTTAATAAAACGACACTTCACCGAGGTACGTTACCAAAAAAATTAAAAGTTGACGAAGAAAACCGAGCTTTTAAAGATGACTGGACAGAGAGGTACAGATTAATTTTGCCCCAATCCAGCACAAAGCTGTTCTGTTTCATTTGTAAAGAGAAAGTTGAAATTATAAAAAGTGGAATTATAGCACGAGCACACAATACGTCATCGCATTATCCCTGCATATCTGTTGATTCAATAAAAGTACGTGTTTTTTGCATAATGCGCGTAAGTGCCCATTCCCAACAAAGCACAGACATATGACTCAGGTTCACTTACCGCGTGTGGTTCATGACCAGCATCTTTCAGCACTGGGACCGCTCCATCTATCAGTTTCAATGGTCTCTAAATCTAGCATTATATCCACTGTTTATATAAAATTCATCTGAAATGCAGTGAATAAAAAACACAGCTGAACGAAGCACACAACTTTTCTCTCCCTCTCACTGCTTTTCCAGGAGAATAGCCAAATAATAGACTAAGAGAAGTTGTTACGTAACGGAATTTCATGTTCTAAAAAAAGTTGAAGTCAGAACTAGGGCTGTCACAATTATGAAATTTGGCTGTCGAATAATTTTGTATAAATTATAAATTGCGATTATGACGATTAATTGTATGTTTTAGGGCTTTGACATTTAATTCTCATATTTTTTTTTATTCTGCTTTGAAACGACCATTTTGTTCTGTACATAAGACCATCTTTTTTCTTGGAAATACATCTGAAAAAATGGGGTCTTCATATACTTAAGGTGTAGGCTTTTACGTGTCAATAACACAATTGACAAATACTTGTAAATTGATCAGGGCTGATTTGAAGCCACCATTAAAATGCTATTAGTCATAGCAAAGCTTCATAACAACAGCTCCCACTTATGTATTCTATAGAGATATACAACAATTTCAAAATAAATGTTCATGATAATTTACTCACCCCCATGTCATCCAAGATGTTTATGTATTTGTTTCTTTAAGAAATTAAGGTTTTGGATGAAAACGTTCCAGGATTTTTCTCCATATAGTGGACTTCAATGGACTCCAAAAGTTGAAGGGCCAAATTTACAGTTTCAGTGCAGCTTCAAAGGGCTTTAAACGATACCAGACGATGAATTAAGCTCAGTTTATAGTCGTGTGTAGGACCTACACCGTAGTCTACGCAGAGCCGCATGCCATACACCGAAGCCTGACATGCACCTCCCCAAAAATGTAACTACGTGGACCCCAAGCGCTGTGATTGGTCTGTTTGAACTCCTCCCTGAGGTTAGAAAACTCTGAGATAGCGCCATGTCTCAAACGCATTTCAGAATGAATTATCCAAGTTAATTATTTGTTCTTCTGTTTTTAACATCCCAAGCTTGCTGTTTTCTTGCTGCTATCACTGCTAATGCTTCTCAAAGGAGTTGCTTCTTATTCGACTCTTGTCTTGGTCACACAAGCAACACCTGTGTGGACAGTGACGCCTAGTAGTCATTGCCTGTCGACGCGGACAACGACACTGAAGTATAAATTAAAACAACACGTAGCCAACGCATAGAGGCTATGGCACAGGTCCTTAGCACGAGTATAAAGTGAGTTTAAGGGTCTTATCTAGCAAAACCATCTGTCAATTTCTAAAAAAATAAAAATGTATATGCTTTATAAACAGAAATTCTCGCCTTGCTTTGTTCTACGATGCGCGTTTACGACTTCAATACGTAATTACGTTGAAAAGGTTTCGCTTGACGTAGGTGGAAGTACTGAGTTGAAATGTCTCCCCAAATATTGTGCTTTAGTTATTTTCTGTCTTGCTCTTCAAGAGAAATGGGTTTGCTAAGGGATTGCTCTTTCGCAGCTCATAAGTTCTCAGTTATATTTTATATGTAAGCAGAAACTTGGCCAAAACAGCGGTTCTCAAACGTTTTCCCTTTGTTAACAACATTGCATCGCTTTGCCCCCCCCTAAATGAAGACTTATTAAAATAAACTTTGAATTTTTATTAATTCAAAAACATATTCAGTCACGCAATGCTGGAACATCAGTTCTTTTGGTTGGTGGTTTTATTTTTCTGATGTTTGATTGCATGAAAATGAACAGGTTTCTGTATTTCATAAATGCCACAAAATCTTTGGGTCCCCTGGATCCATCTTAGGTCCCCCAGTTTGAGAACCACTGGTTTAAAATTCCTCTAAGTTCAAAAGTAACGAACAAAAAGATTGTCAACATACTTTAACAGTTTAGAGCTATAGTGTTAATGTAACATCTAAATATGACTATAATTTAGTCTTTGGAGACTTTTATGAGAAATATTCCTGCTGAAACGTCTCACTTTGACATCGGTTAAGACTTTGACATCCCTGTCCTGGTCAATACATTGTTTCAGAAACCCTTGAGGAGATGTGAGACCCACTTACAGAAGAAACATGTCAGAAATGTGAGATTTAAGCAAAAATGTGTTTAGGAGAAACAAGATGTAGATGAAATCTCATTGTATCTCTTTCTATCTTCCTTTTCTAACCTTATTTCTATCCTTTTTTATTTTTCTCAAACTACTACAATTTTTGCCTTAACATAACAGAAAGGATGACGTGTCCTAAATGAATAACTGTAGCCCAGTTTGCATGGATTTTTTCCGCTAAGAATGCAGTCAGTTGCGACAGTACAGAGTAGCTACATAACCTGTTAGGCTGGCTGTTTTCAGTATAGCTGTAAATGAGCTCATGCAGTCAGACTGCAGCTCGAGTCTGGCCCGATTAAAATGTTTGTGTTAGATCCTTGCACTCCCCTCAATGCTGACTTAGCCCCCCAAGTGCTGGATTTTTATGCTGAACAGAGCATGAGCATAAAGCCTGCTTTTTATTCTTTTATACTCTGTCTGCCCGTGTGGCTTTAACAAAAGACCTTTATAGAGATTCAAGCTTGGCAAAAGCACACTGTGTTCTTTGAAGCTCCAGTCTGTCAGTAAGGCACGCAGTGACCCCAACAGTGTGGGATGGGTCATTTGGAGGCTTTTGCGAACATGATATTTGCTTTGATACACCTGCTCTATAAACAAGAAATTAGTATCAAGTCCTGTTAATACACAATATACAATGGGGTTATTTTTTGTCAACCAGTGAAAATGATTCCGCTGATATCTATGTCACAAACACAGTTCTAGTTGTTAAATAGGCATGTGTGTAAAGTTTAAGTCTTACATGCTATATATATTAAACATGCTTTGTTTGTCTAAAACTTTTCATTCAGAGCTGACTGACCACCAGAGATATTTAGTGTCTGCCTACTAGAACAAGAACCATCTGACCTGAGTTTATTTTTTATATGAATATACGCATTTTATTTGGTGACCATTTCCTCTCACTATTCGTCTATTAATAGATAGCATTACTTAAATAAGAGGAACTCTGTATACTGTGTTCTCTAGAACTACAGATGTTAAAAACAGAACAGAAGAGAAAAATGTACTACACTTGTATTCCTTTTATAACATTGGGATGTCCGTTACTTTAGGGAAGAAGATCTGAACTTATTCTTTCCTCGTTTTTGTATTATACTTCTACTTACTTTACAATTTATAGTCATGAATAAAGTTAGATTACTTTGTATTTGAATAAATTGTAATTTGTGATTCTTTTAAATATTTGTTTACATTGTTCAGTATGTCTGCATTATAGCACACAGATTATTACGTGAAGAGTTGTTCAATTGTGAGATTAGTGAGATTACTGTTTGGGGTGTAGATGTGGTTTAACAGGAAGTGCATGTGCCCTGACACATTCAACCGTGTTGCTCACGCAGGTGGCAATAGTCTGGCTGATGTCATATCCAGATCCTGTTTCACCGTTTTCAGTCATCAGTAAATCAGTAATAGTGACCAAAACACATGTTTGTTTGTTTTTCTAGTGAATGATGCAAAGGGGAAGCAGAAGGTTTTAGGATCCAATCAGAAGCTGAAGTTTAACCCCACTGAGCTCATCTTATACTGCAAAGACTTCCGCATCATTCGCTTCCGCTTTGATGAGGCTGGACCTGAGAGTGCCAAAAAGGTACACAACCCATGCGCCCAAGCATAATGCTCATCCCACAGTCTCTTGCCATCCGACACATTCTCACATTAAATTTCATACATTTATGGATTTGGCAGATGGTTTTATCCCATACATTTGTTTCTAAGTATGTGACATCCCCTGGGATCAAACCCACGACCTTGCCGTTGTTGTCGCCATGCTCTTACTACTGAGCTACAGGAAAGCTCACACATGCCCACGTGCCTCTGTATTCCATGTGATTTTGAATTCATTTAAGAGGATTAAAAACTAATCTAAGCTTTGACTGCATCGCCCCACACAAGTCTAACACATGAGTTTTAAAGTAAAATTGACAACAAAGTATGAGGAACCCGAGCATGGTTTTGAGTTATTTTTCCTTTTAATGAAGTAGAAGCTTGCATTGTATCAATTTTGATCTGTGTTGCCTCGCTTAACTGTGGAGAAACTTTTCTTAGATTTGTAATAGAACTATAGGCCTGGGATATTTCTAGAGCAAAGAGACAAGACTGTCCTTTCGTCTGCTGCTCTCTCCTACTGAGACGTTGTAGGAAAAGGGGATTATAGTTTGATGCTTTTCTTTCATCCACCCTGTCCGTCTGGAGGACTCCTAATGCACAGCAGACCTGTAATAAGCTATGTCTCATCTTTTTGACTAGTCAGAGAGGAGCCATATTCATCTATTCCTGTTTTTCTTTTTTGTATGCATCTAAGACAACATTGTCATCATTTATTCACCATTATGTCTTTGAAAAAAAGGAATGTGACTCTTTCTTCTGTGAAATACAAAAGAATATACTTTGAAAAATGTGGTTTTGTGTCCATACAATGGAAGTCAATGGGGGCCAGTGTCGTTTGGTTACCAACATTCCTCAAAATATCTTCTTTTGTGTTCTGCAGAAGAAACTAAGTCACACAGTTTTGGAATGACATGAGTGTGAAGAAATTACTTTTTTAATATTTGAATGGCTATCAGACAAATACTCTCAACTTTTTTTTATGCAAGATCCAAAACTTTGCTTGCTCGTATCCGATGAACAAAAGACTCTGAGAAGCTCTGGAACGGAACTTTAGGATAAATGTGTGTGTTTTCTATGCACTCAGAAAGTGAGAGTTAAAGGGCTTTTTGTTCCTCCTGGTTTTTTTGTATGAAGTGCTTTTCTTGCCTCTCAGTCCCCCTTTCTTCACTCATTCTCAGAAGCTGGCAGACTGTTTATAGCTGAACTCTGGCACCTCTTTTTCCCACCTCCCCCTTTTCCTTTACTTCTTCTACACCTCCTTTTCTAGTTTTCCCTAGTTCATGTCCTGCTTTGGGGAATATTTGCTAGGTAACATCAGGTGAAACGCAGTGCTTCCCCCAGTCAAACATTTTCCTATTGCCTAAAGGAAAACTCCTGTTGCTCTTTCAAAAACATAAACGGGTTTAAATGCCGCCTTTAAGAATCCAGTGAGTAACGTCGATGACTAATCATCATTCCACAGATACTGTGAAAACAGTTCACTTCGCTCTGAGTCATGCTACAGGAATGGCCAATCAGGATCCGTCCTGCTACTGGACTGATGGAACTGGAGGCCGCTATTCACCTCTGACAGCCATTGAGTCCGCCCACAATGTGGAACTTCGTTTTATACAGAGTTCCAGGTTGCCGAGCAACAGCAGCTGTTGTGAGGCAACAGGATGGGATTGTAGGCCGGTGTGAGTCACAGAGCTCATTGCGTGATGGCAACAGCTTGTATAAAGAGATCTTTTTATCTGCTTTATGGTGAAGATATAACAGGAGGGAGAGACATTCCTCACCAGAGCACTCTTTATTTTATAAGGCACAGAGCCTGTGATGGTTTTGGTGGGAACATCAAACGTTTCAACTTTTCACTGCTGTGCATTTTTTGCCTTTTAAGTCAGTCTGGGCGAAGAGTGAAAAGAATGACCTAATCAAGATGTTTGTAATGGCTGGAGGAACAGTTCAGATGTGCCAAAGCTGTCAAGTTTCAAAATGAAACAATATAAAAACATGGAGTGCATGTGACCTGTGCAGTATATTTCAATTGGTCCGATTCACAAAACAGACTTAATTATTCATTCATGAGAAACACTTAAAAGTAAATGATGTTTATTTGAAGTCTTATCTAGAGTTATATAGACGTTCTAACTTAAGCCAAATGTCAGTGTTGCTAATGTGTTTGGACTTTAAAAGAGGAACTCTGTGTTTATGTTTTAAAGTGCTGGTCTGGAATGGTGTTTTGGGATTTAAATGTGTCGTCGCCGGCGTGTGGGGAAAGGAAGCATGTGTAATTACTGAGCGCAGTTAACTTCTAGAAACTCAGTTTTTCTTTATGAATGATGGAAAAAAGCCAACTGGCCAATTTCATAATATCCAGTTGGAAATTACAGAGCTGCTTTTCATTTCGAACACATCATTTTCTCTCCTCACGATTTGATCTTCTTGTTTTGTTGCCTCCATAGGAATGTACTGTCAGCATACAGGTGTCTGAAAACTGTTGTCAATACAAACAGAGGATTAAGTTCATTCTTTGGTTGTGGGGCACAGGATATGATGTTATTATTTTCAATCTCCCTTTTGACATGAATTAGACTCTAATGCATGTGTAGTAAAGTTTTCATGCTTAGATCTGACAGCTGTGCTCAGAAAAGCTCTTCTGAATGAATAAACATGGGAGATAGCCAACATGTGTTGCAGGAAAACAAAGAAGATCTTGCACCATGTCTTTTGGGGATCGTCCGAACACTGTAGTCATTTGTTTTGAGAGTTATATGAAGCAATACAGTCACTTATTTGCCAATGGGTTGTGTGGTGAGCGTCTTAGTATTGCAAGATTGTTGTTATTAAAAAGTACATTGAATTTTTGAGCATGTGTTATTTTCACTGCCAAATGCCTGTGTCAAGATAACAAATATTTGTTTGTTGCATTTGTTACAGAGCAGCACTGTATGTCATGTCACTGTACTTTTTGCATTGGTAGAGGAAGCATAAACCGTATTTAAATATTAAAGGGAAAGTTCACCCTAAAAAGGAAAATTCTGACATTTACTCACCCTCAGATTCCAAACCTGTAAAAAAATATTGTTCTGCTGAACTCAAGGAAAGATATTTGGAAGAATGCCGGTTACCAAACAAATCTTATCCTCTATTGACTCCCATAGTATTTTATTTCCGTACTATAGCAGTAAATGGGGGGAATTTCACAATATCACTGTCATCTTAGGAAACCATGGTGACGCTAACAATGACGGTCTTGCAGAAAAAACGCTTGCGCCTGTGGTCATGTGTGATGTGCTCTTACAGGTATGCCTGGCCATCGCTCATTACTCCCACCCTGCTGACCCACAGCTGCTCTTCGGATTCGAATACGTCGGAAAACGATACCACGGATCAACAGGTATGAAAACATGCATTTGCTTGCAACAGTAAGCGCTACTTAAATGAGTCGAGCAGTCGATACATACAAGTTAAGACACAAGTAAACTTTCCAGGGAATTCAAAGTGTGCATGTTTCCAAAGTCCTAGTTATGAATAGCAGGGCCTATATTGAGAATTAAACAGATGCATTTAGGCTACCTATGTCATCTTTAGAAATGACAGAATGTGAGACTGCATGTATGCAAACACCGTTTTGAATCTATACATTCGGCACTTGTTAGCACTTATCATTAAATTAAACATACTTCTTTTACATATTACATATTACTGTATTAAATAATACATTAATATGTTCGTAGACATTTAGGAAACATGTTAAGTTCATATATTGGTTTGTTCAAAAAACAATGCTCTAGTTATTCCACGCTGAAATGTGCTTTCCATGCTGGAATGTCTGTTTTTGTTTTGGTCCGTGTGACCCCGCCCACTGACTATTTAGTCACTAGTGTATTTCGACAGCTCGGTTGCCATTTGGCGACAATCACTGCATATTGCAGACAAACGATCTGGGTCAGAGCAGATTCCACCCTTTCTGGTACTATAACTTTGCAAACTTTGAAAGAATTGCTATATCATTTTACAACTGACCAGGAGTAATATACAATTTTACTACGGTTATTTAAATAAGACCGCAAAATAGCCCGTAAATGCGACCCCCAGAGAACACAACCTCAGCTGCTGAGTTATATTTGCTAACAACAAAACCACTAACGTATAAATTATCAGATAAACGTGTAAGAGTTTATGCTTTCCATTACACTGCTGTACTTGTCCAACAACTGCTGTGAGGGTTGAGTCTGAGGAGGATGAGGGGCGGGGAAAACCCTCGCCAATATTTTGAATTTGGTATGCGATACCAGCTCAACCGCTAGGTGTGAATGTTAAATACAACTCCTATAAAGATTTTGTAATGTGATATTTAATATAACACTATGTCATTGACAAAACATTGAGAGTTGGTTTTGCTTGTTGTGTTACAAATTGAACTAGCAGTGTTTGAGACACATCCAATACGTAAAAATGGCAATGAAAACCTATGAAAAGGGCTAATATAATAAGGTGTTTTTTTAGGTGAGCGGGTGAATGGTGTTGACCCTGGTGGGGGGCTGCAGACCCCTCTCTTCGACTGTTCTTCTGACTGGGACCGAGAGATCAAGCGCACAGGCGCCTCTGAATGGAGGGTGTGTTCCATTAATCAAGGTTATTTCATCTCGCCCAGGTGAGCGTGTATGGCAGTTTACATAATACTGATGTATTTTGATTATAAACAGTTTTGAGATCATTGTACTTGCAAGTTGTACTTATAATCTTTGTTATGTAGCCAGTGACACAAGCGTTTTTGTTGCAGAAAAAAATAACAATATACTGTATAAAGTTTAAATATGAAGTTATATGATCCTGTAATGTGAGTCAGAAGCACAGTTATGAGTGTTTATACGGTATAAATGACCTGTCTCAGTAAATGCTATAATATGATGGTTGGAGATCACGAGTGATTAAATGACGAGATGATCACATGGGAATCTGCTCAGGCAGACTGGATAGTATGGCAATAATCCTCAGGAATGAAAGCACTTATCTTACCGATCCACATGAACAGTTCAGTGACAGGTCAATGTCTTTATTACACCCACACAAAGATCAAATAGCCTCACAGAAGTGCTGACGGTGTCTGGATGGGGTTTGGTTGCATGAACTCTTGATCTAATGTGCGAGAGACTGTTTCCATAAAGTTTAATGTCTTTCCTGGTGTTTGCAGTCTCCCAGAGTTCTTTGTGGTTCCGGTATCTCTAGCAGATCAGGATCTGAAGCAGTACGCCTGCTACTTTAACTCTCAGCGTATCCCGGTGAGTGCTGTGGACCAGATCAAATCATTTGTTTAAGAGCTAGAAGAAAATATCATTTTTAATCTGATTCTTAGACAAAGTCATGAGTTAAAATATTGCAGAATGGAATTGAATAGGTGTGGGGGTACAGTATGTTAAAGCTCGCCATAATAAATCTGGGAAGTCTTCTGACATTTGGCCTAAATTGAAGGATAATGATTTGTGTGTGTGATATAGTTATGGTGTTGGAATCACCCCAGTGGGAGTGCTCTGGTCCGCATGTCTAACAATAGTGACCCACAACAACAGAGGAAGGTGGAACAGAGGTAAGAGAACATTGATGAATGAATATTCTGTCTTCATTTACTCGTCCCCAAGTCTTTGTTCTGATAAAGACAGAGAAAGATATTTGGATCCCATTGAGGGATAGGCAAAAATGCTTTATAAGTTTCTTTGTCCTGTTGAACACAAAAGAAGATATTTTAAAAATGTATCGCTGTCATAATTAATAAATAATCGTCAATTATTTGATATAATCGCAATAATTTCAGATCCGCAATAAATCCTTAGAAAACAAGGGTGATATGCAGCATTTTACATCCACCATCCTTAATATACACTCACTGTTACGTTCGAAGGACATTTCTTCATCATTTGAGTTGTATCAGATTTATATATTTTTTGTGTTTTTGAGTTGTATTAAAGTGATTCCAGATTTGCTGCATCTACACAGCAACATCATCCATATATTTTGGTCTTTTCTGTTAAGGTCACTATAGAGGGAATGTTACTAGATATTTTCATATTTCTCAATGTATCTATATTTTATTTATTGTTACAATTGTCAAAGCATTTAAACAGACAATTATTCGCAATTATTTATTAGACAATTATCGTCAGCCAAATTTCATAATCGTGACAGCCCTATGCCAACGACAGAGAGGAGGTTTATATCAGTCACATTCTGATGTCTTGTGTGTTTTATGACAAATCTTTCACTTGAGGGTGAATTCACTCGTGGCAGTCATGGCCTCATGGTTAGAGAGTCAGAGTTGTGACCAGAAGGTTTCCGGTTCGATCTTCAAGGGCCGGCGGGTAACGACTGAAGTGCCCTTGAGAGAGCACCTTACCCCCACTTGCTCCCCGGGCGCTACTTGCTGTGCGTGTGTTCACACTGGATGGGTTAAAAGCAGAGGTCACATTTCGGGCATGGGTCACCATATCTGACAAATCTCTTCTAACTTAAGTGATGACAGAATTTGTATTTGCGGTGAACTGTCCCTTTAAATCCAAACCGAAGAGATCTAAAAAAGATTGTTTAAGGGAAGTAGATTTGGTTGTATCTCAATATCTCAAGTAATCACAATACTGTTTTAAATGTATCCAATTAATTATATCTGAATGGTTACGCTTCCCGCCTGTTTATTTTCTCTGTCTTTTGGCACAATAGCTCATACATCCTCGGGTAGAAATCAGTCAAATTCTGTTTTCAATACCAGGTCATGGTGTTTTAGATGAAACCCATTAATAAAAACATTCCTCTGTGATTCTACAGGATTTCCAGTGCCATAACTAAAAGCCACCCCCTGCGCAGTGACGTCTTCAAATCAGATCTGGACAAAAACCTCCCGAACATCCAGGATATACAGGCCGCTCTTCTGAAACTGAGACAAATCTGTGTTATAGGTAATCCAGGTCACATCTTATGGTTCAGCAGATCTGGAATTTAATGAAATTTACAAGTCATCAAGAATGATTTTTGGACATTCCTAGTGTCAAACAAAATTCTTTTTGGAATCTTAATTTAGTTTCAGAGCCATTAAAAACATGTTAGCTCTCTGACAAATGCCATTTCAGCGTTTTCTGTCTTTTTGCTTGTATTTTATATGCACGTACAGATCCCTTTGAGGAGTCCGAAGAGAAGTGGCTTTCTTCTTTAGAGAGCTCAAGATGGATGGAGTATGTGAGGTATGTGTGTGAAACACTCCGCAGTCACCCACAGCATATTTAAGCTCTCAACGTTTTGAACTTGTGCCAGAGAAATTAGAAACAAGCATGTGTTTGTGCATTCTCTACGCTTCTGTGTGGAGATGTAGCTGTGAGATACACTTGTGAGATTGCTATGGCTTGTGTTTTTTCACAGGACTTTTCTGCGACACGCAGTGGAGGTCGTCTACATGCTGGACAGCAGACACGTCTCTGTCATTCTTCTAGGTAAGATACTCGCTATACAAGATATTCGCTCCTGTTGTAGATTATTAAAGAAATAAATATTTACAACTTAAATATATATATAAACAGCATCAAAGTATCATGGTGTGTATTATTTATTTGCATCATATTTACATTTTTGTTATGTTTTGTGGTCCAAACATTCACAAAATCTGAATACTGTCAATGTTGGAAACAATCGAAAATATTCCTTTCATTTGCTCTGTTTTCATTATCGACACCTTGTCAATCACATTGATGGTTACTTCTAATTGATTTAGTCTGTTAATACACGTTTGTTTGTGTCTCTACAGAAAAGGAGGATCGTGACCTGAGCTGTGTGATTTCCTGTCTGGTGCAGCTGATGTGTGATCCTCACTGCAGGAGTCTGCACGGCTTCCAGGGTCTCATCCAGAAGGAGTGGGTTATGGCTGGACATCGCTTCCTGGACCGCTGCAATCATCTTAAGAAGAACGACAGAGAGGAGGTGCGTATCAGTCACATTCTGATGTCTTGTGTGTTCATTCATGAACGGCCCGCTGTTCATCAGGCTTCATTGGTCGTGCTGTCTCTCTGCAGTCTCCTGTGTTTCTGCTGTTTCTGGACTGCGTGTGGCAGCTGTGGAATCAGTATCCAGCGGCGTTCGAGTTCACTGAGGTGTACCTGACCGTACTGGGGGACAGTATGTGGCTTCCCATCTTTAGTACCTTTCTCTTCAACTGCCCAAGACAAAGAGCAGAGCACAGCAGGGTTAGATGATTTCTTTTTTTTACTATTTTAGCTTGGCTTTAGCCTATGTGTTAAAGTGATAGCACACTCAAAAATGTCCCTCTCTTTAGGATTTTGCCATCAGTAAGAGCATTCATCTGGGACAGGACCAGGCTCTCCGCTTTCCTCCTGTGTGGGACTGGTCTCAGCAGTTCAGTCTTAAAGACCAGACTCTCTTCAATAATCCGTTGTATGTGGGCAAGATTGCTACCTGTGTGCAGAACGGCACTGTGAAAACATTCACACACAGACGCAGCAAGGTGAGTGCTTTACTTCTGATAATCTGCACGCCAGATCAACATACAGAAATGCTAAGGTTCTTTATAAAGTGATCGATTTAACAACAAAAAGCTAATTTTACATTTTCAATGTAGCGATATATAAAAACTGAAGCACAAACGCAATAGCACTGTTAAGTATTTCCTGTTTCTTCCCCAGAAAAACTACAGTTCCACATTGCGAGGTTTGCCCTCCGCCCTCCGAAATGGATCCTTCAGCCATCACGACACCCTGACACGGAGGAACTCCCTTGTTATGCGTCTTCGCCCTGATTTGTCCCAGACACGGGAGCAGCCGGAGAGCCCCTCTGAGCGCTTTGTTCGGGACTGGTTCTCTCGTCCCGCCGACCTACAAGGCCTTCTGCTTCCCCAGCTCCTGCCGTCTCACCTGTCTCTCTGGAAGCTCTTCTTCCTGCGCTGGGTCCCCGAGATACAGATTCCTCAGGGCGGTCCCGTCACCATCTTTCACAAACTCTCTGTACTTACAGATGAGATTGAGATGCTGCAGAACCAGCTGAGACAGTATAAAGGGGCCGGAGGAACTCCTAACAACACTCAGGTGGAGCACAGCAAAATGTACTTCAAGGCGACCTCGACTCCTCATCAGTCCCATGGTCCCCCGGAGTACCTAAGCTCTTCTTTCCCGTTCTCCCCCGTGGGTAACCTGTGTCGCCCCGGCATCTTAGGAACTCCTCTTAGCAAATTCCTCAATGGTGCCAAGATCTGGCTGTCTACTGAGACGCTGGCTAATGAGACGATTTGAGGTCCATGTGGGGAGGAGTCTGAGGTCATATCACGTTTCAGGACAACAGATCAAATCACTGTCAAGAGAGACGAACGTGAAGATGTCCGAAGATATTCTCAGTTTTGTTCGTGATTGTGTTGCCGTGCGGTACTGACGGTTATTTGGACAGTCTGTTGCGAGTTCACAGTCGTGGGCGGGTGGGATATTTTTATTTTTTGCACATGAATAAAAATATAGCTCCAATCGCACATCTTTCTGATTGTAAGGATTTGTTCTACACTGCTGTGTGAACTATTTTTCTGATGGTAAACTGTTGTTGGATCTGCGTGGAGCTTGTGGCATTAGCTGGGAATGAAGCAGAACTTTAAATTAAATCTATATTAAAAGTTTGTATATTTTAACTTTTTATCCTAACCTTGTTTTTAGACTTCTTAAAACCTTCTGGTAAGGTCTAACATAGTTAGCGTTGTTAAAATGAATAACCAAAATTGTGAAAACTTGATGTAGGACGTGACATTGTTTACCAGTGTAAACCTAAATAGCAGGCAAGTGTTCACAAGGAGATCTTTCAGACCTCTCAGTCTGTTAGACCCCGCCCAGAATGACTGACACCTACTTGAGCCAATCAGCTGGTTGATTGGACATGGCTAAGTGTGGTCAATGTCTTGATGTGTTTGTAAGAGACAAATTATAGATCACTTTGCAAGATGTAAATGCTGTTTTACTGGTTTCATTATAAATTTTAAATTTAATTCAATTTTGAAGATATACATTTTGATTTGGTTATAAATGTTTTATTAATTAAATTCTGTTCAATCTTTTGTGCAGTGTTAAAGAACTGCAACAAGGCGTTCTTATGGACCAGCATTGTTTAAGTCTTCTGAAGTGGTATATAATTTAAGAACCTTAATGCTAATAAATTACAGCACTTGTGAATTTTTTGCTTTTAGGTTCCTAGGACTGTAATATTTTTTTGTTTGATTATATGTAGCCTTTTCAGAAACATTTTACGATAATATGTTTGCTCATAATTATGGTTGAGGACTGTATTCTTTTGTACAGAGTTAAAATTTTATTTTTCCTAGAATTGGTACTGAACTGTATTTCTCTTTAAAAGGCTTTAGCTATATTAAAAGAATGCACCGTATGTGCATAGTTTACCACTAATGCTGTTAAGTATATGAAGACCGTGTTTCTTCTAATGACTCTGTTTGATTTCTCAAACGGCCCTGATATTTATTTAGTTATGCAAAGAAAATTTAACAGGGATGTTGTTTGGATCTTCTGTGCCTTGCTTTGAATTGCAGTGCTCCTGTTCTCTGGATATTAAAACATGCTTCAGACACATGTGAAGAGTTCCCCCTCTGGTGTGTGAATGGGATAGTGCAGACTTATTTCAAAGCTTTGTGTGGAAGTTGTTGGTGGTCAGTTGGGTCCACGGGAGGACTCAAACCTTGTTTTCCTCTGAGCTCAGTAGTTTTCTTTGAGGTGATATGCAAAGATGTTTAAGAAATTCATTCAAATAAAGAAAACTTGGACAATTGACCTGTTATATATTCTTTATAACTTAAACTGATTACATAGAACATACATTTTGGGTGAACTATAACTGTCATCATTTAAACCTGTATGACTTTCTTCAGCAGAACACAAAAGATGATATTTTGAAGAATGTTGATAATGGAACAACGGTAGTACCCATTCACAAAACCAATGCAAGTCAATGGGTATCACCATTTTTCAGTTACCAAAATAAATTATTTTGAGTTCTGCAGAAGTTGTACAGGTTTGAATTAACAAGAGGCTGAATAAATGATGACAGAATTTTAGGTCCAGGCAGAGAGACTACATTTGCTGTGTTGAAAATGGCTGTAATCTGAGCTAGTAAACAGTACTGAGCAACTAACTAAAAGTGACGCCCTCTACCGACCAAATCATGCTATCAAACTAACTGAACTGAATCCAGCAGAACACCAACTTAGAACGTTGTTAAAAAAGTCAAGTAGTGAAAGCACTGAAACACATACACAGGAAAAATGACAAGATATATCAATGCTTTGAGTTCTCTTAAAAAGAAATACTGTACATTTTACGTGACACACAATATTATTATAATTTCAGCTTGGACACAGAAACTTCTTTTTGTTTCTTTTTCTTTCCTGTCTTGTCTTTGGACCCCTTGACCTGGCTTTTAACTTGGTCTTGTAGTTGTGAGAAAAATGCTTGAGAGGAACGAAGAGCCTTATCCATGCCATCATTCTGCATGAAATGACAAAAAATATTTTTAAACCCAAACATGTGAGGGACTTATAAGGAAATGCAGTTTTCTCCACACATATCATAAATACCATCAAACTTTTAACTATGGTTACTAACCGTAAGGACTTTGGCTTTTCCTCCTTTAGTAAGTTTCTTGATGGTCTGTTCAACTTCAGCTTTGCTTTTCTTCTTATTCTCTCCACTTTTAATCTGTTTGAGTTTCTGCCTCTTCTCGCGCTCCTGAACCTTCATGCGCTTAGCCAGCTTCTTCTTCCGTCTCTCTCGTTTCTTATCTGTGGTTGTCTTCTCTGTGTCACCGAGCAGATCTCCAGCCTTGTTCTTCTCCTGAGATCAGACAATAAAATGGAGTTACAAGCCAGATTTAGAAATGACATTCACAGTGAAATGATAAATAGCTTCAGAAATGGAGGAAAAGCAAACCTTAATTTCTTCTGGAGCCAGTAGAGTGGCATCACTGGCACTGACTGGAGCCACCTCCTCCATAGTGATCGAAGGCATATTGGAAACCACCTTCACCTCAGGTATATGCTAAATAATTCAAATTTCATAAATATATGAGTTAACCATTACATGGATGAAGGTCACTAGAAAGCTATTTAAAATGTATTTTGTATGTATGGGTTTGATGGCCTAGCTACATATCAGCACCACTAGTGCATCTGTCTATTTCCTGTCACATATCACTGTTGTCTTTCTAAAACCTTGTAAGTCCAAATTCGTTGTTTTCAGGAAATAGACAAAACACTGTACTTGGTTAGATATTTGTAAAACCCAGCGACAAACATACATGATGACTATTGATAATCATTTATGGCAAAAACAAAACCGAAATATGGAGTTACAAGGTTTCAGAAAGACAACAGCAATATGTAACGCTTCAGCAGAGAACTGGCCCTCTCGACTGAGTCTGGTTTCTCCCTAAGTTTTTTCTGCAGTGTTAGCTTGCTCACCCAAGACTGCTTATACTACATTAACTTCGGCAGATTCCATTAATATTGCTTTTATTAGGATGATCTTTTTTTCATGTAAAGTTGCTTTGAAACAATGCATCATTGTGTAAAGCGCCATAGAGATAAAATTGATTTGAACATTAAACAAAGCATTAAACAAATGACCCAATAATTTCTGAATTTCAGACATTGAAAAGTGCTACTCCATTAAGCTCATTTTGAAATCCTATAAAATACCTGTCTATGAACCAAGAAAAAACATTACTAACTGGTTTTGGTGTAAAGTAGAAGTGGGAAAGTGCATCCAGTTTTAGGAAGAGTGTGTCCATGAATTTCTGGATTTCAACATGAGCTGGATTCTCTTCTTCTTCCTTCTTGTCCTGTCACCCACAACAAGTTAAGATATAATTCACTACATGTAATATTTTCAAGAAAACTATAGAGACAATGGAAGAGGTTTACCTGTGTCTGTTTGAGATACTCTTGCTCATAAACCTCAGCCAAACTCAGTTTACTCTTCTCGTGGTCCAGAGTAAGTCTCTTCTTATACTCAAACACCTCTTCCTTGGGCTTCTCTTTTCTTTCAACATCATCCCACACCTTAAAAAAAGACAAGCATGCAACAGGTCAAACAGTCAAGCAAGTTTCACCTCATTAAACATGTCAAGACGCTCTTAAAAACAAACCTGATCTTTAATTCTCTGTTTGATAATGTCCTCCAGCTGTAATGTAGTCTCCTCTGTGATTGCAGGAGCTGTGAAGGAAAAACAAATAAATACATGATCTAGAATCGAATTCCCTTATATTGTTTTGTTGTGAAGGTCAGTATGTAGCTCACCCATCCTGGAGGACTGATCGAACGTAACATCCTCTTCCAGCATGCTGTTTTCTGGACGAGTCTGAGAGGTCACCTCTCCCATCAGCTGCCATGGCTTCTCTGACAATGCATTTTTCTCCAGCTCTTCTATTTTTTCTGCCATCTGTTTAACAGTACACAGTGGTGAGTGACTACTGGAAAACAAATAAATTCAACTTCAAATACAGATTTTATACGAGTACTTAGACAAACCTTTTCCTGACGCTGTTCGAATGATGACTTTGACTCGGGTTTAGGTGTATTTTTAGCTTTACCACCAAGGATGTCTTCCACATCCTCTCCCTCACTTTCATCAGGTAGGTCGAAGGTCACTTTCCGTAAATAATTTCTGGCTTTATCGTCCATGTCATCACTACACGAAGAAAGGTAATTGCGTTAGATCTCCTATTGACACAATTAAACACTTCATTCTGTTAGCAAACTACTTTGGAAAAAGTAGGTTTCATCAGGTCTTACTCCTCTACATCAAAATCCTCCTCATTCATTTCCTCCTCAACCTCTTCCTCTAGATCATCAACATCGTCTTCATCTGCTCCCTCAAGTGCATCGTTTGATTCAGGTTCATTTTCCTCATCTGGATCTGTCTGGTTGGGTTCTCCATCCACAGGATCAAAAAAATCTTTGTATTTCATATTTCTGGAGCTTTTCATCTGAGAAAAAAAAAATGATGTCACTTTAACTTAATGTTAAAACAAAGTACTTTGAATATTCTAACTTCTGTTGATAAAAGTTTCATTCTAGGGTGTAGTAATGTATTATACAGTGTTAATTTTTAGTGGGTTATGTTAGAAGGTCAACAAAACAAAATTACCTTTTTCAGTTTTTTTGATGCCACTGGTTTGTCAAAATCTAGTTCTTCATCTTCATCTGTTGGCAAATCCTGAAAATAGTCTATTTCTTCCTCTGTGGTCTTGCCTTCTCTTTTGTCCATGTCATTCAAAAAAAACTCCATTTCTGAAAGCTTAAAAAACCTGTCATCTACTTCTGACACACTCCCGTTAGATTTTACAACTTTGGTCGTAGACTGTCTCTGCTGTTTAGTTTTTTCCTCAAACTTATCAACATCAAAGTCTACATCAGAGTCCTCCTCAGATAAGTCACGGTCTTCAGATGGTTTTGTCTGAAATTCCTCCTCTTCGTCATCGTCCTCATTTTCCTCAGCACTCTCCCCTTCCAAATCCTGATCATCCCCATCATCTAATTCATTATCTTCCTCTGAGTCTTCAAGAAACGTTATAGTATCATCTTTGACAGTTTGTTGAACTGCCTCCTCAAAGTGTGCCAGCAATGCGGTGTTCTGAAGCTCAAGCTCTTGCCAGATTTGCTCTTCATCAAAGTTCTCGACGACCAGCTGCTCAAGCGGGCTTCCTTTGCAGCCTGCAGGCTCATGGGCCTTATGCAGATCGTAAAGAGTCTTGGTAAGAGACGTGAGGTCCGTTGCCAGAGCATCTTGAGCACTAATAATAACACAATTAAGACACATTATACGTTATAAAAAAAATGAACTCCAACGTTAGAGCCCATCAAGACACAAATTATCTTAACAGTGTAACGTGAAATGGATTCAACAAGCTAGTTAACTAATCAAAGCGGTGTTATCAAAAGATTACCTTTAATTAATCTTACCTAAGAAATAGCTCCGGATGTGCTGTGTTAGAGTTTATTAGCTGTAAACAGCTCCCCAACGTGTTCCTATCATCCCCGCTCGCCATCTCTGCAAACACATGGGAATCTGCGTGCGTCTCGTAAATACAACCCCCGGAAACAAATGACACGCGATATTGAGTTCCATACATACCGTTCCGTTTAACCATAGCGTTTATACCATAGATGTAAATCTATGGTTTAAACTGTTTTTTTCTGTGCGCGCTTATATTTGAGTTATTAACAATTGCATGACTGTACTTTTGATAAGGTATAAACAATGCATTAATTAGAAAATAATTTAAACTAAACCTCCTCACGCTTTATAAATAAAGTTTTTCAAAGGTTCAATAGAACCGCAAAGATGGCTGCCTCCATACTGAAGTTTGCAGGTAAATAACAGTAAGCTCATATTTTCTAGCATTTTCCCTCGTGCGTACATATTTGTTCACATTTGAACACGTCTCAGTTGTCTGCGTCTGTTATATTTTAGAACTTAAATAATACATTTTGTCATGCAACGCTATTCAATTTATCAACATAACACAAACAATCTTTCTTACAGTTGCGGGTATTTCGAGGTGTGCACGGCACACGTTACCCTCAGTACGGGCATTGTCTTTGTCTTTGCCCGTCAGACAGGGTGTCCCTCAGTCTTTGTGGAAGTTAGGCAGGCTGAATCATGTGGCTATCGCAGTACCAGATCTAGAGAAAGCCACCGCGCTGTATCGGGATGTTCTGGGGGCTCAGGTGAGCGCAACTGTACCTCTCCCTGAGCACGGGGTGTACACTGTGTTTGTGGAGCTGGGCAACACAAAATTAGAGCTCCTGCACCCGCTGGGAGAGAAAAGTCCCATCGCAGGATTCCTGCAGAAGAACAAAGCTGGAGGCATGCATCACATCTGTATTGAGGTATAAAGATTAGATTCTCGAACACATTGAATGAAAATCACACAAGAACCTCTTCTACCATCCAAAAACCTCATTGTATTCATCAAGGTTATTATATACAGAATAAAGCAGATAAACAAGGAAACATTTTTTTATAAGCCAATGTAATTGCTGTCCCTCTATCAAAGCCAAATGTGTAGGATCAGCTGTATTTTGGGAATTTATGGGCTATAATTGCTTTTCCCAGTTCTATTTCTTCACATTTTTGACACTTTTTTGTTTAATTTACGGTTTCGCATCAGACTGTAATAATAAATACCAGAAAATATACAAATGGTAAAGGCTTCTCCTTTTGTTAATATTTGCAAAGCAGATTTACTGTCATTCCAATCTATTTATTTATTCAATTATTTATGTTTCCTTTTTATGACTCATCCTTACTGAATGTGTCTTTACATTTGAAAGTTATTGTTAAATTTGCACTGTTTTGTGTCAGTATTATTAATGTTACATGATACCTGTTTGATTCCAGGTTGATGATATAAATGCTGCAATAGCTGACTTGAAGGAAAGGAAAATCCGACTGCTCTCCCCAGAGCCTCGGATAGGAGCCCACGGCAAACCTGTGATGTTCCTCCACCCTAAAGACTGTGATGGAGTCCTTGTGGAGATAGAGCAGGCCTAGATATTTGGAAGTCATTGCATTGTCTATCAGACAGCAACGCTGACATATTTGGATGTTCACTTTTGACATCAATAAAAATCTGATATTTACTCAAACCCATGTCACTCCAAACTATTCTATTCTGTGACTGTCTTTAATCTGTCTTTAATCACTTAAAGAATTCTCTTTTTTATGAAATTAAACTAAACAGAGACTAAGCATGTCAGTCACTAACATTCTCCATAACAGATCTTATTGTGCTCCATGGAAGAATATGTCGTATAGGTTTGGAACAACATGAGGATAAATGGGAATATGTAAAAAGGTGAGTAAATAATAACAGAATTATATTTTTGATGAATATTTATTTAAACGTAATAAAGTCATGATTGCAAAAAAAAGAGGACTCCACGTGTATCATTCAAGGTGTGTGTGATATTCTTGGGATTTCTTCTTATTTTGCTTGTATGTAACTATTGTCTTGAATAAATAATCTGTGTTTCTTTAGAAACAAACAAAATTGCACGCCATCACATTAAATTGCTCATAAACATACAATACCTTTTATTATTAGGCTATTAATAAGTTCTTACAATGAATTATTGTTACTTTATATCAAATTTCAGTGTTATCTTTAAAGGAATAGTTCACCCAAAAATGAAAATTTGTCACTTACTCAGTCTATTTGTTGATTTTGGGTGAACTATCCCTTTAAGCATATATGTAAATGATCAGAGCATCTATCAATGCAGAAATACACAAACTGGTTTATTATTACTACACAAAAAAAGTGTGTTTTGTGTTATAAAAGTATGTGATGTAAGATAAGTTTAGTCATGCTCATGAATGTGAATTGAAAACCTCTCAATTGACTTTTAATAGAGCTAACAGATTGAAGTATTTCTTTCTGGCTGACAACCGTGTAATTGGGAGACAACTTGGATCAAACCCATCTCTCTTATGAAGTCAACCCTCTGCCAATTAGAAAGCTGTTCTGAATCTTGTGCCTTAAATCTGTTATTTTGGATATAAGTGAAGGAGTGAGATTAGGAAGTAGTGTTTGTGGGCTTGTGGTTTTCCCACTGTGTGATCTCAAAGGACTTGTTTGAAGTTTTCTACATCATAATCTCCTTCAGTTCTTAAATAAAATGATATTTCCATTTCAGGCGGTTTTGATATTTCACTTTATCTGTTTTAGAATTTCTCAGTAGCCTATGTCCCAAATATCTGTTGGTCTCGCAAACTGTGGGTTTAAAAAGGAAAATTCACCCCAAAATGAACCTTTCAGCATTTACTCGCCCTCTTGTCATTTATGGCTTTCATTCTTTCAGAGAACACACAGGAAGATTTTTAAAAAAAAGTTAGTAACCTTGCCCCATTTACTTCTATTGTACAAAACCGATGCAAGTGAATGGCTACCGCTGTTGTTCGGTTGCCAACATTCAGTCATACAGGTTTGACATGAGAGGTACAGTAAATGATGACAGAATTTTCATTTTTTAATTAACTATCCTTTTAATGTCCATTCTTGAAAATGACGTGTGAATATGTTTAATGAGAAAACGGAGATATTAGGACTCTATCAAATGATAAAAAATCGCTATTGTTTGATGAAATGATTGTTTTTAAAAGAAGATCATTTTAAATAGATGCTTTAAATTCTGCTTTGCCATATTGTTGAACATGTCATAATATGAAAACATCTGCCCGGATTAAATATTATGCAAGATCTTCAGTATCCCAGCGGCAGTAGCACAGAAACTAACCACATGTCTATGGAGGACCAGGAGAGTCATGTGTAAAGTAATAAAGCATTTAATTGTTTAATAACTAATTCTTCAATAAAAATAGGCATTAATCCATCTATTTTTAATTTCATTTTTAATTCAAATATAAATAGGCGAATTGACAAAGTAATTTATTATATATTGTTTTAATGGGCAATAAAAAGCGTGATTGTAAAAACAATTAATAAATTAAATATTAATCCATCAATAAATACTTCAATTTAAAAAGGGACTTTTAAAAATCAACATAAAACACGAAATAAATACATCATTTTAAAGCGCATTAATGAATTCCTTTATAAATAGTGGAATTTAAAAATCGATTTCAAAATGCGATTTAAAAAGAGGAATAAATAGTTGGATTTACAAATTAAACTAGAAATAAAAGTTTTAATCCGTCATTTAAAAGACTATTTCTTTTAGCATTTGAATTTCCATTTCCCCTCTGCATTTCCTTATCCGATTTGCTATTCGATTTGCCAAGTCATTTAGCTTTTCCTTTTAGCCTCTCTATTTACCATTTCCGTGACACTCTGGGGCCTTGCATGCTCAAACGAGGTAAAACAATGCAAATTAGCTACGGAGAGAGACATGTTACAAGCTCTCTGATTGGCTAGTTCATTTTACGTCATGTTCAGAGGTGTGTCAGATGAGCAATGGAGAAGAGAGGGTAGTCTGTTGTTCACTAGTCATGTACCCAGCGCGTTATCAGCTATTCTCTAACACAAATCATAGAAAATGAAACTTATTGTTAGAACGGGTTAGAACATTCATAGCGCACGTGGAAGCAGCAGTGCTGCGCTCATTTTGGCGCGAGTCTATTTATGATGCGATGCTTACACGGAGTTAACGTGACATAAGTTACGGTTCTTATGGCCAAAATGCTTATAGATTCACGCGAAATGTAACAGTTTTACCATTAAAGCATGTGACTGATGTCAGCTGTGTTTTAATCCGCCAATATCTACTTTTTATGAAACCGCAAACACACACCATGGTGTGTATTATATGCATATAGTAGATGCAGTGCCGGTGTTACAAATGTTCTGTTATCCGTGATATTTTGTGACCGCAGTAGGCGCTGTTGTCACTGTCGACAAATCTCTACGCAAAGAGCGCAAATTCGTGCGAGGATGCGCTTTGTGCTCGTGCGCAGCTTTTTAATCTTGGGCAATAACGCGCTTTGTTCTCGTGCACTTTACTGTGAGCGGGCTTTTCGGAAAGTCTGTTAAGAGTGCTGACGTGACGTGGGTGGCTGAACACGCAGATTGAACTGTACAAAGCAGGATCATTTAATTCCTCTACTGATTGCGTTTGGAATTATTGTGATTCCCATGGTAATTGTTTTATAGCTAACATGTAGGTGTGTGTGTATGTATATATATATATATATAAAGTGAATACACACACACATATATATATTTATATATATATATGTGTGTGTGAGTGCATATTCACTTTACCCAAATAATAGAACAGCAATCACGACAATCTAAACGTTTTCCATTTAAGAAACATGAACATAAATGAGCTTTGTGTTATACATACATGCATTATAGGCTATAAAATGTACATAAGAACATAATATTATAAAATGATATGTTTATAATGTACAGAGTAACCTTGTAGTCCTACAGCAGGTCACCATATTTCACGATGCACGGTAACAGGCTAAAAAAAATCTGTTACCTTCCCCTGTTTTACACAGAATAGCCTAATTGTTCTCCATATTCACTCTTTTGACATCTAATGCATTCTGTGTCTTATCCTGAAGTGAATTTAGCTGTGATGAGAACAGTGACTGTGGTGCAACAGGTCACCATATTTCACGATGCACAGTAAAGGCTTAAAAAAATCTTTACCTTCCCCTGTTTTATAATATACGGGTTAACTTTCTGAAATGAGTGACAAAAAATATTGACCTTTTTCATTATATTCTATTTTTTTAGCTTTATTTTTATTAAATACTAAAGAATTATTTTTTAATTTTTTAATATTCTTCCCATCTCCCCATATTGCACATGTCAATCACGTGGGGGCTCCGTTAGCTAGATTGCACCAACTAGAAAGCAGATTAACGTGATCGGCACCTGATATTATTATATCTGTGCAAAATGGATGGTAACATGCAGCTGGGACTGAAGAACTATCTTTTAAAAGGGGAATATCCCAAAGATGCTGATAAACAGCAGTGTTACATTTTGAAAAGAAGAGCTAACAACTTTCGTATCATTGGTAGGTAATGTTAATTAGCACCTGAGAGAAAAGTACACTAGTGGGTATGGCTATAGGCTTTTCAAATATTCATTATCCCCACTATAAATATAGTCTTACTACAGTAACTGTTAACCATGGTATTTGTGTTTAATTTGTTAAAAATCTGCAAAAGCATCGATTGCTATTATTTGATATTTTTCACCCATATTGTACATATTTATTATGCATGCATGGCAACAGTTCATGGAAGGACGTTGATAGCATTTATAACAGATCTATAATAACTTAAACACAAATTCAAAAATATTTTTTAACTAAATTATTACAGTATTGTATTTTTAGTAATGTAACATTTGAAGGTATAAAGTATTCATTTTGTGATGATTTAATCATCTGTCTCAGCCAAAAACGGTGTGAATTTTGACTAATCATAATCATAGCTATGAGGTCAGTGAGGTCCAGATAGTTTTTTAATGCTCATAAAAAAATAGAAAAAATACATTAAACTGTTTTCAAATGTATATACAACATACTGTCATACACTAAATCGACAACATCTTTAACAATAAATTATTATCAATTACAATGAAGTTAACGAAAGCAAACACAGAACGTTCCCCTAATATTGGTTCCCATTTGGCTATTTTTGGGGAACCAAAAAAGAACGTTCAAAAAACGTTCCATACAGAAATTGGATACAGGTAAAGCTAAAAAATAGAATATAATGAAAAAGGTCAATATTTTTTGTCACTCATTTCAGAAAGTTAACCCGTATATTATAAAACAGGGGAAGGTAAAGATTTTTTTAAGCCTTTACTGTGCATCGTGAAATATGGTGACCTGTTGCACCACAGTCACTGTTCTCATCACAGCTAAATTCACTTCAGGATAAGACACAGAATGCATTAGATGTCAAAAGAGTGAATATGGAGAACAATTAGGCTATTCTGTGTAAAACAGGGGAAGGTAACAGATTTTTTTTAGCCTGTTACCGTGCATCGTGAAATATGGTGACCTGCTGTAGGACTACAAGGTTACTCTGTACATTATAAACATATCATTTTATAATATTATGTTCTTATGTACATTTTATAGCCTATAATGCATGTATGTATAACACAAAGCTCATTTATGTTCATGTTTCTTAAATGGAAAACGTTTAGATTGTCGTGATTGCTGTTCTATTATTTGGGTAAAGTGAATATGCACTCACACACACATATATATATATAAATATATATATGTGTGTGTGTATTCACTTTATATATATATATATATACATACACACACACCTACATGTTAGCTATAAAACAATTACCATGGGAATCACAATAATTCCAAACGCAATCAGTAGAGGAATTAAATGATCCTGCTTTGTACAGTTCAATCTGCGTGTTCAGCCACCCACGTCACGTCAGCACTCTTAACAGACTTTCCGAAAAGCCCGCTCACAGTAAAGTGCACGAGAACAAAGCGCGTTATTGCCCAAGATTAAAAAGCTGCGCACGAGCACAAAGCGCATCCTCGCACGAATTTGCGCTCTTTGCGTAGAGATTTGTCGACAGTGACAACAGCGCCTACTGCGGTCACAAAATATCACGGATAACAGAACATTTGTAACACCGGCACTGCATCTACTATATGCATATAATACACACCATGGTGTGTGTTTGCGGTTTCATAAAAAGTAGATATTGGCGGATTAAAACACAGCTGACATCAGTCACATGCTTTAATGGTAAAACTGTTACATTTCGCGTGAATCTATAAGCATTTTGGCCATAAGAACCGTAACTTATGTCACGTTAACTCCGTGTAAGCATCGCATCATAAATAGACTCGCGCCAAAATGAGCGCAGCACTGCTGCTTCCACGTGCGCTATGAATGTTCTAACCCGTTCTAACAATAAGTTTCATTTTCTATGATTTGTGTTAGAGAATGAGCAGGCGCTGATAACGCGCTGGGTACATGACTAGTGAACAACAGACTACCCTCTCTTCTCCATTGTTCATCTGACACACCTCTGAACATGACGTAAAATGAACTAGCCAATCAGAGAGCTTGTAACATGTCTCTCTCCGTAGCTAATTTGCATTGTTTTACCTCGTTTGAGCATGCAAGGCCCCAGAGTGTCACGGAAATGGTAAATAGAGAGGCTAAAAGGAAAAGCTAAATGACTTGGCAAATCGAATAGCAAATCGGATAAGGAAATGCAGAGGGGAAATGGAAATTCAAATGCTAAAAGAAATAGTCTTTTAAATGACGGATTAAAACTTTTATTTCTAGTTTAATTTGTAAATCCAACTATTTATTCCTCTTTTTAAATCGCATTTTGAAATCGATTTTTAAATTCCACTATTTATAAAGGAATTCATTAATGCGCTTTAAAATGATGTATTTATTTCGTGTTTTATGTTGATTTTTAAAAGTCCCTTTTTAAATTGAAGTATTTATTGATGGATTAATATTTAATTTATTAATTGTTTTTACAATCACGCTTTTTATTGCCCATTAAAAAATGAAATAAAAAATAAATGGATTAATGCCTGTTTTTATTGAAGAATTAGTTATTAAACAATGAAATGCTTTATTACTTTACACATGACTCTCCTGGTCCTCCATACATGTCCAGTTAAATCTGGGGCAATGTTTCATTACCTGTGGAAAACATCTCACTTTTGTCTGTCTCAGAACACCCTTTCCAAAAGAAATACGAGTTTTATTTTGTGTAACAATTCATCAACAACATTCTTGTTAGAAATGTTAATCCTCTTATTATGTCAACACTGAGACATTAGCTCGTTCGTGTAATAGATGATGTGTAGGCTACATCCTACAGGATTATGTGTTTCGGCAACATCGTACATTTCTTTCATGTTATATAATGTTAATCTGGTCGGAAGGGATGGAACAAGGGGACATTATCATCTGCCTCCTCTGTTGTCTGTAAAAGGGCCAGAGCAAATATATTAGGAAAAATAACATCCATCTAGGACAGTGAATGACGTTTTTACTGAAATTACTGAAGAATGATTTGTGACGCATATTAGAATGAATGATAAATAAGACTGATGAAGAATAACGCTTCAATCCTTTTGAGGAATATGATCGGTCGGTTAGCATCTGATAATTCACACAATGAACGCTTTCTCTCGGGTGGGGTTTGTGATGATGATTATACCCAGATACATGTAATGGAGCGCCCCCTGCTGTTCATCACGTCTTCTGCTCGTGTTCTCTTCAGTCTCTCTTTCTCGGGGATGCAGTTTGTGAGCTGAGGGTTCGGTCGGACGGTGTTGTTTTCGCTCTCTGTACCGTTGAACACAGAGGATTTCTTCATGTGAAAATCTCATCCACGGTGGTTATGCAGGTAGGCATGTTTCGTATCCTGCGTTTTCCAGTTGAAGGTTTACCGTAGCGCGTGGGTGCGGAATGAAGAGATGCTCTCGTGTGCTGTGAAGGATACGGCAGGATTTCATCAAACCCTCTGCTACATCCACTTAGGTTGGATATTAAGAGTAAACCTTTTAAAGTCATGCGATATTAAATTTTTATATGTTATAAAAGTCATTTATAACGTCTACGAAAAAGTCCTTGAGAACCTAAATATATTTTCAGTGGTTTTCTTTAAATTAATCGTGAAAATACAATATCTCGTTTAATGCTTCATAAAAATAATTAGCACGGCATCAAATGTAAACGAAAAAGTGACATTTCTCTCTAAAAACAGAGGATTGAATTGTCGGTATTACGTTTGTTGACAAATACATTGTGTACGACTAATAGATAGTCGCGTTTAAGTTTTATTAAACTGCCATCAAATTAAAAAACAACCCTTTATCTTTACGATACTGTGTATAGGCTACATCATAACATATATGTTTGATAAAGAGGTGGTCTGGCATATATTAGTCTCTGATATTGAAAAAATCTTGTTTTATTTACATATATAGTCATTCTGAACAATGCTGAACAAGGAATCTGTTTATTTAGAAAAGTTTCCAATCTATCCTGACATCATTGTAATTTAGATATTAATTAGGCACCTGTCATATAAAACCTTGCTTAGAGGGCATATGCGTTTCTGTCTTTTATTTCTTTCTGATTTATAAAGTTGTTCGTGACCAATGATAAATCAAGCATCAAATGAACGTTTCATGCTTGAAATACACCTTTTAATTGCATTATGGATGAACTCTTTTTCTGCCCAGGGAACAATAGCCGGTCCACTCCCCTGAACAGATCAATAAAATCATTACGAATAAACAATGGCGTGCTGAAATATTTTTCGATACGATTAAGGATTTTAATGAAGTTCTTCATATTATATTATAAGAACAAAAGGAATATGTAAATGATCCACTCCTGCTGTTCATCTCTTTACATCAAGTTCAAACTATTTAACAAGTATTTTAGCATTTCACTTATCTGAAATAAACATCTGATATAGATGTTTAGACACACATAAGCAGTGTGTGAGTTGGAATGAGTGTGTGAGGGAGTGAGTGTGAATGCTATTAAGATGCATAATTCTCGAATGTGAGATCCCAGTTGGCGGTTCCGTCTCCACAGCAGTCTCCCACCGCTCTCTTGTCCAGGCAACCTGCTCTTACACACGCACACACACGAGCGCGCTGCCCTGCCCCTCCCTTCAGAGCCCTTCTAGTAACAGTTGTATCTGCAGCTCTGATGCTGAAAGACAAACAATGTTTGGAGGATCATGCTGGGATGATATTTATGCAGCAGTAGGACGTTTCTAAATTAGACTCTTGTAGGATCCGGTAGAGATAGAGACTTTACTTGGGGTAAGGTTAATCACTGTGGGCAATCAGATTTAATGCATGTTATGCTCTGCCCCTGTTACCACATTTGTGAATAGTGTATAGTCAATGTTTGATTTACATTTTTCAGAATATGAGCACATTTCAATGAAACACAATTGTGGTGTTGTGGTGAAATGTACAGGGTGTGGTGTTATTATTGTGGCTGTAAAATGGTTAGACAGAAGCTGCTGTTGTTTTTGGCAATCTCTGTTACATATTTGTTGCCTTTTTTGAGTCTTGGGTCTCTTTGTGTTAAGCCTACGCACGATCTGTTCATGGAAGCAGCTCATAACACACTTTCTAGGACGGACGCCACTGATAAACATCAGCTGGAAATCTGCGGTGCCTTTAGCCTAGTGCACAAATTAGTGCAAGCTAATGTCCCTAGAGTAGAATACATTAAGGATGGGTGATAGAAGTAGGCCTGTGGTTCTTAAAATGTACAAAATATGGTGTGGAAGAACTTTATTCAAGTGAAGTTTCACCCACACTGTGCTTGAGTCAGATTTCTGTTAGTATTTGACCTTGGCAGAGATGTGTTTTTGTGAGGTTTCATGCTTTGGCAGATATTTGTTTGTTTGTACAAAAATACAAATAGTTATTAAATGTTTTCAAAAATGTTATTTGCTGTATACCACCAATTTTAAAGAATGTTCAATATTCCCATGATTTCAATATTTTTCATATAAACAAGTTCACACTAAAGAGAGAATTGGTTGTTTTTCCATAAGTGGTCGAATATCGGATCACAGTGGAATGAGATGAAACAGAGATGCATCATGACACAAATGCTTGCCTTGTGTGTCCTTTGATCAAAGTGGATAATGATTTATATTGATGTTTATATCATAGATGAATGAATCCAGCAGAGGCTGGCTGCATCAATGTATCTAACTTCCCTTTGAAGTTGGACTGATGTTTACTTTCAGACAATAGAGCAGCCAGACACGATGACTTGTCAGATTTTTTTAAGACGCACTCTAATGTCTTTTGTGAGAGGAAGAAGCTTGTGTAGCATGCTATCAGTCCAGTTTGATGTGTGCAAAATGTTTGGTGTCTTTTGCATCATTTTTCGCTTGGTACAGAGGGAAACCCACTTTCCACTTTAAGGGAACAGTTCACCCAAAAGGGAAAATTCTGTCTTCATTTACTCACTTAAATACAGTATGTATAAATTTCGTTGTTCTGATGGACACAGTGAAATATATATATATAATATTTATATTTATATAATATTTATAATATTATATATAAAATGTCTTTGTAAATGTCTTTGTTCTGTTGATCACAAAATACGATATTTTGAGGAATGTAGGAAAGCAAAAAAGGGGAACTTTTACTACCATTGTATTTTTTATACGATGGTAGTCAGCGGTGGCCAAGAGCAGTTAGGTTACAAGCATTCATCCAAATCTGTCATGAAACGGAGGCAGACACAAGAACAGGAACAGAGGACCCAATTGTAGACAGCGGGTGAGGTTTAACAAAGACTTTAATGACAAGAACAAACGAGAATCAAAAGCCACGAGCGGTTAGCAAAACATAACAGCTAGGGTAGGAACCGGAAAGTAAGCAGAAGCATAGACTCACTAACCTAAACTGGACTAGACTATATACAACATTAGATATGACTACAAATAATTAAACTAGCCTTACATACACTTCAGGACAAGCCAGGTGACAAAGACACATCATTTCATCCAAAATGACCCAGTACAAGACATTCTTCTTCGTCCAGCTACCCCCAGCACAAGACAAAAGACACAGGGGCATTAAGTAATGGGACAAACCAGGAGGGAACAGCTGTGGGGCATGAAATCATAACGAGCACTAACGTGGAAACAAGAGGGCAGGAACAAAGACGAGACCGGAGAGAGTATGGCGAGCCATAAGGGCCAAAATAGTCTCTCTCCACATCAAAGTGGGATGTCAAGATCATGACAAAAATGTTGCTTTTAATCTTTTCTTCATTATTGAATATGTGCCACATTTATTGGTATAGCTTTATTTAGAATGTAAAATCAACTGTACAGAAAAAGTCCTAACACCCTACAGAGCAAAAGAGCATAAAAATGCCCTCAGTGAACAACCTGAACATACTGACACATATACTGGCAAAATCCAAATACTCGTTGTCTTATAATTTAAAGCATAACAAATAACTTTTTGGAACATGTTTTGTTAATTTCCTGTGCATGGTTGCATTAAACCCCCTAAGTGAAGCCCTTAGGGTGAAACATCCTTAAGTCAAGGGATTTCTTTAAGAGTGTTGCAACAAACGTCTTAACCATCACCCTAACATAAGTGTTTATACTAAGCTTTTCACAATGGTTTCAATCAAAACTCAGCAATGGAGAAGCGGTAAAACATACCATTGACTACAATGGACCGCAAACGTTACATAACAGCTACCAAAATATTTCATACGTTCTTTGGACAATAACGCTCCAGAAAGCAAAAAAGGCATACCAAACTGTTCCGAATATAATAAATGCGCAAAAAGAAAATCACCCACTATAATCCATCAAACCAATATTCTCTTAATAACTACGTATCATTAGACTTTAAGAAAGTATTTCTAGATGTGAAAAGAAAATGGGTTTTGTTATTTCTTCTCTCCAAATAATATGGAATCAGTGATCAAGTTTGAGACTAATGTATCTGTTTTGGTCCTTTATATTTTATGTTTTGTAAAATAGTTACCAAGGGCTTTGTTGCTATATAACAGAACTGAAAGGCGGGGTGGGTCATCATGTACAGTTTTTTTTTGCCATGTTGGTTGGAAATCTCTTTACAGCATGATAGCAATCAAATAATATTTTTATAATTTCATATCATCTGTGAAAGGCGTAGGACCAAAAAACGTTTGCCCAATCAAAACGTTCTGGCCGAACACTGTGACTGGTCACATGTACATTTTCAGCCAACGTATTTTGCATACAACTGCGCACCCTGTTCACACAGACATCATACGTCATCAGTGCTGCAGCGCGCTCACGTCCGCTGTGTCAAAGTAGGGAGAATGGTTGACAATCAGCAACAATCAAACTTTCATGCGGAACTGACATCAAGTTAATATACAAAACGAAAGTCAGTTTTTGAAAAAGCATGAAAAATGAAAAAAATATGTAATATCGGTTCAGCTCTTACACGATCAAGTAAGCTCCATCAGGCAAAGGGTCTGAAAGCCGATACCGTGGTTGGTCTCTTTTTTCGGACAGGTATTTTCTTGCTTGGAGAAGAATTTAATGGATTTAGTTTGTCTCTCGTTACGTGGATTTAAGAAATACATTCAGGTGTTTGGAGGCGTGGCTCTGGGCGGCGAATCACATAGAGGTTGGGATTATAGTTTAGTGCTAGCTGGCTACCGTTAGCACCTTCCCAAATCAACCACCCCACCTTTAAGGAAACACCTCAGTAATTAATGGTAAATACTTATTGACAGCCTCAAAGGGATAGGTCACCCTTTCTTTGGAAAGATAACCCATTTGAAAGAACGGTAGTTACCAAACAGATCTCATCCCCCATCGACTCCCATAGTATTTATTATCCCTACAATGGGAGTCAATGGCAGATGAGATCTGTTTGGTGTCTGACGTTCTTCCAAATATCTTCCTTCGTGTTCAGCAGAACAAAGAAATATATATAGGTTTGGAACAACCTGAAGGTGATTAAATGTTAACAATATTTTCATTTTTGGGTGAACTATCACTATAACGTAATGCAACTGGGCACTAAGCGATTTTTAGTGATTGCAACTAATCCAGTACAATGACAGTTAGTAGTTAGTAAATTGTCCCTCTATGTCTTTATTGTAAGATGTAGCAGTGGGTGTGGCTCGATACCATAGATTCGGAGTTGTGGGATATGAATCTGAAACAACAGTTGAGCACGGGAGCTTTTCTGATTATAAGCCAAACACATCTTTTCACGGGACACGCATATCTGGCTTCTGTAGAATCGATTGACCCTTCTTGTTTATCATTTGTTAATACTACTTTCTGCTTTGAAGTCTGCTGCATCTCTCCAGAGAAGAGAGATGAGGAATATGTCAAGACCCTCCTTTGAAGGTGAAAATTTGCAGTGTGTTTGTGTTCCATTTCTCAGCAGTGTTAAAATTAGCCTCCTGAATGACAATGAGTCTGGTGCTCCCTTCCTATCTGTCGATAACAATGTCTGCTAAAACATACAAAAAGAATAAATTAGGTTTCTTTTATTTTTTGAGTTAGGATAAGTTAAAATTATACAAGCATCTTTTTTTTCTGCTGTATGTTTTGTGCCGTGCTAATAGGAAATGCTGCACTGACCCGTTCTCTGTCGAGAGATGATGATCTGTTGATATTTGTTGTTCACACCCCTGGGTCATTTGCTTGCGCTATAGCTGCCGGTGTTTACTGCAGTCTGAAGGTCACAGAAGCCAGTCCCGGCTGGGAGAATGGCACCTTAAAGCTATTCATATATACGGAAAGCTGACTCATCAACAGTATAAATGTGCGAAGGTGTAGTCAGATCGAAGGTTTTTTATGTAAGGCTAACTCGCAACCTACATTTAAAATGCACCAATGCGTTCTTTTTGAGGCCCACAATATCAGTCATTTCCAATATGAGGAGAGGCAAAGCCTAGCACCTCAAATAAATCTTTCTCCTTTAGCCGCGGCACAGTTAGCCTCACGCCATTTAAGATCCATGTACATTAGCATTTAAATGAGCTAACTTGATTTTACCCAGTTCATGCACCATTGTCTTCATCTGAATGAGTCCACTCTCAGTAAACTGAATGGAACGTGATCAGATGATCTATACACCATCTTTAATAGCACGGAGGATTCACTAACTAATAGGACCACAGGTGGAGAGGGAACAAATCTTTCTGTCCAAACTGGACGTTTGAGCCAATGTATTTTACCTTACTGCGCTTTGCTATAGAAGTGCTCATACATCATTATACCATCACACTTACCACATGATACATTTACAATGCTACTTCAGACTTGAAATGCAACAAGCTGAACAGCACAGAAGAAAAGTTATCACCAAAATATCATGCAATACAATACAGATCATTATGACGCATGCATACATGAGTGTATGTGCTCTTCAAGGGAATAATGGACCGGGTTGCACAAACACGACAGGCCCTGCCTCCCACACTCTAAAAATGGCTGGGTTATTTTTTAACCCATACCGCTGGGTTGAGTCCGTTGGGTTGTTTTGTTGGGTTATTTTTCCACATGTTAAACACTTTCTGGGTAGTTTTAGTTTTCAAGGTGTTGGGTTAAACCCGCTGGGTTAATGTGCTGGGTTGTTTCTGCCCACCGCTGGGTTATTTGTAGAGTCTCGCGCGCTTACCACCCTGAAGACGTTG
Source organism: Triplophysa bombifrons (assembly GCA_029783895.1). Classification (NCBI taxonomy): domain Eukaryota; kingdom Metazoa; phylum Chordata; class Actinopteri; order Cypriniformes; family Nemacheilidae; genus Triplophysa; species Triplophysa bombifrons. Next base: position 21,250,105 of record CM056448.1, read on the forward strand.
AGTGTACTACGCAATGTGTCACTGGTTGGAGCAATTTAAAGGTAAGTTTTTTACCTTTTAAGGGAATATTTATCGAAATGGACAGGATTTTTAACATTTTGCAAGGCAACAGTGTCTTAACTAACATTAGTGATGTAATCTAGACAACCAGCAACTGTTACCTCAGATATAAATTGACTCGCATAGTCCTATGAAGATGGAAAATAATTTTCCTGTGAAAATTAATAAAATTTTAGTGAACCCCATCACATGTAAGCTAAGTTATGAACTTTAGTGAGAATTTAACCAAATTTGAGTCAAACCGGCGAGTGCCCCGCGAGCGCGGTCAAGCATTCACGGTTCAGGAACGCCTCTCTCGGTGTCCACTCCGGCCAGTCAATTATGTTGCTCCCTCTGTTTTAAACCAAACATTTCAAGGTTTGTGCATATGATAAAGAAAGACGAGTGTGGTAGCCTGTGTTTAATGAGTTGATTTGCTGCACGTGTGGTTTCTTAATGTATTAAGTGGTGTAATTCATAATGTATTATACATAATTTATATGTATTTAGTTATTTTTATTAATTGACATTTGTTGCTACATATTTTGGAGAATGTTTATTAGTTATTTATAATGCTTGTTAATATTTGATATGAAACATACTTATTGATTATAATTAACTATTTTCTTTTAACAATGCAAATCTAAAAATATTGCTGTTACTGGCTGTAAAAGTTGTGAAGTACAGAAGAAATTAAGAATAACCCAGCAAGAATAACCCAGAATTAAACGCATGAATAGTTAAAATGACAAAATTTTGGGGTTTTTCAACCATGCTGGGTTAACATGTGTAACCCAGTGTGCTGGGTTACTTTAACCCAGCATGTGTTCTGTCCAATATTTACCCAGCGCTGGGTTGCCAATTGGGTTGTTTTTAACCCAGCCATTTTTAGAGTGCAGTCTGATCATAAAACCAACATTGACTAACAAACAGAATACCAGTTTAAAAAGTGACATCACATGCGACCACCGGTGACTACACTAGCAGACAGTAAACAGAGATTTACCAGCGAATAAACTATGATAATATTAAATCTGAATATTAAACTGGTACAGTGTACTAAATATATGGAACGGACCATAGTAAATCGACCATTTATCTGATAAAATGTCACTGTTATGCAGAATAACAGTAAATATGCACAATATGTTAAATTTCGTCTCAAATATAGCTATGAATCGCCTACTAAATCATAAATAACGTACAAATTGGTTTCCTTCTCTTGTTTTAATTGAACAACGTTTATCAGACTTGATAACAAAGTGCATCCACATGCTGTTTTGAATGACGTTTTCCGCATTTCTTCTTCTTCTTTTGAACTTCTGGTGCCTTTTCCACTTTACAAGACTGCTGGTGAACAACCACCCAGGTGGTGGAAAGTTAGCAAAAACTCGTTTAGAAAGATAATATGATTGGTCAGTTTTATGTTCACTCAAAATGAATCTCTCTCATTGACTCACTATTGTACGGTAGCCTCATCGTAGGCCTCATACATAAGCACACGTTCGACATCTTGCAGCATACGCAGGCTGCGCAGACAGCATATGACATCACAGAACAGAACTGCTCCATGATCTTGTGAGATTTGGATAAACTCTCGTGGATAGAGTCTGCATCGATCCAGGAAATCAAATATACATGTCTAATAGGGAAAATTGGCCAACTTTAATTGAGAATAATATTGAAAAGTTTTTAAATATAATTGTTTACTATTGTTTAGGTCATCACAGAGGGCCTAGAAGGCCCTGAGAGTTCACTACTGAGTGACACATGCAGTTAGGTACAGGCAATCACATTGTTAAACCTGCCTCTCGTCTCGACAAAGTAATTGTTTGCTTGTGTAGATGGCTAGAACATTTCTACCTTTTAAGGAAAGACAAACATTGCCAGCTGACAAACAAGGATCTTACAAGATGTATTCACATATTGTATGTTAACTCAAGGTTTAGCTGTTCATCAATAAGTATCTGTTATCATTTCAGCCGGTGCTGTGTTGTTGCTGCTGTCTTTTTCTTCAGTTATATCATTACTAGCACTTAAGCTTTCAGTGTATTCAATAGTGCTGATCATTAGCTGGCCGGTTTCTCTGAGAGATCCCATTCTATTAGCATGCAGATGAGGCTGTGTTTTCATTTGCAGCTGCTACTGTTTTTTAGTGTATTATTTGGATGTTAATGTTTATTAAAATGTACGGAATACTCAACCTTGTATATAAAATAAAATTCTCAACGTATGAATGTAAATAGCTGTGTTTTGCATTGGAATTGCATTTTCTTAGCATTTCATGCATTAATCCTTATACAAACTTTCGACTTGAATGATTAATGATACTATTAAATTTTCTTAGTTTTGTTTTGTGTATCAAGATTTTTTTGCAATTTAGACAATATTTGTCTCTCTTTAAAGACTCTTTTCACATTTGTCAATTCGTGTTAAAGTCAAACTCTGCCAAAGAATGCAATTCTGTCAGTGCCCTGTCAATTATGTCAAGTTGTTCGACTACCCTAGGACATCCGTTTATCTTCAGAACACAAGTTAAGAGTTTTGAAGAGGCCTGGGAGCTTTCTGACTTCCTCTATAGACATGAACGAACAGTCATTCACAGCACAGAAAGTAAGAATAGACAAAGTCCATGTCAAATAGTCCATCTCACTCCAGTGGTTCAGCCTTATAGTTAGAGTTAGCGATCAGTTTGGTCTTGACAGTTCAGGGGTGAATTTTACTGTGTACGTGAAACTGTCATTTACTTAATAGCTACATACATTTGAGAGCTGCTCTGAGTGATGGGTCCCAGATGCATTTATAGTAATGAATAAAACAACAAGATATAAGATGCGTACATGTGACATATCTTTAAACAGAATGTGGGTACAGACACACGAAAACTCATCATAGAAGAACAGGTGTCTGTAGTTTTGTCTGTCATGTAGACTTAAAGTCATATCACCATCTCTACACAAGGCCTGTTATTAAACAGACAATACACATCTTTAATATATGGCATATATTTGATGCTTTAAAGCCTTTAGGAATAAATGAATAGTAATTGGCATGCCTGTTGACAGGTCTGTGTCTACAGACTAGATGTAATTGCATTAACAACTTCATGTGCCGTTCTCGTGAATTGCTCGAGGCCCGGATCCTCTCCTTTCAACAGCCTCAGAATGAAGCACATGTTAATAGATGAACCGCAGAGGGTTTAAACCAAATCATAGTCCCACTCTGGCATTGGTTACTTGGCCAGTCTAAACAGTGCATCGAAAGAAGCCATTTTAAAGTTAACAGATAGCGACTTTGAAATCATTAACGAAAGTTCTTGTGTCAGCACTTGCAAAAGACTCCATGGCCTATTAGTCACTCATGGTTAAATGCTAATCAAATTCAGACTTTATTAGAGAGTTCCTAACCTCCTTACTGGATACGTTCGACCTACTGCCAGAATAAAGCCTCACGTTTTCTGCGTTCTCTGTGCCCTCTATTATGAGACTAAATGATTTCATTACATTTAATTTGATTAAGAAATAGGTACAACATAAAGGACAACCTCCACTCGTGAGGCTTTTCAATCTACGTTTTTGTCTCTGTTGGGGTTTAGAACTAATGGAAAATTCAGCTCCTGCAATATATTTAATAAGAATCTATACAATATAAAGCCGTTAAAAAATAAAAAAAATTATTTCTACATTATTTTTTCTAAATGTAGGTAATATGAGTGTGTTTTGGTCAAATTACTATTTTTGTTTCATTCTGTGAACTATTAAGAATATTTCTCCCAAATTTAAAAAAAACTATTGTTTCTATTTGCTTTTATTTGCAGAAAATGAAAACTGGTGAAACAGGTAAAAATAATAGAAAAGATGCTCTGTATTTTTTCAGACCTCAAATACTGCAAAGAAGTTAAGATTCACTTTGAAGCAATACAACAGTAATATCTGTACGTGATTTTTATCAGGGTGTTCATGTGTCTTGTCATGCTGTCAGTCTTTCACATTGCTGTTGGATGACTTTATGTCACTCCTGACGTGAGGTTTGATTTTGTTGAAATTCAACAGACGCTGGACTGAAACAACTACAGAAAAGACTATTTTAAAAGGCTCTTTCTGTTTCTTATCCTATCAAATTCAGCGCTAGAATCATGTTACAGATCAATGCAGATCATCTTTACCCCTAGGGGTGGTCTGTTACCCTCTTTACCTTGGAATATCCTATTGCTATACATACCCGTGTATTTCTGTAGTGTATAGAGCAAAGGCACATTGGCATGGCAGACTGCAACCTTAAATAGGAGCTGATAGGGTGTAAATGGCATGTAAAAGAGACTGATGCAAGTCTGTAAAATGAAAAGCGTGTTGTAAGAGAAGCCTATGTAAGGAAAGAGATCGATGGGAAATATATTTTCTTCTCTCCAGCAGAACCTGCTGGGCTGTGGCTACTGGGATGTCAGCAGGTCTGATGCATTACTGATGGCTGCTAGACTAAAGCCAGCGCTCATACTTCAGAACAAAGGCAGGGAAATAGAGAAATTTGAATATCAGAGAAAAGGAGGCGGTGAGAAAATCGAGAAAGCAAGTGCTTAGGAGAGAGTCTGAGTGAGTGTATGCCATAGGGATAGTAAACTCATGGAGATGGAAACGCATGAAAGAGCAAAACAGAGACATGGATTAACATCACACATCCAGGTCATTACTTTGAGATTTTTCCAGTAGAGTTTTGGTCACTCACTGGCACAACCCTATTAAGTTCAAGGAACAATCCTGTGAGCCTTGAAAAAAACATTTAATCCAGTTGCTATTCACTTGTAATCACTACCTTTTAAAAAAACATATTTCTTCCCAAACAAGTCAGTAAACTCAAACAAGCAAATGACTTACAGGGAAATTATGTTTCTGATTGCCTAGTTTAGAGGTTGCCTTGAAAATTGTAAGCCACTATTTAAAATGTGCTATGAACTTTTCTCTGTCTGATGGTCTCATCATTTGTTGATCAGAAAAGTTGCTGGTAAAATTCCATGTGGTTACAATGACATCAGCCAAAAGTTTTGTCATATCTTCATGTATATAGTTGCATATTTCCTGTTTGCCGTTATACATCGCTGTGGGTTTATTTGTTTCGTATGTTAAAGGTGGAAATATTTTTTCATCAGCTGTCAATCTTAATGTTGGATGATTTTATTTATATAAATGGGCTAGTTTTTGGCTAGTTTTGATTGGCCATTGGCCTGGTTTTGTTATGTAGATATGGCAACCTTGCCAAACCATTTTGTAAATGCTCCAGTCAAAATTAAGTTGACTGTGTTTCTGCATCGGTGTTGATTATATTTGCTATACTATCACTACAGTGAGATGAATCAGTTAGCCAACACAACATCACATTAGTAACCCATAGTTTAAAAACTGTAATGTTTAGTTAAAGGGACTGATGACCCAAAATAAAAATTCTGCCATAATTTAACTACCATAAATACTAGGAACAATTACAATGGCCCAGAAGTTTTGCTTTCCTACATTCTTCAAAATATTTTCTTTTGTGTTCAACAGAACAAATAAATTTATAAAGCAATTTTCCTACTGTTATAATCAATGGTGGCCAAGAACTGTTTTAACTCACATTTTTAATCAATTTTATTTCTGTTTTATTGTTTCTTAAAATCTAAAGTATTTGAGATCTTAAATCATTTGCATTTTAAAGACACGTCTTATTTCTCTCTGTCAATCATTTTATGTAAAACACTTTCAATTGCCCTTGTGTATGAAATGTGCAATATAAATAAACTTGCCTTAAAAGCGTTCCTTCAAATGTGTTCATCACAGTGGCTAGGCTTCGTAATGCGATCTATAGGTGAGAAACCTATTTGTCCAGAACTGAGTGCCCATAAATAGTAGAGGTAGAATTCAAATAATGGCAGAATGCTAGTCCCGTGTTGTATTGTATCCAAGCTCCATCAGCTACATCTTAATCTTCTCCTTAAAGACTGAATTGTGTTGGTTTGATGTGAATGTGATTTTCAGCAACCCAGACAGCGACTCTGTGTTCCAGAGGCAGAGTTTCTAAACTCTTTCCCTGACATGCTGTAATTGGTGTGAATAATCATCATATTTATCCAAGTGAGCTATAGTAGGATTCAGCAGGAGTCATCGGGATTATTGACAGACATTAATAACATCGTCTTTCACAATATAAATGTGCACAGTGATAGCAAAAACAACGAGAGAATAAAGAACTAAACATTCATCTGCTTAAAAGTATATGTCTTTTGTAAGAAAATAAACAGACTTGATCATTTTCCATTGCCTTTTTCTACTGAAATACGTGGGTTTACTGTGATATTTATGTATTGCAAAGAGAGCCTTATGGTTGTTTTTAGGTATACATACACAGGTATAACTTATTATTCTGTACAGCAAGCATTATCAAGGAAATTGTGACAACAAGGTTTGAAACACACTGGCAGAGGAAGAACAAAGTTCAAGTCTGTTAACACTGAGGACGTAGTGCAGCAGGATATAATACTTTAGCAACACTGTGTACAAACAGATAAGAAAGGGCTTGTAATAAAGCTCTGTATATTGCAAATGCCACAACACTAGTACGTCAATTTATCTGTTGGCTTACCAATGCTATTTACTGTGAAGGCCACGTTGTATAAAATCAACACCATGATGTCTGTCAGGTGATAAAAAGTGCATCTATTATCTGGTTTGACGAGTAGCCTTTGCCAAGACGCTCATATTGTTTTCCACCTCTCCTTGAAAAGCTATCTCCTCCCGTGGGAGACTGAGTCAGACTGTACTGGCTCTTCACTGAAAACGCAGCACTCATTTCAAGACACAAATAGGCTGTGTTTACTCCAATCTGCAGCATTTAGATGATGCACACAGTGCTATGTGGTCCTAGTTGTTCAGAATTTAAAAAAAAATATGTTTTAGAGACAGTATGAAATTGTATCTGCACAAAAGTTTTATTTTATGGAACAACTGTTGTTGCTGTAAGTGAATATAAACGTAATATAAATGCATTTATTCACACAGTAAAAGGTCTATTGATCTTGATATTGGTGCAGTGTGAAACCTTTATAACCACAAAACTTTTTTAACTTTGGTACGTAAAATATCAAGCTAAAAGGTTTCAGCTTGCAGTTATATGGATTTATTGCATTTCTTGATCACTTGTTGAATATTGAGTTTAAATTGTAAAATATACTATAAAAACAGTTATTTCTGGTTAAATAGGTATATTTTCAAATAAATATGTTATGATATAAAGGTTAAAACATTTGTTTTACCTAATTGTGAAGCTATTGTGATGATGAAGAAGGGACATTTTAGTCTTTGTTATTTACAGTAACAGTGCAGCTGAGCTATGGGGGCTTTCATCTGATTTAATCGCCAGTCATCTGATGCTGTCCTGACAAGAAACATGCCAACCTCGTAATAAAAGGCCAATGATAGACGGATAGTGAGAGCATCTCTCTCAAAGCTCACCCCTCCCCATTATGTTGACACTAGTGCCTGTCCTTCTGCGCTCATAATGGACGAGAAGGCATCGAGCGTGAGGTCTGCAGGGGTGGAGAAGGGATTTTAGCTGGCTTGCTATTTGACAGGATTTGGATGGGAAATTAGACTCTTCTTCCGCCCCAGATGGCAGCTTTCATCGAAATGGTTTTGAGGGTGCAGCTTTGTGAGAGGGAAAGAGGAAGATGGTGATGTAAGTCCAATAGATTGTGTATGTGTGAATTATAAATTAATAGTTTACCCCAAAAATGAATTGAGTCATCATTTACTCCAAACCGGAATGCATAACTTTTGTAGAACAGCAAATTGTGCAGAATAGTTTGAGTTCATTTTACTCACCTCTTTTCATTTCAACCCTGTATGACTTAATTTCTTCAGCAGAACACAACAGAAGATATTTTGAATAATGTTGATAACAGAACAACAGCGGTACCTATTAACTTCTATAGTATGGACACAAAATCAATTTAAGTCAATGGGTACTGCCATTGTTCGGTTACCAATGTTCTTCAGAATATCGTTCGACCATCAAACTCCAAAATGTAGTTCCAAAGCATTGAAAAATGTAGTCTGACCTTTTGAACTGTATTGCTAGCTCCTGAAGCTATGATTGCAGTCACTGAAATCATACTTAACAGCTGTTTTTGGGATTCACTTATCACTTATCGTTTATCAAAATAAAAGCTCGGACATTGAAGTACAAATAACTCCTTTATTGTTCCATGAAGAAAGCCATGCAGGTGTGGACTGACATGAGTGAGTAAAAAAATCTCAGTATATTTGTGTTTTTCTCAGAATTTTTTCCAGCTGTCTATGGAGTGTAATCCTCCTGCGTCACTGATTACTGTGGTTTACCAGAAGCTGTTGCATTGAATTGTAAGGAACGCAATTTCCCAGCAAGACAATAGTTTCATTAATGTTTTCTTGAACAATTACATTATTCATAAATTCACAAGCCCCAGATAAATGATTTCCCTGCGATCTTCTGCTGTGCTGTTTAAATAGAGATGTTCTCCTGTTTGTCGTCTCCAGTCGATTGCAGCTGATGGGAATCGTCTTCTCATTGTGATTGGGACAGAAGCATAAAATAGGGCGTGACTGTGTGAAATTTTATTTTTCTTTGACTCGGTCCGTCTGGAAGACGTACGTCTCTTAGGAAATGGACAAATTTATAGGACAGATCTACAATTAGGTGTGCAAATTACTGGCAAAGTCACCAAAGTCTGTGGGGGACATCTGTGGTGTCATTATCAGCCTTATCTAATGGAAAACATCTGCTCGTGTAGCAGCACCCCCACAGGAGAACAAGTGATGCTGTCAGGAGTTAAAGAAAAAACGAGAGAGTGTGAGAGAGTCTTCTCGGCATCACTTGCTTTTTCCTCTCTCTGTGTCGGACGGGACACTCCCCCTTCTCCTCCTCCGTCTCTCTTTCTCGCAGTGTGCCAGAGGAGCGGCGCTGCTGATTGAATCAGGCTCTTTGTGAGCTGATGCTCAGTAATCACGGCACGCAAATCAACTCTCTGCTCCAAACAGAGTCAATGTGTGAGAGGCCAATGAAAAAATCCTACGGTTTCCATTTGAACGCTATTTGTTACTTACATCTGTCTATCTAACTTGTACCTGTCCTCTATCTTGCATGATGTAACCACTCAATGTGTATGCGTGTGTCTGTATGCAAGTACGTGAACGAAGAAATGTGAGAGAAATGTGCGATTTGATTTTGTATTAATGAAGCAGTGTTTCTCACATTAGATGCCGCATTATAATTATGCTATTTCTCAACAAAATACTTAACATTCTGTGTAAACCTCCTAGATTAATGTTGTCATCAATCTTTTTGTTTTTCTCTTGTAGTTTCATTCCTGAGAGAGAAACTTCACCATGCAATAATCGGTAAGTCTCTGTTAAGATGAGAATACTCTAAGCACAAACAGACATCAACTCACATGGCTCTCTTTTGTGCCTCATATCCACACTTTTGACAGAAGCTGCATACGGTTTCCACATCTCATGTGCTAAATGTGTAGTAAATGTTCAGAATTCTGTGAAATTATGATACAATCTGTCCAAGCTCAGAATAGTCTCTAATTGGTATCGAGAATACGCAATCAAATTAGACAAATTATTTACTAAACATTTAACTATCATGACAGCAGACGTGAATGTTTAAATTGCATGTGAATCTTGAGTTCTGTGTTTGCAAATTTCTGTCGGCTTCCTTCTATTTGATCATAAAACCCACATATGTTCTGTCCATGTGCTTTATATAATAAGGTGTGTATGAATTCAAAAATGGACTGGTGGGGGAGGTTCTCCACATCGCCAGCACATGCTAATCTGTGCAATCTATGCTCAGAGGACCAATGTTGGTGTTTGTGGGGGAAGGAAATGTCTGCGAAGATGCGTTTGGTTCGAGGAAATATCATAGAGCTCAATGGCTGCCCCAGTCTCCTAAGTCTCACCTATAACACACTGCAGCTCTATCCTTCCTCATGTTTTCATTCTTATTGCTTTTTAACGCCATATTTTAGGAATATGTGGAGGAATTGTACCTGTATTTAGCACTATGGTTTTGATGCACTGTTGGGTTTTGAACAGGGCAGAGACGGGGGCTTATTGGTTAACTCAACAGTGTTGGGTGGGGTCAGGCTTGGAAAGCTCTTTGTGAAGGCAGGTGGGTAGATCAGTCTCCTGTTGTGTCGATCAGCTGCTGGTGTCAACTGAACATTTATTTATGGAAATGTCATTTTATCATGACTTTTCTTGTAATCTTTAAACAATATCCCGACCGTGACCTCTGTTTAAAGCAGTTTCTCAGACTTGTCATGTGAGAGAAAGGGGGTCAGAGACATGCATTGAGAATGAAATTGGGCTTGTATGTTGGACATGGTTTACAGACAGGTACATTTAAACTTTAAAACTGAACAGCTCTAGATTTAAATGGAACTGCTCGATTGGGACAATATGGAATTTAAGGCATGAATACCCAAAATGTTTCTGTGAAGGTGCTTTGAAACAATGTGTATTGTGAAAAGCAGGGTATAAATTGCATTCATTTAAATAGACAAATAAATTAAATTAGTGTCAAATAATATATATATTCATGCTGAAGCAGGTGGCACCGCACATCTCCTGAAATGCGAAACGAAAGCAATTTGATCACCCCCTGTTGGCTGGCTGCAGTATAGTTCATGAACCCCACCCTCTCCATCTAAACGAACAGGATGAAAAGGGTGCCATTTTTCCCGGGACACATCCTGGCGAAGATTTCAGGTGCGTCCTCTGGAAGTCCACCACATATGTCATCGGGGTTTATTATTTCAGGTTTTATTTTTTTTAGAAAAGAACCGTTAAATGTCAAGGTAAGAATGAAACTACAATGATTGTACCTCTTAAGAGAAATAAATGTTAATTTTATGATTTTTTTACTGAAATGTGAGAACCTCATTGACGAGGACTTGTTCTTCAAAGCACACAACCTCAAACTTCCAAGAACCGAACTGAAATGAGACGGGATAGCCTTGCAGAGGATTTCCTAATTGCGTCACCTGCTGAGGTTGGGTGGTGACAGCAGCAGGACACAGCAGAGACGTTTCTGACTTGTTTAAACAAATATGGAGCCAGAAAAATTATATTTTATTTTAGAGAATATGACACGTTTATATAGATAAAAGCAGCCCAACAGTATATTAAATCAACCAACCTTATAAATTTAAAACAACAATGCACCAATAATGTTAATTAACAACATCATTATAATATATTAAAACACTAAAATGGACGTTTTTTGTGAAAATACATACTTTTATTTAACAAAATTTTGGGGCTGCTTTTGAAGGAACCTATGAATCGGGACAGCCTTACCATCCTTCAGTCACGCTGCTGTGACGCAATGGGTCTTAAAATGCAGCCTTCAAAGCACATAGCCCCCGAATTGGGATATTGCCTATGGTTGACCTCGTGCTACCATTGAGTGTATCTGAAATCCTTTCTTTGAGAACTCTTTGAGTTGTCGCTCAATTGTGAGTATCCTTTTCTTATTTATTCAGTTGATTTGTATGAAGTGAAGATTTTAATATTGGTTATTCTGATTATTTTATAGAAATTATGTTTTTCCGTTCCTATTTGATAATGCTGTAGCATTGTTAATTCAAAGTTACTGATGCTATTGCTGTGCTACTTCGATACTAGTCATTCTTAAGATTGGTCTATGGTCCTGATCGGTAGTGCTATTTCTCGTCTATATGACGCTAGCACTATGTGTGAGGATTGGTCGTCCTTTGGAATGTTTGGGGGCATTAACGCGTGGATTCCTACTCCAAGCGCGGGAGACTGCTAGCCACATTCTAAAGATTACTCTTCCAGAATTCTTGGGTGCTGGAGACAATAGCACAATAATTGCAATATATTTAAATCTCTATGGATTTGCTATTTCAGCTTCTTATTTGTCGAGACATAATCAAGTCTGGATTCTGAACGATACATTTATTCTTGGAACTAAGAACATTTATTATTCATTTATGATTGTTTCTTCATGTTGGTTGTTGGCTTCTTTTACGTGTCAATATATGCAAGGGTGAGATGAATAAAATACAAGAAGACATTTGATGAGTGGTTGTTTATGAAGGAGTACAAGTTTTATCAGTACAGCTCGAAAATTCAGTAGAACCCCACAGAGTTACAGCAGTGAAAGTTAGGGTTGTTGCAGTGCTACTTGAAAAATAACAGTAGAACCCATTATGATTCTAAATTTTGTCCACACCGGATGCATCGCGATGTGGCACTCGCATCTGGTGTAGACAGTGTAAGATGGTTCGTCATTTTTTTACGGTCAATGGGTGGCACAAACAAATGTGCTTATATGTTCATCACATAAAATAACACAAAAATGTATTTAAAAAAATCAGGACAGCCATGGACTGACGGCCCGGTCATTGTTCATGAACGCAATTGATATTTCTGTGATTTATATATCTGCTAATCTTTGTTTTTTAATTGTTAGGATGTTGTAGCTATAATGTATATACCACATAGGATGCAAAACATAATAAATCTAAATTATGTTTTAATTTTGTTTGTCCTGACACTATTTGCAATGTGGAAAGTTTTCAGTTCTTGTGCATTGGTGATTGTAAAATGTTTTGTCTTTGTACTTCATGCAGAGCACAATGTCAATGGGTCTGGAATTGTTGCATTTGTTGAAATGTATTACTGTCCTTCCGTATTACAAGTCAAGCAATAATGGAAGAATTTGCATACAGATGGAGTCAGAAATGCAAAAGCTGCTGGTTGCTTCCTGCTGTGCTGTCTCGTGCCTTTTTTTAAAGGATGGGAATTGAAAATGGTAACAGGCAGGCTGTTTCTCAAAAGACTTTCATTGAAAAATGACAATGCGATAACAGAGGTGCATTTGTTGCAGAGTATGTAGTATGTAGATTGTGGTTTAGCTTTTAAATTGAGTGGGAAAAGAAATACTGTCGCTTAAATCCACTGTTGTTGCTATTGCATTGCTATTTACTTACATAAACATCTGTTCAACATGCCTACAACAAGCCCTATTACAACCGGCGCAAACTGGTTGTGACTGAAGCATCCTCAAGGGGCATTGTGGTTGGTCGGACACATTTTTGCTCTCTCTCTTTTCAGTTTCTTTGCGGTATGTTCTGATTGCTTTTGGCCAGACTCATGATTGATCAAGTGCAAAAGAGGATTAGCGGATGCAGAGAGAAGGGATTCAATTCCGGCCGTGCTCGTATTGCTTATGGCATTCAGCTCTCCTGCAAAACGCACTGGAAGGGCGAAATAGTGTTGTGATCCACCCTCAGATCTGAGCTGAGACTCGTAAACTTCCTTCCAATGGTTTCCATCCATCAGCATTAAACCGACAGAACACTCAGGAAGGCATCAGCCATGTTGGTCGCAGTCACACACCAGTCTGACGGATGAAATGTGCTTAGACCAGTGACAGTTTTTTTTTCTTCATATAAAAAGTATTTAAATGCCTCTGAAAGGATGTGGAATAAGCAGATCTGGGTATGTAATGAAGAAGAGCAATGAAAAACATCTGATGATACGCTCCCCGCAGTGATGATAGGTCCCTAATTGGTGAAAGAATTGGAGTATATTTATGTTGCCCTGCTGTCACACATGCAGGGGTGGCGTTTGCGTATGGCAGAGTATGGAAGTTGCAATACCCTAGCATTCAGACAAAATAGTGGAAACAAAATGTGCATATTGATGCTCATTAAAGATTATTATATATTTTAGACTGCCCTTGTGTATTTAGCATGGACGTCGGAAGCACTTATGAAAAGTTAAAAGGCGACATTTACTCGCCAACAGCTTCATTTGTGTAGTGAGTAAGAGGCGTGACCTGTAACTGTGACACTATCGCGTTGCAGGTTCCAATCCACCTTATATCTTGTCTACACTTTTACATCACATATTAGATCATAAAGCATAAAAATGCCTAACAGGTGTTGGTTGAGGTGTATGGTATGGTAAGGGGTAGAAGGGAGGTCTTTATTATCGACATATGGCAATAAAATGGCAATTATTTTGTTTTATTTTATTTTTTTACACAAAGCAATCTGATCTGCCCAAGCCAGATGTTTAAATATTGCATGATGAATAATATTTGTTTATTTGAATTTGAAAAATAAAAAAATGAACACCATGTCCCGATCTTGCGCAGTCGCTGGTTATTGCACTAAATATCTATACGTTTTTTTGGATTACCTGTGTTTTAATTTGGATGGCTTCAACCTCGCCGATACAAGGTAACACATGTTTTATATTTAATCCTGTTTGCTGTTAATTTAATAAAAAAAATTGCCTATATTTTAGACTCGTACCCGATTAACATTGTCGTTGGTGGTTTTTAATGACAACATCTGGCTGTGGGTTTGAAGCGATTGTCAAACACAGTATAAATGGCAGATGGTTTAGTAGATGTTTTGTTGGAGTCACCCTTTTGCTGCAGAATTAGAGCTTTAAAAAGTAAATTTTAAACGATATGATGGTGGGTTTGTTATCTGTAAGTCTTTGTGCATGTTCTTGCATTCATTCAGTTTCGTGGAAACAGACCTAGGTTTTGAGGAAATGCGGCCACTGCACACATGCTTCTGAATGCATTCAGGATCAATTCTAGAGGCCATGAGAACACTTGGTGATATGAGAATGCTCTATAACCCATGGAGCGAAGCCGTGTCTTTGGAACCACTAAAAAAACACATTGAGAAGAGGGCAAATTTCGACATGGTGTGTAAGACCACAATAGATCAAACAGGAACTGAGGAGCCAGGTCATGGAAAGCTTTACATGTTAACATAAGGATTTTAAAATCAATACAGTATCTGACAGGGAGCCAGTGTAAAGACTCCAAATCAGGAGAAATATGATCACCAGACCTACCCCCAGACAGAATTCTAGCAGCCGAGTTTTGTACATATTGTAGTTTGCTAATGGATTTTTTACTTACTCCAGCAAGGAGACCATTACAATAGTCAATATGTGAAAAATAATAACAATTTATCAACCTCTCAGCAACTGGACAACATAGGACATAAACAAGCTATATTTCTCATATGGTAAAAGGATGTCTTATCCGTATTCTGAATAAAATGCTCAAATGACAGCGAAACATCAAAAATGACTCCAAGATTTTTTTGTTTGCTTTGAAACTGCAAGGCGGCACCATCGATTGATAAAGTTATAGTGCCTGCATTTCGCAGCTAATGGGGAGAGCCAATGAGCATAACTTCAATTTTGGACCCATTTAGAGACAGAAAATGACCAGACATCCAGTTCTTGATAACATCGACACAGTTAGATAGATACGAAACCTGTGACCTTGACCTGGTCTTGAATGAATATAAATCTGTGTTTCATCAGCATAAACATTATAATTAAGGTTAAGAGATCTTAGTAGTTCACCTAGTGGATATACATAAATGTGCTGAAGAGTAAAGGACCCAATACTGACCCCTGTGGGACACCAGTATATATAAGACCAACCTTAGATCTTTCCTTCAGTAAGATAAGACCTGAACCAGTCAAGAACTGTCTCTGACAAGCCAAGTTCAGATTCAAGATGGTGAAGTAGCAATGTATGGTCAAGGGTATTGAAGACTGAGCTAAGATCCAAGAGAACGAAAAGGGACAGAGAGCCAGAATCAGAGGCTGTTAGCAAGTCATTAGTGACTTTTACCAACGCATACTTACATTTAATGTGCGTTCTATGGACATAAAATCACTTTTGTTAATGTCTTTTGAAGAGGACATCTTGACGTCCTTGACCCACATGTATTTTGAAAAACGTATTCATGTGATATTATCTTGTTATGGGATAACCTTGATTTTTTCACAGTTTTCATGTGTTTTGTCACGCTGTCAGTCTTCCACATTGCTGTTGAATGACTTTGTCACTCCTGAGGTTTGATTTTTAAATTTAACAGACACTGGACTGGAATGGCCACAATATATCTAGAAATGTTAATTTGAAATAAAGCAATTTTAGGACGTATATACTATAAGTATAACTTAAAAACTACTTTAATTGGTCACTTTTTCCTTACTACTGTATATGAATTGTCTCTTGAAAATTCAGACTGAGTTGAAGTTAATGGATGAAGTGTAGATGTGCAGATGTATGGACATTTTGATGTCCTGTAAGCTTCTGTCATTGTAATCCAAATGCACAGCCTGCTTGAGTAGATAAGAGAACATCGCTCTCTGTGGGAAGTCATTTTGCACCAGTCATGTAGATCACACAGCATGCCAAAGATCCATGTGAGTCGTACGTGATTGTTTGATTGTGCCATGTGATGTGGTTTAATGACATAAGATTCAAGCCTTTCCATAATGGTCAGTCACTCTGTTTAGTTGACTCTGACCTGCTTTTCTCCAAAGTCGTATATGACTCAGCTAGTTTGATCTATCTTCAACCCTGAGGCATCCTGGGCTGTAAAAATAATACACAAGAAAGAGAAAGAGAAAAAGCACAATTTGAGAAATATGATCTGTCTTCTGAAAAACTCCCGAGCTAGCGATTGCAGTTTTAGACAGACGTTTGTGTAATGGGGGAACCAGAAACTCACAGATCACCTTTATCTCCTCACATTATATTAAAAGTGAAAATGTAGTTGTCACCTTAAGGAGCTATTCCTACCTCAACTGATCCCTTAAAGAGTCTATGAAATGATTTGACAAGTGCACATTTATTTCTTGTGTTGACGTATTTCTCATTAGAAAAGGTTCTTTATTTAAAGGTGCGTTACTGTAGATGTTCATGTGTTTTTCCTACACCCCTCCATTTCTGAACTCATTTCCATAGCTTTTGTGTTTCTTTTAGAAGTGACTTTTTTGGCTGTTATTTCCCAGTGGTGAGAAATTTGAGGAGGTTCACTGTGTCCTGCTGTGCTGTGCAACTCTGGGCGACAAATAAAGAAGTGTGGAGATGGAGGTGTTATGCAGCAAAGGTTATTGTGCTCTATTTGTCTGCATCCTTTCTTTTTTCTTTCATGGTCCCCTGAGGCACGCCTGACTCTGTCAGGGTCTGCTTCTCAGGGCAGAGAGCTGAACAGAATCGAATGTTAACCTCTTTAACAGCTGCACATTACTGCATGGTAGCAGTATATATCCCAAGGGTTCTTTCTGCTTTGTGTTAAAGGATAAACGGAATATAACATTGCTTCAGCTCAGTATGCACACACACACAGACACACACAATAAACACAGAACGCCTCTGCTGAGTTGATATGGGAAGCAGGAAGATGATTGTGAGGCAAACAGGGTCTGTACAGACTGATCCTTCTTCACCGGGGACGTGTGTGTCCTCAGACAAGATACTCTCAACACACAGAAATTCATCAGTATTGTGTGTTTGTGTCATTTCTAGCCTCATGAATAAATGATGACTTAAGGAAAAGCTATCATTGCAGTGGGTGGAGCTTATTCATTGTTCTCCACAGAGTATAGCTGGGTTTCAGTTACGTGATTATGATGACGTGCGAAGGCGGGGCGATTTCAGATGGAGGGCAGGAAGTAAGCATGGAGAATACGTCTATGGAGGAAACCGTTGCGGAGAGTCCATATTGTATGAATTTAGAACCCGTTTCAAGAAATAGATACAAGGAGTTAGTAAACAGATATATAAGGGATGTGACCCGTTCCTCATTAAGATGAGTGAGTTTTCGGACGAACTTGAAGATTTGCCAACAGTGGAGGCTGTTGACATCAACTATCTGGTCCTTCAGACATAGTACTACACCAGACAATAAATGAAGGCATATAAAAGTCTGGAGGCGTACAACTTTCTTGTCTCATACAACAGTATTGATATAACAGCAAGTTACAAACTCACATGTTTAATTATAGGATCCAGGCACTCTTGAAAGTGGGCTGTGTGATATTGCTGTTATTTCAATACTTTTGTAGGAGACAAGATTACATTTTGACTATTGTTATTAGTGTGGTCTTTGTGAGTTCTGGGTGTTGTGTAATATAAATGAAAACATTAAATGCCATTGAGAAGACAGAATTATAAAAGGTGGTTTATTTACAAGATTAGATTTTTCAACAATTGTTATAATAAAAACATGGTGTGCAATAACAGATTAGAATCCATTTCATTACATATAGCCAGTACAATTGGACTAGTCACTAGCCCTAGCCACTAGTATTACACAAGTGTAATACTTTTATCCACTAGTCAATAGTGGATAAAAGTATTACACTTGTTGAAAACATTAACAGACTGATACATGTCGGGGCTCAGCTACTACTACTGTCATGAATTTCAAGGTAGAACCCAAGTGCAGGCAGACACAGACGGTATTGATGGTAACAGATATTTATTAAATAAATAATAAACACAAAACAAAGACCCACGATGGGGTAAAACAAGACAGGATAACAATAACAACAAAGGGTACCAAGTAACAAGACTAACTACAGATAAACTAACAAAGACTTAAAACAAATACTAGAGACAAACACTAAACTACACTTACTAGACTGGGAACAGGAACAATGTACAAAGACTGAGGAGAGCAGGAACACTGAACAGCACAGGAACACTGAACAGCACAGGAACACTGAACAGCACAGGAACACTGAACAGCACAGGAACACTGAACAGCACAGGAACACTGAACAGCACAGGAACACTGAACAGCACAGGAACACTGAACAGCACAGGAACACTGAACAGCACAGGAACACTGAACAGCACAGGAACACTGAACAGCACAGGAACACTGAACAGCACAGGAACACTGAACAGCACAGGAACACTGAACAGCACAGGAACACTGAACAGCACAGGAACACTGAACAGCACAGGAACACTGAACAGCACAGGAACACTGAACAGCACAGGAACACTGAACAGCACAGGAACACTGAACAGCACAGGAACACTGAACAGCACAGGAACACTGAACAGCACAGGAACACTGAACAGCACAGGAACACTGAACAGCACAGGAACACTGAACAGCACAGGAACACTGAACAGCACAGGAACACTGAACAGCACAGGAACACTGAACAGCACAGGAACACTGAACAGCACAGGAACACTGAACAGCACAGGAACACTGAACAGCACAGGAACACTGAACAGCACAGGAACACTGAACAGCACAGGAACACTGAACAGCACAGGAACACTGAACAGCACAGGAACACTGAACAGCACAGGAACACTGAACAGCACAGGAACACTGAACAGCACAGGAACACTGAACAGCACAGGAACACTGAACAGCACAGGAACACTGAACAGCACAGGAACACTGAACAGCACAGGAACACTGAACAGAGGTACACTGAGCAATGCACGAGCACTGGACAAAGAAACGTGAGGACTCTTTATAGGGGAAAACAGACAGAGGATCATAACGAGCAACAGGTGCTGGGGATTAGCACTAAGGAGAGGCTGACGAGGAACGAGATGTAGGGAACAATGACGAGACACGAGAAAGAACTATGTCTTTCCCACATAAAACCATAGGTTATGCCATGACTCCACTCAGATAACACAAATAAACGTGACATGATAGTGGAATCATGACAACTACTCCCTGTCCTCTTACTTATCATCAGAAACAAGAAGCAGGGATCAGGTATTGAACACTACATGTGTGAGGGCTCAGGTACTGGACTGACTGATTATTATCCCTATCCCTATCCCTCCCTCCTCCTTACTCCAATGGGACAACAGACTCCGAAAGATTAGACAATAAACAGCAAATGACCCCAATCTTGTCAATCAATGCTAGTGCCTCACCTTGTTTGTTGCCATGTGCTCTATGGGCATAGGCCTGCTTTGCAGAATCTGATATTTTCTTCTGACGCCATTGTTACAGTTCATCGCTAAAAGCCAAAGCTTATTAATTCACATGCACTGAGAGGGGGATTGACCAATCACAACAGCTTTAGGAGCAGAACTAGGTAATATGGTATGAGTGGAACATCTTCACACACACACTGTGGGGAATGAATCACGACAGACCTGGTCCGCTTTACCAATCAGAGCGTTTCAGAAGGCGGGACTTTGAAGAAACCGGAAGAAATCCAGTCGTTTCGTGAGAAGTAAGACAGCGGTGGACGATAGACTTGAAATACGTTAAATATAAAGTGTCTTTTGAAACTAGAAACATGAACATCCATTGCTAAAGACCCAAAAACACTTTCAAAGCTTCGAAAAAAATGGGGTCTTTAACCAACTCGTTCAAAACGCTAATTTGAATCATTATCTCGTCTGAGTCATTCAAAACACACATTCATTAAGAAGATAAAAAGGCAGATGTAAGTGTTCAAAAGAATATTAATGTGCATATGCAACATTAACTACGGTACTACAATTCTACTGTTTCAAAAATAGAGAGGCATCGCGGGTATTTTGAAGCTTTAGCATCGCAATGCTACCGTAGCACCGGTACACAGTGTAACCCTACTCTGCAGTCACCATTTCCTTCTTTGCCTTCATTTATCAAACACCTTATCACCTTGAGCGCTGACCTGTCCCTAAACCACAAATCACATAAGTCTGCTTTTAATCAACTCAGTTTTTTTCCTTGTTGGCGAATTAAAAGTTCATTTGTTGTTGATGCTCCAATTCTACGGTTGTGTTTGTCTCGAGGCAGTTCTGAAGGTAGTAGGTTGGCAGTTTGTGTGTGTGCGTTCTCTTTTTTTGTTGGCGTATGGCCATTTTTTGTCTTCATTTTTTCTTTTCTTTCATATATATTTTTTACTTTTAAAATATTTTCCACATGGATCACATTGATAAACATAAAATGTCTATTACAAAGTTGTGTGCATATTAAAATGATTTCTGCTTTGTGAGTCCAAAAATCCCTTTATGATTTGAAAACAATGGATTTAAAGGGATTGTTCAACCAAAAATGTATTTTACATTTACTCACCCTCATGTCATTCCAAACCTGTTTGACTTTCTTTCTTCTGCACAGCACAGTCGAAGATAGCTTATGGAGAATTTTGGTAACCAAACAATATTGTCCTCTATTGACTTTAATTGTATGGACACAAAACCATTTCTCAAAATGTTCCCACTTCAATCTAGCATTTGCCTGATATGTTATAATGAGAAATTATAGTCATATTTAGACAAAATGTCATAATGTTTTTTGAATATTATGTTTGGACATTACTGCTAAATAGGTGGATCAAATATTATTTTTCAGATTTTCTTATTACTGCTGATACATAAGAGATGCTGACATATTAAGAGAATACAGAAATCTGTATTCAGCAGCAGGCACAAGTGTCATTATGACTTATACATCACGGGTCTAGTAAAGGTCATGTCGATCATTTATCTGGGGACATTGATGCTGCATCATGACAAAGTTGTCATGGTTG
The DNA here is from genome assembly GCA_029783895.1 of Triplophysa bombifrons. Classification (NCBI taxonomy): domain Eukaryota; kingdom Metazoa; phylum Chordata; class Actinopteri; order Cypriniformes; family Nemacheilidae; genus Triplophysa; species Triplophysa bombifrons. The sequence continues at coordinate 21,271,542 of CM056448.1, forward strand.
AGATGGATTGATTTTACTTGTCAAAACTGTCCAACTTCAGTTGTAACAGCAAGTGGAACTGTATGGTTCAGTGTGTCACCTGGAACAAATAATATTCTTTAAGATGTAGTGTTATTGCCTTCTTAGCGAAATACATCACAATACATGTTGGAGCCTGTAAGAAGAACATTCACATAGACTAAATATAGATTCTTGCAAATTGAGCGTAATACTGCTGCTAATGGTGACAAATGCTTCATTTTTCTGGCTTGGCTTGTGTTTTGATTGCACAAATGCAGAGAATGAGGGATATTCGGGAAGAGAACTCATTTCTCTTGTTTTTTCTGCTTAACACCAACTCATTTAGCCCAGTTTTCCATTTTCTTGCTCGTTTTCCTTCTCTCTGTCCTTTTGTCAATCTTCTCTCTCTCATTCTCTCTCTCTGTTGCTCTGGAGGCATTAAAAAGCCTGAAAGCTCCCAGCAGCTGCTACAACGCAGATGGCTGACAGGAGGCAAGCAGTGGCAGCTTTGTCCAATTTGTGTGTGTGTGTGAGTGTGTATCGGGGTGAGGTAGAAGGTGAAAGAGTGAGAGAAAGGGGTGCAAACCTGTTAAATTGCTGTTTACATGTATTTTTGCTAGTTTTCGATTGATTTCGCAGGGTTTGCGAAATCAAAGAATAGGTTAAATATGTGTATCACTCACTCATTCTGCCAGGAATTCTTTCCACACCTTTCATCCTTTCTTTTGCTCTTAGCTCCTCCTGTCAACATCTGTGGCATCCCACTATCCTTAGTGCTCACAGGCATGGCAGTGCAAACTGGGCGAGAGCAGACGGGATCGCTGCCCGCTGGTCAGTTTTGCTCATGAGAGTGAGTGATCCAGACGCTCAGCAGGTGTTTTTCTCCGATCAGAGAGAGAAACGCACAGTATATCCCACACACAACTTCTAACCACTGTTTTCCACATTATCTGAGAAGTGTGCTGCTTATGGGTGGCAAGATTATAGTGAGGCCATGTGTGTTTGTAGATATTTCTGAGAATGATTTACCTGAATAACATTAAACTTAAACAGCAACACGTTTTAGTTGAGCCAAAAATATCTTTCTGCCTCACCCTTTGTTGATGAAGAACTACAGTATTTTTAGAATAACCACAGTAACCACAAATTTGTCATTGGCTCACTGCAGTATCTGTAGTTTACCCTTAATATTTGTCATAAAACTATGGTAATCAATCTGACATGTAAAACTCCATGTATAACTCGCTGCATTGATGCTAAATTTTGTAGGTGGTTGCTAGACAGTTTGTGTGCAGTATCCAGTGTCGTGAAATGGATAGAGAACCTATACAGCTAGACAGCTATATAACAAAACAATACTTTTATTAAACTTAAGCATAAAACAAAACCCACAATGGGGAAAAACAGGGATTCTTAATAATAAAAAAAAAAACACGAATAAGGGAAAGTCCAAACAGGAATACAGTCTTTAACAGGAATACAGACTTTAACAGGAGACACGAACGGGGTGTAACAATGTTATTAACAAACAATGAACCAACACGGGACGAAGGGAATTAGGACTAGATAAAGGGAACGTTAACAAGGGAAGATTGAACAGGGACAGTGACGGGCAGGTGACAAGATTCAAACACTAATGGGCACAGGCTGGACAGGTGAACAGGATAAAACCCTAATGGGACGCTAACGGACGACAAGGGGCGGGGCTAGAGGACGCGACGTGGTTTGCTTTATCAGACTGAGTACAGAAGCGAAATGAAATTGAGCGGAAGTACGAAGTCTGACATAGTCAGGCTAGTTGCTTACTGATCAAGTCAAAAATTCCCTTTGATATCCTGGTTCCTAGGTAGGGCTTGAGTACCTTTACAATCAATGTTTAATAAATCTAAAAAGAAATTAAAAAGAGCTAATTAGAAATAAACAGCCTATAATGATGAGGAAATGAAGTAAACACAAAGGTACCAAATCTGTCACTGCGGTTTATAACCTTTTAAAGGGAAACTCTGATGAAAAAGGAAAATTCTGCCATGAATTACTTACCCTGAAGTCGTTCATCAACCCTAGGAGCCCTGTTCATCTTCGGAACACAAATTGAGATAGTTTTGTTGAGGCCTGGGAGCTTTCTGACTCATAGACTGTAACGTAACTGATCTTCCTAGAGGTCCTAGAGTTATCCTACGACTTCAGGGTGAGTAAACCATGGCAGAATCTTTTTTTTCTGCAGAGTTTCCCTTTATAGTTCACCATTGCACCTAAGAGTACATACCTCAGAAGTACTTACAGGTTCTAGTTTAATAACCACATTAAAATCGTCTGGGTTACGTATGTAACCTCAGTTCCCTGATGGAGGGAACGAGACGTTGTGTTCGCCCTTGAGAACCAATCAACTCTAACTACTATAGAAAAGGCCAATAATATTTGGCGAATGAAATTTGCATGACGGGCTCCACCCCCGGATATCCGGTATAAAATGAAGCCGGCGTGCAGCATTCATTTACCTCTTGTTCTGAAGAGCCTGAGAGCCTCTCACGACTGCAGCAGAATACGATACGTGTTTGTGGCATAAGGGACACAACGTCTCGTTCCCCCCATCAGGGAACTGAGGTTACATATGTAACCAAGACGTTCCCTTTCTGTCGGTCTCTCGACGTTGTGTCGAGAACGACAGATGGGGTTGCCTATGGAAAACGGCACAACGCTGTATCGCGTCACAATCTCAGCGAAGCGACGGTAGCAAGCCTGGGCGTTTCAGCTCGAAGCTTCATGAAACTGTAACCTTCCAGTGTGATGGTCGGGGGGTCCCAGAGCTTTCTTGGAGAAAGATGGGTACAGCCCTGACCGGTAACCTTTCACGGACGGGGCCTTAGCTCTCTACTGTGAGAGGCAGTCCGGCTCGGGTTTACACCAGGTTAGCGCAACTCTTAATCAGAGAAGCACTTCAGAGGCCACCTCCTACCCGTGGGGAGGAATATGGTGGATATAAGTATGGTCTCGTCCTTGGAGGAGAACGCATGGAACATGCGGACTAGGTAGTTAACCGCGAGGTGGAGGTTCACCTGGGGAAGCTCATGGGTTACCATGTGTGGGAACCACTGTCATGAGGTTATAGCAGACGGAACAGCCCACGGTGGGGGTGTTACTGCGTCTGATAGCACCAGGTCCGGTTAGAACTATCTGTGATAGGTCATATGATATCCCGGCCTAAGGGGGAAGGCTGCTCTGCCCAATATCTGCTAGAGAGGCACTTCTAGCCAGTGCCCAGGAGGCTATACCCCGTGTGGAGTAAGCCCTCAGTGGGCATGGGAGAATCTGAGATTGGAATGCCGTCATAATGGCATCCATGACCCAGTGCGCCAGCCTCTGCTTGGAGACAGCCTTCCCCTTCTGCTGTTCTCCAATACAGACAAGGAGCTGGTCAGAGCTACTGAAGCTCTGCGTGCGGTCCAGGACACAACACGGATGGGGTTGGGTCTTCCTCCCCGATGGGGAGCGCCTGCAAGTTCACCACTTGTTCCCGAAGGGGAGTAGTGTGAACTTTTGGGCACGTCTCCGGGCCTGGGTCTCAGGATAACGTGAGTTACCAGGGCCGAATTCAAGGCAATCCGGGGACACAGAGAATGCTTGGAGGTCCCCTACCCTCTTGAAGGAAGCGAGCGTCAACGGGGGGGCCGTCTTACTCAGGTGAGGAAGTTCGGAGCCTCGGAGGGGCTCTTGGACCCACGTTAGGGCCCCAAGAGGGTATGGAGCGGAGATGAGGCGGATTCCGCCCACTCGCGCTCGTTAGGAACTTGGTGACCAGGTCGTGTTGCCCTAGAAACTTTCCATCAACTGATTCGTGATGAGTGGCAATAGCGACTACATACACTTCCAGTGTGGAGGGGAGATGTTAGTCTCCAGTCTCGTGAGAAGGGGAACACAATCCTGATCAAGCACCTCAGTGGGTCTTTCTCGTTGAGAAAGACACCAGGACGAGAAGAGGCACCGTCTAGAGGCGTGTAACCGCCTAGTAGATGGGGCCCTAGCCTGGGTGATGGTCTCAGCCATATAGGGGGAGTAGCCATCTCAGGATCTTCTCGTCCCGTCTAGAGACCAGACATGGGTGTTCCAGAGGTATGATCTGGGATGACAGAACGAGAGCAGGTCCTCTCTCAGGGGAATGGTTCAGGGGGAGTCGCTGTCCAGAGCATCAGCTCTGAAGCCAAGTGTGGTTAAACCAGTGCGGTGTAACCAATAACACTTGGTGCTCCTCTTTCCCTGACCTTGCACAGTGTCTGTGCAAAGAGGCTCCTGGGGGGGAAGGTGTGCTTCCGCCCGTCCCGTGGTCAGCTGTGCACCTGGGCATCCATGCCGAGGGGGGGCTCAGTCAGGGAGTACCAAAGCAGGCAATGGGTGGTGTCGTGGGAGGCAAAGAGGTCTATCTGTGCCTGTCCGAACAGCACCCAAATGAGCTGGACCGGGGGTGGAGTCGCCACTCTCCGCAAGGCGTATACTGACGAGAGAGCACGTCAGCTGTCTGGTTCAGTTAGCCTGGGATGTGTGTGGCCCGCAGGGAGCGGATCACCTGCTAACTCCACAAGAGGAGGCGTCGGGCAAGTTGTGTTAGCTGCCGTGAGCGTATGCCACCCTGGCGATGTACGCTACGGCTGTCGTGCTGTCCCGGAGGACAAACACGTGCTGTCCCTGTACTAGAGGCCGGAGCCTTCTCAGCGCAAGCAGCACAGCCCACAACTCTAGGCAATTGCATGCCAGCGCAGACGGGGACCGTCCAGCGCCCTGCTACTGCGTGCCCGTTGCACACTGCACCCCACCCCTGCAGCAAGGCGTCCGTCGTCACCACGACGTGCCTCGTAACCTGCCTGAGGGGAACCCCCGCCCGGAGGAAGGTCATGGAAGACCAAGGGGTTAGGGTGCGTTGGCAGTAGGGCGTCATCACCATGCGCCTGCTGCCGGTGTGCCACGCTATCCTCGGAACTCGACTCTGTAGCCAGTGTTGAAGCGGTCTCATGTGCATCAATCCAAGGGATATTATCCCCGCGGAGGACGCCATGTGTCCCAGGAGCCTCTGAAATTGTTTCAGGGGGACCACCGACTGCCTGAAGTGTTCCAGGCAGTTCAACACTGACTGGGCGCGTGCTGCGGACAGCTGCGCCGTCATGGTGACAGAGTTTAGTTCCATACCGAGGAAGAGGATGCTCTGCACTGGGGAGAGTTTGCTCTTTTCTCGGTTGACCTGAAATCCCAATCGATCTAGATGCCGGAGCACCAGGTCCCTCTGTGTACACAACAGACAAGTGTGCCAGGATAAGCCAGTCATTGAGATAGTTAAGTACCTGCACACCTTTTTCCCGAAGGGGAGAAAGAGCGGCTTCCACGATCTTCGTGAAGACGTGTGGAGACAGGGACAGACCGAAAGGGAGGACTCTGTACTGATATGCCCACCCCTCAAACGCGAACCGTGAGAACGGCCGGTGTCAAGGGGATCGAGACATGAAAGTAAGTGTCCTTCAGGTTGATTGCCACGAACCAATCCTGACACCTGATAGGTCAGGATGCGTCTCTGCGTGAGCATCTGAACAGCAGCTTGTGAAGGTGCTTGTTCAGGGTACGCAGACCAATGGGGCGCAACCCGCCGTCTTTCTTGGGAATGATGAAGTGCGGGTCGTTACTCACTGAACATCTTGGTTTGAGGGACGAACTCGATGCCTGTTTGCCAGAAGGGTGGTGACCTCTACCCGAAGTACGGAGGCGTCCATGCCTCTGACAGAGGGAGAGATGATGCCCTGGAACTTGGAGTCTCTGGCGAACTGGATCGAGTAACCAAGACGGACCACCCGCAAGGCCAGCGAGACAGTGTGGGCAGCTCTCGAGCTCCCAGGGACTGTGACAGGGTGGCCAAGGGGACGGTCTGCTTCATCATTCCCACAGGGGGTGGTTCGTCGGCTGGTGGGGCTAACCATCTGTCTCGGGGGGTCCCCGGAGGGAAGGTTGGCTCCGCCTTTTTACCTGCCTGCAGGGACAACGGCACGCACTGTCGGTTTGAGAGTGGTGATAGCTGTCGTATGTGTACGACCTCACACCTCGCCAGGGTGTGAGGTCGGTTCGCCGGGCACAGTCCAGTGGAGTGTGCGATCAGCTGTAAGTACACCCGGGGAGAACAGAAATACCTCTGCGAGTAAGTGGGCAACAGGCCCTGACGAGGCAGGAGTCGTCCCGTACCGACCAATCAGAGCCGTGGCTGTGAAGGTTCGGGCCCGATGTTGTCCTCCCTGGGGTCTTCTCATCAGTGTCCCTTCTCGCGAGAAGGTTGCTGATGGGGTGGAGGTTTCCCCCTCGACCTCTGCTACCGGGGTGCCGCCTGTGGGGGCACAGGAACCAGAACCAATGTCGAAGGGGTCCTGGATTGAAGGGAAGCAGACGTCACGCGGGATCTCGGAGGCCTCTAGGCGGCCGAGTCGCGGCGTGAAAAAATTATAATTGCCACTGTCTGCTTCACCGTCAAAAACAGCTGAGCACAGTCCTCGACGGTGTTACCAACAACCCACCCTGCGAGATGGGTGCATCAAGAAAGCGGACTTCCTTGGTGTCACCCTTCTGCACAAGGTATAACCGGGGGTGTCTCTCCTGGACCACTACCGTGGACATCGTCCGACCCAGGGCCCGTGCCACCACCTTGGGCGCCCGTAGAGCGCTGCCAGCGGTGGCACAGAGATCCTGCATTATACCCGGGTCGGCCTTACCCTCGTGGAGCTCTCTCAACGCCTTGGCCTGGCGGACCTGCAGGATGGCCATGGCGTAGAGAGAGGAGGCAGCCTGGCCCGCGGCATCGCAAGCTTTCGACACCAGTGATGTCGAAGTCTTACGTGCTTTGGACGGTATGTGTGGCCGATTCCCCCCCAGGTGGTAGCCGTCCGCGGCACAGGTGCACCGCGGGCGGATGTTCCACCCGGGGGATCTCGACGTAGTCCTTGGCTGTCCGACCATCGAGGGAAGTAAGGGAGCTGGAGCTGGTTTCACTGGAACGGTCCGTGAGTGGAGCGTTCCAAGTTTTACGCAGCTCCTCATGCCCTTCCGGGAAAGACATGGCACCCGGGGTGGGCGCGGTTTGCACCGCGCTCCGACCTCAGGAACCACGCCTCCCCGGGTTAGCACGGATGACATCACTTCTGCTTCCTCCTGAACTCGACCGCTGGGGGTGGAGCACGGATTCGTCAGAGTCGCATGCCAGTCTCCCTCTGATGCTGCGAGCGACATCTCATCTACGTCACACATCGTTTCCGAGTGTGTGCGTGAGGATCCGGGCGGTATGCCACCGCCGGTTGGGAAACGTTTAGAAGAGCGAATCAGGGTGCGATCGGCCCGTGAGCACTTGGCTGGCGGGTTTACGTTCGCAGAGTTCCCCATATCACAAACGCTGCTAACGTGGGTGGTCATCGGGGCCGTAGCCACAGATGTCACAGCCCACGTAGCAGACGAATTGGTGGCTGGTTCCCGTAGGAAGACAGCCACCCGTGACCGCAACTTCTGAATGACAATCTGCCCGCAGTGCGTTCAACGAACGCTGCTTCAGCGTGCTGGATGCCCAGACGCCTAACGCAGCGATCGTGTCCATCCCCCTCCTCGATGAGGGTGTCTCACCCAAGAGAACAGCAGGACATGCCGCGCTGGAGAATGCTCAGTCAGTCCTGAAAAGGACTATTTTAGAAAAAATCTCTAACACCTCTGGAACCGCCGAGACACCCAGGGGAAGGTCGCTGCAGGTAGGGACGATCCGCTGCTACACGTCGTAGATCCGGTAACGTAGAAGAAGAAGAATTCATTGAATTTGTTCTGTTCATAGTCATGAGCGAAGGCTCTGAAGAACAAAACGTAAATGAATGCTGCACGCCGGCTTCCTTTTATACTGGATATCCGGGGGCGGAGCCCGGCATGCAAATTTCATTCGCCAAATTTCATTGGCCTTTTCTATAGTAGTCAGAGTTGATTGGTTCTCAAGGGCGAACCCCATCTGTCGTTCTAGACACAACGTCGAGAGACCGACAGAAAGGGAACTGTAAGTCTAAATCTATTTACACCTGCAACTGAAAATAATGTTTCAGAAATTATGAAATATTTCCTTAGTACAAAAGGTGTGATCGTTTCTTTTTGTTTCTGGTAAACCATGCAAGCCGCTAATTGGAACATTTAGAACTATGCTGTAAAAGCATTGGTTATCATTTTTTCACAAACTTTTGAAGCCCATTCCAGGAAGTGTATGATGTCATTAAAGGGATACTTTACCATCAAATAAAAATGTCCCCATATATTACTCATTTACTCATTAAAATATCCAGATAAAATCGGCAGGCAAGTGTAAGGACAATTATTAGCAGGTGATTTGCTTGTGGGCTTTCGGAGGACATACAGAGAGAGAGAATGACAGAGAGAAAGAGAGAGAGCAGGAAAGTAAATGTGAACTCCTTCACACTGCTATTTCATTCACACGTTACCCTTGAGGCTTTAATTATAACTATAATATGCTAACCCACTTCTGCCTGAATATTCTTTCCGCACTTTTTCCTTGTTTATGCAGGTTCTTCTTATATTATTTGTTAGAACAGATTGAAATGGCGTTATTTTGTAATTATGATATTATTAAATTCATGCATTGATTGTAATTAAAAGCTCTTACACTGTTTTGAATTAGCTGTTAAAGGAATAGTTCTGCCAAATACTAAAATTAGATTTTTATTTACTGTATAGTCATGTTGTTTTAAAACGGCAGTCTTGTATTTATATCTTTGGAAAACAAAATAATCTTTAATGTTCACATTTTCCAATCAAATGACGGTTGATAGTATGCATGTTTGTCAAGCTTATTAGAGGTCAAATAAACAATAAACATGAATTCTCATAAAGACATGTCATACATGGTTTTTGTGAAAACCAATTGAGTTTGGTGTCAATGATGTCAAATGTAGTGTTCTACCCCATTGAGCTATTTTTATGTAAATGCAGATCCAGAGGGCATTTCAAAGCCTCTGTGCATTTTAATTTGTTGCATGAATTTAGAAGACTTGGAACTATTAGTGTAGCGTTTTTTGGGCCTTTTAGTGGTCACCATTAACTGATTGTGAAGATTGTTAAAATTATTTCTTTTTTTGAGTATACATGTTTGGAACACTTTGAAGGTAAATAAATATTACAGAATTTTACCGTGCAATATCGCTTTAAGAAGTGTTGTTGTATTATGTTCCAGTCTCATTCCCAGTCTGGGCATTATTGTAAGTGTGCATTTGGACCTTGTTATGACCCACCACTATGATGCCCACAAGCTCGTTTTTATTCAAAGCTGTAAATGCTGCTGGTGGGCTCAAACACAAGAGTGTTGCCGTGGTGATTTGAAGGGCAGGCTGGTCTGGTGGTCTGGTCTAGTGGCGGTTTAAAATAGCAGGAATCCAGCAAATAACTAAACTCAGCTTTTATTTATAGAGCGCTTTTTACAATTTTCATTGTTACAGAGCAGCTGTACATGAACATGTTAACTATAAGCAATACATCAAATAACATACACGCAATGACACACACACACTAACACACCAAGCACATACACACACATAGAGACAGAGACAGAAGATAAAAGAAGAGAAACACAGGTAATATATTATGCAGACTATCAATCCCTATATGGGGTAGTAATAATTCACGCAAAATGTTACATTTAAAATAATATTAACAAGTACAAAATTCTAAAGCTGATGTCAGCAGCCTCCGGCGACCAAAACGAGTGCAGCCAGTGTTCAAACAGTGGCGAGGAACCCAAAACTCAGGCCCAGTCAGGGGAACCAGTACTCCTCTGTCACTACTGCTGCATCTCTTCAAGCTCAACAGTGCAAGCACAACTAGGTTAAATAAACAAAACAAAGAAATAAAAGATGAAAATGATAGATTTGATTTTATGTTAATATTCTAATAGCTAATTGAAGTTGCAATTTTGTTGTGTAGTGGGGACATGTCAGTTCGCCGCCTCCCTCTTTCAGCTCCACCATCGAGAACGGTTACAGACCTCAGAACAATGAGAAAAGACAACTGGAGCAGAATACCGTTCTACAAGTGCATCGGTTGTTATAGGAAGTGTTCCTGGTCTCGGTTGATCTAAATAATGCAACCCTAATAATCCCTAGGGCAGTGGTTCTCAAACTTTTCAGATCAAGTATCACCTTTAATAAAATTTGTTGTTCGAAGTACAATCTAATGATCGCCAAAGAAAATCATATGAATAAACACTGAAATTTATAGCTGTTTATCTTTATACATCGTCCTCCAATTCTTATGTATTATTAATCATTTATCAGCTGTTTTTAAACTAAAGAACATGTTTTTTCCATGTTCTTCAAGTTTGTCAGCAGTAAAAGTGAATACAAACACTTTTCTGTAGTGCACTGTAAACACTGTAAACTGTAAGTGACTTTTATGGGGGATTTATTAACTTTGTGGTGACTTGCAGAAAGACTACAAACTAATATTAAAGACAAACAATGTTGAAATAATATTTAGACCAGAAGATAAATAAATATACGTATACTTAAATATCAAGAGAACAGCTGTACAATAAACAGAGACTGACACTACTGCAGCGGCTCTTGCCAAAGGGGCGCGTCAAAACTAAATCACAACACGCACTTCATTGATTTAACCTCGGGTAGATGCAGACGCGCGTTGAATTAGCACTTAACAACAGCTTTAAACAGCGGTTCAAGTTCAGAAATACATAAAAGCTTAATTTACATGCAGCTCAGCAGAAGAGAGAGAGAGAGACTTACAAGCGCATGTCTGCTCCCGCTCTATGTTTGAGCTGCCTGTCATGCACCTGAGTAACTTACATCAACCAATGATAAATAAACGATTATTCATACAACTTTATTAAAATTGAAACCCAGGCTTAGATGTATTCAGTATTAATCGATCATGTATTACACATTTAAAATAGTATTTAAAACACGAAGTGCAAAGAGTTTTTAATTTTTTAATTTTTTTAATTTTCTTCAAGTACCACTAGGGGTATGCGTTCCACAGTTTTGAGAACCACTGCCTAATAGGATTTGTATTATAGAATTGATGTGTACACAAGGTTGAAGAGTTGCGTCTTTAATCTAGATTTAAACTGAGAGAGTGTGTCTGCCTCCCGCTCATTATTCGGAAGACTGTTCCAGAGTTTGGGCGCTGGGTAGGAAAAGGATCTACCACCTGCACTTGATTTTAAAACTCTAGGTATTATCAACTGTCCAGAGCCCAATGAGCGTGAAGGGGCTGTATAGTAGAAGAAGCTCACTCAGGTACTGTGGAGCTAAATCGTGTAGGGCCATATAGGTAGTCAGTAAGATTTTAAAGGACCGGGCTAGTGTGATCAAGTAAGAATTGTAGCTGCCGCGTTTTGAACTAGTTGGAGTTTTTGTAATAAACCTACAGGGCAACCGCCTTACAGTGCAATACAATAATCTAGGCTTGACTACTATTACTATTGAAAAAAAAAGGCCCAGATTCCTTGCTGACAATGAGGGTTTTATTGAGCATCCGTCCATAGTCAAGCAGTATTCTTGGTGGTTACGTATGAGGTTTTCAGTCCAATAAGTACAGTGTGTCCGTTGTCCGCGGGGTCTTAAAAAGTATTAAAAGTTAATAAATCAATTTAAGTACAATTAAGGCCCTTAAAAAGTATTAAAAAGTCTTAAAAGCCATTTTCAGGGGTATTGAATTGTTTATCATCTCTTCATAATTGTCCGAAGAGGAAATATGTTAAAGTTTGCCTGAATTTAATCATCATCAAGCGAATAGTGAGAGGTCCCTGTACACCCGCTTGTTAAACAACTTCGTTGACTAATGGGGAAATGCAAGATTTCGTGCAGATGGTTGGACGATAAGGAGTTGGAACCATGGCTGATGGCCGTCTCTGGGAATAACCGCAGAATTACTGCTCTGTGTGTCTGAAGGCGACTAGTTTAGCCTCGATGGGGATCAACACTGTCCGGTCCCACAAGTTAAGTGCTACCCACAAAGCTGGTTTCTCTTTCTAATACACTTGCATTGGGAAAGTCACTCAATTAATTTGCTTGTGCTTCGTTCCCACCCTTCTGAATTCTGTTGCATTAATATGGCGTTATCACAACCTGTGACTGTTTAGTTGCACTATCTTACAATCAGTATATAGTAAATGTAAGTTAAAGGGTCAACAATGTAGAGATTAAAACTTGAAGTGGCATTGAGGTCTTAAAATCTTTATAAAAAAAAGAGTTGTAAAAAAGGTCTTAATAAGTATTAAATTTAGCTCCATAATTCCTGTATATACCCTGAAGTAACACTTCTGTCTTGTCCGAGTTCAACAATAAAAACTCATCCAGTTTTTTATATCAACTATGCATTCCATTATGCTGTTGAACTGATGTGTTTCGTGAGGCCTCAAGGACGTTTAGAGCAGTGAAAACGTACCCTGTGTCTCTTAATTCTATACCTCCTAGAGGTAGCAAGTACAGTGCAAAGAGCAAAGGCCCTAAGACTGAGCTCTGTGGTACGCCATTCTGGACTAGTGATTCGTGTGACATCTCATTGTTTATTGATACAAACTGAAAATGGTTAGATAGGTATGAACAAAACCATTTTAATGCTATTCCACTATCGCTAACATACATTTCAAGTATATGTAAAAGTATGCTGTGGTAAATGGTGTCAAAAGCGGCACTAAGATCTAATAGCACAAGTAACGAGATGCAGCCACGATCAGATTCCATGGCAAATCATTTGTTACTCTGATCAAAGCAGTCTCTGCACTGTGATGTGCTCTAAATCCTGACTGGAATTCTTCACTGATGTCATTCCTTTGGAGGAAGGAACATAGCTGTGAAGAAAAGACCTTTTCAAGTTAAATTCGATATCGGTCTATAGTCCCTAGGGTCAAGTTGAGTTTTTATTTACAAAGGGAATAATAACAGCCACCTTATATGCTTTAGGGACATATCCTAATGACAGAGATAAGTAAATAATACTAAGCAGGACCCTTGAATGCTTTGCCGCAGAGAGGAGCCTGTGAAATATTCCATAATGTTTGTTTTCAAATACATCATAGTGAGATGTCCAACAATTTTGGATGGGTAAAATGGATACGAGCTCTGTCTTTTACATGTAAATCGTGCTGAGCCCCTTTGTCATGTGTATGTTGTCGGTACATATTAGTATGACAGAAAATGTTAAGCAACAAACTAAATCATATTATGAAGCTCCTGTCAGACTGTTATTATAACCTCTATATTCATGCACCACAGGCCCAAGGTCTCTTTTACTCTGAGAGACTACTTAGAAGTGAAGTGTAAGATCTCAAACTCTGGTTAAAAATAATAAATGTAAAAAAAGAGTGAGAGTGGGGGACAAGGTGACTGTACTTATTCAGAATTGCATATTCAGTCATTTTTCTATATGGTTTATATGTCATATAAACTACTCACCTTCAATTGTTTCAGATCTGTGTAAATGTCTTAGACCAAACATTTCTGGGTCACCACTGACTACCATAGTCGGTTCGTTTCCTACTATAGTAGTCAATGGTGCCCCAGAACTGTTCGTCTGCAAACTTTCTTCCAAAATGTATCAAGCCGGTATCACGCCGAAGCATGTAACAGACACGCTAATCCATTTGAAAATGCATGTCAGTGTCACGCTTTGCCTCCATTAGCCATGAACATGACACACGTTATTTGCACTTGTAAAACTGGAACGATTTTATGAAAACATATTATTTGTAAAATATTAATAATAATTAATATTTTAGGGGACTAAACCCCACTTCTTCCCTCAACCTACCCACCTCCAAACGATTAAAAAACACGCAACACGCAAATAGAAGTCAGCCACGGCATTTATTAAAACACACACCAAAAACAGTATAAAAACATTACGAAAAGGTAGTTCCAAGTCTTTTATAGCCATACGATATCATACACAGTAGGTTTTAATCACCGACGACCACGTTCCAGGAACGCACGCAGTGTAAGATTGCAAAAATATAAGTGTCGGAACAAAATATACATTCTATCTAAAAGTGAATGCTCACCCAGACCTGTTTGAAAGGCCTCGTGTAACCACACCCCCAAAAATCAACTTCATGGTATGATTTGACTAAGACCGCCCAAATGTGTACGCTAGTAAGGTGGGCGTACCTGTCATTACAATTGCCTTGGAACCTGATGTTGGTGTTACATTTCTGTCACATGCTTGCAGTATTCGAACAATCACTATGCACTGGTTTAGTGGCCAATCATAGCACATCTCCCTTTTCAGAGCGCTGAGCTTTGAAACAAATCCAGAGAGACGGGGCAAAGAAGAGATACAAACCTGCACGGTATTTTGAAAATACAGCGTTTTTAACCTTAAATCGTGTATACACATTGCATTACATCTAAAACAAACAGTAATATTTGTTTAAGCTGTGTCATGACCCCTTTAAAGATCATAGAGATTTGACCATAAAAATGTGTTGTGGTATTAACATTGGACTATTGTACAATGTACATCAGTTAAAGCACAATAGGATGGTAGATATCCAAAAAAACATGGTCTTACCGTGGTACTTTTGGTTGGCTATGGTTTTTGTCAGCATGAAAACATTTCTCATGAGAAATGCCATGGATTGTGTTGTCATAATGTGCCATAAATAAACAGACTCTTCAGAAGTGAAGTGTACCATGAATTTAATGGGTGCAAGTCTAATTTTTCCAACTGACTTTCTTTCATGACTTTAATTTGGTCTTTAATGGCTAAGCCACGCTTGATAAAGCAAGTCATTAACGGGTGTTAGCATGCAACGAACGACCAAAAGCGTAAAGAGGATTAGCCCTCACTCACGCTGGAGTCACTTCTGTTAACTTTCAACTGTTTTACACAGTTTTTTGGACGCTTTATGGCACATTTTTTCTCATTGCATGGAACTGTAAGAGAAAGTGAAATCGACCATGATAACCTAGTGCTTCTCCTCGCTTTAATTTTAGGCTTGTTCTATTCTTTTGAATAGTAATTGTTGAGATAGGCCTACTGTATGTTTCATTCTCAAGATGTGCTTGTATACAAGTTGAAAATAACAGCTTGAATGTGCATTGTCTAGGAACTATTTGGCTCAAGGTTATATCTGCTGTTTCAGCACCAGATGAAGAATGACCATCTCTCACAGTGCAGGCAGAGCTATTGTCTTGTCTCAAAGACTGTTGTGGAGGAAGAAGCACTGCAGTTCCTGTTGCACGTTTCTCCTTTACATGGATGGTGAGGAAGAATTAAATTCCCTCATCTGTTCACTCATATCTTCTGTGTGAAAGTATAGAAGCATTTGTCAAGGGAACCAGAAAATGTTTCCATTGTGAGTTAAGGCTGCAACTCATTTCAGAAATAAATAAGCCTGTGTACAGGAGGTAGCACGCAGATCTTGCTGTGCCAGGCATCCCTAGGTTCCCACCCTGGAACTCATCACTAGACAGGAGGAAAAATAAGTGAACTGTGGGAACTGAACCCAGTTCTCATCACCTCTAAGTTTCAAATCTGACCTATGCACAACAGATGTGTGCATAAGTCCTTTTTCTATTTTTTTTTCTTGAAGTGACAGTTGATGAAAGAGAAGAATTAAAGCCTTGATAATACACGGCTTAAACAAATATTATGGTTTGTTTTAGATGGCATGCGATTGTGTATACATGGTTTAAGGTTAAACAACTCTGTATTTTCCACATAATGTGCATGTTTTTTTTCTCCTCTTTGCCCCTCCTCTCTGAAACAGGCAGATTTTTAACAAAGCTCCTCACTCTGAAAAGCCAGGTGTGCTATGATTGGCCAGTTAACCAGTACATAGTGATTGGTCGAATACTCCAAGTGTGGAAATGTAGCGCCTCATTCCATATTTGGAAAAGCAGTTGTACTTAGAGGTAGGCCCACACAGAGCCATTGATAGAGAGAGTCGCGTCATCTACATTGACTCCAATGAAACAGTTTTTTCACTGTTTCAATAGTTCCCGGAAGTTTGGACGATCTTCAGTCAGTGCATTCACGCAATTCACGCGCAGACGGGACACAGCCGCCACTCAAACTGCTCGCAACAAGTGTCAGATTGAGCAATTTATTACGCATAAATGTTCAGACACATGTTATAATGCCTGTCTTGGCGAGTATATACTTGTCCACATTCGGTTGTCTTCAGTGAGTCTTCAGATCTGTGTAATAACTGTTTTTCCTTTATGTCTTAACGCCGCCACATCTATTTTTATTAGTGCGGTGAAAGAATAAAATACATAATTTTGGTCATGCAAATAAGACTTATACATGATTGGAAACTGTGATTGGTCTACTTTTATTTGTGTGTACTCATAAAATGTTTTGCTGATTTTAAACGTAAAGCATATGTCTAAAGATAGCTTAAAGTGTCTACTTTTAAATGTATGTGACTATGTATGAAAGTAAAGACAGGTGCAGTTTCTCCTGCATCAGCTTGTTATGTGATCACATCCTTGCACAGAGCACTCTATTTCACATGATATGCATAACAACAATGGCACAACAAAACAGCAAGACTCTCCGTTAAATATGTTGATTAAACTATTGTTAGATTAATTCCTTTCTGTTTACCATTGTGTTACTACAGTAAATGTGTAATAACCATGGTTTTTGGGGAATGTTTTTGTCAGAGCTCTTGTTATTCTTAATTTTGAACATATTTTTACACCAGACATATATATATTGGTTCAAAATATCGGTTATCCGTCTACTTGACCTGTAATAATCGATATCGACATCGGCCCTGAAAAACGCATATCGGTCAACCTCTAGATTTTATGCAGGTCTGGGTGGTCATTCGCTTTTAGATAGAATGCATCTTTTATTCTGACACTTTAATTTTTGTAATTTCATATACACCATATGACCAATTAAATGTAATGTAAGTAATGAAACATTGGGATTTGTTATCCATATATTCAGATTATATAATTGTTAAGAAAGTATTGCCATTAAATGTAACAGGCAACTTCATATTTAAAGTTTCAATCTGTAACTTTTTTATTTTTTTTAATGACCATATATATAAATAATCAGTATTCATAATCATCTCCTTTCCACGATTTACAACAGCATGTAGAAATTGAGCTTTTGTCCGAGTTTCACATTAAATGTTAACCAACACTGTAACATACAATTTTATGTTTCAAACAGAGGTGCTTGTGTGTAATATTTTGGAGGATCTATTGACATAAATCCAATATAATATTAATAACTATGTCTTCAGAGGTGTATAAAGACCTTACACAATGAAGAGTTATGTTTTTATTACCTTAGAGGTATTTCTATTTACATACACCACAGTCCCTTTACATGTTTTTTTCCACTGTACCCCTATCTATAATTTCTGGGAGCATTTCTTTTAGTAGTTTTGTAGGTATAGGGTCTAGCATGCATGCTGTTGATTGAGATGATCTAATGATTTTAGACAGTTCATTGTGATCTACAGTAGAAAATAATTGCAATTTCTCCTTAGGGGTGCTGTAGTTAGTTTGTTCAGCGGGTTTCACTTCAGGTTGCATTGTTATAATTTTTTCTCTTATATCTTGGATTTTACTAGTGAAGTAGTTCATAAATTCTTCACTGTTATGCTGATAATCAGAATCTGACGTCGCTGACGACTTATTTTTTGTTAATTTAGCCACGGTGTTAAATAAAAACCTAGGGTTGTGATGGTTTTCCTCTATTAGTGATGAAAAGTAGGCGGATCTAGACATTTTTATGGCATCCCTGTATTTTCGAGTACTATCCTTCCATGCTATACGAAATACCTCTAAATTAGTTTTCTTAAAGTTGCGCTCCATTTTCCGGGACGCTTTCTTTAGAGTCTGAGTGTGTTCATTATACCACGGTGTTGGGCTGCCATTTTAAATTTTCTTTAAACGCAGAGGAGCAACTATGTTTAATATTTCCGAGAAGGTAGTGTTAAAATTTTCAATAGTAATGTCAAAATCGTCAACGTTTTTACTCATGCTAGATATTTTAGACAAGTCAGGCAGATTATCGAGAAACGCATCTTTGGTAGTTGAGGTAATCGTTCTACCATATTTGTAACAAGGAGTTTGATTTGCAGCCGTAGGCCAGTGAAGCAGACATAATATCAGGTAATGATCCGAAATGTCTTCACTCTGCTGAACGATTTTAACATCGTCCACATTTATACCATAAGATAGTATTAAATCTAAAGTATGATTACGAAGGTGAGTGGGTCCTGACACATGTTGACTAACGCCCATGGAGTTAAGAGTGTCTTTGAAAGCTATGCCCAAGGCATCTGTATCATTGTCTACATGGATGTTAAAGTCACCAACGACAAGGACTCTATCTGCGGCCAGTACTAGTTCGGATAAGAACCCACCAAAATCTTTAATAAAATCTGTGTGGTGCCCTGGAGGCCTATACACAATAGCTAGAATAAATTTAAAAAATGTTTTATCCTTAGTATTAGGTGTTGATTTGGGATGCACCGATACCACTTTTTCCTTTCCGATCCGATTCCAATATATGGATTCTGGGTATCGGCCGATACCGATCCTGATCCGATACTAGCACTGTTTTTCATGATCAAAGTAGACTTGCATATTTTAACTTTGATTGCCAGAGGTGGATAGTTAAGCATGTTTACTTTCAAGTACATTTTAAGATATCTGTACTTTATCAGAGAACTTTGGACAAAAAATACTTCCCTACAGTATGAAGCACATCATACTTACTCCACTACAGTCCATAAATAAATGTTTTTTTTTACTTTAAATCCATGAGTACATTAAAATCTACCATTTTCCTTCACTTAAGTATTTTTACTTAAAAGTATGATTTTTTAAATGTAATTAAGTGCTGTATTAAACTTAAAAATACATACAAAACAAAAATGTGGTCTCATGTAGCACAGATAGCCAACTTACAAAATGTTTAACAAATAAATCTCTGTCTATTACACAAAGCTATCACAATATAAAAGTCCCCAAACTCGCTCATGCACATCCTGGACACAAAATGATGCGCTTAATACATTCGCTTCTACGTTATTTAAAGTCATGCGCATTGGACGCAGAATGATGCGCTTAATGCACCCGCTTCACTCACGTGTATCCCGGATAGTGATGATCCTGATGTCGCGGGGATCTTTGCTTCCCGAGTTCAAAACAGTTATAACACAAAGAGAAGAGATATCTGATGTGTTTAAATCATAGAACATTTAATCCATCCTAAAGTTAAAAGTTATTGTGTATGAATGACGCATAACATAGACCTCTTCTAGTGCTTGAATCTAATAACGTTACACTCAGCGAGTACCGTCTCCGGCAAAATGCATTTTAAACAAAACCACAGTCTATTATCTAGTGATTATGAAGAATATTGAAAACTTTGGAACGAGTAACGTCCTGACTGTTCCCGGACACGCGCATGCTGGATTGAGATTGAAAGATTGCCGCACCAGCGGAGGTCAGAGTTTTATAATTATGCTATATTGGTTTAACCCTCGCATAAAACTATCGTAATACATGACATCGAATACAGTGCATGACACAGTTTATGTTAATTTCCTGATAGTTAGTCTTTTATGAAGATTAAGAGTAACATCAATGGGTATCGCAACGGATCGGACTGAAGAGAACCCGTCAGTCCGATACCCGATCCAGCGAAAAAGATCCGGATCGGCCCCAATTCCGATCCAGAGTATCGGATCGGTGCATCCCTAGTGTTGATACGTGAAGAACCATGACTTCAAAGGAATTGTATTTAAAATAAGACTTCTTAGAGATGATAAAAGTATTATTGTAAAGTGCAGCGACACCTCCCCCTCTACCTTTTAGACGAGGCTTGAGTTTATAGTAATAATCTTGGGGAACGGATTCATTTAGAGTAATATAATCATCTGGCTTTAGCCATGTTTCTGTCAAAAAGAGCAGGTCTATTTTATGATCGGTTATCATATCATTAACAAAAAGTGCTTTATTTGAGAGAGATCTAATATTAAGCAATCCGAGTCGTAAAAGTTGATTACTTGTATTTTGTTCATGTTTGATTTGTTTAACGTTTATTAAATTACTTTCAAGAGGTTTACGCAATATATTATGTTTGCTAATAAACAGACACAGTCACAGTCTCTATTTTATGTTGTTTGTAAGAAGGGGTTATTACATGTTGTATATTTTGTGTATTCTGTGACGTGAGACGGCAAGCAGACAGTTGGTTAAGCCATTCTGTCTCCTTCCTGACCTGGGCCCTAGGTAGTCAGCCTTTAGCATTATTAAGACTGTGTGCCAAATTTCTAGAGAGGAGGGAAACCCCATCCCAGGAGGGATGGAGACCATCTCGTTTCAAGAGGTCAGGTCTGCCCTCAAAACTCTTCCAGTTATTTATAAAATCTATATTATTCTGCAGGCACCACTCAGACAACCAGCCATTTAGTGATGATAATCTGCTATAAATCTCATCACCACGGTAAAGCAGTGAGGGGGCCAGAGAATATTACAGTGTCTGACATCGTTTTTGCAAGCTCACACACCTCTTTAATATTATCTTTAGTGATCTCCGATTGACGGAGTCTAACATCATTTGTGCCGACGTGAATAACAATCTTACTGAATTTACGATTAGCCTTAGCCAGCACATTTAAATTTGACTTGATGTCAGGCGCTCTGGCTCCCGGTAAACATGTGACTATGGTGGCTGGTGTCTCTATGTTAACGTTCCGGACAATAGAATCACCGATCACTAGGGCACTTTCAGCAGGTTTCTCAGTCGGCGTGTCACTGAGCGGGGCAAACCTGTTCGAGATTTTAATCGGAACGGTTGGGTGATGTTTTGTCCTGCGACTATGCCGTCTCACCGTCACAAAGTTTCCCAGCTGCAGGGGATTTTCAACCGGAACCGAGCCGTGTGCGCTAAGATTGCTCGCATCCAAAATGTTTTCTACGGTCCCTACACTCTTACTATCCTCAAATAAAGATTGGATGCGAGACTCTAATTCTAAGATCTTCTCCGTCAGCCTAACTACTTCCCTGCATTTATCACATGTAAAACCCTCGCCGCTGACAGAGAAGGCTAAGCTAAACATATGGCATGAGGTGCAAGTAACAACAATAGGAATAGAAGCCATGACTCACCGGGTATGAAGTGCAATCCTAACTTACCAAGGTTGCTTGATGAGTCTTAGTATATACGCTTAAAAAGAGAAACAGTTAGCACACAAGACAAATAGGGGGAGATGATATTCCACAGTAAACAGAAGGCAAGCTAACAAGCTAATATGCTAGCGGCGTTACGTTTCAATTAATATGTTTAGAATATAAAGTTATAAATAATTCGGCAACGACAGTGATAGGTAACGATAGTAAAATACACTAGTATTAAGACCAAGAACAAATGTGAGGTGAAGCAAGTGTCAGAGGATACAAACTAGCCGCCGGCAGCGAGGCAAACAGGAACCGGGATGAGTGCTGGGAGAGAGTGAACGTGAACGAGAGGAGTAAGGAAATACTGCCATCAACTCCAAATAATTTATATGTTTGTGAGTCAGCTGCGGAGGCCACAAACCGTTCACCGATCTGCCCATTAAAGTCGCTCCCCACCCCAGCAATGACGCGTCCGTTTTCATAGTCACTCTCGATGACACCGCCCCTAAGGGAATCCCCGTCCTCAACGTCACGGGGCTTTTCCAGTGTCTGAGTGCCCTGACACACATGAGTGATCCTCACCGGTCGGCCCAGATGCCGCCGAGAGCACAGACGCAAATGCGCGATCCAGCGATGAAAATGTCTCATTTGGAGCAGTCCCAGCTGCACTACACAAATCACCGAGGCCATAAGCCCCAGCATTCGTAAGCATAGTCTGTACGGTACCACTTTCCCCATCTGAAAGCGGTCGAGGCATTGTGTGAAAGACGCGATCCTCTCTTCTGTTAGTGTTACTCTGTGCGAGAGGGAATCTATGTTGAGCCCCAGATAATTCATCTGCTGAAAAGGCTCCAGTCGGCTCTTTATCATATTGATCTTGAACCCTAAATTGCCGAGGTGATTTAACACAATCTCCGCGTCTTTCACTGCTTGCTCTCTATACGAAGAGCATATGAGAAAATCGTCTATGTAAGACAATATTCTTATTCCCCTGTCCCTCAAAGGGAACAGAGCTGCTTCCACACACTTGGTAAAAACCCTTGGGGCTAAAGACAGTCCGAATGGAATAGTTTGAAATTCGTAAGCTGTGCCTTGGTGTGCAAATCTGAGGAATTTTCTGTGAGAGGGGTAAATATCTATGTGAAAATAAGCGTCTGCCAGATCGACTGTCTCAAACCAATCTTTCGGACGAATCGATCGACAGAGCACTCTGTGTGTTAACATTCTGAATGAATACTTTCTCAGGTGCTTGTTTAACACACGAAGGTCCAGAATAGGAAGGAGGGCTGTGCCTCCTTTCTTTGGGATAACAAAATAGCGGGAGTAAAAACCCTGAGGGCTCTCCTCCTCGGGCACTACTCTGATTGCTCGTTTGTTTAACAGAGTATCGATTTCGACCGTCAGCACTCGGGCCGATTCCCCCTGTGCTACTGACATCAAAATCCCATTGAACCGAGGTGGTTTCATTGCGAATTGAAGCCTGTATCCCCGTGAAATCGTTGCCAAGACCCACGGGTGAACTGCGGATGCGTGCCAGTCTGTAATGCGGACCGAGAGAGGATCTCTGTACACTTCCGCCCCGCTGGCGTCGCACAATGATGACGTCATCACAATCGCCGCGCGGGCTTCGGCTGAAGGAGTGAGTGCTCCCCCAAGTGGTGGGACCGGGGGAGCGCTTTTCATGTAATTCGAATTTTGAGAATCTTTTTTGTGTTTGGGACATATCGCCCTCGGCTGTTTGCCTGGTTGCGATAGTGGAATGTTTATTGTTATGTTTTCTGAATTCGGGGAGCATTTCGCCCTCGGCCCGTGGCCTGGATGCGAAAAAGCATTTTTTATTCTTAAATCCCCTGCACATAAAAACATTCGAGAACATATCATGAGTGCTTGGTGACACAGAACACAATTTTGAGCTACCTCGTCTTTTAGTACTCGAGGAGAACAACTCAAACTGGCCCTTACCGAACTGAACACAAAAGGGCCGTTTTCCCCCTTTCTTCTCTTCGCGGACGGAGATAGAAGGGCTGGGGATTAACTGCGTGTCAGGCCACACGCTTCTTCTATCTTTCCTCTTGGTTTGGTGGACGCTTTTTAGCTGCCGCCGCTGCATATGAATGCTTTCCCCACGGTTCAGGGCCAGCCGATTGTGGTCGCTGGCTTGCGTGCTGTCCACTGTGAGCCGGTCTTGGACCTCTATCACCCACAGGTCTCCCTTTCGCCGCTGCGGCTGCTGCGAAGCCCTGCCGCACGGTTTGAGAGGCTGGTCGCGGCACTTGCTTGCGTGGCAAACAGAGGTTAAACGCCTCGTCCTCCTGTTTCCTGAGGGTGCTGGTTTCCCTCATTTTCTCAAGGGCAGGACCAAACAACCCCTTTGTAGGGTCGTACGCTGCATCCATCACGTCTGATTTTTGCGCGTCGCCCAAGCCCGACAGGTTTAGCCATAACGCTCTCTCACCTGACACAGCCAATCCCATCACACGGCCGCAGCCCTGGACCGCGCCGCGGGAAGAGCGCAGAATTAAATCGTTCACCACGCAAATCTCGTCCCAGAGTATAGGGTTCGGTGCTCCCGAATCCAACTGGCTTCCCATCTCCTCCAAAATCTCTGCTTGATACGCCGACAGTAAAGTCACAGCGTTCAGCGAGCATATTGACTGCCCCGCATATTTATACATTCTCTGATAAATTGCTTAGTCGATCGGTTAGCCGATCCATTTTTCCCGGCAGCGAAATCTGCAAGGAGGCAGGGATTGAACGCCGACTCGGATGGAGGTGAAAAGCCACTGAAGACTCTACCGCTGGGGGTCCGGCCAACCCCAGATCCCCCATCCCCTGAATCTCCACCATGGAAAGTCCCTTGGTGGGGAGCTTGCTCTTAAAGGGGCTATCCCAATAACTGGACATTTCCTTCATGCAAGCCGGCACGGCGGGCAAAAGTTGTCTTGCTGCGGCCTGAGCAGGCGGCAGCCTTTTCCCGTCATAAAGGTCCCTCTCAGTCCCTCCGGCATCTTTTGCCGCGGGCCATGGAAGGCCTAGTTTAGCCGCGGCCCGTTTACAGACCTCATGCAGGTTGCTGTCTATCTGCGAGGCCGACTCGTTTGTGCTCGGCGGCCTTGACTTGGATGGGGAAGGGGGAATTTTCTTCCTCTTCTTTGCCGTCCATATCCAGATCGAGGAGTTCAGAGTTAGCATCGCCCTCTGCGTCCTCATCCTCCGGTTCGCCTTCTTACTGCTCGAGCAGGCCGTCAAACAACGGCGGCATGTCCGGGGATTCGGCTTCCATCATATCCGCCCAGCTCGTTGTAGCTCGCGGGCGATGGCCACATGGGATGACGGTCCCTACTCGAGATGGCAGCTCAACATGAGGATGGACACGGGCGGGATGCAACCTCCCTGGCCTTCGACTCTTTCCCTTTGGCGGGGGAAACAGCCGTCGACATGATGCTATCACCGACTCGTACGGCACAGTAGCTTAATACAAAAAAATGTAATAAAACCCTCAGAAGGTTCGCCTTGACGCGATAACCTAATAAGACTTGACGTCTCCTACCGCTGTAAATTAATACGCAATAGAACTATTGGGATAGCTCACCATGACGTGGACGCTATTCCAACTCTCAAAAATGTCAGCTCAACACAATCCCGTTCACTAACCTTGCGTTCGGTGGCGGGTTCCTATAGCGAAAGTCAGCTGATACTGGCGTGCTGAGAGAGCTTGCTGCAGTCTCCCATGGGAAAAAAAGCGCGAATGACATAGGTGGAGGTCGACCTGACTGATATAGGTAGGGCGGAGCCTGGTCACGGGTCGACCTGTCTGTCAGAGACAGACGTGGTGTCATAAGAGCTTCCGTAGTTGGTCACGCCCAAAGCGATTCCCATAGTGAAACACAGAGCGAAGTTAGAAAAAGGATTGATCAGGATTGATCAGGATTGCAAACCTTTACTATCACTTATTAAATGGTAAGTTCTAGTCCTTGATTCTGATTGGTACTACCAAGTAGGGATGTTCCTGAATTAGCATCAACAATAACCAGCAACAGCTTTGAAGGTTAGGTTTAGGACTCAAGCTTACTTATTCTGTGTTATGGTATTGTTTTGATTTTAGTATTGGTTAGGGTTATGGGGAAAGTTATTTTTTAGGACCAAAAATAACATTCTTACTTGCCAAAATTACTTTAAAAGTAAAAATACATTTGAAACTCAATTCTAGAAAATACATTCATGGTCTATGGAAGATTTCTGTGCACACTTAGCTTTCTTTAATCATGAAGTGAATATTTCTTATGATGTTGACAGCAAGCTACTGTGTACATATAAACCGTATAAATGGATGTACGTACAGTAGTGTTTTCTGTCCTGCTGAGAGTGTATGGCTTATGTGGTTGTTAAATTGAAAGTATGCATCACAGCAGGAAGCAGGTCAGTAGCTTTCTGAAAAGCAATAAATGAATATGACAAAAGTAGCTCCTTTCTCTTCTATTTCAGGGTTGCGTGCTTTTGTTGTTATTTCATGGTTGTAATCAGAATAGTGCATGATTTTAAGTTTGTTTTGTTTCCTGTCAGATATTAATACAGGTAGCAGTAGGGGTTGCAATATTCTTCACTTTTTAAGAAATTAGTCCTCATGATGCACAAGAAGGGTTATAGTGTGAATTGATCTTCTTATTTAATCTTATTTTACTCACAAGTCAGAATATTTCAGGTAAATTTTACTTGCAAAAAGTTAAGTTACAAACACATTAGCATAAGGGGCCTCTATAAATTGGTTCATTGGTTCGTGTCTCATTTTTTTAATGAAGACATGCGGCAAACGCGTCCAAATAGGGAGCGATGCGGTCGTGACACGCATGGTGTATATTTCAACTTCGAAATGAAAATATTTCAACTTTTCAGAATCCCACACGTGCACCACACGTCATGTGACAATGAACCAACCAATCAGCTGCCCCTTTTGTGGACCAATATACAGTAAACAAGCTCGGAAATTAATAAATATAGTTGCAGAGTTATTGCAAGGTATTTTCAGTGCATAAAGACCGTTCCATTGGAGGTGTGCGTGCCTGACCCCCAGTTTTATTCCGGTTTGTGTTTGGCAAGTGTCTAACAATATAACTATTTATATTTTATTTAATTTATGTAAGTATTCAGTTATATTATTATTTTATTGTATAATAATTGTATTAAATAAACGATTTGTTGAATTTTGTTATATGTTAATTTTATTAAATAAATAATTTGTTGAATGGGCACTGTAGTATTGTCGCATTTAAAGAAACCGTTACATAGACATCTAGTTGTTGAGCTTGGTATCGGAGTCTAATTTCAAAATATTGGAGAAGCAAGTTTTGCCAAGTAACGGTTCTTCTTGGTTTCTTTTTATTGTTATCAGAAATAATCTACAGGCACTCTATTGTTTGTTAAAGTGTAACGGAAGTTTAGTTGGGGTCACAAAAGTGCACATGGGCAGTAACCTTTGTTTATGTTGTTAAGATGAAACCCTCTATAAGCCATATGTCCTTTGTTAATAGCTCCTCGTCTTAACGGCTAGCGTGGCCCATGGTTGCTTAGCAAGGTCTGATGCCAGGAGAGTGTAAACTTCCAGGTGCTCTGCAGAAAAAGGAAAATATCTTTCGCGCAGTTTTAGACTCAAAATGTGAACGGCCCTTGACTCAACTTTCCTTCTCTACTGTGCTAGCAATCTCCTTCTTTTCAGTAGAACAGATAGTGTCATGGTTCCACTACCATGTCATGTTTTATTCCTGTCTCAGTGGAATCATGGCATAACCTATGGTTTTGTGTGAGATTGAATAGTTCTTTCTCGTGTCTCGTCATTGTTCCCTACATCTCGTTCCTCGTCAGCCTCTCCTTAGTGCTAATCCCCAGCACCTGTTGCTCGTTATGATCCTCTGTTGTTTCCCCTATAAAGAGTCCTCTTGTTTCCTTGTCTCGTTGCTCGTGCATTGAATGTCTTCACTACATGTTATACTGTATGTCATCTATCTGCTTACGTGTTCCTGTTTGGATGTTTACTGTTACTGTTACTGTTACTGTTACTGTTACTGTTACTGTTACTGTTACTGTTACTGTTACTGTTACTGTTACTGTTACTGTTACTGTTACTGTTACTGTTCCTGTTACTGTTACTGTTACTGTTCCTGTTCCTGTTCTCCGTATTAGTAAGTCTTAGTTTAGTGTTTGTTCAAGTGTTTGTTTTCTTAGTTTTAGTTTAGTAAGTCAGCGTCCTTGTTTATTCTAAGTATATTTATCCCTGTATTGTTTTCCCCCATCGTGGGTTTTTGTTTTTTGTTTATAGTCCTGTCATTTATTATTAAAATACCCTTGTTATCCCCGTACCATCGTCTCGTCTCGTCTCGTGCTTGCCTGCACTTGGGTTCTCACGCCATGTCTCTCATGTCAAATATGAGCAATCATGACAAGATAGCATCTGTTTCAGCTCTTGCCTCACACCACTTCTCACTGTGGTCTCGCTGTTGTTGATTTAAGTCGCTTTAACATACACCCCACACTAATCAACTTTCACAAAAACAATCTGTCCCTCTCCTCTCATATTTATTTCTCTCTTCATTACTGCCATCCTCTTATGTTTTCAGTGATATTACAGGGAATGTTGGTCTCTGAGAAGTTAATGGATGTAGGTGACCCTCACCTTCATAGTGTCCTGGTGTCGATCAAGATGTTGACCTTATGTTTCAGTTTCATCTCATACACATGATTAAAAGCCAAGTCTTATGTAGCCACGATGAATAACAGATAACCTCTTTTTCTAAACAGGCTGTTTTGAGGCATTGGACAAATAAGGAGAATCTGAAGCACTGTAAAATGTGGTCTAGGTGTTCTCACAACAATATGTGGGATTAATAAGGGATTTTATAGACATTTGTTGTTTCTGGTTAAGTAGGAAGCACTATAAGCATTAGCATATATATTTGAAATTATTTTTGTAAATTATTATTGAGAAAGCATAACTATTCAATTAGAAAACTAATTGGTTTATATCTTTTGTAAATGGATGACTTGAAAAAAGAAGCCCAGCATTCTGTAGATGTGAACTTCTTAACTGTTTTTAAAGCATCTCAGGATGAGACTTGAAGAAACTGTCTGATAAAATGACAATTCTGCAAATTCAAGCAAATGGTAGCTACTTGAATACACTAAAATATAATGTAGCTTTGATTTGTTTTAGCGTTCTTTAGTCACAGCATAATTCTCATTATCACATTATTGGCGTGTATACTTGTCAAGGAAATAGTGTACTTATAGTTGTTGCAGCACATTAATCTGGGATTTCAAAAAGTGTTTTGACATAATAAATTACTGTCACGATTCTGTCTGTGTTTTCCTTGTTAGTTTGGACTTAGTTAGTTTCTTTTGAGTTCCTGTTTTCCATCCTGTTTTTTAATTATTTGTAGTTCTTTTGTTCATTGGTTCTTGTTAATTGTTTCTCCCAGGTGTGACTAGTTATCTTGTTTAGTTGTTAGTGTATTTAAACCCCAGTGTTTCCATTGTCTAGTGTGAGTCCTTGTATGTTTGGTATTGGATCCAGTCCCAGTGGTTTGTGCAGTGTTCTTTGAATTATTTAAGTCCTTTAACACTGGTCCTTTAATTAATGTATCTGGTCATTGTTGCTAATGTTCCAGAAACATTCTACACACGTCCTCATATAACGTTGTGAACTTATCCCATGAAGAATTTTTTAGCAACATGATGTACTGGTCTTCAGATAACCTGGACACTTGTCGTTTGATTAATTAATCTGTTCATTTCTATTTATTATGTTTTTGTGTGGGAAATTTATGATCAGAGGAAAATCTGTTATAATGTCAAGACGAATGCTATATATCTGAATTCTGACATCTATTAAAAAGGGGTTTTATTGAATACCACAACTAAACTGCATTTCTATTTATTTAGTGTGTGCGTCTGATATGTGCGTGTATGCGCCCTTTATGTTCAGCAAAGAGTCGCTCGCTCACATCATTTAAACGTTAAAGGGCTCAGCATAGTCCAGGCGAATTGTGGTTTTGTTCTGTGTTTTGGGATAAAACGAACCTTTAAAACGTTGAGACGGTAAAGTGTTTTCGAACAATCCAACACCCTTTTGTTTCTGGAGGCGGGGTTTACATGACGTATGCAATAGCCACTGCGCACGTTGCGAGCGTGATATTATACCCCAAAATTCTTCATACTGCGCACTACTGTGTTTTCTCTCAAAATGTCCCCTGTGCTGCTTTCTTGCTCTTTTATTCATATTTAACACGTTGCGCATATACCAATAGTTCCAGACAGGCGAGATTGATTCCCTGTGCATCTTCCCCGACAGTCTCGTCATTGGCATGATAATATATTTGGCTTTAGTAAATGGAAATCACACATATGCTAGATGATAAATACGGTTAACCCCCTCTCCAGACATTATATTTGGGTGTGGCTCATGACTGAGCAATGAGGTGAAAGGTCAGGGGTCCCCTTGGGAGGCAGTTGCCGTTAGTAACCAGAGAGTCAGATTTGGAATGACTGAAGGTGGGGGAGGACTCTTAAATGCCTCAGTACTTGTGTTTTACACTCCCCAATAACAAGAGCAGGTGGAGAACAAAAGTGTGATTTCCTTTGAGAGCTTTTGTTCTGAGGGCTGATCAGGATTTCAAGCAGTGAGTTTAATATTCGTTGGATACGCTATAGCAAAAATTTAGCAAAAATATTAAAACATGCTGTTTATTTGTTTTTGGATGATTCAAGTCTATAAATCTAAGCAGCTTCACCCTCACACATACAAAGACTGTAAATTTGGAGGAGCAGAAGCACAATGAGAAGTGGTAAGGACTGGTGATGGAAAGCGTAATTAAAGACAGAGAGGCAGAATGAACAAAAGGAAGAGAGGCAATAAAAGTTCCTCGTTGAGCTCTTGTTGCCGATGGCAACATGACAATGTTGTGAGCGTCTGCGAGAGTGAAGGAGAACTACACTAGAGCCATTAAACGTCTGATGTGAATTTCACATTTTGTGTGTGATTATGCTGCTTTTGCCAAAAGCCTCTATTGTCAGGATTCACCCCACCAGCATTAATGTCTAATTGCCTCTTTCGTGTGAAATTTGTCAGCTTGCACAAGCATCTCACAAAAACATAAATCCTGCAAATTGCTGGTTCATATTCTTTCTAATTGCAATTTCGACGTGAGGGATTTGTGAATGAATTGTGAAATGCTTTGAACTGGTATTATGTTTAGGTAACATCTCAACTAATCAATAATGCAACAAATGCTTCAGGAGTTTAGAACAATTTAAACAAATGGTTCAATATATTGGTAATAAAAACATTCCCTGAGAATTGTATATTTCAAGATTTGGTTGAAAATGACACATCCACAATGCTGGTATTGCCCAGATAATGTCAATAATGGCACCAGTTGTTTACTGTGCTGATGACTTAATAAGGCAGTTTGCTTAAAATCAAGACCGAGAAAAGATGTTGCCACTCAGTTGGAGCTTTTCAATGATGGTGTTGGACTAGGTTTGCAATGAACATTAGTTTTTAGTTACTTCTTATCAGAGATCAATACACCCCAATGAGGCTTGAATCTGTGGAAGTCGTTATGCTTATTTCTTCTGTGCCACACATCAAGATATGCTTTTGTTTAGTCAGCAGTATGCTGGTATTTAGTGCTCTATGGTGCTGTTTCCCAATGTTTTCAACATTAGTAAATGTTGATGACAGTGAGGGCTCTGAATTGGAAGCATAGTGTTTCTTTTAATCTGATCATAATGAGGAAAGCAGTTTAGATAGTATAGCTGGCCTTGTAAGGTTGCGTGCCCAGTGCAGAACTGTAATTGCACCAGATGGGTTCATCAGATTCCTTTTGGGAAGAAGTTTATCGTTCAAAATAATTAATGTGCGGTTGAAGCAAAAGTCAGAATATGCCTAAAACAGAATAAGGTCAAAGCCAAACAAATCTAATGTAATGGCTTGGCTACAAATCCAATATACTGCACATGATAACAGGCCAATGAGTCATGGACTGAATATACAATTTCAAAGACAATGTAATTCTCAGTGTTACAGTAAACCTGCAATATTTCATGAAGATTCAAACAAAGACTTGGCTGTATGCATCCGGTTTGTGCTACAGTTGAGAATCCTGACATGTTTGAACAGTCATACTATTTCAGGCTTACAACAATGGACATTCTTGTTGCACTCTGCTGGTTTCTCACAGCGTATGCAAGGAAATTTTGTTATTTACAAGTACTCCCATGGGGAAGACACAACAAAGACTGAATCATTCTCTCCCTTTTTGGCTAATATTTACTTGTGTATTTTTGTCATTGTTTATTAGTTGTTAAGATGGTTATACCTTTCTCTTTGGCAGGACTGATGTTTTCAGTGATGGTATATTTGTAAGCAACTCTAAATGGCTCAGAGAAAGAGGCAAGGGACCAACGGCAGCATGTCCACAGCAGAGCCTCACGTTTCACCTACACGCTCTTGCCCCGCCCACTACCCAAACCACCCAAGCAACGAGCTCCCTGATGAGGAATACGAAGAACGCCCGGACTCTGAGATTTCCCAACACCACAACCAAGACGAGTCTGATTTGGCAGACAGCAGACCGACCACGCCCACCACCCCAGACCACGCCCACAGAGACTACCACAGCCATGTGGACAGCCTGGATGGAGACTCCAGCTCAGACTACGTCAACAACACCTCTGATGAAGAGGAAGATGATTACGATGAAGGACTCCCAGAGGAGGATGAAGGTGTGACATATTACATCCGATATTGCCCCGAGGACGACAGTTACCTGGAAGGCATGGACTGTAATGAACCCAAGTACGCACACGAGGATGGTCGCATGGCGCCACCTCCAGACACGGACGATTGCCAGGAAGCAGTTGAGGAATGGGTGGAGGGAGACGAGGATGAACATGGCGATGGAGAGGTACGTTGCGAAGTGCTCGAGCAAGACTCTGACCAACAGGTGTACGACGGCAGACCTGAACCCGTCCTTGACCACCACCAGTGTTACCCAGATCCCCAGCAGGACCAACCCCCAGCTGAAGACCAGGAAGGACAGGATGTTGAGGGAAGTGAGGACTATTGCCCTGAACAAGAGGATGAACCACAGGTGGACACAGACAGAGAAGATTACACAAGCGACTACTACGCCACAGAGGACAATGGGAACTCCATGCGTGTTTCACCCTACCGGGGGCATAAGGGCTCGGGGGTAGAGGCGGGAGATGAGGCAGAGGAGGACATTGATCAGATAGTGGCCGAGATTAAGATGAGCATGAGTATGGGAAGTCTAAGCAGCAGCACTGATCAGAGTCCTGACGAACTCGCACCTGATCCTCCACCGAGTGGGTACCAGCCAGAGACGCGCTCCAAACCCGATCCCGCCCCGTACCCTCAGCCGCATCGTCATGATGGCAGACCCAAGTCCCTCAATATTCCCCCTGCCAGACACAACCCTGAACTCCAGAGGAGCTTTAAGGTACGGCCTCACACCCCAGATGAGAGACAGAGGTGGACACAGGATCAAGTGAGAGAGCAGGTAAACAGAACTGTTATGAGCTGTGAATGCATTTGCTTTTGAAATATTAATATATTTTTCTATGCATGACCTTTGTCTAGTAAATGCATACTGCCCAGCCACATCATAGTAACCAGCATGCAACTGCTTAGCAACCAAACAGAATACCATAGCATAGACATAGCTCCTTATCTAAAAGCATGTTTAGTTGATAAAGAATTGGATGGCTTTACATTTCTTGCAGCTAAACACTGAAAAAACTGAAATTATGATAATTGGTCAGAGTTCTAATAAGATACAGTACAGGTTGAGCTTGCTCCTAAGAGGACTTTTACAAATAATAAGCAAGTAGTAAAACATTAGGGTGTTTATAATGATACCAATCAAAACTTTCCTGTCAAGAAGTTGGTTCAGTCTTGTTTTTATCTGTTAAGAGATATTTCTAAAGTGAGACAGTTTTCAAATTTTAAGGACACAGAGAAGCACATTTATTATTTAGTTTTTTCCCGTCTTGACTATTGTAATGCCTTGATTTCTTCTTTAAATCAACAAAATTTATTAAGTTTAAAGTTAGTACAGAATCCTGCAGCAAGACTACTGACACAAACTAAACTAAATGAATTCATCATATTACCCCTTTTTTAGCTTCTTCACATTGGTGACCTGTTTGGAACCTTTGTACTTAGCTGAGCTTTTGACACCATATGAAACAGCGAGATGTCTGAGATCTTTTAAAGAATTGCTAGTGGTTCCAAGAACTAGATATAAAACTATATGGGATAGAGCATTTGCAGTGAGGGCTCCTAAAGTATGGAATAGTTTCCTGAGGATATCAGAGCATCGAATTGCGTGTCTTTTTTTAAAAATGTCGACTGAAAACGTACATGTATAGATCCTTTTAGGATTGTGCGAAGTCATTTACGGTAGCTCTTCTGGGATGTGTCTGTAACAGTGTCTGTACCTACGTACTTACTTACCTAAACTACACAAATATTGAAACTAAGTAATGCCTACAAAAGGATTTTCAATCATTCAAACATTCAATATTCAAATATACAATAGATACATGACACATTTTGCAAATGTATGCACATGTTAGACTACTAGACCTGTCATCCATATTACATTTAAAGCTATTACCTTAACCCTGTTTTGAGGGTCAGATTCCAAAATATAAATAGGACGCGGGCCAGTGTTTTTACCCTATCCTTATTTCTTATTATTTTGTATTTCTGTTATTTGGGTAATGGGTAAGATGTTGACGGAAGATATGTGTTTTTAGACGATTCTTAAAGACAACTACAGAATCCGCTGATCTTGTGGCAAGAGGGAAATCGTTCCAGAGTCGTGGAACACATCCGGAGAAAGTGCGTGAGAGTCATGTTAGTTTACCATAAATGAAATTGCTGAAAATGTACTCAACCCTAGTCCCCCAGTAAATCCAAGATGTGGGTGGCATTGTTTTTTTCAAGAACACAACACAAACGTTTTTTCAACACAAAAGTAATCCCTGCCCCTTGTGATGTTAAATAAGCATTTTATAAAGCAAAAAACTGATTATTGCTATTATCGCATCTTCGAGTGAATTCCGATCACATTAATGTGCCCCATGCACTTAGACGGGCAGATCCTTTGTAGTGAGACTTCTGGAGGGAGATGGACTGCTGTTTCTCATAAATATAGCCGTATTTTCATACATAATGAATGCAGTAATAAAAACAAGACAGTTGTTCCCTTATCTGAGACAACCGTTCACGTGGTGCACCCTTCCTGCAGTTACTTTCAAGGGCGAAAGACGCACTTTAGAATGCAACCTATTGCATGTGCAAACCGATTGACTGAGGCTGTGGATTGCCAGTTATAACCTTGTAAAAACATGAAGTCCTTGGACAGACCAATCAAATTGCTTTATAAGCATCAGTATATCAGTATGAGCTGCGCGAATTACTTTGGATTGAATGTAGCAGAGTTTTGGACTTTCAAAGATGTGGCGTCTCAGAACGTACACTTCTTAAAGCACACCGTTCTAAAAGTCTCTCCACTTATTTGAAATGTTAAGGTGGGCCAGATCAAGATGATTGGGAGGCCGCATTTGGCCCCTGGACTGCCAGTTCACTAGACCTGCTTTAAAGGGCGCTCTAGTGTTGCCTTGGGTGCTTTTAAAGGGATATCACCCATCGTGACATTGACTGAGCTCATTTTAATGGAAAGGTAAAACAAAACTTGGTGGTGCTTTATGGCCAAGATTTACCTCAATAAGATCAAAACGGTGAGATCTAGAGCATTAAGTTGATTTAGTCTTTTATGCTCTCAAGAGCTAACGCTCAAATATGATATTTGAAGATAGCTTTGAATGTGATGTTTTAAAAAATAATGTGTTTGCATTACATTTTCTGAAAGTTCTTCCAATAAATAATTTGTAATTTGATTTATTCTTGCTATTTATTTGTTCGTTTAAAGAGAAGCTCTCAGTTTGAGCAGTGAGTTGGAGCGGATGAGATAAAAATCTGCCAGAAACGAGAGTTCTTTCGTGGTAACGCAGACATCAGAGAAACCCTGATCAAAGCATTTCTTAAAACTCCTGCATTTTAATTTCATTACTTATGATTTATGCATCCTTTTTCATTGTTGAGGAATAAACAAATGTTCACCATGCTAGAATACATTACTTGAGAAACTTGTTGAGGCCTTATCCATTATTCTGACCTGGTGAATTGTGGGGGTGTTATATTTTTCATTCTCTTTTTTCTTTATTTTCTCCTAGCATACTTAAACAGTATTTTTTTATAAATGCACTGCTATGGTTTTTTTATGCGTTATGTTAGTTAGTAGATTCTTCACACCATGGCCTAGTCTTTCTGAAGCGGACCTCATAACCAGAGATTTGTTTGTTGACAGACATCTATTTCCCAGGTAACATAATTGCTACTCAAAAAAATATCCTCTATGCTGTTCTCTGAAGCAACAGTTCACCCAAAAATGACCCTGTCTTCATTTACTCACCCTTAAGTTGGTAGTCAGTGGTGGCCGATAACTGCTCGGCTATCAGCATTCTTACAAATATCTTTCTCTGTGTTCCTCAGAACAAAGAAATATATACAGATTTGGAACAAGGGTGAGTAAATGACAGATTTTTCATTTTTGGGTGAACTGTTCCTTTAAGTCTGACATGCAGTCTGATTACTTGAATCAGAAAACCAAGTTGTCCAGTTTACACAGCACACATGAAAATGAGAGGAGCTGCTGACTTTGTAGAAGAAGTCTGGATGACCTGAGTTTGAATAATTCGTTTTGCTACTTATTACCGGAGGATTTAAAATGCCTTACTCTGCAGTTATGCAAACAGAATGGAAAATTAGATCTGTTCACAGGGGAATTAAGTGATGGTGTGAGATTTAGTCTGATTCCCTCAATGGTCCAGGGAATGTCTTGCAAAGTTCTATTGGCCTCCTGCTTCTTTATTGCCTTTGGGCAGTGAAGAGATTGCAATTTATTCTGTGAGGCAACACATGAATTTCATCCAAGTAATAATGTCCTAATGTGCAGTAGACAGGGGAATACTCCTAAACTCACTTGCACTTAGATAACTGTAATTTAGCAGTATCTAGTGGTGAGGTTGGGAATGGCAAAAAATGGAACACTCCACCCCTCCCCCCTCCCTTTTGAAGCACCATGATGGCTGACACAGGACTAAGATGTTGTCACATTTTTGCTTCTTTGCCAAAGGAAAAAACATATTTAAGAAACGCATCCGTAGAGCAGTTTGTTCATTAAGGGATCCTGTAGAAACAACATGGCGAATTCCATGCAAGGGGACCCGCGGTGTATGTTGTTAAAAATAGCTCATTCTAAGGTAATCAAAACACAACGCTTCATTATGTAAGGTCCTTATACACATCTGAACACATGTATATTACATAGCATTTCTATCAATAGATCCTCCAAAATAGATCCTCCTTGAAAGGCAAAATTGGGAAAAATATATATATATTTAATATATATATAATATCATTTAATGAAATCAGTTTCTGTTTACTTCAATATTTTTGTTCTGAAGAGCATCAAATTGTTCAGAGAGTCATGCTGCAACATACAGTATTGCTGCTGTCTTTCTGAAACCTTTCATCTCCATATCTCATGATTTTTATTTTGTTCCATAAATCATTATTATTAGTCACCCTTTATGTTTGTCGCTGAATTTTGCAAAAAAATCTAACCAATAAAAAGTACAAAAAAATGCTTAGACAACACAGTTTTTTGATTATTCGATTTCCTAAAAAAAGCTGAATTTGGACGTCCAAGGTGTCGGAAGGATAACAGCAATATTATATTTTTGGTCTTTAGTTTATTTATTTCCTTTAATTCCATATTTTTGAAGGTGTCTAATAGTGCAGAACAGCCAAGGAAACAACAGAGGTCAGATCTCAATGGGCCGCTGGAGAACAACAATGTCCCTGAGGTGAGCCTGTAAATGTACAATACATTAACCTATCAATAGCTGACAGTATGCACCCACATAATCACCACATCAGACCATCAAATCTGTTCTAGTCAATGCCAGCCTGTCATCTTAATCACTGCATCTTTGTCTTGCTTCCTTTCAGATTTTCCTGTTTTTTTCCAGACTATCTAAGCTGTTAACAGCACCACTTCTCTCCCCCATGTAATGTGTTGATGTAGCAAAATAACTGGCTTTGCCCTTTCATGCCCTGGCTGTGATGTATATACACACATAGAGGGAGATTCGGCCTTGACTTTCCTGTTCTTATGCTACCATAAACATTCTTTATGCGCAACGTAACCTCCATAAGAGCCCCGCTGTACACGAGAGCCATAAAAATGAGGGAGATTGTCTAGGCAGTTACTGAAGGCGGGTAAAGAGATGTTCAGAACAGGTTTTATAGCAGTACTGAGCATCCAAGGTCATTTCTCAACATGTTCAATGCAGGATTTTATAATTTTTAGTGATTGCTGCCATAAATTTTGTATTTAAGAAAACAGCTTAAATAACAACATGTATGAGGTAACCAGTCACATAACCAAATGAAATCAATGAATTAAGGTTGTAAGTGTCAGAAATGTTTATTGTTAAACCATCATGAAATGTCTAAGTTCACGGTCAGATTGTTAAAGAATTTCAAGATCTTACAGTAAATATGATTGAAAGTGTGACGGATTTTTTTCTTACCTTTTATGAGAAAAAATCCAATAGGACAAACTATTCGTTGAGGTTCATTGAAACTATTCAAAGCACTGAATCCTTTTCTCACATTATAATTCAGCTGGCCCATTATTAGATCTGGATGTAGTTTTCTTACTGTAATATGGTATTAAAGAAATATTCTGTTACACTATTAAGTTTTACAGGTAACACTTTATTTTACTGTCCCCTTGTTACACGTTACACATGTTACACATATTTACTATAGGAATTATTATAAAATATGCATAATAACGTTACTAACCCTGAACCAAGCCCTAACCCTTAAGTAAGTACATGTAGTTAATTTGTATTATTCAGTACCTAAATGTATAATTACACTGTCCGGGTACTATAAAATAAAGTGTAACCATTTTATGCTTTTTACAAAACCAAAAGATTCAGTTTTTCTTCCACTTTCTAAAGGTTAACAGGACTTGTGATAGTTCACCCAGAAATGAAAAACCTTGTCCTCATCCCCCTTTTTGTCACTTCAAACCTTTATGACTTTATTTCTTCAACAGAACACAAAAGAAGATATTTTGAGGAAATTTGGTAACAGATTGAACAGCTCCTACGTCCATTCAATTCTATTGTGTGGACACAAAATCAATACACAAAAAAGTGAATGGGTGGCGGCTATCAATATTCTTAAAAATATATTTTTTGTTTTGCAAATTCATACAGTTTTGAAATGACAGGAGTGTGCGTAAATGATGACCGAATTTTCATTTTTGGGTGAAACATCATCACTTTAATAAATGTGTGGTAAGCATATCTCATCCCCTTTGCTTACATCAAACATGTTTTTCTGTTTCTTAGCCAACAAAGAAGAAGGCCTCATTTCCCAGCTTTGTGGATGGTAAGTGAGCGTCTCCTGTCTTTCTTTTCTGCATTTGATAATCTACCCAAAATGTATTTTAAAATGAAATAAATTCAAAACCAAATCAGATTTACCAGACCATCACAGAATGAGGAGATTAGAGTGCTGTGCTGAAGAAAGCTAATAATAATGTTTTATTAACTAAGTTCGGGAGGAGCCGGAGCATATGATCAAGCCCTGCTGATGCGCATTAACAATCAGCCGATTGAAATTAATAATCACCATTTCAACCTATCAGACCCAGCGAACCTTTCAATAAATAAGTAACCATTTTACCTGCGCTTTTTCAGTCTTTCGACATCCCTCCACCACCCCGGCTCCTCTCCAAGAACTCGCTTTTTTCGCAGGACTCCGGGGGGTACTCAGTGTCCTGGTCGGTTCCGAGGGGGGATGTTCTGGGTACGACAGGAACCGGCGAGCTCAGGGGCCTACCCCCCCCGGACAGCATGCCAAACAAGCTTTCCTCGCTACTCCTGCTAAACATAAATCATCTGTAAATGCGAACTAGTGAATTATTTCTCAGTGAATTGACATTCTGAAAGCTGTTTTGATGGCCATTGGTGAGACAATTAGAGGGCCATGATTGCTAATATAAGGGGGAAAAGTGGAAAAAGTGGATGTCGCCGAGTTCTTAGAAAGAGAAGCGTTCACTGACTCCAACTGCCTCCACAGCACATACAGTATAAGTGTTTTAAAAAGCAGGACAATTGATTGTCCTCTAGAAGGTTTATTTTTAGATTGAAGTCGGTAGCAGTGCAGGAGCTGGTGTGCCAGTTCAGGAAAAACGGATGTTAATGTATTGCTGCAGTCTTGGCTTTTTAGAAAGCAGATTCTGGTCTCTGTTAAACAAGGAAAGAAGGCTCTCAAGTTTAAACCTCACGCCTAGCTTTTCACTCACCATGGCACAATGTTGGTGATGTGACAATAAAAGTGATTTGATTTTAATGATGGCATCATAATATGTCTCGGCGAGTGTCATGATGCCCACATTTCCATATCATACAAGCAGAATACTCACTGCTTTTCCTCACACGGCCACCTTCACTCTTGCTTTTCAAACCTGCGTCTATATCCATTAAAATTATATCAGCTCTCATAGTGGGAACACACACATTCGCACACACAACCTCCTCACGTAATGTTTTCGCCTGATAAACCCGCACTCATATAACTTATCAGCTGTACAGAGGAGGTGGCGACACAACAAATAGCTTCAATAATGAATTATTAACGCTTGTTCACAAACAGTGCCGGGCCCATGCGAGCCTGAGGACCTCATTGATGGGATTATCTTTGCTGCCAACTACCTGGGCTCCACACAGCTCCTGTCAGAGAGGAACCCGTCCAAAAACATCAGGATGATGCAAGCTCAGGAGGCTGTGAGCCGGGTCAAGGTACAGACCCTCTGTATTTCCCAGCCCAAAGACTGTCGTTTTATTTTAGCGTGGTTCTCAAGCACAGAGATTGAGGTATTGCACATTTCTCAGTGGACAATG
This sequence comes from Triplophysa bombifrons, assembly GCA_029783895.1. NCBI lineage: Eukaryota > Metazoa > Chordata > Actinopteri > Cypriniformes > Nemacheilidae > Triplophysa > Triplophysa bombifrons. Next base: position 21,311,852 of record CM056448.1, read on the forward strand.
AGATCAAATGAGATTTGTTTGTTTACACCCCAGGACTTGTTGATAAATCAGTAGTTATGGGATTATTTTTCTGTGGTGTAGGAGTGTAATCCCTCTTCCTCCCGATTAGTATTGTAGAAAACTCATGTGTTGCCATGGTACAAAAAACATTCAAGTGAATTCATTGTTTTAAAAAACAAGTGGCATAATCAAACAGACAAGAAGCGATTCAGACACGATTTATGGGTAAAATAAAACAAACTCATTGCACACTAATACTGTAATGGAATGGTATGTTTTTAATTTTTTTAGTAATATTTTTTGAATAATTGGATCAGATACTTGGCCCTTTGTTGTTGCAGAAAAGATTTCTCAATCTCACAGGATCTCTCTTAACATAGTTATGCATTGCTGTGAGACTGTGTTGGATTTCTGAATAATTTGAAAATGATGAATCCATAAAATACCCTTATCTGTCTTTTTTGTTGTTAAGAATTGACCATAGATTGGCACTCCAGTCGGGAAGAATAAAATCAGTGGAAATATAACAACCCTGTTGACAAAAAAGCATATCGCTGCTGTCCTTCTGAAACCTTCAATATATATATTTTTAATAAATCATTATTATTAGTCACCCTTTATTTTTTGTGTCACTGGGTTTTGCAAATATCTAACCAATAAAAAGTGTTTGTTAACACAATATTTAATAACTTACAATATTTGGCAAAGTGTTAATTCCTTTGCCTGAAAAAACAGTTATGTTTTGAAGCTTGGAATCTGGTTTGATCTGTTTTAAGCTGGCCCTGAGATGGTTATGAGCTGATCCTGAGCAAGAGCTAGTTGCTTAGGGCCATCTTAGAACCAGCGTATGACCAGCTCATAACCAGCTAAGGAGCACGACATGACTGGTTTAAACCAGCTACCATGCTTCAAAACTAACCAGCATAAGATGTTTTTTCAACAGGCAAGCATTTGTGTAGATTCCATCTGTTTCTTATTAGAGGTTTTGTGTTTTGATGATTGTTCTCAGCAATGGAACACACTTTAACATTGTCATAACCTGCTGTCCTGACCAAAGTACAATGAGTCTCAATCAGTTTCAGACTGCCTCGCTATCCTCAAGATAGACTTCAATGTAGTTTGCCAGGGCAGGAGCAGTTTCAGAGTAATGCATCTGAATCAGGAACTGGAATGAGTGGATACAGCAATGTAACTTCAAGAAAGGATCCAGAGATGTACTGAAATCAAAGAATGGCTCGGGTCTATATCCAAACAAACATATTATTGCCAAGAATCATGATACATACAACATGGTAGTGCCAAGCCTACACTGTTATAAAATAAGGTATTGAGACAGGATTTAGATTCACAAGCAGCAATCTTTTTCCCTTAGTTATATTCCCTCTTGCATTGTATGCTGCTTTAGGAAGAGACAGTTAGCATGTTGAAACCCCAGTGATGTTCTCCTGGTCAACAGCTGGTGTTTAATTTTACATGAGGTTCTCCACAGTGGCCAACTAAGCCGTTCCACATTTAGAAACATACCAACAGTATGGCAAACATTGAATCACAGACAAATATGCAAAATTTGTCAGCTGGGCCCGTTGTGAATATTAAGTAGGACTATGCCTCATTAAAGCAGGATAATATATAATATTAATGTATTAATAATAGCTTAATCATAACTTCATGATTATCAATACTATTATTATTACAGAGCTCTCTGTCGTTCTCTAACACAGAGCTTATACACTACAGAGCCCCGCAGTAGGAACTTTTGACCTAGGTCGTGCCTCTCTGGTCCCCGTGCTTCCATTGTTCTCATACCGCATTCTCTTCACACTACTGAGGGCCAAACCAATCTCCCCTCTCTCCTTACATCCATTAAATGCCATTCAAAATGATGCCATGGCAACAAACGTCTCTCTCTCTGGCTGTCTCTCTCTCTGGCTGTCTCTCTGGACTATCTCCGGTATTATTATGTGGCTAGATTCTCAAAAGTTGAGATATGTCGCACAATCCTCTCTCTCTCCTTTTTTGCTTTCCGTATCTGGTTCAGGCACACATTAAACTCTGACACGCTCACACACCTTCTCCTGCTCTCTGCAGTTGATACTGTGTCTGTCTACAGCTGAGTGAGCAGTATGTCATTCCAGAGCCTGAGGACAGAGTGAGTCCTCACCCATCTAAAGGATAAACACTGAAACCTGAATAAACCTGAAATGTGAATGCATTTTAATTTCATGATTAATTTGTGTGATTGAATTGAACTGAGGTAGCAAACAAGATAATGAATTGGAAAATGTCAGCCAGCTCTGTCACATCTGGGGCACATAGCATCCATAGGGAAGAATGAAGTTATTCACTTGTTCACTTAAAGATGCATTTAGGATTGTGGTCAACGACATGAGTCAAATGATAAAAACTCTACGTCATACATCGAAAACCAACAAATATGAAAAAAACACTTAACTTGTAGGCTACATCACAAACGCATTTTCAAAAAAGTGAAGGTTTTCTTAGTAAAAATGTTGTTAACGCTTGGTGTAAAATGAACTCGGCGTATGAAAGCGAAAGTGGCTTAGCTGGTTGAGATTTTAGCGAAAGAACGTCATGGCCTCTTTGCAAATACCCCATTCAATTCTTGTCAAACTCATGATTTGAAAGTAAGCTAATTCTGAAATTCTGTGTTTTGCTCGACCTTGCTCTGAATAACGACAGCCGTACATAAGCCAATATCATTACACATGCTTTCTTTTGCTTTCTGCCATGGAAAGCAAGATGTAGGGCTTTTCTGTGTTAGGCAGGAAAACTTTGAAAAAGCATAATGTTTTATTGAAGTGTATCCCCGTAGCCTCCAGACTCTAGAGTGATGCAGTATTTATGCAACCCTCATCGCCCACATTTTCACACTCTCGCTTCCCCCTTTCAAGCTCTTACTCTCTCTCTCTTTCTGCTCCACTGTCTCGTGCTGTTGATTCATCTCCTCCTCCTGTCTCTCTCTTTCTGCAGCGATGGGTAGTGTTAAAAAAAGGAAATCATTGACTCCACCGATCATCCAGCAGATGTACTTGGCATTAGTTGTCATGCGTCTTATCTAAAAGACTCGAGGTGACAACAGTTAGGAACAGTGTGCAAGTGGGAGCTGAACTGGATCAAAAACACAGCGTTCAAATCCGCATACAAACTTTAAAGCACACACGAACCACTCAGAATATGTGGGTTGTAATGAGTGTCATTATGGAGATATTTCAAGACACTTTCAGCCTCTCTCACTTGTATTGCAGGGTTTATGTATTGTATGGTTATTCGATACAATCTCGGTAGTGTTATAAATGTGGTATGTGTTGTTTAGGATTATGTTGGGATGTATTACAGAAAGCATTATACAGTGTCCCCATCACGTCTACTCTAACAGCTGTTGTTCTCCCTGAAGCCACAATATGCCACAAGATGATAAACAGAGAATGTGTTGCTCTGCATTTGTTGTGAGATTCTGACAATGACCAAGATATCTGGGTTTAGCATTTTACAGTGATTGTTCACCCAAAAGGAAAATGATGTCATTTATTTTTTCACCCTCATATTGTTTCGTATTAAATCAGTATGAGTAAAAAGTGAGTGAGGAAAGAGTGTAAATGATAACTAATGATAAATAGTCTGTATGATAACAAAATCTGTAAATCACTGCTTTTTAATCAGTGCTTTATGGATTTCAAAGCTGTAAAAAGAAATACTCCACACCCCAAAAAAATGTTACCAAATGACATTTTTGGCACAGTATTAACTACCATTATAGGAAAAATATAATTCATTTAAATGAGAAATTTTGAAGAATTTAGGAAAGCAAACCTTTGACTACAATTCAATTTTTTCATACTACGGTAGTCAATGATGTCCTAGAAATGACAGTTGCTAACAAAGGTCTTTATATATGTATATATATATATCATTTGTGTCTCACGCTTTCTTAAATACTGCTTTAAAAATAAAATTAACACAAATTAAACTTGAACCGGAAGATAGGATCGTTTTTTACTTCTGTACATTTCCGTAAATTTTTAATTTCACTGGGACTTTAAAAGCCCCCTAATCTAGCCCTTTTACAAAATGTAATATACATTTTAGGAGTCCACAGACTGTGTCTGTGAAGTTTCAGCTCAAATACACCACATATGTTTTATTATACTGTGCTCTACATGGCCATTTTTGCCTGTGATGAGAAAGGCTGTTTTGGTGTGTTTCTCTTTAAATGCAAATGAGCTGCTGGTCTCTGCCCCCACTCCAGCAGAATCCATCGTATTCTGGATTAGGGGGCCTTTAAATTATATAATTATTTCCTTCATGTAACCAAACCCACATTTGCATGTCTTATGATTTGCTGTATGTGTGTGCGGGAGGGATGCTGCTGCATTTTGTGTTTGTTTGTGTTTGCATATTGAACACATATGCCACACACAGCATGCAGACCTTGTGTTTGATTGTTTTTGGCTGTTTTTTAATCGTATTTATTTGTATTTATTTATATTTTTTTACCCCCATGCCTTTTTGCTGCTCCTGTGTGTGGCGACCCGTGTACTGTCCCGAACACCTCCCAGAGGGTACAGAAGGCAGCCAAAATCAAGAAAAAGGCGGTGTGTAGAAAAAATAAAATAAACGGACCGAGAAGAAAATGCCTTTCTTTTACCATCTGCTCCATCTGTATGTGCTCATCATTTGTGTATGTTTCATAAGTGAAGTCAAGCTTTTGATCTCACTGGCTGGGATCAATGAAGACCTGCTGTCTCACTCATGAAGCCAGGCACAGTCTCGACGAACGTGTCCAGGAGGTAGTGCCACTTATTGTTGGTTGCATTTTATGAAGTAAGACGTATTTTTATTGACGAATCATATTGTATGATTGTGGCTTTTTATTCTGATCAAATAATCATTTTCCTCTGATTTAAGCAGTTATGGTTAGAGGATTGGGACCGTTTTCTTTGACATTGACATCTATATGACTTTGTTCCAGGGCTATAAAAACTTGGCCAAATCACAGTGACCCTATTCATGGCTTTCACGTGATGTCACACAGCGGTGCAACCGCCATTTGTAGGACCGTACAGCAACATACGTAGATCTGTGATAACAGCAAATCTAAAAGAAATGGGTTCATGTTTCACAAAATCCTCGTAGTACGGACCTGAGCGGTCCCTGTTGGAAGAAAAAAACATGCCCTGCAAATCCGTGGCCACAGTTTTGTTATTGGTTTCTGAAATCTGTACAAATGAATTAATAAACCGTGCTCACGCTTTTGATTCCTTACAAATGTAATGACATTTTTGCAACCAGTTTGTTTTGGATGTTTATGTAAAAATACAGAAAGCTATGAAACCTTTTTAACGTACTTCAAAGTAATATCTAATCTAATATCAACAATAATATCAAGAAAAGTAATAAATAGGCTAATAGTCTAATTATGATTTTTGCCATAATCACACAGGCCTTAAAGGAAATTAAAGTATTTTTTTTATTTAATTTTTATTTCTATTCCAGTATAAGACAATGTCGACTCTTTGATAATTGATAGCCTACTGTAAAAGGGTTTAATTTTTATATCTTTTTTAATTTCACATGGACTTTGCTGTGTGGAGAATAACGTGATTGCAAATAAAGCCTAATCATGTTACAATAAATAGGAGAAAGTCGAAAAGCCAGTGGACAGAAAACAGTAATCACACATTTGTTCTCACGTGGAGCTCACGCACGTTTTTATTATTATTTATTTTAAAATTTGATGAAAGTAAGATGAAATGCCCATACCATTATCAATGATTTGAATTAATAAACAGGGAATTAATAAAAATATATATTTGCTTCTGTACTTAATATTTCTTTAATCTACATTTACATTTTACATTTCTATAATCAATGTCTATAAATGTAATGTACGACATTTTCAAATTTCAAGGTAAAAATAAAAATAGCAAAACAGGGGGAACTGTGGGAACGGATGTTGAAAGCGTGACCATAGTTTATGTATTTGTGGTGCGGATTTAAAAATGAATGGTACTATTTACAAAAATGAGGGAACGGATTGGAAACTTGTGGGTATGTTTCATTAATCTTTGGACAGGATTTATTAAACAGAGTATAACATTTACAAAACTGTGGCCTTGGATCTGAAGTCCTAATAGGCTCTGTTATACAGAGAGTTGTTTTCAAGTCCTCAAGAAGGTGCCCATGCCATAAAGGTCACGTTTCTGAAACCAATGAATTGACATTCCAGCCCCTTTATTGGCAAATATATGAACTCCAAATGTCAAGGCTATTTTTCAAATAGACTTCACTAGAGTACTACTCATACTTCATAGAAATAACTTACAGTCCCCACGCATAACCGTTCCTCATTAAATACTCCGTTAGCATAACTTGAGCAGAAATGTGCTGACAGACAGGTAAATGTCTGGCACTCTTTCTTGGACAGAGTCTGACAGCTGGTTTAGTGTTGCCATTCTGTTATTCTGTCATCTGTCATCATCTCAAGGCACACCCTTGCTCCACCTCACTGCACCAAATATCTCTCTTTCCCAGCCTCTGTTTCCTTTACCCTGTATTGCTGATGATTATTGTCGGTTGGTCTGTCTGTCGGTCTGTTAACCTCACTGTGTTTCTCAGTTGTGGGCTTTGATTCACACTTCATTAAGTTACTGTGACCCACTGCAGCTGTATCGATGCTTTTATCTACTGAAAGCCTTTGATTGTGAAATATCCCTTACCTGCTGTAATTGATTATTAATTTGGAGAGACTATATAAATGGTTATATTAACAATGCTTATTTTTTCTGTTTGGACCATTAGTATGGCAGTTTACAAAGGTTACGCAAAAAGCATGACAATGGGAATCCTCTGGTGTATTCCTCTATTGCATGAGGTTATTCTGTTTCCTGAGGCCCTTTCACGAGTCTCTGTGCGTTAAAGCATGGGTACATTGGTGGCCTCTCAACACGGTGGGTGTTTTCTCATAATTTTGGTTTTGCTCTTTTTGTCTGCAGAGCCCAGAGGGAGACGCTCAGACTTTGACTGAGGTAGATCTTTTCATCTCAACTCAAAGGATCAAAGTACTGAATGCAGACACCCAGGTGAGTTTGAACATCCGGCTTTCTGGCGCTGCAGGTATCGTGATCAAATTTTAAACACCCAAATAAAAAAGTGGAGTAACTGTAAGTGCATATTAATTTGACAGGTGAACTGATTGAATTTTATGAATTATGAATTCTAGGATGCTTTCCTCATCAAATAAACCCAAGAAAAAACAGACGTCAGACTTTAGAATGACTTTATTCCTGGCAAAGACAATTTCTAAAAACACACGAGATGATAGATGATAGATTCAGTCTAAAGGGGGAGATTAAATCCTGTGTTGATGAACATTTCGACAGTTATACTGTTAACATTTAATGCAATAAAAGGAATACCTATTAATATTCAGAATAATTACTATATTTGGAGAAAACCAATGTTCAAATGCTCTTTTTATTTAATGTTATATGTAATTGAAATATTTAAGTGTATTTTGCTGTACAAAATTATTATTTGTCATAATAATAAAGGGGATTTTGATTTCTTCACAGCTTTGTGGCTTATTTTCAGTTGTACATTTGACATCAGCTCCGTCTTTCTCACACTGGCAGTGTAACCTAATTGTAAACATAGGGTTTGGAGAGATGGATGATAGGCAATGCTTATTGGTACATTTACAGCCCTGGTACTGAATAAAATGGCTTTGTATGAGTTCTAACTGAACAGCAGTGAGTGGGCAGGCTGGCACAAACATTTTGTTATGTGCTGCAATGCAGTGTCTGTCCTTACACTGACTGTCACATCTCACTGTGCGGAGTGCGACTGAGTGTCTGTTGGCTGGGTGTTAAAGATTCATTACACTGCTTGCAAGACAATATTTTATTTGTATTCCTTAAACATTTAAAAGATCCAAAGAATTAAACTTAGTTAAATAGATAAGCCCAATCCACTTAAATACACCATTTGCACTTGAACTGAAATATTATTTTAAATGAAAAATAAAACTAGATTGTTTTAAGTCAGTTCAATATATATATTTTTCAATATAATATAACATCTGAATAATGATTTATTGTGATTTAAAATTATTAATATATATAATTTAGTCATAAAAGTAATAAAATAATTAAAATAAACAATTATAAATTCAAATAAACAATGTTGGGCAATTTAAAAAACACTTTAAAAGTTTTTAAGAAATAAAAAATGAACCAAACAACAAAATCAAATAACAAAATCAAAAAAGTTGCATCATTAAATATATTTTTAAGTTACTTGATTTTGAAATTTAAAGTGTTACTTGTTTATGTTGAATTCATATGAATATCTTTTTTTTTGTCATTTATTTAATACTTTTTATTTATTTAATGGTTGAACATTCTTCATGTTAATTCATTCTTGTTTCTATAATTTATTTTATTTCCTTTCCAAAAACACTTAAAACTATAACAATTTGTTTATTAATAGAAAGTGTTAACACACTCCAATAACATAAATAAAAACGACTATACTAGTAACTAAAAACATAAATGTACTTAATAAATTAAGGTTTACATACAAAATGATCCAAAGGATGCTTTAAATTACAAAACAATATTGGCAACATGGTTTTGTGTCAGTCACAAGTTATTCAACTCCCTTGTATTACACCATATTTAATTTCACAGTAACTATGTGTTGGTTCTTGCATGTAGCTGACTGAAATCAACATGCATGTTGGAGGTCATGACAACTGCAAAGAAACTCAGATTTTCAATTACAGATGCATAAGAACACACAAAAAAACACATGCTACCTATATAATGTTACATTTCTTTAACACTATACTAGCTTTTCTGCCTTGAAAGTGTTATTTCCTGCAGAAAATGCATATGTAGTCATTATTAGTGACTAGAACAGAGAGCAGATTTTTCAGATGGCTTCTAGTCAAATATAAAATATGTGCATAAAATAAAAAAAAAGATGAGAGATTTTAGATAAGTGATAGTAGCAGTGATAGCTTGTGCCTGACAAGTTTTTTCCCAGTCTTTGAAGTAAACACAGATCATTACACTGGGCCCTATAATTTAAAGAAGAGCTGCTATTAAATGGAAATAAGCTTCACGTGATGTACACATCGGTGTGTGGACTGAATGGAGATGCTGTAGGAAATTCCCCTGTGCTACTGTTGAGAAGGGTAAAAGAGATGTGTGATGTATATGATTCATTAATTCTCTCTGCTGGCTATGATGTTTGTATATGAAAACGAGTGCATCTTATACATGCTTGTACTCAGATGTCCTGTGCATTGAATATTAGGGGCATTTCAATGACTTTTTGATGACACATACAGTGACTTAGAGAGCTATTTTACTATATAAAATGTCAAGGTCGTCTTACTGTTAGAAAGCTAAGATGGTTGTGGTAACTTTCTGTTTAAATATCTGGTCAAGTTACCCAAGAATGTAAGCTTGGAGTTCTTTATCAAATGTTCTAAATGGGAAGATTAATGATTGTGAGGCTTCCAGAAAGGCATATTACCATTGTGCCCTTGAAGGGTAGATGCTTAACCCCAGGTGTCATGTAAGAAAATGTACTGCAAGTGCAATTGGATCAAAATGCTGAAAAATGGTTTAAGAGCAGCAGTATACCAAAGAATTAAGCCTCTCTGCCTTGCTGCTTCTGCTGCTTTTCTCTGCTTGAAACCTTCAGCCAGCAAAAATAAATTCATTCGGGTTATGATTAATACCTTTGTTTCGCTCATGTCAAGTGAAATGTGCTTGGGTGCGTTGCTACAGAAGGTTAAGTAATTGTGCTTATTTTGTTTGTATTTTGCAGGAGGCCATGATGGACAATGCATTACGCACAATCTCATACATCGCTGACATCGGAAACATTGTGGTTCTGATGGCGAGACGTCGCATGCCACGCACCGCCTCACAAGACTGCATCGAATCCACCCCTGGAGTTCCTGAGGGCAAGAAGCAGTACAAAATGATCTGCCATGTCTTCGAGTCAGAGGATGTAAGTATGGATAAAATAAACATATGTCTTATATATTTATTATATTACGGGGAGCTTTAGATTTACCTGCGACCAGTGGCAATCCGTGACTCTTCTTTAGGGGAAGCAGTAATGCAAATCACGGCAAAACATCTATTTAGCCCATCATGTCAAAATACGTTGCTGCTCCAGACGCGTCCAAAGGGTTTTTAATAAAAGAGACGCTCGCGTATGTTAGATACTCACTTAGTCTCATGTGTAATCAGAGTTAAATGTTAATGCAGTGTCTTCTGAACGCGAGCGTCTGTGGCACCAGCTTTACATATTCCTGTTCTAATGGTCCTAGCTTTCTCTCCGCCACAGCACTCTCCTCTGCATTGCAGTTGTTCCTCACTCATGCTGTCTAATTACACCCTTTGACGTACAGGCCAATGAGTGTGAACGTGTGTATGTGTGCTCACAATAGAGTCATATTTAGTTAGCCCTGCACTTCCTTATTTTTTACTAAGCCTGTTTTCAAAAGCTTCTTCTTTATGGCCATAAATATCTGATTCATAAAGATGTGAACATCTTGTGTGCAACAGTAATTTAAACTGTTAAATCATTTTAAAATGCACTCTAAAATGCTGGGATATTTTCAACAGTGTTGGGGTCAAAAAACCACAAACCCAGCTGCTGGGTTCGATTAACAAAGAAAAAGTACACTACCATTCAAAAGTTTGGGATCACTCATTCATTATTTACTTATATCTTTCCCACATTTTAGAATAATAGTTGAATCTGTGAGAATAATGTTGTGACTAAAAGCGTTCAAAATAAATGAACTGTACATTTGTTTTAGCAACGTCAAAGTAGTCAGCCTACGACTACAATTAGCAAAATCCTTCTCTTGACTTTTTATAAGCCTTCTTGATGTCTCCATGTGGGACATAACGCTTCACTGTGTAAGCTCTTTATACACCTGTGAAGACAAAGATATGTATATTATATCGCATTTCTATCAATAGATCCTCCCAAAAATGACACACTGAACCCTTGATATGTTGGCACAATTATGTTTTTGTCCACACAAGTAATTTCCAACATTGAAAACATACATTTTTTAAGAGCATGAGAAACATTTTTGTCAAGTGATCCCAAACTTTTGACCGGTATGTATTTTTTGGACACAGCACTTTTGGTTAAAACAACAGAGTATAGCTAAATTTAAAACCCAACAGCTAGATTTGTCCCTTTTGACCCAACACTTGGATTAAAAGTAAGCAACATTTTTTTTGTTCGTGTAAAAATGCTGATCTCTTTCAACTCAAGACTGTGCAAAATCTGTTGGGTTTGAATGAACTATGGTGGGTTGTTTCAACCCAAAATGCTATTTAATCAACTCATTGTTGGGTAAAATACGGGCATTTTCACTTAAGAAAAGGCTGTGTTATTTCTTATTCAGAATTGCGTAATGAAGAGTCAAACCGAACAATTGGGTTGTAAATTGGGCTAAATATAATCCAGTGTTTTTTAAACCAACGGTTCTCAAATTGAGAGCTCCAAGATGGGGGGTTGTGACACAGATTTTGTGGCAATTTCTGAAATATAGAAATTTATCGAAGGTTTTATGCAATCGAACTTCAGAAAAATAAGACCACCAACCAAAAGAATTGATGTTTCAGCATTGTATAGCTGATTATGTTTTTGGTTGAATAAAATTCTAAGTTTAAGAATATAAGTCTTTATTTGTGGGGCCGCAAAGCGATGCACTCTACACAAAGGCAGCCTTACACACGAAAACGTTTGAGAACCACTGATTTAAACAACGATTGGGTTCATTTTCCTTAACCATGGGTTGAAATACTGGTTACTAATATACTAAATACTGTTATTTTTTGTGATTTTAGCACAACTGATTTAGATACATCAGTGGTGTTACCTGTTCTCATCAAATACTCAAAGCTTACACACATGTAGGGATGTTGTTTTATTATTGGATGACCCCTATTTGCACACATTGCCCAAGGGACACTATTAAATCAGAAGCCATGGTATTCAGTCGTAAACAAAGAGAATGAACTGTTTCTCACTTTCCTTGTTAAAATTCCGGTGCTGACAGGCCAATATAATAGACTGCATCCTGCGCCTCTTCTACTGCCACAGACGATTATTTACTAAGATTTGGAAGAAGTCGCAGTGCATGAAATAGACCAGCGTGTTTAAATTTCATAAAGAACACCATCGCCGGCACAAGACAGTTGGAGGTTATGGAAACTGTCCTAAAGTGTAAACCTGTTTTGAAATCAATGCACAATGATACGGCACTACATGAATGAGCAGATTCACAAAACAACAAATCGATGAAGTGTTGACAAGTCGGATATGATATAATGTTTATCTGTTGTATTGATCTGCAATATGAATGTTCTGCCGAACTTTTCATATGCAGGTCAGCATATATGCAGAATGCATATGCACTTAAGTGTTTTTGTGTAATTCGAAATCAAATACTAAATGTGTGTTTTTATTCTCTTTTCCAGCAAAAGAAAAGATAAATGTACTTTGTTTATCTTGACTTGAGTAGATTTTTACTCCATTTCCTTTCCCATTGGCAGTTCTTTATTCTTTGTTTTAGTAATTAATCTCACAAAATGTGGTTAGATTTATGCCTCAGGCAAGAAAAAGCAATTTGTTTCTCTAACTCGTAAAACAGGTGCTCCTATAGCTCAACTGGTGTAGCATCACATTGCAGCGCCAACCAAGTGTCACTGATTATAAAATGACATTAGAATAATTGATGTATTAATTACTTCATTGATTTTTCCAGTTGTTTCGCAACTTTTTATCTTCTCACACCCATCCAGGCCCAGCTCATAGCACAGTCCATTGGTCAGGCTTTCAGTGTGGCCTACCAGGAATTCCTCAGAGCCAATGGTATCAACCCTGAGGACCTGAGTCAGAAAGAGTACAGTGACATCATCAACACACAAGAGATGTACAATGATGACCTCATCCACTTTTCGAACTCTGACAACTGCAAAGAGGTCAGCTGCTACACGCGTTCTCTGTGAAGTGTGCACTTTCTGTCAATGCTGTAATCTGGATGACAGAAATACAATTCCTGGAAAACAGTGATGACATGGCAAATTGCAGCTCTGGAACAGCAATTGAGTTCAAATGAAATATTTTTTTAAAATACCATTTGACATTTAAGCTAGTATCCACAGCAACTGGTCAGTATAAATGTGTGGCTTTAAGGGATACTTCACCCAGAATTTACTTTTGTCACCATTAATTCACCCTCACGTCGTTCTGTACAGAATGACTTTCTCTCTTCTGCAGAACACAAAAGAAGATATTTTTAAGAATGTTGTTCACCAAACAACATTGGGCTGCATTGACTTCCATTGCATGGACACAAAACAGAGACATGTCACAAAATATCTTTGGTGTTCCACAGAAAAACAAGTCTTGAGAAATCAGAGTGAATAAAGGATGTCAGAATTTAGATTTTTGGTTGAACTCTTGCTCTTATAGTTATGGCTGAAAGTGAATAGTCTTCTTTGCTTAGTCCAGATTTCTATTTTGCTGTGGATTATGTCCCCGATATTACTTTACCTCAAGCAAATGTTGAATTCCCAGTGTTGTTCTTTATACCTGTATCTTACTTTAAAATCCTCCAAACACAAAGTAGACACGTAGTTCATGCCATTATGTCAAAGCACTTAGGTTTGTGCTAGATTGAACCCTCAAGTTCTCAGGCTCCTGTTATCAATTGAGTCAAATTGTTTCCTTGATTGCTTTGCTCCCAACTGCCTTGAGTACATCCCTTTATTGGCAGTCATTACTCTGGATCTCCTTCCACAGTTGCAGCTCGAGAAACAGAAGGGAGAGATTCTGGGCATAGTTATTGTGGAGTCTGGCTGGGGCTCCATTCTACCCACTGTCATCCTGGCCAACATGATGAATGGAGGCCCCGCCGCCCGTTCTGGAAAGCTCAGTATCGGTGACCAGATCATGTCAATCAACAACACCAGTCTGGTGGGGCTGCCTCTCGCCACCTGTCAGGGAATCATCAAGGTGTGCAGAAGCTTGATTTTGGCTTTGGCCATGAATGTATCTGCCATTCTGAATAGTTTGTTATTTAAAAGACCCATATAAAAAGCAAAATAATCTTTATAATATTTTATTATGAATTGTATTAAACGGTCCAATGTGTAATTTTTTGGAGGATCTATTGACAGAAATGCAATATAATGTACTTGTTACACGGCTCGTTAGAATGATTGATTCTGATTCGCAACATTTGCAGGTTTGTTATTCCCAGATAACAACCGCTCAAAACTAATAACACACGGTAACCCAGACCATTTTGAGAGTTTTATTTTGACAAATGAAATATAAAAACAGTATCTCACAGAAGTGAGTACAGCCCTCACATTTTTGTAAATATTTTATTATATCTTTTCATGTGACAACGCTGAAGAAATGACACTTTGCTACAATGTAAAGTAGTGAGTGTATAGCTTGTGTAACAGTGTAAATTTGTTGACCCCTCAAAATAACTCAACACACAGCCATTAATGTCTAAACTGCTGGCATCAAAAGTGAGTACAGCCCTTAGTGAAAATGTCCAAATTGGGCCCAAAGTGCCATATTTTGCATGGCCACCATTCTTTTCCAGCTTGTGGATGTTACATTTACATTTATTTGGCAGACGCTTTTATCCTATACATTTATACATAGGTATGTGCAATCCCCTCGGATGGAACCCACAACCTTGCGTTGTTAACGCAATGCTCTTACCACTGAGCTACAGGAAAGCTTGTTAGAGAACCTTGCACTCCTCCACCTACTGTACTCACTTCTGTGAGAAGCTGCATGTCTTTTAATAACATATATGAGATTATATTTACAACTGATTAAACCAAATTGCCTGTTTGTGACATTTAAACGTCATTTCTTTCATTAAAACCGAAAGGAAACATCTTTTATCTCGCGGAAGGTCTGCATTCGGTAAAAATTTGCTATAAAAATATTTCAACTTCACATTTCCTGTCCATTTTTTTCCTCATGTGGCAAGTAGCCGTGTGATACAATGTACAATCAGCCAGCTGTTATTGCAAAATAAGCCACTTCAGTGTGATACAATTACACTGTCTATGCTTATTTCTGTGATGACAACCAGCAGCCTGTACATTATCCCTTAAAGACCTTACATAATGAAGGGTTATGTTTTTATTTCCTTATGAATGAGCAATTTCTATCTACACACACTGCGGGTCCCCTTACATGGAATTCACCATGTTGTTTCTACAGTTGCCCTAAACAGACAAATAGCTCTATAGAGCGCCTTTCGTAAATACGTTATCTCCTTTAGAAAAGAAGCGAAAACATGACGACATCTTAGTTCTGTGTCAGCCACCGTTTTGCTTCGAAGGGGAGGGATGGTTGAGCTGTGTTCGCCGCTAGATGCTGCTAAATTTCATACTCTATGACCTTTAATACAGTGTAACACATTCAATGCAGGTTGTAATCACACACATGTTTTTAATTTTTGCATCAGGGCCTGAAAAATCAAGTGCAGGTGAAGCTAAACATTGTGAGCTGCCCTCCTGTAACCACAGTTCTCATTAAAAGACCAGACCTCAAGTACCAGCTTGGGTTCAGTGTTCAGAATGGCATTGTGAGTAAGCCCATAACAAAGATATAGAAGCAGGACATCTGAAACAACACTTTCTTCTGATTGGTCATGTCAATCTCATTGTTCCCCAGATCTGCAGTCTAATGCGAGGGGGGATCGCAGAGAGAGGAGGGGTGCGGGTTGGTCATCGCATCATTGAAATAAATGGACAAAGTGTCGTGGCCACGGCACATGAGAAGATCGTCCAAGCCCTCTCTAATTCAGTGGGCGAGGTGAGCATTTATCAATTTATTTATTATTTCTTTACAGTTCAGTGGATGTTAAAGGATAGTTTACCTTCAAAATGAAAATTTTGTCATTATTTACACTCCCTTTTGTAATTTTTTAAACCTGTATAACTTTCTTTCCTCAACTAAACAATTAGTTGTTTAGAATGTTGATAAAAGAAAACTTTGGTCCCCATTCATTTGCATTGGGTTGTGTCCTTACAATAGAAGTGAATTTAGAAGGTGAAATACTCCTTTAAACTTTTTGTGCCTATGTTATGATGTCATCTGTGCATATCAAATTCAAATCACTAGACTCATATAACATTTATTCATACTATAAGATCTTTTATTTTATTTCAAAACAGATCCACATGAAGACAATGCCAGCCGCCATGTTTAGACTCTTAACAGGGCAGGAGACTCCTATGTATATATGATGTAAGGTGGTGGACTTCAGCCCTGGGCACAGAGAGCTTAGAGATGTATTGGAATGCAGCAGTCAACGTGTCCTTTCACCCTCACCAAAAATAATTCCCATCACTCTCGCTGTCCGCTAACGTTATTATGTTCCGCTAACGCAAAATGTGGATTCTTTTGATTTGTAATGTCTGCTCTTGAGAAGTGTGTTTCGTCATATGAAAGATTGAGTTTATGCACAAGTCTTTGGGGGAGGGGGGCTTTGTACAGTACATGTAATTTTTGCTACCCCTATTTTATTTATTTGCAATTATGAATGTTTGGATTTTGTTGGAGAGATGTTTTGTAAATATGTAATCGTAATATCAATAGAAAGGAATGGAAAAGCCAGATTAAGAAGTCCAGAGACTTCAATATAAAGTCATTGGGCCATTCCAGGATGTTTTTTCTCACCAAAAATGAACCGATTACAGTGAGGCCGTGAAACATCTTAAAAGCACATTGGTCAAGTATACCACATTCTTACATTTCAATGACCGTAGTCCTGGTTTTCATGGCCTTTATATATTGTAATAGATCAGTACACCTATTACAGTAAATAAAATACCAGACAATTATGTGGCATACTACAGTTTTAAAACAATGCTAAATGAGTACAGGTGTATCAGACACATCAACGGAGGAAAACCAGCCAGCCCTCATCATTGAATAAACAAATGTCTTGCAGGCATTAAAGACTGAACTGAGCAAATTTTGAGAGTGTTTTTTGTACACAGATTTCAGCAAAACTTTTGTAAAATACCACATGTAAACAATTGCAGGCCTTCTCCCATGCTGTAATCCAACGTTCCCTTGCCATGCTGTAAATGATGAATTTCCTTTCAAACGCATACGTACATGTTGTATGAAACGTAAGAGTTTATTTTTTACGTGTGCTTTTCTTCGTGCGTATGCCCAGCTACAACTCATTTGAGTCTGTGGTGAATGTAATGGTGTTGTTAATAGTGCGTCCACTTCCTTAAACAGTATTAGAATGTCTGTACATAAATGTTTAACCTTGTTTAGTACCGTGTCCATGTAGAATCACTGTTAGTCCTATTTTATCTTCGTGAGGCTTTGGCCTTCAGTTCCTGAAGAAGACACTGTGACCAAAAGCCTTACCAGTGCGTAAGAAAGCTTTTGAAAATGAATTGTAATAAAATAGGAACATCAAACAACTAATAACACATCAACATGAATACCTGTCTGCATGCCTCTTAAAATGACACTATGGGAACATAACAATAAAGTGTAATATAAGCAATTGTTGTTGTTTTACTGACTTGATTCTCAACTGATTAAAGAAAAATTGAGGTAAAGAATGGCTTAAAGTTATGAAAACAGGATGGGTCATTCAACCTGGGAGCTAGAATCGGAATATCTGCCAACCAATTCTAACAGTGGCCAGCATTCAGCACTTTAAAATAGCTCCCATGCCCTGTTTTATAGACTTAATGAGCACAGATTTGAGCTTCACATTTTGAAATCTGTTCAGCCAGCTCAGAGTTCTGAGGCTTTCCCCACATAGTTAAGATTAAAAACAACAGGGGGAAAACACTCAATAATGAAACGATTATATATAATGTTATGGGACATCATAAAGCAGGAAAACTACTGAGATAGAGAGTTCAATATTGAGTAAGGTGTATGATGTACCAACTCATTTTTCAAGTTTGCAGCCTGCTGCTCCCTCTAGAGGTTATAAAAGTAAGAGCGTGGAAGAATGTTTTAACTAGTAAAATGTGAACAAAAATGATTATTAGAGCTCAAAATTATAGACTACACCCTGAAAGTGGTACACAATAGTATCTGAATATGAATCACAATTTTTTATCAACAAAACTTTTAGTTTTACAACAATGTCTTTTTAATGTAGTGTCATTTCAGTCAGGATGTTGTGTGCTTTCAGCAATGAATCATAAATAATATATTTATAAATAATTTTACTCTACAAACAGAATCATTGAATTTCTGTACGTTTTTTAATAGAGATCAGGTGAGGTTACTCAATTCATTAATAATAAAATGAATTGGATGAAACCGTTTGGCCACATCCACCTCCTCTCTTATGGTTTCTGGTCATTCTTGTCACATTTCAACATGACCTTAACCCCGAGCCCCTGCCGTGTGGTCTCAAAAGCCTCCAAGGCCTGTTCCAGTGGGAAGCGGTGGGTGACTAGAGGCTTGACATTCACCTTCTTAGATGCCAACATAGCGATAGCCATCGGCCAGCTGGTGAGTAAAAAAAAAAGGGTAAAGTGTGCAAAAAAGTGATATGTGACCCAGTCTGTAAAAACCCTGCTTTGAGATTGTCTATTTTCTACATAAATGTGAAGAACATTCTGTGAAAATATAACATTGATATCTGTAATTCTGACCAAGTAGGGTCAAAGATTAAAATCACAGTGAAATGAATGCTTGAAACCAAACTTTGATGCTCCTTATCTCAAAATTTGAATTTGAGACTTTAGCATGAATTCCACAGACTGGGACATATATATTTAATGCATATTATGGCAATAAAACGTAAAGATCCTAAAGTAGTTGTAAGTCCTTAGCACTACAATTACTTACGTATTACAGTAGCGAAATACACCTCTGATGTCAACTTCTCTGACTGCTGCATTAAGAAGAGGTACTGTGGCCATCTCAGCACCAAGCCCAACCAACACCACCACTCCTCCAGAACGCGTACCCTAGACAAAAAAAGATTTAAGATCTCAATATTTCACATCTCAATCCCAGGTAAGCATGAGGTTACAGTACATAAGCGGCAGTTTAATTCTCTACAAAGTTTCATGAGTTCACACTTACATATAATCGATAGGAAAAGGTTATGCGTATCTGGTATGCTGTCCTAGGGGAGGGCTCTGATTCTGGGACTTGGCCCCGAGTCCCCCGAGCACAACATCCCCCCCGGTTTCATGAGTAAGTGTTAGATGTATGGTGAATGGGGTGGTGAAGGAATGCTAGAAAGTTGTCGAACGGAGGTTAGTGCTGTTAGTTTTTCTGCCTGGTTGGATGATTACTGGGCATGCTCCTCCCATATAATTAGGTTAATAATCTGATGTGTTCCTCCTTAACTTTGTATTTACAACATTAATTTTTTCCAATCCAATAAAAAAAGCAATATGTAACTTTTTATTTACTGCATGTGATTGAATTGAACTTACATAGATTGCTGTTTGAATACTGCTTTGCACTCCTGTGCACTCTATAGTGATCTGAGGCATGCACCCCAGCATTTCTTCCACTTTTTTGGCCAGTTCCTGTGGTGTATCCTCTTTCCTCACTGGAACCAAGAAGTCAGCCCCCAGCTCTTTAGCCATGGCCAGGCGATCTGAAGACAGGTCTACAGATGGAACATGAAAGAAAGAAATACACAATAATATGTTAAATACAAAATCTATTTATGTAGTTACCTTTGATATAACATATGGATTTATGCATATATTACCACTTATTACGACTTGTGATGCACCCATGGCTTTGGCCGCCAACAAAGAGACTAGTCCAATTGGTCCTATTATAATGAAAACAACATTTATGAGTTTTGTAGCATTGACACCTAGAGGTTGAGCTTGGTATCGCTGTCTAAATTCAAAATAATAGCTGTGTCCCAATTCAAGGGTTGCATCATTTTAAGACATTTTAAGACTGATTGCGTCACAGCAGCGCAATTCAAAGGTTGCTCCAAAAGCAGCCCCAAAATGCGACCTTATTTCCGCAGGTTTTTAATTATAGAACAAATTTATCCTTCACAGCTTTGGCTATCCCGAGATTCATTGCACGCCTATAACGTAATTGTTTAAAAATCATTTAAAACTTTAGTTAAATAAAAGTATTTTATTCACAAATATGATCCATTTCAGTGTTTAATATTATATATGATGTTGTTAATTAACATTATTGGTGCATTACTGTGTTTTACATGTCTAGGGTTGGCTAATTTAATATACTGTAGGGATGTTTTGATCTACATAAACGTGTCATATTCTCAAAAATAAAATAAACAAATTCTGGCTCCGTATTTGATTAAAATAGTCAGAAACATCTCTGCTGTGTCCTGCTTTTGTCACCCCGCAACAGTAGCAGCAGGTGCCGGACTTTTGAGGCTGTGTGTTTTGAAGACCAAGTCCTCGTTTTTAAGTCCGCGACCTTGACAGGTTGGAGCCCCCGAATTGGGACACAGCTATTGGCGATATGCTGTGATTGTGAATATCTGGCAACTGAGCTGTTGAAATACACTGGGTAAATCGTCAGTATCCGGGGTCACAAGAACCAAAACAAAAAAAGATCTTACGGCACAGAACTTACATTTCAGAGTGGAATAACTGGCTATAGCATTGTTTTTTGGACAAACCAATATATGAACTTAACATGTTTCCTAAATGTCTACAAACATATTAAGGAGTTGTTTTGATTTAATACAGTAAAGTTATTACATACAGCTCCTTTCAAATGAATTACATGAATTCATTAACATTTATTAAACGGAGAAGCAACAGACATCTGACATATATTAACATACAAAGACAAAGTCCTGACAAAAAAAAGACAGAAAAGTGAATGGAGCCAAGAAGGCAGAGGTCATTGCACGGCTTGGTAAGTTAATGTATAACAATTGTATAAATATGCACGATCATTAGAGGTGACTGACCTGCACCGCAGACAAACACCATGCTTCCAAGACTGACCCCTGCCCTCCTGCAGGCATGAATCCCCACTGACAGGGGCTCAATCAGAGCTCCCTCCTCATACGTGACATTATCGGGAAGTCTGCAAGCACACAAGCCACATATAGAGAATTGAAAATCAGTGAACTAAAAATCTAAGCATTTATAGTTTTCTTTCATAATGCAAGTAATCCAATAACAGTGATCTGACTTGTAGCAGAAGTTGGCATTGTGCTTGTAGTATCTGCACAGGTTCCCATCATCTGGAGGAGTGGCACAGAAAAATATACTAGGAGACAGGTTGTAGTGTCCAGATTTGAAAAACTCATCTATGTCACGAGGAACCCCGGGCTCAATGGCAACTCTGTCCCCTGTGAGGTGAGAAAACAGAAAAAAATGTGTATTGTTCATAATACAAACTAGCCCCAGACACAGAGGGCACTAACCTGCCTTAAGATGCTTGACAGCGGAGCCCACTTTGACCACACGACCAGAGGCTTCATGTCCCAGAATCATGGGCTGTTTCACCACAAAGTCCCCGATGCGCCCGTTCTGCCAGTAGTGGACGTCTGATCCACATATCCCCACAGAATGCATCTGAAGTAACACATCTCAAATAAAGAATGCAAAAGATATAAATAAATGCATATACAGAAATACTGAACAACTCTAACGTTACATAACAAAATTCATAACGAAATAGAGGAGTTGGAAATAGTGCGTTTCTAAATATTTACCATTTGGCCCTGGATCTGGAATCGGACGTTGCTCCTGTTAAAAAAAACAATTGTTTGTTTATAACTTAAGCCACATTTTAGTAACGTAACGTTAGTCAGTAAGTTACACTAGTGCAGTTGTATTGTAAGTGTTGCAAAAAGACATTAAATGGCATACCAATCTAAGATCTCCCTTAGAATGTAAGACCACTGAGAGGTTGTCTTTATCCATTTGGCTCTGAATGTCTGTGTGACAATAAACAACACGTGTAATCTTACAGTACTGAATCCTCACTGACGCCCCTTACTTGCGTATTCCTGTTGTACTCGTTTACACATTCAAGACCGTCAAAGCTGCGCGATTGTGCAGTCAAAGCTCAGTTCATACGCTCATCAAATGGAAAGGGAACTTTCATTTAAAAGTGCTTAAATATGTGGACATCTGTAATCTTTTCTTGATATTGAATCTTCTTAATAATATAATGTTTTATTCGTTTCCACACCCGTATCGTTTTAATCTCCTCAAAATACTGATTATTTTTCGAAAACGTAAATGATCTTTAGTTCCGGATATTCCACCGGAAGTTAACGGTGTAGCTTCTCTACTTATAGGTCCATGAAAGGTAAATTAAGTGATCTGGGGTCCGTTTCAACAAACTATCTTAAACTTTGAACTCAGAGGTGGTTTACTTAGAAATTATATTTTTTTAATGTTTGGTTTCAGAACAGCTGATTTGAGTTAGTTCGATTTACTCTGGGTAGACCTTACCATGAGTTAAGCGCGTGCACCACGACTGTAAAAAGCCACCATCAATGGAGCTCCTATATAACGATTCACCATGGCAACAGCACCATAAAAAGAAACATGGCGGCAGAAAGCACTTGAGAATGAGGCAGACTTTCTGCATACAGTGGATTTACTAATGTGCTGAAAATGACTTAAGTTCAAATTAATAAATGTATAAATCTTCCAATAAACAAATAAATTAATCATTAAATAAATAAAACAACAGAAATAATAAAAAATCGTATTTTCTCTTCGCACTCGCCATCAGTGCTCTTGTTATGCAAATGAGACGTCATAGTGTATAGGACACCTGTAGGGCGTCAGACTCTTTTACAAAATTAGATTGATCGCCTGTATAGGAACCCTGCTCTGAGGAGTTTGAGTTGGGGCTGCACGTCAAAATTAATTATTTATTACCTTTATTACTTCATTTCTGCATGTATGTCTGTACTTATTCATTTATTTATTCATGCACTTAATTAAGTCATTTCTCATCTTTCATAGAAAATTATGCTCTGATGTAAATACACGTACGAAGGCTGATGTTATTAATGTAAGGATGGATGAGATGTATTTTGATATGTGACCCTGGATCACAAAACCAGTCTTAAGCACGGCAACATTTTTAGTAAAAGCCCAAACTACATTATATAGGTAAAAATGATATATCTTTCTTTTATGCCAAAAGTCATTAGGATAGTAAGTGAGGATCATGGTCCATGAAGATATTTAGTAAATTTCCTATCTTAAATATATCAAAACTTTATTTTTGTGAGTGGATGGCCTGCCACAGTTACATATTGCTTTTTTTATTGGATAAACAGCTTCAAAGGCGATTTTCTCAATATTTAGATTTTTTGGCACCCTCAGATTCCTGAGTTTTAAACGGTTGAATCTCCGCCAGATATTGTCTTATTATAACAACTCATATATCAATAGAAAGCTTATTTATTCAACTTTCGGATGATGTAAAAATCTCAATTTCGAAAAATTGACCCATAAGACTGGTTTTGTCGTCCAGGGTCACATATTTACTTCACTGTAAAGCAAAATGGTACCGTTTTAATAAAAGTGCGTAGAGAAATGACAAAATTCCAATCGGGTCCTAAATTGCTCTCCTGAAATCAAAGTACATCTCTATGAATTAATGCAGGCTCTTCATCTATTAAATCCTCTATAAAAGCAAATACGACATATAAGTCACTGAGATCGTCAAAATGTGTGCCATGAACGACTGTATTAAGGAATGAATGAGGTACACCCATGGGCGCTGTAAAGGGGTGGAAGGTTAGGTCGATTCTAAGGGCCCAGGCTGATTTAGGGCCCAGAAGAGCAGATCCCCTTTTTATTTTCCTATTTGTAGGGGGCCCAGAAATTTTGGTTTCCATAGGGCCCAGAATTTCTGGCGGCACCATGGGTACACCACTTGCGCTTTAAAAGGGGGAGGAGATGGAAAGACAGGGTTTACCAAAGAAAACCTGCTCCCGACCTGGTTGAGTTCACAGAGTAAGTTACTATGGCTACTGACTCCGAGTGTAAGTTACCTCTCTTTTAGAAATGGTCTTGAGTTACCCCGCTTTCTCATGTTTGACATACCTGGTATTCTGAAACGGAAAACCCAGAGTTTCCCGCATTTCAGGGTTAATATACTCTGAGTTTTCACTAAACCTCCTCTCTGAAACGGCCCCTGAATGATGTGCGTGTTTACATGACAAACTTCAAATTCGATATAATCTGCTGACATGCGCACTTTGCACATGTTCACCTAAATACCCAATAAAACAGTGTTTTAAAGCACATGTTGTTGTATTTTATTTTACAATAATTAAAATGAATGTTTAGCAACAACTAGAACCTAGAAGTGATAATATGAAGCATTAACTGTAAACAGAGACGTATCTGTTATACCATTATAATATTCTGCTCAAACAATGTTGAAAGCACAGATGTATTTATTTTATGTCACAGACACCAGCATAATAATGTAAAATTCATAAACGCAAAACAATGTCTACATATCAGTAAAACAAGGTTGTTACATCGACTTACTATTGTAAAAACAGTTAATCCTTCCAAAGCACATGTAAATAAACGATAAATAAAATAAATGTTCAGTAGCCTACTATATAAATACAGTATGTTTGTACATCTGCAAATGTATCGTGTTTTAAAAAGGAACTGAGAAATTGCAGTTAAAACTCACTTCAGGGAAACAGTTTAAATGCATAGACATTTTAAATGCATATAAACATTAAAATGTTAATTTTAAATCTTTGTCAGATTTGTAGTTTTTGGTTTATTTATAAGCAGCTACTCCGTTCCGTGCGTCATTAGAACTTACGTCTGTACGAGCACGCGTCGTAGTTTGCACATGCGCACAACTTCCTACTTCGGGTTTAAATCTGATTATGTGTTTACATGTCCTATTAAGCGGACTACAAACGGCATAAACCACCCCTTACAATCCGATTGAAATTTCAATCGGGTTTGGCATTTTTAATCTGATTGAGGTGTTTATATGGAGCGTTTTCATTCGGATTGGATTTTTAATCAGATTACATTGATCCATGTAAACGCAGCTAATGAAATCTAGCGGAAAGGTTGCGAATTGCAACCAACCGCTCACTCCAACATGCATGATGTGGTCTTATCTCTGTTACATCAAAAGTACTGTTGGAAAACACGTTACAGAACCTTGGCCTTCACAATAACAACACTGCACACCTACCATTACAATTTGGAAACCTCAGCAGCCTCCAGTGGTTAAACTTGTCTAAAAATGAACTTCAAGACCTCCCAGATGTTAACCATTTATAGGTCTTCTTGAATCAGGACAAGAGCTCTTTTACACACACCCCTATTGAACTAAAAGGTTAGTCTAACTACTTAATAAAATTCCCATTTACTCTATCTACTCATTTTATGTCACAAGCAGTACAAACGTGATTTGTTTCTGTTTGCTGACACAAAAAAGTGAAAACAGATTCAAAAGTGCAGATGTCTTCATTGCTACAAGAAGACACTGTACCCTTTGATCTGACTTTGTACATATTAAGTCTTTTTAAGCTATATGTTGTTAAAGTGTAGTGGATTAATAGTTAATTGTTAACTTCAATTATTATTACTTATGGTTAGGCATAAATATAAATCCCTGTCTTTTTGGGTGCTAATGTGTAGATTTTGTATTCTGATAAAATAACTAATTTCTATTGTTGAATTAACAAATTCTGCTTCTTAAATTTAAGGGCATCAGATCACTGGAGAGTTACTTAATCCCTGATTTCTGGAGACTTGACCTAAAAGAAAATCCTTTAATGGAAAAAGCAAATCCATTGCCATCAAAAAATAAGAAGACGAGACATAGATTACTTTAAGTATTTTAATATTGCTAATATTATGTCATTTCACATGCAGGGACTAGATTTTATTTTGCCAGGCAAAGTACTGTTTTTCATAACATACAAATTATTATAAACCGAGCAAAAACTGAAACAAAACCAATATCAATAAATCGATGTAAAAAACAAATAAATTCATCTACATTAAGCATGTCAAATGACATTTTTTAATGATAACAATAATGCATATTTAAAGTTCTATTCAGTAGATCTTGAAACACTGTGGCCATGAAAGGAGGGAATGAAATCATGCAGTTCCCCTGAATATTTTTTCATTTGGTCAATGTGAACGTATCCTGAAAAAGAAACCGTATGATTTCTTTAAGTCTGTTTAGTTTGAAAAATATCGTTTTAAAAATCAGCATATGAAAATTCTTATGACTCACATAGCATATGCATTTCTAAAATTGTTGCACTTATTTTATACTTTTTAGTTCCTCAAAAAACGTCATTCGAGCTAATGACAGAATTGTATGTAAGAATCAATGGCAATTTTATTTCTTTTTTATTTAGTACCTGAGATCATGTTGTTTACAGGATACTGCTTCTTACAACACAGACATACCATGCTTGTAGACGCAATAGTCTGATAATCCTCCTGGCTAATAGATAACATGAAGTTAAATCAAGCATATAAAGATAAAGTGCTGCAGTGGAGGTTTGAGTGCTGAGGGCGTCTATACTGGTAAAATGTGTAATTTTGTCACACTAAATTACATGTCAAGAAACACATTTACAGCTTAAACCTGTCCATTACCTATTAGAAGACATTTTTTAAAAGTTATAATATAACATACCTGCACCTGCCTCTCACTGGTTGATCTTCAGTCTCATTAGTGAAGTTTTCTTCAGACACTTCATTTATTTGTGATTCACACTTTCGCTTTAACACAGAACATTTCAGAACCTAACAAATGCTACAGAGAAATAACTGAAGAAGTGTTTAACAGACAGCAAGCTCTCATACCTGATCTTCTTTTTCCCAGATAAACTTTGCAACTATTGCTCTCATTTCTAAAGCAAAAAGTCAGAACATTTAAAAATACCTATATCTTAAATTAAACTACTCAAATACTCATTTCAGTCTTTATTGTGATCATAGTTAACACTTTGACATCTTACCATTTTGAATGGAGACTGGAGGGAGCACATAGTGGCCAATGGGCACAGATTTAACACTCCGCCGTTGTTCACAGGTTGACAGGAAATCACTGTGGAAAACTGTTGCCCTGTTCTGTATATAGTCTTCACTGTCAAAGATCCTTAAGAATTACAACATTTCGTATGATTAAGGCATCGCCACACAAAAATGATACACTAGATATACACAGTAAGTGTACTGTACACGTTAATAAAAGACCTTGTAGTGTCCTCGGCAGAGGCATCATCGCTGAAGAGATAATCTGCTTTTGTCCAGGTAGATAGAGCTCCCCCTTCAGACACTGTGAATTAATGACCACTGGTACTCTGAATACTTCAGGTCAAATTATATTTCCAAATTACTCGATCAACGAACATTCCTATATATATATATATATTAGTTTACTTATTTATTTACGTTAAGTGTACAGTCAGATGATTCAGAATCTCACCCCAGAAACTGCGTTTTCTCGGTTCAACACTGGTGGAGAACCATGCAGTTTTGCCTTTAAACATGCCTTTAAATGTGTTCGTCGCTTATCTTTGCACAGAAATAAAGCCGCGATGTGGTAGTTCACTTTCTTTACAGCTTTGAATAGGAAACGTCAACGTTGTTAGACAATATGCAGCAAATCATATAGCATGTACCAACCGGGGATGTTTTCTTGTCAGTGAACGCTGTTGTTCTTTACACAAGTTAATGTTTGAAATGGCTAGCAGAGGATTTATATAGCAAATAGATCAAATACTGAACACAAGCCACGACACCCAACACTATACAGTAGTGGACTGACACGCCCTCATTTCTTAAAGAGACAAAACATGCCTCGGCGAAAATCACTGATATTATCACTGACAATCTACTATTACATTTATCAAATTTAACAATATCAATGATAATAATGATAATTCTAATAAAACATTTATTCGATGCATATTAAGGAATTATTATATATATTTTCTCATATTAGACATTTGCTTCACGAAAACGTATTTATTGTATGGTAGTTTCTTCTTTATTTTGGGCAAAACAGCATGAGCAAATCTTGGACCGTGATTCTGTGATGTGGTATCTTTAATTAAACCAGATTGAATCCAAAACCAATTTGATACCTGTAGTTTCATTAGGTGGTGTAGTACAGGCTAATGGCCACTAGATGGTGGTACTATGGCGTTATAATTTAGGAATGCGGCCTGTCTATCCACAACAAAATACAACTAGTGATAGGTTGCGGTTCTCTCCGTATTGTACGGTATCCTCCCCTTTACTTTTATGATTAAATGAAGAAGGATCTAATCAAAGGTTAAAACAGTTGAAGCGATGAAGAGCAATTTTTATTGATCTTGTAACCCCGCAGTTCAAGGATTGTTAAAAAGAATATTTATAGCTTCAGGTATGTTGATTTGTGGTGTGATATGACACACAAACTAATTTATGCTATGAAACATGAACAAAAAATGAAGAAACATGTTTATATTGACCAGAAATTTCAATATTTCTACCGTAGACAGCAAGGTGACCTAAACATGTCTATATGGATATTACAGAAGTCTAGTATGAGTGATTTAAATGTCAATCCGTAAATGTCTTGTTCTGTGTATTTGTGTATCGGTGTGAGATTTGCCCACAGGTCAGTAGTCGATGTTGGATCTGCTGCTATTTGCAGCCTCATTGGTTACTATTTTTAGATAGCAGTACTGTCATATTATAGCATTGTGTGTTACGTTTCCAGCTGCCCATTACAAAGGGATAGTGTGTTACCAGCTGGGTTATTGTGGCCGACCTCTCATACTGTATATGATGCCTCTGTCGCTTTAAATGCCACAAAGGTTTACAGTTCACCGCAAAAAGTCAAACCTCATTTCAATCTGGGTTCTTAATCTTTATTTAAAACAATATTGTTATCTTGCTGAAAATTGTATTGAAATTGGATTTTTTCCACTTTCTATATTTCTTCAGCTTGTCAAACTATGCAAAACGATGCAATAAAAGATTCATCTAATACAGAATGATAATAGATTATCTTAAATCTACTGGTGATTTTTTTATATTGAAGGTTTGTATTTGTATCTGCATTTGTACTTTTCTTAGTATTTAGTGTGGATTTACTCTTGAATATCAAAGCTTGTATTCGGTCTTCAGTAATTCCAATAAGTGTTTTATAACGTGATGTATCACAGCCGAGATGCATAGTATCTCAGTATTACACTTACCAAGCACTCACCAAGTGATCTTATTGATCTCTGTAGAAAATAATATACGGCGTGTCTTAATGACAGCACTTCACTCTATAGTGCATTATAGCTTTCATTTACCTACATTGTTCTCCAGAAACTATTCACAAATATATTCGTATTTAGATTTTTTAAACGTAATAAAGAGCGTCATGCATTCTATCAACTGGAAGTCAGCTTGTAGTTTGAAATACAAAAAGTTTATTTAATAACTTCGAACAACTTTTTTTTCTAATTTGTGTCACCCCATTCAAAACCAGGCACACCACTGTTAAACAAATTCGAAGCATGCATTTAAAACTTTATAAGACAAAATTACAATTAAATAAGTCAAAAAGGCTTGCCAAAGGACATCCTTCCCAATTTCAAATGACATAATTGTTTGGTTTAGTGGTCTAATTCATTATGCAACAACAATCCAAAATGTGCACTATTGAAAGAGACATTGTCCTCTGCTCTCAAGGCAATACAACTTTTCAGTGTTTATTTCTTCATAGTTTGCTTAGGGCTGTTTGCCATTACATCAAAATTCCATCAGCGTTTAATGCAGTTGTTTGGAACTTAATAAAGCATTATCTAGATTGTCTATTATCCATTATTCAAATTTGTTTGTGATATATTCTTAGCTAAGAGAGGCTGTGTTTTGAGGGATGACTTAAAGCAAGTTTGTTCACTGAAGTGCTCACATTACAGAGAATATAAGGCTTTACAATAGTGCTGCTTTATTCCTTTATTGACAGACAGCGCCATGACATGCAAAATCTAAAATTGGAGACAGGAATGTTTAAAAATACATCAGAACCGCACAAATATAAACATCTTTACCCTTGTGTGTTTTTTGAAGCTTTGGTGAAGCTGTGGGGGTTTCAGACTTCGAGAAACAGAAGTGTTTGTTTCCAAAGAGGTCCAAAGAAAGTTTTGCTGAGACTATGCATAAAACATAACAAGCATATACAACTGGACAGACAGAGAGAGATTTACAGACGTGCAGATTTTAAACAGAATTCAGCTTGCAGGAAATAGCAGATGTGTTTCTCCTCATGCTGTTTATATGTAGAGATGAACAGTTGAAGATGTAACAAACGTTTTGAGAGTGATGTTATGTGAAATGTTATGAAGTTACAAAGATAAGAGATCCACGTTATCTTCTGTTGTTTGTTTTTGGATGTTTTCCTATCCGAGCAATTATTATTATAGCCTGGAATTCAGTGATAAACATGTTCATATTTTTGAGTTGTTGGCAGTGTTAAAATGGCCTGTTAAAGGAACTGTTTACCCAAGAATTTAGTCTCCACTACTCAACCTGAAGTGGTTCCAAATCTGTATACATTTCTTTGTTCTGATGAACACAGAGAAAGATATTTGGAAGAATGCTTGTAACCAAACAGCTATTGGTCACCATTGACTACCATTATAGTCGGAAAAATGTCAACTGTAGTCAAAAGTGCCCCAGAGCTGTTTGCTGGCCTACATTCTTCAAAATATCTTCTTTTGACATTTATGGGTTAGGGTTAATTTAGGCAATTTCATTTATTTTACTATGGTAGTCAATGGTGGCCAAGAACTGTTTGGTAACAAGCATTATTCGAATTACTTATATGTACGGTAACTCAGTTATGGCTGAAGTTACGACTTGTTATGTATTAGTCGTAAGTAGTACCCGTATCATTTTTGATAATAGAAAAATAGTAGTGATAAAGTTAACAACTTTTCAAAACGTGGTAATTTCAGCTGAATAGAATGTAGATTCTTAAAATCAAATTTAATAACCACTGTGGTAAATGCACAGCCCTCCACTGCCTGCCAAATCATTAAATGATCACAATACAAGTTACTGTACTTCTGTATGTTACATTACTGTCCATAATATAGCCCACACATGCTTATTGGATTGCCGGCGCCATGCACATAGCCAGATGAAAGCTGAGGATGATGGGGATGTAGGAGATTAGTGTGCAGATGTCCTGTGAGCTCTAATAAAGCCAATTTAGCTATAAAGCACATATACTGCTGCTGTTCAGAGATGGAGAGACCAAAAAGTTCATGCGTCACACAGGCTGTCATTTTATGCATATTGTTTCTATCGCTTACAGTCTATTTATGGTATGGTCTATTTACAGCTATTTGTGCTGTAGATATAAATGATACCTTAAACAGTTTTGCTGTGGTGTGCTGTCATTTTGTAAGTGATTAGATACAGTATTAGTACAGTATTTAAGGCCGTATTTGGTAACGTTAGTAAACAACTTAGCTAGCTATCATGAACTAACAATAAACAATATAGTTTTTCAGCATTTTTTAAATACTTATGTTAGTAAGTGATTCATTAACTATGTTAACAGTAACAACATTTGATTTAAAAAATCTATTACTAAATGCTGTAATTAACATGAACTAAGATGAATAAATGCTGTAGAACTATTGTTCTTGTTAGTTCATGCTAAATAATGCATAAACAAACACAATCTTGTTGTAAAGTGTTACAAATTAATTTCTGAATAAATACACATTCCTTAACCCAACCACAGTATGTACTGTAGTCTGCATTTGACAATTTAACTAAATTTGTAAAATTCCTAATATGTAACAACAGAATTCACTAGTAATATTTTTGAAACATTTCACTCCAGCGATTGGTGTCAGACTGCTGCTGGCACAGCCACTCACTAGTGTATAGTGTGAATTTGGCACTATAAAGCAGACATTTTCTCTCTGTATTTTCTGCGAATTACAGCTGCACACTACGCCAGTAGACTAACAGCCAGTCAGCCTGTTTGTTTCACATGTAAATTCAGTGTCTTGTAGCCATTGTAGCTAAAGACTTCAAAGGGACGCTTTTCATGTCAGGTGTTTCTGGATTAAGGCTATATTGCTGGATTTCCCCCCTCAACCTCACCTTTGAAGTGTCATCACCTTCTTTCTTTTTCAGTGTGATTCGGCTCAGATCCAACTCGGCACGAGCTGAATCCTAAAATAGCTATTCTTTTAAATTAGAGTGTGAAAATGAGTCTAATTCTAACACATCTACAATTCTTATTCAGCTGCAGCATCTGCTGTGGGCTGTGGGTAAAAATATAAAATCATATTTAAAGAAATTTCCCTTTTAATCTACCAGTGTTTAAAGAAGGTTTTTTATAAGGAAGGGTTTGCCTTATAATTTAATAACCATATAAAGACATTTGCACTACATTTTGTTAGAGATCGTTTTTGTGGTATTTTACTCTACGTGCTTGCAACCTATGACATTTTTTCTTGAGTTCAAAATACAGTAGTTAGTTACCATTAAGTTAACTAAATGACAGAGAAAGTTCTGGCATGAAACTCTTGAAGGCAATAGTCTATCTAACCCAATCTGATATAATAACACAGCGAAGCTGAATGGTTTCTTCTGTATCAGACAATGAGCTTGCTGCTCAACATTTCAATCTCGGCTAGTAATTGTCGTAGCAGTGCGGCGCGCTTCAGAAACCCTCCTCCTTCCCCAGCTCCACTGTACAGATCTGCTACAAGGTGATCATGTACACTATACGGGGGTTCATATATGTTATAATAGAAGTAGCAGCATTCTCTACATGCACACAGCAACATGTTGTGGATGTATTGGCAGTATCAAGTCTCTGTAATTGCAGCGTAGCAGATCTATTCTGCCATAGTCTCGCGTAGCAATTTATCACAGCTTTCTTTGGCCAAGGCCTGCCCAAGAGACCATATGACTGACAAGTAAAGAACACCATCCTGTTTCGTTTTGTGCAGCGTCATGTTTAGAGGCGTGGAAATATCCCCGCAGTAACTGACCAGTGTACATCCATGAACGTGTCAAAAGTTAAAAGAAAAAAAGTATGATAATGAGTTGATGCCATGAACCTTGCATACTTTTAAGAAATAAGCATTTAGTCGACTTTAATGTATTCTTATATCAACCGTTGTAAACACGACTTACTTCTTAGATCAGGCTTCGTGTTTTCGATAAAAAAACCGCGACAGGCACGTCGCCAGGAAATCCTGTGAAATTCAACAAATCAGATGACGACTTCGAACGTGAAGAATTGTTTTCAGAAAGTGTGCCTTATGCATCAGATGTTTAGCCAACGGTCAGTGAGACTAATTTCACCAAGAACAAATATGAGAGTTGTCTTGACAAAACTGCATACAATTTACATTTATTTAGATTTCAGTAGTTCATTCATACAATGGTGTAATGAACTGGCTACCAGTCAAGTGCTCCCTATAAGAGCCAACATTTGTTGAGCGTAATGACCGTTTCAAAATTGTATTAAATAAACAAACCATGCAGTAATGTTTGTTTTTGTTTTCATCTTGAAACCGTCTATAGAACATAGGGGGATAATTAAAGCCTTAAAGGGGCAGCAGAGAGGGGAATGGGATTGGTAAATTACCTTGAGCAGAGATTCAAACTCCGGTCGCTGTATGTGCATTGGCACCATATGTCGGAGTATTGTCCACTAGGCCATCGGCTCTACCAATGGAGATGTTTATACTGTGCATAAAAAGAACTGAAATGCTAACGGATTGAGGCCTGGCACTATTTGCATTAGCGTGACTTGTTTCTTGCAGGAGTAGTTATTGCACCTGTAGATCTGAGAGCTATTGTCAGCTCTGTTGCAGATGGTGGGAGGACCTCTGGCCAGCTGGTACTAGAGAAAAGCATTGCGCCCACGGGAGGCATCGCTTCTGTGATCATTAAGTGGATGACTGAGGGTCAAGCAGAGAGGTCACTGAACATGCAAAGCTTTGATCACTTTCCATCTGAAGAAAATAAAATAGCTTTGTTTTGTTCTTTGGCAAGTTTGAAAGGGCTCTGTTACAGAAAAAAGTGAAAGATTTTTAAAAAACTTTGTTCACAGTTTTTAGTTTATTTGAATTAAGAAACTACTCCTAAAGAATGTGAAAAATATAAAGCAAATAGTAAGATGTAACTTTTAAAAATATTGGACTACTTTGGAAATATCCAAATCCTTGTCTGTCTGCATTCTGCCAAACAGGCAGCTAGTAGTCTGTCTGAATGTTTATCTGAATCTGGTTTCTCTCATTGCATCCTCAAACGCAGGTCTTTCTCATTTTGGCTTCACTAAACAGCGGCAGTCTGTCTTGTCCAAACATAACGGCAAACACTTTTCTATTGTTCCTATAATCCAGCTCTTATAAGGTGTTCTGCTTTCTAACCCCTTGATCCTGCATCGTTTTTTAAATCCTTTTCAACAGTTTTACGCTGCAGCTGTACTCCAGCTATAACCTGGCAGTGTGTTATTTTGTTCTAAATCTGTATTTATGTAGAAATCCATACACAGTTACATATTTGTTTCCAGTGTTTGAGTTTAGAACATTCTTAAAGACTGTTAAATGACAAAGGGTGCAAGAAAGTCCATAATTTAGTTTCTTTTACCATGAGCTAAATATCTGTATATTTCATTTGGCCACTTTACGTTTCATCTACAAAATCTTTTATAAAATAGAAGAAACCATCAAGTTCTATACTAGTACAGAGATTCAGCTTTTTATGTATGTACAGAACCGGCTGACAGTGTGAAGAAAACTGCTGTCCTGGTTATTCATCTTTAGAAATAAGCATTAATGCCATTTGTAGCTTTAACATATACTGTAAGCAAGAAGCTGTGAAATATAACCAGTATTAAGACTGTGCACATTTTAAAATTACACCTTGAAGCAGAACAATCACATTTAATGTGTATATTCTTCGTTAATAACATAAACATTTGACATGCATTTAGGCTGAACTTTGTATCTTTTGGGTTTGGTACAGTACATAAGTTATTGGTAAGCTAAACTGACAAAAGTAGATTTTTTTAGCTACCAACAATACATTTATTTGCACAATAGTGCTGTTTCAAACTTGGTCTTATTCCACCCCTTTCCTTGCATGTTCCTTTCACATTCGCTTGCCAACCAAACTGATTAAACTTGATCGTCGAATGGTCACGGGTCTGCAACAAAACCAGTAGCATAAAAGCAAAGAAAGAAATATAAAACTGTGGACGGTGGCAAGTGGACTGTCAGTCTGCATTAGGTCACCCTTTCCAGTCCTGGTTGTCAGGGGACAAACCAATGAGAATTCTTTGAGCACTGCTAAATAGTTTGCGACTGTTGCTAGCTGTGAGGTCGCGTTTGTGAAATGTGCAAGTGACTCAGAAACCTCCAGAGACTCCTGGGGACGTTTGCAATTGGATCAACAACTTGTCAGTCAAACCCACGTATTTGATAATGGGATGTCCTTGAATATACTGCCAGGGAGGCAGTGTATTTGCTGAGCGAGGTCTCTATTTAATCCATGAGCTCAATTGGGCCTATACAGCTGCCAGTTCGTAGAAGTAAACTTAACTTTAAATCAGTACAATTTAGGTAGATAAAAAATGTATGTGTATCTATTCCCTTTAGTTTCACTGCTGAAGGGTTTTAATGTTTCTCAACGCATTTTTATTTGATCAATTTTACTGTAAAATTACACTTCACAGTACGTTTTCTGAACAGTTTATGTAACTGTAATAAGTACCTGGGAGTATCTTAATATTTTAAGTCGCTCTGACACTCATCATGTTTTGGTTCCAGGCACTTCAAATGAATTCATATAATTCAGACTTTTTTATATACTTGTTTTAAAAATCTTTATAATTTGGTTTGATCCTGGGATCTATCATTTAACTATAATTTAAACTGTAATTTGATCATGTTCTGGCTATAGGTCACTTTAAGAGCAGGCTGTTATGGATTAGTGCCATATCTCCTTTCATTCCAGCTTACTTGTAAATTAGAGAACGTTCTCAAAGAAAGAAAGAAAAATAATCACAGATAAGGTCTCTTAAATATAAATTTTTCACCTGACATGAATGAGATTAAATGAAAAACAATGGAAACTTTGTCTCCTGTGCCTCAGACATTTATCCAGAGAAAAAGACATTCATTTTACAGTACACCTTCATACTCTCAAAGTATATTAACAATTGTCTCATTTGATTCTATGTTCTATTCTAATTGTAGTAATATAGTGTGTAATTGAAACAAAACTTCATCAAATCTTCTGTGTCTGAACAATAACATTGTCAACTTTTCATATTTCTGAGGTATTTCTGTTTGACTAGTTAAAGTGAAATTGTGAAAAGTATTGATACGTTTCGTGTGTGCATTCATGTGCCTTTAGTTTTAATCAAACATATTGATCCATCCAGTGGAAAAAACACAGTGATGTTATCACAACACTGCTGTGAAAATATTGACTTATGTATTACATTTTTTTTGACTTGCTGATTACATCTACAGCCATGTAGAACTATCAAACAATATTATTCATATTACAAACTGCTGATGGGGCATTATGTTTCTCCTTTAAAACTCCCCGATTTAAGGTTGTTTGCAGACCAGTGAATGTGAAAACATCTCATTTTTGGATTATCTGTGAAAGAGTAAATATTCCTTGATTTTTATGGTCCTATTTGGTTTACGTAGTGTCCAACAACAAGTTTACGTACATACAAGGTGTAAAAACACTATTATTTTGTTATAAAAGGCAGTTCTTCTTACCTTACTTCTTGACTGACTCTTAAATGATTCGTTCGGTGAATCATCCATTTAAAATCCTCCTTTCAACCATTTTACTGTGATCTGATTGGTCAGATGGTTTAATCTGCTGTGAGAAGAGTGCCGTTTTCGTGGGCAGTACTATCAAAATGTAGGCGGGGACTATATGTAGTGACATAAATCAGGGGTGGTTTGCGAATCGGACTAGGGGACGACTCATTTGCGTGACTTCCCTTTTTCCAAGCCAATAACTTTGTTATTCATTCACCTTCGGCTTTACAACTTGGCAGACTGCTTACATTCACACAAAGCAACATTACACACTGCATGAAATGTAATTTATATGATCTCGTAATATGTACTCTTTAAAAACAAGACTCCCAAGTAATCTTGAGACCCAACTTCAGCACTAGTCAAAAAGTTGGAAGTTTTTACAAAACAGGGCACTGTCTCCTATCTCCTGTGGTTACGGACCAAGTCACGTTGCCATGATTTGTGCGGGCCGTGCTGTGATGCTCTGCTGGTTCAGGTTTCTTCCTCCACAGGCTCTGGCTCTCGGGTTATTGGCTGACCTTGATAAGGCAATGCAGAAGTGCCTGGTGTAGCAGAAATGTACCCCCTCCTTCCCGCTTTTGACATTGGCATTCATTCAGAACTGGGACTGATGCTGTTAACGGCCAAAATAAACAAAGAGAGGATCCTAAAATAATCACAGATACACACAAACAAATAAACCATACAGTGGCGGGTTCCGAATAGAATAGATATACATTTCATTTCATAAATTAACATGTCCTTGCATGCAAGGAAGCTTTTTGGGGTACCTGAAAAGTGGCGACCTTTTAAACAAATGCTCTATGGACCACTTTGCAAGACGTTTCTGTAATACTTCTGTCAGACTGTTGAGCGCCCCATCCCTTCAGCCACCATCAGTGTCCTGATACCATGGCAACAAGAGGACCCTGGAAATTGCCCCCAAGAGTCTTTTCTTCAATGCCACATTAGTAGAACCATCTTTCCGTTTAGTTCTCAGGCCATCAGTTATCCATTGATTGAGATTGACTAAGTGTGCACATGCTTCAACCCTAATTGACTCTAAGCCCTCATGTACTGTGTACACACAATACATTTACAAGTGAAGCAATCTCGATGTATTGTCTTGTTAGTCTGTCCACTGTGTAATCTATTTTGAAAAAAAATCCAGCTTTCCAGAGACAATATTCCACAGATTCACTGGAAGATGGGATAATCATTCACCGTATCACCATGGAAACTGTCAGATACTGACTCCAACCGTGTTGAAGCGAAGTCACTATTCCAGTTTGTATGCGCTGATCTCTACTGAATAATATGTTAATGCACTGTGTTCTGCGGTCCCTCATACATTTTCAATTTGCACTTTGACAGCCTTTTGCAAAGAGCCTGTCTTGAAAATAACTCTATTCAGTCACGATAAAAAGGTTTTATTGTTCGTTCCTTGTGACTTTAGTTATCCAGCTACTGTTCAGTAAGGCGTGCGTTAGAACTCAGCTGGCTACAGAAAGTTCAAACGCTTATATGTTTGAGTGTATTCCAAACCAGGCAGACATCAGATCTTTCTTCTTTGTGGGTTGTCAATGAATAAAGGGAAGAGAAGATGAAAGCGAGAGAGATGAGGGCTTGAAATATGGAGTGAGACCGATGTTCCCACATGCCTCACTGCCCTCCTGCTTCTGTCTGCTATGAAACGCCACAGCAGTGTGCCCTTCCTGTCTGGCACTTCCTCTCACCTGTCCCCTGCACTCTGGGAACTGTCATAAATCACTTCGCCAGTCCTCCCAGCTCTGTGGCTCTATCTGAACTGAGTTCTGTGCCCAAGACCTCAACCTCTGTTTACTTCTTTTAGCCCTGTAACCGCAGGTCCCTCCAGTGTACCTGGAGCATAAACATACACCACAGACACTGCATCATTAGCTGGTGAATCACGGGTCAGCGATGCTGCCATATTGGGGAGGACAAGACTGCCCTATAGACGGTTTCATCAGACGCATTCACCTGGCCCGGAGGTAACTATCTGTCAGCGTTTGTATTATTGGTCTGTATAATAAAACAATTTACATTAGACTGTATTCAATTTATATTAACATTTTAGTTTATATGAATTGCAATAACATAAACTCAGTGATGTATGAAGTACCGAACAGCAATACTTGAGTAAAACTACAAATATCTTGCCAGAAAATTGCTTTGTTAGAAGTGAAAGTGACCTTTTAGAATATGACTTGAGTAAAAGTCTTCAAGTAACAGATCAATATTGCACTTAAGTATCAAAAGTACTCTTTATATTAAATCTACTTTAGTATTTAAAGTAAAGTTGAAGTAAACAATGTTAATAAAAGTTTTTTTTAATCATAAAGAATAAAGATCAACAATTGTGCTTACATAGAGATGTTGTACAACTTTGAAAAAGCCTCTGTCTCAAGATGAGTAGTTTTAATCTGGAAAAACATGTTGCCAAATTGCTAAACAATAAAAATACAAGTTCAGAAACCACATCTTTATAACTTTACTTTATAAATTATAACTTTATTAAAGGATAGTTACCTCCCACCCCCTAAGAGAACAACTTGGAACAAAATCAGAACAAATTTGTCTGGCCTTTACTTCTTTCTTTCCTTGCATTTCCCTTACAGCAACGACAGAAATATTTGCTGTTTATCTTTAAAAGAAGCAGCACATAAAAACCTTGTGTTGAAATTATCCGAGGAGAGCACCATTTGCAATATTTGAGCTTTAACCAATGATTGGTTCAGCACTGTCATGGTGACCGGATCGCCGACTTGTCTATTTCAGTTCTGTTTCTATGCTTTCTATGTAGTAACGAAAATGCTTGGGGGAAATATATCAGAGTAAAAGTATACATTTTGTTCAGGGACTGTAGTAGAGTAAAAGTTTGCAGAAATATGGAAGACTCAAGTAAAGTACACGGCCCGTATTTATCAAGCTTCTCAAAAATGCCATTTTACTCTTAAGTGCTGAGAATTCATGAAATTTACCTACTTCCATACTTAAGTATAAAAGCAAGTAAAGAATTTCTCTTACTCTCCCAATTATTTAAGACAGCTCGAGAGGTCTCTCAAGCGCTTAGAAGTTGCCACTAGAGGCTTGTGATGCCGCTGAGGAGACAGAGACATGTGGTGGACAGAGGGGTTGGCCAATGGAACCATATCGTTCCACATTATACACGCATAAATTCGGTATGCCTACTCCCCTGCATAGGCGTAATTGCGGGTGGCACTTTTTTAAAAGTATGAATGTTTATTGCAGTTAGTGTATGGTTTGGTTGGATAGGGCATTACAGACGTAATTGCACTTTCCGCCATATTGCTTGTCTTAATGTCATCCAAAGCACATGTGTAAGTGTTCTACCTCATACTTTGCATACAAATGGCCATGTTCAACATATTGTAATGAAATATATGTGGTGTATCGGTCAATCTGGTACGTGCTTCGGGCCAAGGTCGCCACCCTTCTGGTGAAGGAAGCGATCGAACTAGTCTCTCCAGCCGAGATGTTCTGCGTGTTTTACAGCCCGTATTCCATCTTCCCCAAGAAAGGCGGGAGTTGCGCCCCATTCTAGATCTCCGTACCCAGAACAGGCACCTACACAAGCTGCAATTCAGGATACTCATGCCGAAGCGCATCCTGACGTCTGTCTGATGTCAGGACTGGTTCATTGCAATCGACCTGAAGGACTCGTACTTTCAGGTCTCGATTCTCCCTCATCATCGACCGTTCCTACGGTTTGCTTTCGAGGGGCAGGCATATCAGTACAGGGTCCTTCCCTTCGGTCTGTCCCTGTCTCCATGAGTCTTCACAAAGGTCGTGGTAGCCGCCCTCAATCCCCTCAGGGGTTAACACTTTCTGTTTTCATGTCCTGAGGTGATGGCTTAGTATTGTGTTGGCATGGCAATTATGGGTGGGGGTTGTGTTGGAGTGTTGAGTTACAACATCCAGCAATAACAAACATGACAACAAGCACTAAGCCTCACATTAATGCCCGACTTCACTTGAAACTTCCTATTCAGGGCATGTGTTTGTTTATTTGTGTGATGTTTTCTCCCAGAGTAATTAATGTCTGTGTGTCCTCGTACGTGTGATTTTCTTCTGTTAGATTTTCATTCGTGATTGGACGAGTTGCGCTGTATTTCAAGCCTCAGAACTAATCTGGGCACAGCGGGTCATGTGATTAATTTAGTCTGCAGACCTGTGAGGGTGTAACTTATGGTCTGGGATAATCAACACATTTGGAAGCATTTGGAAGGGCCGTCTGTGTCATCGTGGGGAATCTCCATCTTGAACCCATCCGGTGCTCCTCAAAGAAGACAAACTACAACAAGGACTATTGTCATGCCAAAGGTAATCAATGTGCGTCCTCTGCTCAGCACATCTGAGGCCATCCCCGCAGTTCAGCACCTCTCCACCACCTATTACAAAAAAGTGTGAAGATTGAAAAGGAAAGCATGCTGAGACTGTCTGAAGTTGTATATTAGTGTGAGTTTAGCAAGCACCTTTCCTGACCTTGGGCTGCCTTTAATGAACGTCATATGCTAATATGAAGCCATCTTTCAGAGCATAAAAACACATTTCTCTTTCTTAACTAGTTATTCATGTACTTTAGTGTATGTTTTAAAAAAGTGTAGATGAGAAAATGTCACATAGATTTTATGACCTTTTCATAAATGGCATTATAAAGTATAAGTAGCGCTCTGGAATTTCCCCACATGCACTGCGACACAAGACTTAACTATGACTTCAATTTTATTAAACATACATGGATTATGTAATTGTAAGAAGACAGTGTCTGAATAAGGGTGTTTATTAATCTCCTGGCTGAGCTCAATAAGATTGTCTGTAAGCAGCATGAATTATGCAGTGTTTCTCATTATAATTAGAACGGATTAGTCGGACTAAACTGAAGACGATGAGCATAAAATCCCCTCACAACTCTCCAACTTCATTGTTTCTTCTTTCTAAATTTAGCAAAAATGTTTCTTAAAGGAATATTTGAGCTTTCATCATGGTTGTTTACCTTCTTTGCACATTTAGATGCATGAATAAATAATGTAGTGTAAATATGAATAAGTGTGTAAGTTTAGTACACAATGTTTAATTAAAAACAGCTCATGAATAGAACAGACCAGCCATTATCCAGTTTCTTCATCTCACAGCCTTCATCCGAAGTGACTCAAGGACCTGCTGAGAAACTGGGTATTGATGGAATAAAAGAGACAGAAAAGTCTATTTTCTTTCTTTTATTAGAGACCCCGGGACATGCAAGTTGCTGACAAGCCATTTTCCGCCTGGCCTTCATGCTCCCTGATCAGTGGACATTCTAAGAAGAGAGTCATGCATGATTTTATTGTAGCCTACTTGCTTTGGTTGTATGCTGAGCCATTGACATCAAATCATGTCATAAAAAACATTAGTTTATATTATGTGCCCTAACTGACTGATTTCACTTTTTATCACTCTAAAAATTGCTGGGTTGTTTTTGACCCATGCTGGATAAATATTGGACAGAACACACTGGTTGGTTGAATGACCCAATGCACTTTTTAGAGTAATGAATAAAATTTACAATAAGTGAGCTATTTTACATATTTTTGCATTTCTTGAATTTTAAAGATCAAGTATTGCCCTGTTTTGTTTAGTTTTTTGCTGGCACTGGGTGTAAAATGTGACCACCTTCTCAAGTGTCAAAAGCTCTCTTTTTCATCCTGAAGATCAAAAAGTTATCAAATATAAAATAAATATTTATTTTTTACTCATTTTATTTTCTAATAAAAAACAAACTTGTTCATATGCCTTCAACACGCTTAAAATATACAGCACAATCCACTTCCATTGTAACCACCTGAAAACATCTTGGTTACTGTAACGAGGAGGGCGGGGCGAGAGCCGTGGCCCAATGAGGAGGGTCGGTGGCGTGAGTGACAGTTGGAATCAGCTGTGCGCACACCGGTCCCGCATGTCTCACGGAGGAGATCGGGAGCATAAGAGGATAAGCGACAGGATTAACTACGAGAGAGGACCGGGCACGTACATATGTTTTAAGTTTGTGTTTAGATTCATATGGCATTTTACTTCCGTATTATTGTTTATTTATTTAGATTAAAGTTCTTTAAATGTTCGCCAGTTCCCGCCTCCTTCCTTTCTTTTACTGAACCGTGTTACATCGGTGCAGAAACCCCGGAGGAAGGAGAGACATGCGGTCGGAGAGCCCTCGCTGCTGAGGGGCATCGCGGTGCTGAGGAGTTCGGACAGCGCGGACGAGGGACAATGTCTGCCAGCGTCTGCCCGAAGCGGTGGTGCTGGAACAAGATGAGTCATTGGAGTTTGGGTTCCTCACCACAGCATGGCAGTGTTGGCTTGCTCACCGGGAGACTGCTTTGCAACAATGCACATTGGGAAAAGCGCTATATAAATAAACTTGAATTGAATGAATCAGCTGGGACAGAGAGCTTGCTGCCCTGCTCCTTGGCCAAGGGGGGATGGTGGCCATCCAGGAGGGAGCGGAGGAGTCATATCCGTTGGCCGTGAGCTATCCTGCTGCCAAGGCCATGAAGGTGAGGAGCAGGAAACGGGGGACTCGCTTCCAGCTGCCCTCAGTCGGAGGAGCCATTGTTGGCCGCCAGGGGGCGGAGGAGGAGGATTGAGCCATCCACCGAGCATCCAATACCACCGCATGGCACCGCAAGGAGGAGCCTCTCGGTTGGCTGAGGACCGAGCGACAGTGTGTCGGGGAACCGGACCAGAATTATTTTTTCCCCTCTCTCGTCCCTGTCGCTCCGGGTACTTCCGTCTCGATTCTCTCATCTCGTCGATGCATACCCCCAGGGGCTGGGGACGCCGAGACTGGCTCCCAGGGGGATTAAGCACAGTCTCGGTGGTACCCCCAGGCCTGTAAGGGCCGATGGGGGTATGTAACGAGGAGAGCGGGGCGAGAGCCATGGGCCAACAAGGCGGGCCGGTGGCGTGAGTGATAGTGGGGATCAGCTGTGCGCACACCGGTCCCGCATGTCTCAAGGAGGAGATCGGGAGCATAAGAGGATCAGCGACAGGATTACGGAGGAGAGAGGACCGGGCCCGGACATATGTTATGTTTGTATTTATGTTTTTGTGGCCGGCTGTTGATTGTGAGGTGGTTAGTTTTTGTTTATTTCGATTAAAAGTTTGTTTAACGTTCGCCGGTTCCCGCCTCCTTCCTTCCCAACTTTGAACTGTGTTACAGATATGTACAGTATGTAACCCCAGTTCCCTGATGGACATGATGGGAATCTTGTATTTGCACAAGGTTGAGCCAAAGGTGTCGCTCTTGGACCACCAGAGTAGACATTGTTCAACCCCGAGGCCGCACCA
Organism: Triplophysa bombifrons; assembly: GCA_029783895.1. Lineage (NCBI taxonomy): Eukaryota > Metazoa > Chordata > Actinopteri > Cypriniformes > Nemacheilidae > Triplophysa > Triplophysa bombifrons. The sequence continues at coordinate 21,356,130 of CM056448.1, forward strand.
ACACTTTGGTCACCCGGAGAGCTAGGTCAGTGGCGGTGCACAGTTCCTGCATAACCGCTGGGTCGTGCTTTCCCTCGTCCAGCTTTATCAATGCTTTAGCCTGCCGGATGGCCTTGGCAAGAAGTACGGAGGCAGCTAGACCTGCAGCATTGTAAGGTTTCGACACCAGAGATGAAGAAATTTCACGTCAGAGTGACTGAGCTTGTATGCCGCGAAAGCGCCAAAAAGGAGGGATTCCCGGTCTTCTTGAGCTCTTCATGCACTTCCGTGAAAAAAAGTACTGGGGTGTATCCCGGTACCAAGAGTCCAGCTATGAGCGCTGCTGTGAAGGCAGTGTGGTGCACTGCAACCCAGGGCTCGCGGCCCGGCCAAGCATGGCTGACATCTTCGCGTCAGACTCGTCCTGGGCTCGACCGACCGTTCCATGAGCTCCAGGGAGTCAACAGCGTCTGATGCCAGGAAGTCGCCATCCGATGCTGTCACGGAAAATCTCATCCTCTGCCCGCTGATGCATGGATCTGCTATGGGACGGTCTACTGCCACCCATCTGAGACAGGTTAGGTGAGCGTAATGGAGCCTGGACAGTCTGTGAAATTGCTGCGACGGGTTTAACATCCATGGGATCCCCGTATCACCATCGGTGCTCGCCGCTGCAGACGACTTATCAGCCGCTGCGGAAAGGGGAGCCGACGATCTTGTGGCTGTGTCCAAAAAGAACACAGCCAACCGTGACCTCAATACCTTGATAGACATGTGCTTTCAGTGCGGACATGACGTATCCACGAACGCTAGTTCAGCACGCTGGAGACCCAGACATGTGATGCAGGTATCGTGCCTGTCAGGCTTGAGGGGGTCACATCCAAGATTACAGTGGCAAGACATGCCTGGCGACAAGTGCATGCTGTAAGAAATTTCAGCTCTTTTCAAACTTTGCTCTAATAGACACCTTCGGCTCGCTACCGAAACGCCCAGGGGAAGTCACACACACCAGGACAAATCGGCTGCTCTGCGCCGTAGAATCCAGTAGTACTTCGCTCCAGTATCAAGTAGTACTAATAATTCGCTCAGTATTAGCGTCGCAGGTTCCGAAGAACAAAGATGGCACGGCATCTTCCTTTTATACCTGTATGTACGGGGCGGAGACTGGCATGCCATGCCATTCGCCAAGTTCATTGGCCTTTTAAAAGAACAGTCAGAGATGATAGGTTTTCAAGTTAAAACCCCATTCTGTTGGTTCGACACAACCTTGATAGACCGACATAAGAAGAACCCAAAACACAATAAAAAAAATCTGTGACAAATTATAATTTTAAATGCGTTATTACACATAATAAATAAATAGGCTACATAAATATCTAAACAACTGAAGAACAGCAATAGTTTCCCCATTTTAATTTTTGTCGACTACAATTTCAGTGACAGTTCTCAGTGTCCCAGTGCTTGACCTCACCAAAACAGATCTCTTGACCCAAAAAGGTTAATGTGTTTTCCTGTGGGACTGCTGGTGTGATACCGGTCATTCCACCAACCCACTTGCATTTCATTTCATTCTAACAGCTCGTGGTTGGGTGATTTCTGGAACATTGTAGTGGACGTAAGATCAATTACTGATATTTCCGAGAGGCACATGAAATCAGCTCCATTGTTTTTAAGGGTTCATTAAAACAAACAATCAATGTCCCTCTTCTCTGTTAGTTACAAGGGGTTTACTGATCATTCAATTCACTTTCCATTTCTTAATCACATGCCGTTGTAAGTGTAGTTGTAGAGCTTCCACTCAGAGTCCCAACTCATTGTGGTGGCCTAATGGTTAAGGATCTGGGGCGTTAATATAGATCCTTCAAATTGAAGGCTGGTTCAGCCCCAAAGTGGGCGGGGCCCAGGAAGGGTGAAGAATAAGTTTTCTATCCCACTCCTATCGCCATTTTGCCCTTGCACAGGTAATCGTGTCAATGTAATCAGTGTCATGTCGGATGTTTTAGATAAAAAACGACCTGCTGAATTATATGATTTCGTTTAAGTTTCAGTGCGCAAGCCCCAGCTAAAGGCTGTTAAGACAGTCCACTTACATACCATCGATCCTCTCTCATAAGTCGTACTTACCAAGAAAGTGTATTACTAATAACATTCTCCTGTCTAATGGTAAAGTGCCCTTTCTAATTAAGCAAGTAATTTTTACTCAGTAAAGGAAGGCAATGGTTGAGGCAACAACACTTTAGACCTCTGTAGGACCAGATGAGGGTTTCTTAAGACTGAAAGAAGGTCAGAGTAATTGTAATAGCTCTTTTTTGGATTGATGTTGGGTTGGGTTGTGCTTTACGTGTCTTGAGCACTGTTGCTTCTGTTGGTTCAGATGTGCGATCAATGCTTTTGGTTGAATGATGTTTAATCTGTGTATTGAATTTTAATTTAGGATTACATCATGTGTTACATTGTGGTTTAGAAATTCATTGTGTTTCTCTTCTTCACGACTCTCTCTTTTGCTTTCTACCATCCCCCTCTTCCATTAGGTAAATGCCGGTCTCAAAGCTCACAGTCTGCCCAGTTTGTCCGTATCTCTTTTGCATTCAATGTGGAAAAGGATGCGAGACCTTTTTTAAATGTTCTTACATTAGATTCTGTGAAAATCTATTTCTGTGCCATCTGTGACAGCACCACACACACTTTGTCTGTCTCTCCCTTCCTCTCTCTCTCTGTTTCTCTCTCGCTCACTTCGCCTCTCTCCCCCACTCTTGCTCTCTCTCTTTCTCTCTCTCTTTTTCTCTCTCTCTCTCGTGTGTGTATATACATGCACACTTTTCCTCTCCTACCTAACACAGACGCTCAGCCGTCACTGCCTGTGTCACTTGCCGCTGGCTTCTGTCATAGTTTTTCTCAGAGTGTCTGTTTTTCGTACACAAAGTGCTTCGCAAGGAGCGCGCAGAAACAATGTCTCGCTCCTGACCAACACTGAATGGATTAGCCAGCTATTCTGAGCACTAATGAGATTACAGAGTCACAACAGACATGGGTCTCAGCAGCATGGTACCTTTTTTCGCGCCTCCTGAGGAGTGTTTTTCTTGTCAGTCTGGAAATGGCGCTCAGAAAGTGACGGATGCCAGGGAATAGACGCGCACGCGCTCACCTATGTTGGTTTTGTGGTGTGGATTCTTGTAGTAGAGGTGGACAATATGAAGTACCAGAAATATATAACGGTGATGCAGATGGCCATGGGAGTGACAGCCTCCAATAAAGATGACTGCATTCCTCCGAAGAGACAGTTGTGGTGAGTACTGGATAGTTTGAGAGCGGGAAAGTGAGCGAGGGAGCGTGGAATGGGAGGAGAGCAAAGTGTGACATGTGTTTGTCAGACTAAAAGAGGAATGAGAAAGAAGACAGTGTGACTGTTGATGTTCAGTCATAGTTAGATCTGTTTGAATGTAAAGAAGATAAAAAATATCCAAATGACAGTGAGATGTCAATTTTAATGGATATTTTTCACTCCCTTTTATGCTCATTGTCTGCAATGTCTCTTACCTGTGTGACTAACTGTATATTTGTATCCTTCATGTGTTGATGCTCTCTCTCTTTCCCTCTCACTCTCTTTCGCTCTCTCCTTTCACATGATGTAAAAGATTGAATCAGTCTTTCCCGGATATGAACAAAGGCTTGCACGTGGATCTTAAAATGATATTGTAGCTGCTACTGTCTGATTGCTCTGTTAAAAATACGGAACATAATACAAAATACTGTTTTGCTTCTCTATTGTTTTAATGATTCTTTCTTGTACGGTACACTGGCTCCGGTTGTTATTTTTTAATATTCCTCCTCCTGTGCTTTTATGCTGAATGAACTCAGACAGCTTATTTATCACATGGGTGCAGCCACTCAAAGCCATTTAACAATTACTCTCAGTGCATATGCCACATTCTTCCATGTGAGAGAACCAAATTATAGACCAACCTATACATTAACCTCACTATATTCATTATCTTTATTAAATTTGTGCCGGTTCAGTAGAGGTTGATGTTGAGTGAAAAATTCTATATATACAAAATAATACTGTGAATGCAATTTTCATTTATCTTTTACTTGGTTTGAATTGTACAAACTGATTATTTTCAGAGAACCTGTTTTACCCAAACACCTGCTGACATAATTCTTATTCACATCTTCACATCTTATTGATGAGTTTTAATTAACTGACAGATGGAAATAAGACTTAACAATGTTGTGTTTCTTGTGCACACCCAGGATTTTCATTCCAATTTTTTCCAGCGCTGAAATTGTATCCGTAATGTAATACTAGAAGCGAATAGGCACCGTATTGACAAATGTCTGGGGAAGTGAAGTGAATCAGAAAAGCTAATACCCTAATTGAATAATGTTTCCATTAAATAAATGCGTGATAGGTTTTCTTAAATAACCTTGACGTATTTTATGCTTGCAGAATATTCCAGAAATGTTAAAACAACCATAGTTCTACTAAGGTTTTTTCACATCTTCTAGTCTGTATATGAAGGATATTTAAAATGTATTAAAAGGAAGTAGTGTGAGCGTATATGTTGTACGCGTCTGAAAATTGTTTTTAAGGATGAGCGTAACAATATAGCAGAAACCTTTAATCCTGTCACTTCTGCTTTTCTCAATATACACATGAGGGTGGGTAAGGGGTTCTTCGCGCCCACCCCCCGCCTCCAAGCCGAGAGCAGTCACGTGCATGATAAAGGGGGTAGGTCTTTCATCAGAATTACCTTATATTATAGCTATGATGGATGTGTTCACCCCCAACTGCCTGTACTGTAGATATTGACTGCCTGCTGCTTCTTGCCCAAAGCATGTACACGGTAACCAAGAACGTTGATGGTGGGAGCCGTTTTATGTTATAGTACCCATGCCTGTCTATTGCATCCTACAGGCTATTGTTCTACACCTGCCTAATGATGCATGAAAACACCCCAAGAACAGGTTTCTTGAAAGACTGAATTATTGAATTAACCCAACTAAAATCAAATTAAAGTGAATTCAGTGATTTCCTTGTTGCCTAAACTGACCACTGATGCAAGAAATCTCACTGCTGACTGACACTGACTGCTCTCTAGCTTTTTCTCATTTTCAGCGTCTCAGGGGAATATGGTCAGAGATATTAGCCGTGTTTCTCTTTTGTTTAAAACACACGTTTCCACTGAGCCCATAGGTTTGTAATCTGCTTTCAGATGTTTTATGGCACTGTGGGAGATGAGTTTCATCTATGACTGTCTAACACTAGTCTCTCATAGTTTTCTTAAACCCATAATGCTTTACTCATGATTTTGATGTGCTTTGCTGTATGGACACCACATTATCCTCCAAATGCATCTCACTTTATGACTTTCAGACTTGTACCTAACTTCTTAGTCATGACTCCTTTAGAAAACCTGCCGGCTGGGAGGGGTGATCACATACACCCTAAGAGTTTTTACACCTCACCGGCTGGCCAGGACGAGTATGACCCCTAGGATTCTTGAGTCAGATCTGCTTCCAGCTGCGCTGATTCATAGTATGCAACATATTGACCCGCAGGAAAGAAAAACATGTATTTGGTGTGCAAGCTGAGGTAGCAACATATAGGCATGACAAACACTCTCACAGTAGTGTTTAGCTGTACAATACACTACCTTTCAAAAGTTTAGGGTCACTTACTTTTATTATTACTTATTACACTGTGCTCTGAAATAAATTATTCTGATTGGTCAGCTGCCACATTCCAAAGAATTCCATGATAACAACTGCTAAAAGTCATCTGGGTACTGTCAGCAGAGTCATGCAGTTTAATACTTACAAATAAAAAAACATTATAGACCTAGTTAATGAGATTATATGATAAATGTACAGCAGCCTGCCAAATTTTTTATTTAATTTTAATTTTTCATCAATTTCACAAACATTTTAAGTAATTAAGTAATCTTTTGTTAAATAATGGAAACTAATGTATTTGCACAATACTATAAAATGTTGTCTTTAAAACCCATTTCATACCTTTAAGAACAGGTTTGTACTCCCTGATCTAACAGGAATTCATAATTATTTTACGAAGTGGCTAATCTAAAACTATCCATTCGTGTGATGTGAATTGTACAGAAACGTATGATTATCACGGTGCGTTTTCAATGGCGCGGAGCAAACGTTTTGAATCCATTTCATATGCAAACGCTTGCTCCACGCCAATGGAGGTACACTGTTAGAAAAATGCCATATCGTAGCCCTTCCCCTAACCCCAATTGGTGGTCCTTTACTGGAAAACATTGGCAACCACAATAGTCATTAAAACCTGCTAGTCTCAGACAGGAAGCAACTTACATCAGAAGTCTAAAAACTAGACGTTTTTCAACAACAACAATTCAGTCAAAACTAACACTAAACTTAACTAGACCACAATAAGACCTTTCTTATGGAAATCAGCAAAGCTGTCTGCACAGAAAATGTCTGATGTACATTGAGTTTTTAGATTTATTATCTGTGTTATTGTATTTGTTTATTCCTTAGCAGGTTACAGTCATTAGCAAGGTTAGTTATTTTCAAGTCTAAAAGAGGTTGACAGTCTGCCCTGTCCACATCATGACCAACGTCTCCAGCAGAACCAACATTTTATTGAAAAAAGGAGGCCTTGAGGCTCATGGGAAGGTAAAGATAAGGAGACTCTTTTCACATGACAGACCTGATCATCAGATGTTTCTGCAGAAGATGAGAATCCAGAAATGCCTAAGCTGATTAACATAAATACATTAAACATGCCATCTCCATCCGAAGGATAATACCACTGTGCCTCTCCATCTAGTTGCAGTTTGGACCTTCCCATTCGTTATTTAATATGAATTTGTCAGTGCATGTGGTGTTGAGCTTGGCTTGTGCTTTGCTCTGGGTTACGGGTGCCAGGTTGTGTTTGTGTATGCCTTTGCGGTTAGACCGGGCCTGTGACCGTTGTACTGTCATGTTTGATACACGTTTATATCCCTAATCTGTCTTTCCATCTGTCGAAACTGTCTGGCCCACCTAATCAGTCTGTCTCTTTCTGTTCAGCTTTTGATCATCTCGTGTCAAAGTCCCTGCTTCTAAGATTGTTTACAGTTCTCTGTCAATACAAGTATCCTACTCTGATTTTCATACGCTTAAAGTTTTACATTCTTGTTTTGTAGTGTTGTGGCTTTCTAAACTCATTGGCTCTATTAATCTGGTTTGCGTAATTACATGTCATCTCGGGTAAGAGGACTCTGGGAAAAAGATCAGAGTAAAAGAAGAGTGAAAGACATCATGTCCTGTTAGCTGCGGCCACAAAAGCCTGTGCAGTGTTAATGGTATTGAGAGATCAGTGTTTAAGATTGACCTCTGAACACTGGGACAGAAAGGTGACTTCCAACAAAGTAGGAAGTAACTAACCTCATAATTGTCTCTAGAATTTCAGAGATGTCCCAAAAATGTTAATTTGATTTTATGTTCCTAAACATTATCTGGGCTATGCTGTGCACATTCTTTTTTCTCTTAAAGGGATGGTAAAAAGAACATTTGCCATTATTTACCCTTATGTCATTGTGCCACCTATAATGACTTATTTTTCATGGAACAAGATAGGAGTTATTTTGAGTATATACAGTGGAATTCAATGAGGGCCAGTGTTGTTTGGTTTCTAACATTTTTCAAAATATCTACTTCTGTTTTGTGAAAGTCATACAGGTTTAGAATGACTTGAGGGTCAGAAAATCATATAATTTTTATTTTTGGTTAACTATCCCTTTAATGTTTCTCCATAATTATCTAATCCCTGTCCATTTTAATATTTGCATCAAAGATGTGTATCTTAGATAAACATTTGAAGGTCTAACTTTATGATACATTAATGAAAACGGCTTTAAGTCTACTGCGCTTTGAAAACATTTGATCAGTTTAATTGTACATTTGTTGACTTTTAAGATATATTAAATAAAGAGGTTGGAATCACACGAAATATAATACTAATACAACACGTGATAATCCTTAAACCATAAGCACTTTTTAACTTGAATTTAAGTCGTACAGTCTTCGAAGAGATGGAACGTTTAGAGTTAGAAAAATAATTTTCAAGTTCAAATATGAACTTCTAATAATCAAAAAGGTTTAAAGTTGAACTTATAAGTTCTATAAGTAACCCATTGTCAATTGGTATACTGTTAGAAATTTTTTGAACCTCTATTGTGATACAAAAGTTGAATAAGAACCTGGCCTACAAGGTTCCTTTTTGAACCTTTTCTAAAATGAAGAATTTTCTGAATTTTCTTAGTTTACATTTTCATATATTTCAAGATTAATATATACAACATTTAAAATGTTGAAAGTAGGCCTAGGACACCACCATCTCAAACAATAAATGTCATTTCCCCAAAAATTGAGAAAAACATCTCCAAACCTTTAAACTTATTTCAAACATCCGAAATGACATTTCAAGAACCAGTGCTACGTTCAAGCAAACGTCTTGGTTACGTATGTAACCTCGGTTCCCTGATGGAGGGAACGAGACGTTGTGTCGAAAGACAACAGATGGGGTTCGCCCTTGAGAACCTATCAGCTCTGACTACTTTAGAAAAGGCCAATGGAAATTGGCGAATGAAATTTGCATGCCGGGCTCCGCCCCCGGATATCCGGTATAAAAGGAAGCCGGCGTGCTTCATTCATTCACCGTTTGTTCTGAAGAGCCTGAGAGCCTCTCACGACTGCTGCAGAGGCGATATGCGTTAGTGGCATGAGGGACACAACGTCTCGTTCCCTCCATCAGGGAACCGAGGTTACATACGTAACCAAGACGTTCCCTTTCTGTCGGTCTCTCGACGTTGTGTCGAAAGACGACAGATGGGGTTCCCTTTGGAAAACGCCACAACGCCTATCGCGTCACAGTCTCCAACGAAGCGACGGTAACAGGCCTTGGCGTGTCAACTCGAGGCTTTCGCGAAACTGTAACCTTCCAGTGAGATTGGTCGAGGTTCCCAGAGCTTCCTGGGGAAGATGGGGAGACCCTGACCACTACCTTCCACGGACGGGGCCTTTTCCCTCTTACTGGCGAGAGGCCGTCCGGAGCAGGTACCACTGGGTAAGCGCAACTTCCTTAATTAGGGATGCGCTGCGGAGGCCACTTCCTACCATCGGGAGGAAAAATAGTGGAAAAGCATGGTCTCGCCATGAGGGGAGATCGCATGAGAAAATGCGGCCTAATAGTTAACCGCGAGGTGGAGGTCCACCTAGGGAGGTCATGGGTTACCAGGATGGGAACCATTCATGAAAATACATCAGACGGAACAGCCCAGGGAGGGGGTGTTACATACGTCCGGTAGCACTAGGTCCGGTTAGAGCTATCAGGGATAGCTCACATGTTTTCCCGGCCTCAGGGGGAAGGCTGCTCCGCCCAGCCAACCCCCAGGGGGTGCTTGCTTAGTGATGGATGGAATGCCTGTTCTTAACCAAGTGGTTGGGTAAGAAGGAAGGCAGAAGGATACCTTTTCTTAACCCAGAAGGGGTAAGAAGAGAGGTAGATAGCACACTAACCCAACCTGCTAGAGGGTGGGGTGGTGCTTTCGCAGGCATACGCCCAGCCGGATGCCAGTCCTACATGTTTCCACGCAGGACATGGTCTGATACCGGGTTTACGCGAAGGTTATAGAACCTCGCGAAGGTGTTGGGCGTAGCCCAACCCGCAGCTCTACAAATGTCTGCCAGAGAGGCACCACTAGCCAATGCCCAGGAGGTGGCTATGCCCCGAGTGGAGTGGGCCCTAACCTCCAAGGGGCATGGGCGGTCTTGGGATCGGTACGCCACCCTGATGGCATCCACGATCCAGTGTGCCAGTCTCTGTGTGGAGACAGCCCTCCCCTTTTGCTGACCTCCAAAACAGACAAAGAGCTGGTCAGAGCTCCTAAAGCTCTGTGTGCGGTCCAGGTAGAGGCGCAGTGCGCGTACTGGACACAACACGGATGGGGTTGGGTCTTCCTCCCCAAGAGGGAGCGCCTGCAAGTTCACCACTTGGTCCCGAAAGGGAGTAGTGGGAACTTTGGGCACGTATCCGGGCCTGGGTCTCAAGATAACGTGAGAGTGACCAGGTCCGAATTCGAGGCAATCCGGGGACACGGAGAATGCCTGTAGGTCCCCTACCCTCTTGAAAGATCTAAGTGCCGGAGCACAAGGTCCCTGTGTGTACAACAGATCTCGCGAGTGTGCCAAGATAAGCCAGTCGTCGAGATAGTTGAGTATCCGCACACCTCTTTCCCTGAGGGGAGAGAGGGCGGCTTCCACGGTCTTCGTGAAGACACGTGGGGACAGGGACAGACCGAAGGGGAGGACCTGTACTGATATGCCCGTCCCTCGAACGCGAACCGTAGGAACGGTCGGTGGCGAGGGTGAATCGAGACATGAAAGTAAGCGTCCTTCAGGTCGATAGCCACGAACCAGTCCTGACATCGAATGGATGTCAGGATGCGCCTCTGCGTGAGCATCCTGAATGGCAACTTGTGAAGGTGCTTGTTCAGGGTACGCAGATCTAGAATCGGGCGCAGCCCACCGCTTTTCTTGGGGACGATGAAATACGGGCTGTAAAACCCGTTGAACATCTTGGCCTGGGGGACGAGCTCGATAGCCTGTTTTGCCAGAAGGGTGGCGACCTCTGCCCGAAGGACGGGAGCATCCGAACCCCTGACTGAGGTAAAAAGGACGCCCCGAAACCTGGGAGGGTTTCTGGCAAACTGGATCGAGTAGCCAAGACGGATCGTTCTCTCCAGCCACCGAGACAGTGTGGGTAGCTCTTGCCAAGCTCCCAGGGACTGAGACAGGGGGACTAGAGGAACGATCTGCTTCACCGTTCCCGCAGAGGGTGGTTCGTCGGCTAACGAAGCCAACCTCTCCTCGACGGGGGGGGGAGCCCCGGAGGGGAGACTGGCCCCGTTGACTTACCTGCCTGGCGAGACAGCTGCACACACTGTCGTAGAGAGTGGAGTGGAGTGTGCTGACGGCAGAGGGAAACACCCAGGGAGGAAAATGGCTCTCTTTTTGAGCATGTGGGCGCCAGGCCCTGAAAAGGGCCCAGCTGTTGGGACGAGGCAGGGACCGTCCCTGACCGACTTCTCAGAGGCGTAGCTGTGATGGTCGGGCCCGATGGTATCCTCCCAGGGGTCTTCCCGTCAGGGGCGCTTCCTCCTGGAAGGCTGCTGACGGGGTGGTGGTTTCCCCTTCGACCTCTTCCTCCGGGGCGCAGCCTGGACCGGGGGCACGGGAACCGGAGCTGATGTCGAAGGGGGCCTGGGCTGCCGGGAAGCAGACGTCGCTCGAGAACTCGGAGGCCTTGGGGCGGCCGAGTCGCGGCGAGGAAGAATGTGGCTGATGGCCTCTGTCTGCTTCTTCACCGTCGAGAACTGCTGAGCGAAGTGCTCGACGGTGTCACCGAACAGCCCACCCTGCGAGATGGGTGCGTCGAGACAGCGGACTTTCTCGGCGTCACTCATCTGCGCAAGGTTAAGCCAGAGGTGCCTCTCCTGGACCACTAATGTGGACATCGTCCGACCCAGGGCCCGCGCCGTCACCTTGGTCGCCCTTAGAGCGAGGTCAGTGGCAGCACGGAGTTCCTGCATAATCCCCGGGTCGGTCTTACCCTCGTGGAGCTCCTTCAATGCCTTGGCCTGGTGGACCTGCAGGATGGCCATGGCATGGAGGGAGGAGGCGGCCTGACCCGCAGCGACGTAGGCCTTCGATACCAGGGATGCCGAAGTCCTACACGCTTTGGATGGAAGGCGCGGCCGATTCCTCCAGGTGGCAGCCGTCTGCGGGCAAAGATGCACCGCAACAGCACGCTCCACCTGGGGGATATCGACGTAGCCTTTGGCCGCCCCACCATCGAGGGAAGTAAGGGAGTTGGAGCTGGTCTGACTGGAACGTGCCGTAAGTGGGGCGCTCCAAGTCCTACACAGCTCCTCATGCACCTCCGGGAAAAATGGCACCGGGGGTGGGCGCGGTTTTGCACCGCGCTCCGACCCCAGATACCAAGTATCCAGCCGCGAGCGCTGGGGTGGAGGCAGTGGTGTACACTGCAACCCAATGCCCGCGGCCGCCCGGGTGAGCATGGCTGACATCTCAACATCCGCTTCCTCCAGCGCCCTGCCTCCACAAGGGGGAGGCTGCACGGAGTCTTCAGTGTCGGATGCCAGCAAATCTCCCTCCGATGCTGCGAGCGACATCTCATCTTCATCACGCATCGTTTCCGAATACGTGACAGAGGATCCGGACGGTATGCCACCGCCGGTTGGGGAACGGCCAGACGAGCGAAACGGGGAGCAGGCGGCCCGTGAGCGTTTAGCTGGCGGGTTTGCGCTTGCTGAAGTCCCCACATCACCAACGCAGCTAGCCTTTGCGGACAGCAGGGCTTTCGCCCCCGTCGTCGCAATTTGGGTAGCGAGCGAAGTGGTGGCTGTTTCCAGTAGGAAGACAGCCACCCGTGACCGCAACGTCTGAATGCCCATCCGCCCGCAGTGCAGGCAAGATGGGTCTATGAAAGCTGCCTCGGCATGCTGGACGCCCAGACACCTAACGCAGATCTCGTGTCCGTCCCCCTCCTCGATGAGGGTGCCGCACCCAAGAGAACAGCGGGACATGCCGCTGGAGAAATTAGCCCAGCCCTGAAAAGGGCTTTTTGGAAAAATTCTCGAGCACCACTGGAACCGCCGAGACGCCCAGGGGAAGGTCGCTGCAGGAACAGAGGGACGATCCGCTGCACACGTCGTAGAACCAGCGAGTTAGAAAAGGTAATTTTTCCTTTTTTTAAGGAGCTTGTAATCATGAGCGACGGCTCTGAAGAACAAACGGTGAATGAATGAAGCACGCCGGCTTCCTTTTATACCGGATATCCGGGGGCGGAGCCCGGCATGCAAATTTCATTCGCCAATTTCCATTGGCCTTTTCTAAAGTAGTCAGAGCTGATAGGTTCTCAAGGGCGAACCCCATCTGTCGTCTTTCGACACAACGTCGAGAGACCGACAGAAAGGGAACTCGGAATGCTTCTTCCCGTATACTACTTGGAGATTACATCGGACACTGCGCTCATAGTCGGACTTACGACCCATGAACTAAGGGCAGATCAATCAAGCACGAGCGCAAGGAGACGCGTCACATCCCAAATGCTTGCTGTCATGCATTGAGATTAGTGCGGAGCTAATTTATGCGAAACGCTAAGAAACTGTAAAGTATTTGACAGGAACGCTGTGTGGTCGGAAGTGGGAAATTTCAACTCGACTTCGCCTCGAACGAAGTTTTGCGTTCGAACGTCTCTCGCGGGCATGGCGCAGCTCAAAAGAGTTACAAACTTCGCTGCGCAAGCGCAGAAACTGAGAGGAAAAGCTCGAATATCTGAGGTAAGACTTTTATGAAAACATGAATGAAATGTAAGAATAAATTTTAGACGTGGTTACTGTACATTAAAATACAGACGGAAGCTTTGTTTAATAACCGATGTCAAAGTTAGGACAGTGAAAAAGTTATTAAAAGAGACTTATAGCTAAAAAGGCAACATGTGTGTTAATTGTTATTGGTGGTTTTCCAGATGTGTCTCTCTAATGTCATGTTGCCATTATTGTGGAACTCACAACCTGTACAAAGAGTCAAAGCCTACATAATTAAAATGACCGGATAAACCTTTATCTCTTTTTACGAAGGTATGTTTGATCTACTGTAAAGAAATAAATGCATAATCTGGAAATAATACATTTTATTGGGACAGGGTTATGGCCTGAAAGAGTACTGAGAGGACACAATATAACACAAATGAGTTTCACTGATCTGTAGTGTTCTGTTTCCAGAGCTGTGTCCACCTATGTTATGCATTTGTGCCTTTTCCTGCTCTGCACTTTTAAAGCCCACTGTACAGTATGTTAACATCATGTCTACTATTGTGAATTTATGTAGGGATCTGAGTAAAGTGGTTTGCTATTCTGTATTAGTATAAATTAATTAAAAAAAAAAATATTTAGTAGGCCACAATACACTATGGTTTGGCTGTGCTGCAGAATTTGTCCGTGCAAGATGCTGAGCAAGTTTTCCTCAATGATCTGGATTACCATCACAGGTAAATAACATTATTTATATTAAGGTTTCTTGCCTCTCTCTCTCTCTATTCAGTATTTTTGGTCAGTTTTAAAGTGGCACTACGTAGAATTGGCCTCTTTGTCGCCACCTCAGTTTGTAATTGCTACTGCAGGTGATGTGCGGAGGTAATTCTTTACGTAAGATTTGATTCGGCAATTCTAAACTGTGCGGATAAGTCTATTATTTTGAGTCGTGGCCTGTGACAGTGCACCGGTGAGAATCTTCAGTGTACATCAGAAGCGCATAATAAACACAGATAACATGGCAGATGATATAACACGAAACAAATAAGATCATAAATAGACCCAAATAGCGCAAATGGAGGCTGTGTTGAAGTGTTTTTATTATTATTTATATTATTTAGGGTGTTGGGTTATTTCCATACCAGTTTTGGCCGGGAGTCTTCAGTTTTGTTATCTCTCATGGAAACTCCCTTAATGCGAACCCAACTTACATTAAGATCTGTGAACACCGGTCTTAAATGCTGACATGTATCGTCATAAATCATTGTACATCATACAACTATATTTACTATATGCAAAGCCTTGCCATCATAAGTCCTTAAATTTTAGTAAAATCACAAGCTTCACTTATCCGTGCTAATTCGCGCCACATGAAATACAGATGTGGGTAGGTCATTTCTAAATCACACGAGGTCCCCAGATAAAACTAATCCCGTGCGAATAGGGCTTAAATTACATTTATCATAATGAACATAAAGAGAGAAAGAACAACCGATTAAACTGTACCCGTCTGTATTAACACAACAAGTGAGCTACGGTTTTTGTGTTGTCTATTGAAATGTCTTACCTGTTCAGAAGAAATAAAGTCATGCCTGCATCCGTTTAAAATCCTTTTAGATCAGGGAGTTTGAAATGCCCTGCCAATATTAATTCTTGTTTTTCATTAAGCTCTAAATCTAAAAATGTTTATTGTTAATTGTTATTTGATTAATTTGTCTGTTTTTCTTTCTCTAAGGTGTAAGTGAAGCCTACATCAGTGCAATGTGGCAGCTGATGGGCAAAAGGTAATTGTAAATGTTTTTTTAATTGTGTTTTTCAGTGTTGTATTTGTATTACTTATTATTGCACTTTTTGAAATAACAGACTGTGGTCCTGAAACTGTCACCATGGAATACTGAAGGATCAAACAACTGGGATTTACACAGCTCTGCACTATATACATCTGTTTATGGACTTTGCCTCTGTTCATGGCTGATGCTAGAAGAATGCTACTGACTGACAAAGTGACCATTCACTTACATACAAAAACACTAGTCAAAAAGCAATTTTTTCTCTCGTGTGCTCTGCTAAGGAAAGAAAGTCAGGAGGGTTTGGAATATGATGGTGAGTAAATTATCACATATTACAGATTAAAATGGGCCTTTTTCTTTGTTTAAATAAATGTATCATGCAGTGAGGTGGGGTTGCTTTATTTAATAATTATTTACTTTTATATGTTATACATATCAAAAATTATTGTAATTTTGTGTTATGTACGCAATAAATAATTAATAGAGAATTATGGTGTTGTGTCAGTGTTATGAAATGTTAAAGTTTAATGTGTAATATAACAATAATAAGGGATGCACGATAAATTATCGGTATCGGCTGATACAAAAATTTAGGCCAATAATTATAGCCAATAAATGATGAATCATTTTCTCTGGTTAAACCACTTCAGCTGCACGCTGCTCACAGTTAAAAGCCACAACAGTACTGTCTTTCTGTCATGATCATTCAGTTACTGTTATTAGCAAAACATGGTCAATGTAGGAACAGTGTAGATAATTATAAATGTGTAAATTATAGGAACATAGGCAAAAGTTTTAAAGACGATTGCTGTCTATATGCGTTCTCTCTTGACACCAGTTAGACATGTGGCTATTAAGAACACTTTTCTGGGTTGCTCTGGAAGAACATCTATAATTAGTTTATTAAATAAACAAACCAGATAGGTTTTATAGTTAAAGAAACTCTAACTATTGTAAAGTAGGCTAAAAACATGATTTTCAGGGGAAAAAAGAGAACTAATGGTAACCTTGTTATCTGCAGTGAATGTTTTGAAATAAAAGCAGTTGTCCACCGTTTGTCTTTTGTTCCTGTCTCAGAAGAGGTTGCATTAATATTAAGATACTAAATATCAGCCAGTATATAGATTATCGCCTTCCAGTGTTAAATAATTATCAGTTCTCGGCCAAAATGTACATATGGGTGCATCCCTAATAATAATAATGATAATAATAATAATAAAAATACTACTGAAATGATGACTAGAGAAGGGTTCCAAAAGGAACTCTGCTGGTTCTTTAAATGCACCTTTAAGAGAGGGTTCCAATTGGAACCTTTTCTAAAAGGTTAAAAAATGAACCTTTAAGGTTCCCCCACAGTTGCAATCTCCAGGAACCTCAAAAGGTAAATTTTTTACCTTTTGTTCTTAGAGTTTACTGTTTAAAAGTGTCCCTCAATCTGGACTGGGTAAAAAACAGGTCCCTCAGAGTCTCACTTGTCTGCTTTCATATCAGAAAGACTCAATGACTGCTCGTGTCCTCAGGACACTCTCTTCTCTTAGTCATTCAATGTACCCTTAAAACACTCCTAGCTTGTGACCATCGCACGCCCAAACGCCGTCTTGTATTCGCTCATAACAGGTCCTGTGGATGTGTAGTGCTGCTCTGATACAAATACGTGAGAGGTCCTTGCCCTCACCTTGGCATCCTATTGAATGAATATATCCTAACAAGGTAGTGTCACAATCACTGAACTGAGTAATGGATCTACATCGGTGCAAGGTCTCTGCTCTTCCGGCCATCCAATGTCATGCAGCGTGGCCTTGCTGTTCCGCTGCTGCGGGGGCTATCTGTTTACACTGAGCCCTCTCACGAGCACATCGCCTCTGTCAGAGCATGCAAAGCATGATGTGAGTTATCACGGATCATACATGGATATTTTAACAAACCCCCATAATGGCTATAAATGTGATTCTGTATTAATATACTGACACTGATGGTGAGGGAGTCCGTTTCAAATTTCTTATATAATGTTTCAACAGCATTTGTTGGAGCATTCTTTCTGAGCTTCGGAAGATTTTCTTACTCAATTTAATATACAGTATGTGACCCTGGACAACAAGATCAGTTATATGGGTCAACTTTTTGACATTAAGATTTTATATGTCATCTGAAAGCTTTCCATTGATGTATGGTTTGTTAGGATCGGACCATATTTGGCCAAGATACAAGTATTTAAATCTGGAATCTGAGGGTGCAAAAAAATCTAAATATTGAGATATCACCTTTGAAGTCTGAAGCAGGCCGTTGATAAGAAAAAACAGGTTTGTTTTAACGCTCTCCTTGTGCTTAGCGCCATAATGATTCCCTGAATTCTCATTTTTCGTTTGTTAAACTAAATGAAACACCAGCCATCCTTTTATATTTCTCACACTAAATCTAAAACTGCATTAGTTATGAATTGATGTGATCTGCTCACCATGGGTGGTTCTAAAGTGGGTGGATATCCGGGGCATAGCCCAGAGACTCTCGTCTAAAAACTAGAAACATCTGTACATTTTTGTATAGTTTGTACAATGTACATTTTTTATGCCACTGCCTAGCAACCATGAGCCGTGCACACTGTCAAGATGTCAGGGTTCCGGTAAAAGATAAATGGATTTTAGCACAGACAGGCCTTTCTATTTGAGTGCACTTGTCGCACGTCTACATTTTAAAAAACTTGTGCGCGAAAAAGATCTAAACTGTGAATGGCTACATGATGCAGGGCATGGTAATAAAAACATTCAGGGCTTTACTGAAAACGCCCACCCATAGCGCCTTGCCTGCTGCTCACCATTGCTCATGTCCATATTAATAAAGGCCATGTTCTCCGTGGTCATAATGATGTTAGTTTCTGTGATCTACAAGTTACTTAAATAATTTCCTCTCACAATCAATATTTAATTTGTAAGTAATTAACAACTAACAACTTGTTATTAGCAAGTGTTAAATCAGATGATGATTATAACAAAATATGATTCACGAGTTCGCCTTGCAACTAATGAACTGGGAAGGATAGAATGCGTGTTTGGCGTGCTGTCCTGGGGCGAGGGCTCTGAGCTCGTTAATCCTCCTCGAACTCTGAGCACTTGCCCCTTGACCGGGGAGAGGGCCCCAGGCTTGCTGTGTGCCTGGACCTGGATCATACCCCCAAAGATGCAATAAATACAGGACAGCAACTGGAGCAACATATCCCCCTAAGAGACTGACTTGAGTTGGCGAGAAACTGGCCCTACTTGAACTGGTGCCTTCGATGTGGGTTCTTACAGCAGCACCTAGGAAAGAAGGTAAGGCTCTGGTGGAGCGGTCACTGCTGCGGTGCTGGCCTCTAGACGAGTGGTGTCTGCTGCTGCAGAACGTAGATCGAGGCGAGGGCCCCTGTGAGGCGGTCGCTGCGACAATACTGGCTTCTGGAGTAGTGGAGTCTGCAGGATTGGAGAGATTAGATGTATGTATAGATTTAGATGTAGTGTCCTCATTTCTTTGATTGGTCTTGCTGTGCTAGTGAAATAAATCTATGTCCGCACCTACCCGAATCTGCGTCCTTATGTTGCTTGGGCGAGGGTTGGGGGTGTGGCAGTTCCAAGGCCCTGGGCGTTGATGGGCACCGGCATGGGAGCTGGTGAAGCCAATGAAAAAGAGTGAGCGGGCCTGTGTCAGAGAGAGGAGGGAGGGAAGGAATGGCAGCGGGCTTGGGGGAATATAAACTGTAGGCCTGGGGGAGGGAAGAGAGACTGGAAGTTATCGGAGGAAGCTTCACGTTAGTTGTCGATGGCGGTTCCATTGGCCGTGGGCTTAGGGTAGTGAAGGGGAATGAGTGGATGTGTTCTGGTACCTTCAGTGGAGGCCAGCTCGCATTGTGCAAGTGGTTGAAGATAATGGGGACAGCAAAAGGTTCATTGGAAGCTCCGAGCTGGAAAGCAGCGGGCGGCTGTACCTGCTTGTCTGAGGCGCAGCCAAGACTTGCTGACGTCCTACTGCGGCGGCCTGAAGGTGGATAGCCTTTGGAGCGTAGGTGGAAGGCCCTGACTGGGCTCGAGAAGATCCGGAAGTCTGGTTCGGCTCGTCTGAAGCTTTCGGCTGTGAAGCAGAGATCGAGGGTGGAGCCTCTTGCAGGGAGACGTAGAGGCTGAACAGCTCGGCCTTGCTCATCTGCCTCCCGAGAATGACGTCCTGATTGGACAAAGCTTGTAAACTGTAAATGGTGGTTAGCTCTGAGAATCTGAGGAAACTGAAGAAGGCTAGTGTCATCATGGTGTCCAGCTTGGGTGCGGTGCGGATTGGAGTGTAGCCTTACGGTTGTAAATAGGCTGGGTTCTTCAATGCCTTTGATGAGAATCAATGTCTGAGAGCTGGCTATTGCTGGGGAGGGTGAGCCATGAAATTTTGTATTACCTCTTAGGTGCCCTTTAATGGAGCTAACTGGAGGTTTTAAGTGGTGCTGAAGTTCAGAGTCAGGGCATTTGGTTGGATGTCATTAGGGCGGCAAATGCCTGCGTGAAGGGAGGGGGGCCTGTGGAAGAGAGAGTCGGAAGGGAGGTGGCTGCCCGAGCTGAGAACGGAGGAAGCCTCACGCTTAGGTCGGCTCCTTTGGCAATGGTGAATGGAAGGTCTGAAGGAGAGGCAGCCAGGGCCTGCGCCGCTAGCGGAGGCAGCCTCACGCTAGAGTTTGACAGAGGAGCAGCCTCACGCCGGAATTCGACAGAGGGGAAGCAGGCCATGGGCAGGGGAGGAGATTAAAGGAGGACGAAGGGTGCTGCTGGTGGAGGCATGCTCGGACTGCTGAGGTGGCTTGTGGTGGTGTGGGCCAGCATGGCGCTGAGAAGATTACGGTGATGGGCTAAGCTGAGTGGAAAAGCGGTCGGGGGCAGGAGTCAGAAGTGCGGCCCGGGCGTTCCAATGGCCCTCTACTGTAGCCTGACTACCGTAGGCCCTTTCTCATCAGGGCAGGAGCAGGGGTTTGATCAGGATGTGGTTGTGATCAAATTAGTCTTGTGTAGCCGGAACCTAAAAATAAAATTCTGGGGACTTGTTCGCTTTCTGGCCGGGGGCCACCCAAGAGCCCATATGACTGGCAGGTATGCAATGATGTGTATTTTCGCATGGCAAAGTTTGTTTGCATAGAAATGTCACTGTGCTTGCAGATGGAGTATAGCCAGCGCGTGCATTATGCCTATCTGTATGCGCCAGCAAAGAGGAATGCGGAGAGTCAGCATGTTACCATCATCCAAATTTTCTCAATAAAAAATGCTGTTATATCTTCAAATTTCTGAGAGCATCTGTATGAGTCGAACACAATAAATTATTCCAGAGTTAAGATTTGCGGCTGGGGTCATCAGTCAAAGATGCATTTTTTGTTCAGGTTGGTAGACGAGAGATAAGGGAGAATTTCAGCTTGAGCTGAAACAACATTTTTTATTGTTTCACTATGAGTATACAGCCATTGAAACATTAATTTATTGGTTTTGGTGTACCATTATTGAATTGGGTCGAAAATGTCAGTCTTGCAAGTCTGACTATTACATGTTTACAGATGCCGGCGTCTGAACACTCGTGTCCCGTTAGCAGTGAACTGGCGTTAGCAGCGAGCTAGCATTTTAGAACGTGCCAGCAAGCTAGCGTTAGCAGCGTGCCGGCAGTGAAAGACAACAGGGAATGAACGAGGTGAAGAGCACGAACGTAAACAAGGGGGTATATGGAATCACTTCCCGAATCTGCGGGGAAGATGTATGTGGTAATGTTGCTTTAACAGATAGAGCCTGCGGGCATGCTGCGTGGCTGCAGCGCTTTTAAACGTAGGATCCCTTGAATACCTTACTTCCGCCCTGTGGTGATCCTTCTAGTAGTTTAGTTCTCATTTAGGAATAGATTATCGAAAATCAAAACAATCTCAAAATAATAATAACAATGACTTTTAAATAAATAAAATCCATACCCTGGCGGAAACGGGCTTCCATAGTACATTTATGTGCGTGTGATGTTTAAAAGTGGGTGTGTGGGGTAGTGTAATCATGGTTTGCTGAAACTCTCACACTAAGCTGGAATAGCAGCTATTTCTGGGCATGCCTTCATGTAACATTGATGAAGCCGAGACGTTTTTCTTTAGGGGAAATGCTATGTTTGTTGTGAAGTTGAGATGGGTGGATAAACAGGGAAAGCTGCTTAATATTTTAGTGCATTACTCTTAAGGGCCAAGGAAAGGACACTTCACTCTGTTAGATTTCCCTGTGCCAACCAAAAGCCTAAATTTAGCACCAGCCAAGACATGTTTCACCTTGCACTGTGATGCTTGACCCCAAAAATGGTGATAAACACTCAGCATTTTGTGGGGTTTATTTTTCCCAACATAGGAAGTTGTTCTCTGACCTTAACTTATTGTGAAGATGGCAAGAACGTGTAAATTGCAGTTAAACTCTTTCACTCCAGTTCTCAACCCGGTATTGTAAGCTTCTGTTTAGTACAGCGTGTGAATGAACAGAGTGACGGATAAAATCTGTGTATGTGTGTGAGAGAGAGAGAGTTTGGTGGCAACAGAAACTGGTCCAGATTGAATGCATTGCTCTTGGGTTTAGTGTAAATCCTCTAGGGATCGTGGGCACTGTGGAGGTCACAGGAGAGAAGTCCAGCTCTGGTGCTCTGCCTGCCAATCAGAGGGATTCACAGCAGCGAATAGGATCTAAGGCTCTTACTTTGGCCGGTTTGGGGAATGAAATGTTGAGCTTGCTCTGCCAGGAAGCTAGCGAGCACGTGTATCAACTGGACCACCAAAAGGAGACGGAGCGGACAGCCAGGATCATGTCGCTCAACCTGCCTCTCATTTGGGAAAGAATGCTTATAGGGAGAAAATGGCTGAATATGGAGAATTGTTTTATCATATGCAATACAATCCTACAGTTTAGAACAGTTTAATGCCTTTGATGGTTTTGCTCAACATTTGGAGCTTGCTCGGTTTGACAGGGGTTTGTGCTTAATGTGTACGCTTCAAACTCTCGTATCTCCTCAGTTTGACAAGAGACAGCTGCAGGAAAATCTAATCGGAAGGTGATACTCATTCCGAAAGGCCACAGGGGTTACATAAATCACTCAATGACAGGGTTAAATCAAATCAATTTTTCCCTCAGGATTGCCTGCCTTCAGTAGATCTGTGGATTTTGCCCCAAACAGAATAAGACACGGGAACATTGGTCAGCAAACGTAGAGTGAGATACTGTAGAGCGATTGATAGGTTTGTATGTGAGAAGAGTTTTAGAAATAGATACTGTAAAAGGACAAGAAACATTGGTATAGACATCAATGAGAAATTGAGCTCATAGCCTCACAGACACATCACAGATTTTACATGGAGGACAATTGAAACTGAGGGGCAAATTTAAAAGAAGACATAAATGCTAAAAAATCCTCATATTGGCCCGAAATAAAAGTCAGTTTGATCCTCTTGTCCTTACAGTAGATACAACACGAGTGTCTCTTCATTGGCCAATTTAAAGATTTTGCCAGTAAATCCAGCCTAATGGAAAGTCATTTGCCCTGAATTGGCAGGTTAGGTAACAGCTGGTATGATTGAGCATGAACCATCACAGCATGCCTTATGATTATGTGTTAATGTCTTTTCACTCCAGGGTGCCACCTTGTTCAGATGCCCCCGACGCCTCTGCGGCCGCGCCACCCGCTGCGACTGTGAGTCAGGGCAAACCATCACTGCGCAGGATCAAGGGCCGCATCCACAAAAGCAAGAGCCTGGACAGCATAGACCTACTGGACGGCAATGTGAGTCAATACACTACACGCAGAGATGATGTCCTTCAGCATTCTCCTGTTTGCTTATTGAGCGTGTGCTGAGAAAGTATTACTGTATCCCTTTAGCTTGTCTGTGATTGGAGGAAGTTAGTTACAGCTGCAACCATTTACGAGTGATAGTTCTACCGAAAATAAAAAAAGTTTCAGTCATCATTTACTCACTCTTTGGTCATTTCCATAACCTTTTTGACTCTCATTCTTCCGCGGAACACAGAAGAAGATATTTTGAAGAATGTTGTTAACTGGCCCCCATTCACTTGCATTAGTTTTGTGTGCGTACAATAGAAGTGAATGGGGGGGCAGTGGTGTTTGGTTATGAGCATTCTTTAAAATATCTTCTTTTGTGTTCTGCCGAAGAAATAAAGTCATAAAGATTTGAAATGACAAGAGGGTGTGTAAATGATTGCAGAATTGTTATTTTTGGGTGAACAATCACTTTAAGGATCACACTGGGTGTAAACCTGACATGTTTTGCTGTCAAGATGATACAACGTGCATCACTTTTTGTCATTTGTCTTGAATTGTGAGAATCGCCAGATTGGTGTTGTATTTTCTTTAAAAAGTAAGACAGTTGAGATTCGAAGTTAAAAATTTCGTCTGCTGTAAGGCTGGGTTGAATATAGACTCTACAGACTTCTTCCTTTTTCCTCCTGAGAGTAAGATAGCATGAAAGTAAATTTTATCAAAACATGATGTTTGGTTATTTGTCCAAATTGCTATTTTAACTCAAAGCGTGACACAGCATTATTGTTCTGTTATTTTTGGACTACATGTACAGATTAAAAGGAGTCGTGATAGAAATGGCTTGTAGAAATAAATGTTCTGACCTCATCTCCATTAATCTCATCACTATATTACAGACGTTCTGTCTGGCACCAGTTCATTCTGTCTGCAAAAATCATAATAATCTATTTCTTTATTCTCTTCTATTGATCTAATGAGTTCTGTGAGTTTCTATTGTGGAAGTTAATCTGTAGGCTAACGTGTATTCGTATCATTGTGCATACATATAGGCAATTTCATGAAAATCTTTTCCATAAAAAAATCCATGCAAAACAGTTTTCACCATACTGATCACATGTTAATATTTTGTGATTTTTATACACATATGATGCCTCTCTTTAAGCGTTTTTTTGTGTCTCTGTTTAAAGCATGGTTTTCCATAATAATGGAAGTGAATTGTCACATCCATAATAGTCCATATTCTTCATAAATGGGAAAATTTAATTATAGCTTTTGTATGGCCAATAAAACGCCATCCCTCCTTCATTTATTTCATATTATTGCTTCTGGTTTGCACATTTCAATTCACAGAAATACTTGAAAATATGTTGTAAAAACGTGCATCCTTGTACATATATATATTTTTTAAGTCACAGAATACAAGATATTTTTAGGTTTATGAGAACTCACAAACCATCCTGATTTCTGGAAACTAATAATGCTTGTCACTGAAATCCCATCTGATCGTGCCCGGTGAGTAAGGACAAGTTGTAATAGTTTCGATGAGCTTCACGTTAGCCTACATCAATTTTATAAGGCAGCAGAAAAAAAAAAATTGGACAGATTTTCTTTTACATGCTCTTGCCCTGAAGCGCAGGCTGACAGACAGCAGCACAGTAGGTGGCATGTCCCCATTCATATTCCACCCTGCCTGATGATATCAGATTACCTCTAAAATCATTCGATGTGCAAAAGTGCGAGTCACATGAGTACGTGCGGAGCTCGCTGACGTCAGAAACGCAGAGAAGTCTTGCCATAAAACACGCGAAGCATATGGGTGTGTGTGAACGCTCTTGGATGTGTTACATCCTGTATCATCAAGAAATGAATTCAATCGGGCTCCAAGTGTGTGTCATGCATATGATAAAATAGTTTAATGCGATCCGCCCGTGGCTTGTGAAGAAAACTTTAAAGGGGTGCTGCAACGATGTGTCATGCATTCTGACTTCTTTACAATGTTAAACGTGTCTTCTCATGCCTAACATGGTCAACTTGTCAAAAAACGAGTTGGGCGTATTTCGTAGTATTTCTGTGCTCTGACACTTCCCCAGCGATCGTACAGGTCTCAGAATTTTCCTGCACACCCACGTGGCAGCAAGGAGAGCTGGAGAAAGAGCATGCGCAGACGTCACTTTCACTTGTGTGCAGGAGAGAGAGCATGCGTTGGCGCAGTTCAAGTGTTTGTTTATTCACTTCATTTGGGTGATGAATGTTGTATAAACTATAGATATAACGCTGGATTTGGAGATCGTTTGAAACTGATATATGGCGCCATCCCAGCGCTAAAAGATGCCGGACATGAACCGCATGCGTTGAGTGAAACTGATGTCTGTGTTTAGTTGGCAATGGGTACGCTGCGCACGTGCTTTACTTTATCCTACCCCTCCCCCCGCACGCGCCGTATGATTTCGGAAAAAATCGTACAGCTGTATCTACCTATTATAAATGTGATCAAACTAAATACTCTTCGAAGATACAAAGTATGCAATACCTCCCTGTGTGTTAGGGCTTTAAAACATTCCATATGTCTTTTGATGCAGAGAGAAATTAAATAGGTAAACTGCTTGATTCAAGCCCTAAAAACCTTGATGTCCTCATGAATCTGCCGTGAGCTAAAAGCAGCTTGCCTATCCATGGTCATTTCATGTGCACTCACATAGAGACTCGTGTTAGAGGGGGAGGGATGTGCTTTCTGGCACAAACACCAGTTTCAGAAATCCAGCATCACGCTAATGTGTTGCTAATGCACTGTAATACAGACGGGACGTACACACACTTTATTTCATGCTTGTGACTCAAAGCAGATTTGGTTAACCCCTACAACGGAGAATTACACGTTCATCTGTTTGACTCTGTTTCTGGTCTCTGAGGGATGTCTGGATGTTTGATGTGCTCTTTAGTCTTTAACTTTAGCCATTTGTGGAGTAATTAACCTCTCTTCCCCTGAGCTTTTCTAACCGGCATTACTTTTGCTGAAGCAATTTTTTCCCCTGTTGACATGCAATCGCTGCATCGATCGCAAGTGTGTCCGTGTGCGCACGTGTGTGTGCGCATCTCGAAAAAGGGGCAACCCCACAGTGGAAGCCTGATGGCGGGCCGTACGTGAGGAGACTTTGTAGTTGCTAAATTTAGAAATGGTCTCATTGCAGTTCACAGGAGTTAATTTATTATTGATGTTAAGGATGTGGATGAGGGCTCATGTCCAGGGATGTTTATTACCTTTCTAGCCTCAAAAAAACAACAAATAGGATCCCTTGATGACCAATTATTAGGCTTATGATGAAATTGGGAATGTGTCACTGGTTGGGACTATTAGTTTGGTTGATAAAGTTCTTTAAACAGCTATATTAACCCAAGGGGCAATTGATGCTAAATTATAATAAAAATCTTCTTATGCATTATGCAACATATGCTGCACATGCTGTGATTCTCACGCTGAGAATTAATGATCGTGGAAATAAAGTTTCCTGACAAAATGGGAGTTTTATATTTCAGGCATGAATGTAAATCTTCTAAACAGCTCAGGCAACAGCCTTTTATCTCTCACTCCATTAGCACAGACTTCTTGCTAAGTCATTCACTTTCCTTTTTTCACAATCTTAATCTTTCTGAAGTCAGTTTTTCTATTAGCAGGTCCTCACAGGTTCGTCTGGGAACAGCTGATTGGCTGAAGTTTTTGTTGTTGAAGGCCAAATTCCACATGTCCGCCCTTGATAGATTATTTACTTTGTAGCATTCTCTCGAGGCAAATGGAGTATTTCTTACTTGAGAGAAAACTTTTTTTGTGTGTGGAAGATTGGCCTGATTTTGAGCTTAATGGAATAGGGGAGGAATTCCCTTTACAGGAATGAGGTTGCATTTGCCAAGTTAATTTGGCAGTGATGTAAAATCCAATGAAGTTGTGTAAGAGTAATAGAACAACCCAGATTCATCAGAGACCTTGAGATGGAGACAAAGATAAAGAAAAAGTGAAATGCCAAGAAAGAATATGCGCGTGTGTGTGAGATGGAGAGGAAAGAAATAAAAAAGAAAAGGAAATTTCACCACATCAATCATGTATCACTTCTAAAGACAGTGTCCACATGGGATCAACACATCTAGATCTCAGGTCAAAGGCTTGCTGCATGTTACAGCTGTTGAATTACAAAGAGATGCAAGTTAAATATGCAAGTTGAGATTTCTTCACAGATCTAAAATCATTCAGCACCGAATAGACACTTTATACAACTAAAGATCAATGGTGTTTAGAGCAACTTTATTTGTACAGAAATGCTCTCTGAGGAGAGTTACCGATAAGCCCTGTCAAACAGAGGCGGCTATTAATTATTCAGAGAAAACTGTGACTCTTTCATCTGTCTTTAAATGCAAAACAGCTACTAAATTATGTGGGACAAAAGAACACAGATCAATAATTTAGAACAGTCTAGTGTGTGTGAGGCAGAAGAAGCTCGCTGGGAATGTTCGCCTGTTCTCATCTGCCCTTGATTGTCAAATGCAATCTGTCATTTCTCTTCATACATAGGTCTAATAGCTTTATGCTAGAGAGCTGGATGTTGAATATAATGAACAGAGAAATGTGTACATTTTATATAAGAGAGATCCCCTTTTGGATGTACGTGAAACCAGTTGCCCTCCTAATCGCATTGGGTGAAGACTACAGGTCAACATGTCACGCACTGTGAGCTAAGCTCCATGTAAAATTAAAACAGCTTCCATTAGGCTTTTGGTGATGCTGACGTCTTTTTATATTTTTATCAGTTTTTGTTAAAAAAGTTTGTTTTTTGTGTACTTAAAATAAGGGGAATGACTTTGTGAGTGCATCTTTCTGTAGTAGTCTTTTTTGACCAAATTGATGGAAATCTTGTCTGACTGTGATCATTTTTAATTCACAACATATTTAACCAAAACACTTTATGTATGCTGAGTGGTCTGATGGCTGGTTCACTTATGATGGACACCCCGCAGTGAAGTAGGACACACGCGCACACACACCATGTTTTAAGAAATTGTAATGACTTTTTTACTGGGCAAACTGTAAAGTGTGCCATAACCTTCACGTAAACAAACCCTCACACGAATCTTTCTGTATTTTTACATTTTGCATCATGTAGTTTCTTTAACTATCAATTTACATACATTTACACAATGTAGGTGGTCATGATAAGCACACACATAGAAACATGTAAACATATAGATATGTTGGGTTTTCATGTTTTTTCTGGAGACTTTCTATAGAGACAGTCTATCAATCATGATGAATTTAACACGGTACAAACTATATTCTATCCCATAACCCTCACCCGACCCTAAATCTAACCCTCACACAAACCTTGCTGCATTTTTTTATTTTTAAATAAACATAATTTAGTTTGATTTAGAATTTGCTTTCCTCATGAGGATTAAAAAATATCCTCACAAGCTCAAGAATTAATATATCTTGTAGCGCATACCAGGATCACACACACATACCGTTCTTGAAGAAAAACATTTAATACCTTATAACTGTATATTTAATATCTCTCTAACTGTGGCCAATTTCCTCTTTAGAAGTGAAAATCAATAAAACTACAACAAAAAATCCTACACACAGAAGATACCACATTGGGTGTAATGAAACCAGCACAACACGAATACAAACAAACATTATCGCACCATGCAAGACTGGATCAGTTCCCTACTCTTCAGCATAACAACAGATGCACTTTGCCAGGCATCTCATAGAGATAAAAGAGTGTTGTTACGCATTCGTATCTGCTGTGCTTGCTGAGATCACAGCACTGTTGCTCGCTGTGGAGAACGCAGTTATTGTGAGCTGTTGTGCTGTCAGATATAATGCAACCCCTCCTCCCCCATACCACCAACTCCCACTGTTCTGTCCTAGACTGACACCATAATAAACCTTAAATCGCCTTAACACAAACACATACACATGCATATGCAAGCCTAAATCCATGTTATTTATGATCACGTTATCTCTTTATTAAAATACAACCTTCAGGTTTTAACACCATTTTAGCCCAAGCATCATTGTGTTCGCTGGGAAACGACAACGCTGGATAATAAATTGGCTACTCGCGCTTGGAGGAACATGCTGCTCGGTTGGGTTGTAGATCACTGATGTGCCTCACATGCTCTTATTAACGCCTTGGAAAATGTTTCCTCAGGTCTTAATTAAAATGAGGAGGATTCATTAGATGTTTGAAGCTGGTGATCATTCAGTGGCCCATCACGAATCGAACCCCTGAATGTACGAATGAAAAAGTGAGCCGTAGAAATATACCTGAGGATGTGCCATTACTCCATGCCATCATACATTTTACATAGACATGCTGAAGGTCAGAGGAAAAAATCAAAGCTTAGGGCCAATAGATGGAATTTTGATTTACGATGTTGTGGTATGGTTGTGTGTGTGAGCGGGGTTCTTGCGAGCGAGTCAATCAGGTATGTAACCTGTGTCGTGAAGGATCTTATAATATGTTTTGTACAATGTTTGCATCTTGCTTCGGTGGATTTTTATCATTAGAGATTCTTAAAGTCAGCAATTTGCATAGAAGAAATGTGAAGGGCCGTTCACACAGGATGCTGATTTATATTGTACTTCTATGTAAACATGCACTAGCTGAATTTTGATATGAATATGTTACAGATTGTGCATTGCGTTTAGAATGTGGCAATGCATGTCCATTATTTTCGTTGATTGTGCATTTACTGCACAATTGCATGAGAGCACAACATCAAACACCAACAGGTTCACTCGCCCCTGAAATTCGCCTGCCACCACTGATTCAGTGCAAGCCAAGGGTTTCAAGTCTTTTAGTCTGTTGCTATGGAAACAGTTGGCCTATGGCGGAGGGGGGAGAAAAAGAATGATTCTTGATAAATTCTTTTTTAATGGAGAGAGCATACGAGAATGAGAGACTGGAGGGGGGAGGTAGATAGAACGTGAACGGGAGTGAGAGAGACACAGTGGGAAGGTCCAGCGATGAAGAGAGTGTGCATACACACTGTTTATATTTTATAAGCTTTTATAAGATTTCTAATTCAACCTGCTTAGCTGGGAATGGAAATGTCTTATAGCAGTTTTACATTGAATTCTGTTACAGTATCAGCAGAGAGCAGTGAGGGAATCTAGTGGTTGGGCTACTTCATGTCTTATGTAGAGAAGACAGACAAACAACAGTCTTCAGCATTCTTCACCTCTTACCTTTAGAAATTTATTTCGCCTTTCGCTGTTTTACACTTCCCCCAGGTTGTGTTATATGAGCTTTGGGGAGGATGACAGGGCTGTTTGTGATTTTAAAAAGCAACACAGGTGAATGAAATATGAGCCGTAGATCTGGCAAATATTGTGGGGAATGTATTTTTTCACAGAAGTATCACAATATTCATAATGTAATGTCACCTTTTTACCCGATACTGTACACTAATTCACCTATTTCAATTCACAAGATTTTAAATTATATTAAACTGAAAAAATATAGCTGCATTTTGCATAAATTTTAATTTAAACAATTTCAACTTCCATTTTAAGTCAGTTTAATATAATACACAATCAAGTGACATGTAAAACCAATTTGATTTAACGAAATACATTTAGGAAGCTTTTGAACTTATCTTTTTCGGTACAGCTGCGGAAAAATGCACTTTTTAACAATTATTTTCAGTTTTCCTGAATTTACTAATTATTGGTAAAATTATCGTTTTTGTTTCATTCTGTGAACTACTTACAAATTTTCTAAAGGTTAAAAGAAAAGAAAATGTGTTCTGTATTTTTTCAGACCTAAAATACTGCAAAGAAAAGCAGTTCATATTCACTTTTAAGCAGTACAACAGTAATATTTGTACATGTATTTTAGAAAAGTTTGAATGTGTCTTGTCATGCTGACAGTCTTTCACATTGCTGTTGGATGACTTAATGTCACTCCTGAAGTTTTGTTTTGTTGAAATTCAACAAAAACTGGACTGGAATGAAAAAAACGCAGATTTAATGAAAATTTGGTACTCTCTCTTTACTTTCTCCGTGGCTATAGAACTAGAAGAAATTTAATAAAGTGATTTTAAGGTATTTTTTTTAAAGTGAGTGCTTACCATGAGCAAAAGAGATTCATACCTCAGAAAAGTCACCCGCTAAAGAACAATCTTTTTATGTTTTACAGTTTATCCATCAGTCATAAATAGTTACTTTTGCAGAAAGACACTTTGTAAACAGAAAAACAAAACAATGCTGCGTTTTACAACTCATAGCATCAGTGGAGGTGTTCATATGTGCTTGATTGTGTTTTTGTTGTCTGGAGCTGTGTGTTCTGTACCCAGCACAGGCTCCACACCCTCGGGCTTGATTCATCATGGTCCATCCCCTCTGCTGTGACCCATTAGGATCAGAGACTCTATTTCTGTCCTCTACCTGTGGCGGGATATTCCGTACATAGCCTTCATAACTCCGCAGTTATATTCCATTAAATAAGGGAAAGGTTTTGTCTGCGTCTCTTTCTGACAAAATGCTCTGGAGGACTTTAAAGGAAGTGATGGGGTCTAATGGAAACCTTTTAAAGGGGGTGAGCTGAGCTGACCACGCTGCTGTCTGGACTTACTTCAGTCAGTAAATACACTGGCTGATGTCCTGTGATCTCCTGCCAGAGACGTCCATTGTGTGCCTCTAAGAGAGAGAGAGAGAGAGACTTGAACAAAGAAAAAATGTAAGACAGATGAAAGGAGATATGTCTGCCAAGCCATTTACTATGGAGTCAAGAAGCAGATATTGACTGTTTCACTACGTAACAGCTAAAGTAATTAAGGTAAAAGATTTGCTGTCCTGTTGAAGGTCACGGGTCGTCCATTGCCACACTATTTCCTCTTCAGTTATTAGAAACCAAATTTACGGTCCATAGGTTTGATTAATTGCTTTGTCGATACTCGTATCATTGAAGCTCTTTCAATTTAGCATGATTTACTTGCATTTTAGGTACTCTACCTATAGCTTTATGTAATACACAGTTTTCATTATAGAAGAAAGCAGGAGTCCTACTTATTTGCAACCTCTTGTTTGTGCTAAATATGAATGAGGATGTTTAACGCAAATCACACATACTCACGAAGCCTGTTGTTAAATGCAATTCATATCTATTATCAATGTTGTCAAGATTGTCATTTTAGAAATCAAGGCCTACTTTGTTAATACAATGGCTAATAATCTTTAAAAAAGTAATATAAATGCGTGTTAAATATTTGTTGAATTAAACAGTGTTGCCCGTAGTACAATTGTAAATATGTGTTTACATATTACCAAAACTAGCAAATACACATTTTAAATGACATAGATCAGGTCATCACTGAACACATTACTGCAATAATCCCTCAACAATAATAGACGTTCTTCCCATATTATTTGCTGTACTTCTCTTAGAGACCTGCAGAGGGCAGAGTTTTACCACTTTCTACATCAGTACAAAACGAATGCAGCCACAGTTTTACACATGTACAGCATACTGTTGAACAATTTTAAGGACAGTTAAGCACATTCCACTGCTCCAACTCACTGACCCCCACTTTTGTAATTGCATTTGAGGATGGTGAGGTCTTTTTGATATGTTTGGGCTTGCCTTAAGAGCAGCACTCAATACTGAAGAGCCTGGTAATATGATTATATGCCATGCCGTGGAGCCGAGTGCTTTAAATCAGCATGCGTGTGTGCACGTTTCCCTGATGGGGGATGTGTTGTGGAGCAGACAGCACTTGGTGTGCTATGACGTTAATCGGGTTGGGGTGGACCTGTGTATACTCTTGGGCTTTATGTAGCACCAGCTGAGGTCGCCCTGGCAGAGCACCTACCAGGTGATTTAATTAACTCCAGATGATGTTATAGTGACTACCAGTGGAGATTTTTTTTTTTACACACCCACTACACACATGTCCTTTCTTTCTGTCTTCTTTTCTGTCATCATTCAGTCATCCTCTTGTCAGTTCCAACTTGTATGACTTTCTTCCACAGAAAAAGATATTTTGAAGAAAGTGAACTGAACAGCGGTGGAACCCATTCACGTCTGTTGTATAGACACACAAAAAAAATTATCTTTAAATTCTCCACGTATGCAATTATTCGTTAAAAAACATAAACAACATGATTAATTATGAACTTTAAAGTTTGCCTCTAAATGTACTGATGGTGTTTGTTGAGGGTCAGGTTAAGTGATTGAGTCAGGCTTTCAATAAGATTACTTTAGTAGTAAACATGATTTCTTTAATTAATGAGACAGCCTCTCTGGCTGCCATCTGCACCTGGATGTAAATTCGTAAGTAACACTCACAGTTTATGTTTCTAAGTCAGCGCAAAGGACTTATGAAAGCAGAAAGTGGAATGAAAAAGTTTTAGTTTGATTAGAATGAAACATGACTTCATTTTAGATATAAAACCCAGACTCACTCAAAGATTGTAGCATGACTGTGTGTCTTTATAGCTTGGAGATATGCTGTCTATTGCTGTTTTTTACTGTATTTGATGAGCAGCCTCTCTCTCTTAACCATCACTTTCACTGTTCTTCGGACATGCATACAAATACAGGCTGTCAAACAAAGCAAGAAACAACCTTAAAGCTCTCATTCTCTGAATTGAAAAGTTACCTGCTGCAGTCCATTCAAACAAGTATAGTTCCTCTCTGTTAATGCCTTAGGAATGAGTGTTTGTCTTTCCCTCTTCTGAGGGATTAAGTGTACACTATACTGCAGTCCTGTTTTTCTTTAATAACACCTGAGCTCTTGTATTTGCTGTGGAGATGGACAGCTCCTCTTAAAGAGACAGTTCACCCAAAATGAAAATTTGGAGATCATTTACTCACCCGAATCTGTATAAATGTCTTTGTTGTGATGAACACAGAGAAATGACAATTGTAGTCAAAAGTGCCCCAGAACTGTTTGCTTTCTTACATTCTTAAAAATATCCTCTTTTGTGTTCTTTTTGATTTTTTGGCCAAAAACTGTTTGGCTATACGCATTCTTCCAAATATCTTTATACTGTTAAATTATTACTTCCTAAAAATGTGGTTATATTCTTAGAGTTGAAAAGCCAGCTGTCGACTATCTAGTGTAGCTACAGTAAGAATGTGACTGCACTCATTTCTTAAAAGCTTTTAAAAATTGAAACATTATAAATAATTACAAATAAAAACTATTTTTCAATACATCAGTATTAAAAGTAGCAACTCTTTAAGATCGATCATGTTACTTAAGTCTTTTCTCTTGGTTTGCAAACAGTCTGCAATCCATGAAGCTAATAGTTTTACCCTGCAAACGTCTAAACATAAACTTAACAGCTACTGCTCCAATAAACTGAACTGAATACTGCTGGAAAGATCTAGATGTGTAGATTTATGACTATTGCAGTTATTTACTAAATGTTTGACTGGCTTGAAGTGAAAAACAAAGGGATATTTCACCCAAAAAATGTTTTACCCTCAACGCATCCTATTTATATATCACTTTCTTCTTTCTTAATAATGCAGTTCAGTTGGAGTTGTAATTCCACTTATGATGGAAGTGAATCATGGATGAGATTTAGATGCTCCAAAAAGTGCATCCATCCATCAAAAAAGCTGCTGGACACGTTGGGTTAATAAAGACCTTCTGACTGTTTGTTAAGAAATGTTTGAGAAATATCCATATTTTCAACTTTGATAACGATAATGTCTAACTTCAGTTGTCCGTTAGCCGTGCGAGCATGAGAGGATAGCGTAAATTCCGTGTGTAATAGCATACGTCATTTTTCGAAAAACCGAATGTCCACGTTTTTTGGCAGAATGTTATCCTCTCATGCACCCGCGGCTGACAGAAACGGAGTTTGGCATTGTCATAAAACATGAGGACATTTTTATTTTTGGGTGAAATACCCCAATTCGTTATTATAAATATCTTAAATTTGAAGTAAATTTGTGAATCATTGTGTAATATTACCTACATTGTTTTGAGCAGGGACTCTTTGTAATCATTCCCAGATGTCTTATTGACCAGAGTTTATTTTTACTTGGAGATGTGTGCACTAAATCAAAATAGCAAAACAGACACCCTACCACCATTTGTTGCAATATTTGAAGCTACTCCCTTAACAGGAATGAACTGATTCATGACACAAACAGCTGCAAGCATCTTACGGAACAAAAATAAAGGTGAGTAAAAAAGTAAAGAGGATTAGAAAGAGAATCGGTTGTTCTAGTGGCCAGCAGGCCAAGATGAAAGGAGAGACTAATTGATGTTGATGATGAAAGCTCATCTTCTCCAGCCAGCTGCTCATGAATCCTCAACTCCATTGATCATCTGAGGATCTGTCGGCATGTCCAAACACACCACAGCACTCCGCTCAGCTTATTTTCTGTCTCACACACATTTAAGTGTGTATGCAGCATATCTTACAGAGCATCTGAGAATCATTAAAAGGGTAAAACTTGCATTTTTCATCTTGTGCATTTGTGCAGGTGTGTTGACCTGAAGGCAAACAAAACAAAGCAAGACCCCTTCTGTTTTTCATTTCCGTTTCCCTCCCTCTCTCTCTCTCCTTTGCGTGGGGGTTGAATGAAGACCTCCTGTGTACTTTGACATTCCAAACAGTCCAATGAAATTAAGGGTGAGGCTTTATGGAAAAAAGTGAGGAATGTGCCATGGAATGTTTCTGTGAGCGACTCCAGACCCTTCAAATTGACCAGACGTCAATCCAAGCACCCTGTCAAAGCGCCTGGCCACTGAGTGTCCCTGTCTCAGATGTGAGGAGACTGTAATTGTAGAGCAGCAGGTTTTTAAATCAATACCAGTGTGCCAATCACCAGTGGTGTCATCTGAATTATGGTGTGGCCTTGGTAGATGTCAGGGTGCATTTGGTGTGCTGTGAAGCAGCTGAATCACACCCATTCTCTGTATGCTTCTGGATTCCCTCTTATTACCCACGAGACTTCAGGGGACAATTTATCTCCATTTTCTGCTGTGCAGAACAAAGTGTCAATTGAAGGATAAAAAAGAATCATGTGCTTG
Source organism: Triplophysa bombifrons (assembly GCA_029783895.1). Lineage (NCBI taxonomy): Eukaryota > Metazoa > Chordata > Actinopteri > Cypriniformes > Nemacheilidae > Triplophysa > Triplophysa bombifrons. Next base: position 21,392,095 of record CM056448.1, read on the forward strand.
TGTACATGTTTGGAAAAACACACATAAGAAAAAAAGGAATTAGAAAAGGTTTTATAATTTCAGTCACGACAACATAAACACTGCAACCCAAATTGTTGGAATAACATCATGGCTTTGTACTGTAAATAATTCATATGCTATGCCAGATCTCACCCCACGCCTTACAATGAATGAATTTTCTTGCAATGGAATGCATAACGTCATTTGTTTTTTACCAGATGGGAATCCTTTTAATCTATAAAATTATCTGTCAAAAACATGCTATACTTGGTTTAGCCGCTGCTGCTGATATAGTGAATTTATTGTTCAAAAGACGTGGTTCATAGAATTTGTGCATTAAATATAAAAAGCGACTAGTACAGTCTTATATGATTTGCTCACTTGTGATTTTAGTCCAGAGAAAGTAGTAATTTTATCCAGTGTAACGTTGCTCCTCGGTTCCATTGAACAAAGCGTCATCAATCTACGCTGTTGTTATTGTTTTGAATATGCAACCTCTAGTGGCAAAACTTACATACTGTTCCTTTAACCTCCACCTATGCAAATATCAAATGTTTGTTTCATACACAAACTAATGATAGAATCTATGTTGTTCTGCATGATGTAATTGGAGAACTTCATTAATGTATTGCTGTATCGAGTACAGTAGTCAATTGGAGTACACGTCTTACACAGCTTGTGAAACTGAGTTGTTATGCGTAAACACAATGGACTGATTGTATTTCTGTTGAATTAAAAATAAAGAATACAGTTTTGAGTGTTGGACAAATAGACTGCATGTTTCTGATTTTTCAAAGGTCATTTGGCTATACAGAGGTTGTGTATACAGGTCATACGCAAAAGGTCGTGCTATAGTAGGTCATGAGCCAAATAATGGCTGCAGGATACTGTACAGTCTGTGCCTCCATCACATAATGCAATATCATCTCTCTCTCTCTGTCTCTCTCTCCTTTATTAAATGTTAATATTCTCCTTACTTTCCATTATTGCAAATCATACAACTTTCAGTTAAGTTGGAGTACCATTTTACATAAAAAAAGAAATTGTGTGAAAATATTTTGAAGGTATGTTCTTAGCACTGAGGCCTAAGTGTATGTGTAAAGTTTCGCTTTTCTAGTTGAGTATCTCTTCTCTCGTTTTCTCTCTCTCTCTACCCGTAAGGCTGTGTCAGTAGTCATACACTTAGTAGTCTTATGTGTTTGGAATGACTCAGTGTCAAGCTTGCAAATAAAAACTGGAAAAGTCAAACTCCCACACATTATCTGACCTTCCCAATTTCCATAATACTGAGCTACTGACCTTCCCTGAAGCCTGAGAGTGTGAGTTTAATGGCATGTGTGCAGTTCTGAGACAGAATGAGTGTCAGACACAGAAAAATGTGTCATGAGTGGAACCGCTCCCCAGTAAAAAAATTGCAAAAATAGACGTGGAATGCTGCTGTGAGGGAATGGGTGGGGGTGGGAGAGAGAGGAGCAGGGGGCAACCAAAACAACCGTCAGACACTTCTAGAACACTTTGCTGTAAAAATCTTGACTAGTCTTTTTAAGTTTCTATTTTGCATGGGTTATTTTGAGTTGTACTGACGTCGAAAAGTTGAGATAACTTATAATTTTGTCAAACAAATAGATTGAATTAAAACAGTAAATTTAGTTTAGTTGACTATAATAAAAGTAGTGGAGTTATGTATTGAAAACCGAATCAAAGCCTAGAAATGTTATGCATGTTGTTGCATGCAACAATGATTCTCAAACATACAGCTGTGAAAGAATCAGTTTTTATGAATATACATGATTATTGCAAATAAACTCTTTATAAATTATTCTATGAACTATAATACCAAATAAAAATATACACATATATGACACACTTGATGGTGACAGTGAGGTTGCAGGTGTAAAGTTAACTTTTTAATTTGATCTCTCCTTCACGCATATCTACATTCGTCACAGTTTTTCCTACCTTCCTGTTTTTTTTGGATTACCTTCATTTCAACAGAGTGCTTTGCAAAACAGGTCTTGAGTAGGTCACAGTCTGTAGCTATCAGCTCTGCATTTCATTGCTCTATTTCCCAAAACAGCAGCAGATGCCAGCAGTCCCTCCCCGTCTCCCTGCGCCCGGCTTAGACCGCCTTTCAGCCGGGGATCCCTGTTCTGCTGAGCTCATCAGACTGAGCCCTTTCAGAGCTGCACGGATCGACTGCCGCTGTGGTCTTTTCTCCCTCTACAAGCAGTGAATGTGCTAAAACAGCACTGGATAATCATTTGGCATTAGTACCTGTTGTGTAAAGCATTAGTGGTAAGAATTGACTGGTGGGACTTGTGCTCTCCCACTGAACACTAAAGCTGATGAAGCTTGATCCTGGCACCACCGCGGAGGCCAGATTACCAAGAGCGGTCAGCCTTACACACTAACATTTCCCAGCATGCATTGCCGTCGGCTACCAGCTTCCCTGCCTTTGCGCTCATGAGATGGACACAACGGCTGCTGACTAGATTACTTTTGTGTCATCCATTCAACTATCACCTGTTTTTCCAGCCCACATTTTATTCACATACAGCTGAAGAATGTCATGTGTTTGTAATTTCAATCTCCTTAAAATACAGCTATAAGCATGCTATTCAAAATATGGCTTTGTTGTGTATGATGTCAAATGATGCAAACCAGGATTTCAAAAGATTTCGTCAGTTGATGAAGTTATTTCTTAGGCAGATTGAACATGCAAGTTGTCTCTCTAAAGAGATAATGATGTAAAGTTGAAGTATCTAATAGGTAATCTTTGAGCTGTCAGTATAGGAGGACTGGTTATATTCCTCAAGAGTGCTGTCAATCAGACTCTCCCTTTGCGTCTGATTTCATCTTGCTATTCAAGTGGAGTGATTTCCAGGACAACTGCTGAGGCGGTGTGTTCAGGCGTGATGAAAGTAGGGTTTTAATCATGGTGGACTCAGCTGACATTATCGGAGCATTATTACCTCCGTTTACCATGAATCACATTATCAGGTCCCTCTCGCACTGCTCTAAATCAGATTGAGAGCTCACCTATAGTCTGCTAAAATTGGAGCATAACTCAATTACGCAGAAAGAGGTGGTCCCATTGCTCTCATGTGCGGCCCACAATCACCCGTTTTCCATTGCTTCTGTAGGAGTCCTTCAAACTTACTCCCCATCTGCACCTTTATGTGGGTAATATTTTTTGGTGCATAATGTAAATATCTTACTGTAGAGGGAAAAATCATGGTTTGGAATAGATGAGGAGATTAAAAAAAAGAGTGAATACATAATTGGACTAGGTTAAAGTTTCACCATCTTCCTATATTACGTACATTATAACAAAAAAAGTTGGCTTATGTCAACCCAACATTGGGTCAAAAATGGACTAACACCTATTATTTCAACACTAAATGCTGGGTTGTTTTAAACCAACTGTTTTGTTTGTCCATTTTTCACCCAACGATGTGTTCAAATGACCCAATATTTTTTAAGAGTGTACATTTGAAAAACACGGTTAATGCTAATGCAAATATACTTTTATATACAATTACATTTTCTGGCTATACATTTTAAGCATTATGTGTATTGTCTGGTATTTAAATCCACGACCTTGATGTTGCTGCTACTACACTCTAAAAAAAAACTGGGTGATTTCAACCTTGCGTTTGGTGAAAAATGGACAACCACAACAGTTGGGTTAAATAAACCCAGAAAATGTTTGTACTGTATTTGACCCGACAGTGGGTTAAAACCCACCATAAGCTTATTTATTAACCAACAGATGGGTTCGTCCATTTTTGACCCAATGCTATATTAATACAATATACACTGTATATTATAATATATACAATGCAATATTTTTGGGAATTCATGTTCTACCGGATGATTTCTTTTCTTGCTTTTCATTTCAGTGATGATGATAATGAGAAAATAAGTACAGTGCAAGCAAAGCAACACAAGTACCACAACAACTGATTTCTAAAGTAGTACATTCCTGAGCAGATATGTTTTGTTATTCTAAAAATATTTGAACTTTATTCTTGTAATGCCACTATACGACTATTCTGAGAGCATATTTTAAACGTCTCCCTGTCCTGTTTAATGTGTTAGAGTGGTACTAATGCTCCTTGAGAAATGTACTCTGATCCTGTTTACCTGCAGCCACTTGAGGCACTTGACTGAATAGTTGTACAGACCTCTGTCTGTCATGAAGCCAGCTCTGTGTTTATTCCCTTTCCTTTGGCATACTTGTGCTCAATGACCTCTCCTCCTGAAAGAACCAGGCTGTGCCAGACCGATTTCATGATTATTTCAACACATTGTGCTCTAGGTAACACCCCTGGGCAGCTTTGTGTGTTTTGTATGTAGGCAATAGGAATGCATGTACAGCTCTACTTGAATTGAGAAAGATATACTTCCCTCAAAAAGTTGATCTCAATTACGATTTAAAACATATTTTAAATAAGTGAGAAATTCTGCTAAAAATGCTACATTTGCAACATTTTTAAAAGAAAAACAAAAAACAAGCAACTGGCTCTTTAAGTTTAAAGGCTGGAATAGGATTCCTACGGTCGTCATATTGAGACGAAAAATGACCATCATTATACTGTCTCCGGTGATATTTATTTAATGTACTTGCCCGTGTGAGGAAATAAGAGTGGTTTGTAATAAGAATTCTCTGCTCCCGTGCTGACTACATCAAGATTTTGTGATGTAGGCTGAGGGGCATCTGCAGTCATGTGTTACTCTTGACGTCACAAATGACCTTGAGTAAATATCTTCCCTCCTTCACTTCTGGACATTGTGAATCTTTTCTGGAATGTTCTGAGGATCTGAGAAATGCAAGGCTTAGAGAGAGTAAATTCAGAAAGACTTATAGAAAGAAAGAATATAACACAAGAAAGTATATAAATGAATGAAAAAGTGTCGCCTCATTTGAACTTCTGACTTTAATGGATTTCTCAAGTACAGACTACTTGCTGATCTTTATGTGTAAACAGCAACAGCATTACAAGCCTTTTATCCTGCAAGCAATGTGAGCAATGCTGTCTGTTGCATATCTTGACCCGTGGTCTTCATAGCTAAGCCATTGCAGTGGCATTTGTCGCACATGTGGCCAGTGCGATTGGTAAGCCGATGCATTTGTCAACATACCGACTGCGAGATAATATGGTGCATATGCTAGAAGCTTAGAGCCCAGTCAGCCTTTAAAGAGTTACAACTGTTCTCATTTGAGCTCAAATGGCCTGTGAAAGTGACATTTGACCCTCTAAATGAGTTTTTAATTGAATGCCCGTGAAGATTGGAGATTTACAAGTTATAGGCTGTGTAAAATGGATTTCACAGCGGCGCTAAAAGCTAATGATGTAATAGAGTAGCCAGGTTGTAGGATAGAGAGAAGAACCTTATATTCCATTGCTGTCAGCGTATTTATATACCACAAAAAACGTGCTCCCCTGAGTTTATGTATAAATCTGAGTTCATTTTCACTGCCGTGACATCTTAACTGCTGATCTCATAGAAAAACCTCTCGGTTCGGTAGATAACCTGTTAAAGTGAGCCATGGGTCTTATTTCACTGAGTTATTTGCCCACCTTCCCATACTTTATGTCTTGCTGAATGGGGCTATAATCCTCTCTTCATATTCTGTTAGAGAGTATCAGAGTATCACATCTGTGCCATGTTTGTGAGGCAGTTTGTTGCAATATTCCTCCTCTGGGAACGCCTGGGGACCTCTGGTCATTTGTAATAATTGCAAAGATTGTCTGTGATCTCAATCCTGTGCGAACGACCATGTCTGTAATTTGTAAAATAAAAATGACCTACCACATTTTGACGAACATCGACGTCCTGCGATAATTTCAGTCCTGTGCCAATCGGCATCTCTGTGATTTGGCAGGCTCATAAATAATTTCCAAGGTTTTATCCACCGTTTGCGAATAATGGAGGCTGTTTTGAAATGTTTTGATATTAATTTGGTTTTGGATCATTTCCATACATTGGCAAAACTGATGTTTTGGCCGGGAGTCTCCAGTTTAATTATTTATCATGGAAACGCTTGTAACATTGTCAGCATTTGAGACACGTGATCGCGAACCGGACAGAAGATCACATCGATTGCGGGTCTCAAATGGTCACAGGTACGGTCGTATGTCATTAAACAACATACATTAATAGGCTAGACAAACTATACGCAAAGCCTTGCCATCACATCCGGGAAATAAGTCAGTAAATTTGAGTAAAATCACAGGCTTCACTTATCCTGTGCGAATGCGCCACATGAAATACAGATGTTGGGAGGTCATTTATAAATCACACAAGTTCTAATAATATAATACTAATCATGTGCGAATAGGGCTTAAGACAATAAACCACACAGTTAATAACACACATTTCTACCAGTCAGAAAGGCAACACCTTTCTATGGTGTTTCTAGGATGTTTAAGGGGTAGTTCACCCAAAAATTACATTTATTAATTGGCAGATTATTTTATCCAAAGCGACTTACAAGTAGGAAAGCATTTAAACATTTTTTCAACACGCTAAACAGTACCGTTAGTTTACAAGGCCATGCTAATAGGAGGACCAAAGCTGGAGTAAGCAAGGGAGAGACTTAACAACAAGATCTTAATCTGTATTTCTTATAGACACTACACATAGACAGTTCAAGTTCATTTGATTTGTATAGCACATTTACAACAGCCACCAGGCTGACCAAAGTGCTTTACAGTAGAAAAGATTTATACTACGTACACGGAAACAGACCATACACAAATTTAATAAAAACCCCGTTAAAATTGGCTATATCATTAGTCAACAATTTAATACAACCCGATAAAAAAATGTAAATGGCCAAATCACAGTAGTCAATACACTAAGAAAATAAATATGTTTTAGCATAGACTTGAAAACACACAGATAAGGGGCCGTTCTAATTTCTAGAGGCAGGGCATTCCAAAGTCGAGGCCCTGCCACTGCAAATGCACGTTCACCTCTACGCTTAAGCCTAACGCGAGGGACTACCAACAATGACTGGTCACAGGATCGTAGGCTTCTGGATGGGGTGTAGAGATGAAGAAGTTCAGAGAGGTAGACAGGGACTATGTTGTGTAGTGATTTATATACAAAGAGGAGTTTTTTGAAAGTTGTGAAGGATGCTGCAGTTCGGGTGGAGGCTGGTAGTTCATTATAGTAAAGCTTTTTGCAAGCGATTTGGTGCCTCACTGTCATTTCAAATCTGTATGTCTTTCTTCCTTCCACAGAACACAAAATAATTTTTTTTGAAGCATGTTGTTAACCGGCCCCCATTCACTTTCATTGGTTTTATGTCCATACAATAGAAGTGAATGGGGCCAGTGCTGTTCGGTGACGTTTTTTTTGTGTTGGAATTCATTTACTGATGCAAATTCATGATTTTGGCATGTGTTCCAGTTGTGCTGTTGAAACATTGTAACACTGTAGAGATTGTAAATAAGATGGTAAATTGATACAGTCATATGGAAATTACAGTGCTTATTGTGTATTGAAGGAAATGGAGAGGGCTACAAACACATCTGTGATTGAAGTAACAGTTATGATTCATGCATTAGGTATGACTATGCGTTGCTTCATGTGCATATTCTTGGCTCAACCATGATACATTTGTAAAGTGTTGAGATAAATACATGCACAAGAAATGGATAATATACAGAAGAAACATATCACTGTAGTCCAACCGAAACCTTGTATCTCCATATTTTTTTTCCAAAATTCATTATTATCACCCTTTATGTCTGTCACTGGGTTTTGCAAACATCTGACCAATGAAAAGTATTAAAAGTGCTTTGAAAACACAGTATGTACTCATATAACAGTACATTGTTTTTTTCTGTTTCCTGAAAAACATTGAATATGATCATACGGTGTTTCAGGACAACAATAATATTTTATGTATTGTTTTTTTTTTTACAGATAAGCTTACCATACCATATACTGTATCTGTCCTGCACTGTTCAAGGAGTTACATCTACAAACAACAACACAACCTAAACAGCCAGTTTTATGATAGTTAGATATGCTGTGTGGACTTATTAAAGTATAACAAAGTTAAAGAGCTGTTGTTGACTTTATAAATAGATGGATTTAACCAAGTGTATGATGTGTGAATTATTGAAGCACAGGGTGCTTTGAGCTCTGCCTCTACTCATCAAAGCACAACAACAGTTTCAGAGCGTGTATCTAAATGAAAAAAAAAGTCAAATAAGAAAAACACACACACAAAACAAAGCTATTGTTTATTTAATTATTTTTTTAAATGTATGTTTGATTTGAGGTATAAGGACCATTTGTTTGCTGTCTTTATGATTCTAATAGTAGACTGAATAAATGTCACTGTGTTATCAAAGAAGCATTGTTTGCTGTATCACCCACTATTTGTCCAGAAACAATGGATTCTAAACAAGTCACATGTCCATGTCTGAAATCTTGGAAATCTCATCGAATGTCAGAAAGACAGCAGCATTGGCTTTCTCTATTTTAACTGAGGCTACATAAATTCTGCTTTGCATCTAAGTTTTTGTTAACTTATGAAATCAGACCAGTAGGTGTGTTAAAAGAGAACAGTAAGGCTGTCATTGTGCTGGCAGTGGTCAGGGCTAATAGCTCTGAACATGCACATTTGGCCATGACCCAGTGGGTTGAATGGAGGACAGCCGTCTCTCTGGACTGGCACAGCCTGGCCTGCAACCCTTGTGGGGGTAAAAAAAGAGAGAGAGAGATTTTCTAATTTTAGAATGTAACAATTCATCTGACGCTTAGACGTTAGTTGCAAAAGGTCACAAAGTGGCTGCTATTGCTGCTCTATATAATATGCCAGTTCTTTTGAAACTAATCTGTTCTGTTGAGCAGTGATTAAAAATTCTAAGCTTTTCACTGTTTGCTACTTATTTTGCCCTTTTCATTGCCAGTTTGGGAATTTTCTGTTTTATATGAATGTTTGTGTTGGACTGTAAATTAACTTCATGTTGCTTTGTTTGATAAAGTTTTAGGCTAATAAAAGGGTCATTTGACAGCAAATTCTGATTTTGTCTTAGTTTTTTGAATGACACACCATTGAGTTTTAGTCATATTTTAGTCATCTGAAATCTTTCAGTCTTAGTCTAGTTTAAGTCGACTAAATATCATAAGAGTTTCAGTCTTAGTCTAGTTTTAAGTCTTTTTAGTCTAGTTAGAGCAAATATTAGGAGATTTTAGTCAACTAAATCTACAGTGGACTTACAGTGGACTGAGTATCAGTCTCTTATGTAATGGTATTAAGGTTTGAATATGCAATACAGACACTGATTTAACGGTTGTAATACAAAACATGTATTTTCTTTTATTCTTAATGTCAAAAACACTGACAGTGGCTTTTTCACAAAAGATAATCTCACATAAAATAAGCATAAGGCCTGCTCTCCCTGAAAAAGATAAGATATGCATTCTCCCTGAATGATATGCAATGCATATGACATTCTTTCAAGATGACTGTATTATTGAAATAGATAACCAACTAACTCTGAACTTACTGTATATTTTTCGTCCTAGTCTTCGTCAACGAAATTAACACTGTACAGGTACGCCCACCTTACTTACGTATACATTTGTGCGGTTTTAGTCAAATCGTGTTACAAACTGATGTAGAATCGCTGTGGTGTGGTTACACGAGACGTTTCAGGCAGGTCTTGTTGAGCATTCGCTTCTAGATAAAATACATCTTTTGTTCCGAAACTTCAATTTTTGCAATTTTACGTGTCTAATACATGCATGGGTAATTTATAACACACCAAAGACAAAGAAAAACACGTAACAAAAGAACAAAATTTTATATCTGCCATTTCCTGAAAAGCTCACATAATGTTATTGCATTTTTAATCTGTGTGCTTTCTTTATCTGATTCTTAGTAAAGCACTATTTCTATATCCTCCCACTCCGTGCATCTGAGGTCATTCAATCTCAGATTAGACACAATACCTCTTCTACGTGGCATTTCCATGTGACCCACAACATGCCATAAAGCTTAATTTTGTTTTCTTTCAATGTATGATTGATGTCTGGTCTCTGTTCTGGTATTATCTCTGTGGAGTAGCTATGTTTGGGACCACAGTCAGGTTTAAAAGGTCAGCTTGAGTTTTCTGAACTGTGATTCTGATTGTGATGTATGATGAAAGTTGTTGAATTGCACACTGAGTATCTTCTGGTTTTAAAACAAGTGAACTGGTCAGAAACTGTGTGGTGTGAGGAGGTGGTTCGACTGAGTTTATATATTGCAGATTTAAACATGACAGGCCCCAGTTTGTTTCTTAAAATGTCATTAATTGTAATTTGAATGATACCTTTGCTTCAGGATGTAAATTATTTTTTGTAAATTTAATAGAAAAAAATAAATACCTTATAGAACATGTATTGCCTACCACATAATGAATGATTTTGGTTTTTGTGTTTGTCCTAGCTGAGATTCTCAGGTGGATCTACAAACATAGCCGTGTCGATAGACTGAACTCCAGAGGGTTCTTGTTAGCAATGAAAATAGGTTACTTTGGTTTGTGAGGGTCTATAAAGCAATAAAGCCTCAGGAAACTAGATAAGGTCAAACTGTTTTTAATTCAGCAAAGATGAAGAAAGACATGGAAAAGTGGAACCTCCCCTGCTCAGTTCCCTCCCTCAGGTCTCTGAGGTTCACTTTGTTTTCTAGTCCACCGATCTCCCTTTCCTCTACCCTCCATATAAAAAATACACCAATAGCTTTTCCAAACTACACCGGCCAATCAGAGCATGCTTTACGTACAGCATATTTGACTCGTTCGTGCTCACATTCTTCAACTCTCCAACCTGTTAATCTCATGTAAACTCAACCTCGTTGTGAAGTCAATATAGTTGAGCCAAGAGAGGCTGTACGAGAGTGTCTGTTGCCAGTTCCTGGCCTTAGTTCGTAACCTCTGCCTCAGATGTTTTCGCTTGCAAAGCTTTAGCTCTCTCTTTATCTCCATGGTACCTCATATTAGACTTTCTACATCAAAACTTCATAACAATTTGACATGTGCCTTTATACTTTATGCAATGTGACGTTGGTTTTGGTTTGTCTTTTTGTTTCATGGTTATCGTAGTTCTTTCATGTTGTCTTGATTTCCTTGATTCAACAACATTCTCCATGACTTTCAAAAACACTTTTGCCAGGAGTTTTTTGGCCAAAACCACAACAGCACATTTAAAGGATTTATAATAGTGTATCTTAAATGTTATGCTTGTATTGCGTATGTGTGAGAGAAAAGCGATCGCATCACAAGTCAGTCACCCTCTCCATTGGTGGGTTAACCCTTTAGTGACTTCGTATCCTTAAAAGGCCGCTAATCTAGGTGTTTTCTGCAATGTAAGAATAGTCAGTGGTTATCCCCAGAATGTCTCTTTAAAGTTTCAGCTCAAAATACACCACATATCTTTCAATACAATATGTTGTGTGTGTCTTTTTAAATGCAAATGATGTGCTTTGGATGACATCAAGACAAGCAATATGGCGGAAAGCGCACATACGTCTGTTAAGCCTTGCCCAACCAAAACCATACACTAATTGCAAAAAAAATCACCTTAATGCCTTGTTCTTAAATACGAATTAAATGGAAAAGACAAAAACATAGATAGAACAGCATATGCTGACCATTTCCAATATGAAATGTTGGTCATTGATGATTTATCATGTGCATGCATATTACTAACAGACATAAACATGGACATAGGCACAAATAAGCATTCAGAGTACTTGTATATGACAGACAGGTAAGTAAAGATCAGCAACCAGGTTTTATTACATTGTGAGTAGCAATTTTTGCGTAACCTCATTGTCTTACAAATGCGAACTCTGTTTCTATCCGCTCTAAGTATTGTCCGCTTAGGACATACGAGAAAACCCTGAAGTCACCGTGAAAGACACTTCTATAACTTTCTTTCGTCGTAATGAATAAGCTTTACAGAAATTATATTGCTCACAAGTCATCTGAACCGATGGGCGCGATGCGTTTTACCACTACCGTTACGACATATCACCTGTCTTTGAAACTCCGTCTCAGGTTTAGCCGCAAATATGTAAACAACAGCCGCTAACATGCTAAACACATTATTTAAGAAATGCCAATTAAAAACAATGTGTAATACTTACTTCTTCCGCAGGTGAAGCTTGATCACGAACAGCTGGTTCTGATCCACTCTTGAGAATATTTTTTTTGGGCGAAACCCATGCTATACTGACAGGCCACCGGGTCCCCGAACTTAGATATTTCAACCTTTCCGGCTACCGGGAGCTCTAGCCCCGGCGGAGACATTTCCAACAAGTCCTGGCTTGTTTCTCAAAGTCTTTCCGGACCGGAGATACGGACCGTTGAATGTTGCTTTGTCTATCCTAAAAAAGTCAATTTTATAAAATTTGTGAGAAAGGTCTCCTCCTGGCCTACTTTTATGTTCCATTTTACATCCAACAACACCACACATTTGTTGTTTCTTAAACATTTTTGTCGATGGCTACTGGCTACATCTGCTCTTGCCTGAAAATTGCTGACAGCGTGTCTCTGGCTGAAGGTGGACCTAAGCGCTCACAAGGCGGAGTCTGTGAGCGGTCATGGGCAGGTGTAAACAGTGTGACATCAGATTGTTAGGGGATCGCCAACAGCCTGTTTTGTGTCACTGTTGTGGTTTAAAGGAGATTACATAAGGAAGAATAGATGGATTTGTAAAATTACAGGGTGTTTCTGCACACACCCTGGTGACTCAATTTCTTGTAGATAAACATTTATAAGTGCATTTTCTGGGATTGCGGCCATTTAAAGCACGATGGCCTTTTATTTATAACTTGTACTATATCGATAAGAGCATGAAACAGATATAACAAATCATTGTAAGGGATTCTACTTTGCAAAAAGGTGACGCGTCTCTCCTGCTCTACCTACTTAATGCTCACGCTCTGCTTACACGTGCTGTGTGAAGCCGGCGTAACACAAGTCTAACAGTCAAGACAGAAATCTTTCAGATAGCAATCGTCTTTTAACAATATGCTTTTGTTCTTACATATTACACATACAGTTGTGTTCAAAATTATTCAACCCCCAATGCTGTAAATGGTTTTAGGGAATTTAGTGTACATTTGTAATTGTATTCAGAATTAAATCCTACAAGGACTTCTTAAAGAACCATATGCAACTAAAATGACATCAATTAGTTTTGTAATACAGTAGTAAATGTTTCTTTTGTGAATTCTTCATTGACATAATTATTCAACCCCTTAAAGACTACCACTCTGAAGAACAGAGGTTCAATGAACTGTTTTCAATCAGGTATTGAAAACACCTGTAGATATCAGGGAGCAGCAATAAAGCCTAATAAGCACCAATTATGCAGCTTTAAAATGACTGTGATACTCAGCTCCTTCTAGACATTTACTGGTGTGGTTACAAACATGGTGAGGTCAAGAGAATGGTCCAGGAAGACAAGAGAACAGGTGATTACTCTTCACAGGAAGGGCAATGGCTATAAGAAGATTGCAAAGATGTTAAACATACCAAGAGACACCATAGGAAGCATCATTCGCAAATTCAAGGCAAAGGGCACTGTTGAAACACTACCTGGTCGTGGCAGAAAGAAGATGCTGACTTCGACTGCTGTGCGCTACCTGAAGCGTAGAGTGGAGAAAAGTCCCCGTGTGACTGCTGAGGAACTGAGAAAAGATTTGTCAGATGTGGGTACTGAAGTTTCTGCTCAGACAATATGGCGCACCCTGCGTAATGAAGGCCTCCATGCCAGAACTCCCAGGCGCACCCCCTTGCTGTCCCCAAAGAATAAGAAGAGTCGACTGCAGTATGCCAAAAGTCATGTGGACAAACCACAGAAGTTTTGGGATAGTGTTCTGTGGACTGATGAAACAAAATTAGAACTGTTTGGGCCCAAGGATCAACGCTATGTTTGGAGGAGGAAGAACAAGGCCTATGAAGAAAAGAACACCTTGCCTACTGTGAAGCATGGCGGGGGGTCAATCATGCTTTGGGGCTGTTTTGCTTCTGCAGGTACTGGGAAGCTTCAGCGTGTGCAAGGTACCATGAATTCTCTTCAGTACCAGGAGATATTGGATGACAGTGTGATGCAGTCCGTCACAAACCTGAGGCTTGGAAGACGTTGGACCTTTCAACAGGACAATGATCCCAAGCATACCTCCAAGTCCACTAGAGCATGGTTGCAGATTAAAGGCTGGAACATTTTGAAGTGGCCATCGCAGTCACCAGACTTAAATCCGATTGAGAACCTCTGGTGGGACTTAAAGAAAGCAGTTGCAGTGCGCAAGCCTAAGAATGTGACTGAACTGGAGGCTTTTGCCCATGATGAATGGGCGAAGATACCCGTAGATCGCTGCAAGACACTTGTGTCAAGATATGCTTCACGTTTAAAAGCTGTTATAACTGTAAAAGGATGTTGTACTAAGCAGGGCCGCATTAAGAGCTCACTGGGCCCCGGGGCTATGAGTTACTGCAGGGCCCCCCCACCACTTTAGGTCACCAACTACAGAGAAAGAGAAAAAAACCCTGCTTTTTTCTAAAAAATGTTGATGTTTCATGTTTCTGGTGATCTGGTTAGGATAAGCATGAAACACATTTTTACACATGCTGTTAGATTAACACTAACCTGTTAACATGTCTTCTTGCTAATAGCGAATATATAGGGGTGGGCGATGAGCTAAATGTTAGCCTATATCATCATACGGAGTCATTTTATCGAACAATATACTTCACAGTCAAGTTATATTAATTTTAATACTTAATTTTAAATGGCACTAAAATTTCATAATTATTGTGATAATTTTCAATATCACAAAAAATTATAGTAGCTTAAGAAATGGATATCAAGCTTACTGATGACAAGAATCACAAATAATAATAGAACAAAGGCACATAAGAAATCGACCTACTTGAAAAACCTTAAGCACTGAATAATATTGTATAAAGTAATCAAATATTCAATACATAGCTTTCAATATAAATTCAACATCCATTCTTATTTATTTTACTAAAGTGATTCAGTCAAGGACAGTAAATTACTTTCTTTCTGATGTTTGATTAACATTATTGACACAATGGCGACAGCAGCTTTATTAGCAGCTTCTGTCGCTTTAAGACCAAGTGCGCTGTGCAAAACCGTCTCAAGTTCACTATAGTATCAAAACGAGCATTTACAAAATGAATCCACTCCTGCTGCTTATTGTGCCTGAGCAGTTTAAAATAATTTGTATCTATACCACAATGCTTAAATACGTGTTTAAATTATAAACTTACATCATGATGATGGCGCAGCACAATTGACATATTTCTACCGGACACATTAGCACTATCGCCACTGCCAGCCCTTTAGGCGAATAGTTTGATCAAACACAAAAAGCAATATCATACATCCATCAAGTTAAAGTAAATCAAACTTAACAGTTAATTGGTGGGGTCGATGATGACGCTGTGTCTTTATCATCCACCACTCCGTGATCATCAGCTTTAGTAAAATAACCCGATAGTTTTGGGATTTTACTGATCAGCTCATGTTTCCTCTGCTGTTTAGCTTTTAAAAATATCCTTTTTTGAGCCCCACTCGCAGATTTTTTTTTTTAAGATGACATTTTTAGCAGTCGAAGACGAAGACTGTTTTTTGCGTGACAATTTTAAGAATAGTCTAGAATGAAGTGAAGAGTGGAGGCGATTGATTGGTTGATGCGTAGGCCATCGCCTGATAGGCCTAAGCTGAATTGTTGTATATAAAATAAATGCATTTGATTTGGTATATCAAATTCAAACGTGACGTTTCAATTCACCGTGCCCTGCTGCCCACGGGGGTTTGATTGACATGCGACCTGACCAATCATAACGCGAATGCGCAATTTTGTTAATAATATTAATGAGAATGATTCCATGATAATGCATGGTATATACGGCAAAGCGCTACTAAATAACAGGGCTAATTTGTGGGGGGCGTGGTAAGGCTTTGGCAGTCAGATGGCTAGTAGTAATCAATCTGCTACACAGCCAATCACGGGCCCCCTCCTTGCTCGGGCCCCGGGGCTTTAGCCCCGCCTAGCCCTATTGTTAATGCGGCCGTGGTACTAAGTACTAAGATTGAATGTCACTTGGGGGTTGAATAAAACTGATAATGATGTGAGCTCAGAAAAGACATTTGTGGTTATTTCATTATAAATCTTATGTTATATTTGTCTGACCTACACGTGCCTCTTTGATTTAATTGTAAGCAGGATGACTGAATGATCATAATCAATGTCAAACCGACCAAAACAATAAATTTCAGTGGGGGTTGAATAATTTTGAACACAACTGTATGTAAAAATGTACACATTGTGCCTACATTAACAATGTTTTACTAATAACAGTAAGTGAATGATCATTACAGAAAGATAGTGTACTGGATTTTAACTGTGCAGTGTGCAGATGAAATGGTTCAACCAGAGAAAATGATTCATAATTTATCAGCTATTATTTATCGGCCTAAATTTTATTATCAGTATCGGCTGATAATTTATCGTGCATCCATAGTTTGCATGTGTTTGTGCTTTGTCATTTATTTCAGTAGTAATATTTAATCATTTGAATTACACTAAGTTTCACACAGAGGTACATTGTACAAAAAAGGGCAGATCATGTGAGCTTTGAACTTTTCACCGTCTATTAGTTTCAAACTCTTGGCAGGTGAGCAAACCTACCGAGATCTCTCTATGATCACACATGCTTCACTCGGTATATGTGTAAATGTGTGTGATTTATAAAGGCAAGGGTTGTTTTCCAAGTGCTTGCCCTTCCATGAGCACACCTGAGCTTCTAGGCTCACGCGAAGCCTCAGGTTGCGGACTTTTGAGGGCTGTTTAGGGTATTCATCCGCGTAAAAGCTGCCTCAATCACAATTTGCTATCTCTCTTTACTGTTGTCACAGAACTATTTGCTCTTCAGAGCTGGCCGATGCTCTTTGTCTTTGACATAGATTAGAATGATTTTCCTTGGATTTTTTAAAAAAGCTGAGGAGACGTACTAAGGTTCTTTTGGATTCTGAGAGTGAATCGTCTGCATTAACAGACAGCATGCTGAATATTCTGATATCCTCACTGGTAGATGTGGATCGTAACATGCGGTGGAGGAGGATCGAGCGCCTGTCTTCATTGGCAGTATCTACCATGTTTCTTTGTGTTGTTTTTATGTTTCAGTAAAATTCAGGACTCATGTTAGCGTTTCATTTTGGACCTGGTCTAGTCATCCATGTCTTTTGCCATGCTATTTAAATATTTCATCATCTTCCATATCTGTGAAACAAACAGTTTCGTTAAGACAATGGTGGTTATGTTTATTTGTGGTGGATGGAAGAGCAGTTGAAGGACACTCACATATGGCAGCGGAAAAAAATTAAGAGACCATTTTCAGTTTTCTGAATTTGTTATTTATAAGGATGTGTTTAGGTGAAATGTTTGTTTTTTATTCTGTGAACTACTAAGAATATTTCACCCAAATTCCAAATAAAAATGTTTGCATTTATTTGCAGAAATTGAAAACTGGAGAAACAGGTCAAAATAACAGAATAGATGCACTGAATTGTTTCACACCTCAAATACTCCAAGGAAAATAAGTTCATATTCACTTTTAAGCAATAAAACAGTAATATTTAAAATAAAAATATATATTTAAGACATTCATGTGTCATGCTGTCAGTCTTTCACATTGCTGTTAGATGACTTTGTCACTCCTGAGGTTTGATTTTGTTGAAATTCAACAGACACTTGATTGGAATGGCCACAATACATTTAGAAATGCTGATTAAATTAAAATTTCGGGTGGTCTCTTAGTTTTTTCTGTGTCTGTATATCTTATTATTGGATAATACACTAATTGTATTGCAAATCCTTTATATTTATTTGTTTGAGCTTTTCTCTTCTATACGATAATTGTATGATTCCGAAAGCCTGTAGCAATAGGAGAATTGACTTGTTACACACAGTTATTTTGGGTTTAACCGTTAAGGCTAAATGATGACAAAAATCTATCCACTAAGCATGACTAATACAAAGCATCCTTTGCCCATTGGTTTAGGCCTACATTGGTAATGCAAAAGTTTGTGTCTTCTAAAGCTTTTGGATTTGGTTTGCTCAGATTACAAGTTTATGCTGTTTCTTGTTATATTTGACTGTGCAAATGTTGGTTAACACATTGTGCTAACATATTTTGCAACAAACTGGCTGGAACACATTCCAGTACAGTTTGTTTTCTTTGTTGTTAGAAAGGATATCTGTGCAATCTTAATGATAGTTACGAGAAGAGAGAGATTGTTTGTTTCATGCATTTTTTTCCTCGACTACAGTAACACTTCGGGAACCTACAGCCTTGATAAAATTTGATACAGTGCTCTAAAGGAGTCAGTGATATTTGCGTCATTGTGGGGCTGTTTCCTTTTCATCTGCAAACATTTCACAGTAAAAAGTACAGCCCATAATGCTGAATTCAAAACAACACAAAAAGCATTCTGGAGCCCTGTCCTATGGGAGGAGGCCCGGAAACCACAGGAAGTGGGTTGTATTGCAGCAATTACGTCCCTTTGGGTTTCCTGTGGAGTTTGTTATCGACCAAAATCCAATCCAGGGTAAACCGCATGCAATCTAAGAAGTCTTTGAAACTAAATCTGCATTTAAATTAGAATTTTAAAATGTGTCTGCCTAACAATCCTAGTATCCTATAGAAACGGTCACTACTAGGATAAAAACTATGTGTTATTTCTTTAAATATTTCTTGATAGTTTAGCAAATACTCTGTAATTTGTTAATAAAAAGAAACAACTTTTTTATTATTCAATCTTTTTTTTTAAAATAGTGCATCTTGCGGACAGATACAGAAACTCCATTACACATACTGTGTATAAATGCTCATCATATCAAAGCAAAGCATCGAGAAACAAATTTGTTCCACAACTTTACCTTCGTTTCTCTCTATCCCATCCGCGCTCCCGGTCAATACAGACCAAACGTGAACGGGAGGCGCGCCTGTAATATTACTCTTTATCTCTGATGTTTATTGTAAAATAAAGGCACTTTAGTGACGCGCCGTAAAATAAATAAATAGAAAAGCTGTAAACACAAAAAAGAATTCATATTTAATGCCTGGGATAGCGGCAACATAACTAACACTGCCCAGGTTTCCACCCTACCACCCCCGCACAAATGTAATGGTCTATCCCAGTCAGACATGTCATGATTGTTGCTGGGAGAGGAGAGAAGCGAGGAGTGAGCTCATCCGTTTGAAACTTCAACTGCTGTGGGACACTTCACATCATTTCTATTAAACCTCTTTTAACTCCGTGGCGAGGTCGCCCTAAGGACAGCGATATATTCTTGCTTCTTTTTTTTGCGGTTTGACTGGTTTCCAGACGGAAGGAGAGAGACGATCGGAGGGTTTGGAAGTTTTCTACAGGTTTAAGCGTTATTATAGATGATGAACTTTGGACTGCTGAATGTGTCGACATGTCTTTGAAGGATCAGAAGAAATAAACCAGCGGCGCTGCGGCGACTGCTGGGCCGGAAAAACGAGGAATCATTTGCGCCTTGGTAGTAGCGATATATAACAACAGCAAACTTGCTAACGTTACTCCGGGAGCCACCAAGAGATCAAAATGTCTGCCAAGGTTGCTTCAAACAAGGTAGGGATGTAACTTTACCGAGTTAACTTCTGAAACAAATGTACGTAACATGAATTGTGTCCATGCGAGTTCTGACCCATTTTGAAGCCAATACGTGTAAGGAAGAGACTCGGTGCTGCGGTGCGTAAACATCATTCATCAAGATTATCTTCACGAGGCTTTAGAGTATACCTGCTGAAGTCCTCTGTTCATTTTTAAACTAGCATTAAAATACAAAATCTTAAGTTAAGTTAACACAAACGATGCTTTTAAAGTAGATGGAGTGCGTAATGAACGGTGGAAGTGTTTGCCGAGGAGTAACTTCACTTACCTGTTGATATACGTCGCGCCGAAAAGCGCGATCGGTTACATAAATATGGCGAAATGAACACATTTCTATTAACAATGTGGCTTTTCCTCGCGAACATAAGATGATAGACCGGCTTGCTCTTAGGACTGTCTACGTGTGCCCCCTTCACGAGGACATAGGGATGAAAATTCAGTTTGTTTGGATATTATAGTGGGCGGTCGGACAGGATATACAGGTGCAGGGAAATAGTGACTCTACAGATCAACGCGATTTGCTTCAGGTATCGTGTTAGTCGTGGATATTCGCTAAAAGAACTGTGTTTGTTTAACGTTACGGTAAAATCATGTGGAAAACAATAACTTGATAAGAATGAACGTTTGGCCTTTAGCATGAGCTAAGAGTGCGCCAGTCCTTTTTGCGTGGCGTGCGTGCGTAAGGTGGCGCGGGGAGTACAATGGCGTACAGTGTGAGTGTGTGTCCACTGCACTGAGAAAGCATATGAACATTCAGTCAGTCAGTCAGGTTTGGCGAGTTTCTTCGATGTGAGGTGAAGTGTTTATGTGACGATGCAATACCTTGGTGTGGTCCTTATATTGTTTCTATAAACATTTCATTCAAAGCACTTGGGAATTTTAATATATATGCACATTCCTGTAAGCCAATATGTGACCCTGGATCACAAAACCAGTCATAAGTAGCACGGTAACGTTTGAGGTAAAAGCCAAAACTACATTGTGTGGGTCAAAATTATTGATTTTTCTTTTATGCCAAAAATCATCAGTGTATTAAGTAAAGATCATGTTTCATCAAGATATTTGTAAATTTCCTTTCCTAAATGTATAAAAACTGTACTTTTGGACTGCTACAGTGCCTCTGACTAACAATTTTATAGGCCATTTTCTGAATATTTTGATTTTTGCGTACTCTCAGATTCCAGAGTTTTAAACGGTTGTATCTCAGCCATTTATTGTCATATCGTAGCATCCCATACATCGGTAGAAAGCTTTATTTTTCAGCTTTCCGAAAATTAAAAAATCTCAATTACGAGAAATTGACCCATAAGACTGGTTTTGTTGTCCAGGGTCATCACATATTGTTATCCAGGATCCGTGGTTTACAAAAAGCCTCTCTGAAATGTGTAAGAGCACTATACAAATAAAAGTGCCCAATATTATATTACAGGAACTTATATAAACAGTACTCTGATGGAGTAGGAAGTCATTAGTTCATGCGTTTAGGCAGAGCTACTCTTATCTCTTACATTTCCAGATCAAATCTGTTTGTATCTACATAAACCTGCAACTAAAGCTCCTTGTGAGACCACAGTACTGTATTTTCCAGTTGTAGAGATTTTGTCAGGTCTGTGTGAGGTTCAACGGTATCTGTGTGACCTTGTCTATGTGTTCTGATGTTTTCCTCGATTTCCCTGATGTCTTTGTTTCTGCCAGTGTCTTGAAACAGTGCCCTGTCTTTACTGCATCTGCTGCCTTTTGTTTTGTCTAGTTTAGTTTCTCAATACAGACCGTGTGCATGATTATATTTTTATTAGGTCATTTAAAGCGGGGTAGGGAGACTATACTCACGGACTGTTTGTTATTAAGGGATCACTGCATGATTGCGGGACAGACAAGATGGCACATTGAGTGACCTGTGGCCTCAGCTCTAACACAGCTTACAGAGACAAAAGTCCTTTACGTGCCTGCATTGACATGTCATGAATTGAATTGTCAATGGTCCCAAAGCTCCTCATTCATGGTTAATGTTATTTCTTCTGAAGAAACTAATTCAAGGTTGTTGAGGAAAACATTTCCGGATCTTCCTCCATATAATGGTTTTAACTGGAGGCAACCTGATTTGAGGTCCAAATTTCTGTTTCTTTGCAACTCTAAATGGCTATACGCGACACCAGGCCATGAATTAGGTTTTTTTCTAGCAAAACGATTAGTCATTTTTTAAGAAAAATTCTACTTTTTAACCACTCATACTCGGGTTGCACCCAAAAGTGTTGCACGTTCACTACTTCCTGTAATACGTAATCACGTTGGAAAGTCACACGTCTGACGTAAGCGAATGTAACAACCCATTGTTTACGAGTGGTGAGGAGGAAGACTGCTCAGTTGTTGCTGGAGGTTTTGCGAAAAATGTTATATTTTTGAGCCAGATTATTGTTTAGAATGGTCCATTCATGTGCTTATTCGGGATGTATAAACCTCAGACACGTGTCCTTTCCACCGGGATTACATATAACGGGACGTTGTGAACACGCAACACGGTTGGGTGCAACCCGTATATTTGTGGTTAAAAAGTATAAGGAAATTTGATCACCCTAATTCTTCAGCTGGTGTTGCGTTTAGCCATATTCGGACCAAAAAATCAGGTTGCCCCCAATTAAATCCATTATATGGAGGAAGATCTGGAAATTTTTTCCTCAACCACCTATGAAAAGTTTCTACAGAAGAAATAAAGACATGGAGATCTTGGATGGCATGTGGTTGAGTAAATAATCATAACATTTTCATTCTAAAGTGAACTTCTCAATTCATCTTGTTTTTGAGTATGTTTTAGATGTATGAGCTTGAAACAATAAATACAAGTCCTGTCATAGGTGTGGAATTGGGTTACAATGGGTCTGCTTGTGACCCTTTATGCCGTATAATTTCCTTGCATAAATAATCAATCTGTATTTTGGGTCAGGGGTCTTAAACGCATAGAACTAATTTAGATTTGCATGTTATTTGCATTGAAATAAAGGCACTTAAAATAAAACCGTGCAAAGAGGCTCGATCACCTCATCCGTCTGTTGCAGGCACAGAGCACAAGCGAAAATGATTTGTGTTAAAACTAATAATAGCCCCCTAGAGCTTGTTTTCATAGTCAAAGCAGAGCAATAGAGAGAGAGAGCTCTTGTCATCTGTTTCTGTTCTGGGTGGGTTTTGTTAATTACTGCCGAAGCCTCTGGACCTCATTGAGAGCATGCAGATTGGGGTTTTTAATCATCAGAGGACAAACATATCTCAGCTTTACTGCTGTACTAGCTACATTGGAAAAGAGAAACAAAGCAGGTACAATTTCCCATTCTGGAGAAGCATTATTGTTTTTTGCCTCAATAAAGATAAAGCTGTAAATTTAGACATCTGGAAGTGTCATGTTTACAGAGCCTTATGTGCCTCTCAAGCCAACGTTGGCCAATCATACTTGTGCGTTTCTGTGTTGTTGGAAATCTCAAGTGGTTCCCATGGTGAGGATAAAGCACTGGGCTCATGGTGCAGCTCCTCCACAGAGCCTATATCCTGATGTGTATTTGTTGTGCAGCCTCGCATCTCTATTTCCACTGTTGAATTAAGAGCACATCCTTGCTGTCCAAAACCCAGTGACAAGCTTAAAGGATGACTAAAAATAACAAAATTAAAATCACAAAATATGGATTGTTTATATTGTGTATGTAGAAAGCATTAGTCTCACACATACACTTAACATGCCCAGTGCATTTACTGTTGGTGTCATTTGCACATTTTCTCGTTCTTTTAATGCTTTGTTAATGAGTGATTAATTAGGCTGTTCTCTACTGTAAGCCCAGCCCCCTCGGTCCTTCCCTGTGGGATTTCAGTCTTCTGGAAGGTTGCGTGTCTGTATGTGGCTTAGATCCTCGCTGCATGTGATTGGGGAGTGTGTATGTGTGTGTGTGTTGTTTTTTTTTACGCATTGTTTTACTGAGTTTGTATCACGTCATCATGGCAGTCCAGCACGCCACACAGGAGAGTATTTGGGCATCTGTGACAAATGAAATGCAAATTTTAGCTTGTTCCGCTATATTTGTACTTAAAGATTTACTCAGAGAAAATCAGACTGGTTTGACACAGACATTGGACATGCCCTCATAGCAAGAAATAAAGTGTATGTCTGCTTTAAATTGTATAAGTGGATTTTATTGATTTGTTTGTCTTTTAATCTCATTTACACTGAACACTTCAAGTGGACCCAAAAGGGGTATCAGTTTTCCCTTATAAACAAACCAATATTGTAGGCAAGGACTATAAATTTGTCTGTTGTTTTTTTATTAATACTGTCTTTACATAAAGTTTTCTACGTAAAACAACTGCATAAATGTTTTTTTCGGATGAAAATGGTTTCAATTTCTTCTCTGTTGCAGTGTTGACATGCACGCTCTTTGAAATATCTAAAATGCTATTACGACAGTAAAATACTTTGAAACATAAAAAGATGTTCTCGCTGAAGATGGCCTGTACATCACAAAGACCTGGTGAATCGATAATTAAATTTTTTGTTGACTTATAATTATCTTGAAAAGATCTTGAAGAGGGGGTCACTTTCTGACATCTTGCAAAATCCCTGATTTACATGTTAACAAAACAGTTTGTTATATAATCAGACACTTTGTTAAAAGTAAAACCGTGAAAAATAGCCATATAAGTGTTCAGAAACTTGTCTAGAAGAGGCAGACAAAAACAACCTTAATCCGAATCACATGTCGGGTATAGTGAACCTTCGTCTCTCAACCATGTGAATACAGAACAGAACACAACAGGAGAGTTTAGGTTTCACTAAATCACATTCAGCATATAAATGTCCTTCATGTTACTTAAGCCTAAACCAGGTGAACAGATGGTGCCCAGTGTAGTTTGTTATTCTGAGCAAGTCTGTGTAGTAGGTCACTATTTTCTGACCCATGTTTAACTGTTGTTTAAGAGACAGCTAAATGCAGTTTATAGCTTTGAACAATTACAGATCTCACAGTCTGAGATTGCTGTATTTACTTGATAATAGTCTGTTATTGTATATTATGTGTGTAATGATAGTGATCACTGCTAGATAAGGAGGGAATGACGTGTGTGTGAGACTTAACATAATTATGGTCTTCATTTGCAGGTTTGGTTTGTACGCGAGTCAGTGGTTCAGAGATATTTTGCAGTTTCTGTGAGCACAGAGGGGGTTTGGAAAGGGCAGATGATTCCAGAACCTGACAAACTATTTGCTACATGAGAACTAAAACCATGCTGTAGAAGGATCTGGATTGGAAAGTCTATTTTTTAGTGGACAGTAATTGTTGGCTCCCCTACGTCTGTTGGCAGTTTAGCTCTCCATTAGGTCTGATGTCTCAGATTCAGGTCTGCCAACCTCGACTCTGCTCTGCATGCAACACAAAGCAGGTTAGCTGGAATCTCATGTGTGTTTGTGGAGCCAGGAAATTCAGGAAGGCTGCTTTGAAGATAAGATATGAGCACTTTCTTCCAGTGTTGTTTTGGGACAGTACTGCAGATGTTTTTGTGAGCTCTTTTAACTTCAACTTCTTTTTGATTTGAAACTTTATTACTGTTTTTATAGATATGTAATATGTCTTTTACAAATGTGGTTGTTCATAAAACAAAAACAAAAGCCTACTCTGGAATTCAGTACATACACAGTGAAGTTCAGAAGTCTGAGAATATTGAGACTGTAAAATCAGAAAAAATATATGAATTTGTTGAGCACTACAGCATATGCATAAAAGTATACTTGTATAACAAGTTTGTTTTTATTAATATACGATATATAATTCTTAATAAATACAGAAATGAATAATTCATGTAACATCTGTAATAAATAATCAGTTTGTCAATGGTGCAAAATAAATGTAACAAGGTGATCAGGACCCCGACACAAGCAGTATAAGGCGTGTTTAATAATGTTATTATCTCATTGACAATTATTATTATGATTTATCCATTCTGAGTGATATAGACTCATGCATGCACATCACATGAAAATGCAGGAGGTTTCCTAATTATTACTCAGGATGGTAATTATGTTGTGTAGTAGTGATGGGATTTAATCTAGCTTGAGCTGTAACTCATTAACTCTTTGACTGTCTGAGCCACAACGCTGGCATTGTGGTGCAGAACGCTGCCTGGTAAGAGCTTGGGAATTCTCTGAGTGGGCTTAAACTGGTCACATGACCCTCTCCTGGAAGGCCTGTCATCGGTGACTGGTGTTAGTGAGAATCTGGAGTATAAGCAAGCACCACCAAGGTATCCTGTTTATCCCCCTCTCCCCCCTCAAACACATTATTTTGCCTCTCTCCTCCCTTTTGTTCCCTCTCTACACACTAACAGACAGGCATGCATACAAACAAAAGGCTGAATACGTCTGTTGTTGTACAGTTACACGTCATTGTACTTCTTTTTGTGTGTCTGTGTGAGAGTGTCCTGGCTGTGGAATTCTGATGTGGGAATAGCCTTGTTTTGGCGAGCTTAGTGCTAAGAAAATGCTAATTAATACTAAAATAAGACTAATCTATAAGTGAAATACTTTGACTATATTTGACATCCTATGGGAAGCTGTTATATAGCTTTTAATTTTTACAAAATTAAAAATGATGTGACAATTATGTCTGTATTCCCTTTCATAATTCATTCTTTTTAAAGCAAAACATTTTTATGAATTTAAAGAACTTTCCAACTTTAAAAACTTCAAAGTTCACTATAAATATTCACAAATAGCACACAGAAAGATTTTATAAAATTTTGATAAGAATTTGCAATGAAGCTTCATCAATCATGCATGTTGTGGTAATGCGTTTGTGCAGATTTCTGGAAGACTTTGTTCTGGAAGTCTGATGAAGTGCTTTAGAAAAACAAAAGTGAAACACAGATTCAGATGAGGTCTTGTTTAGAGGTCGACCGATATGCATTTTTCAGTTTGATTGCTGTAATAGCAAATAAAGGGATTTCTATTGATTATTGACATAATCAGAAAAACGCTTATTACACAGATCTGAAGACACTCACTGAAGACAATCGACTGTGCTTGCGTGCAATACGGGCATTATAACATGTGTGTCTGAACATTTATGCATAATAAATTACGAAAATAACTCAATCTGACACTTGTTGCGAGCAGTTTGAGTGGCGACTGTGTCCCGTGTGCGTGTGTATTGCCTGAATGCACTGACTGAAGATCGTCTTTTGAGAGCACGAGAGTACTTGATGCTTTAAAATGGTTTGTATTTGTGATTGGCATGACTTTAAATAATGTCTAAATGCCTATGCCTCAACTGATGAGTGATCACAGCAGCTCGAACTAGCAAATGCTTTCAGTGCGAGTAAATCCAATCCTTCCAGTGCCTTCATCCTCCTGCGTTGATTGGACAGACTTGTGACTCCCAACAAATCAGATGGCCAGTGGGCGGGCATTTCTCTAGACAACAGACTAAGGTGCCATGTTCTGACAGCTCTCATTAAATCCTTGGCTGCATCAGAGCCAAATAGCCCATTTCCAAATTAAATTACTTTATCGGCCAATCAGATTTAAAATGACCAATTTCGATAATTGAAAAATTGCTTAATGTCGATAATCGGCCAGTTCGATAATCGGTCGACCCCTAGTCTTATTCTCTATGTAGTTTTATAGTTGTTTGATAATGTGAGATTGTTTTTTGTTAATAGCTTCAAACAAACCATTGAGATTCAGTCCTTCATTAGCAAAGCAACCATCCCTTTATGTTTATTTAATACAAACGTTTTCTAGTTGTTTCACTTCACAATTTTTTACAGGGTGTGTAATTTATTTAGCTTTTATATTCACATTTTCTGTATTCTGTACTTATTTGATTATATACATTATCACAACAGATTTATCTGTTCTATATACAGTGAAATGTAAATACATTCATCTTGAATGGCCCGAGGGTGGGAAAGTAAACACCCAATTTATTATGAATTGGGAAACTAATATAACTAATGGAACTCATATAAACACTAAATTGCCATTGAATGTTCAACAACATTTTGTATGTAAAGTTTTAAAGGTTTACTTCTTAAGAATGAATCCAAAATCCATAGACTAACATCTAAGACCCGAAGATGTAGGAAAAGGAATGTAAAATGTATTTTTTTAGCCTGAACTCATTGCCAATCCTGTCAGACCGAGAGAGTGAGAGAAAAAGAGTGTGGAGGGCTTTGGCTTCTTATCAGCACATTCTTGCCCTGTGGAATTGTGTGTGTGTGTAGGGCTGATAACTCTGTGAATGCTCATTGGGTCAGCGCAGTGCTTATTTTAAAGCTCCTATAGCAAAGCCAGGATCCGAGGCCTGGTTATCGTCTGTGACCTGCCACTGCAAACTTAAAATAAAGGGTGCGTGAGTCACATACATAGAGCGAAACTGAGGAATGAACCCTTACTATTTTCCTTCAGACTTGTAGATGGATTATTGACTTAAGGGGTTGGTGCAAGTGCAGGGTGAACTGCTCCTTGTGTAACATATTCTCGCGCTATGGAGAGCGTACATCAAAGTTTACTAGTATATTTCAAAAGCACTTCATTCCATGTCTGCTCTCAGTTTGCAGAGATGTTTGGATGAGTTGAGATGACCTTGCTGTGAGGTAGCCTGCTCTGAGGTCACTGCCGCATGCTCAGATGTTCAGTGCTAAACATATGAATGCTCTTATTATAGGACCACCTGGCTTAACACACAGCAGTTAGGGGTAGCTTGGGGACTAAGTGTGCACCAAGTGGTGAGTGTTTGGTTGGTTAGCTTGGACAAGTGAACCCCAGTTCATAATATTAAAGTAAGTGTTTTGCTTGTGGTTTCTGAAGTGTACATTTGGCCAATTCCGTGCAAATCTCAACCGTAACATCAAAACACTCAAGATTTTACCACACTGATGGGTCAGATCTCAATATTTGAGGGATGTAAATACCCCTGTGAAGTCTCTCTTAATGTTTTTATAGCATCGTTTTTCATAGTCAGGTAAGTGAATTGTCATATCCATAATGGAATTGTTACATCCCTAACTGTACATATTCCTCATAAGTAGAGGTGAAACTCACGGTTTGGATCATTTTACAGTTATGGTTTATAAATCGGATAATTTTACGGATCAGCTAATGTAAATGCTCATCATAGTTTTATTATGATGATATAAGCAGTTTAAAGAATTGTATTAAACTTACGTTGTGAAAGTTCCCGTCAAAAATATAAAAAGATTAATTTACTGTATTGTGAGTTAGCACTGGGCAGCGCATAAAAAATTATACGTGATCGGGTCATTTGCGCTTTGATTTAACACAACATTACTTTAACTTTTATGCTAGTTTACGCAGCAGTTTAGGTTGATATACATGTAAACTATCTTTTACTCTATGTTGATTACATTTACAGTTAATTCGCGGGTTACATGCATTCCGAACCATAGAGCCGGATCCGTTTCACCACTACTCGTAACACAAAAATTTAAATATAAAAACTTTTTCTTTTCTATAAAGAGCCATCAACTTTCCATTTGTTGGCTTTTGGTTTGTACATTTTAATTCACAGAAATCCTATGAAGTATATTGTCTCTCAAAAGCAAGACCTTTTTTGTCACTTCCGTAATGCATACATTTTTCCCTCTTTTAAAATGGAAAACTTGTGCGTAGACTGACATTTGTCTGATGTCATCATTGGTTTAGTAAAATATAAACAGATTCAATATATAGGTAAACACATTCTGAGAATTTATATTTCAAGTTTTGACTGAAAATGTCAGATCCATAACCCCGGCCTTGCCTGCGTTTGTTCTTTATACGCGTGCTGATTTTTCCTACACGTTAGAATAATGTTTTGGGGCTTTTAATATAAAAAACAGTGCTTTCCCCTCTGTAAAATATGACTTCTTAATGTGATATTGGAGTTACAGATGCAGCGCAGATATGTGCTGTCTTCTGACCTTAACACTTCTGAAATCTCTCACATAAGGGTAAAACGATCAGGAAAATACCTTTTTATTAGGTGTGAGGTGGAGTCCAGTGTTAAGTAGCTCAGTGTTAAGTAGCTCAGTGTTAATGGTTTGCTGGCCTTTCCCTGCGTATCTCCGCATGGGGTGTATGCTCTTTAACTTTTTAAGGGGTGCTGCACCTCTAATTCACCAATTCACGCAATTCACCATATTGTCCATGAGTCTAATATAGCGTTTCTCAAAACCTGTCACTGTTTAGACTTAAGAATATGATCATACTTCTGTAATTGTGCACAGTTTGTTTGCAAGCTCACACACGCTGCACGAGACATATACAGTTATATTGCGAAAATCACCTCTCTTATGTGTATGATGATATGTGAAAGTCAATTTGTGAAAGTGACTGCTGTTAATCATATGGCACTAGTCATTCACGTTTATTTACTATTATAAACTTGTTTTAATGTCTGACAACAGAAAATGTAAATGAGAATGGTTTTATTGGGCACTCAGTTGTATTCAAATACAATTTTTGACAGTTCAAAGACTAGAAGCGAAAGTACTAACACTAGCCTGGAGGGGTGGGAATCGCAGGGTACGTCCCGATAAGATTCGACACACTATACAGGGCTCACGATACTGATAATATCACAATACGCCGATTCTGCGATAATCGATATATCGCTTGGCAATTCTATAACAATACATCATGACATCTGTAGATGAAGGGAAAAAATGATTTATTAGATGAGCATTTTTAGTGTGTTGCGACTCTCTGTCTTGGTTTCTTTATTCTTGCGCTTGTCTTTGGACTTTGGACAAAACGGGGGTTTGCGGCGCGTAACGTAGCTCAAGCTATGAGCATCATCGCGCATTTCAACACAAATTTCGCCTCGCCTCGGCTCGTCTATTGTTGAACTTTATAAAACTATTAAAGCTTTACAAAACAATCTGACTTCTGAAATACGTGATAATGATCTTTTTTTACGCTCGTATTTCTTCTCCGCTGTGAATAACAATTTCCGTTCTTCTGACCATCCTTAATCTGGGAGCATCACCACAACAAATATGTGGGTACTGCCGTTTTGGTAAGCTCTGTGTAGGTATAAATTTAGATCTTTGTATTTCAAATCTTTGTGCCAGGGTATCGATAACGTCTCGCGGGCTGAAATGTCACGATAAATTGCCATAATAAAATTACACGGATAAAATTCCATGTAACTAGATGCAGACGCAGAATCCTGTTATTAATATGTCATCTGGCGGTTCTGCGTTAATTATGTGCACGGTTTAACATACAACACAAGGATTTATCTGTGTCTGCACTGTATGAGTTTACGAACAAATGAACTTCATCTCGAGTCAGAGTTGCTCTGAGAGTTTATTTTACGAGCGTTTTACTGTTTGAGTGAATCTTTCGGCAAACACACAAAAACTCAAGCGTCATCCCGATAGCCATCAAAAGAAAAGTCTGGTTAAATTGAATACTCAGACAAAAAATACTCTACAATAAATCTACAAATTATATGGCCTTAATTTATCCAACTGTATGTTACATTAATATCTTTTGTCAGTTACCAACCTGTCTATTCATGATGAACTGCACTTGCATATTTTTTTAAGAAATGACAACAGATGATTTATACTTGTGCTCCTACAGTTTGGCCTGTGCCACCAAACTTTAAACCTCTCTAGCACCAGTACTATGTGCAAAAAAAGGTAACTTGCTTGCCTTTGTTTTATAGTAGTCATGGAGAGTAGGCCTATAACCAAATTCAGGCGGCCAAAGTGGACACTAACGCTTAGAAGAAAACTTGCCCAATCTATATCTGAAACAATTTTATTGTGATTCAGATGAAAAATCATTTTTTTATGTTTGGACTAGTAATTTTTGTACTCTGACAATTGAATGACAAGTTTACTTGTCCGAAGGAGAACCAGATGACAATGCTTAATGTCAAGCCCTGCTAAGAATCGATTCTGAATCGATTGTGAGGGACCAAACGTTTCCCAGTCCCACCCATATAAAATAGTACCATCTGCTGTCTCTCATCTCATATTCAGCCGGATCAGTATGTGTACACTAGAGAAAGGAATTCTATACTACCTTCAATAAGAGTAACGCAAAATATAATCATTAAGGTTCTGACCGGTGCTCTATCCACTGAAAGTGAAACAGATAAAGTTGCCATGGTTACACTTACTATATTAACATTGGCTGTTTCTCAATTCCAAGAACGCAAAGAACTGACTAGTGTTCTTGTGGAGACCAAGATCTTGTAGTGTTCTTGAGGCAGCCTCGGAAGAACGAACTTTGACGGACGCGCAGCAGTGACTACTGGAACATCAAGCATCATTCGATGCAGCCTTGATATTAAGAACACATCTGGGTACCTTCATGTGTTCTCTGCTCTTCTGTTCTTGAGTATTGGAACCGGACTTTGATTACGTAGAGCGAGAACATGAGGATACAAGACCGCTGAAGAAAGCATATTGAGTAATGGTCATTATGAGGAAGCTGCTGACTTGCCGTTCGACAGAATGTGCCGTCCCCTGATTGGATGCTGTCTGGTCCTGTGCGTTTAAATTCAAAAGCTTCTGGTCTGGAGCACAGCAGCAGCTGTCTCACTGACTACACGTCTTTCTGTTCAGAGTCTCTCTCTCTTTTTGTCCCTCTCATTCACGGCTGCCATGTGCTATTTTTAAACACTGATTGTCAAGAACCGCTTAACCAGATTAGACATCACTCTCGAATGTACTCCCTCACTCGTGCTGCACATAGAGTTAATCTGGACTAGAACGTATAGGTGCAGTGTTTATGCCTTTTAACCCCAAAGTATGCATAACAGAAATGCTTGCTATTAACTCATCTTTTTTTACCATATAAAGGTTGTAAACTGTTTGAGTGAAATATGATCGGCACATAAGATTTCAGCTCAAGCAGAGTGTTTGCTCTGTGTGAAAACACCTTTACTGGTGTTCTGGTGTATTTTTCCTTGTAAGACACATTAAATAACAGTTTTATTTAATTTTTTTCTTTGTTGTAAACATGCATTTTATTGTGATGCTTTGCTCTGTACAGCATCACAAATGTCCCTCAGAGTTGGAAACTGCACACAATACTCACTGCTGGGTCTCATTGGCTGTGAGGCCAGAGCTCTGACACCCACACAGCAGCTGTTTGAGCCGTATTAGTAGGAGGAACAAGGGAGAATTGTTAAATTTTTTGAGAGTTATGGATTTTTGGGCTTTTCTGATCTACATGGAGGTAAAAGAAACACATGCTTGAAAACAGCAGAGTACGAGATGGGACAGTTTAAATTGACATGTTTGCCTTTATAGGTAATGAACACCTGAACCATGTAGATTTTATATTTATAAAACTGGATATCTGCTGTTTGAGTTCTACCAAAATGATCATAAGGTATGATGAATTGCAGCCTGTCTGAGATTTGTATAACCTGTCTTCCTGATTCCCTGGAAGAAGGCATTTAACTGGAAGTTTTACTTGGTTTATTGATTCTTTGTAACGCGAGGATGTTATAGTTTAAGAAACATTTAAACACTATTGGGCCAACATTGTTATCGTACTGTATGTGAAATCCTGGCTAAAGCCTCAAAATCAAATTATGAGATTAGGAGCATCAAAATTTGGTTTCACTATGATTTCAATCTTTGACATGGCCTTACTCTATCAATATTAAAGAGATCAAGACTATATATTTTACATTACGTAGAATGATATGAATAAAAAAACAACATAAGAAAAAACTTTGGCTGGGTAACATATATCAAAGAGCTGACAGCATAGGGTAATGGTTCTAAAACTTTTCAGATCAAGGACCACCTTTAATAAAATTAGTTGTTCAATGTACCACCTATTGTCCGCAATAGAAAACACATATATACATTTTTTTAATGAATAGTAGAGCTGTGAATCTTTATCTTTACACCTCGTCCTGGAATTCTAATGTATTAATTATAATAATACAAACACTTTTATTTTACAGCTGTTTTTAAACTAAATAATTTTTTTCCCATGTTTTTCTAGTTAGTTCGCCAGAATAGCGGACACATAACAATTTTCTGTAGTGCACTGTAAACAGGGTTCTGTATATGACGTTTAATGAGGGATTTATTAACCTTATAGGTTTGTAGTTTTTCTGCCATTCCCCACGAACAATGTGGAAAGAATAGGGCTATTTATCACAGAAGAGAAATAAATATACATATACGTATAAAAACAATAAAAACAACTGTATATACAAACACAGACTCAAACTTAACTGCAGCTGCTCGTCAAAGCGGTGCATCAAAACAAAATCTCAACGCCTGCTTCATTGATTTAACCTTGAGTAGATGCAGACGTGTGTTGAATTAGCACTTTATTTAACGCTATTTATCGATCATGTATTAAACATTTGAAATTGTATTTTAAACACAAATTGTAAATGAATATATAGAGGTTTTGCATTTTCTGTTGTGTCACGTACCACCATGGGTCTATTCAAGTACCAATAGTGGTACACGCACCACAGAATCACTGGCCTATAGTTATCGAAATGCTGCAAAACACACACACACAGTGAGCGTTCCTGAATCTGACCGTTAAAAAATTACTGCATTTAAGATGGATTTGGGCTGTGTGTATATGTATGTGTGCCCGTGTGAGGTTGTTTGAAGAGCGAGAGCATATTTGAATGGCTTGTTGAGGGCACAGCCTAGGGACCAAGCGGATTGCAAGGACCAGGAAAGAATATGGAAACATCATATGACATGTATTAAAAATAAAAAGAGACAGGATTAGAATCTTGCTGACACATCACAAAAAATGTAGGCTAAAGAAGCCATGCTATATTTAGGATCACAGCAGCAAATCGCAGAGAAACATTATGTACATATGAATGTGTGTGTGTGTTGAACTAGGCTCATGTTCAGAGGATTTTTCTTAAGGGTATAGTCAGTGTGCCTCTGATGTGAGGGGCTGCGGTGGTGATGCTACATGCAGTTTTTTCCCGTTTCCCTATTTGGGGGCTGCGCGTTTTGAAGGCTGCATTTTTAGACCGATTGCATCACGGCAGCGCGACTGGAGGCTGGTAAGGCTGTCCCGATTCAAAGGTTGCTTCAATTCTAGCTCCAAAATGCGACCTTGTTTCTGCGGGACAGTACGATTGGGCGAATGTATCCTTCACAGCTTTGGCTATCCCGAGATTCATTGCGCGCCTGTACCGTCTTCCAATTTTTTAAATAATCATTCAAAACTTTAGTTTAATAAAAGTATGTAATTCACAAAAACGGTCCATTTCAGTGTTTTAATATTACAGGTGATGTTGTTAATTAACATTATTTGTGCAGTATTGTGTTTTAGATTTCTAAGGTTGGTTCATTTAATTTACTGTTGCGCTGTTTAAATGTACATAAACATGTCATATTCTTTAAGGACCTCATGTCATTACGCACATGCGCAGTTCATTACCATCGGCACTATGAACTCGGCAAACGTTCAAAAGTTTGGTTAAACTTTGTGAAAAAAGGTGTTAGCTTTGCCACATGCAATACTTGTGGTAAAGATAATTTGAGAAAGGGAGGAAGTAATCTGAAGAAATGCACAAAGCACCAGATAACTTAAAGCTATTAGCAGCAATAGCAGCGTCTCACACTCGGTTACAAAATACAGATAGAGATGAAAAGAAAATACGTTTTTTTTTAAGTTACTTTATTTTTTTAAATAGTGAACGCAATTAAATACATCCGGGAAGCTAAAGGACAACATGTTAGTTTATTTTAAATTATATTAATTATAATTATTAATTCAATCATGTTATAAAAATGAATTAATTTAGTATTTCATTCACAAATAATTGTTTAGATTATGGATGATCTAGCAACTGCATGTTATATATTTTATGTTTATTTTTGTGTTATACTTTAATGCATATGCAATTTTCTTGGTGTGTGTGTAATCACTACTGGATGGGTTAAAAGCAGAGGTAACATTTCGGGTATGGGTCACCATACCTGACAAACAGGTCACTTTCACTAATAGTTTGGGTTTGTAAATGCTTCTGATTATTTCTTGATGGTTCTTTATTTCATTATTTGACAAATTGTCACAGTTGACATTTACAGCCTACTGGTTAGCCTAAATGTGGCAATATAAAAAGGTAAAAACTGTTTTCTTTAAGTATTTCGCAATTTTTTTCTCTCCCCGAAAAATATTGGAATCGGAACAGAGAATAGATAAGAACCGGATTCGATAAGCAGAATCAGAACCGGAATCGCTAAAAGTAAAACTATACCCAACCCTAATCTTGACCGCAGCAGGAGATAAATGTTGGGGGCGTGTCCCAGAAGCATCAGTGATGTCATTAAATGTGAAAGGGGATTGAAGTGAAATGAAATTGAAGCCTAGTGATATGGTTTTACTATTAGATTCTGCTCAAGACATATTCAGACTTATTCAATATTGCTGCCTGTAGGGGTTATGCATATGCAATCAGATGCTTGAGTTATAAAACAGCTGATCTGTGCAACCACACACACCCACACACAGTGGAAGCAATAAAGTAGTTTTGCTTTCACAAAATGGATGTTTTGCTACAGTCTTAAATGGTAAAGAGGGAGTTGCACATAAAGAACTCCCAGAATTTATATTATATATAGACCGATTGTCAGAGAGTTTAATTGTTTTATTGCTTATGTACTTTATTGACCTATTATCATTGTATTACATATTTTCATTTACTTTTTTTTCACAGTTGTTTACATCTGTAAACAGATACATTATTTAAAGTTTAAAGTGGAGGTAACATGCTGTTTCATGCATTCTGACTTTTGACATCTTTACACTGTTAAACGTGCTGGCTTAAAATGAGTTGAAAGTGAGAAGTAGTATTTCTGTCCTCGATTCACTCTGCCAGGGTTCGTACAGATTTCTGAAAGTTTTTTTCAAACATGAATTCCCGTTTTGTAACAAGGGTCCTCAGTCCCTTATTGGACGATTCTCCAGGAAAAGCATGCATCATCCAGCGAGCGCAAGAGCACGCCCATGCGCAAACGTGAGAGAAAGAGCACGTCAACCAGCCAGCGTGAGAAAGAGCATGCCCATCAATGCCGCATCACTCGGCTGACGAAAGTTTAGCTGTGTTTGTTTGTTCACTGCATTTTGATGATGAATATTATATAATCAGTGCATAATGAGCATGACTCGTTTTGTTATATAGGCAACTTATCTAACGTTAACGTTTTTTATTTTCGTTTATTTATTTTTTGCTGTGATTATTCGTTTTGTATGGTCTGTGTTTTAATATAAGCAAATCTCATTGTACTGTTTTGTGTTTTTTTTATTAAGAAACATGTTGAACCCACATATGTGTATCAGCAGGGTTGTGGCTGATAGTGCATTACTATTCGGGTATAAGTACGCTAGAGAAAAAGCTGACGGAGTGTTTAAGATCCATCTTTAGGGCCAGTTTAAAATGTATCTTGAATCCAGCACAGCTGAGCCTTGCTGTCTCAATATTTCCCACAGTGTTTGATAACGTGACTTTCGTTAACCTGTGCATTTTCCTTATATATTCTTTTGTTGCCTCATTTACATTAATGGGGAGATGGTGTTGTCCTACACAATGTAAACTGTGTTTTGCCTTTAGATTCTTAGATATACTTCTTACTTTGCTTGAGCGTGTGATGGATAGGATTGCGTCCGATCCATCTTGAGGGTGTGGAATGAGTCGGTCAGTTCAAAATCAAACAGAAAAACGATAAATTGGATTGTGAAATAATTTCTAAAGACACACAATGAATGCATCTGAATGCGATACAGCAGTTGCATTTTTTTATACTTTTGGTTGTATTATGGAATGTCACTGCATCATTATATTGTAATGCCACACATCATGTAAACATTAGTGTGTAAATGCTTAGATGAAGTGATGCCTAGCTGTCTGAGCTCTTGTGTATGTCCTACTAATACACACATGTGATGATGCTGCGATAGACTGCTTGAGTATAGAGGAGCTGCAGGTGTGTGTGTGTTTGGGTGTTTATGTGTGTTTTGCAGCTGTGCGGGTAACAGACTGCACACAGTCCAGGGCAAGAGCGATGGTGTCTCATTTCCCCATCACTAACACCCCCTCCACACATACACAGTGGGTGTGTTTCTCTCCCCTCCCTACTGCACTCCCTCACTCACACACGCACACGGCACGTACAGAGGAAGATCCTTTACGGGATCGTGTGAAACTACTGCACAGGGATTATTTTTCTCTGTGTGTGTCTGCACGGGGGGGATATCATCTCTCACTGCCTCACGCAAGTATTTATCGGAGCGTCTCCATCCTGAGACCGTGTGGACTTTCTGGCTGTCATTCTAATGTGGGATCTTTCTAATGAGGAACACGCTCCGTGCTCGTGCATCTGGCCAGCTGACTGTCTTCGTGTGGATTTACAGTAATCCAGCAATTATAAAGCACGCTGCTGCATTCTGTGTGGATCTACATCGAGAGGAAGACATGTATGGAGAGCTACACAGATCTTTATTTGTATAACCTGCTTCACCAGCTAGAGCTACACCGTGAGTGTCACTCTCTGCAGCAGAGAGGATTATGCTTCTCGCCACATAAACAAGATTATTTTGCCGTATAGGCTGCAAGTACAGAATGTATGCATTTTGTGTAAAAAATTGAAGCCAGTTAAGAGAACAGAGAAGGACAGCGATTTTGTGAGAGGACGTATGGAAAGGGTTTGCCCTAGAGAACATCTGCAGTGTGTGGCGGCTCGGAGCATGTCAGGTTGTCAGATGATCACTGGTTTAGGCTTTGCAGAACGGACTGCAGTAAAATGTGGCCTGCAGAACCAACACAAATCTCTCCAGGCAGCTCATTAGCTTTGTTTATCATTATAAAATTTGTATAATTAATATTGCTGCGTTTCCCCTGTCTGCACTGTGCAGCGTGCTTTTTAATCTTTCAACGATGTCGGGATAATTTAAGTTGTTTTAGATGCCATAACTGCTTGGGTGTTTTCTTTTAAATTGAAAATACTCCCTGCAAACAGGAAGGAGCTTCCTGCAGTAAATTCCAGCTCTGGGTTACGTCCTGTCCAATCAGAGCTCTGCACTCACGTAGTGGTGAGGACACACAATGTTCCCACCTCAATGTTAAACTTTCCTACAGAGATTGCACAGCTGCAGTATCATAGTTTATGTTTATGTCGTATCGCTTTAGATCCACTAAGTCGAGCTGTTATTTGAAGCTGTTGTTCTGACCATATATGTGATGTGTAAAAGATTAAATGCAACTGGAAATGAGAATTTTCCTGCTTGAGTTTGTTACTGGATGAATCATTTCCTGTTAGAAGAAGAAAGTATATCGTCAGCAGCACCTTAACTGTATGCAACAGAAGGAAGCTTTACCGAAAACCCCCCCAAAAAAGTTGGACAAATAAAGACACATTTGAAGAGTTTAAGAATTTTCATTGTTGGGTGAACTACCCCTTTAATGTGAGAACAGTGAACATTCCCCTGCATCTATAGGTGCGTGCATGCATGTGGCTATTAGCATGCTGCCTTGTGCATCATAAATATTAGATCAGTGGTTCAGGTCAAACCCTTACACACAGTAGTCTTGTCAAAGTATACCAAATTTTTGACTTCAATACAAACCTTAAGAAAAGTATTTCGATACCAATACTAAATTGATACCATGCAAAAGAACATACAGGAAGTAATTAAATAAAGAATGATGAAACAAAAAATTCTGTTATTTTA
Organism: Triplophysa bombifrons; assembly: GCA_029783895.1. Lineage (NCBI taxonomy): Eukaryota > Metazoa > Chordata > Actinopteri > Cypriniformes > Nemacheilidae > Triplophysa > Triplophysa bombifrons. Next base: position 21,431,573 of record CM056448.1, read on the forward strand.
TATTTTACTCCGTGTTCCTGAGTAACAGCTGAGACCTCACAGAAAAGCAAGCAAGTCTTTGGTGTGTTTACGTACATGCATTTATGATACGTGTGTGAGAATCGGTTGAGAGGGTTCAGTTAACACAGTCAGGTACATGTGGATCTCACCACCGCATTGCGATCCAGACGGTATTATTTAAAACTCTCTCAGACGAAACCTTGCAATTTAAGCAAAAATGATACCCTCCGCTGTGTCTAGGGGCCTATTAACTAGCACAGCAGTCATTATATAACAGCTAAAAGATCCAGAGCTCACTAGCAAACACCCTGAAACTGCTTATCGCCATCAAAAAAAGCAAAGTACTGCTAACCGGCAGTCATTTGTTCATTAATTCCATTGATCCAGAGAGAAATCTCTTAGAGATACACCACCTTTTAAGCTGCCTGCCTGCTTTGGAGAAGCTGTTGGCCCAGAAAAGATGACTGCTGATCTTTGAGAAAGCCTCTCGGTTTCACCTGGCTGTCAGAGCTCACTATTAGCTGCCTATCTGGGCTCTTTGAACCCAAGCTTTTCTCTTGGCAGGTCTGAGGACTGCATGAAACAAAGACTCTCTTTAACGGCAGAATGAGTCTTCGGCTCTTGGCGGGACTGGCTATTTGTTTTTTAGAACGGCAGTACTGTGGCCAGCCCTCAGGCCTGAATAAACGTTGAATGTTTAAATATACCCAGACGTTCTTGCGCATGTAAAGGCGTATTGTTCGCTGCTGCTTGTATGGAATTATTAGATCACCACTGTGTTTCAGAGTCTTTGTTTCTTTTGAGTTTCTTGTCCTCCTACAAAACGACTTTGTTTTGAATTGCCTTCGTGATATTTAATTTTGCTGCAAAACTAATTTATGGACGATTGAATGCTTTCACCCAAAACGGAAAATTCCGTCAGCATTTACTCACCCTCATGTTTTGTTCTGTTAAACACAAGACAGATATTTTGATGAAAGTGGGATACTTAACAGTTCTGGGGCTCCATTGACCACCATAGTAGTCTTGCCCTAGTATGGAAGTCAATAGTGGTCCAGAACTGTTTGGATAAAAGGGGTGAGTAAATGATGACAGAATTTTCATTTTTGGGTGAACTTTACCTTCAAATAATTATCAGATTTTATCACAGCTTCTGATGTCGATGTGTTTATTTAATTAAGAGTTGGCACCACCATCCTTCAGGGGGTTTTCTTCTCCAGAGCTTCACGCAGCTCACATTTCAGATGAGTGTGTTTACTCTGAGCTCTGCATTGTTGTGATTGATTTAAAGATAATCTGGTCAGATTAGAGAGTCAGGAGTGTTGAACGTGATTCATATAAACGGCTTTTACTGACCCATCTAACTGTTACCTGACCGCACAAGCTTTCTCAGGATCAGTTCTCTCTCTCTAAAAGGGATTGTGCAGGATGAAAACAGCTAGTGAAAGTCATGCAAGTGGAAGAATTCTCAAGGAATTTATGTGTTTGTGTGTTCTAAGCCTATATTTTGGTAATATGAGAAAAGGATTTAATTTGTCAGACAACAACCAGTGGCTAAATTCCCATAGGCTTCAGCAGCAAATAATCTGTCTCAAAGCAAGTTCACGCTTGTGTCATTTCAAACCTGTATAACTTTCTTTTTTCCGCAAAAGAAGATATTTTAAAGAATGTTGGTAGCCAAACAACACTTTGACTCCAATTCTATCGACACAAAACCACTGAGACATTTCTCAAAATATCTTCTTTTGTCTTAATTTACACAGAGAAAATACCTTTTATAAGATGTATCAAGACACAATCAAACCATAACGTTCTGTTTATTCTAAACTTGCACGCTGCAATTTCACATTTTACATAGGGAAGTCCTTTAAATTTTAATTAATTTTAATGAAATTTCATGCTCCTGCTAAATTTGTCAAACTACATAGTCTAATCTGGATTGTTTATTGTGTTTTTATTTTGCACAAAAAATCCAGAAAAAATATATACACCCTAAAATTCTAGTTTCTTTTTTACATTTATGTTAATTCATTTGTATGTGCTGAAGTGCTCAAGCATTATGCTCCTGACCTTGCCTTAGCTTCTGCGCAGGCGAAATGGGCTCATTCTCCTAAGCCAGGACGGTCTATTCATCCTCCACCAAGGACAAGACCCCCTAGGTCTCCTATAAGTCCCTCTGTGTCTGTCACATGGATCACTGCATGGGCATTTTTCTCATGGTTGGGCCCCTGCTGTCGGCTCTTACAGTTGGATGAATCCAGGACCCCTGACCCTACACACACATGAAAGAAATGTGTGGATGGAGGGTCAGAGGAGGGAGCGAGGCATGATGAGAGGGTGGGAAGCGAATGCTTTTCAAATGGGTCAAATCCTTTCACAAGCGTAGCCAGAGACCGGGGCAGAAATGGGGCATTGAGGTTATTTGAGGGGGTGCTGAACTAAATGTTGCCCCTGTGCCAATTAGGGCCTGAGTAGGTGCTGACTGAGAAGTGTGGTAAACAGGTCAGCTGGTTAACTTTGTTTTAGTGCAGAAATGGTGGCCATTTTTTGTGTGTTTGACACTATTTGAACACTAGTGGGAAAAGTCAACAAAACGTTTTGGTTTTCTCTCAAAATAGAATAGCAATTCAAATTAGGAATGCATGGGAAACATTGCGTCACTATAAAGGGAAACCCTGTTTATTATTCCTGCTTAATTGGTTAAAGCTTTCAACACATTTCTTCACTTTTCTTGATACTGTATGTGGGTGTTTTTTCTGTCTTAGAACAGTCAGGAGATGTAAATATTGCTCTCAGACCATTACTAACAGCTTTGGTTCAGAGCTCTCATACCTACTGTAATAACTTATTCAGCCTGACATCTTCAATACAGTAGTGAAGGAGCACATACCGTTCCTCTCAGCTCAGGGTAAAGCGATAAATATTGTCTGTACCTTCTTTATTTTTCCACCCACTCCTCACGATCTCTCTCTTTTTGTACCTGAGAGAATTACAGCAGCTTGTTTCGGTTAAATTTAAAACCGCTGATGGGTTATAGGGGTCTCAGGAAGATGGGACTGGCCAAAATGTCCTCACTTTACTCTCTTAGTCCTTACTCCACTAATACTCAGACTGGACCTAACAAAGATGCATGTACAAGACAAGTACACATATATTTGCTTCAGCCAGAGGAAATTGATTTGGTAAATGTCCACCAGTCTTGCTTGCTCTTTGAGGTCAGAGTAAAATCTCCTCTCGCTATCAATGGCACAGATCCTGAGGAGAAATCCTGCTGATACAAACTCATTATCTTTGCTTTGGGTTTGTCCTAACTCTCTCTTGCTTTCCCTCTTGCAGAATACAACAATGGAGGAAACCGTAATATGGGAACAGCACACAGTGACTCTTCACAGGGTAAGTGTTGAACATTTACTATTTTTCTGTCTTTGCTGATGAGTCCGTTTCTTTCTTTCTCTCTCTCTTTCTTCTGGAAAGGCTAGCTGCATGCAGGATGTGTGGTCATCGAGCACACAATAGGCTATCCCCCCAGATGGCAGGAAGTAGTGTTTGCGAGGATAGAATGCCTGCTCTGCTCCACTTCCTGTTCCCTTTCCTCTTCCTGCTTGTTCCTATGCTCATATTTTAACCTGAAAAATAGCTTATCTCATACCTTTTATAGCACATGATGTCTGCATCACTCAGAAACTCTGATCAGTATTTGCGCATAATTCTCTTTCTGGTATGTTTTTGATGTGCTGACAGGCTGAACAAGATAACAGGTGTACAAGCGCCAAGACATTATGGCTATGGCCTGTTTCTCTCACACACACACAAACAAATCTTTGCAAATAGAGATCCACACATCCAGGATTTTAAAAGCAGCCAGACTTAACTGACACACACACACACTCATAGAATCACACCCGTAGTAACCTACATATTTATTCATCATTTCATCCCCTGTAATGCAATTACTCTATGATATGCTGTGCGCTCCAAGAGCTTACTCTTTGTGTCTGTGTGTGCATATTCTTGGCAGGCTCCAGGTTTTGGGTTTGGAATCGCTATCTCAGGGGGCCGGGACAACCCTCATTTTCAGAGTGGAGAGACCTCGATAGTTATCTCTGATGTGCTTAAAGGGGGTCCGGCGGAGGGACTTCTGCAGTAAGATAATTAATTCAACCTCTGGTGAAATACTGACACAGCAGCACTTATAATGTTTTGTTTATTTAATCTAGTGCAAAAAAGGATGGTTAAATGGATAGGGTCTTATTTTCTTGTGCAGAACACAAAAGAGGATATTTTGAAGAATGTTGGCCCACATTGACTTCCATTGTATGGACACAAAACTAGACATTTCTCAAAATATCTTTTTTGTTTTCCTGCAATAGTTTTGACATTACATTGTTATTTGCAGGTGAACTGTCCCTGACCCTGTGCCAAGTAAATGGGCATTTGATTTAAAGCTGTTAATGTTAATAATTAGGTCTTATTTTAACATTTTTAAATACTTATTTCTACATTTGCACCAACCAGTTGTTCATGAACTTCTCTCCTCATTCATAGAGAGAATGATCGAGTGGTGATGGTAAATGGTGTCTCCATGGACAATGTGGAACATGCTAATGCTGTTCAGCAGCTGAGGAAGAGCGGGAAAAATGCCAAAATTGTAAGTCGTTTTAATGTACAGTTGTGTATTTGTCTAGTAAAAAGTTGCTGTAACTAACAAAATACACAAATGTACAAAAGGGTAAAATTGCTTAACATATCTGGATTAGATGATGTAAAAATATATGATGCCATAATGACCATCCTGGCTGTTAATTGCCATACTCTTCATATGCCTTCTTGTTACATACAAATAAAGATACACTTTAAAACTGTTTACTTAAGCAAATCTAAGTTGATAATTTGTTACACAAAAAAATTTGAAACACAAAGCCACTATTGGCGAATTAGAATGACAATACATAACTGATGGTTAGCTATTTAATATATGTACTCAGTATATGATTATACAATTTTCTGTCCAGACTGTACGCAGAAAGCGAAAGGTGCAGCTTCCCGTAACACGGGGAGGAGACCGAGAGACCATGTCAGAGCGAGAGGGAGAGGACGACACAGAGGAAGATGATTTTGAGGGTCCAGCGCGTACAGGCGGTGCGAGCGGCGGCACAAGCAGAAGAAACGAGCGAAGTGGCAGTGCTGGCCGACGGGACCACAGTGCTTCCCGTGAGAGGAGTATCTCCCCACGTTCGGACCGGCGATCGGTCGTGTCCAATGTCCCTCCTCGACCTTCCAAAGTCACGCTTGTAAAATCCCGCAAGAGTGAAGGTTGGTGTACTTGGAAATCGCTGTCGAAAATTAGAGGACATACTTCTTAATGACTTATGATTGCCATAGAGGAGGTGTTAGCAAATATATTAGAATGTGTAAACAGTTGTTAAATGGGCTGCTGTTGTCGGTTAATGGCTAATAGCTGTGGTCAGTGAAGTGGCACAAATACCCACAGGGCACTCTGCTCAAGAACAGTGCTTTAGTGAGTAACTCAGTAATGAAATCGATCTGTCACTCATGCATTTGAATTGCTTGTTATAGTCTCTTAATGCTTGTTTGTTTTCTCTTGGGTGCAGAATACGGTTTGCGTCTGGCCAGCCACATATTTGTAAAGGACATTTCTCCAGAGAGCCTTGCAGCCCGTGATGGCAACATACAAGAGGGAGACGTCGTACTTAAGGTATGAGCGAGACTGTGTGGACATGTTGAGATCACCAGATTTTGTGGCGTTTTGTGAATTAAAGCAATATATCATACATGATATACGCTGTCCTATGGTTCAGTAGAGCATGGCACTAGCAACGCCAAGGTCATGGGTTCGATTCCAGGGGATTGCACATAGTCAGATACAATGTATAGTATAATACAATGTAAGTCGCTTTGGATAAAAACTTACATTTTATTCATTTAAGCTAGAGCTGCACGATTAATCGTTAAAAGATCCTGATCTCGATTTGAACACCCACGCGATCTCATTAATGAAAATCAGAGATTCTCGTATGTCTATTAACTTACACCTCGAACTAAAATCATAACGCTTCAATATTTGCTGTTGCTGCCGCAAAGTTACAATTATTATTATAAGGTATGTAACGACGTCACAAACAGTCTTTTCAAAACACACACTATCATTATTTCTGTGTCAAATGATAACAGAAGTAACGTTACTGGGATTAATGCAGAGAGTTGCCAACTCACAAGCATATGACGCGTTTACAAGCTCCTACTCTCCCAAATTAATCTCACACCAAATAACAGACCAACATATAAAGTAAATACAGCCGGACAACAAAACTGTTCTTATGAGTGTCTTTCAGGATTGTGATACATTGTTCTGATTATGCTGCACATCTTAACTGGACATGTTAGTAACGAAACTAACGATTGAAGTTTGTAGCGCGGACAAATCCGAGTGAGCGCTTATATCCGTCATTATGGTAAAACACGTCATCAGAGCGCCTATTACTCTATTAACGCTAATGGAGAAGCTGTGCTATTAGAGCTTTTCGTCAAGTTGCCCATCATTTTATGTTTTCAGGTTATTTTAAACTGTTTACAAGTGAGAATTCTGCTTTGTTTTGTTTATCAGTAGTGTCTTTCTGTAAAGACCCCTTCAAGCGGTCTGTATATATCAGGCAAATGTATAACATAAAAAAAGTGTCACCTTATGAAATTGTTTTACTGAGACATATTTCCTATACAAGTTACTTCAATTTATAGTTTTAAGGGAGTTAAACTTTTGCATTTAAAGTAAAACAAAAATGAAAAAAACCTTTAGTTTACTTATGGAATTTGTGGTTAAACATTTCTCACCATAGTTACTATAGGTTAACCATGAAATATGTAATAATTTTGAAGCAAAGTCCTACATATTACACACCTAAATAAACAATTTTTTCGTCAGAACCTCTAGTAAATGATGTATTACTTTTAGTCATCATTCAGAATCGTAAAAGAATCGCAATCTCTATTTGAAACAAAAGAATCGGGATCCTCAATTTATCCAGAATCGTGCAGCTCTAATTTAAACATCAAAAAATAAGACCACCAACCAAAATAATTGATGTTCAGGATTGCATAACTGAATATGTTTTTTGTCTAATTTATATTATACGTTTAAGATTTAAGAGTTGTTATTTGGGGGGGGGGGTGTACAAAGCGATGCACTCTAAACAAAGGCAGCCTTAGAACGAAGAAGTTTGAGAACCGATGCTTTATTGGTATGATTTTCATGTCTGACTCTGTAAACATCCCCAAAAACAATGTCTGTTGTTTAGACAGAACAGAAATGTGTGCAGCCCCAAACACAAATGTGTCTTCAATTTTAAGGTGTGATTTGGCTAGAGTTGGTGTGTTTTGATTCGTTCTCCCAAGCGATTTAAACAAATATATGATTAATTACAAGACTAATCACACATACCTTTAATGTTTTAAATATACTTTTACATTTACATCAATTTCAAATTTTATCTCCAAATTAATAAAGTAACAACTGATTTCTTTAAAAACACCATTTTATGAATGAAAGCCAACATTCTGATATTAGTACTTCAACTGATGTCTCCATTAAATTTATAATTTTTTCTTTATTTTAACATTAATTATAGTTGTTCAACATTGAAGAACAGTATAATTAAGAGCTATCATGTCTAACAGGTAGGACATTTACAGAAATTAAATGATGTCCTCAAACACTTCACAGTCTTTAGTGCTAAATTCTAAATTAAATATAGAAATAAAACTAAAAAACACATTTAATTCCTCTTTTCTTTTGTTCTTTGATTAACATTAGTGACAGGAGTCACAGCAGCAGGTTTAAGAGTGCGGGCACTTTAAGAGCTGCCGCTCTACGCAGATCTGTCGCCCTTTCCCATTTTCACAACTCTTTGAATTCATTAAGGATTTTATTGAACACGTTGAAATCGTGTTTCGTGTTTACGATTTTGCTAGACAAAACGGTCTTACTGACATAATCTTAATACTGGTCCGCTGTCTGACAGAGATTCACTGACGCAGCCTTTAGCTCGTCAAATACACTTTTTCCAATCGCGCTTAAATGGTTTAAAGGCCTTTACATGAATAAGAACATTATTATGTGATGTAACGCTAGACAAAGAATGGCAAAAAACAAATGCTGCGTTAATTGTGTTAATCTGAAAATAATTAATTACATGCGTTAATGCGTCAACGTTGAAAGCTCTAGTTTTGATAATATAATTTCTAAAATAAGGACTAAAAGAATCAAATCTTCTTTGGCTAACTCTATTTAAAAAACACTTACACCACTTACCAGGCTATTAGTTTTTTAATGTGAGCAAATAACTTGTGAATTCACGAGTCACCTTCAACTAAATGGGTCTAGTGCTCAGTGAGTGGAACAGATTATGTCCCAGAGTGCTCTGGAGTGAGACCGCAGCACACTGCACTTGCTCTGTGTGTGTGACATCACCTTACATGTGTCATCTGTTCTTTTAACTGTTGCCTTATTTCAGGGATAATGAAATATGCCAAAATAAGCATTGATGGTATTGCTTTATTAAGTCACAGTTTACTGATATGAACATTAAGTTTTGAAATGTTTCGATACCTGATTGAATTATGTCTCCATCTTCTCGTCTCCACATAGATCAACGGCACTGTGACAGAGAACCTATCCTTAATAGATGCAAAGAAGCTGATCGAGCGATCGAAAGGCAAACTGAAGATGGTGGTGCAGAGAGACGAGAGTGCCACACTCCTCAACATTCCTGATATGGATGACAGCATTCCCTCAGCTAACTCAGACCGTGATGGTGAGAGAGGTCAAATGTAGACTGGCATTGTAGATATACCGGCTCAAACGAACTGTTATTCGAAGTTTACTTTACATTTTGTATTCTGTTACTTGTTAGCTTTTTATGCATTTCATGTTTCCATTTTCTATAAATAAGACTAGAGGCACTTCAAAATCTTGTTTATTTCAACAGACATTTCAGAAATCCATTCACTGACATCAAATCATTCCCACGAGCACACCGCCCGTAGTAGTTCCCCCGACAAACGCTCGGAGCCCTCCGACATATCCGGCCGGTCTCCCCAACAGATGAGCAACGGCAGGTAAGATGACATGTGACACACCAAGGTCCTCTAAAAATGTCATGCTTTTTATGCCAATAAATTTTCTTTTATTGTATACGATACGTTTTATGGTCCTCTGGTATATGTAAAGTATTGACGAATCTTAGGCACAAGCACTAGTAAGACTCTATCAATCTACTTAAAAACAGGAAAGACTGTGATTGTTTGTTGGCCCTGAGAGTGTTGAATGTTTACAACCCCCACACGCCCCTGTGTCTGCGTCACCAATAATTATATAAGGCGGAGAGACTTGAGCACTAAAGGGCTGTTCACACTGACATCAAATAAATCACTAAAGGTCGTAGGGATATTTTGCTACTGCTTGCTTTATGGATCCAGAAATGGACATTTCTCTTTAAAAGCAAAGGACAAATCACTCTCGGTGTGAAAACAGTACAAACGAACATGCATGCGGAGCACCCTCACACAGATAATGCCATTTACTTTACGTTACTGTATTTGAGTGAAACTTCTTTTCTTCTTTTATTTTGGCTGCAGTCGGAGGAGAGCGTAAGTGTCAGTCATGCTGCAGTGAGGTGGCTGACCAGTCACCCAAATTAATGCCAAAGTATAGCTGAGCTCATGTAGCTTATAGCCTTGTAGACTAGTACACTAGTAGAACACTAGAGCTTTAGATCTAAATAGTGTTGAAAGCAAATTGTGTTGAAAGCAAATTATGTTACAGTTTCTGTTAGTGGCATTTGCGTGTTAGTATAAGTATATTGTGTGCGTGGGTGTGTGTGTATTTATATGCATAGATTTGTGTTGATGTTGCCGGCCAGTCAGTTACATCGGTTTGGTTATATAGGGATATTTCACCCAAAAAGGAAAGTTCTGTCATCACCATGTCCGAAACAGGCGCGACACAACAAAAGACATTAGAACCCATTATAATTTCCAATTTTGTCCACACTGGATGTAGACACGGTTCAAGTTCCTTACGAATTTACCACCATAACCATAATTTCCAGACAAATTTCAGCTGTTGTACTAATGACGACTTATGTTGAGGTGAACTGGTGTGTGGTGGATACTTAGTCTCAGCCTCAGATGTCACGCCAACAGACCGTTGGCTAAACATCTGATGCATAATGCACACTTTTCTGGAAACACTTCTGCACATCCGAAGTTGTCATCTGATTGGTTGAATTTCACAGGATTTCTGGGAGACATACTTATCGCGTTCTTTAACGGTCTGCCAGGAAACAACACAAAGCTGTCTAATCTAAGAAGTAAGCTGTCGTTTTTACAACGGTTGTTATAAGAATTCACCACGATCGACTAAACGCAAAATTCTTAAAAGTTTGCGAGGTTCACAGCATAAACGTATAATCATTTTGTTGCTGTTAACTTTTGACACATTCGTGAATGTACATCGGTCTGTTACTGCGGCGACATTTCCACGCCCCTAAACATGACGTGGCACAAAACAAAATGTGATTGGCTACTTTACCTGTCAGTCACATGGACTCTTGGACGGGCCTTGGCCAAAGAAATCGACGATTCTAGTCGATACTATATGCTACCATGGTAACTTTTGTGTATGGGGTGCGCATGGGGCATAGAATGAAGCAAAAGAATGAAGAAGCGACTGCGCCTCAAGGTGTCTATCCCCTCCCAGGGGATGTGCAGATCCTTCCTACTATAAAAACAGCTGCGCTCTCCACATCCACGTCCTCAAACCGCTGCAGGCTGTCTGTCTCTAATGAAATTTCACACCTCACGTCACCACACATCCTCCACCTGTCTATCTAGAGCAGTGCCTCACTTAGTATCTGAACTCGGATTACACCTCATTATCGCCTCTCAAGACACGGTTGTCTTTTGAGTCTCACAGAAGTGCCACAGCTATAGCAATGTAGCACCCTTAGTCTGTGGACTGTGGATTTAATATAAGCAAGTCACTTCAGTTTCCACTGAATATCAAAAAATGTGAAGATACTAGCGTTGTATGGTAGTTTCAGTACCACTGTACCCAAAATGAACTATCAACGAGCATGAAATAGTTTTTTTAATCTGTTACATATTTAAGTGTGACATAAATTGCTTTTTTAATTGTTTTAAAGGTTTCAGTAAATCCAGCCCTAGTCATTCATAAGTCTTCAAGTCATTAAGCAGGCTTGGGCTTACAAATTTGGAGGCGTGTTGTTGTGAGATGATGTACCTGTTCGTCAGGGAACCAGGTTAATATCTCTCTGTCTGAATGTCCTCTGAATGACTGCTCTGTCTTTAGACAGACTGACGGGCTCTTTTCTCACCAGAAAACTCCTACTGTAAGTGCTGTGCTCTGTACACAGTGGATCATATTTGTAGATGGAGTCTTGAGTGCATGAGTATTAGGTGCATCTGTTGTGTGTATGTGTCTTTTTTGCAGGATTGTCACAGTCTTGAATAGTGCAACTGTTTTTTCTACAAGCATATAGATATGTGCTTTTAAAATTAGCATGCATTCTGTCACGTTGAGCTGGTAGCGATGAGAATAGTGTGTGTGTGTGGAAACTGCCAGAGGGTGTCAGGTCTGTTATGCAGTTTTCATGCATGTGTGTTCATTAACCTTGGCACACAAGAGATGGCACAATTCCCACTGAAATTTACATCACCAGATGGGGTTTGCCTCACAGCGTGTGTTAGTGCCACAAAGATACACACTCGCTGTCTGTCTCTTTCTCTTACCTGTGTCTTTAAGTAAAGAGTCAGATCATTAATCTCATCTACTTTCTTGACTCAAGAGCAATTGAAGTGTTGATTTAGTGTAAGAGATGAATTATGAAGTTCATCTCTGTTTGTTTAGACCAAGACAAAGTACGTTTATTTTAATAGAACATTACATGCACTGTTCATTTAAAGAGACAAGGCAATAGGTTATCAGACAGAAAAGTCAAGAATGAAAACAAAAGGGATTGAAACAATACAAAACATAAACAAAGGGACTTTAATTGAAATTAAATGCATATGGAGTGAAATCAAGACGCCTAATTTAAGGATGTAAATAATCAGACTTGCTGGAACTGTTTTGGCACATCCAAGAACTTCTGGAAGCTGTACAATCAACACAAGTTTTATGGCCCGTGAATAAGCGGCTTTGATGTGTTTTCTTCTGCAAGAAACACTATTGTATGGAGTTTTAAATGTTTAAAACAATTAAAACAAGGAAGTTATAGAACATTTGCGATTTGCTAATCAGAGCATACTATAAGAGTTATGTAGGGACCAGTCTGTATGCTGAAATATACAGGGAAGCAAATGCACTTATTGGAATGAAATGCTCATATGAGGGCTTTCAGAGGTTATATCGGGTCACATGTAAACAAAGATTTGAGGACAGAAGGATTTGACTGAGAGAAAAGCATTTCTTTTCTTTGCGCTTGGTCAGAAGGATGTCTGGCAGAAATGTTTCAGTAAATACATTTTCATCAGTAAATATTTAGGTAGTGTCTGGTTTCCTGCATGAGTCACGCATGTGTGTGTGTAAGAGCACCTGTGTTTAAGAAAATCAGCCCACTGCAATGTACAGTGGTCATGTCACGTGAGGTGTCCAGAACCCCTCATATGGTCCACTTAAGACCCCAAAGATCTGCTTCGTATGACTCTGCACATCAATTAATTTGAACACGCATCCTTTAACACATCATTAAAAGCATTCAAAATGTCTGAGAATTGTGTTCATTCTGCCTCACTGTTTAATGTTAACAGGTCACTATACAATCACTTTTTTTTCCAGTGTACAGTGTTTTCATAAGACATGTTGCATTTTCAGAGCTAATTAACATTTATTTATCTTACAATGAGTGTTTTGAAACAATACACAAGTATGCGTATGTATTATTTATGAGTAAATTCAGTTTGGACTTTTTATTCTGGTTGTGTTTCACTATTATCTGCGCTATACTTTATCTAAAGCTACCGTTTTAGTTTTTATAGATTATTATTATTATTATTTTGCTCGCAGATTGTATAGCCTTGTAATACTGAGAAACATATTCAATAAACACCTTTTAGACCCTTTTTATTAACAGAAAACAAGTATACAAAATAAAAACAGCAAAAATGTGCTGACTGTAAGCTGTGTGTGTCTATAGTCACAGAAGTCGTGAGGAGGATCGCATCTCTAAACCAGCGGCTGTGTCCACTCCATTTAAGATTGCTGAGGATGCACTTCTGGCCTTGCCCACCGAACAGCCTGGGGACAAACAGATCCCCCCACTGCCAGGTTAATACTGTACCTCTATCTGTTTCATCACTTTCACTCTCTGCTCACCTGCAATCTTATCTGCCCACTTCCTTACGTATTACAGGTGTTATTTAAAGGGCTACATCACCCAAACATTTAAATTCTGTCATCATTTACTCTCCCTAAGATTGGTCCAAACCTGTATATTTTTCTTTATTCTGCTGAACACACAGGAAGGTATTTGGAAGAATCTCAGATCTCATGTCCCATTGACTCCCGTAGTATTTATTTTCCCTACTATAGCAGTAAAGGGGAATGAGATCTGACATTCTTCTAAATACCTTCCTGTGTGTTCAGCAGAACAAAGAAATGTATACAGGTTTGGACCAATCTTAGAGTGAGTAAATGATGACAGAATTTTTATTGTGAAAAGTATCCCTATAATAGTGTGATGGCGCTTGTGTTATTGCTATAAATATTATAATGCGTGTCTGAAGCGGTCAGCCTTTGATTCTCTCAGACTCTTGATCTACTGCTAACTCTCTTCACTGTCAGAGTCTGTTATATTTATTTGACACGCGTCAAGGTCTAACAGCATTTTGTGTGTTTTTATTTGTGTAGAGCCAAAACCTGTGTATGCTCAACCTGGGCAACCTGATGTTGATCTGCCAGTGAGCCCCACAGACGCCCCTGTGCCCAGCGTCTCCCATGATGACAGCATCCTCCGGTGAGTCTTTAAGAAATAAGAAGTACCTTTCACAGTAAGCATGACATTATAAACTCACTTAAGAATACTTAAAGTCAAGTTGCTTGTTTTATTCACAAACAAACACTGCTGATGTAAGACGTGATATCATCATCACATATGTATTCAGTTAAAAGTTTTGGTTCGGTGTAAATCAGCTGAGGCTTCTCACATGATGCTCATGTCTATTGAAGACTGATCCAGTTTGTTCTTTGTGTCCAGGCCTAGTATGAAGCTGGTGAAGTTTAAGAAAGGAGAAAGTGTTGGATTGAGACTGGCAGGAGGTAATGATGTGGGCATCTTTGTGGCCGGGGTGCTGGAGGACAGTCCTGCTGCTAAGGAAGGTCTGGAAGAAGGAGACCAAATTCTCAGGGTAAGGATTTAAAGGCCGAAATTAGGGCTCTGAGAGTGGCAGTTTTTTACCACAGCGGTGGTAATGGACAAATCAAATGGAAAATATATATTATTTATATTATTATATTTGCGTGTAGCAATGACATGACGAGTGTAAGAGAAATATAGACCTAATTTAAATACTTGAAATTGTTAAATACTTGAAATTAAAATATGATATCTGAAATAAATGAGGATGAAACATCCGTCCATGTTTAATATGCATATCCATCAGTGAAACGGCACACTACAGCATATAAAACTTTTAAGTAAGCCTCAGTAAATAATGAAAATTTTAATAATTTTGGAAAGTTAAATCTTGAATCAAAAAGCTCTTGTTGCAGTGACAACTTCAGTCAGTCACGTATTAACCCTTCCATTTGAAACAAACTGTTTAAACCTACCTTGGCTTTCCTATTCTGTTCGTCATACAAATTTTACTTTTTCCTACTCGTTGATGGAAAACATTGTATATGTATATTACTTTTATATTGTATATGTATATTTACATTTACATTTATATTTAGTCATTTGGCAGATGCTTTTATCCAAAGCGACTTACAGTGCACTTATTACAGGGACAATCCCCTGGAGCAACATGCAGTAAAGTGTCTTGCTCAAGGACACACTGGTGGTGGCTGCTGGGATCAAACCAGCAACCTTTGATTTACCAGTTCAGTGGTTTAACCCACTAGACCACCATCTCCCATATATACCTTCATATATACTTTACATTTAAATACAGATTTATTTCAGCAATTTTTTTACTCAACATTTACTCTAAATGTACACTTCTGTTAATGGGCCCTCGGGTACGGTTATTAAACGATGCCAATACTGCAAGTCTCTGCTATTTATCTGGAATAATTCTGCTTTAGCTTTGGAAACAAAAGCATGGGTTTGGTTGTTTTGTTGCCGACCATCTGCTGTTGACTAATCTCTGTACTGTAACACTCTGTAACATCCCGGTTTTTCTCCGAAAAATATTAAGACACATTGTTGCTTTGGGCAAAAATAATCATGACGTGCTCCTGCTCTGAGTCAGTGCCTGTCTGTCCTCTCTATGCAACTTTCCTTTGTTTAGCCTGCGGCCGCACAATATGCCTCATTGTTTAACTCAAGTCACCATTGGTGTTGCGTTATTGTCAGTAGTCAATGTATAATACGGAGTGTGTAAATCAGGATTATTTTTGCTTCTTTGTCACAGAGCATGTTTTGATGAAACATAGAATGCTTTGTCTTTCCCACACTGGCCCCAGAGCAGGTCAACACGATGTTTGAACACATGTGCGTATGAAAGTTCTCATCCCTGCTGGACAAACACACTCCTCAGATTCCAGTGACACTCCCAGATCAGTGTTTTCCTTCTCCAGACGTTTCTTGAGAGTTTGCCAGCATTGACTGGATGTTTGGATCAGCTTCTTTTCCCAGAAATTCTGACTTTAATCACTAAATGTAGATTTGAGCGCTTTCTCTCGTTATTCTACTGTAAATAAACAGTGTATTGTTAGGTTGCAGCACCGCAGAGATCTAAAGCCTTACGTTGTCCTGTTCTTAGGTTAACAATGTTGACTTTGCAAACATAATTCGTGAGGAAGCCGTGCTGTTCCTGCTAGATCTGCCCAGAGGTGAAGAGGTCACCATCCTGGCTCAGAAGAAAAAAGATGGTGAGCAGATGAAAAATCCTTTCATGTATTGATTCATTATTTATTTTATCTAAGTTTACTTATTACACAGCTTTCAGGAATAGTTGACTCTGATCAGTCGTGGTGTTGCGCAGTCAAATAATTGTGCACAGTGGCTGCTAAAGTAAATTTAAATAAATAAAAAATATTATATTTATTCAGTTTTACAGTGACAGTGACTGTAGAGAACAAAGACATCCACAGACCTCAAAAATAAGGGTTCAGTAACCAACCCAAAGGACAAATTCTTGGAAGTGCCTCAGACTATGTGACATACAGATCAAAATGCAAAAGATGTCAAAAGAAAAACAGAGAGGATGATAACCGTCAAACCATATAACTTGACATATAGTCCCCATGACTCAAGATTTTCCTATAACTCCACATTTTTCAAATGCATTTATATCTCCATAAATGTTATTTTTTATTCTTTACAAATATAAGTTAGAGGGGAATTCCCTTAACAAATTTCTTTCTTTCAGTCTTCTATTACCTCTTTATGTTTTCAAATTATACAATATTTTACTCAAAAAATTCTACATCATTTCTTTTATTTTAATGTCCTGCAGTGTACCGCCGAATCGTGGAGTCTGATGTAGGCGATTCCTTCTACATCAGGACACACTTTGAATATGAGAAGGAGTCGCCTTACGGGCTGAGCTTTAATAAGGGCGAGGTGTTCAGGGTGGTGGACACCCTCTACAATGGCAAACTGGGTTCCTGGCTGGCCATCCGTATCGGAAAGAATCACCAGGAGGTGGAAAGAGGCATCATTCCCAACAAGAACCGGTAAAACACCAAGAACTGCTTTATTCATTATATATAGAAACATATCATCACCCTCAGATTGAAAGCTTGCATTTCCAACACTGTCACTTTAGTGGAAATGAAAAAAACAACAAGGCTGCACTAAATTCTTTTTTTGGTTAAATATTTGCAAAACCCAGACACACATACTTTATGAAGGGTCACCAATGATTTATGAGCAATAATGGATACACAAGGTTTCAGTCTGATAGATCTGTAGATTATATATAGATCATTATACACGGTGGTGTCTTATATCTTGTGTGTAATGTATGCATCTTGTTTATCGAGTTCACTTCTAGCTAAATTTCATCTTGTTTTCCTATTTCAGAGCGGAGCAGTTATCCAGTGTACAGTACACACTCCCCAAAACAGCAGGCGGTGACCGGGCCGACTTCTGGAGGTTTAGAGGTCTGCGCAGCTCGAAGAGAAACCTGAGGAAGAGCAGAGAAGATCTGTCAGCTCAGCCTGTTCAGACCAAATTCCCAGCTTATGAGAGAGTGGTTCTTAGGGAGGGTATGTATGAAGCATGCCAAACATCACCAATAGTACTTTGGCGGCCACGCATAAAATGATGGCACTTATATTTTCTTACGCTGCTATATTATCCTCTCTCCTTTGTAGCCGGTTTCCTGAGACCTGTTGTGATCTTCGGGCCGATCGCGGACGTGGCGCGAGACAAACTGTCAAGAGAGGTGCCCGACCTGTTCGAGCTGGCGAGTGAGTGTTAATTTGAACTCAAACCCTTTTGATAAGACGCAACGCTTCAACACTTCACACTCAAAGCTGCTCTGAGAGCCAGTGATGTTTCACTTATCTAAGTCTAAGAACATTTAAATTCAACTTGTAAACTGATTCCGTGAGTGGCCACTGGCTTTATTTACATAACAATATTCCTGTATGACTGTATTTGCTTTTCAGAAACACAGCACCCAGATGGAGGGGAAAGTATGTTGCATAGTCACATCAGCTCACTCCATCAGTAATCGTAGTTACTAGAGGCTCTGCATTATAATGGCATCCCTTATTTTAGCTACATTGAATCGACACCGCTTGGAATGTTAACAAAAATAAATCCAAGACGTGTTCATGCTGCTGACAGATTCGATCCCTCGACCCTTTAGGCATGCTTGAGAGGAGATAAAGGCACATTTGCTCATTGATACCTCCCATCCCAAGCACCTGCTTTTTGTTTTCTGTGATTCTTTGGAATGAGCTTTGTTTACTTTTTGCTATGGTTGCTGTTTTTTTAAAGCTGTTATATAGTAAGGAAGATACACTTTTAGGCTTGCTCTCTTAAAGTGATAGTTCACCCAAAAATGAAAATTCTGTCATCCTTTACTCACACTCTTGTCATCTCAAACCTGTATGACTTTTTAATCCTCTGCTGAACACAAAAATAAGATTTTTTAAAGAATATTGGAAACCGAGCTACGACGGTACCCATTGACTTGCAGTGGTTTTGTGTCCTTACATTAGAAGTCAAAGGGTACCGGTATTGTTCGGTTACCAACATTCTACAAAATATCCTCTTTTGTGTTTTGCAGAGGAAAACAAGTCATAAAGGTTTGAAATGACAAGTTAAAGATCCCAGCATTGTCATTTTTGAGTAAACTATCACTTTAAAGTAGTAGTTGTCATTGTTTATCCAACCTCTTGTTGTCTTAAACCAAACGTCTATGACTTCCTCTCTTCTGTTAAACGCAAAATGTAAATTTTAAGTTTCAGGTCAGCCAGACAGTTTTCATAATTTCTTCATTGTTTTACCGCAGAAGAATTGAAGCCATATGAGAAAATGTGGGTGAATAAATGATGACATATTTTTTGGGAGGACTGTCCCTTTAAATAATGTATTGCTGTCAGATGTAACCAGTGGCTTTGGGTTAGGTCAGTGCACATTAGCTGTACCCTTTAATAACCTTCAGTTTGTACATACTGAATCAAAGCAATGTTCAGTGTTCTTCCTATTTTTCAAACCCTAGTCACAGGTGTACAGGTGCTCTTCCCATACTTTATTGTAATGAATATTCCTACATATATATAAGTATATCACAATGCATTAAGGTTACACATAAAACATGAGCAGAGTCTGCAGTTGATCTTATTGTTTATGCAGGTGCATGTGCACATTTATGTTGAATTGCCTTCTCACTGTCTGCTGTTCAGGATAAAATGCTAGTGTACTGCATGATAGATGGACAGAGGAGCAGAAAGCACGTGTATGTGTGGATACTAACATGGATTGTGTTCTCTTGTGTAGAAAGTGAAGCCAAAGATGCCGGCACTGACCAGCGAAGCTCTGGAATCATACGTCTTCACACTATCAAAGAGATCATTGACCGGGTGAGCTCTCATCCACACACACTGGAGTTGGGAAGCAGCATTAACATCCACACAATGAGTCAGATGATGTTTCGGCATTGATATGTAATCAAACCAGTTTTACATTTGTTTAGATGTTTTGAATATCTAAATTGGAGATCTAGTTTACATACAGAATACATACAGAAAAAGTAAGTTTATCATTAAGAAACGACTGGGAAAAAAAATCAATGCACTACACATTATGCTGAATGGTACATGATGCTATCGAAACACTAACAGCGTACTACTGCCTCCTGGTGGTGTACTATTATACAACTTAAAGTAACTGAAGGAGCATCTCTGGGTATTTAAGTGGTGTTTGAACAAACTGTGTTTTTGATATTCAGGATAAGCATGCAGTATTGGACATCACTCCTAATGCAGTGGATCGGCTGAACTACGCTCAGTGGTATCCCATCGTGGTGTTCCTGAATCCTGACAGTAAGCAGGGAGTGAAAAGCATGAGGACCAGACTCTGTCCCGAGTCTAGAAAAAGCGCCAGGAAGCTTCATGAGCGTGCACTCAAGCTTAGAAAGAACAACCATCATCTCTTCACAGGTGACAACTGTACTGTATGCTGTATAATGGAAAGAAAGAGTTCAAGAGAAAACTTTTGAAGCAGTCTTTAGTTACTCTATTATTAAACTGTGAATAATGTGAAGTAATTGTATTAAATTAAATAAAAACTGCTAAACAGATTCTTTGCAGAGGTCCGAAAGTTAAGTTTGGGCCACATAACGTTTGTTATATTGTTGCCTTTGAAGTCGTCTATAGGCCTTGACACAATGACTAAAAGCAGATTATAAAACAAAGCAACAGCATAAGGCCACGTCTAGCAACATTTCAGAGCATGAACATGTTAGTCTCAAATGTATCTGGGTCAGTGACGGATAGAGACCACTTGGTCATAATATCAATAACTGTATTAATTTAAAAAATAAAGTATTTTCAAAGCATTTTTTATCATTTATGTGCTATTTTCAGGAAAATATGTTTGTTAATTACATTTAAGAAGACAACTCTGAAATTATAGATGTGAAAAAATGAGATCACTACTTATCAAAACTCAAAGAAATGCAAATACTTTTTTTCTAAACACTGAAAATGCTGAGACCTGAGAACAGGAGATTAATTAATTTAAGATAAATCTTGGTCACACCACATAACATGTCAGATTCATCTTGATATAAAAAATCTAAAATCGTGTAATTTAAATTTTTCTTCTGCATTAATGTTTTGACAATATTCTTAATCTTGGAATTAATCTAGATTAATCTAGATTAAAATGGCTCACTTGAATTTTGCCGAAGGCATTCAGAATATGTGTGCTACCCAAATAATGACTAAAATAAGTCTTTGAGAACGGGTTTCTCAAGCCAGGTGGCGCATTAGACCAGGGACTCATCTCCTGTTTCCAAAATGCATCACAAACTGCTTGAGAAAGCTGTTCTACTATGATAATTTGTGATGAAAATTTAATTATGTTCAATAAGATGTACTTGTGTTTACTTCCGCATCAGCTAAGGGATGCTTTGCGTTTAGGTGGTACTTGAGACTGGAAGAGCTCCTACAGTACATTTACATTTAGTCATTTAGCAGACGCTTTTATCCAAAGCGACTTACAAAGAGTTAGGGAGCAACAAGCGATATGTCATACAGGAGCCATAATACATTAGGTGCCAATACAAAGTTACTGGTTTCAACTAAAGCTAGACCACTACCTGTTGAGAGAAAGTTTTTTTTTTTTTTTTTAAACCAACTGTATGTCAACCAATTCCGTACAATAAACCAATTCCACATTGATCAATGTGCAAACAACCTTAGTCTTGTCGATGTTTCCAATGGGAAGCTTCTTAAAAATAAATTTTCCATGAAGCAAACCCGGCGGCTTCAAAGCTGCATCCATGTTAGCACGTCACGTTTGATGTGGTCATTTCACAGTAACGTTACATTGTGTTCAGACCAAACGCGAATTGCGCCTCAAGCGCGAGTGATTTACATGTTAAGTCAATGCAAAGACGCGAATGACCAACTTGCGGCGCGAATGAAGCCCTGGTTATGAGCTGATGAGGGGCGCGTATGACACGAATTGCTTGAATCACGCGAGTTGAAAAGTCTCGTTCTCGCCCCGTACAGTGCAATTCAGCTGGTATACATCCGCGCTAAAATATCAAGGTGAAAGTCATCATAGCTTGCGTAGTATAGACCCAGCTCCCAACCCAACTTTGAGAATAGATTAACGGCGACATTTTTTTTATCGCGCCATAAGAGTCTCACGTTAACGCAGCATGTTAACGCCGTTAACGGCCCACCACTAATATATATATATTTTAATTGGCCTGTCAAATCCTTATAGGTCATTGACCCATTTATAATTCACTTACTATATTACTTATTCTGAAGTATTGGGAAAGAGTTGTGTTTTACTAAATACCTATTACTTTAATACAACAAACAAAACAAAATCTGTTATTTAAATGAGTGATCCAGTCAGACCAGTTCTCTAAAATAAATAGGACATTCTAAACTCGCATACGCGCATTACATGCCAGCAAATATGTGACCTCTTGTAGCTTCGAGTCAGAAGTAATAACCAAATAATTCTTCTTTAAACTCATTACGTTTCATAATGGGCCTCAGACAGCAGCCAGGCTGCCATCAGAAGTCTTAACTCATAACTCTAATGGGAGTAATAAGACAAGCACACTGTGTATTTGGCAGAGCTGTATGGAAACTGATGAGTTTTCTCATTTGTAAATCATTTTGAATAAAAGTGTCTGATAAATGTAATAAATGTAAATGTAACAGCACTCAAGGATCGCTCAAGGCATATCTGAAGTGAAATGGAATCTTTTTATGAGATAATATATTTTATTCTGCAGCCACTATTAACATGAACAACATGAATGATGGCTGGTATGGAGCATTGAAGGAGAACATTCAACAGCAGCAGAACCAGCTGGTGTGGGTCTCAGAGGGCAAGGTAATACTGACTTTTCTATATTTCAAACCAGATACATTGGGTTGATTCCTCAAGGATATTTTAAATTTCCTCTCCATCTGTTTTTGTGATCAAAACACGGATTTTGACTATTGCATAGTTGCTTTCATCAGCTCCTGTTCATTTTTCAACCCATTATTTTGACATATTTTATCTTTCATCATCATACACCCCCTGATCTCTCTCTCTTTCTCTCTCTGTTTTTCTTCTATGTCTACGCAGGCGGATGGCACTCCCAACGATGACCTGGACCTTCACGACGACCGACTGTCCTACCTCTCCGCCCCTGGCAGCGAGTACAGCATGTACAGCACGGACAGCCGGCACACATCCGACTACGAGGACACCGATACAGAGGGTGGAGCCTACACAGACCAGGAACTAGATGAGACCCTGAACGACGATGTAGGGCTGCCCAGCGAGCCTGCCATCACCCGTTCCTCAGAGCCCGTCCGGGAGGACATGCCTGTCATCCAGGAGCCCCCTGGATACGGAGGGTACCAGCCCGAGCCGTTGAACCGCATCGACCCGGCAGGGTTCAAGGCCCCTGCAACTCAGCAGGTAGCGTTTCTGCGAGCCGTACGACTTCCCTGTTGTCTGGAGGCCGTGGTGTGCGTTCGAAAAGTTTTCTAACGCGCTTTGAAGGAGGAGTTGCTTTAAAACAGTATTATCGCAGTACTAGGGAAGTGACAATGACCAAGTAATCCGTGTCGCCAAGTATTTATTACCTATAATAGTGTGTATGTGTTTTTTCCTTGGAAAGAAATATGGCTGTTATACTCCTCATAGATGATGTGACTCCTATCTAAGTATGACGCGTATGAGTTATGTGATTCCAAAGGAAGTTGATGTCAATTTAAACATGTATAATAACTGCCGTTCCTTGTGGTCTAGCTGTCTCATAATATGTCAGTACCAAAATGATGTCATTACCAGATAGTATTATGTGCATGATGTAGTGACAGTGTTACACATATTGCTGTGAATGTATTTATCTATATGGGTCCAGTGGCCATCATGATATCCAAAGTGAGTTACAAGATAGCCAAAACGTTGTACTTGACTGTAGTATTAAACTGATGTCAGACTATGTTACAAACAGATCCTTAGTGTAGTTGTTAATTTTTACATGACATGATGCACAGAATCACACTACGTATTCTGTATATTAAAGGAATGTTCTGGTTTCAGTACAAGTCAAGTGGTTGTGGCATAACATCACAGTTAAAGTGATAGTTCACCAAAAAATGAAAATTCTGTCAATATTTACTTACCCTAATGTCATTTCAAACCTGTATGACATTTTGTCTTCTGCAGAACTCAAATGAAGACATTTTGAAGAATGTTGGTAACTGGTACTGATTCACTTGCTTGGGTTTCATCTAGCACACAATTTTTGTGATAGAAGTCTTTCAATTTCAATGTCATGACAACGTAATACTGGCAAACCCAACACAGTTGGTGCACATTTAAAAAATGTTCATCCCAGAAAAGTAGTCACACTTTAAACAAGTCCAGATGAGTCAATTTAGAGATCAAACAACAAAACGTATTCAATAATTTACAAAATGTAACACAAATGCAAGCGTTATGTTTTTCAAAGCCCCAGAAATGCTTGCAGGCATTTCCAGCGTTATGGATGTGACATTTTCAGTCAAATTTTAGAGAATGTATTTATTATCAGTATATTGATACCAAACTCCTGTTGACAGAGTACGAACATCAGAGAAATATCAGTCTAAGTACAAGTTTTATATTTTAAAAGAAAGAAAAATTTATGTGTTATGGATGCAACAAAAAAGGATGCACGTTTTAAGAGACAACATCATTTGTAGGATTTCTGACAATTAAAATGTACAAGCCAAAAGAAATAATAGAGAAGTGCTCTTCATAGAACATAAAATAGTTTCTATAATTAAATTTTCATGTTGCCATTTATGAGGAATATGTACGTTATGGATGTGACTGTTGACTTACCGGTCTATGGAAAAATGCTTTAAAAGCACACCTTTAAACCTTTAAAAAATGTCATGTTATAATTAAACATCTAAATATTGACATCTGACCTGTCGGTACGGGGAAAACCTCTCGTAAAAACGTGAATTGCCCTTGACCTGTCTTTTCTAAGTGCAACAAAGTTTTGTTTTGATATTATGGTGCAACTGCATGACTTGATAGAACCTGAAACATTCCTTTTTCATATCAGAACTCTTGTCAGTTGAGAAGAAGATAAGGTGAGCTGAGCTGAAGTGCAGTGGTGAGGTTTGACCACGTGTATTAAACATTTCTGAACACCTTCACAGAAAGCAGAGGCTGCTCTCCCCCCGCAGCCTGAGCCGTTGGCAGAGACAGCGCCACCTGCTGTTCATGTAAATGTAGGGGCCCTGAGTGCCAAGGATCTCCCGGTCACCCTCCCTCGGGGCGATTTCAGCCACGAGGCTGGCTCTCTCTTCCCAGCTTCCCCTGAGCTAGCTCATCCCCCGCCTCTCGACCCCAACCAATCCGGACAACCCGGGTCAGAGTCCAAGGTACCTCGCTAGCCCTGGTCTGGACTGAAACCGGCCCAGTTAACGCCCGAGCCCGGTGCCCTGTCTTACCGCCGTCTGCCCTGCCTGTGTGCCGCAGTGCTTTTACTATAGCTCTTGCATGTGCGCCTGTCAAAGAGAAGCTTTTCTCTTTTCTTTGTGTGCGTGTGTGTTTTTATAGCGTTCGTAAACAACAGTGGGTACTGTGGAGGCCTGCAGCATCAGAACGTAGTTCATGAACCTTCATGCAAGCCCAGGTCCCCACTGTCGCTTGCCTACTCTTGCATGAACAGAGGATCTTTTTTTGCTTGAAGTTAGAGGACTTTTATTTAGGTTTATTCAGAAACATTGGTTGATTTCTCCTTCCGGTTCTCGCTTTGAAAGGTAGCCTTGCTTGAAACATGACAACTTAACATTTGCTTAGAGGTGTGTTGCGGTAGATGAATTACAGACTGGTTTGTTATGATTCCTAAAAGGCTACTTCTCAAAATGTTTTTGGGAGATTTCCTTATTATTTAAAGCTTAATGTTTCCTGAACATTGTTTTATTTCTTTAAGTGGGTCTTTAATTTCTGGCTGATCTTTATTCCTGCATTTTTGCAGCTTGATGTATCGAGTTCTCTTTAAGCGTGAATCTGTTTGACGGCTGCCTCCATATTGATCTGTTTAATAACTGCTCACTTTTAGTCTTCCTTCATTGCAGGTCTTTCTGCCGACTCAGTCTTCAATATTAATCATCTCTGGTTTCTGCAGTTTCATTCATCTCAATTGATTGCCGTGCATTAGCGTGTTTTTTTCTCTTTACACTTCATAACTGTTTCCCTTTGGCTCTATCAACAGATGTACAAGAAGGACATCTACAATACCAATGAACCAGCGGAGGTGAACCGGAACCCTATGCACCCCAAGTACGGCTCTCAGCAGCCCCTCTACCAGGAAGACAAGCCATACAGAGAATTCGACCACCAGCCCTACAACTACGACGGAGGATACATGGAACCAAAGGCTCATAACTTTGACCCTCACATGCATTTTGACAACCGCGTGCCTCCGTATGAAGAGCAGTGGGCCCCTTATGACCACCAGTCTGGATACGACCCTCATATGCCTTATGAGGACAGTCTGAACCGCTACGGTCACCCTCAGACACGGCACGACACAGCTTACGACTCGAGTCGACCCCGCTACAGCAAACCCAGCACCGGACCCATCCGACACGATGAACCTCCCCCTCCTGTCACGGGGGGATACGATGCGCGGCCGCAGTATGACCAAACCAGCTCTCGTTCCCCCGAGCCCCCAAAACAGTACTTCGACCCCTCGCAGAGACCCTCCTACACCCAGTCACAACAGAGGGGCTACGTGAATGCAGAGGCCTCTGTGACCTCTTCCAAGTCAAAGTCTGTGTCACCGCCAGCGGAACCTGCACCTCTTCCTCCTCCTCCAGCGGAAGCAGAGGATGACCTGGCAATGAAACACCGGTCGGTGCTGACGAGAGTTAAGATGTTTGAGAACAAGCGATCTGTGTCTGTGGACAGGGCACGGGAGTCTGCAGATTCTGGTCTTCGGGTGTGTTGATGGCAGTTGAAATTTTAGTCCTCGTGTTTATTAAACATGCTGTAAATAGGCAGAGGTTAACTGGGGAAGTTAACAAACATGAGATTATATGATTGGAACTTGACATACAGTGTTTTGAATTGGTTACATGCAGCATTTTTGCTTCTTGTGTGGGCATAAAATGAATTGTAAACTTTGTATTTTTTGTGTTCCTCAGCCAGTTGACATGGTGCCTAAACCTGGTACTGCCTCTGTGCCCAAAGCCAATTCTTTAAGTAACCTGGACCAAGAGAAGGCCTTCAGGTAATCTTCGAGCTTTGTTATAGACAACAACATATTTGAAGCTGATAAACCGTAACACTAACCATAAAAATGTTGTCAGTCAAAGATTGCCATCTAGTGGTGATCGAACTTGAAGCACTGCCCTCTCTCATATTGCAGCTGATTAAAGAGGGGGTAACACACACAGTTTCTGCCAATCTCATATTAATCTTGAGTACCTATAGTGTTGTACTACAAAGTTTTGTATCTTCGAAGAGTATTTTGTTACAAAAGACGTACGATTATTTCCGAAAAACAGGCGAGCCTCTGAAGGCGTTCGTTGGGAGGCAGAACTACAGCACGAGCACAGAATACATCATCCCATAATCCCAGCATAACTGTTGATTAAACTTTGTGTTGTGTACGTACGCAAAGGTTTCCAACAAAACACAGGCATTTGATGCAGTTTCACTTACCACGTGTGGTTCATAACCGGCATCTTTTAGCGCCGGGACCACGCGATATCAGTTTCAAACGATCTCCAAATCATGCGTTATATCCACGGTTTATATAACATTCCGCACCGAAATGCAGTGAACTGTCAAACACAGTTGAATTTCAGTACAACGAAGCGAATTGATGAACGTGCTCTTTCCAGGAGAATTATCCAATAAGGGACTTAAAAAAAGTTGTTACGTAAGGAAATTTCATGTTCTAAAAAAACTTTCCGAAACCTATTTGAACCCTAGGGGGGTGGTGCGAGCACAGAAATATTACGTGATACGTCCAACTCGTTTTTTTTACAAGTTAACCATGTTAAGCATGAGATACTGTTGCACCACCCCTTTAAAGTCCCCGTGAACCGCAAGTTGCGATCGTTTTTACTTCCGTATTCTGGCACATTTTCGAGTGAAAAGGTATTTCAAAGGAGAAGATGAGTGGGCGTGGCTTGCATTTTTCAAAGCGAATTGATTGGATGTGTGTTGCATTGATTGTGAAATGAAGCTGGCAGCAGACTGAGAGTTGAAGGGGAGGAGTTAACAGATGCTCCTGCCAAGCCATCTAGTTTACATCATTTGAGATGGACAGTAATTTCAGGGCGGAAGTGCAATTTCAGATTTTAGCTGAAGTTTATGAGGGTACATGAATTTTAAAAAGAAAATGACCCACATTGATGAGCTATTTACTATAAACGCTGCAATATTTCATGAAAAAATAAGAATTGTCATTTTAAATTTCATTGAGACTTTAATGTGTACACTGCGAACACTAATATTGTGCATCTCCATGTTTTCTATCTGATTATTTTACTTTGCCAGTATGTATATGAATTATAGTAAAAGTAATGCTATTTCTGTTTTTTTCAGAGCTCCAGAGCCACAGCAGCCACAGCCTGAGGTGGCGGATGATATCATTCACTCGGATAACACTGACCCTGATGAGGATGATGAGTACTATAAGAAACAGCTCTCTTACTTCGACCGCCGCAGCTTTGACAACAAACCCCCAAACCCACAGCTGACACCCATCATCAAGCCAGCTCAACCCCAGAGCCAGCCAGGGTACTACCCAAGGTACAAGCTAAACACACTTTCTGTATTTAATACAGATACAGGTGTTAACATACTCGCAAGTACATGTTTTACATGGCATGAATCTATTAAGACTTTGTTCACGTTTGTGGTTCTCGGTTGGCTGCCACAGAGCTGATTCAGTAGAGAAGACCAACCCTGTTCCTCCAGTAAACCCAGCTGTCCCACCCCCGACTCTGCCCAAACCTACAGGTAAGTCATCAATGCCATGAATTCAACTGCTTATTTGTGCTGTCATTTTGAAATAGCTATACTGTATATGCCGGCATGAACAGGGATAGTATATATTTCGCCTCTTTGAAACATTTACGTTTATGCATGTCACAGACACTTCCATGACAATCAGCATTGCACCTCGAGGGTGTCAAACTCCTTAGCTTATTTCTTTACTTATTTCACCCAGAATAAACACAGATCATTTTTAAATGATGTCTGTTATGAACAAAAATTACATTGGTTGGATTCATTTTCCCTATTTTTTTGGGCCGATGCTGCATGTTTGTTTCTTATGGAGTTTACATTTTTAATGAGAGAAATTAAACCAGCATGGATTTTGCCTGACTGGTATAACTTCAGTATAAATCAGATATTTGTCTTAAATATGTCACCCATGTAAATTGAGATTGTATTATTATTTTAGTCCCCCTTTCGTTTTTGCTTTTGTTTTTTTATACATTTTGGTGCGACCACATGAACAGCATAATTATATGCATTGTTAAATATGGGATTGGTTTTAATGGTGTGCACACCTTGGTAAGTACACGTGTTGGGTAGGGACTCATCATCAGTCAGAAATGAAACTGTAACTCTTTCAGCCTCATTATCCAGCTGCTTCATTTTACCATTTTTATATTGTGAATTTGGTCTTAATTTTTATTAAACTGTTATTAAAAGCATAAAACTTCATAATATGAAACCTGTAGACACCCTGTCTTCTTTCTCTTCCACAAAAACAGTGACCCCACCGCTTGATCCACACAGTTCTCCCAAAGTAAAGCCACTTAATCACGAAGACACGGTCCAGAGCAACTACCTGCCTCAGAAGAGCTTTCCAGAGAAATCTCCTGTTAACGGCACAAGCGAACCTCCAAAGCCCAACAGCGTTCCTGCCACGTCCAGCTACAACCGGTTTGTGCCCAAGCCATACACTACTTCCGCAAGACCCTTCGAGCGCAAGTTCGACAGCCCCAAGTTCAATCACAACCTACTGCCTAATGACTCTCAAAACAAGGTGGATGTAAAAGCTCCCATCAGTAATTCAGTGAAACCGCAGAGCTCACCCCACTCGGCAGATCACGACAGCGGCGTGGACACCTCTACTCGCACCGTGGACCAAAAATCCAAATACCAGCAGAATAACATTAATGCCGTGCCCAAGGCTATACCTGTCAGGTACAGTAGAGCTAAGAGACACTAGTTCAAGTTTGTTAGAAAAGTACCTGTGGTGGGTTAGATTTATTTATAACTGAATCAAGGAAGTTTATAAAAATAGGCCTCTAACAAAATAGAAAACATTACCTTCATTTATATATCACGTGTCTGTAGTCAGAAAATGTACACAAAGAATACTATTAAAAAGGACTGCTCACACCTGTTTCTCTTCTTTTAGTCCGAGCGCTTTAGAGGATGATGATGATGATGACAGCCACACTGTGGTGGCAACAGCACGAGGCATCTTCAACAGTAACGGTGGTGTCCTGAGCTCTATTGAGACGGGAGTGAGCATCATTATCCCTAATGGAGCCATTCCTGAGGGCGTGGAGCAAGAGATCTACTTCAAAGTGTGTCGGGACAACAGCATCCTGCCACCTCTGGACAAAGAGAAAGGTCAGTCACACATCCCAGAACGATTCTGATGATTTTGTCTTTCTCTGTTTAAAAACTTGAGCTTTAGAACAGAGTTAAATACTGATTCTGTTTTGTGTCGAGCGAAGACTGATGAAAGTGATTTTTTTTCGTAGGTGAAACTCTGCTGAGTCCTCTGGTGATGTGTGGCCCTCACGGTCTGAAGTTCCTGAAGCCAGTGGAGCTCCGCCTACCTCACTGTGCGTCTATGACTCCTGATGGTTGGTCTTTTGCTCTAAAATCCTCCGACTCCTCGTCGGGTACGCTGTCATCTCTCTGTCTTTTTGGGGGTCATTTGGGATGGCTTTGTGGCAAGCAACATGGTTGTGGGCTTTTTCTTTATACATCTTTTATTTCCATACAGCTTATCCTTTGTTTGATTATTACTTTTGGCTGTCACTCACTCACTTAAAGGAGTAGTTCATCTTCAATATGAATATTCATTTATACCCCCTCTCGTCATTTCAAACCTGTATGACTTTCTTTCTTCTGCAGAACACAAAAGAAGAGATTTTGAAAAATGTTGGTAACATTGCAGCACAGCTCCCCATTCACTTCTATTGTAACCAATGCAAGTGAATGGTGGCCAGTTAACAACATTGTTCTATGTGTTCTGAGGGAGAAGGAAAGTCGTACAAGTTTGAAATGACATTTTGAAGCTGATCTACTCCTTAAATGAATCACTCACACAAGTCTGCTCATTCATTTATGTGGTTGATTTAGGGCCTGTTCTCACCAAGTGTCAGCTCTAGAGCAGCACGTCTTTAAATCAAAACAATGCATTGACTCTCCAACTATATGTAAAAATAAATATCCCCTGTTATATTTTTTTCCTGCTGTGTACAGTAAATCATATTTTTTTCCCACCACAAAAAAACTTGCAAATAAAATGTATATAAATAAATATGATCAATATTGATGTCCTCGGAGTAATATTATAAATCAAATAAGCAGGAAAAAAGTCATAAATTAACACCCATAACAACAATATTCTTAATACCACCAACAGTAAAACAGAATTATTACTATTTTTCCAGCTCTGATTCTGACACTGTAACACTCTTTTGCATCCATTCCCGCAGATTGACAACATTGTCAACATTGTGTTTTAATGACAAATTGTTTGACATAAGTAAATCATTGTCTCGGTCGACTGCATCAGTCAATGATTTCTGCATCTTAGATCAGTTCAATACCTCCACATCTGATCATTATACAGCATCTTAATCATGTGAGCTCATGCATTTATAATTCACACGTTATCGTTTACTATCTCTGCTCCATTAAAGCCATTCATTTTGTTCAGAATCTCATACAGCCACCCAAATGTCTGAATGCTCACAGATGCCTTTCTTCTGCTTAAAGAGAGCAGCAGCACGTGTCACTGGGCCTTTCCCTCTTTCTCTCTCTCTGTCCATTCATTCGTCTAAGCATATCTGTTAGTGTTAAAGCTGGCATCACCCTGGATTATACACTAATGAACCTCTCGATTTAAAAGTGCTTGATGAGATTTACGTGTTGCCTTGTTTCAATGCAATCGGATTACAGGCACTTGCTTGTAATCTGCATAAAACAAGGCCGTTTTTTCCCGTAGCTAGAGACCAACTGACCTGCACATTTCTGTAAAGTGAGAGAGTTTACCTGACTGTGGTCTTGCATATTAACACTTGCTTGGCTGAAACAAAAATGTAAAGGATTGCAAGCTGTTTATCATGAAGCAGCCTGAACGGGGTGGATATATTGACAATGGCTTAACCAAAAACATATTATTACTGCTATTTTTACTGTAGTGCACGTGACCCGTCCAAACCTGCTCATTAACCGGATGGTTTTCTAGGCATTAAAGTGCTTTTAGATTATTGGTTATTCCTCTGCTTATGCTGCTTATATCTATTAGAGCATTTAATGCATCCTGGGAGCTTGTGTCTTATTTTTGATTTTCTCACAATCTTCCTCCCTTTCCCTAATGCGACCCAAAAGGATCAAGAGCTGAAATGACCTATTATACATCAATTGAAGTAGGCTATTCAATGGTGAAAAATAGACCTTACGTGTTATGCTTTTCCAACCTTTTGTTTTCTGAGTTTATTGAAGTTTAATTCCTGGTTGAAGTAAATACACAACTATACACATCTCTAGTATATATCTGTAGATACAAACTGTTGCTAGTACGCTTTGGTATTTACATTTATTCATTTAGGAGATGTTTTTGACTTACAAATGAAAGGTCATTTTACTATAATTGAAGTTAATCAAGCCATGTTTACAAGTTGGATTAAATTTTAAGTAAGGTAAATATGAAATACATAGAAGTCATAAAAGAGTGTTTTGTTCTTTGGTATGGTAGATCTTGGTAGAAAATAAACATGTATGTGGCTTTATTTAAAGTTGACAAAGTCTGCTGTCACCAGGACATGCATCTTATTCTCCACTCCTCTATAACACTCACTTGCATTGTCTTCTGTCCATCCAGGTGATCCTAAAAATTGGCAAAACAAATCTCTGCCTGGTGATCCTAACTACCTGGTTGGAGCCAACTGTGTGTCTGTACTCATCGACCATTTCTAAGGAGGGCATCCCACAGGCCTGTTACTGAATGTGGGACCAGATAAATTGAAAGAGAACCCTCCTTCCCCTTTAAGAAAACTCACTCTCTGTCTTCTAGGATGAAGGCGCTAGGCAAAACTAAGTGAAGGGTCTTCTTACTGTGCTGTGTTTACTGTAACCACGAAGACTGGAGGGTGGGTTACATTCTCTGAAGTGCTGTTTTAATCTCCACATCTTCCTCTTCGGCTTTTCTTCCTCTTTTTTTTTTAAGTGCTTTTAAAGGCTTTTGAGGATAACAAACAACCGATGTTAACGTTGACCGGACTGCATGCTCTGTGCCACTCACACATTAATATTCACACTGTAAGCCAAGTATAATATTTGATACACATGATTTGTGTTTTTCATTGTTAGGTTCTTCCATTCAGTCTAGGAAAATGATAGACTATATTAACCTGCAAATGTATTTTCTCTTCATATAGTATGCACAATAATATAAGTATATGTACAGCGCAACGTTTCTAGAATATTGAATTCTACTTTTAGTCCCGAGGATATTTCAAGCAGTGTAGATCGAATGCATTGCCTGACTTGAATCACGAGAGCGTCAAGGTGCAGAACCAGTCCTAGATAAGAGTTGAAGGAATGGGAGAAATGGCAAGTGAAGAATATCCACTTTGAATTTTTTCTAGCCAAGGACACCATGTCACCAGAAATACCTACAGGCTCCACTTTTTTAATAGTTTCTTTGTAGACTCCTCTTGGACCTGTGAACTTTAGCACTGGAACATTCCTGCTGTGTCTAGATCTATGCATGTGCTTTGACTCAGGTGTGAAGAATGCTGCTCATTTCCTCTCTCTATCTTTTTCTTATTTTATCTCTTCCAGTTTCTTCCTCAGTCTTTCTTAATCCATCAAAAGCAGTGATGCCTTATCTGAAATGATCACTTTTTCAATAACAAAAACCTTTTGGGTTTATTTTTTGCTAAATTGTGTTAATGATAAATTATGAAGAAACTGAAGTTGTCTTTCTGCCATTTTCTCAACCCACTGTACAAAATAAAGCTGGGTGTCGTACACAAGAGCAGCATACAGGCTAAGAACAGGTTTTCTCTTTTCATCTGCTATGCACATGACCTTTAAAGAGAAACAAAACTCAAAAGGTGGCAGGAATGAAGTAAATTGGCTGTACATAAAGCTAGCATATTGCCTTCATCACTGGTTTGTAAATGACTTTTGTATGTCTTTATTATTTTGTAAAAAAAACGTAAGGGGGACACCGTTTATAAAAGAAGGAGAAAGGACAAAATGAAAGTGGTCTTTGTATTATGGTTCTTCACTGGAGCCTTGGAACGTGTATACAGCAGTAATAAAATCACATTTTCTACAGATACTCACTCGATATAATCGTTTATATGGATAACCATTTTTTTATTCTTTATTTACAAATGAAAGTGCTTGATGTAAACTATTCTCAAAACTTGTTTCTTTTAAACGGTGTACTTTAAGTGTGTCCCACGCATTTATTTCTTATACTGGATGCTTTTATTGTGTGTCCTGAAATGTATTTTTGTACTAATAGACGATATATTACGGCACACCGGATATCTTTTTTCTTTAGACAGTATAACATGGTTAAGACTGGTCATTAGCTATTCGTGAGCCAGAATTTTGTTCCCCAACACAATTTCCAATATGCCACTGTATTAAAAAATAAATTCATTATTAAAATACAATGTGTTGTTGGTGGTGATTTTAATAGTTGTAGTAGCAAAAGAAAGCGCAACGTAGTGCATACAGAGAACCTTTTTAACCTTAGTGGCAAGGTGCCTTTCAAAATGTGTCTCATTGCGACAGGAGACTGCAGTATAATCAACGTGTAGTGACGCCTTTGGGCCTGCAGAGGGCGTGGAAGCATTACAGTGCAGGTCCATTTATTGCAATATAATAATGTTCTTTATCAATGGAGTTAATCTATTTGTGTGAAATTTAAGTGTTAATGTGACCTCCCACTCTAACAATGGATGATCACAAACCGACAACGTAAAGATAATTTTGTCCGTAATGCATATATTCAAAGGAAAAATGATAAGACAAATGCACACATTTTTAACTTGTGTTAATCAAGTTTTATTAAACTAAGTCTCACTTTTTTATATCGTGGATTATTTAATTTAACATCAATTCTGTGGCTATCTTGGAAAAAAATAAGTTTTATATATTGTACAGTTTTAGATGTAATATACTACAGCCAAGTGACAGTGTAGCTCGATAGCCATGTTATTTTTCGCCAGGTCGCATTTATATGAAAACAGTTATTAAGTGCCATAATTAAACTATGGTTAGTATAGTAAAACGATGGTAAATTATTAATGATTAGTTTAAGGCGTTAAACTATATTCGTAAAAAAATTCTTGCTTGAGATTTTGTGATAACAGAGATGCTCGTCGTTTCATCTGCAAGTTACATATTCGTTCATATTAAACTAAGCCTAACACTTTGTTGAACAATAGCATACAAACTTTAAACTAAAGCAAGAACTCTTAAATTGAACGCTGGTGTATTTTACCAAAAAGTAAAAATGTGAAAAAGTGGGATTATTGAATAAAATCGTATTAAAATACGAATCCATTGACTTCACGGCTCTTCAAACGGGATCGTTGCCCAAATCCATCAATGTGAATTTATATATGGCGGCACCTCGACCCGCCTCCACCGGAGCACCTGGTCACACACACACACATCTGAATGACACACTAGCGCGAGACTGCGACTGCAGCACACAGACTCGAGAGAAAATAACTGCCGTCGGACGCAATCCGTAAATCACCGGACACGCGCAGGCCGTGTATATATATATATATATATATATATGACGTTATACATTAAGTTTGTTCTTTTACAAAGCGAATACTAAACGTATTCTGTCACAGAGGCGAGTCGTGAGAGATTTAATTTCAGGTTGTGATGGATCACCTGCCCATACGTTTCCTATCAGCGTTTACGCGATGTTTTTCAATCTCCTCGGAATGATTTCGGATTGCGGTTATTAGACACCCGCAGAAAACGGCGCACTTCTCAGAACAGCGAGAGCAGGACATATATTTCAGCATGAGATACCTCGTGTAACGGAAGGATGCTCTGCGCGTCTTGGCAACCCGTTATGAATTCGTCTTTATATCGTGGATATCATAGCGACTGAATCCAGAGGTGTCCTGTAACCCGAAGAGCGCTGATTTCACTGAAGTTTTGCTGTATTTAAAACATTGTACTCTTTGCCATGCCTGTCAGTGCGATGCCGAGGGCTCGGTCTCTGAGCCCGGTGTCCCTGTCCCGCAGCCTCTCCCGACTGAGAGAGTTTCGGACCCGGACTCGCATCATGCTTTCTCTGGGAGTTTCACAGATGGTGCTCGGGAGTCTTATTTTGGCTGTCAGTTTCGCCGCTTTGGCCCTTACCACTTCTCCCAGGGTCAGACATTCCTGCCCCTTTTGGGCCGGATTCTCGGTAAGTTGCTTTCGGATCTTTGTCATTTTCTTGAGTAGATGTGCTATTAAGCATTATCTGGAGGGTCAACGATCAGGCGCAATATGTTCCTTCTGTGTTGAAAATGAGATATATTTATATGACCGTTATTAACTGCACCCTTTTGTGCAGATAAGTAGGCTACAAATAATTATAAGCATTTTAGTCTCGCTGTCGATTGGGCTCAGGTGAGTTGCCTGGCTTTCCTACGCGGATGGATGCTTGTCCTTTGCAATGCAGCACAATGAAAACAGATGCAATGAGATCAGATATTTATTTAGATCTCACTCATGCCTGTTGATGTTCTGTTTGAAGTTACTTCAACAACTGTAATGTGGCTGATGTGTGATCGCATATTTGTGAAAAAATATCATTTAAAGCAGAATCACAGCAAACGTTCATTCATATCTGTGATTTCCATTGAAATATGCATGTGTTGTTTGTACTGTTTGGCACCATAGTAAACAGATCCCTAATACACAAATATGCACTCACCTAAAGGATTATTAGGAACACCTGTTCAATTGATGCTCATTAATGCAATTATGGTGGTGGTGTAATGGTGTGGGTGATGTTTTCTTGGCACACTTTAGCCCCCTTATGCCTACCTGAGCATTGTTTCTGTGTCCATCCCTTTATGACCACCATGTACCCATCCTCTGATGGCTACTTCCAGCAGGATAATGCACCATGTCACAAAGCTCGAATCATTTCAAATTGGTTTCTTGAACATGACAATGAGTTCACTGTACTAAAATGGCCCCACAGTCACCAGATCTCAACCCAATAGAGCATCTTTGGGATGTGGTGGAACGGGAGCTTCGTGCATCCCACAAATCTCCATCAACTGCAAGATGCTATCCTATCAATATGGGCCAACATTTCTAAAGAATGCTTTCAGCACCTTGTTGAATCAATGCCACATAGAATTAAGGCAGTTCTGAAGGCGAAAGGGGGTCAAACACAGTATTAGTATGGTGTTCCTAATAATCCTTTAGGTGAGTGTATGTGATGAACTGTTGGCTTGACTTGTTTTCATCATCGTTTCCCATTTCACACACGGGCAAATCTTGAATTTCGTGACTTATTTGTTCCAACTCTGATTGCAACTGTATACAGCGGTCTACAAACCACATATGACATGTTTTTAAATGTTTAACAGCTGTTGCCAGGCAGTCTGTAGTGGATGCATACAAGGACCTGAAATTTGAGGATGCGAATCAGTCTTGTTATAGTAAAACCCACTGTGGCTCAATTAGTCTCTTTTATATTGTATGCCCACAATACATCCTCAAATACACAAGCATTACAATTGATATTCGTGTAATATCTCTAAATAAATTGTCCTTTGTACTGTATATATAAACAGACAAAAGCATTATATATTAAAGTGTTGGCGTAATACAATTTAAGAATTGACCTTTAGTCAGTGGATGTTGGCATTACTTTGTCTCACACATTGCATGATTGAAAGTCAGTGACATTTGACATTGCTGTTCACCAGCTCACGAGTGCAACCCTCTGTTCCATCTATACTGGGTTGTACAGGGAGACCTTAAAATTTCATGCTGAATTCTGTATTTATGAAGGCACCCTCCCTTGATGTCCTACCGTAGAGTCTGTGTAACATGATAGTGTTAATTATGGAGCACCGTGGAATTAAAAGAGATGTGACGACACAGATTATCAGCCCAGAGGTTAGAGGTCTCCATATTGTTCCTCATACAATGATGTATTGTACGGTTCAGAAAAGAGAACATGTACCCGTTTGGAGGATTACCTGCTTGTATACATTTGATATGTGCGTTTCATGAATAAACTGGATGCAGGTGCGGGGGGTTTAGCTGCTTTTAAATATTTTACAGGGGTTTGGAATACATTTAGAGGCTTCAGGTTTTGGTGGGGGCAGAACCTCAGCCCAGCCCTAAGGTTATAACATGCTGCGTTCCTCATGGGCATGTGCTGAGTGACTGGGCCGTAATGGAGTTCTGCAGAATTACTGCACCAGTCAGAGAGAGAGCACTTGATTAATGCTGTGCTTGTTTTGCATGGCAATGCCCCAACAAATGCCATTGAGTTCATAAAACAGGTAAAAGTTTGCTGCTTTTTTCTTTGTTCTGATTGGAGTAAAGTTTATGTTAAGTAGCTCTACACCGGGGGTGGCGAACCTGTTTGACATGATGAGCCAAAGAATATATACCTTATCACTGCAAAGAGCCACATATATGGAAAAAAATGTATGAGCAAGAACTTTTACACAAAATTGAATGTTCTTTTTGGGGACAAAAAACATCCGAAACAGTATTGAGGCACTTTTTAATGCCCAATATTCCATGCCAGCTAATGTGACTGGCTCTGAATGTTTGGTAAATTTCCGAAAGAGCTGAGTTTGCATCTCTGACTGACGTTTCAACGTTTTTACCTTGTGATTTCGAAGTTCACTGCCTTTGGGAAATTCCTGGCCCTCGGTAGGAGAGTGTTGTGAAATGGCGCTCAAGATTTGAAGCCAGTGAAGATTTGCAACAGTGAAGTCTGGCATATCAAGCCGAAGGGTTTTCCGTTTCTTTCAACAAAAAAATATAAATCCTCCCTTTCAGATTGAAATGTTCTGGGCTCATCAACATATTTGCGTTTAGATTTATGCTTTCCTGACTCCGCCATGATGATTGACAATTACAGTACGAACTAGATGAGGCTAGCCGCTAGTAGCGCGTGACATTTAGTACACAAATAATTATTTTAAAAATTATTTATTTTATTTCAAAATTAATTTGTATACATTTCTGTTAAGTTTAGTTCAGTTTAAAATTATATAAAAAACAAAAAATGTGATTAAGAAGCAACTTGTGGTTGGATGATTTTAGAGCCACAAAGAGGCAGTCAAAGAGCCGCGTGTGGCTCACGGGCTGCTGGTTCGCCACCCCTGCTCTACATCCTTATTCACTGCCCTTGTTCCCCACTTCCACCCCCTCATCTGCCATTCTGTTTCTGCCGTTACATCACACGGACACAAAGAGACTACATCAAGTCCCTGACCACAGCAGGAAGGCCCGAACCACAGGAGAACTGTGAATTAATGTATGCGCATATGTGCAAGGGCATATGTGCATAATCCTCCTTCGTTGGAGAATTTAACAAACGCTTCTTCTTTTGCTGTGTAACAAGATGCATGGTGTTATTCTATTCAAGCACAGCTCTTCTCCGTCAAGCCCATCATGATCTGGAGAACACAATTATCAGCGCGGGTAGGACTATGGCAGAAAGGTGTTGGAACACTGACAGGCATAAGCCGCAGTGTCAACCGGCTAAGAAAATGAATGCTGACAGGCTTAAATGAAAGGACCCTATGTCATATCACATTCCATGCAGAACTTGGACTCTTGACTGCTGTATCCTTGATAATAGAACAAAGCAGCAGTCTTTTGAATTTTGAAGGATTTTTGTTTGCGAGTCTGTGTGTGTGTGGGGGGGGTTTACTGTTGGATGAATTATATAGTATTTCTTGAGAGGGAGTTTGCAGTGAGAGGAAACCTGACTGACAGTTACACACGGTACATGATTCAGTATAAACACTCCTGAGATTAAGTGCAGTGGTGTAAATAAATGTACTGTTGCTTGGCAAGGGTTTGTGGCAGTGTTAACACATCCCCTCAAAGCTCCAACCTCATTTTCACTTCACCACTTAAACTGAGATCCTTTCAAGACGAAGACATTTAAAGGGATTACAGTGCAAATATTATTTTCTTACTCAGTATTTTGTCTTGTTTTTGATAGAAACATTTGAATGGGGAAAGATAAAGTTTACCCCAAATAACAATTCTATCATCATTTGTTCCCTTATGTCGTTCAAACCCTGTATATGACTCTCTCTTAATACAAAATAATATATTTTGAGAAATGTCACAGTGGTTTTGTGTCCAAACAATAGAAGTCGATGGGGGCCAGTGTTGTTTGTTTACCATCGTTCTTCAAAATACTGTATATTGTTCTATATATATTGTCTGTATGTTATATGGGTTTGGAAAGGGTGAGTACATCATGAAAAAATTACCAATACGGGGGGATCATCCCTTTAAACAAAAGATACTAACTTGAGAAGCAAATTGACATAATGTATTAAGTCTTGTTTTTAAAGAAACGCAACATAGACAGTTGTTAAAAGAAAATTTGGAAGTTGGAAAATAAATTAAATTCAAAGGGAAAATAATGTTGGAGCTTGTGGCCGTGTGGATATTGCTTTAGACAGAAAGTGTAATATCCCTATTGCTTTCTCTCTACTGCCCTCTCAATTACGAAGACACCAAAAAATATAATTGAAAAAGGAAAATAATGGAATATACCTCATAGGAAAGTATGAGGTATTTTTTTAAAAACAAAAATACCCAACTGCCTTCTGACAAAATCCCCAGCGAAGTAGTGAATCAGATGGAGGAGCAGGTGCTCGTCTGATCAGATTAGCTGTAAACTCCAGACTCTTCTGCGCATGGAGGTGGACGTTGATTTATTCATTCGACATGCTTGTGGGGGGTGAGTTATGTTCAGGTGAGTCATGTAGAAGATGAGCTGTACCACATTGAGCCTGATCAATATCACATCAAGCTCTGAGATGAAGTCCACATTTTCATTAATTGATCGCTTTCCCTCATCTGGTTGATCGGAGGCTTTGCCTCCACAGGGACGTCCTACAGCTGGCCTGTATGATAGTCAAACATTGAAACAGGTTCTTATACACCTTTTTCTCAAAGCGCGAAATTATCCATTAAGCCTTGTCTATGCGCTTAGGGTTGATGCTTAAGACTTTCGGTTAACGGCTTGATCCCATTAGCTAGGCATTACCAAGTTAGCTTGAAAGCTTTTAAACCGACGTTTTAATACTTTTGTGTTATTTAAAACAGCATAATGTCAAAGAGCAGTGTCTAAATTATTTCACAGGGGCATGAGTTATATCAGGGGCCGACTTACCATTAGGTAAAGGTAGGCAATCGCCTGGGGCCCTGAGCTACCAGGGGCCTCCATAAGGAAGGGGTGGACTTAACCAATAAGCCGTATCACAAGCCACGAAGAGCCCCAAGTAATCATCAAAATAGCCATGACATCCCTGTTAACATTTGATTGTATTACAGAATTAGTAGAACTGCCCACAGCGAGAGTGTCTCTGTGTGGTTCATTAGCTACAAAATGAATTCAAAGTCGCAGGGAAATAAAACAACAAAGAAACGCAGCTACACCAGCAGAGAGGAAAAAAGATGATTTTCAAAAGATTGTTACCAAAGTCTCTGCTTTTTCCCCACTCAAACTCCACCGCCGCTCCTACAGCAACAGCGCCACTCTTTCCCGCCAGACACAGCACTCTCCAATAGCAATGATAATGTGCCAGTGAGTATATCCCTTGAACAACGACAATACAGTTATAATGACTGAAGACCAAAACTTCTGTCAAACAAAGAGCGCTGAGCGCTTGGTAGGAGAGGGCCAGTTCAAAGGCAGAAAGCTGCTTTGAGGAGGAAGAAAAATAAGGGTAGCAGTAAAATGCGCATTGTTGGGGCCCCATACATGGATTCGCCTAGGGCCCCCAAATCACTAAATCCGCCCCTGAGTTTTGTCCTAGATGGTTAAAAACAACTTTGTTTCTCACCACAAGAAGTTGGAAAGCGACATCTACTAGGATGATGATAAAAAACTCCAGCCAGCAGGCACATTTGATATATTGTCTTATGTATGTAGATGGACAAGAGCTTTAATTTATAAAAACACTTTACGTAGCGTTAACATTGGACAAATTCTTTGCAATAACTGTCAGTTCACATTTCTAAAGCGGGGTTGCCAGTAGTCCAGTGTAGAACTATGCTGCATGTGTTAATAGTGATGTACTATTCTTAAACAATTAAGAGAATAATGAAATAACCAATATGTTGTGATGTTCTTGAGAGGTGCAGAATGCAGTAGTCAGAGCTAAGACCGAGTCGATAACTTTACACTCTTGTTGTGTCACGTGGTAACTGAGCTTTCTGTGGCTGTTGTGACAGCCTTTTACCGCAAAAATTCTTCGAGAAACTTTGTTTTTAACATATAACAGAAATGTCCTCTAACATAGTAACAAATACAAAATGGATGTGGGGAGCATCAAAAAAGAAGTCACTCGCGGCAATGGCGCCCTCCATGGAGACGTCAAGAAAAGGTGGATATCAGCCTTAGAGATTCAGACTTCAAATAATTTTGATTTAAATTTTACACTTCACAAGTTGTGCATCACTTTTTTTAATAATACTGAATATTCATAATTTGACATTCGTCTTTAAATATTAAACAAATATTAAATTACCAACTAATTCATATTTTCTAATGTATGTTCTAAACACGTATCTGCGTCAATTTGTGGGCATCTTTTGTTTAATCCGTTAGGTTCACAGTAGCATTGTAGTCAGAAGTGTTTTAGTTTGAGTCTCAACACGCCCCCATCTTTCATGTGTAAGTCTGGGTACAAATAAAAAACTGTCAATCCTCTCCAGTTTATTTTATTGCGATCATCACTGTATTTCAGAATTCATCTCATCCATTTTATAAAGGGAGCCTCTCATGTCCCTACTCAATATTTTTGACTCTATGCTCATGCAAGGCATTCATATCTTCATGCTTTATACAATATACTCTAGTGAGCGTTGTGTGTTGGCTGATGGGTAATTGAGACCTTTGTGTGGTGTGATAGAGAACCTCTTGGGAACATTGTGACGAGACGAGAAAAGGACCAAGGCACGATTCAGAGAAAAGTAATAGACAAAGAGAATGAGGACAAATTTATTCCAGTTTGAGTCCTTCAATGGTCAGGCTTGAATCTCTGCAGCTCTCGTCTGCTGTGTTGAGTTTTAATAGGTGTCAGAGCCTCTGGCAGAAAGAAGACATGTCATTTTATGTCGGAAATTGAGAAAATAATTTAAATCCCATTCAAATATTTACTGTTATTTTGAGATGACCTTTTCTGTTCTGAATTTAAATGGGTTTTATTCCTGATGTCTATATGTCTATATGTTTTTTGTCTGTGCTCTTCATTCTTTCTATTTAAAATCTGCAAATGCCACCATATAATGCAGGAATTCTACTGTTTCCATCCACTTAAAATGATTTCAAGCTTTGATCAGTGATTAATGGTTCAGAGATGGAGTAAAAGAGAAAGAAATCACCTATGTGGTTTGGGTGTGGAACTTGCTGAATTCAAATCTCTTTGCATACTAATTGGGAAATTACAAGTTTGCAGGAGAGAAAAGCCTCGGATGGGAGTTGTTCATTTCCTGGGTTTGCTAAATTGCCTTGAGTAATTGTTTCTGAATATGAAACATGATTAAAGACTGAGGAGGTGGAATGGATCTCATTTAATGAAACTGAGGCACAGGTGGCCACGTTTAAACAACATTTTACAAACAGTCCGTATGTACTCCATCATTTCTGCAACTGGCAGGAAATTAATATACGTATAATAACAAAAACCCATAAACAATCCTTCCATACACCTCTGTGTATTGCTTATATTTCTGCCAACGTAACATTAATTCCAAATCATCACTTGGATCAGTTCCAGTGCAATACATAATAAAATAATTAAATGTTAGTTTAGGCTTTGTGATGAAAATCTCCTAAAAGCACTGTCACATCATCTCTTTCAATTTAATAAAACCTCACTGCAGTTTGCTACCAGGAAGATTATTGAATTTAGGCCAGTGGTGTAGTCTACGTGATACGCTGGTTGACGCAGTATACCCACTAGAAAAGATCAGGAATTTCCGTATACCTTCTTAAAAAAGCGCGAGGATGTAGTAACAACATAGTTTGAGTCAGAAACTTTTGGACCATTGGTGCATCCGGGAGATATGAAACAAAAGGAGACCGTGAAAGGCAAGCATTTCAACTGCACTATTTCTCAGTGTTTGCGTAAGCAATCCCCTGAAGCTACTGGCGCTTCCTGTGACGCAGCAGTAGGTGTTACAGAAAATGAGCCTGACGAGAATGATGCTACGATGTATGCGGAGTCCCCCTCCGTCGCGATTTGTTATCGTTAACATAACTGTAAGGGGATTGTTGGCATATTAAATTGTATCTAACTAGCCAACTTCACAAACGTTAGTTTGTGTGGTTAATCAATACATGAGGGAGAAAGGGAGAGATAACTTACAATACTAGATACTACAATGTTCATAATTGTTTTAGATGATAAGAGATGAAAAGTCAGGCTAGAGACATTGCCAACAATCGGGTGCTTGATAAAACTGCATAAATGTGTCAATATTAATAATAATAATGTAAATAATAGGTGCAACTTGCACTCTAAGTGTGTCCTGGAGTGTGAAAACTAGGATTATAATCTAGTTATTAGTGAAGAGCATCAGAGTTTGATTTTAACCATTTATTTCAATATGATTTACTGTAAGTCTTTGACATGGACTTAGTCAAACTAAATCAAAATTTAAATATATTCCTTTCACAGGATATTCTTTACTTTATGTTGGTCGCCCTGTTGCAAAAATAGAAGAACCCTGCCCAAAACACAAGAGAAGAAGATGGGAATCAATAGAACAGCCATTAATAGGCATTTTTTTATTCTGTAAAAGAAAAATGTGT
Source organism: Triplophysa bombifrons (assembly GCA_029783895.1). NCBI lineage: Eukaryota > Metazoa > Chordata > Actinopteri > Cypriniformes > Nemacheilidae > Triplophysa > Triplophysa bombifrons. Next base: position 21,476,351 of record CM056448.1, read on the forward strand.
GGTTCATAATAGCAGCAGTAAACCAATAGAATCGATGTAATATTATTTTTTAGCAGGTTGGGTTCTTGACTTTATTGCTAGGTTTTCACATGGATCACAAATGTGCATTGAAAATTGCCAGCTGAAAACTTGTGCTTATGGGGTTGTATACATATGCCAAAGGGGGCTAAAGTGGCTAGATGGATAAATGTAACTCTTAACTGGATGAGTTTGACAGTATTTAACAAAACCAGCAAGCCCCCCCAGCGGTCATTGGCTATTGAAATCTTGCTTGCAAGAAATCTTTCAGCATGCTCTTGTTAGATATAGAAGCATACTCTATGCATTCGTGAGTGTGGTGGTGCTTAAATGTGGGTTGTCGACCTGGAACGGGTGAGTAGGCTGGGGAGGAAATCAGAGTTTACTCATTACAAAATACATGACTACACCACTGATTTAGGCCAAAAGTGTGCTTCACATTGCTTCCACATTGAGCAGAAAGTCTTGTAACACAATTAACCGAAGAGAGTTTTGTTTTTATGTCCTTTTTAAAGGTGTTTTTTAATAGTTGATTGTAAGATGCACAATAGTATTCATTCATAACCAGTTGTAAGGAATACACCAATAAAAATGTCAATGACATGAATTACAGTTATGTCATTAAAGTTTTTTCACAGACTTAACTCACAGTTATGCTCAGAAAAAAATATATAAATAAAGTAATAATTTGATGCCACCAACCTGGCAAAGATGGCGAAATCTAATGATAAGTTCTTACTCCAACATGCTTGTTTTCCAGCTTCTACCTTTCAACACGTCTTTAGTTCCAGGCAGACTGATGTATCAGAACTCCTGGAAAATGCGTAAAGCCAATTTTCTGTTGCAGTTTGGCGTAAATTATGCATAAGCCGGTCAGTGACTAGACTTTGAGCAGTCTGTGTGCTGTCTAATGCTGAGACTATTTCCCAGTAAACCCAGGTAATCATGAAATACTGTGAAATCAGTAAAGCAGATAATGTTTTCATGAATTAGATGGTTGTGTGTGTTGGTTTCAGGGTTAGTGTAGTTTAATACTCGAGAGTGCATGCTGGTTATTTGAGGCTACTAACACCCACTGTACGCTCCAATCAATCACAGTCGTTTACAGGATCCATTACTGAATTCGCTCTCATGCCACTCACGGTTAACTCACCCTCCTCTAAAAGACTGTGCTAGATCAATTCATTAGATGGATTCTGATCAATGACTAGATTTGCATGTTTCCCCGCTCATTTTGTTTGAGTGTATGTTGGGGATTTGTGGTGTCTGGCCTGAACCATTAATCTTTTGCGGTGACCTCATTTTGGTGCACTCCCAGAAATCGCTGCGTCTTACGAGCTCCCCTGTGAGCCCGCAAGCTGTTCAGGTGTCGGCGGTCAGTAGTAATTCATTTTCATTGTGCAATTCTTTATTATAAGTAGGCTCATTTTTCCTATCGCTTGAGTGTCTCATCTCCAGAGACCTGCACTAGCTGCTGTACAAATATTCCTCTCATTGCTCAGACGGTGCTGCTGTTACAGTACTTTCCCTCCTTCACATAAAATATCATCGACCCTCCATTGCATCATAACTTTTGCACTTGCCTGTCAGTCAGATTTCAACACATTAGTATTGAACACATGAAGCTTGCAAATGACTGAGGATCAAAAACTTTTCTGACAAGCACACCATTTTTATACCTGTAGGCAATAGTGGAAATAATATTTTCACAAGCTTCCCACCTGTAAAGAATATATCACATATTACCCAAAGTATAGGATGTATGCTGATATACACCAAAGACTTGGAATATAATGAGCTTAAACATTTAAATGCTTGAGCGCGGGTCCAAGGCGTAACAGAAAAGTAGGTAAAATAAAACCATAGTGTACGCTCCAGAGGTATTAGCTCCCATTTAGCTGGCTGTCTGTCAAAAGCAGGCCAAGGGCTACGATTTTCTGCTCTCCGCTGCTTGCGTCAGATGCATCGGAGGCGTGTGCCTCTGATAAAGCACCTCAGATCTGTATGCAGACGCCTCTCAGATCTGTTAACGGATTCCATGTAATGTCTGCTGTCAAAATGATCTTCTCCTGAGGCTGTCCTGCATCATTAGGGCGTGGTTGGACCTGGTTAGCACACCTTCTCCAGAGCTCTGAAGATCAAATGGAGCACACACGGCACACTTCACCTTTTACATCACCGGTGGCTTTGAATAATGACCCTGACTGACGCGATGAGAAGCTACTGAGCGATTCAGTTACTGCTCGTAATTACTGAGGAAACCTCTTCTGCACATCCATGCATACACAGATCTTGGAAGTTATATTAGTAATGACCTCTCATAGAGCTAATGGTTTTCATTTTAAAGATAATTATGTTTACCATATGCTCCTTCTAAGATGAAGCCTGTTGATATTTTTTGATTTTAAAGGGATAGTTCGACAAAATAATAAAATTGTGTTATCGTTTTATTGACTCTCATTTCATTCCAAACCTGTATTACTTTTTTTAAAGAATGTTGGTAACCCAATAACATTGTACCCCATTGACTTTCACTGTAGGGAAAAAAAATAAAGAAAGATTTCTCAAAATATCTTTTTTTGTGTTTCGCTGAAGAAAGAGTGGACTTCAAAAGTATTTATTTGAAGAATGGTGATAACCCAACAGTAGCGGTACCCTTTGATTTGCATTGGTTTAAGTGGCGTAGCAAGTCAGGTCCGGGCCCATATCCAAAAAACAAATGGGCACGCGTGTCAACCGCGCTCAAATGGTAAAGCCAGACCCCAAGGCTGTGCAAACTCCCAAGTGCCAGAAGGAGGGAAAAAGTGCACTTGTTTTTACACACGAGATGTGAACGGTCCTGACATTTTTTATGATAAAACTGTTGTCAAACATCGAGCTGGCTCTTATGCTCTTTCAACCTCGACGTCTGTCGTTCTAGTTTTTTTTCCGAGGAAGGACCCACAGTAGACGAGATCTGAGATCAGTCATCTAGTTATTTTCTACATTATTTTACAGCTATGAATAAAACTTGGATGCGGGCTCCCAATCCCCCTGGCTAATATGCACCTGCATACCCAGACGCTACACCACTGATTGGTTTTGTGTCCGTAATAGAAGCTCACTTCCTACGAAAGACGTGTCTCCAGAGGACTGTAGACACAAGTGCAAACTGTTATTAGAGGTTATAGTGTGTGGAAGACAAAGAGAATTTTTTTTAAAAGTCTAACACCATTTCTGTTAGTGTGGAAATCTATTTCAAACTGTTGTTAGTCCCAGTGCAGCTGGAGATTGAAGCTACGCATGTGAACAGTTGTCTATTGTGTGTCTGGGAGTGAGCTCTTGGGGATGAGTCAGAACTGTTATGAGCCAGTCGTTTTAGCAGCAGCCGATGCTGTGCTCTATAGCTTCACAGTTATAAATCTCATAGCACAGAGGCAATAAAAGGCATTTTTGCCGCTGTGGGCGGCAGATTTGTTAATGAGTTTCTTCCCCCCAGACCTGTACGTTCTCTCTGGTTCTTTTTTGCACATTAAGAAAGCTGACCGTGTGTCTACGGTATATTCAAGTCCTCATCCGCACCCGTGCACAACTCTCAGTACCGGTTCTTTACAAACAGTCAAAAAACTGGCAGCAGGTTTTGGCTCACCACTATGTTCTGAGCACAGAAAATCAGTAATGCCAGGCATTTGGATGATACTGATAAAATGAACATCTTAAAAGAACAGTTGACTCAAAAATTAAAATTGACTAACAAAGTAGGAAAATTTGTTATATAAATTATATTTGTTCTGTTGAACACAAAAGGAGATTTTTTTCAACAATGTTGGACAACATCACTTTTGACTACCACTACCGTTGTTTAGGAAATGAGCTTTGCACATGACATGCCAAAAAAAGTGTGCACAATTTAGTAATTTGTTACCTTAATTTACTATCATGTACAGAATTGCCTTTTTTCACCGAATGGCATGTGCGGGGCTCTTTAGAAAGGTGAGATCTATGTCAAATTTAAAATGGCATGAAAGGCAGACAGCTTTAATACACTTTCTGTAAGTCTCACACAGACAGGTGCTGTGATGTGTAATATTGTGTTGTTCTTCTGTTCACACTTTGCCGTCACTCTTTGGTGTTAATTGGCGTAATGAGAGACATAATCAGATTAGTTCACGCAAAAGTAAAATTCTGTAGTTGTTTTCACCCTCATCCCTGACTTTCTTCTGTGATAGTACATAACAAATAGTTATTTAATTTTGCTGTACCTTTAAACTCTTTGGGTGTTTGGAAATGGTTTTTAGTCTGTCAAGAACTTGCCAAACATTATTGTTATTGAGTCATTCACTCAAGTTGTGGCTTCAGAAGATTTAGAATAATAAAACATTTTACATTTATACATTTTGGCAGGCGCTTTTATCTACAACATATACAGGTGATTCATGTATTGCTCATGTTATACAGGATATACTTCATTCATGATCATTTTTGTCATTTGGGTAGCTTGACACGTGATACTGTCCTGGCCTGTAAATGCTTTTGTTGTACAGAACTAGAAGTCATCCGTTCTCCCCCAGTATCTTATTTTGTCTCCCAGCGTTTCTTATTTTCCAAATGAAAATAAGTTGATCAGGGTAGGCGAATAATAAATGACAGAGTTTATTTTCTTTCAGGTAAGTAACATTAGTGAGTTTTACTGATAAACAACACTGATATCTGGAAATGTGTTGAGTGCAGCTCTGTGAGAAAGAAAACAGGCAGCAGCTAGCAATCCTCGACCAACAGCGAGGTCAACAGGTCATCACTGCGCATCTGTCACCTAAACCACATAAATGTCAGGTGATGTTCTGCATTCATCCCACATGAGTTAACAATCAGATCTGCCACCACTATACTTTCACTGTGCCTTCCTCTGACACAAAGAGGTATTATGAGCCGAGCGTGGCCCTTTACAAAGGCAGATCAATGGAAGGCTGGATATTTGCTGCTCTTTTGTGCTATGATTAGTAAAGTGGGCTTGTTGGGGAAGGATGTGACCTGTGCTGTGAATACCAGTGCTCACTAATGCAGAGAATTTTGGCTACGACACGGATGGTGAAAGTAAGTATTAGTATAGCAGGGTAATAAAGTCACAGTGCTCTTTCTTGTAACATATGTTTGTTGGAAAGTGTCTGCCAAGCAATGAATGTAATGTAATAAAGTTGGTAAAGGACTTTTAAAACTAGTAGAAAGTCAAATGAATCAGCATGCATCCCACACTTCGTGTGTCTGTGTATGAGGTCAGATGGTTGAGATGAGCCATTATGTTGAGCAAAGAGTCAGAGACTCCAGAGAGAAGAAAAGATCTTCAGTTCAGTGAGCTTTTTCTTTCTGTCTATGAAAGTTCTCTTCTGATGTCCACAATTTCTTTTCAAATCAGAGCTAGTCTTATAGATGTGTGGCTATACCTTAACTTTCAGTATTATTAGCATACGCTTGAGTAGGAGAGTAGAGAAAAATGAGAAAAGACATATAGCAGAACTGAGAGGAATCATACCTCCCTGGTTGCTCTTTTCCTCCAACTTGCAAGCTACATGCTGTATCATCACCATCATCATCAAGATCAACATCATCAACCGTTCGGAAAACGCAAGCAGCCAACGGTTTCTCCTTTCTTTTTAAAGCGCCCGGGAGTTTGCGCTCTCCTGGCATCAGTCGTTGCTAAGCAGCCATGGGGCACACTTGCTGTTAAGACGAGGAGGTATTAACAAAGGATATGTTGATTATATACACTGACACAGTTACCAGATTTATTAACGCTGTGGTCATCTGTATCTCCATCTTCACTGAACATGTCTTTATTGGTCCACAAATGACGCTGATTGGTTAGTTCTTGTCAGATGACGTGCGGCATTCTGAAAAGTTGAAATATTTTCATCTCAAAGCGGTGCAACCATGCCTAGAAAAGAAAGCACGCCCCCTATTTAAGCGTGGATGCAGCGTGTCAAAATTTAAAATGACAAATTTGTATGCGCTAAAGATACGAAATGTGAACGGACCCTAAAATGCGGCTCGCAGCTGTTCGGGCCCTCAAAATATTACAACAAATTATTAACATAACCGGTCCTTATAACTATGCAGTAAGAAGCCAAATAAAATGTTAGAAACATTACCTGGATTAAAAGTAACAACATTAAATGTATAAATAAAATGTCAGCAACAGTGACTGCATTAATAGTAACAAAGTGAAATGAACACAAATTTTTATTCATGGCTCAAGATGTAATTCTGCAACATGACTTTATATCATCAAACCTTCAGTGCAGCTTATTTGTGAAACCCATGAAAGTGATTTTAATTAAATTATTGTTCTGAAACTTATTATTTCTTTCTTCTCATATCATTGTGTTTTACATCAGGAGCAGATGTGCAGTAAATGAATGGCAAAACGTGGAGAGACAATGGACTCTCAAATGATTGTATTCTTGTCCAAACATTGAAACACAGAGTTCTGTGCTTTCCCATTCTCATTCCCATCAACACATTGTCTGCATTTCAGTCTGTGCTCAAAAATAAAACGGATTCACATTTGAACACATTCTGAGGTCAGGTGGCTTCGTTGAAAAATCAGCTTTTATGCCGGTTTATGCAATTGCTTCCTGCAACTTCTCTCTGCGGGTCTTTATGGGCATATAATTTGTCCTGGCACTGATAAGTGTTTTGCTTGTAGTAATATTTTTACAGTGTATTAGTATTAATATTTAAACATTAATTCTTAAGCTTAGAATCTAAATGTGTATTAATAGTTTCTTCATTATGCAGTGCTGTTGTGTGCTGTCTCTAAAGTGTTTAAATCAATAAATATTGTTTTCATAATAGCTTATAGCCTTTTGGTCTGATGTGGTTGGAATGTGGCATTCTCGTTCTTTCAAATTGAGTACCTTGTGATGCAGTGATGCTTCCATGCAATGGAAGATCTGTGAACAGACAGAGAATTATCAAATAGGAGAGAGGAGTTGTGGAGGTTGATTTATTCATGCCCTGAAGGGCAACTAGGTACATGATGTGGGTCGGCAGGTCAAATGGTTATCAATAAGTAATGGAAGGAAAAGAGTCAATGGACTTGTTGCACAAAGCCGCCATATTAGATTTTCGATCAGCAAGTGTGGGCAGGATTATTTCCGGTGGTATAACTGTATGGTAAAATAAGAATGTTTGGCCGGCAAATATGGGTGTTTTTTTAGATTAAAAAGAAGAAACTGACATATCAGGGATATAACAGAAACCCTTTTTACAATGCTGAATACCTCTTTAAGCCAACACAACTCGACATAACAGAAAAAAGACTTTCGTTCCCTCCCGTTTATTCTATAGTCCATGTTCATGTGGTTAACAAAAATCTGTATACACAAGTCATGTATATATAAACAAGCGTATGTATTGTACATTTCCACAGAGATTATTTAGTTTTGACAGTTGGGGGACTAAGAAAAGAATAAAAAGAATTTATTTCCTCTTTCGATATGAAACTGCTACACACACTCTTTGCTCGAGAGGTCCCAGTTTGAGATGCGAGATGAATGAAATACAAACGGCAACTGATCATGACTGTATTAATACTCTTTCACGGTAAGTACGACACGTCACATGACAAAGACGCAAATCACGGAAACTCTTCAAAAGGAACACAACACGATTGATCACCTCTATATGGTGGTACTGTCTGACAACGGGATTCACGCTTAACCACAACGCAGAGTATTCCATCGGTCTGACTTTAATCATATAGAACTTGTAACGATGAGTTAAAACAAAGACTTAAAACTAATCTACTAGCAGTGTGAGCAGTGAATACGAGTTTATTGTTGTTTTGCTTATAGGATGGTGATATGGGGAGAAACCCGGGAGTTTGCAAATCATCAGCCTTTTCTGCTGTTATATCGAGTTATGTTGGTTTATCGAGGTGCTCATATACTGATATATCAGTTTGTTCTTTTTATCTAAAAAAAACACTCATATTTGCAAAAGCCTTATTTTCGCATACAGTGTTATTAGACCGGAAATAATCCTACCCACACTCGCTGATCGAAAATCTAATATGGCGATAGGGTAAGAGAATGGATTGGATTAATTATTATCTTCTTTTTAAGAATTGGGAACCACAGCACACTTTGATTGGTAACACTTTACATGCGTGGGATATCTGTCTATCTGTCAAGGTTCGATTCCACACTTTCCTGTCATTTCTCCATTGTGCATGTGTTGAATTTACATTTATGCATTTGGCGGACACTTTTATCCAAAGCGACTTACATTGCATTGTATTATACATTTGTTTCTGACTATGTGCAATCCCCTGGGATTGCTAGTGCCATGCCCTAACCACTGAGCCACAGGAAATAGAGAAAGCTCCAAAAATGTAACCGTAAAAGACAGTGTTTTCAGGGTACCCTCAGCAGAACCTCATCAACGTAAGGTGTTTTCATTATTACGGCATCTTCTTTCCTGACCTTTCACATCTGTCTACTTTTCTCTTCTTTCACCCAAAGATTTGGATTGGCACAAAGATGGTCAGTTGGTAAGAGTTAGTGAGATTTAAGTGTATTTTCTATGAAGTGGTGGTAATGTGTCATTTATCAGACCAACAAGGCAATAGATGCTTATTTAATCAATGCTTTCAAATTTAATCCAGGGTTTTCATCTTGCAAAAATCAAAAGAGCCTCATCTTTATTCCGGCATCTTTCAAAGCTCTGGCACAGAAAATTAAACGGTACAAAATCACACTTGCTAAAGAGGATGAGACATTAAATTAAGCTTCTGTTCAAAGTAATCAGCAGGAAAGCTTGATTCGGCTCATTATTGTTGACAGGCATGCTCATAACAGCTTGCTTATCATTTTTTATGTATAAATTCATTGCTTATAGAAGAGCAACGGCTTTTAGTGGTAATTTTTATAAAAGCCTGACTTGAAGTAGCTGCAAAATAGACATTGTACCTTAAATTCAGTCTGTTGTTGTAAGGATGATACAGATTCACATTCTACAATGGAGATTGTCACTTACTTTCTATATGTAGAAAAGACAGAAATATTTCAAATAAAACAGGTGAAATGCAGGATTCATTATGAAAGAAAATTAGAAAAAACTTTTGTCCTGGCAGTAGTGTTATGGATTGCAGAGAGATGATCTTGGTCTTTGTCTCTTGCCCCAGAACATGGACGATGTGCCAGGACACGGGAGGGAGAAATGCAGCTCCATGGGAGCAATGGTTCTTACTGGCCCTGACCTTTCACAGCACTAACCACCTGGCCAGACCCGCTCCTTTCTAAACCAGCAGTGAGAAAGAAGCTGTGAGCGTCTGATGAAGGATAAGGGGAGATTAAAATAAATGAGGCCGGAAAGAGCATGAGAGATGATGGGAACAAAAACGAGAAAGGAAGGCTTTTAAAAGGGAACACTTTTATTTTGTGTGTAGGGTGAACACAGTTAAAGTAGGACAACTGGTCAGGTGGGAAACTGAAATTAAAAAACCTTTCATAATGTATTTTCCATCATGTCAACCCAAACCTGTATGGTTTTGTTTCTTCCAGCAAACGTCTTGGTTACGTATGTAACCTCAGTTCCCTGATGGAGGGAACGAGACGTTGTGTCGAGAACGACAGATGGGGTTCGTCCTTGAGAACCTATCAACTCTGACTACTAAGAAAAGGCCAATGAAATTTGGCGAATGAAATTTGCATGCCGGGCTCCGCCCCCGGATATCCGGTATAAAAGGAAGCCGGCGTGCAGCATTCATTTACCTCTTGTTCTGAAGAGCCTGAGAGCCTCTCACAACTGCAACAGAAACGATACGGGTTTGTGGCATAAGGGACACAACGTCTCGTTCCCTCCATCAGGGAACTGAGGTTACATACGTAACCAAGACGTTCCCTTTCTGTCGGTCTCTCGACGTTGTGTCGAGAACGACAGATGGGGTTATCTATGGAAAACGCCACAAACGCTGTATCGCGTCACAATCTCAGCGAAGCGACGGAAACAAGCCAGGGCGTGTATGCTCGAAGCTGTCGTGAAACTTGTAACCTTCCAGTGTGGTGGTCGGGGGGTACCAGAGCTTTCAGGAGAAAGATGGGAACAGCCCTGACCGGTAACTTTCACGGACGGGGCCTTAGCTCTCTAAAGGCGAGAGGCCGTCCGGATCGGTTTACACCGGGAAAGCGCACTCAGAATCAGAGAAGCGCTGCAGAGGCCACCTCCTACCCGTGGGGAGGAAAAGGTGGAGAAAGTATGGTCTCGTCCTAGGAGGAGAACGCATGGAACGTGCGGACAGGGTAGTGACCGCGAGGTGGAGGTCCACCTGGGGAAGCTCATTGGTTACCAAGTGTGGGAACCATAGTCATGAGGGTATAACAGACGGAACAGCCCACGGTGGGGGTGTTACTGCGTCTGATAGCACAGGTCCGGTTAGAACTATGTGAGATAGGTCATAAGGTATCCCGGCCTAAGGGGGAAGGCTGCTCTGCTCAGTCAACCCCCAGGATGTGCTTGCTTAGTGATGGATGGAATGCCTGTTCTTAACCAGAGTCTGGGTAAGAAGGGAGGCTGGTGAGGTACCAATTTTCTTAGCCAAGGTTGGGTAAGAAGAAAAGGGTAGATAGCACACTGACCCAACCTCGGGGAGGTTGCGCAGGCATACGCCCTCCCGGATGCCAATCCTACATGTCGCCACGTAGGACGTGGGCTGACACCGGTTTACGCGAAGATTGTAAAACCTTGCGAAGGTGGTGGGCGTAGCCCAACCCGCAGCTCTACAAATATCTGCCAGAGACGCGCCTCTAGCCAGTGCCCATGAGGTGGCTAGACCCCGAGTGGAGTGAGCCGTGGTAACGGCATCCACGATCCAGTGCGCTAATCTCTGTTTGGAGACAGCCTTCCCCTTCTGCTGACCTCCGAAACAGATAAAGAGCTGATCAGAACTACGGAAGTTCTGTGTGCGGTCCAAGTAGAGGCGGAGTGCGCGTACTGGACACAACACGGACGGGGTTGGGTCTTCCTCCCCGGTGGGGAGCGCCTGCAAGTTCACCACTTGGTCCCGAAAGGGAGTAGTGGGAACTTTGGGCACGTATCCGGGCCTGGGTCTCAGGAAAACGTGAGAGTGACCTGAAAGCCCAATCGATCTAGGTGCCGGAGCACCATGTCCCTCTGAGTACACAACAGATCTCGCGAGTGCGCCAAGATAAGCCAGTCGTCGAGATAGTTGAGTATTCGCACACCTCTCTCCCGGAGAGGAGAGAGGGCGGCCTCCACGATCTTCATGAAGACTCGTGGAGACAGGGACAGACCGAAGGGGAGGACTCTGTACTGATATGCCCGACCCTCGAAAGCGAACCGTAGGAATGGTCGGTGTCGAGGAAGAATCGAGACATGAAAGTAAGCGTCATTCAGGTTGATTGCCACGAACCAATCCTGACACCTGATAGATGCCAGGATGCGCCTCTGGGTTAGCATCTTGAAAGGCAGCTTGTGGAGGTGCCTGTTCAGGATACGTAAGTCCAGAATGGGCCGCAACCCTCCGTCCTTCTTTGGAACGATGAAGACGGGGCTGTAAAACCCGCTGAACATCTCGGCTGGAGGGACGGACTCGATCGCCTGTTTCGCCAGGAGGGTGGAGACCTCTGCCCGAAGCACGGAGGCGTCTCTACCTCTGAGAGAGGGGGAGATGATGCCCCGAAACTTGGGAGGGGCCCTGGCGAACTGGATCGAGTAGCCGAGATGGACCGTCCGCATCAGCCACCGAGACAGTGTGGGCAACTTCTGCCAAGCTCCCAGGGACTGTGACAGGGGGACCAAGGGGACGGCCTGCTTCACCATTCCCACGGAGGGTGGTTCGTCGGCGGGTGGAGTCAACCGGATGTCGCCGGGGCTTCCCCGGAGGGATGGTTGGCTCCACGTTTTTGCCTGCCTGGCGGGACAACGGCACGCACTGTCGGAACGAGAGTGGTGACAGCTGTCGAATGTGTACGGCCTCACACCTCGCCAGGGTGTGAGGTCGGTTCGCCGTGCACAGTCCGGGGGAGTGTGCGAACGGCTGGATGGAACGCCCGGGGGAAACAACTCTCTTTGTGAGGAAGTGGGCGCCAGGCCCTGAAAAGGGCCCGGCTTTGGAAACGAGGCAGGCTTCGTTCCATACTGACCAGTCAGAGATGGAGATGTGACGGTCAGGCCAGATGTTGTTTTCCCCGGTGTCGTCTCGTCAGGGTCGCTTCCTGGAAGGTTGCTGACGAGGAGGGGGCCTTCCCTTCGGAGTCCTCTTCCGGGGTGTAGCCTGAGGGTGCACCTTAGCCGGATTCGGATTCGAAGAGGCCCTGGGCTGTCGGGGAGCAGGAAGTGCGCGGGAAGTCGAAGGCCGGGGGGCCGTCGATTCACGGCGCGGAAGAATATGGCTTATCGCCTCCGTCTGCTCCTTCACCGTCGAGAACTGCTGTGCGAAGCTCTCGACGGTGTCACCGAACAGCCCACCCTGCGAGATGGGTGCGTCGAGAAAGCGTACTTTGTCGGCGTCACTCATACTCGCAAGGTTGAGCCAGAGGTGTCTCTCCTGGACCACCAGAGTGGACATCGTCCGACCCAGGGCCCGCGCCGTCACTTTAGTCGCCCAGTAGCGAGGTCAGTGGCGGCGCGGAGTTCCTGCATGACACCCGGGTCGGCCCTACCCTCGTGGAGTTCTCTCAACGCCTTCGCCTGATGGACCTGCAGGATGGCCATGGCGTGGAGAGACGAGGCAGCCTGGCCCGCAGCACTGTAAGCCTTCGCCACCAGGGAAGCAGAAGTCTTACAGGCTTTGGACGGGAGACGAGGTCGGGTCCTCCAGGTGGCAGCCGTCTGCGGGCATAGGTGCACCGCGATGGCACGCTCCACCTGGGGGACTTCGACATATCCCCTGGCTGCCCCACCATCGAGGGTGGTGAGGGAGGCAGAGCTGGTCTGAGTGGAACGAGCCGTGAGAGGGGCGCTCCAAGTCCGACACAGCTCCTCATGCACCTCCGGGAAAAATGGAACCGGGGGTGGGCGCGGTTTGGCACCGCGTTCCGACCCGAGGAACCAAGTGTCCAACCGCGAGCGTTGGGGGAGGGGCAATGGCGTACACTGCAGCCCAATGCTCGCGGCAGCCCGGGCTAGCATGGCCGACATCTCGACTTCTGCTTCCTCCTGAGCTCTACCCCCCGGGGGGGAAGCTCGGATTCGTCATCGTCGGATGCCGGTATCTCTCCCTCCGATGCTGCGATAGACATCTCATCGGCCCTGCGGTCCGTTTCCGAACGTGCAGAGGAGGATCCGGACGGTGTGCCACCGCCGGTTGGGGAACAACCAGAAGAGCGTGCTGGGGTGCGACTGGCCCGTGAGCGCTTGGCTGGCGGGTGTACAGTCGCAGGATTCCCCAAATCACTAACGCCGCTAACCGGACCGGAGATCTGGGCCGTAGCCATAGATGTCACAGCCCGGGTAGCAGACGAGATGTTAGCTGGTTCCCGTAGGAAGACAGCCAACCGTGACCGCAACTTCTGTAAGACAATCTGCCCGCAGTGCGGGCAAGATGTGTCAACGAACGCTGCTTCGGCGTGCTGGACGCCCAGACACCTAACACAGCGCTCGTGTTTGTCCCCCTCCTCGATGAGGGTACCGCACCCAAGAGAACAGCGGGACATGCCACACTGTAGAGTGAGTCCTGAAAAGGACTGTTGTAGAATTTGCTCTGACACCACTGGAACCGCCAAGACACCCAGGGGAAGGTCGACGCAGGAGGGACGATCCGCTGGGACAGGTCGTAGATCCGGCAGTTGTTGTAGCTGTAGCAGAGAGTTTAAGCTTTTCGCTTTAGGATTGCTCATGAGTCGATGGCTCTGAAGAACAAAAGGTAAATGAATGCTGCACGCCGGCTTCCTTTTATACCGGATATCCGGGGGCGGAGCCCGGCATGCAAATTTCATTCGCCAAATTTCATTGGCCTTTTCTTAGTAGTCAGAGTTGATAGGTTCTCAAGGACGAACCCCATCTGTCGTTCTCGACACAACGTCGAGAGACCGACAGAAAGGGAACTGGGACACTTCTTTTACGAAATTTGTAGTGAAACTACATTTCAGTGTGTTTTTTTCTTGATCCAACAGTATTATTTTATAAATTGTATAGCTTGTTATTATAAGTTTCCTTTTATAAACCAAAGTTAACGTGCCAGAGGAGAACTGACCCTTCCAGCTGAACCTAGTTTCTCTCAAGTTTATTTATTTATACATAATTTCACATTTTCATGGATGTATAGAAAATTCTCCATGTATAGTATGTTACTCTCCTGTAATTTCCTTGTGGGTTCAAGGGGCACATCTGGTTCCATTTGATACCTGCCATCTATCATATTTATTGACTAAATGTTCAATCATCTCAGAAAAGCATGTTCCATTTTGCAATAATGTAATGTGTTCTATCCCATATGGAAGCTTTATTTAATATATATTGTTGTTGTTGTTTCGTAAAAATGGTAAAAAGCAATATAAATAAATCTGAATTGAACTTACATTTTATTTTAACACATCGTTTCATGATGATGTGCAGATTTTGACTATATAGAATAAAAAACAACAACAGCGATAATATGTCATCACAAAATATCCCAGTTCACATGTCTTCACTTACTCTATACAGTATATCCGTAAATCCCTCAGCATAACACTATTTAGTTATTATTATTACTCTGCACTGTGTGTGACCCCATGATTCTCTCTGGTTTCGGGTCATGTGTCTCCTCTGATGTCTGAGTGTCTCTTTCGCCTGCTTTTCATAACCTAAGGCTGACCAGCATGTAGCTTACATCCCTGAGCTCTCACACACTCTCTGACCCCTCAAAGAAAAGGTCTAGTGCCTGATTTCTACACGTTGAGTCAGGTGTGATCACAACTCTGTGTATTACTGGAGCTCTCACACTTCAAATCATAAGATGACATTAGATAATTTCACGCGGCTTGTTTATTGGTAGAATCCTACAAATTCAATGACATTGCATCTGGTTAAATCAATTTCCTGCATACGCATTCTATGGTAAATATTTCAGGTTGTTTCTCCTTTCATCTGCTTTGTGACACTATCCAGGAGGTAGATTTAATGAATTTACCCTAAAGTATGTCCAAATTGATCCTAAATGTTGTTCAAGGGCTGCGATCGATAAAGAGATAGTTAGTGTTCTCTGGAAGTCAGGTTATTGACATAGCTGAGAAGCACATTTATTAGCAGGAATTAAAAACAAAAACCTTCAGGGTTTTACTGATCATGCGAGACCGTTCTCACTTCGTTTTTCTATGGCTTTGGTGCTTGTATACTTCAGGCGAAAATACAAGTTTTTAAATCTTTATTTTCTGTAATTAACACAACGGATAACACGTTTACAAGACCCATTTGAGTTTCTGAGTTTTCAATCAAATGGAGATTAATACAACAATAAAATTGTCAAACCTGTATGAACACAAAATAAGATGTTTTGAAGAATGTTCGTAACCAAACAACTGCGGCATGCATGGACTTGCATCCGTTTTGTGTCCATTCAATACAACTGCTGCTTTTCGGTTGCCAACATTCTTCCGATTATCTTCTATTGTGCTCTGCAGAAGAAAGAGAGTCATACATATGTGAAATGACAAGAGGGTAAGTAAATAATGACAGAACTTTCATTTTTGGGAGAACTATCGTTTTAATATTGCTTTACATATGACCCAAAGGATCACACATTTTTTGTGAACTGATGTTGCTTTGTCCTGTCTCATAGAGGAGCTGTAACATGGATTTTTTTGGTGTTTATGTTGTTGTACTTTTGTGAGCTGCACTTTGACCTGTGAATCTTTCATACACAAAAGATATTTCCTTCAAAAAACAGGCCATACCCCATCACTGGTGATGCATGTCATTCGGTTGTTACTTAAAAGCTCCCTGCAGGCCGTTTGTTTAAAGATGATGAAAAGCCTGGATCCCTTCGCTTTTAGCACAGGACTAGCTGTGGATCACCATAGAAGGCCTGAGGGAATACTGATACTGCAAATAACTGTGAAAGTAGAGAGGCATTATGGGATGCTGGATGAGATGAAAGGGTGGCCGCACAGGGAACAGGTGAGGGAAGAGGGCTTTTGGGAGGAAGTCAATTACTGACACACAGAGAGAAAGTGAGATACATCTGCAACCCAACACTGGTAATTTTTATTTTTAAGGACGCCATCACATCTCTACCATTACTGTTGATGTGGGCACCCTAACAACTCCATGACGACAGCTGTAATTCTGTTGCCATCGGTAGCAACATTCAACATTCAACAAATGTCTTCATTTGAAAACCCCATGCAGGAGTAACTTCAAATAAGCCATTTTTAGTCATTATTAATGACACAGCCTAGACAATACGAAGTGTGAACATTACATCGTCCATTGTGTGTCATCATTTCCTAATCAAGATTTGATTAAAGGTGTGATGAACTGTGCTTGTTTATTGGTTTATACTGTTATATGATGTACAATTATGACGTTTGCGTGGTTTTTACATCCAAAAACATCAAAATCAATAAGTAACAGGCTATTTTCTACCCAGGTTTTGAGCCATCTCTGCAAACTCTTGGTTTTTAAGGGCATTGAAGACTTTATAAGTAAACACCCACCGCTTTGATTGGATAGCAGTTTGCGTAGGTGAAAGCTTCTGTGAATTTGGTTAGAGAAGTAACATTAGGTTACAGATTAACACCATTCACAGTTTTCGCACGGCATCAGTATTATCTGGAGACCTCCTGTGATTTATAAATGACCTCCCCACATGACGCATTGGCACGCTATGATTTTTCTCAAATTTACTGACTTATTTCCCAGATGTGATGGCAAGGCTTTGCGTATAGTTTGAATAGCCTATAGTTGTTTTGCGTTTAATGATATATGACCAGTGATCCCGAACCGGACAAAAGATCACTGCGAACCCGGGTCTCAAATGTTACGAGAGTTTCCTATATAAATAAACAAACGGGAGACTCCCGCTAACTTATGGATATCACCCAGCACCCGAAATAATACCAAAACACTTAAAATCAACCATTATTTGCAAACTCTGGATAAAACCTTGAAAAATGATATATGAGCTCACCAAATCACAGAGATGGTGATTCGAAAGAGCTTAAGATCACAGACAACCTCTGCAATGAATACAAATTACTAGAGGTCCCAAGGTAATACTAATCTCGTGCTTGTAGTGTTCATGGCACATCAAGCGATCTCTAACAAAGCAATAGTGACGCATGGTACAAAAAAATGTTTTACTCACATAAGATTGGGGCGCCATTGCTATCGGATCCAATATTCACTACACAGCATTGCTTTTTAACTTTAGTTATTCCACAAATACAGCGTTGTCCTGTTCCTTGTTCACGAAGGAATCCTCAGAGGAATGAAACGTACAAAAGCTCCATGTTTTTCCCACATGAGCTGAAACGTCTTTAAAAATAAACTTTAACTCCACATTCCTAATATCGGAATCCTAAGGAAGGTTATGCAGCGACTTTATTCTTCCACAACCAGGGAGGGCACAATATTTAGCTATTTTTAACGGCATGTATGTTTATTGCTTACTCACTCTATCTGTTTCCGCGCCACTTGTAGTACTTCAGTTCTGTCATGTGCGAACCAGCGGACGGGGCGAGAAGTAGTCGTTGATATTTTTCTGTGGATGTGGTGTTCAACCTATCAATGTCGTCATATATAGGTGCATTCCAGAACCTGGCGTTCTCTGGGCCTGGTGTCAATAACAGATGTAATCTCAGTAAAAAGTTCATGTGAATACGATTCGCTCTTAGATAACAAAAGCTTGGTTTAAAATTGTGATTTTAATTCATGCCTCCTTTAAGATCTGTGAATATATATGCTCTCGCTGTCTCTCTCTCTCTCTCTCTCTCTCTCTCTCTCTCTCTCTCTCTCTCTCTCTCTCTCTTTCTTCAATCACTCTTTCTTGTCAATATAGCCATGTTATTTTCAATGTTCTTTTTTTGGGGTGCAGCAGGTAAACTGTCCCCACAAACACAGTGCCACTGATCACATCCGCCGCTTTTTCTTTGGATGTGCGACACATAGCATCAGAACACATCAAAGCATCCCTTGAAGCGTCTCGTGAAGGGACACCAAATGCACGGCTGTTTTATACCAGTTCCAGGGAGTTTAAGGGTAGTGTGTTTGCCTTTGAAGGGCTCCCCTAAAGAAAATGTAAAGGCATGAGGAAAAAGCTGTTTTGTTATGTTGATGAATGTATAGAGGCTACAGTATATATGTATTTATAAAACGGTCAGTTCTGGTCCTTGATTCTGATTGGCTGAGCGGAGTTCTAAGCCGTTATATAATACCCCGATATATAACGGCTGACCGCACCACATAGCCTAAATAGCTTTTAATTTACTTAATTTAATGAAACCTTGCTAAGCATATGGAGTAACAGTTTTATAAAAGCAATAAGCCCCGCGAAGCCGTGAGTTACAGTGCATTTTATAACAGCTAAGGGGGTTTCGGCACTCCGCTTCGCGTCTTGCCTAACAACGCCC
This sequence comes from Triplophysa bombifrons, assembly GCA_029783895.1. Taxonomy (NCBI): domain Eukaryota; kingdom Metazoa; phylum Chordata; class Actinopteri; order Cypriniformes; family Nemacheilidae; genus Triplophysa; species Triplophysa bombifrons. The sequence continues at coordinate 21,494,920 of CM056448.1, forward strand.
CTTAGCTGTTATAAAATGCACTGTAACCCACGGCTTCTTGGGGCTTATTGCTTAAATATATATTAGTGGTGGACATAGATTAATTTTTTTAATCTAGATTAATCTAGATTAAAATGGCTCACTTGAATTCTGCCGAAGGCATTCATAATATGTGTGCTACCCAAATAATGACTAAAAGTAAGTCTTTGAGAACGGGTGTCTCAAGCCAGGTGGCGCATTAGACCAGGGACTTATCTCCTGTTTCCAAAATGCATCACAAACTGCTTGAGAAAGCTGTTCTACTATGATAATTTGTGATGAAAATTAAATTATGTTCAATAAGATGTACTTGTGTTTACTTCCGCATTAGCTAAGGGATGCTTTGCGTTTAGGTGGTACTTGAGACTGGAAGAGCTCCTACAGTACATTTACATTTACATTTAGTCATTTAGCAGACGCTTTTATCCAAAGCGACTTACAAAGAGTTAGGGAGCAACAAGCGATATGTCATACAGGAGCCATAATACATTAGGTGCCAATACAAAGTTACTGGTTTCAACTAAAGCTAGACCACTACCTGTTGAGAGATTTTTTTTTTTTTAAACCAACTGTATGTCAACCAATTCCGTACAGTAAACCAATTCCACATTGAACAAGGTGCAAACAACCTTAGTCTTGTCGAGGTTTCCATTGGGAAGCTTCTTAAAAATAAATTTTCCCTGAAGCAAACCCGGCGGCTTCATAGCTGCATCCATGTTAGCACGTCACGTTTGATGTGGTCATTTCACAGTAACGTTACGTTGTGTTCAGACCAAACGCGAATGGCGCCTCAAGCGCGAGTGATTTACATGTTAAATCAATGCAAAGACGCGACTGACCAACTTGTGGCGCGAATCGCGCGAATGAAGCCCTGGTCATGAGATGATGAGGCGGCGCGAATGACGCAAATTTTTTGAATCACGCGAGTTGAGAAATCTCGTTCTCGCCCTGTACAGTGTAATTAATCTAGGTATACATCCGCGCTAAAATATCAAGGTGAAAGTCATCATAGCTTGCGTAGTATAGACCCAGCTCCCAACCCAACTTTGAGAATAGATTAACGGCGACATTTTTTTTATCGCGCGATAAGAGTCTCACGTTAACGCAGCACGTTAACGCCTTTAACGGCCCACCACTAGAATATATATGTATATAAATATAGGGATGTAGCAATATTATCGATATCATGTTATCGCAATAGAAAAATGTACTCAATATTATCATGGTCACATGACTGTATGAAACGATAGGTTTTCTGGGCCTAACATAGAGAATATTGGACAAAATATATACAGGTATGTTACCGATGGAAAGGTCCATCTGGTGCAATTATTTTATAAATGTATTTTTAGGTCATTTGACCCATCTCATACTATAACTCATACATCTAAGCAACAGTTATGATTAGAGGATAAATAAAAGAGGATGCTTGGGACGTTTCCAAGTCATTTTAAATATTGCAATAAATATTGCAACGTGGACTTTATTCCAAGGTATAATAGTACAGTGAAATTTTGATATTGTTACATCCCTAATATATAGTTTAGAGAGTTGTGCGGTGCATGTCCTGTAGTAGCAGCAGGAATGAGGTTCACAGAGGAAGGTGATGATGGATGTCTCAATATTGAGCCTTTGTTGCAGGCTCCATCCATTCTCCTGTCATTTATTCTGTTCTTGAGGGGGAAAAGGTGTCCTTGAGTTCAAAATCAACATTTTCAACTTTCCCATTCTCCCCTTTCCTTGCTTGCGCCTTTTTGTATTACAGTATATTTTTCTCCTGAGAAGTCTCTGTGGCAGTGGAGTGTAAACATCTTTCATATTCTCTATATACTTGCGGTATATATTCTATACCTATTTACTCTATACACGTGTTAACAAGTTACCTTCCAACCATGCTGTGTTGATATGAGATGGAATGAAAGACACTAATTTGAGCTGTAGCCTTCCCAGGCTTCCCATGCTGTCTTTAGAGTAAATGGGGTTAGGATGGATGAGGTCACTCATCATGTCTATCTGTGAGAGACTATCATGGTTTAGAGGAGAGGGGCTGTTTCTGTATAGATGAATCACCTGTGTATTCAGGTTTGTGGGGGGAGGGGCCCCAGCAGTACTATTTTTAAAGAGATCGTTCACCCAAAAATGAAGATTCTGTCATTATTTACTCACCCTCATGTAATTTCATACCTGTATAAATTACTATGTTCTGATGAACACACAGACAGATATTTGGAAGAATGTTAGTAATTTTTATCATCGACTACCATAGTAGAAAAAAAATAGTAGTCAAAGATGCCCAAAGAACTGTTGTTCTCGTAAATTCTTCATAATATCTCATTTGTGTTCAACTGTCCCAGAACGGATAATTGCTAACATTCTTTCTATGGGAGAAATGGCTCATATGGTCACCCTAGGGAAAACCGCTAATGTAAACCACAGCTTCAAAAAACGGGATTATGCAGCATAGTTCCCGTTAGACGCAGGGTAACGATGTAATACATAAAGGTCCACAAACTACATAAGCAAAATAATCAAAATCCATCTAAATCGAATCATAAGATGTAACTTGTCACCTACCTGTCCAGAAGTTACCATGCCATTATCTTTAAAACTCTGGACTCCCATAGTTGCTCCTTCTGAATTTAATCCTGTCTGTTCCTTAGTTCATTGTCTGCTGTTAGATTGTGTTACGTGTGGTTATGTCTGGATGTCAACTATGTTATTCTCGTGTGGATTTATTTAAACTACCTTGTGGATTACTTCTTCCTCGTGTGGATTTATTTAAACTACCTTGTGGATTACTTCTTCGTCGTGGGCTGTTATTATAGCCCTTCTGTGACAATTGCATCTTTGCCATAATTTTGTACTGACACGAATCTTGGTGAGGGGGCTGATTCTGTTCAAAGATTGATGCGCATTTACAGTCTTATCTCTGAATAAAACATGTTCTGACAGACATTGTGATATGTACCTGCAGCCATTTTGATGTGTGGCAAATCTAACTCAATCATTGTAGCTTTGGTTGAAAATATGACATTTATATCTTCAGAATGACTTCAAAATTCTGCAGAACACGAACAGCTATTTGATTAATGGCCGGCTGGAGTAATGCGGGTGCACATGTAATTGCAGTATATTTCACCCAGTGTAGGGTGTTAAGACTGCTATCAGATAGGCTAAATTACAGTACAGCCTCCTTGTATATTATGAAAAAAGAAAGTGATGACTTTTTGAATGTCTATTAATGTCTTGAAACATGGTTGTTTGCGTGAAAATGTGTAAGTTGTGTGAAGGCCCTGGAGACGGATGGATGTTCTGTGACTTCAGTCTTTTGAAATAGAGAAACAGTAGATGACTGTTTTTGGAAGTTGCGTGTTGTAGCTTATTGTTGAGAAACTCTCATGGTTTTGAAACTGCTGTGGTGTGGAGAATGTGTCTGTGCTTTGTGAAATCTTTAGCTGCCGTGTTGTTGCAGCGATTTGGGCAAGCTGAAGTCCAGAATAGCTCAGGAAATTACAGCAGTGCAGAGAAAACAGAGCAAGGAGACGTTGACAGCTTATTACATATTCACTTATGACAAATGTGGTAATGAATTTCTAATGCTTTAATAACAGTAAACATAATTTGTAATGTAGCCATTGATTAATGATAGTGACAATGAGGAGTTGCAACTTGACATGACTATTTTTATTATCCTTCATCTTCCTGTTAAATGAAGGTGCTGGATAGTGTCACTGGCATCCATCCAGAAGAGCATTTTAGCTGAATAGCAAAATGTAATATTGCTTGTCATGTATCCTGCATTGTTTGTTTATAAATGACTTAAAGTTATTCAACATGTATTCTTCTCAAATGCTGTTTAAGATTTCACAAATTATATCAACAAAGAAATCAAATCTATATAAATCTATGCCTCAGTTCTGTTGGTTTTATTTTTGTTCCAGTAATTCCAGTTTAATTGTAGATTTTTTAAAACATCATCATTAAATCTTTTGTTGTGTTTTTTTTCAAATATTTTGTTGCTAGAAACTATTTATTCTGCTCTATAGTTTAAAAGAAATTTAAGTAGCTTTTATTGAAAATTTTCGTTTTTTAATCAAATTGCTGCAGTTTTATAAAATCTATAAGCCACTCAAGGACTCATGTGGATTTCAACCCTCATGTTGCGGTTGCTTGATGTACTTCATCTGATCTTTCATTTGTCCTTCTCTTTTGGCTGAGATGTCATTCTGGCCCTTCTTGACTTGGATTTTTTTTGGAATGTAACATTTCACTGTAAATTGCCCCTCTTTAAAGTTCTTATGGCCTCACACTGGATTGAAAGAGTGCTCACTCACGTGCATGATGACATATTCATACTCCTTTGATCTGTGCAATTAGAGGTCATGTGTCCCATACAGTTGCAATTGGAGTCTTTGGAAAACGGAACCTGCAAATTTATTATACCTGGAAAAAGTGCGTGGACTGCTATTCTATATTTCCTTGAGGACTTTTGAATTATTATATCTTTGTTTGTTTTGCTGACCAGCACTGCATACAGTCAACCGCCATGCAATCATCATCCATCATGACATTATCTGACATTTTCTTTTGTGTATGTGTCACACAATTATGAGTATATAAGACATGGCTGATTGTTAACAGAAATAAAATTACATAAACAAGGGTTTGTCTGCTAGAGGGAGTAAATAAGATCTACTATAATAGAATATTTAAAATAGGATTATTTAAAGGAGTGATGAATTAAAATCACAATTTTACCCAAGCTTTTGTTATATAAGAGGGAATCCTATTCACGCGAACATCATGTAAGTGTCAGAACTGAAAACGCCCTTGTTACTGAGATTACATCTGTTATTGACACCTGACCCAGCGAACGACAGGTTCTGGAATGCACCTATCTATGACGACATTGGGAGGTTGAACACCGCCTCCATAGAAAAATATCAACGACTACTTCTCTAGCCCCGCCCACTGGTTCGCGCATGACGATTCTGAAGTGGCATGGAACTAGATAGAGCAAGCAAGCAATAAACAATCTTTAAAAAATTTTGCTAAAGAAACCTAAATATTGTGCCATCCCTGGTTGTCGAAGAATACAGTCGCTGCATAATTTTCCTTCGGATTCCGACATTAGTAATGCGATTTTTAGTAATTATTTCTCAGAGGATTCCTTCGTGAACAAGGCAGAGAACGACACTGGATTTGTTGAATGACTAAAATTTAAAAGCAGTGCTGTGTCGTGAATATTTGATCCAAAAGGAACGGCGCAGCAATCTCATGTGAGTAAAACATTTTTGAACTACGCGTCACTATTGCTTTGTTAGAGATCGCTTGATCTACCCTGAGCACTATTCGCACAAGATTAGTATTACCTGGGGACCTCGAGTCATTTGTAATACTTGCAGAGGTTGTCTGTGTCTGTGAAACTATACGCAAATCCTTGCCATCACATTCGGGAAATAAGTCTGTAAATTTGAGTAAAATCATGCCGTGTGATTGCGTCACATGAAATCCTGATGTGGGGAGGTCATTTAGAAAACACAGGAGGTCTCCAGATAATACTGATGCCCTGCGAAAACTGTGAATGGTGCTAATTTGTAACCTAACGTTACGTCTCTACCAAAATCCACAGAAGGCTCCAACTACGCAAACTGCAATCCAATCAAAGCAGTGGGAGTTTACTTAAAAAGTCTTAAAAACATTATCTCAGCCTGGATTCCGATCGTTAACAAAATGGCGGCCATACTCCAAAAGGCAAACATGCTCTATTTTAAAGGGAAGAACGTGCCTCATTTATAATATTTTCTGTAACCAAATCCACATTGATTGGTGCGTTTTTATGAATTAGGAGGGTTAGTTATACTCTGTATGGGAGGTTTTATGTGTCTTGTGTAGCGGTTTTAGCTGCATGTTAAAATAATGATTAGCTAAGCTCACCAAATATGGTTCTCCACCAGATTTATCAAGATGACAACCACAAAATGAGTTATTTAAAACATCAATTTCAGTCAAGAAATTAGTTTAGCTCAAAGGAAAATACATATAATAATCGTTATTAATATTTTACAGTCTCTGATTAGTCATATAAAGTATAACAATATTTGTATGCATTCGTCCAGCGAATCCATCAATGATATTATACACTTTACGTTATCTCTTGGCCATAAGTAACGTTACTTTACCAAACAGGAGCAAAGCCCATCACAAATGAATATACGGTTGTTTATGAAACTCTACACTACATGGTAAACATACAGTTATGACAATTGCATAAACACAAACAAATACCAAGGTGTAGTTGTTTGTGTTTATGCAATTGTCATTACTGTATGTTTGTTTGTGTTTATGCAATTGTCATTACTGTATGTTTACCATGTAGTGGAAAGGTCCATCAATGCTTTTCAGGGAGAGAAGAACTTGAGGAAAATGAACACTTAACTAACTGACTCTCTGTGTCATCGGCCGATTTTTTACTTAATGAAAGGGCATGCACTCCGAGTTTGAGTCAACCAATCTACATTGAGCAGGGGAAGGTTACATTTAGCTAATTTGCATCTTTATGATCTCCTAGCAACTTTACAAACTACCAGTCCAGATGATTACATAAAGACTATTAAGTGTTCTTTGGTCATACAATGTGTATGAACAAGGAGGAAATCAAGAGACAAACATTTAGATACCAAATATGCCAGGGTTGAATCGCATAGAGTCATAATTCATTTCAATGTATGAATACAAACAGAGCTTGAATCAAACGTGCATATTTACCAGTTACAAATGATTAAAAGAACCAAGAGAGCCAACATAAAATAGAGATAATTAAATATTTTCAGAAATGGACAGTTTAATCTCATAATTTCCTTTTTGTCAGAGAAGTTTCTCTGGATAGCCTCAGATGTTAAATTCCAGGTGAGACAAAACAGAGAGACTTTTCGCTTCTGCTTTGAAGCTTAGGAGTCGTAAATATCCCACGGAGAAACAAAAACCTAAATCAAAGCCACCTTAGTGCTTTGAAAGGGAGGGGTGGTGTGAGATGTTTGGTGCACTTCACAACCTCGCCGCTAATAAAAATGTATATTCTATTCATAATCTTTAACGAAGATATGAATATGCACTTCTAGTCTGTAGTGGTTATTCTTCTCTGATGATGTCAGTTTTACGGCTAGGGCTAACATTTGTTAGCTCCTCCCCTCCAATTGTCAGTCTGTCAAGTCACAACCTCTATTTCTCATGCAATATTAAGTTTCACTGTTCGGAAATCATTTTTAAATTTATATAACAAATATTCTCTCAAAGTTTAGTACATCAATAGACTTTTTTCACTCCCCCCAAAAACTGTTCATCCATAGCAGTTTTATAACAGGCTGACCACTGACATTTGATGCAGTCAGCCACCATTTCCCATCTCTAAACTGGCATATAATGTATAGGCGTCTCCCTGCTGGCAGTGTTATACATGTTCTGGTATGTTTCATAATTGGATAAAATGTATGGTTAAGCCTGGAATGGTTCGTTTTCTATGTCCACAGGGCCACAAAGTCACTAGTATTTTACTATCACTCTTACCTGTGCTATCGAAACTATTCTGTATATCTCTGTGGTCTTTTACAGTAAAATGCATCTCAAGAAAGCTGACCATTATTGATCATTCTTTACACATGGTATCATTTAAATCTAAATGTATATCCAAAGTGACTTAAAGATACGCATAATCACGAGCATTTATCATGCAAATGGTCTCAAATGTGTTTTCTGTGATCACTTGAGATTGACGTCCATTGAGTGGGGCATCTTTGATTTCATGACCTTACACCTAAACTTCTTTCTTTCTAAATAGATTTTAAATACTAAAACTATATCCTTACGTTTTATGTAAAGCTACAAGCAGCGCTGCATTCTTATTTGCACCTCTAAGCTTCATTTTGATATATTGAGTGATTGTCACAGCTTATGCCCATTTGCTGTTGGTCTTTGCTGTGATGAAGTGTCTGCCAATAAAATAATTGTATAAGTAAATGGAAAGCCACTTTGAAGTAAAAGCTTTTTGTACTGATTTTTTGATGTGTGCAATCATGTAGTTATGTATGTAACACATGTTGCCTGTTAGATTAACAGCGGGGAGGGAGGTGGGTAGTCGTAGATCTTTTAATACTCCTCAGGGGAGAGATGCGAAATATGGCCCGCAGTGATGCTGACGGAGAAACACTTTTTCAGTCACATTTCCTGCCATTGCCTCTGTCCCATGTTTTTCTTGCAGTCATGCTCATATACACCCTTCTAAACGAAAGTGACTTCATTTTAAAGCTGCTTATAGATTTAATGATGTGCACTGAATGAGCCTTGAAAATAATAACATTGGTAAACCATGGGCAGCCTGGAAATGACCTGAAAATGTCCTCGTTATTTTTGCATATTACTTAAAAGGGGAACAGGATTTTCAAATAAAAACATCCAATTCTATATTTTTGTAGAACAACAGCAATTATTTTATGAGAGGAATCCATAATACAAAACTTTAAATACATTTTTATCAAGCTCAAGGGGTGTTTTCGAAATTGTTCATTGTATCTTAAAACAACCCTGTTGATTGAGTGTGATCTTTGAGTCTGCATTAACAGAATTTGTCTCTATCTACTAATTACCTGCGTATCTGGCTCGGCCAAAGACACTTGTAATTAGGCATTACAAATTATCCATCATTACTAGGATAAGATGCTCTGCATGTATGGTCATACCTTCATCAATCTCACGTTAAAGGCTCAGAGAAACTATAGGTTTACTAAAGGTTCACTTCTGACAAGAATGCATTAATTTGAATGCTGTTGTCACTTTTTAAAAGGGCTTATAATGTGATAATATGAGGTCGTACTGGAAGGTGTTCTCACATCATACTTGATAACAGATGATGTGTAAATATTATGCTGAAAAAAATACATCATGGTCTCTCCCATCATCTAGAGTAATGTACAGGGAACTCAAAATACAGTATCATGGTTTCTTTTGTGTGACTGCAAAACACTACCAACACACAACACACACAATGATTTGGCGGTGAATCAAATGTGAAAAAGTGTGGGGTTAAGCTTGAGCTTCATGGTTCGGTTTAATAAACAAATGATGCATCTTTGTACATCAGGTTTTACAAAAATATATGAACAACTTGCCAACTCATAAAATGAGATGTAAATGTACAAATATAAAGCCACCAAGTTTTCTCCACTGTTTTGATAATTATGCAGGGAATCTCTTAGCATTTTAAGAAAGGAGATTGCGCTGGTTACTGCAGTTAATGTTTCTCAGAAGCCCTTTTCACATAGCAATGCTAGTAAATTACTTGTAAAGTAATTCTGGTAAATTTATAGTAATACACAAATTTGCTGTTCACACAATTAATAGCATTCTGTTAATTTACCGGTAAGACAGCGTTCACAGCTGTCTCAAAATACCAGCAATATGATGTCATCATCAGGCAGACGTTTCCTTATAGCTGCAATACAACCGGAGTTATGTCTGAAACTATGGTTGGGGTGTGATTTTATATCAGAACACAGCAAAAGCTTATATATACACTGTGAGAGTTAATTTTACAATTTTTAACACTGGCGATTTTGCTGTGAACGAACATGTTGTTGATGTTTGGATCATATACTTGCTCTTAACCCAACACTGCGCTGTGCTGCCCGGGTGCGGGGTAGACAGTGTACGGTCACTTCATGTATTTACGGTTATAAAGATCTGCGCATGCGTAAGAGGACATGTCAAAACGAATGGGGAGAACTAAACTGACATGAACTATATGAGGACAAATGCAGAGACGCAAGAAAAAGAACTGCAAGCAGAAACAGTAATGTTCATGCATACAGATACACAGTGCTAGAGTGATGTGAGCAGTTTGGCGAATACATGAGAAAGAGTTTGGCACTGTTTTGAACAACTTCAGTGCAGAAATGTTTGAATGTTATGATTGGCCCAAAGCAGTCAGCGCGTCATGCCAATTGTACCTTCTCTTAACGGTAATCTTCATTCTTCGTTCACACATTGCCACTTACTGGAATTTGCAGGTAATGTTACTGCTTCTCTTACTGGAAAATTGGAAGTACCGATTTACCGTAAAGGTCCTGTTCACACATGGTCTGTTAACTGCAATTTTCTTGCGCTTTACCAGTAAAGACTGTATGTGTGAAAGGGACTAGAGTCATTTAATAGGAACACACCTTAAATGCATCACTACAAAATAAACAATATTACCATTTCCACTGTTATTGACTGAGAACAAAATACAGTCCACTGTTGTGCTTTTTTAACAGCGTACCTCACTAACCAGAATTTTCATTATAATCGAAATAAGTTTTGTAGTTTTATATCTGAAACTGACATACACACCTGATAGAGACCACACACATTTGTTTAATTAAATGGGTCATATGTATACACACGAAAATGTGTTTTTCTGTATCTTTGGTGTGTTATAAGTTGTCCATGCATGTATTACAGACGTAAAATTGCACAAATGAAAGTGTCGGAACAAAAAATGCATTCTATCTAAAAGCGAATGCTCACCCAGACCTGTCTGAAACGCCTCGTGTAACCACACCCCCACAAATCCACATCAGTTCATGGTATGATTTGACTTAGATCGCCCAAAATACGTAAGTAAGGTGGGCGTACCTGTCAGTACAATCGCTTTGGAACCTGATGTCCCAAATATGGTAAGATGCGTTACATTTGCGCCACGCTTGCAGTATTCCACCACTACGCACTTCTTAACTGGCCAATCATAACACACCTTGCTTTTGAGAGCGATGAGCTTTGTAAAAAATCTGCATGTTTCAGAGAGCCGGGGGAAAGAAGAAATACAAACATGCACAGTATGTGGAAAATACATTTTTGAACCTTAAATCGTGTATACAAATAACATTAGGGCTGTACGATTAAGCGCAGCTTGTTTGTGAAGCACAGCTCTGTGATCTGTGGGAAATGCTGCTCAATCTGAAAGCATTGCGCGTTTGATTGGCTTAAAACTATCTATGACGACCCTTCTCTTGAGCTCCTATTCTTATATCTTAACATGATGGCTACACATGCACAAACTTATTCGATTCTCCATGTATGTTTTCTGCTCCTAAATACTGAAGGTGATTCTTTATGTCATGTGTTTCATATTTTCCCCAGTGTTATGTGTGCGATTTGCATTTAAATTACAAAGAAGACCCGATTTCAGTTCCCCCTGAGATTTTGATATGAACTCTGTTAGATTGGAAAATCACGTGTGTAACAAAATCATTCGGAGGAATTAGGAGATGTACATGATGGACACCATCAGGGAAAGGCTAATTCACTTGGAACCAACAAATGCCAACAAACACATTTGTTGGATCAGTGTCAAACCCCTGTTGGCATTTGTTGCATCAATGTGAATATAGAAAGAATGTTGCCATTTGTTTGTTGTTGGAGTTTGTTGGTAATAGTTGAAAAAAGTTTCAATCATTTTGATGTTTTTTATAATCTCTTCTAAAATGAACTCCTACACTGGATTTATTTTTGCTTATTTTGTCTTTTAGCATTTTATATACCTGATAGGGAACAGGATTTCCTTACGCAATTGGCACGATGGAGTGCTTGGCTCGAAATTGCAACCATTGTAGTCGCACATGCTCCCTAAATTTAAACTGTGCGACATCAAAATATATTTGGGAGCATTTGTGTGAGTGCACATTTTGTTGTGTTGCGACCTGTTTTCATTACTGTACAGAACACGCTAATAACTGCACAAAGTATGTGCGTGCTGTGAGCTACAGTGACCGGCTTGGCCATTCATAGACAACGTGATTTTCCATCCCGCAATGCTACTTTCCCAACGTTTTTCTATGTAAGGATCCATTAGACGGACGGGTTTCAACATTCGCGCGTCTCTAGTGTCTGCAGCGCCTTGCGCATTAGCACTAGTATTTACGGAAGTTTGCGCTGCCAGCAGCGCTTTGGGAGCACACATCGCGCATGTGCATTCCTCAGTATATATTCTGTATATTACTTGACAGTAGTGTTGTTTTTGGCGGCCTGTTTTAATTTTAGTCTAGTATTTGTGTCAAGGTGTCATTTTAGTTTTTATTAGTTTAAGTCGACTAAAAAGTCTGAGCATTTTAGTCTTATTTTAGTCAGAATTATGCATGAAACTATATGATGACATTTCAGTATAGTTTTAGTCAATATAAATTGTATTTTAGTCTCTTAGTAATGCAATTCTATTCAAGCTAGTCAGTATCAGTACCAAAATTTTCTTGTAGCCAAACCCATTTCAAACAAGGTTATCTTATTATATTATTGTTATAGTCTCAGTATACATCCATTCCAGACATGGAAGACGCTCTGATTTGAATTCACGGCCTTCAGTAGGGGTGCGAATCTTTAGGCTCGACACGATGCGATTACGATTCAGAGGACTGCGATGCGATGATTAATCGATTCTCGATGCATCTTTTTCCTATACAAATTTTCTTGCTGTGTGACTATTAAAATCAAAGTATTTGTCATAACCCAGACTGATTTTACTTCCAATATCCTTTATTTATAAAACAAATGTGATTTCTCAAGTCAACTGGAAGGTTACATTTGCCAGCATTGCAAAGAACCAACAAGAAAAGAGTGACTGCCCTCAGTGCCCTGTAGTAGCAAACAGAATTCAGCAAATGAATACAGACTTTTTTGCACATAGAACTGGAGCTACAGACGTTTAAAGTTTATAAGCACAGGCCAAACAGTAGGAGCACAAGTATAAATTGTCGGTTGTCATCATTAAAAAAAATTATGCAAGTGCAGTTCATCATGAAAAGGCAGGTAACTGACAAAAGACATTTATGTTACGTACAGGTCGATAAATTAGGGCCATATAATAAAACTGCAGTTACTACAGTAAACTGCAGTAAAATTCTTAGATACTATAGTGTTTTTGAACCTTATTATAGTACAAAGTGTTTATCAATTTACTACAAGGGCACTACAATTTTCAATAGCAAATAGTATAGTTCACTAAAATAACATTAACATATAACATTTTGTCTCGTTTTGGTCAACGAAAATGAAGAGACATTTAAGCATTGTTTTTATTTTGTAGACCACATTAAGTCTCGTTTTTATTTATCAACAATATTGAATTATACATTTAATTATAGTCATCGTCACATGACCATCACTTATGTTGCGTCTTGTCTCGTTTTCGTCACTTGATAAAGGTTCGTTGATGACCATATTTCGTCATAATTTTCGTTGACGAAAGCAACACTACTTTACAGCAAGGTAAACTCTTCCATAGCACCAAGACTCTGAGCAAACTTGGCTCTTTGTCCACAGGTTTATTGACGTTGCAATGGAAAGGTGAAACTGAAACATACATGGGCATAATCAGCACTATGTACAGATATATCAATTCAAATTATATTAATTAAATAATTTTAATTTATTAAATTAATCCCTGTGTTTTTACTGTTACAGTATTTTAGTGTTTCTTTACTGTTTATGTATTTTAATAGACATGTCTAAATGTCATATAGGGCATCATATTTTACCTCCAGTCAATCACAATTTTTTCGTCAATATTAACAAGCATAGGAAGTTTTGATGGTTAGAGTAAGGTTAGGGTTAGGATGTGGGTAAAGGTTTCGTAAGATGAAACACCAAAGATTTTGTCAAAACCAACAAGCCACGCCCACAGATCTGACTCAAAACACCAAAGATTTTGTCCGAGCCCTCTGTGCCATGCTTGACTTTTTTTCTGATAAACGGTCACATGACATGACTCTTTACTGAAACCTGGGATTCTTAAAGGAGCCATGTCCAAATAAAACAAAGGATCACTTAAAGAATAGAAACAAGACTAACATATTATGTGATAGCGAAACAATGTGGCTGAACAGCAGCTGAGCTGTCTGTACCACAAGTACAGTAAAGCAATTACATATTCACATTACGTTATTTTAAATATATATTGACAGTCAAACCTCTTCAGAAAAGGATCATTTGTCTCTTACATATGTGCAATGTAAGCATAAAACATGATGTGTTAATGTAGTTTTAACTGTTTCTCTGAAGGCTATGCGCGTTCAGTCAGTGGAGGAAGGAGGATTGACATGTTTCATGCATTCTGACTTCTTTACATGTGCTGTCTTCTCATGCTTAACATGGTCAACTTGTCAAAAAACGAGTTGGGCCTATTACTTAGTATTTCTGTGCTCGATACACTCCCCCAGCGATTGTACAGGTTTCGGAAAGTTTTTACGAACATATAAAACTGATTCCCAACAACTTTTCTTAGTCCCTTATCGGACAATTCTCCTGGAAAAGCATGCGGCACGGCCCAATGAGAGCTGGAGAAGGAGCATGCACAGACTTCACTTTCACTTGTAAGGAGGTGAGAGAGAGAGAGAGAGAGAGAGAGCATATTTGCGAAGTTGAGGTGTTGTGTTTGTTCACTGCATTTGGGTGATGAATGTTATATGAACTGTGGATATAACGCTGGATTTGGAGATAGTTGGAAACTGATATATGGAGCCTATGGAGCCTCGCTTAAAGATGCAGGACATGAGCCACATGCGATCAGTGAAACTGATGTCTGTGTTTTGTTGACAGTGAGTGCGGACGTGCTTTGGTTCAGCCTACCCCTCCCCCCCCCCCGCACGCGCTGTATGTTTTTGGAAACAATCATAAAGCTGTATCCATCTTATATGAATGTGATCAAACTAAATACTCTTCGAAGATACGACCTATACAATACTACTCTATAGGTACTCAAGATTTATATGAGATTGACAGAAACCCTGTGTGTTAGGCCCGGTTTAAGAAAACAACGCATGCATTTGTGCAATTACTGCCTGTCATTTGAGTTTGTGACAAAACATTTTGCAGTGTTTACATATTGTTATTACTGCATAATACATTTAATTAAAATAGAACTTTAATGTGTTTCATAAAACACAAGTTGATTTTAATTTCTTTTTGAATTTTGTGTTAAGGTGAATAAATGACAATTCTTTTCCTATTTATTTCCTGATTGAAGATTTCTTTAAAAAAGTCAAAAAATCTTGTGTCATTCTCATGAACCAAGTCTCGTGTTAACAAGTTGAAATGTCACGGTGTGTGTGCGTGTGTGTATTAGTCAACATTAGCTCTCTGGTTTATCTCAGTTGGGTTGTGTAGCCTTTGGGTGACTTCTGCTGTCTCTTCCTCTCTAATCCCCGACTGCTCTCTCTCAATTCTCTTCCAGCCTTCCAACCCTGATGTGTAATTGAGAATATAACCCTCACATAGCCTAACTCACATCGCTGAGGCTCTTTTCTTTACAACAATTCTCTTAATAACACTGGATATTTGCTTATTGCTTACATGGTTACTGTACATTGACTCTTTTGTATCTTGGCAGATATTCTCCTATTTATGTGACAAGGAAATGGTTCATCTTTATGACCAGCAGATAGCCACTACATGCATACCAAAGTGCTACAACGAGTACAAAATGGCAATAAAAAGCATGCCAATACAGTCCTGGTGTTATCAGTTTTGTCACAAAGTTGTCAAGCTATAATTGATTCGTTCAGAACTGGGGACTGGCAACAGGTTTGTGCCTGTGCTTTGAAAATGAAATGACCTCAATGAATTTGCAGGTGTAGCTCCTTTTCTCTATCGATTTTTTCAAATGGAATTTGCACTTATTCAATGTTACAACAATCAGCAGTAGTACTTTATTGCCATTGATTTAACCAGTCTGCAGGAAACTTTATTGTGTGGTATAGTCTGGGCATTTTACGGTTTTGTGTATTCTTGTGGGGATCAAACATCCTCACAAGGAAAGTAAAACCTGAGATCATCAACATTGTGGATGTCGGCTAGTAAAGTCTACAGAAAACATAGAAAAACAAATGTGTGTGTGTTTGTGTAAGATTACTGGGCCAATGTTCCCTGTTTATGAATTAAAGGTTTATCAATCAAGTCTTTTACATTGACTTTAATATAAATATCCTGTCCTGTAAATGTTTAAACATATAAATTCTTTGATAAGATTTTATCTGGTTCATCAGCAAGCCTTCATCTTTGTTGATTAGGCGCAATATGCTGCTCTATAGTATATTACTGGTGTTTAGTGTAATAGAGCACTGTTGTTACTCCTGAAAGGGCCGGATTGTTAAACAGTGTTTAGATGTCTGTTCTGTTACACTGTGTTGATGAAGCTAGCTGCTGTTTTTTAGCTAATTATATTACGGAAGCCCTTTGGCCCTAATTGCTGTGGCAATTAGTGGCGGTGAGAAAGAGTGTATTAATTTGTGTGTTTTACCTTCAAAACCGAAAAGAAACAGTCATTTATTTTACTTAAATTGTACAAAATTTTAGAAGCTGAAATTACTTTCAACATATCCAACCTCCGGTTTGTAACATTCCTCAAATATGACTCGTAAGAGCATTTATTATATGAGCTCCCTCAGCGGCAGTGGAACAGAACCTTATGGACGCATTGTGGATTTATTCTGTGTGATAGTCGGGGAGACCTGTGGCTCTGTTAATAGTGCAAAAGGTCCCGCATTTTCATCTGTCTGTCATTTTCAATCCCTGAATGATGTCCGAATGGCCGACGTTTGCTTGGCGTATGTGTGATATCTAGGGCCATATGATTTCTGCGATGTATTTATAATCTGCTTGTTTTGCGTGTTTATGGGTGAAAGAGTGGCATGATTGCACTTGTGGAGCTTTCAGCATCGGCGTTTCAAAACGAGGAAACTTCTGTAAGTGGCATTTTCTGTTTGCTCAGAAGGATTTATAAACTGTAGTTCTAAAGCTCAGCTGTAATAAAGAAATATAAAATGTTTAACATCTTTTCACATCATGTGTTTTTGCATCAAATTATAGAGCGTAGTATCGATGACAGTATTGATAAGTACTGATATCGATAAAATCTTAACGATACCCATCCCTACTTATCGTTTCTGCTTTCGGTCCTCAGGAAAAAAAATCTTCTCAACAATAGTTTCACATTTTCGATAACACCAGGAATTCAGTCTTTGGGGAATGCATATTCGTTATTCCCAGCAGAGCGCGCAAGGCGGCACATCACGTGTCACTTGCGCAGTTTTTTGTCTACACAGCAAAAGCACACACGAAAAGCCGCACAAAAGAAACATGCTCTTAAAGGGTCATATGACCTGGCTAAAACTAAAATAATCGTTTGTTTTAGTTGTAATGCATTGTGTATACGCAATTTAAGGTTAAAAAAACACTGTATTTTCCTCATACCGAGCATGTTTGTATCTCCTCTTTACCACACCTCTCTGAAATGCGCAGATTTTTTACAAAGCTCATCGCTCTGAAAAGCGAGGTGTGCTATGATTGGCCAGTAAACCAGTGCGTAGTGATTGTTCAAACACTGCAAGCATGTGACGGAAATGTAACACCAACATCAGGTTCCAAAGCAATTGTACTGACAGGTACGTCCACCTTACTTGTGTATACAGTACATTTGGGCGGACTTTGTCAAATCATACCACAAACTGACGTTGATTTGTGGGGATGTGGTTACACGAGACGTTTTAAAAAGGTCTGGGTGAGCATTCGCTTTTAGATAGAATGCATCTTTTTTTCCGACACTTAAATTTTATAACACTTTAATGACTTTTTATGACCCCTTTAAATAGCGACGATGGCAATATATGTTTTTTGTAAATTGTTTATTTTATTTATTTTGAATTATTTATGTTTTGTTTTAATTCAAATAAAGCCATGTTAATTCTGTTCTTAATTTATTTCTTTTTATATCAAAAGGTACATTTAAGAATACCGTTAAAGTACTTGACCAATAAGCAGTATCGATAAGTAATAAGTAATACCTTTAAAATCTTAACGATACCCATCACTAGTCTATCCAGTATCCAATGAGCTCATACAAACGCAACTATTTTTTAAAGCCTGACTTTTATCAATGCATGAGAAGACGGAAATTAATTCGGTCATCAAGAGGCTGTGACATCTGTCAATCGAACTGTAGATCGGGTGCCGATCCCTCCCATGTCAACTTGCCAGATTAGTAAGAGACAGTTAACCTTAATAGTTATATAACATTTTATCTATCTATATCATTTACTGTATATTGTAGTTGTAATGGACTAAATCAATTTTTTTTTACAGAATAAAAGGTAGAAAAAGTGTATAAATAAAAATGTCTTCATTCTCGTATCAAATCACAGTTTTGAGGTAACTTCCTATGGTGTCCCACATTGTCCCACACAAATGTATTACCAGTCCAACATTTGGTTTGTTGGGTGGTGGTCACCTTAGTCAAACATCATTTCATGACAATGTTAAACGTAACTATAGGCTGTAAGATGCTTGCACAAACAACCTTTGATGTTGTTTTTCGGAGAAGGCTCTTAAGAAACCTTCACTGGTGGACATGTGAGCTGTTTCTTTCTTTTTTGAAGGAAATCTTAGCTAAAGTAGCTGTCACTTTAATCAAACACCACTTCTTCTTCAGGAAACCATGAGGCTGTAAATGGCAATTGAGGGTGTGGTTTGAAAATGGCACTTCTGCATATCAGTACTTTTTCTGCCTCGATAATAAAACAGGAATCAGATTGTAATTTAAATTTGCAAAGGTTTTGTTTGTTGTGGCCTCGGTTCAAGAGGCTGGAGTAATCCATTTTATTTGCTGGGAAACAGGGTTTGTGTCAAAACAGAATAAAGTGGGAAAGCCTTTTCACTTGATTTCTGCTGTTACAAGAGACTGCGCCGGAGGACTGGGTACAGCTCGCTCCTTCTCCTATGTGATTCAGCTTTTTTAATTTGAGCTAAATTCAATTTAGAAGTCATTAGTGATTAAACTGGCTAAAGTCAGCTCTGAAGCTCAAAATGTATGAGACAGAGCATGGAGGGAGAGAGAGTGAGAGGGAGGGTCTCTTCCTTTCACATCTGGCCTCTGTGCCCACTTCATCCATCTCAATTACTGAAGAAAAGTCCCTGTACTGCAAGGGAGTCACCCCTCCCCCCAAACTCCTCTAATTAGTCTTTGTTTGTCATCTTTCTTTTTTCCTCATCACCCTTTCCATCATCATCAGTATCACAGTGCACATTTCTGCTACCATGTAAAAGATTGTCGTCTGTGTTCTAAATGTAACTGATAGCTCTGATGAAAAGCTGCTTTTCTTTGTTAGTGCCATTGTAGTCCACAGCATGTCAGCTTTTGACTGTTAGGCCGTAATGGTTAGTAATTTAGGAATAATTTCTGGTCTGTGATTATCCAGAGCTGGAAAAGAGAGGCCTAGAGATGGTTTCATCTAAACAATATAAACAAACCTTACTGTGTATGCGCACTTTTGTGACCCCAACTGAACTTGTTTTAGACTCTGATTTAGACTCCGATACCAAGCTCAAACTGCTAGATGTACCATAGGGTTTGTTTCAATGTGTCAATTCTACAGGACCCATTCAACAAATTGTTTATTTAATGAAATGAACTTACAACACAATTCCACAAATCGTTTATTTAATACAATTATTATACAATAAAATATGAATAAAAATGATTAACATAAATGAAAATAAAATATAAATAGTTATATTTTTAGACACTAACCAAACACAAACCGGAAGATAACTGGGGATCATGTGCGCGTGTGTCCTATGAATGAGTCTATTGGAGGAAAGATGGTGCTGCCCACTGTGTGTCGCAAGAAGTTTCCCACAAATGGTCAGCAATTGCTGTTTCTCAATATCCGTTCTTAAGCGATCTTTTGTTCTCACTCTATGTCATCAACCGTCAAAATCCGGTACCAAACCTGTTTGAAGTCCCAGAAGTCATTGTGGCTCGACCAGAAGTCATTGTGGCTCGTCCAGAAGTCATTGTGGCTCGTCCATCCGAGTTCGTTCTTCCGAGTTTGCCTGACAAGACCGGTCTACTCGAGAACACAAGTTTATTGCATTCTTGGAATTGAGAAACGGCCAGTGTGTATGTAAACACATTCTCTTTTGCTATTGAGGGTAACACTTTGTCTCTAATCATATGTTATTACATTTACACATTTGGCAGCCACTTTTTTCCAAAGCTTACATTGCATTATACGATACATTTGTTTCTAATTATGTGTACTCCCTGGGATCAAACCCATGACCTTGGCATTGTTAACACCCATTGTTAACACACTCTTAAATAAAACATTAGAATAAAACATTAGAATAAAACATCAGAATCTTCGTGAACTTTAAATTATGACTGATGTATGAAAATTTATTTCCCCCTCTGCCCAAAATAAAATGAAATAAAATAATTACAATTTTCAAAATAATTATATAAAAATAATTATGTAAAACTGTTTTGTGAAGCACATTGCTATAATGTGTCTAGGATTTTTTTTTTTAAGTCTATGTTCTAATTTGAGATGATCATCAGATGCAAACAGTAATGCTGTGTTATTTCAACCTATATTGTTAGGTAAAATATGGACAAACCCAACCACTGGTTTAAATTGAAACCACTGGTTTTAATCAAGAATATCCATATTTGCCCCACCCATGGGCTGAATTTACCCATGGGCTGAAAACCCAATTGTGGTATTTTACCTGAAGAACCCTGCACTTTTTTCAGTTTAAAAATGACTTTGCTTTTTTAATGCAAAATAGCCTTTTTTGGGGGGGCTTAAAGAATCAAATGTGATCTGGACATGCTGTTGACTGTTTTTTTTATCAGCACAACTTAAATCCAGTGCCATGTGTGCATACAGGAAGGGTCTCCATAGGAGAGAGAGAGAGAGAGAAGAGAAAAAAGGAGGAAAAACGCATGATTGAGATGCCCAACCCCCCAGTAGCACCAGGGAATCTGCTGTTGTTCCACTGTTTCCATGGCAATGAGGATGAGCTGTTTGTTCTAAGCTCAGAAAAGTGTGAGATGTTAGAGAGGGAATAATGATTTGTGGAATGGGGGAGCTTGAGAGAAAGTGATGAAGAGCAGATTGATTAACGTGACTGATGCTGTACTGGATGGAGGCTGAGTAATGTGGAAAGCAGAGCAGAGTAACCATGTGTCTGTGTGTATCGCATTTGGAATGAACCAAAATGAATTGGATGCATTCTTTAGCCAATATCATATCAGTGGCTTTGACCTTCTGATGATAAGCAACGTTCTGTAAGCGGCTGAATAAAGTGCCGCTTTAGAACTGTTTGAGGATAGAGGCATCTAATTTGAGAGCAGCTCTCATCTGTGTCTCAAGAGCCTGAAGAGGAGCTGGAGCCAATGAGATGATGAGGTCACAGTGTAAATACAAGCTCTATCTCTCTATCTATCGGTCTGTCTCTCTCTCTCTCTCTCTCTCTCTCTCTCTCTCTCTCTCTCTCTCTCTCTCTCTCTCTCTCTCTCTCTCTCTCTCTCTCTCTCTCTCTCTCTCTCAGACACAGCCAACAAACAAGTCTCTTTCTTGGTGATGTTATTACCCTCACCTTCATTTTCATTCCAATACATGAACACAATAATATGTATGATGGTTCACCACTGACACTAGAGCTGTTAGTGTGAAATAATTATAATAAAGGATTTTTCTGTTGAGAGTTGAGTTTATAGCCCTGCAATACAAAGTCCATCCATCAATCTTCTTCCGCTTCATCCTGGGCCGGGTCGCGGGGGCAGCAGTCTAAGCAGGGATGCCCAGACTTCCCTCTCCCTAGACACATCCTCCAGCTCTTCCGGGGGGACACCGAGGCGTTCCCAGGCCAGCCGGGAGACATAGTCCCTCCAGAGTGTCCTAGGTCTTCCCCGGGGTCTCCTCCCGGTGGGACATGCCTGGAACACCTTCCCTGGAAGACGTCCACGGGGCATCCGGAGAGATGCCCGAGCCACCTCAGCTGGCCCCTCTAGATGTGGAGGAGCAGCGGCTCTACACTGAGCTCCTCCGGAGTGACTGAGCTTCTCACCCTATCTCTAAGGGATCGCCTTGCAGCTCCTTAGCAAAGGGTCCCGAATCCCATACTCCTTGAGCACCCTCAACAAGATGCTCACCACCAGCTGGGGATCAGTTGACAGCTCCGCCCCTCTCTTCACCCGAGGTCAGATGAAACAAACACAAAGTCGATCATCGACCTCCGGCCTAGGGTTTCCTAGTGCCTTGTGCACTGATGGACACACTTATGCTTGAACATGGTGTTCGTTATGGACAAGCTGTTACTAGCACAGAAGTCCAATAACAGAACACCACTCGGGTTCAGATCAGGGGGACCGTTCCTCCCAATCGCGCCCCTCCAGGTGTCACTGTCGCTGCCCACGTGGGCGTTGAAGTCCCCCAGCAGAACGATGGAGTTCCCAGTCGGAGCACTCCCAGAGTCTCCAAGAAGGCCGGGTACTCTACAATGCCGTTTGGCCCATAGGCGCACACGACAGTGAGAGACCTATCCCCGACCCGAAGGCGCAGGGATGCGACCCTCTCGTTCACCGGGGTGAACTCCAACACATGGCGGCTGAGCTGGCGGGGTTATAAGCAAACCCACACCAGCCCGCCACCTCTCACCATGGGCAACTCCAGAGTGGTGAAGAGTCCATCCTCTCTCGAGGAGTGTGGTTCCAGAGCCCAAGCTGTGAGTAGAGGTGATCCCAACTACCTCTAGTCGGAATCTCTGAACCTCACGCACAATCTCAGGCTCTTTCCCCGCCAGAGAGGTGACGTTCCATGTCCCTAGAGCTAGATTCCGCGTCCAGGGATCGGGTTGTCGAGGCCCCCGCCTTCGACTGCCACCCGATCTACTAAGCTCCGGCCTCTTACGGTCCCTCCTGCAGGTGGTGGGTCCACGGGAGGATGGCCCCACGTCGCTCCTTCGGGCTGAGCCCGGCCGGACCCCATGGGGGGAGGGTGGGGTGGTTCCCCGGCTGCGCCATGCTGGGCGACGTTACGATCCTCAAATTTATAGGCATCATAAGGGTTTTTGAACCGCTCTTAGTCTGACCCGTCACCTAGGACCTGTTCCCCTCCTTGAACTGCCACCTTACCGTGGTGGAGGGGTTTGAGTACCCGAAAGACCCTAGGATTTATGTTGTCTGGGGCTATATGCCCCTGGTAGGGTCTCCCAATACAAAGTCAGTTAACGTATATACATTGTACAGTTTTTTTCTTAGAATAAAATAAAATATTGTTCAATTAACTTAAATGAAATTTCAAAGAAATTAAAAATATTTTATGATTGGCTACAAAAAGAGTACATTTAGTATGTCCCATCTAACTCCCTGTTTCAGTAGGGCCTTTAGTTGGTGAGTTGAATTTATTTCCTTTGTTTTCTTGTCAGTTAATTGTTTATTTGTGATTTACTGCTTAGTTAAATGAATTTCAAGTATGATACAGCAAATTAGATTATTTTCTATAGATAAATAAATGAACACTCAGCATGACTAAAGCATTGTGTATTTTCAGCACAATTACGCCTGTGGCACTGTTTGTTTACCAGAGATCTGCCACCAGAGATATTATGATTTGGTCGTTTTATATTGTGCTGCTTACAATAATATTTTCATATTTGTATTGCTATGGATTAAAAAATCCAATAGGCTGGCCCAGTACTGAAAATCTACAACAGCAAAAATTAGCAGGCTTTTCAAATTTACATGTACAGACACTTAAAACACGTTATTTAGTGCAGTTGTGTCTTTATTTTAATTAGTTTAAGTTTGTCTTCTCGACTGGAACAGAATTGATATGTACTTGATCGTATATATTACAGATACAGGTTTATTTTGTTTGAGAGGTGTGCCTGTAACAGCAGAATGCAATTTCTAAATTGGAACGCCGCATGTCATGTGATCTGCTGAAGCACTACCTTTTAATGAGCCAAAAGAATCACTTGACTGCCAGCTTTTCATGTGATATATCTGGAGTTGCCGAGTGTTACGTCTTCGAAAGCGGATTTACGCAGACACTCTTTTAATCCCCGGATTGTTCAATTTAATTAAGAATGAGGATGCAATATTCCCTCCCCATCCAAAAATTGGATATTTGTTCACTTAGCCATTCAAGGCTGAATATGTAAAATGCCATTCTGGCGATCAACGCTAAAAGAGTCTCAGTAAAGTTGTACAATATTACAACTGTGTTTTAAATCCCAATGTTTAAATCCTCAACTCAGAAAACTTTTATTATAATAGAGAAATAAGTAAAGGACAGATAGATATAGGCATTCATGTGTTGGGTCTTCTACAGACTGTGTTCAGTTGTATTAGGAAAAAAGCGAAGCCAATGTATTTCACAACCAGATATGAATGCATTGGCCAATGTAGTTTGTGCAGGTAAAATCCATTAAGGCATCCCAAACCTTGATATGGTTCAATACATTAACATGTTCCACTGTCTTTCATCTCTGCAGAGGCACAATCTTTTGGCAAGTTACAATCTTTAAAAAAGGTAATTTTAGTTTTTTTGAATGAGTGAAATCACAGAAAAGATCTGCAAATCTACAAGAAAACCATACAAATTTGTGGTTTCACAGGGAAAAACTGTTCTTCTTGACATTATATTTCTGGGTTTTTACGAGTCTATTTTTGAAATACGGTAAAACAAATGTTAGTTACAGTAAAATACTGCTAATTTAAAAGAAAACCATGAAAAACATTTTTACGGGGAGAAAACGGCTCTTTTATGGTATAATTGTGGTACCCCGTCTGCTGGAAATTTTGCAGGAAAGATACCTTTTTAGCTTCATCCCTAGAGATGTATCCAACCTGATAAATGTGCCCTCCCTTACATGATTACAGCAATGACAAGGACAGCATATCTGTAATTGTATTAGATGAAAGTGAATTGGCATGAAGGTGCAGGTCATCATCACATTCGAGGGAAAAAACACAACCTGCTCGAGAGTTCAGCTTTTGAATATCACAGAGAGCTCAGTGGTATTTTTGCATTATATGATGTCTGAGGGGTAAATGGGAAATCATTACAAAGCCTGGAAAGGAGGTTTCCACGGCAACAGAACCAGAGTTCCCATCTTGTCCCTCTCTCTCTTTTTCTTTCCCTCCCTCTTTGGGAGTGATGTGTAAGTGTGCTGTGTCCTCATTCGGAGACCTTCATTCAGTCATGAGTCTTGGTGATCAGTATTGTATTTGTAGAACATACAAAGTTTACTTAACCTGACCCGCGTCAGACAAGACTGATGAACCATAAGCTTCGATACTTTAAGTGTATATGTTACTGTCGTGATAAGCTTCACATCAAAAATGTTACTTTCTTTCTTCTGCAGAACACAAAAGAAGATATTTTGAAGAATGTTGATAACTGAACCACGCAGTTCCCATTCTTGTGCATTGGATTTGTGTCCATACCATAGAAGTGAATTGGTGCCTTTATTGTTCATCTACCAACATTCTTTTGTGTCCTGCAGAAGAAAGTAAGTCATACTGGGTTGAAATGACAAGAAAGTGAGGGAATGACCAAATTTTTGGGTGAACTATCCCTTTATAGATGTGCATCAAGTAAATTAAGATGATAAGCCACGCGCTTTCATTAGAATGTAAGCGTTGAAAAAATGCCTTCAAGACATGCGTGGGCAGTTTAACAGCTGGAGTATTTAGTCTATTTATATCGGCACAGACTTCACGATCATAGTTTCTTCTTAATTGAGGCAGCGGAAAACCCACTTTCTCAACAGTAACGTCAGGAGACCTTGCAGAATCTGGTTTAGAACATGTGTGTCTTATCACACGAAGCAGCAGGAGAAAATGCGACTTCTTGGACTATCTCCAAAGCATGGTTATGAGTTCAGCCACACATGAGCACAGCCAAAGCCTTCTCTGTCACTCGGCCGGCCTGCTGCCGTCACCAGAGGTCCGCTGTTGTCCTTACTACAGTAGTACTACATGTCTAAACAGCTGAGCTGAGCACGTTCTTGTATTTTCAGATTTAGATTTTATCATACCTGGCCTTCTGTCTTTCTGTCTCTTTTGTGCTGGATGTTCAGCATCTGGATGGTTTTGTTACACCCCCTTGGGGTATCGTGGAAAAGATCTGTCTGAGACAATGTGAGATCATTCAGATTATCAGAATAGACCAGGGAGGACAGGAACTTCTGATTGCATTACTGTAGTTTTGCTTGTTCAGTCTGACTGTCAAGTAGCGTGGGTTGTTATTGCGTTGTTAGTGTTTTACAATTTGAAGGGGACATTTCATGAAAAACAGACTTTTTCCATGTTTAAATGCTAAAATCTGGTCTCTTGTGCATCTGTCAACTCAGAAAACGTGAAAAATGACAAATCATTAACTTTTTTTATGTGAGCCTATCTCTGCAAGCCTGTTAGAAAACGAGCGCTTAAGAAATCGCGCTCTTACTGACGTAAGTAGCCGTTCTTATTATAATATTTCCGCCCGTTCTGAACGTGTCCAATCGCGCCGCCGCCATTGTTGTTTTCACATCTGTAAAGTTCCAGCACCATGGCAAAAGTAGCAAATCTTACGAACTATTGTGTTGTTGGCTGCACAGAACAATGTTCCCAGACTATCGGGAGACAGAGAGCGATGGATTTATTCAGTTTTCAATAGAAATCATCCACACTGAGCGAGGCAAAGCTACACATAAAGACATTGTAAGTACCGGTATTTTTTAAGTAAGACCCCAGGGACCTGCGGCAACTTAAAGTAGATAAAATGTCACTGTGACACATTTGTCCGTTCACTGTTAGAATGCGATGTCTGTGGCTTGTAAACATGCGACGGGATTGTCCTGTGTAACATAAATTTGACTTGGAGAAATAGCGATGCGTTTGTCTGGAGTATCTTCACTTCAGAAAACTGTGTGTATGGTTTATAAATCTCTCGCCCTAATGCGGTCGTGACCGGCCGGGCTTCGTGAATGGCCCCGGGGGAAACCGGTGTGCTTATCGGAAACAATGTGTTTGGTGTTCAAAGATTAGAACTTGTTTCTCGTTCGCTTTATGTGACCATACGCAAAAGTGGGCATGTAGCGCATGGTATATTAAAAGATCTTTTTGAGCTAAAACTTCACAAACACACTCTGGGGACACCAGAGACTTATTTAACATCTAGTGAAACCATTCGAACAACCTCTCGTTTAAACTGGAGCATATTAGTCACCAAGCAAGAAAAAACTCTGATTCTTGTGGGTTTGTAAATTCCTTGATATTATTTATGGATTAGATGTTTATGTTATCACATAATTTACACACTGACACATTTTACTTCTCTATTCTAGGAACGATTTTCCATGTGGCCTTGTACAACTGATTCTTTCCTTGCGTTCAGATTTATCTCTGTCTCTTTCGTTGTGTGTGTTTTGGGGTAAGGCGGTAATATATCAGGGCTTTGCAAACAGTTCACTTTGATTAAAGACCAGCCTCCTGCACCCTTAAAGTCTGCAGACCCCATTCACATTACACTCAACACACAAATCACTATAAGTTTAGGCTGAACAGACACAGGTTTTTCAAACTTCATCCTTGATACTATACAGGGTTCCCTCAGGTCGTTCTGTTGTCTCCAGATTTTTATCTTCTCTGGTCCATATGCAGAATTGAACAGAATAACCAAGCATAAATAAGTTGTCATTTGAGGAGTTTGTGATATGGGTTATATTGCATACGTGTACAGTATTACAGAACCCTGGTAATTGACTGAAGGGCTCTCCCTCCTTTCCTAGCACTGCTGACTGAGCTAAAAGGCTTTAGTGGCTAATGTCAGAGAGTGGCGTGTCTTAATCCTGTTGAGAGCGCAGCCGAGGGTGAAAACCGTCTTTGATTATTGCTTGTTATAGTAGCCTCCTTCCAGAAAACAATTTCTCTACTGACTGGACTGCACAGGCAGGAAATTACCACCAATGCTTCCCATCCTGGGCATAATATGTGCTCTCCAGCATATCTGGAGATGTAGAGATGTCAGGAATAGATGGCGATAGATGTTCTAAGCTTATCACGTATTATAACTGTCCTCAGATAAAACAACATCATACAGTTAAAGGATAGTTCCCCAAAAATGAAACTTCTGTCATCATTAACTCACCCTTGAGTTGTTCCAAACCTGTATAGATTTCTTTGTTCTGTTGAACACAAAGGAAGACATTTGGAAGAATGTTAGCAATTTTCAGTTCTGGGACATTGACTAATATTGTAAGGAACATTAAAGTGGTAGTCAGTGGTGCCTAAGAAAGGTTTGCTTTATTAAATTCCACTGAACAAAAAAAAGCAGCAGTAAATTGGTGAACTGAAAAGTACTGACATTCTTCCAAATATCTTTGTGTTCAGAAGAACAAAGAAATGAAGTTGAGTAAATGATGACAGAAATAGATTTTTTGGGTGAACTATCCCTTTAAGTAAATCATAAATATCACATAGATTCATTTAAAAACATAATAAATGAATGCTCTTACCATGTTTGCAGTAACGTATTGCAAGCAATCTGAAAACACAGAAAGAGGAATCTTCTTAATTCATAATACAATACAACTTTTAAACAATTATAAGCAAATTTTGTGTAAGAGTTCTTTCAATAAAATGATTTTCTGATCAGGCCCTAAATAAAATTCAACAAAGAAGCCAATACCCCATTCAGCTAAAATAATGATTTTCGGGGCCCTAAATATTCTGAATATACTTCGTCTCTTTCAATATTATGTTTAAATGACTCTCTCAACATCTTTCTTCCCTCACTTGTGGTTTTGTTTCTCCCTCTCTATTGCTGCTGTAAAGAGGATCAATAATTCAAGAGAGCAAATAAAACGTGAAGAAGCACTTCTCCGAAGCATAAGTCTCACAAACACACACACATTTTCTCTCATAAAATGCAATCTCACGTAATATTTGCGATAGAAACTCATATGATTTGCAGAAAGATCTTAATAATGACATCAAATTACCATTTAAATTAAACTTTCCTTGGCTCCCAAAGGCTAGACTGAGTGGAGTGTAGATACAGATTCTACTATCCAACAAAACGTCTAATATCTAAGAAAATATTAGGAGGAATTCAGAATTCAGCAGAACTAATGGTGCCCACAGATTTTGTTTGTTTGCATGCACTCGATTAGCTCCTTATTTACTAAAGGAAATATGTAAATCGAGGGACTGAACAAACATGGCCAAAGAAGTGTTTAGTTTTCTTTGATGCTTCATCACTGCACTCTTTGTACCAGAATTGGCTCTTAAAATCCATTCTTCCATTTTTTTTTAACTAGTTGCTGCCCCGATCATTTGATTTGAATTAAATGTAACTTGTTTTGCATAGCGTTATCCGATGCACATTGTTCAGTTTTAATTTTGTTTTGTTAACAAAGTTTGGGAGGAGCATGTGCGGATACATGTAACTAACCCGGCTGGCTTGCTATGACTATTCTCAACAACCAGATAATTAATAACCCGGCTGGCTTTCTTTTACTAATCTCACCAATCATCTTACCAGCTGGGGAGAAAACCCTTACAAATAGACAAGACAAGAGGCCTTACCTGCCTTCTCTCTACATTTTCGCAGCATCACTGCTCATAAAAGACGCACACGCAAACACAGCAGCTTGTTGTTCGTTCTGACAAAACGATTTCTAAATGGAAAACCAAACTCTTGTATTAAGGTAATTCTAGGTATCAAAAAAGGGATTCTAACGGATTTAAAGTGCTGCAGCCACACAACAGGGCCACAGGTCCGTCCCGTACAAGTTAATATTTTCACACTTGTCTTCCCCACGGATTCGGGGAGTTTTCTGCATACCTGCGTGTATGTATGCGCTCGTTACCTTGTTCGTTCCTGGATGCAATTGCTGCCTGCACAAAAGCTTACTCTTAAATATCTTTAGCTTTATTCTCTGTTCACTTCACGTCACCATTGCTGCACTAGAATGTGATGTATAGCTTGCCAGCACGGCACACTTTTCTCAGCGTCTGTACTTTTCAGTAAGTGGCAGTGAGCCGTCGGTTCCAAGAGTGACTGCTGGTTGACTACAACCTGTCTGTATCATGTATTCAGCGTGCATAGGTTTGCTACATAGCTTTCAGTTTCCACGCACGCCTGGCTCAGAATAACTCACGCAGTCGTTTATTCAATTCATCCATCTATTCATCCATTTTCTTCCGCTTATCCGGGGCCGGGTCGCGGGGGCAGCAGTCTAAGCAGGGATGCCCAGACTTCCCTCTCCCTAGACACTTCTTCCAGCTCTTACCGGGGGACACCGAGGCATTCCCAGGCCAGCCGGGAGACATAGTCCCTCCAGCGTGTCCTTGGTCTTCCCCGGGGTCTTCTCCCGGTGGGACATGCCCGGAACACCTTCCCGGGAAGGCGCCCAGGGGGCATCCGGAAAAGATGCCCGAGCCACCTCAGCTGGCCCCTCTCGATGTGGAGGAGCAGCGGATCTACTCTGAGCTCCTCCCGAGTGACCGAGCTTCTCACCCTATCTCTAAGGGATTGCCCGGCCACCCTGTGGAGAAAGCTCATTTCGGCCGCCTGTATCCGGGATCTTGTCCTTTCGGTCATGACCCACAGCTCGTGACCATAGGTGAGAGTAGGAACGTAGGTTGACCGGTAAATCGAGACTTTCGCCTTGCGGCTCAGCTCCTTCTTCATCACGACAGAGCGGTACAGTGACTGCATTACTGCAGAAGCTGCACCGATCCGTCTGTCAATCTCCCGTTCCATCCTTCCCTCACTCGTGAACAAGACCCCCAGATACTTGAACTCCTCCACTTGAGGCAGGGACTCTCCACCTACCTGAAGTGAGCAAGCCACCCTTTTCCGACTGAGAACCATACGTTCATCATCATCACGCACGGTTTACGAATACAGACGAGAGAGACGAGGTGCCTCAGTAGTGCCCCACTCCCACAGGAGCCTTCTATCTTCCTTCCTATCTGCTGCACCATTGTGAGCTCCAGGGGAGCCTAGTCCTCTTCCTCCAAGGCCACTGCTGCTTCTCCTACCTTTGCTCCCTCAGGAGACTTCTTCTTAACTCAGGACTACCGCAGTATTGTCGCTCCCGCTGGAGTCTTTTCTATATTCTGCAACTGCCGCAGTAGTGCCCCGCTCCATATCTTCCTTCCTCACTGCCGTAGCAGTGCTCGTTTACGTAATAATCAACCATCTCACCAGCTAGTAAAGAGCCATCAACCTCAGGCCAGCCTCTTTTTGGGGATCACATTGCTCCGGCTGCTATCCCATGATGCAAACTTGTGAACTGTTCTTTAATTTATACTCAAACATAAAGGATGTTTTTATTATTTTACTGTTAAGGTTAAATAGTTAGCATTTTTAATATACATGTACAGTATATATATATATATATAAAGATACTGTTCATAATAGTAAAAAACTACTTTATTTTAATAGGTATAAATTAGTGGTGGGCCGTTAACGCAGTGAGACTCTTATCGCGCGATAAAAAAAATGTCGCCGTTAATCTATTCTCAAAGTTGGGTTGGGAGATGGGTCTATACTACGCAAGCTAAGATGACTTTCACCTTGATATTTTAGCGCGGATGTATACCAGCTTAATTGCACTGTAGGGGCGAGAACGAGAGTTTTCAACTCGCGTGATCCGCGTCATTCGCTCCGCCTCATC
Organism: Triplophysa bombifrons; assembly: GCA_029783895.1. Taxonomy (NCBI): domain Eukaryota; kingdom Metazoa; phylum Chordata; class Actinopteri; order Cypriniformes; family Nemacheilidae; genus Triplophysa; species Triplophysa bombifrons. The sequence continues at coordinate 21,526,480 of CM056448.1, forward strand.
ATCTAATAACCAGGGCTTCATTCGCGTCATTCGCGCCGCCTCATCATCTCATAACCAGGGCTTCATTCGCGTCACTCGCGCCGCCTCATCATCTAATAACCAGGGCTTCATTCGCGTCATTCGCGCCGCCTCATCATCTCATAACTAGGGCTTCATTCGCGTCATTCGCGCCACCTCATCATCTCATAATCAGGGCTTCATTCGCGCGATTGACGCAGCAAGTAGGTCTATCGCGTCTTTGCATTGACTTAACATGTAAATCACTCGCGCTTGATTGGACTGAACACAATATAACGTTACTGTGAAATTACCACATCAAACGTGACGTGCTAACATGGATGCAGGTATGAAGCCGCCGGGCTTGCTTCAGGGAAAATTTATTTTTAAGAGCCTTCCCAATGGAAACCTCGACAAGACTAAGGTTGTTAGCACCTTGTGCAATGCGGAATTGGATTACTGTACGGAATTGGTTTAAAAAAATAAATAAAAATTCTCTCAACAGGTCTAGCTTTGGTTGAAACCAGTAAATTTGTATTGGCTCCTAATGTATTATGGCTCCTGTATGACATATCGCTTGCTGCTCCCTACCTCTTTGTAAGTCGCTTTGGATAAAAGCGTCTGCTAAATGACTAAATGTAAATGTACTGTAGGAGCTCTTCCAGTCTCAAGTACCACCTAAACGCAAAGCATCCCTTAGCTAATGCGGAAGTAAACACAATTACATCTTATTGAACATAATTTTATTTTCATCACCAATTATCATAGTAGAACAGCTTTCTCAAGCAGTTTGTGATGCATTTTGGAAACAGAAGATGAGCCCCTGATCTAATGCGCCACCTGGCTTGAGAAACCCGTTCTCAAAGACTTACTTTTAGTCATTATTTGGGTAGCACACATATTCTTAATGCCTTCCGCAGAATTCAAATGAGCCATTTTAATCTAGATTAATCTAGATTAAAAAAATTAATCTATGCCCACCACTAGTATAAATATAATAGGCTCCTCTTGAGGAAGACAAACATGAGATGGTTTTGTGACTTGAATAGCTAATTTATTCAAGTCTAATTAGAATTTTTGTGCTAAAAGAAATGATTATAATTATGGCACAGTGGTATTCCAGTGTAGACATTGCCTTGTTAGTGAATAAAATGCAGGTGTTTGTACTTGAGTAGGCCTATCTAACAACATTTCCATGGAGATTAGACGAAAGACCAGGACAAGATCTATTAGTTAACCAAATAATCATGTTCAAGGCTTTTCATAAACACCATTTTATGTGCTTTTCTTTAGTTTCGTTTTCTTCTGCACTTCTTTTCTTGTTTGTAAATGCTAATCCCATGGCTGTGCACACGCTAACCTTATCCCATAATCTCCACATCAGTGGATTCCTCTGTATCGCAAATCTTTCAGCATTGTGACGGCCCGAGTGGGGGCCGCACAAGAGCGGTAATGTGGATGTATCAATAACACAAACACACATGCATTTATATGAAGGACATACATTTAAGAATAAGCTTAATTTAATCTTTTATTCATTTTCATTTGTTTCATTATGATAGCTCACAGTAACCACATGAAACGCATTATATTCATTCATTCTTTATTGTCAGGTTTGGTCACATTTACAACACATTTTTATATGCATAGTTACTGATTTGAAGTGCACACAAATTAGTTACTGTGTATATGTCACTTATATTTGTTTCTATTTTTGGAGATAAGTTTACCGTGATGGGCTTCGGACGTGGTCCGCTGCAGCCGCATCTTGGTGCAATGAGGATTAGAGTCCGGGCGGGAACCGAACCTACGCCTCATTGATTCCGCATTATTGGTTCCGGACATACTGTTTGCTGTAATTAGCCGGGGGTGGAAGGAAACGTTAATGTTTTTAGTAATTGATTTAGTTAGTTGTACATTTATGATATTTAATTACATTTGCCTTTCCTTATCTTAATTTATAATATGTCTGTTTCATTTTGATTTTGATGTATGTAAGGTTATATGTGGTATGTAAAGTTAAATTGTTTCCCCTCTTAATTTGTAATGGGCTCATCCTTTCGTTTAAAATCTGTTGCTTTGTTCATTTGGGGGGTCAGTTTTTTCAGTTTGATTGATCTCATTTCCTGTTTGATTATTTTATTTTTGTTGTAAGAAATTTCTGAGTATGTAAAGTTACTTTTTTTTTACTTGGGTTCAAATAAAGACCCGTTTTCTTTTGTGCAAAGCTTGTGTTCCTTGTTCTTGGCTTCTCGGTCCCTCACATATGGTGGCAGCGGTGGGATGAAGTAGGCAGACAAGGACACAAAGCTGTGTTTTGTTCTTTTCTGGCCCTCGAGGCTGTTTTTTTTCCCCTTGTGGATATGAGCCGTACCTTAAAGAAAAGTGGGCCTAAGGCTCCTCCTTTGCAGCACGAAGAAGAGAGAGGTGAGGAGGACCAGGACGTGGTAGAAGGAGCTGAAGGAGGCGAGGCAATGGGAGACCGAGAAGTTTCGGTGACTGGGTTGGCAAATCTGCTTCGAGCCCATATGGCCCGGACAGAGGGCCGGGAAACTGCAAGACAGCAGGAGCAGATGGATCAGGAGCGACGGTTTAAGGCTCTCCAGCACCAGTTTGGTCTTTTGCAAATAGAGGTCCAAGCACGCACCTCTTCTAACCTTCCCTTACCTGATGTTGACCGGGAGTCTCTGGAAAGGCCTGATGTGGATCATATGGATTCTGATGGAAACTTAGGGGTTCCAGTTCATCAACAGAGTTTTAATCAGGCTGGGAACAATATAGGCCCACCATTATCTCAGATACCTCGATTGGAGAAGCTGAGTGATTCTGATGAAGTAGAACACTTCCTTGTTACTTTTGAAAGGATTGCGGTTGCTTGTAGGTGGACTAAAGCTGACTGGGTTTGGCATTTAATCCCTTTGCTGACTGGTAAAGCAAGAGCAGCTTATGTCCATATGGATGTGAACGAGTCTATTGACTATGATAAAGTGAAGGATGCTATATTAAAGAAATATGATGTCAATGCTGAAACTTATCGACAAAAGTTCCGTTCCTTATCAGTAGATCCATCAGAGAGTCCCATAGAGCTTTATAACCGGCTCAAAGAACTCTTTGTGAAGTGGATCCAGCCTAAGAGGAAACGAGTGGAAGAGGTGAGTGAAATCATCATTTTGGAGCAATATCTTAGAATGTTGTCCCCTGAACTCCAGGTGTGGATTCGAGAGAGAGATCCTAGAACTGCAGCCGAAGCAGCATCGTTGGCGGATGTGTTTGTTGCAGCCAGAGGAAAGAGTAAGCCGTGGGCTTGGAAACCAGTCAATGACCGCCGTTCTCTCGACATGCCTCACTTTCAGCAAAGGAAGGTGGAGGGGTCTGGTAAGCCCTATATGAGGGATCCTGCTTTAGCCAAATTGAATTTTGCTCCTAAACGACCTCCCATATGTTATCTGTGTGGGCAAGAAGGGCACATTAAACCAAATTGTCCGAAGATTTCAGCTCAGCTTACACAGCTATGTTTTGTGCCAAGGAGGGATGTAACCAAATCCCCAAGCTCTTTGAGAACTACAAACGTGGAGATAAATGGTGAGAAATTGACTGCTTTGATTGACACCGGCAGTGATCAGACTCTGGTAAGAAGAAAGTTCATATCACCCTCTTTGATCAGTACAGTCAACAAATTGCCTATTTTTTGCGTACATGGAGATGAGAGATTGTTACCAACCGCCAATGTATATGTCAAAATAAAAGAACAGACTTACCTGATGAAAGTGGGGGTTGCTGAAAACTTGTCTTTTCCTGTGATTCTGGGTCGAGATATACCAGTGCTGCTGGAGTTGTTGCACCCGGTTCAACAGTGTAACGTGGTGGTGACCAGAGCAAAGGCAAATCAGTCGGAGGAGATTGAACACCCATTAAGTACTTTACCTTTCTTCAATGCAGAGATTGAATCCGGGGTGTCAAAGAGGAGAAAGACGAGAAGAGCAAAAAGACAAGAAAAGGTCAAATATGCCGCTCGTGCGGAGAGTGAAGATTTATCCTGGGACTTACCTGTGAACTTCCAGATGCCCACCAATATCGTTCAGATGCAGCAGGAAGATGATAGCCTCACGGAGTGCTTTGCTAGAACTGCAGAGGTAAGAGAGAAGCCTCTAGATGACAGTACAGCCAGATATGTAGTAATGAAGGGGATACTCTACCGGGAGATCGGGGTACAGAAACAACTTGTGGTTCCACGGTGTGTTCGAGATATGGTGTTACATCTGAGTCACTCGATTCCTTGGGCTGGCCACCTGGGAAAAAACAAGACTGTTGCAAGAATCAAGAAGTGGTTTTTCTGGCCCGGGTTGAAAGTAGATGTGGCCCAATTTTGTAAAAGCTGTCCTGTTTGTCAGAAGGTTTCTCTCAGACGTCCGTCAAAAGCACCACTGCAACCACTTCCTATTATTGATACTCCGTTTGAGAGGCTTGGGATGGATGTCGTTGGACCTGTGGAGAGGAGTCGCTCAGGGAACCGTTTCATGCTGGTGATAACTGATTACTCCACCAGATACCCAGAGGTATTTCCGTTAAGATCTGTGAAGGCAAAACCTGTAGCTACTTCCTTGGTCCAGTTATTTTCCAGGGTCGGATTTCCTGCAGAAATTCTAACCGATCAGGGTACAAATTTCATGTCTACCTTGTTGAAGCAGGTTTACCAGCTCTTAGGAATTAAGAGTCTGCGTACTACTCCTTATCATCCTCAAACGGATGGGTTGACTGAGCGATTTAACCAGACTTTGAAGCAGATGTTAAGGAAGTTTGTCAGTGAGACTGGTCAAGACTGGGATCAATGGTTGCCCTATCTTCTATTCGCTTATCGGGAAGTCCCTCAGGCTTCCACAGGTTTTTCTCCTTTTGAGCTGTTGTATGGCCGTGATGTCAGAGGCCCATTGGCTCTGCTCCGGGAGATGTGGGAAGGGAGTCCTGAAAAGGAGCCCACCAGTGTTGTTTCCTATGTTTTACAGATGAGGGAACGTTTGCAGAAGATGACCGGTTTGGCTCAGAATCATTTGGCGGAAGCCAGTGGAAAGCAGAAGACTTGGTATGACCCTCTGGCTCGAGAAAGAGATCTGGAGGTCGGTACAAAGGTACTTGTCATGTTGCCCAGTCGAGAGAGTAAACTACTAGCAAAGTGGCAGGGTCCTTACGAAATCAAGAAACGCCTGGGTCCTACGACTTATGAAATCAGTATGCCGGGTCAAGATCGATCTAGTCGGGTTTTGCATGTCAACCTGTTGAAAGAGTGGGTTCCTCGTCCTGAGAAGGCAAAGTCACTGATGATTCGCTGTGTTGGAGAGGAAGAATCTGATGAGCAGTATCTGCCACAGCCAGTTCCTGGGGGCATCGAGCTAGATCATCTGACAGCTTCCCAGCGGTCGCAAGTACAAGTTCTCTTCACTTCGAAGGTATTTTCTGAATATCCTGGGTTTACCAACTTGATTGAGCATGGTGTAATACTGAAACCTGATGCTGTCGTGAAACGCCAGAGCTATAGGATACCTGAAAGATTGCAGGTGACCTTGCAGGAAGAAGTAGACCTTATGCTCCGCTTGGGTATTATTGAGCCTTCGAATAGTGAGTGGTGTCACCCCATAGTCCTTGTGCCGAAAAAAGACGGGAGTATAAGGTTCTGTATAGATTTCCGATACCTCAACTCGGTATCACAGTTTGATTCTTACCCTACCCCTCGCATAAGTGACCTAATTGACCGTTTGGGCCAATCCAAATATCTCACAACAATGGACCTTTCTAAAGGCTATTGGCAAATTCCACTGACTCCATCCTCTCAGCCTTTGACTGCGTTCAGAACACCAAGGGGCCTTTTCCATTTTAAGGTGTTACCTTTTGGCCTTCATGGGGCCGTGGCGACGTTTCAGAGGTTAATTGACCAAGTATTACGTGGCTTACCTTTTGCTGCTGCATACCTTGACGATGTTATCATTTACAGTAACACCTGGGAGGAACATGTGCTACATCTCACGGAAGTTGTGCGGCGTCTTCAGAATGCCGGACTGACTGTCAACCCCACCAAGTGTGCTGTAGCTAAACAAGAGACTGAATACCTGGGTTACGTCATTGGCCAGGGTGTGGTACGACCGCAGGTGAAGAAAGTTCAAGCTTTAGAAAAGTGTGCTTTACCCCAGACGCGTAAGGACCTGCGATCATTTTTGGGGGTGGCTGGATTTTACCATCGCTTTGTCCCTAACTTTTCCAGCAGGGCTGCGCCGTTAACGGACATGGTGGGGGCACGTTGCCCGAACCAATTGCAGTGGACTGAGGAGAGATTGAAAGCCTTCGGGGACATCCAGGGAGCTTTGACAACTAGTGCTGTGCTACACAACCCTGATTTTAGTCGTCCTTTCGTTGTACAGACTGATGCCTCTGAGAGGGGAGTAGGAGCCGTTCTATTGCAAGGACCACCAGAGAGTCGACAGCCAGTGGCTTACATTAGTCGTAAACTGTTTCCGAGAGAAGTACGTTATTCAACGGTGGAAAAAGAGTGTTTGGCCATAAAGTGGGCGTTGGATTCCCTACGATACTATCTGCTAGGCCGTGAGTTTACTTTAGAGACTGATCATAAAGCATTGCAGTGGTTGGAGAAAATGAAGGATTCTAATGGAAGGATAACAAGATGGTATCTCGCCATGCAGCCCTTCAGATTCAGGATACAACACGTTCCTGGTAAAGTCAACGTTACTGCTGACTATCTCTCTCGCTCTACTGGCGAGATTCCTGAAGTGGGGGGAAATGTGACGGCCCGAGTGGGGGCCGCACAAGAGCGGTAATGTGGATGTATCAATAACACAAACACACATGCATTTATATGAAGGACATACATTTAAGAATAAGCTTAATTTAATCTTTTATTCATTTTCATTTGTTTCATTATGATAGCTCACAGTAACCACATGAAACGCATTATATTCATTCATTCTTTATTGTCAGGTTTGGTCACATTTACAACACATTTTTATATGCATAGTTACTGATTTGAAGTGCACACAAATTAGTTACTGTGTATATGTCACTTATATTTGTTTCTATTTTTGGAGATAAGTTTACCGTGATGGGCTTCGGACGTGGTCCGCTGCAGCCGCATCTTGGTGCAATGAGGATTAGAGTCCGGGCGGGAACCGAACCTACGCCTCATTGATTCCGCATTATTGGTTCCGGACATACTGTTTGCTGTAATTAGCCGGGGGTGGAAGGAAACGTTAATGTTTTTAGTAATTGATTTAGTTAGTTGTACATTTATGATATTTAATTACATTTGCCTTTCCTTATCTTAATTTATAATATGTCTGTTTCATTTTGATTTTGATGTATGTAAGGTTATATGTGGTATGTAAAGTTAAATTGTTTCCCCTCTTAATTTGTAATGGGCTCATCCTTTCGTTTAAAATCTGTTGCTTTGTTCATTTGGGGGGTCAGTTTTTTCAGTTTGATTGATCTCATTTCCTGTTTGATTATTTTATTTTTGTTGTAAGAAATTTCTGAGTATGTAAAGTTACTTTTTTTTTACTTGGGTTCAAATAAAGACCCGTTTTCTTTTGTGCAAAGCTTGTGTTCCTTGTTCTTGGCTTCTCGGTCCCTCACAAGCATCAAAAGCATTTTATTGTCTGAAAGTAGTTTTTTAATTATGAAACACTTTGTATAGCTATGGAATTGCTTCTGAAAGATTTTTCCTTACAATTTGTGAATGTTGAAGAGATTTAATTCTCAAAATGCATGTTTTGCCCTGCACCTGCTTTGAAGCAATTTGTTCATGCGAGGTGCGGCTGTGACCACAGCAGCACAGAGGTCTCATGGGAAAGAGTGTAAATGAGAGCGAAAGGGCTCTGCAAGACGTGATGAGTTGAAGGGTACAGGAGCGTATGAAATGGAGAGAGCGAGAGAGAGAGAGAGGGTAATGAAGGGTGAAGGAGAAAAAGACAGAGAATGGACGAGTGCTGGAGGCTCTTACAACAGTGTTCATCTAAGCGCTCATTTTTTCACAGAGGTCTCACTGAAATCCAGATCACCGGATCATTCCCCGCACATGAGATATTGATAGTGACCAGTGAGAGAAGTCACTTCCTGCTGCTTCTCGTAGTGCTGAGATGTTCATTTGGCTCAGCAGTGCTGGTGTTGAACCAGCCCAGTGAGCTGTGCAGCACAGTTGTTTTGGCTCACTACAAAACAATTTTCTTTTCGTTTCAGGTGCTTTTGTCTGGGCTGATTGGAGTGGTGTCATGGAAAAGGCCCCTTTCTTTGGTGGTAAGAAATGATTTATCCTTTTACAGTATATGCTGCTTGGGTTTTTTCAAAACTTACAATAAGGTTAAAATAATATATTGGCTATAAATATCTCTTACCAGTTATGCAAGTCTGTAATGTTTGTTGTTTATAATACATAGCATACATATTCATTGTCATACAGTACGTGATAAATGGCGTAGGCAAGTACAGTTCTGCCTATAAGTGTTATGATTCCACCTCTCCTTGTCAGGTGTCCCTGTTATTTGCTTATATCAATAAGTTTGCATATTCCTTGAAGAAACTGCAAAATTGTATTATCTAAGAAGAAGTAAGAGGTGATTTACAAATAGTCCACAAAACAGAATCATAATAAGTGATAGACATAACAAAGACCTGTTTAAAATTATACATGAGCTGTGAATCTTAAGCCGCCTCACGCTTCAATTCGATTACGATTCAGAGGGTCACGATTCGATGCAACTTGTCCACCATTTTTGTTATTAAAGGGGTGTTTCAACGATGTGTCATGCATTCTGACTTCTATACAATGTTAAACGTGGTATCTTCTCATGCATATCATGATCAACTTGTGGAGAGCAGGAGAAGGAGCATGTTCAGACCTCACTTTCACTTGTGTGCAGGAGAGAGAGAGAGCATATGTTCGCGAAGTTCAGGTCTTTGTTTATTCACTGCATTTGGGTGATGAATGATATATAAACGGTGGATATAACGCTGGATTTGGAGATCGTTTAAAAATGATGTATGGAGCCGTCCAGCGCTAAAATGGTGGACATGCGGTGAGTGAAACTGATACCTGTGTTTTGTGGACAATGTGCTTTAGTTCAGCCTACCCCTCCCCCCGCACGGGCTGTATGATTTCGGAAGTAATCGGACAGCTGTATCTATCTTTTATAATTGTGATCAAAATCAATACTCTGCGAAGATACAACGTATGCAATACTACTCTATAGGTACTCAAGATTAATATGGGATAGGTAGAAACCCTGTGTGTTAGGGCCGCTTTAAAAATATACAAACAATTGAACCTCTTTCTCTTATAATTTATTTTATTTAGCAGCTTTTGAAACAAAACAATCTCAAATTACATGACAACTTGTCTGTAACAGTATGTAGACACAAAACCCCTTCATAGTACAATGTAAATATATTATCAAAAGGTTTCAACCTAATGAACATAAAATGCGCAGCTCTGTTTTGCTGGGTTGCTCATAGCTGTGAAAATAGAGTGAAAACGGGAGATGCGATTCCTCATATTTGTTGTGTTACCAACGTATTAATCCTTGTTAGACATTTCTTGCACACTGCATACCTTTTATCAAGTAACCTTTCCTCGTCTTCGTCATTTTAAACCTAAATGACTTTCTTTCCATAGTAGAACACAAAATAAGTTATTTTAGGTAACCTTGGTAACATTAACCCTCTTTGACTTCAATTATATTGACACAATTATACATAAACATTTCTCAAAATATCTTATTTTGTGTTCCACAGAAGAAAGGTCATATACAGTTCTGTTTGGTGTTGAGATTCATCTTCAACCAAGAGACTTATACACAACTATTGCCAAAGATACAAGTATTCACTGATGCTCAAAAAGGCAACATTTAAGTTGAGTAATCAGAAGATGTTTACATCATGACAGATTTCATTAGAAGAATGCTTCATATCTCTATGAATATCTCATGTCACACTCTTAAAATGGATGCGTTAATTTTAACTCATTGTTTGTGTCATTATATTTAACTAATTGTTTTTAACACATTTTGTTATTTATTTTTAAAAGGAAAACAAAAGAGTTGTCCCAAGAAATAACACAGATATCTTTTCAGTTAAGGACAACACATTAATGTTAACTGAAAACAAAATGTGTTGTTTTTAACACTGTGACTCACAATTTTGGATTCATTTTAAAATTAATTAAAGTGTGTTAGTGCTGGAGTCATATTTTTTCTCCCATTCATAACATGCTGTTTCCAGTATGTGACATGGACACGTACAGTTTGTTGCACTTACAAATCATAATTTTCCTATTTGCTCTGTGCCTAAGTGTTGCTGCAGATTTGTTCGTCTGTGTGATGTGCACGCTATCAGGAGGGAGCTGTAGAGCTTTTGATTGCCTGTCATGTATTGCTCTGTAGACAGTGTGAGTGTGTGAGCATGCACAGTTTCAGCTGACAGTCAGTGGTGGAATGGGATGTAAAGTGTATGCTTTGGGTTTTGCTCTGTTCAGCCAGCCATTCCGCTCATACATAATTGCGAAGGGGATCGGGCGTGCTGGCTGTACTTTTTCATGACTGTGGTTTTGTTGGATCGGCTGGCTCCTGGGGGAGCATTAACTGAGGATGTACGAGTTTACAGATTTCAAAATGTCTGGGATGTTGTCCATACCCTGTCACAAAATCTCACACGTGAGACAAATGCATAAACACTCTTAGTGGTTCACACTGCCGCAGTAGTACTGTGCACATTAACTAGCCTTTACACTGCAGTTCTTTTTTCAGATTTCCAATACTAGTAGCACTGATTCAAAGCATGTTCGGCTGTTGTCTTCATTATTGAACTGTTTACAGAGGATTGGAGTGACTCATTAAATCACTGCTCAGATGTATTCCATTATTGTTTTAAATCTTTTGGGGTTGGCAAAAAGACAAAACCCGAATATATAAGAAAGCTGGTCCTTTTCGTATTCGGCTGGAACATGTTTTGCTGTTTTCTATATTTTGATTATTAAATGTTAGTTCACTTTCAAAATGAAAATTCTGTCATCATTCACTGACCCTGTTGTTTTCTACAAAACAAAAAACAAGATATTTAGAAAAATGTCGGTAACCAAAAACCGTTGTCTAACAACAACAACTGAAGTAAACTGGTGATCATTTATTGCAGGGGTGAAAGGAGGAACAGCTGACGGGTTAAAATCCAAACAACAGGTAACATCTACAGGTAGGTTACATCTACAGGTAGGTAACATCCAACAACAGGTAACAACCACAGGTGAGTATATCTTATCAACAGGTAACCTCCACGGGTATCAAAAGGGTCAAACTAGTGCAAAGCATAATACGGAGATATAATATGGAGGGTGTAGTCCGTAGTGTTAAAGGTCCGGTGAAAGGGAGCGGTTGATACTGGGAGAAAGCGCTGATGCTGGGGGGCGTGGCTGACAGACAGGAGGGGATGTTACACGTTGTACCACATTGACTACTATTGTATGGACACAAAACCAATGCAAGTCAATGGGGACCAACCATTTTCTGTTACTAACATTTTTCAAAATATCTTATTTTGTGTTCTGCAGAAGAAAATAAGTCATACAGGTTTGAAATGATAATTTATTGTGTAAATAAATAATGACAGAATATTCATTTTGAAGGTGAGCTTTTCCTTTAATAATTATTTCCTATGATGTCATTTTTGTATACTGTTCACATAATGTCATATGCATTTGTTTCTCAGGGAGACAAGGAGATCAAGACCGTCTCATTAGAAGTTATTCTCTCTCCCTCCTTCTCTCCTCTGGGTTTGTGTGTTTCTTCGGTAATACACATCACTAGATCAAGGAATGAGATGACATGAAGGGGACGTGGGTGGGTTTCAGGTATCTCGTCTTCGTTTGCCACCTCAATAAGATCGAAATTGACTAGCTCATTCAGAGTCCATAGAAATTAAACTTCATTCCGTTTCGACACACCAAAGTAAACAAAGTACATTATACATTACACAATAATAATAGAGAGTAAATGATTATATTTTTTTAAATTATTAAATGGATGCCAAATAATAGGGACAATAAAGATCTCCCTTCTACCCCTAACCTCATCATACACTTTATTATTTAACACCTTTTAGGCATTTTTCAAATATTTTAATTATTTTGTAAAAAAAGCCTGTTTGATCTGATATGTGATGTAAAAATGTAGAAGAGTGAATTGGCAATAGATTGATTTGAACTTGCATTCAAATGCAGTGCTGAACTCGTCATGCATCTTACTCACTGCGCCAAGCTGCTGGCAAAGAATCGTCGTTTTTACACTCAATACTTTTTTCTAGGGTAGGACCCACTTACATATGTCAATAGGTAGACCAGATAAATTATCAAGTTATTTTTTACAGAATTGTACGGCAATGAATTAAACTTGGATGCGGGCCCCCAATCCCCCGGGCCCATATGCACCAGCATACCCAGATGCTTTTTTTCTCAAATACCAAAAATTTGCTACAAAAGGTTACAGTGATGCCATAAAAAACCTAGTTTTGGTTTGTTTAGGGCTGTCAACGTTAACGCATGTGTTTAATTTTTTTTTCAGATTAACGCATTAAAATCTACAATTCTGTTTCATATCTGTCATACTGACATGTTGGTCGGAACTGTACCCATTTTTTTACCTACTGTTGCACTTGTGTATATGGTTGAGTGAAAATAAAGGGATTTGATTGATTTGATTGTTATTCACATGCCTATTATTGGCATATTGGCTGTGCATTAGTACTTATACTTATAAAGCACATATTCTACATGACCATACGCTACATCTCTCCCATCTGTAGCCTATTACAGCAGTGAAAGCGAAGAAGTGTACAGTCCTGACGTGTGCCATCCAAAGTGTTTTTCTCTTGACCTCCACGACTATCATTGAATCTGCTGCAGGCTCTCAGGGGATCACCGATCAGCCAGAGTCTTTCCTTAGGCTCACAGTGTCTCCATTCGCATGAGCTTTCGGCAATAATTGAGTTATCAATAAGGCTGTGTCTATTCAGTCCCATAACACAGGAAAGCACGGCACAGTTGAACACTGTCAAGGTAGAGAAAGATTGATGAGGCTCTCCTGCTACTGTATGTACCGTGCGGAGGGGTGGATTAATGACCTTTTAGGATGTCGAAAGGAGATGGACAGAGAAGGTTACTAGCCATATTAATGTTTTGGAGACACAATTTCACCATAGACTGGTTTTATAAGCACAGTGGCACTCAGAGATATCTCACCAATAAAAGGCAACCTTCATTGGAACAGAAACATTTAAGTTGTAAGGCTAAAAATATATTTTTTGTTCAAGGAACAGTTCACCCAAAAATAAAGATTCTGTCATCATTTACTCACCCTCAAATCTGTATAAATGTCTTTGTTCTGATGAACACAGGGAAAGATATTTGAAAGAATGCTTGTAACAAAACAGTTCATGGCCACCATTGACTACCATAGTAGTGTTCTGTTCTACACAGAAGAAGATATTTTGAAGAACGTGGGAAGGCAAACAGTTCTGGGGCACTTTTGACAACCATTGTAAGTTTTCATACTATGGTAGTCAATAGGGCTTTTCACACTGTGCTTAACCCCAGGTTATCTTGATTCTAAAGCCCGCTTTTTACCCCGGGTTTATGAAAGCAGGGTTAGCACCGCTTTTGCAGGGTTAACCCTGCATTGCGCTGCCAAAAGTATGCAGTGTGAAACGATGTGGTGCTAGAATGATATGACCAGACGCTATGCAATGGACACCCAATGAAAAACTGAACAGTGCTTACCTCATTTCACAAGCTGTGAACAGTCACAGAAACTCCGTGTAAACAATCCTTTGACTTTTTTGTTTATTTGAGTAAGTAATGTCTAAGGAGGCTTAAAACTGCCAAAAAGTATTTGCGAGGCGTAAATTTACCCGGATGCGGAACAACAAGATATTCGGTTATTTAAAGGGACCACAGAATATTTTTACTCATTCAATTTGACGCTGCAGTATTTATCCAATCATGACTGTTGACACAGTAAATAATAATGTTAACACAGGGTATAGTGATGTACAGTGTGAAACATCAGGTTATAAATACCCAGGGTTATCTCTTAACCCAAGGTAAATTATAAGCAGCGTGAAACTCGAAATAGATAACCCAGGATTCTGTTTACCCAGGGTTTAGAATAGCCCAAGGTTAACCATTTCAATCGTGAAAAGCCCTAATGGTGTCCAAGAACTCTTTGTTTGCAAACATTCTTTCAAATATCTTTCTCTGTATTCATTTGAAAAAAGAAATGTATATAGATTTACTGTGAAACAACTGGAGGGTGTGTAAATGATGACAGAATTTTTATTTTTGGGTGAATTGTCCCTTTGAGATATTTTGTCATTCTTTACAAATTATTTTAAATGTTAAGACGTTCTTAATGGACAATTAAACGTTCTTGAGTAGAAATCTATAATTCATCAGGAAGCAACTCAACAGTGTCTTTGCGTCAAGCCATCTGTCTTAATTCTGGAATGTTCTCAGTGTTTCCGTAAGATCCTGGTAGTCTTCACCCTGATGCATGGAGCCCTGCGAAAGCTTCATGATATTGATGCTCCTGCTGTCTGAGAAAGCATTTAAGATGTCATTAAACCGCTCGTTTTTCACTAATGAACGGAGCAAATTCCTGCTAAATGACAAGTAAACAAGTAAAAGTAGCAAAGCTGCTGTTTAATGGATCTGTGACTTTCCACAGATGTGTGACAATAATGGTTGCCATAAAGCTGTGGTTAAAATGAATTCAAATCAGCCTGGATCCTATAATGACATATTAAAACTTGTTTTCAGTCCTTTTAATCAGAATTGATTTAGATTAACTGTTTTTTGGGGGGATGGCACATTAGGGGAAGCACTGATGTCAATGAATGTTTTACATTAATATGGAAAATTATTACAGTAAGTAAAGTGTTGTGCCTATTTTAAAGTCCCGGTAAAATTAAAAATTACAATTCCTACTTTTTCATGAAATATTGCAGCGTTTATTGTAAATCGCTTACCAATGTGAGTCATTCTCTTTTTAAAATCCATGTGCCCTCACAATCCATTTGCCAGTTAAAATCTGAAAATGAACTCCCACTCTGTAGTTACTATACATCTCAAATGATGTAAATTAGACGGCTTGGGCGGAGTATCTGTTAACTCCCCCCTTCAGTTGTCAGTCTGCTCCCAGTTTCATTTCAAAATGCAACGGCTGCTTTTACACATTCAGTCAAATACAGTGAAAACAGCAAGCCACGCCCCCTTTATTTCTCCTTCGCAATTCCGTTTCACTCAGAATGCAACAGAATACGGAAGTAAAAATTTGCTCAACTTCTGGTTCACGGACTTTAAAGTGATACTTCACCCATTTTTTTTAATTCTGTCATAATTTACTCACCTTCGTTATAATCTGTATAAATGTCTTTGTTCTGATGAACAGGGAGAAAGATATTTAGAAGAATGCTTATAACCAAACAGATTTTGCCCCCCATTGACTCCCATAGTAGGAAAAAAATACTTTATATTTTTTGTTCTGTTGAACACAAAAGAAGACATTTTGAAAAATGTAGGACAGCAAACAGTTCTGGGGCACTTTTGACTACCATTGTAATTTGTTCCTACTAAAGTAATCAATAGGGGAAAAAATCTGTCTGGTTATGAGCATTCTTCCGAGCGTTCATCAGAACAAAGAAATTAATACAGAGTTGGAACAACTTGAAGGTGAGTAAATGATGACAGAATATTCACTTTTGGGTGAAGCATCCCTTTAATAAACCAATTTGGGATATAAATGTTGGATTTGAGGGCATATTTGCAGTCATCATTTTTCAGGTTTTGTCGGGCTTCCATGTTCCAAAGTTGCTTTTTACTTAGAATCTACAAATTCTTAATTGTTTTTTTGCAGTTTTTTATAAATGTTATTTAAAAACTGTGTTTTTTTTTTATTTTCCCCATTTTCTGAATTGCAGAAATTAAAAAATCTAATCTCATCTATGAAGTATGCTTGAGTGCTGTAGACTCATGCAATAGAAACATGCAAGGGTGGGTATGTTCAATATGAGGTGATGTACAGTATATTGAATCTACTGACTGCAGGGAATAACATGGAACATGTATGTTGTGAAATGGCATTGATTTGCTTTGTCCTATGTTCCTCTTTGCTTTTGCATTCATTAACCTTTTCTCTGACAGAATCCAGCCACATTTATGCGTCTCTGACTTCCGTGTGATTAATCTGACGCACATGGGCTGCTCTGAGACTGCAGGTGATATTGTTTCACGGAACCAATAGCTTTCAACTCCTCATGACCTCTCACCATATTTCCCCTGCACCACACGTATGCTGCTCTCCTAAATATTCCCTTAATATTTCTCTGAATCTCTCTCTGATATAAGTCTAGTGCTTTGGTTTTTCTCCTCCTGGTGGTCCAGTTGCTTAGTTTTACTTTGTTTGCTTTTTCTGACTGCTAATCAGATGTTCTGGGTGTCTGTATTAGCTTGGAGAATTTTACCTGACTGTGTGAGACTTCGGGCTTCAACATATCCACTTAGATATGTCAGTCTTGTTGTTTAGAATTGTTTTGAGAATTGAACCTTAGGTCCTAGATTAATATTTTATCTTGTTTGTGGTTGTTGTAAGAATGAGTCGTGTGGAGAGCTGCCAGGGAGTATTTTGTATTTTGTTTGTGTGGGTCCCAGGAGTGGTGGGTTTCCTGGTAGAGTGAGTTCATTCAGTTTCCACACTTTCTACTCTCTCTTTTATTCTCTCTCATTGCTTTTGTAGCGTTCGAGATTATGATATCCTGTGTAAGAAGAATGTGTGGAGTTTCACTATCACAATGCTGACTGCTGATGAAACACAAACACAAAGATTGTTTCTCAAGGGTGATCTCATTTGTATGTTTTCATATTTTCATTTTTTAACTTACATTGTATGCACCAAATTTACAGTGTAAAGCATCTAACAAAAGAAATGTATTATAAAGTTTTTATTTGACATTAAAGTGTTGCCAGAAGAGAATTGCAAATGACATATATTCCTGTAAAGTTGTTCACAGGACCTGCAAGTATTTACATATTAAAACATATATAGTGTCCATTTTTTGTTACGATAGTCACTGTATCGGCTTATGCAATTTTGACTCGTGGACAAGAAACAACGTGTGTCGCTTCCCAACTAATACGTCTGTGAATTGTTGCATTATCTCCACAAACTTTCCTTTATTGCATAATTCCGCCAAGCAGCTCCAATGCCATTTTTCTCCTTCAGTTTGTCATGTCGTGTACAGAAGAGTTTATGTACTCCCATTTGTTACTGTTGGTTGTTGTGTACTATAACAAAAAAGCAATTGAATCTTACTGTACAATAATAACACTGCATTTGTTTATGACACAACACGTTAGATATACTGACTATTCTAATAACTTTTTTTCTGCTCTCTGATCAATGTCCTATCACACTAGTGGAGTTTAACTCAAGGCACTAGTGTCGAAACCGATCCCATACTCCCTGTTCTTCTCTTTCTTACTGTTTCTAACAAGAATGAAGTGCCTCAGCCCATTGACAAGGGTTCAACATGTGAATGTGAGAGTGTCAAGAGAAACAATTTAGTGGTTTCCTTTTTTTTGTTCCAGAAAGAGCATTTGAATATCAATGTGTGCTCTTTCCAGATTTTTCCTCCTTCTCCAAGGCAACCCTGCGGCAGAAAGTCAATTGCATTTATAATGTAAAGTCCAGCTGGAGGCGAGAGCTTGCAGGGATTTAAGCGTCTATTTGCCTCTTTATCGGCCAATATGGCAGCTGGGACTTAAACAGCTGAAAATGCTTGGGAATCTTGATATTTAGATAAGCGGTGTGAGTGGCACCTATCTCAGTAGCATGTGTGAAGCTTTGTCAGGCTTGGTTCGTCACAGGCATGTAAGGGCTCATATGGGGCTCTTTTACTGAAATCAGTGGCGGAGGGAGAGGGAATAACATGAAGAGGTGAGAAGGTGGTGATAACCAGGCCAAGTGGAGGATGTCCTAGATCTGAACTGGGTCTCCATTAATGTTGATATGAGAGGGATGTCAATTTGATGATATTCCCTTATCGGAGGAAGACAGCAATGAAATAGATGTGATGGAGAGACTATGACTAACACATATGAAACTTCACGTGACTAACGTTTTTGAATTTTTTGAATCATTAAACCATCTTGTTTAACATATTGTAGGTGTTGCCTCAAACCCTCCTCATTAACGTGCTTGTTGTTACCCATCATTCTCTGAGCACCTGTTCCTGGATCTATCATTCATCACCTATAATGGCAGTGGGGAGTTTAATCACAAATTCTTAAAACCAGCAGCTTTAGTGTTTATGCAAACCTACTGCAGTTCATTTTATACCATTGTTGCCTTGCATACTTGCAGGTTTTTTACCGCTGTGAATATTCAGGGGTTTGGAAGCCCATATAGATGATTTCCTGAATTATTTAAGACATCTGACTCAAAGTAGGCTGCAATTTTATAATTTAACATTCAAATGCGTAAACAGAACCTCGTTGTCATTATGCTGTGATTTAATCACAGTCTTTCCCTTTCTTTTACAGCTGGCAGCTGTTGCGTCTTCCTGTCCCTGTAATATGTGGTTTCCGGGAGTCCTGACACTGGCCTTAAGTACCTATTTTAATCGGCTAATTACTAGTAAAATGAGGTAATTAGCAGTTTGAGCCAGCGGTCCTGATGCCAGTCACTGAGGACTTTTCACCCCAGCTGCTATGGCTGCAGGAAGGGCTTCTCAGGATGGAGGGATATAGGGGGTGGAGCATGTCTGGAAGACTGACAGTTGAATAGTGCCTGGTGTTTTCTGTTTCAATTGAGATGTAATTAGCATTTCACAGTTTTGATTTGATTTATAGAGTCATTATTTCAGGTAGCGGAGACCACGGTGCTTTGTTGTGCAGATTAGACCGGTCTCAGCGTGTGGCGCGGTAGGCAGCCTTGTTCTACGGTCCGCCTGAATACAAACACTAAAAGAGACAAAGGGCTAAGCTGCATTAATGAGTATTTGTGGGGAACTTTGCTGTCTTTGGGCCAAGACTGTGGACCATTTGGCCATTTAATTAATTTATTATGCTTATTAAAAGCTTAAAAATCAATTCCGGAAGAAAATGAACTTAGCATTGATTTAGTGTTGTTATATATTTGTTTGTTATTTGTTCACTGGAGGTGGGATTTTTTCAGTGGTTTTTAGAGAGGGAGTAAAGCTTGTAGGGTTTTTTAATTTACAGATAACATTGTCGCTGAATGGTGTGTGTGTGTGATTGTCTGTAGAGAAGTGCAGCAGTGGTGATGGCGGCTGTAGTAAATGAGTGTGTCAGTCGTGTTTACGGTACAGCGGTGTAACCTCAGTTATCTCTCTGTCTCTAGAGAGCCCCAGACCAGATGGGACACGTGGCAGTCGTGGACTCTTTCAGCTGCAGAATTTCAGTTCAGATTTATTTGCTGTGCTCAGAATCAGTTTATAGTCCACTGAAATAAAAACTTCCTCTTAAAGATGGTGTAAGCCAATTAGATTTTTTTTGCCTCTTTTGCTATTTTCCATGTTCCAGTTTTATAATGTTCTGCTAATTCAGAACTAGTGTTTTTATGACAAATAAGAATATGTGTCTAGATAAAAAGTACCTATTAGAGTTAGATACTGTATAGGTCATCCTATTGATGTAAAGTAAAAAAGTAAAATATGTTTTTTTGTATAAATACCTTACAACCAAAAGGACAGAAAAATGGAATGCAATTGGTTTATTTCGAGCATTATTTGAGCTACAGTACATTTTACTGTAGTAAATGGTTGGTGGGAGGAAGAAGAAGCAGCAATAACAAACACATAATAACAGGGTCATTGTATTAAAAAATAATGGCAGAAAACATTACAAAGAATGTGAGGTACAGGGCTGCATAGAATGAAACTGGAGTTCTAAATGACAAAAAATATCCATACATACACTGTATAATCTATATCACGTTATGTGACATACAGTGGTATTATTTTTTATATATGTGACTCTGGACGACAAAATCAGTCTTTTGGATACATTTTCAGGAATTTTGATTTTTACATCACCTGAAAGCTGAATAAACAAGCTATCTTTTGATAGGACAATATCTGGGGGAGATACAGCAGTTTAAAACTGTGAAATCTGAGGGTGCATAATAATATTTTTTTTTAGAAAATTGCCTTTGAAGTTAGTCAGGCCATAGTAGGCCATCCACTCACAAAAATTATGTTTATATATATTTAGGGTAGGAAATTTACAAATATCTTCACGGAACATGATCTTTACTTAAAGGAGTACTTCACTTTCAAATAAATGTTTGTGATAATTTACTCACCCCCATGTCATCCAAGATGTTTATGTATTTGTTATTATTCTAAAAATGTTCCTGTGCTACTTAAGACTGGTTTTGTGATCCAGGGTCACATATTACATTTTCAACAACATGTTTACAAAGAGCTTTTAAGCACATGAAACTCTGATTTTTTAATGATTATGTAACAGTGAAAAAAATAAGTAAAACAGTATAGGCTACTAAAACGAATGTGGGCCTTCCTAAAATTGTTTTTTAGGTTGATCATTTCAAGCTTAGAGCTTAGAGCCAATTTTTTGTTTTAGTTTTTGCAATATGTTTAGCATTTTTAAGCAGAATAATCATCACATGTTGAAAACTGTGTTGGATGTATGCAGACTGACACAGGTCTCTCCTGCTCAATGAAAGTGAATGTTTGGATATTTAGGGCAGCTTGAAAGCTTCAATCATAGCTTGACTGTGACAAAGTTTGACACATGTGTCACAGCGTGGTACCTATCTGGTTCTACCCCTTGCTCTCTCTACATCTCACAATGTTCCTTATACTCCATTGCAAACAATCTGGGATGAAGACCTCTCATCCACATCTGATAACAGTTCACACTTCACCCCGGGAAACATTTCTGACATGACAAGTTATTTGTGTCACTGTGTATTCATACACAATTTTGTGTGTGCAAGTGTGTCTACATATGTCAGTCTTAATTCATGTAAATAGTCTGGTGTGAATGAGAATGCATTTCTTTTTAAAACAACAAATACCAATACGTGTGAAGTTTAACTGTTACAATGGGGCTCAGGTGTCTCTTAGATCAACTTCTCCCTCTCTCTTCCTTGGTGACAACAGCTAGCACACACTCATAACTGTTAACAAAACAGCCAGCTCCTTTTGATAATTACCCAAACACCCACACACTTACAGCTCACTCTCAGCCTTCTGGGAATACTGTCTCATTTATGCTTGTTTTCTTCACCTCAGCTTTTATAAATAAGAATAACAGTTGATGGTTATCGTTTTGTTTAAAACTGCACTAATCAATTTCCCTATATCTGCAGTATTTGCTCTTGGTTTGATTCGAAATACTCAGCACATGAATCGATGTTGGTTTACTATCTGTGATCTAATAGGTTTGTGATTAGAAAAGAAGATTTGTTATATTTATAAGTCAAGTAAGCCTCATTTATCTTTTAGTTGTGCTAGCAGAAAACAGGGGGTTTATTTGACTTTTCTCTCTCACCTGTCTGACCGCATGGGGTGGAATAATGTGATCTTAATGCGGCAGGTGGCCCCTTTCACACGGTGCTTTGACACTTGTCACAAATGGAGTAGCGCACTGACAGCAGGGTGTTTGTAAGTCGTCCACTTGCATGAGGGCTTTCTGTCTTCATGCTGCTACAGGAGTCACATCCCCTAGAGAAAGGAAGAGGAAGCCCAAAAAAAAAAACTTGAGATTCAGCACATGCTTATTACTAGCATTTTGTTTAAAAGCCATGTGCTTTCTCTTGATCAGAGCAATTTTCTGTCTTGTGATATATTTCCTAATAAAACAGTAGGTTTGATGGAATGTATTGTAGGGGTTTAGTAGGCTTTAAGGTTGGCTTTGGTTAAATCACAAACAATCATTCACCATTAATATACCATTCACCAATGTACCAATATACCATTCACCATATAATAAGTAATTGCTAGTCATTTGGGGAGCAGATGCATGAATCGAACATGTGTCCAACGGTGTGACATATATAATTACATTACATTTATAAAAAGTCACTTTATATAATTTAGAAAAGGTTAATATTACATTGTTTTATATTATTTATATTTATCATTTAAAATAGCATAAGAGAGATTTATTGTTTTTCAAAAAAAATGCCGTCACATGATAGGAGATACATTTGCATATTAATCTGTTTCAACTACCCATTTACATTTGGAATTGGGGTGACAATTAATTTTAGAGGCATTTGCAAGGACAAAAATCAGTACTGCTACAAGATTGCTGTTATCAATACTTTTGGTTTCTTTTCTGAAAGGGATAATTCACCCAAATATGAAAATTCTGTCATCATTTACTCAGCGCAGATTGTTCCGAACCTGTATAATTTTCTCATTTCTGCTGAACGCAAAGGAAGATATTTGGAAGAATGTCAGTAACCAGACAGTTTTCATCCCCCATTTACTCCCATAGTAGGGTAAATAAATAGTTTAGGAGTCAATGGAGGATGACATCTGTTTGGCTACTGACATTCTTGCAAATATCTTCCTTAATTTTGAGGTGAACCATCACTTTAAAACACATGTAAAACATTAGCATCATGCTGTTTTCTTTGAAGTATTCAAGATTTGTAAACATTGCTTCTTTGTCATTTTGACACATTTGTTCTGTTTCAAATTCCTGCGAATAAATGTAATTGTAAAAAGCATTATTTGTTTTAGAACTTGGGACACATATAAATACTTCGAAATAAGAAAGATAAGACAGATTTTCAATCAAGCAATTCTTTTCTTCCACAGCCAAAATGCAAAATCTTTGTCAATGTGTAATAGACAGGTAAGTAGGCGGTCATTCACTGTTGTCTGGTACACGTCAGCGAAGATTTATCTTTTAAAATCTCTGTCTATTTTGTCTCTCCCACATACATCTACTGTCTATACACACATACAAACCAAAGACACACCGACAGCTCTTTTCTGATGTCACTAGCTTAAGTGCCAAGAAAATTCATTAGAACACTCAGAGAGAGAGAAAAATGAAACCCTTAAGGGGTTCAAACCTTCCTCAAGTTTCCTCCCCGGATACATCAATTGTAACCGCTGCAGTTAGGATCTGGTCCACTCTGATTACATGCACGACTGATGTAGATGCTGTTAGGTCTGATTAAAGCCCCGTCAATAGAAGCCCTTATTGACGGTCTGCATATGTCACCATGAGCGTACAGTGTCCAGCGTGTCCAAAGGGGGTCGGCTGCAGTTTTTTAACACAACAGCAGGATCTTGATTAGGATCTGGCTAATCTGGGCTGGGTCACACTGATTAAGCAGAGGGAGGTGGAGGAGAGCGGCCTGGTGGTTCTGATTACAGCTGCAGTGTTAAACCGTAATAATCAGAGAGTCAAAGGCAAACAGCTGAAAAGACGATCAGCATTCACAACATGGTTTCTTTGGGATTAAAACTTTGCGCAGCAAGCCACCAGCCGGCAAGATGTCGCGGCGTCTTATTTTAAACACACAAGATGTGTAACCTCTAGATTGCCCTTCTGATAAGTTACTCATTGAAGGCTTATGTTATTCAGTTTTCATAAAATGCATGCAGAGAACATGATTGTTTACCTACAGAATTATGTTGTTGTCCTTGACAGGAAGGTGACAAGAAAACCGTAAAGAATGAGTATGTTAAAGGTCTGATGAACTGCGCTTGTTTATTGTTTTATACTGTTATATGTGGTCTACTTATGATGTTCGCGTGGTTCTTACATCCAAAAACACCAAAATCAATAAATAATAGATAGGGATGCTCCGATCGATCAACCATAGATCGGTATCGGCCGATAATCACATTTTATGAATCGATTGGTACTAAATTGCCTGATCTCACGAACTGATCGCAATTTGATGACGTCACTACGTCAGTAGTGCGGTGTTTAAAGACGTTTTTCCTTCAGAAAGAGATTTTGGATAAACCTTAACTGTCAGGAAGCGGAAAATGTCTCTCTGCTTCTTTTCCGTTCATTGAGTGGCAGAAGCAGCACATTCATAACCAAACTGCAGCTTAAAGTCACTTCTAAGTGAATGAATAAATTATTACAAAACAGCGTTTAAAAGCACCTGTCATTGTTGATGATTGGACATATATATAATGAATATGTTTTGTGTTTATTTAGTACTCTGTTAAAATAATAGTTATATTACATTAACATATATTATATAATTACTGTAAAATATTACAATATTCAAAAAATATTTCAAAAGGCAACATCTGATAGGCTATTTTCTACCCAGGTTTTAAGCCAGCTCTTTAAACGCTCGGTTTTTAATGGGTGTGCTGCATGGAAGACACTTGGAAGTAAATGCCCACCGCTTTTGGGTAGTTGGAGCCTTCTGTGAATTTGGTTAGAGACGTAACGTTATGCTACACATTAGCACCATTCACAGTTTTCAGGGCATCAGTATTATCTGGAGACCTCCTGTGATTTATAAATGACCTCCCCACATCAGTATTTCATGTGACGCATTCGCAAGGGATGATTTTACTCAGATTTATTTCCCGAATGTGATGGCAAGGCTTTGCGTATAGTTTGTATAGCCTATAGTTGTATTGCGTTTAATGATATATGAGCGTACCTGTCAGCATTTGAGACCAGTGATCCCGAACCGGACAAAAGATCACTGCGATCACGGGTCTCAAATGTTACAAGAGTTTCCATTATAAATAAACAAACAAATGGGAGACTCCCGGTAACTTATGGATATCACCCAGCACCCAAAATAATACCAAAACACTTCAAAACAGCCTCCATTATTGGCAAATGGTGGATATACCTTGAAAAATTATATATGAGCTCACCAAATCACAGAGATGCCGATTTGTTTGGACTTAATATCACAGACAACCTCTGCAATTAATACAAATGACTAGAGGTCCCAGGTAATACTAATGTCATGCGAATTGTACTCATGGCACATCAAACGATCTCTAACAAAGCAATAGTGATGCATAGTACAAACATTTTTACTCACATAAGATTGCGGCGAGATTCCTATCGGATCCAATTGAAGCACTGCTTTTTAATTTTAAACTCTCCACAAATTCAGTGTCGATCTCGCCTTGTTCACGAAGGAATCCTTGGAGAATTGAACAAACAAACGCTCCATGTTTTTCCCACATGAGCTGAAACATCTTTAAAAATAAACTTTAACTCCACATTCCTAATATCGAATCCTAAGGAAGGTTATGCAGCGACTGTATTCTTCCACAACCAGGGATGGCACAATATTTAGCTATTTTTAACGGCATGTATGTTTATTGCTTGCTCGCTCTATCTGGTTCCATGCCACTGGTTCTGTCATGCGCGAACCAGTGGGCGGGGCTAGAGAAGTAGTCATTGATATTTTTCTGTTGAGGTGGTATTCAACCCATCAATGTCGTCATAGATAGGTGCATTCTAGAACCTGCTGTTCTCTGGGCCTGGTGTCAATAACAGATGTAATCTCAGTAACTCGGGCGTTTTCAGTTCTAACACTTACATGATGTTCGCGTGAATACATTCCCTCTTATATAACAAAAGCTCGGGTTAAAATTGTGATTTTAATTCATCACTCCTTTAAGAAAATACAGATGGTGTACTTTAAAGAAAGGATATTTTTGTGAACAGTGGGCTCGTGTCCTAACAATAAGAATCTAGATATTCCACGATCAGCATAATAAAAAGGTAAAAGAGCCCAATGTCTTTCCTGTCTCTTAATATCTGATAACTGTTGTTGACTGTTATATGCCCCTGAAAAGCCTTTGATTAATATATTATCACTCTCATCTCTCATTGTCCTCTGTCCTTCACACAAAGGCAACACATGCTGGGTGAGAAAGGACAGGTGGAAGGAAGTTGAGTCTCAAATAAAGACTGAGAATTGATTTCTTGGGTAGTCATGATAGCGTGGGACAGCTTGGTGTATTGATTATAGTAGGGACCTCTGCAATAAGACTGTTTAGGGGCGGCTAGGTGGTCATATCACTGCACTGATTCATTACATGGAGTCTGCACTGAAAGAATAAGTGATATGAAAAAGGTTATTGAATGATGAAGTAAAAGTCAGTAACATCCATCATGCTTTGATAAATGTGCCTTGTCTTCATCCCCATACAAATAATTCCATGCGCATTTAAAGAAATGTTCACAAGGTATTTAAGCTGTTCATGGTTTTGTTACTCAGCCAATGTTTGCGGGTATAATGGAACCACAGCATTATTTGTTTTTTAAATAAATACGGCCATTAAAAAAAATTAAAAATACTGTTTAAATGTTAATTTTTTTTACAATTATAAGCATCATAGACAACATATATAAACTATGTTCATTTTTTGTGAAAAACGTTGTTATGGGGGAGAAAATACGAGGTAGAATTTTTTATTTTTAGTAAACATTGAAAACGGGTCTCTCACAGACTTAAACACAATACTAGTGTTCATTTCAATACCTGCATTTGAGCTAAGCAAAATATTCAGTGAGAATTCATATTACCTGGGAATTAATTTCAACTTGAATTTATGAATTAAAATGATCCCCACACCTACTGTATGTAGGCATGGATTTATCAAAAGTCATTTCAGAGGCCTTTGAAAGATATTGTAGTTTATTTATGAAAACATTTGTCCGGTTAGATTGACATCCACTGATGAATCATGCACAATATAACCAGACACATTTGTAAAGCGAGTAAACAGGGTCAATTTTGAATCATGTTACATTTACATTTAGTCATTTAGCAGACGCTTTTATCCAAAGCGACTTACAAAGAGTTTAAGGAGCAGTAAGCAATATGTCATACAGGAGCAATAATGCAATAATTATAGAAAACTCAGTATGTTACAGGTGTTATTAAATCACTCTGTGTTACTCAGTAAATACTGTGAAAAAAAACAGAGTAGCTCTGTTTCTACCTCTCCCTGCTCCTTTTCATTTATCTTCGGCTAAGTTGAGCTCAGTCTCATTGATGGTGTTTATTCGGTTGGAAGTTCATTTAAAGGTGCAGCTTCTCTGAAACAATTTTAACACTTAAAGCCAAATGCTTTCACCAAATTGGAACGCCCCCAGCATTCTTTGCATCTGAGACTCATACGAAACATTTTCATCTCATTAACCATATCCTACACTGTTTTGTCATTTCATGTCATTTTGTTTGTTATTGTAGTTTCATGCTTGTCAGATGGAAAATAACGACTTGAGTGTGTGCATCTGTGTGTGCGCATTTGTGTAACTGTATGAATGCCATCTTTCTCTTATAAGGAACCTCATGGGAGGAATCCTGGCACACTTGTAATGTCATCTGTATTCTTTAAAAGATTCTCCACCATTAAATAGTCTAGTAATAGCTCAATTTATAGGAAATTCTGTTGTCCTCACAAAGCAATAAGTAACATTTTGGGGTATGGCGTTTGAATGGATGAAACCTAAATTAGATTCATCTAAATTAAAAAGCATTTGAACAAAAACTCATTATGTAACAGATAAGTGCCAGGGCTAAAAAATGAATTGCACAGATGCCCACAAGTACTGGCGCAAAAATATATTGAATACAAGTAGTTTGCAATTTGATAAGTAAAAGCCCCAAACACAGGCTTAACAAATATTAGATATATGTTATTCAGCAAGTACACGTGCAAACCATTAAGACTAATAAGCACAAAAGGGAATAAATAACCATGTGTATACAAATGGTAGATACAGAATTTTTGTTCAACTGCATTTTATCAGCATATTTTGGGAACCTGAGCACATATACGTAAGTCTTTGTGTTCATGTGTTTGATTCTCTCAAAGGAACCATTAGATGTATGGCTGATTCACATCATCATCAAGGTTTGCCCAGTCAGTACATTTATAGTAATGGTTCTGTTTATCCATTTTGACATAGGAGATTGAGCTTGAGTGAAGGAACAGAGCTGCCATTTCAGAGTCATTTGGGGTATTAGAGTTCTCTAAATAATGCTGCCACTCTCAGTCATTTTCATTAATTAGAGAGGTGTGAAAGGAGCCATTTATTATAACTCACAGCTCATGTCTTAAAATGACTTTCTCCTTCACTCACTCAATGCTTTTAATTCTGTCTTTCATCGTGTGCTCTTATTCCCTCTTTTACTGCACCATTGTAAAGAATCCCTCTTCAGAAATACTTTTATACTGTACAATTTTAATTTATATATGGAAAGAAATATAACATAAAACGTTGTTTCATTACACATGTTTATGATCATCCAGTCAGTATAGATAGATTTTTTAGTCTAACCTAAAAGTATACAAGAACCAGATATTTTTGCTGCAATAAAAGTCTATGCATGATGACAAAGTTTTGTTAACAGTTTTTTTTCTAAGATTTAGTCTTTATCTTTTGTAATATGCAATTCATAAAGTCACAACTCAGCGTAAATTGTTTTGGATGAATAGCAATACTGGAAATTACACAAGCACACATCTGTCTTTTTGACAGCTCTGGTGTTGTGGGGTTACACCAATCTCCTTCTCTTCCTCTCCCTTTTCCTCTATTAAAGAGTGTAAATGTTTGGATCGAAGTCAGTCGGACAGACAGGAGAGAGTTCTGCCACTCTCCTCAGATTGGACAGGAATCTCTGAGGGGCCGCTGTCAGGAGCCGACTATACAGGAGGAGGGAAGAACACCCCTCTGTGCTCAATTGAATCAGACGGCGATAGGAATCTCTCGGCTGTTTTGTAGTGCAGGAAAATTGATTAACATCAGACACAAGATATAACACGAACAGTGCTGTTTTTTTATTTCAAATCGATGTACTGTAGTATTTGACAGATTTTGTTGTTACATGTCCTAATTTCCTCTGAGTTGTAGTTTGATGCATGCAGATTTTGACCTGAATCTATGACAGAGGTCAACGCCTCAGCTTGCTTGCGATACACAAAGTACTTTTTCATTCTTTTACCGTTTACACCATTTACGCTCTACTTCACTGTCAATCCCACAATTCCCTGTACAAGCCTGCCAGTTATCTGTCACAGTGAATGAGTTGCCCGCTCGTACTCTGATTCACTTCGCACCAGTGCTCATCCACAACATTTTCGATCTTATCTTATAATTTTTCAATGTTATGAGAATTTTTATACTGGTGGAAACCATTATCATGTTTTTGCCTTGTTTATATTTCACAAGATATTACTTTTTGTTTAAACTTTCAGTTTGTATTATTCCACTATTTGTCAGTATAACTCTTACTGTTGTTGTGTCTTGTATCACTGAATAATAGGCACATACAAAGTGATATATTCTCTGAACAAACCCATTCATTTTGGCTCAATCTAAAGCGGCACTGAGACTTAATAAGTAAGCAGTTAAATTAACTAAATTAAAGTTGCTAAATTTCAAGCTAGAAATGTTCTGATGTTTCAGCATAGACCAGGCCACCATGCAGCAGAATAACTCCAACTTCACATTGGCAACAGAGTCTTCCACCACATTAAACACTACAACACTTGTAATATCCCTTTGACTTTCTGTCTGAGCAGCACAAGATGTTATGAAATCAAGGAAACCACTTATTTCCTGCCGTGTTTCCTCCAGTAAACATTACATTCATGTGGATGTTGTTAGAAGCTCTAGTTTTGCCAGAGTTGCTTTGATGAGGTAAATGGTTAAAAATAAATAACTTTTTCATCCGAGACTCTGTTCCTTGAAAATCTCATCAAGGAACCTGTTTTAGATTTCTCTGCCACCCTCACACAGCAGGGAGGACATTGGTATTCGGGGTTTACCAACTGATTCCCTAGCAACATTTTTGAAGGGCTTTTTTCAAATACAATAGGTTGTTAAGGAACAAATTACTGATATGCCAAGTCTAGCTGAGGTTTTATATTTATCTTTATATAGAAGAATGACAGCTGAGAACAATTTTATCAATTACTCATTTGATTCTGATTAAGAACTCCCTATGATCCTCAAAATTGAACCCCAGAGAAATGCAGGAAATAGACACATTTCCAAAGGTATGGGTTTACATACCTTTGGAAATAGCCCACTGTGTTATCTTTCACACCTAGTACAACAGAGACCTGGGTTCAATGCTCACTACAAGTAACCCGTCGCAGCAAGACTGAACCATGGAAACCAACCCAGCAGAAGCATCTCAACAAACTCCAAGCATCAAAGGCATTCTCACAGCACTCTCTGAGCAATCTACGATCATCCAACGACATAACTAGGCCCTCGCTGAGATTCTCCGGCTCATTCACCTGCAGTCTCAAGGCGCATCATCTCAGGAGCTTCAGCAGCCTCCTTGACCTCGACCCAGACCCATCCCTCTAACCTCTCTGACCAGGAATTCTGACGGCCCCTACACATGGACCAACAGCGCTAACCAGGCTTTTAGTTTACTGAAAAAACGCTTCACATCAGACCCCATCCAAGTTCTCCCAGAATCAGAGATGCCCTTCGTTCTGGAGGTAGATGCCTCAGAAATAGGCATTGGGGCAGTTTTATAAACGAGAAGTAGGAACACTCACAAGCATCTCTCTTGTGCTTTTTTCCCGCCGACTTAGTCCTACTCAGAAAAACTATTACATTGGGAACCGAGTATTGCTGGCCGTCAAGATGTTATTAGAGGTGCGGAGACACTGGCTGGAGGGGGCTAAACACCCGTTTCTCATCTGGACGGACCATCGAAATCTCACCTACATCAGAGACGCCAAGAGGTTAAACTCTCGACAAGCCCTTTGGGCACTTTATTTTAACAGCTTTAATTTCACTCTCTCCTACCGCCCAGGTTCCAAGAATCCAAGAAGGATACCCGCCCAGAGAACATCCTCCCCACCTCCAGGGTACTAGCCCCTATTTTATGGGATCTAGAGACAGCCGTCAGTAAAGCCCAAATGCATCAGCCTGACCCAGGTAATGGCCCTAGGGGACGCCTATTTGTTCCCAACCGTATGCGTCCCAAGGTGTTAAAGTGGGCACACGATAAACCCTCCTCATGGCACCCGGGGCTACTAGAACCTGCAAACTGGTCCAGATGAGGTTTTGGTGGCCCCGAGTGCAGAGGGAAGTCAGGTCCTTCGTCTCCACCTGCCGCTTGTGTGCACAAATCAAGGAGCCAAGGAGCCGTCCTCAAGGTTGGCTGCACTCACTGTCTATCCCGAGACGTCCCTGGTCCCACATCTTTCTGGACTTCGTCACTGGGTTACCTCAGTCGCAGGGAAACACCGTTATCTTGGTGGACAGGTTCTCCAAGACATGTCGCCTCATACCTCTACTCAAACTCCCCACAGCCAAACAAACGGCCGAGATAATGATGAGACATGTTTTCAGAATCCATCGTTTTCCCCAGGGCATGGTCTCTGATCGCGGACCACAGTTTGCTTC
This sequence comes from Triplophysa bombifrons, assembly GCA_029783895.1. Taxonomy (NCBI): domain Eukaryota; kingdom Metazoa; phylum Chordata; class Actinopteri; order Cypriniformes; family Nemacheilidae; genus Triplophysa; species Triplophysa bombifrons. The sequence goes on from CM056448.1 coordinate 21,557,966, forward strand.
CCGTTTCTGGAAGGCGATTGGGCAACTCATTGGTTCATCTGTCAGTCTGTCGTCTGGTTTCCATCCCCAATCTAATGGCCAGACCGAGAGAGTGAATCAGGACATTGAGAGGACTTAAATAAGGCAATAATAAGGCAACCTGGACTTCTAGACTCATGTGGGCCGAGTTTGCACATAACACCCTGTTCCATTCCTCCCTACACATGTCCCCCTTTGAGTGCCTGTATGGTTTCCCTCACCCTCTGTTCCCTGGACAAGAGTCACTGGCTGAGGATCCAGCAGCCACGCAGTTTGTCAGAGGGTGCCAGCTCTCCTGGTAGAGAGCGCGATTGGTCCTCATTAAGGCTTCCCGACTACAACGGAGACAGGCTAACAAGCTTCGGAGAGCCGGACCCACACTCCGCATGGGACAAAGAGTGTGGCTCTCTACCCGAGACCTTGCCCTAAAGGTGGAATCCAACAAGTTGGCTTTCCATTACAATGGTCCATTCAAGATTGCCAGGAGGATCAACCCGGTCTCCTATCGACTCCTGCTACCCAGGTCAATGAGAATTACCCTATCTTTCACGTTTCTAGACTTAAGCCTGTTCTTTGTTCTACTGTGTCACCTCCTAGGAAGGCTTGTCCAGCACCCCGCATCATTGAAGGACAACTGGCGCTCACGGTTCATTGACTGCTGGACTGCCGACGAGTGCATGGGAAGGAGCAATTTCTGGTGGACTGGGAGGGATATGGTTCGGAGGAACGAACCTGGGTTCCAGCATGGGATATCCTAGACCCCACCCTCATCACAGAGTTTTGCCAGACCAGAAAGTACCATCAGGAGAACTTAGGTTCGTTCTTAGGGAAGGGGCTCCTATAATGATTCTGCTTCTGCCAAGGACTTTGTCTCACGCCTTCGGGAGCTTCCTGTCAGGCGTCACCAAAGGACCCATATTACAGTTCTGGTCGCTTCGAGACTGCAGGGGTTGTTGCTGTCACAAATTACCTTGATTCCATATTTATCGTCCACGCCTGTGTCTCACCCATTAATTATTACAGTTTTAATTATATTACAGTTCTGGTCGCTCCGAGACTGCAGGGGTTGCTGCTGTCACAAATCCCCTTGATTCCATGTTTATCGTCCACACCTGTGTCTCACCCATTAATAGTCTGTTTGTTCCCTGGGTTTGTGTTCAGTCTTGAGCCAATATTCCTGTGATCCAAGCTGTTGACCTTCTCAAAGTTAAGTCTCGTTTTTGTTATGGTTTTTAGACCCTTGTGTCTACTTTATGTTACTCTGTTTTGGAAGCATGGCTTTCCATATTATTTTGTGCTTTGTTTTACTTTTTAAGTAAAGATTGATGCTGGATAATTCAAGCCTCCTGTCTATCTGACCTTCTGCAATTGGGTTAACTTACCTTGGGAAATAGCTCACTGTGTTATCTTTCACACCTAGTACACCAGAGACCTAGGTTTGAAGCTCACTACATGCAACCCATCACAATTAATAGTGAAATGTGACATTTCATTTGCTTAAGTGACATTAATATTGTGTTTAATTACAAACTTAAATACTATTCTAAAAAGAATCAAACAGGAATCCACTCATGTATGAAATCTGGGGAAAAGACGTATGAATTTTAAAAAGGCAGTCTCCAAGACTCGTGTTTACTGCTGGGACATTTCCTAAGGAGCAACCTTTTTTAGGGGTGAAAGTGTGTATGTGTGAGAGAGAGAGAGAGAGAGAGAGGGAGAGTGTGTGAAAGAGACATGGGAAGTAATATTCCTGAGGGATGATGCATTCGATATTTCCCCATTTTGAGATAAGGCTGATGAGCTGTGCCCTCCCATTGGAGCTTCTCAGTGTCTCGGCTACAATGCCATATTAATTAGAATATGAATTATACTGCTTATCTGATTCGTTCTCCAAGTCTCATGCCATTTTTAAGCAATAATGCTAAATAATTTTACGCAACTGTTGTCATCCTGCTATTTTCTCCTCATGTACTTGAGAGGGAGAGACAGTAATCTGTCCTCCTTCTATCGGCCTCTGCCCTGTTGTTCAAGAGCAGGGCTGAGAGATTTACTCAGACGGATGCTTTATTCGCTCAAAGTAAATGTCAGGATAGAATGAGAGACATCCATCATGGCCAAACAAACTCTCTCTTTCTTTCATCCTCTCTCTCTCTCGGAAAAGCTCTTTCTTTTTTCTGAGGTAATTTGCAACAGGAACTCTATAACTGTGGTATATTCTACTACTAACTACAACAGTGTGAGTCCTTTTGCTGTTTGACATCTCAGTGTGTTAACTCACTTCAGCATGTCCTCTGAGTAGTTGTAAAGAACAAGCTTAACTGAAGCCCCTATAAAAGTCATGATGTGATAATGGCAGTGTCGTATATCTTACAAGCCTGAATCACATTTCTCCTCCAGGCCAGTTCCCAAACAGCATACGTGATTTGTACTTGAGGTCTTGCGTTGGTTGTCATGTGCTCATCATAGTGAAATCCACAGACCTTAGGGCACAACTGTTAAGTCTCGTTCCTGCAGATCTACTTTCCTGCAGAGTATAGATCCTATCCTAAAAAAATGCCTGAACCAAAATATATGGAAATATGCTGGAAAATATCATTCAATTACATTTGCATTTAGTCATTTAGCAGACGCTTTCATCCAAAGCGACTTACAAGTTGGGTAAACAATGGAAGCAATTGGGTCAAACATAAGGACAACAAAAAGCATAAGTGCAAGAAAAACTGAAAATTGCCCCATCGAATCTTCGACCGATTGGGAAGTGAATTTTCTCCTGCGGGCTGAGGTCTGCTTATGCTGCCGGTGTAGAAGCAAGTCCTTGTTTCTTTATACGCCTGGACTTTACCTGACAATTTGCCTTGATTTTATTTGGGCACTACGTGGCTCATCATACGATTGTTGGAGCTTACCCTGGATGTTTGGAGTGAATGTTCTAACAAGCAACTGAGATAGATCGTGTTTAGACTTTTGTTTCCAATACGCATTGAAATTTACCTTGGTTGCTTTGGATTATTTTGTCAACTGCCATCTACATCTGTGTTTTACTATTGACTGGACTTCGTAGAGAGTGGGTATTCATAAAACCTGGACTACGCCATGATAAGGAACTTCCTGTCTGAACTGTTTGCACTGAACCATCATTAATTTCTTGACAGACGTGTTTGTGAAACCCTAAGTTCCCTCCATCTCATTCGTCGAGCTAAGAATGTACACAGGGGATCGTGGCTGAACTTTTACACCTTTGGGACAAAGAGTAAAGTATTGTGTTCTCGTCGCACGTTTTCCGACTGTTATTGAATCTCCCCTCGTGGCCTTTGCCATTTGAACTTATGTTATCCAAAATTTTCCACCAACCATTCAGTCCCACTTGACCGTTGATGCACATATTAAGATAATGTCTAAATCAGCATTTTTTTCATCTCCGAAACATTGCCAGGATCAGGCCTCTTCTTTTGCAACCTGATGCAGAAAGGCTCGTACAAGTATTCGTCACCTCTACGGTCGACTAATGTAATGCCCATTATGGTGGTCTACATGCTAAATCTTTGAAGTGTCTGCAGTATATTCAGAATTTGCCTCCACGTGGTCGTACTCATACACCTCATCACCAACATATCTCTGGTATGCTTAAGTACCTGCACTGGCTTCCAGTGAAAGCTTGAATTGATTTAAAACAATCACTTTGATCTACAAAGCAGTACAAGGAACTGCTCCCTCATATTTATGTGAATTAATCACTCCGTACAGGCCTTCTCGTACTCTCCGTTTGTCAGACTCGCTCCTCCTGAAACAGCCTTCATCCAGATTAAAATCCATGGGGGATAGAGCCTTCTCAGTAGAAGCCCCTAGGCTGTGGAATGCACTTCCTCTAGCCACCAGGAGGGCTCCCCTTTAAGTAGTTTTAAGAAGCAGTTACTTTTTATGACTGTGTTTCAACTATTGATATGATGTCTCACTTAAGATTTTCCACTTTGGGTGTAAGAAAAGCACTTTATAAATAAAAGGTATTATTATATATTTGAATGTATGTTTAATTATTCATATATTGACAATATATTAAAATAAATTACATAAGTGTAGAAGTAATTCACTTGAAAATGGTCTAGTTGAAGCAAAACTCTTTAGAAAAGTTGAACTTTAGGTGCAGGACGTAGTCGCAAGTAGTCCATTTGACATTTAAGACAGGACTTCAGTATAATATACTGTGCAGAAGCAAGTCCAACACCTGTTTAAATAACGTCCTGTGTTGTGTGATGGTTTCTTATTTAGGATGTATTCATGACGCAGCCCTGGTATAGCAAACAGAGGCATAATGCTTCAGCGACATTTCAGGCTGCTCAGCATGAGCTCTGTCCAAGGCCTTTTGTTTTGGGCTGTAGAGGTCAGGAACTGATGAAAAGTTCAAAAGTGTGGGTTAATTACTGAGTGACCCTATGGGAGCTGTTGTGGCCCTCAGTCCATTCTAATCAATGAATCTTTATGATGGTGTGGAAGACTCCTCCACCCACAGTCTAGACAGATAAAAAACTGCCTGTATTCCTGCCCTGTGCCCCAATATTTTTGATTTCAATATTTTGTTGGTATTATATTATACAGTACAGTATTTTTGCCATATTATAATTACTATACAATTAGACCGTATAACCATTAGTTCCACTCAAGCGAAGACTCTCAAAGCAAGGACCCACGACGGGGTAAAACAACATAAAACAGGGCAATACAATAAAACAGACTTAATAAAACACTAAACTATATAAACTACACTAAGACAACACTTGACATACACTAAACAAGACAAGACTAGACTAAGATTGACTGAGGAGCAAGATAGACACATATGCATATAGACATATCTTTGCATACGGCATGAAAAATAAAAACAAACAAGCACAGTACAGCAAACTCGAGGGCATTAAATAGGGAAACTAATAAGGGATAACAACAATGGGAAGATGTGGAGAATCAGACACTCGTGGGAAGCTAATGAGGAAACGAGGGGGCGGGGTCTGGAGACAAGACAGTTGAACACATGGCACGCCAAAACAAACAATGCCACGTGTCTCACACAAAACACGTGGGGCTGTCATGATCAGTTTGCTCTTTCTCTCTACTTTGTAAGGGTTGTTTGCTATAGAAAATAACCCTAACAGTTGCTATGCTTCCTTTTTGCTTTCAGAAACTTTGCTTTTGGGCCCTTCTTAAAAAGTCTAGGACTTTTTTATACCAGGATGTTTATCCTGACCCTCAAAGGAACTAGCAGCTAACATTAATAAAAATTCCTTCTCCTGGTGTTTAAGAAAATTTCCCCTCAATGGATCCACTGCCTGTGAACAACAAAACATGTGCATTGGCGTCACTTCTTTTGGAGTTAAACTCCAAGTGTCCATCTGCACTTATATACAGTAAGTTCTACATTGGCTTTGAATGTTCTATTTAGACTGTTGATAAATATTACTCACATCGGGAGTTTTGTCTCGTTCAGTCGGTCTCGATCACTTTTGAGGAACAAATTTGAAGATAATCCTCCTTGTACTGTCCCAGGTTGAAAAAGCACTCCGGTTTGAAGTGATTCGGGCAAACAATCAGATTTTTACTTAAGGTTTCTGAGGTATTTCAACATAAAAATAAAATAAATCCACTGCTGTCTCCTAGGAATTGACCCTGTGCAGCGACTACATTCCATGTTATCCACAAACTTTAGCCATGGCGTCACGTTCATCCCTTTTGCTTGTGAAAACAACAATGGCAGAGCGCGGTGGGTGCAACTGTGTAAAATAAGGGGCTGTAAAATTATAATAAAATCCGCATTGGACATCACAACAGAAGCGAAATCTATACAGCTTGATTTCTCATATGCATGCAGGGAAAGGCACACCAAAACAAACTTACTGGGTTCTTATTTTTCACGTATTCTGGGTTGCTAGGTGCACCCCGGACCCGATTATAGCACTTTAACACAGAAAAAGTGGGGTTTTCATATGACGTACCCTTTAACCAGACTAAACGCTTGTAAGCCCCGTGTGAAGATTAGTTCTGTTCTGGCTTTCATTGGTAAATGTTTCTGTCAGTTTGACTTTCAGTCTAACAATCAATAAAGATCCCATAAAGATAAAAAAATGAGGGGGACAGTAGAGGTCCAGACCTTTCTCCTTCCATGCGTGGAAAAAGCTGACAAGGATGGTGATGGGAAATAGAGATAAAGTTTTAGGGAGAGAGTGAGAGAGAGAGACAGGGCTGACACGAGGGTATGTCAGAAGATTGATGCTTTTCTGACCTGAAGGTGAAGATTCCAGGAACTTGGCAAGTGATGTCTTGCAGGAAGCAAAGCAGAATGGATGTGCTAGCAATAAACAAATTCAAAAGAAGATGGGGAAAAAAGACAACATCAAACCACCACTGTCCCGATCTCATTAAGGCAGAGATAATTGAAAATAAATTATGTGTTGTCGCAGAGGTGTTGCAGACTAAATACTCATTTGTGCTGCAGAGGCGGCCGGGATGTTAAACCAGCATGTTAGCAATGTGATCAGTCTTAACCTCTCGTCTTCTCCAGCTGACAAACCAAAACGCTTTTTTATCCATTAAATCAGCAAGGCCAGTGTAGATGTTAGCAGACTTCACAAGTTAAGCTTCAGAGTTGATAGGTCTAGTTTTACATATAATAGTTATTTTTATATATGTGACCCTGGATCACAAAACCAGTCTTAAGAAGCACAGGAACAATTTTAGTAAAAGACAAAAATACATTGTATGGGTCAAAATTATAGATTTTCTTTTATGCCAAAAATCATTAGGATATTAAGTAAAGATCATGTTCCATGAAGATATTTTGTAAATTTCCAACCTTAAATATATAAAAACTAGTGTATTGTATTAAATAAGTGTATTTGATTGTGCTAAAGTGGAACTATTGCAAGGATGCTTCAGGTACACTTTAAATATCTTGCTTTGAAAGTTAGATTTTATTGATAAATCATAAAATCCTTATCAAAAGTGACATTAGAACACATTTTTATTTAAACACAGGCTTAATTTGAAGAAATGTGCTTTGTGTATAGATAGTATTCCAAATAAAGTTTAATTATAATTTTATATCAGTAAGTCATGTCAGTAAATATGTTAATACATTTAAACTATACTTATTATGAAATAAATGCATTTAAAATGAATCGTTTTTTTACTAGGGATATCTTCTAGTTTGTAGTCCTATTAATAATAAATTCATATTTAAAGGCAATTTTGTAAATTGGTCACACAGCAGAAAAACCACAAATCTCCTTCATGCTCACAGTATACATAGACCGTGACAGATTAATTCATGTTTTTTTAGTTTGGTATTCAGCAACGTGCTTTTGATGCCACGCAATTCCTTATCCACCGTAACTAATGAGTGTAATAAGAAGCTGGATGGGCAGAGACAGACGATTGGCAGGCTGTAAGGTAATCCTCCATCAGCAGGGCAATTAGCAAGCCACATAAGATCGACCTGAGAGGTGGAAAGCGGAGGCGGGGTCTAAGACATGCCTGCCATCTCTGTTTATGGAACAGTGAGGAATAGATGTGCTTATTGTGAGTCATCACCCTGTCCGCTGATTGATTGGAGTGAGTTTTGTTCCTTGCTTAAGTAGCGGACATTGATGCATTGAGTTAGTGGAGTTGAAAGCCAGATAAGAGCTCACTTTGTTTACAGTTGGGTGAAGAATGTGGATTTTGTATAGCAAATGTGTCTCCTGGGACTTTGCTTTGAAGTCAATGTCCCTTCAGTGTTTTTCTTAACCCGTGATCTTATCAGTCAAGAGCTCTCTCTCTCTTTCCTCTTAGTTTGAATAAGTTATTATTATTATTACATATTTCTAATATGTTTTAAGTATAAAAGGTTTATAGTACTATAAATAATGTTAATTCACATACAAATTAGAGAGTGCCCATTTGAATAAGCACCTTTGAATAAGTTTGTTTGTTTGATTGGATCAACTTATTGCTCCAGAAAGCTGAACTATCAGCAGCTTATCAAGCAGTTGATGCTTGACTGCTCTAAAGTTTAACAGAGTGTCTTAATCTTAACTGATATTGAAATACAGAAACTGAGTTCTCTATTAGGATTCACAATGGATGTGACATTTTCATACCACATATGCATATCTAAACAGCACTGATAATGTCACGTTAAAAATAGGACTCAGATGCAGGAGAGATACTAATAGAGTTTATTTGGGTAAGGTAACAGCAAGCAACACAAAAAACCAGTGACAGGAAACTCCTGAACACAAGCTCCACAAGCAAAGTCCAGGTCGACACTCAATATATTCCCCACTGTACGTAGGTACGGAGATTAAGTCCATGTCTGCGTGTCCTGGGGAAACGCAGAAGAGTCACCCAAAAAAACATCTAGCACATCACGGCCACGAGAGAAACAAACAATACATCGCCACAAGGTAGAAAAGAAAAGGGGAAGACTATATAGTGGCGTGGGGAAAACCTCATGAGCAGCCTAACATAAATCTAGGGGAGAGAGAGCAAAAGAAAACAAAATGGAAAAAAGCCACGCGCGTTTACACACAAAAAAAGCATGACAGATACTGTATACTTTGTTTAGCAAAACAATTACAAAAAGTGAGCTGGAAAGAAATGAGTTTAAACAGAATGTTATGGTCTTACAGGAATTGATTAATTCTGGAAGGTTCTGTGACTGAAGCAAATCTGTTGTTAGGAAATCTCCATGTACAAATAGGGTGCTTCCCAATTCTTATTTGTGAACAGGGCTGGTCTAGAAAAAAAAATCGGCCCTGGCTTTTTTGGCCCACATCGGCCCTCCACCATTTCTGTCGATGGGGGTGGGGGGGGTTGGTGCATGGTCGGGTCTGTCAACCGGGGGGATGCATGGTTAAATCTGTCAACTGGGGGGGCATGCGTACGTGTCTTCTGCATTCGCATTGCGTGCATTCGCATTTATAATACGTCCATCTGAGGTGCCCAAGCGTTTGTTCTGGTCCCATACGTTAGCGTCCCACCGGAAAAACTCCCGGAACGCCCCTATTTGTGCATTCTCGTTTCCTTTCAAGCGTTTCAGCTCCACCCCTTTAGGATGCGAGGATGGAAAATTCGTATTTCAGAAATCGGACATCCCGCCTTTAACTATGACTGTACACATTGCACATTAAAAAAATAAAATCAGTTAAAATATGCTTTAAAGTGGTAAGAAATGTATAAGGTATGTCAAATGTATATTATATATGAATATACTAACTAAATGAATATTAAGTATACTATCTGAAACAGGTATACATTTACAAAAAAGCGTAATTATCAAATTTATGCGTGTTTGATTGAATACGGTCTAAAGATGTGACGATGTGCAGGGGGAGGAGAATAATAAGCACGTCAGTTTTTGTGGATAAAACACTTCCGCAAAGGAAAAATATGTGTATCTTCGCTCATGACACCTCAGAAAGCCTCCTCGATCCTCGCCTCCTCCCAGTGCAATTAGAGAATTGAGACGTCCTTACGCCCTTTCCGGGTCATAGGATGGAGGACGGTAGAGGAGGCATATTGAGATGCACCCATTGTGTACTTGGGGAAGTTCAAAGTGCAAGAGAAACAGAGAACTGTGATCAGTAAGAAACTTCTTAGAAAAATATTACAGGTCCTGTTAAGAGGGAATCCACTGAAGCTTTCAACACTTTGTTGAATCCACTGAAGCCTTCAACACTATTTTTCTCTGTGCTCAAGTGAGATGTTATATGATGGGTAAGATGGTGATACGATGGCTGACAGGTAAGCTGGTGATATGATGGGTGAGATGGTCATATGGTAAAATGATGATGATATAATGGGTTAACAATCTTATGCTTTAGAACATAAATATGTAATTCTGCTCATATTTTAGCTCTTCCACCTCGCTAGACAACCTGTAGTTTCCTCACCATACCAAAAAAATGCTATATGCCACTGCAGAGTCATATTGACCGGTGTTAATTGTTCATCGTTAATAACTGTTATTGCTCTGCACTTGTGCCGGTGAGTGGCACGTGCCACACGACTCATCTTACTGCTTGGCATGCAGGTGGCAGATGGGCTGTAATTAATGAGAGCCTGTTAAACAGTGATATGTGATCCCACACGGCAATTAGAAAACACCAGCATGGAGCCAGAGAGAGTAATTAGTCCATCAGGGTTCAGCCTCTCAGGAGTCAGTTCTCCTGAAGGAGATTTTATCCAGACAGACCCAACCAATGCAGCAAATAAACAAATACATCGCAAAATTAGTGAACCGAATTATGCAACAAGTTTGTCTATGTGGTTTAAATATGTGTAGGCATTAAGTAGGTAATAGAGATCATTTCGGTTAAAGGGATAGGTCACTTAAAAATGAAAATTCTGTCATGAATTACTCACTCTCTGGTTGTTCCAAACCTGTATATATTTCTTAAGTGGTTGAACACAGAGAAATATTTTTGGTATTTATCAGTTCTTGGACATCATTGACTAGGAAAAATTAAAATAGTTGTCAAAGCTGCCCCAGAACTTTTTGCTCTCCTAAATTCCTCAAAATATGCTAAACAGAACAAAAAACAAATATTTGGTAGTGGTTTGCTTTGGTGTTAATGGTGCCTCAGAAATGTTAGTTGCATCTTTCTCTGTTCAACTTAACAAAGAAATGTATACAGGTTTGGAACAACCAGAGAGTGTAACAACGGCACACGGATGAAGACGAATGGAGACGCAACAGTTATTGTCCAAGGGGTTTAATGATAACAGCCACAGGAACAGGAGAACATGGGAGACACAACCAGGTTTACAATACAATACTCGACCAGAGATACAATGAAGGGAAGAACTTAAATACAAGAGAGAACGAGGGAACAACAGGTGCTGGGGATGAACTAATAATGAAGAACAGGTGAAGACAGTCAATGAGGAGGGAGTGTGTACAAATGGCAGTCCATAGGGAGAACGTGGAAAACAAGGGAAGGGGCAAACAGGAGTGTTATAGAGCGTGAGTAATTCATAACAGAATTTTAAATTTTGAGTGAACTATTAATGATTTATGAGAATTATTTTTTGACATAATAAATAAAACGTCATTGCTGCACTTCGGAAATCTTGGATGTCAAAATTTGCTGATCTTCAGGAAATAGATAAAAACACTGTACTTTTTTAAAGATTAAATACTGTTGTCAAAGTTGACAAGCACTTTTTAATACTTTTTATTGGTTAGATATTTGCAAAACCCAGTGACAAAAAATAAAAGTTGACTAATAATAATAATTTATGGCTTACTTATTACTTATTTATCAGGGCTTATATTCATATTTTGAAAGCAAGTAAAATTCATGGGATAGTTTTCCTTAACAAACAGTTGTGCCCTAAAACTTGTCCTCAACAATGAAAGTATGGTTAGTTTGTAGAAAGCAGCTATTGAAATAAGAGCCCAGATAACCCGAATAAAAGACTGGGACTTCATAAGAGACAACAGCATGTTGCATTTTAAGTAAATATATTGAATTTGACTCGCAGCAGTGGACTGGAAACGCAGCAACTGAATTTATCTTTTGATTTTGCTCACTGCAAACTAAGCATTTGCTGAGAAAGACAATTTTCCCTATCAGTCCTACCAGCAAAATAAAATAGAGATATTCATTTCATTAGTTACACTCAGCTTGTGTTTAAAGGAAGCCTGGAAAGTGCTCCATTAAGTTATCCCTTTCCCTTATCACCAGCAGTCAAAATAAAATATTTTCAATTATGGAGCTACAAAATCAGACTCATTATTTCCTGTATTATAACTTACATCATTATTTGTACTGTAATGTATGAAGATCAGCCTTGTTTTCATGTTTGTCAGACAAGAATGTTGTTTTCAGTGGGTCTGAAAGATCTGAAAATCTAAGGTTTATTCCATGGTTTACTATAAAAAAGTTACAAATTCTGCATTGCAATAAAATGAACTATAATCTTTTAATATACTTACGGTAAATGGTATCTTGATTTTTTACTCATTGCATGTTTTTTTTTAAGCACGTTAAAAAACGATTTAGATTGTATCCTGTCTGCACTAATAACCTTCAGTCTTATTGTTTGGGAAGACAGCATTAAACCTAGTTCAGTCATTTAACTGCAATGGATCACCTCTGTCATCTCCACAGTGTCCACATATTATTAATTGAGGAGAAAGCAGAGCACTCAGTTTCCTGTGCATCTGAGCCAAGGACCCTCACTACCTCAGGACATTTGTAAATCCCCACACATCAGTCTTCAATCTTCTAGTTTCCCATCTACAAAATCTTACTGTGATTGCCTTTCGCAATGTTAATGTCAGTCTGTGTGATTGAGCTAAAACAAGACAGTCAGGCCTTTAAACTTTCACTTTTAGCTTTCTCACTCTATCTTATCCTCTCTACTGACACATCCGGTACCACAAGGTTAATGTCCTGTCAGGTAGAGGGCCATATTAGTAAATCACGATGTTGTGGAGCTCAGACCAGTGCTGATATACAGCACAGTGTGCTTGCCAGCTATCTGCCATGGCTGGACCTGAAAGCTTTAAAGAGTAGGTAGCATGAGATCATGAAAATGACATTTCATGCTGTCTGTTCTGTTGCCGTGTTTGAAAGTAAGCTGTCTGCCAAGTCGTAAGTCCGAAGGTGAATAAATAACAAAGTTATTTGCTTGTAAAAATGGGAGTCGACTCTTAATCACACAAACGAGACGTGGAATAATAGTTCACCCGCATATCTACGTCACTAGTCCCGCCTACGTTTTGCTGAGACTAACGCAAAAACTTATCTCTCCTCCCCCAAACACTGTCGCTCGTTCATGATGCGTGTGTATCATGTCTAGAACCTATGTTCTACGGTGTGAAACTAAGTCGGTTTTATTTCAACTACCAAAGAAAGAACGTCTGAGGGAAAAATGGTTACAGTTCATTTTTCAAACGATACCAAAGGAGTATAACCCCAGGGTTTAATTGTGCGCGCGTCATTTCACCGAAGATTGGTTTAATAATCTTGGCGCGTTCACTGCAGGGTATGTGAAACAACGATCCTTGAAAGAGGGGGAATACCAACTCTATTTGGACCTGTTAGCTCCACCTAATCCAAACCTGTAAGTGTGACTATTGATTTTTGTCTTAACTTCAAGAAATATTTGTGTACCTTATGTCTGTGTTTAAATAATGCATATAACGCTAACATTAGCATGTACCGTTATTTCTGGGGTGTTACAGTTTGTTTATCTGGCTATTAACTTTGCATTTTGACACATTTGCCGCACGTGCACCTATATAGATATATTTGGGTGATACTTTGGGTGATACTACAATAATTTTTCATAACGTCGACTTTCTTAAATGCTCTTAAATTTTCTTAAATTTCTTATACCATGACAACGCACAGTTAAGATGAAATAATAGTTTTACTAACATATTAACAGTATTTTATTTATTTCATTGATGAGTAAAAGCACAACATGCATGTTGTCACACTGGGAGTTTTTATGACAAGAGTTGTCACTTGCCACTGACAAACATCCAGTCATGGTGGAGTTTTGTTGTGGATTAGCGTCTTCTTCCTCGTAAGACTCGGGCTCAAATTGGTACGGTAAAATCGCCGCAATCTCTAGCTACACAAATAATATACATGACATCCAACCAAATGTAAACCGTAATCCTGAAATGATGGTAGTGGGGTTCCATTTGCGACAAATGATGAACGCGTTTGACCAAGAACAACAGACTACACCATCAGACCAATCACATGACACGAGGTTAGCGGGTAGGCGGGGCCTAGACGGATGAATCGCGGAATGAATCATTTGAGAGTCAGTCAAGAAGTAAGGTACGAATAACTGCCTATTATTACGACATTATAGTGTTTAAACACATTGTATGTACATAAACTTGTTGTTGGACACTCCATAAACCAAAGTAGGGCCTAAAAAAACATATGCTAGTTACTCTTTAAAGCCATTCCGCTGAACAGAAATTGTGATTTAAAGTTGCCAGAATGTCCTGCATATCTCATCTCAACTCAACTCAACTTTATTTATATAGCGCTTTTTACAATTTTCATTGTTACAAAGCAGCTGTACATGAGACACAATAGATTACAAGTAAAACAACTAAAGGCATATACCTGTAAAAACAAGAAAAAGGTGGAAAACAACAAAAGACAGACATACAAATGCTCCACACACACAATATGCATACATACTTACACACATTGACATAGACGCACACACACAAACACACTCACACACACACACAAACACACTCGCACAAAAGGACAGTGAAAGGATACATTTGAGATAAAGGAGAGAGAGAACCACAGGTCAAATATTAAACGGACTATAAATTCTTATATATTAATTATTTCTAATTTCTGAATTCCAAAGCAGCCCCTCCGGCCAGGCAGATAGTGCAAAACAATATGCAAACGGTGGCGAGGAACCCAGAACTCTAATCGAGAAAAAAAACCTCAGCGGAACCCAGGCCCGACCGGGGGATTCCAGTTCCCCTCTGGCAAAAGCTGCTGCCTCTGCACAAGCACAACAGTGCTTGCACAACAAGGCTAAATAAAAATAAAAATAAAAAAAGAAGCTTAATAAAGTAAATGGTAGATTTAAGATTATCATTAACAATCTAATAGCATTTGAAATGTTGTAGGAAAATCAAAGCTGCCACGTCCTTTATCCAGCTCTATCCTCTTAGCTCTTGTCAGGTCACCGCTTCCCATTCTCAGCTCTGCCATCAGGTCTGGGCATGAACTGCCTCCTGCGGTAACCTTGGAACAAAGAGACAAGACTGGCTGAGAGTAGAGTACTGTTCTGCACTCTTTGATGCAACAAGTACATCATTTGTTGTTGGATGTGTTCCTGGTTCCGGTTGATCTAAATAATGCAGCCTAAATCCTCTGAGGATTAATATTATGGAAGTGTAGAGTATGCAAGATTAAAAAGATGCGTCTTTAGTCTAGACTTAAACTGACAGAGTGTGTCTGCCTCCCGGACATTGCAGGGAAGAATATTCCACAGTTTAGGCGCTAGATAAGAAAAGGATCTACCACCTGACAGGACTCCTGAGAGCGTAATGCACGTGGAGGTCTGTAATACAATAGAAGTTCATTTAAATACTGCGGCGCTAGACCATGCAGGGCTTTATAGGTAATAAGCAAGATCTTAAAGTTAATGCGATGTTTTATAGGTAACCAGTGTAAGGTTTAAAGAACCGGGGTTATATGGCTTTTTAGTACTCGTAAGAACTCGAGCTGCCGCGTTTTGAACCAGTTGCAGTTTTTGTAATAGGCCTGCAAGGCAACCACCTAAAGGGCATTACAGTAATCTAGTCTTGATGTCATGAATGCAAGAATTAATTTCTCTGCATCTGACATCAACAGCATATGACGTAGTTTAGATATATTCTTAAGATGGAAAAATGCAATTTTACAGGTGTTGGCGACATGGCTTTCAAATGACAGAGTACTATCGAATACAATGCCAAGATTCTTAGCTGACGACGAGGATTTTATGGAGCATCCGTCAATCGTTAAGCAGTATTCTTGGTTGTTACGTATAGCGGTTTTCGGTCCCGTAACTAACACTTCTGTTTTGTCCGAGTTTAATAGTAAAAAATTGTTACTCATCCAGTTTTTTAAGTCAACTATGCAATCCTTTATTCGATCGAACTGCTGGGTTTTGTGAGGCTTCGAGGAAATATAAAGTTGAGTATCATCAGCATAACAGTGAAAGCTAATTCCGTGTCGCTTTATTATATCTCCTAGAGGTAGCATGTATAATGCGAAGAGCAGAGGCCCCAAGACTGAACCCTGTGGTACACCGTACTGGACTTGCGATTTGCGGGACACCTCATTGTTTATTGCTACAAATTGAAAACGGTCAGATAAATAAGACTTGAACCACTTCAATGCTATTCCGTTAATGCCGACGTAATTTTCGAGTCTATGTAGAAGTATGCTATGGTCAATGGTGTCAAATGCAGCACTAAGGTCTAGCAGCACCAATAACGAAATACAGCCACGGTCAGACGCTAAGAGCAAATCATTTGTAACTCTAATCAAAGCACTCTCTGTACTGTGACATGCTCGAAATCCAGACTTGAATTCTTCATTAATGTCATTCCTTTGGAGGAAGGAGCATAATTGAGTTGAATCTACTTTTTCCAGAATTTTAGATATAAAAGGTAAATTCGATATAGGCCTGTAATTCCCTAGTTCTTTAGGGTCGAGTTTGGGTTTTTTGACAAGGGGCCTTATAACAGCCACCTTAAATGCTTTAGGCACATGTCCTAGTGTTAGAGATGAGTTAATAATACTAAGAAGAGGATCTATAATTTCTGGGAGCATTTCTTTCAGGAGTTTTGTAGGTATAGGGTCTAGCATGCATGTTGTTAATTTAGATGATCTAATGATTTTAGACAGTTCATTGTGATCTACAGTAGAAAATAATTGCAATTTCTCCTTAGGGTTGCTGTAGTTAGTTTGTTCAGCGGGTTTCACTTCAGGTTGCATTGTTATATTTTTTTCTCTTATATCTTGGATTTTACTAGTGAAGTAGTTCATAAATTCATAAATTCTCATCCTGCACGAGCGAAATCTCAAAAGAGTCATGTGAGGAATAAAGAAAATTGTTTTTAAAAGAGTCGCAGTATACGCCAGCAGTGCAAAGAGAGGAAAAACGACAACGTTTAAGATGTATTGAGCGGTGTGAGGCTACACGGATACGATGTGGGGTAGGGAATTACGCAAAAATTTGTTTCTCCTACTGTCTGTATGTCACAGTCCATGCATCAGCATCTCGTACTAAGGAACAACGGGAGAGGCCGTATATCAACATCAAGAAAAATACCCCAATGATCTGAAGTGCACTTCTGTTTGTCATTTATTCATGTGAGCTGTTGGGGCCATCTCTCAGGGTAATGAGTTTGAGCTCAGATGGTGAGATCAGCAGTAATTGTTTTGGTTGAAGTCATTGATTATCGAGTACTTCAATTATTAGTCACATCTGTTCGTTTCTCTTTCCCCTTGGATGAATGGTTCAGATCAATCAGCTTCGATCTTTGTCATGTCAAATCCCATAAGCCACAAATGTTTATTTTTGGTATGATCAAAATGGACGCAGTTTACACTCCATAGCCATTGTGCACACTTTAAGGTGCTGTTTGTGACATTTTTTTTTATAGTATTTAGATGTTAACAATTTATACATTTTTGTCCCTGGCAAGAAGTGGGAGTGTTGGAATAGAAGAGTAGCGTCGCGGTATTGCACGCACTGCTTTAGTCAGACTTCAGCTTTCTACTGTGAACTTTTGTTTCGGCTTTTGTTTTTGCGGAGTTTGATGAACAGCCACAAAAGACCGCCTACTGTCTGGCGTCCGCATACGGACATCATGCGTAAACATGGGCATGTTGGTCTTAAAAAGAGGTGTTTCCAGCCGCATTGTTTTCAGGCGCAAATAGCGTTGATATTTTAAGGAACTGAAAATAGACTGCGCCATAGACTCAACTCAAAACTGGTCTTAAGTCAATATTTTTTTTGTTATTTAAAGAGCGCGTTATTAGAAAATGTGTTTATGGACGTGTCCACAACGCGCTTTAACTTTATTTATTACACAGAGGGAAGCGCAGCAGCACACAAACATGCCAAATATATAATAAACTGAGTATAATGTAAAAGGTTTACTGCACATTACGCCCAAAAAACACACATTACCCTTTAAGAGAATCAGGACAACCCGTTTAGACCATGCACCCGGGCGCCCCGACCATTTTCCTGTCGTTAAACTAGCAAAAGTGGATTCGGACACGCCCTGAGTGCACCTGCGCCCTGCGCTTTAGAACATGCACTTAGATTGTGAAAATAGGGCCCACAGTGTTCGCCGCTGTCTCACATCTGTCAAAGCAGAAATAAAACCGCTCCTCTCTGCATGTTTTTTTCTGTCATTTCCTGTCACGCTCAAATGTACATTGCATGCACTTATTTCATCTATTCTAATGAAATATCTGAAAAAGCCAATACATTTACCCAGCCAGGTGTATGCTTTTTCAGATTTTTCTTGAAGATATCAGGACAGAAGGTGTCAAAAGTGGACAAAATAGACTGATTGCAGCAGCAGGTGTAATCGGATATGTGCCTCTTTCGTCCACTTGTGATCCGATCGACCAAAACAGATCTCAATACCATGCTAAACAGGGCCTTATAAAGACTCCAGGGAGCCGTGGCAGGGGTACAGAAGAGCCACATGTGTTATGGCGAATCTGCCTTCCATCGCAGAAAGAAATCTCAGAGACAAGGGTTCCAGGTGCCAAGAGTTTAAACTTTATTTGCCCGGGCAAGCAAAGTGGGATATTCAGAGTTCATCTGAAGTGATCCAATGAATACATATCTGACTCCATCATTTATACATTGTTTTCACGTTGTTATCACAGTTTAAACCAATCATGTGTGCATGACATCGTCTTCTTCCAATCAGGTTTCATATGACATCACTTTTTCATTAGCCCGTCCCTCTGCGCTCATAGTTCCGGCCTACCATATTAGGATTTAATCGTAGCGTGAGCCTCTCAAAAACAAGTGCCCCTTTATCTTGACACTTTTCCGGGGGTTTCGGACGATACTTTTTTAGCGATAATGAGCTACCCAGTGTCCTTGGTTGTATGCGATTTAATTAAACTTCTCTACAAAAGTGTGTGGGGAGTTCGTCTTGGTGTTAAAAGATATTTGGTGTGGTTGCAGATGTGTTCAGACTCATAACATTAGCTTTGTTAAAATGAGCTCACTGTTTAGAGATACCAGCGTCCTTGACTCTATGCAACAAACAAACTTCCTTATTAAAAATGATGTGTGGTGTATGTGCAGCTAAGATAAGATGTTTGTTGTTCATGCAGGTGTTCTAGAGCTCAAACTTTACATGAGGCCCAATATTGTTTCATAAGAATACATGAAACGTATAACTAACTAAATGTATCATTTCATGTAAGAAAACTTAATACTATAATAGAAAAACCGCCATACATGCGGCTCGAGAGCCACAGGTTGCCGACCCCTTCCCTAAACGGACAAACTGCTGTATATAACGTGTTTCGTTAATACATTATATCCCTCTGCAAAGAAACGAAAACGCATCAACATCTTAGTCCTGTGTCAGCCACCATAGTGCTTCGAAAGGTGGGAGAGCTGGGTGGGAGGTGGAGTGAGCCGTTGGTTGCTATTTGCAACCCCACCACCAGACGCCACTAAAATCTCCATCTTTTGTAAAACATTTTAACAAACTACAAGTGAAACATTCAAGAAGCAAAGCATTTAACTAAAAAGAAAAACTATTAATACACGTCTGCAGTAGCTATTCTGCACAGTGTAAGAAAGAAACTGCACTTTTGAATCCTTCCTTAATGACTGTTTAATGATGTGAAGAGTTGCTTTTCAGTTTTTTTTGTTTGTTAGGAAGTTTAATTTACCACCCAAACTTATGAAACTGACGGTCTGTTCTGTTTCCGTTTCCACAGATCACTTTCTTCATGCTGTTGTCTGCTGTGTGTGTGATGCTGAACCTCGCTGGAGCCATCCTGTCCTGTCAGAACGCCCAGCTGGTCAACTCTCTGGAGGACTGCCAGCTGGTGAGACCACCACAGGACTAGTTCTGAAACGCATGTTTGAAATCATGTTTTGTTAGAAAGAACATTTCACGTAAAACTCCAAACTAGAAACACCTAAGCCTGTATCAGTGAATCATTATTATTTTTATCATCCACTCAAAGCGAACCTGTCACAAAAGAATCAATTCACTGAACCATCAGTGTCTCCCATGAGAACCATTCATTAACACAATGCCCTGTCGAGGATCTCTATAAAATTAGCTTGACAACCAGCAACCGTAGCCCAGGGAATGGCAGAGTCTGCTGGGACCCATTTTTACAGCCTGGTATATTATTGCTCTATTCCAGTAAAAATAAAGATTAACACCTAGCATCTTTTGTCCTCATTAAAATCACATGTCTGTGTAGACTGGCTGCCTGATCGCCTGCTAAAGCCCGTAGGATTTTGCTAGCAAGGAAATCGTAATCATCCATTGTCTGGGTAAAGGTTTTCTCTTGCTTTGATAGAATGTGTAGCAAGCAAGTCGTGTGCTGGTAGGTGAGCCGCTGCAGGTTGGTTCTTGTATATTTATAGTGTAGATGTCTTTTAGAGATCACTAAGCATATTTGAGTATATGGTACGACATTTTTTTATCTTAGGTTATCTAGTGTCATAATGAAGACCGTAAATTTCATTCAATATAAAAAAATGCCAAATAGTTTTTTATGTGGGAAAATAATGGCACAGTATGTTTGTGTCCCGCATATTGTGTTCTCTGATTGATTTTTTATAAAAAGGGATTAATAGTATTTATTTTACTTTCTATTGAGGTTGATTGATCAACTCTGCAGTTGATCAGTGCCGACTCAGCACAGCAGAAAAGCTCAGCATGGCCTCCCACAGTTCTGTTATCCAGAACTGGACACCCCTTTACATTTATCTGCCTGCTGTGAAAGTGATGAATAACTAAATGATCAAATGGATAACAGGGTTTAAAATTGACAGAAATGAAAACATATACAAATTTACTCATACAATGGAGTCTAAAAGCATTAGACAAAATCTAAGATATAAAATCTTCATGTTATTATTTTTTTCTTTTAAACTTGGAAAATAATGTTTTTTAACTGAATTAAGATTTAGCAGTACTTTCGTCACTTAATATAATGTAAACATGACCACGTTAGCCTGCATCCAATTATGCACACAAGATGCTTAATGAAACATTCTCAAATTATGCTGGTTTTGCATAAACTTGTTAAGTCCACACCAATTCGAACACATTCTGCAACTAACAAAAAATAAGAGCAAAACATATTATAAAATTCCGAAATGCTAATCAGATTTGAACTAAATTTATGCTGATATAAATTGAAATGTATACATTTCTACAAAGAAAACTAAATGTGATCCACACATGGTACATAAAACACACCAATTTCACTGAATTCAAAGACAATAGCTGGAGTTATGAATTATTCCGCATCATGTCTCTGCATGCATTAATCATCAGGTAGTATTATTTGTTTGTTTCAAACACAATTAAATGCATGATTGCTTTCAGGTTACGGATGAAGGTTTTGAATTAATTTAAACTTCTTCGTGTTTGTGCTTTCAGGACTATCAGTTTTTATTTTTTGCATTAGCTTGATCCCACTTTAACCCATATTTTTTTTTCAAAAGAGGGTTTATCCATCCATCCATCCATCCATTTTCTTCTGCTTATCCTGGGCCGGGTCGCGGGGGCAGCAGTCTAAGCAGGGATGCCCAGACTTCCCTCTCCCTAGACACTTCCTCCAGCTCTTCCGGGGGGACAACGAGGCGTTCCCAGGCCAACCGGGAGACATAGTCCCTCCAGCGTGTCCTAGGTCTTCCCCTGGGTCTCCTCCCGGAGGGACATGCCCGGAACACCTTCCCGGGAAGACGTCCAGGGGGCATCCGGAAAAGATGCCCAAGCCACCTCAGCTGGCCCCTCTCAATGTGGAGGAACAGGGCGATCCCTTAGAGATAGAGTGAGAAGCTGCGGAGAAAGCTCATTTCGGCCGCCTGTATCCGGGATCTTGTCCTTTCGGTCATGACCCACAGCTCATGACCATAGGTGAGAGTAGGAACATAGATTGACCGGTAAATTGAGAGCTTCGCCTTGCGGCTCAGCTCCTTCTTCACCACGACAGACCGGTACAGCGTATCGCATACCTGCAGAAGCTGCACCGATCCTTCTGTCAATATCCCGTTCCATCCTTCCCTCACTCGTGAACAAGACCCCCAGATACTTGAACTCCTCCACTTGAGGTAGGGACTCTCCACTCACCTGAAGTGGGCAAGCCACCCTTTTCCGACTGAGGACCATGGCCTCAGATTTGGAGGTGCTGATTCTCATCCCAGCCGCATCACACTCGGCTGCAAACCGTCCCAGTGCATGCTGAAGGTCCTGGTCTGATGGGGCCAACACGACGACATCATCCGCAAAGAGCAGAGATGAAATCGTGTGGTCCCCAAACCCGACGCCCTCCGGCCCCTGGATGCGCCTTGAAATTCTGTCCATAAAAATTATGAACAGAACCGGCGACAAAGGGCAGCCCTGCCGGAGTCCAACATGCACCGGGAACAAGTCTGACTTACTGCTGGCAATGCGAAACAGGCTCCTGCTCCGGTTGAACAGAGACCGGATAGCCCTTAGCAAAGAGTCCCGAATCCCATACTCCCAGATCACCCTCCACAAGATGCCGCGAGGGACACAGTCGAATGCCTTCTCCAAATCCACAAAACACATGTGGATTGGTTGGGCAAACTCCCATGAACCCTCCAGCACCCTGGAGAGGGTATAGAGCTGGTCCAGTGAGGGTTTATATCAAAATAAATTAATTTAATAGTTTTGTCTTCATTTGGATTAGAAAAGCAAGACTTTTAAGCGTTGTCTTCAAAAATTAAGCGGTTTTATTGTGATATACCTTATTTTATATATGTCAACTCTCAAAAAAAGGAATGGTTTGACCCATATCATTTTCATGTGACCCATATAATCTCATATCATTTTCATAGTACATAATATGATGTCATGTGCAAATTATGTAGATGAAAGAAAGTATGTCCTCTCTATTTCCCCAAACTTTGGTTAAAATAGCAAACCTGTCAAGAGTGAATTAAATGACTATCAACAGTATTACACAAACTAAACTAAAGCACGTGCACACCCATTGCCAACAAAACAGTCATATGACTCAGTTTCAATTACCAAGTGCGGCTCATGTCCAGCATCTTTTAGTGCTGGGACAGTTTACTCAGTTTCAAACAATCTCCAAATCCAGCGTCATTCCACCATTTATAAAATATTCCTCACCGAAATGCTGTGCACAAACAAACACAGCTGAGCTTCACTAACACAGTGCCCTCTCTCTCTTGCTCCAGCTGGTTGACGTTTGCGAATGCTCCTTCTCCAGCTCTCCCTGGTTGACGCGTGGACGTGCTCTTTCTTCTAGCTTTGGCGGGTTGAGGCATGGGAGTGCTTTTCCGGGAGAATTGTCCAATAAGGGACTAAAAAAAGTTTTTACGAAATGGATTTTCATGTTCGAAAAAAACTTTCCTAAACCTATACGACGCTGGGGAGTCTATTGAGCACAGAAATACTACGTCAACACGACAGCACGTTTATCATTGTAAAGAAGTCAGTTTCAAACACAGTTTCAAACACCGTTGCAAGACTTCATATTTTCAACATTTCAAATGTGCCTAATCTAACATTCAGGTTTAGCTGATAACAAATGTTTTTCATTCATATGTGCATGTTGATTTGGTATTTTATTTTTTGCTGTCAAATCCTTCATGCTGCTTTTGCTCTGTGATTGGTCTGTCATTGGCAGTTTTACATTTCTGAAACCTTCTCCCAAGGTCTTCAACAGACTATTTGACTGAATACAAGTGATTTTAAATCTTAATGTTAAAATGACTTCATAGCAAAGCCATTTCACGTTTCTGAATTGAGTAATTCAGCGGTGGGTGGTATAGTGTTCATTCAGCTCTGTGGTGATTAAAGTCTTTGACAGAACTGAATTCTCATGTAGTGGGCAGTGGAGACGTTGTCAGGGTTGGTCAGAAAATGAGGAATCAATAGCAGTACAGAGTGTTTATTAGAGGTCAAGCACAAAATAGACAGGTGAAATAGGTAGCCAGTGAAGCAGGCGGAGTTCCGCTAGAGTAGGTTGACTACGAGGCCAACTGAGGAAGACCCCAGTGTACGGCAACGCCAACCACTTGGAGGAAGCGTGGAACCCGTCTGCAGGAGGCGTGAAGATACTCCAGGGAGATCCACTGGCACAGTGATAGACCACAGAAGGATGAGACCCGGCAATACTGGTGTGACGGATAATCCTGGAGTCCGGACGACACTGGGGTGAGGATCCCAGGGAGAAACTTTGGACCTAGGTAGGTAGCTCTTCCTCTGGAGGTAGGTTGAGAATGGTGAGGTTCTGTCAATGACTAAGAAGACACAGGGGATCCCAGGACAATCACAAGACAGTCAAACAGCACACAAGACAACGAACAGGCTAGAAAGATTCCAACAAGATAATCCACTTGACAAGACTGGGAAGTTAAATACCGGACGGTACTGTGACCTTAGTCAACGATAGCACAGGGGACAAAGAAAAGTGATGGTGTTTATAAAGGGGTTGGTGAGATAGAAACCAGGTGTGGGTAGTGAGGTAAACGATGGGATAATGAGAGGGTCAGGTGACAACAATAAAACGCAGACAGCGAACACGTGGCGCCAATGAGAACTCCACGTGATCGAACACTCAGACACGAACAAAACAAAACATGGACATTAACCTCGGAACCCAACAGACGTACTTTGATAATGAGATGAAACCTTGCTTTATGTTTTCTAGATGAATGTGCTATGAAAGTGTTGATGGCTCTTGAAATTGATCCTGAAAATGCTTTAAAAATTCATCTCGGCAGGGTTGAGCCCATGTCAATATGACTCAAACTCAA
Organism: Triplophysa bombifrons; assembly: GCA_029783895.1. Classification (NCBI taxonomy): domain Eukaryota; kingdom Metazoa; phylum Chordata; class Actinopteri; order Cypriniformes; family Nemacheilidae; genus Triplophysa; species Triplophysa bombifrons. The sequence goes on from CM056448.1 coordinate 21,582,560, forward strand.
TGCACTGAATTTATTTGAAAGACTTTGATGATGGGAAGACTGACCCCGCTCGCATGTGAACAGTGCACCGCAACTGACCTCGCACCCGAGCGACGAAGGCCACGGCGAGCGCCCTGGTTCAGACGATGTCCACGGTAGTGGTCCAGGGAATACATCTGTGGCTCAACCTTGCGCAGATTAGTGACTCTTAGAAGGCCCGCCTTCTGGATGCGCCCATCTCTCAAGCTGGGCTGTTTGGTGACACCGTGAAAGATGTGTCACAACACCCTTCCATGGCGAAGAAGCAGACGGAGGCGATTCATTGCCCGCCATGACCCTGCCACCTATTGGTCGTCGAGGAAGGCATCCCGGAGCTTTTGAGCCATCGTAAAGGGTTGGCCGCACTCCCCAAGCTCCAGCGAGCGGAAGCGCTGACGGTGCTGCCCGGGACTCAGGACGACCAGGTGAAGGATCGCTTTCGTAAAGTACACCTATATGAGGAGGTTCTGGACTGGCAGTTGTTGGACGGCCAGCTGTGCCTAACTGGAACGAGACACAGGTGTTCATAATGTACACTTGACCTATTTACGTCCCGTCTGTTTCCTGCTTCTGTCTCCCTCTGCAGATATCGCTAAACAACGCCCACCTCGCCACAGATAGGTTCCCAAGATCAAATCAGTCTGTCTCTCAACACAACCCCATCAGGGAACAAGGGTTACAGTCGTAACCGAGACGTTTTTTGTCTGGTGCTCATAGGGCCTTTTAACCATCCCAACAATTGCATAGAAAATACACACACACACACCTCCCCTTTGTCTACAGCTTGGAAGACAGACAAACTTCAGTATGTCGTCAGCCGGAACTCCACCTGCTTAAGGGATTAACATCTGTCCTCTCTGCATCCTCAGAGGCTTGATCCTGCCCTGACTGAAATATTTTATTATTATTAATTTATAATATATATATTTTTTTCCTCAATTAGATTAACCCCTGCTTGCAAAGTTCACTTATTGCTTTTTTGCAATAAACAAAGCCTCTTTTCAGTTCAATACACAAAGCAGTTTTTTCTTTATTTCACACAAAGGAAGTTAAAAAATGCATTAAAAAAATTGTAAAAAAAAAATTTGCTCACTAACTGCAAACTGCAAATCCCCTTGTTTAAACATGCAAATTTGTTGAAACAAAAGGAATTGTTATATATTCATTTTCACATTCCCAGAAATATGAATGAGAATAAATTTAATACAAGTCAGACTGTAACAGCTTCCTTCATTAAGTGTCAGAGGCAACATTTAAAACTACAAAAACATTAACCCACTGTTACTCAAATGTACATCAACAATAATATGCACACTGCTTTAATACTTATATTACTGAATAGTTTTTCCCTTTTACTGTGCCAACAATGATTATATAACGTATACATTTTACCAGTGTTAAATAATTTGTATTATAAAACATTCTATTCCGTTGCCTCATTTATAAAATGTTGCATAGAAACCGTCTTAATTTAGAATTTGCGATCATTTCTCAAAGTGCGTATATGTGATTCATAGAACGAACGTGCTCACAGAAAACGTGTGTGCGCCTCTCTTTCAGATGTGAAATCTCTATATCGCAAATGATCTGAACAGATCCAAATCTCAGCCTTTGAACGATGTCTAATTAATATAATTGACATACTAAAGAGCACCGCTCAATGTCCAAATCCTTTACAAGCAGCAATAATGCCATATAATTCCAAAAACCTGCAGCACTCGAAGAAGCAAAAGTGCGTATGTCTGCTCAGACCCTGACGTGGAGCTAAGCACTTTTCCACGTCAAAGACTGTTTTTACAAATATGAGTGTTGTTGTGGATTTTTGTGTATGCACACTCTACTCTGCACTTTATAAATGAGGCCCGTGGTTCTTGATTCTGATTGGTTGAGCCGCGTTCTAAACCATTATAAAATACCCGATTTGTAACTGCTGACCGCATAGCCTAAGTATCATTGTGCCACTGATATTGTGTTTTGTGTTTCTTGGCCTTGCTACGCACACGGAAAAAACATTTTATAATGGCAACAAGCCCCGCAAAGCAGTAGGCTACAGAGCATTGTATGTATGTTATAAAATGCACTGTAACCCACTGCTTTGGGGGCTTAAGGCTTTATGAAACCATCACTTTCATGTTAGAAATACATGTTCATTGGATGTATTATTATGGATTTAAATGTTATACGGTTTGTATTTCATAACTATCTGCACAAACTCGCTCAAGGCAGAGAGAGGATTCTGTTGAGCATGTGACACTTGTGACACATTACAAATATATTGTCCAATATTTGGCAAGAATTATAATTAGGCTGAAATCAGTTTGTTTCTGTCCCTTTGCAGATCAAATTTGACAGTGATGGTGTGTGTGTCTGTTGTGAGCTTGAGCACCTGAGATCCACCTGTAATAATCTGGGAGAGACTCTTAAACTCAACCCGCTGAGGGACTGCAACACCATACGCCTCCGACTGAAGGTAACACTTTGTGTGTGTGTTGTTAACACAATGTCACTGCAACTTGTAACTATTTTAGAAGGTAGTTCATTTCAGATTGGGGACGATTTACTTTGTGTGAGTGACCATTAGGTTTGTTAGGTTTTGACCATTATCGTTCTGTCTAGACGTTTTGATCATATAACTACTGAGAACATTTAGATACATTAGACGTTGTCAATGTTGTTGTGTTGAATAAACGCAATGTTTTTTCATTGTTATCATACATGATATTTGAAAATCTCTTATTTATTTTACAGTAAAAAAATATTAAAAAACACTAGGAGAAATAGCTTAAACGCTTAAGAATATAAACAGAATTGATGGAGGCTGCTTGATTAAGAATCAGGGGATTGGCTACATTTGTGGGTCTGATCAGGTAGAGATGACGTAAGGGAGAGCATCTCATCTCATCTTAAATTGTTTTATTTATTTATAGCGCTTTTTACAATTTTCATTGTTACAAAGCAGCTGCACATGAAAACATGTTACCTATAAGTAATACATTAAAGTTATAATATAGAAATGAATCACCATGAATGAAAAGAACGTCACTGTCAATGATGAGTAACACTTAATATGATGAATCATTAAGTGCTCATTTAGGAAATTACCTGTGTTACAGCTTTCCTGTGGCTCAGTGGTTGTCGCATGGCGCTAGCAACCCAGGGATTTCACATACTTAGTAAATGTATAGTAAAATGCAATGTAAGTCGCATTGGATAAAAGCGTCTGCCAAATGCGTAAATAATGTTTAAGTGTAATGTGGTATTGTTATATTCTTATATGTAGAGAATATATTAAGACATTTATATATTTAAGAATAATTTGGTTTTTGGTTAAACTAGTTCTTCAATTTGTCTTTAATTTATCTTTGAATTTTCATGATTGCATTTTATTGTGATGGCTTGGAAAAGTCTTTTTTTTGCTTTGCACCCTTGCTCATTTGCTGGGCCCCTCTGGGCTTTCCATATTTTTAACCAACTTCTTCATTTTACTTTTATTGAGCACATGAACCATTAAGCAAAGAATTATATGCTATTCTCAAGAACGTCTGCCTTATTGGACGTGTCTCTTTGCATTGTGATGTGAGTCTCTCTCTTATATGCAGATGAGGCTCAGTCATCATTAGTTATGCATCTTCAATTACTGACCACCGTTGCTTCCTTTTCCACTGTCTGAGCAATTCACTCATGCTATCCCTGATCTGCCTGCATTTGGCAACATTTGAAATGACTTGTGGTGATGCGAGGCTTGCACAAAATTCCCTCATACCAAGCATTCATAGCTCTTTATGACACCATGGAAAAAATGCCTTGGGATATTAAGCAAATTTGTGTGTAAATGCTTGCCTATAAATGTTTGCAAACCAACTCCATGAAACCTTTTCAAGAGAAAAAGCATGTATAACTCTTAGACAGTATACTCAAAAGTCTGAGTATGCATGCCATAGTCAGTAATAGGATTTATTGTAGAAAATTAAAAGTGAAAGTGTTTCCCAATTGACATTCTTTTATCATTTTAAACATGCAAACACTTACATAAACACTCATGAAGGCTGTTTAGTGTATTTGCCTTGCTCTGTGTATACTATATGTGAAGTCCTAAATGTAACAACCTGTTCAGATAAGATTAGCAGTCAAATCAAACCAATGTAAATTACTGTAGTGTGAAACTAGCATTCTCCTGCTGAGAATGAAAATTGGTTCTCCACTATCCCCAAAGGTAAACAAAACCTGCATGCAAAAATTGTCTCGTTCACATTACTGTACAATAAAACAAACACATGTGGATGAATATGCATAAAATGTGACAATTATGGATTATATAACATACATTATGAATTTTGACATTTTCAAACACTGAATTTTAGAGTAAAATAATACTTGATATAAAACAGCTGTTGTCAAAGAATCTTTTAGAGTTTACTGTTTGAGAATTAGAGATTTTTCACCAATGGGCCACATATTGTGAAACAGTTCCATTCCATACCCATCCCGCTGAACAAGCTAGGACACAGAGCAAAATCGGCGGTTTTAAAAAATGTCAAATTAACTCTCACGTTGTATATAAAATCCACACTTCGATATAGTTGTGCAGTTGGACACTCCTTTTCTAATGAAATGTGTCTGAAAGTATTGACTCGTTCATTTCCCTATTAAAGTCCACTATACAGTGAAGAATTGAAAGAAAATGAGAGATTTCGAATGAAAACATTTTTTTAATCCCATTTATTCAATCTGTATTTTTTTAAGCAGAAAATAACTACTAAGGAATTTGGGCAGTTTGGACACTTATGTTATGCTAAAATGATACATGTAGCTGGAATCCGCCCTCGCCATACACAGAACCGCTCATCCCGATGGGGAAAAGTAGCTAAAGTATTGTGAGGCCAGTGAGTGAAGGACATTCTACCACATCAGCTTTAGCACCTAAAAAGTCTATTTATTTCAGATTGTAAGGCTAAGAACACATTTGGTTTTTATGCTGGGATGCAATCTCATCACTCTTTTCGTTCCTTTGTTGTCAGGGAGACAAAATGAGAAGAGCAGGTGTTCCTCAGCGGAGCTGACCTACAGTAGCACCTCTGTTAGATATGCTGGAACAGAATCATGCTGTCTAGATCAGTCAGAGTTCTGCATCCTACTGGATTAACTCTATCATAATATATCTTGCGATAGCTGCACAAGTTTGACGGGTCAGCAGTTTAAAGCTTTTTATGATTGTATGTTTATCCTGTAAAAAGTAGAAAAATACAACTCTTACTGAAAATACCAATTTCTGTTTAAACCAAAAGTTCCTTGTGTAACCAATCCAGTCAAGCTAAAACAGTCATATTAAATAATGTGTTTCTTGAATTGTTTAATTTACATGTTACCACATTCAGTACATTTGTTAATTGACAAAACACTTGTTGACAGGTTTGATATCCAAGGCAATTGTTTGTTTGCTGTAAGTAGCTAACTAAAAACGGCAACACAGCCTCCATTTACTTATTTAGGGATTAAAAGTGTAGGGGATTGTACAGTAATGTGGAAGGACTGTCCAGTCAATGCTCTTCGCATTCAAGAATTATGCATTTTCCTTGAGGACATCATTGGGTCACATACATCCCATGTTGTCACTACAAGAGTTCATACGAGCCTCTGATAGCAGGTGTGTGAGATGGACTGTCATGAATACTGAATATACTTGACATTACTGTGGAGACAGATCTACTCAGTTTATCTGGTAGAAAAACCGAACTGAGCTGTTGGCGACCTTGAATGTTCTTTTCGAGTTTCGCCTACAGAAAGGCACCCTTTACAATTGCTACAGTATGCACTGAAGCTGTAAAGGAAACTAATATTGGCTGCCTTTAACCATTTGTTAAAATTGTTTAATGTGTCGCTAAATCCATATTGAAACAGATTTTTAAAGCAGCACAGATTTTAAAAGTCAGTAAAGACTTAAACAAGACTTTTTTGAAGGACCATTGTGTAATGTTTAGCGGAATCTAGAGGTGAGGTTGTGAATTGCAACAGAACTTCATCCCTCCCGCTCCCTTTTGAAGCATTACGGAGGCTGAGAGAGGATAAAGATGTTGTTGTGTTTTTCCTTCTTTCCCGAACGAGATAACATATTTACAAAATGTGTTCTGCAGAGCAGTTCGTCTGTTTAGGACGTTTACATGACGAATTCCATGTAAGGGACCCACAGTGTATTTAGGTAGAAATAGCTCATTCAAAAGTAATTCAAACATAACGCTTCATTATGTAGGGTCTTTATACACCTCTGAATTTATTATATTATGTTGTATTTCTGTCAATACATCCCCCCAAAATACACACTGGACCTTTAAAAGCCCAGCATTGCTTTTCATCAGCATATGTTGTGTTTTGGATGCTGGTCCCTAGGATGAGATTCTGGTTTGTTGGTGACCATGCTAGGCCTAGCTAATGCTTTACCAGCAAGAGTTCTTTGTTTAACTAGCTTTTACTAGCTTTTACTAAAAAGATAAGTTCACCAGTTTATTTATAGATAGATCAGCACTAACAACCATAAACCAGCTTGATCCCCAATGGAATTTCATGCCGGTCTTTGATTAAGTCAAATAATGATGCAATAAAGCACTTCGACCTTGATGATTTCATTATCTGTTCATGTTTCTGGCGCTCTTGATTCAACCTTTAACATCATAGCCTTTTTCTTTCTTCCAAATGTTAGTTCTTTCTGCAGGATTCTAATGGTTCATTTTCCCCCAGTTTTCTTTTAGGGACAAACAAAGCAATACATGTTCATGCCAGGCTGTGGTTTGCAATGAAACAATTGCCAATCTTATTTATTTCTCTTTTTGGTGCTCTCTCCTTTTCTTCTCCATCTCATTGTCTCTTTATCTATGATTCTCACCTTCTTCCCCTCTCTCCTTTTATTTCTGACTCTATTTCTCTCCGTCTCCCAGGAGCTGCTTTTAAGCGTGTGTGCACTGAATGTTATCTCCACCATTGTGTGTGCTCTGGCCACAGCCGTGTGCTGTATGCAAATGGTTTCTACTGATTTACTACAGATGGTAAGTGTGGCCCATAAAACATTGTGTGTGTGTGAGTGTGTGTGCGTGCGTGCGACTGTGTGTCTTTCTAGTTGTGTTAATGATGTTCACATTAAATTTTCCCATTACATCATGGAGAAAAGATCAGACAATCAAGACAAGTGAACATAACATAGTACAACTATAGCAGAAATACAGAGAAATGGCGTGTTTTTGAAACCATTGAAATAAAGGGCAATTTAATTTAATCTAATTAGGTTTTGTTATTCAATGCACCTTATATTGACAAAGTCATTAGGGGCGTAAAACTATTTCAAAGCAAAACAGCACTGTGGATTTGGTGAAATTTTTGCACTCTGAATGACATGCAATGCTTCACAATGAACCATTGCTTATACAATAGAATAATAACATCTACTAGTGCCCTGATGTCTTACAGTTTTAAAGAGGTAATCAGTCCAGAAATTAATATTGATCTTTAGACCTTTCAGATCTAAAATGTTAGGGCAAACAGCCATTAAAGGTGCATTTATAGTTATAGTTGCTGGCTGAGTAGCAGCTACTTGACAGCATTTGACAGTACTTGTACAAAAGAGGACTTGGGCTTTATGCAGGAATATGTAAAAGCTCTCACCAAATAACTTTTGGAGCACTTTTACGGCATTTTGGGGCACATTTGTCATTCTTGATTAAATTACATTAAAAGTTGAACAAAATTAAACAATCTTAAAAGTACAATTTGTTTCCTCAAGTATAAAACTGTAAAACGTTTTCTTCAGATGAGGATAAAACTAAAAATGTTACATGCTCAATGAAGAGAGGACAATGGGCAAAATAACGGCAGGTCCACAGTATCACCTTTGCCATTCAGTGAATCAGTCGTTTTCAGCCGGCCTTTTTTATGAGAGAAAATAAAATTGTGGTACATAAAGTTTTAATATTGTTTAAGAGTGGTCTTTGTGCAGTTTATAGGCTAGGCAGTAAATTGAACAGCCTGCTGGGTGGCTGCAGCAGAGGAATGGGCACAGAGAGATGAATTGAGATGAGTTACATTAGCATGGCTGTGGCTGAGGAGACCGCTGGAGCAGTACCGGGATTCGTTTCAACAAAGGGCACAAAGTAGCACTACAAGAAATCACAACTGTCTAGAAAACAAACTTTTTATGGCAGAGATGAAAGTGAATATAGTTATGTTATACTAAAGTATATCTTCTGTTTTATTAGTTTATGCCACACAGAGCACAAGCTTTGAGTGCGGACTGTATGACCCCTCACGGTACCATCTTACATCAGACACTGGACTTCGATGAGTTCATCCCACCCATCCCTCCTCCCCCCTACTACCCTCCAGAGTACACCTGCACACCCATGATGGAGAGCCAGAGGTAAATCCGGACACATGGACAAAAACTTACATGCTCGAGGACTACTGCTCGAATTCCAGTTGACCTGAATTAACCTAATACTTGTGATAGAAAATAGAGAATACATTTTAGACTGTCCTGCCCTCTAAGGAATAGTGTTTTTTGTGAACAGATTGATTCATAGAGAGGTACAACAGAGTTTGGTTAAATAATTATGCAAACCATCATCAATAATATGCAGTTTCTTTTTTTATGGGAATTCAGACCTATTGCACTCTGGAAATACAACCACCCTCTTGTGTAATTGTATGGTTTTAATGCATAGTGCCCTGACAACCCACATTATGGAACAGCAGTGTCCCTGTCCTGGTGTAAATCCACCATTGATTTCTGTGTCTCGCGCTGTTAGACACTCTGCGCACCATCTCATCATAAAAAACGTGCTGATGAGGCCGTTTAGCCCGGGACCACTCTAATGTGTCAACAAAGCAGTAAACGCAGAGAGATTCACCCTGCATATGCACTGGGTGCTTCACATTACAGGTGATGATGTCATAATGCACAGGGAAACATATGAAGAGACACAGACCCCTTCACTTAGATATTTGAGAGGGGGAGGCTGGTTAATAAAAATGAATGAACGCAGAACATAGATGATGGGTTAGATACATTGGAGATAAGACAAAACAGTTTCTCCTGTTAATGAATGGCCGGACATATTTTTTATACTGCCGTCATACCGGCCAACATTGTACAGCCAAATCTTTTAAAACGTTGACACTGTGTTGTAATCATGTTTAATCATCTCTGTCTATTAGAGGGTTGCATCTGGATTTTCCACACTCTCCCTTCAGTGCCATTTATGGAGTACCTATTAACAGCCCTGGAACTCTGTATCCATCCGAGCTACCACCACCATATGAATCTGTCGTGGGACTGACACCTGCTAGTCAGGTAAGAAGCAATGGGCTACCTTCTTAATACAGTATTTACATCGCAACAGATGAAGAAGATGTAAAAAATAATTGGAAGATAAACCAATACATCATAGGAGGTAACTAACAAAATATGGCATTCTGAAAGAAACAAGATCAAAGATTTGTCTCAATCACTCCAGTTTGTAGTATGTGACCTTAATTGTAATAGATGATCTGCCACTCTCGACCATTCAATGCACAGACCAAAGATTTTCCTCAAGTTTATTCCATTTTCTGTGGGCTTTATCTAAGAGAACAGCAAAAAAGTGACACATAATAGAATTATAGATAGTTTCATTTTGTTTTGGTGTCACAGATTAACATCAGTGCTGTGATTTAACCTCACAATAGGATTATAAATAAATTAAGACATTTCGAAACACTTCCTGATTTCTTAGCATTTGGATTGGTAGTTGACACAAAGGTTATAATAGCATATATATATTTTTAAATACAACTTTAAAATTGTCATAAGGTCCAATAATACAAATATGTGTTTTAATTAGCCATGATTTTTGTGCTGGTTTCAAGTGCATATACATTTTATGTTAAAGTATTTTTCATACATGTCAGATTTTTTATCTAGACTTTCCATAGCAGAAATCAAAAGGTTTAGTGATAAAAATGTTCAGTGGCTTTCTTCAAGAATTAGCCATCTGTATGGAAATTGGCTTTACCCTAAAAATGGGTTTTAAAAGTATTGCTGTAGAAATGCTTTTATGACAACTAGCTCCAGTCCGTCCCTATATCTCAAGGTAATTCAGTCTTTGCATTAGCATACCTCAGATTCAGCAATGTTCCCCGTCTTCAGTTAGGCTCTCTTTCATTTGTGTCAAAAGGTCCTTCGCTGCACTTGAGTGCTGAAAGAAATTAATACAAGTGCCTTTGTATAATGGATTATAATATTTTCTGGAACACATCAGCAGTACAGGGAGGAATTCCTTCCATTTAAAAGAAATGAGCTTTCTACAGTGAGAGCAGGGTCAGTATTTGAACAATGATTTTCCATCACATTTCTCCTTTTGGCCTCATGAAAGGGAACAAGAGCTTTCCTCTTTGCAAAGAGATCCATAAAGGACCAGCAGACCTTTAGAATCTAGCGCCTGAACCTGTTATTATGTGCTGTTTGAAGATTTGTTTGCTACCTAGAGGAATCTGTGATTAAAAAGGATGGAGTTCCGAAAGGTTTCTTTGATTTAAGACATTTCTCATGTGAAGCTTTTGATAACCATCTGCAAACAAAGCGGTGAGTTCAGTTCAATCAGTGGACCAATTTAGAATTGAGATGCTTAAAAGCGATAACACCAGTAGAAAGAAACCCAAAGAAAATTGTTAAGAGGAATTTTGTATTTATCACAATGCTATTTTGAGAGGTCTCATTATAGCTCACAATAGATCCATGATATTCTTCAAATTATAAGCCATGTTTTTCCAAAATCTATTTGTGCTGTGAAATTTGCTCTATGTATACAGGATAAGTTCACTCTATAGGTGTTTTTAATCAAGCCTGTTACAAAGCTTGTTTCAAACCACAACATGTTGAGAATGAGGACCAAATGTGATCTTAAAGAGCCCTCTGCTGGTAGTAGCATGTTTTTGTATCTTTAACTCGCTGCTGTGAAGCCAGATGTCGGGCTGCAGTAGGCTCCTTAGTGCCAGATGTTCTGCTGTCTGATTCTCCTCCTGTTTCAGTTGTCTGTTATCATCCTCAGGTGGAAAAAAAAAATTACCATCTACCACGGAAACTTACATAAAAAAATGAATGTGCATGTTTGAAATTGTTACTAAAATGTTTAGTGTCTTTTCTTCTATTCTCACTCAGATCACCACCAGTCTTGAACAACAGGCCACTGAGTCAAGTCTCTGTGACAGGAACACCACAGCTGGCATTAGCACTCAGGGTGAGGAAGCTGCAGGAGCATTTTTAAAGAAACAATTCACCAAAAAATAACAATTCCGTCATTATAAACTCATCCTCAACTTGTTAAAAAATCTGTATAAACTTCTTTGTTCTGATGAACACAGGAAAAGATATTTTAAAGAATGCTTGTAATCAAACTCCCATTGTTGGAAAAATGTCTTTGTTCTGTTAGAAGATATTTTGAAGAATGTAGGAAAGCAAACAGTTCTGGGGCACTTTTGACTACCATTGTCATTTGTTTAATGTAGGTAGTTAGCCTATTAGATGATGATGCTGTCCTTTTTAAATGTCATTACAGTTACACCCTATCAAACAGCACACTTTTCAAAACTCAGCTTTTGTTCTGTGTGTGTGTTTCCTGCAGCCTCCGTTGATAGTACTTCCCTCATGGTGTCAGAAACTGCAGACATCCCTGATCACAGTTCATCTGAAGATCTGTGTTCTCTAGAGGTCCAGGGCTCTGATTCCTCTCCATATGGCCCATTACCCGTCGTAGCCACTGACGGCAGCTGCACAAGCTTGGAATACAGCACCCGCTTTAACCTGAGACGACAGGCCCGTGTCCGCTTTGACTACAGCGAGTCTTCTGTCGCGCAGGATTCGAAGCCCCAGTCGCCCCAATTGTCACCTGATGCTGTCAGTGGCCTTGACAAGGAGGAGAATACAAGTCTGAGATCCAAGTCTCGGACACAGCACAGAGAAAGAACCAATAAGAAGCTAACCCTCCTTTTTCCTTCAAACGCTCAATGCTCCAGTGCTTCCAACTCTGCAATGACTTCCGTTGCAGGGGCAATTTCTGCACTTACACCCTCTGCCTGCACCTCCCCATCACCCACCGGTCAGCTGCGGGGTACGCGACTATGCTTCAGCATCTGGTCCCCATCTGCCTCTTCCTCTGTGGCTCCACAGCCAAATGCTACATCTGTCCTCAGCAGCTCAAGCCCCCATGAGCGTCCACGCACGCTGCGTGCCACCAGAGGGTACAGGAAACTTGCAAGGATTGTGCGCTCCACTAGTGAACCATTGTCCTGTACTTCCATATCTAGAAGTACGCGAGTCTCTCTTACTGTTAATTGAATATATGTGTAACTTACAAACTGACATGTAACCTTTTAAAACTATTATTGTAATAAGCCATTGGCAATTAGCTTGAGAACTAAGTGAATGAATTTACCTACAGGTGATCGCTGTGCTGCTAACCATCCACCCGAGGACTCCCCACAGACCCCCTGTGATCAAGGTAACCAACTTAAATATTTTGTATAATATTTCCACGAAATATACTGCCCGTATCATGTCCCCGAACCTAGACCTCCAATCCAATGGGAGACTCCTACCTTTTACATAGTTAAATCCAGGTGGTGACCTTTTTTTGGACGGGCAGTGTATATTCTGAGCAATTCATTCACCAACAATATTGGAAGTATTCTTATAAGAGGATAAATACTAATGCATTATTCTGCACAGCATGCATGGAGCTCTCTGAGAACGTCCGACCACCATCTGCCAAACATGGCAGCCAAGGGGGAAAGAACCAGAAGGATGTTAAATCTGACACACGACTCAAACCTCACCTCCCTGTTTCACCATCTTCAGAGCGCCCACAATCTCTTGCAGACCTCAAAACTTACAAAGACACCAAAGTGCTGGTGGCAAAATTCCTGGAGCACTCTAGCTGCAGTCTACCTCCAGAGGTTCAGCAGGTGGTCAACAGCATTAAATGTGTTATTAAATCTGATGAGAAACACATGGAGGAGGCCATTTTCAGCGCCAGTATTATTGATCAGGTGATTTGTCTATTTTCATGCAAAATGGGATTTCTAGAATTGTTTTATATACATGCATTTGTTTATATTGTCAAACTATTTGTCTCATACTGGATGAATTAACTAAATTACATTTTGTATGTTTTGCTCCTATCCTCTTCCTAGTTAATGACACAGTCCGAGAAGATCAAGGGCAGCCAAAGGAAGCGTTCTCATGGAGACCTGCATTTACAGAGCTGTGGAGCTTTGAGTTCCCCATCCTCATCCTTGCGCCGTTCACCTCGAGAAACCAGACAGAGGGATGTCCCTGCTACGCTGGATCATCAATCGCCACATCACCCTCAAAGCCTCATCAGTGTTTGCAGAGAAACTACACTCTGACCCCCTGGACCAGAACACCCTTTCCCTTATAATACTCTGAACATGTGCCAAGGCCAAATCTTAAATCACATCAGCAGAAACTGTAGCTCTTGAAACAACAGCAAGTCAATGTGGAGCTAATGTTCCTCATATGATAAAAAAACAAGGTTCTAAAAAAGAAACACTAGAGTGTTTACCTGCAGGGTATATATTTTTATTTTAATGTCAGAAAAAAGTAAAATATTTGTTAGAATAAAAACCGATGAATTTGCTAGTGTACTAAATAGAAGACTGGGTCTGTAGTGGACCAAAGGAGAACCGATGGATTTACCTCTTCATGAAACTGTCTATTTGATTATACAAAACATTAAAATACACATCTTCTGCAAACATTGTTAAATATTGGATATATTTGGTCATTGTGTGCCACTGCAGGGCAGAGAACTTTATGAAGCTGGATTATTCAGTTTACCTCAGTGTGTTATTTTTATTTTCAGTGTTGCAAAATAAAAATGTGTCTGTTTGTATTTTTCCTCAATGGACTGCTTTTATAAGCCTTTCGTGTTCATTTGTTGGTTTGAGGGGAAAAACTCTCTAGTTGTTCCAAACCTGTACAAATGTCTTTGTATGGTTTAACAAAGAGATAGATATTTAGACGAATGCTTGTAACCAATCAGTTGTTGGACCCCATTGACTACCATAGTAGGAAAAGTGACAATGGTAGTAAAAAGCGCCCCAGAATTGTTTGCTTTCCTACATTCTTCAAAATGTCTTATTTTGTGTTAAACGGAACAAAAAACGTATAAAGTAATTTTTCCTACAATGGTAGTCAATGGGGTCCAAGAACTGTTTGATCATAAGCATTTGTCCAAATATCTTTCTCTGTGTTCATCAGAACAAAGAAATGTATACAGATTTGGAACCACTCGAATGTGAGTAAATGATAATAGGTGACAGGTGATGATAGACGTTTTGGTGAACTATCACTTTAATAACAGACAGTGCATATTTCAGAACAATATCCCAACGAACTTCAGTGTTGAAAAACAGAGTGTCATCTGTGCTGTGCAATAAAGTTTTTGTTTTTTTCAGATTGGTTATCTATTCTAAGAGCCCTTGATAATATGCACAGTGTTGTTGATTAATCATAACAATCGGTGGCGCCCAGTCGACTCTGAAAAGTATGTGATATTTGAGCTATATAAATCAATCCTAATTGTTTAGCGTGTCTTACTGCTGGTTTATGAACGTATATTATCTACTGAACCAAGTATCTCAGATATTAAACAAAAGGCAATACAAACACATTTCTAACATTTTGGGAAGCTCCCCAGAAATGCGACATTCAGACTTTTGAGCGTGTGTTCATTATAGTGCTGCAGACCGCGCCTTCTCTTATTATTTGAGCGTCCAATTGAATTTGACCAAAACGTAACAGTTACGTATGAAACCAATCCGATGCGGCTAGTTTACACCGTTGTATCCACTGATTGGGTATTCTGGCTGTCGATCATATCCGTCGGTACACCTTACACGCCGGACGATTTATTTCATATTTTTGCATAGCCGTCTAACCTGCTGGCAGTTAGATATCTAAGATACCGATACGACTCCGTTTTATAATCCGTTGTCGTTTATTTATACGCGAATATAAATTATCTCGTTTATTCTCGCGTTTGTCAGGACCGAGGGACGCGGAAGTCTGCTGTTGACTTCTAAGCGAACTCTAAAGCTAGCCGTAACGTTACGTGTATGGTCCATTCAAATACGTGTTAACCGCATATTTTAAGATTGTTTATACTGTGTTGCTATATATCAGGTGCTTATATGATGCTCTTGCAGAAAACTGTAAATTTAACATCGTTGGCAGTGGCAACCGCGATGCTAACTGCCTGATAGCATGTGCTGCTAATGTTAATGGATCTTTCTACAAGCTCGATCCGGTCGCGGTTCTGGTTTTTCGACTGGCTTGCATTTGTGTTTAAATGAGATCAATATCGTGTTGTCGGAGTGAAACTAGTACGCGGCGTTTACCTCACTGGTTCTGTTATCAGATCAACGCATGACACTTTAGCGAGAGGTATTTGCTAATAGTGTTAACAGCTCATCCCCGTATTCACAAGTCTATTCATCCAACGAGCGTGACGGCAGAGATGAGCCTTTCGAAATAAATACGCACGATCAAGTTTTGTAGTCTCACGCGGAGGGAGGACATGTTATGGTTGTGCGCTATTAGCTCGCATCGAGTCCGGGATAGGCCACGTCGCCTGCGTGTGCGTTAATGTATTTGATCTACTGGCATTGGCGTTGCGTGAACGCAAACAAGGAAAACGCGAAATCGCCAACTGTGCGGAAGGGACACGGAGGAAACGTCAAAATTGTAGTTGTCACCAACTTCAGGACACCTCAAGGTTGCTATAAGCCGAACGGTTGACAAACTTATGGATATAATGCGTTTTATTTAAATACTTGACGGTAGACAACTTAGTTTGACGGTGACTACGGTAACTTACACACATTTTAACGCTCACGCAAAGCCGGGGATCGTAATCGGGGCTTCTCTTCGATTACACAATGATCGGGTTCGGTGCGAATCGACGAGGTGGTCGCCTCCCGTCTTTCATCCTGATCGCGTTTTTGGTGATTATCGTCATTGTGTCGTTTAACTACTGGAGCGTGTCCACTAAACACGGGCGGCTGCTGGACGAGCTGGCCGAGGTGCAGACGCAGGTGAAGCGCACGGACGCGGCGCGCTCCCGCCTGGAGAAGAGAAACTCCGAGCTGATGATGCAGGTGGACTCGCACAGGAAACAGATCGAACAGAAAGATGGAGATCACAGCGTGCTGGAGAGCAAACTGCAGGCTAGGGATGCGCTGCTGAAATCCTGCACCGACGAAAAGGTGGGTGAGAAATTGTGTATGGCCTGTAGGCTTGAAATACAACATGAGGGCTTCTCAATGTGCTGCTGCATCTTCAAGAACCGTTTTATAGTATTTGAGTTTAATTCCTTTTATATGAGAAACTATACATCTGACATACTATAAAGAGGCATTATAGATTGTAGATGTGTCTCCAGACACTGTCATGTCCCATATGGAGATCATTCAGGGTAATTGTTTTTGGTTTTGTCTTGGTTCTTGAAGTCTAAATTACTGGGTTACTATGTATGTCTAAGAACTTTGTCTGACATTTGCATACGCCTATAGGCTGCATGGATAACACGCAAGTGATAGTTTGTGTTGTATGTGTGGCCGATGCAAATGCAGTGGTTTATCAGACTGATTATATAAAGGTAGGAAATGTAATGTTTTATTTTTAAGGAACATTTAGTAGTATAGGAAGTACACGTTTCACTGACTAGGTTTAATCTTTTAGACGGTCAAACAGTCAAACAGTCTTTTTAAAAAGCAAACAAAAGCATTATTCATAACCCTTTTTTAATGCAATCTAGTGTTATTAACTGTTCTCTTGTGCCTTGTCTACTTGTTGTTGTTGAGGCTTTTTCACCTTGTTTTATGTGTAAAGTCAGCAGGTTGAGGTAGCTAACATTCTTATTGAAAACCCATGAAAAGTCAGTAATTTAATTTGTCTAGTAAAACTGGTATAGCTATATATGTATATATATATAATTCCCCCAAACCATTAACATCAGTTTTTGATCGATAAAATCTATATCTGCTATGCTGCTCTTAATAGATTCAGGCCTTGGGCTTGAAGGCTGCAGGACACAGCTGAGAGCTCATGATCAGAACCCATCTGTGTGCTCAGAGCCTCTCATGCTCCCTCTTGTCTCAGGGGACAGCAGAATGAATTTGGCTACAGCTCTGGAACACTTTCAGGGGAAAATAACTTAAAATCTAAAGATGCCTTCATACCATTTACTGCCCTATTGCTCTGCTACTTAAGTCCGGAGTGTGGTCCAGCCGTCTGCGTTCGCACGCTGTCCGAATGATGCAATTTTCGTCATCAGAACTTGTGTCTTCGGTCATCCACACACCCCGGCCGCGTGCAGCCCATTTTTTGAGACCACGTGGATGTGCTGCGTACAACAGCGCATGCTCGAAAAGAAGAAGAATGATACAAAACCAACACGCTGAAACCACGAACATTAAGCTAGGATACATATCCTTCTTGATACTGTTTGGTTGTTATTCTTGTTGTCTTGCTGTTTGCTCAGATTGTTTGCAATGGTGAATGACTTCCTCAATCATTCATTTGGAGTGGGTCTGTGAATGATGCAATTTAGCGCTGCTCTCTGACGGTATGGTAGAGCACACATACTCCTCTGTATTGCGCATGTGTTTAACTCGGATGTCCATGCTTAATCCGTGATGAGTATTCTCAAGAAGATGCGTGAATGCATTTGTGCTTGAGACGGACATGGAAAGTCAAGTATACTCGCAGCTCTAGCTGTCAATCTACTGAACTACTGAACTAAAGAAAGTGACCAACTTAGCCGTCGTGTAAGGATGTTGATGTTTCATTCATTGCGAGACATTTTAGCCTAGGCCATGTCTGTCTGAATGAATGGTGACATCAAGCATTTGTATTCAATGTACATTTGAGCACCATGTTCCTGTGTGGATCGATGCTGTGCTGCAGAAAACATGTCCCTTTACATATTCTAACACTTTCAAATAAATTATAAATAGGACAGTGTTGCAGTCTTTTATCTCTTGGAGAAATCTACTTGAAGTCATAAGAGGATCTGAAGTTTTATGGCTTTGCAGTTCTATGAAGTTGTAAACAAGAATTTTTACTGTCAAACACAAGTATTAAAATTGTTCTAATTTGCTTAAAGGGATGGTTCATCCAAAATTCTTTATTTTTTACTCCCAGGGATGGGTACCGAGAACCGGTACATTTTTGGACCGGTACATAATTGGGTCGATACCAGAGTATCGATAAGCATCCAAACAAAGATACTGTTATCTATACTTGCGTTGTTTTATCCCTGTGTATTCGGGTGTTAAATGGCAAATTAGAGGCTGCTGCCTGTCATTTTCCATCCATGAATAATGTCCAAATGGCCGAAGTTTGCTCGCTTATGTGTGATATCTAGGCGCCATATGATCAAAATAAAAGTCCTTTAAGTTATAACATCTTTTTTTATTTTAATAATAATCGATAAGCAGTTTCGGTATCGATAAAATCTTAACGATACCCACAGGGGCGGACTTACCATTAGGCAAATTTCGGCAATCGCCTGGGGCCCCGGAGCTATCAGGGGCCTCCAAAGGCTAGGGGTGGACTTAACCAATAAGCCTCATTAACAGGAACGTAGAGCTCCAAGTAATCATCAAAATAGTCGTGATATCCTATAACGTTTACGTTATTACATCTGTATGAAGGCACTGTCACCCCCATTATAGATTAGAGTGGACCATTCTATTAGCACCGCACATGTGCGAGACGCGTTCGACACTAGCTAGAGAAATTTAGCGAAGCGGCGAGACTGCCCACAGCCAGAGTGAAACTGTGGTAAATTAGCTGCAAAACGAAGTTACAGTCGCAGGGAAATAAAACGACAAAGAATCGCAACTACACCAGCGGAGAGGAAAAAAGATGATTTGCAAAAGATTGTTGACAAAGTTTCCCCACACAAACTCCATCGCTCCTCCTACAGCAGCAGCGCCTCTCTCTCCCTTTGCGCAGACCAATGGGCACATAAAGACATAATACAATAACGTCATGACAGTGCTAACGATTCGTACTGTACGCACTAATACAGCAATTTTGGCAAATTTTGTATATAGTAATCTCAGATCAGGGTTTTTCCTGCATCAGTCAAATTTCGTGCCGCTTAGACTCTTGTCAAAATTATGTGGAGTGTCTTCACAAAACATACTAAGTGCATTAAACAGATTGTCATTTGTAACTGCAGTTGCAGCTTTACGCCACAATGTAGGCGCTGTTTTGTTACCAGCGTAGTGAGATGCTGAAGAGTTCAGTGAAAGAGGTATATTAGAAGCTGTATTAGCTGTGTTTCACGGTTGTTCAGGTGTTTTCCATTACATTTTTTGAAAAGGTGTTCTAAATTAACTTGCTGTACATCTTTGTAATATTTTTAGCTGTGAAGTTGGCTCGTTGATAAAGCGTTATTCTGTACACTGCGAGTTCGCCAGTATGAAGGCACATTACGTACATGGATTTGCCTAGGAGCTATTTATGAATGCTATGTCTTTGTCACGGAGTATATCTGCAGACTCTATGGATGTTCTCCTCGATAGCTTTAATGCAAATGTTAAAAATACTATTGATGCCATTGCTCCAGTAAAGGTCAAGGCGATAACTGGCAGGCGTAAAGCACCCTGGAGAAACACACCAGCAGTACAAAGCATGAAAAGAACATGCAGAAAAGCTGAGCGTATGTGGCGAAAAACCAAACTTGAAGTTCACTATAATATCTATAAAGACAGTCTGCATGCCTTCAATGTAGACTTATGCAAAGCTAGACAGATTTTTTTCTCTAACATTATAAACTGCAAAATAAATAACACTCGCACCCTTTTTGCAACTGTAGAGAGATTAACAAATCCCCCTAGTCCATTTCCGAGGGAAATGCTGTCTGATGACAAATGCAATGAGTTTGCAACTTTTTTCCTTCAAAAGATCAGTAATATCAGAATGGAAATCAGCAAAGCTCCATGCGGCAGTCAGGTCAGTCTGACTTCTGTACATCAGAAATTAGTAACTTGGTCAGAATTTCAGACAATTGATCTCAAAACCCTGGAGGAAACGGTACAGCATCTGAAGGCGTCAACTTGCAGCCTTGACACACTTCCCACATCCTTTTTCAAAAGAGTGTTTAACTGTTTGGAAGCAGATCTCCTAAAAATAGTTAATACCTCACTGCACTCAGGAACTTTCCCAGAGTCACTTAAAAATGCAGTTGTACAACCTCTTCTAAAAAAGGGCAATCTAGACAAAACCTTACTGTCTAACTACAGACCAATATCAAATCTTCCTTTTATAGGCAAGATCATTGAAAAGGTTGTCTTCAATCAGCTGACCAAATTCTTGAACTCAAATGGCTACCTGGACAGTTATCAGTCTGGTTTCCGTCAGCATCATAGCACAGAGACAGTGCTCATAAAGATAATTAATGATATTCGACTGAATTCTGATTCAGGCAAAATATCAGTTCTGGTTTTACTAGATCTCAGTGCTGCTTTTGACACGGTAGATCACACCATACTCCTACATAGGCTGGAAAACTGGGTGGGGCTTTCTGGGTTGGTACTTAAATGGTTTGGGTCATACCTTAAAGGGAGAGGTTACTATGTGAACATAGGCAACCATAAATCTGACTGGACACCCATGACTTGTGGTGTTCCACAGGGCTCAATTCTTGCTCCGCTCCTCTTCAATTTGTTTATGCTCCCACTTGGCCAAATAATGAAAAAGTACCAAATTGCCTACCACAGCTATGCAGATGACACTCAGATCTATCTAGCCCTCTCACCCAATGACTACAGGCCTATTGACTCTCTTTGCCAATGCATTGAAGAAATTAACAGCTGGATTTGTCAAAACGTCCTTCAGTTAAATAAAAACAAAACTGAAGTCATAGTGTTTGGTAACAAGGATGAAACTAACAAGGTAAACACATACCTTGACTTAAAAGGTCTAAAGACACAAAGCAAAGTAAAAAATCTTGGGGTCCTTTTGGAGTCTGACCTTAGTTTCAGCAGTCATGTCAATGCAATAAGCAAATCAGTGTACCACCATCTCAGAAACAAAGCCAGAATCAGATGTTTTGTCTCAAGCCAAGATTTAGAGAAACTAGTCCATGCTTTCATCACCAGCAGGGTGGATTACTGTCATGGATTCCTTACAGGTCTTCCCAAAAAGACCATCAGACAGCTGCAGCTCATACAGAATGCTGCTGCCAGGATTCTGAACAGAACCAAAAAATCTGAGCATATCACTCCAATCCTCAGGTCCTTACACTGGTTACCAGTTACTTTTAGAATCAACTTCAAAGTATTATTCATTGTCTATAAATCACTTAATGCTCTAGGACCTTAATACATCTCAGATATGCTCATTGAATATAAACCAAACAGACTTCTCAGATCATCAGGATCAAGTCAGTTAGAGATAACAAGGGTTTATTCAATACAGGGCGAGTCAGCGTTTAGCCACTGCGCCACCCATAGCTGGAATCTGCTTCCAGAAGACATCAGATGTTCACCAACAGTAGATACTTTTAAATCCATATTAAAAACACACTTGTTTAGCTGTGCATTCACAACCTGAGCACTGTGCTGGTTTACATCAACTGCACTTCTATTTCTAATTTATTTTATTTTGCTCTTATTCTTTTTACATATACACTCACATTTGTTTATCAATTTTATTGCTGTTTTATTGTTTCTTAAAATCTAAAGTATTTGTGATCTTAAATCATTTGCATTTTAAAGGTACATTTTATTTCTTTCTGTCAATCATTTTATCTAAAGCACTTTGAATTGCCCTTGTGTATGAAATGTGCTATATAAATAAACTTGCCTTGCCATGCCTAGGGGCCCCAAATCAACAAATCCGCTCCTGGATACCCATCTCTATTTACTCCCCTTCTTGTTATTTCAAACCTGTATGACTTCTGCAGAACACAAAAACTAACATCTAATCAGTTTCACTTTTCTGTTACAGTACTTGGCAGGGTGTTGCTCAAAACAATGTATGATATTATATATAATAAAACATCCACAATTTGAATGTTGCCTTTATTATAAACAACCTGGGATTTGTAATTTAGATAATTATCAGCCATATATCTTTTCTAGTGTAATATCCAAATTTTACTTTAAAATGTCACACTGCAAATGTAAAGTGGGTTATGAAATGTTTCGTGTTGACTATTGTATGGTATTAACATTTGTGTGTATAGGTTGTTTTAGCCATATGTTGAATAAGAGCCAAGAAGAAGCACACTAAGTGGTTTGAGGTGATACAGCGAGCCTCTGCATCTCTCACTTGCTGGATGGTGGTGCTGCTAGGGTTTTGTCTCCTCTACAGGGTGACAGTGATTCTTTACTGGACCCTCTCATTCATATCCACTCTTCTGATAGGTTGTGTATTTTGCAAAACCCTTTCCGTTCAGTAGCTGCTTGTGATCTTTTCCAATAGCCTGTTTGTGCATTTGTGATGCTAACTAATTATTGATTATCTTGAGCAAAAAAAGTGAATTAATCCACCCATAACAAATTAACTTATTAAATATTAATTTGAATTTCTTTCAGGCTGTAGTTTAGTGATCAGCTCCAGTCCGGCGTTTTCTCCCTCACCCGCAGTGCTGGTTTCAGGGGTCTGCGCAAGCATATAAAAAAGCAAATTCTCACCACGTATTTCAGAAGTCAGATTGTTTTTCTGAAACTATTAATAGTTTTAATAAAGTTTAACTTCAGGCGAACCAAGGTGAAACTTGCGTGTAAACCAACGATGATGCCATTTTCCCCCGTTTTGGGAGATGCGTGTAGAGTCACCATAGACTCACAGTGCAAAAACAAGCGCCACAATAAATAAACCTAAACACACTGAAAATATGCATCTAATAGATAGTGAAGAGCGATAATGACCTAGAGTACAGACCCCAATAACACTAGTCGTAATACTATCAGGGCTCTAGAGTGTATAATAATCAGAGGTCACACTGGTGCAACCAGCCGTTCGAGGATGAAAAAAAGTCTCTGCAACTCTGAAAGTCCCCCTGTGATTCAACAACAGACACACATTAGGCCCATATCGTTGTCTAAACCAATCAGAGATGGCGAAGGGTCACCCCTCTCTGATTGGCCGTGATCCAGATATTCCTGTAGATCTGTGAACCAGAGGTCGCGTTTACCAGTGACGGAAATATCTGAAAGCCTTCCGTCATTTGGGCGGATTACAATGCGGGCAATTTGTAACTACTTCAGCGTGATATGCTACTTCAGCGTGATATGCTCGTGAAGCGACCTGCTTGTTTTCACATGTCATCGTTACTGACTAGACATATGTGATGCAATCTGGGAAAACCTGTCGGATGTCGCGCTGGGACGCGGGAAAGACAGTTCACCTATCAAAGTAAAACACATAACATGAAGAATGAAGGAGTGTCAATGTACATATACCGCCAGTCCTGTGTAAACTATGGCACGCAAGGTTTTTTTATACCATGTTTTCGTGAGTTGACAGAGCTCCCATTCTGCAGCACCAGGAGTTATCACCGCTCCCTTGTTGTTGTCCGTACTGTTTGTTAGTTTCCTTGTGTAGTGATAATGGCAGAGCTCTCGTTCTTTAAGTGTGCGCTGCACCATTTTCCTTATTTTCGTTTCACGGTTTTGTACAGTATTTTTATAGACTTCAACACTAGGAAATGTTTTTTTTATAATAAGTTGTTAATAGAGTCAGTCTCTTACCGCTGTAAAGTGACTTTTACTTGTGATACTGGACTGTTGTGTTTTTATTTTCATCACTTTATACACGATTTTTCTCCAAATTCCGTTCCTGAAAATCATAGCGCTTCAACCGACCTCAGACATAACTTTAGTTACATACACAAGGTATGGGTAAAATAAAAACTGATTTTGAAAGGGCTTGAATATGGTATCACAAACTGTAATAGGCCTATATAAATTTGCACCATGTGTTGGGTTTTCTCAGATCTAATCACATATGAACATAAATATAAATTAATATAAACAACAACGGCTTTTTTGGGCATTCAGTTATATTAAGATACAACAAGTTCCGAGACGCAAGTAAAGCGTGATGTTGTCACGAACATACTTATTACCACCTAACGCCACCTTGCACCATAGTGACGGGTCATAACAGATTATGATGGATTTTTTTGCGAGCCTGTCATTCAAAATGACTGACAATAAAAACGTCTAGCGCAACCTCTATTGTGTCCGTTTGAAAATGCGTGTGCTGCAGTCAGACAGAGAGGTGAGCAGCCTAATGCTGTCAGTTAAACAGATTGGATGTAGCCGCGGATGATGAGAGATGTAAATAACGATTGATAACTTTTTTGTGAATAATGTTAAATTATGTCCTGATCCGTCCGAAAATCATAAGCAATGCTCTGACACGGAGCCATCAACTCCCAGGTTGTCAAGCCCTTGTCCATTTATCTTGAGATCTTTTAAGTTTAAATTTCAATTCAGTGAAACACTTTAAGCACCAACACTTTTTCAGTAAGTTACCTTACATTTTACTTTTTTGAACAGATTGTTAGTTAATCATTTAAAAGTATCATATTGCCTATATGGACATTTAAAAAAGTGAACTGGTAAAACCAGTTAAATGTTAAATTCGATGCGGTTGAAAATTAAGGTGCACCTGACTTTTGTGCTGGTGCATCCAAGAAAAAAAGTTAGGCGCACCAGATCAACCAGTGCAACAAGTTAGTCTAGAGCCCTGATTATACTCTTTTCATATACTGGTCATACTTAATTGTTATACTTGTTGTCTATCTTCCTTCTGTATACATACGATATACTTAGAAGATAATTATAAATAAATTATAAATCTCATTATATGAACTTAAATCTTCAGTACATTTTCATAATTTGCCTGTTTTAACTTTGCTGAGCATTTAAATGAACTTTAGTAAATAAATAAAGCAAATCAGTCTTAGCAGAATCAGCTTTAAGATATAAAATTATAATAGGAGATTGTTACCATGAAATATATCGTTACCATGAAATAGATTTTTGGCCATTCCATCCACCTCTAAATCAGGCGGATATAACAAATCATAGTTATGCAATCTACTAAAAAAGCGCTTTGATGAAGTTCTGGAAGATATTTTGCTTATTGATGTATTTAAAATAACATAATACAAAATTGCATTGTTGTACCTGTGGTACAACGTCTCCCTGCATGCCAATGTCTCACTCAGCATACCATGTTAGGTCGGTTCTTGCCACTGATACCAACCTATGACCACTGTGGTATTCATTTAAAGGGAAGCTTGTCTCAGTCTATTAATGGAATAAACTCTAGACATGTTCTTTGGTCTGTGGTTTGCTGTGTTTTCTATCTAGAAGTAATTGAGGAGCATCCAGACTTTTTTCACATCCAGTTTGGTTGGTAAAGCATGGTAGTTGGCATTTTAGCATGGACATTTAGAGAAAAAAACATCAAGTCATGAAGTGTATAAAATTAATTAAAAAGTTGTATTATGTACTTTTGGCTATTCAATGGTAAAATAAATGTAATTTAACCTTCTTGTCAAGTTTTTTTCTAAACTGAGCCACTCACTTTTATATAAATAATACATTCGCCATATTTTTTGGACTTACATGTTTTTCTTTGTGTGTGTTTTTTTTTTAGAATAAACTCCAAATTGATGTCAGTGCCCAGATGTCAGAGATTCACAGGCTCAAGGGTAAGATGTTCACTAGAGGGTGCTGTTTCCCACTGTCTAATTGTAACGGAGGCAAGCTAGTGTAGAGCTGTGCAGTATGTAAACCTCACTTCCCGGCCTCAAGGACTCTCTAGCGACAGACGCTAGAGACTGCGGTCTTTAGCCTCCTCGCTAGAGCGCCCGACTCCCAGGCCGGACTGACCCGGTTCGAGGCCCGCCTGGAGCAGTTGTGGTTCGTTCCGGTTACATAATAACACATGATTTTGCAATCTACACATGGAGCACTATTTTTGCTATAATGTGTTAGTGACCATAAATTATCTTGTTGTTGCTTCCTCATTCCCAGTGATAAAATAATTTCCTAGAAGATGACACACTGACGGCTAATATCATGGGACATTTTGGTATGGATTCTAAAAGTTTGCGTGTGTACATTTACAGAGCAGGTGAAGGAGTTAAGACAGGAAGTCATCCGACATGAAGACCAGTTGAGGGAGGTGCGCAAA
This sequence comes from Triplophysa bombifrons, assembly GCA_029783895.1. Lineage (NCBI taxonomy): Eukaryota > Metazoa > Chordata > Actinopteri > Cypriniformes > Nemacheilidae > Triplophysa > Triplophysa bombifrons. The sequence goes on from CM056448.1 coordinate 21,608,850, forward strand.
AACAGCACTAATCTGGAGAAGAAGCTGGAATATGAGAGGTGATTGTAAACACACTCACAGCTGAAAGAAGTGCTTTGTATTCACTTCCTCCGAGTTGCGCTAGATGCTTTACATATAACCATGTCTGTCAGGCTGATATGTGCTTGTGTTTTGCAGCTTACAATGTGGTCGTCAGATCGCTGAGCTGAAAGCGGAATATGACGAGAGCAAGAAGAGAGTGGAGGAGGAGGCAGCAAAACTCAGACAGGTGCTTTGATATGTATGAGTCACTGAAAACTCTCTTGCATGGCTGTGTTCACACACTCTTAAATGTTCTCTTTTGTCTTATTGGGTGCAGAGTTTGTTGGAAAATCGTAAAGCAGAGGCAGGGGGTCGGCAGGTGGAACTCGACTCCAACAAAAGAAAGGAAAATGAGGATGTTGCAGAGCACCACACAGTGGCTGTGCAGCAACACGATGGCCAGGCTCTTAAAGGTAGCGGGGAAAAATATGTTAAACATTTGGGTTTTCAAAAAATACTGGTTACTGGTCGTGATTTTTCATTGTTTTTCCCCTCTGTCATACACAAGATGAGATTGTTAAACCTGGTAGTGATGCGGGCATGCCTGGCATTGAGGACAGTGAAGTTGGCAAGATAGACGATGCACAGTTTGGTGAGTAACAGGATCTACAACTGTAGCGTATTTCATTAAAAACTCAACTAAATGTTCAAGTGACTGACAAAATATGCTGCAGTATTCTTTAAATAATAGTAATATGATGCTGCCTGTTATTTTAATTAAATGCACATTTCACTGCTTCTCCAGCACTAAAGAAGCCAGCCATCACACAGAAACATATGGAGCCCGCAGAGGCTGCCGCATTGCTGAAGGAGGAGAGGGCAGGGCTTGGAGCTGGTGCTCTACCAGGGGATGATTTGGCCCAAGGGCAACCTTTGGATCGACCGGACGTGCCCCATGATGAAAGTCTGCGTTTGGGGAACCATGAGGGCCCCATCCAGCAGCAGGTTCCGAAGCCAATGGCTGACAAAACCATGCTGTTTGATGAGGACAATAAGATCATTAAGGCAGATGAGTTTGGGGAGCAGCGCAGACAACTGGGAGGTGAGAGGTCATGTTTTCTTTTTATCTGTGGTAATGTTGATACTTTACAAATTTGCACACATGTACTGGAGTTTATTAGAGAGACACAAAACTATATTTCAGTTCTCAAGAATGTATTAAAATTATTCTTAATATCCGTTTTTTCATCATGTTTTTTTGCATAACTTTGTGTCACAGTTTTCCACATTTAAAGTCAAACCACTTAATGTAAACAGATGCTGTACAATCACTGTTAGTCATGAAAAAAAGCTAAGTAACACCATTGTCATTGTGCCACATTTCTTTTGTACATTCTCACTCTTTTCTTCCTGTTTCATTAGCTCCTGAAGTTTTGAAGGCAGAGGGAGTTGGACTTCCTCCAAACCCTGCTCAGGTCCTGCCCAAACCCATTGATCCTCACAATGGCAGGGATCATGTGCCTGCTGAACATCCACGCCACCGCCAGAGTGAGTATTAAATTGTACTAGGGTGGAGTGAGCACAGTTTCTGAGTTCAACAATGAACCAAGTCAAGGATTCCACTACAGCAGGGCTATACGTTAACATATAGGATCGGTGCTACAGAGGTTTAAAGTTTTGTAGCACAGGACAAATAGTTGTAGCACAAGTATACAAATTTTGGTTCGTCACCTAAGGAGATTTATGATCCATACAGATGGAAAAATTAGGGCCATATAATTTTTATTATTATATTATTTTAATATTAATACATTTTTCAATAAAAAAACTGTAGTATACTATAGTAATTATAATATAAATGTAAGTTAAAGTGTCGCCAATGTAACCGATTAAAACAAAAAAGTGCCGATGAGGTCTTACAATGTATAGAAAGAGTCTTGAAAAATGTCTTAAAAAGTATAAAATTTTGCTACATGATTCCTGTATTTACCTTGTATACAGAAATCTCATGTTGTTTTTTACAGTGTCCACCAATCAGGTTTCACATGATATCATCTTTTTGTTAGCCCGTCCCCTTCTTGTTTGACACTTATATTTCTACTGGGCCCATCTGGTCCATCTATCTTGCTCGCCACAGTTATCGTTCTGGCCTACTGCTTTATAACACCTCCCAGGATTTAAAAAAGAAAAAAAACAGATATGATGTGCCCTTCAAACTACACTTTTCCCAGAAATGTCTTAGGCTTATCGGATGATACATGATGTATCACAGTTTTACTCTGGCACATGGTTTAGTGTAATAATGAGCAACCCAGTGTCCGTGACTTTGTGCAATAAATTAGACATGTCTACAAAAGTATGTGTGGGTAGTGAAGTTCCTGTCTTGGTGTGATAAAATATTTGGTGTGCGTGCAGGTGTTCAAGTGCTCAAGCTCATACATGAGGCCCATAGCCCAAATTATATCAGAAAAATATATGAGACCTATAACTAACTAAATGCATCATTCTATATTAGAAAATCCAACACTTTATAAGAAAAACCACCATACGTGCTACACTATTAAATTTAGTCTTAGCACAGACCGATTTTTTTCGTAGCAAAACAGCCTTTGTAGAGCCCTATATAGTGATATTTTCAGATATTGTGAACCTCATGTTGTTCTTGTGTTACGGTCATACGGTGGTTTCTCATTTCTCTGCTGAACTCTTCCACCTTGCAGGAATAGTTAAACTTTAGATGAAAATATTTTTTTGATTATATTTTTGGGTGAACTGTTCTTTTAATACATCACTAGACCACAATGCAGCCATTAAATTAAGGCAGTTTGTGATGTATAAAGCACAAGCAGAGTGGGCTTTGTGTGAAACAGAGATTGCAAAGTTATTATTGTTTGTCAGTAAGTTGGGTTAAATTGATGCATTTATGTGTGTGTGTGAGTGTGAGTGTGTTGTGCTGATAAGTGTGCTGCCTAAATTTGCTCTCTCTGACTATAATTCCATCACACTGCAACGTTCCCCTCCCATCCAGTCCTCTTTTCTTTGTAAAGTCCTCCACCACCAACCAGCTCCATTCCTCACATGTCCTTTGGGATTCCCTTGAGCCCAAGTTCTAACCGTATACATATTATTGTCATTTTAAACTCATTTAGTATTTACTAGCATTTTTTCTTTAACTTTTCTTTACTTCCACTGTGAATGTTTCTGATCTGGCTGTTTGTTTGTTTTGTTCATGCTTTTTCTGATCCTTTTTCTTATTTCTCTTTCTTGCTGTCTTTCTTTCCTTTCTGATGGGGCCCTTCTCTGCCTCTGCAGGCCGTTTCTTTGATGAAAATGAGTCCCCTGTAGATCCGCAGCACGGCAATAAGCTGGCGGACTACAACGGGGACGATGGCAACGTGGGTGAGTATGAGGCGGACAAGCAGGCCGAGCTGGCCTACAATGAGGAAGAGGATGGTGATGGTGGGGAGGAAGACGTCCAAGGTGAGCCAGGGGGATTGCGACTGCTTTGCTATTCCGTCTCCTCTCCCCCTCCCCTGTCCTGTTGCTGTGCTGCTTATGTTAAGCCACCAGTTCAGTCATCATTGGCTCACACCAAGTACTGAGTAGTAACTATCAATCCCAATGTAGCCTTTTTGTCATCAATCGTAGGTCGGTTCACTGAGAGCATTTAAAGATAGAGTGTGATATCTAACGCTTTTGAGCCATGTTGTTGAGACTGAACTTCCTCCCAGCATGCCTCCATTTGGCTCTCTTTTGTGTGCACTTTACTCTCGAGATTTAATCACTGTCTTAACTAATCAATATGCTTGTGTGTGGAGCTGTTGTTTTTTCAATGCATGTAAAATCCATCTTTTGAATGCCGTTTGTATCACACTGATGTTCTAATAAGATGCACATTTGTCCAGTGAACACAACTCGTAGAGAACCATTGTCTGGTCATCTTGTTCATATTCCCAAGTTCCCTTTGCCACTTAACTCATGTGTGATGATGGTTAACCAATTTTCTCAGGTTACATGCACACTGCAAAGTTTTGGAAGTGACAAATGCATTTAAATGCACAAGTCACAGAAATTTTTCTTCTGTGTATCTACAAAATATAGGAGTCCCACTCAGAATTGTTTGGTTTACAATGATAAACAAAGCAATACTTTGGCATCCTGTGCATGTAAAAAAGTAACTTGAGTATCATGAGTAAGATGATTGGTGTTGTTAATAAATATTAACAACCTAGGGAACAAATATCTACATAGGTGAGTATTTTGCATTCCTGTTCAATCACTGTACAATTTCTCAGACATCATGTTTAAATTGCCCCTAGAATGTAGGGCTCACAGGAGGTGGATAGAGATGGTATCAAAATGAGCAAAGTGTGTCGAGACGTGCTCTGTACCTCAGTCCCAAAAGAGAGAACTGTCACATTAAAATTTGATTGTGAAGTGCCACACCCATAGAGGTGTGGCCACCATATTTCATTGCAGTGTGTACGTGGCCTCACACTCCTTTTAGATGAAATAAAGCTCACCTAGTTGATGTTAGTTAGTAGTCATTGTCGTGAAACTTTTGTTGTTTTCTAACTTTTCATTCTTGTTGTATGTTTAGATGATGAAGACCGGGAGGCTCCAGGTGAAAGGGCTGTGGATTATGGCAAACGACATCAAGCAATTGACATGCTGTAGTTCCATCCTGAAATATCTGAAACTTCAACTTGGACGTTCCTGAAAATGAAGTAGCAAGAGAGGGGAAAAACTCTCGGATTTCAGCTGTGATTTTGGTGTAATGTATGATTGGAGATATTCAAACTATTTTATTGACTTCAGAGAAGGAGAGTCATACAGCAGTTACGGATGGGAAATTGATTGTCGCTGCTGAGACTTTTATTCAATTTAACTGCGAATGTTTGCTTACACATGACCTAATCTGAGAGGAATTTGTTCCCCCCCAGCTGTAGCACTGATCTAACAGATTTGGGATTTGGAAATGGTAAAAAATATATGTACAAATGATTTTTTCTTTTCTTTTTTCTGTAATTAAACACCTTGGACTAGAGGATTTTACTGTGACAACAGTTAACATGGAAGTAATGTTTAATACACAATGTGGAACATGTTGCTACAACTACTGAAAGGATCTACAATACACAAGATTTCCTCCCCAAGAACTGCATAATAACAACTTTTGTCTGGATATTAGACAAGACTTCGGTGATTGATGGAGCCATTTTTACTGGTTCTGGATCTAAAGGAAAAACTTGTGTCAATACCCTCTTGTAAGGACATTATTGCATGCAAAAGACAGCCTTTGTAAATCAACCTGTAGAACAAAAAAGCAATACGTTGTGCCACAGACTAAATCATGACAGCTGTCAGCCTGCTTCCTTTCTTACTGGTAGCCCTAGATGTACAGTAGGCATATAACAGAGGAGTCCACGTGGCAAGTGATGCTGTAGAATTCCTAAACTCTCAAATGGAAATAATGATCACAGACCTAACTTTGTTTTTTCATAATCAAGTGAAATTTGATAGGGTTTGCATACTGAATGTACTCTTATAGCTTGTAATTGTTTTGAGATCTGTCACATGGGTGTTTGGGCTCTTTAACTCACAAAGCTACGCAGTGCATTCCAAGGATAACGTTTAACAAAATGCTTTATATTTCCAAATAAAACTGGTTTTGTTTTGGAAAGAACAATTTTTATCACTGTGATATGACACACAGAAAGTAATGTTGAGAAAGCACGGTTCAGAAATCATGATACATTTTCCCAAGCTGCTTTAGAAACAACTGATTAAATTAAAACCAATAAATGATTTGTTTATGTATACAGATACCGTCTGTTTCCATTCGGTGTTGCACTTAAATCAATCATGTTTAGTTTACCTGTGATTGTACACAGAAATGTTTTTCTTTCTTTAGATGTGTGTCTTTTGTTATTGCACTTACTGAAATTTACTTAATTCTACAAAATAAGTACTTTCGTAAAAGGGTATAACCATGACGAACAGGGGTGTATTCCAGAAATCTGGTTATGTGACATACCCGGGTAAGTTTAAGGGTTAGTTAGCTGATAACCCCAACTTTCGGTTCCAAAAACGGATATAACTTTCAGGGTATGTAAGTAACCATAGCAACTTATTCTCTGAAGATAACCTGCTCTGGAGCAGGTTATGTTCCAGCGTTAGTTCATTTTAAGGAAATGTTATTAAACTTTAGGGGTTGTCTCCCCATATGTTTTTAATGAGTATCAAGTGATCGTGGAAGTACGTATTACGTATAATACATGATCATTTTACAGCAATGTTAAAATTACTTTTCCAATATCAGCCATCGCAATTTAGCATTCATAAAAAAATGTAAGCTGTTATTGTTAAACTTTATCTATTTGTTAAATATTGTATATACTTTGAATTAGATTTATTAAAACATCTCCAAATATCACTTGATAAGTATACACATCTTACAATTTCCAACAGTTAACGGATGTTAGTAGTGAAGTAGTTTACCTCCCAAGGATGCATATCATTACTCTCGTCCACTTATTAGGCAATATTTGATGCATTGGGTCAAGGATAGTTGTGGCCTAATGGTTAGAGAGCCAGATTTAAAACTTAAAGGTTGCAAGTTTGATTTCCAGGCTGACAGGTTTCCAAGGCTTTATTAGGTGACCCTCAATGGCATCACCATGGCATATTGTTCACATATTTAAATTCTTATTGTAATTTTAAAGACATTTACATAAAAAACTTAGACTTAAGGTTTTTCATACTGACTGTATTCCTTAAAAATGTCTTTCTGATCCTCAACCTCTTACAGTTTAGTATTGAAAGGCCTTTCTCCAGATTACAATTAACCTTTCAGGATGGGCTGTTTCCACCTCTTTTAACAATTGGAAAGCCATGGCCTTTTAATAAACAAAGTCAAAAGAAACAAAGAAAAATGTTGAAAAGCATTTGAAAAGGATATATAAAGTCTACATTATTATTAGGTATATATGACTGTGCTTACATTTTAAACCTCTACCTCATGTCACAGCAGACCTTCATCCTCTGCTTCAAATTAATTATCATACATAGTGAAGTGTACTGAAATGTAGTAGTTTCTAGAATTAAAAGAGTCTCCATTAATACGACTACATCAGCAACTGTTGCAAATAAAGCTGATACAATGCAAAGTCAGTTTTCAGAATCCAAATATTTTATATATACATTTTTTAAGAAACATACATAGAAGGAACAAAAAAGAGCTTTAATACTGCCTTCAAAATTACCAATGTGATCAAATACATATACACAATTTGGGTAAAATACCACAGTAAACACGTTAAAATTACAGTGACAAACACCTCAACAAATCTACAGTTTATGTATGTATTTAATTAAATAATGAATAAAGTTTTATAAACACATAACTTAAATAATTTCATTTTATGATTTTTATCCCGCGCTTTATACACTGATGCAGATTTAAGTCTTCTGTGAAAAAACTCTGAATTATAACGTTGTTTTACAGTCAGGACCGTTTCCATGGTGACTCGTGAAATCTATGCTCCATTGACACTGTCTTCGTGTTGTTTCTGCGAGCGCGCAATAACTCTGGGTATCTTTGGGGAGTTTGATTAAACTAACTCTTCTTAGGTGTTCTGGAACCGACATACCCCGAGTAAGCAAGGTCTGGGTTAATCAACCGAGAGTTCAGGGTTTAGCTGACGGTAAATTAACCCCAGAACGTCCTTCTTATCCTTCTACTGCTGTCATCTTGAATCCCGCGTGCTCTCGTGCTATTTTTCACTGCTCTGTTGGTAGTATTGCATAAATCAATCGGATGCTGCTGGATAAAAAACATTTGCGACCGTTTGTTTCCTTCAATTGTAAAGCACTCGCACGTGGAAACTCAAAAGAGCAGCCTTCCGGTTTACAAAATGAACACTCCTAAGCTGAAACCTCTACCACCACCGCGATGCCTAAATATTGTTTTTGTATTCGAAACAGAAAGGGGGTGTGGGACTCGCAGGACGCATGCTCGCTCCTCTCCGCATCCGGGTACCTGCCGTTTACTGTGTGGGTACGGAGGCGGGAAATGGCGTCCAGAGGTGCGGGAAGGACAGAGGTGAACCTCGTCTGAAGAGGCACGCGAACAAGAGCGAGCGTCAGACCACGGCGGTCATTAAAACAGACCGTTATCCAAGAACGCGACCTCGGAGCTTCGCCTAGTAAGTAATATCTTCAGAAAGTCTGGCATGTGGGAGGTTATCTCCACTGTTGCTGGCCGTCCGTACGCTTCTTTCCGTAATGTTTCCCTTGTGGTTCGGTAGCACCGTACACACGCGGATACACGGTCTGTAAACGAACCATTCCCGCGCTTTCTTTTTCCACAGGCTGTCAGTTGTTTTGAGTGACGCGAGCGGCTGCTTCTTATATTGACAGGACGCGAGAAGCAGCTTTGCTACGAACGCTTGAATTCTCTAGCGCAATGTTAACAGTTTCTGGTGCATATTTCTCTTCTGGACGGAGTACAGATGTGTATCAAAGCGGTTTCATTGAAATAAACTTTTAAGGTCTTACGTTAATTAAACGGCTAAAATCATTAGACAGTTAGTCGTTTTCCGTACAGAATATCTTAAACGCTTGTTTCCCGCCCACGTTACACTGTCTTAGTTTTCTAGCGGCTGAATTTCATCATTTCAGTAATGAAGTGTCTGACGATTAGTGTTGTGTAGCGCTTGAAATGTATTTTCCTCGTTTCATCTCAAACGGTGACAGTTGACTGTCATGTGTCCAAGATGTCAGGACAGTTGTCTAACTGTTACGGGACCGGTTGCCATGTGGAGTGGTGTTTGTGAATCCTTGTTTTTGACATGTATTCTATGTAATATCCAGCTATTGCACGTGTTCTTTGTTATGTTTGTAAAGTCCTATATTTAGATACATGTATGATGGTAATGGTGCACATGGCAAAATTGTGCTTTGTGTCAGTTGCTGACATTGCATGTTTCTCTTTCTTAACAAATGTCTTTGATGTAAGAGCATGTAGGCTGGCTACTTATGGAAAGGTCAAAGGGGTCACATGAATAGTCTTTTTTGTATTTGAATGTTATATTTTCTCACTTTAGGATGTTTAATGTCATGCCGAGGAGTAATCCGGGAATTTAGGTGCATTGTTAAATATTACTGTTATTACATCTGTTGAATCCTGGTTGCTATACCTTTTCTTGATTAAGGAAGGTATTGGTACTCACCATTGTGAGGTAGCTGTCTTGGCATGGTATGTGCTTGTTTGAGGCAATGGATGAGTCACCATTTTTGATGTTTAACGTGGCCATAACTCAGACAGTTTCCGCATATCTCATGTTAAAGCCACAATATGGAATATTTGGACTGCTAGATGGTGCACTTTCGAAACAACAATAAAAGGCAGAGCTAAATGACGTTATTTAGGACAGTGGAAATTTGGAACATGTCGTTTTCACCATCCAGAGGCGTATGGAGATTGCCCATCATGTTCACGGATGAGGTAGTGAATTAATTTAATTTTATATCATCGTAATGAATTAGCTTGCAAGAAACGTTGAATGTAATGTCACGTTAGCCCGCGACTGATATTGGACTTTGTCAATTGATTTGGTAGCTTAATGATACACAGTTTTACGTGTTTAAAACAGTCATACAGTTGCTGTTTAAAAAGTAAATTTGAACGGACCCACAGTATTTACAAGTTACGTTACTGGCTACATATTTTTGTGCGACATATAGTGTATTTCATAGGGTAACTGCATTCATAACTATTCAAATAATTTGTGTTTGAGTAGTTCGTGTACAATAAAAAAAATTGCTTACCTGTATTAGAGGTCGACTGATATGCATTTTTCAGGGCCGATGTCCGATTATCAAAGGGTCAAGTAGACCGATAACCGATATTTTGAACCGATATATAAGTTAGGTGTAAAAATAAAAAACATGTTCAAAATTAACAATAAGAAGAGCTCTTGACAAAAACTTTGCTCAAAACCATGGTTACTACACGATAACTATAGGTAAAGAGTAAAGAAATTAACAAACAATAGTTCAATCAACATATTCAACGAAGATTATTGCTGTTTTGTAGTGCCATTGCTTGGGGCTTGCGCGGATCATGTGAAATCGAGCGTTCTGCGCAAGGATGTGATCTCATAACAAGCTGTTAAGGGAGAAACTGCACCTGTCCATACTTTCATACATAGTATATAATCCGAAAATATAAATATTAATTAGATCATTTAAAAGTAGGCTCTTCAAGCTTTCTTTAGACATATGCTTTAAGTTCTATTATGAGTTTTCGCAGAGTTTTTTAATGACGTGTTTCAGGAAGATGCCCGTGGAGAAAGACGGCTGAAAGCACAGCCTGTATATTGTCATTGTTTCACAAAAGCAAAACATTCCGTAAATAATGAGTACACAAATAAATGTAGAACAATCACAGTTTAAAATCATGTATTAGTCTTATTTGTATGACCAAAATTACTGGAGTATTTAAGTCTTTCTCCGCAGTAATAAAAAAAGATGTGGCGGCGTTAAGACATAAAGGAAAAACCCTTATTACACAGATCTGAAGACTCTTACTGAAGACAACCGACTGTGCTTATGTGTAAACGCGCCAAGACGGGCAATATAACATGTGTGTCTGAACATTTATGCGTAATAAATTGCGAAAATAACTCAATCTGACACTTGTTGCGAGCGGGCATTTCTCTAGGCAACAGACTAGAGTGTCTTGTTCGGACGGCTCTCACTAAATCCTTGGCTGCATCTTTACTTTATCGGCAAATCGGCTTTTAAAATGACCAATGGCGATTATAGAAAAAATGCTTAATATCGACGTGTATAATCGGCCAGTTCGATAATCGGTCGACCCCTACTGTCTATTAAAACACATGGGAGAGCTGAGTCTCAGTCGAGTCCAAGCTGGTCGCGAAGCTCTCTCCATTTAGAAAACGCAGTGCCGATAATAATCCTTGTTTTCTTTCTTTGTTTGTCCTTAAGCCTGCTTGCCAAATTTGTTCTACCTTAAGACTTTTTTTGGTGTCCATTACTCGCAAAAGAGTAATCGTGATCTATGATAACAGAAAAACTGAAGCTGCGTCCCAGATGCTGTATAGCCACTTCCGCATTTGCGCGTTGTCAGTTTCTTCAACCGAAAACTTAGGGTAGTGCAGAGCAGCGGATATTAAGTCACTGATATACAACAAACACAAGGGAGACGAGGGACAAAATTATTCCATATTGTGGCTTTAATCCTAAATACTAAGTACAGAATAGTATCATACCCTTCAAATATCCTTAGGGTCTGTAGTTTGATCACATATGTAAAAGACATATACAGCTTTACGATTATTTCTGAAAACATACAACGCGTGCGGGGTGAGTTTGGAACTAAAGCGCGTGTGCACCCATTGCCAACAAAACAGACATATGGGTCAGTTTCATTTAACACGTGCGGTTCATGTCCGGCATCATTTAGCCCATGGACCGCTCCATATCAGTTTCAAAAGATTTCCACATCCAGCGTTATATCCATAGTAAATATAACATCCATCACTAAAATGCTGAGAACAAACAAACACACCTCAACTTCTCTCACTATCGAAAGAGGAACGAGCTACAGGCCCACAGCGCAGCCAATCTTGATGGGAAGAGTCGGGTCTTCCTATCGCTCGTCGGTTGATGCGTATCGGTTTTTTATCTTCAAAAAAACTTTCTAAAACCTATACGAACCTGAGTGTATCGAGCATAGAACTTGTTGTTTGACAAGTCGACCATGTCAAGCATGAGAAGACAGCATGTTTAACATTGTAAAGAAGTCAGAAAGCTTGAAACATCATTGCACATCCCCTTTAAGGAACAAAACTGAGAAGTATTACCAGCTCTACACTTGTCTTCTCGTCTTCCCTACTATTTCTGTTACTGTCACTCATTCTCTCACCATTTCTTTCCTCTCCTGTGTTTTGCATGCTTCCATGCTCACAGTATCTCTTTGTCTTTTACAGGCCAACACCTGCACACTACTGCTGTACCATTGCAGAAGGGAGCTTACTCTACCTCCTTTCCCACTAAATGTTTTGTATTTAGCTATATATATTTTTTTATGTTATGGTCAATATGCATGTTTAAATGCATCAAGCTGGTAAATTGGCTGAAATTAAAATGGTGTTGGAAGGCTTGTGCTTTTTTCATGCACTTAATCAGTATTAAAAGGTTTTCCAGTACATATGGGCATTTTTGATCAAATCATATTTCATTTGGAGTACTGGACAGGTTTGAAAAACGAGGACTCGATTAATTGGGGGTGATATTGTGACAATTAAAAGATTTTAATTACAACACTGAGTCAAAAATGTATGTTGTTAAAACTACGACATGCTTGAGTAAATAATTAAATCAACACTGTTAGATTATAAAAAAATACTTTCAATGTTTTTGAAAATACAGTAAGCATTTACAAGAAATATCAGCGTGAGGTGAAGAGTCATCTCTGCCCTGTCACATTTCTGTCTGTGTCTGGATTTATACACTGGATTTGTTATATTTGAATACTTTTTTATTTGCAACTAGCAAGGTTTAATTCCGAAGCTCTCAAAATGTAAAACTTTGGGCAGTGTTTAGATCAGGGGCAGGGCCGGACTTAGGGGGATTGGGGCCCCTGGGCTTGAGTTGTGTTGGGGACCCATACTATATAAAATCGTGTGTTTGTTAGCATTAGTGCTATTGAATCGTGCTAGACCAATGAACAAAGTTTAAATGAAAAATAAAATGACTGGCATATAACTTAACAAATCAAATTAACGAGAGCAGACGGGGCACCCTGATGTGACCAAAATGTGCACTGTTGTTCACACTAGCCTACTTTAATGTTAAACCAGAAAGTTTATTTTTAAATGATTTTATTTTGTACAGTATGGCACAGAATTACACTTCTGGTGTTCCCGGGTCAAAATGACCCACTTACCAAAGAGAGCTAATAAATCAATTGATATGCAGCTATATCACCACAAAATATTGGATTCAATCTTTTTGTCAACTTGTTTTCTTTCAGTTAATACTGGTTTTGTGTTTCTTTTTTGAACTGATTAATCATATGCTCCATTGAACACCCAGGAACACCACAAGTGTTACAAGGTGGGGATAAAAACACAAAAACGCAACAAAAAAATGAATTCTTTTGTGAAAGGTCGTTATAGTCTCTGTGAACATAGTGGCTGTGTCCACCAAGGCGTTTCTGCCTGTGTATGGCGTGTTTTTTCAATTGTTTCAACATCTCATTTTTTTAAAAATACGAGCAGCTGGCTTTTGTTTTTCGTGCTCAGTTCTGGTGCTATGTGTTTTACCCACGATCAGCGCAGACCGTGCATCCAGAGTTGAAAAATCCTCAACTTTTGGCAGAACACTGTGCCTGCAACTGTGCCGTTTTCAGCCTTGCATTAGCGCCTTGGTGGATACAGCCCCTTAGTAATATTAATTCGTATTTTGGGGGTAAAATATTTTTCTACAACATGAGTTAAAATATCGGCCAATTGCTTTTGTTGACCGATTGTGGCTAAAATACTGTAGTTACTGTTTCTTGCCATCCTGAATATATCTATAAAAGCTGGAATGTTAAGAAAAGAAAAGAGAGGAAAAAGCTCATCAGATATGTACGTTAGGTCTTTTATGAACCATGTTGAATGTACAGTCAGGGCTTAGTTTGGAGTCATGCCTGTCAAGTCACAACTGCTGGAGCATGTTTGTGGCCAGTTGTTACATAAGTAGACGTTGGGGAGGGGGAACACACAACTGAAAACTCTTATTCATTTCAGGATATTTTTTCCCCCTGATGTACAGTGCTGTCTTTAAGAAAGAGAGGGACACTTCCTCCACATCAGGAAAACATTAGCTGTTTCTTCCCCTTTTTCTCATCTCTCATTGCCTCTCGAAGTTGATTTGTTATTCTCCCCTTTTTTTCTCTTTTTACAATGTTAAGGAGTTTCCCGGACAGAGATTATCTTAAACCAGGACTAGGCCTTAGTAAGGATATTAAAGTAGTTTTTAAAAACTCACATTACAAAAAACATTACTTATCTTGAAACAAAATAATAATATAGCTCTTTCCTAAGAAAAGTCAGTGTAAAATATTTCCAAACAAGACATCTCTAACATTTAAATTATACTGGGACTAGGTTTAAACCTTGTCCGGGGAAACCACCCCTTAATGAATTGGTAAACTTCATGTTTCATTAGAAGGTATGAATTAATAAATCAGTACCATATTACCTATTGTTTAATCCTTTGTTTTTAAGGATTCACACGATTAAGTCACTTGTCTTTTCAGTGTGCATCTGCATAGAAATTTACAAGGCGCTTGTAGTTGACAATGTTCTGTTGTGGAGGTGCTTCAGCTGTAATGATAAACCATGTTGGAGGAAATGGTTTCTTGAATACATCCAGATGTCTGTGGCTAGCAATCTTGGCTGAATTGTTGCACTTTGAAAACAGAGCAAAGCTCTATAACTCATTTAAGACCATCAAAGAGCTATGATTCATTTACTTATGTGTGAGAACCAGTGACCATAGGTGGAGAAGCTTTTCAAGGTCATTGTCATTTGTGCAGAACTTAAACCAGAGTTATCGCCTCCTGTGTTCCTTTTTTTGTGCGTTTCTGTTTTCTTTCAATAGTTGAAAGGTAAACTTCATTGTCTTCTTTCTCTCAACAGTTTTACATGTGACTTAAAACAAAATGAGGCTGAGAATGCGCAAGGCTTCTCAGCGGCCATCCCTCGCTTGCAGGCCCCTCCCGGCCCGGACCAAACGCAAGCACTCTGAGATGGAGTGTTCAGGTGAAACGAAGGGTCTTCTCTCCAGCATCAAGAATTTCATCCATGGAAATTCTATCAAGGTGAGCCTGAAACCGAGCTGACACTACGGGACTGTGAGACTACTTTAATTGCTATGGTGCTTACACTACACAACAGGGTTTCTTGTCATCCTTCATCTTCTTGTTGTAGCAGCACGCACAGTACACAACGCAATGCAGACAAAATGTGCTAACAACAAAACTTTCGTCAAGGACCAACAGTGAAAACCTCCCACATCGCGAACACTTCTAGTTTGATGGTGGATGGCAAATTAGTTGTTGTTGCGTTAACGCCATCAACTGGAACGGAGCGTGAAACATTGAAGTGTTTTTAAAGTGTTTTCAATATTCGGGGATGCCAACTAGTCACCTTTCGGAAAAATTTGCCGTTTTGGATCCAAAATGGGTCATTATTGTTATTCGTGTAGATCCGATGAGTTTTTGAAAATGGGGTGTGAGGGGGGTCTGTGAATCTTTTAACGGGGTCACGGTGAATGAAGTTATGAGAATCATGTCCAGGTGTTGTGGTACGATGACCAATCACTAGCCAGTTTGCAAGTTATGTTTTGAATGTTGTGCAGATTGAGCGCACATACTCAACTCATGAATCGATATTAGATGTAGTCGAATTACCTAGCAACTCGACTGCGCATTTCTGACTTACTTCAACAAAACCGTCACTAAGCAGCAGGTAAAGGCGCTGGTTTGTTTGCCTTGAAAGGAACGGAGCAAATCCACGAAACATAATATGGGGAAAGTGCGTTAACACACTGCGACAACCGCTATCACCGCATTTACGGAGAAACCCTGATGTGTAAAAATAATCAAACAGGAAAAACTAGTTGTCGGTCATGTCACCCGTCACTCACTCGCCGTAACGTTAAATGTGCTTATAAAAGCACAGAGCAGATGTCAAACTGCTTCGTAATGTTTGGCACTGCTGATCTATCTACAGCTGCCCTATAGTATAATGTGATAGTCTACAAGCATTCATAGACGCCACAATGCAACTCCAGATTTCATGTACAACATACTGTACTGATGCGAGGGTTGCATTTGGTTTTTAGTACAACATTGCTGATAGTATCGCAATTAAAGTTGTTGTTACAATGATACCTCTTGTGTAAAAATCTAATTTAAATCTGTCACTATGGTTACAGGCATGCTGTGCAAATAGTGTAACGTTACCAGTTTGACAGTTCATGTTTAGACTAGAGCTGTGACTGTAAGCTGTTGTGTGAACAGAGCACCTTGAAGTAAATGTGAAGAGTTAATTTGCAAAAGCAGAACTCTGTTTTTGTTGATTTTCATGTTTTTTATTGTGCATTCCAAGTAAGATCATTTAAACAGTTGGATTGTTTTGATTAAGTAATAATAACTAAAAAAATACAGACAAGTAACACAGAAAAACCACATAAACATGATTTATGAAAATGAACAAAAACAGAGTTGTCTGGTTTGGCAAATAAACTATTCATGTGGTTGTCTATTCTAAACTCTACCATGGACTATTCTGACTATGTGCATTGAATAATATGAAATACAAATTGTACTAATTATATAACTATATATAAACTACGACTATACATAATATAAAGCGTCGGGGGCGGCTCGCATCATTGTCACCTTTTTTCACCCCCATGAGTTTGCATCCCTGTATATTATCATTAGATTACTCGTTTTTTTAAAATGCGGTGAATTCTATATCAATTCTCAAAAGCTGCAATATTTTCTATCTAATTGGAACATCCTAATCGATACCCAGCCGTATTCCATTATACAGACTTCTTGCTTTAGGATAGTTTAAAATAGCTTTATTTCTGTTATACTAGCCATTTAACATGCTCAAATGTTAATGAATACATGCCAGCAGTTTTTAATTCCTCCACGCAATAATTTGACGCAAACCTTCTGTGCTGGGATTGGCTGGATGAGTTCCACAGTGTCACACACAACGAGATCACTTGGCGATAATATCAAACAGTTTGAAAATATTGTAGCGTCTGGGATAGCTCGAGACAGGTCCAGATCACGTTGCATACCTGCTTATACTTAAAGAGCTTTCGGCAACCGAAAATAAGCATCGCTTGGGTCGCGATCCGGAGGTTTTGTCGCAGACCTAAGAAATCTGTCCGCGATAGCAAAATCCAGCCAAAAATCATGTAGTGCCATAAAACAACCTATCTCATTTCGTTAAGAATGGCAGATCCAGATTTACAGATTTTACAAACTTTTCTAAGTTTAGATCAGTCCCCTATCAAGGGTTAAAAGAGATGAAAATAAGAAAAAAGGTTAATGAAAAATAGAATAAAACATTGCCAATTTTACCATTTAAGGCTATTGTGTACTTTTGCAAAGATTTTGCCTCCGTTTTTGTTTAACAACATGTAAATGGACCTCCCACTATTCGCCTACGCAATGATTAAATTCAGGCAATCCTTAGCATATGACCTCTTTGGTCAAATATGAAAGTGTGAAACAAAATTGAATACCTTCAATAATTGCATTTAAGACTTTAAAAAAAATTAAGGGCCTACATTTTCTCAAAAAGTATTACAACTTGATAAATAAATTTAAAGACCCAGCGGACACCCAGGAGGGTAACTTGTAATTTCCCTTCTTGTTGAGCTGGTAGCACATAATAATTTCCTTTTATCAGAACATGATCGTAAATGGACTGAACGTGATTGTGAGTGACGGGAGGGTACCACCCCTGCCGTAACAGGATCATGAAAGGACGCAGTGTTTCCGCCATGGTTTCAAAATGAAACCAAGAATCTTTTTACACTAGAATAGTGTAACTAGAAATAACACGGCAATCTCTAACGTTGGTCTGTGGCGTTGTTTCTTGAACTCAATCTGCAAAGCAAAATAAGTTAAAACATTTGGTTCCTGTTACACTTTTGAAGACTATCAAACATTGTTTTAGTATGTAATTTAAAGGGTTGTAAACAATACATTAAAATGAAAGTCATATTTTGTGTAATTTTTTGTGTAATCGACCGTTGTTTTCAAAGTCGAATAGTAGGAGCTTACTGTTTAAACGACTAGTCGATTAGTCTCACACATCCCTAGTGTGAACACATGTGGAATATTATTTTAACATTAAAATCAATAATTTAGTATATTTTAATATAATGTGAAATGTGTTGACTTTGTTGTGTGAAACTGTTATTGAATGTGCTTTTTAACAGAAGTGTGAAAATCTTTATAGAATCAGATAGCCACTGTTGGGAATCAATCGAATGTGGGCCACTTCACTACACAAGATCAAGCACATTCACAAAACATACAAACAGTCATCGACTGCAAAGAAATCAACTCTTGAGGATCCTTGCATGTTGGTGCAAATTCTTTACATTGTGTTGGGGTTGCAGATCAGAAACAAATAATGCAGAATATATATTATTTTTACATATTTACATATTAGTAATCAGGATTTGTATTGGTAAAATGAAGGCCTTTAATGGGAACCACTGGTTTAGATGATCATGGCCCAGAATGATGCAATTCAAACAGGACCTGGTGTCAGTTTCCCCCCAGAAATGCATGGTGGAATGCCGCTGCTTGTCTGAGGAGCTCAGTCTTGTTCTAATTTTAGCTGTGGTCCACAGTACTCGCATAATGACAGTAGGTAGGGTTGGCTTTAACAGGCATGCAGCCTGCTGCAGGAGAACTAGCGCTTCAGAGGATAGACAGTATTATGTTTAGGAGACATATTAGGTTCTCTGGTTCCCCCCATTCTTTTCACAGAATGATTTTCCATATGGCCACAAGATTAAATTGACGATTTTGACGGTCTAGCATGCCTCCAGACTCACATGTCTTATACAAACTAATATAGAGCTACTTTAATAACTGTGGAAAGCAAATAGCAAATAAAGTATCTCACAGAAGTGAGTACACCCCTCACATTTTAGTAAATATTTTATTATATCTTTTCATCCGACAACACTGAAGAAATGACACTTGGCTACGATGTAAAGTAGTGAGTGTACAGCTTGTATAACAGTGTAAATTTGCTGTCCCCTCAAAATAACTCCTCACAGCCATTAATGTCTAAACAGCTGGCAACAAAAGTGAGTACCCCCTTTACTGAACATGTCCAAATTGGGCCCAAAGTGTCAATATTTAGTGTGGCCACCATTATTGTCCAGCACTGCCTGACCCTCTTCGGCATGGAGTTTGCCAGAGCTTCACAGGTTGCCACTGGAGTCCTCTTCCACTCCTCCATGACGACATCAAGGAGCTGGTGGATGTTAGATACCTTGCAGTCCTTCACCTTCTGTTTGAGGATGCCCCACAGATGCTCAATAGGGTATAGATCATCACCTTAACCCTCAGCTTCTTTAGCAAGGCACTGGTTGTTATGGAGGTGTGTTTAGGGTCGTTATCATGTTGGAATACTGCCCTGAGGCCCAGTCGCCGAAGGGAGGCGTTCATGCTCTGCTTCAGTATGTCACAGTACATTTTGGCATTCATGGTTCCCTCAATGAACTGTTGCTCCCCAGTTCTGGCAGCACTCATGCAGCCCCAGACCATGACACTCCATCACCATGCTTGACTGTAGGCAAGACAAACTTGTCTTTGTACTTTTTAAGCCAAATACGTTTAATTTGGTCTCATCTAGGGCTGTGCGGAGTGATGGAATATTCTGTTACCGCGGAATAAAATATGAACTGTCAGAGATTTTTCTATTCCTTGTATTCTGCTGAATGTAAATAAGTAGGCGTGGTCAACTCGGCACTCTGCAAATTGGGCGGTATTCTGAAAAAAAACCAAATAATTTAATCCACCCGTAACAAATGAACGTATCAAACATTCTTTTGACCTTCTTTCAGTCTGTAGTTTAGTGATCCGCTCCAGTCCGGTCCTATATATTTCAGAAGTCAAATTACTTTGTGAAACTATTAATAGTTTAACTTCAGGCGAGCCAAGGTGAAACTTGCGTTTAAACCAACGATGATGCTCACCGCGTGAGCGTTTTGACGTGACTTGCCACTATATATTGTCCCAATTTGGAAATTTTCACTTAGGGGTGTACTCACTGTTGTTGCCAGCGGTTTAGACATGAATTGCTGTGTGTTGATATTTTTTTGAGGGGACAGCAAATTTACACTCTCATACAAGACTCACTAATTTACATTGCAGAAAGTGTCATTTCTTCAGTGTTGTCACAGGAGAAGATATAATAAAATATTTACAAAATGTGAGGGGTGTACTCACTTCTGTGAGTTACTATAAATTATTTTTTATATGAATTCTTTCTTTTTAGTA
This sequence comes from Triplophysa bombifrons, assembly GCA_029783895.1. Lineage (NCBI taxonomy): Eukaryota > Metazoa > Chordata > Actinopteri > Cypriniformes > Nemacheilidae > Triplophysa > Triplophysa bombifrons. The sequence goes on from CM056448.1 coordinate 21,628,984, forward strand.
ATGAATTATTATTATTTTAAAAAGAGGTAGTATAGACAGAAGTAGAAACCTTGAACATTTTATAGCAAAGTATAAAAACTGACTGTTGGTTTTTATCAGGTGAAGCAGGAAATCCCAGCAAAGAGGAACCGTTTGAGCTGCGAGCTGATCACTTCCACTCCACAGAGAAATGACCTGTCAAGGAAAAGCATCTACAGAGCTCGTAGGAGAAGCTCCATTAATGGAGGTGAGTCAAAGGTGTCACAGCAATGTAACGTGATTTTCTGCCTTAAGACAGGGGTTTCCAAAGCTTTTCAATTAATCCCAAACAGATACTTCATCTTGCAGTTTATGGTGAAGTCGGTTTGTTCATTAAAGAGGATTTCAGTAAAAAACATCTAATTTAATGTAGAAGATTTTACTCTCGTCTGAGGTACCTGTCAAAGTATATAAAAGGACCTATAAAGACCTCTACCCCATAGTCCCTAACCCCCCCGCTGTATATTTTAATAGCTACAGTATAAATGACCAATATAAAGTCCAGAGATATAGTTCTAATTCCATTATAGGTTAACAGATGCTTTTTTTCCTCAAATGTTTTCTGTAGCAACAACAAACCATGATACGAGTAAGCCTGTCAGGCCTAATGGGAAGTTGGAGGACTCAGAGGAGGTTGTGAGCAGTCCACCCCGTTCCACCCTGCTTGGAACCATCTTCTCTCCTGTCTTCAGCTTTTTTTCACCAGCAAATAAAAATGGTGAGATAAGAAAACACTGAACTTATGACTTTTACTGACTACCTGAACAAACCAGAGTAATAGCTTTCCAGATTTTTTCATGTTTAGTAAGATGATCCTGAGTGAAAGAAAAATGCAAATTTTATTCCAATGCATTAAAATGTAAAAAATCCTGTTCTACGTCACATCAGGCTCGGATTCACCAGGCCAGGCAGTGGAGGCTGAAGAGATTGTGAAGCAGCTTGAAATGGAGCAAGTAGAAGAGATGCCCACCAGTACTGCCACATCTAGAGAGCCCCTTAGTGTTCCTCTCTACAGTAATGCCATGCCCTCAGCCTTCAGACCGCCAACTTCCATACACACACCTGAGTGTGAGGACAACCCTCATCCTGACCTGCCCCCTCTAACAGGTCTGCAACATGTGATTTTGGATTATCCTTACTAAGGACTAAATCAAATGCGATTGTACTCACCTGACATCATTTTGTATTCTGCCTTTTGCGTTTAGCTCCAGGCTCTCCTCCAACAGGGGGATATGTGGACACTTCTATCACTGTCCCAGCTGAAGGATCCTATGAGGAGGAGTGGGAAGTGTTTGATCCGTGAGACAATATTGTTTTATTTATTATATATTGTATTTTTGACATACATTTCATTTTTTGCTTGACAATAATTAATGTTCCCTCATTTACGTAGAAAAGATATTTCATGTTTATTACAAGGCTTCATTTTTTATTTTAATTGTTTTACAGGTATTTTTTCATCAAACATGTACCTCCACTAACAGAAGAACAACTGACTCGCAAACCTGCACTCCCTCTTAAGACTCGCAGCACTCCTGAGTTCTCTCTGGTTCTTGATCTGGTAAGTCTTAAAATCCACATCCTCTGCCATCACGGTGTATTTTTGGGGGATGAAAGATGTTCATTGCATTTTTTCCACATTCACAGGATGAAACTCTTGTCCATTGTAGCTTAAATGAGCTGGATGATGCAGCATTAACCTTTCCTGTCCTCTTCCAAGATGTCATTTACCAGGTAAATACCAACTCTAAGCTGTCTTGTTGTGTTTCAGTAACTTACCACTAGAGGACCCTGTATGGTCATTTTCAGAAGCAACTTCAGCACTTTCTTACCCAAGGCTGAAAATAACTTAAACTAAATTGAGTTTTTACTCAAATTCTGAATGAAATTAAAACCAGTCATGTTATTGAAATGGAGGAGATTCTAATACATTTTCTGTTAGGTTTATGTGCGACTGAGGCCATTTTTCAGAGAGTTCCTGGAACGCATGTCACAAATTTATGAGGTAAGCTTCTGCTATCCTTTTTTCCCCACAAATAATAGATCATGATATTACATGGAACACTTTTTTCCTGCTTAAAGGGGTGATATGACACGGCTTAAACAAATATTATCGTTTGTTTTAGATGTAATGCAATGTGTATACACGATTTAAGGAAAAAAAATGCTGTATTTTCAATATACTGTGCATGTTTGTATCTCCTCTTTGCCCTGCCTCGTGTAGATTTTTTATAAAGCTCATCGCTCTGAAAAGCGAGATGTGCTATGATTGGCCAGTTAACCAGTGTGTAGTGATTGTTCGAATACTGCAAGCGTGTGACGGAAGCGTAACGCCTCTTACCATACTGTATATGGAACATTAGGTTCCATGCAATTGTACTTACAGGTACGCCCACCTTACTTGCGTATACATTAGGGTGGTCTTACTGTGTGTTCCCGCCAACCCCGTTAAGCGTGATTGATTTACATGTTGAGTCAATACAAAGATGCGATAGGACATCCTGCGGCGCGAATTGAGCGTTTCGGGCTTATCGCACGAGTTGAAAAATCTAATTGGTTAAAGCAGCAAAAATTCACACTTGAATGAAGAGAGATTAATCTCAAAATGTTTGAGCGTCCAACTACGCGTAAATAACTTGATTTATTTGCGCAAGTCCCGTTTGGTGGGAACGCTCTATTAGTCAAATAATACCACAAACTGACGAAGATTTGTGGGGGTATGGTTAGACGAGGCGTTTCAGGCAGGTCTGGGAGAACATTCGATTTTAGATAGACGTGTCTAATACATGCTTAGTCAATTTATAACACACCAAAGACACAGAAAAACACATATACGCACCATATGACCCCTTTAACATCTGTTCCTCATAGTGGAGTGAAGTTGTTTCATTGTTGGCTTTTCCCCCAGATCATTCTCTTCACTGCCTCAAAGAAAGTTTATGCCGACAAGTTGCTGAACATTCTCGATCCGAAGAAACAGCTGGTGCGGTCTGTGGACTTCTTTATTTTTACTTTCATTTGAATTTTAAACGTTTTCGGCATGACACTAACATCCAGACAGAAAGTAAAACACATTGTATTTTTTTTTTACGAAGTTAGCAGTTCTTGGTAAATGTAAATTTAGTCGAAGTATTGGTTGTTTGGTAACCCAACCAGTTTTGTCATGGCTGTGCAGAAGTGTTCTATAGGGTTTGGTTACAGTGAAGGATTGACGTGGATGGAGAGGTTTGCTCTCTAGCAAATGAATCTCCACACTATCCTCCGGTGTCAAGTCTTTGCTCTGAATACATTATTCATTCATGCTCTGGAGATTTATTTTGTTGTTCTTCTCTCTTTTTGTGTTTGTGTGTGTTTCCAACATGTTCTAGGCACCGATTATTTCGTGAGCATTGTGTCTGTGTACAAGGAAACTACATTAAGGATCTAAATATTCTTGGACGTGATCTGTCCAAGACTATTATTATTGATAACTCACCACAAGCCTTCGCTTATCAGGTGAGTTGTCCATTGTTGCCTCATCCAAATTTGCCTCCAACCCAGACTAATGTTTAGTAATGTTACACATTAAAGAAATACAGTGTTTCTTCAGCCCATGTGTTTCACCCACAGCTCTCCAATGGAATTCCTATTGAAAGCTGGTTCATGGACAAGAATGACAATGAGCTTCTGAAGCTTGTTCCATTCTTAGAGAAGCTGGTGGAAGTGGTATGTGGGCACAATGTTGTTGTATAGTTTTCATTTCAGTCCATTTTTCATTAGAAATTTGAAGCTGGAAAAGTTAGTTTTAAAATTTAAGAGTTAATTACCTAGGCTGTGTCTGAAACCGCTCCCTATCTCCTATATAGGGCACTATATCGGGTGTCTGCCATTTTGTAGTGGTGTCGAAAACCTGAGTGAGCTAAAACATTCACTACATTTGTTCACTCTTTTTTTACCCACAATGCACTCTGATTTTGAGTGTACATTTGATGTACACTCGCTCACTCACTATTTCCCATGATGCAACACGTGACGACTTGATTCGAATCAGCTGGAGGAGAGTGACCGTTAATGCCAGGAATGCACGTTTATACACATGTGTTTGTTCTTGTTGACAGTTATTTTCCTGTTTTTGAGAACAAACAGATTAAATGAATGTTATAGACAGTGGTGCTTTATTTTAAATATATACAAAAATGTGACAATTAACTTTACCATTTTATTATGCAATCCATGAAGGTGTAAAATAACCAGCGTCTGACAGGTTATATTACGTCAGTGTCTGTAATCGTTCACTCAATTTCATTTACTTCTTCCCCATATAGTGGACTCAAATGTCATTCACTGTATAGGGAAATATAGGGGACTGTAGTCTTAAAAAAAATATTATTAGCACAAAGGTTGCAGGTTTTATATAATATTTATGAATATATATGAATTGAGTGTGTAAATGTATTTTTCTGTCGTCTTGTGTCTACAGAATGAGGATGTGCGGCCATATGTCCGTGAGCAGTTCCGGCTGCATGACCTCCTTCCCCCTGACTGAGTGCTTAAAGTAGAATGAAACAAAACAAATGCAGATATATGCTTTGGATTTTTGCCTTTACTGTTAAAGTAATCTTTGTTCCCCACGTTTTAAATATTATGATAACAAAACAAAAGTGTTGATTCATTTTTTTCTCCTCTGTGCAATCAGGATTTAAAGTGTTTGTTTGGTATCTTCAGTTTGATCATTCAGTACAAGGTAATGTGTAGCAGTCAGAAAGAATCATGATTTCTTTTGGTGCCGCCGTTAACCAATTTTAGCAGGAATGGCCAGTAAGAAAAGCATAGCTTTTTGACAGAAGTTTCTGTGTTAACGTAATTGTTTATTTTCTGGCATTTTTAATATCTTCAGTATGCATTCCTCTCCACCTGTATTTTTTGGGGGGCTGTGTCTGTTCAAATCAGTGGTTTTCAGCTTCTGTTTTGTTTTTTTTAATGCCAAAATTTTCATTTCCCAAATAACTTTGTGTTAATCTAGTAACGTCCTATTCTTGAATGTTGTTTGTTTTCACAGAGCTCATTGGACTCAGTCTTTTATATGAGGCATTGCTAAAAAGAATGGGTTAAACCATAGTGATGGCTGTTTTTAAAAAAATGGGTTTGCAGCGAGTATATTCTTAAATTCCTGAAATGAGAAGTTCCCATGTAAAGGTTGAAAGTCCAGAAAGTTTCAGTTATTTCTCCACATATGTTTATTCACCTTAGTCAAAGCTAATGTAGTCAGTTAGTAGCACCCATCTGTGCTTTTAAAAACTAGGAATGTTATACATAATCTACTGTTACATTTTTATAAAGTTATTCATTTTGTATTCATTTTTTCCACTTTTGTTCATGTAATTTGTTGTTGTTTACTGGTGTTCTTTGAGAGGTAACGCCATAAATCCATTGTTTTAGTGTTAGTTATGATGCACGTGTTTCATGTTAAATTTAGGAGCTAATGTAGCATGACCCAGAGCTAATCTGAACTGCAAAGAAGAGGATAGAGTGCTGAAGCCTGTAATAGCCCTGTTTATAGCACCAGCATAACAACAGCAAGCATCATCGCTGTGGTTTAAACCTGACTGCCTGTAGTTCTGTTTTCTTCTATAATGGGATTCTGGGTTTTTTAAGATATCAAGCATTGTGAAATATTCTGATAGATGAATGAGTGTAAATGACTCTGGGGAGGAAAGAGAGTTGAATATACTGCAAAGATTGTATTCTTCTCTTCATTCCAGAGGCGTGGTAGTGATGTTTCAAACTGAGTAATACAAGAGATCAAATTACAGTTGTGCCATTTAGGGTGCGTTAAACCGGGGCTAGTTGTATTCCCTGCCATTTTTCTGGCTTATGCTCTGTTATGTATGTATTTATATTGAATATGTTCACTCATGCCACTGGTGCCATTTTTACGCTTTGTTAATGGGTCTGTAAAGGACAATCACTGATTACACAGTATGTCTTGTGCTGAATGGTTGTGCCCATTGTTTTTAGTACCTTCTTCTTTTAATCTGGTGGAAGATATTCCTGCTGTAATTTTGGTACTTCACAATGTACAGAGGAAAGGAAAGGGTAAAAAGTATGATGCTAAGTATCCTGCTCTACTAACAAAAGGTGTTTTTCTGTTTGACAGAGTCCATTGGCACCAAGCACTGTATTTTTCTCATGCAACAATAGACTTGGTAAAATGGTTATACATGGCGTACATTAAGTATTATACCCAGCTTCTGTTCGTTTTATAAATTCTTTCTTCCTGCAAGTCCAGAATGTTATCTCAAATATTGGGAGGCAGAGGTCGCAACTATACCCTTTGGTCCAGGCACTTTCTTTAAAGCCAGAGAGTTATTTTGAATGATTGTCAAAGAGTGGAAGTGTATTAAATGTTAAAGGTTTGTTTCATATGTACAACCAATTCATTGTAATGTGCTTTACTTTTTGTACAATGCATATTGTACTAAAACATGCAGTTTCATGAAAAAAAATGTAAAAGGAAATCTTTTTGTATTTTTGATTCTTTGTATTTTTAAAGGCATGTCACATCTATTTTTCAAAATGTATTCATTTTTTAAATGTATCAGTTTTTGTATTGTATCCTTGTAGTTTAGCACAATCACTGAACATTCTTAGCATGTAAAGAAAAAAGCCTGCTATGTAAGAAAGTTAACATTTTGATCAAGGCACTTTTTGCAGATGAATGTTTCAGTTTTCTTTTCTTTTATACTTCTAAAGCCATATGGCTTGTGAGTATCCTTGAGCTGCATTGGAGAAACACTCTTGGTCTAAAAGTCATTTACTGAAACATGATGTGTTATTTAAGATTGCTTATATAATTGAAAATAAGTATTTGGTAAATTGCATGCTCTTTCATTTTATGTCAAAACATTTTAGATACTTAAGAATGGATTGTTGTATTTTATGTCTTTTTCTGATACTTCGTTTTACCATCAAATGGTGTGTAATATCAAGGAGATTTTATGGATATGACTTGTGTTGTTTTCTGTCATTATATCTGCATAAATGGCATCTTGTTGATGCAGTTTAATGCAACCTTAAAAAGCGACTGTCATTTGAACACGAGCTGTTTTGGTTAATGGGATGTAAAAGAAGCCAAGGTCTTCCTCAAATATTTTCATGTCATTGAGGTTTTATGGAAGAGAGCAGAAATCGGAAAATGATCTGTAATCCACCTGAAAGTCATTGTCAGGCCACACGTTAGTGAACCCTAAAGTTAAAAGAAAGTTCAACATTACTTACATATTGTGGGTGTGATTTAGTTCATACCGTATATGGTGTCCATTTTGGGCGGTTTTCTCTCAACAAAACAATGTCAGACTAGCCTATATAAAGTTTAGTTTGTAATATTTTATAAATTATATGTTTGAGCCAGTATTTTGCTCATCAAGTGATGCTTACCCTGATGCCCACATGACCCCGCGAGCCATCATTGTACTTCCAGCTTAGGTTTGACTGGGTGTAGGCTATACTGTGACCACGATGCTGACAGTGAACACGACCTGTTAATATTTCAGCACTGTCGGCTGAGTCTCTACGCCCAAATCCGGTCCCTGTATTTCTCGGTCTCTGTTTCGCACCTTTTTATAGCGCTGTTTAATTAGACTGATGCTGGATTGAGTTGCAAGTTTACACGGCAGCAGTGATAGGACCGGAACATAGAGACGAAATCCAGTCATAAGAATTTAAAAGAGGCATTTTTTCAGGACATAGAGTTAAAACAATAGGTTAAGAAATTAAAAGAAAGTTTACAGTTGTATTTTCGATGGGCTGACCATGCTTGTGTTAAATTAACAATTCACCGGGGCGACATCTGGATATTCAGAGTAAAAATGCGCAACGGGGACTGTTTAACCTTTCTCACGCTCAGCATCATTCTCGGTAAGTGTTTTTCTTCATTTCAATGGCTTTTGTTTTATTTTTAGGTTTTACTACATGCTTTCACATATTTTAATAAACTTGAATAGCCTAATATATATATATTATTTACAGTAGCAATGTGATAATTTCAACATGCGAAATTCTACTACCAAGCGGTTAATTCCTATTTTCGCATTCGATAGTTTATGGTGATTTCTTTATCATAGGTCAAACATAGTGACAGATACTTAAAATGTGTAACCTTCAATAAACAGCCTATTTTTCTGCTACAGAAGTTTAGCAGACGTTAAACATAAAAAGCTTTCGCTGATCGTTATATCTGCATGCGTTCGACCGGTAGTTTTCCAACTTTTGATATTTTTTGTGAGGCACCCCTTCTAATAAATATCTGTATTTTCAGAGTTATTATAGTTTGATTTTAGTTCATCCTAACCCTAGTTTTAATTTACACTGACCCTATTCTGAATTTGCTTTTATGTTATTTATTTTTAAGAATTTTGGTTTATGCTTTTGTCATTTTATCATTTATTTGTTTATGTTACTATATAATAGTAATTCATTTTTTTTCAATTATAATTTTAGTATTTTACATTTATTTCAGTTTAATTTTGAGTTTCTCCCAATACTTTGTTGGTCACTATTTGATTAGATTTCAATGAACGGAAACATTTCCAAAGTTTAATTTTAAAGTAATATATCCCTGTTGTAATTATAATGTGTGTGAAATTAAGACATGTTTTCAAACATAAATAATTGCCTAATCCCTGAGTAATTTTGGATGTATAAACCAACAGTAAAGAGAAGCAGTTTTATACTGCAGCTGCTTTAAATACATCTTTTTTTCATGACAGTGTACAAAGAATAATGCCTTACAAACCCCATTGAGTGAGATAAAAGGATCCCTAGTGGGAAAACACAAAAGAAAGATAGGCCTAATGTATTAACAATTCTGGAATGTAAATCACAAGAAATGAGTAATAAACAGGAAACAATGTTTGGTAGACTTTGACTTATGTCTTCTTTAAAATAAAAAACAGACTAGTTTGAAAACCCACTGCATTAGACTGTGATTGTAGTTTAAAAAAAATATTTTGTTGGATATATATTTAATTTGAATCACCCACAAACACTGTAATATTGACATTTTTTTTAAAGGGATTGCATCAGGTGACTCAAGAAATCCCAAGACCATCATGAGGCAGAGCTCCAAGAGTGACAATGAATTCGAGAGGAACATGAAAGTTTTGATAGATAACATCAAATCCTTGTCAAAAGAAGAAAAGAGTAAAGAAGCCCGATCAAGTCTTCCTCATAGCATGAACAGAAATGTCGTCGATAGAACTAACCTAGATATCTATTCATCCGTATTTAATAGTATATACTCAATATATCAGCCAATGCTTGTCAATAGTTTCACTGAAACTCTGCCTCAGGCTTTAATTTGCATTTTAGCGGACCAACAGCACTGTGGGTGGCAGGGTGATTTAGCCAGCACTGTTTCATCTGCATTCAATGGACAGATACTGTCTCTGATCTCATCTCTTAAAGCTCAAACCTGCACACCGGCATTCAATCTGCGTATGGCAGACTCCACCATAACTCAGTTAGGCTCTGTTCAGGAGATGCTAACAAACGCATTGTCCTCAGACCTTCCAAATTATCTACTGTCGGACAACTTTGTTGCGTTCTGGAATAGTTTGATGGAAATGACAATTCCTCCCGTAATGTCATTCATGTCTGATATCATGCCAAGTGTGCTTCAAACTCCAGTGAATATTTTACAACTCGGATTACAGTTTGGAATTAAAATCCCTACGAGTGAGAACTGTCAACAATGTACGTATTTATATTTACCTGTTTTAATTTTTACATTGAAATGATTTCCTTTCTGCTCAATAAATAATTTCCCCTGTCTTCATTATATTTTTGTATACAGGTGACCTGAAACAGCTTATCATGTGGTATGTAATTGGTCTGCGTTGAATTATAAATTATATACATTATATTAACATTTATAGATTGCATTAGGTATTATTTAATGACTCAAATTAAATTGTCTGCTTTATTAAAAAAATTAAGAGTTCTGGATGTTCATTTTTCCAACTTTACAAATGCCATCAGTCAGATCAGTATCAGCTAAACTGATAGCAAGTAATGAACAAAATAACCTAAAATATTGCAAGTGTGTCAACTTTAAGCAGAAGCTACTATCACTTTAATTTTATTACAAAAAAGGAGGATGTCTGAATGAATTTCTTTTTTCTCTATTCAGGGGCATGACTCATAATGTGAGCTGGTCCTTTGGACAATCAATTCTTGATATTTTTTTGGGTCCTGCATCTCTTCCGTGCACTTACCCAAGTCCAGAATGCCAGATGTCAGGCAGTGTTCAGTTTGGTCGTACAGGCATACCTTCTGCAGACATACCCACATCCCTTCTTACCTGCGAACAGCAAATTTTGAATGAACTCAACGAAACCCTTTGTGCAGAAATTTTATCAACAAGGTCTCAGGAATCTTATGTCCTTTACCAGATGTGTCAAGCTCTCAGTACGCTCACTCAAACTGAGGTGACACGGGTGTGGAAGAAGGCATGTCACATTATCCAAGACATTGTCTTACCTCTCATGGAGCCATGTGGGGAAACCGTCACCAAAAAATCAAGTCAACGTAGAGCACGGTCTGTCCTCAGCCTCAATGAACTTCTCTGCGACTACCACAATTGGACTATTGCTGGTGCCGTGGATCCGGCCCTGGTCACTATGTGCAGTGAAAACGATCGTGAGGCGTTCATTACCGCTGTGTGTAACAATGCAAACGTTATGCAAGTGTTGATCAGCAATCCTAGCAATGCCTGGGTGTGGGAATACTGCGCAAACTCATCTGACACATATGTAGTAAACATGTATTGTTCATATAGCACATGGACTGATGAAACAGTCGATCCATCCGTAGTGACATTCTGTTGGAATAATGACATGGAACAGTTTGAGCGGTTTTTGTGTGAGAGTCTGGAATTCTTCATGGTTGTGTTCTCCACTGAAGACAACAACTGGATAAAGCCCAACTGCTCTGAACCACCACCAGAACTTAACATAAATGCCCTCGTAGCTGAATCTTGCAAATACTCAGAATGGAGCAATACACGAGCGGTCACCGCCATTCAGATCTCCCTGTGTATTCAAAACGACGAGACTCGATTTATTTATACAGTCTGTGCAAACAGCACATTCGTAGCTACGCTTGCGCTTTACAGTGAACAAGCTTGGGTAAAACAGTATTGTACTTTGGCTGTCAGCAACCCACTTACGAGCCCACCAATAATAGACACTGCGGACTGGTGTGATTATAAAAAATGGGTTGATATATCTGTGGATCCCACTGTGGTCGCTCTGTGTTGGCAATATGACCAGATAGGTTTCCGTCAGAATGTCTGCTGCAGCGTGCAGCTGTATGAGCAGTTGTCTCTGCATCCCGACAATCAATGGCTGATTCGAGAGTGCTCTGATAATGACACTGTCAACACGCTGGCACAAGTCTGCGTTTATTCTGATTGGAGCCAGCCAACTATTGTAGACATGGCCGACCTGGCTCTCTGTGCCGATCTCGATACTAAAAATTTCACCCAGAATGTATGTGCCAATGTCACAGTTCTTCATAACTTAATGGCCAATTTAGATAACACCTGGTTACTGGAACAATGTTCAAACCTGACTGGTTCTGGACAAGTTGTTGGGGCAGGAAATGGGAGTATGGTTTTCCGACCAGCGAAACAGTGTCAGTACTCCAGTTGGGTCTTGATGCTTCCAGACCCTAAACTGCTTGCTCTTTGTTGGGACTATGATCATGCCAACTTTGTCTCCTCCGTCTGTGATGACCCTTCAATACTCTCCCAAATCACTCAAGAGGCCTCAAGCTTTTGGGTTGGCACACTTTGTGCCACTTACACAGGTCCGCATATTCCCGATGGAGGGAACTCCACTCAGCCCCAGCCGTGTCTTTTTAAGGATTTAGTTGACAGGCTGAACTGGTCCTGCAGTGCAGACTTCAGCTCAGTCTGCCAACCGGGTGCCAGTCAGGCCCAGGGCCTTTGGATACTGTTGGAATGTGGGCTAGAGATTCTGCAACCCCGCTTTGAGAATATCATGACTACGAAGATGGCATCGATGGCCCGGCAAGCCACAAGCTTATGGGTTGTGGTGCTCTTGGCTCTGGAAGAAAGTCAGATGACTACACTGAGAGTGACAGAGAATATTCGGCTTAGTGTGTTGGAGACAATGGTCGTCTACATGGAGACCGAAACCAACTTTGAGAACAAGCGTGTGCTTCTGCAGTGCTTTGGGGTTGGCATTATTACTATGGATTTATGCAATTAATTAACAAAAATTTATAAAAAAATGTGAACCATCCCTTTATAATTTACTCTCACCCTCTTGTCATTTCTAACCTGTATGATTTTCTTTCCTCTGCAAAACAGTTGTTGGTAACAGAAAACCACTGGTCCTCTTTGACTTCTACACTGTAAAAAATTGCTATAAAACACAAAAAATGGTTCTTGGGTCATAATCATAGGGGAACCATTATTAGTGTTATATAGAACCATATTTTGGTGCTTCAGTGGTTCTTTAGCGGTTCTTTTTGATGACCGAGGTGCTTTAAAGAGCCGCTGAAGAACCAATCAGGGTCTTAACATTTATGCAGAAACGGTGCTATATAGCACCTCGGTCACCCCAAAGAACCGAAGATATGGTGCTAAATAGCACTGAAAGTGTTTCCCCTATGACTACGAGACTAGTTTTTTAGTTCTTTTAGTTATTTTTTGTGTGTTAAGTATTGACACAAAACCAAGTCAATGGGGACCAATGGTTTTTGTATACCAACATCTTTCAAAATAACTGTTTTTTTGTGTTCTGCAGAAGAAAGAAATACATACAGGTTTGAAATAACAGGCGGGTGAGTAGATAAGCAAAGAATGAACATTTTTGGGCTGAAAATATTAGGAATAGGGCATGCCATTTGTTTTTGTGAGATTTCCCATGGTGAGTAACAACATACTGTGTAAACTAGTTTTAAGGGTTCATATTATTAAGTAAATGCATCCCTTAACCAAGTTCATCAGTATTTTGTAACTGTGATCTAGCATGATCTCATCAATATGAGGTATAGGGTTTTGACCCGTCACAGGATAATCTGAAACTCTTCCTTACCATGCAATATTAACTCCTGTGTCATTTGATTTGTCTTGACAATGAGATATAAAAAACCTTAATGTTCTCAGATCATTGTTATCCTTGTTGTCATGATTATGATATGTGTGGTTGTACCTGTGTATTGCAGAAAGTTCTAACCAGTCTGATGCTAACAAGAAGAGATGTGGCCAGTAGCTTTTTTCTTATCAAGGTATTATAAACTTCATTTTTATCCTACTGCAATTAAGAGGAATTTAGTGTAAGAATATCTCCTAATTTTATGCATGCTGTCCCATTACAGTTCCTATTATTGCTTTTCAGGAATATTTCCGCATTCCTCTGTCTTATCTGTGGTCAGTGCTCAGTGCAGCAGACCTCACAGTCGTAAGGGAGATTCTGCAGTACTATAATAGGAACCATGTAACCTTACAGGTAAACCCTCTCAATTATAGTATGTTAAATCGAGAGTGTCAAAAGTATAAAGAGTATGTAGAGTTTTTCAGTTCAGCCAGTAAGAAGGTTGATTCTCAGGGAACACATGCTTTATGAGATGTATAACTAAAATGCACTGTGGATAAAAATGTGAATAAATAAAAGTGTCTATGTGTACTGCACTGTTTTGTCTTGGAACATGTGTGCTGTAAAGTGATTGGTATTTTTTTTTGTAAAGTTATCAGATGAATACCTGCACACCATGGTATCTGTCCTTTTCCAAACCCACCTGCCCAAGGATATTAGCCTTTTTGCTGACATGGGCATTTTGTTGGCTCTGGCTACACCGTCAGACATTATGTCAATGCCTCCTATGAAGAATAACATCAATGAGTAAGTGACACATAGTTGAACCCTTTGACATTAAAAAGCACTTCCTGTTAAATGTTATGAGTGGGCTAAAATACATTTTTTATTACCCCTGTCAATTGTTACTTGCTCTCTGGGGATAAAACACAAAGGCATGATGTCCTAAGTAAACAATAAGGATAATTTCATTCTACTCGAAAATTATCACCAAGGTCCACCGTGTTTATTTAACGGCCGTTTAAGCCCCAGATAAGTTAAGGTTTTATATAAATTAAATATCTTTAAAGCTTCTCTGTGGCCATGCTTTTCCTCAGGTTAAGCATCATTAACCTCATTATCAAGAACCTTTCCCTGGAGCAGAAGCAAGCATTTGGTCGATGGTTCAGTCAGAGCTTGCCTAACATTACAGACGTCAGCAGTGCCTTCATCAGGGACACCGGTAACCTGATCTCGTATCTGCCTTTCCACAGCTTCCAGTACCTGTCACCTACTCAGGTAACAGCCTCAACACCTCCCAAAGATATCTGAGACGGTTTGGCTCCGGTTAACCCGCCGACAGCTTAAGTCGGGAAAATGCCAATGCTTGTCCTGGTTGTTTGTAACAGACATGCCCTTGTAGTCTGTTTTCAATAAATTAACACAGAGACACATAAATTAGGAATAGCTGTGTAATGGACCATGGATAGACTATGGGGCTTGAAAAAGTTAGTACTACATTCACTGCTGTGCATGAGATCTTGACTGCCATCCAAAAAAAATACAAAATAGAATAAAATACTTTCTTTCTTCTAAAATGACCAATTCTACATTATGTATTTTTGACCAAGAACTCTAAATTGGTCATAATGTACTCATCATCATGTTTTATTTTCTTCTTATAGATTCTGAATGGTTTGGATGTCTTAAAGGGTAATGTGTTGGGTCCCCTCAAGCAGCAGTTCATCGCTCAGAGAGTCATCGGAGCCTTCAGGAATCTTACTGTAGATCAGTTTAAAAGGTTGGAGTATTCTATCTAAATATTTTCAAATGAAAGATATACTGAATCTCCAAAAAGAGGAGCACGAAGACAAACCCAAGTGTTTTTACACTCCTCCAGTTTAGGTAATATGTCCTGTCTGGCAAATTATAACCAGCTGATGGTATATACACAAACAGAATCCTTCTCTGTGATCCAGGACAACATTAGGACGTGTCTCATCCAGGGAGTCAGCATCCCAAGTAGTATGGTCAGTGAAAACAGTCTTTTCTGCTAGTTTCAGATGAATTTTTGTGATAACTTAAATATTTATGTGCAGATATCCAGCTTGGTTTTGAATGCGTCTGAGCTGCAGTCTCCATCCATCCTCACGTCTCAGAGAATCTCTCAGCTTGCCCCTTTCTTGCCTCTCTTGGGATCTAGTTTCTTGCAACAGCTCACCTCAGCCCAGCTCGTGCCTGCCCTAAGTACCCTCAGCTCTGTTCCTTTCACCCCAGCACAGGTACACACCACATGAAACTAATAAAGGTCTCATTTATTATGAGGATTATAACACAACACAACAGTTCACCCAAGAATGAAAATTCTGTTGTCATTTACTCACGCTCAAGTACATTTCTTTGTTCTGATAAACACAGAGAAAAATACTTGGAAGAATGTTTGTGATCGAACAGTTGTTGGCCAGCATTAACTACCATAATAGGAAAACTTACTTTATGGATTTCTTTGTTCTGTTGAACACGAAAGAAGATATTTTGAAGAATATAGGAAAGCGAACAGTTCTGGGGCACTTTTGAAGGGACAGAGTCTTCACTTTTTGTCTTCATTTATCATATTTGGTCTACGGGTCTTTTCTGTAAAATCTCCTACACTTTTGACTACTCATTTTTACTGTTTGGTTACGAGTATTCGTCCAACTATCTTTCTCTGTGGAGCAACTCGATGGTGTGTAAATGATGACAGAATTAGATTTTTTGAGTGAACTATCCCTTTTAAATGAGTGATTGAAGACATATTTAGCTTTGGCAAAGTCCTACAAAAAAAAAAACATTAGGTATAGAACTCCAGTGGGAGCTGAAAATCGAGTAGAGGTCAGAGGCCACAAGCAGGCAGGCTGGCTTTAGTTGTGAGGTCTATGCAACAGATGGAAGACTGCTGTTAAAGAAACCAGGGTATCTGATATAGGTAGAGGATTGTTTCCCTTCACAACCCTTTTAATCATTTCTGCATGACCAAACATGAATTCTGCATGCCCATCTAAGCATGCACCCAAACATAAGGAAGGCAGAGGATGATAGTACAAAGAAATTATAGAAACCGACTGCTTCAAATGTCCCTAAAGAAAGTCATTTTAGTGAACTTATTTCTAGTGAATTACTTTAATTAGGTTTTTGGTGAAAACCTTCATCATGACTTGCCATCAAAGGACTCATATTCTCTATATAGTTTCAATTTCTTTATTACCTAATAGGGATGCACAATAGTAAAAATAATGCAGTTTGTGATATCATAAAAGTGTGTTCAGTTCAATTAGTTTGAACCGTATTAAAATACATGCAAGTGTTTTTTCTTTAATTGCTTATGCAACCTCTTTACAAAACAGACTAAACAAAAGCATTGCTTGGTGATTGGTTGCCCTAAATTGGTAGAATCTAATTGTGTACTTAAATTTGAAAGCTGACAGCTATTCAACCTAATCCATGACATACCTTTCTAGCAAAGTTATCTTTTAACTCTGAGTTCTTTTCAGATTGTATTATCCTTTTTCTAAACTATAACCAATAAACTGTGATAATGTGAGAAATGGTTTTCTAAATAAATTTTGCTTTCACTGTATAATACAGCCCTGCCTAATAAACCTTATTATAAACCTTTTATAATTTTCATAATGATGCATGTTTGTTTTTCTCCATGAAGGCAGCTGTTATCATTGACAAGATCTCAGTCGATTTAAGTGTAAGTATGTCTTTGTTACAATGTGGAGAAAAGCATTAAGGGGTTTGTGTGTGTGGGTATCAAGAGTGTTAGTACCTTCCCAGCCAGCTTGCCCGCAAGTGCTTGGTTGTTTCAAGGACAGTTGCATTGCCCTCCACGTGCAGATACTCCCCATTCAGTCACTCCTTATATATCGTATCTTTGCCTATTTAAAGGTGCTTATAACATTTAATCAAATTGTCCATGTGATTTGGCAGTTTATGGCCGTATAGAATTACACCAGGCACAAGGAAGTTTTGAGCTGTCCTTTGTGTTTTGTTTCTTTGGTTATGTCAATAAGATTGAATGATTACAGTTGGAGCCAACAGTGCGTCACTAGTGAGCTGTCATGAACTCTTAATACACCCTCTGTCACATGTGTGCCATTAAGAAGACAATCAAAATAATTTTTAATGTGTAGGCTTCTAATAGAACAATTAAGACTTTATCTTCAGACTAATTACAGGGTTACTGCTACACCCTCAATAAGAGTTATTTATAAAAAATCAAATAATGTTATTTATAGTTTAATTGTTAATTCATGATACTTACTATAATTTATTGAAAATGTTATCATTTGAAGTAAGCCCACAGTACTTTCCTTTAAATTGTGACCTAAGTGTGATGTTTGTGCCCCGCAGCTGGCTCTGCCTGGCTCTGGGCAACTGACTACCCTGGGGTCTCTTGTGAGGGGGGTGAAGGTGGAGACTTTATGGAGTTTGCCATCGGACGTTCTACTAGAGGCTTTACCTACTATCAGCTCTCAGACACCTGGGCTCACTCCCACACAGACCAACGCCATCATCACCAAACTCTGGGTGAGATCTTTAAGGCATATGCATATACAGTATGCACCTAAATGTAAACACAAAGCATTAAATGCAGTGTCTTAATGGGGATCTTCTATGTATGACAGCACATTTTTGATGGGCAGATCATGGCAGAACAGATTTTGTGAATTAATCTTTCACCTTTTTTGTTTTCAGGGTTCTGCTTCTGTTCACCTTTGGCTTGATGAAGTTGAGTCTTTGCTCCCCAGCACTCCTCTCCTTTGTGTGATTCCCAAAGTCTCTTTACTGCTTGTCAGTGACAAAGCTGTACATACTCGCCTATGGAACACACAGCAGGTATGTTCTTCAACCCAATCATACTCAGTTTATTAACTCTACTTCAGTTTTTGAAAGATAAAATATGATTTACAAATGAAAGGGTATGTTTAAGCTAAACGTAGTTACTCGTGGTGTATTTTGTTCTAATGATCTCAAAGATGCTTACAATACAAGAGAGTCTAATTACTTGTTTAATGATTAATAATGGAGCGTAGGGTTCTTTGTTGTGTACCCTCTGATTTAGCTTTCACGACACTGTATCTCATGTCTGCGTGCAGTGTTAACTAACAGAAATCTTAGAGTTCTTACAGTTCCTCTGGTACTATCAGTCCCCTTTTCCAGAACATTAAGCATGAGAGCACATTGTAATCCCTGTGCCATTAATAATAAGCTTTTAGAGCCAAGAAGTCACTGATTTATGTACATACAGTATACAAATTAGTGCACTGTACTGAAAGCAGGTTTCTGAATATTTTATAAACAGCTGACATTTATTTTCACACGTTTATATGTACAAAACCACAATCTTGAAAAAACAACCACATTTACACAACAATGAAAGTACTCGTCGTATATTATGCAAAGATTAAGTGATGATTCAGGAAAATGTTTTAAGATAGTATTTTTCTATGCGGGAATCATGTAAATATTGAACATAGTTTGAAGTATTTTACTATATAAAACTATTTTAATATTTCATTATATTAAAAATAGTCTGATTCATGATTATGAAACCATTGATTAATTTCCCTTTTTTTAATTTAATAGGCTCAGGTTCTTTTTAAAGAGGTCACAGACCTCAAGCCAAGTCTGTCAGAAAAGGAATTCATGTAAGCTTTATCTTTTACCTTTAATTGGTTTTGTGGCTTTTTAGAGTATATATACACTCATCTAAAGGATTATTAGGAACACCATACTAATACTGTCTTTGACCCCCTTTCGCCTTCAGAACTGCCTTAATTCAACAAGGTGCTGAAAGCATTCTTTAGAAATGTTGGCCCATATTGATAGGATAGCATCTTGCAGTTGATGGAGATTTGTGGGATGCACGAAGCTCCCGTTCCACCACATCCCAAAGATGCTCTATTGGGTTGAGATCTGGTGACCGTGGGGGCCATTTTAGTACAGTGAACTCATTGTCATGTTCAAGAAACCAATTTGAAATGATTCGAGCTTTGTGACATGGTGCATTATCCTGCTGGAAGTAGCCATCAGAGGATGGGTACATGGTGGTCATAAAGGGATGGACATGGTCAGAAACAATGCTCAGATAGGCCGTGGCATTTAAACGATGCCCAACGATGCACTAAGGGGCCTAAAGTGTGCCAAGAAAACATCCCCCACACCATTACACCACCACCATAATTGCATTAAGGAGAAATTGAACAGGTGTTCCTAATAATCCTTTAGATTTGTGTATATATATATATATATATCACTGCCGTCCTTCTGAAACCTCTTATCTCCATATTTGATGATTTGTTTGCCACAAATCATTATTATTAGTCAACATTTGTGTTTCACTGGGTTTTCCAAATATCTAACCATCAAAATGTAGCAAAAAGGGCTTTGGAAAACAAAATATTTAATCATTAAAGAAGTGTTGTTTTTCCATATCCTGAAAAACAGCGAATATGAATATCCAAATTTTCGGAAGGACAGTGATGACATTGAAAAAAGTTATCATGACGTTGCTCAGTGAAGCACTGTGTTAATTTAAGTATTTTTCTGTTTGGTTTTTCTCTGACATATCAGATCTCTGGGGACCATTGCTTCAGGAGTGAGTTGTACAGCCCTTAAAAAAATGTTCCAAAATTTGGCAGATGCTCAATCGCCTCTACGTGACATTCTGAAGTTTCTGAGAGAGCAGCCTCTGCCTCTCCCTGCCTCATTGGTATGTTAGTAAATACATGCCCTGAAATGCGCAAAATCATAAAATTCACATATTATTACAGTATGTTTATCCTTCATGTCCTAAATCATCGCTCAGTTTTGTCTGTTGATCATCTAAAGTAAACTTAATGAGAGAAATGCATATTTCTGTGAGTAATATAAAAAGGTACGTCTTGAATCTAGAATATTGTCTCTACATGTAATATAAAAAAATGTTTTTTTACTACAGAAAAAATGTATTACTGAGGAACTGTATAAGTTGGAATTCTTCTCAGATCTGCTTGATGATTTGGGGTCTCAGATCGCTCTGTCACTTCCGTGAGTCAAAATTGCAAGAAATGAAAACATATTGATGTGTGTATATAATTATGGCTTCATCTGTAATGTTGTTTTATGAAGGTTAAGCATCATTAAGAAATTTCCTCCTGATATGATGGAGTCTCTGAGGTATATGATAGTGGAGGACCCCCAGTACTTTCTGCTGCTTACCAGCACCAAGCAAGATCTCCTGGTGGACAAGATAGTTCAAAGATTGGTAAATGTTATCATTCTACCGTCCAAAAGTGATGTATTTGTTAAGAATCAGTGATCAATGATCTCCAAAGCCATGATTTATTGTCTTGTTACCAAATTTAGAAACCCTTGCCCTTATCAAGACGAATAATGACCCTTTGTCCAATGAATTTTGTAAAGTATTCCATTTGAATCTGTCGCCAACTATTTTTTCCTTCATTTTCCAATAAGGACATGTACACTGGCCTGTACACCGAAAGGGAATTTCGTTCACTGGATGTCATGGCTACATTTGTGGCGGATGAGATGTTTTTGCAATTGGATAGGAGCTTCTTTGTTGACAGTTTAGAGTTTCTACAAGGATTCTGCTACAATGCCAATAAACGAGACCTGGTTGCGCGCATGCTTCAAGAAAAAGGGACATTTGGGTACAGACAGTTGAAAGTTTCTTGCATCATAATAATGTATAATGACTGTACCTACATACCATTAGAATAAAACAGCCAACATGAAGCATGGAAATGTTATATGTCTCATGATAACTCAGCTGTAAATGTTTTCTATTAATAGCCTTGTACAAAACTGGACATCAGATACTTTGAACCAAGTGGACCGGTTCTTGTTCTTTCTTCCAAAGGAGACAATTCAGCTGATCCCCGCAGTATGTATAAAAACATTCCTGCTCTTTGGCAACTGTGTGACCTGTGAATGCATGTATTGTTCTTCATGACCAGGTCCACAAAGAATCTGCAAATCCATACTCTGTTCTCATGCTTGTGTGTTTGTCTTTAGGCTTTGATGAGCTTGGAGCGCATTGAGAGACTGTTCCAGGGTCAGCAGCGTTGGGAAGGAGGAGAGCATGGCTCTTTGTGTGAGCAGAAGCCCTCAGAACTGTTTGAAAAGAAGCAGTTTGTGCTTCAATATTTCCTTGGCTTCCTCAAAATTGGCCGCTCCACCTGTAAGTAAAATCTTTATTTTCCTTAAAAGAATATCACCTAAGGATACTCTAAAATCATCTTAAATCCTTTACGTCCTCACTTAATAAAGCACTGTAACAAGAATCAAGATATGGAAGGAAGGAGGCGGGAACCAGAAGACAGTTAAAATAGACTTTAATTAAATAAAAACAACGTAAATATACAGCCAGCAGCCCCTCACGGACGACTG
Organism: Triplophysa bombifrons; assembly: GCA_029783895.1. Taxonomy (NCBI): domain Eukaryota; kingdom Metazoa; phylum Chordata; class Actinopteri; order Cypriniformes; family Nemacheilidae; genus Triplophysa; species Triplophysa bombifrons. Next base: position 21,650,520 of record CM056448.1, read on the forward strand.
CCGGCGACTGCCGGCAACACAAACATAAATATACACTTAACATGTTCGGGCCCGGTCCTCTCTCCTCGACGGTCCGGTCGCTCGTTCTCTTATATGCTCCCAATCTCCTATGTGATTCGAGCCCGGTTTGCGCACAGCTGGCGCTCATTCACAATTACTCACCGGTCTCGAAACACGGTCTCGCCCCGCCTACTCTACTACAAGCACGTTTAAACCCTTTGCCTTTAGTTGTTTTACACATACACTTTGGTGTCTCTTAGTTACTGGACTGATCCCATCTTGCGAGAGCTTGCATATGACACAACCTGCTGCCTGGAGTATTGACAGCATCAGAAACATGCCAGCAGCTGCTTTCCGGAGGTGCCTGGAGCTCGTTGGCCAGGATCCCTTTTTCAGTTCATTTCAGCTATCAGTGCTCCTTACGAAGGCAAAAGAGGTGCATTGTTTTCTCCTTCAGCTCACGTGTTCCTTATTGTTGTATTACAAATATTTAACATAATTTCAAGAGGTTTCTGGTCATTTAGTCATGTAAATGAAGGGCGGTGGTTGTGTTTGTTTCTTGTGTGCAGGTGTATGGACCGCCCTCCACTTTTAACACATCTGTGATCTCTCAGTTGGGTCGCATTGCCACCCTGCTCTCTGCTGAGGAACTGGCATCTCTTAAACTGTCTGAAATTCAGTCAATTTCAGCTGTGGGAACTATCAACATATGGACCAGCAGACAGGTAAAATATTGAGTAACGTTTTGTAGAAGTGAAATGAATGGTAAGCAGTTTTAACCATAAACGTTATATATAACAATAAACTTTGAGAAGTTATGGATTATTTTATTATAATTTCAATGGTTTTTGTTAACACTTGCAGATGAAGACAATATTCTCCACGGTGCTGAACTCAACCAGAAAGACTCCTGTCCAGTTAGACTCCAGTATTCTTGTGGCTTTGGGGCACATTGTGTGTGGGATTGAGACACCAGTCATTCGCAACCTCAATCCAACAGAGTTCAGGTTATTATTTTTGATCTAATGTCTATTGATATAGTATGGTTGATCATCATATTAAAGGGCCGCAAATCCAGGTGTTTTCTGCAATGTAAAAATAGTCAGTGGTTATCCCCAGAATGTCTCTGTAAAGTTTCAGCTCAAAATTCACCACATATCTTTCATTACAATATCTTGAACATGGCCATTTGTGGCTGCAATGGAAAATGTGCCGTCTTTGTGTTTGTCTCTTTAAATGCAAATGAGCTTCTGCTCCCCTCACCGTATGCAAAATATGAGGTAGAGGGCTTACACATGTGCTTTGGATGACATCAAGACAAGCAATATGGCGGGGCGCAAATAAGTCTGTTAAGCCTTGCCCAACCAAAACCATACACTAACTGCAATAAAAATCACCTTAATGCCTTGTTCATGAATACGAATTAAATGGAAAAGACAAAAACATAGATAGAACAACATATACTGACCATTTGCTGCATGAAATATTGGCCATGTGCGTGCATATAACTAACAGACATAAACACGGACGTAGGCATAAACATGCATTCAGAGTACTTGTAAATGACAGACAGGTATGTTAAGATCAGCAACCAGATGATATTGCGTTGTGAGTAGCAATTTCTGTGTAACCTCATTGTCTTACAAATGCGAACTCAGTTTCTATCCGCTCCAAGTATTGTTGCACCTAGGACATACGAGAAAACACTGAACTCACCGAGAAAGACACTGCTATAAGTTTCTTTCGTTGTAATGAATATATTTACAGAAATGATGTCGGTCACAAGTCTTCTGAACCGATGGGCGCGATGCATTTTACCACTAACTTTACAACATAACACCTGTCTTTGGACCAATGTAAAGTCTCAGGTTTAGACGCTAACATACTAAACACATTATTTCAGAAAGGCGATCGAAAAACGATGTGTTATTCTTACTTCTTCCGGAGATGAAGCTTGATCGCGAACAGCTGGTACCGATCCACACATTCTTTTGGGCGAAACCCATGCTATACTGACCCACGTTGACTCACCGGGAGTATCAGATTGAAAGGGGATTTGTATAATTACAGGGTTTTTCTGCACATACGCTGGCGACTCAATTTCTGGTAGATAAACATTTTAAAGTGCATTTTCTGGGATTGCGGCCCTTTAAATCACTTCTGCTTACGCTGAATGGGAAATGTTTTTTCTTATTCCAGTAAGGCGGTTCTGTGGCTCAGCCGTTTGCGCTTGTCCTGCTCTGAGGAGCAGCTCCAGGCAATGATAGGACTGCTCAGTCATAGCTCAGCATTCGGACCAGTCAGCTCCTGGGGAACAGATATCTTCATTGAGATAGGAGCGATTGCAGGTAGATTGATGCAAACTGATGAAACCTCAGGCCTTGAAATTGAAGGACATTTTATCTGAAAGGGATTTACCCTGTGATAGGTGTACAGAAAAACGCATGTGCTAAATGACAACTTACTCATTTACAAATTTATAATAGCACATTATTATATATGGTTTAAAACAGATGTGAGTATTTGTGTCATTTTGTAAATGATAACCTCATTATATTTATTTGCTCTTATGTAATTCATGTACTTTGTTAAAGTCAAAACATTGTATCCTTTTTCTTTCTTTTTTACTAGCGGGGTTGCCTGATATGTCCATGTCTGCTTTGGTGAGGGACCAAATTGAAGGACTCACCCCCCTTGCCATTTCTCTCATCCCAGCAAACAAATTTGCGGTTAGTCCCATTTTTCAGCCTTTAACCTAATCCATTATTTTAAAAATACCATATCATGTCAACTGCTTGTCAGATGTTATTAGAAAAATATTTTGAGTATTTATGATCAAGAAAAAACAACATCAGTACTTGAATCTTAAAATGCTATTGAAATGTTATTGAAATGTTAAGAAATGTTATGAAATGGTTATGAAATTGAGATTCCCTGTAAACGGAATTTTAAAGTTCAGCGTAATGTTAGTATCTTTCTTACCTTGTGTTTTCAATTAAATTCTTCACAGGTGGTGTTTAACCAGGCACAAATTCAGATGTTCACCTATGAGCAGGCCTTTGCTGTAACAGACCGTCAGCGCTCCGCTCTGTCTCCAGTACAAGAGACGGCCCTGTCCATGGTGCTCAACCCTTGGGAGAACAAACCTATAGATTTCAGAGGTACTTTCACTCCTCTTGGGAGAAAGGGATAAAGATCAGAGAATATTTTTTAATGAACTATAATGACCTAAAGGTTCTAAATCTCAGTAGGCTATTTATAAGGGCTGTTAAATGTTCAAGTCTGTCTTACAGTTGTGTTTGTGTATGTTTTCAGGCCTGTCATTGGGAGTTGCAACGCATCCTTGTCATTTTCTTTATCTCTACAGTGTCCTGATACTGCTGCTGTTTCCTCTGGGATGAGTTAGACCTCTCACTTTACTGCATTGAACTCTTTTTTTCCAAATAAGTGCAATATGAACAAACACTTAAATATATTTCTAACACTTTTTAAAACTCCTAAAATGCTGAATGTAATTGAAAATGGGTTGCACAAAATTGCACGAGTGTGATAATAGAAGCATGTCTTTCAGCACTTTATAATTGTTGCTCAGTCATGATAAAACGATGTGTTCGTTTTTTTTAATAACTGCTTGCTTTTAATTTATCAGTACGTAATACATTGTCTTGGTTGATTTGGTTTGTCTTGTTACTTTATATTCACCTTTTAGTTGTTATTTATGTATTATTTTATTATATAACATGTTGTACCTACTGGATGGGCCTTCATACGTTGGAATGTTCTCATGATGTATTAACCTAGAGATAATATTCACACTTTCATTTATCTCAGTTTGTTTATGTCTTCCGTATTTAAATTTTGTATCGTTTGCTATTGCTGTGCAAAGCCCACTTCATGAATTCTCGGAAATAAAGTCATACTACATGAGAAAAGTGTAATATCTCTTTTGAGCCGTGTGGGGGCGCTGTGAGATGACTATTTGTTCGAGTCCTCTGGTATCCCGTCATCATGAAGACAGAGCGCGCCGCGCACACAGAGCAGTGCACATGCTTTCACTCAGCTAGTATTTTAACAAACTCACACTTAGCCAAGATGGCGGATTCCGATTCGTGGGGTAGGGACTACTTACACATATTAAATAATGTGTATGAAAGAGTGTTTATCCCTGTCGTTATACCGCATAAATAACTACATTGTTTTGTTTTTCAAAGACGTTGACAACTTCGAGCCAAGTGAGCCGCTGAAAAACGCCGCCGGGGTGCTGGTGGATAAGTGGGAAGGCGAGGACGAGGACGAAGACGTGAAGGTAACGTAACGTGCTAATGTCTATACAATCAAAACTTTATCTTCAGAGTGTTTTCCTTCTTTTAATCCGTGTAATATCTGACTCGTTTTCTTTTGAGAAGCGATATATGACTTAACGCAGCAGACGTCACAACCTTGGTCATCATGTGGTATATTTTTAGCTGTTTAGCTAGCCTAGATTAGATCAGGCCTGTTTTATTTAAAGATTCACACATCTGTTTCTAGTTCCTATTTATCATTTCCTTGAAGTGCTGTTAGATATGGTGAACGTGTCTGCGTCAGCAAATGTTAGTTTCCAGTTTGACAAAATATGGAAGCTTACTTATTGGCACTCATAAAAAGCCTCGAGAATGACAATTGATTAAAATAATGCATTAATAACAGTACATCATATAGTTTAAATAGTGTCTATGCGCATAGTATTCCTGTCGTATGCTGATAAACGTGAATGCGTTTCTGGAAAGCAGAAAGTGACAGGCCATGTGCTGCACTCCGTTAACAGCTTCACATGCTGTTGTTAAAATGTGACACTTTTTATGTTATCGACGTGATTTAGTTGTATGCCACCCCGGTAAATGTTGCTTAGCCATAACACTTGTTTATTAATCCTAAGTAACTGTTAACTTTAAAAAGGTTGCTTAATTGTGCTAGTTAAGGATAGCTTGCAGCCCAGTAGTTTTGTAACAAATTGTTATTTTACTTCTTATGAGATTTTTGGACTGAATTTGGATTTCTCTTCATAGTTCTTGTAGTTTTCGCGTTCAGGAAAAGTTGTGCGAGCTTAACAGCTGGTACAGTTCCGAGTTGACGTCATGCGTTGACAGTCTGGCGCGTCTCCTTTTGACGCAAAGCTCTGGAAGTCTCTCCGCTTTCTCCAGCTAAAATGTGCGTGGTTGTCGCTTATCTGCGCTTATCGGCTCTAGAAAAGACTAGCTTTTCATCAGGTTGCCCTTGTGTAGCTGGTTACATATGGGTGAAACCGGTATCTGAGCACTTTAGAGTTCAGAAAGTCATGACATTTTATTTGCCTGTTTCTAGAAAAAAACAGCATTGGGATTTTGTGTAATGATCTTTTGAAGATTAAAGGATTTCTTGGAGTTGTATGCGTTTATAAACACAAGACATATATTTATTTTAACTGACATTGTAAGCAGTTACAAACATTTATGATGTAATTATTTATTGATGTAATTCTTAATGTGATTTTACAACCTCACATTGCTCTGAAATGGTTGCTTGACGCGAATATTCCTTTAGCTATGGGCATCATACTATCGCTCTTTGTCTGCAGGATAACTGGGACGATGAGGAAGAGGAGAAAGAGGATGAGCAGAAGGTTGAACAGAACAAAACAGGTACTATTATTTTTTGAGATGTGGTCAAATTCACCAATATAAACCTTTCAAAGGCAGGCGTATTTCTAAAACTGGAAGTTTTCTAGACTCAATTTGATCATGCTTTTACTGTTTGCCTTTGTTCAAGTCCCCTTCATGATTTTATTTATGCGTTTATATTTAAGTGAAACCTCCTGAGAAGAAAAAACTAAGTGCAAAAATAAAAGAGAAAGAAAACATGGAAAAGAAAAAGCTAGAAGAGTTGAAAAATAAGGTAAGAACAGTATCAGTTGTCATAATTTATTGCAAATGTCTACCGGCTAATATTTATTATTTTACATGTTTTAAACAAAGTTTATAACTTCTGTTATTAATTGTTAATGAAGGAAACACAGATGAGTAATCAACTATCACCAGAGGAGCAGCTAGCAGAGAAGCTGCGGCTAAATAAGTTGCAAGAGGAGGCAGACCTTGAATTGGCCCGTGAGGCTTTTGGTAAGAGTCAAGTTTTGTGCACCTCATACACTGTCAGACATTTATAAATTATTTAGTGGTAGCTTTCTTATAGGGCTGGACCAGAATATTCATTCGGTGGGTTGACACTCGATTTTTAATTTCGACTGTTCTTTTTTTCTCTCTGCGATGCGGTTCTCATTCGTGCTTGAATATAAATCGCCCATAATCTGGAAGAGAAGACAAAAATGCCGAAGACCTCAGGTGTGTAGGAACACTTTAAATTCAGTGAGGACAAGACAAAGGCAGTGTGCCAAATATGCGAAACTGGCCTACCACAACAGCACATCAAGTTTGAAAAATCACGAGTTCTGGAAGTAGTACGCCTATAAAAATGCTAGTTTGTGTTTTATTATGTTTAAATTTATTTCTGCTTATGTTATCAAAACAACACGAGAGCAGTATATGAAAGATGCTTTGCTTTGCTCTGTTCGGTCTGCGCAGCGCTGCGTGATGTCCGACAAACCTAATATATGGAGCAGTTTGGGGTCCAGTAAGGACACAGGTTGCATCTCACTATGTCGCACCTTTCCAAAGTTTTTATTCTTATGGTGACAGATGAAGCGCTATGAGGAATTTAAACAGACTCATGCCCGTCATGCGTTTTAAATCTGCCTCTCTGTCACGGTTAGCAATCAAACTGCCTTCTGTGCCTGAGCACCGAACGAGAAATACTCAAAAACACATCTAAACTAACGTAATAAAGGATACATATTTTTCTAATTTACCTTTGAAAACAAAACGTAACTATTTTAATGGCTGCAAACAGTCTCCATGTTATGCATTAAAATCCACACTCCAGCGCAGTAGGCAATGAAACTATGCTAGCATCTGAACCACAAACAAACAATACTCCAAACATTTTTCTAAATGAACTTAATACAGAAACTAAATGAAAAATAATTTGCCATTAAAAACCAAAACGGAACTAATTTTAATGTGAGGCGTTCTGTACTTTATTAAAAGTAATTCTGAACGTGTCGCGATGCCACGTGTGAAGTCTGTTGGATGAATGGTGGTTCTCTACATAAAAAAAGTCAAACAGAGAGACAGACACAAAGATTCCTCCCTTTATTAAAGAGAAGTATATGTTCAGCCCCCTCCCACAGAAGCTTCAAAGCTCCAAAAATGGTATTCGGACCAGCCCTAGTATCTTATGTTAAGTGCTGAACTTGTATAAAGATCTTTGTGTGTTGATTTAATTGTGTATTAAAGTCAAGCCAAATTGTTACTTTCAGTTAACAAGCTGTCTTTCTTCAGGTCTCGATACTACTGTTAATGTGACAAACAATGTCTCTGGAATTGAAGCCATGTGCCCCTCATCAAAACAAGATTTTGCTGCGTTTGAAAAATTACTGAAAGAAAAGTTTACACAGTTCGAAACATCTGTCCACTATTCAAACTTTTTGGAATCACTGTTTAGAGAGCTTTGCATTTCATGTAAGTCTTAACTTTTTTTTTAGCATGACTGTCAAAATGTACATTCTTTACTACATTGGGGTTATATAGGTATTACTGGTCTTTTTGGGGGTATTAAGATTATATGGTGAATTTAAACAAAACTATGTGCAGTTTATGAGCATGTTGTCTTTTTATTGTGTCTGAGTAGTGGAAGTTGATGACCTGAAGAAAATAAGTAGCTCTTTGTCGGTTCTGCTTAGTGAAAAACAAAGACAAGAAAAGGTGAGTTCAATTATGGGGATTTTTTTGTCACACAAATTGGTAATTTTCCCCAGTGCAGTATTGTTTATGATCAAAAGATCAATCTCAATTCATCCACAGGAAAAGAAGGCAAACAAGAAAAAGAAGAAAGGTGTAACCCCTGGTGGTGGTATGAAGGCAAACATGAAAGACAACTTGGTTGATTATGGTGCCTTTGATGGTGGCTACGGCAATGAATATGATGAATTCATGTGACAAAGGTTCATTGACCACCTTCCCCATTCACACAGTTCCCAGACACCCCTGTACACTTCATGCTACTCAGTGCCATATTGGAGTGAAATGGACAATGTATAAAACCTTTTTACTTGGTTTTGAGTGGTGACGGACTCCTCATAAAGCTGCTATCACCATATTGTCCCTTGGTGACATGTGGGCAAAGCAAATTTCTTCAGATGACCTTGAAATCTTATTTTTATCTCCAAAACAGAGACTATATGATGTGGGACTTCTCTGGAGGTGTCTCCTCTTATTGGCCTAAACAAGAAAGTTAATGCCTTAGAGAACTTTGGTAAAAAAAAAAAAGCTTTTGATTGAAAGTGACTTGTGTTTTTAAAGCTGTGCAATTTCAGTTACACAGAAGTAAATGTGATGCCCCTATTTCTTCCATGAATGCCCTTATTGCAAGTGTGGTTGTGTTTTCTTGCGGATTTAAACGCTATTACAATCAGTATCACAGCATTAAGATTCCCAAACTTGAATGTAATTTAACATTTACAAGAAGAATTTATAGCGTTTGCTATTGCTTCTAGAGTCAACACTGCATAATGAACTGAGGTAGTACACTGACTAAGCAGGTATTAAACACTTGCAGTAAAACAAAACCAACACCAAGCATCTTAACCTGTTGAACCTGGACCTTACAAAGATAACTTAAGAATAAAGCACCTTTTAGTTTTTTCTGTGTTTAAAATGTTTAAAGGTGCGTTGAGCAATTTGTGAGAAACTATTGATATTTGAAATCGACACTCAAACAAACACATCCTTAGCTAAAAGAAACACACCCCACCTTCATTGCTCTGCTTTTTAAATAATGAATGCTTGTTCTTTTTCTTCCGATATCATGAGCATGTGCGCCAACTTTTACTGTTTAGGGGGTTACTGTGTTGTGTGGGTTGGTATAATCCACATGTTTTTTCCTCTTATTTACAGAGCTCGGACTGTGTGGAAACAGTACTTATTTTAAACATACATGCAGAACAGCATGTTCTAGCAACTATTCATGAAAGTAATTGTTTGGTTGTTGATTTCAATGTTTAACAGTTTCTCAGAATGCCCTTATTCCATCTTTATTGGTGTTTGCACTTGGTGGATTTTAATCATTATTTGCCACATTATGGGGGGGGATTATAATTTAGTTTTACCCCTTCTCACCATACAATAGCTTTTACAGGTGTGTACAACTAAAATTCAGCCAAATTAAAGTCAGGCTTTTCACTATTCAGCATAACAGAATTTACTTTGGCTTAAAATTGAGTAGAGATAAAGGCTTAAAAGTCAGTCCTTTTATTGAAAAAAAATGTTAAATCATTGGTCCATATGATTCACTTGGTGTTTTTGTAGAACCTATGAAATCAGACGATTTTGTCAGATTAGTAAATGATAAATGGGACATTTGGGGAAATGGGATGTTTAAACAGCTTTGTCTTTGACACTGGAGTATGTAATAAATATATTATTTAAGTAGTATAACATGTACCACATTAAAGGTGAATGGAAAATACATTTGAAAAAAATTACATAAAGCAAATGGTCTTCTGGAGATTTATAATACATACAGTAATTTTAGTGAGTATTTTTAAAGGTATTAGTGGGGTAATTACTATGTAATTATTTTTCATCCGCTTTACAAATGATCAAATCCGTAATGATATTGACAGGTAACATGGCATTTGCTTAATGAGTCTAAATGACTTGTATTCAAATGGCAGGCAACATCATTTAAATCCATGTGCACTTTTCTTACCGTCTTTACGTTTTGAAAGTCTAGAAATCAGAGCTGAACTTGACAAAACCAATGTGTTGTCTTATGTGAGTTTTTATGTAACGTTTTAAATTCTTGGAATATTAGCCAATAGTTTTGACACGCATGTATGGATTACGAGTACTCCTTCTACTGTTGCGAGCTACGGTCGACCTGCTTCTCAGTCTCCGGTTTCCTCTTTCTTGGCGTGCACTTCCAGCGGTAGCCTGACCCAGTGAGTTCTGCATCTGCTGGAACACGCTCTGTCTAGTGACCTCCTTAGCACCACAGGTGAATGTCAATGCCACGCCCTCATTGCTCTTCATGACTCTAGAGGTACCATCCGATGTACCGTCAAAACAGCGGCCTAGCGCGATTTCTTTGGCTGTTCGGGGGTCTTGATCAGTCACTGTATAGATGCCATAGTTGTGTCCCAGTGGGTCCAGTGGTGCAAGCATAGTAAACTCATTTGTGTCATTATTGACAGCCAGTGGGAGGTGGTTTACCAAATATTCTTGTAGCATGCTGTTTACACTATCTCTTTTGCAGCTCCCTTGAGGAATTATCTTTACAAGGGTGCGATCCACACGATCCTGGTCGTAGAGCATCCCGCTGCACTTGAATTCCACACACACGGCAGAAACAGTTGATTGATCCATGTCACGAATGCTTCTGGTATCACGTATGCCATACAGTTGACCGACAGTCTTTGGATGTGTACCTCCCATATTGCGAGAACGAACGTTCAGCTCATGGACGCTGTTCAGTTTGACTTTAATAAAGCAGGCCCTGTATTCCATGGGCTTTGGCCACCAACTCAAGTAGTCTTCTGTCCAGCTCATTGGATCGTCCTCATTGAAAGGCACTGTGTTGTAATCGTAGCGATCTCCTTCAACTCTTGAGAAACGAAAGTGAGCTGCATTGAATGGAGCTTCCTCGCACTCCTTAAGTTTTTCAAATGGGTAGATTGGACCATTGGCTTCTTCAGCTGCATTCGACCTGGGTTTGGCCACATTGATGCTGAATGCTGTCTTTTTTATTCTGGAATCATCATGATCTGTACGTCTGTAGTTAAGTTTGTTCAGATGAGGTTGTGGAACACCAATGCGGCTTGGATTAAACTTTGGAGATGATGCCACTGCCTCTAGCTCTTCTCCACCAAGGTTAGCCATGACGTAGGCAGAATACGCATCTTCTTTTTGTTCATCACAGAAGGCTGGAAGGCACGCTCCATTTGTGCCCGTGATGACACTGTCAAATCTACCCCAAGACTGAGGGTTGGTTGAAAACCCTGGTGTGGGCTCCATATTTATTAAAGTCATCACAACCCCTTCAACTTGTTCACTTGGCATAAACCGGTCACTACGAAACGCCCGCACCTTTACGTAACATCTTCTGTTCTCCGGTACATCCAAGTTAAACAGCCGCCTCTCACGGATTTCCATGTTACCTATGAGGAAGGTACGCTCTTCTCTTTTTCCTCTTTGCTTTTTCTCTGCATGGAAGTGTCCCTCTTCTTCCCACAGACCAGTTTCAGGATTAAGGGACCACAGCATCATGGTCTTCAAGTGCTCTGGTACCTTCACTTGTGCTGCGTCAAGACGTACTTTCACCTCTCCAGCGTTGAGTGACTCGCCTCCTTCTTCATCACTGAAGTCTACAGAGAACATTCCATAAGTCCTCAAGGGCAAAGTATCACCTTCAGCACTGATGAAGTTGAGATCACTCTGGGCAGCCGCTGCTGTTGATATATCCCTAGGGTCAAGGAATGTCACACTGGCCTTAACATTTCCCATGAACACCTCTCCATTTTCTTTAAAGAATGTGTTGGGTGGGATCTCGATCTCAGCAATGGGGTCCTGGCCCTCTACCTCCCCAAGGACTAGCATATTGGTCTCCCTTGAGCTAATGGTCACAGCCGGCTTTTTCCTCATTAGCTTGATCTCATGGAACACAGCTCCGCCTTTAGTATTGAATGGCAGTACTTTTGTGGTGTTCACAAACTTCTGCAAGTTGTCCACAAAAGTGAGAACCAGACGTTCTGTGTCTTTTGGAACCTGGATTGAAAACGTTCCTTTGTATCCCGTTCGGCTGACTCTTATGCCATGCATGTAGATGTGTCCAAACCTCATTGGCTCCCCTGTGTCTGCTGCAACAGCACGTCCACGAACAATAGATTTTGTGTCCACACAGGTTTTGCAGCCACACTGAGTCACTAGCATGATTTGTAATTGATATCCCTGGCATGTAATCTCTTTTTCCTCCATGTTTGAAATTCCACAGCAGTAGGAAACGGAGTCTTTGCATCGGATGCCATTATCTAGCTTCCCAGTACATGTGGATGTAGGACATCTTCCCACGTCGTAGTAGAAAGAGTTAGTTTCATTTTGAAAACAGTCATGTGGTAGCCGGATCAGGTGGGAATCAGGTGTAGGGTTACATGATGGCTCGTTTTTATCTGAACACAGAAAAAGATTAAATACAACAGATGAGAACTAAACCTAAACGTTGGATTAATACAAAATGTGCATAGATACATAAAAGGACAAACCAGTGACTGTGAGGGTGGCTGGTTTGGATTTGATGGCTCCATTCTCATTACTAGCTCTGCAGTAGTATTCTCCCATCTGGTCCAAAGTAAGATTCCTCAAAATCAATGTTGTGTCATATTGATATTGATTCCTGTCCAGCAGAGAACCGTCATGGAACCTGTAGATGGACAGCATTGATTACGGTTGTATTGTCAAATGTTATAATTAGTTGTTGCCAGGCTTTGGGGACATTTGACTGTTTTGAGAAATTTGTTCAAGTCAGTTTGGTTCTTTTAACCTACCTTTAAATCTGTACCCTGTCATACTAATTTTAAGGATTACATTGCAGATTAAATAGGCTCTGTCTTTTCTCATTTACTGTCATCAATATAGATTTTATTCTTTTGAAACTGCATAGCAAACATCTATTCCTATTTTGAAGGTTTAAGCTTACCATTCATACTTGTCTGGTTCAGGTAATCCATCAACCTTACAACAGAAAGCAGCAGTTTGACCTTTCTTTCTGGCCTTGTTCTCAGGATTTTTAAGTACATAGAGTTTTTCTGAGGAACACAGTTAGTAATATTGCATTTACTATCATTATTGCAATGCGTCACGAAGAGAGACAAAAGAATGTTGTCTGCCATTCATTAGGTTATTTCTGTAAAACTTTAAAGGAAAGATTTGGTGGCTAACCACATCTATTTTGTAGTTTTTGTATTTTGTCTAGTTTTCTTAACAAATATTGAAAGGATTATTACTTGCTCTCTCCAGCCTCAAATGGAGGACTGACGTGTGTTCAGTGCTTTGCGGCACATTGAATTTTTGTGGAGTGTGATTCAGCAGTTTGATCATCAAAGTAGTGTTGCCATCAGGGCAGATTCCAGGGATATGAAAATGTCCATTGTGATCGGTAACAGTGAGGAGTCGGGGGCTCGGATCAGTGCTGAGAATGGCAGCTCCGGGCGCAGGGAGGCTACCGGCGCTACGGACTGATCCTAGAACTGTGTGATCTTTACAGGTACAGCCGTCACAGTCAGCATTTACATTGCCCATCACACACTGCAGATCACAGCCTGAAGAAGCAAAGGTGAACTAGATTTGTAATTGAGAATTATAAAAGGAACACTGTGACTGATTTCCTCTTTCTGACATACACTATATGGACCAGAAGTATTAGGATGCTCCAATACTATTTTGGAAAAGCCTTTTTCTGTTCTGAAATGATTGTAGGATTGTGTACAGGTCATTAATGGGTTTGGGTGATGAGTGTTTGGCTCAAAGCCTGCAAGTCATTTGTGCTCACTGAAATAGTCAAACCTGGTATTTAGAAAGGGGCGTCCCGATACTTCTGTCCATAGAGTGTATCTGACAAATTTTGAACAAAATTGTACTTGGCGAGTAAATTATATTCTTTAAGAAAATTCAGATTTGTTACTTGGGCAAGATGGCCCTTCACATATTCTGCTCTCGGTAGCTGGCCCATTGCATTGATTGGAATTGCAGGTTCTAGAGCGATGCTGGGTTGCCACCTGATCACAATGAGCCGGGCATGGACTCCAGTCGGACCATTGACCCCATATTGGTTCAACTTCTAATGGCTTATCTGAATGGAAAGAGTTGGATAAATAAATAAAAAATGCAGACATGTTAAAGAACTCATATTACACTGACATTCAGCTTTTATATATTTCTTTTAATTTTCAAAGAAGTAATGTTCACTTTTTTACTAAACCTACAGACAAACTCTAAGCTTTGAACATGGCAATATGATGCATGAAATTGTCCTTTGAAACATAATGTAGCTTATTATACATTCATTTTCTTACCTCTTGGACAGAGGAAGCGTACAGCATAGTTTGAACAGTTTCTACCCACAGGCTGCTCAGCATTAATACACCAGAAGCCAATGGCTGGGTCAGCATGTACTCTTTCTCCGGTGCTGCGAGCTGGCATCCATTCAGTAGTGCGTGCTTCTAGAGCTCGAGGAACCTCACACACACGAGCTGGATAATAAAATGCTATGACGTTCAGCTTTTCATAGTCTCCTTTCCCTCCAGGGTGATCGACATTAAACCATGTGGTCCACTCAAAGTCATCTGGCCACAGGAAACGGTTTTGATTAATTTGAATCATTTACATTTATGCATTTGGCGGACGCTTGTATCCAAAGTCACTTACATTGCATTGTATTATACATTTAGTTCTGACTATGTGCAATCCCCTGGGATCGAACCCATGACCTTGGCATTGCTAGTGCCATGCTCTAACCACTGAGCCCAGGAAAACAATCATGAGCAAGGCGTTTAGATCAGCTTTTGAAATATTTTTTCAGTTGTCAAACATGAATATAAACCTACCCTCATTGGAGTACACAGCTGGGTTTAGCCTCTCTGAACCTTTCCGTTTATTGTTGTACACCGTACTGGTGACAGAGTATTTTTCATGTCCCTGTCAGTGAAATAGCCTATCCCTCTGCTCTCCATATCAAGGAACTCATATGATCATTTGTAACGGCATGAGGGTAATGACAGTTTTTATTGGTGTAAACGTAACGATTGTCATATCCCAGTGTGACAGTGAATTTTGTTGTTCTCTAAAACACTTGAGCACACTTGAGGTGGGGGGGCATTGGAAGAGTCAAGTTTCTTAAAGCCAGCTGTCCACATCCCTTTGGAAATTATCCGGCCTCTGCCAGATAACTATATTGCATTAAGGGCTAGTATGAAATTTGCTAATTAAATGATGGCATTTTATGTTTTTCAAGTTAAGTCTTTAAAGGGGCCGTAGCCGAGCAAACCTTGAGTGGTGCATGTAATTCCCAACAGAAATAGAAGAAAGGTCCATGTCGAGAGAGAGCCCATCCTGGCTCTTTGTGAATGACTTCTGACCTCTTGAAATGAAGCACTCATACACAGCTCAACACTAAGAATAGTCCAGCCAAAGATTCTGTGCCAATCAGAGAAGAAAATAAAGATAAGCATACTGTTTGTGAACTGAAGTTGACAACAGCATTTTCATTTGAGTATATCTTATGGGAAACCCCATAATGCGCCTTTGTTCATCTACTGGCTATTAACTTTTGGCAACCTTACGAGATAAAAATTTACCAGAGAACATGTGTATACTTTAAAAACATTAACAAAAACCCAATGAGTATTGGAGAGGCTGAAATAATTAATTTTGCAGTTTTCCTGCCAATAGTAAAATCTTGTTAAAGCAGGTAAGACAAACTTACTTTAGAGACAAAGTTTAGGCGTTTAAGTTTTTTAGCTGCTCTCAAATATCACATCTGTGAGAGTCATCAGTGTGTCAAGGGAATGCACAACTGTTTCTACATCCTGCCAGAATACCCATGAACTACACAGATTCCATACACACAAAAAAGCACCACATTTATTTATTATCAGTGTCCGATTTTGACATCATATAAAATATTTCACAATGCAAATGCAAAATTGATAAGGAGAAAGTGTTTAAATACTGTGTCTATATGAGGAGTTTGGTTCCAAAATATATATTTTTTTCCAAAATAATGTTTTTTTTTATTTGCATTCCAATTAATATCAATCAAACTGCAGTTGGTTTGTCTTGATTTAAGCCATAATAATTCAAACAATACGTCTAAATAACACAATAAAACACAATAAAAACATGATAACATAATAAATAAATAAGTAGTCTCATTTTGGAACCAAACTATTCGTATATATACATATACACGAAAGGATATCCAAATGTAAGACACATTAAAAGATAATCGAATTGGATTGTGAAAGGAAAAACCCATAAATTGGAGAAAACCATTGTAAAGCATTAGCAGCTAAATCAAATTGAAATCATCTTTAAAAAATCATGTCATATATTTATAACAAAAAGACAATTAAAATATAAGAATTTGATATCTTACCAAAGCAACTGTTTGTCTGTGAAATGTACAGCTTTTCTATTCCTGTGATATAAATACAGAGCAGTAGCTAAACACTTGGAGTGAGAAAGACAGAGAGAGAGTGAATGTGCAGTTCAGGTCTTTGTCTGGTACTTATATAGCTCAGCCCTGAGCCAAAGGGTCGGCTCTCATTCTCAAGAAACAACAAAATGACTTCAGCACTGTCTTTCTGATCCTGTACAGTACACTTAAGTCTGAGTGAGGGGTGTCCTGGAACAACATCCTCAAAGCAATTAAATATAAATAATAATTGATGGATTCCAGTTTCTAGAGTCCTTACAGACTACTTTCACCTTCATAAAAGAAACAGGTCTTGTGTTTGAAGGCTTTCAGATGCCAATATTCTGTAAAACAAATAGACACAGAGATACACGCACACAGATTTTTTGTGTAAAGATTTACAGTTGTGTCAGCAGTGTGGTGAGATATTCATTGCTGGGTGTTTCATGTTTCACTTTAGTTTCGCAACATTTACACAGAAAGCTATTTTTCTGAGCCCGCCTTTATCAACAGTTTAGATTACTGATCATAAAGACATCCGTGTATTTAAAACACATGAGACAAATTATTTCTGTTACTCCGCCTCAAATGATTTAGCGTGTTCTCTCCCATGTCCTTCTGAATGTGTTGATAAACAATATGAAAGATTTATTAACACAATGAGCCAACAACAATATGCCGCGTTGTCTAGTGATGATGTCATATCTATAGGGTGTGTTCTGTTGCATAAGTTTTACAGCTTTACAAGGTTCTTAAAATCTCAATTATATTAATCTAATTTTACATGGCGATAAAACACGTAGGAAAAATCCTGACTGATACTGTCGTACTGTGTGTAAAGATGGGTCTGAATATAAAAAGACCAAAGTCTGGTTATATTCTGTTTTAAAAGCAACGTTTAAGCCCAGCACGAATAAAACTTCAGCTCATGTATACTGGACACCGACTATCACATTTCCTGTGTTAAGGCAATTTGGAGAAGGGTGAGGTCATTAGAACACATTACATCAGTAGCTGGTGGTAGGTATTGTAGTTAATTTCAGAACGACAGTAAAAGATGCTTTATAGGGCAAGTTCTTTTTGTTGCCAACAAAGTTACACAATTTCCCCTCTATCTCTTTGGTAATTCTATGGTACTGTATGATTATAATATTTATGCAGCTTGATATTTTCAAAATGCTCCAAGGAACTATATAGTATTGGCAAAAACATGGTATTGCCATTGTACCTTTTTCAACACCATGATACTTTCCGCTGCTTTTAAGATTCCGATCCCACAATCAGCAGCAGTTTAGTAACAGCGGTACACTGTAATCTTCTGTGATGTATGCTTACAAGGTTCTTAATGAGAAGACAATTTAAAGGTGGACAGCTGCTCTTCAAAGGACCCTTTTCCCGATAATTGAACAGGACAGGCTGGCACACAGAGGAAGTGGAAATATAAACAAACACAAGTAAACACACAAGGTTTATTTGTTTCATGGCAACAGACATGGACTCATGGCAAGTATTGGCAGTTGGCACATTACAGAACCTCAACAAAGTACACAACTCAAAATAAAATGTGCATCAAATTAATCAAAACCAAGTTCCTCTAGAGTACATAATGCCTGCTTTATTATTTTAGTCATGGTGCCTAGTAAAGTTGAGCAAGCATTTAAATGTTATTTTGGGGGTCTGCCTTAATACATTTACATGATTTAAAGTTAAAAAAACTAATTGTTTCCATATTGCAGCAATTCTTTGTAGCTCTTGTCTCTTTAAAGCCCTCTGGCGAAACGATCTGCAAAATTGGTCAATCGCCTAGCGTGTTTTGAAAATGCCTCTCCCCTTATCATAACCTCAAAAATTTAACTATATTCTAACAATGGTTAAGGTTCGAACCCAGATATTTTTTACAAGCACGACTTGAACACGACGTTTCACAGTATTTATGTTGATATTTTCTAACTGTCCTTTTCATTTCAAATGCAATGTTACAAGGCGGCGTATGGGCGATCACTACAGAATGGAACAAACCTTTAATAATCTTTAAAAAAAACTGTAATTTTATAGAATTGTACGGTTTGGTTGTTTTTGGCAAAATGTTCACATTCCCATTTTTGAACTTGGCTTCAGGAGGAAATGTAATAAATTATATTTTGTATTCATACATTGGAATATTGAATTGTGTACATTCCCAAAACATTACAATTGATTTAGGAGACATTTTTATCCAAAGTGAGAATTTAGAGAGCATTTAACATGTTGTCTAAATTGGATGATGATCACTCCAAACTAGAAACTAAAGAAAGTTAATATAATATGTATTCTTTAATTTTTCACGGCTATAATGGCTATACTCTTGACCATCAGTACTGTTAGTGTCTAAACTGAGGATCTGGATCCAAAAAGAATCCGACAAGTAAATGTTGTGGTTCAGGAGAGCGTGCTGGGGGGGATCTTGAGGAAGCTTGATTTAATGACTTAACCAGTAAAAGTATGTAGAGAAGCTTCTGGTAGGGTCATTAAGGGACCTGGATCCAAGGAAAGGGATGTTTACCCTGTTCCTCTTGCCATTCAGAATGATGAAACATTCCATAAAAAGGCTAAAAATCTCTGCTTATGATTAACTCTTTGAGATAAATCGGAATTAGTTGAGGCGGATCAAGAAAATATGAAACAGATTTGTTGAAATTCTCTTGTGAGGTTTTTGTCTGACAGAGAAGTAGGGGTGGTCTTCACATTTGAGTTTTATAGTTTTTCTTGCTGTTAGCTATGACTGTTGTTTAAAATGACACATTATATGATTGTTTTTTTTAAATGACATCGTATTTTAATGAGTTTTTAAGCATAAGATATTGTTCCACTCACCTAGAGTTTCAGAGGGGTATATATTTCAAAACGATTAATAGATTACAGACAAATAAATATAATAAAGTAGATTGTCTCTTTGTACAAAATTATTTTGTATTCTTTCATCTAGTCTTTTAAACAAACTAGGACACATGTGGCAATTGAAGGTTTTTGAAGAAATTGACATGAAATATTGTATAATGCAATTTTAAGATCCACTCAGGCCAGACTCATAATTCCAAAGCACGATTCAAAATGTCTTAAAAGTCTAATTAAAGTAAGCGCTAATTTTGCAGTTTTTACACAATTTTAGGTGAAAATGCATCACATTGTTTTGTGTTTCAAAGCTTTGTTAAATCAACTGTTCAAAAAAAATGAATTTCGAATTAAAATATTTGAACATATAAACAAATAAATAATCTAATTCTGTTAAACAAACAGACAAAAACACTGAAAATATATAAATTCTATTGTATGTATTCATTTCATGAATTGTGACATTGTGAATCAATGTTGTAATGCTGTGGAACAAGCAAGATGTTGCCAAAGCATTGTGGTTTGATTATAACCTTCCAAATACTTTTCAAATGATGAAACAAAATCTCGCACAAGTGTGCGCACAGAATGGACGTTAGGTTACAAAAGGTGGTCGATGTCCAGGGATCAAACTAGGGCAAACATTTAGATAAACAGCCATATGAACATGTTTTAAAGGATATGTTGAACATTTTCACACATGTACATCTTTCAGCAGTATTGACTGAAGCTGCCCGGCAGCAATAAAACACAAAGACATGCAGAACCGTCCATGAGATTAAAAACATGTGGCAGACCTGCAAGATGAATGAGATGTGCTAGCACCACACTGGAAAGAAAAAGTCTTCCATCTCTCTCTCTAACAGTCATTGGTACATTATGCCTAGTCTCTCTCCCTTAAAGTTCAAAAAAAGGTAAACAAGTAAAATGCTCTTCAGATCCTCCTGTTTTTTACATAAGGGAATAAAGTTGAACAACAATAAAATGATTTTCAAAAAATTGTCGGAGAGAGTTAAGGGGTGCCTTTAAAAACCAATGACCTACCCTTTTATTAGCGTCATATCCTTCTACGCAGGGCAGATATTACAATATGCTCATTTTGAACACAGCAACAGCTGTAAATCGGACCCAAATTTTCTTTGGAGTAGTACACTCAAATGTTTGTGCAGCTATCTTATTTCAACACAGCATATTTAGTATAGCCAAAAGTTTTCAAAACGTCTCTTACAGATTCTTGTAGTGAACAATTAGAAAAACTGAAACAACATAAATAAGGGCTCTTGTGTGTTTTTCCATATGTCTCACACTAATAGGGTGGAGGCTGTGTTTAAAAGACCGTGTCATAACTGTACTGTACCTTAAGTGCTATTTCCAGAAAACACCATTAACTTACATGAAAAGTTCTCCAAAGTTAGAGACCATAAACATGTTTCAAAGAAAACCATCATTAGAAGGTTTGAAAAATAAACAATCAGATTTTTTCATTTTTAAGTGCAGTAATCAGGTGCAATTAGAGGACTATTTTAGCAGGATTTGCAAATGTAACATTTAAGTCCTGTTCATGGTTTGAGGGCATTAAAAGTTCAAGAATGTATTTTATGTTGCAGGTTTGTGTTGTCAGAGCACTGTTCTCACACAAATCTTCTCACATCCTGTGAATTTGAGAACCATTCTGAACTCTCAAATCTTTCTTGAGACACAACAGTGAGAATCTTTTCCAGAGTTTGTGAAATATTGTGTTAAAGCTGAATATCTAAAATAAAGGGAAAGAATAGCAGGGACTCAGATATATAGAAAGGGGTGGCAGGAATGGCAACCATTGAACCACTCAAGATGTGGCTGCTACAATCTCCTTTTGAAAGCTTTTATACAAACAGATTACATCACTGTCTGGGACCTCCTGGCCAGCCTCCCGCTCTCGCTCTTCCTGTGTTCAGCACCTTATCAAAACTTGAATGAGGCGAACGACCTGGGAGAACTCTTATTCTGGAGGGAGAGGCATAAGAAAGGAGGAAAGTTTCTTATTTTCATTAATAAGCGCTTCTGAACTCACATTCAGGTGTTATTCTGGCGCTTTTGCTACCCATATACCAAATACTTGTGTAAACTGACATCCTTTTCATTAATTGTTTCAGTAAAGTGATACTACAACATGTTTTAGGCATATCATTTCTAACTCCTGATTAATTAATTTCTCTGCAGTTTGCTCTTTTCCAATAATGTCCAAACTGAGATTATATACCTCACATGGTCTGTCAAAATGACTCTACTTAAAACAGTAAACCTAGAAATGCTGCTGTCAGTCACGTTATAAAAGTGGATATTGCTATACTGTACAATTTAATTTAATTATTGTTTAGGTAAATAAATGTATTTTTTTTAAAGTTGCTTTGAATTGGGACATAAATAGTGTTCTACAAAATAAAACATGCTTCGTAAATTAATAAAATTAATAAAATAATAAAATATTAATAAAATAAACTGTTTCCAGACATTTTAATGGTCTGTGCAACTGGGGATAAAGGTATGTGTTGGAATGCTGTGTAAAATACTGTAAAGTCCCCCCACTCCACCCTCTTCTAACATATATTAATGGACACAAGCATACACCTACAAACCGACATGCAATTGCATTCAGAAACCTGTAAAAGCCATCACAGGCACAGAAATCCCAAGGCCTTCCTGCTCCAGAGCAGACATACACTATATGGATTAAAACGTGCCTCCTTCCTAATTCCAGGAAAGGATTTACAAGAACAAAGCAAACCACAAATGTCAGCAGTGAGCCAATAGTGTAACATGAATGTTCCAAACATTTTCCATGTTTTCGACTGTTTTTCTCTTTCATCGATGTATTATATTTTATGCATGGATGAGGATTTCTGGAAAGTATTTGTTCTTGTATCATGTGGTAGCCTACTAAGCGGTTGTGAAAAGGATTTTCACAGTATGTCTCCGTACTGCGAGCTGCACTGTCCAGCTGTCCGGTACTTCTAAGTCCCTGTAGCCGATGGCAAAACACAATGAGCACAGCACAGGTTCATTGATCATTGTCTGAGACTTCCACCCATCCCACGGAGTATTTATCTATCTGGATAAATATACTGAAACATCCAGGCTTGATGTACTGCAAGCCATGCGATAAGAGTTATATAGAACCTGATGCCCACAACCCATCTAATGGTGCCAAAATCCATTTGTTTCAATAAAGAGCCACTTCATAACAAACAGCATGGGAAAGTATTCAATGATAATAATAATAATAACAACAAAAATAATGATACTATTAATATTAATTATGAAGCAGGATGTGCTATGTAATTAAAATATTAGTTTTTTGCCTGCAGTAAAAGTGAACAGGTACTTTTAATGAATGTATTTCCCAATTATAAAAAAATAATCAATCAATTACTTTCATGTTGTTTTTGTCATTTTATAATTTATTTGTTTGTTTTTTATGTTGCTATTTAGGATAAATTCATTTTTCTTTTTGTATTATATTTGTTTTTTGTTTATTATTATTATTATAGTGCTTTAAACTTACTTCAGTTTTTAAGGCAACATTTAATAGTTAACAGTTCCTATATTTTTAGTTCACCATTTTATTTGATTTCAATGAATAGAAACATTTCAATGATTTGATTTTAGAAAACTAAAATAACCTTGGTTCCACCTTGGTATTTAAAAAGAATAAATATAAAGGCACAAAGAAATAAACATAAAAGTGCCTAAAGGAGCTAAATGACAGATATCAGAGGTCAAATGAAAGAGCATTGCTTTGTTTAAGGAACTTTTAAGAACTTCATCTACACTGACAATTATCTGATGCTGTCAGTGCAAGGGCGAAATTTTGATTTTGACATTGGAGGGGACAACCTTTATATAATGCAAAACAAATAACATGTGATTTTAAAACCATGTTTTTAAACCTAATCTCCTGTGACCCTGCCTCTTTACCTTGGCTACAGCTTGGCAAGGCTGCTTCTGCCACCAGATAAAATGACAAAACTGTTGGTGCATGGCATCTAAACAATTCAGAGCTCTCATTTTAAACACACACTGAATCTATACTGTAGATTGTCAACTTAAAAATTGTCACAGTACAGAATTACACAACTAACAACATACAGTACTACAATGTCACTGTTTGACCTCACCTGTGACCCTGCCTCACCACATCATGACAGGACTACTTCTGTCACCTGACCTGACAAAATAATGCATTCCATATGAACACCGAGGAAACATGGTTAAGACATGATGTGTAGATTACTATAATCATGAAAAATGCCATAATTAAACATTGCCAAATGAGAAAATGTTCTGGGCTTGGCTTTGGTTTGTTTTCAAATAGCTCAGAATGTTCGACATGTTTTTTGTCAGAATGATAATGAATCACTTTTTCACTTGTTTTGGTCGTGCAACTGTATTCAACAACTTTGGAAACATGTTGGTTTGTTTATTTCAAATACTATTTTGAATGTTTTTTTATGAATCCAAAAACTGTTATTTTTGGATTTTTTGAAGGTGACCAAAATGCTTCTTTTCTAATCAACCTAATTCTTTCTCTATGTAAATTTTATTTACATAAATGTACATTTTCTAATAACAAACCTATTTTTATAGTCTTTCTACAAGAGATAAAACTGTATTTAAAAACAATTATGTTTTCTTCCAATATAAAAGCACAAAGAACTTGTAAAATTTGCTCTAATTATAAGCTTTTCAACCTGTTTAATTTGTAACATTTTTATTATTTGTGTAACTCCCTCTCCAGTTTTTTTGTTATGTTTTATTATTATTTTTTTGTCTTGTCTGTTTCGAGCCATAGTAATGTTTTTATTTGCTCTCTTTTCATTAATCCAATGTTAAGTTTCTTTTGTAACATTGTTTTGTTATAACAAAATGTTCAATAAAGCATAAAAAAAGCCTTGTTCGACATGATGCGGCGCCGCAAGATCCGAGAAGCGGATGACATCAAAGTACCGCGAGAGCGATTCGAAACCAAACATTTTGTGATTTTTAGAATGGCTCTCGCGGTACTTTGATGTCATCCGCTTCTCGGATCTTGCGGTGCCGCATCAAGTCGAACAAGCCTATCCATAATGCGACCTGGGTTAGAGAGGCGGGACATAAAAAAGCAGAGCCAATCCTGTTAGCGACGAGAGCAGAGAACGAGATTTAACCATTTGTGTTCCACAAACAGCGGTTGTATAAGATGTTTAACTTCAATTAAATTATTTCTGGACAAATAAATTTTGAATAAAATAAGTATTGGGTAGAAAACACAAGACACAGATGGCATCAGTGGTTATATATATATATGTAGATAAATTGTTTGGTCGAAATTACATCGACGCCTATGTGTTAGTGGCATAGATATTTCCATTATCTCATCATCAGAAATGACCAGGAAGCTGACACGTGTACACTGTATGCCTTCTGTGTATCAGATCTACTTTCACTGCTACCCATCATTCATTATTATTCTCATCAGATCTCAATGCCATTCTGCAAAAGATCAAATCTGCAATCAATTCTTAGACTCACCACTGGGTGGCAGGCATTGTCAGGGAGGGTTTAGAGGCTGTCCAGGGTGCTAGGGGCATCTTGTGTACCTGGACAAATTGACAAATGCCTTCTTAGAGTAAATCCATCAATCAAACAAAAATGATTTTCACCCACACTCATCTATACAGTGATCTAGAAGAACAACTGAATCATGTACTTGAAAATTACCACATTCCCCATTGAAAACAAATGAGCCCATCAGCTGAGACAGCGTTGCGTTAATATGTAATAGGTTTTAAAGAAAGGGCTGTTTGAGATTTAAAGGTCAAGAAAAAAAGCTGAGGGGAAAAGGCAGCCATGCATTTCAATATATGAGATCCTTAGACATTTAAACACTACAGCTAAATACCAGGTCTAATTAAAAAAGGCATGATTAATGCTCCTCCCATAAATAAGCACATAATTTGTGACCATGAAAGAAATATTGATTCCAGGCAGCGTTCTAGTCATTTTCAAGGCTTTATCATGTCCATGCTTGTTTTTAGGTGTGGTACCATGTTCACAAGAAATAAAAGGGCTAATTTATGATTGTAAACCCCAGTTTATGATGAAACCGCTGTAAAATATGCATCCCTGTTCAGAAAGATAGAAAAGGACAATCAATGGATAATGGGCAATTTTCTTTCCATTTAAACCTCTAAATGTCTCATCCCCACTTTGTGAAATTACCCGATTAAAGCTTATTCTGCAGCTTTGTCTCTCTGACACACTCTCATATGTTCTCCAGGCTATCATATTGATACTCGTGCTGTGCCCTTCAATGAATGTTGCACATTAAAACAGGCATTTGGTCTTTCTACCTAATTAGCATGTCATCAGCATGAATAAATGAATCATATGCGGCATTTAAATATGAGTCCTAAAAGGATTGTCCACTCAGAAAGTACAGTAAACCAATATGATTTTTAAAAGTCAAGCTTTTACATTTTCTGCAGAATAAAAAGTTCTTAACTTAAATATTTTAGTTTATGTGACTTAAAAATATATTTTATCTTTTAAAAGACATTACACTCAGAGAACTTAAGAGAAATTACAGTTTTAAATATAACCGTTACGTAGCACACACTAAGCACAAGCACCACTCTTCTAAATAATGGTAACCACAAAATTAAAAAAATGAACTGAAACTGAAAAACACATAACAGATAAGCATGATGGAAACTGGAAATCCTCTGCCAAGTTTCCTAATTGTAGTATAACACAACACAAACATTAATGTCACAGCTTCAATGGATCAAGTTTGATGATGTCTTAAATTACCTTATTTAAATAAAATGGACAAGGTGCTAAATTTCCTTTTAGGTGAATGTTTGTGTGATTTATGTATTTTTGTTCAACCAGGAAAGCAACAGGAGTCCACAGATGTACAGACACAAAGCTTTGTATTGCAAACCTATGCTACAAAGATTTTGAAAATGATAATTTTTATGGTACATTGTTTATATAGCATTATATTAAACAAGATAATACATGGTGGATTTCAAAACCTCATCCAGTATTGTGATCTCTATGCAGCTCTGCATATTTTTGAGTAAAATATGACAAAGAAATCCAAAAAGCCAAATATATTTTTGTGTTTGCATTTACACGAGAAAGCATGGTGTGTGTCTACGCTTAATATTCATGAATAAAACCACAGAGGCTCATTTCGTTGAATCTGTCATTATCTTTTCTTTATGGCTTGCGTGGGTAGGAACAGCAGAGCATGATAAAGTAAAGTGTATGTGGGATGTGATTGTCTGTGTGTGCTTAAGTAGCGTCATTAGAATATCAACTTATAACACCTGTTACTCACCAAGCAAACCTACTTGTGGGTAAATATAGTCCAAGGCTTTGTCCTTTTTTAAATACAAGCAGCATATAAAATTAATGATATTCGCTTCACAAACCTTTACTTAACACACACTTTTTTAACAGAAATACTAATCCAGAATCAATCTTCTGCTAAAAGCAGTTTTGCATCCCTCCTGTGCTGAAAGCAGTGACTTATGACTAAATTAAGCTTTCTGGGTGTTGGGACTGATTGCTTTTAAGGTGAGTGGCTGATGCAGTTGATTTGCCAGATTGTGCAAGGTTTTAATGGAAAAGCATCATGAAGAGATTGAGTGGGAAATTGTATGAAAGTAATGAGGGCCAGCATGTGTCTCTGAAAACATATGTGACAGGGTCAGACAGTGTGGGCAGAGATGTGGAGACCTGCTAAGGGAGCTCCCTCTATAGAGACAAAATGGTAAAAACTGAAGGGAAAGAGACCCATGTAGACCAGAGCAGTGCCTGCCGTATGGGCCATGAATTTTCTTCCAAACACTGCAGTTTATAAGAAAGTGTTTTCTCTTTGCTTGTCTGTATTTCCTGTCATGTGTCATATTTACAGCTTTATTTTCATATTCTCTTCCTTGTGCTAGTCTTGCCTGACTCAAAAGATGAAGAGGGAGTCTCTAGAGAGAAGAGAGCCTTTTGTTGTTAATTGGTTGAAAAAAAGATACTCTCCAAATGTTAGGTCAATGACTGTGATATACATAAATACACATCAGCCCTATACTTGATATAGATTTATATCTGTTTGATAATAGATTAATTAAAAAGGCACTCCTCAACCCTCAAAAGAATCAGAAATCATTCTTAAAAATAAATAATTTCAGATTGGCCATCCCTATAGCTGATTCCAGACAGCCAACAGAAAATGCGTGATACAATTTTTTTATTACTTTCATGTTGCACCACTAAACAAGCATAATTCTGTAATTAAACAAAATATCACAGATGCCCCGCAAAATAAAAATGCTTTTCAAGTTCTATTATGATATTAAATTATTTAACATATAATTGCATTAAAGATAAAAAATGCTTTTGACCCTTTTAGTTTCTCTACTTTTTTCCTGTTGCTTCTTTTAACAACAAAGAATACTTAATTCTCATTTCCTAGCCTCCTTGGGCCTGGGCCCTTTTCCTCTATAAAGAACATTATACCCCGAATCTCCTCAAAAGATTTTTTCATTGTCAAGACTCTGGAAATTAAGAGAAGAACATTGAGTAAATGAAAGAATCCTCTTGCTCAATTCCATTTTGTCTTTCACAATTTATCTGCTTTTGCTTCATGAAGTAATTTACTATTTCAGTTGTTATTATTTCACTTTTGGACATGATCTTATGAATGATTAGTTTGTTTTGAATGTCATCAAAGGTTGAAGGTTCTCTCAGTAGATTTGTAAAATGATACTAGAAACGTGTCTTTAACACTGCCATTGTGAAGATGGGACATGGTGGAGAAAATGACCTGTACCAATGGTCACAATGAAAAGCTTGTGTTCATCAGGAAAGCTTGGAGATGGAAACTGGGAATTCAGTCTATACAAATCTGTATAAAATGTGTACATTTCACACACTAACACAACAGCAAAATGCAACTGCATTAGAATGTTTTATTAAACAAACAGATTTGCTGTGAGAGTGATAAAGCTGTTCCTCTCAGTTTCTCATTTCCACTGTCATAATCTCTGACAGAGTAGCATGAAGAGCTGCTGCGTTTCTCTTTCTTTGTAAAAGCAAATTACAGGTGCTGTCAAAACTGATAAAGTAAAAATGTTTCACATGTACCAACTGTGCATGTTTTTTGTAAGACAGATACATTCTCACAGCATGAAAAATAACCCATATATGTTACTACACATTTGCATACATATGAGTAAAGAAATGCAGACATGGATTCTGGAGCAGAGCATATAGCATGTTTTTGAATTGTCTTCATGTTGGATCGAGCTGGAGGGAAAATTTATTTTTATATGCAATCCAAATTGATTTCAATCAGCCCAGTTACAACTGGAGTCCAGTAATGAGATTACTTTCTTATGTCTTTTATTTGGTCCCCTTTAGTTTCTTAAGCAGACCTGACACATAGGTCTGATTGAGTAACTCCTCTGACCTGCTCTGACTTTATCATTTGCCCTCTGAGAGAATCATTCAACAATCACATCAATATTCATCTTCTTCGCTCACAATATATTTACTGTCTTTTTATCTAATACCCCTCACCCTCATTTTTCACTATCCATCAATGCATGTTTGTTCTCATATACAACTCAGACTTCTTTCTTTCAGTGGAATTTATGATTCAATGATTCACAATCATTACACCATTACTGAAATGAACACACAATGCGACATAATATATGCCACTATCCTCCATTTAGTCAACTGTTGTTTTCTGGTTTTCTAATTGATCACAATGCCTTTTCGATACGTTCAGGTTCAGGGGCCAGAGCTGGGTTGGTCAATTCAAAGCCTTGGTGTCGCAGGCTAATTGATCTCACAACAGGGTCATATTCCCTAATTAATTTGCAATTGCTCAGTTAATGATCAATTAATGGATGGATTTTCTATGAAGACACAGGCACGCCTTCTGTCATGAACACCTTTGCTGTTTCTGACAAGGCTGAAGGTCCAGTGTGTAATTTTTGGGTGAATTTATTGACAGAAATGCATATATATATATATATATATATATATAATATACACAACTGTGTCTTCAGAGTTGTATAAAGACCTTACATAATAAAGCATTATGTTTTAATTACTTTAGAATAAACAATTTCTATCTATATACACAGCTGGTCCCCTTAATGTTGTTTCTACAGAAGGCCTAAACAGACAAACTGCTCTACAGAACGTGTTTCGTAAATATGTTATCTTATTCGGGAAAGAAGCGAAAACATGACAACATCTTAATCCTCTCTCAGCCTCGGTGCTTCAAAAAGGAGGGGTGCAGTGAGCGGTTGGTTGCAATTTACACCCTCACCGCTAGATGCCGCTAAACATTACACAATGGTCCTTTAAGTGCACAAACAGTCAATATGTAAATTAAGTTTCTTATGGAAACAATACAAAAACAATAACAAAATATATGAATATGCCAAAACTAAAGACATATGTGTAGTTTGTTTTTAATAGTATCTTGTTACACTGTAAAAACAGTAATTTTACAGAAGTTTAGTGTTTATTTCACAAAATGTAAAATTAAACGAAAAACAAAAAGTTTTTTTATGTTTTTTCTGGTGGCCCGGCTGCCTGAAAATAACTATTTTTACAGTGTAGCTACTTTCTGAAAACAGATTACACGTTGCAATGATGTTTTTTTAAATGATGTTATTTACATTATTATAGAAAAGAGCATGGGTATACAAAAGGCACTCTGCGTGTTTCTAATCTAATATGATTAAATTCATAGAATCAGGTTTCTGTGTGGTACGATATGAAGCCATCGGGAGAAAAATGCTTTGTGTCTCTGAGAATGTGCATTGCCCAGCTCTTGGATTTACGGGAAAATCGTTCACGATTAGAAGGTAGAAGGTGAATTGATTGGAGGAGTGTCTTATTCCTCTGTGAGGTATGTGATGAAAGACACAAGGAAGACAGGCGACAGAGTCCGCTGGGCAAAATAACATTGATTCCTCATTTAGAGAGCAGGAAGGGTGGACTGGGGGGACGTGGGACAGTATGTAGCTAATCTAACCTTGAAAAACATGACAATTTTGTCACACCTCGCTCTGTGTATGTAGCGTCTATTAAGCCCATTGAGTTTTGGAGGAAGGAAATGTCCCCCCCATGTAATTTTTACAGCAAATATATTCCTCTCAATGTTTAATTAATTGCTTTTGGTTTTAAATAGGTATGTTAGACTTTCAAGCAATCAGCAGGCAGTTTGGGGTGTTATGTCAGAAAATGTACAGTTCATTTTCAGTGCAAGATGGATTCCTGGCAGAGTTTGATGTGCCAGTTCATCAATAAATAAGTAGACTTAGGGCTAGACAAAATGTGGATGTGAGAAAAATGACTTTAAAATTGTTTTTATTTACTCTGGGATTTTCAAAGTTCCTGTTAAGAAAACCCTTTTTCCTGAAAAAAAGGTCTAATTATCTTATCCCCATGATAAAGGAGGTCTTTAATATCCCAAATATATCAATAACTAATTTTTGACCAAAAACAAGGTTATGTTAAAGTTGGCTTACACGTTACAATAAGATTGTATTTACATTTACATTTAGGTATTTAGCAGACGTTTTAATCCAAAGCGACTTGCAGAGAAGATAAGGAATTAATAAAGCGAATTACAGCAAGATACTAATTTTTACAAAGCCGGAACAACACCTACTTAGAGACGTAAGACCGGGCCCTGACATGTTTATGTTTGTATTTATGTTTTATTCGCTGGCAGTCGTCCGTGAGGGGCTGCCGGCTGTCTTTTTTACTTTGTTATTATTTTGATTAAATGTTTAAATGTCTTCCGGTTCCCGTCTCCTTCCTTCCTTGCCTTGAGCTTTGTTACACATATGTAACCGGGACGTTTTCATCTGCTGTATGTATGTCTAGGATGATTTTATTACAGAGGTGGGAAATGGTTGTGTGTGTTTCGATTTGAATAGATCTCTTTAAATGGCTTCCTTTTAATTAGTCAACAGCTGCCTGCGTCTTCCCCCCCAAACATGACCTCAAAACACATGCACATACAGCCCTCCACAATCACAGAACACACCACTCTACCCTAATGCACAAGGACAAAGCAAATATATGTTCATTGCTTGTAAAGGCAAACAATATTCAACTCACTCACACCTACAACACATATCCTCTCTTGCCCTTTCATAAAATCTCATGGTGAGGCAGAGCAAATCAGCCAAGGATGAGCTGTTTGAACATACGATCCAGCACAAGGACATTGTCATACACACAAATTTCTCCCCAGGGTGGTTACAGATTAGCAACTTATTGATCTACAAGGAGGGCTGAATCCAGAAGGCACATATGGCTAAAATATTTGACACAATAAAACCATATGCAGGGAATGCTTATGTGCACACAATAAAATTTAGTGTCAGGTTATTAAATCAATAAGCTATGACAGACTGAATGTTGCAGTGATTTTGCCATGGGTAAAAGATGTCATCAGGTGTGATATGATGTGTTGGTGAACACACCATGAATACAATGCATGTATTATAAAGGTTCATGTGAGAGTAAGAGAAGGGACGAGAAGAAGTATAGAGGTGTTGTTCTCCAGAGAAACACCAGGCTATGAATCCCTGGTCAGTGAGTGACTGCTGGCATGAATGGTGCTGACAGGTTCCCAGTGTAGCCTGCGGCTCCTCTGCACGTCTTAACAAACCAAACAGCCAGTATAGCTCAAACCCACCCTGTACACAGTGGCCCGAATCGGAGCAGAGAGGAAAGAAGAGATTTGAAATAAAAGACAAACTAGCAGAAATGTTTGCCTAACCTGAATATGACGTGTTGGAAAAAATATACATAAATGCAGAAGACATAAGCCTAGCTGTATGCAATACACCTTTGATACTATAGATACTATAACCACCACACCATTGGAAGAACTTGACCAAGTGGTCAGATATTCTTTAGGCAATAGGAAGGAAAAATTTATGTATCACTTACATTGGAGGAGACTTTTGATGTAGCTAAGGTTCATTATTAGTTGCAGCTTGATGCAAGTATGAACTAAAGTAAACACCTATAGCCATCTGCTATTCCTAGCATTATCAAAAACTAGAGACCTTAACTGAAGGATAGGTTAGTGGTTAGAGATGCACAAGACATGTGGAAATATGTATTATACAGTAGGGCCTACATGTGAGTAGAGAGACATCGCTCACTGCTTCTCAATACCTGTGCATTCAGCTGTATTAATATACTAATGGCAGGGATTTTGTGTGAGTAAGGGAAAATTTGGGGCAAATTTGACACAAGACTGCAGTACTGTGAAGAAATTCTGTGAAGACCAACGTCTCGCTTCCTCCATCAGGGAACTGAGGTTACATCCGTAACCAAGACGTTCCCTTTCTGTCGGTCTCTTGACGTTGTGCCAAACAGACAGATGGGGCTCCTATGGAAAACGCCACGGCGCTGTGCCGTGTCACAATCTCTAGCCAAGCGACGGGGACTGGCCTGGGCGTGTCGGACGTGTGCGCTACAGCGAAATTATAACCTATCAGTGGATTAGCAGGGAGTTCCAGAGCTTTCTGAAAAGGTGGGAAGCCCCAGCCTTCGGCCTTCACAGGTGGAGGCCTTGTTTCTCTAATAGCGGGAAGCTGTCTGGTAGCCTTAGGCCACTGGGTAAGCTCTACTTCCTCAATGGGGGACGCGCTACAGAGACCACTTCCTACATTAAGGAGGAGTTTAGTGCAGATACCAACATGGTCTCTCCGTTAAGGGAAGAACTCATGGGAGGAATGTGCGGACTAGAGGAGTTTACTCAGCTGGTACCCGGCCTAAGGGGGCAGGGCTGCTCTGCCCAGCCCGCCCACAGGAGATTCTAATTGATGGATGTAATGCCTGTTCTTCACCCAGTGCGGGAAGAAGGGAGGCGAAAATAGCAAGCTGACCCACCTAGGAGGGGGGAATGTGCTTTCGCAGGCATATGCCCTACCGGCCGCCGGTCTTACCTGATGCCCAGCAAGACTCCAGCTGACACCGGTTTTACCAGTGGCCATGAGGAGGCTATACTCCGGGTGGAGTGAGCTCTCACTGCCAGTAGGCCCTCCCCTTCTGCTGACCTCCAAAACAGACAAAGAGCTGCTCAGAGCTCCCAAAGCTTGAGGTGCATGCGCGTACTGGACACAACATGGATGGAGTTGGGTCTCCCTCCCAGGTGGGGAGTGCCTGCAAGTACACCACCTAGTCTCTAGGGGAACTAGATGGGAACTTTGGGCACGTAGCCAGGCTAATGTCAGAATCACCGGGCCCGAGTTCTAGGCAATCTGTGGACATGGAGAATGCTTGTAGGTCCCCTAACCTCTTGAAAAGAGGTGAGCGCCATCAGGAGAGCCGTCTTCATCGTGAGATGAGAAAGAGCGCAATCTCTGAGGGGCTCGAAGGGGGGGCCTCTTGAGTCCAGGACCACATCAAGGTCGCAAGAGGGTATAGAGCACTGACAAGGCGGTAGCCTTCTCGGCCCCTTTAGGAACCTAATAATCAGGTTGTGCTGTCCTAGAGACTTACCAGCAACTGGGTCGTGACGAGCGGCAATGGCGGCTACATACACCTTTAGTCTGGAAGGGGAGAGATTACTCTCGAGTCTCTGGAAGGACCCGATGGTCCCGATCGAGCAACTCAGCAATTATTTTCTTTGAGAAGAGCAAAAGGACGAGAAGATGGGCCACTTATAGACGTATAGCCGGCTAGTGGCAAGGGCCCTGGCCTCAACCACCGATGCCATGGGATGCCAAAACGTGCCCTTCCCCTTAGAAAGCAGGTCCTTCGTCAGGGGAATCAGCCAGGGGGAGTTGTCGTCAGGAGCATTAGCTCCGCTAACCAAGTCAGGTTGGGCCAGTATGGGGCAACTAGTAGGACTTTGTGCTCCTCTTCCCTGACCTTGCACAGAACCTGTGCAATGAGTTTCACTGGGGAGAAAGGTGTACTTCCACTTGTCCCTTGGCCGGCTGTGCGCTAGAGCATCTGTGCCGAGGGGCGCCTCGGACAGGGAGCATCGTAGCGGGGAATGGGTGGTGTCCAGGGAGGCGAACAGATCTACCTGATCCTACCCGAACTGCACCCAATGATCTGGACTGCGCGGGGGTGGATTCGCCACTCTCCATGAAGCGTGACTGACGAGAGAGCGCGTCGGCTGTCTGATTCAGGTTGCCTGGGATATCTGTGGCTCGCAGGGAGCTGATCACCTGTTGACTCCACAGGAGGAGGCATTGGGCGATTCGTGTTAACTGCTGTGAGCGAATGCCACCCTGGTGGTTCATATACGCTATGTCAGTTGTGCTGTCCGACCGGAGCAGCACGTGCTTGTCCTGCACGAGAGGTTGTAGCCTCTTAAGTGCAAGTAGCACAATCAACAAGTCTAGGCAGTTGATTTGCCATCTGCAGGGAGGTGTCTATCATCGCCATGGGACCCCCATCCTCAGAAAGGTCATTGAAGACTAAGGGGTTAAGTTACTACGGCAGAGAGGCGTGTCACCATATTCCTGCTCCCCATGTGCCACTCACTCGATGGGACCCGACTCTTTTGGAGCCAGTGTTGGAGCGTCTCATGTGCATCAATCCGAGGCGTATCACATCCCACCTAGGATGCCATGTGTCCCTGGAGCCTCTGAAATTGTTTCAGGGGGACCGCTGGCTGCTTAAAAAGGTTCAAGCAGTTCAACACTGACTGTGCGCGCTAGGTAGTCAGTCGCACTATCATGGAGTCGAGTTCCATTTTGAGAAAAAATATACTCTGCAGAGTGGAGAGCTTGCTCTTTTCCTGGTTGACCTGTAGTTCCAAGCGATCTGGGTTAACTGGTGTGAGCGAATGCCACCCTGGTGCCGGAGAACCAGGTCCTTGTGTGTACACAACAGATCTCGCGAGTGTGTCATGATATGCCAGTCATCGAGATAGTTTAGTACCCGCACGCCCTTCTCCCTGAGGGGAGCTAGGGCGGCTTCCACGGCCTTCGTGAAGACTCGTGGGGACAGAAACAGACCGAAAGGGAGGACTCTGTACTGATATCTTAAAAGCAAACTGTAGGAAATGGCGATGACGAGGGAGAATAGAGACGTGAAAGTACGCATCCTTCAGGTTGATTGCCATGAACCAATCCTGACATCTGATGCTTCTACTTGAGCATCCTGAAAGGCAGCTTGAGTATGTGCCTGTTCAGGGTACGCAGATCTAGCAACCCCAGCCTTTTTGGGGGACGATGAAGTTCGGTCTGTAAAACCAGTTGAACATCTTGACTAGAGGGACAAACATGATCGCTTCCTTCGCCAGAAGAGTTGTGTCCTTGAACCAAAGCACAGGAGCATCCTTGCTTCTGACTGAGGTTGAGAGGATGACTCAAAACTTGGGAGGGCGTCTGGTGAGTTGGATCGCGTAGCCAAGACGAATCGTTTCCTGTAGGCACCGTGACGGTTTGGGAAGCTCTTGTCAGGCTCCCAGGGACCAAGACAGGGGGGCTAGGGGTACAATCTGCTTCATCAACATCCCAGGTGGTGGTTCGATGGCTGGCAGTGCAGATCCCTCGCCGTGGGGAAGCCCCCAGGGAGGAGACGTCTCTCCACGACAGAACGTCAAATTGGCGAACACCGTTATGTAGAGAGTGATAACGGCTTGATAAACACCCAGAGAGAAAGGAAACTCTTTTGTGAAAAAGTGGGCTGTTGGGACGAGACAGGAACCGTCCCGGATTGACCAACCAGCGATGGAATGGCTGGGGTCGGGCCCGATGATATTCTCAATCTCCCTGGGGTCTTCCCATGAGGGCTGCTTCCCCCATGGCTGCTGACGGAATGGTGGTATCCTCTTCGACGTCTTCTTCTGGGGAGCCGCCTGAGTAGGGGGTGCCGGAGGGCATCGAAGAGGACCAGGGCTGCTGGGAAACACGGTGCACGGGATCTTGACGGCCGGAGGGTTGCCGAGTTGCGGCGGGGGAGGAAATGCTTGATAGCCTTTGAGAACAGACTTTCTCGGCGTCACTCATCTGTGCAAAGTTCAGCCAGAGGTGTCTATCCTGAACTACAAGTGTGGACATGGTCCGACCTAGGGCCCGTGCGGTCACCTTGGTCGCCTGTAGAGAGAGCTCGGTGGTGGTGCGGAGTTCGTACATAGGCGCTGGGTCGGTCTTACCCTCCTGGAGCTCTCTCAATGCCTTGGCCTGACGGACCTGAAGGATGGCCATAGCGTAGAGAGAGGAGGCAGCTTGGCCCGCAGTAGTGTAAGCTCTCGACACCAGAGATGCCGAAAACCTACATGCTTTGGACAGGACGAGACGGCACACTCCACCTGAGGGACATCAACGTATCATCTAGCTGCCCACCATCGAGGGAAGAAAGGGCGACGGAACTAGTTTGACGTGCACGCGCGCATTACTTCCGGGAAACACGGCACTAGGGGTGCTAGCCGCGCTCAAACTTGAGGTACCATGTATCCAGCCGCGAGTGTTGGGAGAGGCAGTGGGGTCGACGTCCGTTTCTTCCTGGGCTCGACCCTCCAAGGGAGGAGGCTCCGAGGAATCGTCGGAGTCAGATGCCAGTAAGTAACCCTCCGATGCTGTTAGGGACATCTCATCATCGCGCTCCGTTTCCGAATACGTGGTTGAGGAACAAGACGATGGTACCGTCTTTTGGGGAACGGACAGATGAGCGAGACGAGGTGCGAACGGTCCACGAGCCAGTGGCTGAATGGACAGTTTTCTTTTAGAGAAAAACAGGGAACACTTCTGGAACTGTTGATAGGTTCTCAAGACGAACCCCATCTGTTCGTTCGACACAACGTCGAGAGACAGACAGAGAGGGAACAGAGATTTTACAGGGCATTATTTGTTTTTGTCAGTACAAAAGAATACGAATCAAAGGTAGTAAAAAAGGGGATCAATTACGTTTTATCATAAAAACAGTTAGGTGTTTGAATCGTTAATTTGTGCATTTAAATATATTTTTTTATTGGCTGAGAGCGAGCTATGCTTTTACGCTTATATCCAGCAGGTGGCAGTAGCCCTCTGCCCAAGTTTCTTTTGGATTCCATTCATTCATAACTAGTTTGATGTGACTCAAAGTAATGTGAGCCAAAACAATGTCAGACCACTTACTGACCTGAAGAATAGTGACAACAACAACAAAAATAAGAAATTGGAGAGAGATAATGTGAAGCTAATATTTACTTGGAGGACAGAACAATTAATGTTCTGTTAAAACATAACATTAGTTATATACCCTATACTTATACCAAATGCTCTGTTGACCTCACATACTATTTAAAATGCTAATA
Source organism: Triplophysa bombifrons (assembly GCA_029783895.1). Lineage (NCBI taxonomy): Eukaryota > Metazoa > Chordata > Actinopteri > Cypriniformes > Nemacheilidae > Triplophysa > Triplophysa bombifrons. The sequence goes on from CM056448.1 coordinate 21,688,039, forward strand.
AGGCAAAAAGCTAGACGAGCCTTATATTTTCTCAGCCAATAACTGGTTATTTAAAGACTTAATATTGATTCAGTGACTAACAGTCAAACCTGATCTTTTTCCAGCCTATTACAAATCTCCTCCCCAACCGACATTAGTCTTGTGAGAGTAAATCACTATTGACCTGGATAGTAATGTATTGTTCAAACCATTGACATATGGAACCAGGTCACATGCTCAGAGATCTTAAACTTAAACCATGTCTTAACCTTCAGCAAAGAATAGATTCTCATACATGAAATCCCTTGTGAGTAACAAGAGACTTTTTACAGCATTGCAACATAACTTCACCATCCATAAAACCACCGTGGCAGATGATGCAACGAGATGCAATAAATCCTTATTTGAGTCATATAGAAATCCAGGGATTGACTGACCCCAACTCTCTGCGTGGGTTTAATAGTCAGCAGCTCATTCGCCCCCTCTCTTACCCCCTTTCTTTCCTCTCTCTTTTCTCCTTTCTTTTGATGTTTCTCATCATACTTTTTATAACCTATTGACTCACTCGCTCTGTTCTGGATTTTGCTTTTGTTATAAGCAGACAACAAACAAAACAGCACTGTATTTACAGTAGGAAACACCACAGTAAGATAAAGCGAAGACTCATATATACGGCACATGATAAATGTGTCCCGCTTCTGACTCATATTTCCAGAGGACTTTACAATGGACTGTAACCATGGATACATACACTTAATATGCTTTTAGCACAAGTACTAAGAAAAGTGAAATACATTTATGAGCTTATTGAATATACTTGCATGCATTGTGTGTGTCAGGGGGCAAAGCAGTATCTCCCTTGCAGCAAATGGCGGATTGTTTATTCTGGAGATATGTGTGGAAAGGCAAATAAAACAGACAAGAGGGATTTACCGAAGTTGTACAAAGAAAGGTGCCATGGGACGGCTTTGAAAGGATTAGTTTGGATAAGAACATCATTAAAAGGGAGGAGACATAGACCAGGCAGGGAAACTAAAAAGTAGAAAGGATGCAGTGTCATGGCAGGGGGTGAAGGAGGACATGCAGCTTATGAAAACAACACTAGCACACCATCATCCACCTTGAGGGGGGCTAATAGTGACCCCCTTATCTTTTTCTCTCACACTCAAACCCCCTCCAGCGCATGATGTTTGTCTTTGTTTATCTACTTTATATGAAGAAGGTCATCACAACTCCCACTAAAACCCAGCACCCATCCGCCGTCCTTCTAAATCCCAGCAGCCCAGTAGACAGCTGCACAAACAACCATATTCCTCTCTGCTTTGCCATGACCTTTGGAGTCTGTACCTGCGCCCCAGCTCTTAGAATTAGTGATAGGAAACTCTTTAGAGTGATGCCCGCCCACAATTTTCCATAATTCTGCCCACATATGAGACCCAGAAGTTACAGAGTTCAGAGTTGGGAAGAATTTGATTGACTCTGACTGTTGGTAAATGGTTTGGTCCATACCGTTTATTCTGGTAAAGAATTGTCAAATTACACAAGACGAAGTTGTTTGATTGTCACCAATAATGACCAGTATTTTTCAAATGTAAGATGGGGGATGTGTTATTCTATAATGCACGGGTGAGTTGACAGATTTCACAGAAAATCATATAGTGTGTAATGGGAACAAATGATGACTAAACATTTTTAGAGGATACTAAATATTTAGAAGTAAGAGATATTTTGAGTTCACATTACACTCAATAAAGGTGCTTCAAAAGGTTCTTCGATGCAATAGAATAACCTTTTCTTGGTCGAAATAGTTCCATAAAGAACCTTTGACATCTGAAGATTATAAAAAGGTAAGAAAGAGATGTTTTTTTAAAGAACCTTTGACTAAATGGTTCTTTGTGGAACCAAAAATGGTTCTTCTATGGCATCGCTGTGAAGAGTGTAGAGGAATTCTTGTGTATACTGCTTTAAAGTTAAAGCATTAATATAGAAAAAGAACAGCAAAAATGATAAAAACAGACAAGGGATGGACTGTCTGAGACCATTGCACATCAAGTCATATAAAAAAATACTCACGTTGTGTCAATCACATTTACACACTGCATCCGAAATTTTTGTATTTCATTAAAAAATATGGACTGGGTTTGATTTTCTGCAAATTTTGCATCATTAGCAAGCATTTTGAGAGGTGTTTTGACAATTCAGAGACACAGTGCAAACGTATGCCAAATATGAAAAAACGAATACGAAATTTTCAGACTGTACGTTTTAAGACCTTTACTCTTGTTTTCCTGTTCAGCAGGTCTTTATATCTTAACCTGGCTTTTGGAGAGACATCCCATCATTCTGCTCTCCTGGGTGCTAGCGAAAACTCCTTTGTCATTGCAATGAAGCTTGTTTTCCACAAGAAGCAGATGTTCCCTCCAGGTGACTCTTGTGTAGATTTGTACCCCGGTGGAGGAAACAAGGGCCAAGCTACAAAAAAAAGAGAACTTCCATTAATTCTGAACACACTTTATCATTCTTCTCTTTATGCTCTTGCTTTCTTTACCTCACCAAATTCATTTCAGTTCTGCTAAGCAAAGCGTTACAGCAAAAACTTTTTTTTCTAAACATAACAAACAACTGGCATTGCTGGAAGAACCTTTTGTAGGACCTTTATTTTAAAGAGTGGGGCGGAGTGCTGTAGCCGATACCAAGCCAAAGGCAGGGAACCACCCTGGACAGGTCTCCAGTCAATTACAGGGGGTTTATAACACGGAATAAACAAATTACTCATTAAGATTGACAAGCGTTATGTTTTTATGTCGTGTGCTATTATGGAAGCCCGTTTCCGCCAGGGTTGGGAATTTTTTTTAGAATTAGTAAGTCATAATAATGACTTAGTATCTCGTAATAATGAGATACTAAGTCGAAATTTCGACTTACTAAGTCATAATAATGAGATACTAAGTCGAAATTTCGACTTACTAAGTCATAATAATGAGGTATCTCATTATTATGAGATACTAAGTCATTATTATGACTTACTAATTCTAAAAAAAATTCCCAACCCTGGCGGAAACGGGCTTCCATAGCATTAGAATAGAGATAATGATGGAGATGAGTTACAGAATCCCTGCTGAGGGGAGATATCTCGGATACAAAATATATGTTGTTCCCTGTAAAACTTTCTTGTTGCTTTCTATAGTTTGTCAAGGAGAAACAAAGTGTTATAGTTTCCCCTTAATGATTTTCTTACAAATGAGTAATGCTAACAATAATAAAGTGTAGTTTCAATTCTGGCAGGTCACGTGACTCTAGCCTGCATCAGCCGATCACATCAGCTGCAGCTAATCAACGTTAACCAACAGTCATACAACACATACTAGACTGTGTCCTATTTAAGGTTACCTTTCTTTGCTCCTTATCAGCTGCTTAATCATGCCTCACTGAAAACCCACCTCCATCCTCATCTCCTCCATGTCTGCCTGTACCTGTCGGATCATTTTAATTTAATCCTGTTACGCATCATGAACTGTCCTGGTTCCCCAGGTGGGTGGACATGTATTGCTGCGCTCCCGGTCTGTCCATGCACAGTGCATGGACAGACGGAGAGTTTGCCCAGAATAGTTTCATTCCGCCAACCTTAAATATTGCTATTGTGTAAATATTTGACGACAGTGGTCCTGACAGAAATAAAAGACAAAGACTACAAATATGAGATCATTTTTAGACAGTACACTATTAAAAATAAAGGTGCTTAAAATGTTCTTCACATTGATGACTCTTTAAAATACTCGTAGCTTTTTATAATTTGAAGAACCTTTTTTCACCACAAAGAAACCTTTTGTGAAACAGAAATGTGAAACGTTTACCATTAAGACAAAAATGGTTCTTCTATGGCATGGTGAAGCACATTTATTTTTAAGAGGAAATTCATATTTTTCCTATTTATAATATGGCACAATTTTTGAGCGATGCATTGTTATATAATGATTACTACATAACAAAACGTATTTAGGAAATAGAAACCTTTTTTTCATTAAATGGATTAAAACGTTTAGCCATTGACAATGTTAACTATGGAAGCATATTGGTGGCTATTTTCAATTTGAAATGCAATAAGCAAATGGCAATGATGTATGTAAAATGACAATGCAAACATGTATTTAAATATACATTTTAATAGTTTACAGCCTTTTTAACAGTAACCGTTGTAAACAGTAACTGAATGTTGATATACAAACTATTCATTTCATTAGCCTAACAGAGACCATTATACTTATCTTATTTATATAGCTCACTTCTGGAGACAAATTTGTCTCCAAAGAATTACTAACTAGGTACACACAGAGAGAAACTGGTACTCAGACAGTATTTGGTTGACACTTTGGACTCTAGGAGGGTTTGTTGGCTTTCTTGCTCCTCTCTAGAGATGGATTTGCTCCAGAACAGACTGAACAAAAGGCAGAGAAAGAAACAGGCAGACATGGCAGTTGCACCCTGGGACTTCAACATTTTGTGCATCCATATTGATAAATGTGTTTATGCAGAGTGAACGGATTAACTGCTTTCCATGTGTTTCTCTTTGTGTTCTTCATTCTCATCATTGATATGCTTCACACTGTTGCACAACCCCCCCCCCAGAAGAAATAAGGCCAGAAAAAGCAATTTACTTGCACAAAACAAGTATGATTGGTCCTGCAGGAATAAATTGCAAAAATGTTCAGCATCGCTTTCCTGTGTGAATGCAACTTTTGATCCCTGGGCCTTAAACTTGACATTTTGCTGTTTCAATGACACACGCACGTACGTGTGCAAACACACACACTCAATCGCACAGACATTTAATATATAAACATTTTATTTAATATAATGAGATATTCTACCCCTTAAAGCTGTGGACACTTCAGCAAGATTTGGTAATTTATACAAAAATTATGGTGTAATTATAAAACTGAGGACCACCTTTAATGTCATCACAAGCTTTTTTTAAAGGACATTTAAGAAATGATATACCTCACAACAGTTAAGCCAAATCTACAAGCAGTGTCTCTGTGCTTTGTCCTGTTTCACACATGACTGCTGTCAGGTGCCAAGGATGCTCTTACCCTCCCCCACCACACATCCCTGCTCCCTCTCTTGTCCTTAGGGGATAACGGATTCTGTGTGTCTGTAAAAGTGCACAGGTTTATGGCATGTTTGTGCATTGGGATTTGATCACAAAGTAGGCTTAGGATCGTACTATAGACTTGGTGGACATATGGATCTCTGTGGATTCAGCATTCTAAATCTTTTCTTGTGTAAGACACTCTATGACAGCCTCAATAAAGGTCAGTAAATCTATTTCTGGCAAACATGTATAATCGTTTTTTTTCTGGAGCAGCTCAAAGCGACTCTCAGGATGTATGGAAAATGCATTCTGTTTATGTTTTTAGTGCAAGATCACTTTTATATTGACATTTATAATCAACATTCAGCCACGCACACATCCAGTTGTCCTCTGGGAAGTACTGGCTGGGATAGAGGAAGACACCATATCAGTTTTCTGACGCAGATCCATTCAAACACACTGACACCCGCTCACTATCAAAACAGCAGGAGCCGCACGACTGGCTTTGATTATTAGCAACATGTAAGAAGGATGTTTTTCCTCCCCCTTCTCTGCGGTCACCTGGGAGCCGTGTTATGGCTGGAAGATCTGGAAGCTATAAAAAAGAAAAAAAAACTTCAGAGAGAGGTGGGTTAAAAAAAATACGTTCATCTGACCCCTGCTTACCTCTTGCCTGTTCCCTTTGAGCAGCAAAATGCCGAAAGACAGCTGCGCCCCTTTTTTCCAGGGGTCCTCATACATAGCTCGGCACTGCATTACAGGGTCAGGGGGGCCATCTGGCCAGCGTTGAGTTTCAGGGGTTTATATGGGCAGTCTGGGTCATTCCGTACGATTGTGGCTGATGGTGTCTTGGGAACAGGCATCTTAGTTGTGAACACAGCTTCCTGTTTTATCTGATTTACAGCACGCTCACATAATGAAGAAACTACCACAGGAGTGGGACTGTGAAACATACCTCACACTTTATCTTAATTTCTCAGTATTTCTGTAGTTTTTTATCTATTTTTATAGAAACACTTAAAGGGATAGTTCACCCAAAAATTATCATTCTGTCATCCTGTATCCTCTTGTCATTTTAAACCCTATGTCTTCTCATGAAAAAACACAAAAGATGTTTAAGAGAATGTTAATAACCAAACAACGGTGGTACCCATTGAGTTCTATTGTATGCACACAAAATGAATCAAGTTAATGAGGCAAGTCAATACCGCCATTGTTCAGATAGCAACATTTTTCTAAATATCTTCTTTTGTGTCCTGCAGAAGAAAGAAAATAATACAGGTTTGAAATAACAAGTGGGTGAGTAAATGATGACAAACATTTTATTTTTGGGTGAACTATACCTTTAAAATTGTACTTCTGAACAACAATAACATGGCTGTTGCGTAAACAATATGTTGAACCAAATACATCAAAGTATACTCATCTCCCTTTGGAAAAGGTCAAGCATAAGCACTGAAAAGAAAATTGCACATGTCAAATAGGGTCTTTATATATTATTCACTGTGGAATATTAACAAGAACATGGTAAAAAATGTCAACATATGTACACCTATTTATTTTTCTGACATCCCTTTCACATAACCTTTTGATGTATTTAGATGAGACTTTGACAGCTATTATTAGGAATCTGAAATATGGCCGATCTCATCTGAGATTTCAGATGAACCAGTTTTAGAAAACAATGATGCTATGGCACACTGGGTGAATGATCAGCTTGAAGAAAAAGTAGCCTCAACCACGCAAAAGCCAAGGCAGGTACAATAGCTCAAGTCGATGAATTCTCTGCAGGCATCCAATCTAAAAGGGAGCAGTTTAGTGAGGTATTGGTCTAGTGACTATGCAATGATACCCATCAATTACTTGAGGATTATTACTAACCAGATGATGTTGCTGAATATTAGGATAAAGAAAGGAAGCGTGTGAGTGAAATACAAGAGAGGTCCTGCATAGCTACTTATGGAATTTGATTTAGAAAATAATTCAGCTCTGTGCACCAAATGCAACACAGATCTGGATACTTATTGACTACTTGCAGGTAGCCTTGTGTCGTTCTTCCGACTTGAAATCGTATGGCTCACTCGTTCCGGTTAAATGTATTTACAATGGGGAGTTGCTCCCTGTGAAACCTAAACGGTTAACAAAAAGATTTGTACGCACCTACATTATCAGCCACATAAGAAGAAATATTCTAAACATCACTAGCTACATAATCTTCAAAAGATCTGGGAAATCAATGACTGGTTAACGATAATGTTTCACATTTTTCCTCACACAGACATTTAACCACTGAACTCAAATCACAGAAGGCTGAATGAGACAGGGAATCATAGCATCACTGTTTGAATTAAACAACTACACACACGTTAAATACTGCAGTGTTTAATGCGAGAGAGAGCAGGGACCTGATGAACACATGAAACACGTTTTTATTAAATGTTTGGATCACTATGTTGTGTGTTTTTTTGTGTCAAATGTAACGCTATCAAAGTCAATACAGTAAATGCATTTTTTGTCAATAACTATGGGTCTATGTAAAAATTGTAGTTATAACGTTTAAGGATAAATACCATAAAATTTTGTGCGGTTAATGTATTTATTTGGCATTAAATCTGCGTTCTATCTGCACATTGCTATTTTAAAATACTCATATTTTAAAATACTTTGCAAAGTGAATGAATATCTAATTAATTTCAAATCCACATTGAACATTGAACAATCATTGTATTGTGTAATTTTATTGTCGTTAAAATGTATGAAATATAATCTATTAATACGATTTATACCGTTTAGGAAAATGATGGACTGCTGCAGGGTGCATTCAATTGCTTTATTATTCAGGAGATGAGTATACGTTTATAAAATATATTAGGAAGTGAACTTCTGCTAATTTAAAATCTGTCATAAAAATCCAGATTAAAGCAAATTAACATCCAAAACAGGATTTATTGTTTTAAATCAAGTGGCCGCCCTAAAAATAGAAATAATCTACCATGATCTCCGCATGTAGATTTGCTGAACACTGTTACCGGAAATGACTGAGCCGCATCAACGAAAACGCGGAAGACTACAGTACGTGCAAGTAGTCCATTGTATATTGAATCACACGCTATGGGAAAGAGATTTTCTGGAAAATAATTATTACAGCAAGAAACTTTTAAGGCTTTTAAACCCAGGCAACTTGACAGGCGTAAAATGATTGATTACAAGCCAAAGTGCATCCACATTCAGTATTTTGCTGTTTCTTCTATTAGAAAGATTGATTTGTGTGATTGGATATGTCATAAGCTTAGAAGCCATTTCTAGACTAAGCAGATCCATTAATGTCAGATTTGATGGGGATGTGGGTGTTTTTAGGGTGATTAGACTAAATTCTTTTTTAATTTACACCACACATATATGAAGCTCAGGGTTCATCTGACTGAGTGAGTGGGTGTTTAATGTGATTACTGATCAAATGTATCAACATTTTCTTTTTTCTCTTTAGTGGGAGGAGGGGGAAAGTGATTTTTTTAAATCAAAATACAGAAATTAATAAAAAAACTGAACAAAACTCAGACTCAGAATTCAAGTCATGGATTAAGAAGGATTTGGGACATGTATAGTACACATCTACATCAAAATCTACAGTAATGTTTAGGCATGTGGAACCAACACAGTCTCATATGAATTTGTGACATGTTCAATGTATATATCTTTATGTACAAAATGTTCCCTTTTTTGTCTCACTCAGCACGACTTTCGATCGAATGTATTTTCTTACAAAGTATCTAATTTTTACGTTTTATTATGATTTGATTTTTCCCCTGTAACATTAGGGATATGGTTTGGGCGGGCCTTTATCGTTGCTTTGCCATCTCGAAAATGTTGTGGTTTTTAGCTCAATTTGTCTTGGTGCCTGTGATATTGAAATATGACTTCCCTTAATATCAGGTTATATATATTTAAAAGTATATGCATAAATGTATTGTATCATATATCATATATGTATACAAAGGGGAAATTCGAGTCCATGAACATGAATCAATGTCACAAACTGCCTTGAGACTGGATTGGTGCAACAACATCTTTGGATTTTGTTTATTAATTCAAGAACAACATTAATTCTTCTGGTATTGACTGAATATATCCTAGTCTGTATAAATTTACTGCTGTGAGACTAGGAGAGAGAGGTTCTGCAGCAAAATTGATTTTTTAAAGTACCTTAATAAAAAAGAAACACACTATGAATACCATAAAGTGAAAATAATAGAAAGGGTTAAGCCTGGAGATTCGAGATCAGGAATATTGCAAGACAAAGTTGCAGTCTGTGGGAACAGAAATCTGATGTCAGTGAATCTGAGTAAATTATTCATGAATTTCCACATGTAGTGTGATCAATCCATGTGCAATATACTGAACGCTGTGGTTACTGTGGCTAGACAATTAGCAACCATTCCAGAAAGCTGACAAGAGAAATTCAGATCCTCACACATGTTTGCAAACAAACCTTATCCAGACAGAAATACTGTACATGCTGCACACACGCATATAGATTCACTAAAGCACTTTTAGGGGCCTGGAGGAAAAGTAGACGAAGATAGAAAGAGTTAATTGAAGCAGCAAAAATTCACTCACAAACAAATGAAACCATGTTTTTTCAAAACTAGAACTAGTTTATTGTCATCATTGTTATTGACTTTATTTACTCAGTGTTTCACAATGAACCTTCAAACAATACAAACCACTAAAAACTGTCTATTATTCTGTCTTTATATAAATATACATATACACATTCAAATATATGCATATATGTACATACACAACAGTGACCGGCTGTGATCAAACGGGTACAGACATCAGATTTGGAAAAAACAAACTAGAATCATTTGTACTTTGACAAATGCTTAGAATTTTTTTTTTTCATGGGGACCTGCATTACAGAGAGGAGGTGAAGAGGAAACACACCTCACACACTGGCAGCTAAGTGTAAACTATTGTGCTATCGTCACTTTGTCTAAAATGTATTCTGTGAGGGGCAGAGGCTGGATGGTGAAATAGTGCTGCTGACGACACATCGATGAACCATATGCAGCACAACGGCGAGGGCTTGAGTTTTCCCTAAAGACCCCTGCTGTGCATCAGAATTAACATTAGTGCAGCAGAATTTAAACAATGTTTGATACTGTAAGCGTGATATATTTCCATAATTATGTATTTCTCTGTGTATAAAGTTATTAAATAGCTGTACACAAATACAGTTTGCAAAATGAGAGATTAATGCATAATTTCCCAGATTTTCAAAAATGAACATGAAACATTTTGACAGTGAGTCTTTGAAGCTGTAAAAAACTGTAAAACTTTTAAATTCAGATGCGATATAACTAGAGGTATTCACTGTTTAGCAGAAGAGGTGTTGGATATACAAAGCTATGAACATTCACTCGTAGTACACAGACGTGACAGAAATAGCACCATACAGTAAGGAAATTAAACAATATTTTGTATGACAAGGGCTTTAGCCACGAACACAGTTTTACAGAAGTGACAGTCATCAGTACAGATAACAAAAGAAAAAGCTGCGATACAGTTGAGGAATCAAATCAGACAGAAAAAAGACTTCAATCCAGAAATGGTAAACACCAGTCAAGGCTTTTTAACATGTTGTGCTTCCTAACTGACGTTAACAAACATGTTTTGAAAATAAATGTCTTTATCCATGTAATTGAAACAACTGACAAACATTCAAGGCTTTTTTACCTTAGGCGCTACGGATTGTATCTTTGTCATGCTGTCATTTACCAAACACAACAAATTCTCTTTGCTTGTTAAAACCAACAAATGGACAGTAATACAGAATGGAAGCTAAGCAGGTCAGCATGCAGCAATGTAAATAAAGATTTATATCTTAAATTATTCACTTCAACTGACTATTCATAGCATATGGTCTGCATCAGTTGTCTCATAAAATCTCTCTGGAATGTCAGAATCTTTCACTTATAGCATAGGTATACCCAGTTACTTTCTGTATAAGGATACCAGGAAGGGACATGATAAATTGTCACACCTTTAATACAGGATTTAGACAACAACCAACAGTAATATTTAGGTGTTTTTGTTAAAACCCATCCAGCCTGCTAGCCTCTTTAGAATTTTTTGTATTTGACAGCAGGCCAGAGATCCAGCCATACAACTTAAGATGAAAATAACAAAGAAATATTTTTAATGAAAGCAAGTTTATTTCTCAAAATAGCACCAGATTTTCACATGGTGAATGGCCAGATTTTTCTGCCTAATGACTTTTAGGACCAGTCAATTTTCTTTTTGTGTGACATTCCTTTCACAACAGTTAAGCGAATCCCCTCTGAATTGTCATTACTAAAACATTCCCTGAAATTTAGTGGTTTCTGTTAGATTTCACTGTAAATGCCACAATACAAAATATAAATAGTCCTTAATACAGTTCACTCGAAAATGAAAATTCTGTCATCATTTACTCATCCTCAAGTTATACATTGTTGAATACAAAAGAAGATATTTTGTAGCATGTGGGAAACCAAACAGTTCTGGGGCACCACAGACTTTCATAGTAGTGGGTTTTTTTCCTATGGTAGTCATTGGTGCCCTAGAACTGCTTGGTTACAAACATTCGTCAAAGTACCTTCTTTTCAGCTCAGTAGAACCAAGAAATTCATCCAGGTTTAAAACAACTTGAACAACTTGACAACTCATTTTTGGGTGATCTATTCCACAGTAGAATTGTGTTCTTTACAGTGTTCAAGAATTCATCTATTCAGTTGCTTGTGCTGTGTAAACTGAGCCATCAGACAGACAAACCCTAACCTTTGTGAGCGAGGTAGACTGAACTACGAGGTGAAAAGCATCAAAATGTTTTGAACCATTGTGTGTTTGTGTTAACTTGTGAAACAGAGTGATAAACTCTTCTCACTCATGCTGTTGTAGCTTCACCTCCTAGTGAAGGATAAAAACGCTCACACGTTTAATCCCTCCTGAAAGGGGCTTAACAGACTAAAACTGGTGCATATTATGTCACACAAAACCATGTTTGTTTTACACATTCAAAGTTTGAACTTTCTGCTGCTCTGAATAGGTCAGTGTTGCCATAGCGTTGCTGGGAGCCGGGGCTGCTGCATATTAATGCTTCAGCACCGAGTCTCCCTGGGGAAAGCTGGGATGCAGGACTAATGCTGACACAAACATGTCTTTCTTTACAGGGATGCGACAGCGCACGCATGTATGCGTGTGTGTGTGAGAGGTTTTTGTTCTTTCCATACTCCAAACTAAAAACTATACACAACATATTGAAGTAAACAAAGAGAAACAAGTGTTGCGAGCAGAGAGCCTGGGGACCTCATGCTTTATCACAGTAACTTTTCAAGATGATGGTTATCCTCACATGTTCAATGCATGTGAAACAGTTTTTATTCTTTATAAGACGTCTATATTTTAAAAGCTGATAAGTGCTGAATCTCCCTTTAAAGGGACTGAAAGGGGGAAGAAATGCGTCACAGAGTAAGAGACACATGGAAGTTCACTAGAGAATAGTTTTTCTTTGGAAAACAGAGAGAATTGATTTTGGACAAATGTAATGTGTAAGGTGACTGATAAATCTGATATTTGATAAACACAAATCTGAAATTAACACCTATTTATGGCCAAACAGGGCTACCGTAATACAAACCAACCAATTTGTCATAAAACACAGATTTCCACATTTTGGCATCTAATACATTCTGTATAATTGTTTTTCTACTTAAGCCTGGCAAAACCCTGTTTTCAAACACAGCACTGAATTTTGCCGAAGTGCCTATAGGCTCTTCAGAGACAAACAAACGACACACCACCAGAAAATCCACCAGAAACAACAAGTGCATTAACCTGCGGATGACATTTTTGTAACAGCATTGACAATTGTATTGCATTACACAACTCAGTTCTTCTTATAATATTCATATTACAAGAATGTCAAGAGCACAAAAACTGTACAATAGATATTTCATAGAAACTTCAACAGCACAGCGTAACACATACCTTCCGTTGTTCAATTACTTCTATTAAACACAGCCAAAGAGTTGAGCGCGTATCTGTATACAGACAACACAGAAGCATCTACAATATGCATTCATTACAATAAATATACAGCACATTGTTTGACACATTTCTACACTGTTATATACTATGCACTTCTAATGGGATCTTGTAGTCACAGGAACATGGGGTATATGAACAACCGATTGATTATCTAGCCTTACTTTGTCAATTCCTAAAAAAAGGATTGATTACAGAATTTCTGGGCATTATGAAATATGCAAATGTGACTCATTATCCACACATACACTCACAATAATGGCGATCATATACTGTACATTGTTATGGTGGCAAATAGAGAATATGGATTCAGGTACTGATGTTGAAGTCAGACACAAGCCTGTAATCTCACACATCTGATCGAGGTGGATTAAACTCAATAGAACAATCTAATACAGAAACCCACGCAGGGGACTAAAATCACATCATAAAAGCTAATGCATTTCTGCTTTTATCTTACTGAGAGATGTTCGCTACTGATGGGTGTATGTACATTATGTGTGCGCATGAATATGTGTTTGTACTATACATAAAAAACAATCTCCCCATAAGAGCAGGAGTGACCTGAGAGCATGGCTGCTGTGTTGAGGTAGGTAACTAAGAAAATATATATGCACCATATGGGACATCAGAGGAGACAGAAAATCTTGCTGGTACTTTGAAACAGCTGCTCTTGGATTGGGTGGCTGAGCCCACAGTGAACACCAATTGAAGGGTGTTTCAAAAGCAGGCCAGACACTTTGACACGTGAAGAGACGAGCAGACCAGCTCAGAAGTCCCCCTTTACTTGTATTCTGCTAACTGATGAATGTGTGGTTATGTGCGTACAGCACAATATAACGGATGCACTTTGTGTTCCCTGATCAGCATGGAACTAAACGATGGGAAGGAGGGGTATACAATGTATGTGTGTGATGTACAACTCCACACAGACGCCTTAAGAGTCTTCAGTGTCTGACTTTGGCTCCTAAAGGAATGTTGGGTCGAAGAATACCAGAATGCTCATTCTTTCCATAGTGATGCTTATATGTTCGGCTGTTTTTGCAATTCATTACATGCAGCAGGTGCATCACATCGGACCACATTGTTTCATTTATAAAGTTGCTGGAGAGTTCAAATCACAACTTCTGAAGTCACAACTATGATGAAATATCAAAATGTGCGATATGTGTATCAACAGTGACTGATTATCCCAGACCGGCAACAATTAAGTTTACTAATATATCAGCACCCACAGAAACAGCATATGTACTTAAATCTGAATAGAATGTTTAATATACGAGTATATTTGCACGCCTATTAGTTTTTTTCACAAAACATGCAAACACGTGAAACCGAACCATTCAAATACCCATGGACATCATTTGTATAGCTTTGTCCAGCATGGTTACCTGTCTTCTTCCAACTTTAACAAGTTGTTTCTGAGAGCCACAATTTTATCCTGAAGTCATAACAGTGCAGTTTTTCTTATAAAGTTTTTCCAAGTCGACTACAATAAAAATAAAAATACTCTCTTCAGGAACAAACAAAAGGAACAAAAAACAATCCTACGTGAATACTAGGACATCTTTACAAGCAAAATTCATATAACAGTGTAATTTGTCAATTGGCATGAGGTACTGACATATCAAAACACAGCAATTCATCAACATGGTGAAGCCAGGATCTCACGAACAGAAGCTCCTTTTCAATTTGAGAGAAGAACCACAATGACAAAAACAACAAAGTTATTTTGAGGTAGAACATTGACTTTAACATTTGGAAGTGCTATACGTTGGATTTTTTCCGTGGTTTGTCCGTAGAGAGCAGGAGAGCGGCAATCCTTGAAATCCGAGGTAGAGAAGCACCTTTTTCATTTCGACTGAACGCTTGATGTGTAGAAACAGATCAGACAGCAAGATGCAGATCTCAGAGACTTCCTTAAACACATTCATTCCAGCTGAGGTAGAGTTTTTTTGTCACAAGTTCTAAGGTTCACATAGCCAACTCTAAAGTCTTTATAAAGGCTAAAACCTAATAAAAAAACATTGATATCACTGAAAACAAAAATCCTGAGAATAATCCCTGGTAGTTGGTCTCTGAATTCGAAACCATTGGTAGGCTGATAGCAGGCACCAGGTCATTGAACGTGTTAAAAAACTGAAATGTGGTTAAAATACTGCTTAATAAAATCTCGGACTGAAAGTTTCTGCACACTGCCAAACGTGACTAAAATAACGTATTATTTTGTTTACCTACCCAGGAGGAATAATAACTCTCCTTCACCCACTAGGAGGACAGATGGACCCCAGCATTATACTGTCCAGTGATTCCCGCAAAGGGAATGTAATATAGAAATAATGTAATCTTTGCACAGAAATGATAAAGTTGAATACTTCAGTTGACCTGAGTTGGACAGGAGTCTTAGTGGAGGATAGAGGAAGTCTCATCATTAGCCTTCATCCTCTGCTGGACGCTGCTGGAACTGCACCTCACACTCCTCTATGAGTCTTAAGTCATCCAGGGGAAGCGTGGACATCTGAGTATCATTGAATGAACAGGACACCAGGGAGCTCTCAATCTGAAAAGAAGCAAACACAACTATGTTGACAATGAAAAAAACACCAAAGTGCTTTGATTTATTCTGATATGTATAAATACAAATATGTATATGTGTGCCCATTAAGGTCATAGAGTTTAGTTAGGGGTCAATCAAGGCTATTGAGATCGTTTTTTAACAGCTTTAATACTGTCATGATTCCACTATCATGTCATGTTTATTCGTGTTATTTAAGTGGAGTCATGGCATAACCTATGGTTTTATGTGGGAAAGACATAGTTCTTTCTCGTGTCTCGTCATTGTTCCCTACACCTCGTTTCCTCGTTAGCTTTCCTTGATTGTTTATCCCTTGCACCTGCTCCATCTTGTTATCTCTCCCTATAAGAGTCCTCATGTTTCTTTGTCTTGTGCCGGTTCATTGTTGTTTGTATGCTCCTGAATGCTGTACATTTACCTTGCCTGTCTAGTTCCTGTTTCACCCCAGTCTTAGTAAGTGTTTAAGTTTAGTTTATATTAAGTGTTGTTTAGTCTAGTGTCAGTCAGTTCTGGTTTTTGTTGTTTGTTTTACAGTCTTGTTTTACCCCATCGCGGGTCTTTGTTTTGTATTTATTTGTTTAATAAATCTGTTCAACCCCTGTACCACCGTGCCTGCCTGCACTTGGGTTCTCCTGCCTTGTGTCTGTCTCTCTTCTGAGACATTCATAACAAATACAGTAAAACCTTACATAATACATTAATTAATACATATCTAAAAGTGTGAATGAGCATGACTATGAATCTGCGACATTAAAGTGATATCTGGGTTACCAAAAACCATTGTATAGTTATTGCAAACTTTAAAATCGATCAAATTTTCAGGTTTTTTTTCAGGGTATTGTTTTATTTGAATTGCACTTATTATAGTCTCATTTTGGGTTCTGCACAAACATAAAGGTCAGACTTCAGTATAGGGGGAATTCACGCTATTAACGAACCATTAACTACAACTTTTCTCAAATAAACTCTTAATTTGTTGGTTATTAATAGTTAGTAAGGTAGTTGTTAGGTTTAGGTATTGGGCAGGATTAGGGATGTAGAGTATGGTCATGCAGTACTAATAAACAGCCAATATGCCAATAATAGGCATGCTAATAACAACTAGTTAATAATGAGAATTGCCCCCTATACTGAAGTGTTACCAATATAAATAATTGAGTGTGCATCAGGAGCAATTTGGAGATTTTAGCATCATCTAGTTTGAGGTTGCGAATTGCAACAACCCTACCCCCTTGAAGTACTAAGGAAAGAACTAACAAAAAAAGATATTGTCACGTTTTCGCTTCTTTGGCAAAGGAGATAACATATTCATTAACTCGCTCTGTAGAGCAGTTTGTCCGTTTTGGGATAATGGAGAAGCAACATGCAGTGTATGTAGATAGAAATAGCTCATTCTAAGGGAAAATAAACATAACACTTTATTATGTCTTTAGGACTTTATACACCTCTGAAGACATAGTTATATATTATATTGCATTTGCATCGATAAATCCCCTTAAAAAGGATACACTGGACCATTAACTTATAATGCACTTACTAAGTGCATTAACTTAGTACAGACTTGGTAAGGTAAAACATCATAATAATATAAAATGTTTTCCACCTCCAAACATCTGTTTTATCGACAACAGGGGCGGCATTTGCGTTCGGCAGAGTATGGCAGTTGCCATACCATAGCATTCAGACAAAACAGTGGAAACAAAGTGTGCTTCACGAGTAATAATAAGGTGGGACGGACAGTACACGTATATGGTGGCTGTCCCGGGACGACGGCTCCGAGCTCGGTGATCTGGGTGGAGGAGGGATGTTGCGAGATCTGTAAGTGTCTGTGCATGTCTGTACATTTTTTCAGTTTCGTGGATTCTTGTACACGTATTGTTTAGATATGATGTGGTATAATTTATGGTTCCGTTACTTTGGAATGTCATTGCTATATGGCCAGAGCAGAGGAAATGTTGCCATAGCCTAAGTTTTGGTGAAATGCCCCTACACATCCACAAACAACTGTTTCATGCACACACAGTCATACAGGTCCTCTTTGAGAAGAATAACAACCATGCAATCCACATTTCTATAAATGTATGCATTCCCCCTAAGGCTTACCATGTGGGTGGCATCAGGTGGATGGGTGAAGTGGGACGGACCTGGAAAGAGCCTCTCCATCTCATTGGAGTCGATGCAGTTCTTCGCCGTGTGAGGTCCTCCATTCCCCTCTGCGCTGAACCTGTGGGGGCCGTTCAGGGCCAGAGCTGCCTGTGAGGAGGAGGAGGACTCCAGCACGGCTCCCGCTGCTGGGTTACGGCCCACCTGTCTGGTGGCCTGAACAGTTTTACACATCATCAACCTGCAATGAGAGAATGATTCAATACGGGCTGCGTCCATTGAAACCTTTCTTAGCAGACACATATAGAAGATAGGTTCTAAAATATTATTTCAATAAGAACTAACAAGCTAGAGGAAATTCTTTTCGTGGGATTTAGCCGTCTTACCAGCCACAGCAAATAGGTTTATTACACTAAGCTTGTGTAAGCCAAATGCTTAGGGTTTACCACACAATATACAGCAGCAGAAAAATTTAAGAGACCAGACATCAAACAGCAATGAAAGTGAAAGACTGACAGCATGACAATACATATGAAAACTGTGATAAAAATCAAGGTTTACAAATAAACTTTTCTTAAATACATGCACAAATATTAATGTTGTATTGCTTAAAAGAGGATATGAACAGTATTTGAGATATACAGGGCATCGTTTTTGTTATTTTGACCTGTTTCTACAGTTTTCGTTTTCTGCAAATAAATGCAAATAGAAACAATATTTTTTGAAATTTGGGAGAAATATTGTTTGTGGTTCACAGAATTAAACAAAAATCTTTTCCTGTGGCCGTAAACAGAATATCTGCATCCTCCACATCAGTGACTCCCATCCCACAATATACAAACCTCTCTGATGCCCTAGCTGAACCTGCCATCATAATAAATTGATTTATTTATAAATATTGAATGCCACGTCAGCAAAAGGGCTGCCTTCATGGCGCGTACAGATTAATATCTAATTAATAATTTATTCCATTTGTACCAGTGGCAAAACCACAGACCACAATGATTCCTCACCTTCCTCTGTAGCTGAACATGAGAAAGAGTAGACAGAAGATAATGCAGGTTACTCCGATGTGGATGCCGATGATGATGCCCGTGGTGGAGCTCTTACTCTGTTCGTCTTTTACACAGTCACAAGGAGTATTCAGCACTGCAGGAGAAAACACATACAGTGACATAAGTCTTTACATAATTTACAAAAAGCCAAACAGACACGGATGGTGAGTGAATGAGAGTCAGTCACCTGATTTCTCCAACGACTCCTTGAGAGACACGAAACGCAAGGTGGCATTGCCCTTTCCATGCTGGTTGAAAGCAAGAATCTTAATTTCATAAATAAATGATGGGTCTGCAAAAAGAGGCAAGAACAATATTATAAAAACGAAGATATCATATTCATATATATTGTGTTGTTTGATAATGGCTACAGTGACCAAACAAGAACGTACTGTAGTCCTCACAGCTCGACTGAATAAATTAAGTAGATTTTCCTGAAAATCAGCTCCTAACCTTTGTCTACATATGTAATTATTGTGATTGGACGTAATTTCATCTGTTTGCTTGTCTTGAGCCCTGCAACAGGCTAAGATCTGAATTCAGATCTGTATTGCCAAATACACTATTGTTGGTGTTCCCCTTCCCCTTGAAGAGTGAAGCCCTGAACCCCCGCTGCCAGACTCACCGAGCTGAGTAATGTTGTATTGAGTCACATTTCGTGGAAAGGTCAGTGGTCCCGTGAAGAGGGGAACGGGGACCTTACGGTAGTAGAGGATGAATCCTTCCTGCTGGCCCATCTTAGCAGAGGGCTCCCATGTGGCCTGAACCACCGTAGAATTAATCACCCTCGTGAACAGCGCCGGCGGGGCAGGAACTGCAACCATAGCAAACATAGAGCCTCAGATTTAATGTATTCCATCATCAAGATAGGAAGGGGAGTGTGAGAGCTACCCCGAACAACCCCGAATAAACACTGTGCTGTGTCAAAAACACCTCTGTGGGAAATGCTTTATCCTTAAGAAGTTACGTTTTTTTAAGTAGCCCCATGTGGCTTTTTAAAAGAAACGTAATTAACAACTCATAAAATACTGGAAATCATACAATTGCTCAATAAAATGATTTTTTTACCTTCTCCTAGGGTGCTCTCCACAGCGCTCTCAGAGGCTTTGCTGGCTCCACGGGACGTGTAAGCTTTCACATAGAAGCTGTAGCTGGTTGAAGTTTCCAGATCTCCAATCACCTGCTGCAGGGTGGTTTTACTCACAGCCTCCTGGTACTCCATCTCCATCGGGTCTAAAGAGGGTAAAGAGTGAAAGGAAGATTAAAGATCAATCATAACAATATGCCTCTCAAATGCTTTGCCACATTTATGGCTGCAGTAAATGTTATCATCCTATTATTAATTCAAGTCAAATCGCTACCAGTAATCATAAACATAATAAATGACTCAGACTGCAAAACAAATCCCATTGCGCTGTAGGGGAGCGAGACTTTGAATGTAAGATTGCCTTTCTTCTAGGCGTATCATGGTCTCTGAAACCTAAATTACAGCAGAGGCTAATGGTCAGTCCCTTCGGCTGATAATCAGCCATCGGATGGTACCGCAGAGGAAATAGAGTGAGAGATTGTGGACAGGGAAAGCTTAGCGGAGGACACTTAAGAGCACTTCTGTAAATGCCTCAGAATCAGCAGCTCGGTTGTATTCGCTCCAGCACAGATAAACATCAACATGCAATTTAAAAGCTTCCCAGGAGGGAGGCATGGAGATCTGAATATACATCCATTCTCGTGACGAGCTTTCAGGAACAACCTTCTAGTGTCTGGCCCCTCGTAAATAAACACATAAATACTCCATATATTGCTGATGGCAAGAGAAAAGGCAATCATATGCTATTGACTCCTAATCTACATGATTTCCATGACGACAGCTAGGGAGAATTGAATAACGTCAGTATTACATTGAAAATGCATGTTCACTTTAAATGAAGGTATTGATTTACTGTAATGTGTTTTACATACAGTCCTGGAGAGGATTACATTTTGTTTGATTTTGTGTGTGAGCTTTGAACAAATTGTGGTGATCAAATGCGGTTAGGCTTTGACGCAGCTATGGGAAGAAGAAGAAGTGAGAAAACAAACGTGGTTTTCCTACCAGCTGTCTTGCGGATATGAAGCACATATCCAATAATGTCCTGAGTGTTTTGGGTGGGCTCCTTCCAGGACACCTGAATGGAGGATGGGGAAAGGGCGTCTGCATGTACCTCGGTGGGCACACCCGGCAACCCGTCCGCCCACAGCACGGTCAAACGAGCGCTTGCTTGTGTGGAGCCTGCGCTGTTCTCTGCAATGCATTGATATATTGCCTCATCCTCCGGGGTTACACCATAGATGGTAAGAGAACTGCAAAATAGAGAAAAAGGAGGGAGAGAGGGAATGGGGTTGAAGAAAACAATGGAAGCTAATTAGTTTTGCTACCTTTTCACCGGGGCAGTAGAAACTGGTCTCATAAAGTCACACATTAAGCTTCTCACCCAAACCAACCGAACACATGTGACTTACCTTGATCCACATGTAACTTATGTGTTTTGAATAAAGCAGATAAAAAAAATTATACATACAATAACACCATCTCTGGATGCTCATTAACATGAACAACCCCAACCATCTGTCAAACTCCTCCCTCCTGAATCCTCCTCTTCAGTTTTCTATTCGTTCTCAATGGCCCTCATTTGAAATTTTCCCCCTTCAGGATTTTTTTACACCACCTCCTCCTCTGTGCCTCCCCTCTTTCACTGCTAGAGGAGGTACTGATGGTGGATGGGGAAGCATTATTAGTGTTGAATATATAATAACAAGTTCTCCCCCCAATCCTGAGGCCATGAGAGAATGAAAAAAATAAAAACATCATTTAAAGGGCCAGGATATGAAAACGGTGACCCTCAACTTCCACCTTTCATTCTCTGTAAGCCCCTCCCACTTGGGTACATTTTTGTATGCTGATCGTGTGGCTGGATACATTTGAGGGGGTTGCTGCTTTTGACTGAATGGGAGTGAATAGGTTTACATGTGAAACCATTCAAATATGTACAGTGTGATTTGCATTTATTCTTTTTACAAGGTTTTTTCTGTGCTGCTTAGTAATGGGGATTTTATCCTTCCTTTTATGCTCTTTGTGTCTAATGCCCAGTTAAGACTACAAATTCAGTGCAATTTTGACAAAATGTTTGTCGCAGGGTGATGAAGTGTTTTGTGTCGACCAGTATGAACATGCTGTTTCGGTAGCGATTGATTGTTTACACTCTTGCTTGTGAACTCCACCTTCTCAATGACATCGCACATACAATCAAAGGAAAAAGTGATTACTCGCTGAGAAGCAACACATATATTCAGACATTTTATTTTGTTATTTCACGGCACAACAAGAATGTTTAAATCAAAAATGCATAATCTACACATAATCTAAACTACTGTAAATCCTGTGCATGTAAATAGCTGGAGTGTTTTTAATCTGAGGGCACTTGTAAAACACACGCCAGCAGAACGTTCCATTGTGTGTCAATGTGACCGAGTGGGGCATGATGTTACCATAGTGAAAAAGGCTGGATGGCAGCTTCTTTCTACACTGACTTGCTCATCTCAGCCCACACACAGACAGACCACCCAACAGAAAGTCACTAACACATGAGCCACTAACACATGACATTCCTCCCACCCCCCACATTGACTCCATGTTCTTTGGGCCAATCTGTCTATGTTTAGGCCTGTTTCATACTGTCAGCCTTGCACTGTGAAGAACAGAGGGACACACACTGTTACAATTTCCCTACAACCGTCTAGACAGCACAGTGTGTCACGTATGCTCACTGAAAACACACAGTGGGGGAACACGTGAGTTTGTGTTACCATCTTTGACAGCCGGTGTAACAGCGAGCAGTCTGTTTTCAAACATTTGTAGACACTATGCATATCTTCGCTGCCCTTCCAAAACTCTGGATGTCGAAAAAACACTCTACTTTTGAATGATTAAATACTGTGTAGCCAAAGTTGTCAAGCACTTTTTAAAGGAGTTTGTTTTAGATGTAACGCAATGTGTTTACACAATTAAAGGTTAAAAAACGCTGTATTTTTCACATACCGTTTACGTTTGTATCTCCTCTTTTGCACTGAAATGTGGAGATTTTATACAAAGCTCATCACTCTGAAAAGCGAGGTGTGCTATGATTGGCCAGTTAAACAGTGAGTAGTGATTGGTCGAATACTGCAAGCGTGTGACGGAAATTTAACGCCTCTTACCATATGTGGAACATCAGGTTTCAAAGAAATTGTACTGACAGGTACGCCGACCTTACTTGAGTAAACATTCGGGCGGTCTTAGTCAAATGGACTAGAGATGGTGGAGATGGTGGTCTAGTGGGTTAAACCACTGAACTGGTAAACCAAAAGGTTGCTGGTACGATCCCAGCAGCCACCACCAGTGTGTCCTTGAGCAAGACACTTTACTGCATGTTGCTCCAGGGGATTGTCCCTGTAATAAATGCACTGTAAGTCGCTTTGGATAAAAGCGTCTGCCAAATGACTAAATGTAAATCAAACCACGAACTGACATAGATTTGTGGGGGTCTCAGACACGTCTGGGTGAGCATTGGCTTTTAGATAGAATGCATCTTTTGTTCAGACATTTTAATTTTTGCAATTTTATGTGTCTAATACATGCATGGGCAACTTATAACACACCAAGAACACAGAAAAAAACATGTATTCGCGCCATATGACCCCTTTAATACATTTTATTGGTAAGATATTTGCAAATCCCAGTGACAAACATAAAGGGTGACTAATGATAATGCTTTGAAAATAATAATAACATAATATAGAGATAAGAGGTTTCAGAAGAACAGCGACATACTTCTTACATTCATCTTCAGCCCATGTGATTGGACAAAACCAAATGATGACATTAGAGTACTCCAGAAGAGTATATTTCACATGTGTAATTCTTTGGTGTAGGCCTACACTACTACTGTATATAAACCTGAGCTAATAGATATTGAGTAGAATCCACAACTCCCGTTTTAATTTCATTTTGTTTTTAAGGTCGACTAAATCAACTTTACTTAGATAAGCAAATCTATTATTCTCTCACCATTATCCTCTCATCCTCAGAACCACACATAACTTTCACAACTGATGTGTTTTCTACAAAAGCTCTTTATTGTTGTTCAGAATGTTGATGTCTGAAGAGAAAAAGCTCACAGTCTGCTTGAGGCAGCTGAACACCCTCTATATGTCTGTATATTCAGGCCTCTCTTCAGACTGACAGAGAACATCCTGAGATAGGAGGGCTGCTATTCAGCACAATGAGAGCATGTTTGCATAGCCGTCACAGAGCAGTGCCTCTTGAATGGGGTGGTCACCCTTATTATTATGCCCTCTAGAGGGAGGATAGAGAGAGATGAGAAAAGGGTGGGCAAGGGGGGAGTTAGATCGCAGATATGCATATGAGTCAGCCTGAAAATTCAGTGAAAGCCTTGTGGAAATGACTGACTGCAGAAGAGGTCAAGGCCAAAGCTTCTTGGATTACCATGAGACAGATAATAGAGTTCAAAAAGAGCGAAAGAAAGGCGTCAGGAATATGTTTTTGTCAATTTTTGTTCTTGTCAGCTGCATAACAAAAAAAAGCGTATCATACAAAAATACGATTTGACGTTATAGGTTCAGTGTATGAAATTAAGCGACATATAGCAGTTAGGTTGCAAATTGCAACCCACGGCTCACTCCACCCCTCCCTTTCGAAGCAGTACGGTGGCTTACACAAAACTAAGATGTCGTCACGTTTTTGTTTCTTTGCCGAAGGAAATAACGTATTTATGAAACGCAGTATGCAGAGTTTGTCCGTTTAGGGCTACTGAAGAAACAACAGTGAATTACATTCAAAGGAACCCAAAGTGTATGTAGATAAAAAGAGCTCATTCTTAGGTTATCAAAATATAATGTTCATTATGTAAGGTCTTTATACACCTCTGAAGTCATAGTTACGTATATTATGTTGCATTTCTGTCAACAGATTTTCTGCCAAAAAAAACACACACTGGACCTTTAAATCATTTCTCTCAATAGTCAGAACTACAATATAAATAAATGACAAGACAAATCAAATCTGAGATCAGAACAATATATGAAGGGTTCATGCATTAAAGCACAGGATCGCCATTCTCAAACAATTAACCATCACTAATTGTGATATTCATACAGTATTATGAACATTTTGTGCAACATGTGGAATGCAGACGTAATAGAGAGCCTTCTACAACGACTGCTGTAAATGCTGGTGTGTGCTGTGTGATTTGGCATTTTGATTGCCACTGTAATAGTGTTTTATGTTTATGGAGCTGGCAGTGCACCCCACCCTCTGCTCCTGCAGCTATTTGAGCGCATGACCTACAGTCAGACTGTGCCTTTCAAACACACACCTAACACAGACTTCCAGGATGGACAATATTTTTTGTAAATATGCAATGGCACACTGTTTTCAAAATGTGTATGATTTTTAGTATAGAAGCCTAACGCATTGACAAATAAAAAGGCAAAAACCACAGTATTTTTCGGAGATGTGGCAGCACCCAAGAGAGCATTAAGAAGACAAGTTACAGTCAAAATGCAGGATTTGAATGAGATGAGGGTGAATAAATGATTTTTTTTTTTTGACTGGTGAACGCTATTGATTTCACTGCCTCTCATCTCATGTGAGTGTACATGATTCAAAAAGTACTGCTAATTTGTTTGAATAAAAGTCCTTTCAAATAAGAGAAAACCTTGAAATTCTGTTAAACTGATGCAATAAATTTACATTATATCATACATTATAATGCATAACCAAATGTTTACACCCTTAATGAACATGAAGGGCAAGTTAACTCATGCATTTGATTTAATACATCCAGACGCATGCAAATCCTCATAATGTATATATATATATAAATATAATAATATTACACTGCTTATTCATAAATCAACATGATCTGCTTCTAGATGAGCCAGAGCGAAAAGTGCAAAAGTTGGTGTGTGTTAAGCTACGTGAGCGCACCAACCCAGACCAATGTTGACAATAGGACGAGCTGACTCATATTTGCACATGCTCAGTGTGCATGTTTACCTTTCAATGTGAGCGTCTAGTATATTATGACCTTTGGGGCGGGGGGGTGCCATATATGTGTGTGCTGGGTGATTAATGTGTGCACATGCAAGTTTGTTAAATGTACAAATCGATTCTCGCTCGCTTTCCTTGTCCAAACTAATTGAAGGTCAGTATCACCCTGTCTCTCTGTAAGGAACTTGGATATATTAGTGCTGACTACCAGATTACCCTTTCCTGCAGATTCACAGACACGCAAACAATACAGTATATAGACTGGCTTAAATAGACAAGTTTCTCCTTGAAAACTGCTGTTTTAAAAGCATCAGTACAGAGATTACGTGTTACAGCATTCTTACAATTTAGTGCCTTAAATGTGAGATACTTTTAATGTACTCAAGTGGATTCTACCTGTAGTTGGGGCCATTTTTTCTATTTTTAAAACGAAGGATTTAGAAAATCGATTTTTTTGTACATTCCATCCATAGTGTTGTGGGGTTATTACAAAAAAGAAAAAAATGTCATTTCGTAACCGAACAGAGAAATTACACACCTTATATTTACAGAATTTACATTGGCTTTAGATTGTAATCATTCAAAAACTAAAACATTAGATAAAACCAGTCTGTGATGTATGTAAACTGATCAATAAGAATAATATTTTACTCTACAAACTGAGTCAATTAACTAATGGTGTTGCTTGGATTCGGCATTACTGCCCCCCTCTCTCCCCCTTCATCTTTCATCTTTCCTCTTGCTCTCTCTCACTACCTGTTCTGGTCATTTCTGTCAGCTAAAGCCTGTCCCCAGCCGACTTGTTTTCTCCAACAGATTTCCTTTGTCGATGACAGTCTCTCTTTATCTTTGCTGTTATAAATTTTGTAGAGATTATGTAAAACCTCACTGAGATTGATTTTCTCTCATGCTGTAAACGTGCTCTTTAACCTAAACAAAATCCCTGGCAATAAAGCTTTTTTTAGCATTAGACATCATGTCACACTCCATTTCCAAAAACATAATCATAACCAAAGCAGCTGTGGAAAAAACAAAATAGCACAGTGGAGGAACACAGGGATGCTGAATGTCTGCAAAAGCAGAAATGACTCTCAGATATGAAGCATCCAGGAATGATGTAAATTCTGTTTGGACATTTGTCCTGTCGACCTCAAGTGTCGTCCTAACATGCTGTCATAACACTCTAGCTGGAAGAGGACACAATGACAGAAACAATGATGTCCTGCAGCACTACCCTCAACCTGACTCCAAATGTAATAAATTACAAATGAATAACCCCAAACACTTACTGTACAGACTTAACAAGTAAATATCTAAATTCTCCTAACTGCCTACTGGTATATGTGTTCTCGTGGTTTGGAATCGCTGACTATAGCATAAGAGCAGACAAGGATCTGTGTAAGAAACATACTTAAAGAGACAGTTCACCCAAAAATAACAACTCGAGGCTGAGTAAATGATGACAGAATTTTCATTTTTGGGGAACCGTTACCGAAGACACAGACAGGAACGGTGTTTTCCAGCTTACCTGTTGTTATTCCTAAGTTTGATATGGCCGTCAGGCTCTAGGACCTCTCCATTTTTTAGCCAGGTGATCTGGGGGACAGGCTCGCCCTGGGTTAGACATGTGAAGATGGCAGTTGTCCCCACCGGTCGAGCAATAGACTGAGGGGCCTGAACAAACTCTGCTGGGGCTGTAAGATAAATAAAGATGAAGAAGATCATTAAACATGACATTTGGAAAGTGAGGTAAAGATTTTATCAACCGCAATAGAAATAATGTATAAATAATTGTAATACAACTGCACACAAAATGGGCCTCATTCATGAAATACGAGCAGAACGCGTTTTTTGTGTAAATCGTTCGTAAAGTCGTTTTGACGTAAATCTTCGGATTCATGAAAATGTTCATATTTTCAAAATTTTAGTTGGTACGAAAAAAATTTACGCCTGCTCCATACTACGTGTAAAATAGTGCGTAAAACTGCACTTAACGTTCCTTATATTTCAGACAAACTGATGATACTGCATTTGATGCACTATGTATCATAATGACATTTCACAGGTTATTTTGACAGTCTTTTATCTTTTTTTACTTTGGTTAAACGCAGACATCGTCACTGTCCTTTTTTACACAGCCGTCCAAGTTGAGAAGATACATTTTACTATCACATCTGACGTTTACGAAGTATTTGTGAATCCAGAGGAAAGTTTTCGGGAAGGTCTGTTTTACGCGCAAATCACCCGGAATTTACTCATATATTTACGAATGTTTCATGAATGAGGCCCAATGTATCTACTGTATAGGCAAAGAGCGAGAAAGACTCTCTCCAAAGCTTTGGCTTCATCACATTTTTAATGAATGTATTGTGACAGCAGTGGGTGGTAACAGGAATAAACTTGGAGAAAGCTTTAGATGAACTCGATTAGAGCGGAGCAAAAACAGATTTCACAGGGCCAGAGGATGAAACTGAGAATCCATTAATGACACGGTGTGAAATGAAAATAGATTAAGTGCTACAGAACAGATGTGGGGGGCTGGTGAAGGATATGCAGCAATCTCGAATCTCCGCTTTCAGCCGTGGTCCCCCAGAGTCACCCGCTGCCCCCAACCTTACTTGAAACCATCCCTCTACCTGTGCTGTGTTGTATAACTGCCAACTGACACACAGCTGGCGTACTAATCTAATAGACTTCAACTGCTTAATTAGGCCACATTTAATCCAGCAATGTGAGATTGCTTATTGATTAGCAACATTTGTGTCCATTTCATTTATCGTCATATTCATATTTATATTCACATCATCATCCGGGGCATGATGGTTTTAATTATTATAGGCTGTAAATCAGAATGTGTTAAACTGCTTAAGACTCCCACAGTCTCTCTCCTGGATTTCAGTCTCCTGCTCTTCTTAATAAATAAATGATAAGAGAGCTTCTAACTGCTCTCACAGGTCCAGTACTTCTCAGAGTCGCAGCCCTGCAAATTAGTCCTCTCTTTCATTTCTCTATCTCTGAGTGCACAAGAGAGAGGAGAGAGAGAATAGGGGATGGTGCTGCAGGATTGAGTATTGATGTACTACAGTGATATATCATTTGTGGCATCTCTACCTTCTTCTCTTATCTTTCTCCTTCTCTCCCGCTTATTTCTCTCCTGGGCCTTTCTGTTTTTTTCTTCTTTGCCTTTTTCTACCCATTTTAGAGTTTTTGAAACCATGGCCCTCGCTCTTCTCTTAGAGAGAGGTAAATGAAGTCGATTACAGGGAGCAAAAGGCAGAAACTGACACCATCTGCCCACTGAGATCATTTTCATTCAATTCATCTATATAGTGTTGAAGCCGCCATCAGAATTTACACCCGTTCAACTTCAAAGACAGTTCAAGAACCATCATTGGCATGCAGCAAATTCATATACAACACCATGCTTCTGATTATTCACGCTGGGGCGGAGTTTGCCTTTTTAATATACGGACAAAAATAAGACAGCCTGGGCATATTTGGGAAATTCGATAAAGTGTTTATTAAATATTGCAAGGTAGATGTGGGTTAAAAATGTCCTACATAGATCAAGAATTGAATGATATATATATTTTTAATAAATATCTTCCGAACAGCGTCTGTTAATAAATTCCAAAGCAGTGTCTGCAGGTTGACATGTCCTTAAAGCCCCAGTGTAGATGCACATAGTCACAACCACCTCCACTTTCTCGACATAATTTCTTCAACCTCTGAAACAGAGAACCGCAGCTGCTCACCTTGCACAACTAGACGTCCCTGAGCAGTTCTGCGCACGCGGGTTCCTGGTTTGTTAGCCGCACAGACATAGACACCAGAATGCTGAACTCTGACATCAGAGATCATCAGGTTTCCTGTGCCCAGCACCTGGATACCCTCAACTCCTATTGGTCGGCCATCTGAAAGACGAACAGATCGAGAGTGTTCACAAAGACTATAAAGAGAAAAGAGACAGTTGTTTGGATGCAAATGATAAACCAGCTTTAAACCAAAGAAAGAGTGGAAGTTAACTTCAGGCCAAGCTCGTCTGTTGAAACCATCTATATAAGCACACGGTGAGCTTCAGAATATAACAGATCTTATTAATGAAGCACAAAGCATTGTTGAGCCTGTCTTACAACACAGACAGAAAGAGTCAGATAGTGAGAGAAAGAAAAAGACAGAAAAACATAAAACAAAACACACATAATGCATATTGTACTGTTGACTATGACAAACTGACTTAGCTTTTAATCATTCTCAGGATATACATTTTTGATATCAACAATTACATTTTTACAAGTAAAAACTATAATTCTTGAAATCAAGAATATAATTTCTACTAGTAAAAATTGCTATTTTTGATATCAGAAATTACATTTTCACTTGTAAAAATGTGAATTCTTGATATCAACAATCACGCAATCGGTTTGCCATAGTTGACCTGTCATATTGAGTCACATTTCATGTGGTTTCATAAAACAGTGAACAGAGATTAGGCAAGGGGCCAGGAAACGGGTGCTATGGACATTTGAGATGACCCATAAACGCCTGTGACGCAGAAGGATTCTGCCATGAATATCTCTCTTAAATGTGTGGATCACATACTGTTGTGTGACTGCCATTCAGTGTTAGCATTGAATCCACCGTCATACTGAAATCACTGTGGAACATCTCACTCACTTTAGCTTTAACTGTGAAGAAAAGTGATAATAAAGACTAACAATGTCTCTATTTACATCACATCTATTCATATGACACTATCATTCGGCTGTTAATTTGCTTGTCAAAATGGTATTAGACACGTTGCTGTAAGATTCTCAGATAAAGTACAGGTCTGTTTATTATCAGATGTACTACAGTAATTGACTGTCATCTGTCGGTTGGATAACACAAGTTGAAGCCTGTTAACGGTCACCCGTTCTGTATACGGGACACCTAAGTTTAAGTCAATATCGTGCATGTAATTTCTAATTGTATCATACTAACTACATACTATATATCATTGGAAAGGTCTAAGACTCTAGAATACAGATTTCTTTGGTATTTTTTAAATAATTTATGTAGGGAGGGTAATTGATTCTTTTTTATAAAGAGTGTGCCTAGATTTTTTAAATGTATTTTTTAATCAAAGACTTTTTTTATTTCTTTTTTTACAATAAACCTAACAACATACCTTTAATTTTTTTCAGGAGTGTGTGATTTTTTTACCAATAATCAGCTATTTTTCTTTTTTCAAACGAGACCAACCGTAAGTCTGTATTCCAAAGAATTCAATGACATAACGCAATTGTAGTTCCAACATGCCTGTTCTTATGTATGCTCAAAACGCCCTCCGACAATTAACAGGTTGGTGCATAAACATAATTTCTTATTCAGCAGCTGTTTGTAGCTTCTAGTCTAGTTCTACACAGATAATGATTGCAAGCTCATATGTCTTCAGAGATACATGTTTTTAATCTTTGATGGATGAATTATCACAGAGATTCTAATATTGGGTTCTTTGAGAGGAAGTGTGCTTGCATGTGTGTCTACTAATCTTGCTGGATAAAAGGTCAAACCGGCATAAGGTGGTCAGTATGGATGCTATATCTTTTTTCCAAGCTTGTCCAAGGGGGGTTACCAGCTCCAATTAGCTTGACCAAGATGAATATCCAGTTGAACCAGGCCCACCAGCGAGTTTTCAACTAATAAACAATCTATACCTGCTTGGAGCAGCTAATGAGCATAAATGACTGTCCTAGACCAGTTAAAAACAATTCAAGACCACATTATGACGCTGTTAGTTGGATACTCCAGCAGGGAGTTTATGCTTCTCACTTGCTGAGGTGATTTTAGAAACTGAATTTTCTTTAGGATAAAACCTACAGAATCCGACTGTTATAGATAGTCCACATTTGTAACACAAAATTCTTAAATGGCCTGGTGTGAATGTGTTTATGTATTGTCAATGAACAATTATGCAAGGCTGTGGGGGTTTGTTTGAATAACTGGCTGCTCAATAAGAAGAACTAAATGCAATATGGCGTTAACCACTGACTGATGGAGATCTATCACATTCATTACTGAGTTTAGCCCTGATTCTCTCTCACTGTAATCTAATCCACCAAAATCCCATTGTGTTAGCAGTTAATTTCGGCAACATTCTTGAGCAAGGCAATATCCACAATCTGATTACCAGCCGTTACAGGGAGGCAGTATCATTTACATTCTTAATGGGAGAATCACATTAGATAATAGCTTGTAGAGAGAGAGAGAGGTCGGATTATTATACGTGTGTAATTGTAAAATGAACACAAAACAAAAGGTTATGAAACCTAAAAACAGTAAACACACAGATACTTCACAGTTCAGACTGTTTAATTAAGTGCAAAGAGATGAGAATAGAGTGAATGGTATAGATAGACTGCCACACATGTAACACACACAAACACATTACAACACATAAATGGCATTTCATGACTCAACACACTACAACACACTTTAGAGGATGAGACATTCATTTTTATCTCTATTAACTTTTATCAAGATAAGTAAGACAAATGTGTGGCCAAGAGGCTTTGATGACCATCAATGATGGCAGGAACAATTTTCAGAAGAATGAGTTCAGAACACTGGGTGTGCTCATCAACAAAAGAGAAATTTTCCACACAGAAACAAATCTTAATGTATGGTTTCAGGCAACTTAATCTCAACCATGGTTTTTGCCAGGAGTACGAAAGATTATTTCTGAAATTCTCTTTAATGTACTATGTAAACATACATTTTTTTAAGTAAACAAAGACCATTTATGAGCTGCATATACTGTATACTGTTGTAAATATAATTTTATTATTTAATATATAATTTGTAATCAAAGATGACAATTTCTTTGTCATTTACCTCATTTTGTTTAATAACAAACCTGTTTTTTACCATAAAATATAATATAATTTCAAAAAGCATCATTTTAAACAGTTGTGACATCACAACAATAATCATATTCATATATAACAGGTTTAAACTATACAGTATCAAAATGTATACACTACAGATAGTAGCAGTCACTGTATCTTCTTAAAATAAGTGTGAACATTATACAAAACCATCTCCAGTGTTCCACAGAAGAAAGAAAGTCATATGAGTTTGGAATGACAGGTGAGTACGCTGTCATTCCAATAGTATTTTGCTGCAAGAAAGCTGCATTCTATCTAAAAGCGAATGCTCACCCAGACCTGACTAAAAACGCCTCGTGTAACCACACCCCCACAAATATACGTCAGTTTGTGGTATGATTTGACTAAGACCGCCCATATGTATACGCAAATAATGTGGGCGTACCTGTCAGTGCAATTGCATTTGAACCTGATGTTCCAAGTATGGTAAGAGGCGTTACATTTCCGTCACATGCTTGCAGTATTCGATAAATCACTATGCACTGGTTAACTGGCCAATCAAAGAACACCTCACTTTTCAGAGCGATGAGTTGTGTAAAAAATATGCGTGTTTCAGAGAGGCGGGGCAAAGAGTACATACAAACATGCAGGGTATTTGGAAAATACAGTGTTTTTGAACCTTAAATTGTTTATGCACATTGCATTTAATCTAAAACAAACAATAATATTAGTTTTAGCTGTGTCATATGACCCCTTTAAGACAAGACTTTCTATATTTAGATTTACTGGCTCACAATGTTTCCTTCTGCCCCTCTAACATTTTCAAGCACGTCGCCTATATCTCAGCTTCTATGTGTTTTCTTGATGGAGAAGATTTACTCTTTGGTTTCAGTTGATTGGGTATTTTATGGTCAAGGTGTGATCGAAAGCACATTGAAGCTTTCTAAAGCTCAAAACATTTGAACCAGAATGATTCTTACCAAAGTCGTTTACGGAAGTCGCGCCACTTGGCAGTTAAAGGCAGTGTAGATCATTTGGAAAATACTGACGTTTGCCTGCTAACAGTAGTGATGGCCGGTTCGCAAACAAATAGTACTTCTGAGCCGGTTCTTTTCAGTGATCGGTCAATCTGGTTCACCAAATCATACTTAACAGTTCTAAACAGTTTGCGTCTCTACTAAGCACTTAATCTCAAATTACTTGAATTACTCATTTTCTGGCGTGTCTGACAGTCCCTCTGACTCTAATTAACCATTTTATTATTCAGTTAGTCACTGTACTGAACTGAAGTGGGTGAAGAGGGAACTAATAAGCACAAGCAGCTCAGAACCTGGGCTGTATACACTGAACCGAGAGCCGCTTCCTTCGGACACGTTCGATTGAGAACCGATGATACTACACATACGTGTAATTTCTAAAGCGAATAAAAAGCTTTAAGTCAGATATTTCCACAAACATCAGAGGTGTGACACTACAAAACACATTGGAAATATGTTTAGGACTTTATTACTGCATTATCACTGTATCAACACCGATCTGCAGCCCCGTTAACGTTCGTGCCACTGCTAGAGCGGTTCTCGAGTCAAGAAACAGTTGCAACAGCTTTCGATTCAGCAGTACACTGAACCGAGAGCCGTTTCCTTTGGACACGTTTGATTGAGAACCGTTGAGTTGGATAGTGACGGAGCATGCGCGATTCACTGTGAGGCTACCGAATAGTATGGACAACTGGTGCTGTCCTAATTCTACAAGCTCACGTGAACCGAAATCGTTAATAATATGGAGCAATCTGGTAAAACTTAAGTTTATTTAATAATAATTGTGATTAGATCATATAGTTTCTGTGAAACGCTGATGAAGATTAATTATGTACTTTACGTCTTTAAGACATAGGATAATATCCTAATTTGCTGCACATCACTGTGCCTATACTTGGGTGCTTTAGTTGCAAAACTTTATGAAACGTGTCAGATCATGATGATGATTTGTTAACTGACAGATGATTTATAAATTTTGTGCTGACTGTTGCACCAGGGTGAGCGACGTCATTACATCAGGGCGTAAAAGAATCGGTGAACCAGTCTTTTGAACCAGTTCATTGAAACGAACTGTCTGAAAGATCCGGTTCGCAGAAAAGAGCCGGACTTCCCATCACTAGCTAGCAGTGCAATCATAAGATTCCTCCCTATCGCGAATCACCATCCAAAGCCGTCCCTCCTCCAAAACATATGAGTACGCGCACAGACCAGAACCTTTTGGATCAGTTCCAGTGAAGTCATGTCACATTCATCGGCAGTGGTGGAAAGAGTACTGTAAATGTGTACTTAAGTACAAGTACTGTTCCATTGCTGATATTGTTCTCTAATACAATTAAAAGTACTGGTGTTAAAAAAGTAATTAAATTGAGTAAAAGTAAAAATTACTCTTCTCTAAAACTACTCAGAGTACTAGTTGCAGAAATTAATAAATAAAAGCCCCAGATACTGCATGCAAAAAAAGCAAAACTTTTGTAACCTAAATTGCATTGGATTAGCATCAACAGTCATATCCGTAGAGAAACTGGCTGATCATCCAAGATGTATGTGACATTATTTCTTAGGTAGAACAATAAAGATTTTTACCTGAAGTTGTGGTCCATGGTTTTTCATGGTTCATGTCTTTAAAAGTTCAAAATACAGATAGAGGCAACATAAAAGTAATCCCTTCGGCTTCTTTCGATGTATCAATGACGTCTTATTTAAGCGAATCGATCGAAATGTGCAAGAAATTGGACGTTATTTACAACATTATAACTGGCAATGCACAGTTTGCTAAACTGCTTCGCATGTTTTCCAATCACATATGTTGATGCAGAGACTTTGGAGAGAGATGGACAATTTATCTCACGATATAGCCGTCTGGATGAAACTTGGCGAAGGAGGTGATACAGAATCTAAATATTTCTCCATATCTCGGACGAGCCTTTGTATTGTGTCCCTTTCCCGCAGTGACTTTCAAGTGCACAAAACCGCCATTTGATATGTGCCCATAGCACACGTTCATCCTCCTCCATGATTAAACTAAAGTGGTGGCAGATGTCTTGAAATCTGTGTGTTTTCTATACGCGATTTTTATTAAATAAAAAATATAAAGTAGCGACTACAATGTGAGGAAAAATTGCGCAGTAAAAGAACCGATACAGCACAAAACATTTACTTAAGTAAAAGTACACTGTTTTAAAACTACTTAAAAAGTACAATTCCTGAAAAAAAAAATACTAAATTACAGTAATAAGAGTATTTGTAATTCGTTACTTTTCACCACTGTTCACCAGTGAGAAAACGTTACAGTACAAAGTGAATTACATCATTAGAATAACGAACATCTCCAGGAACCTGCTCTCTGTTCGCCCTAGTCCCGCTGCCTGCACATGTGTATAATGTCTGTGTGATCAGGGTGATCTTGGTCTTACCTAGTCTGCTCCATGAAACAATTGGGCGAGGGTAACCCGTGGCGACGCACTCAAAGATGGCGGTCTGGTGAACAGTGAGGGTCAGGTTTTCAGGACCCACAAGGATCATGGGTTCTTTGTAAACAGATGACTCAGATCCTTGAGGGATATTAAGGAAGCATCAGTTAAGCAGAGAAAGTGACAGACAAAAGCAGAAAATGAAGACACAAAAGCATGAAAGAAATGTTTGGCAACAAATACCTCAACAAGTTTTGATTATGAACGGAATGTATTAAATAATTTATTCATTAGATAATTTATAAAATTAATATTATTATGTGTGTGTGTGAGAGCAGACCTGAGACTGTAAGCTGTGCTCCTGTGCTGTGTTTGACACCAGCACTGTTGTGGGCCACACAGCAGTAAACTCCACTGTCCTTGGGGCGTACACCTGTTATCTGCAACACGCCCGTTGGCAGCAAAGTATATCTGCATATTCAGAGACACAGACAGACCCATGGTGAGAGGGAGACATGTATCTGTGCCAGCAAAAACTGGGCAGAACTCTTCAAATGTGACCGTCTATAAATGTGTGTGTGTGTTTATATCTGGTGCTACCTGTCATCAGAAGTGTCCACGGCTCGGCTGTCTTTTTCCCAGCTGATGACTGGCTCAGGCATCCCATTGATTTGGCACTGAAATCGGCCAACGCCTCCTAGCTCTGCACGCACTGAACGTGGCTGTATGTGAAAATCTGCCATTGCTAAAAAACAAACAGAGAGAGAGAAGCTTTATTACTAATGTTCTTTTGCTGATGTGCAAATGTAGTTATTAACTCTCTCCAACAATTTCCCTTGGTAAAAAACTTTTTAATTATAAGACACAAACGAACATTAAACAGTCAAACCGCTGATGGCGGGAAAGCAATTCTCAGCTCATTTGCATGTCGAGCGCAAAAAGTCATAAGTGTTTGTTCCTTCTTTATAGATGGATGTCAGATTAAACAATGGACGGATATCCATTGTTTATCCCCCCAGTCTATGTTAAAGGACGTAAAAACAAATAAAAGAGAAAAGGCTCACTGTGACTTCAACACATACAAGGCAACTCTGCCCACTCACTTCAACTAAGAGACAGAAAGGGAAAAACAGAGAGACGGAGAGAAAAAGAGATGTGAAACACACAGAAAAACAACAGGACTAGATTTGCAGTTACAAAATATAAAAATTCTAAATAACACAAAACAATAACCAATGCATGTTGTGGTAGTTACTGTTCATGGCATAGTAATAACTTGTTCAACGTGTCTCTGTGTGTCTAAGACATTTAAAAGTCCAGTTTTATGAAATTGGGTGACATCTAGAAGTGAGGACGTAAATTGCAACCAATGGCTCACTCCCCTCCTCCATTTCGAAGCACTACGGTGGCTGATACAGAACCAAGATGTTGTCACGTTTTCGTTTCTTTGCCGAAGGAAATAACATTTTTACGAAACACTCTTTGTAAATCGGTTTGTCCGTTTAGGGCTACTGTAGAAACAACATGGTGAATTCCATGTATGTAGATATATGTAGAAATAGCTCAATCTAGGATAATTGAACATAACGCTTCATTGTGAGCTGTATCAAGTCTTTATACACTTCTGAACACAAAGTTATGTATTTTATGGTTTCACTTTATTTTACAGAAGCCTACGTGTACCCATAGTGTACTTAAAGTGTACTTGCCTAAGAATGTACTGGGTAGTATAAGGTAACTACATGGTATAAGTTTAAGTTTAGGTTAGTACCCAGTTACTATGTATACTGTAATAAGTACTAGGGTTTGAACAAACTAGTCGACTAGTTGACATTAATGCTCTGGCGCGACCTTTAAAGCCTGATGTCGACTAGTCGCGAGTCATGTGATTTTGACACTGTACATTTAAGAAAAGGTTGTAAAATATTTTTAATATATATATTTGCTTGTGGGGGCACGGTGGCTTAGTGGTTAGCACGTTCGCCTCACACCTCCAGGTTTGGGGGTTCGATTCCCGCTTCTGACCTGTGTGTGTGGAGTTTGCATGTTCTCCCCGTGCCTCGGGGGTTTCCTCCGGGTACTCCGGTTTCCTCCCCCTTGTCCAAAGACATGCATGGTAGGTTGATTGGCATCTCTGGAAAAATTGTCCGTAGGGTGTGAGTGTGTGAGTGAATGAGTGAGTGTGTGTGCCCTGCGATGGGTTGGCACTCCATCCAGGGTGTATCCTGCCTTGATGCCCGATGACTCCTGAGATAGGCGCAGGCTCCCCGTGACCCGAGGTAGTTCGGATAAGCGGTAGAAAATGGATGGATGGATGGATGGAAGTTTACTTGCCATTAAGGAATATTCATTTTGATATGATAATGATAAGATCTAGCTCCCTCACTTTAGCTTTCATTATTAAACACGGAGTGCTTTTTACATTATTCTTGGACAAAGTGACTCGAAATGGAGAGGGTCACAAGTATTATGCCGTAGTAAAACACAAAAAGTATTATAATATGTATATTTTTTACGCTTGCTAACATATTAGCTAACTTGCGATCATAAATGACGTTTAATGCGAAATATATATATACTATATAAGAATGCGACGTGATTGTTGTTACACACATAAAGTTTATTAGATGAACATCTCAGTTAGGCTACCACATGAGCAAGCGAGTGTAGTCATATTATTTTATTCTTTCGACAAAAATTAAGATGTTCTTAAAAAAAATGTTGAGAATGTTTTAAGAAATGTTTGAGAATCGCTCTCACGAACTTCCTATAATTGATCTCAAGAAACATCTTAGATTTTGTCTTACGAACAGTTTGGTGAATCCGACCACAGGACTGTAAAATAAAGTGCTACCTATACTATTGCATTTTTATCAATAGATCCGCCAACAGAAACTAAACACAGCACCTTTAACAAAGCTTTGAGGCATTACAGTACACTTTAGTGTAAAAGGATTGTCTAAAATAAAAGTTTCAGCTGTCAGATAATATAAGACCCACATCTTCAGAAGCAGGATTTATACTCTTTCACATGTGCGTTAAGGAGTGATTTTGAAGTATCTCATTGGGCTGCAGTTCACATACACATCCCAATGGAGCTGGAATAAAGGAGGTGAGGGGAGGAGCTGGAAACAAAAACAAAATTAGCGCAAGGTCTGTCTCTCCTGCAGCCAACCAGCGTCCTCAAGACAAGTGCTCTTATTAAAATGTTGGCCGTAATTAACTTGAACCAAGCGGGACTGTACGGGACACTCTTAGCATAACAAGAGGCTGGGCCCCTCCTGCGTCCACTGTCGCTTTCGCTCTGTGGTCTTTTTGTGTCCCAGTGATACACTTGTTCCAGCTAATCTGGCGTCATTGAGGGCAGAAGGATCTCTGGGTGGCGTTTAGGGGCATAAACTCACACAGTGGCCCTTCTGTAACCGGTCATTTTGTTTGTTTCGTGGGAGTCAGAAGCGAGGGAAATACCATTCTTGAAGAATGAATGAAAAAAGCACTCTCTTTTGATGGCTCTCACACATATCTCATTGATTGCCTCTGCAGGAGATGCGATACACGGAAGGCGTAAATCGAATGAATCTCTGCCTTTCTGTCTCTATTATTTTTCTTTCTTGGTTTATCTCTCCGCTTTGATTTCAATCAGCCTTCCCTCTAGTGCGCCTATAACGTTTAATGTCCCATTTATGGTCTCTATAAAGCCTCTTGTTTTAAATCATCATTTCCACTGCCATGGCCTCATTTTTAGGTGGGGAAAGCAAGATTTACGAAATTACCATTCTACAGTATTCAGAAAATTTTTTGTAAATAATCTTTGTTGGTGGTTTATTGTTGGTCCAAGGTGGTCAACCAGTACCTTTACCTAGCCAGCTCCACCAGGATCCAACAACTATCTACACCAGATTGGGCAAATTTACCATTAAAAAGTAACTTAATCTGGTTTAGCTGGATTCTCCAACCTACAATAACTCATTATGGCAAATAGTTTCATCTTCCTTGATTATATTACCCCAGTGCAGAGTTAAGAAAATTTAAAGAATCTTGCATTTTCAAGACTTCAGTGATTCTTTATACTCTCCCTGTCCCCAAAAAAAGTAAAAAAAGTCACACAGTCTCATATCTCGTTGAACCGCCTTTAGCTTTGATTACGGCAAGCATTCACCGTGGCATCGTTTCGATAAGTTTTTGCAATGTCATGACATTTCTTCCCTTCCAGAGTTTCATACATTTTTTGCCAAGATATTGTATTGATGATGATTGAGTCAGACTGTTGCGCAAAGTTTTCTATAGCAGATCCCAAAGATTCTCAATTGGGTTAAGGTCTGGACACTCTGGTGGCCAATCCATGTGTGAAAATGATGTCTCATGCTCCCTGAACCACTCTTTCACAATTTGAGCCCGATGAATCCTGGCATTGTCATCTTGGAATATGCCCGTGCAATCAACGAAGAAAAAATCCATTGATGGAATAACCTTGCTATTCAGTATATTCAGGTAGTAAGCTGACCTCATTCTTTGGGCACATAACGTCGCTGAACCTAGACCTGACCAACTGCAGCAACCCCAGATCATAGCACTGCCGAGGTGGTGCCTTTTTTTTGGATGGACAGTATATTTGTTATATAGCATCCAGCTAGCCGTCTGCAGCGTATGTGTTTGATGTTTAATATTGGATCTAGGTTCAATGAGTTTGCATTGTGTGAACAACTGTGTTCAAGGTTACAGCAATAAAATGAAGCGATAGCACTCAATAGAATGCACCTTTGCTCTTTGCTTGATCTGGTTCCTTAGGACAAAAACCTGCACGGAAATGGACAAGATTTGAATTGCATGCAACAGTATAAAAGTCCAATTTAAATTCTATAAAACATTGTAATAATTGTAGTTTTTTAAAATATTTTTTTCCATTCTAATGAACACAAAATAAGATTTGAGAATTTTGGAAAGCAAACAGTTCTGGGGCACCTTTGACTACCATTTAAAATGTCCTTACTGTGGTAGTCAACGGTGCCACAGAACTGTAAGTTGCTAACATTCTTCCAAATATATTTGAGATCAACCGAACAAATAAGTTTATACAGGTTTGGAACAACTCGAGGTTGAGTAATTCATGACAGAATTTTTATTTTTGGGTGGAGTATCCCTTTAACAAATACATATATACAGTAACACTACATACATGAGCACGTTTTTTGTTTTGATGTCCTAGCTTCACATTTCCAGGAACCAAAGACCCCCACTCTCTCGCCCACTGTGGCACCAGCACATCACTCTAGTTCACATCTAAACACAGTGAGGGATGAGAGAGTAGCAACTGCACCACTGGGGGTATTGGAGCATATTGTACCTCTCTGTGAGCACCTCCTCCATCCCTTTCCTTCTGTTCTTCTGCGCTCTCTCTCTCCCCTTGTTTTCATCTCTTTGTGTATCAGTGTTTCAGCATCATTGCGCCTGGGCTGTGCTCTAATGAGAAATCTGCCATTTTCTGACGTGCTCCTGACCTCTCTTCTCCTCATGGACGCATGGCGAGCAAATTAAATTTTAAACAAACATTCCTCAATGCCTCAACCACCAGAATAAAGGAGGCAGGGTATTACAATCTAAAAACATAACACACATTTTTTTTTTTTTATAAAATATTGACAATTTACTTTGCCATTTGAGTAACTGGCTTTTTGTGCAAAGTACACTGTGTTAAAAAAGTCACAAGCATTTTTATTTATATGAAGTTCTATAATGTCCAGTAATAATGTTTTACACAGAAAATTGCCATTTTGCATTCACGTAGATGTTGCATTCAAGTAAATGCCCACTGCTATGACTCATATTAAAATAATTTCCCTGACAATTACAACAAACCTAAATCCTTCAATATCAAAGATACACCAGCAATAATAAATCACCTTCATTTATCTTTCTTCATTTCTCCATTCATTTCAGAGACAGTCACATTACTAATACATCATTACATTATATATTAGTGTTTATCCAAAGATGCTACAGTAAGATATTTATTTATTTTGCCAACTGTAAAACAAAACTTAACAAACTTTTTTACATGATGAATCATGTAAATTACATTTTTAATCGAAAAAGACAAAATTACTTTGAAGGAAATCTGATATCACAGATGGAACATAAAACTCAATATTTCGATTACTATTGTTTCTTTATATGTGCCGGCTGATCAACACTGCCTAATGACCCACCGGGAAAACTCCCAGTGCTCCAGATGGCCAGACCGCCCCTGGGAATACGCTTCTGTAAGTCATGTGTTCAGTGTCCAAACATATCATGGAAATGCAGGTCAATGTGTTCTTAATATTTAAAGGCACGTGAGAATCTTAAACCAGACATTGCTACAATAACTGTTCAGCTGTGCAGCTGACAGAAGCTGTTTATGAGGTCTATATATATGAGGTCATTATCAGAAAATCATCTTGTGTTCTGTCCTTTGCAACCGAAGATGAGCTCTGAGTTCCACAGAGAGTCAAGCTGTAGTCATGGAGTCTCTCTGTCCCGATCACCAAGGCTTGGTTTCTAATCAACAAGACCCTGTTGAGTGCAGGTTACTACCTCAGTTAGATTCTCATGAGACAACTCGCAGACTAACTATCACCACCGGTGACCTCCAAACTCCTCCCAAAAATCCAGTGGCCAAATGGAGGGGATTGGTACAGCACTATGGAAAATGTTGATTTCTTAGAATTTAATTAGCATTGGAGAGTTCAATAGTTCAGCACAGCTGAATAGGCATGAGCTCTACAGTATACAACAGGTGTTTGGAGGACCCGGTATCAAGGTTACAAAGACCAATATTGCATATGTTTTCTTAGGTATGAAATGCAGAACTGAAAAGTTTGAAATGTGTTTTAGGAGAGACTCCGGTAAAGCGACAAGTTCCAGTGCCAAACATAATCAACAAAAACACACACAGAAGCCTTTAAGGGCCTCTGCCCTCATACATAAAAATGGCAACTGGGAGAAGCCCACCCCGGCTGCTGACACACAGATATTCACAAAGCCGCATATTATGCACAAGCAACCCAACCACTTATATGTATCATATTAGCATGTGATGAATCACTCAATAGAGTACATACAAATCTCAAGATGAAGAGCT
This sequence comes from Triplophysa bombifrons, assembly GCA_029783895.1. NCBI lineage: Eukaryota > Metazoa > Chordata > Actinopteri > Cypriniformes > Nemacheilidae > Triplophysa > Triplophysa bombifrons. The sequence continues at coordinate 21,731,455 of CM056448.1, forward strand.
GAGTAGATGCATTATACAAAATATACAACATGCGCCAAGCCATCACTCCCATACATGGACACACCCAACCACTTACATACACTCGCAAAGGTATATATCAGAGTCAGCAGTCATGGGAGAGCTGTTTTACACCCCTTTTTATAATAACTGACTCCACACGTACACAGTTACAGAATGCCTCCCAGAGCGCCACACAGTGTAAATTACCCAGATTTAATTATTGTGGAGAGATTAAAAAAGAAGCCTGTGTGTGTGAGAAAAAAGGAGCAAAAGAGATGAGACTGAGACCTTTCTCTCTGTCCAAACATTAAGGGGCTAAGTGAATGGAACTCGCTGCTAGGATGCAGTTGGATTCACCATGACAATCACTGTGGAAATGGCATAACAGAAAATCAAAACTCTGACATTCTGCTGTAAGTGATTTACTTAACTACAGTCCCGAATGCCCTGCAAACACAAACCAGAAGGCTTGTGACTCTTCTGGCACAGGCTTCAGGATGCTTTCAGTGGATACATTCATTCAGTGGTTTAAACCCGTGTTAAACCTATTAAACAGAAATTATGGCTTTATTAAGGCTGTCAATAGAATTTATTTTGTAATTTTAATAATTAATTAATTGTCATGACAACTTAAACATACAGCTCACCCCAAAATGAAAATTTTGTCATTTACTTAACCTCAAGTTGTTAAAAACCTGTATTTTATATAGAAGATATTTTGAAGAATATGGAAAACCAGATAGGACTGGGGCACTATTGAATACCATAGTAGTGTTCTTTTTCTACTATGGTAGTCGATAGTGGCCCAGAACTGTTGGTTCTGTCCTTTGCAACCGAAGATGAGCTCTGAGTTCCACAGAGAGTCAAGCTGTAGTCATGGAGTTGACTACGCAGCTGGAACCAGCTTCCAGAGGAGATCAGATGTGCTCCTACAATAGTCACTTTCAAATCCAGACTCAAAACGCATCTGTTTAGCTATGCATTTAATGAATGAGCACTGTGCCAATGTTCGTCCGACTGTCTGTACTGTACTGTATTTTATTTTTATAAACTGTTTTAATTACTCTTATTTCTTTTTATTATTTTAATTTCTTCTATGTAAAGCACTTTGAATTGCCACTGTGTATGAAATGTGCTATATAAATAAAATTGCCTTGCCTTGCCTTGCCTTGCCTTGCCTACAAACATTTTTGGGCTGAACAATCCGTTTAAATCATCCTGCACTAACTCTTGACGTAGTATATGATACATCCGGGCCGTTGATGACTGAACATTTCATCTAATAATACTCACTCTGCAAACTGCATAGTTTAACCAGATTGATGAGAAATGTTGCAGTGAATCATTGTAATAATGACCAATGTAATAAGACACAAAAGATATTCTCACAGTCCCATCTGTAAGGTGAGGTCTTCATTAACAAAAGACTTTCTTCCTTTAAATCCCTTGCATTATACCTTCCTTATATTTTGTAATAAGACATAGAAGGTAGGGAAACGCTGACTTAATCAATAATGCTGCATGATGAAATGGAGGGAAAACGGCAGTTAGTCTGGTGTGATTTACAGGCAAATCCAGATTCATGAATCAAAAATATAACTATATAAAAATAAAAAAAGTATGTGATGAGGTGCATTGATGGATGTGACTTCCATGAGTTGGAGGTCACATGCTCATATAAACACACATTTATCAGTTTTTTTAACATTGTATTACTATGCAGATCTATTGAGCTTTTATCACCGTCCTGCTGGCTCTACCCCTTCGGGCACTGTGACATCACCAGCACGCAGCGCTCCATTAGTTTTCTCACTCCTCCTCTACAAGAGAGGCTCTATTATGGAGATGCCATCCATAAATAATGCATATGGTATATGATGCCATTTCAGCGCAAAGTGGCATCACCTGAACAGGCTTTAAATAGTCGCACTGAAATATTATTTTCTGTGCACAGAGCTCACGGATGGCATTTAAATGCAGATGTGCTGCTTTTCAGCCATGCCTTAAGGCACACACACAGTGATTAATCTGCTCAGCCTCACAGCACACACTGAAGGAGCAACCTGTTTCCCACGACGTCTGTGAGTAACACATCTCTCCGTTAACACATCTCTAAGTAAATAAATGCTGTGACTTTTTCTTTTTCCTTTCTCAAAGGGACATGTCAGTACATTTTTTACCACTAGGAAAAATTGGGTCACATCTTGTCAAGCGTCTCTAAGGTTATTTGTTTATTTATTGCTGGTATGCAGTAAGCCTAAAAGGAAAACTTCACCTGTAAAAGCAAATTTTTCCCTAATTCACCCACTCTCCACTTCTTCTTTAAGCAAGAAAGACTTAATTAAAACACAAAAGATATATTAACCACCGTGGAGATCTAAAAACAACAGTACAAAAGTTTAAAAAAACACTGGACGTTTTGTCTTTAAGCGATAAAAAAATAAAAAAACATTAAAACCAGGTATTATCCCCCCAAAAATGTTTTTTGATAAAGAATACTAAATACATCTACAGTATGTGCCCCATACACAAACATTTAATGGGTTTGGGATGATGAGAATTAAATAAGAATTATTTAAGTCAACTACTCCTTTAATACTTCCAGTTAGGAGGCAAAAAAATCCAACACATTTAAAGGTCCAGCGTGTAATTTTTAGGAGGATTTATCAAGAGAAATGCAATATAATATACATTACTGTCTTCAGGGGTGTATAAAGACCTTACATAATGAAGTGCTATGTTTGATTACCTTAGAATGAACTATTTCTATCTACACACTGTGGGTCCCCTTACATGGAATTCGCCAAGTGATCTCTACAGTAAACGGACAAACTGCTCTACAGAGCGAGTTTCGAAAATACCTTATCTCTTTTGACAAAGAAGCAAAAACATGATGACATCTTTGTTCTGTGTAAGCCACCAAAGTGCTTCGAAAAGGGGGAGTGGAGTGAGTCGTTGGTTGCAGTCCGCAACCTCACCGCTAGGTGCAACTAAATTTCATACACTGGACCTATAACAGGAGTTACAAAAAAAAATATTGTTTCTAAAGTATATTTCTCAAATGAGACAGATAATTACACGACCATTGTCAAGTGACTGTCTGTAAAGTATGTATTTTAGTGGAGTATGTGTGAAAATGCGTTATTTTGTTGTTGTAGATCAAGTGGAAGGAATATAATTATTACTGTTTGATGGATGAATGTCTGTAATGCTGTCAGACTACGCACAACATAAACACATACATGTTATTGTAGCTGATTTATGAAACTAGGATTCCTGTCAAAAGGCATGTTTAAGGCATGCTGTCTTAATCACAAAAAAGCAGAGGCAGACAATTAAGACATTAATTAAATGAGGAGAAAATAGGAGATGCACCGGCAGATAAAGAGAGGAGGGGGTTTCAAAATTAATTAGCTGGGCTTTCTTCTGAGCTATTGCGGTTGTCTGTGTTGACATTTTGCATGTCATTCTCTTCTAGCTTTTTAGGAAAGTCCATTAGTGATTGTAAGAGGCGGTGTGTGTGAATGAGAGAGTTCAGGGTTTTTTTGCTCATTACAGCACCTCAAACATTGTTACTCATGATCAGAAGAAAAGAAATTAACTGAAGAAAAAAACAGATAAAATAAAGCTCAGGGAGAGCAAGTACAGCGGGCAGAATAGAACTCTTCTAAAATCTCTCTCTCCCTCTCTCCTCTAGCTGGGCTGGACCCTGCCACTCAATTAACATCTCATTAGCTCTACATCACCTAAGCGTCACCCTTCAGCCTCCCTTTCAAAACAACAGATGTTTATCACTCGCAGACCACATAATAACAGGTAATCTTTCAATTATTGTTTGTGAAATGTATGAAATGTGAGGTTGTGCACTATACAGCGTTCTGTAGGAGTTTAATTAGAGAACATGCAGCGGTCAAATGTGATCACAACGTTCTGTTGGTAAACATTACAGCTCATTAAGCTCAACCCCATCACTGTCTCTGCTGTACAGGCCACATGAACCCATGTTCGACAAAGTCACAAATCTAATTACACTACCTTACATTACATTTTAGGACTATGAGCCTTGGTCAATTACTGCATGAGTGGCACACTGCCTGGTTCCAAAATGTGTTTAAGGTACTTTATGTTAACGTGTATATCATAGAATAGCATTTCACATATAAACATTATGTCATCGGTAAACCTGTATTTTCCTCGACCGAATCCAAACCAACATTACTTCTTTAGAAGAAAGTCCTTCAAACACAACCACAGACTACAAACACATCATCGCAACCCGTAGTCTCTTTCTATTGTTCCGTAGGAATTCTACAGATGAAACAATCTTGTGCCATCACTCCTGCCCGCTCACTTTAAGGACCCCTGCAAAATTACCCCCTCATCAGAGTTTCCTCACTTGCACCGCTCCTGATACAGAGTAGCAATCAGGCCTTTCACACTCTCATCAGACTGTAATTTCACATCATCTTTTTACACCACAGTACAGATTTAATGGGCTGTCGAGAGAGAGAGAGAGAGAGAGAGAGAGAGAGAGAGGGAGGGAGAGAGAGAATCAGGCAGCAAGAAATGGTGGTGGGGAGGAAGGTGATAGAGACACTCTCCCTCATTACGCTCAAACACTACACAATCTCCCAAGAGGACAGGCAACAGAGAGAAGGGAACAGAAAAGGGGAATGAGAAAGAGAGGGAGAAATGGAGGGAGAGTAGATGGGCGTGAGGAATGAGAAGGTGGGGGTGAGAAGGAGCTAAGGAGAATGGCGCATGAATCATTTTAACTTGAGACACCCTGCTTAACCCAATACAAATATTTCCAAAGCAATATCCAAACCTTCACCTATGTACGCTTTTGAATGAAGGCTCTCCAAATCTGCCCCTCACTACAAGCATCCTTGTAACATCCTTGAATCTTTTGGGGCACTAAACGTTGTTGAACATGTCATGTACGACAGCATTAGCACGTAGCCCTTGCCCCCTTATACTAAATAATAGCATTATTAGCATCAGAGCTGGGTAGTAACTGATTACTTGTAATCTGGATTACGTAATAAGAATCCAAAATCAAATACTTGTAATTGAATTACGTTACAATTTAAAATGTGTAATCAGAGTACAGTTACTATTTAATTGTTCAGATTACATTACATGTTTATTTAAAATTTTACTACCACTTTGACTGTTAAGAAAACCAACCAACCCACGATAGCGAGTATAACTTGTTTCAGTTTACAAGCATTTGTGTTCGCTATGTATTGTTCAAGAACAGTGTTAATCTTCACAATCTAGCAACAATAATAATACTATTATTTGAGTGATACAATACGTAAAACACTGAACAAGCAGGGAATCCACGTCAGGACACCACGAAGGAAGCCCCTGCTTACTAAAAAGAACATTGCTGAACGCCTGAAGTTTGCAAAAGAGCACATTGACACTCCACAGCGGTACTGGCAAAATGTTTTGTGGACTGATGAAACTGTTTTGTGAACTATTTGGAAAAAACACACCGCACTACATCTAGCGTAGAAAAGGCACGGCATATCATCATGAAAACATCATCCCAAATGTAAAGCATTGTTGAGGAAACATCATGATTTGGGCCTGCTTTGCTGCATCAGGGTCTGGCCAGCTTGGAATCATTGAGGGGAAGAAGAATTCCCAAGTATATCAGACAATTCTTCAGGATAATGTGATTGTCTGTACATCAGCTGAAACTGTGTAGAAGGTGGGTGATGCAATAGGACAACGACCCAAAACACCAGAGCAAGTCCAAAACAGAATGGCTTCAGAAAAACAAAATCCACTTTTTGGAGTGGCCAAGTCAGAGCCCAGACCTCAACCTTATAGAGATGCTATGGATTGACTTGTAGAGGGCCATACACATGAGACGTCCAAAGAATAAAGCTGTTCTGCCAGGAATAATGGGCTAAAATTCCTCCTCACAATGTGTAGGTCTGATCCACAGCTACAGGTCTTTAAAAAATGGTATCTGTGCATCCCCACAAAAAACCTTTGTCTCCGTAACGATATCCTAGATGGCCAGACAGTGATTACATTTTTATGAATGATTCAAATATTGGTGTATGAAATTCTGTGAGCCTTTGAGTCTGACGTGTACAACCTACAGTAAGTTTCTAAAAGTTAAGCTTAAATGTGTGATATGAATAAAAGTGCTCATAAACAGCCTCACTTAAAACTAGTGGAGGCTTGGACAAAGAAACTGCATTTGATACGTCACGACTTAGCAAGCGGATAGTGGATCCGAAATGCTACTGTGTATCTTCAGTTTAATCTGTATAAGATGCCTGTGTCTAGCTCTCTATTTTGAGCTTCCTGTGAGTGTAGAATTAGTCTGTCATAACATAGCCAAAAGTCTGGCTTCATTTTACCTATGAGCCATGATTCACACCACTGCGTCTGGTTGTCTGGCTCTCCACAACATCCACATGAAAAAACTGTATCCACATCTTTGTTCAGACACTTCTCTATGGACGCTCCTTTACTGAGGAATAACCAACTCAGTCTATTCAGAATTGCTCACTCACATTCTTTTCACATGTAGTTTTGACAACTTATAATTAAATCAATCCAGACACTTACTCGATTCACTTTCCTCCAGACAGTGTCACTTTTAGGCTATTATTTATTGCGATGTGATGCAGAGTAACAATCTAGACGGCCACTTGCGTCTGGCTGCATCATTGTCTCTCTTTCTCTGTTTTTGTAGAACCATGTCCACCATAATAGATGGGCAAGCAATTTTAGTGCTGTGATGGATACAACAATACTGATCAAACACAAACAAGCATTCACATCAAAGGGAGGGCATTTACCTAAACGCTGTTAAAGGTCTGAACTCTACCACGGACAGAGCAGACTGGCGAAGCATTACACAAACACATCCAGCTGCATGGAACATGAAAGCAAACATCTCAGAAGAGCTTGTATATGTGCACAGCTCAAAGCCACATGATGGATGTGGCCTAGTTATCCATTAAAAGCCAAAATACAAAGCCGTTGGGTTTTTAGAAAAAAAAGGATGTTTCCTGGATACAGCTGTATTTCTGGGTCCCCTTCGAAGGTAAACACATCCTGGGACTCACGTGCCCCACACCTATGCACATTTACAACCAAACGCACATGATCACACACACATACATACGCGCGCACGCACGCACACACGCACGCACGCACGCGCACACACACACACACACAAGGTTGCTCTGTCAGCTGAACTGACAGCAGTAATTAGTTTCTTCTCTCCTCTTCTCTGCATAAGCCAACTGGCACCCACTCAAGGGAATTTTTCTGGCTGAATTGTGGCCATTAATCACAATCTAGGGCAAGGCAGTGGCATGAGTGTGCGGGGAGGAAAATGGGGGGAAATCAAGAAAAGCAGGGAAAAACACAGGAAGTTGGTGCAGTTTGCCAAATCAAGTTCCCCTTCGATCACTAGCTGTGGTTCATATGCAAGATGTAGCTGTTTGTCACTACGAGCGCAATTACTGCAAGATGACACGTTGGCATCATTCACTCTGAACGACATGGACAGACACTTACCAGTTCCTCTATGTCGCAACAAATGATGGGGTTAATTCACAAAACAAGCCAAACACTTCAAACACTCACACACTTCGCTCACCACCCATAAATAACCCCCAGCAGCTCCTCCATTAAAATGGAGATTTTGATGAATTAAAAATGCAATCCGTTACTAAATGTGTCAAAACGTGTCATAATGGATGACACAAGGAGAGGGACCCTATTGTGTCAAAGGCTCTCTCATCATAAGTCTCTGTGGATGAGTGTGTGTAGGCGCATGAGGGAATGGTAAGTTGAGGTGGCCGTGGAGACCCTGACACCCCCCGATTTATGGCTGTTGGGTGCCCGCTTCGCTCTTTTTTCTTTTCTTTTCCTCTTTTTTTCCCCTACGGAGCCCCAAAGTGCCAGCTGACTGCGGTCACTTGGGAAATCACCTCAAGGATTGATATGCGGCTCCCACCGATACGCAAGCCCCTCCCCTACTGCATATGCTCTAATCCATATGAATTCATGCAAATACACACCCACAAACCCAGCATGGCACTAAGCTGACCCCCGCACTGTCCGCCTCGCTTCTGACAGATCACAGAGCAGTCCAAGCTGTGAATGAGAAATATGACCCGAGACCCGCTGTGTTAATGTTTCTGCACACACGGGCATCAATTTGTGGACCTTTCCACAGCCATAGACAAAGAACCAGTCTTCACAACCCACAATTCCACAATCAATCACAAGAAACAATGAGGTAGAAACACTAAGACTCAGCCAAGCGTAATGACAAATGCTCGAAATTAAGCATACAGTATGTGTATTTAAATTAACAGATATTTTTCACTGGTTTGAAGCTACATTGTTAAAAAATGTATCTGTTTGAACCACATTTATAGCCATGTTTCATGCCGTAAGAAACATTTTCAAATCATCAAAACAAATTGTTATTTCTTTCATGTTTCTGTGCTTTCAGGGGTTGGACAACAGTTGTAAATTTACTACGCTGCACGTCAGCACAACTCAACAAGGTAAATCTGCCTTGTTATGTAGCTGAACAGGGTAACAGGCTCGGTGTGTAATTACAAATCTCACGTCTGAACATCTGAATATCTGTTACTAAAAGCAAGAGCGCGGCTCTCATGTACCGGTGATGTCAATGTACATCGTTGGAGCTCTTCAGAGAAGCCAAACAAAACAAGATCACACTTTAAACTGACTGACAAAAATTACAGCATGTCTGACTGATAGCTGCAGAACTGATGCTCAATAGCACTTACCATGTTTTTATTTCCTTCAGTTTCAAGGGCTTACTGTACATCATCTACACTAACATCCTCAGGGCTTCTCTTGATATGTTTCCCGAAGCAAATTTAATAACGTTTGATGCAAATCATCTTTCCCTTGTGATCGCGACAGCCTGACTATGATTTAAGAAGGTTGGGGAAAACAAACAAAACAAACAAGCAAGAGTGAGCCCCTAACCCAGCCCTGGTAAGAAAATCTTAGAAATGTTTGTTTTCCCCCTCTAATGTTTCCAAGCAACTGACATTGGTTGAAAGTGTAAAGTCACTTAGAAACAAAAAATAAAAGAGGAATATAATTGAGATACAGCTATTTCTATAACGTGCTACTCAAATACGTTTATCTGGGCTAGAAGTTATTGTTCTTTTATTTCAATTTTAAGAATAAGTGTGCCTCTGCTGTTTCATGTTTCGTGTCATTTACTTCAGGTTTATTCATGTCAGTGTTTTTAAAGTTTACATCTGCTTTAAAGCGATGGCTCACCCAAAATGTTTATTTCTGTCATCATTTACTCACCCTTTTGTTTCCCTTCTAAATTCTAAATCATTACACCTCAATATAATATAACATGGTGTTGTTAACATTACTGTTATTGGAAATTCTGATACCGTGTTGTAATATGTACCTGATGGTACGTATATTGTGCCACTGGAAAAAGTGTCCTGAGGTACGTATTTCCTATGAGACCAGGTCTAGAATCGTAAAGTTTTCTCTATAATTCCAAAGCGTTCAGGAGCTTGTGCTCTCGTGCCATCATGCCATTGCTAAATAACCTCATGCAGGAGTACTGCAGGATGAAGAGACTTCAATCTCTCACCCTAAACTGCGTCTACAACCACGCAACATGTAAACAGGTGCAATAAGTATCTGCCTTTGCGTGGCTGCTCCATCCCCGGCTCTTTTTTTGGGTTATTTGCCTCAGGCACGGCTAATATGCGAGGTACGTACTTCCATTTAGTGCTGATGTATGTAGTTCTAGCAACCTGATGCATTCCGAATGCATCCCAAACCACCTCCTGAAGGGATTTGCGCGATTAGATTTAAATCTGTCTCAAATGCATTTCGGAGGGCATTTACACCTGGTCTTTAGAGCTATCTGATCAGAGAAAACGCATGAAGTGACCAGGTATAAATAAACTTCACTGTAAAAAATTTAACTCAAGACTCTTACAGTCAAAGTAAAATGACAAATTTCTGGTGTTGCATCTTCTGATTCTTTCTGAGGAACATTTTGTAAAGGTCATATGGCTATATTCATTGTAATATTACAGAGCAGGCAAGCAGACACCTCCCCAACCTGATCTCTATTTCTCCTTTCGTCTTTTCCTATTGTTTTTTCTTTTTTCTGTCAGGGGAAACACATTAAAGTGAGGCCACACTCAAGAGACATACACTAGCAAATGCCATATAGTACATTCATCCCAAAATTCTTCAGCTGTACACATATCGTGGATGTACTTATAGCTGTATACACTAATAACATGTCAAACACTAATCTACAAAAAACAGGCATGAATATAACATAATATTTTTTCTTTAGTGTAGTTGCATGTATGGCTGGTAATGCTTGCAAAAATGTCTGTATTCTAAGTGTGTTGGCACAGTTTTATGTCATAAAAACACTACTGAAAGATCGTTTGAGACTTTAAGCTTAAAGCCAAGTTTGCATCTCACATGTGTTTAGTTTGTATGTGTTTAAAATGTGCGCATGTGGAATTGAATCAGAGCTGATGATGTCAGAAGGGATCAGCTCAGTCTGTTCTGGAATGAAACACTCTGTACAGGTTCAAGGTTTTAGCTCTACAATGACAGAGGTACAGCTGAAGCATCTGAGACCACCGAATAGCACTTGAAACGAGAAACTAGACAAACAACTGCAGACATTAACCTGTACAGTTGTTAAGTAGTCTTACAGTTAGGTTAAATATAAGTTAAAATGTATTTTTTAATTTGATAGTCCTCCTGGTTTGTCTCCTGCCTATACCTTTTATTACTAAATACTAGGGATGCACCAATAGGATTTTTCTGGGCCGATACAGATACCGATTTCAACAAACAACTATTGGCCCATTGCGATACCGATATGGGTCAATTGCATGCAGTACTGTACAATACTAGCTTGTTTTCTGCATTCAATTTATTTTACTGAACATGACTTGGATCCATTTCAAATTTAACATGTGCCAAAATGTTAACAGCAGCTTCACTCAAATGAAATGGTAAAATGTGCCTGAGGTAAACTCTTTAAGGGCAGCGCTGATTCAGTTTCGTGTCCACCAGATGCTAAAAAGTCCCCTACAGTAAGTTTCACAAAACAATACACGACTCATTCACACACAGAACAAGCAGATTGTATATTTAAAAAGCAGTTGAATAATTAATAGCCATATTCATAGCACAATTTGAATTTCATAAGCTGTTCAGTGGTACTTGGCGTGTTTGCTACTTTCCATCTGTGTTTTCCGCTTCTAGGAAATCAAAGGACCCTAATAAACCATGGGTGTCGGCCTTTTTCCTTCTATGGCCGTTATGCTGATGGTGTTAAATTAATCCAATATCGGCGGCCGATACATCGGTGCATCGTACTAAATACAAATTCATTTAATTTAATACTGAAAAAAGGGAAATTACACCCCATCTCACCCCATGTATTTTGGGATGTCATGCTGAAACAAGGCACATGTAGCCTGGCCTTATATTTGGAACATTGATGCCTAAAATGTTCTCAAGGCGAACTCACCAAGGTTTAAAACAAAGCCACTTTGTCTGTAGAACAATGCCCCTTGTAAATAACCTCCAATCCGATTCATTATCAAACTACACAGAAGAGTTGCATCTGCTCATCCAGCTCACCAGTCTCTGCTCACAAAAGAAAAGATCCATTGTACCAACCTTCTCATTCACAGTGAAGATTTAACCAGTCTTTTTGTAATTGCCACACACTCTAAGCCTACACAATATATAGACACTTTAGATGAGACCCATGAGCCATCACCATAGGGCCCTTGAGTAACGCACTTAACCTAAGATTGCTGTGGGGGGATTGTGCAATAGGTGTAATCCATGTTAGAAAAAATGCATTGAATAAAGTCAGCTGAAAGGAGACTTACTGTTATGTTGCTGTTATATATTCTGTAAGAATGCATTTGCTATGAACATAAATGTAGGACAGATTTACTGCCACATCAATGTCAAGAATGATGTGACTGATACAAACTCCTAAAAAAACACATCACTCTTCAGTTCCCTTGCGTATGAAATATTTATGGGAATATACTGCAAAATATAATGCATTATATTAGATAATACATTGTAACGAGTGCTTGTTTTTTCAAAATAGTGCAGTATTTGAAGTGTTTGGTTCCAAAATGAGATAATTAAAAATATATATATATTTGATATAATTTTTTTTTTTAAGTTTTACAAAATTTTAAACAAACATTTTTTTATTATGTTATCATGTTTTTATTGTGTTTTATTGTGTTAGTTAGCTGTATTTATGAGTTGTTATGGCTTAAATCAAAACCAACCAACAAGGTTTGATTGACATTAATTGGAATGCCCAATGGAGTTATCTCATTTAGGAACCAAATTCTTCAAGTATTATGTTATATATCTTCAAATATATATTAAATTATTTAATATATTGACAGTTAATAAATAGGAAAATATTTTTTCTTCGAGTAAGGTTGTAGACAGACCTTAAGCATGTGTAGAAAACGTATTTCAAAATATTACTTCAAAACTATTATGTTATTCAACATAGTCTTCAGGCAGTTTTGTATCACTGTATCAACAAGTACAAGTATATTTACATGAATGTATAAATATGTGGCGTTTTATTTGTGTTATCTATACACGTACAAAAATATATACAGTAAAATGCATTTTCCATATATCAGACCTTTAAATGAGCTATTAATGCACAAGCTGACCATTGTAACCCATCCCGAATACATACACAAGCTTGTACGCACATAAACAAACTGGTCCAGAACATGACACTGAATAGTTGCTGGTTTAAGAATGCCCTGCCAGCCTTCCAACCAGCCGACTTCATCTAATTGGTTCCCGTGAAATTCCATCTTTGCCCCGGGTGACCTGCCCCAAATACAACAGTCTGACTACCTTTTAAAACCCCTTCACCACCGTCTACCTGCATCTGGGATCTTCTGCTCAAAGACATGAGCGGCATTCAGTAAGTGAAACTGAGTCATATGACTGTGTTTTGTTGGCAATGGGTTTAGTTCAGCCCCCAACCTCCCCCTCCCTCGCACACGTCGTATTTTGTCGGAAATAGTCGTACAGCTGTATGTGTCTTTTATAAATGTGATCAAACTAAAGACTAATGATATTTGAAGATTATTATTCTATTCAGTAAGTACTCAAGATAAACACGATTTGCAGAAACTGTCTGAGTTATGGGCACTTTAATCTCCTAATGCAGTCAGATACAAAGCATGCTGGGAACTACAGATTAACTGCCAAGGTAGTTATATCTACAAAAATTATTTATGTAGTCTAAACACAAAATAAATAAGTAAACTTAATTTGACCAATTTAAATGGGTTTAACATAATAAAATTGAGTTATAATTAAAATTACTCAAACAAAATAAAAAAAAAAAATGGGAACATAATTATATTAAGTATATTTTAATCATTTATTTCATACAATCTACTAACGCACATAATCATTTTTTTCAGTGCACCAGTTTAGTTCAATGGTCTTTGTAGAGACTTCTTCACAGTGGCGTGTTGGATTTTGCTTTAGTTTTTATAATGGAACCCTGCAGGTAATTTTGTTGATATCTTATGTGCTGAATTTATAAAGACAGCACATAGATTTCCTATCAACAATGTCTATGTAATACAGGTGCAAACTTTATATTAAAAGTTGTGTGCATCAAAAATATATATCCTTAACTTGAAATCAAATTATAATTTTTATGCAAAAAACCTATACATCCTTAACTTGTACCGTTATTTGCAAGGAAGTGTCCTTAGTAAATGTTTATCTGTTTTTTAAAGGTCTGTCTATCTATCTGTAAATAATTTCACACTAAAACACAACAAACAATGTTTATATTTTATTCAGTCTGGTCTGTAATATCAAGAAATATTGGTAGTGATTAATTATTTAGTAGTCTTTGAACATGCCTATGATAAAAAGGGCAGTTTATGATATAAAATGCCATAAATGTCAAGAGAGGCAGTATGCAGGAAGCATTTCCCTGTGAAAGACCGTAAATTATTATTAAACACACCAAGAAGAGAGAAATGATTGCTTAATGAAGAGAAAAAGGTCTAAAGAGTTATCTCTCAATAACACCTTTAGAGTAGGAATGAGATAAATGTACCTGCTTCTTTCTTCGTAACACTGCAGGCAGACTATTTGTGACCCTGGATGACAAAACCAGTCTTATGGGTACATTTTTCAAAATTGAGATTTATACACCACATGAAAGCTGACTAAATACACTTTCTATTGATATATAGTTTGTTATGATAGGACACTATTTGGCCGAGATATAACCATTTAAAATTCTGGAATCTGAGAGTGGGAAAAATCTAAATATTGAGAAAATCGCCTTTAAAGTTTTCCAGAAGTAGTCCTTAGCAACGCATATTACCAATGATGGGAAATAAATGAAACTTACACCATTGATTAACCACAGCTTAAACTTTATACACACAAAATTTCATAAAATAAATTTTCCAGGAACATATAAAATTTTACACCTGAATTTTACACTTGAGCTGGCAACGAATCATCAATAACAGAGGCAGACCAACATGCTAAGATGATGTTTTGTTTACATTTTGTCAGAGCAAAATTGGCATAACTTTGACAAACAACTCATGAAAACCACTACTTTGTAAAGAAGGCATTTAAGAACGTATGTGACTGACTGACCTGAACTTTGAAGAATTTTCCCACTCAAGCGGGTCGAATTCTGAGTCTGCAGTGAACACTTCGTATTCCTTCATGGCACGGAGTCGAAGCGATCTAAACATTAATTGAATTCGTCGTCTTCCGGGGCATCCTCTTATGTCAAGCCGGTCTCTGGACATTCTGTATTATCTTCCCAATGATTTGCGAAACAATCATTTACTAGGTTCGTTAAATTATTGCTGTCATTAGCGTTTAGATTGAGCAAACGCGCTTCCATCAGAATCCATGTTTTGAAGCGCGATCATGACGGATTGTGTACGCTGCGCACGTGAGACGCTATAGCAGGCCGTTGCTAAGAGGAAACAGGTTTGTTTTAACACTCTCTATTGGCTTACCCTTGTAATGACATAGAAGAGAGTAGATTAACTTGAAAGCGGAATCTCTTAACTTTACATAGATACCAAACTTGAATGGGTAGTTATCATAGAGCGGACAGCAGCGAGTTAAGTTTGTAGGCATGTTTCTGACCATTTTTTGTTCGCGATATTAAGGGATCGACTCACATAAATAAAGTTTTGATATATTTACGGTAGGAAATTTACAAAATATCTTCATGGAACATGATCTTTACTTAATATACTAACGATTTTTGGCATAAAATAAAAATTGATCATTTTGACCCTAACAATGTATTTTCGGCTTTTGTCAGAAATATACCCGTGCGACTTACGACTGGTTTTGTTGGCCAGGGTCACATTTGTGTACCCAGTGCATTGAGCCTTTAATAAATGAGAGAGTTGTGTAATGGCCAACCACCAGTCGGGCCGTTTTAGCATACAAGAGGCTTTCCACCCATTACTGCACTCTTTCATCCTTTTCGACAGCACCAGTGTTGCGCAGGCTGCTTGAGGAGGCCTTTCTGCTGCTAAGTGAGGTGACATAGATCTGCTCCTTAGTCCTCCAGATGATCAAAGGCCTCTTTTTCTTCCCCTGTGTTTTTGTGTCTTTTCTGGTTTTGTGCAGATTTTGGAGACACTGACTCAATTCGCACTCCGGGGTGATTTTGGCCATTCTGCTTCCCACTGGCACGACGACAGTACACTACCATTGCAAAAAAAAGGGTGTGATTAGCAAGGTTCTTTACAACCATGCTTGAATAAATCCCCTTTCCGTCCCCAAAACGGCCACTTTCTCCATAAATTACCCTTCCCTTTTTCTCCCGGACTGTTTGTGTGAGTGCGCAGTCGGGTGCTGAGCTCCCATCGCCAGTCGTCCCTTTCACAAAACGCTTATTTTTGCAAATGTTTTGTCATTGTTGGCTTTGCTGCTTCTTATGCCCCATCTCCTCCTTTTTTTCTATATCTCTCCAGTTCTTTCTTCCTCCCTTGCTTGTGGATCCTCATTAGTTGGGTCTCAGGAAGCTTTTCATAGTTTGAATGAATTGTGGAAGTGGTACAGTGGATCAAGCCGCACGATTTTCCCCGCTTCCCGCTCCCCCTTGGGCCTGTCACCAAGCAACTGATCATAAAAGCCCCCGCCCGTTACCAAACAGCCCTCTGAGATCATTCGCAATGGATGTGTTTTTGTCTTTTTCTTCAGCGTCAATTAAAAATAGTTAAAGCTGTGTGAAGTATTCATTTATTTTCTCTCATCGTCTCATTCAGTTTTCTCAGGCTGTAATTGACACCTTCAGTTCTGGAGGGGATCTGCTGAATCGAGATGGAGAGGCTAAACTGAAAGAAGTGACTAAGCCAGGTAGAGATGAAGAGTATAAAGTGTTCAGCTACTGTTTGGTACTAGCTCTCTGCAACCTTTTATGATCTTACTTTAGAAGGGCACAGGGGTACAGTCACTGTAGACGGGTGAATACAAGAGGGATAAAAAGGCAGATTGTAAATACTAAGGCAGAGTTGAAGATAAAAAGAACCCAATAAGAGCTCCTACAGTAGAATCTTTCAGTCAGCCTTACAAGCTTCTCTATAATGCAGATGTTTCAAATCAGAGTTGACATTTTTGCTCTCCGTCGTGCGTCAACTACAAATCCTGGGTGTTGAATGCGAGCTGTTTTGTCGGTAAAACCAGAGGGGAGGATGTATTGACACATAACCATCAAAGCAGTGGCAGTTACAGGGTTGTCGTGCTGGGCTTGGGGGAGGGGACCCTCGCTTTCTCTCTCTTCGTGTGTCCCTCCTTCCTCTCTCTTCCTCCACTGGCTTTCCTCTCCATCGCTCAACAGTCCGTGTCCTGTCTTTCTCCTTTGTCCTGTAGCCAAGCTCCTCCCCCTGATCAGCACAATCTCACAAGACTCATCTCTCCCCCTGTAAATTCAGAAACACAGCCGCACCCCGCTGACACAGACCTCAATGACACATATGCTTTCAGGTCAGGACTGCCTCACAATGAGGTATGAAGAAGGAAGGAAGAGAGAAGATGCGGAAAAAGAAGAGAGCCATACTTAATGTGATAGTTCACCACAATATAAAGATTCTGTCATCATGTACTCATCCTCATGTCATTTCAAACCTGTATGACTTCCTTTCTTCCGCAGAACACAAAAAATATTTTGAAGAATGTTGTTAACTGGCACCCATTTTTTTATTGCTCTTATGCTTTTTGTTGTCCTTATGTTGACCCAATTGCTTCCTTTGTTTACCCAACTTGTAAGTCGCTTTGGATTAAAGCGTCTTCTAAATGACTGAATGTAAAATGTAAATGTAAAGTGTCCATACAATAGACGTGAATGGGTACCAGAGCTGTTCAGTTATCAAGTTTTCTCGAAATATCTTCTTTTGTTTTCTACGGAAGAAAGAAAATCACACAGGGTTGAAATGACAAGAGGATGTGTAAATGATGACAGAATTTTTGGGTGAACTTTCACTTTATAACGAAAGGATAGGTCATTTAGATTACCAATATAGAAGACATTGAAAGCTTCTGCGGCCCTGATGTGATTAACATGTGTGGAAATGCATCTTTGAAATGCAACGATGAAATGTTTTTATCGTCACTGCTCTCCAGTTTGATACTGTTGTTTAATAATATTGTCCGTATTATTTTATTAACTCACAATTGTCGATATGGGAATATTTTGACTTGCTTTTGCAACTCGCAGCAAAAACTAAACCTCAGTGTCTGACCCTTTTATAAAACTGTGAGTATCCTCAATATTGACACAACATTTAAAAGAGGCAGAAAGTTAATAAACGTCTGACAGAAATCACTTGTGACAATTCAGAACGTCTTATGTTTTTCTTATGGACAGACAGTTTAGGGATATAGGTGTATTGTAACATCTTGATGTGCTTTCACATTTAATGTAAGGTAATCATCACTGTAAGGGTTAAGGACAATACCCGTCCCTAACAACCACATAGCAACATACCAACCACTCGGAACTCACATAAGGAAGTACTGTGGTCTGTGTTTCGGAGGCTGAAGCACCACTCACATTTTTTCTATGCCGATTTTGTGCTTTTGCGCTAAGCGGTTTTCATGAAAGACGGATCAACATTCATCTTTGAGTGACTGCTTTATAAAACAAGCAAAACACTTACACGCAGAAAAGGTGAGATCGGGAGGAGTGATAAAAACCGGAGATTGAATAAGATAGAGCGTAACAGCTTAATTATAGCCCATGTAGAGTCAGCCAAGGGACCATGTGGCAACTTCCATTATGCTTTAGTCCGCAATACACCGGAGATGAGCCCTCAGGAAATTCAGCACCTCTCAATTCTCACCCTCTCTGAAGAAAGTGAGTGTTTTTAACACTTATTTGTATGCAACATTCTAAATAAAATGACACACAAGAAGAGATCACGGAAATAGACCATCATCTTGCCATCGAGGAGCAGATGGAGACTCGAGTCTCAAGGGTGCTTGAGTGTTTTCATCGCTTGAAGTTTTCAGTGTTTTTTTCACAGTTTTGGCTCCTTTCGATCTGAAATTTGATTGAAATTATCTGAGAAATAGCAGTTGTGCTTGACGATTTCTGGCATGTATTTGCACAAATGTCACAGACAACAGATGGAAAAAGTTAAGTGTGTGTCCACTAAACTAAAAAAAGTATATGTTTTTTGGTCACATTCAATGATTTATTCACGTATTCAAGTATTCCATAGTCTATACTTTTTTGCATATTCTAATTCCAGTTTAATATTTTTGGTTTTAGGTTGTCAATAATAGCGCATGTCCCTGTAACAGATTTTGATTCTTTTCAACACATTGAAAAGAAAGACACGTCAAACATGACCATCATGAGACGTATTTAATAAGGCAACGTATTTTCCCCCTCGTGCCTTCCAGCAAGGTCAACAGCTAAAGGTAAAAGGAAACGACTGTTTTTGATTCCCCTGCTCTACACGCATTTACCTGTTAGCAACATAATTGATTCCAGTCCTAGCGCTTGTGAAGTAGATCTTTCTGGCACAGCTTGAATGAACAAAGGGGAGAGTTGAGATATGGCTCACAGCCAGAAAGGGAAAGTGGGTACTTCTGAAATTCAAACACTCTTTAAACTGGCAGAGGAGAGACCAGAACCAGCTGTCACATAAATATAAACTGCTGTCTTTCTGCAATGGCAGCCCTTCACATGTATCAATCATCTCTCTTTCACTCTGTCTTCTCTTGTGGTTTCCTTTCTGTTTCTCCAGCTTATATCCTTCTCTTGACTCAGTTCTAAAGTCTTTCTCTGATTCCTCCCGCTCGCTCGCTCACTTTTAACAAGTCTGTTATTTAGTGGTGATTTGGATAGCGTGCTGATGATTAATGGAGCTCTGCAGCAGGAAAGAAAAAAAATATCATTCACACTCCAAAATTTAGACTAACAGTCGTTTTTGCGCATCTTTGGCTATTCAAGATTCACTTCTAATATTTGCTCTGAGAAACTCATGTAAGTCTGTTAAGCACTCTAAGAGTCACAAGCCTGTCAAGATGGCATGCCAAGTCGATTTTATAACATTTTTCTACAGTCAGTAGAACCTAACAATTACTGTTTAGTGCCAGGCCCAGTGCACTCTGTAATAGGCTTTAACTTGATCTCAGACTTTTTTGCCTTCAGATCCAATTTAAGATTCAAGGCCATTGTTAAGAGGATTTTTCCACTTGGTTAAGGAGAGGGCTTTATTTAGAGGCACTGCAAGGGGCAGGGGTTGTAAATGAATTCTGTGCGGATGTCTCAGGACCACCCCAGCATTTCCCAAACAAGCAAATGAAAAGAGTTTTAGTGATCATTCCTGTCCTGGTTTGGACCTCATCGAGGGAGACAGAGAGAGGGGGGAATTCCTCAGTGTTAGAGGTTCAAGGCAATGACTCTAGTAGGTCAGAGATCACCGTGATTCAGAAAAGGTTGGTGACTGAATCAGCAGGGGTGTCACAATTTATCGATAATAAGCGCAATATTTAAAACGATATCACTATTGTGTTAATTATACACATATTTGGAATATTGTAAATACAAAAATAAATAAAACACACAATCAAAGATGAATTTAACTGATGGTTTAACAAATATATATTTTTATAATGTATATAAATTCTGTCCATCTGAAACCTCATATTTCGTGATTTTTTTGACATGAATGGTTGTTGTAAGTCAACTGGATTTTGCAAATATCTAAGTATTAAAAAGTGATTGTCAATCGCATTATTTTTGTAAATTTTTCCATTTCCTAAAAAACTGTGAATTTGGACATCCAAGGTTTCGGAAGGACTGTAACGATATGTACAGACCATTTTAATATATATATTGTGATAATATCGTTATTGTGAAGTCTTTTGTACACGATAATCATGTAGTATAAAAAATGATGTAATAATATTAAACATCATTTTGTGGTAAATTCACATTACCATAATATTAAGTGGATGGTTTTAACTGGCTTATTAACTCTGTGCTTATTATGTTAATGTGTTAATAAAAATAAACATATGACATACAAATTTTGACGTTTAGTTATTTTATTTTGTGAGCTGAAATAAACCAAGAATGAGAAAGAAGTGAGTAGAAATTACCACCACTGTGCAGGAAATTGTTTTTCAGGGACAATTGTCACAACTGCAGTGACTGTAAATACAGTAAATAGTAGAAGTCTGATTGACCTAGTTCCAAAATGCTAGCTGTGTATCATACTTAGTTATTTGTAATATGTCCTTGTGTGATCTGAATCTACTGATTTATCTTGTATTGTCCCATCTGGCTGCGTGTGTATGAGCTCAGGCTTGTGTGCCAGCTTCTCCCAATATCCCTGTCCCTCCGTATCCACTGCCCCGTCACCGCGCTTCACTTCATTTAACAGCACCTTTACAGCCAACCAGTCCTGTTAAACACACTTTACGGGCCCCAAACCATCCACCAATAAAAACCTCCCTCCCTGTGCAATCCACCAATGAAAATACCCTCTTCCTGTCCGCCCCCAATCATCAGACATCTTGATGGGGAAAGTAGATTGGCAGAAACATGTGGGAGGAAGAGGAGGATGAGGAAGAACAGAAGGAAGAGTGCGATGAGGCGCTGCGGCCTGTCACATTTGAATAATCTTTCCATATCTCTCTCTCCTTCACTGTCTTTCGCTCAAGCCTCTGGAGATTCGAGATAGTAGCTAGTTATAGTGGGGTGTTTTTGGCTTTAAAGACCACCTGACTGTTTTTTATCTTTTATCTTTTCAGTAAAACTATTTTAGTTATTAAGTTAAACTATTGCAGTCACTGACTGTGAGATTTTCCCATGTGGTTAAGTTGTTTTGTAGGGGATGACCAGGTTTCCACTCTGCTCTGACTCGGCTGCCTCCGGCCTCCTTTTGTCATTTCTCTTCTACAGATTTTTTTTCACATCGTTCCTTTGTCCTCTTTCAGAACCCCCTCATACTTATGTGCATTTACACAGTGATTGCAGGGTTATAGGTCACAGTGGGAAGGCAAGGGGGGGGGGTCAGCAATGAACGTGACCTCTGTGTGTGCACTGGGGCAGAATACCCCTCCCTGTTTTTATCCTTTTCTCCAACACCTCTCCGCTCCCCATCTAACCCCCAGCCTTCGCTCTTCCATTCCCTGTGCCGCCAATCCCCTCCTCCACTTCCATGGGCCCCGAGGGGCCGGCGACATTGACCTTGCCTTTGAATGTATGAATGAGTTGGTTTAAGGGCTGAGCTTTTTCACCCTTGCATTAGCATCGCCCTGTCCACCCTTGGTCCGGAAATCAGAGAAAGACCAGAGCAATACAAACATGCTTTCACACTCAGAAAAAAGCTTTGTCATGCTGTCATTAAAGATCTGTTTCAGTGCCTTAATGGTTTTTCCTAGGCTGTTCTCTTTGCTGGCACAAATAAATCCCTTTTCACGCACAAAGCATTTACTCGCTCAGCAGCTTTTGTGTCGAAACACCCTGACTGGCAGTCAGATAACATCACTGTGGGCTTTCAATAGCTGAGAACCAAATAGCAGATCTGTTATCCTTGTGTCTATGTATATCTATTGATAGTTTACAGAGCCAAATTTCATATTCGAAAAAATAGGCTGCGTATGCGAGCATTGTTGTTGTTCCTCTTGCTTTTTGATCATGTGGGGACAGTTCACCTGTAAAGGATGGGGTTAAACCTGTTACCTTGCGCAGCCCTCCTTTTTTAGCCCACACATAAAAACGCTATGTTTGAACTAAAATGAAGCTCATTTGAAAGAAGAAACTTGGAGGATTATTTCTGGTTATTAAAATTTCTGGTTATATAAAGAAGTTTGAGCTTGACAGACCAAATGATGTTTGTTCTGCAAGTGTTTTAGCTGCACTACCACAATAATCCAATAGGGGCATTTTTGCTTTTGAGCTGACATTGGCAACCACAACAGACATTGAGATTCACATGAAGAGACAATGAAAAATTAGACAGGACCGTCAAATATTGAAGTAAATGTAAGCGTAACGCTGGCAGAACAATGTCATTAAGCAGGACATAATTGTTTTAAAGCACACACTTGACATTTATATATAGATTACTCATTCTACATATTTAATTTTATAAAAAGTGATGAAATATGTATTCTAGAGACTAAGACCTTTCCACAGATATATAGTTTGTCATAATTATATTAGAATTCATATGCCAAACAAACTGAAAACTCAAACGTTCTATATACGGCCGCAGGCCAGGTAACAGTAACATATACTTGATATTATAACAAAAACTAAATTCATTAAGTAGAATTTACTTTATTCTGATTAGTAAACTTTACTTGAATTATTGTAGCAAATTGTAATTTTGTGCAAATTGTTCTGATTATTTTTTTAGCAGTGTGAAAGCTATACATACCACACAGAGAGGAAGTGAGATAAAGCGAGATGGAGAACAACAAATGAATGAATTAAATATCTGCTTAATTGCTTTTCAAATAGAACTATGGATTTTGCTTCATGTGATTATATAAAACCAAAGGCATGCAGACTGTACAAAAGTGATGTATTGAATTCATCTCCAGCAGCACATCTGTAGGAACTATTAAGGGTCTCATTGATTGGAGCAAAAGACCTCAAGGCAGTCTGCTCGCTGCCTACAAAATCTATCGATATCAAATGAGAAGATCAAAATTTCAGATGCGTCCAGACAACAGAACACATCTGGGTGTGTGAGAGTTTGCAATTTTTGTGCAACATGTATATAGCTACATGTCGTTTAAAACCAGTATAAGTTCCTTAACGCTGTAGAACACAACAGAAGATATTTTGAGAAATGTCTCAGTAGTTTTGTGTCCATACAATGAAAGTCAACGGGGGCCAGTGTTGTTTGGTTAACAAAATTCTTCAAAATATTGTATATTATATCAATATTCTATCAAAAATTTCTGCAGTTCTTCTTCACAAAGGTTTGAAACATGAGGATGAGTAATAGGTAAGCTGTCCCCTTAAGCTTGTTCCTTCTTTCTTTTGTATGAATGATTCTGGAGGAACAGGTCATACCCAGAGCACTGGACCCTTGATACTCTGGGCACACATCTGTTGCTCTGAACCGCAAACACACAGATACACAGAATCGGCTGTCATATCTCATAACTGTCTTTTGAAGCTTACACGTCTAATGTGTGAAGACAAAGTCTACTGTACATGAGCGTGCTGTCACATGCTTCATTATAATGAAGCCTGTGTTCAAACCTCAAGCCTACAGTCCGTGAATCAAAAGGTCACCTGGATACCTTCAGATTAGCTGTGATACTTCAGCTCTGATCAATATAAACCTCAGAGCTGAGGTCATTCATTAAACACAAGCTGACAAATAGGAAGTGTGCGCCCAGGCCATTATTCACCTGAGCCAATGCCAAGAGCCCATACTGTGCTAATGAGATGTGAACATGAAAGAAAAACAACTGGGGTGTTGTTATATTGTATATGCACTCATGTACTGAGAGACTGGTGAATAAAAAAAATTCAGTCTATTTTTTATGGTTAATGTTGCACTGGCCACTAAAAATGATTACTTTGTCAGTCGGCATCCAGCATCTAGCAAAAGCAACAATTTTCAGTAACTTGCTTACTTTAATTGAGCAACTCCATAAAAATGCAAACCTTATTATGAAAAAAAGTACCAGCAGCAAATACATTTGTAATAATAATGACAAAAAACATTTGGCCCAATGCTATTATGCTTTTATCTAAGACCTCTTTATTGTGACTGTCCGCTTGTCAATCATTTATCCCGACAATAGATTTCCATCTCCTGAGCCATGAGATTTGCAACTCACACCATCTCCCAGCCATTGTTCACCTGCAATTAATGTGGAAAGCCTACTGAATATTCCTTTCTACCCCGATGAGAAATCAGTAGGTGCTAAAAAGTAACTACGCACTGACCTTTACCAATCAGCGCCCCTGAGAGCGAGGGTTTAAAGGTTCCTCCTGTCCTGCGATCCGAGCCGACTGTTCCCTGCGGCGCGGCAGAGGCGGTGTAACTTCAGAAGCCGCGTGGTAACCAGTGGCCCACTGGGCCTGAAGCCAAAGTATGTACCACAACACAGCAGTGCACTGCCTACACACAGAGCGACAGTCTCACTTCGCTCAGGGTATGTGTGTGTGTGTGTGTTACATCAACGATCTTCAGCACATCACACATACCTCATTGCAAAGCCAACAAATGCACTGCTGTGTTCAGATATGACACAGCATGGGGGTGACACGACTGCAGGCAGAGATGTCTTTCTGTGTCAAACAATACACCCAGAGCTGCATGCTTGCAGCCACTGTTTTGCTGAAAGAGTAAGAATCAGTTGTAAACGTATGATGTATTCGATATAAATATAAAAAGGGCATCTCTCATCATCACTGAGGACATGGCTTTATAGACAGATTTCTGTAAAATGATCTAAAAAGGGCAGGAGTACAGTAGCCTACTTTATCAGTCAAAAGTTTAGAATCACTTACTAATAAATAAATGTAGTCCCATCAAACCATGGAATGACATATAACTGTAAGAATTATGTTTAGACTAAAAGAATACAAAATAGATCTATAATACCTTATTACTTTATTTTACTCTTGTCATTTTAACATCCAGCTTCTTGAGGTCTCAACCTGGGGAGCATTTTATGCATTATTGGAGCAATTTCCATCAATACTGTAAAAAACAATTAGTAGTATTTATTTTTTTGTCTTCACATGCGTAATTTTTGCAAACAGTTTTTAGAGTAAATTGTACTAAACTTTCTTTGCTACGTTTTTAAGTAAAAGTGCTAAAAATTAAGTAAATCCTACCAGTTGTATTTACAGTGTATGCTAGACTCTTATTGGCTGCTTTTTATTCATTATTATAAGTAATTGATAAAAATGTAAATACAAATTTAGTTTTCTAAAGAAAGATAATATTACATTTACACATTTGGCGGACGCTTTTATCCAAAGTGACTTACATTGGATTATCCTATACATTTATACATATGTATGTGAAATCCCCTGGGATGGAACCCACGACCTTGAGTTGTTATGCAATGCTCTTACCACTGAGCTACAGGAAAGCATGTTAATATGTATTAACATGTTGGCTCAATTACATTTTTGGCCACAAAATACATTGTTTTTGTCTGTACAATTTATCTTTTTTTCTTTTCTGCATGTGCACAAGCTGGCGACAAAACAGCTTGAACATAAACTTTTTATATCAGTAAACTATCCTTTTATACAGCATAACAGAGACAACTTTTTTTGCTTGAAATAATCATCTATTTTCTGCTTTCACAAAGGTCAATCAGATGAGTGTAAAGCATAGGGAAAGGTTAATCGTGTGAAGTTGATGAGAAAGGACTTGATTGCTTGATTGATTTCTTCTGAAGCACTCTGTAATGACAGCATGACAGAGAGAGAGGGGCATATTTCAAGCCTGAATTTCCAAAATCATCAAAAAAACACACATTCACATTAACACTGCCGTGCGCTTTCAAATTAACACTTGCCCGACGTGCATTTAATGAGCAATTCTGTTCTCCCCTCTGCTTCTACATATGACCACGGCAACACACCGGCCTCTTGCTAACCACTAAACTGAGAACCCTCCATAAGGCTCTTCTGTTTTCTTTCATCTGATGCCCTTTATATTCAGCCAGCATCTGTATCAAAAGATCAAACACATTTTAAGCAACATGAGAGCGAACAAATGACAATAAGTCATCTTTAGTTGCCGTATACACATGCTGAGTTTATGAATATCCAATCATAAGCACAATACAGTAATAACGTTTCAGCACCGGATGGGAACAAGGTACGATTCATACAGGGTCGCAGTGGGTATGGACGTCTAGAAAAGCAAATTTAGCCCTGGTGCCTGCGACCAGCAAGCGGGCGAACAACAGCACTCCAGATTATTGTGACATCGACAAAAGCAGCGCGAAAAGAGCACAGCATGGCAGGGTTTAATAGTTAAGTTCAATACAAGAGCCAGAGATTTAAGCAATATAAATCACGACACAAGCACGACCAGGAGCGCCACAGCACCGCACAAAAGAGAGACTGGATCCTACAAGCCAATTTATCTTCAGAAATAGAAGGGGCCCATTGTCCATATATCAAATGGCCTGTCCCAGCCCCCTGTGTGCCTCATGTTCAGTTCATCCAAAATTAATGTAGCCCGCGTCTACACCATGCCACACTGTAACACTGTACGCTCTGTGGACAACCCCAGCAAACCCTTCCAATGAGCTGGCAGTGGGTTCTATCTAACTCACTTAAGCTTCTTGAGATAATCTAACAGCAGAAATATCTGTCAGACAGAAAAAAGAGCAAGTCAAGCCCGGGCTATATAGAACAGATGTCAAGGGAAAAACCTGACTGCTGTGCACAGATTCCAGAAGGGAGATAACGTTGACATGTTGCATTAGGATTTTGGAAGAGCATCAAGATTTGAAAGAGATGTAAGCAGAACAACTTTAAAGGACTGTGTTTTTACTAACTGCACACAAATTTACCTTTATTGTACCATAAAAAATAAAATAGTTCACAGAAAAAACGCTATTGCTTTAAATTCATATCACTTTATCTCTACTGTACCATGGAACATCAAAGGAAAACTGCCCTGTTCGCTTATTTCCAGTATTTCCATTAAGCCATCTCCACTTGTATCCTTTTAGGCTTTTCAAGAATCCGCAACAGAGAACCTCTGTAACTGAATGAGCGCATTGAGGACTGAGAAAGTTCTTAAGAAAACTGAAGTGGCACTTACTAGCAGCTTGCACCTTGGCTTTGCGGCTCAAGACCAGCCCGAAGAAATTGTGGGCCATGCACTCATAATCTCCCTCATCGGACGTGCCGTCAGACTTGGTCTTCTGGAAGTGACCAATCAGAAGCGAACCGTTAGGAAACATGATGTAGTTCTGGTCCTCCAAAATCTGCACACCGTTGTGCCTCCACTGAGTGGTGATGGGTGGAATTCCCTCCACCTGACAGTGTAGCATGAGAGGTTGTTCCTGCACGGCGATGATGTCACTGGGTTCCAGAGTGAATGACAG
Source organism: Triplophysa bombifrons (assembly GCA_029783895.1). Lineage (NCBI taxonomy): Eukaryota > Metazoa > Chordata > Actinopteri > Cypriniformes > Nemacheilidae > Triplophysa > Triplophysa bombifrons. The sequence continues at coordinate 21,759,151 of CM056448.1, forward strand.
CTCGGCCCCTGATGTCACACCTGTTGGTGCACAGATACATAGATCAAAGAATGTATTATAAAGGCAAAGCAAACTGAAATGCACAACTCCGAGTTCTATATCTGTACACTTTCATAAAAGGTTGTTGAGAACAAAAAGACTAAAGTCATTTCAGCATGTCCTTGATTAAAGAAAAAGAGAGAGAGAGTTTTGTTTATTAATATGGTTTTTAAAGGGATAGTTCACCTAGAAATGAAATTTCTTTCATATTTCACTCACCCACAGATTGTTCCAAACCTGTATATATTTCTTTATTCTGCTAAACACAAATTAAGATATTTGGGAAAATGCTTGTTATCAAACAGATCATCCCCAATTGACTCCCGTGGTATTTATTTTCCCTACTGTGGCAGTAAATTATGGAGGATCGGGAATGCGGATTAGAAATTAAATAAAGAATAAACTGATCAATTTAATAATTAAAACATAAAAATGTAAACAAAAAAAACACTTTTCAAATATAGTGTAATTGAACAATAGAAAGTTAAATAAAATCTTTTTTAAATATATAAATAAATAGATGCAATTAATACTGCTTATTTAATTCATGCTTTCAAATGTAAAAAATAAAACTATAAAAAGTTCATTAATTAATTATTAAAAAATAAATGCACATTTTAAATCCCTTTTTTAAAAAGCATTTGCCAAAATCTTTTCTTTCTCTATTTGCCGATTGCTTTTCCTTTCCGTTTTGCCACATTCTTTTCTTTATCCATTTTTCAATCAAGTTAAAAAATGCCATTGGACAGTTCACATGTGGGGCATACAAGTAAATGTAAGGCGGAATTTCATTGGACAGCAAGCAAGAAAAACCTTACCGCCATTTAAACAGTAACGTTATTAATTAATAATTACCATGTAGAGACAAACTGCTTTGTTATTCACCATACCTGCACCATGTCTGTATTAATAAAAAAAAGCATTAATAAAAAGACGTTGTTGCATCGCGCCACATCCACGGTCTGTATTTCTGTTTATAATAGGTTAACGATAGCCGCGCTTCTTGCGTGTGGATTTAATGTTAGACAGGGTGTAAATGAAAATAGATTGCAGCTTTCCTGACAGCATTACAATCCCAACCCGAGTTTCATCCTCGTCTCTACTACATCCCTGATAATCTACAATAGATTACAACATCCTGGACTCTCTAGTGAGCGAATGGGTTCAGTGTCAAGGCCATTGTGGATACAGCTCACGTTATATGGAAGGTAAATCCTGCCAAATTTATATAAATTAAACGATGAAAATGAAAACTAGATTATACATAACATAATATGTGTCAAAATGAAAAATGACGTGATTTTAATTTTTACATTGACAATTGTCACGTTTGTGCTGGCAGAAGATAGCGTACTCAACAGGTAATCCAAATAAGGTACTTTAATATAAAACAAAAGGCAAAAAGGGAACCAGGAACATCACACACGTTTAACATAAACAATTGCAGATAATGAACTGAAAAACACACAGGGCTTAAATACAAGGGACATAATCAAGGGAAACTGAAACAGGTGAGGGACTAATTAACTAATAATGAAAACAGCCATGGGAGGAAAAAAACAAAAAAAACAAAAAAACAACTGTGACATTACCCCCCCCTCTAAAAGGCGCGTCCTCGCGCCCAAACAGCACCAAGTGGGGAAGGGTACACAGAACGCGAGATGGGAGGCCTCCAGGATGATACGTCCAGCTCGGGAGGCCTGGAGGGGACTGGCCGCTCGGGAGGCCTGGAGGACGCCGGCCACACCGAGAGCCTGACTACCAGTCTAGCTGATCGGGCTATCCCTCCCATATGGCTCCCCCCCAAAAAAAATTTGGTCTGAGTCCAGGTGCTCATACGGAGGTCGGATGGGACCGGCTGGGCAGCAGGCTCTGGCGGCTGGGCAGCGGGCTCTGCAAGGCCGGACGGGACCGGCTGGAGGGGCTCTGGTCTTGCTGGAAGGTCGGACTGGACCGACTCGGGAGCACAGAAATCTATCAGGTCCCAGGAGTGGTCTTCGGGTGGTACTGCTAGGTCCCCTTTAACATTAAAGGGGTCGAACTCAGCAAGCAGTTTAACCTCCAGCGGAGGCTCAGAGATGGAGACCCCACAGGGCTGAAAATGCAAACAGTGAACCAGGAACACCACACACGTTTAACATAAACAATAGTAGACAATGAACTGAAAAACACACAGGGCTTAAATACAAGGGAAAACGTAATCAAGGGAAACTGAAACAGGTGAGGGACTAATTAACTAATAATGAAAACAGCCATGGGAGGAAAAAATCAAACAAAACATCAAACAACTGTGACAACAATGCGCTGTCCCTGTCAAATTGAAAAAGAAAGTGCAACTTGTAATTTGACATTTAATTTTCACTAAAATCTCGAGGCAAGACTGCCAATATGGTCCGTGTACCTTCTTGGTCATTTAATTTTTGTTTTAGAAAGGTAAATAAAAAAACAAAAAAGGACCTATGTTTTTATTTTCTACTAATAATACAGAACCAAGCGGTGGGAAAACAAGACAATTTTGCAGTTTATCTGTCATTTATCCATTGAAAACGAAAACAGAAAAATGCCTTACTTTCCAATTTACTAAATGTCATAACTGGGAACTGATCTCATATCAACATGATTGACTCTCATATCGCTCTAATATGACTATGATATCATAAGCGGATTGGTTTGCGCACTGCATGCGTGAAGTGAACACACCTATAAAACAGTACGATGGACTCTATTCTGCTGAGAAAGGTAGTTTTGTCCATGTTTTCTTAAAAGCAGTCACAATGTAATAAAGAAAGCGTGCTTGGGTTCGGATGGTAATGTACAGTACAGTGTGAGGGTGGGTCAGCGGGGGAATGGGGACTGTCGGTACACTAATGCGCATGCACGGACGGATCGTGCAGGCATCCCAGATCATGTACCGACGGGGACAACCGCACAGTCAGTCGTATTCAATATAAAGAGCTACAGTTGTGTTCAAAATTATTCAACCCCCACTGAAATTGATTGTTTTGGTCGGTTTGACATTGATTATGATCATTCAGTCATCCTGCTTACAATTTAATCAAAGAGGCACGTGTAGGTCAGACAAATATAACATAACATTTATAATGAAATAACCACAAATGTCTTTTCTGAGCTCACATCATTATCAGTTTTATTCAACTCCCAAGTGACATTCAATCTTAGTACTTAGTACAACATCCTTTTACAGTTATAACAGCTTTTAAACGTGAAGCATAGCTTGACACAAGTGTCTTGCAGCGATCTACGGGTATCTTCGCCCATTCATCATGGGCAAAAGCCTCCAGTTCAGTCACATTCTTAGGCTTGCGCACTGCAACTGCTTTCTTTAAGTCCCACCAGAGGTTCTCAATCGGATTTAAGTCTGGTGACTGCGATGGCCACTTCAAAATGTTCCAGCCGTTAATCTGCAACCATGCTCTAGTGGACTTGGAGGTATGCTTGGGATCATTGTCCTGTTGAAAGGTCCAACGTCTTCCAAGCCTCAGGTTTGTGACGGACTGCATCACATTGTCATCCAATATCTCCTGGTACTGAAGAGAATTCATGGTACCTTGCACACGCTGAAGCTTCCCAGTACCTGCAGAAGCAAAACAGCCCCAAAGCATGATTGACCCCCCGCCATGCTTCACAGTAGGCAAGGTGTTCTTTTCTTCATAGGCCTTGTTCTTCCTCCTCCAAACATAGCGTTGATCCTTGGGCCCAAACAGTTCTAATTTTGTTTCATCAGTCCACAGAACACTTCTGTGGTTTGTCCACATGACTTTTGGCATACTGCAGTCGACTCTTCTTATTCTTTGGGGACAGCAAGGGGGTGCGCCTGGGAGTTCTGGCATGGAGGCCTTCATTTCGCAGGGTGCGCCGTATTGTCTGAGCAGAAACTTCAGTACCCACATCTGACAAATCTTTTCTCAGTTCCTCAGCAGTCACACGGGGACTTTTCTCCACTCTACGCTTCAGGTAGCGCACAGCAGTCGAAGTCAGCATCTTCTTTGTGCCACGACCAGGTAGCGTTTCAACAGTGCCCTTTGCCTTGAATTTGCGAATGATGCTTCCTATGGTGTCTCTTGGTATGTTTAACATCTTTGCAATCTTCTTATAGCCATTGCCCTTCCTGTGAAGAGTAATCACCTGTTCTCTTGTCTTCCTGGACCATTCTCTTGACCTCACCATGTTTGTAACCACACCAGTAAATGTCTAGAAGGAGCTGAGTATCACAGTCATTTTAAAGCTGCCTAATTGGTGCTTATTACGCTTTATTGCTGCTCCCTGATATCCACAGGTGTTTTCAATACCTGATTGAAAACACTTCATTGAACCTCTGTTCTTCAGAGTGGTAGTCTTTAACAGGTTGAATAATTATGTCAATGAATAATTCACAAAAGAAACATTTATGACTGTATTACAAAACTAATTGATGTCATTTTAGTTGCATATGGTTCTTTAAGAAGTCCTTGTAGGATTTCATTCTGAATACAATTACAAATGTACTCTAAATTCCCTAAAACCATTTACAGCATTGGGGGTTGAATAATTTTGAACACAACTGTAGGTCAACAAGGTCTACACACGTTCATTCTAATAACCGGATATGACATTTTTATGGGCTTTACCAGTAATGCAGATGCACCTCCGCACCCACTGATTAACATGTAATTTGGATGACTTTAAAAACGTAAAAGAAAATGAAATAAAAGAGAAAATCTAATGAAAATTGAACTTTACATTTGAATTTGAATTGTGTATTATTGCATGATCATTAATAAAAAAAACTTTCTGTGAAAATGTTTTTGCAATTTCTTTTTCACATTTGTCAAAAAGACACAAAAATAAAGGAGCTTTTTTTCTAAAGTCTCTTTTTGAAAGTGTATTTCTCAAAACTTGAGGGGCCCAAGAACCAGCAGACAATTGTTCTTGATTCCAACAGGTCTCAGCAAATAGAGGACAAATTATTTTTTTTCTATCATGTGGTATTCAATTATTACTCTAGAGCAGAGGTGCCCAAACAAGGGCCCGCGGGCCAAAGTTGGCCCGCTGAGACCTTTATTTTGGCCCGCCATGCCATATATGGCAAGAGGGGGAAAACGGCAATCATGCAGATTTTAATTTCTAATTTAACATAATATTTTAACATTTTCCATGACATGTTTTTGAGTGACAATAATGTACAGTTGAAAGATAAAGTATGTGAACCCTTTGGGCTTACTTGGATTTCTTCATAAATTGGTCATAAAATGTGTTCTGATCTTCATCTAAGTCACAACAAAAGAGAAACACAGTCTGCTTAAACTTATACCACACAAACATTATATGTTTTCATGTTTTTATTGAACACAACATGTAAACATTCATAGTGCAGGGTGGAAAAAGTATGTGAACCTTTGGGTTTAATAACTGGTTGACCCTCCTTTGGCAGCAATAACCTCAACCAAACGTTTCCTATAGTTGCAGATCGCACAACGGCCAGGAGAAATTTTGGACCATTCCTCTTTACAAAAGTGTTTCAGTTCAGCAATATTCTTGGGATGTCTGGTGTGAATCGCTCTCTTGAGGTCATGCCACAGCATCTCAATCGGGTTGAGGTCAGGACTCTGACTGGGCCACTCCAGAAGGCGTATTTTCTTCTGTTGAAGCCATTCTGTTGTTGATTTACTTCTATGCTTTGGGTCGTTGTCCTGTTGCATCGTCCATCCTCTGTTAAGCTTCAGTTGGCGGACAGATGGTCTTAAGTTTTCCTGCAAAATGTCTTGATAAACTTTGGAATTCATTTTTCCATCGATGACAGTAATCCGTCCAGGGCCTGAGCCCACAAAGCAGCCCCAAACCATGATGCCCCCTCCACCATATTTCACAGTTGGGATGAGGTTTTGATGTTGGTGTGCTGTGCCTTTTGTTCTCCACACATAGCGTTGTGTGTTCTTTCCAAACAACTCAATTTTGGTTTCATCTGTCCACAGAATGTTTTGCCAGTAGTGCTGTGGAACATCCAGGTGCTCTTTTGCAAACTTCAAACGTTCTGCAATGTTTTTTTTGGACAGCAGTGGCTTCCTCCGTGGTGTCCTCCCATGAAGTCCATTCTTGTTTAATGTTTTCCTTATTGTAGATTTGTCAACAAAAATGTTAGCATGTGCCAGAGTTTTCTGTAAGTGTTTAGCTGACACTCTAGGATTCTTCTTCACCTCATTGAGCATTCTGCGCTGTGCTCTTGCAGTCATCTTTACAGGACGACCACGCCTAGGGAGTGTAGCAGCAGTGCTGAACTTTCTCCATTTGTAGACAATCTGTTTTACCGTGGACACATGGACATCAAGGCTTTTAGATATACTTTTGTAGCCCTTTCCAGCTTTATGTAAGTCAACAATTCTTGATCGTAGGTCTTCTGAGAGCTCTTTTGTGCGAGCATGGTTCACATCAGACAACGCTTCTTCAGAACAGCAAACTCAAAACTGGTGTGTGTTTTTCATTGGACCGGCCAGCTTTAATCAACACATCCAATCTCATCACATTGATTGGACCCCAGGTTGGCTGACTCCTGGCTCCAATTAGCTCTTGGAGAAGTTATTAGCCTAGGGTTTCACATACTTTTTCCATCCTGCACTATGAATGTTTACATGTTGTGTTCAATAAAAACATGAAAACATATAATGTTTGTGCGGTATTAGTTAAAGCAGACTGTGTTTCTCTATTGTTGTGACTTAGATGAAGATCAGAACACATTTTATGACCAATTTATGAAGAAATCCAAGTAAGCCCAAAGGGTTCACATACTTTTTCTTTCAACTGTATGTTAAAATTAAAGGATAAATTATTTATGATTAAGCGAATTTGACTCTTATTTACTCTGCATTCCTACTGTTACTCGCAGAAACGGCGCGTTTTGCGACAAGGAACGTTAACATTAATAATGGAGAGGGGGCGGCAGTGGCACACCGACAAGAGACTTTTTTTAAAAAATTGGCAAAACGATTTTCTTTTTACTGAGGTTAATTCAAAGGCAGTGTGTCTAGTTTGCAAACAGTCAGTCGCTTTGTTGAAAGAGTACAATTTGTCGTCATTATGAAACAAAACATTCTTCGGCTTTCTCAAAGTACAGCGGCGAGGCGTGAAAGCAAGAGGCTAACAAGCTGCTTGCTAAACTTCATTCGAAGCAGAGTATACTTCTACGTCCTTCGTCAGCTCAAGAAAATGCCACACTTGCCAGCTATCAAATTTCTGCATTAATTCCTAAAGGTGGAAGGGCCTTCGCAACTGGAGAGTTTGTCAAATAATGCCTTGCAGTAGCTGCAGAAGCAGTATGCCCCTCTCAAATAAGAACATTTTCGCAAATCACAAGGAATACCGTTACCCGACACACAGTGGACATGGCAGAGGACATTGGTGAGCAAATCATGGCAAAGGCAGCAGCCTTTTCAATAGCTTGCGACGAGAGCACAGATATATCTGATTCCGCACAATTGTTGGTATTTTTACGTGGAGTAAATGAAGATTTTGAAGTGACACAAGAGCTTGCTGGCACCGAGACTCTTTAAGGGACTACTAAAGGTGATGACCTTTTCTTTGCTGTTGAGCGCGTGTGAAAAAAGAACAAATTAAAATGGAAGAATATGGCTGGAATTAAAACTGACGGAGCCCCAGCAATGATAGGGAAGAAATGTGGCCTTGCTACGTTGGTGTCTCAGAAAGTCTGAAAGTGTGGGGGGAAAGTCGTGAAGTACCACTGTATTGTACATCAAGAACAGCTATGTGCCAAATCCATTGGCCTTGTTGATGTGTTGCGTGAAGTCGTCAAAATTGTGATTAACATACGCTACAAGGCGCTGACTCACAGGCAGTTCAAGTGTTCTACAACACTTCAAATGCTATTAGATTGTTAATGATAATCTTAAATCTATAATTGACCTTATTAGTAAGTTTATTTATTTTTTATTTAGCCTTGTTGTGCAAGAATTGTTGAGCTTGTGCAGAGGCAGCAGCTTTTGCCAGAGGGGAACTGGAATCCCCTGGTTGGGCCTGGGTTCTCCTGAGTTTTTTTTTCTCGATTGGAGTTTTGGGTTCCTCGCCACCGTTTGCATATTGTTCTGCACTATTTGCCTGGCCGGGAGGGCTGCTTTAGAATTTAGACATAATTAATGTTGCATATAAGAATTTATAGTCCGTTAAACAGCACAAGGGATGCTGTTTCTATTTGGCAGCACCAGTGGCGGAGCTACACTTTAAAAACAGGGGTGGCAAAGGGGTGTCAAGGTAAAAATAAATTATTTTCCGAAAAAAATGTATATTGTTATAGCGAATACAACACCGACAGGCTGTTTAGGAGCCTGGCGTGAAGCAGAGGGATCTTAAATCAGCCTGAAGGGGTTGTATTCGCTATAACAACCGCCTCGCTATACATTATCCCGCTTATTACATGGCTACCTACCAAATAAATAAATAATTTGACACAACATATTGATTTAAAAGGGAGTTTATTGATTTAAAAACTATTTATATTGCTTCCGCTAAAGAAAATAGTCCGTTCGGTCTCTACGGTTAGAATCCTGCGTCCATGGCAACGCTCTGTTTTTCATGACAACGGTCTGTTATACTAAGATTAGTGCTGCATTACACGTGCCAATATGAATAAGCCTACTTAATGTCTGTGATTGTTGCTGAACATTTGCTAACTACATGTTTTAAGCATATTCACGCAGGCGTGACAGTATTAGTCAGTCAGTTTCACGACTAGTAATGCTCATAAAGTATTAATGCTAAGCACTAAAGTGCAACGTCTCCCTTACTTCCCGTTAAAACAGTACTTCGTTTAATTTAATACCAATAAAAGCCGTACATACCAGCAAAATGCTCATCATCGATCCCGTGTGCTGTCGGCGTTGTTTTGGAGCCGTTTGGAGCACGTCACGAAGGTGCTGCGTGTCAGCTTAACCAATGAAAAGTGTAGCAGCAACAGCACGCTGCGGCTGCACGCTTGTGCGTGCTGCATAAGGATGCATTCAAATCCGCTGGGAGATTTGGGAAATGTTCGTAAAAATCTAACAGTGTAATGTTTTCAGCGGGGTGGCAAAAGGGGTGGCAAGGACTTCGTCTGGGGTGGCAATTGCCACCCCAACTAGCCCTCTGGCTCCGCCACTGGGCAGCACCTTCCTCTGTGAGCAGACTTTTAGTCTGATGAATTTGAACAAGTATAAACTGAGAAGCTCACTACTGACTCTCACCTACATAATGTACTGACTTTGTCAGCAAGTCAGGTGCAGCCCAATTTGGAAAAACTCTTGAAAAATATGTACCAGCTTCATTTATCTCATTAGAGGAGACCGGCTGCACTGCTATTATAGCTTGATTAGCTGTATTAGGAATTGATTTCATGTGCACTCAATTGCACCGTTTCTCAATTTTAATTGTTCTTTGTATATGTTTCTGGGTTTTTATTGTACACTTCTTTGGACATGGCACTGTTTCTATGTTTTGAATGTACTTTATATAGTGTACATTTTAAGTTATTGAATTGTAATTGTAATTTTATTGAATTGTAAGTTTCTAGTTTCTTTGAACTATAAACCTTGAAATATAAACTGCATTCATTATACAAATCATAGAGTAATGTATTTACTTTATCAAATGCTAAAGAAGTCAAAAATAAATGGGAAAAAAACTTTAATTTAAATATTATACAGTTTGGTATAACGTCACAGATTTTTCGGCCCACAGCCCTAAGTCAAATAATTTTTTTGGCCCTTCATAGGAAAAAGTTTGGGCACCTCTGCTCTAAAGTGACCTTTTTTCGTAATTTCCGCTTCAATTTGGCATACCCAATTTTAAACAGAACACATGAACCTTTCGAGTAGTATAAAAAATGGAATAATTTTGTGTAATTTCACAGTAAACCTCTTAAAATTACATGTAATATAGATGAAAGTGCATGTGACAAGCGAAACTTGGGTTCTATGTCATGTTGCTGATGCAGCATATTTAACTTTTAAAAACAGGAAACGAGGTAGGAGCGGACTTAATTTATAGAAATCAACCATCTTATGTAACATTTGAGGCTAAGTTCAATGGTGGGATACAGTTATTAGCTTAAATATTCGATGGATGTGTTGTTTGTTTACAAATATAAATTTCATACATCATAATTTATTCGACTTGCATTCGATCTATGGAAAAATATCAATAAATCCAACTGGAGATCTACAGTATATTCTGTAGAGTAAGAGCATTCATTTGATATGTAACTTGAACATTTTGGACATATTTGAGCGTTATGAAAATTGTTCATTATCATAAACATATGATTTTAAAGAAGCTATGAGTTATTTTATGTACGATAAATGCCAAAATGGTGCACTTCTCCAGAAACTAGACACTCCAAGGTTTCAAATAATTCCACATATAACAATAATAATAATAGATTTATTTTGTATAGCGCCATTAAAGGCTTGCTTTCTCAAAGCTCTTCACAGCAGACTAAGGCTGCAACTAACGATTATTTTAATAATCGATTAATCTGTCTATTCTTTTTTCAATTAATCGACGAATCGGATAAAAACTAAAAACACGAAAAGCATTAATTTCCAACCCTTTATTCATAAACAGAACTAAAATCTTTAGAAAGTCCACAAACATCCTGCTTCTTGAACATCCCTGAGCTGTTATAATAATAATTCTGTAAGCAATAACAGATCATACAGGTACTAAGGAGCCAGGTCATGAAAAGCCTTAAATGTTAACATAAGGATTTTAAAAGCGACGAGGTTCCGGACAGGGAGTCAATGTAAAGACTCCAAAACATGAGAAATATGGTCACCAGAACTACCCCCAGAAAGAATTCTAGCTGCTGAGTTTTGTACATATTGTAGTTTGCTAATGGATTTTTTAAATACTCCAGATAGAAGACCATTACAATAATCAATAAGTGAAAAATAACAAAAAAAATTATCAACCTCTAAGCAACTGAAAAGGACAACATTTCGATATCTCTCAGATGGAAAAAGGATGTCTAAACTGTATTATGAATAAAAGGCTCAAATGTCAGTGAAGCATCAAAAATGACTCCAAGATTTTTTTAGTTTGCTTTGAAACTCCAAGGTGGCTCCATTGATTGATAAAGTTAAAGAGTTTGCATTTCGCAGCTGATGGGGAGAGCCAATGAGCATAACTTCAGTTTTGGAGTCATTTAGAGACAGAAAATAATCAGACATCCAGTTCTTAAAAACATCAACACAGTTAGATAGATGAACCAACGTCCACCTGTTGACCTGGTCTTGAATGAATATAAATCTGTGTGTCATCAGCATAAAAAATATAATTAAGGTTAAGAGATCTTAAGTTCACCTAGTGTGGATATATATGCTGAAGAGTTAGGGACCCTATAGTGACCCCTGTGGGACAACAGTATATATAAGTCCAAACTAATCTAAAGCCACCCATACATACAAATTGCCAGCAGTCAGTAAGATATGACCTGAAATAGTCAAGAACTGTCTCTGACAAGCCTAATACAGACTCAAGACGGTTATGTAGCATTTTATGGTCAATGGTTTCGAAGGCTGAGCTAAGATCCAAGAGAACAAGAAGGGACAGAGAGCCAGAATCAGAAGCTGTTAGCAAGTCATTAGTGACTTTGACCAATGTAGTCTCTGTGCTGTGCAGTTTCTGAAACCCAGATTGATGAGGCCCCTACTACAACTACACCCTCTAAGAGTTTCGCCAGAAATGGAGGAATAGTTTTGAAATTGGGCGATAGTTAGAAAAAAAATTCATGTCGGTGCTTTGCTTTTTCAAAATGGGTTGACAAAGAGTAATTTATAATAGCAAGCACTGAGGGACATAAATAGTCAAAGCATGATTTAAAAAGACTACAGGGCATAGGGTCAAGTATGCAAGTGGAGACTTTCATATGAGAAACCGGCCTGCAGAGTGATTGTACTGAAGTAAATTTAAAGAAAGGGGGACCAGAGAAGGTTTGTGAATTAGCTGTAGAAATAGCAGGCTCAGAAGAACTACATATAAGTTTGCGGACATTAACAATTTCTTCACTGAAAAATTGAAGAAAATCATTACATAACTGATCAGATGCAGTCATGGAGCCGGAAGCATCCGCATTGGGGTGGTCAAAAAGCACATGGGTCGAGCGATGCTGCACTGGATGCAACCGGCATGTAGCTCGTGTGTTTGGTTGCGTTGCAATCTGAGGAGTCAGAAAGCTTCAAAAACTACCTTAATTTGGGTTTGGGGGAAAATGGAGGTCATACAGATGTTAACCTACTTGAGGGTTAGTAGTTAATTGCAGAATTAAAATTTTGGGCCGGAGTTGCCCTTTAAATACACTCACGAGCAAACATCTTCAAAAAGCGATCTTGTTTCCCCCATACCTGCTCAATATGAGCATATAATATGGTGTGTTTTTAGTTTTAACTGTTTCTCTGTATGCTATGATGAGAAATAAGGGTCAGTAGAGGAAGGAGGAACGTTGACAACGTGAAGCGATCGTTTTCCTCTCACATATCTAATTTAAGCCTTTCTTTTATGATAAAAAATATGATTTCAGGAAATCATGAAGCCATTGTGACTATGTAAAACATAGCAGACATCACATACATGTTTAATGGTCAAATTGATAAAATGATTTTGTTTTCAACTATTCAGACCGAACATGGTATAAATTTTAGAATTTTCAGTGCGAACAAGGAAATTTTTTAATTTCGAGCCCTGTTCTCTAGTTTTTTGCTTAAATATTGTGTATGCAAGTTACCTTTGCATGCTATTCAGTTGTTTAAGAAGTCGAAACTTTGCAGTTATTATAGTGGAAGGGGATTATTTACATTGGTAGAAGATGGGGTAAAAAATACCCTCAAGTACTGGCAAACCTGTTTAAATCAGGAAATGGTAATACCGCCCAGCACTAATATGCATTCACATTAACATTTAGTCATTTAGCAGACGCTTTTATCCAAAGCGACTTACAAAGAGTTTAAGGAGCAATATGTCATAAAAAAAGGCAAAAATGCAATAGTTGCCAATAGAAAGTCACTGGTTTCAACAAAAGCTAGACCACTACCTATTGAGAGAAAAAGAGAGGGTCGGTTAGTTGTTAGTTTCTTGAATCGGATTCAGGCTTCAACCGGTAGCAAGTGGAGAGAGATGAAAAGTGGTGTCACATGAGCACTTTTGGGGCTGTTGGAAGAAGTAGCGTGCTGCTGCGTTCTGAACCAGCTGGAGCGGTTTGATAGCCTTTGGAGGAAGACCAACAAGGAGAGCATTGCAGTAGTCCAACCTTGAGACTACAAGGGTCTGGTCAAGGAGTTGAGCCGCATGCTCAGAGAGATAGGGTCTAACCTTTCTAATGTTGAATAAGGCATATCGCGTTACCGCGTTGAGTTTGCAATGTGATCATTGAATGACAGTTGTTCATCAAATGTGACGCTGAGGTTCCTGGCTGTTTTGAAACAAGTGATTGTGGTATTGCGTAGTTGGATGGTGACATCGTGTTGCACCATGGGGTGTGCCGGAAACAGTTTTGTCTTGGCCGGGTTCAGCTGGAGGTAATGCTCTTTCATCCAAGCTGAGATGTCCTTTCAGCAGGCTGTAATGCGAGCTGCTACAGTGGTATCGTCTGGGTGAAACGAGATGTAGATCTGGTTATCAGCATAAGAGTGATACAAGAAGCCATGTGTCCGTGTGATGGGTCCCAAGGATGTTGTGTAGATCGAAAACAGCAGTGGTCCGAGTACCAATCCCTGAGGGACCCCAGTGATCATGTGGTGAGCAGTGGACAGCGTGCCCCTTCATGACACCCTGAAGGATTGGATTTGGACAAGCGGAGAGCCTGAGATTCCTAGAGAGGACAGGGTTGCTAGCAGTATCTGGTGATTGACAGTGTCAAACGCTGCAGATAGGTCCAGCAGAATCAGTGTCCGAAATTAACTTCTCCCATGTTATGTAGTTATGGCCCACAAGGTATAACGTTACTATTTTAAAGGTACAGTTTGTAGAAATCGCCGCTAGAGGGTGCACGATCAAAACAACAACAATCGTGTGGCTTGATGAAGCTGTGTAGATGCGTGGAATGATGGGATATGTTGTCTTCAACTCCACCGCTGATGGTACCACTGATACATCCATCGGACGGGAACGAGAAATCATGTTAGCAGAAGAGGTAAAATAATAAAGATTTATAAATGTTGCGTTTGATTAACGAATCTAATGAATTAGATTCAAGTAATGTAAGGTTTAAAACTAAATTGTTAGACATAGATGTTACAGTTATTGTCCAATTCGATGGTGTGATAACACTGCGCAGTTTTAAGTGTTCAAATTAATCATAGTAAAAGTAATTTTTTAACGTACCCACATCATTTGCAATAATGCTAGACGGACCAACTGTACAAACTACTTCCGTGTCTGTCTACGACAGTGTTACGCGGTTGCTACGTCAGTAAAGGCGGTAACAGAGGGTAACGCGGATATGACGCCTTTGACAGGCAACTAAACTTTAGAATGGCAATTTTCTCAGGATTTAAAAGCAGTTGGAACCATTTCAGAAATTGTAAGTACTCAGGTGAAAAATATATATAACATTGGCCAAGTGGTTTTTGGATATTTTACTGCAAAATTCTTACACACTGTACCTTTAACTCTTTACCCGCCAGCCTTTAAAAAAAAAGTTGCAAGCCAGTGCCAGCGTTTATTAACGTTTTCACTAAATTTTGATGGCTCACAGTACATTTTCTGTAATTAATTTATGGTCAAACAATATATCAAATGAAAGAAAAGAGTCTCAGCTTTCAAACAAAAGCTTTCTTTTTTTATCACCCCTTAGATGTGGGTAGGTTTCTTCAAAAATGCATGACTTTGATTAAACAGCTTAGATAATAAAAAAAATTTGGTCAAAGACTCCACCCAGATTACACTCAGAACAATCATTAAAAACAGATACGTTCAAGGTTCAGAGTGTAGAACACGATTCAAGATAGGGAAGGAAGGAGGCGGGAACCGGCAAACATTTAAACATTTAATAACAGAAATAACATAAACACGGAAGTAAAACATAAATACAAATACAAACATGTTCGGGCCTGGTCCTCTCTCTTCGACGGTCCGGTCACTCGTTCCTTTTATATGCTCCCAATCTCCTACGAGATTCGAGCCCGGTGTGCGCACAGCTGGCGCTCATCCACAATTACTCGAACCACTGTCTCGCCCCGCCTACTCTACTACACAGAGCTTCTGTACTTTTTCCACAGGTGTGTAACAGCGCCACCGGCTGTATAACAGTACAAACACTGATTGCCGTAATAACTCGTCTTTGGCAGGGAACGGGTTTTTCTTCAAATGACGAGATAACTCGTCAATGGCGGGGAAAGAGTTAATGGCGGTAGGTCTTTCTTGCTTGCTGTCTAATGAAATGCCGCCTTACATTTGTTTCGTATGAAATTTCTGACAGGGATTGTATCCTAAAACTGCCAGCTGAAAGCTGATTGGCTGCCCCCGCATGTGCACTGTCCAATGGCATTTTTTAACTCGATTGACAAATGTATAAAGAAAAGCATTGGGCTAAACGACAAAGAAAAGCAATTGGCAAATAGAGCGTATAAAGCATTTGGAAAATGCTTTTTTATAAAGCGATTTAAAATGTGCTTGTAAAATAATTAACTAATTAACTTTTTTCCACCTTTTTTAAAGCATGAATTAAATGAACAGTTTTAAATGTATCTTTATTTATATATTTAAAAAAGATTTTTTTTCAATTTTTCGTTTTATTGTTCAAATAAACTACATTTTAAAACACAAATTAAATAAACCATTTTAAATAAGTCTCTTAATTTCTTAATTGAAAAAGTGATTTCTTTGTTTACATTTTTATGTTTTAATTATTAAATTCAATTGATTCTTCATTTTATTTCTAATCTGCATTCCCGCTCCTCCATAGTAAATGGGGGATGAGAGTTTGGTTACTGACATTCTTAGAAATATCTTCCTTCTGTGTTTAGCACAACAAAGATATTTATACTGGTTTGAGGGTGAGCATTTTTAGATGAACTATCCCTTTAACCATTTTCACATATTTTGTCAAACACTATTTAGAAAAGAAAGGTGTTTTCAAGATTATGTCCCAATATATTTTGCAAAAAAAACCCATTCAATTTAAATTTAACAGACAACTAAATATTTTTGTTTGATATTTTAAAATAAATAATTTATTTTTATAAGTATGAAATATATAATATTTCTCATTCTATGCTAGTAACAACATTTGACATTTTCAGTTTACTTCAGTTTTTACTTATTCTTAATTACCTAAATCAACATAAATACATAAAACATAAAAATATCATGCATTTAAAGCAATTTTTTTCAAGATTTTTACATTTCTTATCTTGCCAAACCTTTTTTCTCAATGACCCTGACTATTATGACACAGACAGCATAATAAATATCAAACACTCTTTAACCTTCTTTAAAGTGAATCACCTGAGGTTCAGTCCCATCTGATCTTTTGCACTCAGCCAAAATTACAAATCCTCACACAGACAGAAACACATGCACACTGCTACACTTATACATTTCACTAAATGTTCCCTTTTCACAAAAACGTCCTTCAGCAGATCACTGATGCTCATACCAATGAGAGGGAGGATAAAAAGGGAGGCAAGCACACTGCCCAGCCTTAGTGAGATAAAAAAATTGCTTAGTGGTGTCTCCTGTGCTTCAGCGCTTGAAGTATCAGGTTTCAGTCACTGATGGGCTAAACAGTAGCAGTCTCTGCCCTGCGGCTCAGGAATCTATCTGAAGTTAGGCGGGCGGGGGGTGTGGGGTGCCAAAAGGGGCAGCTAGAGACCATCATCATCGTTCAGATTGCAGCCCCAAAATACGATTCCCCGCACTGGACTGCCTTGAGTCGCTTGTCCCTGCAGATCACATGACAAGTAAATGAAGAGAAAGACAGAAATATAGTTTCTCATTATGTCATGAAAGTGGCCTGAATATTTCAATCATGTTCTTCTCTATTGTTGCCTGAAATGCATCTCTAGCTTTAACTACAGGACCAGCAGGAAATCATTCTCAGCATTTCATGCACATCCCCAGAGCAACTGAAAACACTCTCTCGTCTTCTCAAGATGAAGCCTGCCATCAGGCTTCTTATTGTAAAGGACTTAAGGGGTTCATTTTCATTTGATGACAATCTGATGAATCAAGTACTACAGTCAAGAAGGCTTCTGAAAACATAGTGCTGTCATTTTGACGGAATGAACAAATTTCGGGCCATTTTCCATCAATTTCCTCTGACATTTACTATTTCTGCGTCAAGCATGCATGTGACCCTGGACCACAAAACCTGTCATAAGTAGCACGGGTATATTTGTAGCAGTAGCCAAGCCAACCATATATTGTATGGGTTGATGATCTTTAATGCCAAAACCATAAGGATAGAAAGATCATTTTCCATGAAGATATTTTATCAATCATAGATATCAAAACTAGGTTCCCCATTCAAGCGCTCCAGGCATGTAGACGCATCCGCCATCTTGGAACGGTCCACCGACGTCATTCAGTTTGCTAGAATGCCAAAACACCTGCACAGCCATGGCTAATTCCCGAAAAATTTAATACCCTTTCGTTGTTGTCATGTGTTAGTGTAGAAAATATAATGTTTGAATTTGCGCAACATCAAATACAGTCAGGTCCATAAATATTGGGACATTGACACAATTCTAAAATTTTTGGCTCTATACACCACCACAATGGATTTCAAATGAAACGAACAAGATGTGCTTTAACTGCAAACTGTCAGCTTTAATTTGAGGGTATTTACATCCAAATCAGGTGAACGGTGTAGGAATTACAACAGTTTGCATATGTGCCTCCCAATTGTTAAGGGACCAAAAGTAATAGGACAATTGGCTTCTAGGCTGTTCCATGGCCAGGTGCGTGTTATTCCCTCACTATCCCAATTACAATGAGCAGATAAAAGATCCAGAGTTCATTTCAAGTGTGCTATTTGCATTTGGAATCTGTTGCTGTCAACTGTCAAGATGAGATCCAAAGAGCTGTCACTATCAGTGAAGAAAGCCATCATTAGGCTGAAGTAACAAAACAAACCCATCAGAGAGACAGCAAAAACATTAGGCGTGGCCAAAACAACTGTTTGGAACATTATTAAAAAGAAGGAACGCACCGGTGAGCTCAGCAACACCAAAAGACCCGGAAGACCACGGAAAACAACTGTGGTGGACCGAAGAATTCTTTCCCTGGTGAAGAAAACACCCTTCACAACAGTTGGCCAGATCAAGGACACTCTCCAGGAGGTAGGTGTATGTGTGTCAAATAAGAGTACAATCAAGAGAAGATTTCACCAGAGTGAATACAGAGGGTTCACCACAAGATGTAAACCATTGGTGAGCCTCAAGAACAGGAAGGCTAGATTAGAGTTTGCCAAACGACATCTAAAAAAACCTTTACAGTTCTGGAACAACATCCTATGGGCAGATGAGACCAAGATCAACTTGTACCAGAGTGATGGGAAGAGAAGAGTATGGAGAAGGAATGGAACTGCTCATGATCCTAAGCATACCACCTCATCAGTGAAGCATGGTGGTGGTAGTGTCATGGTGTGGGCATGTATGGCTGCCAGTGGAACTGGTTCTCTTGTATTTATTGATGATGTGACTGCTGACAAAAGCAGCAGGATGAATTCTGAAGTGTTTCGGGCAATATTATCTGCTTATATTCAGCCAAATGCTTCAGAACTCATTGGACGGTGCTTCACAGTGCAGATGGACAATGACCCAAAGCATACTGCAAAAGCAACCAAAGAGTTTTTAAAGGGAAATAAGTGGACTGTTTTGCAATGGCCAAGTCAATCACCTGACCTGAATCCGATTGAGCATGCACTTCACTTGCTGAAGACAAAACTGAAGGTAAAGTGCCCAAAGAACAAGCAGGAACTGAAGACGGTTGCAGTAGAGGCCTGGCATCCCCAGGGATGAAACTCAGCGTCTGGTGATGTCTATGCATTCCAGACTTCAGACTGTAATTGACTGCAAAGGATTTGCAACCAAGTATTAAAAAGTGAAAGTTTGATTTATGGTTATTATTCTGTTTTCTTTTATTACTATTCGTATAGCGGCCCATATAATTCGGCATCTAGTTTTGATATCTGTGTTATCAATTTTATTTTTGTGAGTGGTTGCAGCAAAATCGTGAAAAAAAATGGCGGGAAACACATCTACAAACATTGCACGCTACTGCCTCCTCTTTGGGAATTATCCACTCAAGTTTGGAAACAAAATGTAAAGCTTTTTATTTCCGTTTCGGGTTCATGTACTCTCCACAACGTTATTTTAGCGGTAAGCCAATAGAAAGCGTTAAAACAAACCTCTTTCTTCTTAGCAACGGTTTGCTACACCGCCTCTGATTAGCAACTTCAAAGGTGATTTTCTCAACATTTCGATTTTTTTGCACCCTCAGATTCCAGATTTTCAAAGAGTTGTGTCTTTGCCAAATATTGCCATATCCCAACAAACTATACATCAATGGAAAGCCTATTTATTCTATTTGCAGATGATGTATAAATCTCATTCCAAAAAATGTATGCTTGGTTTTGTGTTCCAGGCTCACTTATGTTCAGTAAAGCCAGTGAGAAACAAAGGCTACATCAAAAGCAGTGAAGTCTATAGAGCAATCGATCAGAGAACTTTAAAGGAAGCAAGTCTTGACTCAGATCATACATCAATCAAAGCAGGAGAAGCGCAGCAAAGCAAGACAAGAACAAAAAACAGAGATGGAGTTGAAAAGAAAAGGTGAGAACTATATTAAAGAAAGTAATAAAGGAGGACAAAAACCATGAACAAGTCTACAGCAGCAGTCACATTAACACACTGTTTGCAGTGACTCTTATTTCGATGGATGTTTAGGGTTTAAGCAGGGCTACAGCCCCCTGGAGTTTATCTAGCATGAGTCCTGGAGCCTGCAGGCACATACACAGCAGTGTACAGAGTGGTGTTCACACAAGGGATTATATGCACGCCACACCAGGTCAGCTTTAACTAGAGAAAAAGTAATCAACATTTATCACCTGAAAAAGAGTTGTTCAGACCAAAACTCATTTCAACAAAGCATCATAAATATACCACAGTCACAAGGGGCTCCACAGGAGTGATTTTAGTTTTGGGAACACCCTAAAGGGGGACTGATCTGTATGTTGTTTGTTCTTTTATAGGCACACTAAATTAGCTCAAACTTCTAGATATAGTTCACCCAAAAATTATAATTCTGTCTTCATTTACTCAACCTCAAGTGGTTCCAGACCTTTATACATTTTATTGTTCTGTTGAACAAAAGAATACAATAGTTTTACTCAAAAATGAAAATTCTGTCATCATATATTCTCAAATTGTTCCGAACTGTATAAATTACTTATATATTTGGAAGAATGTTAGCAACTGATATTTCTGGAGCACATTTGACTACCATTAAAATAGTTGTCAAAGGTGCATGCCCCAGAACTGTTTGTTTTCCAACATTCTTCAAAATGTTTTCTTTTGTGTTCAACAGAACAAAACTATTATACAGTAATTATTTCTACTATGGTAGTCAATGGTGCCCCAGAAATCTCTGTTGCTAACATTCTTCCAAATATCTTTCTTTTTGTTCAGCACAACAAAGTAAATTTAATCGGAACAACCTGAGGGTTCGTAAATGATGACAGAATTTTCATTTTTGAGTAAAACCATTATTTTCACAGTACAGTGAAACCCAGCACAACAGGAACTACTAGTTACCATACATATGCCTCAAAACAGTATTTTAAACTGCTACAAGACATAAACACAGAGAAAGGTACCGGTCTCACTTACCTGTCATGTTGTGTTCTGTTATATGAAGCACAGCATGTTGTCTTGTAGCCCTACATTTTCCTCT
This sequence comes from Triplophysa bombifrons, assembly GCA_029783895.1. NCBI lineage: Eukaryota > Metazoa > Chordata > Actinopteri > Cypriniformes > Nemacheilidae > Triplophysa > Triplophysa bombifrons. The sequence goes on from CM056448.1 coordinate 21,780,121, forward strand.
TTCAATCGCAACTCATACGTCTACGTTGCATTTAGGTTTGAATGGTATGCTATCAGGTGAGTTAGATTCATTTCAGAGTTTATCTGTTCAGCGGATTTAGCTTCACCTTCAAATCAAAATCCATTCATTTATCATTAATGGGAGGTTAACCACTATGACTCCAAGCTTGTCAAATTGTAGAGTATATGCTTGGTTTAAGATCATGTATTGAACATGCTTTAATGAAACCGAATCATTCCCATGAGCGTTATAATTCATATATATTTCAACAATCATTTTCCCTCTACACAATCCCAGTGTCAACTATAGCAACATGATCTGTATCCTGCCCTGGGTCATATAAATGTGATTATAATGTAATCAAAACGCCAACTCTGTGTTAAATGCCAACCATTTAGTCCTGGCAGCCTGACCCTGAGCAGGTCAAATATCAGACCAGTCACGAACTGAATTAAAGCACACGCAGACCAGAGACAGGCCAGTTTCATTAGTGAACTATGTTCTGCTAAATAGCATTTGCTTTACACTTTAAAAATGGGTTTATAATTATTTTCCATGACGTAAAGCAACATACAGTGCATGTGCATCATCTCCTCCTCCATGCGTAAAGTGCATTGAATATCAGTTGTGTATTAATGAGGTCTTTAAATAGACATGCCTCTTCTGAACTCCACTCTCTCTTTAATCATCATGATTGTTGACTAATCAACAAGTCGTTCAACAAGTAATTATACTCTTACCAGTTTATTGCCCTAATATTTAGGATAGCATGCTGTGCATTAGCTGTTAAAACAGATTATACAGTAAAAGGAAAAAATAAGTTAAGCCTTTTAATTTGACCCAAACAATGTTGTCATCACCTACTCATCCTCTTGTCATTTCAAACTTGTATGGCTTTATGGTACCCATTTATTTTATTGTATAGACATCTAACTAATGCAAATCAATGGATGCTGCCATTGTTCGGTTACCAACATTCTTCAAAACATCTTTTGTGTTCTGTAGAAGAAAGCACTTCATACAGGTTTGGTATGACAAAAGGGTGAGTAAATGATGACAGAAGTTTCATTTTTAGGTAAACTATCACTTTAACAATGTCAATGTCACTTTTATTTATATAGGACTATTAAATTCAACCAAGGTTGAGCAATGTGCTGCACAATTTTACACATAATTAAAATACATACAAAATACAGATACAAAACACAAAAATTAATTACAAAAAGCCAGGTCAAAGAAATATGTTTTCAGCAGAGACTTAAAAGTGGAAAGTGATGATGCTGTTCTAACAGAAAGGGGCAATGAATTCCAAAGTCTAGGGGCAGCAACAGAAAAAGCACGATCACTCCTAGATCTTAACCTAGATTTTGGGAACCATAATAACCTCAGGTGGGAAGACCGAATAGAAACAGTGGGCCTATATTCAGTTAAAAGGTCAGATAAATAGGAGGGAGCCAGACTATGTGATGCTTTAAACATTAATAACAGAATTTAAAAAATCAATTCTATAGCGAACAGGCAACCAGTGTAGAGAGCGTAGAATTGGAGTGATGTGGTTATGTTTTTTTGTACTTGTTAGGAGTCTTGCTGCTGAGTTTTGAACTAATTGTAAACGGGATAGGGCTGATTGATTGATCCTGTAATACAGGGAGTTCCAGTAGTCCACACAACCACATCAACCATACTCATTCAAACATCTTTGTCACCTCCTTAAATCATATCGGCCTTTTGATGTGACAGGCTTGGGCACCAACTGCATGTCTTCATTTGAAAAAGTAATGTAAAAACACTGCTGTCAGATGGAAAACTGATTTCTTGATTTAAGATTTACAGAATTAAATATTTTGTACTGAAAATAGGTGAAAAATGAACATCAATAGATGGAGATTGACTTTAAAACCATTATCCCTCAGAAATCAAAGCAGATTTTAATTTAAAAAAAAACTTTTGTCATTTTTACTGGACCAGCTGTTGGACATGTGAAGAATTATTCCAGTAAAGCTCTTATTGCTCCATCAATGCATAATGGAAAGACTCATTCCTACAGTGAGAGACTTGCTCTTCGCATTTTCAAAGAATATTCACAGTTGACAGTCATCAAACAATATAAATTATTTAGTCATTCGTAGCCTTCCATTTGAACTTTGCATGCACAAAGCATGTGGCTGCAAGGGTGTGGAATTTAGCCCAATATTAGAACGTGTCCAAAATAATTGTAAGAAATAACTTTTATTAGTGTCCTGCATTTTCTCACACACTTGGAGGTCTTTAAAGTGATAGTTCACCCAAAAATGAACTACAAAAGAAGATATTTTGAGTATGCTGCAGAAGAAAGAAAGTCATAAAGTTTTGAAATGACAAGAGGGAGAGTAAATGATGACAGAATGTTTATTTTTGGGAGAACTATCACTTGAAAATCATGTTTCGCAATCACACACACACAATTTCACACATAAAAACTAGTATTATGGTACAGAAAAACAGCTTTCACACAGTTAAGTAAAAACCAAGGACAACTGAAACGGTAAGATTTAAAATCTATCATACAACTCAAATATTTTCAGCATTTACGGACCTAAAAAGCTAAAAGATGTTCTTTTGTCGAATATATTGATGAACTTATTACTATTTTTCTTGTATTTCCACATTTTGACTGAATTAAATACGTTACACAATAGGACCAAATGTATTCTCACGGTCATTTTCCTAAAGTGGAAAATAAAATGTATTCTTACAATAACTCTCAATTGAGGTACCTAATCCATGCTTTCCCAACTCAATCTCATTCATTCTCTCTCAAGTGCCATCCTGATGGACAGCTCTGAGATGGCACCCATAATGTGTATATTTTTGATGAAGACAAATTCGAACATAAGCCAGTATTTCTAACACAAGCTCCCAACATGTACGTGTTTGGCTTATGATGATCGAACTTACCTAGTTGGCAGTGAAATGAGCTCTGTGAATACTAAGCAAATTTATCCCCATTACAATAATGTTACGCTCTTGGAAGCATGCATCTATATGCTGACCTCTATCCAAACAAAACAGGCCGTGCAGTCACACACAAACTGACAATGAAATGGGAACAAAGAATCAAGGAAATGTAAGAGAAGGACATGCAATATTCAAGACAATAGCAGACTTCAGTTTATCCACACGTATTACAATGGATACACAATGAAAAGAAGACAGTCAATTTGAGCTCCTGCTGTCTGTGAACGAAAGACGCAAAAGTGGGTTGAGTAGAAACCAGAATACCAGGAATTATTTCTGCAGCAGAGCAGTTTCAATTTCCTAAATAACATATTTGCGTTAGATATCATTGCTGTTAATAGCCTTCCTACCGTACTGTATACTGTATGTTATATGAAAGGAATGACAGAAAAATAAGGTTTAAGACCAAAATTCAGATGGAGGCAAACAAACAGGAAAGATGGAAACTATGTCTTGTGACTAAATAAAGTACATACACAGAAACAAAGTGTAACACTTCAATATCAAGACTGACTGACTCAACACATCACACTCCATGACTAGACTACTGCATAAACAACACACAATAGCATAAAAGAACCAACTGATCTGCTTTATATCGTTTATTGACATATTTTAATAAAATGTGATTGCAATGTCAAATTTCACATCCAACAAGCAATACGCGTGATAACCATTTCTGGCATAAGTCAAGTTAAAATATAAAAGCAAAACATTGTCATAAAATCTTAATATCTAACAAACAAGTGCGTTAAAAACTCCCTTTCAACAAATCATTTCATTCTTTCAGGCAACACACCCACTCAAATCTCTACCACTTTAAACACAAACTGTGCAAGCACAAAGAGAAGCATCGCTACTGCCGACAGTAATAAATGATGCCAAGTTCACGGCCATTTACTGGGATCACAGCATCGTGAGGAAATCCCACACTTACCGACAAAAGCGAGCAGGAGTATTCCAAATAAACGCGTAGCCTGCGGGCACCTCTGCCGGGAAGCCATTTAATCAAATTGAAATATAGACGAGACACATAAAAAGCGAGGAAAGGCGATAGCTAAAACAAGACGGGAAAAGCAGCGGTCAGCTCCTCTTTATCCAAACTACAGTCGCTGGCTTTTTGGTCTCCGGCACACTTGCGCCATTTTGCACATCTTTCAGGAATGTGTCAGAAGCATCTCGCGCTCTGTTCTGTCTCTGCTCCTCGCGACCAGCGCACGCTTAGCAATGCGTTCATCCACCTTCCTGCGCGCACACCACAGACCTCTCTCTCTCTCTCTCTCTCTCTCTCTCTCTCTCTCTCTCTCTCTCTCTCTCTAAAGAACAAAAGACGCGATATCTAAACAGAGATATAAAGGGGTTCTCTGGCGTACTATGTTCTGTACCTCAAGCTATATATTTTATTATTAATTGTTCATGGCTGAACAAAGAAATACTATTAACCACGAACAAAGATTGTAGGCCTATGTGTTTAGTCTACTGCGAAACGAACGGGGAAAATATAGATGGAATGAGGTGCGAGCCTTAATCATAACAACAATTTCTTCAAAAACATTATCAAGAATAATATTCTCTTTGCCTGTAAACTTTTTTTAACGGTAGCCTGCGATTTGTGTGCGTTTTTGTGGTCTCTATCTTACATCAATTTTCAATGCTTTAAAATCAGAACAAATAATTAAAACGAATTTTGCGTTTTTATTACTTTAATCTCTATATTTGAGTAAAATAAAATATAAACGCTGATTCGAAACTGTCAAATTGAAGGAGCATATGTAAAAAGTGCCACGCCGGTGAAAGAGGGACATCTATTGGTGAGATCTGTTCATTAAGTACGTAAGATGTGACAATAAAGATAGCCTATTATTTATTGTGGCTCATATTTACATTTCTCTGATAATTTCGAGTATCTTCTTTTTTAGGGTGCACTATTTGTTATCAGATATCACAATATGATCACACATTTCACCAACAGGCACTTTTGTTAGTGTATGCATTCAACATTTTCTTCTGGAAAATACACAGCTGCTTTGACATAAATAATGAGGGTCAGCATTTTATTATTAATATGTTTATTTACATAGTACAAGTTTGCAGAGACTTTTTACTGCAAATCACACAGAGACAGTAACTGTGGAAGAAAATAAACACTATAACATCTCCACCATCCACTGCATTCATCCACCTGACAACAGACTCAATCCTTCACAGCTCATGTATAGAATATGAGCATCTACATTTGATCAGTCATCAGATGTAATTTCATTGCATCAATTATTCATAGGGGAAAACTGTTCCAGTTAAAATAATTAAGTCCAATTTAGGCAGGTAAACAAGGTTTTCTTACATATTTTGCATATAAAGAATCATGAGAATGGCCATATATGTAATAATGCAGGAACTGCACAGAGATTCACAGTACCATGAACTGCAGTTTATAATGGGACACTAACTGGTTACTAAATACTTCTCCCTGTCTCTTAACCTGTCTTCCTGTGACATGTCACGGACAAACACATGTTGTAATTATACATAGTTAATGTTGTTGTTGTGACTGTCAGAAACCTCAAAGACCATACTGCTGCTACACTGTTGAGTTTACAGTATGTGTGGTGAGACTATCAAAAACGCACAGGTCTGCTGGTTGGGTTAAAGCACATAAAAATAATTTACACACACACAAAAAAAGAGAAACTGGCATAAGAAAACAATAAGGAAACATGCCAGTGTAACTATTTGTTACTTTTCCCCTGTTACTAAAAGTCTTCAGGACCACATGATATGTGTTTCTATACACTTGTGAAACATCAGAGCCAGCTGGCATTTTTCTGCAATGTTTTTATACAAAGACAGGGCACCTCAGCAATATGCACTGATTATATGCAGCATAAGAATACAACCAGATATACTCGTGTTTGTTTTAAGAAGTATGGTTTGACATAGGAGCCCGCTCTGACCAGCCTCAACCTTAGCATTTAAAAACTCTCTGACATTACCCATCTCAACAAAAAATACATACACGCTTAACACTCAACTGTTTTGCTTTTCCACATTCTGACAATGGCATCCTAAAAATATAGCATGAATATAGAAACCTACCTGTTAAAATGAGGTGAAACACCCTGCAAGACCAGCATAGTGTGTTGTGGATGCTGGCAAGCTGGAGTCTTCACCTGGCTTATTAACTAACCTAACCAGCAAGATTTCTTTGGTTACCCAGCTTTACTAAAAAGCCAAGCTGGTTGACCAGCACCACCAGCTAGGCATTGCTGGTCCACCAGCTTAACCAGCACCTAACCAGCATTCAATTAACATGAGTGCTGGTCTTTATTGTTCGCTTCAGCAGGGACAACAATGAACTCATCCAGTTGAAGTTGGTATACACTACTAGTACTGCCTAACACATAATAATGGAAACAAATGAATCTTTTAACATGAAGCCTTTGTGTGCACATTTTAGTGTGTCAACATAGCGAAAATCACATCTAATCCTCTCAAATCTGCATTTCAGACCAAAGTAAAAATTAAAGGTCAATAGATTTCCCCAGAACATTTCTATTGTCGTAGGCGTGTTAACACTATAGACGGTTTCATCGGATGTACTCGCCTGGCCCGAAGTTAACTTAGGTCTGTGTTTGTTGATCGGTCTTGTCGCTAATAATATAACTATTTATAATTAATTTAATTTATATTAATTTACATTCATATTTTATTGTATAATAATAAACAATTTGTTGCACTTTATTGTATGTTAATTTTATTAAATAATCAATTTGTTGAATGGTTCGTGTAACTTTGTCACATTTAAGTTTAGCCAAGTAATGGTTCTTTTACTGGTGACCCAAAATAATACTGGCTAGACATACTTTTCACTAGCTAGCTAATGTAATTTTCTTGTTATATTTCTTTTGCTTGTATTCCGAAATAATCGGGGACTCTATCTTTTCAGGATGTTTACCGGGAGTTAAGTTTGGGCCACAAAAGCGTGCATGCGCAGTAGCATTTGTATATGTTATTGCTTTGAAACCGTCTATAGACTGATGCCATTTTGTAGGTACTTGGACTCGAGCAAAGCTGAGACAACAGCACAACCATGTTCACTCTTCTTAAACATGTCTGAACAGAACTCGCACAAGCATCATACCCGTGCCAACGGCAAATGCACAAGTGAAAATGTATTCCCATCCCATTTTTACAGTTTAACTCTACAACAAGTTTAACAAATGGGTACATAATCTCAGTATTAAATAGGGACTATACAGGAAGCTACAGAACAAGGATGACTTGTTGACTAACCACACTAACGCTATGCGAGATATGCTTATGTTACTAAAAGTAGCTGTAGTAGACATTCATCTTCATTTTCGACATGAACAGTCCTGAGTTTGGCCTGCTGTACATATAAAAACTGGAATGTTTAAAAGACCATCTTGAAAAGAACATAGTCTTGCTCTCGCATCTAACCACTAGTCAGTGAAGTTTGCTATTGAATTCATATTTGAGACGAACACATGAACTGTGGCCAGTGAAAGCTGTGGTGGCATCACTGGCAGTCCTGTCAATGACCTGATGTGATGACAGCGAATTTAAACGTTTTTTAATGCTTGCTTAAAAACATGACATTAACATAATATACATATTTGTTTTTCTTAAAAGGAACTTTAAATAAAAAAAGGGAAGCTAATAGAGGTACAGACCCTGCTTTCAGCAGCAATACAAATATGATTTTTGCATGGAGGATTCAAGCTATTTACAGTTCCAATGTGGCTACAGACACGTGGCTAAAAGACACAAAAACATTAATGATTCCATACGGATCAAAAGCTGTCTGAGAAATGGAGGCTTTTCTCCTAGTTTGACCATTTCCTAATGTTCTCAGACTCCCTGCGAAGAGTTCCCTGAGGAAAGAGATGACTGGCGAGTCAACCAGTAGATCACAAGGACACAAACGCTGAGGTCTCTGGTTAAACTGTGTGGTTAGCCTTCCATCCTGTTTAAAATATTGCAAAACTGTCTTGACAAGTGAACAAGAGACATTTCCCCCACAGCAACAACAGTAAGGACCGAATAAACTGATGGCAGTATGCTTGCACACCGACGAATAATCCCAGACAAATTTCAGTAACCGTTACACAAGAATACAGACACCGAGTGAGAAAGGCAGTAGATTCTGCTATTATCAAAGGCTATGAATTTGACGGCTTAAAAATGGATTTAACAAGTCGCCTCTTTAATGAAACTCATTAAAACCGCACGTAAAGAATAGTCCTGTGAAGAAATGAGGTAGTGTTGTTGACTGAGAAAAACTTGGACCATGGATTAGCGCGACATCTCTTTAAACGTACATTCGGGGCACATTTCAAACAGTCGAAAATGTACATCAAGTCCATTTGTTGTTGTTTTCTTCATTTCGACGTGTTTTTGTACATGTAGTATTTGTGTATATGTACATACGGACCTTGATAAACGCACCTTGAATTTTAGACTCCTGAGACACTAAAGCTCCAGTCAGGGAATGTGTTTTATTCTTATTGTATTAAGGTTCAATATCCACGTGGTATTTTTGGAAGAACTGATTCCAAAGCACAGATCTGTGTATGTGCGTTTGGGGGCGGGGAGGGGATAGGCGACCCTGAGACAGCAGGAGGTGGTGTTTTGTGGCAGGGTAATGGGTTCTCTTTGACAGAATGGGTGTACACCTGCTAGCACTGATCGTGCTATTCTCGAATCAATCTATTACTCTGAACCGTGAATGAGTTCTGCTCCGTTTCCACGGGCATGGTTAATCCCAGCGCTATGGTCTCGCTGGTGCTGGCCTCAGGATCCATCACCTCGAAGTAAAAACACTCTGACATAACGTGTGCACGTAAACAAATCATGTCAGCTCGCTCTGTACATGCAGACAATGAGAGATTAAAGTGTGCCACCCATATGCCGTAAAACGCATATCCATGGAAACTAGTGTTAAAAAAATATTCTGTATATGTACATACATATAAAATAATGGAACCCAAAGGTTTTAATAAAACCGTGAGAGGAGGCGTTCGTGGCTACGAGAAAAAAACTTCACTCCAGCAGAGAAGGTGCTGTTGAAGTCTGCTCCCTTGTCTTTTCTTCTTCTGTCCTAGAATATTAGGACCACTGTTTTTATGTATTCCCTTTCCTTCAGCTTTTCAGCTATGCGCCCCTGAGGTAGACTGGACAAAACCAGAACTGGCAAAGGACGAGGGGGAAGGGGGGAGAGCCGGTGTGGGCAGGACCTTTCCCACCGGACACAGTCTGTGGGGCCCGTTCTCCAGAGTTTCTGCCTTCAGCCGAAGGGCTTTTGGCGAGTGAAAGCCATTAGTAAGTCCTGTTCCTTGGTTTTTGGCAACGCCCACTGTTGGCTGAGTGACCCCACTCTCAAATGGTCCATTGTGATTGGACAGTACCTCAGAGATGTGAGTGCTGGGGATGGGAGGAAATGAAGATTCAGTTTCATGGTTGTCCTCACTGTGGGCACAGGAAGGAGGGGGGGTTGTGTGCCGCTGGCGAGGGGATGATGGAGTTGCCTGTTCTCCGGGAAAGGGGTCCTGGGAAGATGGAGTATCAAGACAGAGCTCCATGTCACTTTGTGGATCCTGTTCAACTGCTGTATTGGACAGCTGCGGATGCACAATCACTTCAGCCTCCACCTGGTTCTTGCTGATGGAATAGACTCTCTCCTCATGACCACCCTGCAAATACAGTATATCACAAGATAACAGACACAGTAGTGTCACGTGAACTGCATTTTTTTTTTATTAATAATGTGCAACTTAGATATTTCAGCATATTTTTTTCCAAAAAAGAATGTAGTAACGTTTTTCAAAAGTGCAGCTGTATTTTTTGCTTGTTAAAAGAATTATCATCATTTACACTGTGTATCCTACATTTGTGAGATTGTAGAAAGGCCTACATTTATTATATATGTCTTATTTTTTATTTAAAAAAGAAATCATTTTTTATATTCATATTATCAACATATTTTATGTATTCTTATTGCCCTCATTGCCTTGTATCTTAAAAACACATCTTTATTATATTATTTTATACACATTTTTTTATATTTTATGAAGTCTGAGGATTAATATTGTGGGAGTAGCAAACGAAAGGGAAAGTTCACAAACTTTCCAGCACCGGGATGCTCATACTTCTGGAACAAAAACGTTTTTTTAAATAAATAAAATAAATCAGTGTATGAGGTAAAGATGCAAAATAGAAAAAGGTGCACTTTTATTTCCGCTGCTCTTATAGCTGGAGACCTTCGAGAAGGACAGTAATTGGAAAAATGGTATGCACGCTTCAGCCTTTCATCTTAAGTGTCACATACTAATTAGCTGTGTGTCATCCACACTGACTGCTTAATGGTAATTACTTTCTCTCTATATTTCCTGTGCACGAGGCACAATCTATCTCCATCCCCCCCACACAGCAGCAGATGTTGAAGGATAATAAGTATTTTCCCAAGACATGGATGCTGTTAAGTTCTCTATACTTCAGTCTCTCATACAGGAATGTGTTTAACTCACCTTACTGTTCTCTGATGCAGGTCCCTCTAGAGCTCCATTGATGAGAGCAGAAGAATCCTCAGTTATAGTATCTCTATACCTTGTGATCCGATTGGCCCAGTTCCGACTTACTGATCCATTCCAGGCTGGCTGAGTTGGATAAAGACAAAAACTTCTTAAGAAACATTGATGGCAGGTTCCTTGAAGCTTCAATGGGCGGTGCATACCAACACACCAGTCACAGCTTTGGCATATAAAATGGGAATTCTAAAAAACTGCTTAACCTAAATAAATAACAAACAAATGCAGGCCATTTTTCATTTATTTCCTCACGCAGCTTTTTAAAATTGTGTCTAACCCAAACTGTCTGAATTGCACCCGCATTCTTGATGAGACGTAGACAGCTGTCCAAGTCCCTAACCATGGCCCTAATCCTACACTTTAACTCCATCCTCTAAATTATGGTTAATAGAGATATCATTTCAGGGCTAACAAGGAGTCCTACCTAAAAACAAAACAGTCACGCAATCAATAACATACATTTGATACAAGCACATTTGACTATATCTCTATATTTAACGCCTCACCTTGGACTCTGGAGGGCAATCATCAGCCACTCCCACATTACCCATGAGACTCTGCTCCTCGCTGGGCTCTGTGAGGGGTCTGGTGTGGTCTTTAATACAAGGGGGCATGAGTGTTTCCAGCTCATGGCAGTCGATGCAGTCAGGCGTGGAAGAAGGCACCGGTCGGGTACCTCTCCTGTACTGAGGACTCAAAGAACTAGAGTCCAGTGCCCCAGACACATCCCTAATAACAGTAACAAATAAAAAGATGATTACTGTACACACTTTTTGGGCCTTTTCTGTTTATTCTGAGCACTAATCTGTCTACATTTGCATTTTAAAGTGACTTCAATATTTGGCCTATATAGTTTTTGTCTTTAAGGGGCCAGTAAGGGACAATCATACGTAAAGGAAATCATACAGAGAGAAAGAGAGGGGAACAGGAGTCGGGAAAGCATCCCAAGCGGAACTTGGTCACATGAATGGCTTTTGTGCAACAAAATAAGACAAATTATGTTTCTCCCAAAATACGAATTCAATACATATCCATGAATGTTAACGACACAATATTTTAAATATACACTACCTTTTAAATGTTTTGAAACACTTATTAATTGTTTTCACATTTTCAAAATTATGTTATATTGAAGCATTTTAAAAATAGCAACTCTCTGCCCAAAATTTGTCTAAATGTACTCTGTAAGGTAAACAATATTGAAGGAGCTTCCTTCTATCAGGGCTATTATTGGCCAACTTTTCTTGACTATTTGATCATTAAAAAATAGTTTAAAACTTTAGTTTTCTAGTAAAAGAAATCAATATATTAGCATAAATACACTTTTGTCTACAAAAGTATGTTTAAACATTTAAGCATCCCTTCAGATTAAAGATCATGAGAAATATTTCAATGTTTCAAAACTTTCGAACAATAGTATGCATTATTTTGTTTATTAATAGTAATTATAGTTTATTATTTATAAACATATAAATCTTAATACAAAATAGGAATAAACATGATAAATATTTTCTTTTTTTTAAGTTTAATTCTAAAACATAGATTTACATGATATAAAAGAAACAGTCATCTTCTGTATTAAACCCAGTCTCTTTAATTCACAGCTATTGTCGCCACTTTAAACTCCCCAATCAAGAGTCCAATGAGTCTCAGGATCTCCCCTCCTTAAGTTAAGGCTTAAAATGTTAAGGTCATGTGTGTATAACAGAAACATGTTTCCTCATTCATTCTGTTACCAGCAATAGCTATAGTTGACCATAACTCTTAGAAGAAGGTGAAAAACCCCAGCCTAAATCGGCTTCAATGAGAGCATTGAGCCATGACTCTGTCATTCAGCTCTCAATACACCACTGCTACAGACAGACGTGCACACGCTCGCTCACTGTGCAACTGAACGTTGTTATTCACCCGTATCTCATTCTAGATTAAAGCCACATCCAAAAGGTCCTTGAAACTTTTATCATTTGAATACATTGGAAAAGGTATCAAAGGCTTCATTCATTCTAGCCTATTAGGCATTGAATGTGGGAAAATAGATTTCTGCCTGAGCTGTAATAATGCATTGTCTATATGGTGAGCGAGCATCATAGCTACACTGCTCCCAAAGAAGCTGTTTAAAGCAAAAGTCTGAAGATGAGCAGCCTTGTACTTTACCTTGTTTTTCCATTGCGGAAACTGACACACATGCAGCACAGGATGAAGAGAAGACCAAGACACACCCCAACGATGATACCAGTCACAGAATGGATATCCAGCTCTACAGGAGAGAAAGAGACAGGAAAGAGAATGATAGATATGTAGAAATAAGTCATCAAGTAATTATACATAATTAAGCTTACAGTAATTCTGCATAAATTACACTTTACTATAATAAACAAATATTAATTATGATCTAAAAGAATAATGATACAATAATAATGAAGTGTTCTTGGTGGTGCATATAGATCTGATGCCAGCTCCCCACAGACTCCGTGTGTGTGAGGCTGGACTGAAACACTTCACACTCCCAGTGGGAGTGCAATTAATTGAGTGTCAGTGATGGGCAGAGGCAGATGGCAGTCTTTACACACACACACACACACACACACACACCTGCGACGCCTCATATAGATTGATTCACATTTAGTTTATTTTCATTTTAAAGATGACAAGCACAGCAACAGAAAATATTACACATGTAATTCAATGTACTGTAGATGGTAGTGATGCTGATGCTGGTCACTTTCGTGTTTAAACATCTACACGGGATATATTCTAACATGTTGATATCTATTTTCTTTCTTCTGTTATTTCACAAAATTGTAATACTGTTCTCTCACAGCATTATATCAGTCAGTATTATCAGTCATCACAAATTTCTGATCATATTCTGTCAGGACAACATCTAATAAATGTTTGCTAACCCTAAAACACAACACATGCGATACGAAATTAGAAATAGAGATGAAATTGCTATAAAAAATTAGTTATGGATAAAAATGAATAATGAATCAAAATGACACTCATACACACCATATTTGTTTGGAGGAGTATAGACATCCTTCACAGGAGAAAATGGTCCAACTCCTATTTCAGTGCAGGCCCCGATCTTAAAATAGTAACGTGTGCCACTCTTCAGGCCTTGGACCTCTGTGCTGGTGACAGAGCCTAAGAAGGAGGAGGATGAGACCAGAAGTGATTCATAATAGATAAAAGCTATCTTCATGAGCATGTAACAACACATGCTCTTTGTTTGTGTGTGTTTGTAGATTTACCCTTGTGTGTGGTATGTATCCACAGTTGCTCTGGATAGCTAATGTTGCCAGTGTAGAGGATCCGGTAAGTCAAAATGATACCATTTGGCTCCAGTGGAGGGCGCCAGCTTACCAGAACAGAAGATGAGTCCAGCACACTTAACTGCATGTCCACAGGAGGAGAGGATGGTTCTGAGATAAAAACACATTTATACTGCTACACATAATCAAATACCAAAGGCCTAAGGGATAAGTGATAATAAATTGTTTTTGCTACTCAACCTATGTTTGTCAACCAAATACTTACATATGTTTACAAAGTTACAAGTAACATAGACAGCATATGGTTAAAATGTTATATACCAGTTGAATCACATTCATGTGATATTTGTTTTGTACAAAAAATATGCAATGAAAAAAATGATGTATCTATGATATGGGTGAAAATCATTTATTCATTGTCAGGGTGGTGTTTTCAGAATCGTCACATCCAGTCCATAGATCTCATCAATGGGCATGTGACCATTAAATATAAGAATTATGTTTCATGAAGAGCCATCCTATCTCTATTTGTTGGGTATTATTACTTCTGGCATTTTAATTCACAGAAATCCTACAAAGTATGTTGTCTCAACACAATATGCCCCTCCCTGCCATCACTTGGCCAGACTGACTGACGAACTGAAAACTCTTGGCCAACACGAGGGGCAATTCCATCTGGGCTTTTAATTAAAGCCAATTATCTCCTTACACCTCTCGCTATTAACCCCCTAGCTGTTGAAATAACACAAACATAAGACTCACACTGACCTCACTGTCATACACTTACACAATAAATAGACACAAATACACATTCACTGATTATTTCCCACATAGAGGGCTAGATGCTCATCCTTGGGTTTATGCTACAATTTATTTTAGATTTATTCAAAGATCACCGTCACACATTAGCAGACACTACACTCCAGTATGTGGATTTCCTCATTTTCATCACAGGACTAAAAGCAGTTGTACTCACTTTCTGGAAGTGTGGACTCCTCCACGGTGCTGCTGAAAGGCCCACTTATATCAACACCATTAGACTGCACAGCCATTTCATAGATGGTGAAAGGCTTCAGTGATGCCAGTAGAATCTCCTGAGAAGAACTGAACACAGTGAGGAAAATGGTTTATTAGGAGTATTTTTAGTGTGTTAAAGTTTAAACATTTTCTAGCTTTCTTTAGATTGGAAGACTGAAGTCCATGGGTAAACAAGTCAGTCAATGCTGTGTGACCTCGATGTGACTAGGGTGAATTTCTTAAACCCATATTTCTAACACTGGTAAATGAATAATGACAAGAATTAATGAACTCTAACCTGTAGAGCATCAGTTCTCTCACACATACAACATGATATTAATTCCCAAGGAGCACACAAGCATATACTTAGAGCATCATGAGAAAGTGACAGAGGGGATAAAGTAAACTAACAAGTGAGCATGCGAATGAACAGAACGGCGCCTTCACTTTGACATAATCTGTGTATACATGAGCATATGGTTTGTGTGTATGTACGGCACCTGGTATAGTATGAGACCAGCGATGCATTGCGTATTCCTGCTGGGTTGCAGCGTATAGTGTAGTTGATGATGCGCACGTTGCTAAAGCGCGGTTTCTCCCAGCGAAGCCAGATGGAGGAGGAACTGTTCACACGAGCTCTGACGCTGATGGGCGGCAACGGCGGCAGAGAGTTGGGAGTCCGCACTAAGAACACCACATGCACGAATTGCTTACATACTTGATTTTTAAAAATTAAAATTCAACATTTACTCACCCTCTTTTAATTTCAAACCCGTATGACTTTCTTTCTTCCGCAGAACACCAAAGAATATTTAGAAAAATTGTGTTACGTGGCACTTATTCACTTCCATTAGTTTTGTGTCCATACAAGTGAATGGTGAAGTGAATGGGTGCGAGCGCTGTTCAGTTACCAACTTTCTTCAAAATATCTTCTTTTGTGTTCTGCGGAAGTCATACAGGTTTGAAATGACAGGAGGGTGATTAAATGATGACAGAATTTTCCTTTTAGGTGAGGAGATGAAAGGGATATTAAAAGGGTTTCGTTTTTATATCCCTCTCATCTCCTCACCCGTCCCAACACGCACCTCGCTCTGTGAACTTCTCAGTTTTGCCTTTCCAGATTGCAGGGTAACCTTCAGTTTGTTTATTAAACGCCCAAACCTTCACCTCATACAGCCGATCAGGAGCTGGAACAATCCGACAAAAACAACATTGCATCATCTGTCATTTCAATCTGAGGAGTAGGTCACGTGAGTGATGAGTTTATTATGTGTTCTATACAGTTTGTAAATCGTCTGTGTATTGTGACATGTTAATGCACCATGCATTAATAATTTTACACACTGTTACAATGATTATTGATTTGATTTAAATAGATTTTAATACAAATAAAAATACTAATACAAGTAGACGCTGACATCAAAATGTGTAAAGCTCTGGGCTACAAGGAAATACATTGAGCAACTGATTTCCT
Organism: Triplophysa bombifrons; assembly: GCA_029783895.1. Taxonomy (NCBI): domain Eukaryota; kingdom Metazoa; phylum Chordata; class Actinopteri; order Cypriniformes; family Nemacheilidae; genus Triplophysa; species Triplophysa bombifrons. Next base: position 21,796,491 of record CM056448.1, read on the forward strand.
TTTTTTCTCAAATTGTAGTAATTGCTGACATCAACAGAGAATCCCTCTTCGGCTATCAGCTCAATTACCCCTACACAGATTCAGACTCTGCATCTGGCATCACTTAAGCTGCTTTGGCAAACTGTCCGTTACATAAGCACTTTAGTTGCAATCAGTTGTGTGTGCTCACAAGTGTATCTGAAAAGTTATTGCTCATCACTCACAGAGGCCCGTGACCTCATAATGTTTAACTCGCTTCCTCAGTTTAATCTGTTGACCCGTCTGGATTCTCTCATTGATCACAGGGCTCTCCTCATTGGTCGGCTTATCTCCGTCCACCTCCTGCCAGGAAAGCTTGTAGCCGGTGATCTGAGTGTGATTGGGTGGTGGCTGCCATGTGACGTGGAGGGAATGCATTTTGGCTCTCACTTTGAGCTCAGTGGGAGCAAAGAGCACTGGGAAAGACAACAGAGGGAATCTATGAGTATAACCCTAAAGTACCCTACAAACTTTTGTATGCTAATTTATGTGGATATGCATTATTGTATTTTTCTTTATTTTGGTAGACAATGTTATTATTTACATATTACATATTTTATGTTTTTGCATTACCTTGAGTTCGATTTGGCGTGTGGTGTGTAGCCCACTCAGAAGGCTGACTGAACCCAGCTCGTGTGCCCGCAGCTATCCGCAGCTGGTATGTTTGATTTGGTGTGAGGTCCCTCAGGGTAACCTGTGTTTCGTTCCCACCCACTTCTACATAGTACATGTGATCCGCTGCGAGACACGCACACACATGTCAGAAAAACCACGCAAGCGATTGGAAATCCTATCTGCAGATGGCTGATAAATATGAACAATGCGAATCCAAATCGAGTTTGATTCTCTTTCTCTTTTTGCGTCACAGCCCGTCAGACCGAATCGGTCTTTTGTTCCACTTTTAATACTGCTCATTAGACATTCAGAGCTCTAATAGAGCAGAAGCAATCAGCCATGTCTCTGTCATTCAGCTCAAAATCCCCCAGACAAACCTGCCTCCCTGCTCGTGCCAACAGATAAAGGCATTCAAATGCCGACTCAGCAACCGACATACATTCATCGATAAACACACACACACTTAAGCACACACAAATGCCACACGCAAAATCCCTCTTCACGCATCACTTGTATTTGAGGCGGAGGATTAACACGTTCTCCCAATCTCTCTAACACACACACATCCCTTATAGATGTTAACATCACGGCAGGTGGAGCTGTCTCACCCTGATTCAGTGACCTGTAGTCAATGCGATAGTGTGTGATGGCTCCGCGGCTGAGCTGAGACGAGAGGGGCAGCCACATCACTCTGATATCAGTAGGAGACGTGCTGAGCAGAGATAATTGGGGAGAAGCACTGGGCACTGAAGAAGACACAGTATAGACACACAAAAATAGAATTACAGTCTATTTGTCTAAGTGGCTAAGCATAGTATTACTAGCACAACCAATGATATGAATCTGGGGTGGAGCTTTTTTGATACTTTTCGAAAAATATTTTTGCAATTGGTTAAGGTGCACTAAAAATAGTTTCACTTATTTTAATTTAACACATTTATACAAATACACCACCATTCACGTCTTTGCTGCTCCCATATACATAGTATTAAAAAACAACTTATTTTACTTCCTCACACTATTGGTATTGGGAGGTTTAGTTAAACAAAATGCATTGTGGGATACAGTATTTTACCGACTGTACTGCATATTTAACCCAGTCAGCTGGTCATTTTTTGTAATTTACTGTTTTTTTTTTAATATAAAATCATACAAATATAACCTTTATATGTTCAATATTGACTGACTAGTGTAATTTCTGACTAACTGTAAATTAAATTGTTCAAATTAAGTTTGAATGCTCCTTTTCTCAAAGTTAGATTTTCAGACAAGCCTCGATTTCACAGACTGGCACGGGTCACAAAAAAAATCACTGCACATCCTTACAGACAGTTTTAGCGTCAACAACATAAACAGAACAACGTTATGTTGCCCAAACTTCGATTAGACAAGAATCTATAACTATTGAGTCGTTTTAATTGAAATTTAATACAATTAATATACAATAAAATATTATTTTAAATTAATATTCATATAAATTAAATATCAAATAAAATGTTATATTATAACTAAACACAGACCAAAAGTTAAGTTTGGACACTTGAATGAAACATTTCTCATTGTCTTAAAAAGGTTATCATCTGAAGGTGTGCTTAAATGTCTGAAATTAATTTTACAGACAAAAATATAATAGTATATAATATAATAATATAAACTTTTTCATAATAAATTGATACTTTTTAAAATAAAAGCTTTCTTTGAAATGGATTGCTAATAAATGAAAAAAGAGAAGTCAGTTAAAGCACAGAAAAGATGTGAACTCCTTTAATATTGTTAAAAAGGCATTTTTGGGGGTGAAACCCCAAGAAGCTGCTTGGAAAATGGCAAGAGAACACTTCTGCAAATTTTAGGCAAAATCTGACTACACTGATGATGATACATTATGGTGATACATTATGACAATATTTTGATGTTGATTTGATGTTTTTTCAACTTAATCCTCATGGTTTCCTTTGTGTTATTCTACAGTTTTTATGAGCTTACTATTTTTCTAAAATAAAAAAAAAATGAATAAGTCAGTAAGTATCCAAAAACTTTTGACGGGTAGTGTTTTTGTTGTACACAAATAAATAATCTGTCATCGTTTACTCACCAAGTTGTTCAAACTTGTATAAAGTTTGTTGTTCTGCTGGAGAAAAGGATATTTGAAAAAGTTCTGAGGTACTATTGACTATCATTGCAGGGGATGGTATGCTATGTTAGTTAATGTTGCCCCACATTCTTCCAAATATTTCATTTTGTGTTCAGCAGAACAAAGACATTTAGCAGAACAAAGACATTAATACAGGTAATAAATTGATGCTGAGTAAATTAAGATAGAATTTTTTTATATTTGGGTGAACTATCCCTGAAATCTGGTTTAAATCGGTATTTCTTGGTCGGTACATTCCTGACTAACCAAATCAATACTTACCATCCTCTAGCATCTCTATGGTAACGGTCTGTGATGGGCGGCTGGCCCCCATGGGTGAATAGGCCACGACATAGAAAGTGTAGGCTGTGTGAGGCAGCAGCTCCTTTAAATGGAGCTCTGTAGTGTCATTATTCACCGCAAACTGATACTCCATGTTATCTGAGCCTGTAGGCAAACACACAAATACATACTGTACGTGGAGGCCTATTTGTCACATGGGACATTCTGTACACTTTGTTTTAATAAAGTAACAAATATTATAATTTATTTTTCTGACAGAATACTGATATTGGGACATCACAAAAGGTCAGTCTGCCGTGTGTAATCAATTAACTTTTTCCTGAGCAGTAACAGTGAATTTTTTATTACCTTGCAGTAGATATATATATTGTTCATGCTTACACAGAAACTCACATTCAAATACAAACCTAGTATTTTATGAAGGTAAAAGTGTGACAATAGCCCTAGTATAGTTGCGGTGGGTAAAAACATAAATTAAAAAAATATATATATATTTTGGAATAATATAAAGCTCAGAAATACTTTAACTAACAACAGTATTTTTGTCTTTTGACAGATCCATAACTAACAGCACTCATGAGACAAACTGCAGGTCAAACAGGGACTCACTTAGCCTACTATTAAAAAAAGTAAAAGAGGGGAAAGCTTGGTGTGTAAAATTATTTTACAAAACTGCATTACAAAATATACATACAACCGGCTCTTACCTGCCGTGCGTTGATAATGCACAGAGAAGCCGATTATCTGGTCGCTGTTGTGTTCAGGTGGTTCCCAGGTGAGCAGCGCGGATGTGCTAGAGTGGGGCGTGGCCACCAAGTGGCGTGGAGGGCTGGGCAACCCCTCCCTCACAATGACGGAGAGCTTGGCAGTGGCGCAGGCTGTACCCAGGCTGTTGGCAGCGATACACTGGTAGTATCCTGCATCATCCAGCCGCAGCTGGTTGATCAGCAGAACTCCAGGGTTCTGAGTCTTAACTCGGGCATTAGACTGGACCCCCTCTCCATTCTTCAACCATCGCAGGGTGGGGGGAGGATCACCAGAACTGTTACACACAAAGCGAGCAGTATTTCCGCGGGACAGAGACACTGCCTCTGGAGGCTGGAGGATGACTGGCGGAGCTGGTGAAAGAAATGAGAGAGAGAGAATATTGCTTACACCAGTGTTTACAGGCGTGCAAATACAGCCATATTGAGTAGAACAGAGACACTAAAATGACTTTGAGAATTCTGAATTCTAACAAATGAATGTATAAAAAAAAGAATACAATTTTGTAAACAACAGTTTTATTTTATAGTATCATGTTTTTGCAAAGCATACTGCAAACTGATGTCTCGCCTCAAGCGAGTAATAAAAGCACTCAGGCTTTTACTGTGATCTTGAACCTCAACATAAAACATCACAATCCTTCTGTTTATTATTTATTTATAGATTTTTATTGTAAAAATGTCTGTTTATGTTTCAACCACCTGGCAGAAGCAGATATAAGGCTAGAACATATTGGTACTTGATGGAAATGATTCCCAAGACATCCCAGAGCACTATCAGTACAACAGGCCCGAATCATGTCTAATACACAAATGGTGTGAATATTTTTTAAACATAAGAAAACAAAATAAGAGTTTAATAGATGAGAGACGTTTAAGCCCTTCACCCAAGGCAAGTGCTGGTTGATTTCCTGTGTGATCACATTATCATCACAAGCTCTCATGTACCACAGTACATCAATGGTGTTGTCAGGAACTTCAAATAATATCATGGTGCATTATTACAGTACCATCAAGCATACCCATAAAACCATTTGAAGTATCCTATTTGACAGAAAACAACATTTGTAGTATGGTGTGTTCATTTACTCAACCTCAAGTTGTTTCAAATCTGTATAAATTCCTTTGTTCTGATGAGCACAGAGAAAGATATTTGGAAGAATGCTTGTAACCAAACAGTTCTTGGTCACCATTGACTACCATAGTAGGAAAATGTCTTTGTTCGATTGAACACAAGAGGGTTTTGTAGAATGTAGGAAAGCAAAAAGTTCTTTGCCACTTTTTCCTGCTATGGTTGGAATGACTACAGAATATTACCAAAAGCGAGGATCAACAAATTGTTGTTAATGTATGCTTTAGTTTCTGTTCGCTATGATTTTTTTATAGAATAAAACCTATTTGCTGATACACTGTAGTTTACTAGTAATTTTGTCTAATTTAATACTTTAAAAGATTAGTGTTTTGTCCATTTTGTACAATTATACACCTCATAATTTGATGCCTTAATCTAACCTGGTGGGGAATATTGTACAAATACACCCCCCACAACAGTGGCTTCTGTGGTAATATAAAATATATTTTATAAATCCTATATAAATCTCTGTAGGTCAACCATCCATTTCTTTTCACCTGAAAGTTTATTGATTTTACCCGAGACAATAAGTGGCATGCTAAAGGTAGACAATTATTTCAAAACCTAAAAATGAATTAACAGACAAATTCTGCAACACAATAAAATGTAGAAAAAGTGTGTTTGAAAAATGTTTGTTTCAACTCATAACAGCCGACATATTCCCCACAATATATCGGACTGAATGTGGAAGATCCAATACATTAAAAAACAAACGCAGTTACCTAGTACTCGAAGCTCAGCAGGAGCCGAAACGAAATCTCTGGTCTTGGGTTTGTTGGCACGACACACATACACTCCAGCATGGTGACTGCGGGTGTCAGGAATTACTAGGTTGGTTGCCAGGACAACCACATCTGTATCTATAGGCTTCCCATCTATACTTCCCAGAGGAGTGGTTGTGTAAAAAGAGAGCAAAATATATGAGGAAAATATTTATAAAAAAAATTCAGTTAACACTGAGCAAATATCCAGACATGGACAATTTCTTGAAGTAACTATCCATAGAAGAAACAATTAAAAGCTAAGAACAGATTAGATGCTTGTTGTAAGTATAACATATTTATAAAGCTTACATGGTGCTCTAAGACTCTTATGATATGTTAAACCGTCAAGCTAAATGTTTCACACGGACGCAGAATATGGAGCATACTGGTGTGCAATATACATCAGCATCCTGCAGAGGTCAGTAGTACATCACTGAGGGATCTATAGAGAGCATAAATGATTTCTAGACACTGACCGTCTGCAGCTGCCATATTAGCTCACAAACAAAGAAAATGACACCTCACACAATTAACAGTGTCTTGTTAATTTTCTATGAAACCTAATAAGATTAATTTTCTCAGTTATACAATCTGTGGGTCAATTTGAGAGGAAAGAGGACCCAATAAGGTCCGTTATGAATCTGAATGAGTAGCAGGGGTGGGTTGGCGATTGGGACGTCTGCTGCTGCAGACTATCTATGAGGCAAACACTGAAGATCACTGAAAAGGCGGAATTTGTGTGGTTTGCTTTGAGTGTTCTATGTAAGAACTCAAAGTTCAGACAAAGTTCAGCTACAGAAAATGAGAAATGTTTTCTGAGTGATTGTTTATGGATTTTTCAAAAGTGTTTAAATGTACTTTAAAGTGTACTACCCAATCAACAAACAAGCAAGATTTGAGTGCATATAAAGTTTTAATATGAAACCACCCGATCTGAGCAACAACTCTGATTGCTACAGGTAACAGGGATAACAGATACAACTGAATATCTGAGAACTAGGAGGTAGGGAATGTGTGTGCCTGATATTTCTATCTATAAACTTTGTGCCTTACCTTGTCTGCTCCACGAAACGAAAGGTTTGGGCTCACCCAGAGCCATGCACTCCATCACAGCCGGCCGACCCATGACCACTGTAGAGTTCAGTGGCGGAGCGACAATAACCACCCCGCTCTCCTGAGACAGACCTGTGTAAATATTAAAGACACAGATTATGTTTCTGCGTGTATACAGGTTTGGATGCATTTGAAAAGGTTATGTTCACAAAACTACTTAATTTAGATTTTTACTTAACAACTATTGTTCTTGTTAACTGTAACTGTAACTGTTTAGTTACAAGCATTCTTCCAAATATCTTTCTCTGTGTTCATCAGTACAAATTCATTTATACAGATTTGGAGCAACTCGAAGATGAGTAAATAGTGACAGAATGTTTATTTTTGGGTGAACCTGTTTTTCATTCTCTCATGAGAAGTAAAAGACAGACATACAGAGAAACATGATATTGGCAGTGTATAAATTAGAAACAATGATGAACAATCACAGGCAAAGTTTTTTGTAAGACACAGTAGATGGCCTTTAGGTTGCAGCTTACGTACATAAATGAAAATGGCGCTGCATTATAAATTTAATAGAAGACCTGTTCGAGAGAAACAGTTGATGAAACCTGTGTGAATGCACCCGGAAGACATAATCATAATGAGCTAAAAATGTGTGTGTCTATGTATATTGTACATCACAAATGTATCACCCCTGTAGACATATAGCAGCAATCTCATATGCACTACACCAAGGGATTTAAAATGGGTCAGATATCTGTGTGAGGCAACAGGGTGCCCCAGGTGAAAGCTGTGTGTGTGTGTGTGTGTGTGTGTGTGTACGCCAGCTGAAATGTGTCTGTGTGGCTTTAAATAACCCTGATACTGAGCGAAATTATAAGGTGTGAAATCATGCTGAATATCTGTTTGAATAACTGCATAAAACTGCATATGCTTCTCATTGCTCACAGATCTAATGTTTGCTGTAAGGCTTTTTCGAAGCTAAAGTGAGAGAATTATGAAATTTAGCAATTATCAAGCAGACTACCGATGAATGACTCAAATTCCTTCATATTGCCACTGAAGGCAAAAAAAGTCTGCTTCTTCACTTTAAGAATACTTTTTGGCATAAATGTTTTATGTAGACCATTTATTCCAAAAACATTCACATAAATGAAGGACAAAACTGACGTTCGCATGGTTTCTACATTTAAAAACATGAAAATCAATAAGTAGTAGTACATTTTCCACCTGGGTTTTGAGACCGGCTCGACATACGCTCGGTTTTACTGTGCGTGACGCGTTGAAGACTTGGAGCCCACTGCAGTTTGCGTATTAAACTTAGTTGGAGCCTTCTGTGAATTTGGTTAGAGACGTAACGTCAGGTAACACAGCCCTATTTTGCACAGGATAAGTATTATCTGGGGACCTCGTGTGATTTAGAAATTACCTCCCCACATCAGTGTTTCACGTGGTGCATAAGTGAAGCCTGTGATTATACAAAAATTTACTGACTTATTTCCCGGATGTGATGGCAAGGCTTTGCGTATATTTTGTATAGCCCATATTTGTGTGGTGTTTAATGATATATGACCGTATCTGTCATCATTTGAGACCCGTGAACGTGAACCGGACAGAAGATCACAGCTGAGATCTCAAATGTTTTAAGAGTTTCCATGATTAATAAAAAAACGGCAGACTCCCGGCAAAAACAACAGTGTTGGCAGTTATGGATATGACCCAGCACCCTAAATAATATCAAAACACTTAAAAACAGCCTCCATTATTCGCAAACGGTGGATAAACCTGAAAATGGTATATGAGCCCGCCAAATCACAGAGATGGCGATTTCAGACACTTGCACGGGCTTAAGATCACAGACAACCTCTGCGATTATTACAAATGACTAGAGGTCCCCAGGTAATACTAATCCCGTGCGAATAGGCCTCAGGGCACATTAAGTGATCTCTAACAAAGCAATAATGACGCATAGTACAAAAATGTTGTACTCGCATAAGATTGCTGCGCCATTCCTATCGGATCCAATATTGAAAGCACAGTATTGCTTTTTTATTTTAGTCTCTCCGCAAATCCTGCATTGATTTATGCCTTGTACACAAAGGAATCCGCGGTGAAATGAAGGGACCAAACACTAAATGTTATACCCACATGAGCTGTAACATCTTTAAAAATAAACTTCAACCACGCATTACTAATGTCGGAATCCAAAGGAATGTTATGCAGCGACTGTATTTTTCCACAACCAGGCACTGACAGCACAATATTTTGCGATCTTAAACGGCATGTTTATTCCTTGCTCGCTCTATCTGGTTCTGCGCAACTTGTGTTACTTCAGTACTGTCACGTGCGAACCATTGGGCGGGGCGAGAAGTAGTCGTTGATATTCCTCTGTGGAGGTGGAGTTCGCTGGGCCTGGTGTCAATAACAGATGTGATTTCAGAAACAAGGGCATGTTCAGTTCTGACACTTACAGGATGATCGCTTGAATGAGACTCCCTCTTACATAAATAAATAAAATGGATGTCTTAATTCATGAGCCCTTTAAATAGTGTCATAGTCAGCATAGACTCTTTCTTCCCTCAGAAGACATGTTTGTGTCTGCCGATTACTGTGAGGATCCGTGCTTTGCATCTCTAATATATCTCTTTTTATGTCTAATCTGTGTCTCCCTCTCTTCCATACCAAGACTTTACATTTAAGTCATTGCGTCTTCCTCCATAAAAGAAGTTGTCTGTGTGCGGTTTGAAAAGGGAGTTAAACAGCTTTACTGAGCGTGAGATATAAATAAGAGGGATGAAAGAAAGAAATGAGTGAGATGAATCTGAAACAATTAGAAACATGGCTTAAAGGGTGGATGTGCGCGACAAAGTGCAACTGCACAGAAAATCATTCAGGCTTGGTTGTACCTGCTAACACAAGAGCATAATGAAAACAACTAAAGGTCAGGAGGGTTATTTGTCTTTGAGAGGTGTATGTGTGGGGGCCACAAGACAGAAACTGACTGCACAACATTACCGATTAGTCTCCTGCGTCGCCCCACTCTCTCTTTCACTTGATTTTGTTCTTTATCTCTCTAGCTTTCTCTCTTTGTTCCTCATCTCATTCTTTGTTTTTTCTTTTTTTATCGCCATCCCTACCTGAGCCTCCACTACCCCCCATCCTCCCCCTCCATTTCATCAGCCCAGTGGCCTTAAGGACAGAAGGAAATCAATTCCGCCTGCAACATAGACCACCTCTGCAAAGGGCAAACACACTGCCCAAAGTGCCACTGCAGATGGTCAAACTTTAATAGAATAGTTCAGAGTTCTTCCCAAATTAAAGTCATTTTTTTCAAAAGCTGTTACATGGTTTTAGAAGCCATGGGATACATTGCGCTTTTTTGTACTCGTACAGCGTGATGCTTTTCAGTCATTTTTTAACTGAAGCCTTAAAATGAAATGAAGGACATTATAGAAGTTACAATATTTGGTATTAAATGCTAAACCAAAACGACATGTCAGCAGTCTGAGTGCAGCTATGACACGTCAGAGGGGATCTGGCCCTCCCGGCTGAGCCTGGTTTCTCCCGAGGTTTTTTTCTCCATTAATCAATCATTGGAGTTTGGGTTCCTCGCCACAGCAGGGCAGTGTTGGCCTGCTCACCGGGAGACTGCATTCATTCATTTATTTATTTATAAACTAGATATTATTTATTAGAATGATCTTACTCGTTGTATGAATACCATGCACTGTGCTGTGTTTTAACTTTTCTGTTTTTCCTGTTTGCCCCTGTAAAGCTGCTTTGAAACAATACACATTGTGAAAAGCGCTATATAAATAAACTTGAATTGAATTGAATTATAGTCGTTTCTAGAAAACTCTCAATGAATTCTTCCAGCGTGCATTTTACAAAGGTCTTCATGGCCACAAATGACTCATGAGGTGAATGAGTCTATGTAATTTGGATAAATGGCGAATAAGCAAAGGACAAGTATAATGAGATAATTGGTATTTATGCTATACCTGGGCTGACTTTGAGAGATGCATCTTGACTAAAGCGCTTGCGGGCAGTGTTGAAGGCCACACAGCGGTACATGCCTTCATCTTCCTTAGTGACCCCTAAGATCTGCAGGACCCCATTAGGGAGAGATATGTACCTGTAGGAGAGAGAGAAAGATTTAACAGCACTTTATTCTTCACATTCAAAACAATCATTGATCAAGCAATGTAAATACATAAAAAATGCCAAAAGGAAAACAAAAAGAGAGAAAAAAGCTGAAACTACATAAAGGTTTTTCTGAAAAACAATATTATTATCTTTCTTAAATTTCATGCTATTTTAGCTTATCCCATTATAAGTTCAATATTCTACAACTTGTGGTTGAGTAATTCACAACAGAATTTTCATTTTTAGGTGGTGTATCCTTTTAAATTGAGTTGAAATTCACCCTTTTCAAGTGGTCATATTGAGCATTGCATTTCTCCCCATTCACCCAAACCAAAATTGAGACAAAGCTACAGTCGTGGCCAAAAGTTTTGAGAATTACATAAATATTGGAAATTGGAAAAGTTGCTGCTTAAGTTTTTATAATAGCAATTTGCATATACTGCAGAATGTTATGAAGAGTGATCAGATGAATGGCATAGTCCTTCTTTCCCATGAAAATTAACTTAATCCCCAAAAAACCTTTCCACTGCATTTCATTGCTGTCATTAAAGGACCTGCTGAGATCATTTCAGTAATCATCTAGTTAACTCAGGTGAGAATGTTGACAAGCACAAGGCTGGAGATCATTATGTCAGGCTGACTGGGTTAGAATGGCAGACTTGACATGTTAAAAGGAGGGTGATGCTTGAAATCATTGTTCTTCCATTGTTAACCATGGTGACCTGCAAAGAAACGCGTGCAGCCATCATTGCATTGAATAAAAATGGCTTCACAGGCAAGGATATTGTGGCTAATAAGATTGCACCTAAATCAACAATTTAAATGTTCAACAAGAACTTCAAGGAAAGAGGTTCAATTCTTGTAAAGAAGGCTTCAGGGCGTCCAAGAAAGTCCAGCTAGCGCCAGGATCGTCTCCTAAAGAGGATTCAGCTGCGGGATCGGAGTGCCACCAGTGCAGAGCTTGCTCAGGAATGGCAGCAGGCAGGTGTGAGCGCATCTGCACGCTCAGTGAGGCGAAGACTTTTGGAAGATGGCCTGGTGTCAAGAAGGGCAGCAAAGAAGCCACTTCTCTCCAAAAAAAACATCAGGGACAGATTGATCTTCTGCAGAAAGTATAGTGAATGGACTGCTGAGGACTGGGGCAAAGTCATATTCTCCGATGAAGTCCCTTTCCGATTGTTTGGGGCATCTGGAAAAAGGCTTGTCCGGAGAAGAAAAGGTGAGCGCTACGTGTGTCATGCCAACAGTAAAGCATCCTAACACCATTCATGTGTGGGGTTGCTTCCCATCCAAGGGAGTGGGCTCACTCACAATTCTGCCCAAAAACACAGCCATGAATAAAGAATGGTACCAAAACACCCTCCAACAGCAACTTCTTCCAACAATCCAACAACAGTTTGGTGAAGAACAATGCATTTTCCAGCACGATGGACCACCGTGCCATAAGGCAAAAGTGATAACTAAGTGGCTCGGGGACCAGAATGTCGAAATTTTGGGTCCATGGCCTGGAAACTCCCCAGATCTTAATCCCATTGAGAACTTGTGGTCAATCCTCAAGAGGTGGGTGGACAAACAAAAACCCACTAATTCTGAAAAACTCCAAGAAGTTATTATGAAAGAATGGGTTGCTATCAATCAGGATTTGGCCCAGAAGTTGATTGAGAGCATGCCCAGTCGAATTGCAGAGGTCCTGAAAAAGAAGGGCCAATACTGCAAATACTGACTCTTTGCATAAATGTCATGTAATTGTCGATAAAAGCCTTTGAAACGTATAAAGTGCTTGTAATTATATTTCAGTACATCACAGAAACAACTGAAACAAAGATCTAAAAGCAGTTTAGCAGCAAACTTTTTGAAAACAAATATTTATGTAATTCTCAAAACTTTTGGCCACGACTGTACACTTTTATGCACAATACACAAAAATAAACACACCAGGGAAAAGCTGACTTTCAACACACACATTTTGACACTTTGCCAAACAATAATTGACTCCCCATTCCACTACCGAGTTATTTACTGTATCCACTACTACACACACCACCGCTTCTAATTTATATCTCTTTTTTATTAACTCTGTATTTCTCTGTCTTTTGACACTTTTACTTTAACTGAATGTGCACAGTATACATAAAAGGTATGTCATTTCACTTTCTTACATATAAGCTTCAAATGCGTTGGCAATACATTTTTTCATAGAAACGCTAATAAAACAACTCCCTCAGTTCACCAGCATTTCTATATAAAGCCCAAAAAGATACTTAAAACACAAAGAGACTGACTGTCTTCTGTCTGACGCTTCATAAAGGCAGATGTGGGTGTGTTTGATGTCTTCCACCAAACTGAAGTTATCTATAACTCTATAGTATCTATAGGAGCTATTCCTCATAGCATCAAGCATCAGGATTTTGAACAAATATCAGAACTCAACAAACACGTGTTATATTAAAGACATACAGAGCAGGGGAATAAAAAAAGAAAAGAGATATAGAATACAAATAAACAAAGCAGGAAGGCAGTTTGCATCTCCTAAAGTCTATTGTATAGACTCTACACCATACATTGACTCCATTCAACTTCTGGTCTCTCAGTCTCTAAGTTTTTCTCTGCTTGACTACTGTCGTGTTTGAGGTTTGTGCTCCCACCAGTATTCATTCAACAGTTGTTCTTCCCTCCGAAGGACTACTTTCAATTCTCCTTCTTCAGGAATTATATTTTAGGCCATTAATCTTGTAGGCTCATCCCCAAGAGCAAGACATTCCGTCACAAAGGCCACAAAGACCAAGGCTGGGTGAAATTGTGCATACATGTGTGTGCGAGTGACCGGCACTGTTGTAGAATTCATCAGGGGTAATAGGGTTCAGCTGAGGACAGTGCTACAATGGAGCCACACCTCCAACGGCTAGGAACTGTCTCAACTGTGCTTGGGATGTAAATTAGAGAGTGACTGCAGCAGCCGCCAGAACATGACAGCGTGTATTAATGCTCGGCTAATGTGCGAGCGTGTTCTCATTAATATGGAGGAGGGCTGTTGATACAAAAGACGCTTTTCGCAAAAATAAAAGAACGTTTCTAAAGCAGACAGGGAATGATCCTGGAGACAGGTTTCTAAACAATCTGTCTTGCTTTTCAAGTGCCTTCACATTTGTGATTCGGAAGCGCTACAGCCTTCTAACAGCTTCATAAAAATGTGCACAGTGACAACTTCTCAAGATATAAAACTGAGATTTCGGGGTCTGCACATCGTACCGCCATGTATTTGGGAAAACGTACCAGAAATTGACGGTGGAGGGCTAAAATCTCCAAGTGATGCAACCAGGAGACATTTTCTGTGGCCCATTTTAAAAGTCTTTCCTATCTAAAACTTCCATTTGGTAAAATGGATCTGAATACTTTTTGTAAGCACCATTTCTCGACACAACTTCACACAAAATCTTGTGCTCTTTTAATGGCAAGCTCACACTATTTGATTTTTGGCAGGTTTTTGCTGTCGTGGACAGATTTCTAAGGTTTGCAACGTGATCTGGACCTGTCTCAAGCTATCCCAGATGCTACGATATTTTCACACCTGTTTGATATTATCGCCAAGTTATCTCGTTGTGTGTGACAATGAGGAACTAATCCAGCCAATCACAGCTAAAAAGGTTTGCGTCATTTATTGCGTGGAGGAATTAAAAACTGCTGGCATGTATTCATTACCATTACACAGCATGTTAAATGGCTAGTATAACAGACATAAAGCTATTTTAAACTATCCTAAAGTAACAAGTCTGTTTAAAAAAAAATCAGTGTTTCACACTCCATCCCACAATCAAACTAGAAGTGTTTAGGATGGGGAAGGTGGGCTCTCACTAAATCCTTGGTGTTTCAAGTCTGACGTCATGTAGTTTAGATAGTTAGGGTGTGGGTTAGGATAAGGGTGTCATAAGACAAGAAACGGCAAGGATTTAGTCAAAACCAACAAGCCATGCGCACAGATCTGACTCGAAACCCCACAGATTTTTGAGAGCCGTCTGAGGTGTTTTCGCTGTTGGTCCTTGACCAAAGTCTTTTTGTTAGCGCACCTTGTCTGCGTTGTGTTGTGTAGTGTCCGTGCTGCTACAACAAGAAGATGAAGGATGGAGAGAAACCATGTTGGGTAGTGTAAGTGCCATAGCAATTCAAGTAGTCTCAATCTCATAGTGTCAGCTCGGCTTTATACTGGTCAATTCCTCCAGGATTGGCAATCGCAGAATGTAACAGAACAATAATACTTGCTGCAGTTTGCGACATGTCGACACTCACCTTGCATTTCATTTTTATATTTTCTATAGTGAGATTCAAAAATACTGTAGCACCTAGGAATTTTACTATAGTAAATACTCCAGAGTTGAGAGTTACTGCATCAGTTGTAGATTAAAAATCTGTGTTCTGTTTAAGTGCAAATGAAAAGATTAAAATAAAACAAGATAGGACAGATTCAAACAAAACTAGATGGGCACTGCATTTTAAAGAATTATTAATAAAGTTCATGGAACGTTTACTTTGGAGTGAATTTGAAGTTAAGGGTTAAAGGCTTTTTCAGCATTCTTACTGGTCCAAACGAGGCACATTTATTGTGTGTAGAGTTTGAGTGTCTGGTATAATGTAACATACTTGTATGTACTTAGTGTCACTGTTATTAACCCATATTAAGTACATGTAACCACCAGTATTTTGTTGGGCAAGTATACTGTAAGTGAACATACTGTGAAATAAAGTGCGAACAGTACAATGATCTGTCCCAACTCAAAACGTCAACTCGATTCTCTTTCTCCTGTCACTCCTTGATCCAGCCCTGGCCCACCATCAAGCTCCCAGCTGTATCCCATCTGCACATCCAACATCATTCATAATCACCACTTGCACTCCTCCTACTGCCAACTGGTAAGATTACCACCTCATTCTTCACCTACACTCATTAATTAGCATTTGTGTGTGCATGCAAGTTCATTTGTGTACGTTTGAATGACATTAAACATGCAAGCCAGAGGAGGATAGGTAGCGTTGTGGTTGTGACTTTTTTTCTTCATTGGCTGAACATCTGAGCTGTTGTTCCTTTTCACTCTCACCTTCAGCTTTCTCACTGGGGGATTGTGAGGGACAAGTTTTGTTTAAATCTGCTTAAGAACAATAGTTATTGGAATAGGCGCCAATTCAACTGAATTTAAGGTAATTCACGTTAAATAAAAGCTGAATAAAAATGCAATGCTCCCCAGAAATACAAGGCTGGGGAACACGTGAACATGATCATGTTCATCTTCTATAAACTGTTTCTGAGCAAGACACAGTAATAAGATGCATGTTTTTGATGAAAATACGAAGAGAAACTATAGAGTCTCTGAGTGCAAATGAGTTTAAGTGTGCGTCTAGCCGTCTACACATTATCTCTAACCCTGCTCCTGGAGAGCTACCGTCCTGCAGACTGCAGCTCCAACCTTGTTTCAAAACAGCTGTTTGTAATCATCAAGCAACCCTGAACACCTTGATTAGCTGCTTCAGCTGTGTTTGATTGGGGTTCTAGCTGAAATCTTCAGGACAGTAGCTCACCAGGAACAGGGTTGGAGAGACTCAGTAGAGAGATGCAGGTTCAAAGCCCTTTAAAAGGAAAGCCTGCAACCATTTGGCAAAAAAGCTTAATGGCTAATGCTAAGACGGAACGCAGGAAAGGAGATCGAGTGCTAGTTTTTTAAATGGATGTCAATGGGTTTTGTTAGCCATTACGGGTTCTCCGGAAGGAAGTATACTTGAACCTACCCTCTCTATAATAAGAGTATCTCTGGCAGGTTCCTATTATTAACCAGAAAAGAAGCTCCTGCTATCAAGTAAATACATACATCTATGCAATAGAAAGAGAAAAGAAAAGAAAGAAAGAACAAGGATAAAGAACAAATAAAGAAAGGCAGAGAATAAAGAGAAAAAAATAAGAGAAAAATATTGCAGATTTTCCCATCCATATGACTATTAGCAGTCATTCTTCCTGAATGTCAAGGAACATCAAAATCTGAACTGAATTAAAATAATCAAATGAACTGTCTAGAGAAATGAACATTTAGGATTTTTGATGACCAATACTAAATACTTGCAATACTAAAACATAGATTATAGTTTCATCAGTTTTAAAGGAACAGCACATCCAAAAATGAAAATTCTGTCTTCATTTACCCACGCTCAAGTTGTTCCAAATCTTTATACATGTCTTTGTTCTGATGAACACAGAGAAAGATATATGCTTGTAACCAAACAGTTCTTGGCCACATCTGACTAAGAAAATCGCTTTTTAATTGGCTCAGTTTTGTTAAACACAAAAGAAGATATTTTTAAGAATGTAGTAAGGAAGAGAGTTCTGAGGGACTTTTGAATACAATTGTCATTTTTCCTACTATGGTAGTAAATGGTGGCTAAGAACTGTTTGGTTAAAACCATTCTTCCAAATATCATTCTCTGTGTTCATCAGAACAAAGAAATGTATTCAGAAAAAAAATATTTTTGGCTGAACTATCCATTTAAGAAGAAGAAAATACATCTCCAATGTGTTTAACATTTTTTTAATATACATAGGAGGTACAGAAGCATTTAAATAAATCACAAATGCATTTTTTGGATAACAATTTTTTGATAAGATAATACAATGTGGGCATTTATAAATAGGAAACGACTGAAGGAAAAAAAACCAAGGCTATTACAAAAAAGTTAAATCCAGCACTATTATCTAAAGGAATGGACTACTTCAAACTCAGTGAAAATGCACAGTACATTACCCCTCATTATTATAATTTTCTTATTATTCTTGACATTAAGATGTTCTGTATACAGTGGTCCTGTATAATATAGCTTTGGTCTACCAATTTACTTCTCAAAGAGAAAAACACGCCATTATTAGGTACTTTATCATCCTAAGAGCATTTATGCAATGCTACATTATGTCCATGGTAAATCAAATCCCACAGGGAAGGACACAGCAAGTCCACATAGAACTGAACTCATAGTCTTATGTCTAATGAGTTTTCGCCACTGGGCAGAAGGAAATATTCTCTAGACAGGACACATATTTGGAGGACAGCTAGGAAGCTTCCAGCTTAACAACAAGTATTATCCGATCTCTAGCACATTGTTAAAACCCTAGTAATTGTGGATATTTTTTGGTAGAATAGAATAGAACATTATAGAATATAGATATAGAATATACAGAAAATTCTAGAACAATCCCATAACGGAGTTAAAAGGCGATAAAATAAGATGATATAATTTACCTGGATCCTTCTGGAGCGTCTGCAGGTAAAGGTAAGGGTGCTTGGTCTTTCTCCCAGGTGATACTGGGGCTAGGCAAACCATCTACATAGCATTCTAACCGTGCAGTGCCACCTAATGGGACAACCTGATGTTCAGGATCCTGAAGAAAATAAGACAAGCCTGTGAGAGAGAAGGTAAAAAAAAAGGGAATCAGTGAATGAATTACATTCGCTTTTTGGGAAATAACCGCAAGCACTGTAGCCACATGGAGGAAGCGAGTGGGACCCCGACCTCTGGTATGGGGCCCCGTGCTTTGAAAATACTTTCACTTTGATCTGCTTCATCTGCCAAACACACACAGCTCTGACCCCACATGCCACCGTACAAACCCTCAAAAACACACACACACACACACACACACACACACACAAACAGAACCATTCTCATAAATTAATCTAAATGGTGATATATGATGGTCCAATGAAGCAGGCACCCACATAAAGACCGAGACCCAGCTCAAATGGCCCAAAACTAGCTCACACATGAAGCACGAGAAGACATCAGACCTGTTAAACATTAACACTTTATATTTTTGCTCTTTTACACAGCATGCTGCCTAAAGCAAACACACTCCACATGAGACTTACTGGAGTACCAGCAGAATGTGTCTGAGAATGAAAACTTAACTAATAAAAAATAAAGAGAAAGAAGTCCTGGCCACTGAAATACATAAGGATTGAAAGAATGGCCTCGTCTGATGGACGACCTTAAACTCCAGAGATGAGAGAAAGCAGGATAAAAGTTGAATTTAGTCAGTTTATACTAAAAAATGGCTTGCCAGGAACATAGATTATAATTTGCTAGAGATTTAGTTTCTCTGTGTAACCAGGGCAACAACAGCCTGCGGTGGTACCTACCCGCCTAGAGGGGGAGCCCTTGCGTTTATCTGTTTTGTAATCGTGAATGTGAGTAGTAGCGAAAAAGACGGCTATCACTTACATTGCCTCGAGCACATGTGAACTGGCTCGTGTCACTCGAGTGGAGTGGAGACGTTTTCTCGGAAAGCAGGAGTAATATCAAACTCTGTGAATAGTATTTGCTGAGCGAAGAGTAAACGATCGTCCGGTTATATGCCTGTGTGCATGTGAGGAAGTTCTGAACGGTGATGTTAAACAGGATGCAGTGACGGAGATAGCGCGTGAGTGTTCTTTTAACGTATTTAGAGGCTTGCACTCTCAAATGTTTGTATCCCATAATGTGGGTTTAGAGTGACGCAAACCTGTTTTCCTCTATTAAAATTGTGTCAGAGGGGAGAGAAGGCCTCCAAGTGCGCACGTGAGTCTTCCGCCATCTTAGTTTTCCTGTGACCACGTTTCTCAGAGTGAGTGCCATTTATTTTGTTTCTGTATAAGCTCAATGCCTTCAGTCAATCTTAATCATTTCTGACATGGATTTATGTTCTGATTGTGATGTTCTTTAGAGTATATATGTGTTGTTAGTAAAAGAGGTAAATGTCTGATGATGTTTATGTGAAGAATGTAAAATAGGATTACATCTCGTATAAAAGTGTAAGTGGCTTATGGTTATACATTTTCAATATTTCTGTTTTGTTCTCCTCAGAAAGAGACAGAATTCACAGCCACTACCGTTGTTTTATTTGGGGTAAAATTACATCTAAAGGTCAAAGCTGACTTTGTTTGGGGTTACTGTGAGAAAAGTAGCTTAACCAATATCTTTATTATGTTTACCAAATATATTTCTTTGATTTGAGTCACTGTACTTTCTGGTGATCCAGAAACATCAACCTAAGTTGTACCTGTTTTCTTTATTATACATTTTTGTTTGATCTCCTCTACAAAGGGAAACTTAACAGGCATTAATGCTGTGTCACCTTTGTGACATAGTCGGAAATAAAGAATCCTGTAATAGATGTACTGTTGTGTTTGAGTCTCTTTTATTGGAGTGCACATGCCACGGTCACATCTTATTGGTGTCAGAAGTGGGATTATTCCTTCTGTGAGTTTCCTTTTGTGTGTGGAGAGCAGTTTATTTATTTTTCTATAGTGTTGAGTACCTTGTTAGCTCATAGATAAAGTGGGGTGTAAACAACGGTAGTGGTAAGGGCTGGATGTGTGCCAAGCCAGGAAGGACTGCGAGTACATAACCCAGCAGAAGACCAAAGGGTCACCACATCAGGACCAGCTGGACCGAGAGGACTACATCAGACTGTGGCTACTCAAAGACTGAGACTCCTTTAACTTGAGGCGTAGAGTTATGGAGGCAGGCATTCCAGAGCAGGAAATCCCGCAAGACGAGGACAACCAAGGGGCCGAGGGGGCTTCCAATGCTGATGACAATGAAAGAGGTGACCCTCTCTTGCAGCTACAGTCCCAAATTCAGGAATTGGGAGAGAGACATGATCAAATGTTGTCTGCACTCGCTAGTCTGAACACTGTCAATACTAGGTCATATGTTTACATACCTAGGGAAAAACAAATTGTACCTTACTGTGGTGACTCTAGTAAAGATTCCCAGACTGTTGATGAGTTCATTGACGAACTCGAAAGAGTCATACGGGTAAGGGGACTGGGCCAAGAAGACCAGGTAGACTTTATTTTGTCACACTTAAGGGGGTCAGCCCTAGATGAGGTTAAACTGTGTTTAGGGGGAAAAGCTGCAAAGGCGCAAGATCTGTTTGTTTGCTTAGTGGCTGCTTTTGGGGAAAAGCGAACAATCCCTCAACTGTTACACGCCTTTTATGCTCGCAAACAGCTAGAGGGGGAAGACCTCAGAGAATACTCGCATGCCTTATCAACGATGTTAAATGCTGTGCAACAACAGTCGTCTGCTGCGGTTCCTGATGTGCAGGTAGCACTGAGGGATCAGTTTATTGAGGGTGTACGTGACGTTATACTCCGGCGAGAATTGCGTAAGTTAGTGCGAGAAAAACCTTATGCAACGTTATTTGAGGTCAGGGAGGAAGCGCTAATGTGGTGTGTAGAAGAACGACCCCGTGGGGCGTGCGTTGCCAGAAATCGTTACCTGATGGGCCATGGTATCGAGGGAGGTGGGGGCTTAGCGAGTGGAGCGGCAGTTCCCTCAAATGACCTGAATGCTGTCTTGCAAGAAGTAGTGAAGGTAGTGGCGCACCAAGGAAAAGCCATTGGTGACCTGACTGATGCTGTTCGTGGCCTTATGACGCAAAGATCCAATCCAGGCTTCGAAAAGCCTCAAAAACCTAAGTTTAAGCCCCGATATACCCAGGACGGTCAGCCTATTTGTATGAGGTGTGAAGGCGTGGGACACATAGCCCGGCAGTGTACCACACGGCGTGATCAGCATGGGGCTGTAGAGGCCTCTACAGATGCACACGTGCAGGGAAACGCGATCCCTCCATTGCTTTGAGCCAAGCAATGAGAGGGGCGTCCCATGGCTCAAGCAACAGTCCTCTGACAAAACAAAGGTTTTTGGAACGTGCTGTAGGTGAATGTCCGGTGGTTGAAGTCAGCATTGAGGGAGTAGCTTTAAAGTGTCTTTTAGACACAGGCAGCAATGTGAGCACATTGACAGAAAGCTTTTTCAGAGGGCACTTACATGGGGAGGATAGGGAGATGCATAGCACCATGAAGTGGCTCAAAATCACAGATGCAAATAAACTGCCTCTCCCATATTTGGGGTATGTTGAGTTGGATATCGAGGTGATGGGCGTGACGATACCGAGCTGTGGGTTTTTGATAGTTTGTGACCAGGGTGATGAGGGGGCTGACCATTCACCCCCAGGCATTCTTGGCATGAACATTGCTCAACGTTGTAAGCAACTGATCCTGGCTGAGTTTGATAGCGCTTTTGCAGGGACATTAGATTCAGATTGGCGAGTGGCTTTTAATAAGGTACTTGAGGCAGCCGTAATTGGTCCGATCTCTACAGTTCGAGTAGCTGGAAACCTTAAGACCCGTGTGCCTGCAGCCTCCATTTCCACAATTCAGGTTCGCGTGCATAAGCAGCTGTCCATAAACCACGGCGTAATGGTTCTTGAGCCAACGGGCATGACATTGCCAGGGGGATTGGTGGTAGTGCCCACAGTAGTATCTTTGAGCAAACGTGTGTTTCCGGTGCAGGTGTTGAATTTAGCACCTGAGGACGTCTGGCTGCCTCCTAAAGCCCGGCTCGGTGTATTGTCCCAGGGTCGTCGTGTCGAGGGTGGGACCTGTGATGTCGCGTTTAGGCGGGTGGCTGGGGATCATGAAGAAGTCACTGTCAGAGTAAGATCAATGACAGAGACCCCAAGTGAGTTCCATTGTCCTTCCGACAGGGTACAGATGGGGGGAACTCCTGAGCAACAGGTAGCACTAAAAGCATTGTTGAGGCAGTACTCGGATGTTTTTGCTATGAGTGATGAGGATCTGGGGTACACCGAACTGGTGAAACATGAGATCCCTGTGAAGGATGAAATTCCTGTCACGCAAGCATACAGGAGGATACCCCCAAATCAATTTGAGGAGGTGAGGGACCATATTTCTGGTCTGCTCAAGAAGGGAGTCATAAAGGAGAGTTCAAGTTCGTACGCATCGCCCGTGGTGTTAGTGCGGAAGACTGACGGAAATCTACGATTGTGCGTAGATTATCGGAAGCTGAACGCAAAAACTCAGCGTGACGCATTTCCCCTGCCGAGGATAGACGAGAGCTTAGATGCATTGTGCAAGGCTCAGGTGTTTTCCACCATAGACCTTGCAAGTGGCTATCATCAGGTCGCTGTCCATGAAAAGGACAGACGTAAAACCGCTTTTGTTACACCGTTCGGGTTGTATGAGTTTGTGAGGATGCCGTTTGGTCTTTGCAACGCTCCGGCGACATTCCAGAGGCTCATGCAGGCCGTTATGGGCGCACTTGTGTTCGAAATGGTTCTGGTGTATTTGGATGACCTGTTGGTCTATTCGAGTACCTTCGAGAGCCACCTGGCAAGGCTTGAAACTGTGCTCAGTCGCTTAAGGGAGGCAGGATTAAAAATCAAAGTGGAGAAGTGCAGTTTTCTCCAAAGCGAGGTACGGTTTTTAGGGCATCTCGTGTCATCTCAGGGGGTAGGCCCTGATCCAGACAAGGTGAGTGCTGTACAGCAGTGGCCAGTACCTAGGTCAGGGAAAGAACTGCGATCCTTTTTGGGGTTCTGCAGTTATTATCGCAGATTCATCGCAGGTTTCTCTAAAGTGGCAGGGCCTTTACATGATGTGGTTAATGTGTGTGCTGCACAGCGTCGGGGACCCCAGTGTGAAAAATTGTTTCAGGGTGCTTGGACGTCTAAGTGCCAACAGGCATTTGAGCATCTTAAGGAAGTGTTGACTCACGCTCCCATGCTGGGGTTCGCAGACTTCTCTCTTCCCTTTGTGTTAGAGACAGATGCCAGTGGTGTGGGACTCGGCGCTGTTTTGTACCAGTATCAAGGGGAGAGGAAAAAGGTCATCGCCTATGCCAGCCGTAGGTTGAGGGGTGCTGAGCGGAATGACCGGAACTACAGCAGCATGAAGTTAGAACTCCTTGCTCTAAAGTGGGCTGTAGTTGAGAAATTCCGTGGTTATTTGCTTGGGTCTCAGTTCACTGTTCTCACCGATAACAACCCGCTCTGTCACTTGAATACTGCGAAGCTAGGGGCGGTGGAACAAAGGTGGGCAGCACAGTTGGCAGTGTTTAACTTTGAGGTCCAGTACCGGCCCGGGCGCTGCAACACCGCTGCCGACGCCCTCTCGCGTAAGCCCGGCCCAGAAGAAAGGGATGCTCCGCCTGAGGATGCAGAGTACGATGGTTGCCTGGCCATCTGCAATGAGTTGAATGCCGGAACAGCCGTAGAGCTTGACCTTGATGAATCTGTGTCCGCTCCTGTAGAGTTGTCAGAAGACATAGCGAGCACAGAGTCTGCTCTTGTGAACACGCCAACATTCCCAGGGTATACTCAGAAGGAGCTTTGCTGTTTTCAGGAGGCAGACCCTACATTGGGCATCCTGAAGCAGTTTTGGCAGAAGAAAAAAAAGCCCTCTGCCCGTGAGAGACGAGGTTTGCCTCGGAGAGTGCAGTCATTGCTCAAGCAATGGGCTAAGATTAAGGAGGAGAATGGACTTTTGTTTCGGGTGGTTGATGATGCAGCTTTAGGGGAGTGTCGGCAACTGTTACTTCCTGTGTGCCTGGTTGAGCAGGTGTTACAGAGCGTACATGACAAAATGGGGCACCAGGGAATTGAAAGAACGTTGAGTTTGCTCAAGCAGAGATGCTATTGGGTGGGTATGCATGAAGCTGTGGACAAGTGGGTTAAAAATTGCCAACGTTGCGTACTTGCTAAAATGCCCCAGCCCAAGATACGCGCCTCCTGGGTTCCTTTTTTGGCTTCCCGTCCCTTGGAGGTGGTCGCTGTTGACTTTACTTCTCTGGAGCCCGCCTCTGATGGTCGCGAAAATGTTCTGGTGGTAACGGATGTTTTCACCAAGTTTAGCCAGGCGTTTCCCACGAGGGACCAGAAGGCGGAAACTACTGCCAAGGTCATCTTAAAAGAGTGGTTCCTGAAGTATGGGGTGCCACAGAGACTCCACTCTGATCAAGGGAGAAATTTTGAGAGTGCGCTCGTAGCGGAACTTTGTAAGTTGTATGGGGTCCAAAAGACGCGAACTACTCCGTACCACCCCCAGGGGAATCCCCAATGTGAGCGATTTAATCGCACGCTCCATGACTTGTTGCGCTCACTACCTCCCGAGAAGAAGCGTAAGTGGCCTGAGCACCTACCAGAATTGGTGTATGCCTATAATGTAACTCCGCATTCTTCAACAGGATATTCCCCGTATTACATGTTGTTTGGCACGCAACCGCACCTTCCGGTGGATGCGTTGTTGGGGCGAGAGTCTGAGGGAGTCCCAGAGTTCAATTGGTTGTCTGTTCACAGGGAGCGACTCCAAGACGCTCATGTTAAAGCACGAGAATATACTGCGAAAAAGGCAGCGGAGAGAGTTGCCAGGCATGAACATCATGTCTATTGTCCTGAAGTCTGCATTGGGCAGCAAGTGTACTTGAGGTACCGTCCAGCCGGGAGAAATAAGATCCAGGATGCATGGGGTCCAGAGGTTTTCTCGGTAAAAGATGTCCAAGGAACTACGTATGTTGTGGAACCAAGGGGAGGAGGTGTGCAGAAACGAGTACACAGGTCAGATATTCGACCCTGTCCCGTACTACCCCCGCTGCCGGCTCCGCGTAGTAAAGTACGACCAGTAACAGAAGTGGTTAGTCCACAGATTGAACAGCCATCAAACCCCCCAGTGGTTGAGTGTGTAGTTGTGGAGCAGACATGGCCACTGGAGAACATGCAGTCAATGCCTTTGGTGGGACCGCCCAGTCCACAGGCAGAGGTTTTGGTTGAGCCTGAGTTAGAGTGTGTGGAAGGGGCCCTGTCAGGGGAAGACGTAGTGGAAGGAGATTATGTTGAAGATGCCATTACAGTAAACCCTGTTCACGATGCTCTTGTGAAGCGTCCAGTCCCAGCCCCAAGAGGTAGTTCGGCTTCACCAGACAAGGAGCAAGCACCCGTACCTGTGCCGCGTCGGTCCCGAAGGGACACGGCGGGTAAAAACAGTAATCCACATAACTTGCCCAGGTCTGTTTGCAACGCGGTGTCATTCAGTCCAGATATCTTGTCTCAAGTTTTGGCAGGCATGGTAATGTACACCTCTGAAAGACTAAAGGGGGCTGGTGGGAATTAATTTAGCAGTCCACGAGGACGTAGACTTAAGGCAGGGGAGAATGTAACCAGGGCAACAACAGCCTGCGGTGGTACCTACCCGCCTAGAGGGGGAGCCCTTGCGTTTATCTGTTTTGTAATCGTGAATGTGAGTAGTAGCGAAAAAGACGGCTATCACTTACATTGCCTCGAGCACATGTGAACTGGCTCGTGTCACTCGAGTGGAGTGGAGACGTTTTCTCGGAAAGCAGGAGTAATATCAAACTCTGTGAATAGTATTTGCTGAGCGAAGAGTAAACGATCGTCCGGTTATATGCCTGTGTGCATGTGAGGAAGTTCTGAACGGTGATGTTAAACAGGATGCAGTGACGGAGATAGCGCGTGAGTGTTCTTTTAACGTATTTAGAGGCTTGCACTCTCAAATGTTTGTATCCCATAATGTGGGTTTAGAGTGACGCAAACCTGTTTTCCTCTATTAAAATTGTG
Organism: Triplophysa bombifrons; assembly: GCA_029783895.1. Lineage (NCBI taxonomy): Eukaryota > Metazoa > Chordata > Actinopteri > Cypriniformes > Nemacheilidae > Triplophysa > Triplophysa bombifrons. The sequence goes on from CM056448.1 coordinate 21,822,868, forward strand.
TCAGAGGGGAGAGAAGGCCTCCAAGTGCGCACGTGAGTCTTCCGCCATCTTAGTTTTCCTGTGACCACGTTTCTCAGAGTGAGTGCCATTTATTTTGTTTCTGTATAAGCTCAATGCCTTCAGTCAATCTTAATAATTTCTGACATGGATTTATGTTCTGATTGTGATGTTCTTTAGAGTATATATGTGTTGTTAGTAAAAGAGGTAAATGTCTGATGATGTTTATGTGAAGAATGTAAAATAGGATTACATCTCGTATAAAAGTGTAAGTGGCTTATGGTTATACATTTTCAATATTTCTGTTTTGTTCTCCTCAGAAAGAGACAGAATTCACAGCCCCTACCGTTGTTTTATTTGGGGTAAAATTACATCTAAAGGTCAAAGCTGACTTTGTTTGGGGTTACTGTGAGAAAAGTAGCTTAACCAATATCTTTATTATGTTTACCAAATATATTTCTTTGATTTGAGTCACTGTACTTTCTGGTGATCCAGAAACATCAACCTAAGTTGTACCTGTTTTCTTTATTATACATTTTTGTTTGATCTCCTCTACAAAGGGAAACTTAACAGGCATTAATGCTGTGTCACCTTTGTGACATAGTCGGAAATAAAGAATCCTGTAATAGATGTACTGTTGTGTTTGAGTCTCTTTTATTGGAGTGCACATGCCACGGTCACATCTGTATAACCTTTTCACCATCATCAAGTTGACAAAATGTGTGATTGTTTTTCTATATTGGTATATATGTATACATCTAACAAACGCAAGCTTTATATTGTATGCATATATAAACTGTATATTTTCCAACAGTATGACCACGTTCACAAATATCCCATTTTTCATTCCACAGATTAATTTGTCCACTTCAACCAGTTTTTCCCAAGTATAAAAGGATTGGTGACACAAAGATAAGAAAATGTAATTTATATTTATGAAGAAAAGCCAATTAATGTAACCTGAGGCTCAATTGTTGACATTTCAGTTTGACATCTCAGATATGAGGAACAGAATTGAATTAATGCATTTTATGCTACTATTAATCAAAACCGTATGTGTTACGAGTGTGTCAAATCTGATCTGATATTGTATCTCAATCTCAAAGTCTGTATGGAAACATCTACAAGGCCACACAACTCTGCACAGAACATCAATTTATGAATAGTGCCCAAGGTGAAGGCTTGGCTCATAAATATAAGAGGTTACTTGACTGGATAGTAACATTAGGGTGAGCATATTTATATTCATGAGCCCAGTACCCCTTGTTTTGGTGCCACTGGGCTGCAGTCTGATCTCTCTCTCCCTGCTCAGGAGCTTCAGTAAGCACAATCAAATCCCTGTGCTAACCAGGTGAGGACAAGACTGAACTTCAGCAAAGCAAAGAGAAATGCGGCAGAGAGAAATAAAATACAGTATGTTATGTGGTAAGAAAGCTTAAATAAAGAAAATATTTTTTACGGACCATAAAACTATATTTTGCTAATTATATATTTTCTCCCCTATGACAATGGGATTATTTATCTTATTTATTTTTAAAATACACTCTTTGCGTAATGTTTCACTCACAGCTGTGTGAGTCAGTCTCTGTCTGGAAGAACTGCACCTGGATTTTACATCATTTCACTAAACCAGAATAGTGGCCTGTAGACACTCTTATGTTCCATAAGAATACTGTGTACATTGTTCTGATAAAGGTAGAAGGCTATATTCTGTACTTTATTAGAAACCCAGACAATTCAAGGACCCTGTGCTTTTGAACAACCACAGAGGTGGTTCAAGTGAAGGAGTCTGAATCATCACCACTCTGAGAATACGTGTATAACATCTAAAATGTCTTCTTGATGTGTTATCAGGAAAATGTTATTTTAGTGTTTTCTAAGATGCAATGAATCATTAAAATGCTACTCAGTAATGTTAAATTACTGTTGAGATGTTTTCACATTGATCATTTAGAATGAACAAATAACACTCATGAACAACTATCACTGAACAAAAAACGCATGTAGATCAATAGGGTAACATCTCACAGTATTAAGAATCCAGCATGTAAAAATATGTGAAAGCTTTTTTGTTATTGTAAATTCAGTGAATTAAATGTAATATATTAAGGCATTTTAGCAGTTCCCCTTTTTAATTACTACCATTTTGTATTTTCTATGTGACATATTTAATTTTATGACCCCAATTGTATGTATATGTATGGGATAACGTACAGGCAGCCGGTCGTTATCACAAGATTATACTTTTCAGTCAAATTACTGCAAACACACGGTCTCTCGCTCTCACAAGCACTTTTGAATAATGTCCTGTGGTGTGGTAACCGTGGTATAAGCGGAATAATTGACTCCAGTCCGTTCAATTATTCGATGGTTAATGCTTTACCACCTCGGGATGTGCATTACCTTTCGAATAACTGAACGCACATCGTCAATTATTCCTTACATAAACCCTGATAGAGCGATCAAAGTATCACACTGAATGGGTTCATTCTGTGCAGACAGCAAGCTGTCACTGTTGTTAGTTTTACTAAACCCACTCTTGTTCACAGTACATAAAGAATGCATTTAAACAAGAATTGTTATTTATACTAAAAATGTAGTACTGTCGGCTTTATTAACAAGTGTTTGACTGGTCAACTTGTTGAGTCAAACACAAAACCCTATTACATTGGACCTATTGTTGAGTTTACTTAATATAAACAAGTGAATTCAACACGACTGGTTGAGGGGGATTTTCAGTTCCCAGCATGCTTTGCTTAAGAATGCATTTAGGCAGTAAATTAGAAATTGTGTGTTATTTTAAGTGTTTTCCAGTAAAGATAAAGACTTGTTTGTGCTTAATGTTCATTTATCTTTGAGGTTTAAAATAGTTTGTTGTATTTTTGAGTTTAAGGGAGAGTGGTACATGTGCTTAGGGTGTGATAGGTTTATGCACGCCCATGATGTCTATTGCATCATTCAATAAGCATTAATTTAGCTAATGCCAGTACTGAGATACATCTCATCTGATTAGCTCATTGTGGTTTGATTTAAAGTACATGCAATTAATCTGTATATAATTTATGTATGACAACAAAAAGTACCATTGAGAAGGATAAATATTGAGTTTAATTAACCTAAAAATACTGGTACTATCTGCTTAAATCCCAGTGAGATTATGCATGAACGAGCCGTTCCATTTTGTTTATTAGCAGTTCTAAAGATAAGAGCAATACAACTAAATCTAAAACATAACCATCCCACACAATTTTGCTTTTGGAAGGCTACTTTTCTATTACAATGTGCTACTTGCTTCTGTGCAGTTCACCGAACACCAGTGATTTGTTGTGTTTTCTACTTGATTCATGATTCAATTAAAAGACTGTTTCCTTAAAGGGATAGTTTACTCAAAATACCATAATTTCTGTTAATTCAAATATAATTTATTTAACCCTATGTTGTTGAAAACCTGCATAGTGTATGACTCTTCTGTGAAACATAAAAGAATTTAATATTTTGAGATATATTTTGTCTCAATGGTTTTGTGGCTATACTCTGGATGTCAATGGGGTTCAGTGTTAACATCGTTCTTTAACAAATCTTTCTTTTAAGTTCTGCACAAGTAATAGGTTGACATGAGAATGAATGAATGATGACAGAATTCTATGAAAAAATATTTCTTGTTCTCTATTTATAATGTCAATAATGAGTGTCCTGGTAACATGTTAGAAGGAGCGAGAACAACATAAGACTATAGAATGCAAATTAAAATATTGCCTGCTTATCGATTTAGTTATATCCCAGACAATGTCTGGAAATAATTTTTTTGGCCAATTTCGCATTCCCCTAGACATGTATGTTTATACCCACTAGCGAGATGGAGGCTGATAGTCCGGCTGGTCAAGGCTCCAGTCGAGCTGGTACTGAGGCAGCTGTATCCACCCTCCACACCCACCGGAGCCTGGCCATCTGTGGTGGTGGGCAAGATGAGCAGGGAGCCATTGGCTAAAGGCCGGATAGTCTGAGCCTCAGAGAGCACCACGCCATCCCGCAGCCAGGTCACCTTGAGTTGTGGATCAGTGGCCCCCAGGTGGCAGTCCAGCAGCAGAGGGCGGTCAGGCTCCAGAACCACATGGACAGGACCGGCACCACAGCTCAGCTCTACTGACAGGGGCTTCTCTAATTATCCAGTGAGGGAACGGAGAGGGAGAAAGAGGTAGAGAAAGAGAGACAGATATGAGACTGGCTGAGCTAATGTTAACACACTTGATGGTAAGGCACCATCAGTCCTCTTGACTATTAATTTAACAACACAAATTTACAAAAGTACATTTAATTTCAACAAAGCAAAAATATGCAAACACTCAAGATCCTACAGAACAGAGCTATGCACGTTGTTAGTCATATCAAGAAAGGGGCAATAATTTTATAACAACTATGCTAATCAGCCAGCCATAACACTCAGCATTCCCTATACACACACACACACACACACACACACACACACACACACACACACACACACACACACACACACACACTAAGACCACACATTGAGCGCACATTGGTCTTCTACATTTTCGTACTGCAGTAAGCTTCCAATTAATTACACTAATGGGAAATGGAATTATTTCCCAGATTAAATTGGAAGCTGACCCTCTGGCATCCCTGTGTGTGTGTGTGTGTGTGTGTGTGTGTGTGTGTGTGTGCGTGTGTGTGTCTGTCAGCAAGCAAGTGCAGCTTAGAAACAGGTAGCCAAGAAAAGGGGAAATGGAAAAGAACAATACTGATCAGGAGGATGAAAGCTGAGCATATAAAGCAGACCGACACTCCATACTATTATATGACATCTATCTTTTTGCTCTTTTGTTTATAAAATAATTTATATAACTCCATTATGTTTTCTGCCACTAACAATGTAGAATGAATTAGCTTCGTACAGAACATACAGTAGTGTAAACCATTTCTATTTTGATATCAAGTTAAGACAAAAATAAAGAATTACCACAACAACAACAAACAAACCAATACAACAAGGTGGTGTTAAAATAAGGAAGAAAATTGAGGAAACATAAATATAAAAATCATCTCAACTTTTGAATGGCATGGTCACAAGACAAGGCCACAACCAATGAGATTCAAAAGTTGAGATTCGAGGAGCTTGTGTGCGGCCATTTTGTCGTTTTTACCCACGAATGAATACATTTACCTGTACAAGACATCTATTAACCACCTTTAGTCGTGTGGATTACTTATTTGGTGGATAAATAGCCATTTCCAATTTATAAAATGGGGCGCTGTCTTGCCATTACTGTCAAAGGGTGAATGAAAATACTTCCCCTAAAATCTCAGCCAGCTAAGCCACTTCTGCTCTTAAAGCGCTGAGGAAATTTTTCATCAACCAATAACAATACGTTTACTAAAAAGAAAAAACATTCAAATTTCTGCGAACCGACTGCACTATGGCTGAGAAATGCTATGTGCTCTATGATCAAGCCTTGAGCTAAAGTTTAATTACTCATATTTTTTAATGTAGCTTGAAATGGATAGCCTGAAGTGATTCTCCATTTTGGTTGTCGTTGTATGATGTAGCATTTGGATAATTTGATATCGTTGACTGTAATCCTATGAGCATCTTGAAGTGACAGAGGGAAAAACATTATTGTTCCCTATGGGTGCTGCGTGCGCACGTTTTACAGGGCTTGATGAGATTTTGAAGTACGCCATCGATCTGTGTGCATATACCCGTAAATTATGGCATAAATGTTACATTTTTGGGTGAACTATTCCTTTAACATGATATAAACAACAAATGTATAAAAAATCTATAAATCCAAAAAAAGTGGTAAAAGTCCACCTTCTGCTTACCAAGCAGAAAGCACACAGACTGACAGAGAGTGACACACACACAATCCTCTATTTGAAGGTGAAAATAAGGCCACTGAGCCTCTGGCCCGAAGAACCCCAGCACCATTCTAACTGAGACCTTATACGAACAATTGTGTGTGTCTATGTGAAGATCTAAAAAAAATGTGAAGCAGCTGTCCTGCATCTAAGGCGTGAGAGATATGTGTGCCACAACAAAAGAGACACTGGCCTACTTTCACCGGTTATTACCATTCAGGGATTGAATGAAGAATCAGTTCAATAGACTGTCACCTAAGCTCACCTTCACAGCACTCTAACGTCCATTTGCTGTCTGTCTTCCATTCAAAGTTCAATTAAGTCATTAAGGGCATTTGCTGCTTTTTATCTGTGCTTTTCCAGCCAACATTTTGTGGCTGTGCTTCTCAAGGCTTCGGATATCTTTGATGATTTTTAAATATATATTTTCAAAGTTTATTCAAATGTCCAATTTGCAAGAAAGCACATGTATGTGGATCAAAGTGTCCGTATTCATGCTTCATTGACCATTGGCACATAATTAACGTAATTGCACATATAGTCAGAAATTTGTGTCTGAAAGCTTTTCACGTTAAAAAAAAATACGACCTCATGTTCTGTCAATCACAACGTGTGACACACCTGCAATATTTTCATTGATCATAAAAAAATCGGACCGGGTTCAATTTTCTGCATATTTCACATCTGAAGTGAGCATTTTGAGAGGTGTTTTGACAATTCAGAGACAACGTGCAAGCGAGTGCCAAAATCCAGGATGGCGTGTGTGGTGCATTCACTCTCGTTATAATCAAAATTATGACTTTCAGAGGTAAAAATCTCATATGAACGCCCTATGATGTCTCGGTTACCACTGTGTAGTTGGGAAATAAATTTTATACCTGATATAACTAGTGCGGTAAAACTATACAGGATGTAGGGTCAAAATATTTGACCATATATGATTTTCCCAAGTTACGCGCAACCATGAATCTGCCGTCTTCCATTTTTTTTTGGCAACAAAGCACCTGGACACAACCAGCTCTGAATCATGAGTTTACAAGTTGGAACTGATGAATTTCCGAGAGCACGTGAAGGCAGTATGAGTCCAATTCGACTCCCAGCACAAAGTACTGTACGAGAAAAAAAAACTGCAGATTACAAAGACAGAACATAAAGAGAGAGTGTGGCAGATGAGCAGATGATTGCGGAACAGCTTGATGACAGGATAGTATGTACTGATTTGTAGCCACTGTGCCAAGAGCAAGAAGACCATACTTCAACATTTAAGATCCAGGTTTCTGTGCATGACAAATTTTTAGGATGATGAATATGAAATAATGTATACGAAAATTTCGGACTGTATGTGCAAAGACAGATAAAAGATTAAAAATACATTGAGTATTCACTGTTCCGGCTCTTTCTCCCCTGAGCCCTGAATAAATTCTACCTCACCACAGTCACCAAAAAGAACAAATGCTTCAAAGTAAATGATTGAAGTGTGTATCATTAAAATGAGGCCGTTTTGTACTTTATAATACACAAACACACACCAACTTTCAGAGATCCTGCAGAGTTTGTGAAATGCAATGTTTATGGATTTGTGGCTTACAGAAGGGCGATTTCTCACCCCGATGGACCCCTGCTGCTACGGGCTAACTCTGAGACCAATCCTGTGGGAAATCTCATGGCATGGCAGAGATCCAATCAAATCATCCCAGTCACTGTGCCTTTGCAAATGAAGAGATAACACTGAACCGAGATGACAGAGCTGGACAACAATGAATAAAGTTAAGAGATTTGCCATGCACTGATAGTGTTTTCCACTGCTGATACAAAATCTGTACTAGCCTTAAGCATCTGCCAAAGCAACATACCAATAGTCCCATTAATCACAGGAGAGGAAACCAGCACCACCAGCACACACAGCGCAAACCAAATAAGCCTGGTCTTTCACAATGTTCACACAAGAGAACATTATCACCTCTGCCATGTGTGGTTGTGAATTTGTTCATCATGGGTACCGCCAAACATTTATTCTGAACTGTACTCCGTCTGGTGAAAGCTGGCGGGTAGCGACTGAGATGCCCTTGAGCTGCTCCGGGTGTATGAGTGTTCATGACTTGCAGTGCGTGAGTCATTTAATAGGTTAAATGCAGAGGTTGCCATAGCTGACAAATAGGTCACTTTCAGTGGAGGATAATCAAAAATTGGCCAGTGCTGCGGAAAGTAGAAGCCAATGGCTGTGGTTGAGGCTGATGGACACAGCATTGGCCAGATAGACTAGTAACAATGCGACACACACCTAGGTCTGATCAACCTGCGATGGGCCTCCCTTGGCTTAGGGTGTCTTGTTATAAGGGGCCGAAACACCCAATGAGGCTGAGGTGCACTACTGACGATGTGTCGCATTGATCGGAACCATCCAAACGGCATTATCAGCAGCACCTCACCAAAAGGTATCTCACACCCAGAATATTGGATGTGATGAAAGTGGGACACACAACTCATGAGATGTCTCTCTGATAATGATAAGGAAAGGTAAGTATGCTATGTTTTTCTATAATCATTTTTCCCCCAAACACAGAGGATGCCAACCCGACGAACCCAGCAAAACCTCAGACCTCTATTCATATTCTTGACTGCTTCCCCCTGTCATGCATAAGATGGGGAAGATGTCCTATTGGGCAATTTAACTGTGCTGAAATAGTGGGATTAAAACACATAGTCATATTAAGCGAATCTTAGAACGTCTTCTTTATTATCTGACACTGAATCTGAATAGTAAATTTTGCATAGTTAACAAAACTAAAAATATACAAAGATAAACTTTCATAATTTATAAACAGCCAAATAAACTGCAGAAAATATATTGAAGGGGTCATTTGATGCAGATAAAAACGAATATTATTGTTTGCTTTAGATGTAATTCAATGTGTATACACGATTTAAGGTTAAAAACGCTGTATTTTCCACATACCGTGCATGTTTGTATCTCCTCTTTACCACGCCTCTCAGAAATGCGCAGATTTTTAAGTTCATTGCTCTGTAAGGTGTGCTATGATTGGCCAGTTCACAAGTGCATCGCCTCTTACCATATTTGGAACATCAGGTTCCAAAGCAATTGTACAGACAGGTATGCCCACCTTACATACTCATACATTTAGGCAGTCAAATTGTGTTACGAACTGACGTAGATTCGCTGGGGTGTGGTTACACGAGGCGTTTCAGGCAGGTCTGGGTGAGTATGCGCTTCTAGATAAAATACATATTTTGTTCCGACACTTAAATTATTGCAATTATACGTGTCTAATACATGCATGGGCAACTTATAACATACCAAAGACACAGAAAAGCACGTATTTCTGGCGAATCACCCCTTTACGAAAGTTTCAACATCCTGCTGAAACATCCTGCCAATCCTTTCCATCCTATCAGAGGACAGACTAAAGCAGTTTACACACACTTTCTAAATCGGTTCTCAAAATGATTCTGGTTGCCAAACCTACCAAAAACTGGCTGGGAAGTTAACACTGAACAATGTAGATGAAGGTGGAACTGTGTATGACCATGCATTTGTACCGGCTGGATGTGTGACGTATGCACTGCATAAGCACTAATGACGTTTGGGAGGACAGGGACTGATTGTCTGAGATAGCCCAGTCCAACAAACCATTTAAATTCACATGGCAACATGTATGTGTGAGTGCATTTGTGTGTATCATATCCTGCATGGTCTCTGCAGGTTTCTGGGAGTTAGATGTAAGACTTTTTAAGACCTTTTTAATACCGTGCAGAATGAAATTTAAGACAATTTCATAGCAACAAACTGGAACTTCCCTATGGCTAAAGCTCAAACTTTTCTCCATGTGGTAATGTCCAGTCCACTCACCTAACAAACCCCCCGTGAACGTGTTATTTGTTAGTTGGTTCCGCCTATTTTGTTCTGCGTGACAAATAGACGTACATGATTTTAAAACGGAAACAAGACATTTTAAGGATCCACGGAACACCCTGTCCTGGGTACAGTGTCAGCTATTAGCTTATGTTACAGAGAGATAGAGAGAGAGAGAGAGAGAGAGAGAGAGAGAGAGAGAGAGAGAGAGAGAGAGAGAGAGAGAGAGAGAGAGAGAGAGAGAGAATAAACATAAAGAATATTAAAACATCACCACCCAAGGAAACGGATGTGTATGTGTAACAGATCACAGATTATTAAAGTGTGTTTCTCACTTGATTTATGACCCGTGACCTGATACTCTAAACAATTTAAAATCTATTCAGATCTGACTCAAATTTACTTAGATACACTATAAGTTTATTCACACAACTGAATACTATACAAAACCAGAACGCAAGAGACCAGCGCCTGCTTGTTTACAGACGGTATGTGAGCTACAACTCCTGAGACTTCACCATTGATTCTTTGCCAATATCAGATGGCCAAACATACTTCACAATTGTCCAAACATTTGCAGTAATGAGACCTTTATTGTAATCTGTCTTGGGAGCGTTAATGTTATCAGGATCATATCAAGTTAGTTATTTTAGAAAAAAATCAATCATGATGAAAAGCATTAAACATCAAAAGAAAAATGCAGAATAAACGACCAGTCAACAATATTAAACAAGGAAATGTGAAGTAAAGAATGTCACATCATGACATGTCAGCTAAAACTAAATTTAAGTATTTCACATGGTAAAACATTCACTGTTCACATGCACTTTTCTCCACATTCACCTTTTACCATACACGCACATCCTACCAACATTTCAACCTTTGGCATGGTGTGAAAGTCCATATTTGTAAGATTTAATTCGCAATACCCAAACATATATTTTGGTTTATGAATCGTTGCTTGCACAATTTTTGACATTATGAACAGAGGTCTTCTAAGCCTTAAGATGGTAAGATGGTTTCCCTATGTATTAGCGAGCTCGCTAGGGCTGATTGTGTATACGCTGTGATTGCTGATTATAGACAAGCCGGCTGATTACATGCTCCGGCTCCTCCCGAACTTTGTTAATTAAACATCATTTAAAGGTCCAGTGTGTCATTTTTTGGAGGATCTATAGACAGAAAAGCAATATAATATACATAACTATGTCTTCAGAGGTGTATACAGAGCTTACACAATGAAGTGTTATGTTTTTATTACCTTAGAATGAGCTATTTCTATCTAGATACCCCTTGGGTCCCCTTGCATATAATTTGCCATGTTATATCACACGTCGTAGTGTTTCGAACGGGAGGGGTGGAGTGAGCGGTTGGTTGGTTGCAATTAGCAACCTTGCCACTAGAATTTACTGACTGGACCTTTAAATAATGTGATAGTATGATTTTCATCACAGTACTTGCTTTTACCAACTCATCCAAATCTCTGATTTCAAAATATCATTCAGAAATAATGTCTGATTACCTAAAGTAACCGGTAAACCATGACCAGTCAGATAAAATTAAACATCAGCTCTGAAAGACAGAACAGTACACTACTGTTAAACCTTGTTCCTTAGACAATAATGGTCTTACTGAAAGTTCATGGTAACTGAATATTCATCCAATGAAACCCGATATAACCAGACCAATATGTAAGTTTACAATACTTTCCTATGTTCGCAATTATGTGTAGTGTTATTATGTAATATATGAATGTATGAAACTTAGCTTTGTTTTAATTTAAAGCAACAATCTGCATTAATTTTGGGGTTAAAATAATTAGAAATTAATAATTGAGTAAATACATAGACAGATCAGTGTTCAAAATTGTTGTCATATCTTATAGCTTGATTCACAACGGTAAGCTTATAATAATGATTTATAATTCGCGCTGTCTGGTCAGCCCACGCAGGAAATTTGAATTTTGGGGTAGTGCCTATTTTATCATTATATAACGTCCGTAAACACAAAGGGGAGGAACCAGCAAGTTTATCATGTTTGCGGGGATGGCGCTGCAGCGGCACTGCTGCGGGGGTGACACAGTCTTATAAAAGTAGCTTAGTAGTAGTTTTTTCATTCTTATAAAAGTAGCTTAGAATCCTCATCATCTAGATCGCTCTGTTAAAAGTTATCATCTGGGGAATGTCACGTAAACATCTACATTTCTTAAGTTCTGATGATGATTACATCTGGGGAATCGCTTGTTGTTAATAACAAAGTAACCTTGCGCTCAGAGCTAAAGTGACAGCTTTGTCCTAAAGCAAAAGCTGATATTGACAGGGATTTTGGCAGTTGGCTCCGACATCTAAAAGGATTGCATTAAAGGCATGAATTAAAATCACAATTTTTTTTACCCAAGCTTTTGTTATATAAGAGGGAATCGTATCAAAAAGTGTTAGAACTGAAAACGCACTTGTAACTGAGAATATATCCATTATTGACAGCATGCCCAGCGAACGGCAGGTTCTAGAATGCACCTACAGTATTGTTCAAAATAATAGCAGTACAATGTGACTAACCAGAATAATCAAGGTTTTTAGTATATTTTTTATTGCTACGTGGCAAACAAGTTACCAGTAGGTTCAGTAGATTCTCAGAAAACAAACAAGACCCAGCATTCATGATATGCACGCTCTTAAGGCTGTGCAATTGGGCAATTAGTTGAAAGGGGTGTGTTCAAAAAAATAGCAGTGTCTACCTTTGACTGTACAAACTCAAAACTATTTTGTACAAACATTTTTTTTCTTCTGGGATTTAGCAATCCTGTGAATCACTTAACTAATATTTAGTTGTATGACCACAGTTTTTTAAAACTGCTTGACATCTGTGTGGCATGGAGTCAACCAACTTGTGGCACCTCTCAGCTGTTATTCCACTCCATGATTCTTTAACAACATTCCACAATTCATTCACATTTCTTGGTTTTGCTTCAGAAACAGCATTTTTGATATCACCCCACAAGTTCTCAATTGGATTAAGGTCTGGAGATTGGGCTGGCCACTCCATAACATTAATTTTGTTGGTTTGGAACCAAGACTTTGCCCGTTTACTAGTGTGTTTTGGGTCATTGTCTTGTTGAAACAACCATTTCAAGGGCATGTCCTCTTCAGCATAGGGCAACATGACCTCTTCAAGTATTTTAACATATGCAAACTGATCCATGATCCCTGGTATGTGATAAATAGGCCCAACACCATAGTAGGAGAAACATGCCCATATCATGATGCTTGCACCTCCATGCTTCACTGTCTTCACTGTGTACTGTGGCTTGAATTCAGAGTTTGGGGGTCGTCTCACAAACTGCCTGTGGCCCTTGGACCCAAAAAGAACAATTTTACTCTCATCAGTCCACAAAATGTTCCTCCATTTCTCTTTAGGCCAGTTGATGTGTTCTTTGGCAAATTGTAACCTCTTCTGCACATGCCTTTTTTTTAACAGAGGGACTTTGCGGGGGATTCTTGAAAATAGATTAGCTTCACACAGACGTCTTCTAACTGTCACAGTACTTACAGGTAACTCCAGACTGTCTTTGATCATCCTGGAGGTGATCATTGGCTGAGCCTTTGCCATTCTGGTTATTCTTCTATCCATTTTGATGGTTGTCTTCCGTTTTCTTCCACGTCTCTCTGGTTTTGCTCTCCATTTTAAGGCATTGGAGATCATTTTAGATGAACAGCCTATCATTTTTTGCACCTCTTTATAGGTTTTCCCATCTCCAATCAACTTTTTAATCAAAGTACGCTGTTCTTCTGAACAATGTCTTGAACGACCCATTTTCCTCAGCTTTCAAATGCATGTTCAACAAGTGTTGGCTTCATCCTTAAATAGGGGCCACCTGATTCACACCTGTTTCTTCACAAAATTGATGACCTCAGTGATTGAATGCCACACTGCTATTTTTTTGAACACACCCCTTTCAACTAATTCAACTAATTGCCCAATTGCACAGCCTTAAGAGCGTGCATATCATGAATGCTGGGTCTTGTTTGTTTTCTGAGAATCTACTGAACCTACTGGTAACTTGTTTGCCACGTAGCAATAAAAAATATACTAAAAACCTTGATTATTCTGGTTAGTCACATTGTACTGCTATTATTTTGAACAATACTGTACATTGATAGGTTGAAAACCGCCTCGACAGAAAAATATCAACGACTACTTCTCTCCCCACCCACTGGTTCGCGCATGACAGAACTGAAGTACCACAAGTGGCGCGGAACCAGATAGAGCGAGCAAGCAATAAAAAACATGCCGTTAAAGAAAGCTAAATATTGTGCCACCCCTGGTTGTGGAAGAATACAGTCGCTGCATAACCTTCCTTCAGATTCCGATATTAGGGATGAGGGGTTAAAGTTTATTTTTAAAGACGTTCCAGCTTATGTGGGAAAACATGGAGCGTTTGTTAATTCAATTTCTCCGAGGATTCCTACATGAACATGGCACAAATCGACACTGAATTTGTGGAGAGTTTAAAATTAAAAAGCAGTACTGTGCCTTCAATATTTGTTCCGATAGAGGGCGCAGCAATCTTATGTGAGTAAAAATTTTTGTACTATTCGTCACTATTGCTTTGTTAGAGATCACTTGATGTGCCCTGAGCACTATTCGCGCGAGTTTAGTATTACATGGGGACCTCTAGTCATTTGTATTAATTGCAGAGGTTGTTTGTGGTCTTAAGGCCGTATGAATCACCATCTCTGTGATTTGGTGAGCTCATCATAATTTTTCAAGGTTTTATCCACCGTTTGCCAATAATGGAGGCCTTTTTGAAGTGTTTTGGTATTATTTCGGATGCTGGGTGATATCCATAAATTACAGAGAGTCTCCCGTTTATCTATTTATCTTGGAAACTATCGCAACATTTGAGACCCGCGATCATGGTGATCTTTTGTCCGGTTCGGGATCACTGGTCTCAAATGCTGACAGGTACGGTCATATATCATTAAACGCAGTACAAGTATAGGCTATACAAACTATACGCAAAGCCTTGCCATCACATCCGGGAAATACGTCTGTAAATTTGAGTAAAATCATCCCGTGTGAATGAGTCACATGAAATACTGATGTCGGGAGGTCATTTATAGATCACAGGAGGTCTCCAGATAATACTTATGCCTTTCGAATACTAAGGCTTAATAAGGCTTCAACTTCGCAAACTGCTATCCAATCAAAGCGGTGGGCGTTTACTTCCAAGTGTCTTCAATGTGGCACGCCCAACAAAACCTGGGTAGAAAATAGCCTATTACTTGTTGATTTTTATGTTTTTGGATGTAAAAAAACAAGTGAACATCATAAGTAGACCTCATAGAACAGTATAAAACAATAATCAAGCCCAGTTCATCAGACCTTTAACAGGTAAAAGGTCACTATTGTGATTTATTTAGTTAATTCTTTGTTTCATTTAGTCAGTAAAAAGATATGGTATGTGTTCAGATGACATGTTGCAGATATATTACTCGTAGGACGTAAACTAGGCGGTATTTTCCATGTTAATTTGAGTTTTTGTCAACATCAGGCGCAAAGTGATAACCAACAATACAATTGATTCTATATTGGTGATGTTTTAAATGTTTCACGTTGTATCCGGTCATCTGTTACGGTCACGTTGATGTAAAGATGAGCGGATGCTACTCTGATGCAGTGAGCAGCAGTCAGTAAGCACAGAACTCGGATTAATCAGCGCAGTGCAGCAACTGCGCTGATGAATCTCTGCAAATCTCTGCATCAGTTTTTCGCTGATGAATCTCTGCAAAAACTCTGCATATAACTTGAGATGGCAACAAAGAGGCCAAACTTCCGGCCTGCAGCTTACATTATCAAAAACAACAAAGTGACCTCTTCAATCTGAGTGTACACTTACAAGTCCCGAAAGGAACATTCTGGTCCTAATGAGCTATAGTCAGGTATTTTAAAAATCCAACATAAAACATCTTTTGATGACATTACAAAACTGAAACTTTACAAAGGGTGGCAATTGATGTTTCTACTATTGAGGCGACTGGTTCCACAGAACTTAATGATGTAATGAGTGCCATTGGGGCAAGATCTGACTAAAGATCTCAAAATCTTGTTTTTCAAATGAAAGATGAGCCAAAGTGAGAGGATCGTGTGGAAGCACTCTAGAAGAAAAGTATACAGGCTGGCTGCAAAATGCATGATTATGTACACAACATTCTGTATAGGGGCCTTGATCTGAAAGGTCCAGAAACTGAGATACAGTAGAACAACATCTCAACGGTGTATGGGGTTTGAGTGCAAGAGTTATATCTTTAAACACATGCCTAGAGAGAAAGCAATGGTAAAGGGAAACAATTTACTTTATCGTAGTAATATGCATTCTCAAGGTTGGCATAATCCGATGATATTGTTGCTCACTTGAAAAGAATAAAGCAGTTTCACAGATCATGCATGAGCAATGTGCTACATAAAGAAACATTCCATTTCAAAGAGGTGAGAAGTAAATACAAATATGTCAAAGTATTTTTTTGTTTGTGGTAGGTCAGGAAATGCTTTTT
Source organism: Triplophysa bombifrons (assembly GCA_029783895.1). Classification (NCBI taxonomy): domain Eukaryota; kingdom Metazoa; phylum Chordata; class Actinopteri; order Cypriniformes; family Nemacheilidae; genus Triplophysa; species Triplophysa bombifrons. Next base: position 21,839,173 of record CM056448.1, read on the forward strand.
GAATTTGTCAACTCATCTTTTTGATACACCTGTTCCAGTTTTCTACATCCACACTAGCACAGTTTTATTCTGGCACTTTGAATGGGAGCAAAGAGAAGGATTTGCATCTGAGCACAGCATGTACTTGTTGCTGTTATGAATAGATTGTGCATACAAATCACAACATGGAAAACAAAGCACTTTAGGTCAGCTGTGAAAAAAGAAAAATGCACTCAAATACTGTATAATTTAGCTTTCCTACTCAATGTTTTCCAATACATTTTAAAGGTGTAAGGAAAACGTCTGGACTGGTTGGGTCACATTTAAAATCTCCATATCTTTCAAATGGAGTGGAGAGATTATTCTTGTAAACACTGAATAGCAAGGGCAAAACGGTTAATCTAATTTGCATCCGCGATACACTAGCACTCTGAAATATATATAATGTATAGATAAAAAATCCAGTCACAATTTAGAATAACTTTAAAGGTGCCGTGTGTACTTTTTGGAGGATCTATTGACAGAAATGCAATATAACATTCCTAACAATGTGTTCAGAGGTGTATATACAGTCGTGGCCAAAAGTTTTGAGAATTACATAAATATTGGAAATTTTGCTGCTTAAGTTTTTATAATAGCAATTTGCATATACTGCAGAATGTTATGAAGAGTGATCAGATGAATTGCATAGTCCTTCTTTGCCATGAAAATTAACTTAATCCCCAAAAAACCTTTCCACTGCATTTCATTGCTGTCATTAAAGGACCTGCTGAGATCATTTCAGTAATCATCTTGTTAACTCAGGTGAGAATGTTGACAAGCACAAGGCTTGCTCACTCACAATTCGGGCTCACTCACAATTCGGCCCAAAAACACAGCCATGAATAAAGAATGGTACCAAAACACCCTCCAACAGCAACTTCTTCCAACAATCCAACAACAGTTTGGTGAAGAACAATGCATTTTCCAGCACGATGGACCATAAGGCAAAAGTGATAACTAAGTGGCTCGGGGACCAGAATGTTGAAATTTTGGGTCCATGGCCTGGAAACTCCCCAGATCTTAATCCCATTGAGAACTTGTGGTCAATCCTCAAGAAGCGGATGGACAAACAAAAACCCACTAATTCTGACAAACTCCAAGAAGTTATTATGAAAGAATGGGTTGCTATCAGTCAGGATTTGGCCCAGAAGTTGATTGAGAGAATGCCCAGTCGAATTGCAGAGGTCCTGAAAAAGAAGGGCCAACACTGCAAATACTGACTCTTTGCATAAATGTCATGTAATTGTCGATAAAAGCCTTTGAAACGTATGAAATGCTTGTAATTATATTTCAGTACATCACAGAAACAACTGAAACAAAGATCTAAAAGCAGTTTAGCAGCAAACTTTTTGAAAACGAATATTTATGTAATTCTCAAAACATTTGGCCACGACTGTAGACCTTACATTATGAAGCTTTATGTTTTTATTACCTAAATGAGCTATATCTATCCACATACACCGCGGATCCCCTTACATGGAATTCACGATGTTGTTTCTACAGTAGCCCTAAACAGAAAAACTGCTCTACAGAACGCGTTTCATAAATACGTTATCTCCTTAGGAAAAGAAGCGAAAACATGATGACATCTTAGTTCTGTGTCAGCCGCTTTAGTTCTTTGAAAGGGAGAGGTGGAGTGAGCCGTTGGTTGCAATTCGCACCCTAACCACTAGATGCCGATAAATTACATACGCTGGACCTTTAAATGCTTTTTCGACAGTATACTCCTCCACACATTGTAGCCCTAATAAATGAGATTCCTCAAGACACATTGATAACTACAAAAAAGGTCAAAACTTTTATTACTGTGTGTCTATAAAGTCTGGAAAATTTCCAGGCCCCAAATGGTATCCAGGAGGCCATTATGTTGATGAGTTGACCCCAGTATTAAATTATATATTGATGTGTATTTTCTGGTACTTGAGAATAACACACGGCCTGTCAGTTTTAATTAAGCCATAATAAAATATCACTTACACTACAATAGGATACAAACTGTCCCTGCTCATTTTTGCCTCATAAGCTTATTAAATGTTGACATAAAATCTGATAAAAGCTGCTGACCTCATGAGGTAAAATTTCCACATATCACAGCCTATGTCTGTATCAAAAGCATGTTTTTTTCCTCAGTCAGTTAATATACTCTAATTTCAAATAAATGCCTATGGGAATGAATTGGCAGGAATACAAAGCAGACAGTGGCAGTATAATAAAGTGAAAGATGTGCTATTCAGTTGTAAAGCAACAATAAATACACCAGTAAATAGAAAGACGAGCAACCAACAATATAATAACAATATTACAGCAGCAGTAATGACAGGAAAGTTACTGCCACATCGCAGTGTTGAGAACAGATTGTGTGCAAAGTGACTACAGTCCTTGAGGTTTATGAAACTGGCTTGACACCAGCCTCTGAAACCCGCTGGTCTCTAAACGTGTCCTCTTCACATTAGGGGCCTAGGGCCAAGATAATGTCCACACCAGAAAAAAAACCTACAAAGCAACCAGCGAAGACTAAAGCAACAAGGAGGACTGTGGGTTCTGGCCTCACCCCTTAATTTCCATTGGCTTTAGGTACTGAGGTACTGTTAGAGCACCTGAAACATCAACCAGTCACACAGGGAACTGTAATCTATTCATTTGTGTTTACTGACATGAATTGTCAGGGATCTCACAGAGAGACAAGGCAGGAGAACCCAAGTGCAGGCAGACAAAGACAAGATGTAAGGGGTAACAGGAATTTTAATATATATAAACAGGAACAAAACAAAAACCCTCAGTGGGGAAAACAGGACAGGATAAACAATACTTTAACAAGAACACTGACTAACTAAACTAAGAAAACAAACACTGAGACTAAACACTAAACTAAGACGTACTAAGACACGGGGAATAACAGGAACTTCCAAGGACAAGGTATGAGCAATAACACAAGGAACTGGAGAACATCAAACACTCAGGGTAAGACGTACAATGAACCAGCACAAGACAATGAAACATGAGAGGTATTTATAGGGAAAACAGACAAAGGATAATTGATAGGGACCACGTGACAAAGTTCAAACACTAAGGGGAAGCTAATGAGACGGAAAGGGCGGGAAACACAGAAGAGACTCGGGGAGAGTATGGAAAGCCAATAGGCCAAAAATGTCTCTCCCCACATAAAACAGGGAATTCTGTACTGGTTCTGCCTCAAGACCAAGAATAAGCCAAACAAGATAGGCAGAACCGTGACATGAATTTCCCACTTTTTTCGTGTCAGTCAGCCCGACATTTTTTGTTTCACCGGGGGATACGCATTATCTTTCGTATGTTTAAGTATGCAGTGGCAAGAAAAAGTATGTGAGCCTTTTGGAATTTCATGGTTTTCTTAATAAATTTGAAATAAAATGTGATCTGATCTTCATCTAAGTCAAGGGTATTGACAAACAAATTGTGTCTAAAAATAAATAAATAAAAACTGATCTGATAAAAACCCCTCAAACTTTTGGAGTTTGCTCTGCACAAGAAGAACACGCTTATGTGAGCCTTGCGACGCCAAAAAGAGCGTTCAGGATCTACTATCAACAATTGTAGATTTACATAAAGCTGCCAAGAGTTACAAAAATGATTTCAAAGAATTTAGAAATTCACCAGTTTACAGTTAGGCAAACAATCTACAAAAGGTGGGCACCCAGTCAAAATGACACCAAGAGCACAACGAAGACTCATCAATGAGGTAAAGAAACAACCCCGAATGACAGCCAAAGATTTGAAGGCATCATTGGAACTTGCTAACGTCAAATTAACAGCACCGAGTCGGGACGAAGCCTCCATTACCCATGAGGAAGACCCGCTTTCTCGCTCGTTCGGAGGGACACGCTCGATCGCTCCTTTCATGAGCAGGCTGCAAATTTCCTGCCTCAACACAGGCGCATTTTGCACTGACGTAAGCGACGGACACACCGCTGAGAATCCAGCCGTCTCTCGCCCACGGGAGAGTCCGTGGACGAGAAAAGGCTGGTTATAGCCGGGATTAACTGCGGCTTCGCGCTGAACCGTGGCAGGGCAAGAAACGCAGCATTGCCTGGGTGAGGGGGAAAGAGCTCCTCTTGTGAACAGGTATGTGTTTTAATTGCATTCACACAAACATTTACAACATTGCTAAATTCACCCGCAACCGCAGGGAAAACTGATGAAAAACAGAGGCGTTTGGGGGCCAACGGCATGCTCACAAACACTCTCCTCCTCTTCACAGGTCCATCAGGTTGACGGCTTGGCAGCCGATGACGCTCCGCCGTTTGGCCGGTCTCTGCGTGGAGTGATGCATGGATGAAGAACGGGCTCTCGGAGACGGTTGATAAGAGCGCGTGACTCAAGGCCTTGGCGTGCTTTTGCGCCTCCCCGAAGTGTCTACTACCTACTCCACGACGTCACCAAAGAGGCCGGAGGGAGTGATCGGGGCATTGAGAAGAGACTTACAAGAAGGCTTACGGCCTTCTCAAGGACCCTTACGAACTCCTCGTGGAGTCCACGGGACACAGCCACTCAAACTGATCGCAACCGCAACTTATTACGCATAAATCTTCAGACACACACTTTGTAATGCCGGTCTTGGCGCTTATACACGTAAGCACAGTCGTTTGTCTTCAGTGAGAGTCTTCAGATCTGTGTAATAAGGGTTTTTCCTTTATGTCTTAACGTGCAGCCACATATTTTGTTATTACTGCGCAGAAAGACTTATATACGCCAGAAATTTGAGTCATACAAATAAGACTAATACATGATTCGAAAGTGTGATTGGTCTACTACTATTTGTGTGTACTCATTATTTACAGAATGTTTTGCTTTTGTAAAACAATGACAATATACAGGCTGTGCTTTCAGCCGTCTCTCTCCACGTGCATCTTTCCGAAATGCGTCATTTAAACAGATTTAAAACTCTGCGAATAACGTTACTCATCATAGAAACGTAAAGCATATGTCTGAAGAAAGCTTGAAGTGTCTAATTTAAATTAATATTTAATATTACATTATATACTATGTATGAAAGTATAGACAGGTGCAGTTTCTCCCTTCACAGCTTGTTATGAGATCACATCCTTGCGCAGAGCGGTCTATTTCACATGATCCGCGCAAGCCCCAAACAATGGCACTACAAAACAGCAATTTTCTTCGTTTACTGTGTACAATGGTCTTACTATAGTAAATGTGTAGTAACCATAGTTTTTGTTCAAAGTTTTTGTCAAAGCTCTTGTTATTCTTAATTTTAAACATATTTTTCATATTTACACCTGACATATACAGTATATAGGTTCAAAATATCTGTTATCGGTCTACTTGACCTGTAATAATCGACATCGGCCCTGAAAAACGCATATCAGTCGACCTCTAGTGACAACATCTTTGTTTGTTCTGTGTCAGCCATCGTAGTGCTTCGAAAGAGAGGGTTGGAGTGAGCCGGTTGCAATTCACAACCTCAACCAGGCTCTTTTCAGACAGTTTCAGACATCTTTTGCTTGTTTTTGAGCTCACTTGTCATTACTACATATTAGAGTTGTACATGATTTGAATATGAATGTATCGATTCTGCATAACTCCTGTCCCACATTAGAAAATCCATGCCATTACAGGATTTTTAAATAAAAGTAAAAAACTTAGCCAGTCCTCTGTCAACCCAAAGCAGCTGGAATACCTCAGGACTAATAAAATAAAATAGTGTTCATGTCTTCATGAACATTTTTTGACTGAATGGTTCCATAAAAAAACATCTGAATAAAAGTTTTGTTGTTTCACAAACAGTTCTTTGTAGTGGAAAGGGTTTCTTTAGACAATTAAGAAAGACATGTTTTTTTAAAAGCACCCTTGACTGAATGTTTTTAATGGATTATGAATGTTTTTAAGAGTGAAGAATAGGCTGTATTCTGAAGAACAATTTAACAAGTCAAGGTTCTGAGGGCCAACTTCACAGGAATATTATACAACAGATTACAATACACTCGAAAAATACCCACAATGCTCTGGGGAATTATGGGAACAATTAAATTACAGTTCTCCAGTCAAATCTTCCTGTGGTAGGAATGAAGACAGTGATAAGGACTTTTTAAATGAAGGCTTGTTGAATGAGCCCTGATTAATAAATGTGTGTGGTGAAATGAGGAGATGTCTAACGTTATTCAAAACGACACGAATTCTGATGCTGACAGCCAAATCTCACAGCCTAACAGTCTGTTTAAATAAACTTAAAGAGCAGTTGTGCAAAACCGCCATAACATTGATCGCTGTGTGCTTTAATGAAAAAGGAAAAGGAGCTTTTACAAAGTAAAAAGCAAACAACTTTTATTAGGTGGAAAAATGTTTAGGGAACAGAAATGTCAAATTATCTTACCACAGACTAAAAATAAATTTCTCACTTGCTCATTGATTTACCACGGGAAAGTCTGAGCTCCAAACAGCATTGGCACTACCATCTCCCTGGCAAACACACTTTCATTGTAATATGTGTTGCGCTATCTGTGTGATAAGGGGTAACAGTCAAACCAGTTGCGGAAGTTTGTTTTGATGTTATCTGTCCCTGCATATAATCTACTGGGAATTATGCAGAGGCAAATATTGAGCAGCTACAGTAGATCAAAAGGAGAGAAGAGATCAGGGCAGGACCGTCTATATTGGAACATATAATGACAACAAGAAAAGGAGCCATGACAATTGTGTATCATTAGGAAGTAAACATAAAAGGTCCTGTCAGTAAAATTTAGCGGCATCTAGCTGTGAGGTTGCGAAATGCAACCAATGGCTCTCTTCACCATACCCTTATGACACACTATGGTGGCTGACTCAACACTAAAATGTGACATTTTCGCTTATTTCCCAATGGAGATTATGTATTTACTTAACGCGTCCTAGAGCAGATTGTCCGTTTAGGGCTGTAGAAACAACATGGTGAATTTCACGTAAGGGGACCCGTGGTGTATGTAGATAGAAATAGCTCATTCTAAGGTAATAAAAACATAACACTTCATTATGTGAGCTCTCTATACACCTCTGAAGACAAAGATATGTATATTTTATTGTATTTCTGTCAATAGATCCTCCAAAAAATATTTTTTGTAGTCCATAAAAATGCTTTAGCATAACCTTAAAAGACTATTCAAGGTGAACAAAAGCGTGAATACAGACAGCCATTTACTGCACCTATCTGAAAAATATCAAGTTATGTACAGAAAGACATTTTTCTGGTGAAACTGCAAGCTTATAAACCTTTAATGTTTCTGCTCTTATCCGAAATGCCTCTTTGCCATCTAAGAATTTTATTGCAGTCTTTATCTGACATGTTTAATACTTCTTTTAATTAACAGAAAAATCCTTGTAAGTGGTTTGGATGTTGGTGTGTGTCCGCATTCTCAATCTTCCTGCTACTCGTCCTGAGGCATGCCTCCCCCCCGATTTTGAGCCCTCCTGTGCGGTCATGTGACTGAGTGGACAGCAGCATGGAATGGAAGGAATGCGATCGTATGACTGTTTATCCAACCACCGTCATTATGAGGAATAGACCCCGCTTCACACGCTCTCTCCCAGATGCATGCACTGACGCATACATGAGTGCGCTGATTTACTATACATAAACAGACCCGCCCTCGCAATTTCCCACGTTCTGCTCATTACTCGTATTCACTTTAAGTCTTGTACCATAGATGTCTTTGCTTGTTTGACATGGGCATGTTAGGACTATTAACAATATACTGGATATATATATATACACACAGTACATATACTAATAATTATATGCAGACATATGTTCTGTTATGTTTTCATTTTCTGCAAATCAATCCAATGCAAACAAGATATTTTTTGAATATTGTTAGTAGTTCTCAGAATTAAACAAATCATCATTTTACCTAAACATATAGCTATAAATAGTAAATTTAAAAACAAAACAGATTAATAAACCGATTTTGAAATGTCTCCTATTTTTTTCTGTGGCTGTAATTAACTTTTTGTGGGCTGTCACAAAATAAATAATACTCTAGTATAAAAGCCTATATGATATTCAGCAGTGGAAAAAATAAGAGACTGCTCCAAATTTTCATTGCAGATCAGCATTTTTAGATGTATTAGATGTAGATGTATCCAGTCCAGGATTTGTTGAATTTAACAAAATCAAACCTTAGGAGTGACAAAGTCATCCACAGCAATATGAAATACTGACAACGTGACAGGACATCTGAAAACTGTGATAAAAATCGAGGTTAGCATATCATTTTTCCCCCTGTATTCCTGTATATTCCAAATATTAGTGTTGTATTGCTTAAGAGAGAATATGAACTTGTTTTCTGTCCAGTATTTGAGAAAAAATACAGAGCATCCTTTCTGTTATTTTGACCTGTTTCTATAGTTTTTGTATTTTCTGCCAATAGAAACAATATGTGTATCTGAAATTGGGTAATAATATTGTTAGTAGTTCACAGAATTAAACTAAAATTATAATTTTACCTAAACACATACATAAATATCTCTGAAATGGTCTTTTAATTTTTTCTGTGGCTGCATAACTATTACAATTATAAAAAAATCGGTATATTTTGACACCCCGGCCCAAATATATAAAATCATACAAATCATTGTCTTTCCAAAGATCAACTCAATTATCTAAAGCCTCAAAGCAAACCCCATTGATCCACTGTCATTTAAAAACGGCTCTGTTGTGAACTTGCACAGAACGACACTGATGAGCTTCATTGCTAAATCTGCAACAGTAGCATCATATAGTAAACACATAACACGATCGCACATCTCAATGCTTGACTTCCAAGTCATGACTTTCTTTTTAATAGATACTGACATATCACAGCAACTAAATCATACATACATGATGAACTACACATGACCTTCATTTGACTTGTGTTCATGTATATGTGTGCAAAGTAGTGTTGTCACAATACTGGAATTTCTAACTTCGATTCAATACCTAAAACAGTATTGATATTCGATACCACTTTCGATCGACGGGGATAAAACTACCATAACAATAAGGCCCTACATACATTACTTTTATTTAAAGTTAAATTGAACAAGACTAAACAATGTGGTATATTTACATTATTTACTAATTGTTAATCTACTGTAAATTTTACTAATATATTTAATTTTTAAAATCAAAGTTGTATTTGTCTGTTTTAATGGACCAGAGCTTACATAAATAATTGAGAGATTAATAAATAGATTAAATAGTTTAATAAATACTTGAACAAATGTATTGCTCATTCATTGCTCATTAATGTTAATAGCCTACATTTATATGATAAAAAAAATTACTTGGCTTTTATTCACATATAATCATTGATCATACAGACAGAAACGCAAACTTCAAACGCAAAAACTGTTGCAGAGACTCACACTGGTCATCTTTCTAGCTTTAACAACATTTAACCGGAGTGACTGAGATGAGTGAAGGAAATCATTCATCAGCGCACATACATAGAGTGTTATGGTAAACATACGAGAACTGATGCAGAGACTTTACCTGCACCAGCATCATTTTAAACATCAACTTAACCGGAACGAATGAGATGAGTGGATGAAATCATTCATCAGCGCACATGAAGACAGAAACGCGTGCATTAAACATGAGAACTGCTGCGCAGACTCTGTTCTGGCCATCTTTCTTACATAACAACGTTTAACCGGGGCAAATGAAATGAGTGGATGAAATTATTGATCAGTGCACATACAAAGAGCGCTATGGTAAACATGGGAAACGAGCTCGCACCAAGCGCCAGATGTGTTACTGAGACTATGAACTGGCCATCTTTTCTAACATTAAAGCGGCCCTGCAACGATGTGTCATGCATTCTGACTTCTTTACAAGGTTAAACGTGCTTTCTTCTTATGCTCCCCCGGCGATCGTAAACGTTTCGTAAAGGTTTTTTTCGAACAAATAAAACTGTTTCACAACAACTTTTCTTGGTCCCTTATTGGACAACTCTCCCGGAAAAGCACACTGCACAGCCAAATGCGATCAGGAGAAGGAGCATGCGCAGGCGTTAATTTCACTTTTAAGCAGGAGAGAGAGAGAGAGCATACGCTTGCGAAGTTCAGGAGTTTGTTTGTTTACTGAATTCGGCTGATGTGTTATATAAACGGTGGATATAACGCTGGATTTGGAGATCGTTTGAAACTGATATATGGAGCCGTCCCAGCGCTAAAAGATGCAGGACATGAGCCACATGCGGTGAGTGAAACTGATGTCTGTGTTTTGTTGACAATATGTGCGCACATGCTTTGGTTTTTGGTTGTCATATTAAGAAACATGTTCTTTAACCCAAAATACACATGAGACATTTGTTTGCTCCACAGCGCTTGTATATTATATGTCAAAAGCAGCAACCCGGTACACACCAGTGTCAAACTAGCTCATACAAACTAGGGGTTGCACAAACTAGTCGACATTAATGCTCTGGTGATGTCTCGGACCATGTGACTCTTTTACACGGTATCTTTAAGAAGACGGCTAACTGTGCCAAGTATAGATATATATATATATACAGCGGGGAAAATTTGTATGTGACACATCAGCATTTTTATCAGTAAGTGGATTTCTAAGTGGGCTATTGACACAAAATTTCCACCAGATGTAGCCATCAAGCCAAATATTGAATTCATACAAAGAAATCAGAACATTTAAGTATACAAGTTCAGTCATAATAAATAAAGTGAAATGACACAGGGAATAAGTATTGAACACACTTTATTTAATACTTTGTAGAAAAGCATTTGTTGGTGATTGCAGCTTCTAGACGCCTCTTGTATGGAGAGATCAGTCGTCTGCGTTGCTCAGGAGTGATTCTGGCCCATTCTTCCACACAAATGTTCTTTAAATTTTGAAGGTTCCTTGGGCCTCTTTTATGAACTTTGATCTTCAGTTCTCTCCTTAGATTTTCTACGGGATTTAGGTCAGGTGATTGAATGGGCCATTCAAGCAGCTTGATTTGTGTTTGGGATCAGTGTCTTGCTGAAATGTCCACCCTCTTTTCATTTTCAGCTTTCTGGTAGATGGCAGCAGATTTTTATCCAGAATGTCCCGGTACATCACTCCATTCATCCTGCCTTCAATAATATGAAGTCTGCCAGTACCCCTTGCTGAAAAGCAGCCCCAAACCATGATGCTTCCACGCCCAAACTTAACTGTTGGTATGGTGTTCTTGGGGTGGTGGGCAGTGCAATTTCTTCTCCAAACATGGTGTGTAGAACGACTGCCAAAAAGTTAAATTTTGCTTTCATCTGACCATACTATAGTCTCCCAATAATCCACAGGCTTCTCCAAATGCTCTTTCGCAAACTTTAACCGAGCCTCAACATGCTTTTTGTTCAGCAATGGAGTCTTGCCTGGTGAGCGTGCATGGATGCCATGGCGGTTCAGTGCATTGCTTATAGTTTTCTTTGAAACAACAGTACCGGAAGTTCCATCTGCTGACTGATCACAAGCCCCTTTTAGCTTGCCTTGGTCCAAAATCTGCCATTCCTACACTGGCCGCTCTTCGTATGAAACGATGGGCTTTGACCTTATTAGTCTATGACTGTGACATTGAGTACAGAAGATCTTCCGATCATGCCAATGCAGATGCTCCATCCAGATTACTGTATGAGCAAAGGGGGGACAGAGGAGATGGTGTTTCAAGTCTCATTCCTGGATGAATTGCCAATCAGTGCAAAAGATATTGCCATGGAAACCAGGAAAAATCCAGTGCTATCAAAGGTATTGAATCTGACGTTGTCTGGATGGCCGAGTAATGTTACGGATGAAGGTCTAAAACCATTCCTTGTAAGGAAGGACCAGCTCTCAACAGACCAAGGCAGCATGCTTAGGGTTTCAAGAGTGACAATTCCTCCAAGGTATTGAGAAAGACTTTTGTCCAAACTTCGTGAAGGTAACCTGGGAGTGGTAAGAATGAAAATGCTGGCCAGAGGATATCTATGGTGGCCAGGTCTCCATAAAGACATCCAGGACTTGCTCCAGTGAGTAAGTGTGCTCCATGTGAAGTAGAGCGAAAACAACCACCCATGGTCATGGACCACCACACCCTGGGAACGTATTCACATTGATTACACCAAAATTGATAAGCAACACTTCGTGATTGTTGATGTTCATTCTGAATTGGTCGAAATCATCCTCACTCAACTGACCAATGCTGAAAAGACAATCTGAGCTGCCTATGGACTTCCAAAAGAGCTGTTATCGGATAACGGTCCACCATTTACCTGCAGGGAGTTTGAGGATTTCCTGAAAACTAATGGGGTACACCACATTCTGTCACCTCCATATCACCCTTCCAAAAAAACGAACAAGCCGAGCGGTTGTTTCAAACATTCAAGAAGACATGGGCACGGCTGCGTGGGCAGGCAGTATCACTCCAATTACGCCTAACCCGTTTCCTTTTAACCTATCGAAAAACTCCTCACACTGTAACAGAACGAACGCCTGCTGAACTCCTCACACTCCTAAAGCCTGATACCTCTGTTGTTGTTCTCAAACATCAAATGCAACAAAAGAAGGCTCATGACACACCATTCAGGAAACTAAGATCTTTCGAAATCGGACAGAAGGTCCTGGAGCGCATCGAAAGGGATCCACATCGTGTTTGGCTCCCAGGTGTAATTCTGTTCAAGCACGGACCTCTCACATACCAAGTGAAAGTCGGAGATCGATGTGTGAAAGCGCATGTGATTTCATGGGCAGTACGAAGGTCGATGATTTTGTTCCTGATGCTGGTAATGAGGCTCTTCTAAATACTCCTCAACCACACAGCCCAATAGAAACAAGGACAGTTCGTAGTCCTGAATGAAAGTATCCACTTCGGTTGAGAAAGGAACCTAACAGATTAGATCTCTAATTGTAGACCGAGTAAGGTTACTTAATACAAACATTCTAATCTAAGTCTGTTCAAAAAGTTTGTCAAAAATCTACGGGGGAGGAAATGTAGTGTATTGTTCATGCACAGCTATAACATGCATTATGGTAGCTTGTAAAATCCCTGTATGTGATGCACTGTGCATGTGTGGAAGTGGTGTGCTCAAACAGACTCTGCAGAAATGGTTGGCCGTTTGTTTATTCGCATCTAAAACATAACAGTTTGAAATAGCAGTATATAGTCATATAGTAAAGACAAATTGTTTTGATTGTTCCCATGATTTTAAAGTGAATGAGCTGTGTTCTGATCATGTGCATTTAATCTATTTAATCTACCTTAAATGATTTCACATTAGCGATGTGTAAACAAATATTAAGCCTAAACGATTGCTTGACAAGCCTGAGTTTTAACCGTTTTAACTGAGTTCCATATGACAATAAAAAAAAGACAGCAAAAGATTGTAAACTGTGTGGCTTTGAAACCATGTTAAGCCTTCAGGTTGTGGTTAGCATGCTCAAATAAAAATTTATTGCAAATCATGAATTTCATTATTCATTATTTAAAAAAGGGAAACATTTTTCATTATTTGTGGTTCCTTTAGTTTTCTCTTTTTGAGAAGATCTTCAAAGTGTACAACATGGTTACTCCGCATATGATCTGTGCTCGAAATTTAAAGAGACAGTGAATCCTAAATTGAAATTTTTATTGAATAATATAACTCGGTTTTGCGCTACAGTGTCCCACATTGTCCCACACAAACTGCTTACCTGTCTCTCATTAGGTTTGTTTGGTGGTGGTCAACCTAGAATGCAGCTACGCATTAAAGTTTAACTGTACACCTTAAATATGACAAGCTTGGTTAAAAATAAATTTCTGATTTTTAAAATCCCAAGAAAGCGCATATAAAATATATAGAGAAAAGTTTTGAATGAAGGTAATTCAAAGACGTCTCATTATTGTGGCAGACTAGCAAACACATTAAAAAGACATTAGAGAAAGTAGCTTTAGGAGTCAATGTGCTGTTTGTTTTATTTCCATATTGCTGAAAATGAGTCTATTGCTGGCCTAGAGACCGCAACAATCCATTTTGCAATCAAGTTTTTAATCGGTAAGAGATCTGCTTTTCATTAAAATCCCTTAAGGACAAATCCATCCACTTGGTGGCTATAATGGGAACGCACTTGAACAGCTATTTCCAGTCGTGATAATACAACTCTATCTACTTGAATGAAAAAGACCAAACCCCTTAACCTACCGGGCAAGATTATGTTCTAACAAAATTAAAATCAGGAAAAATTTCTTAAAACATCTGCATTAAAAAAATCTTCTTTAATTTCAATTTTGCATAAAAAAGCCCCATGTCTTACATTCAGCAGCAGAAAAAAATCAAAATTTACTATTTATAGCTGTGTTGAGGTAAATGTATTATATTTGTTAAATTCTGTGAGCTACTAATAATATTTCCACTCTATTCTCCCAAATTTAAAATAAATCTATTGTTTAACTTGCATTTATTTTCAGAAAATGTAAACTTGAGAAACAGGTCAAAATAACAAAGTTATTCAACACTGTTTTTAAGACATTTCACTTTGAAGCAACATGACAGTAACATTTCTACATGTATTTAAGAAAAGTTTAAACATTATCCTTTTATGTGATAACATAGATTTAACACAGTTTTCATGTGTCTTGTCATGCTGTCAGTCTTTCATTTGGACTTTATGTGACTACTGAGGTTTTATATTGTTGAAATTTAACAGACACTGGACTGGAATGACGACAATACATCTAGGAATGAAGATTAAATAAAAATTTGGAATGGTCTCTTAATTTTGTGTCTAAACTATATAATTTTGTCTTCCCTTTTTAATGCAAAAATGTATTCTGCATTGACTTTTCTTAGCAAGTGTGGTCTGTCGAGATACATTGCCTGTAGTCACAGATGAGGCGGTACTTCAATCTATAATTGCTTTGATAACATGAAAATACTTCATTACATAATTAACATACATAAGGCAAGGAGCATGACTAATAGCATTAACATTTGAAATGTTAAATAGTCATCTATAATTTGTGGCTATCCCACATGTTTCATAAGAGAACTTTAAGACAAATGAAAAATCACCCTTGCTTATGAAGATTTACATGGGCAATACTTAGTACCCATCAACTCTACTTAGTCTTCTTGCTCCTATGTCCATCTTTTCATCCCCATCGCCATTCGACCCTTCTGAGGGTCTATCTCTGGTCGAGTCACATGCTGTTAGTTTTTGACAGCTGTTATCCAGGTCACTGTATCCCTGAAGTCCATGTGTACAAATGCTAAAATTCAAATAGCCATTGCAACACAGAACACTGAGAACTACTATCAGCTTTGTTTATGCCTATATTGACTCCATACATCATTTTGTGGATTCCTATTGGACCTTTGGCAAAAAAATATCAATTATATAACACATTTGCAACTGTTTTATTTGGCACACACTCAAATACAGTCAAGTGTCACTAGTTAAAACATAAAACACATTAAAAAGATCAATGAAGAGATCTGTCAACCATTTCCAGGGTCAACCTGCGGAAGACCTTTGTAAAGACTGACAGGAAGTAGGATAATGAATAATTTCCTTGTGCGAGCCACATTTCCTTCTACTAAAAATGATTCACCTCACCACTTACCAGCAACAGCAAAATACATGGAGGCTTAAATTAGTTTCTAAACAACCACAAAGACCCAAACCCAAAAGTAGGGCTGCTCGATTAGTCGCAATTCCCATTCTAATCATGATTAAATCGTGGCTATGCGATTGTGTTTTATGCGCAGCTTGTTAATAAAACATCTCAGCCAACCGCCAACTCACGCGCGGTTTCTTTTCGATTTATCGCATAGCCCTGCCAAAAAATAAACCAAGTAATACAAAAAAGAACATCAATGATGAACATATGAATTATCATATTCAACTGAACCACCTTCAAAAGACTGTAGAAAAAAATTATTTCATGACACATGATATTTAAATCACATTTTCATTGTGTTTAAATACATGTCAGATCTGTTGTGATGACTGATTTGTGAAGATAATTTTTCAGCACTGGCAAGCCCTAGATGGATATAAAGGAGCAGAAAATGATGTGTGGTACTGTCCCGCCCTTCTTTAATACTGAAAAAGTAAAAAATCTTTTGATTTTGAATCCTTTGAATTTTTTATGAAATGTTTAAAACTATGAAGCTACAAAATCACTATCATTATTTAAACACAACAATGACTTTGCCATAAGTGTGAATCAAAACATTAGAAGAGAGAACTGTATGAATGTCACTATATGCACAATCCGAGTATGGACTTGTGTTATTATAAATATAGTGATTTCAAAAGCATATTCTTCAGTCTGCAGTTTGTGTAATTACTGCAAATTCGGTCATCACTCATAGAGGAATTAAACAATATTAAGACTTGGAAATGACGAGGCAAAACGAGGTCATGAAGTGATGCTTAATGGAGGTAACGGCAGAAGTGCTGCAGCGGTGCTACAGCGGTGCTACAGAAAGATTACACAGCACATCTAGTGAAGGCTATGAAGCACAAAAGATTAACTCTTTCCCTTCAGTGGTACAGGCTATGATTAAAGGTTTGATTAACACAAGGTGGACTCACAGGTTCGAGCATAATGCTTGTGTGGCCACGTCACAGATATGAGGTACAGTACACTGATAAATACATTGATTAATTGGTTTCAGATAGTAGATTGGTTATCTGCAAAAATCAAGACTGACAGTTGTTTTTCTCTGTGCTCTTCCCTTTCTGCAACTCATGGAAGTTTTCTTTCCTTCACAAAACAAAATATTTTGAAAAATGTTGGTAACCAAAACCTCTGCTCCCCATTGACTTCTATTTAATGGAAACAAAAACAATGCAAGTCAATGGGGACCAACGGTTTTCTATTACAACATTTTTATAAAATATGTTATTTTGTGTTGTACAGAAGAAAGACAGTCACACAGGTTTGAAATGACAAGAGTGCATGTAAATAGAATTTTCATATTGAAGGTGAACTATTCCTTTAAGTGAATGGGATAACCGTTCAAAGCTCAACATAGGCGTTTCATTAACACTATTGATTTTCAAAAATTGTATCTGTCCGTTTCCCCACCTTAGATATTGCCATCTGCAAAATCCACAATGGGTCGACCTATAGTGCCAGACCATGTAAAACATGATTTCTGAGTAGACCTCAACTAACCTCAAATTTTCTTCTTTTTGGTGAAAAAGCAGGCAGCTGCATACATACTACAGACTAGAGGAACAGTGGCATGTTAGATAACATGGAGGGAGGCTTTCTATAAGGACGCAAACATCAGCTGGTGCTTTTAAAGCAGAGAAGTGTCGTCCCCTAAGAGCACCCTCAGAGCACACAACACAACGCACCAGTGCTCAGCTGGTTCACTGGGGTCTATGTATATTTGAATGGTATTATGTGATTTTTCTCATGAAAATCCAAGCGTTTAGTTTATGGACCTAAAGAGTGGGAAAAAGAGAGAAACTGCTACAACCCTAATACATAACCACACTTGGGGGGCGGGCTACACCCCCTCATTTTCATGTCCAGACCCCAGAGCTTTATGATTGCTTCTTTATATGCATACCTCACTGGCCCCCTCATTCTGAGATAGGAGCCCCCGAAAATAAAATTCTGGCCCTGTGACTGCCCTTACTAGCGAGTACCATCTACAGTTACAGTAGTGTGTATGCCAACATTAATTTATCTTTCCTCTTGTCATATTCGTAAGCATATTTGTAAACATTTATATTGTTTTAATAAGCATTGCTTTGGCAATACTGCACTGCAATCATGCCCATTAAGCTTGTTTTCAGTATAAAAGAAAGAGAGAGAGAGAGAGAGAGAGAGACCCCAAATTATCCACATTCTCCAGCATCCCTTACCATTCTGAATTCCCACAACAACACACACTCAAACAACATTCCTCTTCCTCTCTGTAAAGCTGGCACACAGCCTGCACTAGAAGGCTCATCATTTTTTTTGTTTTAATATCAGCCAAGTTTAATTTTGCAAAGACACCTGCCTGTATTTTTTTTTAAGTGAACCCCAAAGACTATCTATTTCAGGTGCATTTCGGCGAGACTAAACTTTAGAAAGGTAAATGTTGAAGACTGAGTATGTCTATCATTAACCAAGTCACACAGGAACAAAAACAAACCTTCTACATTGGGAACAGAAAGTTATTTCTTGAAACGATCTACACAGGTGTACAGTAGCATGCAAATATAGTCAAACGCCCGGCACACATACAGTACATCCTGCCAACCGATAATTTAAGATTAAAGTCAAAACTTGCACCTGTGTAGACTTCATAAGAAATCTGTCAGGAACTGTCAAGAACACATTTTGTAGGAAAGAAATATCAGAGAAAAAGTGAAATACAGACAGACTATTTTTCTGACTAAGTAAAGCTACCCCTTTGCACGTCGTATATTTTTCCTGAAATTGATCACAAGTCCCGCCCAACTGTAATATATAACCTCGCTTGCTACAGCACAGGCTTTAATAGCGTGTATGCAGCTAAAACACCGCGTTTTGACCGCAGCGCTCGCCATTGCTTTCAACGGACAACAGTAAGGGCATTGGTGGATGCCAGGAGGTGCCCATGTGTTTCGCTGCTGCTCTTTGTTATGTAAATAAGGTGTATAGTCTGTGGATAAATCGTGCAGACCACTCCCCAGTCCCACTCCTGCTTCCTCCAGCGCCTGTGATGGATTAAAGTCACCGAGTCCACCCTGAGGCAACTGCATCCTTCCACGAGCTATATTGTCACTTGCATGCCATTCATTTCATAGAAATATATGACATCAATTCAATTATTCCATAGGTATTGTACAGACAAAGCAACACGCACTTAAGCGCTGATTTTGCAAACTCTTATATCAATGATCTCATTTGAATGTCAGAGTACATGTAAAAACTGATGGCAACAGGAGCGCGTTATCTGGTTCATGTGTGTTGACTATTTGTCTCTATTTCAAAGTCCAAATATCTCCTTCCAGAGGATATGAACCTGTCCTACATTCCCAAACTAAAGAACCCCCAACTATATCCGCCCCTCTGAGCAAACATTACCACTTCATGTGCCTTGATATTTTTTTTGTTAATCTAACGCTACTGTCGTTTTTCCAACATGGTTATTAATACCGCTAGCTTGTGATTGAGCGCAGAATACTATTGGCAAAGTGCGGTTCAGATTTGGTTTCATCGTTTCCAAAAAGTTAATTCATTTCAGTGTTAAATTACACAAAGAAAATTGAAAAGAGAAGAAAGTAAAGCGCTGCAACAAGCAAGGTGCAAGATTTCTCTCTCAGTCTCACATGTCCTGACAGATAAAGAAACACGTTCATTCATAACAAACACACGCAATACAGACGTTATGTACAGCTGGTATTACCTTGCACGGATAGTCCACAGTAACCCAGAGAAAGTAGACAGAAGAACCAGATATTCTCCACCGCCATGTACAGCTTTTGATTTCCAGCAGCAGCGGTGTAAAGCAGAGTGTGCTTTATATGACCGCTATAGCTACATACATACAATGGAATCCGGATTCAATCGCTTCTGGTTTCAGTGGTTACGCGTAATTTCACTTATATCCCTGCAACGCGCGTTCCCCTACCTATAAACACAACGTGCTTGCATTAATCGGGGAAGAGTCGACGTGTCTCTCGGCCGCTCATCGCCATGTTGTGTCCAAATGTTAAGTGTGCGATAGTGTGTGTTAGGTCTCTTTATACACAAACGCGCGCACACACACAAGTGAATCCCGCTTATAGGTGTCCACTGGAGATACATGAAACGCTGCCACTATCCTCACACACCCCCTTTCCATGTTACATGCACGCACGCTTCAACGACGCAAAACATATGTTGCGCTACATTGGTCGTATTAGTTATAATCCTTCACCATATAACGTGCTAATGTATTGCTTGCACGCCCGACTTTTTTATTTACAGTCCATTTCGTGTTTGTGTATTTCTATAATATGTGTTATTAAAACTTTCATATTAATGTTTGACCGTAGGGCGCAGTAATACGTGTCATTACAAAAAGAGTAAAGTTAGGCTAATAATGTGCACAAATTGAACTTGTTTGGTCATAAGGAAGTGGCAGATTTTATCGTGCACACATTCACACGGTGTGGGTCGCAAGACCCTTCTATGCCATGACCTTCAAAGGGGCTGGGAGAAATTTCCCTCTCGGTGTCTGAGGGGGTGAGAGATCACATGTGCATCCGTGTCATGTGCTCCAACAAGCTGATGATCCCACATCGCCTGGACACTGACACTGCGATGTGTACGGGACACCCACTGGCTGCCAGCTGGGGTCAGTTTAGCAATGCAGACTCACAGGAGACAGAAGGTATAAGACTCATCTGCATTTAAAATGTA
The DNA here is from genome assembly GCA_029783895.1 of Triplophysa bombifrons. NCBI lineage: Eukaryota > Metazoa > Chordata > Actinopteri > Cypriniformes > Nemacheilidae > Triplophysa > Triplophysa bombifrons. The sequence continues at coordinate 21,859,533 of CM056448.1, forward strand.
TTTAAGGAACATTGTGCATTGTGTAAATTGTTGTATTATGTTTATTCTGTATTATAATGTTTATTCTTGATTTGACTAATTATTATTATTTGATTCTTGATTGAATAAATGTTGCAGATTTTTATTGTTATATGTTGTAAATAGCAGGAAATCTGTGTCCATTTCCAGTCCTGGCTCTAAATGCTGCACACACGCGCACGCGCACACGCGCGCACACGCGCACACACACACACGAGTCATTTTCTGTATTTATTGTAATACACTAAATAATTTTGTCAGGTTAAAGTAGCCTACCTAAATATGTTCCATGCAGTAACATCTGTCAATTAACTGCTTCTGTTCAGGCCAAACGATTAATCATGATTAATGACATCCAAAATAAAAAAAATTGTTTACATAAAATTTGATTTTATAATATTAAGTTTATATTTCTAAAAACATACACATAAAAGCATATATTTCTGGGGGGAAAAAATGATATGTCATATTTATATAATTATTGGTAAATATAAATAAATACATGTAAATATTTCCTAAATGCCTATACATGTACTGCATGTATTTGTATATGTGTTTATAAATGAATATACACAGTAAACAGACAAATATTATGTAAACGTACACTTTTATTCTGGATGCGGTTAATCGTTTGACTACTCTACAAAATATGATATTTAATATGACTGCATTAATTTGACTATGTTATCATTCTAAGGGGATTTTTTATTTATTTAATTTAATATTTTTATTATTAAACCAGTATTAAAGGTATCAGGTGTAAATGATGTGATAATTCAATAAAATAATGTACAACAGATGGCAACATCTTGAGGAGAGGCTCACCCTCAGATGTTTATTGGGCAGATTAGAAAGTCTTCTGAAGCCATGGGAGATTACTATGCAAACACGTATTCATTACCCATGGAAACATGCCTCAGGGAATATTTTCATATGTGTGTATACGTAGATTTTGCCAGAGGCAGAAAAATTTCAGAATGGGCTGAGATGTTTCTCTTCCAATGCAAACTGTCCTGATAGGGTTCCCGGGGGTAATCCTATCCAAACCCCAGCGGGACAAACCGATCAAAGAATGGGAATGTCTCTCCTGCAGCTGGTTTCTCTCCAGACTGCACTGCTCCTGTGCAGAGTGTGTTCACTCTGTAAATATCTCCTGCCTCTCTATGCTGTCATGATTGAAGATTACTTTGCTTCACTACATCACAGACAGTTTTGTCATGGCATTATGGAGCGCCTGTGTGTATGTACAGTGTGGTAGGAGATATGTGCTTGTTGTTATTAGTGTGGGCTGCACAAATAAAAATAAACAAAAGACGAATGATATGCATGAACACAATGCTGTTTACGCATTAATATTTAGGGTGATAAAGCCCATTTAGGGTGATGAAATGACTGGACGGAAAGTTTTAATATTTTAATTTGGTTTAAGTCAGGAAAATAACGTTCTCTCGAGGTGGAACAAAGTGACCCGTCATACTTGGAGTGACCCAGAAGAGCCAATCCCCAAATATGATGGTTTTGTAAATAAGTGCCCTGCCCTTACAACCCCATTCCTCTGCCATTGAACACCAAATTTATGCTTGGCACACTGGCCATGTCACCATGGTTACTGAGACTCAGGAGTGGCACGCGGGACAAAAAGATCAGCGATACAATTGGTGAACCAGAACCACTTGGATATGCTGGCATGAGGCCCAGAGAGGGAGGGGATATATGCTACTACTGTAATAATGGGCAGGCATGTTTACCATTACCCAGGCAGAAGCATAAAATCTGGGGAAATCTCAGCATGATGGCCTGGCTTTGCTTTGCTACTTTTCTTAGACTTAGAAAAAGTTTTAACATTAACTATAGGGTTGCACAAGTGTGACAGAACCCTTTGTTCTTTGCTTGGATGATCTGTAGCTTTTTCCCTGGGATTGACCACTTCCTTGTGCAGAAGTTGAAGCACTTTCAAAGAATTTGTGAATATGCACTGAACTTGTTTTTAAAAGGGTGAGCACATCAGCTCTCAAAGCAGATAAGAAGACGAGGCTATAATTATGCCAAAATACATTAAACACATTGAGGATAAACATTCATCAATGGAGAATGCCATCCATGTGTATGCGAGATCTTGCGATTTAAATATTAAAGTGAAAGAGTGAGCTAAAGAATTTTGCAGTCATCATCTTTTGTTTATCATGCATACAAATCACATAGGACTCAAGACTCTGAACCTTGTGTGTAAGATAAAAAGGGCTACAGTATGTCTTGAGAGAACGTGAGTGCAGTGAGTCTAGAGAGTAAGACATGTGGACAATAGTGGGAGTGGCTGACAGCATTCTTCAGTATAGAAGCAGTTTAGTGTCCTCCTCATGGGAGAGCTCTCATTAGACACTAAACCTACTTGTGTCCTGCCCTCCCCATTAACAATATCCGCTCCGTGAAGATACAGCCTCACGGGGATCTGATGCCTGTCCTTCAACACCCACACAGCCGGATAAATCTACACTGTTTAAGCATGTCGTTTTTTTACAACAGTGTGACCCCACAAAGTATTCATAAAAGAATGTCTTTGCATTAAAGAAGTTGCATTTTAAAAACATTTATCTAACGGATTAAACAGTCATTTTTATAAACCAAGCATTTTGAGATTTTCTTGTCAAGACTTTTAGAACAGTTAACTTCAGGCGAATTGATTTCATGACAGCCATTATAAATCATCCTGTCCCATCTGAAAAGTGGTGAAAATAGTCATTTAAATCTCTCATCTCTGAAGGTTTAGCATCAATTGTTTGTAGATCCCATTTTTTGTATTTCTGTACAATATGTAATTGGTTGGCATTCAGCCATTTAGATTTTAATGTGACCAAGTGTTCAAATACTGTCACAGAGAGAGACAGAAGATTCTTTAATCATGGGTTGTCAAAAAGAGAGAGTTTCATTTCTACAAACAACATGTTGTCTTTATAATATCACATTTGTCTAACAGTTTAAATGCTTCTTTTTACAAAGAAATGGATATGTATTTTAGAAAAGGAGTTCAATCATATTTGGGGGTGGCAAACTCAAAAATAGAGAAAGATATTTGAAAGAATGCTTGTAACCAAACAGTTCTTGGACCCCATTGACTACATCGTATGAAAGATTACTTTCTACAAAATATCTTTTGTGTCAACAGAACGAAATGGTTATAATGTAGAACAGCACACAGTTCTGGGGCACTTTTCATTTTGTAATTTTTCCTACTGTGTTAGTCAATGGGGTACAAGAACTGTTTGGTGATAAGAATTCATCAAAATATCTTTCTCCAAGTTAAACCAAACAAAGAAATTTATAAAGATTCGGAACAACTATGAGAGTGAGTAATTCATGACAAAATTTAAACTGTGGTAGATGCTTGAGATGGGATGCTCTCAGTATTTCTGACCACCATGTCATTGTGATTGTGCCATCAATGGGAGCGTTGTTAGCCAGCAGGAGGTGAACCCTTTCCCATCGTACACTTATGTACATTAGGGATAGACTGAATGTCATTAATGCTTTGCTTCTAACAAGAACTGTGCAGAGTTTACTAAGATTTAACTTGAAAAATATTCATGAATTGGAGAGAAACAGACACCGAGAGAATAAAGAGGAGACAAATGGCAAATAGTATAATGGAAGGAAAGAAGCAGATGGAAAGTTGAGAAAGAAAGAAAGACAATGTGGAATCTATAATAAGCTGAATTAAAGATTTAGTCAGAGAGGAGAAGCCGTGCTACCTTAAATGAGATAAACTGAAGTCCAGTGTCTGAGCGAGCAAACTGATGCGAGTATAAGTGTAAATCAGCTGACTTCATCTGCTCCTGCTAACTAGACCTGGAGATTTCATTTTCACATTTACTAATGTCCATAACTCATTCAGAAATGGTTCACACAAATTCACCATATTAAGGCACACTTTCATGGTTTGCTAACATTTTATAATTCTTAAGATGTTAAGTTAAGTTGTGAATGAATCCTTCACAGGCAAGAAGCTTATTGGAAGTATATGAATCATCAATAAAAATCATACACAAACAAGTTTACAACTACCTTTGTGCATTTAGTGTTAAAAAAGATATCAAAAGTTAGATGAATTTATCTTGGCAAGCAAGAAAAATCTGCTTTGGATAAGCATCATGATCTGAAGGCATTCTGGAGGGCACCGTAAGACATTCGAAAACGGATCAAATAAACAACATGGTATGAAAAGTGACAAGATATGACACATACAATAATAAGAAAAAACAACACCCTACCTGTCTCCAGTCTGACAGCCTATTTTGCAAATAAATAGGCATTTATAACATGCGAGTTAAAAATGTCTAACTATTTGTAAGGAATTTCATTAGAATCCATTTTTATTTACAGTTATAACTGCTTTATAATGCATTTGTAAATGACTTATTAACCATTAATGAACACATTTAAAATGCTTTATAAAGGGAACCTTAATGTAAAGTGTTACTGGAATATATAATGTTTGAGAAAAAAAAAAGTGTAATAAAACCAGCAGAACCCTATAGGTAATACTACCAAAAGAGAAAAGACACAACACTTTAATAAAAAAAAGTTTGAACTTAGCAAATTGCCTGGAAAACTACAGAGGATGTTACAGTTTGTAGTTATACAAATTAGTTGTATAAACCTGGATTTCTTCAAACTTTAATGCAAAGTGCATAAAGGCAAGGTTATCAGCATAGCCATCAAAGGGATAGTTCACCAAAAAAAAGGTAATTGTTATCATTTGCTAACCCTCTTGTAATTTCAAACTTTTATGAATTTCTTGTGAAGAACAGAAGAAGATGGTTTTGAAGAATGTTGCTAACTGGCCCCCATTGACTTGGTTTTGTGACCGTACAAAAGTAGTGAGTGGGGGACAGTGCAAATTTTTCAAAATATCTTCTGTGTTGCTGAAGAAAGAAAGTCATCAAAGTTTGAAATGCAAAGATGGTGGAATTTTCTTTTTGGGTGAACTATCACTTTAAGGGATACCAATTTAGAAATATAGTCATTTAGGTTGGTCTAATATCACAATGGATCAATTTCATTCTTTGAATTTGTAAAAAGAACCTTATTTTATTTAAAGAATTTACAGGCTGACGACTAAAGTATATTGTGGTCATTCTGTTACAAACAATGTTATTTTGGTTTCTTTCTAAATGATAATGATAATTTTAAAGTGTATTTTAGCAATAATTTTAATCCATGTGAGGTAAAATGCTGCCAAATTGAACTCATCTCCTTATGGTTCTAGACATTTTTCCAGCTGGTTTGTAACACATACCAAAGTTTTAAAATTATTTCAGATGTTTCACAATAGTGCTTCTAGAATTCAAAATATTCCAAAACATGGCCTTTTTAGCTTGAACGTCAGGAGAGAAGACTTTAATTTCACAGAAGTTCCCCTTGACACAAGCCTTATATTCAGAGAAACTTATCATATAGTACAATACAAACAGAAATTTTTAACATCATTAGCATTTATATCTGTCAAATCCTTTTGAATTAAATGCACAGCTGAAATACTTAGGAGACTGCTAATGCTAATGTGGGGGAAATCAGTTCACTCTCTTTGGCAATAAACAAGTTTAATTGTTTTTAGTAAGTGCTTGGCCAGTACAGCAAAGCATAAAAAAAAATGCTAAGAGAGGCTATAATCAACTGAGTACGATCCATACATCAGCAAAACATATCTCTCAGGGATCCAACAAGCAGCACAAAACAAATACAGTTCAAACAAACATAAAAAAGGGGAAAAAATATTACTGTATATAAATATCCAGATCAGGTTACACTAAAAGACGTCCTTTTATCAGGTTAGATTTTATAGTAACAGTTTCACAATGCTGGATACAAACGGTCATCTTTGCATAAAAAACCCTGAGTAGCCCATGAGATCAAGTCACATAAGATATTAAGTTCAGTTAATTTTGGGATGTGATGGATCTCAGAAAAAAAGCCTTGGGGATGTGATCACAATAAATGACTTCCAGGACATAATAATCTGCAGTTCACTCAGAATTCACTGGCTCAGGGCAGTGGAGCGTTGCATTATTGACTACTATTGTGAATTTTAAAATTGAGCAATTCCAGCATTATAGACAACACATAACTACATATACAGCTGGGAAAATAAGTATTTGACACATCAGCATTTTTATCAGTAAGGGGATTTCTAAGTGGGCTATTGATACAAAATGTCCACCAGATGTAGCCATCAAGCCAAATATTGAATTCATACAAAGAAATCAGAACATTTATGTATACAAGTTCGGTCATAATAAATAAAGTTCAATTTTGCTCCCATCTGACCATACTATAGTCTCCCAATAATCCACAGGCTTCTCCAAATGCTCTTTCGCAAACTTTAACCGAGTCTCAACATGCTTTTTGTTCAGCAATGGAGTCTTGCGTGGTGAGCGTGCATGGATGCCATGGCGGTTCAGTGCATTGCTTATAGTTTTCTTTGAAACAACAGTACCTGCTGATGCAAGGTCTTCCTGAAGTCCTGCCCGAGTGGTTCCTGGCTCTTGGAGAACTAACCTGATTATTATTTGGACTCCTCGGACAGGGTTCTTACATGGAGCACCTAATCGTGGCTGGTTTATGGTGAACTGATGCTCTTTCCATTTCCAGATAATGGCCCCCACAGTGCTCACAGGAACATTCAGCATTCTGGAAATGCGCCTATAACCATTCCCATTAAAATGCTTTTCAACGATAAGATTACGATGATCTACAGATAGTTCTTTGCTTTTACCCGTCATGAAGTCTTTCCTGTGTGCCTCCTAGGTAATGAGAAGCGTTTATAGGACATCAATTAGGACTAAAGCAGCTGATATCAATTAGTACTGATAGGGGGCAGGGTTTCTCTCTCAATACTGATAGATTTCAGGTGATCATCTGGCTTTCTATGCCATTTTGCACCTTGTTACCTTCATGTGTTCAATACTTATTCCCTGTGTCATTTCACTTTATTTATTATGACTGAACTTGTATACTTAAATGTTCTGATTTCTTTGTATGAATTCAATATGTGGCTTGATGGCTACATCAGATGGAAATTTTGTGTCAATAGCCCACTTAGAAATCCCCTTACTGATAAAAATGCTGATGTGTCAAATACTTATTTTCCCCGCTGTATGCATTCATAAACATTAAACTACTTTGATAAATCATATAGGTACATACAAATTTAAAATATAGAGGGCAGAGATTTAATCAGGTTTTCGTAAATCAGAATAGGACAGAGACCCCAAACCAATACAGTAAAATTGACATCCACATTATAAAAAAGGCCTGATATGATTAATCACAATTAGTCAAAGCAGGGGTTACCTGATACCTCCAGATTATCATCCATTCACTGGTATGTTGGCTAGCTAGCTAATGTCCACACACTTTCATAAATAAATTTGTGCATAAACATGCCGTCCTGTTCAAAATGTACATAGATATGCTGTGTTAAAAATGGTCATGTCTGTAAGAAGAGAAACAATTAGTAAAACACAACCTTGACAAAGGTTAGAATACAATCTCAGGGTTAAAACTGACCTGTTCACAAACATTATTAAAGACACACTGTTTGCAAGTAAAACAGATATGTAACATTAATAAGTAACTTTCTTGGCTGTGCATTCTCTGCAGAAATGGCGTAATGGCATATCCAAAAAAGTTAGTATGCCTGCACTCCAAAGTACAGGAAAATAGTTTTGTTCTATTTCAATGTATATATGTACATTCTAAGGCCGACCGTAGCCTGGAATTGCCCAATTTATTTATAGGAGAGTTGTAAATACAACAGGTTGAGTTTTGAAGCAATATTTAAAGAAAAAAAACTTGGTTTCATTCCAATGTACTGCATCGTCGTGGTTGTTCAGTGAGAATGGTGTGCTCTACAGAAACTGTACACAGCACTTGAGCTGATTTTAGGTGAGCTGACAGGGATTAACAGTGGCAGGAGTAAGCAGTCCAAACTACTGTTGTTTGCACTCAGGCTTAGGATCCCCACTCTGAAAAAAATGTACAAAAAAAGGCATAAGCAGGACAGAAGTAAAAAAAAAAGAAGGTAACCAATGGAGTATACATGAGTCATTTAAAAACCTATTGAAAGCACATCTACAGTATACTGAAATATTTCTCTAGGATTTTAAAAGATCAATGATATCGTTGTGTGATAGAGTGATAGTTCACCCAAAAATGACAATTCTGTCATGATTTACTCGCCTGTCATTTCAAACCTGCATGACTTTCTTTTCCGCAGAACACAAAAGAAGATATTTTGAAGGATGTTGTTAACCAGCACTTATTGACTTGTATTGGTTTTGTGTTAATACAATAGAAGTGAATGGGTACCGCTGTTGTTCGGTTACCAACACTCATCTTTTGTGTTCTGCGGAAGACAGAACGTCATATAGGTTAGAAGCGACAAGAGTGTCAGTAAATGATAACAGAATTGTCATTTTTGGGTGGACTATCGCTTTAATCAGGGTGGAAGTATAAGAGACAAAATATGCAAATGGATACAAGCTACATTTTTGCACTTGGATGAAAAGTTAAAATCCTTAAAAATGTATCAAATGTCAAATAAACTCATCTTCTCTTTTCTTGTACTGAGAATTTTGACAAGGCTTTAATGATATTAAAAGAATGGCTTTGGATAATGTTAAAGGGTTGCTGTGGGCATGGAACAGCAGACGTAAGGAGAGGAATGAGAACATGGATGACACTGGAGGAGTGAAAACAACAGTGCCTGTCGGGAATGGACTCATTACATTTCTTTCTTACCTAGAAATGTATGAGGTGCGGATAACTGTAACTAACATTCATCCAAAGAAACAACAGACAGAAAATGAGTAATAACAGAGACCGAGACATGTTGAACAAAGTTATGCTTGTAGTGAAAACACAACAATTTTTCCGGCTAATGGCTAAAATACACTTGTTAAGTTTAGTTTAATATAAATAAATAAAAGTCACATGGGAACAAAAAAAGCTTCTACATTGGAAACAGAAAGTTATTTCTTTGAATAAATTTTAAAACACTACACACTACCAGATTTAAAAATGGTTAAGAACACAAACTCTCACAGAATCAAACACCTCATCGGCCATATACACTATACCCTGTAAAGATTCAGAGGTGACAACCGAATTTAAATACAGGAGTGAATGTCCTAAATTATTGTTCTGCTCATAAAGCCATCGTTTATTAAAGTTATTAAAATGGTCAAGAGCCGGTCGCAATATTTAAGTCTCCAATATAAAGCATTTAAAGCTGCCATTTCCCGTGATGCCAATTTTCAAACTTTAGTTGTAATGTTGCTGTCAGAGCATAAACAATATCTGCAAAATGATAAAGCTCAAAGTTCAATGCCAAGTGAGATATTGTATTCAACAGAATGCGCTTTTCAAGGACTACAGAGAACGGCTGGAATCGGACTACAGACCTATACTTCCCGGGTAAATGATGTCACTATTCTGAGATTTTGATAAACCTCCACCCAAAGGAATACATCAAAAAAGGGGTGAGGCCTTCCTTTGGAGAAGAGGAAAAGCCGCTGGAGTAGTGTTTGGTTATCAGAGATTGTAAACATTTGACTGAAATGCGCGCTTAATTACTTTCACTTTCATCACAGTCCTACAGCTGGTAACAAGAATTCAGCTACACACATTCTAAGATAACCAACGGTCAAAAAACAGCTTCCATGACTTTAATAAAAAAAAAAAACTAACGCTTCTGTTATTAGTGTTAATTAATATAACCCGTCTGACCCAATCGGTCTGCTGTCATTTCACTCGCCATAGTAGGAAAAAATGTGATCTCTAACAAAGATTGACGTTTGTACATGCACTAGCATACCTCCGTTACACTTCGATCAATCCATATGTGTTAAACTGATGAAAAGAAGACGCCATTGTTACTGTTTATTGCTAATAGCCAAAGTTTATGAATACACATGCACTGTATTCTGTACACTTTATGGGACCGACCAATCACAACAGCCTGAGAAGCGTAAGCTCGCTGATATGGTATGGGTGGGACATCTTCATACACATGCTCTAAGCAGGGAACAAATCACGACAGACCAGGGGTCTCATTTATAAAACTGTGCGTAGGATCCTTACTGAAAGTGAACGTGCACCCGAAAGCCAAAAATAGCGTACTACAAAAAATATTCAGACTCATCTCATGAATGAGGATTAGTATATAAATAAGCTTGTCATCCAATCTGCTTGTTATGTCTGACGTCTCGCACCATAATGGACATATACTGTTTTCGGGTCCAACCGCTATCGGATGCCACAGAAAAATAAAAAAATTATATAAAACTGCCAAAAACAACCGATCCCATCCTTTATCTCCATAACAAAATCACAAATGGCCACACATGAGATACACTGAGATTTACTAATTAATAATTGATAGTATTTTTAATAACATTCATTATTAGAATTATATTAAAGTCAATCAAGGCTCTGCTGCATTTATATGTTTATAGCATTTATACTGATCATTAACACCTTATTATAATCACATCATTAATTAGTGGTGTCTTTTACCTGAGATAAAAGATAAATGTTATGAACATAATTAGGACTGATTACGAGGACATACAGAGAAACGATTGTACGAGAGGGTAATGGCTGTATTTCCAGACTTTGAAATTTGATGATTTTGCACAGTATTTAAGGAAAATATATTTAGTTATTTATTTACACTGTGTTCTGCAGTTATCATATTTGATGCTGTCCTGTATTCATCTCCTCCTCAGCCGCTCATAGTGTGATGGTGAGACAGTGTTGATTCATCATTTGTATTGAATTTTTGTTTTGGATTTTACAAGAAGGTGCATATAACAATTACCACTCAATACTTTGTGATAATGTGGATCTTTAACGGATATAAGGTCAAATTAAATGTGTGTGAGGCATTAATGCTTATAATCGTTTTTATCACACTTAATTTTTTGCAATATAATTTGTGTCATGATTCCGCTATCATGTCATGTTTATTCTTGGTCTTCCAGCGGAGTCATGGCATAGCCTTAGGGTTTTGTGTGAGAAAGACATGGCTTTGTTTATATATTGGCTTGGCATGTGCTTTCTCGTGTCTCGTCGGTGTTTCCCGCCCTTTTGTCTCGTTAGCCTTACCTTAGTGTTTAACACCTGTCACCTGGTCCCTATTAATTACCCTGTGTTTGTTCCCCATAAATACTCCTCTTGTTTCATTGTCCTGTGTTTGTTCATTGCCTGTGTGTGTTTGATTGCCACTGCACATCGTACCGCTGTGTATTAGATTCACTCCTTGTCATTAAAGTCCAGTTTATCGTGGTCTTGTCAAGTTTATATTTCGTGTCTGTTAGTTTAGTATAGTATATCTCCGTTCCAGTTTTTGCCTGTGTTTCCTGTTTTACCCCATCGTGGGTCTTTTTTTGTGTTTTATTGTTTAATAAAATCTTCCTTGTAAACCCTGTTATCTCCGCTGCCTGCATTTGGGTTCTCCCCACCACGTTTCATGACAAATTTGAATTCACTAACTCACCATTTGTGTCACCCCGTGTCTCCAAAATGTGCGTATGGATGGCTTACAGCTTGGGCACGTTTCTAGCCCAATGTTGTACGTACGCAACGTTTATAAATGAGACCCTTGGTCAGCTTAACCATCAGAGTGTTTCGAAAGGAGGGATTTTATATAGACTGAAAGAAATCCAGTAGTTTTGTTAAAAGAGGGAAAGAAGTGAACAATAGACTTGAAATATAAAGCGTCTTTTTTAACTAGAAACAATGTTAAACACCCAAAAAACGAATTAAAAACTTCAAAAACAGCAAAAGAATGGCTCCTTAAAGATTTGTTTTCGGTTTATTGTGGGCTTGTTCTTGTTCGCTGTGTTTTATTGCAAGATCTGGTCCAAATTAAGTCAGTAAACCCATACAGGCATACAGAAGACAGAGTTGTCTTTGACACTGTATGTGTTCTAAAATCAGCCAAAAACATGAAATATGTTTTAACAGCCTCTGACTGGATGGACATCTGTGTGTATCGTACACACATACAGTAATGGATTTTCTGTGAAATTTGTCAACACAGACTGCCCAAAACCAGCAGACTGACACAGACTTTCTACAACAACTGTGGCTTGGTCCAGAGTGAAAATCGGGGCAAAATCTGAGCAGAAGTCGTGTCGTGTATTCCAGCCATAATGCAGAACCTAATTCCAAACTGACCTTAGCATTTGAATCCCCCACTTCTTCATCATCCTCATCGTCTTTGTCCTAAATCACACAAAACACAGTTATCATATGCAACAAGGCCACATAAAACATGACCAATATTCAAGTGTGATTTTACAGACACTGAATGTTCCTTTCGTAATCCATTCTGGCTCAACTTACCTCCTCTTCACCCTCCTCCAGTTCTTCTTCCTCAAACTGTCAGACATTAAAAACAGATGCAAACATACAAATTCAAGTTCACTGAAATATTCAGTCAAACTAATATATCATGAAACAGCATGGCAGCTGGTGCAAATACATACACTGTCATCATCGTCCAGAGCTTCTCCTGTAAAATACAGAACTGCTCTCGGCACGATTCTTTCCCTGAAGAAATGACCAATTTCAAAATCTGTGGCTAGGGTATACTCTGCGTCTTCATCCTGTTGTCCAACACAGGCATAGGAATTCAGTTAGCATCATCGTTCACAATCGTTTAGAATACTATTATAAACTAAATAAACAGCTTAAACTGCTGAGTGGTTATGATAAACTTAAAAGAGCAACAACAAAAAATCCTACCAATTCTTTATCTGGTGACACTAAAAGGGGAAAAAAAGCACAGTGAGTGAATTGTCCACCATGAAGAACACCCATTACTATTTAGTCTCACCAATCTCGTACCTTTAATAGGGTTGAAAAAGTTGAAAAAGGAGTCATTGGGCACTTGTTTGGTAATGACCCTCGCTGTCCCCCTGCCTTTGTGTTTCTGCTTCTTCTTGATTGTTTTCACAGTCACGTCTTTGCCTTTGTGCCAATCAATTTCACACCTGCCAACAGGAGATGAAGAATGACAACCTGCTAGCTAGAGTGAAAGCTGTCGAGGAGATGAGGAGATGAATGATCGCTCACCCCTCACAGTCGATGATTTCTGGTCCCTCAAATGAAAACGGATCGTCGGTGTCCGGCTCTGACTTCATCTTGTATACTTTAGTGAGGACAGTGTTGGTGAAGTATTCATTGGGTTCAAAGTGAAACTCTAACGTGAAGCTCTGTTAAAAGACAGTTTACATCTAGTCAGATCTTAAAGGGGTCATATGGCGCGAATACGTGTTTTTCTATGTCTTTGGTTTTGATAAGTTGCCCATTCATGTATGAAACATGTAAAATTGCAAAAATGTAACTGTCGGAACAAAAGATGCATTCTATCTAAAAGCCAATGCTCAGCCAGACCTGCCTGAAACGCCTCGTGCAACCACACCCCCACAAATATACGTCAGTTTGTGGTATGATTTCACTAAGACCGGCAAAATGTATATGTAAGTAAGGTGGGCGTACCTGTCAAGGCAATTGCTTTGGAACCTGATGTCCCAAATATGGTAAGAGGCGTTACATTTCTGTCACATATTTGCCGTATTTGACCAATCACTATGCACTGGTTAACTGGCCAATCATAGCACACCTTGCTTTTCATAGCGCTGATCATAATAAATATTTGCGCGTTTCAGAGAGGCGTGGTAAAGAGGCGATACAAACATGCACGGTATGTGGAAAATACAGCGATTTTAAACCCTAAATCGTGTATACACATTGGATTACATCTTAAACTTACAATAATATTCATGGCCGTGTCATATGACTCCTTTAATATCATGAATCAGAAAATGAAGTCTGTTCAGAATCATAATATATTCACAGGTTTCTTTTTAAATGTGAGACACAGTCACTCTATGTTTAGCACAAACCCTTACCATCGGTGGATCAGGTCCAGAAAATATTACTTTAATATCTTGTAGGTGTTTAAGTATTGGTTCATCATGTTCCTGTTGAGACAGAGAACATAAAGTGATTTCTTTTCACATTTTTTTTAACATTGTCATGTATTTTGATTATTAATACATATTTAATAACTGTATTCATAATATATAAATATATTAAATTGTATTCACATTCATAGTATGAATGATACATAGTATTGTCTGCCCATGGTAACGATGCATGAGTACATATTAAATAATCATTACTCAAAATACATAATTCAACAAAAGAGAAAGAGTATCTTGAATATGGAATGTTTTTCTGGTTCACCTGCAGCATATCACTCAACATATCCACACTACGGAATATGGTGAGCCAAAACTCTGGAACTCCAGAGGGCGTTTCCACATTAGCATCCTCTTTTATTTCTTCTAATGCAGCTTTCGTCTTTAAATCTTCCTGGAAAAGGGAGTTTGGATAAACATTCTGTTCCAAGAGATCATTTCTATGTTTGGTGTACAGATAAAACTTACTGCTAATGCTTCTTCATCCTCATGGTCACTCTGCCATTCACACTCTTCCTCAGTGGGTTCCACTTTTCCAGAGACAATGTCTCTTCTCTACAACACACAAAAAAGGTTTTGACAGTAAACCACATGATACATGTAGAATACAAATGTAAAGAGATGCTTTCCATTCAGCTCAACTGATTTATATTGAAATATTTGTAGGTTATGAGATCTGGTGCTTTGCAAGCCGAGGAACATAAAAAAATAGGGTTTAAAAATGCACAAGTATTATGCATGTATTGGTAAATATTATATAAAGTGAACCCAACATGAAACACAAATATGTATTAATATTGTATAATGTAAGATATAACTTACTTTGTTAAATAGCGGATGATAAAGAGCAGCATACTTTCGCTCCAGCTCATGCACCTCCTTGTAAAACTTGGCTTCAATGTGTGTGCTGTTGACCTGAAGATTCCTTAAGGCATTGACTCTTCTTTTCACAGACTTGGGTAAACTGGACAGAGGGAGAATGAAGGGTAGAGAAGAAAGGCATTGTGTGAGCAGATGGGTGTTCACTAATGCACAGCTGCACCGGTGTATTTCCCTGCTCTCTGAGGCCAACAGACGGCTTTAGAGTAAGTGTGTGAGATACAATATAATTTTTCACATGACGTCGTGAAGTGTGCTTCATCTCTGATAATCCAACTCATGCGCTTTAAAAGAACATTACAATATGGTTACGAAGAGGTTTTAATATGATTAGTGCTACAGTTGCTAATGCTGTTTTATAGGCAGTGCACTGCTTGGTAGTTTGGTTTTTAAAAGCAAAACTTTTATATATCATGTGAGTGAACTGTTACATCCACAACAGTGCATATTCCATGCAAATGGCACATGAAAATGTTCTGTTCTATAAGGAGCCATCTTCTCCATTTGTTGGGTATTATTGCTTATGGTTTGCAAATTTTAATTCACAGAAATCCTACAAAGTATGTTGTCTCTAAAAAACATGAATCCTTTTTTGTCACATCCATAACGCATTCATTTTCCCCTCTTTTAAAATAGACAACTTGTGCTTAGACTGATATTTCTTTGATGTCTGGACTCTATCATCAGGGGTTTAGTAAAATACAAACAGATGGTTCAATATATTAATTAAAACATTCTCTGAGAATTAATATTTTAGTTTTGACTGAAAATGTTGTCACATCCATAACTCTGAAATTTACCGTTAGTCTTTCCTCAAGTCTCCTAATGATGTTGATGATGGGAAATGTATTTTCCTCACAATATTATGGATCTTGCTTACAGTATGGCTATAAACCCAGACTTTGGGTTATAATTGCAGTTATTAATAAGTATTTCTTCCTGTTCTGTCAAACAAACAAAAAAAAAGATGTAGTGTAATGTTTAGTATCCAAGGGCAGACATCACTGACTAGAGCAAATTTCTCCTACAGCAAATATTTTCTTTTGATATATTACACAAGGTTCTCTCAAAAAGCAACATTACTAACAATGACAAGGAAATGAGCAGCTTTACAATTCTATGCAGGAAATATGAGCCATATCCAGCCAGGAAATATTTTACCACAGGTAGAAAAGAATACATAATAGTGTGACCAAGCACAAAAGTATAGAACACCAAAATTACAATTTGCCCGTAACGCTCTCAGAATCAGAGTAATTTGATTATGAGAAGTTGTGGATTTTGTTTATAAACACATATTTCTTTATTTACCTCTCCATGATGGAAGGACTATGTGAGACACTGTCTATTTTGTCCTGAAGAGCTGCCAGTGCCTGTGGGTTCTGCATCGCCTGGTCACTAAGTTTACCTTAAAAAACATGCCATCAACATATACAGCAAGCATAAATTATCACCCCTGAATGGAACAGTCACTAAGAAAACAAAATACAGCTAAAGACCCATCGACAACTGTATCCATGAAAATACATGTTTGTACTGTTTACTTTGTTTTTCAAAAACTGTCGTTAATTTCAAAGGAGGCAAGAAATCATGCTCTGCAACTAACTGTTTCAATTTTCTGCTTTCAGATTCAATATGGTTCACAGTAGGATGGTAGATTGCACAAATATCTAAAAGACGTTTCCATTAAATCTTTGGCAGTGATGTGCTGAAATTCATAAAACTTTTACACTGAAACGTTATACTGGCTTTTGTGAGAGCAGCACATTAAAAATATATTCTACAAGCCTAAAAACTACAAATAAAAACAATATCTCCTCCAGCACATAAAT
This sequence comes from Triplophysa bombifrons, assembly GCA_029783895.1. Taxonomy (NCBI): domain Eukaryota; kingdom Metazoa; phylum Chordata; class Actinopteri; order Cypriniformes; family Nemacheilidae; genus Triplophysa; species Triplophysa bombifrons. The sequence goes on from CM056448.1 coordinate 21,876,310, forward strand.
GTATCAACACTTCAAAAGCTAACACAAGTACCCTTTCGAGAGAGGTCACTCTACATTGTGTGAAACGCATTGGGGAGCTCCCCTTCTCTAAACCTTACTGAAACCTTATTGAATAACGTCAGTGGAAATGAAAATGTAACTGGCCAATGTGGTCCAAGACGGCGCTTAGGGGCGTGCTCGCCACTCCTATATATTACACCGTCTGGGCCAGATAACCTAAGACTCTTTCTCCTTCACTTACATTCGCGTGCTGTTTAGGATACACCCAGGAGACAAGGAGGAACTAGGATCCTCTTACTCGTGTGTTTCAGCATGCCCGTGTGTTCCTTATGTTCCGGGCCCATCGACCCACAGAACTAGATTGCTCACTGCGTACTCTGCCCGGGTCTGGCCCATGAGGAGGCCGCCCTCTGAGATTTTGTTAGGCAACATCCCGCCCCCCGGGAAATAGAGTGCCGGACTTCCATGGAAGGAACGCTGCCCATGTGACTGTATGGGTTTGCGCGCGCGTTTTTGCACACACTTCCAACCTCATATCGGACCCGAGGAGACAGCACTGAGCATTGTGTGACCTGAGGGTGGTGCTTGTTTTGTGTTGTATATGTGCAGCCACACTACCTAGTGTTCTTTGACTCCAGCTCCCGGCACGGCGACGTACTGTACTGTTGTATGGTGATATACGTTAGGTTTTCAGTGCTCCAGCGCTAAGCCCCCTGTATCCAGCAATATGGGTCCTTGAAGCTTTAAGCTCCCCGCATATGTATGGCAGCTCGGCCTCGGCACTTGCCGTTTTAATACTTGTTATCCTGCAATCTGTATTGCTACCCTGCTCAGTGCAGTGGCATAGCATTCCTGCAAACTATGGTGGGATGGTATCCCCGAGAGTTCTGAATGTTTTGATTGGACCCCTTAGCAGAATGTGGTATCCAATTGTCTTAGAGCCTATGTAAGGTGTGCGCTGTCAGGGGGAGTTGTGCTGTGTGCTACTGCCAAGGGTTATGTGGTGCATGTTATGTGCTAGCTCCGCTAAAGTCAAGCTGTTTTTCACTGTTCTCGCGGCGTGATTGAACACATTGCCCACTGTGTCAGCAGAAATGACAAATTTTACACGAACATAGAACCGCTTCTGATGGCCCCCACTTGCGCTATATGCAATGAGCTTAATGCTCGTAGTTGCGGCTATGCTGATTGGCTGAGGGGGTTTTCCCTCACACTTGCTTTGTGATTATGTTGGGAGAGCGCTGGGGTCCGCTCTTTGCTGTTCTCACGGCGTGATTTGAGTCGGTTCCCCAATGTGTTTCACTCAATGTAGAGAGACCTCTCTCAAAGAGGAACTGAGGTTACGACAGTAACCAAAGACGTTGTGCTCAATCTAAACAATTAGTTGACTCAAGGTTTTTCCTGCATAAAGAGATTGGTGGTGGCCACCTCCGTCATATGTCCTGTCGCCTCAGACTCTCGCCCAAATTATATTGGGTGTCTTCACAAGAAATGCTGCAAGCATTTACAGACTGTATTTTGTAACTGCAGTTATAACTGTTTCGTTACCAGCACAATGAGGCGCTAAAAAGAGTTGCAGAACAAGAGCTAGCTGTATTTCACGGCTTTTTGTTTTGCAAGCAAGTACGTTTAATTTCTTGAAATATCTTAAATTTACATGACGTCCATCATTGTAATGTCTTCAGCTGTGCAGTTGGATTGTTGAATCCGCGTACACAGCTAGTTCGCCAGTGTGAACGCACATTGCGTTCAGAACCACTCACACACAAATGACTCATTTGAACCGATTCATTTAAACTATTGAACTTTTCAGTCACTGACGAATGGCACCACCTCCGCCTCATTTTGAGTCAGGAAAAACCCTGGTTGATATACAAAGACTATAACAAGACATAATAGTTTGTTTACCTTTGGCTTCACTGTCAGCATCCATCTTGATACCACGACGCCAATATTCTGTGAGTAAAAACAAAAGATACCACATCAAACAACTTCTGATAGTCTAAAAGAATGTTTTATTTGTGAAGGTTAGCTAAAACATTGTTTGTTTGCTTTTCAGAGAAACAATAATGACGTAAATATAACGTATGATGATGCATTTCACATGTGAGCTACAGTGTTAAAATAACTGCCCAATAAGGTTTTATAGATAGCACGCCCTTAAAAACTTGCATTGACAAAACTTATGGAAAACATCGTTTCTGCAGTAATATCAGTTACTAGATTCTTTGGTACTACAGTAAAACTGTGTAAACGGTGTTTGAACAAAACAACACAGGTAGGCCTGGTTCCACTGACAGGGATTAGGTAAAATTTAGAATTAACATAGTAGGAATAGTAGGAATACAAATTTCTATGGAAAATGAACTTCTCCTTTAAATTAGTTTAAAGTATCTTTTATAAAAATGTCTAAGAAAGAAAGCATTACTAGTGTGCATCTTGAGACAAAACAATGGCACCGACACATTATAAAATACGATATTGCAGGTTATTTTCAGTTAAGAGCTCATCCTTAAGCCTTGTCTTTGAAACCGGGCAATAAAGTAAAAACAAAACGACACATATTAAAAAAACGTAGTTTTTACATTGCTTGAAGAAGTTCCATATTTATTATTATTTTACATATTATTATGATTTTATTTTGAGTTATGATTTCACAAAAGCAACTGCAACAAAACAAGAACAATTTGTGGGAAGCATGCATAATAAATGTATAAAAGGCTAACCTAACCAACACAAGTGATTAGCTTAAATTTACTTGTTATCCTGCAATCTGTATTGCTACCCTGCTCAGTGCAGTGCGATGTTTAGCGGAAGCAACTGATCCGTATTTTGCCCTTTAAAGAGTAAAGGCACAAACAGATGTGTTCATGTTAACGCCCATCAGAGTCAATGCGCGGTGACACACTAGCAGCTAACACGCTAAACTAGCCGCATCCAAATAATAACAGACTCAAACACACTGCACAGTACACATCATCTACACGTCCACAAACGTTGTTAGAACACACAAATAATCCCTTTATAGTTTACCACGAATAGGGGGGGTCATAGCAGTAACCCTGACCCCCTCCCACCTCCAGGGCGGTTGGAGAATCTCCAGGCGAGAAGTCAAACTGAAGAATGGGGTGAGTGTGAATGCCACCACTGCTAACAGGCTAAACACACCGCTACAATAACCTCCGTCATAAACTCATAGACAACTACGATCTGACTGTGTCTGTCGTAGTAAGTTTTGCTGGTTGGTTATTGACTTATTTCGGAGCTGTAATATTTTATAATAGTCACTTATCAAAACAAAGATGTAATGCAGTCAGGGCAGCAGCAGCACATAATACCAGACATGCAGATCTAGTGGAACACTATTATCAAATCCACTTGATAATAAACAGGTCGTTTGTTTGATGGAAGTAGTGTAAAATTAAAATAACATGTTTTAATAAGAAGGTTTTATGGAGGAAGACTGCTGGTCTTACCTGGATCAGCGGGTGTCGTTCAGCTGATGGACTCGGCAGTAAAGCTGAAGCGCATTGGTCCGGTTACACCCCTCCTCGGTGAAATCCAAACCTACGTAGCTTGGGCTCTGTCTCAAAATCTCATGAGCTGCCCTCACAGACAGCGTTTTACAGCCCATATGTGGCCATGTAACAGAGACTTTTGATACCTATCCCTGCTGGAAAAAACGGCACTAAAATTGTATTGGATTTAATGAATAGTAGGACTGTTTTACTGAGAATAAAATGGTACCGTATGTGCAGGCCAGGCCTAATGTGTTGGCTGGGATGTTAAATGGCAGATGGGAACCAATAAAACTATTATCGCCTAAAACACTTAACATATTTTATATTTTAATGGTTAACACTAAACAGCATATGGTTAAGAGTGATTTTTGTAATGAAATGCTTTGAACATTTTACTAAACATAAACTTAAAACCATTTTTTCAGCAGTGATAATTTCTGCTGAAAAGAATATGCCATTTAACAAAAATTGTTTTATTTTAGTCCTATACAGTACCATGATATTGAGTACACAAAAGTACTTCAAAGAGTGTTTTAGTTTAATAATGGGATGATTTTGTTTGTTTGGGGACTGTGAGCTGAATGTCTGCAGATGTTTGAATACTGGACTAGAACTGTGTAAACAAATCTGTACAAACAAAGTTGAGCCCTTATTAGAATGTTGAAAACCCTAGAAAATCATAAATTAATTCAGAAATACATTGATCAAAAATCTGCAACACTGGCAGGACAAAAAGACTTAAACACACAAGTTATTAGAGAAAAGCATCATATGTTAATCAAAATTATTTATTAATTTGATATACAAGTTCTCGCAGAGTATAATAATAACAATGACTGGTTCTCCTATGTGTGCCTCTTTTTCCTTTTGTGATACAATTGCGAACCCCTTCATTGCAAGTCCCTTCATTCCTGCATAATCTGAGTTATTCGCAAACATTTAACCAAAGATGCTTACTTTCACATCCAGACTTTTCAAAGACAGTTTTGAATCAATGTTGAAAACACTGAATGTTCCATCCATCTCCATATTAACAAGCTAAATAGTTGAAAATATTTCTAACAAACCATCAAAATGGAATTTGGAAGTATATGAATTCCTCACATCTTGTACTGGTGTGTGTAAAAAGCACAAAATATTAAGTATGTACCCTCATATCATAGTCATAAAATATCTATAAAGCCCCAATCGCAAAGTATCAGAAGAAAATGACAAACTTCCGGTCATGATCAGAAGGAAGACAACTTTGCAAAACTTTAGTGGCAAATATGTAGATGAGGTCTGCCTTTTTTTAACAAACACAAGAAGACAATTTCACAAATGACACGATGGGCGGATCGCATGTGACAGCAAACTCAATGTGTCATTTCAGCTCCCGTTTTGGGTTGACTGGAGGTATTCGTTGTACATCTTCTCCTGAGCCTCGTAAAGCTTGTGAAGCTTCTTGGTCAGTCCCTTACTGAGCTCTTTTCCCTCAGTATCATGTGTTGGGAAGCCCTGTTTGTGTGAATATCAACAGACATACCTTTAACTTTTCTCAATGAGTGATAAAAAAATGTATAGACATCATCCACTGTTGTTCAATAGTCACCTTGAAATGGATCCAAACATAAAGTAATGTAAATGTACAAGAGAGTATCCTATGACGCAGGAGACTATAAATAGTTTGTATTACCGTTTCATCAAAGCTGGAGTACTTGTCGGTTTCGGAGAGGAACATTTCACAAGGTTTAACCTTCATTTTTGCAAGCTTTGCCATCTATCAAAAAAAGGGACAAATTAAGAACGACAATTCTTCAAAACAATAGAGCATTATCAAGAACAAACTTCTCTGAGGGATTTGTGCTAATCACCTGTTGTTCTTGTTTTTTCCTGGCAGCCTCGTCTTTTTTCTTTTTCTTTTCCTCTTCCATCTTAAAGCACAATAAAGAATGGAACATTCATATTACAAAGACTTGTATATTTGCATTATTACAAATCAACACCTGCCACTTCTAAATGATCGTTTAACGTTAAAGCTGCACCTCATAACATTTTTTATTCCCAAATATGAATGTGTGATAAACCAACAGGTAATTTCCTTGGAAATTCATGGACTGGATCATGGAGTAATCTTGAGCGATCTGAAGAAAGTGTGTGTAGAGCAGATTGTGTGCACAGAAGGCAGTAATTTAAAGAAGGTAAAACAATGAACTGGTGCAACTTGAGTCCTTGCATTTTATTCTAAAGACCGTCATTTATACTGACAGCTGAAAAGGCTTGAATACATTTTTAATGACCAGCTTTGGATCAGAAACATTTCTTTTGTGCTGCCCGAGATGCTGAGGAACTTTTTTCCATTGACAAAAATAAACCTATCACCTTACCATAGTGTAGAGGTAACTAAGCAAATTTAATAAAAAAAAACTGGTACACCTTCACTTAAGTAAACCGTGTATGTATTTGTACGATACAAAATATACATCAAATACACACAGAATTAATACATTAAAACCTTTTAATGCCATGTACAATCTTCCCTTCGTAAATCTGCATTACCTTTTTCTTCTCCTCTTTCTCTTTCATAAGCGTCTCTTTGTCCACCAGCTTCACCCCCGTTGAAAGTCCTTAAAAAAACACAACTTCATGTAAATGGAGATTTTTTTTAGACCCTTCGTATCTTGGCTGTTCTATTTCTTGTCTTTACCGTCACGATCCTCAAGTCGAACACCAAGCTCGGGTAAAATGTCATCACGTAAAACATCACAGAGCTGCAGCAATTCTGTCACTGAGACAAAAGGTTTTTCTGTGAATTCTCTAGTCAGCAGAGAATTGGTGCAAAAAAAGGTGCAATTTGTATTGTATGCAAATGGCTGTTGCAACAGTAACATCTTTCAAGGAGAAAAACAAATAACAAAAGAAAGATGCAGAAATAATATGCATCAAAGTAATTCGATTAAAAAAACATTACTGGGGCTCACATTGAACTGTTTTTCCAAATGCACAGAGCTATTTACCTTTCTTCTCTCTTGCAATTTTTCTGACATCTTCCCTGAACTCTGAAAGCACTGTCAAATAGGGTATGACTGTGCTCTCCATCTTAAACAGCAATTAAAACTAGATTAGAATAGAGTCTTTATGGAGGGCAGCGATCCACATTAAAGCACATCTTTATTGGCATGGCTTTGGTACAGTGATTAACAATAAAATCTTTGATGAATCAAAAACATGATCTGACTGAAGTTACTTACATCAGCATTCTGGCCCGTTGTTCCAACAGGGAAGCCAATAGGCTCAATTCCCTCGATTGCTCCAAATGTCTGTCAGTAAAGAAAAACAGAGCTTTAGAAAGCACCCCAGTACGCATCCATTCCATCAGTTAATGTCTGTACCACTTGTCTCATACAGATTTAATTTAGCAATTTGTGCAGAGCATATTAGAGAGGTTACATTCTCTAATACATACATACATACGTTCTGTATTACAATGTTTTCAAAAGAATGTGATATTCTGAAATGACAGGTGGCACGCTACCTTGAGAACGTCGGTCAAATATAGGGCAATGCTCTCAAGCAACATGCGATTGGGCGGAAATTTTGCACTCCTTCTGCCTGCCATATATGTGTTACTCTGACCGACCAGACCCCTCATCTCCTCCAGAGCCGAGCGAGTGTCCATGTTGTCACACAGCGCCTCATGTACTGCTGCTTTCTTCTCATAAAAGCTACACAAAAACACAGCGAGAACTGTATTGAGTAATAAAGCTTTAACTTTAGAACCGGGATTTTATTTCTGAGAAAGACCTAGTTTAGTCACTTTTTATTGAGTTCAATCTCTTCAGCTTCCCATTTCTCAAACTGGCCCGTGATGTCAGTAGGGCTCCTGAGAATATCCTTCACATTCAGAAAGAATTCCTATGGAAAAAACAGATTCATTGAACAACCCTTTGTATAGAAATGTACTATTTAACCTAGAAAAGTATTTTAATTTGTTTTTTTTAAAGCACATTATTTTCTATACCAAAAACATTAACATTTTGAGAAACTCAGAAAAACAGGTCATGTTACATGTTGAGAAAATACATGAATTATTACAACATTATTTATTGGTTTTAAGCTTCATAAATACTGGAATTTTTATCATGTCATTTTTCACACCAGAACAGCCTGTTCAGGTTTCAAATTTAATATGAATCTTTAATGTGAATTTTAATATGAATATTAACAATTCATACAGCACATCTTGAGGTATATAAAAAGCATTACTTTAGCCACTTGAATTGAGTTAGGAGGATTACACTATAATTGCATCATCTTATAATAAGGTGTCTTGATTTTACAGCCTTCGGAGGCACACCAGTGTAGCTAAAAAAACACGGTGCGCCTCATTAGATCCTAACCTCAAGTTCGTGTGAGGCTGCTCTAAAAAATATTGTGTGTAGGTCAATTACAGGTAACCTTATCATAGTTTTGCAGATGGCTGCCTGTTAGTTTCAGGCAAAATTGGAGCTCTGCCCAAGTTATATTCCTTGGCGACAGAGTAATTGATAGGTTGAAAGAAGCGCAAGACAGAATTAATGTGCCTTGAAGGACACCCGCTATTCTCTGACCTTCCGCATTCTTTTAAGAATGAAGATAAGCGCTTATGAGGATTCTGTAGATGGATAACTGGCAGTTATTACATTTGGACAGTTTGAATTTTGGGTACTTTATCCATCACCTCTTCTGTCCAGTTATTCTGGGTCACTCACATTTATGAACCGCTCATACTGGATGGCTGACTCCATGGTGTTGTTGGAGTAATCCAATGTATCTTTCCAGGAATGCATCAGAAAGGCCAAACGTAGCTGTCTTGCTAAAAAATGAAAAAGAACACAGATGTACGATGTTCAAACTTTTTGACTTTCTTTTGCAGATTATTATTAGGAGGAATATTAAAGGGAGCACATAGATATACACAGATGCAAATGTCTATGTGTGTAACACATTCAATATAATGGTCCTATAAATATATAATCCTGATAAACTACCTGTGTGCTTAGCCAAGGCATCTTTGATAGTAATGAAGTTCTTCAGAGATTTAGACATCTTGCATCCTGCAATGGTCAGGTGACCTGTGTGCAAGAAATATCGCACCCAGTGATCATTCTCAAAGTAAGCCTGTTGAGAAGAACACAAATTTAGGATAACAGACAGCAGACATATAATACATGAATTTTAACATCATTAATCTTAACTTCAGATTAGTTTCTTCAGTCCTAATCTCACCCACGATAAACTGATTCAACAAACAGCAACACCCTGTAACTTTCTCACCTCAGACTGCGCCAACTCATTGTCATGATGAGGGAAACGCAGGTCAAATCCTCCTCCGTGGATGTCCATAGACTCTCCCAATATAGATCCTGCCATAGCTGAACACTCAATATGCCAACCAGGTCGCCCCTTCAAAAAATCCCACAAGAATTGCGAAAAAATCATAAATTTATATGCAGAATAATATATTCAAACACTGTCATACTACACTAAATTATACTATACAGCTTTCCATTCTGAGCTTTGTCGATTTTGTAAACTGATCAAAAGTATCATGTTGTTCGGATGTGTAAATGTTCACCTTTCCCCATGGGGAGTCCCAGGATGGCTCACCGGGCTTGGAGGCTTTCCACAGCGCAAAATCATTCTGTGATCTCTTTTCACTCAGTCTGTCTGCTGAGATACTTAAGTCTCCTGCAAAAATTAGAAAGAGAGGAAAAATATTCTCTCTTTAAAAGAATACATTCAGAGAAGACGATTATCATGACAGAAGAGAAGCCAATACACATCTTTTCCTAATGCTAAGCTATAAAATAGATAACTGTAGCTCATTGTATCTACTTCTCAGAATTATAACTATAAAAATATCTGATATATATCCAACTCTTTCAGCATATATGGAAACGGTTATATAGCTAGCAATTATGATTAGTTGCCATGGCAATTATTCACAATCCAAACTGATACCTCAAAAAATGAAAAAATGGAGGACAAGGAAACACTAAGACTTCTTTCAATCTAATTTTGAGTTCCGTGAATGGCCCTAACCACATGCTGCTTTATTACAGCTGCAATGATGCAAACCTATTCCCATGTTACGATAATAATACAGATATAGATAAAGGACATGTTGCAATAGCTGCTATTGATTCCTGTTCTCTGAACTGTACCTTCTCCTTCTTGAAGAGCTTTCTGATCTCCAACGGCTTCTGGTACCAATTTGGCATAAGAGTGATCAGGACAAGCATCGAACTTCGCAGTGTTAAAATAGATAGATCCATTCGACTCATATCTGGTGAGAGAAGACAGCACAAAAAGAAATGTGGACATGGGTTTTATAGTCTGAAATATTAAACTGATCCATCTAAAACCAAAGATGAGAGTTCTGTACCTACCCATAACCGTTGTCTACAATCTTTTGGACAAAGGCCACGATCTCTGGCACGTACTCGCTGACCCGTGTGAGAACATCAGCGGGGAGAACCTGTCAATCAAACACTTGCTTTAAACACCACAGGCTTTAAAGCCACGGTTTAGAGGTTTGACAAACACATTCATGTGAATTATGAAATGGCGAACATAAGTGTTGAGTCATTAATTTGTCAATCTAATTAGTGGAACGATTTTAAGTTGTTTTAAAGACAAAAAAAAATGTGTACTTGAATGGAATGCCTGGAATTATAAGGTTGCGTCTTAAGATAACAGCTCCAAAGTTTTTGCATTCCATTTGACTTTGTAGAATAAACTTTTTGTTTTTTAAAAAGTCCCAAAATGTAAATAAAAACATTTCATAATGTAAATAAGTTTTCAGAAAATAAAAATGTGTGAACAACTCAATTTTGGCGACAATCACAAATAGAACCTTTTGGCTACGACATGTTACTTAATTTTACAGAAGCATGACTTTACTCACATTAAGAGCTTCCATGTCTTTATGAAACTCTCCCTCCCAGAACTTCGGTAACAGAGAGAAGATAGAATTTTCTGTCACCTGGCTCCCAAACTGAGCGTCTAACCAATCAGACAAAAGATCTTTGGCTTCCTCCAATAAGACCTAAAGAAAATTAACACACAGAAATGAAGACGACAAATATAATTCATACAGAGGAACATTAATAAAAGTTAACATTTTCAGACCACCTCATGGTATATCTGATATACAATAAGCGGTCCTAAATAAATTCAAGCAACTTTACAAAAAGGTTGAATATGTGTGTTGCTGAAAGGATCAGTTAATCGATTTATGCATCCGCATGGAGCTGAATATTCCACATGACCTGATCAAACACAATAAGGTCATGTAAAGATAAATGGCATCATGTACCTCTGCTTTATTCTGAATGGAAGCATCCTGAGCTTTGCTCTGTACTGCCTCCTGCAGGGGACTCAGGGCAGCATCCACTGCTGCGTCCAGCCTTTCCAGCATCTGCTTCTTATCTGGATCTATAGTCTCAGCAAGCTTGACTTTAAAGGGCTAAACACAATGTAAACAAAATACCACAGTTAGCACAACGAAGACAAGAAAGAGATAAAAGCTGCAACACTTAATAAAGGGCCACTAAACTGGATGGAGTGTTTAAGGTCACCATTAATTTTACTTTATGGTTACCTTGTGGGCTGCTTATATTACTTTATATAAGTCATTTGTTTTCATTAGTTAATAGCATGTAAGTACTGCCAGTTCTTTAGGCAGGTTATATACATCTTTATTACCTTGATAAAGTTCACCTTTGTAAGATTAAGCCTAACCCTGAGAAGGAAGTACTTTTAGTACTCCACTAAAACATCTGCTTTATGAAATAATGTGTATAATTTCATGTTTCGCTCACCAGTCGGGCTGTTAACACATCCTGCAGTATCTTAGAGGCACTTGGCTTCTTTACTGTGTACTGCTCCAGCAGGTGGTTCTGTCGGGCTCTTTTGATGATCTGAGAAGAGGAGGTTACACTGAACATATACTGTGTCTAGTTGTGTTCCTTAAATCTAAACTATCATCAGTACCATTTTATATAATCAATTTCTATTTAAGAGAATTCAAATAGTCAGATTTTGTCCAAGTGCTGTTCTTACCTTGTCATCAATATCTGTAATGTTCATACAGTAGAAGACATCATATTTAAAATAATTCTTCAGTATTCTCCGGAGTATATCGAAAGAGATGTACGATCTGAAAGGACAAAGAGAATGAAACATCATACAGTGAATCACTACATCAATTCTAAATAATCTACAGGACAACCTTGTTGCTGCATGGGTCTTGTTATTACAATCTTTTTAATTAATCAATCTTTTCATGATGAAGCCACAATAAAATGTGATTGCAATGCAATTTCATTAACAGCTTCACATATTGAATAGACATAAACTGATGGAATGTCTGCTTCAGCCTTTTCACTGACTATGTGTTGTGTTTAACAGCCTGTTTAGATCAGCTTTTGTTAATTGAAAACAAAGAGCTCTGGTAAAGAACACTATGAATGGATGGGGAATATGTCACCTGGCGTGGCCCATGTGGGAGGCATCATATACTGTAGGGCCACAGCAGTACCACAACACTCTGTTTCCCTTCTGTGGTGCAAACACCTCCTAATGCATAAAATAAGATGAGAACATCAGTTGGTGGAAATATTTTAGGAAACCTTAGGAAATAAGTTTTTATGCAAAATCCCTTACTGTTGATGCAAATAGCAATTTAATGAATTTTCGTAGAACTTATTCATTAAAGCAGGACCACAGAGAATTTGTGACAGCAGCCCTGCTCTCATCATTTATTATTACTTGAACAAAAATTACCTTATATTTATGTCTGTTAAATTTTGACTACAGGTCAAGTGTGCTTGTACAGGCCTTTAGCTTACTTTAGTAAATTTAACATATTAGACTGATATTAATTATAATTTTTAATACCTTGGTTCGTGTAAGACTGTTATAGAGACGGAGCTTTGAAACACCTGTTCCTTCCGGGGGAGACCAAGGTGGCTGCACCCGCTTTCCCTTTGCTGAAAGACAAAAGAGAGTTTTGCCATTATGGTATCATATGTAAAGTTCACTGCTTTAGGTGCTTTTATACTATAGATCAGTGGTTCTCAAACTGGGGGCTGTGATTTTCTGATATATAGAAATGTATCATACATTTTATGCAATCAATCAGATAAATAAGCCCACCAACCAAAATAATAGATTTTTCTGCATTGTATAACTGAATAGATTTTTGGTTTAATAACAATTTGAAGTTTAGGATTATAAGTCTTTATTTGGGGGGCCGGTAAGCGATGCACTCTAAACTCTAAATTTGAGAACCACCCCTTTAGAGTAACCCTAAAACTATAATAAATAAATAAATATCCAAAAACCATGTGTGAAGGCAATAGGTCCACTTTGGGAATTTTCTGTGATGGCACACCTGCTGCAAAAGTGTATAAGGGGGTTTTCTTACAAACAGAAAACATATATAAATGACCTCAACACACAATGTGTGAAACAAACAATGGAAATTCAAAGCCGTGGAACTTTCTCTTCAAGCCATTTAAAAGCACAGACTCCTCACCTGTATTTTATGCCATTTTCATTCTGTCTGAAACCTGTTCTCTAGTTAGGACTCACTTTTCAGTTTCCCGTCAAAACTTTAACTCGTGCGTTCACATATAGCTGACTTACTCACATCCATACGTTCATTAAAAAGCACAGAGGTACCAAGCAAACCTAAAAGTCTGTAAAACATTCATATCACACAGGAAACCAAAATGCATCTACATCCTACATGCATGCACCCTGACTACAAGGGGCGGAAATTCTGTCTACTCACTGCTGCATTCTGGGGTCTGGTCATTCATTTTGGGCTTGAGAGCGGCTATGTGTTTGTACCAGCGCAGGGCGTGGACATGACGCTCGGACGGGGGCCCGCAGAGAAGCGAAAAAGCTTCTGTGTCCACCTGCGATGGCCCGTAGCCGGCCAGGTAACTGCGGCTGCTCAAGTACTCATTCAAAGCCTCAACCCTGCAAGTAGCCTCACTTATGTGCAGTAAGAAGCCATAATCAAAGGCTGGAGAAACAGAAGGGTAGAGACACACAAACACACAGAGATGCAGAGTCCAGACATTAGAAAATAAACGTACTGGCCCCCTGACACAAGTGAATATGATGGCACATGCAACCCTGTTCCTCTGAAACCTGTCTTGTAATTTATCAGTTCACACAAACATGTACAACAAGGAACCAATGACTGACACTTAAAGTCATACTGTAATTAAAGGTAAATACTACAATTATTGTGAATCATGAGTTATACCCAAGTAGGGCATAAAAGGCGGTAACAACAGAAACTGAAACTGTTCATATTTCACAATTTTTTTTATGACATCCAACAAGACAAGCACCATATATACAAACTCAAAGCCCTTAATACTCATTATAAATTATAAAATTCAAATTATTCACAAAAAAAGATTTATCCTTGTAAAGAATATGTTTCATAGAAAACATAAGCGCAACGATGTAAATATCTGTCATGATAACTGATCTGCAACAATGAGAGTCAGATTTTACAAAGCTGAAATTGTCATTCCCAATATGTCACTGCAGCTTATCTGTCAAACCGTTGTTCAAAGACACGCATTTGAACAATATCAGTTCCGTAAAATGTTTCTCACTGTGCCACATATAGCATGTAATTATATGTAAAGGAATAACGTTACTAGATTAGGGAAATAAATATTAAAACATAACGAAACAGCTGCAGGTTTGACCAGGACCAGCAATAATATTGAGCCACTTCACTGTAAACAGGCCTGCCAGGAAACGCGCCAACATTAAAAGTATGTTAGTGACTATTACTGTAAATCTGCAAGCGAACTCAGATGGAAAAACAGAGAAAAGTTACCTGTATCTCCAGAGCTTGTCATGTTCTACTATCTGATGCAACAATAACGTGTCCGGAAAATCACAATGAACCAAAAGACACAGGGAGTCAATGCGCTGGTGAGGGTTTTACTGATCTCTAAACAATCTGTGTGCAATGAGTGTGTGTCTTATGATCTACAGATCGACCCGATTTTAGAATAATACTTCCGGGACACGTTAAATTTCCACTCCTTCAAAATAAAAGTCGATTATCACCTACACCCATCACATTAATAATTGCTCACAAATACGTAAATGTAAATTGTTTTGAATTATAAGTAATACATGATGAACAGGTGTACTGAAATTTTACACTCTGTTTAATGGTTGTCTAAAGCTATTCTTTGGAACGCGTGGAAGCAACACTGTATCATTATTTTCGAAAACCCCACTAGGGGAATCCAGGCATAACCGCATTTTTTTTTATTTATTTATTCATTCATTTATTTATTTTTATTTTGCTCTGTTTTTTTATATTGTATTTGTTTTATTTTGCCTTACTCAAAAACCTGACATAGTTATTTTGCAAAGTTAGTTGCATGTAAGGTTCTAAATATAAAATGACAACTTCTTGACACACAAACATTTTGCCTTTCCAAATGTAATGCTTTGTTCGTTGTTTGTGCTTTGTGTACAGAATTACACAACCAAAACCTGTCACATGTAACATGATTTGATGACATATTTGGCGGGTCAAGGGCACTGTCAGCCAGCTCTTATCTTTAGTCCAGACACACTACAGACCTCTATGACCAGGGTGTAAATTATTCCAAGCTGTTGAACGGCAGACACTGTAAACCAGGCCTTTAAACTCCTCCCAGAATGCCAATGCAATGCAGAAGTGACTGTGCCCTCGTAGTCTGAGTGAATGTTGAGGTGATCTTGCTTGAGAGGTCATAATAGCCTAAAATGTCCCCCTGTCTATCATTTATGTGAGTCAAAGTCAAATGCATGTCTTTCATTAACTTGCATATAAAAATCAGTAAAGATAATGTATGTAGTTTCTCTTAATGTATTATGCGCACTTGTATACAGACATCATTATGCAACTGCTAGTGACTGTTTGATGTTGTAATGACAAGCTGCTGACAGGCCTGTCTGACAGTGGTCAAAGTAGTAGCATAAAAGTGAATTGTTGCATGCTAAATCAGCTCATTACATTATGACTCAAAAGATACAAGAGAACGCAGAAATCAAACCACTGTCAATTCAAAACTTAAAAAATATGAATTTTTAGAGACTTTAAACTAAACTGTAACCAACATGTCCATAAATCACAAGCTGGTTTATTTAATTTTGTTCTTTTCTTTGTGGTTGACAAAGTTACGATAGAAAGTGAAAGCAGTCATTATGTGGAGCATATTCAGAGCAACCTTCATGCAAAATATTTTTACATTTTTAAAAAATATTTTTCATAATTGATTCATATAAAATCACTCTGTTGTTCATGTGTCCGTCGTGATATTTAAAATGATGAGCATTTCATACTAATTCATCTAATTATTAGAATTCAGATTCAATTTAATTTTTTATATTTATTATTTTTTATTTGTTGAGAAGCATCAAATATATAAAGCAGAATACAATGCTGCTTTATTTCAGATAATCCAGTCATGTCAGAAGTTTTTCCGAAAGGAAGACAGGTGTATTTAGTTTGTTTTTGTTTTTTGAGCAGGATCTTTGAGAGACGAAGCTTCTGGAGTGTTGAAGGCTCTAAAATTAACCCTGCTCTTCCCTTCCTTATCTGTCATCCACATTTTAGGTCTTTTGATCTGTTATCTAAAGCCTAATTTACACTGGTCCAAAAAACAACAACATTCAAGTTCACATTGTTCCAACAATTTTAACAAAACGGGTTAGTTGGATCAGTGTGAATTAGCTTTGGGCTAAATAATGGGTCACTTTGATGGATGGGTGATGGGGTGGGCAGGAGGGTTTGGGGCTCAGAGGTGTGTGTTGATCATCTTTGTTTAAAAAGGGAGAGAAGAGGTGGAGCATGGGACATAGGGAGGGGGTACAGTATCTATAAAAAGAGAGGTGAGGTTGGTATCAACGATGCCTGTTTGTTTGAACCCTTTTGGGACACTCCACCAGGATGCCAGAGCCAACTAAAAAAACTGGTATGCAAGTGTTTATTTTATTTTCTAATGAATACTGTTTGATAAGAGAGGCATAAACGTGTTTGTCAATCTGGAAGTATTCTGTTTGTTGGATTTTTTATGTTCTGAACTTTGATCGTATGTCTGTTGGGTTGACGACTGGAATTGTACAGTATGAGCTTTTTCGCAGGGCTACGGGTCATCTGTATTAATTTGGCATGTACAAAAAAAAGAGAAGACTGGGAAAGATTATGACTCTGAAAAGTGTCTTAATGTCTGTTTTTATAACATATTGTCAAATTGTTGCAATTACTGTTTACACCCATACCAAGCTAATATAAGGTATCAATTTGACTATGGTGAATCTTTAGTTTTATTTGTTTATTTCTTTGAAATTTTATTAGCGCCAAATCTATCACTGAAAACAATTATCACATCGACTGCAGGGCTTGCTGTTTTTTCAGAAGGGCACAGAATAACCCAGACTTAGCAGGAATTAAAGGATTGTTATAATGTGATACCGACTGTGTGACACGCTACTGTGGTGATATTAGCTAAGACCCACAGTATTCTAACAATGCTGTTGGATCAACCAATGGAGTTCATAGTGTCTGCAGACTATTTCTCAGTCTCTTCAATGCCTTTCAAAGGCTCTCAAGCCCATAATATCTCCACACTTTTCTTTAAAGTTATTTCCAATAATTAATTCCATCAAACAGATGGCACGTTTCCTTTTGGAAAGCCTTCCGATGAAGAGTGAAATAAAACAGCAGACTTAAAATGTTTGTGAAGGCAACAGATTTTTAAGGCATTACTTAAGACACACCTGTATTCTTTGGCTTTTATGACAGGCTGAGTGGAGACATTGCGATGTTATTATTTTTATTAGTATATGTGTATATGTATGTATATACATATATATATATATATGGGTTAGTTTTTTATATTATTATTATTACTATTACTCATTGTATTCGTGTTACTTGTGTATGTTTGCCTTTGGACATTGTGAAGCACTTTGGTCAACCATGGTTGTTTTTAAATAAAATTGAACTTGAACATTAGCATCCAGTACACCGTAAAAAAATGTTGGTTCAACTTAAGAAAAATAAGTTACCCTGTTGCCTAAAATTTTGAGATAATTCATTCTAAAAATATCAGTCAACTCAACAATTTAAGTCAACTCAACAAGAAAGTTAACTAATTGAGTCAACTCATAGTTTTAAGTTGAATTAACTTATTAATTAACTTAAGGCAACCATGTTAGGTTGAACTTACAAAAACATTTCTAATAATTTTTAACAGTGAACCAGGTCACCTTCATAACTTTCTTCTCCAGTCCCACCTGACAGTCAGACCATCATTGACTGACACCTTGTGACATAAATTACCTACATCATCTGTCTGTCTCTTTCAGAGACATTTTCATGCGTTCATTTATAATATTGTATACATTGGACAGTAAAGTTAATCATTCTTACAGATATATGAAGTAGATCTATACTATGTGTCCTTAGTTTTTATCTTGACCTTGCACTTACCTTTCTGACATCATCCCTCATTAAAACTCAGAACATATTTAACATGGAGACATCATTAGTGTATTCTCACTGCTTCTATCTAGCCAGCAGCAGTGGAACAAAGGCGACAGGAATACCAGCAGACTTCAAATGGCAAGAGAGGAACCAGCACTTGATAGACAACAAAAATAGATCCCAGCTAATCCCTCTAGCAGCTATACCTGCAGCTGTGTCACTATGGACTGCCTTTATCAATAGGGAGCAAGTGCACTCTATATTTAAACCCAGGGGGTTGGCTTGCTTTATGGTGAATTTCCATACTGATGCGTGACTCAAAGTGCAAGAAATAACTATGAACATGTTGGTAATAATGCATGGAATAAAGTAAGAATAGCTTGAAGATCAAGTTCCAACAACTCCTAGTAGTGTCAGAATAGACTAGTTTAGTTACTCATATGGTATGAGGAAACATTGTAAATATACATATTTTAGAGCGCAAGTTCACCTAAAAATGAAAATGATGTCGTCATTTACTCGCCCTCATGTCTTTTCAAACCTGTATGACTTTACTTCTTCTGCAGGACACAATAGAAGATATTTGAAGAATTTTGTTAACCGAACAACAGCAGTACCCCTTGACTTCTATTTATGGACACCAAACCAATAGGTACTGTCGTTGTATTGTTACCAACATTCTTCAACATATCTTCTTTTGTGTTCTGCAGAAAAAAGAAAGTCCTACTGGTTATACAAATGGTTGTTCTTATCATATAAAAACATGGTAACTTTTACTATACTAAAATCATGGTAAACCTCCCTAAATACATAACATTGGAGAGTGTAGAAGGACAAGACAATAACCTCATACACAAGAGGAGGAATGTTCATGCAAGTCTTTTTATTTGCGTGAGATGGTCTGAATGCATAATGATTTCGCAAACACATAATCTCCTGTTGACCAACCTGCCCCCTCAATCCCTCAGTCTCTGCTTTCATCAAGAAACCAAAAACTCAGACAGCTGAGATTGGGGCAACAGTCATATTCATAGCAGAGACTGAACAGCCTGACGTGAAGGTGAGATGGCAGCGAGACTCCAAGGACATCTCACCCAGTTACAAATACACCATCTCAAAAGAAGACAAAACGCATTCTCTCACCATAAACAATGCAGTCCAGGAGGATGCCGTAGGATATGCTGTTATTGCTGGGTTGTCAAAGGTGAAATTTGAATTAAAGATAAAGGAGGCAGAAGGTGGGTGAATTTTGCGATGGTGCCTTATTGTTGCACTTCTTGCTATACTCTACTTCACGTTCACACCACCATCGTTCATCTGTAAATCGAGCTACACAGGAGCACGGAAACTAATTCACCTCTGGTGTTTGCTTTATTGTAAAGTCAATTATGGAAGCTTTTATTAATGCACTTTGTTTTAGCATGTTGTCACTTTTTGCAGTCCTCCATCTGAGAAACTCACCTTATATGATCTTCAGGTAAAAAAGATAAATAATGGTCAAATAAAAGCAGTTGTGCACTTTTTGCCTTTTTTTCAGACTCAGAAAATTTTATTTTTATTATAATTTATAATAAAATTAATATTTAGATACTGTACATCGGCCAATATATTGATTATCGGGTTCCAATGTTAAAGTAATATTGGTTATCAGCCAAAATTTACATAACGGTGCATTCTTATTAAGATGAGTTTAAAGTCTGATGTCAATGAGCTCTTTCAGCATTAAGTTGGTCTTTGTGTATGGGCCATTCTACAGAATTCATGCAAACTGCTGTCCCATGCACATCAATAAAACACATTTAAAAAGCATTCAACTATTCAAATCATAGTTGTCTATAAGGTCATTCTATCATCTTTCGAAACCCACAGTAATATTTGTGATATCAGTAAGCTTAATATATATAAAATCACAATTTATTGGGTACTTTCAACTGGGAGATGGGTGTCCCCTAAATTTCAACTTATGAAAATTATATAAAAATATATTTGTTTTGTCCATTGTTGATTTAAAAAATATATTTTTGATGTTTTTTAAGAAGCGAAGTTCATAACATTTTTTATTTTATTTTGATAAGATTAAACTTTATGTTAAAAAATGTGTCCCAGGTTTAAAAAAATTTTTTTTTTCAAGATGTTTCCAACTCTTTAGAATGGCCCATATACGACTGCTATTTAGAGCTATTCATCTAGCAGCAGTGGATGATGAAAGAAACACTCAGTCCTAATTTGTGAGCCATTCAAATTATGAAGATCAATATCAAAAGCTGAAAAGGTCCCAGGAAATTAAACTCAGCGTGCAATGAAATGGTGCTGAGAGCCTGATTTTTGTTTGAAATGCTATGCCATGAAGACAATTAGCATCTTTGAGCTATACACTTTTGTAAGAGGTAAACAAATAATGGCTAGTTATAGTATAAATGCAATGGTAGTAAAGATTGGGGTGTCAATGTTTACAATTTCCAATAAGTCCAGTGAGAACCCTTTAACCCTTCATATTGTGTCTATTGTCAAATTTTATGTGTACACTTATCCCAAGTGATTCCAGAGAAGGCATTGTAATGATTATATAATTTTACTTCCTTGCAGTCAAGGAAGCCGTGGCCCCAGAACCTGCAGCTGTGGATGCTAAGGCCACTGAAAGCCCAGCAACAGACACTAGTATACATGCATCAGACGGGGCAGCTGATGGTGCACATGATGGTCAGTGTATAAAACAAACACTTTAACATCACTTGAGCATAGCAGTAACACACATACACTTTAGCATAGCATATCACTTCTATATCGATAAATAACTCTTTAAAAAAAACCTAAGGATCAACTTTTTCAACAGAAATTATGTTATTTATGAATATTTTTCTGTATGTTCTTTCAGCTCTGCCTGAAAGTAACCAACCTGACACCAGACAGGACCTCACGGGTCTCTTCACAGAAAAGCCTCAGAGTGGGGAGGTCACTGTAGGTGAGTAACTGAATCTCTAAGAAATGGAAAATTGGTAATGAGTTTAATATGTGTTTCATGAATGTTTTTCTTACATTTTCTTCACATGCAGGTGAGAATATTACTTTCATGGCAAAGGTTTGTGGAGCATCTCTCCTGAAGAAGCCCACGGTGAAATGGTTCAAAGGGAAGTGGATGGATCTGGCGAGCAAGTCAGGGAAGCATCTGCAGCTGAAGGAACACTATGACCGCAACATCAAGGTCTGACATGATCTAAACATAACTATACTAATGCAGTGTATTTCCTAAATTGACTAATTTCATTCATTTCTCTTCAGGTGTACACATTCGAGATGCATATCATCGCAGCTAAAGCAAACTATGCTGGAGCATATCGCTGTGAGGTGTCATCTAGAGACAAGTTTGACAGCTGTAATTTTGATTTAGTAGTACATGGTAAGTCCACATGTCCCCTGGTATTAGGTCATACACAACAGTCAGAAGAAATATACTTAAAATATACCGGATAAGACAGAATGGTTAATATGCTGAAAAAATATGCGTTTTTGCTTCTTTGCCGAAGGAGATAACGTAATTACAAAATTTGCGCTGTTGAGCAGTTTGTCCGTTTATGGGCTACTGTAGAATCAACATGGTGAATTTCATGTAAAGGGGACCTTCGGTAGATAGAAATAGCTCATTCCAAGGTAATTAAAACATAACCCTTTATTATGTGAGGTCTTTATACACCTCTGAAGACATAGTTATGTATATTATACTGGATTTCTGTCAATAGAAATGATAAGTTCTTTTCTTACTGCTTTTGTCATTTTTCTCAAACTGTCTACCTCAGAGGCTCTTGTAACAGAAGGCTTCGACATCCGCAGTGCATTTAGACGCACGTGAGTATTTTTCTTAATTTATGGCTTTTCAACAAGTATACGAAGGAATCCCATGTGAATTAGGATAACTACGTGAATTATGGTTACTACGTGGGTCACAGCAACATACTGATGTACATTGTTTATTTCTGTCGGGGTTTGATACTAAATTAACCATGTGTAGGGGATTGATGAGGTGTATTAATTGTAATGAAAATTTGCAATAACCCAATAACCTGCTGATTACCCAGGAGCACCAGTGTGGGTGGTAAGAAGAAGATGGGAGAACATGGCAGGTAGCTATAGGGGTTTGCTGCAACATCTGGTGATATATTCACACGATCACTGTCTTTACTCAACCAAACCCATCTGATTTCTCATCAAAACGAATGCACTTTATGTCTCTCTGTCAGTTATAGCACAAATGAAACCAATTGTAAAGGACAGAATCTTTCTATCCTTTTCAATTGGTTCCCTTTGAGTGCCAACAGCTAAAGAAAGTTGATAGTCACCACAAGTGCTTTATGACTCACTCTCCAAGCATCTCTGCAAACTCTAATTCTGACTCTCATTTCCATTCTGTTTCTTCTCACCCCTTATTTTTGTGAAAAGGGTTATTTCCCAACACTCATTGCTGATGATTCAGATGCAATAGTCATTCAAGTGAATATGATTTCCCTGTCCACTGATCTTTTCAAGTGCAGGCACTGATTAAGAGTAAGCAGATTACTAAAGGATTACTATTATTAATCTACATTCGGTATACTCAGACACAACATGCTTGCCACCAATTTAATCAGAACCTGATTCATTCATAATATGCTTTCACTTTAATACATTTGGAAGACGCTTTTATTAATAGTGATTCAGTGCAATTGGTTATGCATGCGTTGACTGGAAATCAAAATCACAACTTGATGCCAAGAATATGCTCGACCAGCTGAGCTACAGTAACACCTTTCATCTAGTAAAAGATCCATTCTAATGAAATAACCAAAATGAGCCTTGACTTCTTAATCAGCCGATACCATGTCAAAATCACTGGAACCAGCCGTGCAAAATTTGAGTGCTGTGTCTCTTCATGCAATGATGATGTGCTAGTGTGATAAAACCATAAGATAATTTGGTACCGTGTGCATTTCAGAAGAAGGATTGATCTGTCCACTAGGGTCATTTCCTCATGCTCATGCATACTTCATTCGGATCCTTAGGTTGAGATCAACACTTGTTGCATTATCATCTTATCAAGCCAGTCACTTGGGCCTTTGTTGTGCACAGTGACGTTTGATCATTGAGAAGGCCTTGTATAGACTGTGCATTACTTCAACTTTTCCGCCCAATAGTGTTATTAAATCTCTGTCCAAAGTGATCTAAAAATGTGCTTTTAGAACACTTTGTATTGTTGTTGATTCCATTGAAGTTAACGATCTACGTGTTGGGATATTAGCATACTTGTTTGTGCCTCTGTTTCATTTATGCCTGTGGACACTCGTTCCACTTATGCCTCTGTATGAAGTTGTCTCATTTACAGTTCTCTCATATATGCTTGTATACACATGTTCCGTTTATGTCTGTATACAACTTTTCTATATGCGCCTGTATACACATGTGCTATACAGTATATACGTATATACATATGTATCACATATGCCAATATAAATTGATTCCCTGTAATCATGTGATATGCATATATATACTGTATACATCCTGAACATGTACCATTTTGGTCAAGATACAATACCTTTGTGATATTTTACAATTTATTAGGGACCACATGCATTGCTTGACAAGCAAAGATGTTTTTTAGGCATTAACACATTTTCTTCAAAAGAGGGAGGGATATAACAAAGTGGATTTTCCATTAAAAATATGTTTAGTTACATCACAGAAATGAACCTCCTTGGTAAGTGGCAGAAGGTCTTCACTGAGGGACATTTTTATTCTAGAGAGCATTTTGGGCATGTGGGTCATGACATGTCAAGATGAATCATCGATATTTTTGAGTTTCCTTAGAGGATGTAAAAACGTAGACCATGCTTGACAGGAAGCTTGAAAAAATATTGGTATATTTCGAAATATTTCGGTTTGGGATTCATTTTAGGGTTTAGTTTACGGTTTTATTTAAAAAGAGTATAACATTGCACATATTTATGAACAATGAAATGTAACCCAGCATTTTTTTGAGTGTATGAAAATGTTGATTATGCTGACATTGTTTGGCTTTTCATTTCACTCCTACAGTAGCACTGATGCAGGTGACGGCTCAGGAGAACTTGACTTTAGTGGCTTATTGAAAAAGAGGTGAATCTTTGAGCTTCTTAAATAATACGGCTTATATATCAATACGCTCAATGTCCACAATTTCTCCTCCTCAAAACTGATTTATGCAATAAATGTCAATTTAATAGCGCTAAATAAAATGTTTACATGTTGTTTAGGAATTTAATTGTTCAGATACATTTTTGTTTTGTATTATTGATAATTATAATTTCTTTAATTATTGCCCTATTTCACATGCTCAAAAGTTGAGTCTCATCTGTGTATAACGGTTTCCTGTGTTTTTTTCCACTGTTCATGTCCACTGCCATATAAAGAGAGTAAGTGAGCTTGCTGAACTTTGACTTGCTTATGCATGAAAGAATGTTGAGAGAGTGTTGCATTGACAACTGTGTGCCTGACAGGTTTGCCTTGATTATTCTCCTACCTAATCAGTTACCGAAAGCCAACTTTAGTCCTTCTGCACACCCACTTCTAGATAGACTTGATCACGTTTTAATTATTTTTAGCAAACTTCTTGATCATTATCAGTACTATGAATTAATCACATTAATACACTTAGAGTATGTTTATTTACAAACCACCACATTCATCCCACGTTGATTTACTCAATCCAAACCATACACTCAAATAAAATAATTTGTTGAATTTACTTCAAAAAGCTGCGTCAAGTGGTTCCACGCAATAATATATAGTAATTTTAACAAATAACACTTAAGTAGTATGAATAAAATAAATTGACATAATATTTACAAATGTTTTTGAGTAGATCCAAACCATTTCGTTTGTGCCGGTAATTTTAAGTTAATTAAACTCAATATTTTTCCTTCTCAATGGTACTTTTTGTTGTCATGCATAATTTATATACAGACTTCCTGCATGGAAGTAAAAACTAAAATCATCAAATCAGATGAGAGGCATCTCAGTACTGGCATTAGCACAGTTGAAGCTCATTGAATGATGCAACAGACATCATGGGCGTGCATAAACCTCTCACAGAATAATGTACTACTCTTCAAAACAATGGTAATCCTAAAACTCAAAAATACAACAAACTCTTTTAAACCTCAAGGAAAAATGAACATTAAGCACAAAAAAAGTATTTCTTCTTTACTGAAAAACACTTAAAATAACACTAAAATTACTGCCTAAATGCAGTCTTACGCAAAGCATACTGAGAACTGAAAATCCCCCTCAACCAGTCATGTTGAATTAACTTAAGTATAGGGTTTAGCATTCTACTTAACAATGTTAAATTGACCAGTCAAACACTTTTTAAGTAAAGATGACGGATCAAATTGTTTACTTGCATTCTTTATGTATTGTGAACAAGGATGGGTTAAGTAAAACTAACAGCAGCGACAGTTCATTTTTTTAGAGTACTTAATTTGTTTTATTATTCAAATTTATTTATTAGATAAACCCCTTGAGATGCACAATCTGAAATTGTTCAGTGTAAATCTCACACAATCCACATACAGACCATACTTTTAAATGTAACGACCTTGTTGTTTAAGTGCTTGTATATATGAGCTGTGGTTTGTCTTACCATGCGTGATGCTTGCGGGTTCTTCAACAGTTTCTTAAAAATTGGCCCATGGTTAGAATATGTATTAACATAATGCTTTAATGAATAGCATTTCTACTTTTATGAACATTATTGTAATACTAATAATGGATCTTCTAACAATAATGCCTAGATCACCTCTGTTTTTGAATAAATAAATAAACAATGTCAAGGCATTGTGAAAACACGGGAAGTTTAGGTTTGCCTTGTATTCAGTAATAATTATAAATTTAGATCTGAATTACCTGTCTTGATTTATCTTTTGTTTGGCTGTGGAAGAGCTGTTCACGTGAGCACCGAGGCTGTAGATGTGTGGGAAATCCTGCAAAAAGCTCCATCCTCTGCGTATGAAAAGATTGCCTTCCAGTATGGAATCACAGACCTGCGTGGGATGCTTAAGAGACTCAAAAAAATGAAAAAAGAAGAGAAGAAGAGTGCAGGTTTGGTAGCTGTTTCGTTCAGATCGCACAACCGATTGACACTACACAAACCATTATGACTGTTAGCTTTTACTGTGCAATGTAAATATAAAAAATTGTGAGTGTGATGTTATTCAACAACTTTCCACACAGCATGGGCAGAATGTTTTCCATGCCGAAATGGCAAATAAATGATATTTTCAATAAGCATACTAAATATCATACTGTAAATAGTGCTTCTAAATGTGGGCTTAATAAAACAATGTAGAAATCTGATTCATTTTCTTGTAAACTATTTTATATAAATATATTTCTAGTAACCATATTACCATCTTACTTCTTGGTACTAACCACAGCATTTCTCAAGAAGCTGGACCCAGCATACCAAGTTGAAAAAGGACACAAGATCAAACTGCAAATCGAGGTGGCCAATCCAGATGTAGAAGTTAAATGGCTAAAAAATGGACAAGAGATTCATCCAACTGGAAGGTACCAACTTAAGTCCTTCACCACAAAACAAATATTTAATATACAGTTACTTCAGTTACTTGCATGGTAAGGATTTTTTATTTACAATTAACCGTCTATTTCTTTGACCCTTGATGACACTGTGTGCTTGTGGATGGATGGACTCCACTTCCTGCTCTCCACTATCAACTCTAGCAAGTGAGTGGCACTCAGTAGTCTGAAATATGTGGCCTGCACACGATAAGCAGCCTCATGGTTTGTCTGCGGGACTAGATGTCTCAAATGACTTGTTAACTCTATGAATATGCAGGAACAGAGTTCTAAGAAAACATAGCAGCTCTTGGATGACAGGTGTGCCTACGAATGGAGACAGACATAGATGTTTAAGCACAGCTGAAATAACAATATTTTTTTCTCAGATACCTACAAACTCTTTTACTGTAATATGTTCTGAATATACTTGGTAGTTTTGCTTATAATAGCCAAATTCAAGCAACTGGCTAATATTTTTGGATTAATAATATTTATTTTTAGGGTAAACAAACCTCTCTGACAGTGATTCTTGGTCCCCATCTAGAGGTCAAAGCTGGAAATGCCATTAAACAGTTCATCGTTTTCCCTCAGGTACATTTTTGAGAGTGTGGGAAACAAACGCTTCCTAACCATCAACAACTGCAATCTAGCTGATGATGCTGCCTACACCTGTGTGATAGGAGATGAAAAAAGTGTCACTGAGCTCTTTGTTAAAGGTAACTAATTACGAAAGTGCGTCTTTAAAATCTATTGTGTATAATCATAATCTTTCCTGTTTCTCTCTGCCTTTCAGAGCCTCCTATCCTGATCTTGCGGAACCTAGAAGATCAGATGGTAATGAATGGAGAGAGAGTGGAATTTGAGTGTGAGGTGTCTGAAGAAGGGGCACAGGTAAAATGGTAAGCCGGCCAACACAGTGCACAACTGCTCAATATTCAAAACCGAGGAAGAGTTTACAAAATGTAACTTAACAAGCTGTCCACGTGTGTCAGGGTCCTGACATGCCTCCGGTGTCCAGTAGATGGCATATGTGTCGCTTTTAAGAGTTTGGTTGGGTGAGTCACTTTGACTGACTGTTCTACCAGTTGTGCCATAGCTGCTATCTACATCACCCAGGGCTGTGAAAGATCAGTGCTTGGAAAATGTCATAGCGGCCTTTAAGCACATCAGACGTGTCCTAGAATGGAATGAGAAAGTCATGAGCAGTACTTGTCCTGAATAGGCAAAGAGTTTCTGGAAACAACATGATTAGTGAAGGTAGAAGTAGATAGGCCTGTCAGGTATTAATTAATACGTCTTATTGTTATATGACATTTTATTTTCAAGTGAAGTGGCATAGGTGTGTGGTTTTGTGTGTCTTTATAAAAGTAAGATTTATGTTTATGGGGGTTGGATACGGATAAACGGCTTTAAAGCATCATAAACAGACGTTGATTTGTAGCACAAATGTAACTTTCAGTACTCAGCCGCAAAGAATCGAGTCCCTTTACATTAATTCTGATAGCAAGCCAAAGAAAGTAAATTACATTGGTTAGGAAGTTAAAAGAAGTCTATGTCTAGCCAGTTTTTAGCACTTGGCAGAAAAATAAAAAAATTGCTTATTTAGTACAATTGTTATACAAGAAAATATTTTTTATAAATGAATATTAGTATAAATTGAATATTATATAAATAGATGTATTATTAGCCACTAGCCGGGTTTCCCGATAACAATGGCTCGTAGCACGTAAGAGCGTTTTCTACAAGCCACTTTGCGTCTTTATTTCGCGTCATCGTTAAAGGCGCGTTTCCCCAAAATGCAAACACGTATCAGTGCTTCACGTGCTCCTTACGAGTCGCCTTCCGTTTGTCAGGTGCTGAAATGTCACCTTATACAATGGCTCGTTTTTGTGGCAAGAGCTTGTTTTCGAAATGTTTAGGCTAGTTATTTTCAGCCAATGTGCTTTGTGGTGGGTGAATATTGTTTAATGTTGTTTAACATATTTTTGTGGAACGTGTAATGCTGTTTCTTTGTGTAGATAGGACCGATTTATCTACTGTAATCGTGCAATGTATTTAGCACGTTCTAGGGACGATGAAGGTTAAAATGCTGTATGTGTTAGTTGAACAACATTTTATTACACTTTTGGGTGATGCGAAGGTGGCAATTTCAAGTTAAGTTTTTATTAGGGCCTATGTATTATCTACCTTTCTAGCTCCAAATATTTGTTTTATTTTAGGCTACAAATATATTACCAGCACTTTATTGATAATAACCACTGTTCAGTATGAATATGAACCTTTCAATTAGAGAACGATAAAGGAAAGAGCTAATCAATCTAATTTCTCAGCAAATCAGGCATTCAGTTTCTTTAAGTATTGTCTTGTGACAGTGGTTGGAACATAGGCAGTGTGTAATATATAAGGTTTGTACCAGCCTGAAAACCTTTAATCATATGGCGCCTCTAAATAATTAGAGGATAGTTCACAATAGTCTCAAAGAAGAAAGCATGGCTTTACTTAATAGCAGCAGGAGAAAGACACAGACACTTACAACCACCAAGCCTCAAGCATTCTCTTTTAAACACAAATGTTTTAATTTGCATAAAATGTGGAGTAACTTTAATACAGCAATCCATCAACAAACATGCATCCCTTGTTAGAACCAACAACCTGCCCATGCTATATATTTTTTATTTTTCACTTACTTACTGTAGTTAATGTGTGTTCAATCATTCATTTTTTACTGTACTGTATTTTTTATTCATTTAGTTTAGTAATTTAAAAGATTTAAACAAACAAAAAACTAAATAAATAAATCATGATAAGTTTTACGATTAGGCTACTCAAGAGCACTCATAGATCTATGATGATTTTCAAGTGCTACTTAAGTTAGGATGCTTTTGGGAAACAGACTGTAATATTAAGATCACTTGTACGATCGTTTAAACGATTAATTTAGGCTTACAATGCTTTTAGGAAACGCACCAAAGACCGATCAACAAAACAGACCGGAAGTTAACTTCGTGCCAGCCACTTACAGCTGTTGAAACCGTCTATACACTTGCCAGTGCATAAATAAATATTCAAGTGTGAATTTTAAACTAGTTCATTTTCTGTTGTGTTGACATGAAACAACGCTTAAAATAATCTGTACAGGGTTTATAGACCTCTTATATTAGATACACAGCGATATATCAAGAATGGATCAAGAGAAATATGACCATCGGACCATCCCAGCTCAGACCACTACATCCCCAACCAAGAGCAAAGACGGACTATTTGTCTTATTAATACTGAAGTTACAATATTTGGTATTAAATGCTAAACCAAAACGACATGTCAGCAGTCTGAGTGCAGCTATGACACGTCAGAGGGGATCTAACCCTCCCGGTTGAGCCTGGTTTCTCCCGAGGTTTTTTTCTCCATTAATCAATCATTGGAGTTTGGGTTCCTCGCCACAGCAGGGCAGTGTTGGCCTGCTCACCGGGAGACTGCATTCATTCATTCATTTATTTATAAACTAGATATTATTTATTAGAATGATCTTACTCCTTGTATAAATACAATGCACTGTGGTGTGTTTTAACTTTTCTGTTTTTACTGTTTGCCCCTGTAAAGCTGCTTTGAAACAATACACATTATGAAAAGCGCTTTATAAATAAACTTGAATTGATCAAATAAAGGCGTAGGAAGCACACATCTTTAATCACCTGTCAAATATACATATATTAAATGCATCACATAAATAAAAAATGATTTCTCACCATACAATGCCCCTGTGACACATGTCTGTAAACATCCAATCATTAAGCAAAAGTTTCAGAAAATGCAATTTAAATGTGCTGTCATTTAGTTAATAAGCTAAATTTTATTTAAAAGCATATGTTGCAATGATTTGTTGATCATGTAGTTTTTACAGGGTATCCACAGAGGCCTTGTATAGGCTATGGGACCCATATATTAAATTTAGATAAACATTTGTTTTCATTGTTGTTGGGTTCTCTGTACCAAACTGGATGGCGCAAAGTTGAAGCCCAGGGCCCCCTCGGGCTCATGGTAGTCAAGGGCCCCTGGGCACTGGTTCCATTGGCCCGGTCAGTAATCCATGTCATGAATCTCCGAGGAGACAAGGCAGGAGAACCCAATTGCAGGCAGCATGGGACAAGATGGTAGGGGTAAACAAGGTATTTATTATATATAACAAAACGGCAAAACAAAACCCACAATGGGGAAAACAGGACAGGGAAAATATAAGCAAATACAAAGACACTGACTAACTAAAACTGGATACAAAAACAAAGACTTGATAAGACACTGAACTGACACTTACAATGAACACAGGGGTAACAGGAACTGGAATCACAAGGCTCTCAAGAGCAAGGCACAACGGGAACAGCATAAACATGCATGCATTCACAAGCAGTGAACAAACACAATGAACCGGCACAAGACAATGAAACAAGAGGACTCTTATAGGGGGACAAAGACAGGATAATTAATAAGGGACAGGTGAAACAGATGAAACACTAAGGGGAAGCTAATGACACGAAATGGCGGGAAACACAGACTCGGGGAGAGTATGGAAGGCCAAAAGGTCCAAAATGTCTCTCCCCACATGAAACAGGGAATTCTGTACTGGTTCTGTCTCAAGACCAAGAATTAGCCAGACAAGATAGGCAGAACCGTGACAGAACCCCCGCCTTAAGGAGCGACATCCTGACGCTCCTCAAGGAGACCCACAGGACAAGACAGACTGAGACAAAGACAAGACTAGACAAAACAGTGAACAAAATCAGGGGCAGACAGGCAAGAATAAACAAGGGGTTGGGGTGGCTCAATAAAAATAACAAACAAGGGAGGGGGGTGGGGGCAAACAAGGAAACACAGGGGACTGTCCAGAAGGGGTAGGGCTGGGTGGGGCAGTTCCAGCCCTTGGGGACGCGCCAGAGCGCGGAGCCCCAGGGGGCATGACAGGGGAAGTCCCTTGTGGAACTGTCCTATTCCCTTGCCGGACTGTTGGTCTGAACCCCGGCTGGGCAGCCGGACTTGACGGCGGCTGGGCAGCCGGACTTGACGGCGGCTGGGCAGCCGGACTTGACGGCGGCTGGGCAGCCGGACTTGACGGCGGCTGGGCAGCCGGACTTGACGGCGGCTGGGCAGCCGGACTTGACGGCGGCTGGGCAGCCGGACTTGACGGCGGCTGGGCAGCCGGACTTGACGGCGGCTGGGCAGCCGGACTTGACGGCGGCTGGGCAGCCGGAC
The DNA here is from genome assembly GCA_029783895.1 of Triplophysa bombifrons. NCBI lineage: Eukaryota > Metazoa > Chordata > Actinopteri > Cypriniformes > Nemacheilidae > Triplophysa > Triplophysa bombifrons. The sequence continues at coordinate 21,908,209 of CM056448.1, forward strand.
TTGACGGCGGCTGGGCAGCCGGACTTGACGGCGGCTGGGCAGCCGGACTTGACGGCGGCTGGGCAGCCGGACTTGACGGCGGCTGGGCAGCCGGACTTGACGGCGGCTGGGCAGCCGGACTTGACGGCGGCTGGGCAGCCGGACTTGACGGCGGCTGGGCAGCCGGACTTGACGGCGGACTTGGGCTGGAACGGGCTTGGTGCCGGCTCCTGGGAGGAATCTGCGGCCGGGCTGGACGCTCGGACCGTCACCTCCCCACGGCGCCCCCCCAAAAAATATTTGGGGTTTGACACCTCTGAATTCGGGACCGCCGGACTCGGGACCGCCGGACTCGGGACCGCCGGACTCGGGACCGCCGGACTCGGGACCGCCGGACTCGGGACCGCCGGACTCGGGACCGCCGGACTCGGGACCGCCGGACTCGGGACCGCCGGACTCGGGACCTCCTGGCGCCGAGCTGCCCTCCGTTGCCTCTTCTTCTTCAGCCGAGCCACCCGCCTGGTGGTCGGCTGAAGGAACGAGGTGAATGGGGTGGGCTGCTCGGGATTGGAGGCTTCCGATGAGGACGCTTGCCAGTGAGACTGGGAGTTTGTGGAGAGGCTGCAGAGGCTGAGAGGAGGTGTGTGGCGGCGCCCACAACCCCGATCTGCAGAGGACCACTCTCGGGTATCGAGATCAGCGGAGATCTTGAGTCCGATGAAGTCGTGGACTCCGATCGAGCTGCGGCGGTTAGCCACACGCTATCGAAGTCCAATGGCTCCATCGCCCTCATCTCCACCCGAGAGAGTGGGTCTCTGAGACCGGTGTTAAACAGCACCGCCAGTTCCTCCTCCCCGAAGACGCCTTGCTCAGCAATCTCGAGGAACCTCTCCACATAATCATCCACAGTCTCACTCCCCTGGCGAAGACTGCAGAGAAGACGGGCAAGACCAGAACGGCTAGTCCTGGCTGCTGCCTGCTGGGTTCGGTTTGGCCGGTTCATTCTGTCATGAATCTCCGAGGAGACAAGGCAGGAGAACCCAATTGCAGGCAGCACGGGACAAGATGGTAGGGGTAAACAAGGTATTTATTATATATAACAAAACAGGACAAAAAGGCAAAACAAAACCCACAATGGGGAAAACAGGACAGGGAAAATATAAGCAAATACAAAGACACTGACTAACTAAAACTGGATACAAAAACAAAGACTTGATAAGACACTGAACTGACACTTACAATGAACACAGGGGTAACAGGAACTGGAATCACAAGGCTCTCAAGAGCAAGGCACAACGGGAACAGCATAAACATACATGTATTCACAAGCAGTGAACAAACACAATGAACCGGCACAAGACAATGAAACAAGAGGACTCTTATAGGGGGACAAAGACAGGATAATTAATAAGGGACAGGTGAAACAGATGAAACACTAAGGGGAAGCTAATGACACGAAATGGCGGGAAACACAGACGAGACTCGGGGAGAGTATGGAAGGCCAAAAGGTCCAAAATGTCTCTCCCCACATGAAACAGGGAATTCTGTACTGGTTCTGCCTCAAGACCAAGAATTAGCCAGACAAGATAGGCAGAACCGTGACAAATCCATACTTGACTACCGTAACATTTTTTAAAACCTTGATTGAAAAGATTTCTCATATTTTATAATATCTGAACCTCATGTCAAAAGTTAATCCTAGCCAAAATGTAATGGGTTAAAGTAATATGTAAGTGTTTTCTAAATTTGAAATGCATTTTATTTAGATGCTCGGCTTTGCCTGACAGCTTTACAGACTCAAACCTCTGACCCTTACAGGGAGAAAGATGGCGTGGAACTCACACGGGACGAGTCATTCAAGTACCGCTTCAAAAAAGATGGATGTAAACATGTTCTTATCATCAATGATGTGACCAAGGAGGATGGAGGCCATTACATGGTGAAAACCAATGGAGGCCAATCTTTAGCAGAGCTTTTGGTTCAGGGTAAGTTTCTGACCTCCATATCAGGCTTAAAAAATGTGCTGATTTTTGTCATAGGTCTGTCACAGTTCTTCTGATTTTCAAACATTCAAGATCAATGGGGTGTGTATTTTGTGAGGAAAAAACAGGAAGCTTTAGCAAAAGTCATGTAAGATTCTAATCTTAAAGGGTTTAGAATTAGGACAAAGTCTGTGTGCCATGGTTTGTGTTTAAGGCATTGAGCATTCCTAACTCCACCCCATTAACCTTAAACCATGTCATTTAAATCAGTTGTCAGTCAAGTAAACATGGTCTCCAACTCAAGGTTACAGCTCACATGATGCCCACATGCCAGCTATTGTTAGAGGCATATATTTTAACAGGACAGATGACTCTGTCAGTTTATCTCTGTCTCACTGTCTCTTTCTGTCTGTGTCACCCGCCACTCTCTCCTTGTCTCCACGGCCGCATTAACAATAGGGCTAGGCGGGGCTAAAGCCCCGGGGCCCGAGCAAGGAGGGGGCCCGTGATTGGCTGTGGAGCAGATTGATTACTACAAGCCATACTTGCCAAAGCCTTACCACGCCTCCCACAAATTAGCCGTTATTTAGTAGCGCTTTGCCGTATATTCCATGCATTATAATTCTCATTAATATTATTAACAAAATTGCGCATTCGCGTTATGATTGGTCAGGTCGCATGTCAATCAAACCCCCGTGGGCAGCAGGGCACGGTGAATTGAAACGTCACGTTTGAATTTGATATACCAAATCAAATGCATTTATTTTAAATACAACAATTCAGCTTAGGCCTATCAGGCGATGGCCTACGCATCAACCAATCAATCGCCTCCACTCTTCACTTCATTCTAGACTTTTCTTAAAATTGTCACGCAAAAAACAGTCTTCGTCTTCGACAGCTAAAAATGTCATCTTTAAAAAAAAAATGTGCGAGTGGGGCTCAAAAAATGAATTTTTTAAAAGCTAAACAGCAGAGGAAACATCAGCTGATCAGTAAAATCCCAAAACTATCGGGTTATTTTACTAAAGCTGATGATGACGGAGTGGTGGATGATAAAGACACAGCGTCATCATCGACTCCACCAATTAACTGTTAAGTTTGATTATTAACTTGATTGATGTATGATATTGATTTTTGTGTTTGATCAAACTATTCGCCTAAAGGGCTGACTGTGGCGATAGTGCTAATGTGTCCGGTAGAAATATGTCAATTGAGCTGCGCCATCATCATGATGTAAGTTTATAATTTAAACACGTATTTAATTATTGTGGTGTAGATACAAATTATTTTAAACTGCTCAGACACAATAAGCAGCAGGAGAGGATTCATTTTGTAAATGCTCGTTTTGATACCATTGTGAACTTGAGACGGTTTTGCACAGCGCACTTGGTCTTAAAGTGACAGAAGCTGCTAATAAAGCTGCTGTCGCCATTGTGTCAATAATGTTAATCAAACATCAGAAAGAAAGTAATTTACTGTCCTTGACTGAATCACTTTAGTAAAATAAATAAGAATGGATGTTGAATTTATATTGAAAGCTATGTATTGAATATTTGATTACTTTATACAATATTATTCAGTGCTTAAGGTTTTTCAAGTAGGTCGATTTCTTATGTGCCTTTGTTCTATTATTATTTGTGATTCTTGTCATCAGTAAGCTTGATATCCATTTCTTAAGCTACTATTATTTTTTGTGATATTGAAAATTATCACAATAATTATGAAATTTTAGTGCCATTAACTTTTGAAATGATAAAAATCGTATTAAAATTAATATAACTTGACTGTGAAGTATATTGTTCGATAAAATGACTCCGTATGATGATATAGGCTAACATTTAGCTCATCGCCCACCCTATTCAAGACTTGTTGACAGGTTAGTGTTAATCTAACAGTTTGTGTAAAAATGTGTTTCATGCTTATCCTAACCAGATCACCAGAAACATGAAAGATCGACATTTTTTAGAAAAAAGCAGTTTTTTTTCTCTTTCTCTGTAGTTGGTGACCTAAAGTGGTGGGGGGGCCCTGCAGTAACTCATAGCCCCGGGGCCCAGTGAGCTCTTAATGCGGCCCTGCTTGTCTCTTATTAGCTTATTAAAAAGATTTATGATTCATTCCCTTTCTCCAGTTTATTTTCATTGTCTGTATCTATCACTTTCTTACTTTCTCCTTTATATCCCTCCTTCATTCTATGACTTTTTAAGTCTTCAACAGGTATGTCTGCTACCAGGTTCAGAATCTCTGCTTTTGATCAAGCATGAGAAGTGCTCAGAAGTATTTTAACTCTTTACTGTACATATTGTAATTTACCCCCCCTCCTCCCTTATCTGCTTTGGGCTTTCTTCAGTGGGGAAGATACCATAGTACTTTTTTATCTTTACGTGTTGGATTTATACATTTTTGTCTTTATAATTAATCATAAACTATAGGGTTTATTTAAAATGAATTTTATGTTATTATAAATCTAAACATTTTTGATACTTATAGTTATTTTGTGATAATGTACATTACCACATTTGTGACATTGTGCTTTTTCATGTACGTTTTGTTTAGGTATTCTGTTTAGACTGTTCTTTTTTGGTCATGTGTGATGACATCATGCTTTCTTTGACCGACGACCTTTAGAAAAGCAGCTAGAGGTCTATCAAAGCATTGCTGACCTGACAGTGAAGGCCAAAGACCAGGCTGTGTTTAAGTGTGAGGTTTCTGATGAGAATGTGAAAGGCATTTGGTATAAAAATGGAGTGGAGGTGAAGCCCGATGCCAGAACTCACATCACACACATTGGCAGGTAAGTGTGTGTATGTAATGTCCACCCTCCTGAAAAGACAGGTACAGTGTGTTGTGTTCTGGATGATGGTGCGATGAAACCCCACTTGACTAGATTAACAAGGAAAATGTCTAGATTAAAGGAAAAGTTTACCCAGAAATGAAAATTATGTGATCATTTATTCACTTTCATATCATTCCAAACGTGTATATGACTGTTTCTTCTACAAAGAAAAAAATATTTTGAGAAATGTTTCCGTGGATTTGTGTCAATACATGGAAGTCAATGGGGTCCCTGTGTTGTTTAAATGTTTAGCATGGTCGTAAAGAGAACGTAAAGAATGAGGATTTGCTAATGGGCATCTTTTTTTATAATTAGATGCAACATTATTATATTAGCAATTTTGAAAGCATATTTTATATCGTTTTTCGAATAAATTATTACTGTATGTTTTTTCCTGTAGGATTCATAAACTTACTATTGACGATGTGAAGCCAGAGGATGAGGCAGACTACACTTTCGTTCCTGAGGGACACGCTTTCAACCTCTCTGCCAAGCTCAACTTCTTGGGTACCTCCTCTTGTTTATGTTTATGAATTGCAAGAACAAAATTCATCGGAACAGAACAAATTAAAGAAAGAATAGAAAGAAAAAACTGTTCTTAAATTTTTTTTTTGCAGAGGTCAAGATTGATTTTGTTCCTCGTCAAGGTAAAGCAAAGAACAACATCATTAATATGTTATCAATAAAGGGATGCTTTTATAAACTTCTTTAAAATATTAAAATTAAGGGGAATTACACTGTTGACTGGTTACTTTGCTTTTATTTATTTTAACTAAAGATCCTCCTAAGATTCACCTGGATTGCATGGGTCGCACTACCGAGTCCACAATCTTGGTTGTGGCAGGAAACAAACTTCGTCTTGATGTACCGATTACTGGAGATCCTGCACCCACTGTCATCTGGACCAAGTCTGAAAAGGTACAAGTGATATATACAATTTTGCCTGGAATCAGTCTTATCCAACCCCTGGCCAAGCTAATACAGATGAATGGTGATTTTGAATTTAGGAACAAAATTATGTCTATGGCTTGACAATATTGGAGGATATTTTTTACATTTTGTGTAAACAACATATGTTACACACAGTCATACCGCACATAAATTCACTCAAATGAGTAATGTTTTATGTGTTTTAAAAACACAAGTTACTTCACTCTACAGGTTCTTCACAGCGATGCCATAGAAGAACCATTTGGGTCCATACAGAAACTTTAAAATTTGAAGAATTACAAAAAAGTATGAAAGAGATGGTTCTTTAAAGTACCTTTGACTGAATGGTTCTTTGTGGAACCAAAAACCTTTTAAGCACCAGAATTTAAATGAGGTCAACCACTACATTACGACTAAAATAGTTTGTCATTTGTTTTGAAGAAAAATTAATAATGTTGACACTTCATTCTATTTACCATGTAAATTGAAAACCTCTTATTCTAAAAACCCTTGAGGGAAAATTCTTAAAGCAGCCCTAACACACAGGGTTTCTGCCAATCTCATATTAATCTTGAGTACCTATAGAGTAGTATTGCATACGTTGTATCTTCAAAGAGTATTTAGTTTGATCACATTTATAAAAGATAGATACAGCTGTACGATTACTTCCGAAATCATACAGCCCGTGCGGGGGGAGGGGTAGGCTGAACTAAAGCACATTGTCAACAAAACACAGACATCAGTTCCACAAACCGCATGTGGTTCATGTCTGGCATCTTTTAGCTCTGGGACGGCTGCATATACCAGTTTACAACAATCTCCAAATCCAGCATTTTATCCACCGTCTATATAACACTCATCACCTCAATGCAGTGAACAAACAAACACCTGAACTATGCGAACATATGCTCTCTCTCTCTCTCTCTCTCTCTCTCTCTCTCTCTCTCTCTCTCTCTCACCCTCTCTCTCTCCTACACAAATGAAAGTGACTTCTGCGCATGCTCCTTCTCCTGCTCGCCATGCTCCCACGTGGGTGTCTCGCATGCCAATAAGGGACTAAGAAAAATTGTTACAAAACACTTTTATGTGTTCAAAAAAAACTTTGCGAAACCTGTACGATCGCTGGGGGAGTGTATCGAGCACAGAAATACTACGTAATACACCCAACTGGACCATGTTAAGCATTAGAGGACAGCACGTTTAACATTGTAAAGAAGTCAGAATGCATGCAGCAGCCTTTTAAGGGAACTAATTTTGAATTAGCCTTTTTGGTACCACATAAAACCCAAATTAAAAGTCAGCTAATGTACAATGTGACTATTTGTAAACATTATTTTTTTTAGTTCCTCTGAAGTACTTTAAAGCTTATGGTGTTCTGTATTTCTTTATTAAATTTGTCATGTTGTCCTGAAAATGTAACCGGAGATCCAGTCCTAACAGGTAGGTGACATCTCTCAGCCCTGCAGCAGAAAGTCTGTGGAAGTTAACTGGGACTGGGAGGTTTGTTCTGAGTTGGAAAGTTTACTCTCTCACGCTTCACCTTTGATTTGCCATGGCTTCACTGCTTCTGCTTTTGCTGTATGTAGGCGAAATCTAAGGAGGGCCAGATGCATCCTGAACCATCACACATATGGACATTGAAAGACGGTGAAGTGAGTTTGGGCCTTGCAAAAAACAACACCGCCTGCTTTTGCAAACCACATTTTTGTGTGCTCTGGTAGCATCTTCCATGCTTTCTTTGCTTTGGCTGTTATGTTGAATGTCTTTTGATGGACTTGATCGTTCGTTATAATCCAGAAAGACACTTCTCAAGACACTTCCTTTTTCAATTTACTGCTTTTGATTGTTGTTGATGTTGTTTTAGGGATAAAAAATATTTAAAGTAAATAAACGTTTCTAACATTTAACACAAGCATTACCCTGAAGCATACTGTGTTTGTGTCTACCAGGTAAGAGCATTTTTCATAATCCATACATTAGCTAAGCACCACTTAAAGGGCTGACGTGGATTTGTGGGGGTGTGGTTGCACGAGGCATTTCAGGCAGGTCTGGGTGAGCATTCGCTTTTAGATAGAATGCATCTCTTGTTCCAAAACTTTAATTTTTGCAATTTAACGTGTCTAATACATGCACGGGCAACTTATAGCGCACCAAAGACACAGAAAAACATGTGTTCGCGCCATATGACCCCTTTAAGTAAACTAAACAAGGGAATGATCAGGTAAAGTATTAAATCTGAAATTTTCAGAATTTTCATTTATGGGTTTCTATACAGTATTATATTGGCATAATAGAAGTATTCTGATTACATTTTCTACATCTAATATGCTTTTATGTCTGGTTTTGGGTCTATTCAAGTGAGTTGTATGCAGAGACCTATGATAGGTCCAAAAGTGTGGTAGATTTAAACCATTGCTAAATTGTCATTGGATGATCAGGTGCTGACAGACACAGATGGGCGTGTCCATGTGGAGAGTACCAAAGGCCATTGTATCTTTACCATTGAGGGGGCGGAGCGTCAGGATGAGGGCGTGTACTCTGTCACTGTACGCAACCCTGCTGGAGAGGATACAGCTGACATAAATGTCAAAGTTGTTGGTAAGCTTCCTTTATCCCACATTTGGACGGATACACTTCCTAACTGTCCTCTGACGGCCTGGAGATCTCCACTGATACTAATATGTGGTGGCATCTTATTCTATCAATTCAGAATGCTCACTTGCTTTCAGAATGCTCAGTTGTTTATCCTGGACAGAAATGTACTATTTTTAACTTCTGTGACTCCTCTCCTACATGATAGTCCTGTGGTATGTGATAGAGTAATGACATGTACTTAATTCCACATGCCAGCCAATATATTAAGTACTTTGGGTGTCTGTTTATGCAAAAGTGTTAAAAATGTAAAAGATTGAGAAGGTGTAATAGAGAAAAAAACACATTAAACATGTTTGTTACAGTTCTAAAGTCAGAATGAAATGAATGTGAAATTGGACTCATTAGCTGAAAGAACCATAAGCTGTCAAATGAAAGTGTGATTCTGGGTTGATACCATATGGAATTGTATGATAATATTAATACAACATATCACCAAGTTATGTTCTAGTCTTTTATGATAGTGCCCTTAATGTTTTTTAGATGTGCCAGACCCACCTGAAGCTCCCAGAATCCCAAGCGTTGGTGAAGATTCGTGCATTGTCCAGTGGGATCCCCCACTGTTTGATGGCGGCCAGCCAGTTATAGGTGAGTGAATTTCTCAAGTTAAAGGGATAGTCCGCGCAAAAAAGTCTGGCATGAATTGCTTAACGTCAAGTTGTTCCAAACCTGCATAAATTTCATTGTTCTGTTGAACACAAAGGAAGATATTTGGAAGAATGTTAGAACCTGAGATTTCTGAGGAATTATTGACCAGAGGTTGTGTTAACCGTAAATTCTTCGTCATTGATGGAATTATTTTACCAGTGACCAAAAAATATGAAGACCGTCCATCATTTTGACGGATTACAATAAGGGCAATTTGTAACTCCCCGTTTTGTCATTTACCTTCCTTAGAGTGTGATCGTAGGCTGCTACACCTGCCCTAAACGCGATCGTGAAGGGACGTGTGTTTTGTAATTATTATTTTATGTCTGACAACAAAAACATTAAATATATAAACAACAACGGCTTTATTGGGCATTCATTTGGATTAAAATACAGAAAGTTGCAAGAGTAAACGCAAGTGCAGCGTGATGATGTCACGAACATGCTAATTACCACGTAACGCCACCTTGGACCATAGTGAGAGGTAATAATAGATTATGACTGATTTTTTTACGAGCCTGTCAGTGAAAATGACAGACAGTAAAAAAGTCAACGCAATTTATACAGGTTTAGAACAACTTGAGTGTGAGAAAATGAAAACAAAATTTTCATTTTTGAGTGAATCCCTTTAATTCATATTCTACCTTTAATTCTTAATCTACATATTCTAAATTTTGCTATTGAAATGTGTAATAAAGCTTTCATACCTTGTCAGGTTATGTACTGGAAAGGAAGAAGACGAAGAGTTACAGATGGATGAGACTGAACTTTGATCCTTATAAAGACACCACATACGAGGCCAGGAGAATGATTGAGGGCGTGGCCTATGAGATGCGAATTTATGCAGTGAATGCCATCGGCATGTCACGCCCTAGCCCCGCCTCCCAACCATTTGTGCCAATTGGTGAGTTTAATTACTTGTGTTTCTAACCTTCTATTTGTCTCTTATTTGCTTTTTTGAATGCCTCTAATAGCAAACATAAGTTTAATAAGGATAATCTCAGGCAATTTTTTGTACTACGCAAATGTTTGAGAGCTCACTACATATCAAAGTATTTTTATTCTCTTCTAGTCTAGACCCCTGCAGTTTCTCAGACACATTCTGCCATTCATTGAGTTTGATCAGGTTGTATTCTTTAAACCAGCTCTAATGGGGTCTTCTTTGGCACCACATCTAAAGCAATGCAAATTGCTTTTTGTCTTCTGCCCATTTTTTGAATGGCTCATCTGCGTTGCAGTCTGCGTTTGTTTGTTGCAAAACTATCTTTGGCATACACCTCTAAAAATAATGGCATGTTAACACATTGTTGAACTGCGTCCAGTCTTGTGCTGTCCACTGCATTGTCAAATAAGCGGAGGGGGGCAGGACACTCCACTTTCTTTGTTGCTCGTCCTGTCACCATTGCTGAGTCCAAAGCAGAGGACCACAGCAGCTGTTACAGAGCAGACCGCCTTTATTCAGGAGCAACTTCTTGAAAACGCAACAGAATAAAGTGATAAAATGACAAAACCTATGCTCCCCAAGACTGCTGAGAAGAAGCCAGCTGAGGTGCAACCACATGATCCTCCAGCAAATACCAAAGAGCCAGAAGCACCTCCTCCAGAAGAACCTGTGAAAGAGGAAATTCCTGAAGCTCCTGCACCGCTGGCCAAGGAGGCGCCTCCTGGGGACGAGGGAGCTCCTCCAGCAGATGAAGCTCAAACAGCTGAACCGGCACCATCAGGAGAGGATGGGACACCTGCAGAAACATCCCCAGCAGAAACTGCTCCCCCACCAGGGCCAGAACCAGAGCCTGAACCTGTTGGCAGTAGGCGTCTGTTTTTAACACAATTTTTTTTTTATTCTGGTAGTACTGAATGTGTAACATCATTGTATTTAAACGGATGTCTTGGTTTTAGTAGATAATACATATATATTTTTATCCATTGTTGTCTATCACTAAGTATAAATGAAGAACCGCTGTGTGTTAATAGTTATCCATGGCCAGTCAGTGGCTACATTTTTAGGCCTGCACAGTGCTGTGCTATGGTTCGATGTTTTACCGGATATCCTGTATATTATAATGTAAACTTTTCCATTGAATGTCTTAATAAGTACCAGCTTTATAAGCTTTATATATATATAGCAAGTTGGCAAATAACTGCGCGTGTCCTATTGTGTGACGGCAAAAAAATAGAAACAAAACAAACAATGCAGTTACATCTCACGTGTGCTATTTTATTATATAAATGTTAATAATATAATAATATAATATAATTTCTAAATGTTTTCTGGGCATAATTTCTAAAAAGGTGGGCATTACTTTTTGTCCACTAATGTATATAATAATATTTTTGTTTTACATATTCGTCTTTAAGACGAAATTAAGATATAACAGCTTTCTGTCCTATTTCTTAATTGTTTGTATTCCAGAGGGAAGTTGAAGTTAAAACAATTTAACTGTAACTTACCCGTCTAGATAAGAATAGATTACTCTGTATAAATATACATTTGATATTTTTTGTTGTCTTCTCTATTACTTCTGATGAACAGTGACCTTGCTTTGAAAAGGCTTATTAAATAAAATGTATTATTATTATTATACAGCTTGATCTGTGCGTGCCATTGCCTTGTAAATATGGAACAAATGTGCTAGACCAATGCTTACAATTTAGAGCAGACAGATTTATCTTCAGGGGGTCCTTATCACAACAAACCGCAGTTAGACTCTGACCTATTCAAGTCATGTCAGTTATTCTTGTCCGTAATCAAAGGCATGTTGTAAAGGCAGTCTAAAAGGAAAGTGTTAATATATACCTCAAGCATTTAATGTTGGGTGCTTAGTTTCTATGGCCCCATGTAATGGGGTCCTCTCACATTGGTCAGTGGCAACAAGGAAGGTTTCATGTCAATTAAAGCATAAATACGAAAGGTCAGCTGAGATCTATAAAAATGTAAATGTATTTACAGATCTACAGATATTCAGATCAGACACACAAGAAAACCACCTTTAATTTTTTGTGAAATGTCATCTCATGCTTTTCATCTTTCTGTCCACAGCTCCCACCAGTGAGCCAGTTGGTCTGTGTGTGGAAGACATCAGTGATACCACCATCTCACTCAAATGGAGACCTCCAGAGAAAACAGGCTCAACTGATCTCAATGGCTATGGGGTTGAGTACTGCAAAGAAGGCTGTAAGTGTGTTTGTCTGCTTATGAAGAGTTCATTTGCAGGAACAGATAGATCTTCAGAATTATGTTTTTTTATTGTGCATTCCAATTAATATCTGCAATTATAATACGGCAGTTGGGTTGTTTTGATTAAGTAATGATAAAAAAAAGCTAACTAACACAAGAATACGCAATAAAAAACATGATTTTTGAAAACCTTTCAAATCTGTGTTCTCTGTTTTCACAAATGTACCTTACATCAAATACGATTCAGTCCGGGTTTTCAATTTCAGCTCAAGCTCAGGCAAATTGATTCTATCAATAATTTATTTTATTTTATGATGAATACTTCAAAATTAGAAAGGTAGAGTATATTATGTATGAAGATTATGTAGAAAACAGGAAATCACAAAAATGACCTTTCTGGGTTTTCACCGCCACGATTAGTTTTTTCTTACTATCCCATTTTAATCAACTTAAGTGAAAGGCATATTTCATAACCGTACTGTTTAGAATTAATCCTTATTGTCCTGTGTCTCTCTTCCTCTCTGAAGCTGATGAATGGATTCCTGCGTTCACGGGTCTTACAGAAAGGACCTCCGTGACTATCCGTGAACTGCCAACTGGAGAGAAGATGCAGTTTCGTGTGAGGGCGTATAATATGGCAGGCCCAAGCCTTCCTGCCACACTGCAACAGGCAGTGACCATTCGGGAAATCATGCGTAAGTTCCCTGCCAGATAACAATGTATTTTATAATTACATATATAAATGACACAGTAGTTCTGGCATGAAACTCTATATGGCGCAGTCCGAAATTTTAAACCAATCTGACATAATAACTTATTACACATTGAAATGATTGTTCCCTCCGTATCAGCAGCCGATGACATTGCTCCTCTACGTTTAAATCTCCGCTAGTGATTGTTGTAGCAATGCAGCGTGTTTCAGATACCCTCCTCCTTCCCCAGCTCCAACTGTATAGATCTGATACAAGGTGATCATGTATCAAACGAGGTTTATTCATACTGTACATGTTATATGTGCAGCAGCATTCCTTATATGCACACAGCAGCATGTTGTGGATGTATTGGCAGTAGCAAGTCTTCGTACTTTTTCCGCCGCAGCAGCGTAGCAGATCTTTTCCGCCAAGACCAAATACATTTATATGTCATGTACATTACTACCATGCTAAACCCTCCGAGAGTTGTCATGACAGAAATATAGTTTTGGTTTATACGTTCAGCCTGGTCAGTGTAGTACAGATCACCAGATGTTTGGTTCACTCATTTATGAATGAAGCCATGCATAAATGGTCAGATTGATTAAAAGTTTGCACCGCTGGGGATAAAGTGCTTTAATTTGCTCGATTTCTCAACTTTTTTAATCACTCAATGGCCCAAGAATGTTGATAGTTTGTGTTGAAAGCTTTTCCTATTAATGGCTATAGAGATTATAACGGTTCGCATAAAAATGCATAAGCTTTTTCTGAATAAACGTTGTGTTATTTCATTGCATTACAGACATCTTAAGAAAGTGAGATAGTCTTATATTCTAGGGTGCAGGCCTGCCATGTAAAGTTTTTACTACAAACAAGACCTTGTACAATTTCTACGTTTATTCACTGCAGAGCGCCCTAAAATCTGGATCCCTCGTAACCTTCGTCAGACGATCATCAAGAAAGTAGGAGAAAGTATCAACCTAGTGATTCCTTTTCAGGTGAGAATATTATATTTTCTACATTAACACGTTTTTTTATTCGTGGATGTAAACATAATCTTGAACAAAGCTACCTATTGTCTTGTTGTCTTCTTTTTCTCCTCTTGAAGAGTCTTTCCTCTAATAACTTCTATACGCCAGATATTCGATGTGCTTCAGGAGTTTATAACTTGTCCACTTATTTGTTTACACAACCTATTTTGTTTAACATAGATGTTGATCTCCAGACTCTATCCTTTGCCATCCTCTGTGATTAAAAATACCCTGAGGTCTATAGCTGAAATTCAATGAGGGAAGCTAGAGTACATACAGATGGTTGTCAATGACACAAGTCTAAACAACAGCTGTAAAGTCCCTGAGGGAAACTCTGTCCAGAACACAGCATTGCATATATTATCAAACACACAATGAGATGATAGATTGATCTCTGTCTTCAAGCATCAACATAAATATCCTAGACTTAATTTATCCATCTATTTAGGCTCTCCATCCTAATCTCTATTAGTAGTTTGTTTGTAAATCATTTCAGCGTTTTATTTTGGACAATAAGAAGTATTGTCTTGAATCTTTCTTCACCCGCTTTCTGTTTAAGGGTAAACCACGACCTAAAGTGACCTGGACAAAGAATGGTGAACCTCTGGACCAGAAGCAGGTTAACGTAAGGAACAGCGACAATGATTCCATCCTCTTCATCAGGAGATCAGATAGGAACGATTCTGGGAAATATGAGCTTCAAGTGCAAATTGAGAATGTGGAGGACAGGGCCAGTGTGAATATACAGACCGTGGGTTAGTTACTCACTCACAAAACACTCAAGTCCTCTGTCCACATTAGTATTTCAGATCATAAAGCAACAAAACACATTTTTTTCCCTGTAAGACCTGCCGGGCCCACCTCAGAATTTAAGGTTTGTGGATGTGTGGGGCTTCAACGTTGCCCTGGAATGGAAACAACCCAAAGATAATGGCAACTGTGATATCACAGGCTACATCATCCAAAAGGCTGACAAGAAAACAATGGTAAGCGCGAAATAAAAAAAAATGGGTTTGTTGAAATTGATATAATGACCCTTTTCAAACATCGCATGCAGTGGCAAAGATTTTTGTGAAGGCGTTACAGTCTATATTATTTTTAAGAGGCCAGCTTTGTCAAGTTTTTGTTACATTTTTGCAAATGACTTACCAATGATTGCTAAAATATATTACTAAATAATAAATACAAGGAATTGCTGCTTTTTATTCATTGTAAAATATAAGCACTTGGTTACAGTATATGGAAATGTATTATTTAAATTTATAACTTTATACTTTCAAATATAATCTCATATCTTTTTGTTTCATAAGGGGCTGCTTGTGTCTAAAAGCATGTAAGCTTGTGATCGCTTTAAAGGAACAATACAGGGTTTTTAAGAGATCTATTGACGGAAATGCAATATAATATAAAAAACTATTTATTCACAGGTGTATAAAGACCTTACGTAATGAACCATTATGTTTGTAACACCTTAGAATAAGCTGTTTAAATCTACATACAGAGCGGCCCCTACACACATTGAATTTGACGGCATGTTTTTTACAGCAGTCCTAAAGGACAAACAACTCATTGCAAAAACGCTTTTTGCTGTCCCTATGTTGTCTCAATTGCTTCGATTGTATACCCCATCTATAAGTCACTTTGGATAAAAGCGTCTGCTAAATGACTAAATATAAATGTCTTCCCTGTGTCAACATGCGAACGACATCTTTTTGAACTGTGGTTGCCACCGTCGTGTTTGGACTGAGCGGTTCATGGCAAATCTATAATACAACAACTGCGCATTGAATTGAGCAATGTATGTACAATATTCACCAGTGGCACAGCTTTAAACTCTCCCGTGACATGTGTTCGGCCGGCACTACTGAATTGTGGGCAAGGGAATCAGCATACAGAACATTTAGTACCAAGAGCTCCAATATGACCCTTCCTGCATGCCGAACAAGGACTCCTGTACCCCCTTAAGCGCTAGCACGCTGTAATCTTAGCCCATGGCCTTGCTCTGATTTAAGTGCTGTCATTATGCTGCTCTCTTTACCCCTTTGTGCTCTAGAGCTACTAAGGTTAGCAGCTAAATAAAAAGCACCCGGTTTGGGTTTCACCTCGCATTGTTACTGGATCCAGACTGCGTCCAGAGCAGCAGGCAGGAAGACACAGGATTATCAGGTTTCACTGGACAATCTCAATCAGAAACCGGAGATGACCTGCTTCTAAATATAAAAGCACTTTAGGCTGCAGGGGTGCGTTCGTGAGCAGGTGACTTACCGGCTTCTACTGGTGTTCATACTGATACAGTAACGAATGTGTCAAGTCATCCTGCGCTGGTTTCTCTCATTCGCATCAACTGATGAAACTATTTTACTCTGGGATTTTATTTTTATGACAGAGAAATATGAGAGTCATTCACATAACAATGTTTAAAATATGTCACAACACATTTTTATGTAAAGTAGATTAGCCAGTGTAAGTGGTGGCATAGCTATGACAACATGGGTAAGAGCATTATGTGTTGGGTTTTGATTTTATTGGCATGCCTGATGAACAACCATAAGAAAATGAGAATTGAAAAAACATTTAATATATACATTATTATAAACATTTATTTAGTGAAGAGGTTTTGGTTTTTGCTTTATTTATTTTTTCCACACTTTAGACTAGTAAAAAACTCACCAAAACTATGATCACACAAATGTAACTATGGAAATTATTATTATAAATATATGAAACGAAGTAATGTCAAATTGTATATTTTGTCATCTTAATTATGGTCATCTTATAAAAACAATGAATTTAAATGTTTTATATTTTACTAAAAACATTTTGTAGTAAATAAATGTACGTTACAAGGAACATTTTTCTACAAAAATAATTAAAAACATTTAAGCATATGCCGTCAGAATTTTTTTCAAGAGATCATGAGCGATATCTCCCTGAAAGGTCCAGTGTATGGAATTAAGCAGCATCTAGTGGTGAGGTTGTGAATTGCAACTAACAGCTCACTCCACCCCTAGGGGTTGTAGCCACTATGATGTTGCTCAGTTAGCAGCAGGGTAGAATTCTTCCAGTTAAGAGTTGTTCTACCACAAAAATAATGTCTCAAAAATTATTTAAAAATCAAAAAACTACAAAGTATTTCTTTAAGTAATAATAAAATTGAGATTTGGACACAATGATAATTCTTATAGTCACCTATATTTTGTGAGAGCTCATAATCAGAATAATACAGTTTATAATCTCTAAAAGTATGTAACACAATAAGGTTTGTTCTTATGTGTTTTTTTTTGTTGTTGAAGGAATGGTACACAGTGTATGACCAGTATCGTCGCACTAACTGTGTAGTGTCAGATCTGATCATGGGGAATGAGTATTTCTTCCGTGTGTACGCCATAAACATGGTGGGTCTGAGTCCAGAGCCTTGCATGTCCAAAGACAGTGCCTACATCCAGAAAACAGGTGACCAATTCTGCCCAGATGATTCCCTGTGTATTTCATTTCTCATTTGCATACAATTGACCTTTCCCCAACCTTTTGTTTTATATCCTGTTCCATTTATCCTGTGTGTCATAGACCTCAGATGTGTGGCATTTATGTTTTGGTTCTTCTCTCCAGGCATTGAATACCAGCATCCCTCCTACAAAGAACATGATTTCTCAGAGGCTCCCAAATTCACACATCCTCTTGTGAGTCGCTCTGTTATTGCGGGATACAACGCTACTCTCAGCTGCGCCGTAAGAGGCATCCCCAAGGTGGGCATGTGTGACCTCAACATCTTTCATCCATAAATACATAATCCCAACACCCTGCGGATATGTCCTGATATAACCAAAATGAAGATTCATGTTTCCCATACTAATTTGATTGTAATTGAATACACGCCATTGTGCTCTGCAGCCTAAAATCACATGGTACAAAAACAAGATGGACATTACAAATGAGGCCAAGTACCGTATGCTAAGCAAACAAGGCGTGCTGACTCTGGAGATCCGTAAACCCTGTACATTTGATGGAGGTGTGTACATGTGTAAGGCGGTCAATGACAGCGGAGAGGACATAGTGGAATGCAAACTGGAAGTTCGTTGTAAGTATCCATTGGGACCTACCAGGTTTTCCTTAATATCATTTTCATAATAAGCAGATTTTTATATGATGTATATATCAGAATTGTATATGCATCTTTAATAGTCACCCCTAATATGTTTAGCCTGTATTTGATCACATTTCATAGAACCATCAGTATATTATTCATATATGGTAGTATATATGAATTCCACAAATTGAAAAATGTAAAAAAATGCAACAAATTGCAGAACACTACAAATCTTTCTAAAAATACTACATAGTGTTCTTATAGCATTCAAAATTTATATATTTTTTATTAAGAACATGAGATCACTGCGATCGCTGGTCTCAAATGTTACGAGAGTTTCCATGATAAATAAACAGACGGGAGACTCCCGCAAACTTATGGATATCACCCAGCACCCGATATAATACCAAAACACTCCAAAACAACCTCCCTTGTTCGCAAACGGTGGATAAAACCTTGAAAAATTATATATGAGCCCACCAAATCACAGAATTCCCGATTCGTACAGGCTTAAGATCACAGAAAACCTCTGCAATTAATACAAGTGACTAGAAGTCCCCTGGTAATACTTATCTCGTGCGAATAGGCCTCAGGGCACATCAAGCGATCTCTAACAAAGCAATAGTGACGCATAGTGCAAATTGTTTTTACTCACATAAGATTGCTGCGGCATTCCTATCGGATCCAATATTGAAGGCACAGCACTGCTTTTTATTTTTAAAATCTCCACAAATCCAGTGCCGATCTCTGCCTTGTTCACGTAGGAATCCTCAGAGAAATGAAACGAACAAATGCTTCATGTTTTTCCCACATGAGCTGAAACATCTTTAAAAAGAAACTATAACCCTGCATTCCTAATATCGGAATCTGAAGGAAGGTTATGCAGCGACTGTATTCTTCCACAACCAGGGATGGCACAATATTTAGCTATCTTTAACGCCATGTTTGTTTGTTGATTGCTCCACGCCAATTGTGGTACTTCAGTTCTGGCATGCACAAACCAGTGGGCGGGGCGAGAAGTAGTCGTTGATATTTTTCTGTGGAGGTGGTGTTCAACCTATCAATGTCGTCATATATAGGTACATTCCAGAACCTGGCGTTCGCTGGGCCTGGTGTCAATAACAGATGTAATCTCAGCAACAAGTTCGCTTGAATACGATTCCCTCTTATGTAACAAAAGTTCGGGCTAAAATTGTGATTTTAATTCATCCCTCCTTTAAGACTGCCATTAATCAAACGTAACAATTGTCTTGTAACCACAATGTGACATACACCAAAAAAACATGTATGACATGCCCGCCATACATGCGTATGTTTCAATTTTATCAATAACCTTTTGCCTGGACCTAGATGTGTGTCTAAAGGTCCAGAATGGATCCAGTAATCCATGATTTCACTTTAATACCTCCTCCTTACTTCCTGTCTCCCATCACTATCCCTCCCTCCTCACTCCCCAGCCTGTGAGTAAACAGAAAGGTCAGGTTTACTCTGTGTGAAATGTGTTCAAGGTAAGCACGATAACAAGCCAGCTGTTACCAGCACATCCACACTGCCTGTGCTAGCTTCTATTAAAATTCTGTTATGAATTACTCACCCTCTATAGTTCTTCCAAAAGTAAGTCATACAGGTTTGAAATCCCATGACAAGAAGTAAATGATGAAAGAATTTTCATTTTTAGGTGAACTATCACTTTAAGTCACTTTTCAACACCTGACATTGACAAATCTGACAGTTTTTTACCGTGAAGTTTGGACAATCTGTTATTTACATTGTGTTAATCAGGTGATAGAATTCAGTGCCAAATATATGTTAGGCATTTCTGTGGGTCTAACAAACTAGTTCTCGTAGACAGTTATGCAGCTGGACAGCACATTGTCTATGGTACTGATAGGGGAGATCATACACAAACTCAATGTGTTACACCCATCATTGCCTGTTTAGGTATAGGCCCCTAATGTCTTCCAGCATCCATACAATTGTTCTTATTGTGTCTACATATTGCTTTGGTAATAAGGAGGATTTCATTTGGATTTACAGTATATAAAATGTATTAATGGCATACTCTTAAACGTATGGTTCACCCATCATTTATTCACCCTCTTGTCATTTAAAACATGACTCATTCTTCTGTAGTACACAACATAAGATATTTTGAGAAATGTCTCAGTGGTTGTGTGCTCATACAATGGAAGTCCATTGGAGCAAGTGTTGTTTGTTAAGCCACCAGAAACTGACAGACTAACAGTCACGATTTCAATAAATGCACTAATATGATTATTAGCTTGAGCTTTATTTATGAGTTATTAGTTTATTAATTGCCCTAAAAAGTCTTAAAATTTCATCAAACATAAAAAATCTGTAATAATAAATTTAATTTAACCAAACAATCCATCTTGAAAATGTAGGTTTGGAATACGAGCAGATTTGTTCAAAAACATCACTCCAATGTTTCAGTAAAATAAAGATCACTTTGAACATTAAAAATCATTTTATATAGGTTATCCCATAAATAAAGGATGCGGCGGTCTTATAATGCTTCTTTGGTTTAATTACAGGTCAAATCACAAAAGAAGATACCAAGAAATGAGAGACGGCCCGTCTCAGGGTTTGGAGAAACTGTTACTCCGTGTCCTCTTTCTGTCCTGAAAGGACCCCGTGACCATAATGAATCAAATGATAAAGCAAATAAATAACTGTTTCATCTGCATGTGCTCAAAGATTCTCCCTCACAGCCCACGGTTCTGTTCTTTAGTGTGATTTCCTGTCTTTATTGCTAGTTTTCATTTCATAGTAATTGAAGTCTGTGTTGTAAGAATTCTTACTTCCACATTGTGATGTTATATAACATGCTCAATAAAGTTTATGGTTGCCTTGCTGCTCTGAGTTGTACTATTTTTATGCCATGTAATATTTCTAAAGGTAAAGGAATAGTTCAGGCACAAATAAAACTTCACTCATAATTACTATATAGTGATTTAAAACTGTATATGTATCTTTTCCTCTGTAGAACATAAAAGAAGATATTTTGAGAAATGTCTCAGGGGTGTTGTGTCCATACAGTGAGTGTCAATGGGGCTCAGTGTTGTTTAGGTTCCAACATAGTTAAAAATATTTTTGTCACTGAAATACTGCGTCCACATTGAGGGAGGCGGGCGGGTGCCTGTAAGTCTCCATACAGCATAATGACACTCTCCCCCGCAATACTGATGATCCCTTGTCCAGCATAAGCATTCTTAAAGCACTCACAGGGGTTAAAATGTGCCCCAGAATCCACAAGCTGCAGATATTAATGTAACAAAGCTCGTACAAAGCCAGTCTGGATGCATCAACTCATTGGTATTATACTTGAGAGCAGATGAGTATGGCTGTCCTGCATGGCTTTGTTTTCAGAACAGTCTCCAGTGTCAATTCGGTGGCAGGTTTGGGAGAATGAAATGATCGATATGAAGCCCAGGCATGCTGTGATGGCCAGGCACGCCAAAGGTGTTAAAACGACAGTGGATCATGTGAGCGTGTTCCATACTAAACCAAAACACCTGTGTATCTGTAACACATAATTCATTTGGGAGTTTTAATCTGGCATTTTGAAAAAGGTTCCTGAAAGCACAGACAGTACAAACACTAGCCAGACAGCATTCCAAGGAAATACAGAAGATGTGCTTGAATGACAGATCTATTCATTAATACAGTCAGCAGGCCTATTTTTCATCATTAACAGAGTTCAAATTCTCAACACCTTGTCAAAAGAGGGATTGTTTTATATTACGTTATTAATAGGTGCAGCAAGGCTTTCCGTGTCAGAGGCGGTATGAGCTTCGTCTTAAAGATGGAACTTAAGACAGAGAGACCGCAGTCGATGACAGTGTTGACAAGACAGTAAATTGGGCTTACAAATCCCTCGAGGGTGGGTTTATATGGTAGGGTTGTGAGCATGCAGCATCACATTAAGAGACAGATGGGATGTATGTGAGGGTATTGCATATTTAACACTTCATTTATTTATATACGAAAAGATCGTTTTTAAGAATATATGCAGAGCATTGTTAGTGATGTTATACACAGATTTTTATGTTAAAAGATTTTGTACACCGAGAACAGCAAATAACTAGAATAATGTGTTGTCCTACAGTGCCCTCTAGTGTTCATGTAAAACACTTGACATTCTGGTCAAACGATTGTAAGGTCGACTGCAAAAGCAGTTATTATTTGGTGAATATATAATAAAGAATACACACAAACACAAACACACACACATAATAAAGACATAAACTAATGGTATAATTGAACTCGAAACAAAACCACTTTCATCACTATTTATACATCCACATCCACATTAACATAACACAATACAGCAGGACAGAAACCTGAAATAATATAATAGTACAACAGGTTTATAAAAGAAATTCCAACTAGCTGAACAGACATTGATAAAGCTCTGGCAAGTTTGGTCTTGAAACAGAGAACTTGGTCAAGGTAAACCAATACAAAGCATTTATCGCAAAAGAGATCTTAAGAGTGAAAAATCACTTATCAAAAAGTGAGAAAATATCAAAAGAAGACAAGGTTACAAAAATAGTCTGTTAGCCCCCTGTGGGTATAAAGTATAAACGGGACTGAGTAACCTGCTTGTGATGAGTACAGGAAAAACATCAAGTCTTATTGCTCTTGTAATACGTGAGGCTTCAACATCATGATTTTATATAAATGTTCAACCTGAGCACCTTATACAACCACAGAAACGGTTCTTTCATGCAAGACGTCAGACCTCCCTTTATCCCTCACCCCCCAAAACACCTACGTACCTCACAGCTCAGGGTGAGTCATAGGCCTCTATAATTAGACATGTTAAATATTTAATGAGAGACAGAGAAAAATAGACCGTTTTTTCCTAGTGTGTCAGACACGGAAATACATGCGTTTGAGGTTAAAAATACATCAAGCGTGTTGCATTTTGTGAAAATGAGTAAAAAGTGAAAGTGCAGTGTGAAAATAGTTTTAAAACGCATTTCTGGCTCTTGACAAATCTTACAATGTCAAAGCGTTCAATTTTGGCGACAACACGAACAAGTTGAAGTTAATTTAAGTAACGAGTGTAACAACATCCAGCCTCTGAGGGATCTGGGTAAGACTGAAATACTAGCAACTAGCTCGAGACCATTTCTAAATGGGGTGAACAATTTATTGAGTTATAGGGATAGTTCACCCAAAAATATAAATTCTGTTCTTATTTAGTCACCCTATAGATTGTTCCAAACATGTACACATTTCTTTGTTTTGATGAACGCAGAGAAAGATATACGGAGGAATGTTAGCAAATGAAAGTTATGGGACATCATTGATACCAAAGTAGTAAATATTAAAAGGATACTCAAACATCTCCAAGAACTGTAAAATATCTAATTTTGTGTTCAACAGAACAAAAGTATACAATATGTTTTTTTCTACTATAGCAGTGAATGATGTCCTGAACTAAAAATTGCTAACATTCTTCCAAGTGTCTTTCTCCTTTCAACAGAACAAAGAAATGGATACAGGTTTGGAACAACTAGAGGACGAGTAAATGATTCATCAACTATCCCTTTAAGACATGTTCTTTTTCTATTATAAAATACTAAAACAAAACCATACCCTCAAGGTCTTATTGCCTCAAGGAATCGGTTTTAGGTTCTTTAGAAACAAATAAATTAAAGAGAGGAGGAAACAAACAAACAAACCACTGCACCAATTTACACTTGAGCTTCATTTAGACATCTCATAAAATTGCATGATGACATTCTCAAACATTCATTTCTTCATTTATGGTTGAATTACGCTCACATCCATTTAAGCCAAATGGATTCTAAAACATGACGCAGGTCTTTGTAATTATTAGCGTGAAGTGGGCATACCATACTATAGTCAAGTGGGCATACCATACTATAGTGAAGTGGGCATACCATAGCGGGCTGAAAGGCAAGTGCCACATTAACATTCATATAGCGTTTTAAAACAATGCATAAATGAGAAATAAAACAACTACAACTGCTGATGCCCCCTACAGATTCACACTGTGTGTTTCTGCTGCAAACTTTGAAATTAATTCTAAAAGTAAAAACTGAACGCAGGCTTGCATGAGAGCTACAGACTGCCACATTGCGTTTCTCTGTGCTTCTGAAGGGACGTTGTTTTATTTACTTTAGAAAACTATCAAGATAGTGCCACCAGCATCTCCTCAGAATGGCAGGACTGCTTAATGCCTTTTGAAAACATTGTATTTACAAATATTCATTCAAAAGCACTGTCGTATGTAAATAGCCTAAATGCAATGTAAGATTTCACAACTTAGTGTTGGTTATTTGTATCAACGTCTGCTGTAAACAATTTGGGATTTGTGTCCGTAAACAGATTATGTCTGGCAATTGTCTTGAGTATGGAATATTTACAGCTGACATTTTGGGAAGCACACAACAGTTCTGATGAGGATGTTTGTGTCATCAAATCCAACATGAGGTTTTGAAATGTTTCACCTGTTTTTCACTCCCAGATATTTAGAAAAGCAAACAAGAAAAACAAACCAACGATCGATTGATGAATCAGTTCAGTTTCTGTTATACATTTTTAAAGTAAGATGCTAGTGTTGTTCATTCATTTGAGCTTGGACCACAAAACAGCCTGTGATGGGAACATACCGGCTGCGGGCATAATCTGTTGAGGCACTTTTTGACATTTTCATTCAATTCACCTCAGGAGTTGTACATTGCAATGGTCCCCTTGCATATCGGACTAATCAACACCCCCAAACGACACATTCTTAATAATGCAATGCGTGTGTGACATCATGAAGAGCCAAGGTAGTGTTTATGCTGTGAGTAAGAAGTGTGTGAAAGCATGTGCTTAATTTTTTTGTTGTTGAAAATTTCACAAAAAAAGAAGTGCCAAACATGTGGCTAATCCCTGGTTGGAGAAAGAGGGTGAGAAAGTGTGAACGAGGAAGACAGATGGCAGAAGAATTAAAGACAATGAGACGGCATGGGGGGCACGGGAGAGGTGCCCTACTGGGGGTAGTTGTTCTGTTGCCGGCGTTTGGCCGACCTCAACTTCTCGAAGCGGGACTCCATCTCTTCCAGGACCTTAGGGGTGTATCGTACCACCAGCTTTACTGTACCCTGAGCGGCCTTCAACAGCTCTACAGCCTTCTCATGATGCTCTCCTTCTACACTCTGTAATACAGACGAAGACGGTAAGATCTCTCTACTGATTCATCCATTTTTCTTTTTGTATATCCATCCACACCGAGACACTGTTTATGTCCTGTGAAAACTGAGCTCTTGATACTATAAAAAAATGTGTCTTTCTTGTTGAAGTGTGAACGGAGACAACAAAGACAAACAAACATGACGCATTTGCTTGGTCATGTGATCCAGTAAACAAATCAATATGGCAGCCACAAGACTGTTGTGTCTGATATCTGAGATAAATATAATACAGTGATGGTATTTATAATTTTATTGACATCCCAGAGTTATTGTTAGCTAACTGAAGACATCGGATAAGCTTCCTGAGGTAATGTTAAGGTGACAGCATAAGATATCAAGTTGCTTACATCATTCAATTTGCTTAAAACGTGCAGCACGTCATTTGACAGGATGGTGTACGTACCACTCCATTAACAGACAGCAGCTGGTCTCCTCTCTTCAGACCGCCGTGTCGATCAGCGATGCCTCCGGGAATGATACGGGAGATGTAGATGGGCGAATTTTGTTCCTTTCCACCCATGATGTTGAACCCCAGCCCCTCCTCTGTTTTTGGGAGCTCCACCACACGAGGATGAGAGTGACCCTCACTCGCTGCAAATGCAGCAACTGTAGCCTGGGAACAGCACAAAAAAGTTTGTACACCGACTATTTATAATTTACTGAATTCATATTATTATTTTATTGTATAATAATTGTATTAAATAAACAATTTGTTGACTTTTGTATGCTAATTTTATTAAATAAACGATTTGTAAAATGGGTCGTGTAACTTTTTCACATTTAAAGAAATCGTATGGGACATCTAGAGGTTGAACTTGGTATAGGAGTCTTAATTCAAAATATTGGCCAGGCAAGTTTAACCAAGTAACAGTTTCTTTCTCAAATTATCAGAAATAATCTACAGCAACTATATTCTTTGCAGATGTGTAGTCGAAGTTACATTCGGGCCACAAAAGCATGCATGCACAGTTACGTTTGTTTATGTTCTTGCTTTGAAGCTGTCTATACATATACAAATAAAAAACAGCAAACTGTCGGATGTCAAAAATATGATGTGTATATATATATATATCTTCAAGACATCAGCCAACTGTTTTAACAAAGTATTACAACCAAGATAATCACATATTGAGATTGTCTGTCCATCTATTAACGTTTAGTAAAACAACATGATCTGTTACATGGAAACTATCTGGCTGTAAATAAACAACAACTTACCTTTGCCGTTGCATTGGCCCTCACCTCTGGGCTGCTGTTTATGTCCACAGTCTCATACACATGCTCATACACCTAAAAATGATGTACAACAAAGTCAGAAAATACAGCTGGAATATCACAACAAGCACAGCCTCCTCTCCATCCCAGTAAACGAAATTAGAGCTCTATTTTCAGAAACTAACATTTCAAGCACCAGATTCCTGGATCCCTATCACCTTGGTCCTACACTAAATTGCTTGTGAATTGTAACTCACCCTAAAAAGCCTTTTTGGTCCGGCACATTATTCAATCTGGTTAAGATGATGTCCCAGACTGGCCGTAATCGGTGACTGGAAAACCATATAATCATGTCTCACATTTAGATGTGCCCCGCAGTGAGAATGAGGTCTATATAAATATAAATATATAATCCCTCCTTCCGAAACGCTCTGATTGGTAAAAAGGACCCAGACTGTCGTGATTGGTTCCCCGTTTACAGAGTGTGTGTGTGTGAAGATGTCCCACCCATACCATATTAGCGAGCTTCCGCTTCTCAGGCTGTTGTGATTGGTCGGTCCCCCTCTCAGTGCAAGTTCTTCATAAACTTTGGCTTTGAGCAATAAACAGTAACAATGGCGTCAACTTCACTTCATCAGTTAAAAACATGCCGATTCATAAAAGTGTAACGGAGGTCTGCTAGTGCATGTGCAAACGTCAATCTTTGTAAGAGATCACTTTTTTTTCCTACTATGGCGAGGGAAATAACACCGGACAGATTGGGTCAGATCAATTATATTAATTAACACTAATAAAAGAAGCGTTTTTGCCCTTTTTTATTGGACCAGAGTTGGATAATAAGACCAGCAGGTTGACCAGGAGACATTTGCAAGCAGGACTTCAAAGGAAGTTTCAAAGAAATGTTTAAGAGGTAAGCGCACACACAATATTAGTGTATTACACAGAACAGCTTTCATGGCCGATGTTAAAGTCATGGAAGCTATTATTTGATTGTTGGTTATCTTGGAATGGGTGTAGCTGAATATTATTACCAGCTGTAGGACTGTGATGAAAGTGAAAGTATTTAAGCGCATAGCTCAGTCAAATGTTTAAAATCTCTGATAACCAAACACAACTTCAGCGGCTCTTCCACTCCTCTAAGGAAGGCCTTGCCCATTTTTTTGCGTATTCCTTTGGGAAGAGGTTATTAAAAGCACTCGGAATAGTGATATAATGTACCCGGGAGGTAGAGTGCTGTAGTCTGATTCCTGCTTTTCTCTGTAGTCCTTGAAATGCGAATTCTGTTAAAGACAATATCTCGCTTGGCACTGAACTTTGGGCTTTATCATTTTGCGGGTATTATATATGCTCTAACAGCAACATTACACACTCACTAAAGGCGAAAAAATGCTATTGCGGCGAACGTGGCATTTAAGCACTTATTCACCACAAAGGAACAGCAGTTACATCCAATGCCGTCACATTTGACAGCCTAAACAAGCATTTCTAAATCCGAGTATGGGTGGCCTTGGTTTTAAAAAAGAAGCAAAATAAAGGATGTTGTGTCCTGCCCGGGGCCTCTTTTAATAAGCCTGTGTAGTCATAGATCTGAGACACAAGCCGGCAGCAAGCTCAACATTCCCTGAGTTTCAGTGAACTAATGATGCATGGCGAAGACTAACCAAACAGTACACATTTGAGAAAAAATGTGAATGTGGTTCTTATAGATCGAGGTTACAACACTTTTTACGAAAAAACATATCTGACCAAATTCTGATGGGATAAATCACACCTGAAACCACTGACAGAATATCCTGTATTACTGTGCCATTCTACAATAAAGCTGGTAGGCTGCTGATCAAATTTTGAATTAAAATTATTTTTAGAGAACTAAACTAGCCATTTAAAAATATATATATTTCATGAAAAAAATCTGGAGCCATGGTAAAGGAACTACCCTCCACATCGCGCAAACTGAAACAAGTTAACGATGCAAAACTCCCATATACAGCCCCAGAAAAAATGTAGACCATTTCAAGATATATTGTTGCAACGTAAACCTACCGACATTCAACACCCTGATATCACAAGAGGAAATATTATGAAAGGAATTTTTTAGCTGCCTAATAGCAGCTATATTAAAGGGATAGTTCAACCAAAAATAAAAATTCTGTAAAAATTACTTACCCTCGGGTTGTTCGAGATCTTTATAAATGTCTTTGTTCTGATGAACACTGAGAAAGATATTCATAAGAAAGCTTATAACCAAACAGTTATTGGACCCCATAGACTACCAAAGTAGGAAAAATACATTATAAATGATTTGTTCTGTTGAACACAAAAGAAGATTTTAAAGAATGTGGAAAAGGATACAGTAAAGGGGCACTTTTGACTACCATTTTCATTTTCCTATATGGTAATGGGATCCAAGAACTGTTTGGTTACAAGCATTCTTCCAAATATCTTTCTCTGTGTTCAGCCAAAGAGATGTAAACAGATTTGGAACAACTAGAAAGTGTGTACTTTATGACAGATTTATTTTAATTTTTGGGTGACTTTTCACAATCTTTTCTCATTGACATTTACAAAATACTGCAAATGTTTTGTGCTGTAACATAAACAAGGATTGCAGTCTGATAAAAACACAAATGAGAAATGTCAAAATATAATCTATTCCCTTACCGAATACACCTGATAAACAGGGTTAGTTAGATAACAATGGCACTTTCAGTTTCATGTAACCTAGCCAAACAAATCTTCACATTTGCTTACTCTAAAGCTCAACTTCATTCTAGGATTTCAAGTGAGATGAAGAACAGCGGCTCTGGTCTAAATGCCACTCGAGTTTAACAGTGAGAACGACAGATGACCAAACAGCAGGGAGGAGACCAATCAACTGCCAACAGTCTTAGATCCACGACATGGGCAACAGAACACTACAGCTGAGTTTTATGCCCGGTCTGGAACAGACAAATGGACTGATGCTATTTTTGTACTTCAGAAACAATATCCAGTTCTTCTGCACAGCGACTATCTTATGTACTACACTTATGAGCATGTGGTTATGTGCACAAGGGATGTGCGTGATTGATGATGTATCTTTCAAGTACTCAAGCAGGTAAAATGCCCGAGTACTCATTTGGGGACTGATGGAGCAAGTTCTGTCTGCTCTATTTCAGACTTGATCTATTTTTAGTTGGTATTTGTGACTCTTTGGCTGATGCATCACGTCTTGCGTTATTTTCTTCGAGCACATGCAGGTTATTGTAAAACAGTGCAACTTTTCAAAATCGATCTACGTATCCCTACTTTTAGTTACATTTCAGTCCATCAGAGTTCAAACTACTGTAGCTGTTCTTGGCTGTAAGACATCTTGTGTGTATACAACCTAACATCAGCCCCATTGACATCTGCAATTCATCTGCAATTATTGAGGTCACTTCTAATGCTTAAATCTCTTATAATAGCACACGATAAACAAAACAATTCCAGCACTTTCGAGCCCCTCTGACAACTTTGGTATGGCTTGTGTTTCTTAGTCCACCTTTATGTTTTGTTAGATCTTAATGGGATAGTTCACCACAACATAAAAATTCCCACATTCATATTGTTCAAAACCTATATATGACTATAGATAAAGATATTATGAAGAATGCTGCAGTGTTTTTGTGTGCAGAAAATGGAAGTCAGTGGGTTTGTTTTGGTTACCAATGTTAACGTAAAATGTCTTCTTTTGTGGTCTTCAGGAAAATATATTCATACAGGTTCGAAATGTCATGAGGGCAAATAAAGGAAAACAGACCTTTTATTTTTGGTTGAACTATTCCTTTTACTTTTCATCACAGTACCCTCAGACTAGGGGTGGGTGATATGACGATCTTAAATCGCGATCGATCTTGAAGACGTCCCCAATCCACTTTTCAATGGAGTCGCAAGGATCATGATCTTGTCTGTTGTCTAAAACAAGAGGTGTCTCCGACATAATTCAGCGCTGCACAGACCCATTGGCGTGTGACATTGAAGCACTGCGAGAGCTCTGTTATTTCTTAAAGTGACAAGACTAATCTGTGGTCCATATAGGCACATAACCAATCTGTGGAGCCAGAATTCTTGCTGGTTGGTAGGGGATCAAATACTTATTTCCCTGAATGAAATGTATATCAATTTATAACCTTGATACAATTTTTTCCCCTGATTTTTGGTTGAAATTCTGCTTCTATCAGTTAAAATAAACTTACCATAAAAGACCTTTAATTTCTTTGTAAGCAGTCAAACTTACAAAATCAGCAGGGGATCAAGTAATTATTTTCCTCACTGTAGCAAATGGTGATATTCTTTTTGAAAATTGATAAACTGTAGTATACTTTAATATTTACTATACTCCAATTCAAAAGCTCAATATTATCTAGGAACGTTACTGCAGTTTACTATAGGCCTAGTAAATACTATTACAGTATTTTATGTGGACAAATACATTACTTTTGTATAGTAAAAAAATGGACATAACAGAACAATAAAAAAATGGGTAAACTAAAAATGATATGGCCCTGATTGATCCATTTGTATATAACATTGATGTCCTTTGTCTTGAACCACTCCATTTATGTGATGACCTGCATTTTTTTTAAAGATGATTACAGACGTTTTATAATTGTAACACTTTTAAGGAGGAATGAAATAAAATAAAAAATGTAATTCAACCCATTTAACCCAACCTGGATTTGTGAAGAGATTGAAAGCACAGCACTTTCAATTTTAATGGATCCGATAGGAATGGCGCCACAATCTTAAGGCAGTAAAACATTTTTGTACTATGCGTCACTATCGCTTTGATAGAGATCACTTGATGTGACCTGAAAACTGTTCACTCAAGATTAGTATTACATGGGGACTTTTAGTCATTTGTATTAATTGCAGAGGTTGTATGAGAAGCGGGTCTCTGTGATTTGGTGGGCTCATATATAATTTTTCAAGGTATATCCACCATTTGCCAATAATGGAGGCTGTTTTGAAGTGTTTTGGTATTATTTTGGGTGCTGGGTGAAATCCATAAGTTACCGGAAGTCTCCCGTTTGTTTATTTATCATGGAAACTCTCGTAACATTTGAGACCCGCGATCGCGGTGATCTTTGTCCGGTTCGGGATCATTGGTCTCAAATGCTGACAGGTACGGTCATTTATCTTTAAACGCAATACAACTATAGCCTATACAAACTATACGCAAAGCCTTGCCATCACATCCGGGAAATAAATCTGTAAATTTGAGTAAATCTTGCAAATGCCTCACATGAAATACTGATGTGGGGTGGTCATTTATAAATCACAGGAGGTCTCCTGATAATAATAATGCCCTGCGAAAACTGTGAATGGTGCTAATGCTAAGCTTTACTGTAGCTCAGTGGTAAGAGCGTTGCGTTAAAAACGCAAGGTTGTGGGTTTGATACCAGAGAATTGCACATACCAAAGTATAAATGTATAGGTCACTGCAGGTCGCTTTGAATAAAATCGTCTGCCAAATGCATAAATGTAAATGTAATTTGTAACCTTACGTTACATCTCGAACCAAATTCACAGAAGGCTCCAACTATGCAAACTGCTATCCAATCAAAGCAGTGGGCGTTTACTTATAAAGTCTTCAATGCTGCACGCCCATTAAAATTGATCGTTTGTAGGACTGGCCTCAAAACCAGTGTAGAAAATAGCCTTTCTTCTTGATTTTTATGTTTTTTAATGTAAAAAAAATAAAAAAATTCACGCTAGCTAGTCATAACTACAACAGTATAAAACAATAAACAAGGCCATTTCATTAGACTTTTTAACCTCTGTGGCACCAGTGCTATGTGCAAAAAAGTTAATCTTTTCTATTCAGATCGTGGTTCGAGATTGTTTGTTATAAAGATTTCGATATGCTTTTTCAAATCCTTAAAGATCGCCCAGCCCTTTCTCCGACGTGACTAAAAAGCGTACGTTTGCAAATTTACTAGAAAGCCAGGATTGTTGGAGTCATGGCCCTTAAACTACACAATTGGATGCGAGCATCAGAGAGGCATTAAAATACATAGATGTGATGCTTGCACATTTACCTCCCGCACAGCATTGCAGAATTCACTCTGCAAAACCCTCTGCAGTGCCTGCAACTTCTGGGGAGGCACTTCACCTGTTTTCTGGAGCTTGTCCAGCAGCTCAATGGCACGAGATATGTCTGTAGAGGAAAATTTGCAAAACAATGAAGCACGGCCAGACCGCAGATAATCATTTGCATCACGCCATATGGTGATGGTGTCTTTGGCATGTTTTTTTGCGCCAGATAAACTTGATATCACACGCTTGAGAAAATGTGAACACATCTAATTTCTATGCGCTTCCCTTTATAAATTCTATTAAAAAACGACTGTATGCCTTGCTGTACAGTTTATTACAATGACAAATGTTTTGCGTGTACAATTACGTCCCAATAATCTTCTTAAATTCCTTACAGCTATAAAGATACATCATGCTGTTAATCAAACACCTTTAATTAAAGACATTAATACACTTCAGACTTCCAAAGTTTACCCTTGTAAGTCATGTAACTCACTTCCAAATCTTATTCAGGAAGAAGTTAATTGTTTATTATTTATACACACGGATGCAGCAGTAATATTGGGAATTTAAATAAAATCTAATATCAAGTGTCACAGTTAAAGATCTCGGATTATATAAAAATCTGTGCTTTTGCCAATACAGTAATTTAGTCAAGCTTCACTCATAGAGTTCTCTAAACTATCAGATGCAGAAGACTGAGCTGAGGATGTCACTGAAAACTCAAAACCACTAGGATTGCTAACATTTACAGTGATCTTTAATATAAACACTGAACAACCAGCACTATGCTAACAGCGCACTGATGATTAAGTTAAAATTCCCCCTATTGATAGCTAACCCCATGTTTTGCTTGTATTTAACAAGAGCACGTTGATTTAACGACACAAAGTGTTCATACATACGTTTTTGCCGAATAGATTTATTAATGTTATCAATTGTCTGATACAGTAAACGTGAACTAGCTCGCTGTCGTCCACTAATCCATCTTTATTCAGTGACAGCGGGATGTTTCGACCAAAGAGTGTGATTTTACAATCTCGGTCGCAAGCCAAAACTGTTCGACTGACAGCTTACCTCTTTCCAGACGGACAGGTTCCCCCAAAGAGGCCATTTATCCGGTGTATTGCTGTTTTTGTTTGGCGAAAGTTTATGCTCCCTGTGACACTCCCGTCTCGGTGTTTCTTGCTAGCGGCTAGCTAAACTTAAGCGCTCTGGCTAATGAAAAGGGATTACAGGAAGAGTCGAGAGTATCATTGTTGCGCTGTAAATGCGCAGTCACTTTGCATAGCATGGCGAACACAATTTCATCATGAGCCCATAAAACGTCCTCAAATTTTCAATCTAAACACACGTGTATGTATTCATATGATTTCGTTAAAAACTGACAAATAGCATAAAGGGAAACGTTTTACTTATTTAATAACCAACGTCAACACCCACATGTGTTATTGACCCTTTTTATGTTTATATTTAATTATGTTTTAACATTTGCTCTGTCTTAACATCTGCTGTTTGTTCTGACTCACAGAGACAGAATCAGCAGAATCACACCAAGACTATTGGTCAGGTTTCTGAGCGAAAGGGAAATAGAGAATAGAGTGTCCTACTTCTGTAGCAAATGGGACAGGGCCCTGCTGGGTCTTACCAAGGACTTCTTTGAACTGGGGAAAACCTGAACCTCACAAAAATAACTCAATCATGTAAGTTGCGCCGTGGGTAAAATGCACCATAACTATGTTGCATTGTCAGTTTCTTTGTCTATTCCATTAACAGATGTTGTTTGCATGTGCATTATATGATATACAACATTTATAATGTCACATTTCAATCAACATGTCAAAATCTCAAATTAATTAAAGTTTTTTTTAATAATCATCCATAGCACAACATTAGGGCTGTTTTGACTTAGACTTGCACAGTACCATTATTTTGTGTGGCACGGCAGAAACTGGACAAGTTCTGAATGGCATGTTTACTGATAAAGGATGCGCGCATTATCTGTATTGTGTTATTTCTCCATTGCCTGATACACTTATGATGCACTGAGATACTTACCATAATCAAATTAAACCCCCATGTCCTTCCTTATCTGTGTCAGACGTTTCTATTCAGTTGTCTGATAACAGCCTCTGAAGTAAAGCAGGTTTGTTTATAGGTCTGTGATCAGGTGTATCAGATATCATGTAGAGTGCATTGGAGTGTTGACTCTATTGATCTGTCTTTCAGACCAAAAAATCCTAATCTCTCAGTGATAGTGATGATAGCCTATACCTTCTGACTAGACATAATCCCAAACACAGGGCACATTACCTTCTCCAAATGACACGACTAGTTTCCAAAGAATTACATGTCACATTTACAACTCTTACCTGAGAACTCTCTGTACTGACTTCATTAGAAGAAAGTGGAGTACACAAATATGTGTTGATTTGTGTTTGCTTTTGCACGCTACTCATTGGCATACCAACATTCTTCAATTTTAAGATTAGTTACACCTGCATTGAACAGGGCCCACTCGATTATCCAAAAATATGGTGAGAACATGCTTAAGATACTTAAATTTATCTTTCTCCATTTTTAAACCATCTAAATGTAGGATCCGTATGCTGTGAGAGAAGATGTTCTCTCCAAAGCTTGTGCCCAATTTAGACCTGCAAAGGGAGTGCTCAAACTTTATTGACATTGGTTTTGTTTTTCAGTTGCCTATAGTAATTTTATTTCTTCAAATATTTCAATTTAATATTGCAAACAACTTCACAACATACAAAATGAATTATATTAATTCAGAACACATGTCAATGAATAAATTTTATATATATTTTATATATATATTTTTTCATCTTGTGGGGATAAAAAAATAAACAGCAAAGCTTTGACAACAGCACCTTGACATAGTATGTATTTCCAACATTACCTTGAGAAGTTGAGGATAGTAAACAGACAGAGTACTTAGAGGAGGAAATCCTGTTACGGTTGAGAATGTAAACGGAATGTTTTGGTCGGAAATCATTTCCTTGTTTTCCCAAAGTGGACAGTTTCTCAATTCACGATTGAAGCAGCATGCAAGTTTTTTTTGTCATTTTTTTTCTCTCGTATGTAATTCTTCCTCACCCCCTCCTCTCCTCATCTCTCAAAATCTTGGCAACGTAAAAAACACAATGTCTTGAGGAATGTGATATAGTAATTTGAACTGGGCGCAAATGACTGATCAGATCTTTTTTTAATTGTTTACAAGGTCATGAATATGTTCAATAAATAGACTGTAGTATCACTTTTACTGTATAAACTTCATCTTTTTTACATGCAGTCCATAAAATTTTCATCTGACGGAATAATTTACCCTGTTATGTATATATACAAATAGATATTTTCTCTTTTCTCTCTCTTTTTTAGAACTCTCAATAAAATCTATACATTGTGTACACTATCTGCCCCTCTTAATGGTCAATGTGCATACACACGAAGTGTCTATCCGTATAAACCGCCAGCCGATCTTCCTTTTGCTATCCATGGTAAGGGCTCGCACGTAAGACTGGGTTGTCCGGCATTGTGAGTTATAGTGCCGCTTGTCTATTCCTCGGCAGCCCTCCTTTGTGTACCCCAAAGGGTTGCATTTGGTCTCGTAAAAGTATTGCTTCAGCTGACCGTTATTCATAGGGACCTTCTCCAGAACGGTGACTGTCTGGCCAGACATGTCTATGGCCGTTTTTTTGTCCACAGCTGTCACCCACTGGCTAATACTGTCACAAACGCTGAGCTCCCCTCGCCGTGCGGGGTCCGAGTGCCGCCGCACGCGCATCGACATGTTGGCGGCATCTAGGTAGTTTTTGTATTCCTCCAAGAGAAAGAGTAACGGCGGCTCCAAAGGCACCTGGTTGCTGATCATCACCCGCGAGGCGTACAGGTCAACGTCCTTCGAGTCCGCTGCGACCCCGGCAACGGGAACGCCCCCTCCTTGGCCTTGGTCTGCCCTGGGGCCCAGCTGCTGCGTTGCCTCCCCTTCCACCTCAAGCAACTCCTCAATCACCTGCTCGAAAGTGTCCGTGAGCGAGGGCAACCCCCCCCCACTCTGTGGAGTCCCGTGGCCCCGGCTGCCCGAGGTGACGCCGGCCGCCGCCGCGGCAGCAGCAGCACCCAGGTATCCCTCAGCCCGGTGGCCCCCCTGCACACCCGGGATATCTCTCATGGGCGCAGCTCTCATGCAACTGAAGTATGAAATAACCATAGTAACAAACAGGATGGTCATCACTCTTCTAACCTGTTGGAACTGGAGACAGCAAAAGGGGAGAGACAAGAGGGATGGGGAAGATGAGAGAGGGAGACGGTGAGAAAACATGTAATGAATAAATTAATGTAGTTGTCTTGGCATTGGCAGTAGCTCAGGTAAAACTACATTAAACACTTCTCCCATAACAGACACTCACTCAGCGATTAAAGGGAAACTGAACCAAACGGTGCCGCAATGTTTTCGAAACTCATTATGCCTCTGAACGTCACTAATGTAAAATCTTTCACAGCAGTTCTTCCTCTCCGCGTGTGTTTGTTGTCTCATGAGTCGCAATTAGTTGTAATGGTTTACAGCGGTCTTTCGTTATTTGCGGGTAATGAAACTTTACGATCCCAAATCAATTCCGTAATACAAACGCAACGACTTGTTTTTTCTTTTCTCATTCTTAGTTACCCGCCCAAGGGAAAACACTGCACGGGTTTCTCTGTCCATGCGCACACACCTGCACGCTTGCCCCACCCCAAAAACAAATGCAGCAGGCTAAATTCAGAGACCCCGGAGTATCATTAGGAGAACATGTGTGGATTGCTCCCGCTCTCCTCCGTCTCTCTCTTCCTCTTCCCCTCCCGTTCGCTCTCCTGCCTCCGCCTCTGTCCCCTTAACAAGAGCGTCAAGTGTTGAGTGCTTGCGGAGCAGATATTGGTGATGTGCAAAACCCTTTAGGAAATTAGGGAAAATACCGGCCAATACGTTGTCTGTCCTCAAGAAATTGTCGTGTAAGTAGTTCAATGCGTAAAGTGGTGAATAAACTTTATACAATCCCTTTAGTAACAAAGTACAACTTTGGAAACAACTGAATAACTGCATACAATAACTAACCAGTTCAATATGATCCCTCAGAGATTTTTTTTTCCTAAGGAAAAGGCGGAGATAAGAAACATGAAAGAGAAAGAAACGGAGTGCAAGACAGAGACGAGGAGAAACAACGCAGAGAGAGAGAGAGAGAGAGAGAGAGAGAGAGAGAGAGAGAGAGAGAGAGAGAGAGAGAGAGAGAGAGAGAGAGAGATAGAGAGCTTTCTGTAAATGATGCCCATCATTCATTTACTCATTCATACCCAAACCGCCTTATTCTTGTTGATGCATTTTCCCAGCATTCAGATGTTAAACTATTAAAGATCACATAATGCAAATCTTAACAATTCTAAGAAAACACATATAGAAGGGAATCTTCTATATGTCATCATCTTCGCTTCTCGGTTTCGTTCATTCATTCATTCATTCTATTTCTCTTCCTCTACCCCTCTGAGGTTTTCTCTTACCTCTCCAAAGTCCCTCTACGAGTCACAGCAATTCATTGCATCCAATGGCATCCCAGTGCATATGAACGGAACATCCATAAACAAAAAAAAGATATAAGCATCACTCTCACTTTTCTAAGGAGACGGAGGAGGGAGAAGTGGGGGCGGGGGATGCATTTAAAAATATCCGTCTCCGCAGCAATGCTTCGCCATTTCTCCGCATGCTGCCGTACTCCCGGTGCCCCGCGCCGCCCAAGCACGAGGCAGAAGGAGGGTCCGTTCTCAGTGCAGAAGGCAGTTACGGACAGAAGGAAGGACACGCCCATGCTAAAAGGCATTGTTTCATTCTTAATTGGCGTCTTGGGTCACGGCTGCGATTTGCTAGCGCAGCGATGACTGCCATGGAGATGTGCTTTCTATAAATAGGCCGGCTGGGAGTCCCACAGTCTCGATTCAGAATATCACAGCCCTCGCTTAATGAGCTCCAAGTCCCCTCGCTCAGTGACGTCATAGTCCGCGAGGGGTGCGTGCATGTGCATGCGAGCGGGTGTGTGCGCCGACGTGTGTGTTTGGTGAGGGAGATGAGGTGGGGGCATCTATAATCCCTCCTCTCGAACGGTCAAAAACAAGAACACGGAAAAAACCCAGAGCTGAGGATACAGCTGTGGAGAACAGATCAATCCTAATCAAATCAGTTGCTGCACAAAATGTGTGTACAAGCTGCTTCTGCAGGCATGAAAAGATACTTCAGTCTGTCAGCTTTCCCAGTAATGGAAAAAATCTTCTTACATTGTCAGCAATTACATCTGCTGAATATAGCAAGGAATTTAAAGTGCCTGTCTAAGGATTATCCAAAGATTCTGTCTTGTTTTTTTATTCTATGGACGGATGGATTACTGTGAGGGTTCCTTTGACAACCGTAACATGGGTTCGCACACACACGGCGCCCAGTAACCGCCCCAGTTTCATGATGATCCCAATTAACAAACATCTGTCGTCTCCCTAATGAGGGGGATGTTTTTATATACCGTATATTACCCAGGCTTCTGAATGAGATGCCGGCATCAGTCATGCTGACAAGCAATTCCCTTCTCTTGCCCTTCCTGACAGCAGGTGGAGCACGGTTGCCATCCCTCATCCAATTCCAACCGGCACTGCTTTAAATTTTCCAGAGCTAGGTAGCTTGCAGTATCACCCACCTGACAGGCCTGGTGTAATAACGTGGTCAGTTATTGTTGAAGAAGGCCTTCAGGTAGCAACCTAATTAGACTAGAGCACTGGAGTGCAGTTGTGTGGCAGGGGGTGGAGACCAAGAGCACAACAACCCCAATGACGTCTCTCTCTAGTCTCCAAGGGGGATGTGAGGAAAAGGGCGGCGAGGCAGGAAGAAGCGGTGCTAGGGGCAGTGCCACTCATCAGCGCGCAATTGCTTTCCATTTTCCTCTGGGGTCCCTTCTCACTGGGAACAACAAAAGATTTTATTTCCAACTCTGCTATTTCCTGTTTCCATCAAGAGAATCAATATGGATTATGCTCTCAATCAACTTCCTGTTAAAACGTAATTTAGACGATGAATCACTTTATTGCTCTGGTACTGAGCGGGCAATAACTGAGACCTTCTGTCTCATTCAAAGCAGGGCGTGAAGACAAGATTACCTGGACGGACGTGTTTGTTCTGCACTAATATGTTGACCGCGCATGCATTCAGATCGCGTAGAATACTGCAATATCAATATCCTGTCAACATATGATGTGCAAACATGACGACGTGTGCGTGTTTGTGTACTTATGAGAGTAGAGGGAGCGGCTTTTCATGGGTCAGAGGAAGCGAGTGCTAATGTGCTAATAACCTTTGTGCAAAGACTCTAATCACTCTTTTAGGTGTTTCGATATCAAAAATGATCAAAGAAAAACTTTCGTGGTTTTAAACTATAACTCTTTCAATTGTCAGGCTAACAAAGCTGATGGTTTATACTTGTTGTAGCACCTTTGAAGCCATATTCATTGAATATACTACAAACAAGGCTGACATCAATCAAACCTATCATGTGGGAACTGGGAATCCACACAGCCTTTAGTGAACTCTCTACCTCTCCATCTACAAAACAACATACAGAGAGCTTGATGACATACGACATTCACACAGCTGTATTTGATCCATGTAGTCAGGGCTTGGTAAGAGCACGTCGAAACATCTTTCCCTGTAAAACATGATTGTACCTCACTTGGGCATGAGTGGCAGCTCTATGGATTTGGGAGAAAGAGCACATGCACCTGCTCAATTGTTTGGAAAGGGGGCAGGTAGGACAGGATAGTTTGGTCTCCATGATTCTGATTCCCCCAACTGTATTTGCTTAAATCTCCATGCCATAAAGGGATTAGCAAAAAATCCAGTGATGACAGATATATAAAGCTCTTCCAACTTGAAAGTAGAGTGCTAACAGAGACTTTTGTATCAGAGCTAGCACTCTACATAAAAAAAGAAGAAAGCTCTATGATACTAAGATATTTAACAATGTATAATTAAATATATGAAAGGAACAACAAAGAATGGAAGATAAGCTTTATAGAAAAGATTTCAGATTGTCTCTGTGTACT
The DNA here is from genome assembly GCA_029783895.1 of Triplophysa bombifrons. Classification (NCBI taxonomy): domain Eukaryota; kingdom Metazoa; phylum Chordata; class Actinopteri; order Cypriniformes; family Nemacheilidae; genus Triplophysa; species Triplophysa bombifrons. Next base: position 21,948,858 of record CM056448.1, read on the forward strand.
TCAATGTCAAGAACGGTGTGGCGTGCATCACCTAAGCTCACACAGGTGTCTCAGGTGTTAATTATTATTCTGACTTCGAAAAGACATTAAAATGTACAATCCATAATGGGTACATCTGGTATCTGTGGTCAAACATAAAAAAACTGTGAAATAACCTTATATTCTCCAGAGTAAACTCCCTTAAATGCTTCCATCACTCTAAGGGTGGCTCTACAAAAAATGCCGGATTCTTCAGGGTCTTCAATGAACACACAATTAGGACTTTGAGTAACATTTCCCATCTATTGAAATACCTGCAATAAAAAGTCTCTGCGGGAAAGTTTTAGGCCTACCGTTTGCTAAGAATTTTATGTTTCGATTTTAATATCCTAAGTAGGTTACCTCCAAACACACACACAAACAACAACAACAACAACGATCAATATAAGCGATTTTGAGTAGGGTTCAAATACTAACACACATTGTAGTTCAAATGATTGTGAATGAGTCTCCACAGCTGAAAGGCAGTAGACAAATTAAACATTAGTTCTGTTATAATTTATGTATAAGTTTCTTCTTTTCTCGTAACAGGAGAAAGGGCAGGCACTGGCGAACTGGATCCGCGAGGGAACATCATGTAAGATTTGCCACTGATATGTTAGTAGAGATTTTTTCCAGGAACTTTCTTAGGAATTGGAAACATTCTGAGGGTGCCAACCATCACAATCTTCTCAAGCTCAAATCTATGCGGCCACTGTATAAACTGTTTAACATTAGATTTGAAAAAGATGTCAGAAAGAGGATTCTTATAAAACTACCCAATCCATAATTTACTCGTCAATCTTTGATTTTACAACACGTTTGCGCTAGATGGCGCATTCGTCTACATAAAGCGTTTGAGACGCATCTGAAGTCGAGGTATGCAGACAAGCATTAGAAACACATTTTTCCCGCCGTGAAATATGCTAACGATCACACACAGAGTAGATAAAGACAATTTTACCTAAAAAGATCGCTGACATTTCCCCTCCTTTTAAAAAGATATGCATAGCCTATATATATAAAAGCTTCTCTTCTAAACGAATACAGGCGTAATTCTATATGCAAATTAAAAATATATAATAAAATATGAAATATAGGACAATACAAAAACATTGACTTGATAACCACTATTAAAATTATATTTCAGATTGTTACAGGTCAATTAGGATTTTAACAAAATGTCTCAAACCTGTCCTAAGTAGTAGGCTATTGATTTCGTTTAAAAGTTTGAATCCCCAATTGAGCATCCAAAAGTGACCCAGAACCATCATTTATTTGTGCTTTGTATTGCAAATTAGGAAGAATTTTATTTGGAAAAGTTTATCTATTTCAAGGGAAGGCTAGACTCCACACGGTAAACCTAAACGATGATCTCAAGTTTCATGTTCTTGAAAGTCTCACTGAATTCACCAAACCTATTTATTCTTTGAACGTTGGCACGGTTAGCCTAGTTTTCGCTAAACTCAATAGTCTATCTTTACGAATAAACTTTGTAAATAGAAATAGTTTAATACAGTTAATAAGTCACATATATATTTATAAAAAAAAGAAATAGACTGTCCACCTCCAAACTAAATATTACACGAACAAACGCACGGCAAGGATAAATATATATTACGCACAGATAATGAATTAAACAAACTTTTTTATCTATCGCTGGCTGTCTAGTTGTTCATCAGAAATTCAATCAACATAATAGCGCCGTATCTCATGAACGGGAGGATAGCGTTTCAGGTTGCGGCACAGCCAGTACCGTTGCATGATCCAACACTTGATTACTTTTTCTTAACATCCCGTCTCATATCAGACGTCCATGCATTAAAAATAATAGCATGCTACCTCTATTCCGCACAAAAACCTACCTTTACTGTCCAGTCGTAAAGGAGACCATTCACCAGGGCTGTGTCATCTGGGATGTTTTGGATAAACCCTCCGCGCAACTATTTTAGCAATATTTTGCCAAGCAGCAGCTGCGACTTGTCTCTTCAGCTTTGGAGCAAATAGATTAAATTATTGATGGTGGAAATTGCACGGCTGAGGTAATGGACTCCCATGACTGAGCGGATCCTCTGGAGTTGGGTTGAAGCAGTTGGATGGCATGCTGAGCGCTCGCGGTGCAGTGCGCTTTCAGAGACCTCTCGAGCTTGAAATGACGGCTTCATTCCGCCTCGCGACTACAGTAACTAACTACTGCGTGACGTCGCAACATGTGACTCCGCCGCGATCCCGACCGAGAGCCAACCGAGTGAGACGAATGTGCTTAATGAATAACCGGAAAGTCTATTATTATGGCATTCGCCGAGCGCGTAATAGAAAAGTATTGGAGAAACCTTTTACATTGTTTGAGATATTAAGGCATAATCTGATTGTCCATATCAAGATACCGCATTCTTCTCTTTTTGAGGTGTAATTCACAGTAGTGCTGATATAGCATATAGCCTAACCATTTCGAGATTTTCCTCATCGTTTTCTGTATTAATAAAGATTGCATCAGCATAAATGTTTCTTTATTTTTTAAATCAATTTATTGTGCATTTGTGTTCAGACGTGAAATAAAAAATAAAAGATTCAGCCTCCTCTATTCTTTCAACCAGCTTACATTTTGTGGTGTGGTGGACAGCTGTTAGGTTAGGTTAAAACACCTTTTTGTGACAAGACTATAGATCATCTGCTGAAATTGATATTTGTAATTGTGAGGCTACAAAGGTAGCTTCAAAGTGAAGAGCTCACTCTTGCCCCCACCACATCAAGGACCTATTATTCCCTACTTTTCTATGTATGTGATATTTTAAACCATTGTAAATTCAAGACCCTCTGTCTGCCAAAAAGAGGTTATGTGCCATATGTTGGTCCATTGCTTTTAATCCTATGCATTGTTCTTCCAGTGTCCGTTATATTTTTGCAATAATGGTAGTGGTTTGTTTGATATTTGTAATCTATATGGGCAAAGATGTTATAGCTAATAGGAGTTGTTGCTTTAACCATATTCTATGGAGTATTTAACATGACCTTCCAGGTGGAGCGAGGAGGGACTGGGGTTGTGTGAACCTTTTATTCCAATCCTGCAACACACTTTCACAATGCTCAAAAGCCCCCTGCGATTTTGGATTAAGACCAATGCAAGTTTTATATGGATAGATTTGAGGGATGATGATTATTCTTTGCGTCGGGTAATGAGGTGGAGAGGATTCAAACCTAGCTGTTCCCAGCATGGGAGTGGATGCTAACACCTGCTTCATCACAGTTAAGCACACACGCACACACACAACACATCAGTATATTGTCACCTTCAGTCGTTCAGGCATACTCATGCTTCAGCCCCATCATTTCTCCTATAGGGACAAGCCAAGATGAATATTAATCATCCCATAGGTTCACAGGAGGAGAGGGCAAACCCTGGATGATAAAGAGTTGCATCAGCAATCACTGAGCGACATGACTCCAAGAGAGGTAAAAAAACAAACACACGCACGCACATACACACACAAACACACACTGAATGTACACTCTCACACTGCATAAATTCTGTTCCAACCAGTTAATCCATAAATAAATCACTCTGCTTCTCATTAGGAAAAGTTAAACAATTTGGATCCAATTCAGAATTGCAAAACAGCACAAAGTTGACACCAACACCCCGAATACAACAAAAGTAACCACAATGTGGACATACGGATGGATGAGAATAGAGAACGAGATGAGAGTAATAAAACTGTTACTTTCATTTGCTCCATGGGATCTTCATCATCCACCTTGTTTCTCTCCAACCCACCAAAAAAGAAGAAGATTGACGTGTTGAATGTTGAGAGAGTCGGAGCGGCGTCAGAAGCGATGGCCGTGTCTCTATCCAATAGGTCGGGTCGCTAATGACGTCACCTCAGCTTTCTCAAAAACTTTTCTCTCCTTCGCACCATCTGTTGTCTTGAGTGATGTCTTGAGCAGGGTCCTAGGACAGTCGGGCGGTTCTTCCACATATTTAAGTTGCATTTTGACACTTAATGAAGCATCAGTCAGAACAGGTACAAACCAGACATGAAACAAAATTTGATAGAGTTCTCTCTACTCCAGGACAAAATGACAAAACTTTTAGTGGCAAAACATGTTGTAAAAACAGAGATAATGGCCTCTATCGGCCACTATGAGAAAAACAGTGAGATGCACAGAAAAAAGGTCTTATGACCTGTTTAAAGGTTTAAAGTATTCATACAGGACACACAGTACCTTAAAGTCATTTCTGACCATCAAGGCTACAATGAAACTCAAAATTATGAAATGCATGTCGGCATAGCACCCCATTCCACACAGTGCCACACATTGCAGCAGTCAAAAAGCATGAATGACAAGCGTCAGATGATAAAAACTGAGTTCAAGCAGCATACATTCATCCACTTTCCTAATTTCGTTTTCTTAAGTGGGTTACGGTAATAGTACAAACTTTTTCCAAGGACCTCCCCCCTCTCTATTTTCTCATTCTTTGAAACGCGTGAGTCACTTTCTACATCTAAAGAACGTTTGCTCATTCCAGGGTGCCTATCTCGTTTTTTTCCCGGCTTGCTTTCTGTAGGGAAAGGAGTCCGGGCAGTGCTTAGAGTGACTCACATCAGCGTCTCTCTGCGCAGCACTCCTTTCTCCGGGAGAAAGCAGCAACAGGTCTCTGTTATCAAGAAAGTGCTGATGATGGTCAATAGTGGCCAGTCGTCTAGATAGAGATCTCAAAGTCTTGACTTATTGCAGCTGCGCTATTGGACTACACACACAGATATCCACTTTAGCACATAGACACAATGAGTTATACAATCCACCTAACTGTAATCTATCCCTTACAGCATACACCAGCTACACTGGTAATGTATCCGTGGGGTATAAGCCCTCTGCTGCACTTTATACCTTTGTACACACATCCTCTGGTAATCTAGCCTTTTGCTTGCCCAACAAACCCTTATGTGTCAAGAGTATATTTACATAATTAGCTAGACAGTTTTTGCCATATGTCACTGTAGTCTTTGTTTTGCAAATATCTACATTATGTGGTTATTAGCTGCAACACTAAAAATATGTATTTATGAAATTTATGAATGAATTCATGCACCGTTGTTATAGTTAAATATGAAGTAATCTGAAAACTGACCTACTGACTGAGAACTGATTTACTAAAGTAAGAAAACAGAACTACAAACATCCACCTGTTGCTTCAAAAATATTTGCGGTTGAAAAAAAGGGGTGAGAAATTACACCCCGCTGAGTGTAATCCCAGTGTCCATGCAGATTGCATGAAAATCACTGTTGCCAAAAGAATAAACGACAGTGCTCCTAGAAATGTTAAACATTTAAATGTAAAAAAGTTACCTGGCATTTTTAGCACAAATAAGCAGATCAAACACAGACAAGGTACCATTATTAACCAGCATCCAAGCTAACTGTCTTGCATACATACCCAAGCATTGATGATGACGAATTGTTAAAAGATTCCCTGGCGGAGCCTTAGTTGCCAGGCACCAGCGCTAATGCTGCTCTGTAGCAATTCACATACAGAGAGGCAAGTGCCATTCCATTTTATAGTGGGTAAAGCACACAGGTGGGTGGACAACTACTGTAGCACAACTCATCATGCAGACCCAACCACCAGCCCATTATATTTAAATGGAAATCTCTGCCGTGGGTCCAAAAATATAAATATATACCAGACATACATACACAGATACATAAATTATCCTGTTTACACAAACATACAGATGCAAAGAAAAAACTACAGATGCATTACAACCATGGCCCCAAAATAGCAAATTTGTTTAAATGGTTATATTTATGTACACACAAATATCATGTTAATATCCAAAGTTGTTTAAAAGTAGACTGGTTGAAGAAGGTTACTACAACACGACCTCTTGCAGAAACGAGCGCTTTGCTTTAGAGCTCGCGCGCTTCACCGCATGTCACGCACCTGCTTAGAGCGCGCGCACAATTCCTCAAGTCATAGGAAGTGCCATTCAATTTATTGGCTTTAGAGATCTACAAAAAAACGTTATTTTATATTGTTACAATTATTTTTGACCCAACTGAATATACAGTATTACTATTTAAAACATAGTAAAATTAAATGACAAATTAGCCTAAATGTTGTTGCTGATTATTATTACAAGACATACTTAGGCTAAATTTATTTCCTTTGTTGTTGTCGCATTTTTTGTCGATTTTTTCTTGTTATAGCCTATATTTAAGATTAAATGTCCCTTTTACAGGAAAATGATTTTTTTTTCTTATTCGCAATAGTGGCGAGCATCAGTTTTTATTTCCCAGAGGAACTCTGCATATTCTGTGTAATAAATTCCTCCCGCGAGTGAATCAGGACGCAATAATTCGGCACATCTCTATAAAAGTTAATTAGCAAGACCGGCCCCGCTAAACAAACAATTTTCATATTTGAGCTATAAATATCTCTTGATCATCCGCGACAGACAGTCAACGATGATGAATGAAACGCTAAATAAACTGTAAAAATATAATGCCACAATAGCATTATGTGATATTTGGATTGAAACCTACCTGGCTCAGATTTGTTATTGACGCCCACCCTTAACTCTGCAGCGATCAGAGAGCTGAGGGGAGGGGGGCGGATAGGGAGATTCTCAGCTAGATAACACAACCCCATTTATGGACTGATCCGATGACGTACATTGCAGAAAGTTCTATAAAAAACCCTCCGTACATACAAAGTGTGTCGTGCCATCCCCCAGCACCCCCCACCCTCCCCGCATCCGCCTCCAGTCCCCCCTCCCCCCGCATGCCCACACCCACACCACCAACCCACATCTCTTTCCCTTTCTGTCTATGAAGTAAAATTGTAATAAAAACATAATACAATTGTTCAAATATAGAAATACACAATAATCAAAAGAAAACACGACTCCGTGAATATTTAGAGATGCATGAAATTACAAACCAGTAATAGTTTAATAACAGACTTTGACTCTGGGAAATACTAAATAAACAAAAAAATCCAATGTGAATGCAGTAGTATTAGTTATTCACAATTGCTTTATGTAACAGTTAAATCAGACATAATTTTGTTGGAAATTATGTGACCGTTATGTTTGCATAACTGTGTTCACAATATTTGCCCTGTAATGATACGAGTATTGCGTATGTTACAATGACAAAAAACAACCCCATTTAAATCAATTCTGTTGCAATATCCTATTTTAAGACTAAAGTTAAAACATATGCTGGCTGTCCCACTTCATTATATCACTGTAAAATGGGAGGTTCGATACATTGTTGCATTCGATACACAGATTTTTGGGTTCGATAACCATTGCAGCATGATTTTGATAAGAAAACAATGTTTAATAATAGAGAATTACCGACTTAGCAGTGATGAAAGAAGCTAACGCAGCCGGACAAAGAGAAACGCTCGAAAGGATCATTTAAAAGCAGCTAAATGACACACCGAATGTATTCCGTCTGATAGACTCTTGATTAACGCAGTGCTGAGAGCGCCCGTGGGCTTTGATATCTGTCTGTTTGTCATTCAATCGCTTCACCCTTTAATCAGATTCTTGGATACAAAGGAAAAAAGCAACCGTAGCCAATATCCTCCGTTCATCCCCATCAGAAACTGAGACGAATTCCTAAACTTAGTCGGCATAAAAGTCAGAAAATCATCGGCGAAAGGCTCCTATAAATCGCTGACTATCCTAATTATGCCTCAGTCTTGCGCGGCTTTTCTTCAGCTTTCTCCACAATACGCATGAAACCCTCTCAGCCATTTCTTATCGGGCAATCTTATCGGTGGCTCCATCAAACCCAGCCAGAACAATTGCCAAATCTGACCACGCCTATCCAAATTCTTTTTCATTTTAACTGGAAACAAATATATGAACACGCAAACACAAGCACGCACACATAACGTTTTGCCCCTCGGGCTATTTTTGGATAGGCAATTCAAAATGCTTTAACATGAAATGTTTATCTGTGGCGAAAGCTTTTAGCTCTAAGTGGTTCCCAACTGTTTTGCGTGTGCACAGACAGACCTGTGCGACGGGGAGCGAGCTGAGCAGGTGATGCTGGAGGAGAGGAGTGGAAACCTCGGGATGAATGAAACGGAGATCGGTCCGTAGTAAAAACACTAGCAATATGTCCACGGTGACGACGTGCGGAGATGCTACAAACGCGATTACATTGATAGGATTCCTGATTGCTGGTTGCACCACTTTAGGATCGATTCAACGAATAAATTAAACCGCCATACAAACGAAAACAACATTTGGCTGATAAAAAAGGATGCTGAGGCTGACAGATAGACGGATAGACAGATAGATAGATAGATGGATAGATAGATAGATAGATAGATAGATAGATAGATAGATAGATAGATAGATAGATAGATAGATAGATGGATAGATAGAAGCATAAGTTCGCCGAATGTTTTATTAAAGACATGTCCATTATTCTGTGCTAGACAATTGCGCATTTATGACAACAAGAGTTCCGCAAGCATTTGATTATGATGTGGCTGTTTACGTACTAAGATGCAACATTTACTTTATTGCTTTGTGTGGCGTTATAAATAATAACACATCAAATAACTACTAAATGTGGACCTATGTCTTTATAGATGAATTGTGATATACAAATATATACATTAATCCCTTTCTATGAATTAACAAACGAATTGTGTTTTTTCATTTAAACAACTTCAGCTGTTAACGTTTTTCCTTCTCTAGCCTTAATGGAAAACCGTGAAAGTAAGTAGTGTCGAGATGTAAAACGAGATACTGTAAGTTTATCGTTTCCCTCGTGTCTCAGTGTTCGCTCTCTCCCATCGCCTATTCCTAAGAGCGTAACATTTTCTCCATCCGTAACCACGAAATGAACTTAAAATATCATTGAGGTACTATTGCTGTATGAAAAAGAAAGATATCTCGCCAAGAAGGACAGCTAGTGAAGAGGATAATAACACAAACTGGTCTTACCTTTTTAAGAGCTGACAACCACTATCAGTGGTTAGATCTCCAAGACCAACACTTGCATTTCCCAAAGTTAACGCTGTGCACCAAGTGGAGCTTGCAAAGTACGCGTACCCTACAGCAGCTCTAGATTTCAACTTTCACATGCTCTAAGTGGCGACAAAACTCCAAGCGCAAAACAAGCAGACCCACTATTGACTGGATCTTTTATCCTCGCGTTTCTTTTTTTCTTTCACAGGTCTTCCAACGCAAGCACAAAAATGAAAAAGAAAGAAGGAAAAAGTTAAGCAATTCTTGGCAAAAGCACTGCAAAACACAAAAGGCGAGTCCACTCCGTGTTAGTCCGCAGCGTTCAACGACTCCGGTGCCTCTGTCCAAAGTGCTGAAATCATAGCACAGCTAAGGTTACTTAGAGGCAAAAATCTATACTTTCGTTAAGTGCCACTTGATATTGCTTTACTCTATTGCATCCCCACGCCTTGTCACGTGAATATATGCTTGCCAAGCCCGTCCTTTTAATATTTGATCACATTTTGAACGATCCCTTTCTTAACAAAATAATCTATTTTCAAAAGTCGGTCACATCCCTCTAAAGAGGAGTCCCCCCAAAAGGATAGAAACATGTCCCCAAATCACACGGAAATAGGTTCCGCTCCGTAAAGCGTATACTGATGCTCTGCTTTTGTCCTGCAGGGCAGATGTACATGTCTACACATGTTGCTTTTTCACTGACAGAACACTTGGGGAAAGAAAAATTATACGATTTAGTATAAAGGATAAAAGACCGACAGGCATTAAAGCGCAGGTTGGTACACTGCGCACAAAAGAGAAATTAGAATGCACATTCTCTAAACGGCTATTATTTTGCCTGCGTTTGCTTTGCTCAGATTTCTGTTTCCATGGACGAATCGCAGAAAACGGCACCGTTACAAAGTTTTACATTCGTGTAACCAACGCTTGAGCATCATAGAAGTAGCCTTAGCTTTAGGGTCCCTAAGCACAAGACGACTCAGTACATGTCGTATATAAAATATTCTCTTTTCATTCCAATCCTAAAGTGTAAACACAAGCAATGCCATTTTGAGGAATTATTCCTTTAAGTATGTATTTCCATGCTACTTACCATGTTCCCCTATGCTGTCCTGGAGATAGAAGTGTCTTAATATCCACACACTCCAACAGATGCTGGTAGGTAATGTGTCTTGTTTGAAGTCATCATATGAGAACTTCTGCCGTGCTCAGAAGATCGCCCACCACTTGGGTGACTTATGAATCTAATAACCCTTTGCAATATCCGCGTGCTTAAACTCTCTAACACCTTGGTGACTGTGCCGACAGGACAAATAGCAAGCAGTCGCGATTTACCGAAAACCCCTATCCAGATTTACGCAATGCCCTCGCTCAGAGAAACGCCGTTACGTGATTGAAATAAGCGAAGGCGGTCAAGTTTAGGGGGGCACCAAATTGACCAGCAGCTACAACAAATCTCACCCCTAGACGCTGAATGGAAAAGAAATGACCGTGACAAAAGTTGCGCATCCGAGATATCATTGTGCCTATGGTTTCATTGCGCGTCATATGCCAACATTACGCGAAGCCGGTACACTTCACGAGATTTCAATCCGACTCTTTTCCCGTCTGGGGGAGACCTAAACCAGGTAAGCTTAAATTCCACAATGTGATTTTCTGCCAAGTATGACTTAGTTCTCGGGAGACTTGTTGCTGCTGCGGCTGCTGTGTGGTGTTAAAAGCCAAACAGACGAAAATGGTTTGAAATGCAGTGCCATACTTACATCTGTGCTAGACACTTTTGAGCTTCGTTTTGTAAGTAGTACAGAAAAAGAAAAAAGCCGAATCCTCGTCCGTCTTGAGGCACGCTGTCAATTTAAAGAAATGACAACGTTTTTCCCCGTCCGCCTTTATCTTGACATAAAGAGTGAAATTGAAGTCACGAAATCCAAGTAGCTTAAGGAACGTTGTCTGTTATGAGTAAAATTCCATCAGTTGCTTGGTGAACACTCAGCCATCTAATTGTTATGCAGTGACGAGGCGCTATGCTTGCATGTGTCCTACAAATGTGCTGGAAAGTAACATGACTAATAGGTGGTATTTACCCGCATCTGAGCCAAGATGCGCTCGAGCTGGAGAGTTGTAAAAGAAATTAAACAGTATTGTATTTATAACTCACAGCTACAGTAAACAGTATGCTTGGACAACACATGAGAAAAAAGGAGGCAGGACCCCCAAAAGTCTTTTCAAGACAAATCTGTCAAATCAGACTTATCCTTCGCTCGCATAAACTCCTTTTGTAGCAAACTTCGTTTCCTCTAAGTGTACCTACAGAATGTTTGAATCGAGTGTTTTGATTCAACAAGTCAACATACACCTATATCCATATACTTGTATTCAGAAATGATGTAATATAAGAGAATGTACACAACAATTGATCATGACATGGGAACAGGCTAGTGTTTTTTTCTGTAAAGAAAAACTGATTACAGACAATGGCATCCCTGATCATTGACGGTCATGCTAAGACTTAATGAAATTTGAATCAACATTTTTAAGATAATTTCACATTAGGTCACGCTAAGTAAACTGTCACAAGGAACTTCTTTTTTATGACCATTGAATCAATAACTATCAGGATGACAGTCTTAAAACATAATCTCTTCTTTTTTAAAGCCTTTAAAAGGTAACAGATTAACCCTACGTTGACAACATTTCTTTAGGTGATTATGAAAAGTGTTTGTAAGCATTGTTACAATAAACTTCAGTTCTGTTACTGAATTCTTGCCTCATATTGATCCCTTCATGTCTCTTTTTGCACTTGCAGGTCTTCGTGATCGCATAAGGATCAACCAGAATAGACTTAGAAAATGGAGAAAAAACGAAATAATAAATAAATGACAGTCCCGAACTTCCGATGCAGGCGCATATAGTTTGTGGAATATAGGTATTTTGAATGAAGACTTCTAAGATGTATGAAGGATGGATGTGTTGCTTAGGGACAGGGACCCTCAAGTGAGTAATAAACGGAACAAAATCTACCTCGTTGTTTAAGAAAGGTACATCATGTTGTGGGTCATGGCCTCTAAATTTCTAAAGACAGCATCCAGAACCTCCCTCAGATTAACTCGTCACTTCCTCTTCTTTTTCTCAAAGCTGCATCATTTCATCACTCCAGTCGTCCTTTCCTCTCCTCCGTTCTTTCTGCGCTCCCACAGTTTTCACAGGCTCCCTGGATGACTCACACTCGGCCCTCTGCACCACCCATGCCCTCCCCCGTACCTCCTAAACAGAGATACCCAGAACCTCAAACTACAGGTCAGTTAGACCATCTCCAGCTTTTCCTTCTGAAGACTGCATCCACCTGTCCGGCTCTCGGCTGACCTCTGATCTTTTGTTGTGGCATTATAGCACAAAAACACTAAGATTTACATTACAACTTAGAAATTGTTTGAAATGAAACGAATTCTGGTGCCTTTTATAATACACAGCTGTTATAAAAATTGTTCATAATATTGTTTGTTATTATGTATTACAACAGTTTTTATTGCGGATTGTTTCATTTGGATGTTTTATGTATTTTTTTTAGGATATTTCGTAAATTGATTCACATTGATTTGACATGACAGTAAAATGATTTTGGCTAAATGTATCAGGGATTAGGGGACAAAAGCCAGTACATGTAAATGATGCCAGTACATGATGGCTAGGAAGCAAAAATAAAATATTAGGGTGGCATGTGAAATGTGTAATCTAATGCTGGCAAGGGCATAATTAGAAGTTATGCCTAGAAATCGACTCATTTAAAGGAATCTCCTAAAGTGAGAGATACAGCACACCCATGTATACAGAGATAAAAGTCTCATACCAAGCATTTTAATAAGAGGCTTTGGAAGAATTGGGTATAAAAGGGACCTATCGTGTAACTCTGTAAAGTGGGTTCTCCAAATAAATATCTGTGATGGTCTCATTACATCAAAAAATCTTGTTGTATCTTATCTGATCACACAAGTTTTGTGTTGTTGTCTTTATGCAGGTCACCTGAGCTGTTTGTCATGCCTAATTACATTTGGGTTTCGCCCAGTCTCCAAAATCATTATGAGAACTAAAGTGTACGGCTGCCAAAAAGAATTGCACCGTCAGCATTTGTGAGCCCCCTTCTTCACTCCATTTACCGACCACTATTAAGAGTGGATGAGTCCTCAGGGAATGCCGTATCATTTCTCTGTTTCAATTTGTGTTCCATAAATATCAGTAATGGGGCTTGCACGTCACAACTCACACAGTACCTGGCGGTAAAAATAACCCTCAGCAGTGGGCGTCTGCACGTGTAAGTGGAAGAATGGATCCTACCATCTGTATGGCTTTGGGAATATCTATCGTTCATTCACTCATGTCTCATTCGGCCCCAATCATTTTAACCGTTAACTACAAACGTAACTCTCAGTTTTGACCATTACATCCTTCAAATACAAACTCAACTCTCTCACACAGACAATTTCAGTTTTATATGTCGTTTGTAACAAAATGTGCCCGAAAAGTTTCCCTGTAGTTTTGATCTTGGATGTGAATCCAAAGTATTTTCAGTGGATGGTGATCAACAAGTGTCAATGACTGAATCACATGGGGAGGTGGATCTGTGTTTATAATGAGTCACCATACACTGTTAAAACCTGTGATGATGTTAAAGTTGTAATGACTGCAGATGATGTATGAGTAAACATGTCAGATTGACTTTTTGTTAGTTTTGTCATTCTTTGTCACTATTCCTGAATGAGCTATAACATTTAAACCTTTTATGTAAATAATATTCTGTGTTGACTCCTGTCTGTCTCCCATCTTTACGCATTGAAATAAACAATGATCTTTACCCTTTCTTTCATGTAAAACCAAATCACAATAATTGTTCATTTTATTCAGTTAAAAAGTAAAACGGTCATGTTTAAGATTTAAGACTTCAAAGCAGTCAGCATTCAAATCAATCAGCACCACCCACTCTTATGGTCTTTCTCTCTAGAAAGCAACAGCTTCTGGCTACTAGCACAATTTACACATCAACTTGACATGGCTAGCAGACGGCTGTGAAGCTTCTTGGCAATTGTAAGAAAACATATATATGTATGTAGTGGTGTAAGCTGTAAAACGAACACTGATGTAGCTTAAAGCAATCCTATTGTTAATATAATTGAGGGGAACGAGCAGTACTGGAGGCTGTTTTTCTTTCAGTTCTGTTATTAGTGCTTAGTTTAAATGTGCTCCTGACACCGGTACTCCTGGTGCTCCTGACACCAGTACACCTGGCATGCACGTAGCATTTACAAGCTATCATTTGTATACATGCGAATATGTACAGCAAGATAAGTTGTGTACCAATAATGTTTAAAAAAAAAGTTGAGAGACAAGAGTGTTTGAACGTTTTCATGCTCATGCAAATTTGCGCATAGACAAGCACACATGCACACGGAGACACATATTCACACACATGATGTACTTGGTTTTCTCAAATTTGTTTGTTGTAAGGCCCCCTTTGCCCCCAAATAAAAAGTATAATCTTAAACTTTTGATCTTATAAAACCAAAAACATATTCAGTTATACAATGCTGGAACATCACTTCTTTTGGATGGTGGTCTTATTTTCTGATGTTTGATTGCATAAAATGTATGATATATTGCTATATTTCATAAAATGAAACAAAATCTTGCCCTCCTGGATCGATGGCCCCCAGTTTGAGAACTACTGTACCAGGTTATGAAAAGTTGTTTATGAAGTGTATCATTTAATATAATCATGAAACAAAGTGACATACTTCCACAACACTGTTTTAAAATATACATCATATAGCAAAAGCCCCACTTTGTGACACCATTATATTGCATGTACTGCTTTATTTAGAAAGGTTTTTTTCTGTTTGTTTACATGTCATGTCCACCACTTTCAATCTGACACATTCGCATATCAAACATACTGCGTGCATTCACTTGCTTGTAAAGGATCTCAACTTTTCTTTAAAAAAACTTTTTTTCTTTAAGAGTGTGATTAATAACTTGAACGTTTATATTTTATTCAATAAATATGGGCAACATTTATTACGACTAGAATTTATGTCCCCCCACCCACAGATTCTGAGGTGAAGTTTATTTGACTAGTCTACTTTGCATGCTTTTCAATGGTGAAGGTTTGGAATCAAAGGGCCAGCAGCAGTGAGGCTTTGTCTATTTGCATTTTGGAGTATACAGACATCTAATATTGAGCTGTTAATACAACCATAAGCAACACTGCATTATAGTCCTCCTGATAAAGCACATTGCTGGTAAATAGACAAAATAAAAATTAAACTATTAATCACTTTACATCGTTAGATGCCAAGACATGAAAGACTGTTGTTTGTAGAAAGTCTGACACGTAAGAGCTGCAAGTCTTAAGTGCATAAGCTGTTTATGTTTTTGTTCATCTGTTTAGTCAGTGGCCATTTGAGTCAGATTTTGGTCTCTTGTGGCGGTAGTATTGGCAGTTGTAAAAAAGTTTCCTAATTAAGTTCACAAGACTTGGCATAATGTAAAAAACAAGTAAACAGAATGAAAAAAAATAGGAGAATTAATACTTTTAAGAGAACTTTTTAAGAGAATTAAAACTGATTACCATGCCCAGACAGAATTTGCACACTTTTTTCTGCATTATCTGTGTTGATTTGTGGGAAAACTTAGTAAAATTCTACGGCAAAGATTTCAATAATTAAATAAATGAAATGTAGCTAATAGAACGAAAGCATTTAAATTTGATTTGATTGAAGAAAGCATAAAACAAATATTCGGAAATGTCCAAAATATGTAAAAATTCTCAGCTATGCCAATTTACATTTTCTTAACATTAAAAGCGTATATGCTGTGTGTGAGTGACAGCATTTTATAGCACTGCATATTCAATTCCCTAAACCGAAAGTGAGACAATGAGCTACCTCACTTTTAATAAAGGCTTATTATTAGTTTTTACATTTAACTGTTATCACAACAAAACCTAATTAGTGCAAATTATTCCAGCATTTCTTTGTGAAATCATCATTCTAAATATACTTGAACAGCAGATATCTGCTAAATGTAGATATCTTTGTACGGGCGTATCACTCACTTGACTGGGTTTGTTATTTTAGCTTCCACAGGCGCAAATTGAATGCTGTTGTTAGGCCTGTAATTCTGTTTTGACACTGAACAAACATGCGTACACTTGGCGTGATGCCACTTAGTTCTGTTACGCTGTACGGAAATTTCTAACACGTCCATCCCTCTCACGTTGGCCACGCATACAATAAAAAAAAAACACACGCACACACACACACACACATGCATGCGGCTTTCTCCATCACACTGTGATAATAGACAGTTGCTCAATGGACTAAAGTAAGGCCATGAAAGCGAATAAAAGAGGTATTTGCTGAAAGGCCGGGAATTGTTTAAGACAATAGGGCCTACTAAAAGAGTGGGATTTCGTCCCTGTTGATGTGTTAGGGATATCCTACTCCAAATGCTTCCCTCTCTATACATCAAAGAGCCACTGCAAATAAAAGCATGCTTGTAGAGGATGAACAAACTGCCTCCTTTGTGCCGTCTCCCAGCCAAACTCGACCAACACAAAGCAGTTGGATGTAATAAACTGCAAAAAGAAGCCTGCGCTATTAAGATGACATGCTCTGCTCTGGCGGTTGGCTGCGCACCTTTGTTTGGCTCAAGCTGGGACCGACGTATAATATTACTTCATCGAAATCTTCTCAGACTCCTGGAAACAAGGTCTGGTTACAGTCAGCCCCCCTTTGATTCTTTTCTTCTTTTAAACTAAGGAAAGTCGATGTAGTCTGATAAGACAGAGACTGTTAACACTTTAGCTTTTAGCCTGCGGCTGTATAGTTGGGAGTGATCAAACAGTACCTGTATGTTATTTAAAGGGGACTTATGTTGGTCGATTGAAATTTGTTAATACAATTGTTCATCCAAAATATTATAAACAACAACATAATCATAAAAACAATGCAAAACAATGCAGGGCACCCAGCACTTTAATAAAAAAAATCTGCAATGAAGTCCTAGTTACAATGTACATTCTTTAATCTGAAAATTATTTGTCAAAACAAAAAGCCAAAAGATTTTTTTTAAACCTTTGCAATGCCAACGTAACACACTGTCTGAGCTTTAATGTGCGCCAGCATCTCATTGGCTCTAAGTCTCACTACCTTTGGGTAAAATGCTGATTTCAATGGAAACGTTCAAAGAGAGGCATGATTTGGAAGGGCACAGAGGGGAAGAACAGAGGGGCTTAGGGCTCTGCAGGGTAGCGAAGCTCTTTGCCCGTATATATCTCATAAGAATACCTTGGCATTCTGGATTTCACAGTGTTTGTGAGGAGAGAATAAAACAGCCTTAAAGTGATGTTATGACTCATCCCCAGGGTCATTTGCTCTCGCTGCAAATGAGAGTGGGTGTCTCACTAACTTGCAGATATAAACTGGATATTGTTTTCATTATTCTACAGCTATATTTGGTAAAGAGAGAGCGATACTGAGAGAAGCAGAAAGAAAGCCTATAAGAACGTTTGCATCGAGACTCCTCTCCCTGTTGCCAGACACCAAATGTTTATTGTCAAGCCTTGGCAAATGTCAGCTTGTCATGAAGGGATGAAGACATTTGACCTTGGTTTCCAACGCCTGGCGTTACCTTATCAGCGACGGTCCTTTGTGACTCACCCAACTGAATTTCACCAAAAATGTTCCGAAATTAATGAATGACCCCTACAGGTATAACACGACAACAAAATCCTCAATGAGGATGTCCACGCTAAAAAAAATCGAATCCTGTGTAGAGATTACGTGCCATTTTTCATTTCACTGTCAAATCTCAGAACATTTTCACCCTCAGGATACGGCTGTAGCTATGGTTTGGTGTGGATGCCATGGCAACGCAATAGGCAGCGGTAAGGTGTCCTCACAATAAGAGGGAGATCGCTAGGGGCTGACTCATCAACACCAATGCTCCATTTGTTTGGCCTGTTCATTGACCCACTGAAGTGTTAAGTAGGGGACATTTTGAGTGAAATTAGTACACTGGAGCATAGATGATAAAAGAAAAAATGATTGAAGTACAATAAGCAGCTGCATGGGAATCAAACACCTCAACAATCCTCCGCGAGATTCTCCAACGCCTATGAAAGAACCATCAATAGCTGCACCTACATAAACATACGTAACCATAACATACACACATTGTCTTTGTCCTTCAGGTGATCCATACTCTGAATACCATTGCCTGCTGTCATGCAATGGGATATTGTGGTGTTCTTGCAGTTTGGTTTGAATATATTTGAATGGAAGCTGCACTGTTTTCACTCAGCCCTTGGCCTCTCACTGCACTGTGACGTAACGACACACCTTTTGTTCGAAAGGTTTGTGATCCTGCCAGTTCAACACGACGAGCATTCGGAGCACATTCTCATTATTCTCATCTGGAGATAGATCCGTAATGACTTCTAAGCTTTGTATGAACAAGCATCTCAACTGCACGTCTAGATCCTGCATCCGCAAGGTAGCGTTTTGATGGGACCTCCTATGGACCTAATATCGTATCAACATGCGAATCTCCTTTGCACGTACCTTTATGCCGTGTGCTGCTAGGTAGTGGTGGACCGATGGTCCCATTTCACTGGGTCTGATTTCGGAAAACGCGCCAGATCCGCAGATTCTCTCCCTGCTCCAGGAATTTTGATATTCGTCTGAGTGGTGGAGCTTGCAGGGAGCATTAGGGAGCAGGTCGATCTCCCATGTTCCCTGCTTTACATTTCAAATCTTAGTTTATCCAAGGATTTCCATACCATCTATTTGAATATTTTCCACTCTGAAAGCTGGGATTTAGCGTGCTGACACATTCCTATTTCACAATCCTTTATATGACAGTCCCAAACTTGGTGATAATAAATTCCCCACACCATATACGTAATAAGGAAAAATCATTAATGTGATCTCTTAATATTCAAACTGATTTGGACAGACAGCAATGAAATTTAATGGAGATCAAATGGAGATTTTTTTAAATCCCCACTGTCTCAGATTTTTCTCCATACAAAAAGACTCCAGTAATCTCACATGTCTCCTAGTTTTTCAGAAGATATATCAGCTGTGTCAATTTGCTTAGATTTGCAAAGTATTTCAGAAATAGTTTCATTTATGCAAGGTTTCAATATGAATTCAAACATTTCTCCTCAAATTGATAATTTCCCTGGAGCTATTCACTTATTTTTTATAATGATAGTGTCATTTAATGTTTTAATACTATAAATAATTTATTGTAATTTTTGTATAAATTACATTTTTAAGAGATTTTTGAGAAATATAAAAATGTAATATTTCATTTAAAGAATGTATGTTATAAAGTTAATATATAACAGTGTACTGCATTAAGTCTCCTGAAATTTGAGGAAGCATTTTTTGCATGATCAGTCTAACAATGTCAAAATGTATATCTATATGTAGATCTGTATTTTGTTTAAAGAAGGTTTTTAATACATTTTGATGAATCTGCATCTATTTCTTCCACATTGCCTTAGATTTTTGCAAGTATTTTATAAATGAATTTCAGAAAGCTAATGCATCACAAGATTTTTTACCGGCACACCTGTTTGTGGTTTGCATAAAAAAGCAATCCCCAGCAGGCACCATATAAAGAGAATTTTATTTTTATGAGCTCTAACCTGCATGCACATTTAGCAAAGTTAAAAGGCTGCAGTAGCACATACAGCTGCGGAAAAAAAGAAGAAACCATAGTTTTCTGAATTCACTATTTATTAAGTATATATAAATGAACAAAATAACAACATTTTTTCCAAATTCAAAAAATATATAAATATTGTTGCTATTTGCATTTATTTGCAAAAAATAACACAATATTACAGAAAAGATGTTCTTAATTTTTCAGATCTCAAATTCTGGCAAAAAATCTAGTTCATATTCACCCTTAAGCAATACAACAGTAATATTTGTACATGTATTTAGGAAAAGTAAAAAAAAAATGTGATAACATATTTCTTTGGTTTCATGTTTCTTGTCAAGCTTTCAGTCTTTTTACATTGTTGTTGGGTGAGCGATGGATAAATAAAAGTGACATGTAGTAATATGTTGAAACAGACACATTACTTTAATCTAAAAGTATCGCCTCATTTTCACTAAGTATTATTCAACATTTTTCTCACATCAGCCATGACTGACAGGTTATCACACTTTGATATTACAAAGTTCATAATCATTGTTCTTTCAATGATAAAAAAGATAATGTAATGCCTCAAATCAGCACGTGAAAATGCTCACGCCGACCGCAGATCTTTCTGGTCCTTCTTTTATTATTTTTAACATTGGTCTCTATTCTCGCGTGCTCTCCAATGGCTTGTGGCTATCAGGGCCATATTATGCAACTCCCGTTAAGGCCACTTTTCAGTCAACATCCATTTCTGGTCTATTCTCAGGTGTTCCTGTGAAATTAAATCACACTTATTCATTATCTTCATCCTTTTAGTCCATTCAACTATTATCATTCTGCTTTTCCTATTGCTTTCACCCTCGACATGATCCATTCAGCTTCTTTTTCTTTTCAATTTTAAAACCCTGCGTCTTCCTTTCAAATCAATCATTTGTTCTGAATCATTTATTTTTATAGTGTGTTACCCCAACACACCGTATTTTCTGAAGTCTTTTAAGTTATTGCCATTTCTGTTAAAGAAGATCGAGACATCAAAGAAGACTAATTTTAGGTTTAGATGAAAACATAATTCTAACAATTATATTCAGATCTACACTGAAACATACCTGCAGAATTTACAAGCCTGTCATTCCCCACCCCTTGCGTGTCTGTCTTTAAAATATTTTGGCTAACTTCAACATGCTTTCAGTTAGTAATAACAGAGTAGTGTTTTTCGGCTGTGGTCTGAATATAACTATTAATCTTGTGTCCATTGTGTGTTTTGCCATCTGCACATGCTCCACATGCAGTCGTGGTCTAATGGTTAGAGACTTGGACTTGTAACCCAAACGTTGCCGGTTCAAGCCTAAGTACCAGCAGGGCTTGTAGGGGGGGAGTGAAAAATCAGCACTCTCCTCAATACCAAGGCTTGAGCAAGGCACTGCTCCCCATGCGCCGCAGCAATGGCTGCTCAGTTCTATGGGTGTGTGTGTGTTACTCACTGCTGTATGGGTGCACTTGAATGGGTTAATTGCAGAGCACGAATTCCGAGTATGGAAGACTATACTTGGTCTCACATCACTATCACATGTAGTCAATATGATGCATTATGATATTGCACGTCCACAAATAAATCTGTGTAATATAACCTTATGTAAAATTAGTCAAGTAGTAAAATAGACATTGACGGGGTTGTTCAGGAACTAATCACAGCTGAAGCATAATGCGAGGTCTTACTGCCAGATTCCTATCTCCCATGTTAGTAGTACAGTGGTGCTGAAATCTGCAATTAGCAAAGCACAAAAGTATGGCATCTGTGATGTGCGCTGGAGGAGAGATGCTACGTCGCATCGTAGGAGGCACTTTGTGTGTTTGTTTACGCTGAGGTGGGGGCGTGTTCCGCCACTCACCTGTCACGAAACCTGCGAGGTGGAATCTGGATTGAAATTCTTAAAACGCCCATCCAAAAGCATTTAGTTTTACTTCCTTCCTTTGTCGATTCTCGGTTTTGCCATCTGCCACTAGCCACATCCCATTCATGCGTATGATTTATCTCTTGATAAACTGGTAATTTTATCATTTAATAGTAATAAGTATTTCTATACTATCAGAGCACCTGTCAGGAGGAGTATTTTTATAAAAAAAGTTAAAACTGGGACTTGAGGAAAAAATTACGTAACTGAGGTCCATGACTTACCAAGATCTAGTGATCATTTCATTACAAACTGGAGTTTCCCCATAATAAGTTTTGTAGACTTGATCAGGTCCTGAGTTCAGATATAAGTTTATTTGTGAATATGAAAGGAGGCAACTCGACAAAATGAAAGTGTGGTTATCTCACTGGCCTTAATGCAGGGGGTGCAACAAAACAGTTTGGTTTAAATCTAATAAAAGTCACACAGCAAAACAACTTTGGACCTTTTGACACAATTTACACGTGTATCTTTTTTTAACCATTTATATCACAAAACAATACATGTGATGTCTCATGTGGGCCTCAGATAAGACAATGACTTCAACGTGATACCAGATTCTACCTGCAGTTGCTAAGCAACATCCACCTCCAACCTCTCACTTTGTCTCATTGGACAATCTTGGAAACAGGGCAGTCAGCTCATTGGCTCAAAGGACATTAATAAACTGTAATCACGACCCGCCCCGCCCATTTAAAAAACGTGCTGAAAATGCTCAGTGAACAGATTTTTGTGAATGAGAGGAGAGAAGAGAGAGAGGGTGGGAAAAGACAGACCCAGAAATACAGAGAACGTCAGTGCTCATAGATTCGTGATGCATGCTTTGAGCAAACTAAAGCTAAAAAATAGCCTTATATTGAAAGCAAACTGTCAGTGATGAGGCTGGTTTCAAATATGCCGAAGAGATGTTTTCATTATTATAGCTGGCACTGTCTTTTACCCTGGAGATCAGAGCTTAAAGAACAATAAAAGGGGAGGCGGGTATCCAATTGCATGTTCAACATCAGTCTTTTGTAATGTTTGGCTGTGGGAGTATGATTTAACAAGTAGATCCCATTACTGTTTAGTCTGCATTTCAAAACTGCCACCAATAATCAATAGCATTTTTGCTTGGCAACTGTACAAGTTGTCAAATTCCTTTGTTTTGAATATATAGCAAAACATAAAGTAAAAAATATCAGGTTAAAATGTTCAAAAATAACATTTAACCTAAATTCTCTCTAGTGTCTATAAATAAAAACAATTATGAGAGATGCATGCTTTCACAAATTAGATGTGAAAGGTGCATATAAAAACAGAGCTCTGGTGTAAAATGACCATGCAAATCCATATGGTAAACACAGAGAAAATTCTTAAAAAGTTACTTTACTCAGAAAACTGAATGAAAATAACCACATAGGTTTAATACACTATGTTAACAAAAAAATGTCGCTAATGGCCTTCTGAAAGGGGCTAACGTGAGAGGATTTTCCTTCTTCCTTTTCAGAAAAACGCCCTTTGGAATCTGCCTCATGCCTGTCACTTTAAAAACATCACGCTACATGAAGTCACCAAATTTAGCGTTACAATTATATGTCATAATAATAACATAGACCATTCGCCATGACCTTATGAATAATAAAACATTGTACAGTCGTGGCCAAAAGTTTTGAGAATTACATAAATATTGGAAATTGGAAAAGTTGCTGCTTAAGATTTTATAATAGCAATTTGCATATACTCCGGAATGTTATGAAGAGTAATCAGATGAATGGCATAGTCATTCTTTGCCATGAAAATTAACTTAATCCCCAAAAAACCTTTCCACTGCATTTCATTGCTGTCATTAAAGGACCTGCTGAGATCATTTCAGTAATCATCTTGTTAACTCAGGTGAGAATGTTGACAAGCACAAGGCTGGAGATCATTATGTCAGGCTGATTGGGTTAGAATGGCAGACTTGACATGTTAAAAGGATGGTGATGCTTGAAATCATTGTTCTTCCATTGTCAAGCATGGTGACCTGCAAAGAAACGCGTGCAGCCATCATTGCGTTGCATAAAAATGGCTTCACAGGCAAGGATATTGTGGCTACTAAGATTGCACCTAAATCAACAATTTAAATGTTCAACAAGAACTTCAAGGAAAGAGGTTCAATTCTTGTAAAGAAGGCTTCAGGGCGTCCAAAAAAGTCCAGCAAGCGCCAGGACCGTCTCCTAAAGAGGATTCAGCTGCGGGATCGGAGTGCCACCAGTGCAGAGCTTGCTCAGGAATGGCAGCAGGCAGGTGTGAGCACATCTGCACGTACAGTGAGGCGAAGACTTTTGGAAGATGGCCTGGTGTCAAGAAGGGCAGCAAAGAAGCCACTTCTCTCCAAAAAAACATCAGGGACAGATTGATCTTCTGCAGAAAGTATAGTGAATGGACTGCTGAGGACTGGGGCAAAGTCATATTCTCCGATGAAGCCCCTTTCTGATTGTTTGGGGCATCTGGAAAAAGGCTTGTCCGGAGAAGAAAAGGTGAGCGCTACCATCAGTCCTGTGTCATGCCAACAGTAAAGCATCCTAACACCATTTGTGTGTGGGGTTGCTTCTCATCCAAGGGAGTGGGCTCACTCACAATTCTGCCCAAAAACACAGCCATGAATAAAGAATGGTACCAAAACACCCTCCAACAGCAACTTCTTCCAACAATCCAACAACAGTTTGGTGAAGAACAATGCATTTTCCAGCACGATGGACCACCGTGCCATAAGGCAAAAGTGATAACTAAGTGGCTCGGGGACCAGAATGTTGAAATTTTAGGTCCATGGCCTGGAAACTCCCCAGATCTTAATCCCATTGAGAACTTGTGGTCAATCCTCAAAAGGCGGTTGGACAAACAAAAACCCACTAATTCTGACAAACTCCAAGAAGTTATTATGAAAGAATGAGTTGCTATCAATCAGGATTTGGCCCAGAAGTTGATTGAGAGCATGCCCAGTCGAATTGCAGAGGTCCTGAAAAAGAAGGGCCAACACTGCAAATACTGACTCTTTGCATAAATGTCATGTAATTGTTGATAAAAGACTTTAGTCTGTGTTTACGTTTTACCAGAAAGTTCACTGTGGGACTACGGTAACTCCTGAGAGGATGCGTTCCACAAGGTGATGGTGCACGTGACTTCTCACTCTGCAGTCTGTTCTGGGCTCTTGGAGATTCTTTGGTTCACACAAAACGCACTTTTGAATGGCACTTTACAGTTTTTATTGCTTTAAAAAGAAATCTTACGCTGTATCGCACTGCTGCTGCCAAATCTTTGATGTGCACTGTCATGTTAAAAGAAGACCAATCAGAAGAAACCGTGGGCGGGTGTTTACGGTTGCATTTTTTTTTCTTTTGTCAGCAACATGTGAAAGTTTAAAAATTTGATTTGATATAATTCCTGTTGTTTTCTACTTTACTAATGGTACTATTTTTGTTTTGCATATCTCATAAATGCGTTGTGACAATTACTTATTTCCTTTCCCCCCAAAAAAAATCTGCTTATTCACGTGCAAAAACAAATCGTTCAGAGTAGGCAAAATTTATTCAATGGTATTTGACTTATAGCATACTGTTATTATATCATTAACTGAGGAAGAAAGATTGGTGTTTTGGCAAGCATTTGACAAAGCTTCGCAGCTGTCAGGTGTTCTGCCCATTACCCCAATAAACCATTTTAACAAACATGATATACTGTATTCGTTTTTTGATAATAAATTTAATAATGTCATATCTAAAAGTCACTAGAACAGCTTAGAGAGCAGTAAAGTGTAGCTTTCCAGGTGTTGAGAGGAGTGAAGCCAGAACCAACCTCCAAAACATCAATTTCACAGACCTTCTCACAATGTGTTACTGATAGCTTCATTACTGTTATGTTATTCCATCCACCTTTCCTCCATCTCCCCTGGTGCGTTGTGTGAATTACAGTCATAACTTCTGGTAAAACATAAACAATATTTACACATTTCATCATACACTCCAGGCTACAAATGCTCCAAATACTCAGATGAGATGTTGTCTGTTAAATAAAGGTTGCTTATATCTGGTTAAACCTTACCACCATTCTAACACACAGCCAGACATGTGTGTTAATTTACAACACTATGAATTTCTTTGGTCCAAATGAAGGCATATTAACTTGTGATAAAACTTACTATTTAGGATTTTTATATACAATTCATTGCTGTGAAATATGCAAAAACTGACAAAGTTCTTTGAAAATCGGTTAGAGCACAGAATGTTTATTACATGTATCAATTTAGCAGATGCTTTCATTGGGACATGAATGAACAATTGTGAATGATTTAAACACAAATGATAAATGCCACAAAAGCACAATGCTGTTTAAAAATGTATCAAACCATAACAGCAGAATCTTTACTTGTTTTACAGGCTTCAAATTTCTGATTTGCACTTAAGTGATTATAGAAAATATGCTTTGAGCAAAGTTGCTAATATTATGCAGTGTGCTCCGATCATTTAAGTTATCGCAAATCTTTAATCTAAAATATTGTTATTTTACAAAACTGCTTTATAGGATTCTACATTAGAAAGATAAAGTTTCTGTTCTGTGGAAGGCAGCAACATTAACATGAAAAACAATGACATTTGATTATAATTTCATTACCTACTGGAAAGCAAAACCGAGTGCGTTTTTTTAAAGTTATCTCAAGAGTTTTATAGATGCCATGAGCCTGTAGGCAATGTTACATAATTATCTGTTAATAATGGTCTCATTAACAAAATTAATTACAGTTAATTCTTTATGCATGACGCTAGGCAAGCTATTCATTGCGCTCCAGTCTCCAAAACCAAAAGTATTTCTGAAACTGTTCGGTTTAAAAATGAATTTAATAGAAAAACACAAACATTAAAAAAATAAATTAAAAAATGAAATTACTTCCATGGATATCAAAAATCTGAAATGATCTTGATACCAAAACGATTTCCATTCATTAACATACTGCAAAACATTTTGTGTTCACAGAAGTCCGTCATACGGGTTTGGAACAACATGTGACTGACTTTTAAAAAAATATTATTGTCATTTTGTGGTATCTTCCAGGAATTAGAGCATAAAGCAAGCCATACTCCTAGTGGGAGGTTCAATTTTCTTTTCGTTCAGACAGATGGCATACAGAAAACAGGCCAAGATGGACCTTAAACTGGTCTCCAAAATTCTTAAATTTTTCAGTTGGATTAACCTCAATTCAGCAAGATGGCTGAAAGGCTGAAGAACGACATTATCAATTGACAACGCTGGGACATCATTGACTGCCATAGTAAAAAAAAAAAAGGAAGTCAAATGTGTTTTACAACTGATCCTAAATTCCTTAAAATATCTATATTTTGTGGTCAACACAACAACAAAGAAGATTCAAGTTTCTTCTACTATGGTAGTCAATGATGTCCCAGAAATGTTAGTTGATAACATTCCAAATTTCATATATGTTCGTCAGAACAAAGAAATTTATACATGTTTGTTTGGAACAACTAGAGGGCCAGAATTTTCATTTTGGGGTGGAGTATCCCTTTAATCTTGAATATCCATATAACTTTGAATTTACTAAATAATTCATTTTTTTTACCCAAATCAATTTTTAACCTTTAATTTATTCACCTTCTTTTATACTTACAAACATTATAATTTAAGATTTTTTTTGCTGTAAATGTATTGCCTGTATATGTTCAGTAAACAGGTGGAATGCATAAGACAATGCTTACAAATCAGTTTAGATAAAAAAAAGCATTGTTAGTTTTTTTTTAAACATCAAACACAACGGACCTGGTTTCATCTTTAAATTGAGATATTTTAATTAAAACAATTCAAAAAGGGATAAAAACTACTCACTCAGTAGTAACAATAAAACCAAGTTACTTTACAATACTTTGATGTGTGCTTCAAGGTAGGCTGAATTAGTTTTCTAAGCACATACATATTTTTTAAAATTAACATAAAAAATTCCAACATCCTAGAAATATTGAAGGTTGAAATTGTTTTTTTTCTTGTTCCCCAGACCCTTGATTAAGCATTTTCTACAGCGCATTTTATAAGAAGAGAGCTGAGCCTTTATCAGCAGTGGATATCTCTCACATCCTCTTGGTGACTTTTTTAAAGAGTGCCATGGGCCCCATTGAGCCCGATTTGGGCTTGCGCTGGCCGAGCTGATGGAGGTTTCCTTCAGACACGCTCCGTACTACTATTCGGCTCGGCTCGTTCTCAGAAGAAACTAGATTTGAGGGAAGAGAAATTGAATAAAGTGTTTAAGATCAGTAGTATTTAAACAATTGTTCACTATATATATTATTTTTGAATTGTATTTTCAGTTTAGTACATTTTTTACTATATCAGGAACTGCATTTCCTGATATACATTTATATGAATTCTTTTTACATTTCAGGCTGCTAAATGAAGTATGGAACAGGCAAATTTGGCGAAGTTACAGCATTCTATTATTAAGGAGAAGGTAAGTATTAGAGAACCACTGGGAGTAGGAGATTGTGTGCTTCTGGCTGTGAGCCTGACATCATTTCACAGCTGTCAGCCGGCCCGCTCATTACACTATTAGAATACTTTACCAAACATAATGGATTATGTGAGGACTTCATAAATGGAATATAATAAGGAGACGCTTATGTTCTGCATCCAAGATACAAATGGTAGTACAGAGAGCGATGCGGTCGTACTAACCTCCAAAACGGCGGATTCGTAGTGGTTTAGATGCCTCGCAGGGATCTCTCTTTATACGCTTGGGTGCGGCGGCCACGTCTATGGCTTGAGAATGGTCCTCTTTCCCCACGTTGGAACTGGTGCACGCAAACACACACCAAGTGAGATTTTGGCAAATACCAAGAGTGCGAAATGTCAATGAGCCATGATCTAAATGGCTCCTTTTAATGCCCCAGTGAACATATCCCCCAATAAACACACACACACACACACACATACCAGAATTTGCGCTTGCCCTTAGCAGCTGAGGTCATGGCCATGTAAGATGGTTTGGATCGTCGCAGGTCTAAAAGCGATGGAATTTCAAACCTAGGAAGATATTTTGGGATATTTATTCAAGCCAGGCGAGACAAGTCTACTTGGATTACATTATCAAATAAAATTATGGTGTGTAGTTGGATCAAGCCTACTATCAATACCGATTTTGATACCTTTTAGCCGACTCATTCCCATTGTTAGCTCGTAGTGCCTGGAGCGTCGTGTGCCCAGGTTGCTCAGGTGATACGATCACAGTGACATCAGTGGCACTGGCGGTATTTGTGTCCTCGGTATGACCGATTTCGAATGTCGAGTTCGGATCAAAGGTGCTGGAGGTGTGTGGCTGGCCCAGAGGAGTGAACTGTAGTGGGAACATGCCCTCCTCTCTTAATACTTCCTGAAGCGCAGGTGGGTAATGGGACGGCACAGGAACGGCTCCGCCCTCATCTGGGTTTGCAGGAGATACAGATAGCTTCCTCCGGATGCGTTTTTTAGGACATTCAGCCTCTGGTTCCTGCTGTTGAGGGCTACAACCTGAGAGAGTAAGAACAAGTTCAACTATATTAGAAGTTCAACGCGTTCTTGTTTAGCAGCAGAGAACTTTAAAATGTAACGGCCGAACTTTGCTCAACCAGTGGCGTGAGGCCGGACTGTTTGTCTAACCAAATGGCAGATGACGTGTTTAAAAACATGTTCAGAAAATAACATTTGTTCCCCCATTTGGTACCACTAAAAGCACATAACTTACACTCTTTGTCTTTAAATGAGGCATAATATAATATTCCTGTTTTGTCGTCCGATTTGTCAGGCACATTTACAGGTCTAAACCTGGACATATAGAATGAACACACACAACAAATTCCCATCACTGAAGCATATGCGCACGCATTCATTACTCCTACAAGAGTGAATAATTTAGTCCCGCTCATCACGTGCCCTTCTGAGTGCACATCAAGAGCTATTCTAAAGAGCAGCGTCTTTGCTTCGACAGCCAGTACTTGTGCGCTTGTGCAAGTGGGTGTATGTGGGCGGGAAAGGAAAGGGAGGCTCCAGGAAGCTGTCGGAGGGGTCTGACGTTGGATATTGAGTGGCGGAATATGCTGGAGCACGTTGCAGTCTGGCTGCACACTGACTCACACAATGCAGACGAGCTAGGAAGAGAGAAAGAGAGAGAAAGAGAGACCGCGGCTGCATCTGAAGCGTTCTTGACCAACTGCGATGCTTCAGAGCTCCTGCTGGTCAAAGTGTTGACACACAGCCATCTCTCTTTCACTCTGAGTCAGTGCTGATTCTCAGAAATCTGGATTGCATGGGAGAGAACCTGACATCCTGTTAATGACTAACTTTTAACAGCAAAAGAAAGTTTGAGAAGTAAACACAAATCACTCATTGACGTCTTCTCTATTAAGAAAACACCAGCTCAGAAACAACAAAAACAATCTAACTTTACAGACGGTGTGACGCTGATCAGGTGACAATGCGAAAGAGAGCTTGAGCGGTAGACAGTGATGTATGGCCCAGAGCGGAGGCAGAGGAATAGATGCAATCAGTAATTGGCGGCAGAGTGCTCTGGATGGCATATTTTTGGCTGTAAGGATTAAAACATGCATGAGGCGCTATTTCTGGAGGAAGCCACTGCGGATTAGGGTCGCCTGGCTCCCGCCTCTCTCTTATGCTCATCCCTCGCTCTCTTTTTATTGCAGAATCGTCCTCGGCCAATCCAGGAGCGTTTCACACTAT
The DNA here is from genome assembly GCA_029783895.1 of Triplophysa bombifrons. NCBI lineage: Eukaryota > Metazoa > Chordata > Actinopteri > Cypriniformes > Nemacheilidae > Triplophysa > Triplophysa bombifrons. Next base: position 21,979,267 of record CM056448.1, read on the forward strand.
ATATGATGGCTCCCCCTCCCTGCGCCGAGGAGTCATTTTATGAATGAAATTCGGAAGGGCGGAGGGTCGGCACTAGGGTAACGGGCTAGATGTGGATGACGAGGTTAGACATACAATGGAGCGATACAGAGAGAAAAATCGGATTGAAAATAGACAAAGTGGTAAGGACGGGTAGAGGAATTAATAAATGAAATTGTACACAAACACAAAAGCTAAAGCACAAAGCAAAAATGGTGATGAGCGGAGGAGAAAAACAAACTCCAGGGTCAGGTGTGACACACTGAAAGCCAGCATACTCGTGCACGGTGACACGTGACCACTCCTGCGTCTCTCCCCTCTTCCATCACTTTTTTCACTCTCTCGCTCCATCTATCCATCAAGCACTTGAGCACGAGTGCAGAGACGATAGCATTATGACGCGCGTCGTTGGTGGGGTTGGGGAGGAGGTTCATTCATAACCCTTTCCTTGAATCTCTGTATCTTTCAGTTTCAGCATACAGGGCTTTGTCTCTATTGTCTCTAGGAAGAGAACTGGGAACAAGTGTGTTGTGAACTGAACGCAGCTCAATTCTGCAATGTTTTGAACTTTAAAAGCGGTCATATGGCGCAAATACGTGTTTTTCTTTGTCTTTGGTGTGTTATAAGTTGCCGTGCATGTATTAGACACATAAAATTGAAAAAAGAAAATATCGTAACAAAAGACGCATTCTATCTAAAAGCGAATGCTTACCCTGACCTGCCTGAAACGCCTCGTGTAACCACACCCCCACAAATGTACGTCATTTCGTTGTATGACTTGACTAAGACTCAAAATGTAAATGCAAGTAATGTGGGCGTACCTTGCTTTTCAGAGTGAGGGGCAAAGAGGCGATAACATGCATGGTATGTGGAAAATACAGTGTTTTTGAACCTTAAATCATGTATACACATTGAATTTCATCTAAAACAAGCGTTAATATTCGTTTTAGCTGTGTCATATGACTCCTTTAAGGCAGTTCAAAAACGATTCAAAATAACTTTCTTTAATGAAAACTGATACACAAAATCAAGTGTCGTATTTTAAAGTAAGCAAGACATTTAAATCTCAAAATGTGGGTGCAGGATTTCAATGCGGCGACAAACTCTGATCTTATTCAAATAATGGGACAGTCCTCCAGAATGGTTATACAGACAAAGTCATCTGTAGAAAAATAAGAACTTGCATGCATCCAAATGGTCAAAATCATAATTATTTTACAAACAAAGCAGAAAACGGTCTTAGGACTTTCTGGTTAAAAACTAATATTTCTCTCTAAGATGCAATGCTGCAAACCTCACAAACTCTGACAAATCCAGCAATTGCTTCTTCCTCAGAATATCCCTCTGTAGCAGCCTGGGAACTAGTAAACCCAACATCTTTTCCCCAGCAGTCTAATAAAACTCTGCGCACCATTTATAAATGCAACATGGCTCAGGCGGTGCGTGAAGGCGTGCCGTCGCTACACATCACCTGACTGATGCCTGTGCACGTTTACAAAAAACGCTTGCTTTTATAGGCCAGTAAACAAATCATTATTCATCATCAGTAAGCTCCATTTCTAAATAGATTGTTTCTCCGCCAATAAGAAACAAGAAAATGAAGTCATGTTTTACTATGTCCTGACCTGGTCAAATCCCATATGGTGTTTAAAATGAATCATTAAAATTTAAACAAGCAGTGGACGGGGGAAAAAATTATACAAAACAAAAGAAACATCCCAAGCTTCATCAAAAATGAGAAATTATACACACAGGAAACTTGTTTCTCTAACAAATACAATGTGCAACCAGGCAACTCATTGAGAATATCCCCATAATGCTACAGATGAAGAAGTTGAAAATATTTTTAACAGTACTCGTCTTTTTTTTCTTCCTCAAGCAGGTCTCAGAATTCTCCTGAAATGTGTATTTCCCACAGCGTGTCTCAATCAAATGAGGAACACCTGTTCTGCAGCAAATATCATTACTCTCCATTTACTGAGCAATAACTCACTTTTCCCAAAGCTTTCCCCTCTTCCCTATCCCCTTTTTCTCACCCTTCCACTTCCTCTATCCTGTAAAATGTGTTTGTGTTTCATTCTGTGAACACAGGGTCTGTTCCTGAGCTATCCCGTCAAAACTGTTGTTGCTGTTCTGTAAGAATTACCAATATAATTGTGGTAGCGAAACTCAATTTCATCCCGTTATATCCTTCAGGCACTAATATGATTTAGCTTTTAACAATTTTTATTTTGAAGCCTGCAGGTTAATGTTACACAGGTTCCAACTGCTAAAAAACACTGAAAGGAGACAGTTTGTTTCTCTGTGTTATTGATTAACAATCAAGCCTTCAATATAAAAAATATCTTTAATATAATTGTGTCGTTTTTATTTTCCTTTTAAAATGGAAACAAAAAACGACTGGGTATGAAATGTGCCATATTTATTATTTATGACTATGCCTTACAAGCTTGCCTAAAAGGGGACTATTGTAAACAAAGATTTTTGAAACCTAAAAGTCCAACCCATTTACATTTGTACAAAATAAGCATCGCTCTAACATGTTAACAGCACAGTCCACCTGTAAAAGAACACACACACAGGCGCATGCATTGCCTGTCAGTTTGAGCAATGACAAAGACTTGGGCAGCTGGATTGATGACAGAAGCTGAGTATGTTGAAGCAGAGGGAGCCAGAGATGAGTTTACCTTTAGATGAGTGTGCGAGTCTGAGACGCTGGGAGCTTCGGCGTGTGCGTTTCTCTGCACCTGAATGACGAGAACGCATTGTTATTTATCTGCCTTGTTCTAATCTATTCAGGCCAATATATACATCGCACAGGAAGTAAACATGTGTTAATCAAGGCACATACATCTGTCAACACTCACACAATGCAGATCACATTACAATGACACTGAAACAGCAAGTCAAGGCAGCGACACGACATAAAAGCTTTATGATTAGGCCGCTGTTTAACTCTCCAGATACGTTAAAGTAAAAACCCTGCAGGGGTTTAGAAGATCTCAATCTTCAAACATCTAAAAACACTATTTTGGATTATTTCTTATCTTTAAACCATAAAGTTTTCAAATAATACAACCTATTCTGTCTTCATGTTGTTCTATGCAAGTGAATAAAGAAAAATACATCATTCAAACTAAGATAAAAAAATGACACAACATTCTCATGACACCTTTCATTTAAATATTAATGAATTTTAACAAGGTGTTCATTTCCAAGAGTAAATACGCTAATGTAATCCACTACTAAATGGCTGCACTAAAACACAGGAAACTGCAAACAGATCCAATAATGAATTAAACAATAACATTGCAAATACAAATCCGAGTATACTTGACGTAACACGAGAGCATGCAGTCATTCTGCAAAGAGCTTGTACACACACGCTGTCAGTCTCATGCAAATAGGCCTCTGTAACACAGTCACTTCTACTTCATAATAATAATAATACTTCTAATTTCTATAGTGCCTTTCCAGAGCTCCAGAACACTTGACAATATTGACATTATACAAACAAGCACTAGAGTCAGTGCTCCACACTGTAACAGCAATAACAGTTTATACTGCACTAGGGTACTGATATCACAGAATCCGTTCTTCATGCAAGGCTTTCATCATTAGTCATTTGCATTCTTGAACCCAATCAAGAGTGTAAACAAATCAGACATTAATGATGTCACTAGAGTAATTTTGAGCTAAAATCAGTCTTATTTTTAAACGCATCCATGGGCTGCGTGACACCAAAGCCTCCTGATGTTTGCCAGTTGCCAATGTGTCACAATAGTGATGAGAGTGACAACAGAACTGTTCATCTGTTTTTTATATATTCTAAATGTTGACATTTCCCAAATGCCGTTGACAATTTTTATTGTCTGATTATATTAAATCAAACAACTACACTGATGGGAAAGAGAAAAAACTACTCTCGGCTGGTAAACTTTACGTTTATGTTCCGTTTATGAAGAGCATGTTTAATCTAAAGTTAAACTTAGAAAAAAAACCTGCAAACTCTTTGGATTTGAACTGTACCTGAAAACCTTGAACTGTTATTTCATTTTTGATCTATTGTTTTATTTAATTCTACAATTAAATGCATTTATTTGTTCTTTATTTTGATTACTAAATCGAGTTAATCACATAACAAAATATTGTGAAACGTTTAAATGCTATGTGCAATTTTCTTTTTTAAATTAATTTGAATTCAAAATGTCTAACTTCTTAAACAAAGGAAGTGTATTTAATAAATATTATATATAGTGTTTCTGTTGTTGTATAAAAATAGGTTTTGAGAGCCAAAATTTCCAAAATTACCAAACTGTTGATAGTGGCAGCAATAAAAATGTATTCTGTATTACAGGTAATGGTGTCACAATGGCTGCATACGACTGAATGTTTGCTGAATATAAGTTTTTGTTTACATATTATACTGTGTATATATAAATACACACATTTATTATATAAACAAAACCTTTTATTCTGCAAACGATTAACTGGGACATAAGCTGTGGGCATACTTTCCACGTCTGTCTCGCGCACAAACGTCCAAGTTCAACACATGCGCTATACAAATGAGTATGTGTGCTCTACCAGACCGTCAGAGGGCAGCGCTGAGTAGAGCCATTTTCAGCCACACTGGAAATGAATGATTGAGTAAGTGTTTTCGCCATTGCAAACGATCTGAATAAAACAGCAAGAACAACAACCAAACAGTATGTCCACAAAGGATATGCTTTTAAGTTTACCGTTCTTCGTTTCATCGTGTTGGTTTTTTATTGTTCTTCTTGGACAGCGACACACTGTACACTTTCTGTATGAGTATTGACCCCTAGTGGCCTAGGGCACTTTTTCCACGCATGCCCTTGTTGTACGCGAGGCGTTCGTGCATTCTCAAAAAAATGGGCTGCACGCGGACAGGGTGACGAAATGATGAAGAAAACTGCGTCATGCGGATGGACCATACTTTTCGCATAATCGTTATGCAGCCCTATACGGTTTTGACAATTGTTGTGCTATTAATGTTGTGATTATTGTTTCATACTACACATGGTAATATTGTAAAAAAGAAATCTGTCAGTATCCAGCTGACACTTCAAAGGACTAGGTTATCATTTTGCACCCATTTAATATTTCACCCCAATAAAACAATAAATAAATTCTAGTTAAACTAGACATTGCAATAATATTGTCATTAATATTTCTGTTGCCCATAATAACGGTGAAGTTAAAGTTTGATTTTGTGACAGTCCTATTTACTGCAAAACAGCGCTTTGTTGGGAACAGAATTAAGGAAACATTTTCAGCATTTAATGTGTAGTTTGACTTTTCGCCACTCACTGCACGGCGTGTTCTGGTGAGAAACGAGGTGCGAGAAAGACAGGATGGGCTGTAGATGAGTGCTTCCTGTGCCACCATCGTTCCTCTCTGGTCTCTCCTGGTCTGCCCAGACCACACCCCTTTCTCTGTTCACCAGGCGCTCAATCTCCTCCCTCTCGGCATCGTCTGTGGTGATGCTCGCGGCCTTCAACGCCAGGTGCTGTCGGCAGCAGGTGGACAGCAGGGCCTTCACCAACCTGACAGGACAGGTGAAAGAACAAAAGTGATCTAGTTGAATGATACTGATGGAGGTATTTACATTGGAAATTTCAAATTCATCTGAATAATACGAAGAACTGTCTACAAAAAAATGCCCCAGTGCATGTAAAAAGGTGCAAACACTTTCATTCTGGGTGACTAAGCCTGCCTCATGAACCCTATAAGAGTGTTGACTCATACTTGTGTGTGTGAGCGTTTTCCTGGTCTTGCACACCGATGAGGTGGTTTGTGTGCTTGATGCGTTGCTGAAGGTCGCCGATCTGCACCTGCAGCTGATGGCACTGTAGTTCTCGTTTCAGCTCCTGCAGGCAGAAAGACATCTTAACACAATGAAGACAGTGCAAAGACTCTAGCCCCTTGGTATAAATCAAAAAAGGTTGGCCTCCACTAAACAAAAGGCTTACTCGAAAAATCTTCCTGGCTGTGTTAAGATGAAACGGCATATAAAATGTAACAATTCTTCATATTTCTTTTACAACACTTAAATCTTAAAAATGTGTTATTAAATAGAGAATTTCCAAATTAGCTTTTGTTATAATTTGTATGATCTAATGTGCCTATATTTTCAAGTTCTATTTTGATGTCAGTACAGCGAAATTTTTGAATGATATTTTTTGCAAATGTTAATTTGCGAAACATTGTAATGCTAAATATGGCTAGCAAGGTTTGACAAATTGAAGCATCAAATTTCACAGACTTGCACTTTTAGAGGTTTCATATATTTGATTGTGATCCCTGTGAAGACAATAAATTCAGAAAGAATCAGTTGTCGGCTATATGATTGACTCAAACCGGCCTGCTGGGGCGAATACCATCCCAATAAATGAACAGAAACAGTTTTCCAGCAGTCTCTTAAGACTGCTTCTTAAGAGTCCATCCTGACAATCATATTAACAGTAGAATCCATCAACACAAAAGTAGGGCTGCTCGACCTCACTTCATCTATTAGATGACACATTTTAATACAACGTCATGACCAGGAACGAGACTGGCATGGATTTGCAGGGGAAGAAGAGAACGATGAGATTAAACCATCTCCTCTATGCGCTATAATGAGCAAAGGCAAAGGAGGCGAGATGCTACAAAAATGATGAAACGGCTCAGATGTTGTTTTTAGTCTAGCTCCTTGTTTTCTTTGTCTCACTAAAAATGCACCTTCTGAGGAGTCTTCTACCCCCTCTTGACGCAAGAAAACGCAAAACAGCAGTGCACAGAACATTTGACGGGCGTGTGCGTCACTACTCCGTTCTACTTCCAGGAAAAGAAAAAAAAACAGGAGAGGAAAAATGAGAGTGAGAAAAGAGGTGTGGATTAAGGCAAGCAGCTGTAGGGAGTGACGACGAACAAGAATTGATTTTCCTTTTATTAAGACATCCTCTGGTGGGCAAATGGAGAGATGAAGTGAAAGAAGGGGCGAGTGAGAGACAGAGATATTCAGTGTTTATCGAAGGGCCACAATTTGACAGCTCAAATAATAATTTAAGAAAACATCGATATCATTTTTTTGCCCATTCATGGATGAATGAAACACCACCAACAGCAGGACCACCAAACTGTGCGCATGCTCGCGAAATTTTTCGGCGCAATGTGACCGTCAAGTTAAAAACATACACTCAGTGCATCAAAACATCGAGGCACAATTTATGCCAGCTATTTCAATACAAAGATAATAGTATTCCTCTTTAAGTTGAGCTGGCGGTCATTACAGATGGGCTCAAACAAGTGCTTCAGAAGAGCTCTGCTGTCTAGGGGCTCAGAGGAGTAAGCCCGCATCAGACTTCACAACACTACAGGCTGGCACCCTAGTGCTTCACGGCCTGGCTGAAAAACACGAAAACATTCTAAATGAAGTTCAGAAATGGATAACAAGCCAGCGTTACAAAAAGAAGAAGAAATGATTCAGATTTGGATTATAGCGTTTTCTAATTAAAATCATTATCCTTAACTATTCTGTAATTGCCAGTGTGGAGGGCTCACAGCATGGCCACGTCAAAACCAAACAACAGTGAACTGAATGATAATGCGGTTGACTTCCTGCAACTTTATGTATTTTGCATTCATCATATGTGTAACAGCTGTTCCAGGGAGACGCTAGTGCAATGTCGCACACGGTTGTGAATGTGAAGGTAAAAAAAACCTACATATATCCAAGGGTTCCCTCACTTTCTGACTAATAAATGACAGTTCCGTGACCTTTCCAGTTGTTTGTGATTACTAGAATTTTGAAGTTAGCTAATGAATCATTCATACTGACTGGTATACTAGGGTCAGTTGTGAGAGTTCGACTCGTAGCCAGAAGGTCGCTGGTTCAATTCTCAGTGCCACCAGCAAATGACTGAAGTGCTCTTGAGCAAGGCACCTTACCCCTGTTTGCTATGAGGTGATAGCTGCCCACTGCACCCTACTTTTAAGTTGCTTTGGATAAAAGCGTCTGACAAATGAATAAATGTAAATGTATACGAAAAGTATAGGGAAAAAGTTTTTCATGAAATGTTTTACAGCAGGATAAAACTAAACTCTTGACCCAGCACTAACCTCGGGGGACTGTCCTTCGTGTCCCAGCAACTTCATTTCGTTCTCGATGCGGTGAAGCCATCCCTCGTTTTCCTGAAAGCGCTTTTCACTCTCCAGCAAACGATTTTCCAGGTGCTCCTGTTGAGACTTCAGGGAGGCTAGCTTACGCTCGTACTTACAAGTGGCCTGAAACGTACAAAAACACAGCATGACTGAAATCTCTCTTCTGTGAAAGAGTGTTTTACACCCACAGGATCTGCACACTTTTAACCAACGAATTTAAAGCATACGTTTTTTGTCCTTCAGTTTTTTTATTAAAAAATAATGAACAAATTCAGATCAATTAGATTCAGAATAACTTGTTAAAGGAATAGTTCACCCAAAAGTGAAAATCCTTTCTTTATTTACATCCCCATGTTTTACTCGCCCTCAAGGCATCCTAACTGAATATGGATTTCTTCTTGAAGAATAATGCAGTCAGAGTTATAATACCACGTATCTTTTTATTTCCGAGCCGTAGAATGAGAGAGAATTGGTGCTTAATTTTTGAAGCTCCAAAAAGAGCATCCATCGATCAAACAACTGCTCGACACGGCTCCGTGGTCTTAACAAAAGTCAGCGCTATTAACGTTGATGTCTAGCTTCCGTCATCTCTTGGATGCATGTGAACTAGAGGCTTGTTTTTCCGGCAGTTCTTTGATCGATGGATGCACTTTTTGGAGCTTCAAAAATTCAAAAACCCATTCACTCCCATCCAACACTTGGAAGTAAAAGGATACGTGGTATTGTAACACCGACTGCATTATTCTTCAAGAAGAAAACCATATTCAGTTCCAAATGTGTATCATTTTGTTTTGTTCTGATGAACACAGAGAAAGATATTTGGAATAATGCTTATAACCAAACAGATATGAACGCACATTGACTCCCATAGAAGGATTTTTTTTCTTTTTCTGTTTAACACAAAAGACGACATATTGAAGAATGTAGGAAAGCGAAGAGTTCTGGGGCACTTTTGACTACCATTGTTTTTTCCTACTATGGTAGTCAATGTGTGTTTTATTATTGAAAATGACGTTCAAATTTATGAAAATATCGAGCGAGTCAGGGTGAGTAAATAAACGGCAAATTGTTTTTTTTGGCTGAACTGTCCCTTTAATGATTTTTTCCTGATTCTATGGTAGTCAATGGTCCAAAGAACTGTTTGGAGACAGAAAATGATGACAGAATATACATTTTTGGTTGAACTATCCCTTCAATAATTGAGAATTTCTTGACTTTTACTTCTAAACAAGAAGTGCAATATTTAGGATGTACTATGGATAATAAATTGACAGGGGATAGCATGGCTGTTGTAGATTATTCTAAAGTATGTAATCGAATAAATTATTAGCAAGACAGGCTGCTTACTTAGATAAACAAACCTTAAAATTGTTAGCTTATGCATTAGTGCAAGCACATTTCATTATGCGGCAACGGTTTTTAAAAGTGGACAAAAGGTAATTTTTCTTAAGTTGATGATGGTGTGCAAAATATTACAGAGGAATGTTCCTAAGTACTTGTATGATTACTATGTTTTAGTAAGAGATGTTCATGGTTTTTCTACAAGGGCAAGAATAAATAATATATACATGTGTCAGTTTAAGAGTTTAATGGAGAAGAATTCTTTTTTGTATTCTAGCGCTGTTGCTTAGAATGAATTGCCTGATTGTTTAAAACAAATTCAAGAAGAAGGTCCTTTTAGAAGAGATGTTAAGAAATGGCTTTGACATGTTTTTAGAAGTTATTATGTGATATGCTGATGTGTGTTGTTTGATTTGATTCCCATTATGAACTGCTCGTCCATTTTGGAATTCCGAGGACCACAATGGAAATAAGTCTATGGCTTTTTTGTGTATTTTATCCTCAACAGTTTTTTTCAAAATGTGTATGAATTGGTCTTTTGGAATTGGTTGTACTTATTATAATTTTTATTGTCAAAAAAAAAACCTACAGAAAAGTATATTGATTATACACAGATCTCGAGGCTGAGATTTAATTGTATTTTAATGTTTTTAAGTCCAGCACAAAGCATCTTCAGCAGTATGTATTTCAAGTTATTGCGTTTATGTGTGTGATTTGGTGGTGTTACCCTCTCGGCCCTGTTTTCGGGGAAGAAGATCAGGCTCTGCTGGTGCCACTGCTCCCTGTGTCTCATGGTCAGCCTGCTTTCATACAAGTGCTTTTCAATGTCCAACTGCTCTTTACGGACCAGCTGACGTGCTGCAAACACGCTACGCAGGGACTCTGACATTCTGCAAAAAGACAGAAGCATGCAGTTATTCAATCATAGTCCCTATTTAATGGGTGGCATCATCTCCTTGCATATAAACAGACATCATAGAGTTTTGGCCCCGTAAACACTCAGTCAGCAGGATCTGAAAGCCTTCTGATTAGTTCTAATCATGACTTACAAAATAGTTCAAAACATTGAATGAACCTGAAAAGATCACATGTATGGAAACATGCACACCACACAAAACAGCGTCTCAGTAAGCTGTCTAGGAACATAGCCAAAGCAAACTTTATTGCATTTTTTCTCTTCTGTATAACATCATTAAACGCTAAGGGGCATTGCACTTCTATTCAAACAAAAATGTCTTCCAGTGACAGCTTTCTCTGCCGCCGCACACAGCCAATGCATTCGCTGACTCAATGAACGCCGTGATATCACCTGCATGTGGGCGAATTCAGGTATTACTTACAAAAATAAAGAAAATAAAGAAACCCACTGAGAGAGTGAGAGTGCAGAAGCTGTGTTCGGGGCCATAATGTTGGTGCAGCAGCCGACACTGCCAGACTCCTGCATTTTTAATGCGGGCGGGAGCGTGCAGCCCCTCCTCGCCACCAAGCATCTCTCTCCCTCTCTCTGCAAGTTGTGAATTCTGATGCCGGTGAATGAAACACGTAGGAGTGAGACTCATTCAGCTTTTTACCCCTCCTCCTTCCCCACTCTATCCCTCCCACCCTTGCGTTTTTCCCTCTTTCTCGCTTCCCTGTGCCCATCCTTCATCTCTCCCATCCATCTATGGAAGTTGCTGCAGCTTTTCCTGATGAGAACCACTGACAATAACCCAGAGAGAACAACATGTTTGGGCCGAGGGTGGGGCTTGGGCTGCATTGTGCAAACTCCAAAACAATTTCTAGCTAAAACATGCAAAAACAACAAAAAAATAAACAACCCTGAAAAATTCAAGAAACAGATGAGAACTAGAAGCACAAGGCTCTGACTCTCGACCGGGCCTGATGAAAAATGCAGAGGTAAGAAGACCTCCACCTGCGATGGTGTCTGGCTTTGTCCTGTGTACTCTTACTTATGAATAATTAAACGTATTCAAAGTTTGAAAGGACACCGATAAAGAGCCGCACATCACACATGGTATAAAATAAACAAAATGTAAACAAATGCAAACAAAGGACCCAATTTGTAGAATGATGCCTTCACCAAGTTTGTTACACATAAAGAGCAAACGTAACTGTCTTGTTTGCACACACATACAAAAGGTGCTTACTTCTCAAATTCGGCCTCTCTCTTGACGGGGATTGGATTGAGGGCAGGAACCGCCACCTTCTGGTCTTCATACTCTTTGAGTTTCTGTTTTAACATGATGATCTACAAGGACACACATACACATTCAGCCATTATCTTACTACACAAAACTGGTCTCATGCAGATTAGACCCATCTCCCCTATCATGAGAAACAAACCAGATTTACTAACTAAATAGTTCCACATAGTGGAAAGGTTATGTCCGATAGGACTAAACAAGGTAAAATGTGTACAAAGTTGACGTACATTTTTTCCACCAACAATCAAATCACACACATAGGACTGTGGAATATCTGTTATTATTTACAGTACATATACGCAGTCTTTTAAAATATATAGCACCTTGTTGTCTTATTTCTTCTGTATACTTCCTGTTTCAGTCTTCGAACACACCCATAACCAAAGATAAGATTCAAGTTGCAAACCTGTTTTATTTTTATTACCTCTGTTTTCTGCTTTTCGCAGATGATGGCATACTGGCCGATGTGACTGTCCAAGCTCATGACATTACTCTTCAGCTGAAACACAGGGAGATCAAGAGAGAACACAAACAAGACGCATCTGCTGCGGTTACAATCGTATTTCGATTCTGTCAAGATCAACATGTGCAGTCTTTGGTGATTTAAGGCATGCTGTTGGACTGCTGAAACTGCGTGTATGTGTGTGGGACTTACAGTGGATTTGATCTCCTTGGCGCGGTTGGCATATTTGAGCGTGTTGTGAGTGTCTTCGTAGGAGAAAGAGGACGGGCTGACGTTAGCGATCATCACAGTTCGGCAGTTTCCACCCAGAGAGTCTTTGAGGAGCCGTGTCAGCTTGCTATCTCTGTAAGGAATGTGCGTCTTCTTACACTGAAAACAGAAGAAAAGAAAAAAACATCAAATCTAATCCAAAAATATCATGAAAGGACATCTACGAGACAAGGGTAACATGGAAATGATACGGTTTGCTAGAATTGAGTTAGGCTTGAAATTTCCATTCGGGCCATTTGTCAATTCAAACACTCATTTTACAGCAAAATCCTTAAAAATTTGCAGATTTTAATTGATAAACTTTGATAAACCTACCAGATCCTGACAATAATTTCAAATTTGTCTCAATTATGAACAACTTCAATAGCTTTGTGCCGCTACATATGTTCGAACAGCCAGTTGGTACACTCTTTCATCTCGACGGCCTGTCTGACCTTCGAATAAAAGCATTAACGAACCAACTGACCAAGGAATCTCAGGATCTGATGACTGGTGTGCATCCACATCACATCAAAGCCAACTTTACACTTGTGATCTGATACCGTTAACATCATTTGACAACACTAACACAAACATAGTAATGTCTGTATATCGGAGTTAGTCCAGCTGATGTCACAAACTATAGCCTACATCTGGACTGTGTGTGTGGTAATGTTTTCATTACAGAACCAAGCAGTGGCCTGCTGGGAACACAGCAAATATCCATGCAAAGGGGTGAAACGAAGAGCGTGTCCCAGTTTTCAGTTGATTTTTAGTGTTCTGTCAGAAATTACTGCAGTAATATGAAAAGCAGGAGCAAAAAACTGACTTAGCGGTAAAATACCAGCTTACGTAACAACCCACACAGCACTCGCTATCGCTAGCTATCACTTCTCTGAAGGCGGCATGTTCCCTCTGTTGGCACAACTGCGTTAGCAGTGCGCGTGTGTGTGTGTGTGTGTGCAAGTGGCCCGTTTCGGCCCTCCCAAGAGAATGTGGGTAAGGAGAGCCGTCAGTGTGACAGGTTAATTTATGCGGATGGCATGAAAACAATACCCATGAAGCTGCACTGTGGAGGGGCCCAGAGACTGGGCCAAACCTCCTCACCTTACACACACACACACACACACACACTAGCCAAAACACACCAGCATCAACGACAACTACAAAAATCACAATAGACACAACAGAAACGTACATAAACAAATAAAACACACTCCCTTGAGGAAATGTGATCCATAGACATTGCCAAAACAAATACAATATGTGTACAATTTTACAGCAGGGAATGAGCAGGGACCTGGTTTATATTGATATCTAGATCATGTCACTATGATATGATGACTTAAAACTATGATATGGACCTCTTTGGATGATGGCCCACTTTTGTACTCACTATTGTTGCCAGCGGTTTAGACATTAATGGCTATGTGTTGAGATATTTTGAGGGGACAGCAAATTTACACAAGCTATACACTCACTACTTTATATTGTAGCAAAGTGTAATTTCTTCAGTGTTGTCACATGAAAAGATATAATAAAATATTTACCAAAAATGTGAGGAGTGTACTCACTTCTGTGAGATACTGTATATCAGTGGTTCAACTTCTCAACTCTCCACTTTCCTGCCGAGTTTAACCCCAACTCTGATAAAACACCTGAAGAGGCTAATCAGTGACTTCAGGAACAGACGCGTTCAACTAAATGTTGGGCTGCGCAGATTGTTTGGCATATCGTATTAAAGTACCGCAAGACCGATTCAAATGCCTACCGAGCACTTGAATCACTACCGCGGTACTGACATCTCATCAGCTGATAGATTTGCGCAGTGCCACATTAAGTTGAATGCATCTATTCCTAAATACGATGATTAGCTTGTTCAGGTGTTTATTTCAGAGTTGGGGCTAAACTCGGCAGGAAAATGGATGCGACTCAACTGTACTAAGTGAGTCAGGTGCGAAAGCACTCTTAGACTCTTTCGACATATTCTGGTTGGGGAATTTTTTCTAGTAAGAAAAATTATTCATTGCAGGCATAATATTCTACATTACTCTGTGATTAAATTGACAACTCATAATTTAATGTATAAAACCAATAAGTAGCAGCACTTACTACACAATCAAACAGATGTACCACACAAAACATTAAATCAAAGAATGTGGTCTAAAAATTAAAAAACTACATCGCCTGTCTGGATTTTTTGCCTGTCCTTCCATTCGAATGATCTAAACTCATGCAATGAGGAGTAATTTGAAGAAATCAGTTTGAAACACACTCGCATTTACTGAAAACTAATGAGATGTAAAAGCTAAGTGTCAGGATTTGAAATGTACACTGAAGCAAATACACACCAAACACCCAATTATAATTAAGGCATGGTTTAGAATGGTTTATGGCACAAAACAAACACTGCGCGGAAGATTTAACAGCCATTTTTCAAGGCTACGTTCTACATCCGTCAAGAGCTAATAGGATTGGGTGGTAAATTACCCATAAACCTTCTGAGACGGAAAATCTGGATACAATTCCACACAATGTCTCTTATGGAGGTGTAGTGGAGTCTGCACTAATGCATGAGTAAGAGCCTGACACACACACACACGCACGCACACAAAAAGCAGCCCTAAGAGAGATAAGCGCACAAAATCCAAGCTAAAAGAGTTGTAAGTATTCCAGCTGATAGCGTCAGTCATTGAACCACAGCGCCCTTGGGTTTGTCCCAAAAGCAAAAAGTAGACAGGAAGGGTAATACCATCACAACGGTGCCACAGCACACTATGAACCAAGCTGACGCAGAATGGATAGAGACCAAGAAAGGTTAGACTGAAGAAGGGTAAAATTGATAACATGTTTGTTTACATTAGGGATGGGCATTTCTGATCATATTTCATTTCGAGTAATCCACAGGTTTGAGAAACGAGTACTCGATTAATCGGGGGTGGAGCTTAAGCAAGGGGCGGGGCGTGTGCGTCATAGCGACAATTAAATATTTTAATTAAAGCCCTGTTAAAAACGTTGTTGATAAAACAATGAAACATGACAGGATTAAAAAAATAATTAAAGTAACACAGATTATTAAACATCACCATCAATAGTGGTTAACACAGTAAACATTTAAAAGAAATAACAGCGTGAGGTGAAGCTGAAGCGCTTTTTCTTCATGACGCATTGTATATAAAATTTATCACATAGCCTAGATACACAATATGTAAATGTTATATTACAAATTGTATTTATCTACACAAAATGCATGTGAGCTTGAACTAAGTGCCAACCAGAAAGTAGTGGATGCGCTTCTCCCGTTACAGGGCGCTTTAAAACAATGGCAACCGAAGCCCCGCAAAAAAAAAAAAAATCTTATTTTACAGTATTATCCCATCAATATGTCTGTCTTATTATTTGGATAAATATTTTGCATCAGTTTTTAAAAAGATAACCTACCTTTTTCTATGCATGTGAAAACAAATAAAACACACATGATATGCTTTTCAGTTATTTTATTCAACTGTTATTTTTAACAAAACAATATTTTACTTCAGCAGCATCACAACGGGTGTGGATCAAAAAAGTTTTTTGTAAAAGGTTCGCAAAAATAAAGTTTAATACAACTTCACCAAACGACTGTTAAGTAGCCCATAGCCTAACGAAAATTAGAAGTCATGGATAATTTGGCTGCACAAACTTAAAATAAAAATAGCCTGAATATTTTTACCTCAGCTATAAAACTTAAAGATTAGGTAACATAACATTTCTTTCAAAATGATCAGTCGGTAAAGGTAAATAAAATAAAGCCGGCATAATTTAACTAAGCTGTTTAAACTTAAAACAAAAACAGCCTGAATATTTTACCATGCATGGCATACATATTTTTATTTAAAAAGATCAGTCGGTCTACGTGCTCAGATGAAAGCCGAGTGCGGAGTCTATTTACAATTTATGTAATGACAGGTTAGCGTCATATACGATTCAGCGGTTAGCGAGGTCCACGAGTCCGTAGTTATAGCCACCCGCGCTGGCTTCGACAGACTGTCTAGAGCATCAATCCTTGCAGTGACCGTTTTGCGCGATGGGACAGTATAGTGGGGCTCAACATAATTCATTAAACGTTTAAAACCTTCACCTTCAACAAAACTAATAGGCAGCAAGTCTTCTGCTGTCATTTCTGCTATTAGCTGCGTCATTTTCTCTGCCCTGCCTTTGTCGCATTTCTGTCTGATGGTGAAATCTCTTATGCTCGTCTGACTGCTGGTTGTGGCATCGGCATCATCTGCTTTTTTGTGTTTATGTGCAAGATGGTAACGCATCGAACTCGTTGTGGAGTTGTAGACCAGTGTGGCGCTGCACATCTTACACTTGACTGTTTTTTCGTCAAGTTTTTCAAAGTGTTGCCAGACATCGCTGCGCGCTTTAGACGCCATTTTCGCTCTGTGCTCCGGTCTTGTCTCTAGACCACTACTTCTCGCAGCCATAACCAATCAAATATCAGACTACCGCCCAAATACCAGCATAACCAATCAGAAATAATGATAGTAAAAAAAAAAATCCTGCTGATGCGTTCGAGTAATCGATTAATTGAGTACTCGTGCACATCCCTAGTTTACATCGAAACGAGATGCCAGTGCTTTTTAGAGAAAAGGGAGAATGTAAGTATCAAAGGGCTATATCAAAATGAGAGATGGAGGCTGTCGGCTCAGTGGATTACAGCTATGCTATATGGAAGAGTGCATACTCTGAATGCTCAGAGTATCAACCATCAAGATCAAGTCCCTTCTAAATGTGTATTTCAACAACACACATATAAGCTGTAAGCTAAAGTGCTGGTCAAACATGCAACAACACTTTTAAAGTGAGTAATTACCAAAACAAAATTCTTAACATAACCTTTGCCTAACAAAAATGCCTTATATAAAGGGCAAATTCAAGTATTACATACGTGACATTTTCGGTCAAAACTTGAAATATAAATACTCAGAGAATGTATTTATTACCTTTATGTTGAATTATCTGTTTATATTTTACTAAACCCCTGAGCCCTGATGATGGAGTCTCAGTACAGACATCAATTTCTGTCGATTGCGGCACTACACAACAAGATGTTATTTTAAACTCCTTATGTAGCCAAATCTGTGCTGCTTTGTATTGGCCGCCTTCAGTTTTCCCTTTGTTTGCCTCCAGCTAATGGAGTGACATAAGCGTGACGTCGGCCGTAAAGTGGTCTTTATGTACAACACATTCACTGTTTATTGCATTGACTAAATTGTCATTTTTTTCTACAGCGCTCATAAAGATAATAAACGATATTCGCTTAAATACTGATTCAGGCAAATTATCAGTGCTGATACTACTCGACCTCAGTGCTGCATTTGACACTGTCGATCATAACATACTTCTTGACAGGCTGGAAAACTGGGTGGGGCTTTCTGGGATAGTCCTAAAATGGTTCAGGTCATACTTAGATGGGAGAGGTTATTATGTGAGTATAGGAGATCATAAGTCTGAGTGGACATCCATGACATGCGGAGTCCCTCAAGGCTCAATTCTTGCGCCAATCCTGTTCAACCTGTATATGCTCCCAATGAGCCAAATAATGAGAAAGAACAAAATTGCTTACCACAGCTATGCAGACGACACACAGATCTACTTAGCCCTATCGCCTAACGATTACAGCCCCATTGACTCCCTGTGCCAATGCATCGACTAAGTCAACAATTGGATGTGTCAAAACTTTCTTCAATTAAACAAAGACAAAACTGAAGTCATTGCATTTGGAAACAAAGATGAAGTTCTCAAGGTGAACGCATACCTTCACTCTAGGGGTCAAACAACTAAAAATCAAGTCAGGAATCTTGGTGTGACACTAGAGTCAGACCTTAGTTTCAGTAGTCATGTCAAAGCAATAACCAAATCAGCATACTACCATCTGAAAAATATTGCAAGAATTAGATGCTTTGTTTCCAGACAAGACTTAGAGAAACTTGTTCATGCTTTCATCACCAGCAGGGTGGATTACTGTAATGGACTCCTCACTGGCCTTCCCAAAAAGACCATTAGACAGTTGCAGCTCATACAGAACGCTGCCGCCAGGATTCTGAGCAGAACTAGAAAATATGAACATATCACACCAGTCCTCAGGTCTTTACACTGGCTCCCAGTTAAATTTAGGATTGATTTTAAAGTATTATTACTGGTATATAAATCATTCAATGGCCTAGGACCTCAATACATTGCAGAGATGCTCAATGAATATAAACCCAACAGATCACTCAGATCACTAGGATCATATCAGCTAGAAATACCAAGGGTTCACTCAAAGCATGGCGAATCTGCTTTTAGCTATTATGCCAGCCGCAGCTGGAACCAGCTTCCAGAGGAGATCAGATGTGCTCCTACAATAGTCACTTTCAAATCCAGACTCAAAACGCATCTGTTTAGCTATGCATTTAATGAATGAGCACTGTGCCAATGTTCGTCCGACTGTCTGTACTGTACTGTATTTTATTTTTATAAACTGTTTTAATTACTCTTATTTCTTTTTATTATTTTAATTTCTTCTATGTAAAGCACTTTGAATTGCCACTGTGTATGAAATGTGCTATATAAATAAAATTGCCTTGCCTTGCCTTGCCTTGCCTTCCCTTACTTCTACTTTATACTAATTCAGCAATATCAGCCATTCTAAAACTTTTTCCAGGTTTAGCCACACCCCTCTCTTTAAAACCACATCCTATAATCACACAATTTTCTTACTGGCTAAACACCCGTCTCAGCCAGGTAATTCCAATAACCATGGCATACTATACAAAAGCATGAAACCCAAATTTACAGTATTAAATTCACTCAATTTTGTTTAATTTAAAAACAACACAACTAATTTTCAGCAAGTTCAGGGTAATCAATCCTTTAGTCTGTTTTTACATCGCAGGAGGTATAGACCTACTTTGGGGTTGGCAAGTGTGTTGATGACATTCCCAAGGGCGAGAAGAGAGCGGTTGATGTTGGCCCCCTCTCGTAGACGCGCCCCCTTGCCGTTGGTCGCGCTGGCCCTCTCCGAGCCAGCCAGGTCGATTAAACTCATTTTAGCCACACGAACATTTGGATTAAGACTGGCTGTTTTATCCTGCTGCCTCAAGTAGATCTGAAGGAAAAAGATGGAACAAAAAAGTCATTGAATCAGACTGAATATTTACGTTTTTGCTTACTCTTGGGTTTGAACGGTGCAGCTCACTTTAAAACAACCAGATCAACTGAAGGATGGCTGAGATGCCAAAGCTGTGTTGGTACTAAATGTATAAATTGTTGAAATAATACAATATGAGGAGCTAAAGTGCTTGATTTACTGAAGAACAACAACAGAAAAATTATCATATAACCTTTCCCAAAATAAACGTAAATACATAAAACACAGCATCTCAATTCTATTCAACTTCAATCACTTATGACCGCTCAGCATGCTTGATATATTTTTTTTTAATAGGCTTTAGGTAAATAAGTCGTTCAGGCCCCATGTGGAGCGACTGCTTTACTGAGGCCTTGCTGCATCAAAACACTTACACAGAACCAGATGTGATATTCAAAGAACACAGCATCAAAATGGCGAGAAACCTTTTACCTGGAATACAGCATGGGAGCGTGAAGATGTGGCATTCATTTCAGTGGGGTGCTGCGTCCTGTTCTTGTTGCCATAATCAAGAGCTTCAAGGATGTGCTCTGCAGATTTGGGCTGTTAAGTAATGAGATGACACACAAACACATGCATCAGATAGAGCGACTCAATGACGCATGGTGAAATAACTCAAGTAACACCACCTTACCTGGTGCAGGGTGAGTCCTTGAACCACAACTCCATTGGAACCATCCTCTCTCACCGCTAACGGGCCTGAGTTAGTTAACAAATCCCGAATCTGCTCATTATAAACCTGTTCGAGTGAGAATGCGGAAACCCAGCTGCTCAGAACACAAAAGAACTGACTTCTCATACTGCTTCATGTGTAATAACGCAGAGCTAATTCAATCCGCACACCAAACTCTTAATTAGTGTTGTCAAAAATATCGATATTTCGATAAATATCGATACTGAAATATCTGAACGATACCAATACTAATTTCCCGAAGTATCGATACACCGATCCTAGCCGAGCTGTCACTTTCACGTATCTCCAAAGGCGCGTTGACAAACAGCACACGTGACCGCAGTGCCTGTCACGTGTCTCGTCTCATTCGCTCTGGCTAAATAGAAAAAGTGAAGTGAATATAAATATGGCGTGTGCGGCGCCTCCGCAACCGGCTTTGATTGATAAAGAACACAGCAGGACAGAACACAGTGCTATCTGGAAATATTTTGGATATGAAGCAAATGAACATGGAAAGCCGAAGGACACAAACAAGCCAATATACAAGAGTCGCTACAGAGCAGTGCTAACAAAAGGCGCTAACACCTCTAATATAGCAATATGAGTGTTGACTCGTTTTTCACCGTAATTCGTAAAGTCCGACTGAGGAATCTTTAACTGTGAATCTTTAAATACTTTAACTGTGGTCAAATGTAAATTAACTTGAGCTTAATTAACTTAATTAAAAAAAGGATTACTTCAATTCTGTAATTTGTCTTCATGTCGATCCAGTGAGCATTGTTATCGGGGGTGATGCACGCAAGTTTGCGTGTGTGGATCGGTGATATGTGAATCCGGCATTAAAATATCTTCATCAAATAATGTTTTCTATTAACCAGCATTTATGAACGATGAGCAATGCATTTGCTACAGTATATTTTAATCTTTGATGACAGTATGTAATAAAATACAACGGATCATGTTTGCTCTGGTCCAATGAAAAAAAATATTAACAGATAGAACTTTGGATTTTAATTAGTACATGTATTAGTAAATGTTAGTTTAAATTAACTTTTTACTAAGATTAATACATGTTTTGTATTAATTTAAAGTATTTTTCATTGTTTATTCATGTAACAAATATCTATTACCATTAACTTAAGTTCTCAGATTAGTTACATAGTTCAGTTCATTTTAAAAGTGTGGTCAAAAAAAAATGTTTATTAAAGTTTAGCATTCTCTTGTAGCACCAGAAATAAGATGAGACCCGACCTGCATCAGTACATAATGCGTTACAACACACATTATGAAGAATTATAATGCATTTTACCCTTTAATAACTCTTTATAATACATTATACATGTTATATTTATCTTTGAATAATAATACAAAAAAAAATTACCACCTTAATGTTGTGGCAGTTTTTTTCTCTGTGGTATCGAAAATGGTATCGAGTATCGATATTTTTCAAGGTATCGTATCGAAGTTAGAAATTCCAGTATCGTGACAACACTACTCTTAATGAAATCATACTGTTTAGAAAACAGTTACTTTGTGAATAAATGCACAATGCTGTTTCATGTCTGTGGAAAACCTCACCTCAAGATAAGAAAAGGCTATATCGAAAACTTTGTCTTCCTTGGTCTGGTCCATACGTGCAAACAGTTCCTTCATGGTGAGAAACATCACTCCTGGGGTATCACACGTGCCCAACATTGTATGCGTTTTTCCAGCTCCTGTAGCTCCATAGGCAAACACTGGACAAACACAAAAGAGAAATTCAAGGCGTAAGTACGAGCAGCTCTTCTCCTGCCATGACAACAATAATGTCAGACTTAAAAATAGTCTGAACTCTTGAGAAGTATCAAATTAATTGCATTCCTCTCCATGTTTTCAGTTTGGAGCCATAGCTTAAAGGCCTGAAGAAGCTGCAAACATAGAAGAGAGCTACTTGAACCAACAGCACTCCAACCGGGCAAATCACAAAGCCATTCAAATTTTCCAGAAAGAGAACATTTATAAATGCAGTATTTATGCTTGTCTATGTCCACAACATCAAAAACCAGAATGAGCAGTTTAAGCAAGTCCATATCCTAACCACATAGCATAGTATACATAAGTGAACTTACGCATTATTTGAATAATAAAAAGGCCCAGTTTAAAGTAATTATAAGAAGAAAATGTGTGAATCTAATACACACAGGGTGCACTGTTTTTTAATTTGCGGTTTTCATGAAATATTTGAATTGTTATACAATATCATCAATATAAACCCAAAATGTACATCAAAAATATTAGTTCATCAATTGCTAATTGACTTGATGATCACAAAGAGTTTGAATAAGGAGAAAAGCATTGCCTCACCAGTGCAGTTGTAGCCGTTTAGGACACCATCCACTATTGATTTGGTGGTGTTCTCAAAAACCTCCATCTGCGAAGAGTCTTCTCTAAAGACGCTGTCAAACACAAACTTGAGGTCTTTATTGGTTCTCTTCCGCACATCCCTGTTGCATACCCTCTGCCCCCGGAAAAATGTCACTTGCTCCTCTTTGGGATCAAAGATAAGCATGTGGTTGTCAACAACATGGACCACGTTTCTGTAATTGCCACTCTTTTCCTTGTCATTCAAAGGACGGACCCGGACCACCACTTTCACGTGGCTGCACACCTCCACGTCTGGCATTGTCCCGTTTTATTTTGCAAAGTTATGTTTGTTTACCTGAAGAACATGAGAGAAAATAAACAACCGTGATGTCAATCAACAATGATCTCAGACTACAATTACATTCATGCATTTTGGCAGACCCTTTTATCCATAGCATTATACTATACGTTTGTTTCTGAGTATGAAGGCTTGGTGAAGATGCTGCAAACATAGAAGAGAGCTACTTGACTAATACAAATTAAATAAAAAAATATGCATAGGTTTAGGTGCAATAAAAAAAATGAGTGTTTTATAAAAAAAATATTTTAAAAAAATAAATAAGAAAAGCGATTTCTAATTGTGACAAATAGATACGTTTATTTTAGTCTGTACACAGCACCTTTGTTGAGGCTGCTGTAGTGAATTTACTAGTATCTTTAATGCATACAGTCCATACTGACAAAACGAATAAAGGATACTTTTATTTAACTTATTAGAATTGTCTGATAAGCGCTAGCTTGTGGAGGGTTCATCAAATGGTAATACAATAGTCAAGACACTCTACTATATAGACTGTACATATAACGTTAATGCTTTCATTGCAAGGCACAACCAAAACCTGCATGCTAAACCGGTGATAGTTTCTTTTTCTTGCATTTTACTTATATCCAATGCAGTCTACAATATACACAATCGCCTCAATCCGTAAGGCTCCGCTGATATGTGTTTCTTACTTTAAAACTTTAACCAGTGTTAGTAAGTTAGCATTTGGCAGCGTTAAGCTAAGAGCATAAGCTAACTGCCCATCTCTTTTACCTTAATCAAAAAAAGCTTAGGTTAACGCTTTAAAATACGTATCGTTCACATACCATTTGATACAACATGTATCCACGACGAATGATTTAACAACCGTACTGAGGTCAAATTGATTTTCAAACACTGTGTTGGATCTGATATATTAAGCAAAACCAAAACTCAAAGCGCGTAGATTTCAAACACAAGCTGCTGTACCGTCCCCGTAGCTGATTGGACGAGCGCGTATGTACGTCGAGTGACGTATGACGTGATGTTGAATAATGATGGTGGAGTTCTATTCACGACGGAAAGCATGACATTCGTGCATATTTTATCATATATTTTCGCAATCATATAATTTTATATCTAGTGAAAGTGGTTGTGTTATATTCACGTACGTTAAATGGAAGAGACCGGTCATGCCAGAAAATCATTGTTCCGAAAATCTAATTCCACTTTAATCAAAGTCTTCATATGTAAAGTATTGTTATATACAATTAACTGATTTGCCAGTTGGTGTTTCTAACAGACATAGTGTTTGACACTTGCTGTGTGACAGGAGGAACTCAAAATGGTCAGTTGGTATTTCTTCCGGGGGGTTCTCAGTGCTGCACTCGTGAACTGTTTTTACTGCTACTTTAATATAAAGCCGCCGCATAATTTAATGGTGGAACAGATGCCTGGTTTATTATGAGAATGGCAATTGCTCATTCACTCGTAACCTGTTACGTTGTTTAATCTCACTGCATTGTAAGTTATGGTGCTTTATGTTTTCGAACCGGAGTCTTCTCATTGGGCATCTATTCTACATTGAATCGGTATGTGTAGTGTACTGACCATGGTACGGACCCCATGCCTTTAAATACATCACGTGGTAATAGGCATGCGAGCAAATGCATGCACATTGTATGAATCTTGTTTTCTCCTGTTTTTTAGTTTGTTGCTGTTTTAAACAACACCTTTCTCAGAGCCCTGAATCAATCAACTAGACATGTTAAAGTTCTGTACTGTCTTGCATTGTTTTGGCATGACATTTCTACTTTGACTTGAAGTGATGGAAACACCATGACATGACGTAAAACCATAAAAAGCAAAAATAAATGTTAAAAAATCATTAAAAAGTTTTTTTATATGTACTTAATAATCAATTTTGTACAATATCTCAGGTTTCAAATAAACATTTTTCAAAAACAGATGCTACATTTGAAAAATTGTATCTCTTGGGAATTAAAGCGTGTTAACATATTGTTTACATACATGTTTGTAAAGCTTTAAAAAATCTGAATACCTCTATTTTCTAATGGTTTCATGTTGGCATCCTGTAGACTGATTTTGGGGCGACGGAAAGCTGCTGATCCTGACTCAAGCTCCAGAATGTTCAGAAAAGTTTTGGTGAAGTTGTGGCAGTCTTGGAGACCCTATACTGGCTCAGTGCTTCAAAGCCCTAATTCTGTACTCAGAATACCAACTCAAAGTGAGAAAGGCCTTCACACACCGGTTATGCTCAAAGAGGTGCTGCATTGTTTGGACACCCAACCAGGGCAGGTAAGTCATTAATCAAGCTTTAAGTGATTTTAAATATTACTCTGATCATTTTTTGCATTGACACAAATCTACATTACAGTTTCTTATATTATATCATTTTGACTAAATCCAAATAGATATTTGAGCATTAGGCCTGACATTCTGCTTTGTGATGCCCTCTTTTGATGACTCGATATCTTCTTTTTTAAATTGCTTTGTTTTATTTTGAAATGAATCACATTAAAAGTAGGTTGCGAACAGAAATTCTTGTTGAGTTTAACTTACTACAGTATATCTATTACTCTAGTTGTCATATGTTAGCTTGTACAAAATTATTGTATTGAATGATTATGAGAGTATTTCAAAAGAAGCGAATCGCAGGATTTGTGACATGTTTCAATGGAAAGAATTAACGCAGACCATAACGTGTAGCTTTTAGAACTCCTACACAGGGTGCAACATTGAACTTCTGTGTTTGTGTATTTGTGTATGTATGTGGGAAAACCTGGAGGCGGAATGTTGACTTGTCATTGCCGCTGTTAACCACATGCCGTCTTGACAAGAAAAAAGTTGCTCATCACCCAAACTTTTAGGACTCCCGATTTGTTAACTGTCCCCTCTTGGGAAGGGTAGGGAAGTTAGCAGTGTGCTCACAAACATTGGCGTAGTTGAACGTGCTAGCAGGCCAGATGGGCGTGAGTCAAAGGGCCTTCTGCTCTAGTGGGCAGCTTGAGATGGGCATCGCTGGGTCCTACAGCTCAAAGCGTTGCTCATGCAGGTGGGGGCTCCGGGTCAGTGACTGAGTCAGTGATGGCACCACTGTTGGTTTGTTGGCAGATTGTTGGGCGCCACAGTACCGCACCACTCCTGACTAAGGTTTGCACCTCTTAACTTCACTATCCGCCCATGGGCCAACTGGTTTGGCAAGAGTGTGCCAGAGGCCGGTGTTTAACGGATAATCGAATACAAAATAATGACACAGCCTGCATTTCAGTAGGGAGTGCTGCTTAGTTTGTTGGCAAAGAGCTTTAGATGTTTGCAGTAATTTGTAGGGAACAGGTGAAGGCATTTGAATAGGATTCATTAAGTTGTATGCAACGTTATGTTTGTAAATACCACAGCATGTCACACTGCCCAAAACAGTAAAATGACAGGTGGAGAAATCATATTCCATACAATGTTGATTGTATTTGAAATAATAAGTGTAACAGAAATAAAATCCTCCAGAGAGCCTTATAGTAAAAAAATGTGTTTTGTAGTTTTAAAGAATGTTGTATCAAACTCTAGAAAACAACCAGCAGATTGATAGGCTAATTATTACCGGAGATGAATCAGCTCTTTTTTTCCCCGTTGAACAATTTATCCTCCTTTTTTATTATGCTGACAGACAGCATAATAATAACTGTTAGTCAAGCGCTTACTGTGACTGCTCAGAGGGATCGCTCTAATATTTTGATCTGCCATTGTAAAGCAATCAACCCCACTGCAGAAGCTCTCATCAAACCAGGTGGGAGTGAGTTTGAATGGAGCTCTTAGGCAATCAAAGAGTAAATGCTGCAATTACACCAAAGTGGGTAAATGTAGGCTTTCAGCTGGCCGCCACCTCCTACGCAGTTATCCAGGAATTGATAGCGGTACAGGTGAAGGGCTTTCACGCATCACCTCCCGGCACGGAAGCCGTAAAGTAGGGGTTTCACTGACAGTGCATCAATTTGCTCGTAAGTGGGATTGCCCTTTAATGCTCTGTGAAGATACACAGTTGATCCTTGATGCTTTTGACAGAGATTCATAAGACCATCCTTATTTTTTTTCTATTTCCCTTTGCTCGCAGGACGCAACTGTTACTCAGCCACACAATACAAAATATTGAGGAACTCTTGAGGAGTTTATTTCCAAGAATCATGTTTTTTATTATGTTATCATGTTTTTATTGTGTTAGTTAGCTGTATATTTTTGAGTATTTATGACTTTAATCAAAACAAACCAACTGCAGTCTGATTGATATTAATTGGAATGCACAATAAAAACATGATTTTGGATTTTTTTAAACCGTTATCTCTTTTTGGAAATAAACTCTTCACTTGCTTTGCTTCATTTTATATTTCGCTTACAGGTGTCACCAACATGTGTGGAGGCCCACGCTAAGTTCACCATTGCCATGGGAACTGTTGAAACAGTTGAAGGAAGGTAAACCATATTTAGCTTACCACTCGGAGGAACAACAAAACTGTAGTTTTGTGATAAACATTCTCATTTTGGGAATTTCGAGCATGAAATAAAATAATGGAGCTGCCTAATAGAGTTGGTAAATGCTCATAGTCCAACAATAGTAAATGCCCAATTTTCTGGTTCATTTCACTTAACCCTGATCCAAACCAACCAGCTCTGTGCCTGAAAAGAACATTAAAAAAATTATGTTGTTATTAAAGAGACAATTCACACAAAATCATTATTTACTCATCCTCAAGTTGTTCCAAATCTGTATTAATTTCTTTGTTCTGATGAGCACAAGATATTTGAAAGATATTTGAAAGCCAAACAGTTCTTGGCCACCATTGATTATCATACTAGAAAAAATTACAATGGTAGTCAAAAGTGCCCCGCAACGGTTTGCGTTCCTACATTCTTCAAAATCTTCTCTTGTGTTCAACAGAACAAAGAAATGTATAAAGCAATTTTTTCTACTATAGTCAATGATGGCCAAGAACTGTTTGGTTACAAGCATTCTTCCAAATATCTTTCTCCGTGTTCATCAGAACAAAAACATCTATACAGATTTGGAACAAGATAGAATTTTTATTATTGAGGTGAACTATTCCTTTAACTATTACATTTACATTTAGTCATTAAGCAGAGGCTTTTATCCAAAGCGACTTACAAGTTGGGTAAACAATGGAAGCAATTGGGTCAAACATTAGGACAACAAAAAGCATAAGAGCAATAAAAACATGTCTCACAAAGCCTACCATAGTGTACAGAGACAAGTTAAGTTTAACTAAGCTTTTTTTATTTTAGATATTGTAGAAAAGATCAGAAATGATCAGTCAGGTGCAGACGTAAGAGATGTGTTTTTAGCCGATTCTTAAAGATTCTGCTGATCTTGTAGCAGCAGGCAGATCATTCCACATATGTGGAACCGATCCAGAGAAGGTTTGTGAGAGCATTTTTTTTTACCTTTTTGGGATGGCACCACAAGACATTGTTAGTTTGCAGAGCGTATGGATCTGGCGGGTACGTAAGTCTGCATAAGTGAATGAAGTTAAGGGGGTGCCAAACCAGTGGTGCTCTAGTAGGCCAGGAGCAGAGTCTTGAATTTGATGCGAGCAACTCAATTTTAACAAATTTGAGACTTAACGCTGCGTCAGAAGTCGCCTACTTCCATACTTTA
Organism: Triplophysa bombifrons; assembly: GCA_029783895.1. Lineage (NCBI taxonomy): Eukaryota > Metazoa > Chordata > Actinopteri > Cypriniformes > Nemacheilidae > Triplophysa > Triplophysa bombifrons. Next base: position 22,007,891 of record CM056448.1, read on the forward strand.
TAGTAGGCGAATATTAGTATGTGTCATGAATAGTCTGTCCGAAACCTCACTATGCAAAAACAGTAGGCGAAAAATACCCGGATGGTCTCCTCTATATTTCCGCCGGGATTTGTGAGTGTGGATCGGATGGACACTTCTCTATCCCATGATGACACGAGAGCTTAGCAACGGTCAAATTTTGAAATTAAATTGAAAAAATGTAGCGGAAAACTTTAAGGCGGACGTCCTTATTAATGAAAGTGCCAATAAAGGAATTAAATGGCAGAAAAAGTATTTCCGAAATGTATTGATACTGAGAGAGTTGCGCCAACGGATTGAACCTCCATAAACTCCCATTGTTGTGAAAACAACCACTCTACATACATCATAAATGTATGTCTAGTGCATATTTGATAAGGCACTTGGGAGCCATGGCAGGTGATAAGATATCTTACTTGTTAAGTCTTTCAGAAATATACGCACACACACGGTGCCAAAACTCTTTGTTGATTCACTCCGTGAATCTTATTCTGGCCTTTTTCACCTATCTCTCACCCATATACTAAAGCAGCCGCATAAGCCACCGAATTAGCTTTTAAAAAATTACATTTGTACAATTGGATATTCTATTAACCTTAAACTAAAGATTCACTTTGCCAGCAGGGTAACTATTTTACACTAATTGTCTGCGTTGGGGAGTGGGAATTTCTGCATGTCTGAAGGAAATAGACGAAGTGCTTGTCCATATCAGACCTCCAACCCCATCAGTTGTGTGTGTAACACTGCACTCTGCATGACCCATTTGAAAAGGTAGAATTTAGCTGAAAATTGGTTTAAACGTTTCATTGAATTAGAGGAGATTTTTTTGTCTCTGTCTGTGCTGAAAGAGGGGGTAGTTTGCATTAAATGAAGAAAGAAGCGTGACTGATTTCATTTTTTTCGTCATTTAGTTTTCTGCTTTCTCTTTTCTGTCCCAATCTTCAATTGCACATAGAGCTTAACTGAGTGTAACAGATTGATATGAGGAGGTTCACAGGTACAGCATTTTCATTCCTTGCCATCTCAGGCCAATCTCAGAACCAGATGTGACCCTCCAGTAATAATGTTGATGCTGTCACTCACGATGTTAGAGCCAATTGAAAAGGCCAGAAAGCCAAAATACATGTGTTGTCATGTCTCTCTGCCTTTTTACATTACACCACTGTTCAAGACAAATGCATAATCGTTTAGAAATTCCAAATCATTTAGTTCGGAATCAGATTAATCATTTATGGCATAATTTTGAATCTTGAGCAGAATTGGGGGTAGAATATGTCCTTGGTATGTTTTTTACCTTTTCAGGTGGCCTTAATGGGATAGTTCACCCCAAAATGAAAATTCTGTCATCATTTACTCACCCTGAAGTTTTTCTATAGCTATAGAAACTATAGAACACAAGAAGATATTTTGATGAATGTGGGAAACCAATCGTCGTCAAAAGCGTCAAAGTATACGATAACGAAGTAACAAAGATGTATCACCTCTACATTGGCTTTAAACCTCATCCTTCTCAACCCTGAAGAACTTAATGACCTTAGAAAGTCTAAAGACGACCAAGACAAACAAAATGAAAGACTTTCTTGTTTACAAACAGCAGTGGGTATTTTCCTTCTTTGTGATGAGGCATTTATGCACAAAGATCTGGTGGGCCCAGTGTCAGATCTTACCACAAGGCCTTTTTACTCCGTGAAGGTCCACCCACGACCTAGCAAATCTCCTGTGATAGATTCCTCTGTGCTGGCTTTCCCCTGGAGCCTGCCCACGTACAATCGAACCGAGCCACTGCTTTATTCATGTCCTGTCTCATTTTGTGGCCCCGCTCTTAGCGCCTGGTTACATGCATTTGCACGCCCACTCAGTTAAGACACACCCTGACAGGAAGTGATTTGTTCTGTTTTATTGCCTGTTGGAATCCACAACGCCCCCTTTCTGGTCTTTACCGCCTTGTCCCCTCCCCGTGGTGAGTGTTTGATCCAGGCAGGTGGACCAGCGGGGATGGACACAGCCAGGCGCTGGGGAATCCTCTGCTCTGGCGCTGTTGCCAGGGAGGAGGGATTGCAGCCAAGAGAGATTAGCTGTCAGTCTCTAGAACGGAGGAGGATTCTAGTTATATCTGAATTTACCATTCTGGCTGATCTGGGGTCAGTTGAACAGTTGTCTTTGCGTGAGCTGCTAAATTTGAGGAAAGAATGGTGTTCTGAGATAAGAAGCACTTTGACAAGATCGAGATCACGGCCACACCTCTCTTCTCATCCTCTACGAAGTCCTGCTGTCTCTTGTCTTAATAGCTCATCGCCTGCTTTGTTTACGCCACCAAAATCGACAGCTCGGAATTAAACAAAGCACAGTTTTAGGTATTTTTTCTTATTGCAACAGGTGGCATCGAGCATCACTAGTCAGGTCTCAAAGCTGTAAAATATTAAAGAATGCCGACGCCGGCAGATCACATGACGACAATCGGTGATGACGACATATCCGTATTGATCAACAAGCTGAGACATGAACACGTTGACAGGAGCCAGCAGCGGGGCTGTGGATGGATCTAAAAAAAATTTCATATAATGTTACACTCACACTGGTCATGCGTGCCAAAATGGTCCATGCGCTTAGGTACGGTCCAGACAGCATTCTCCTGATGGAGATGTTGTGCTTTGGATAATTCGCTCTGTCCTGGCGAGCGGCTGTTTCCTCCCCTCAGCCCTGTGGCAGTATTTTTCGAGGAGCATGGCCTGCTGAAAGACGAGGCTGGTGAATAATTGATCTCTGTAATTAAACACTCCGGCAAGGGATGGCAGAGCTGATTGACGGCCAGATATTAAGCCCAAGCCTCGTAGGGTTGCAAGTTTAGTCTGGGGTTATCAGTGGCCATGAGCAAAGTCTCGCTCTGTCTGTCTCTCACTCTCCCTGACTTCTCATTACTCTCATGAATAGACAATTGTGCCGTGGTGGTGGGGGTGCGGCGTGAAAGAGAGTCTGTGACATCATTAGCCAAATGTATCGGGGCTGTACCAGGTGGCTAAGCTGGCACAGAGGGGACAGCCTCTGGGAGCTCATCTGAGGCCCTCGAGGGTTCTACGTAGCCACGGCAACACACCCGTTGAACCCCCTTTGGGACAATGTGGCTGCTGGTCATTTTTTATGCCTGAAAATGCATTGTTCTGATTCACTGCTTACGCAGACATTGCAACTTGCGCATCATTTGCACGTTTTTTCTTTTGTTTCCATTCTTGGTTCAGGGAAAAAAGTGTAAATATAATTCTGTATTAGTCACAGTGCAGCGTGTCACTCTGTAGGGAAAGCAAAACACCCACTTCTTTGATGGTAAATAACTCCAAAAAGGATGTGAAGGATAATTACACTAATGATGTAAGTAGCTTCTCGTGGGAGATTAAAAAACCTGAAGTTGAAGAATGGATGCTGGAAACCCACACCTGAAACCTTGCTTTAATAACTGATATTTAAGTATGCAGTCTCCATCAAACAATATTGCTGAAATGTGGGGAAAAATAAATAAAGTGAAGCCTCTCCAAGACACGGGAGCTAAGTTATTACTGAGGGTTTTATTACAATATTTACATTTGTGCCTACCGGGTGAGCGTGGGCTTGCTAATCAGATGTATGCCCCGTGGACAGCTGGATAGAGCGATGACTCATCACAGCAACATGGCCTTGATTGGGGTTTGCATGAACGCTCAGAAACCGCAGGCATGCCATTATTTGAATTACGATTTTCCATAATTTATTGCACTCGATTTCCATGCATAAGTCGGCCGCGACGTACCGGGATGCGGAACGTCACAATGCTGTTCAACGCAGGTGCTGTTATTGCGAGACGGAAGAGGGTCTTTTGGGGTTAGGGGTAATAAAGGATATAGTTTCACAATGCAGTCTGACTAATCTACATCCTTTGGAAAGGCGGCTCGGAGAATCCGTTTATGATCATTATCCTCTCTCCTCCAGACTCAATGACAAGCTTTAGACTGGAGGTGATGTACACCTACTGAACTTTAAAAAAAATGGTCGTTTTAGACAGTGCTTTACATAGCCCATACACTAAACCAAATCTGAGTCAACCTGCATTTAAGATACGAAAGCTAGAATCGCAAAGTATGACGCTTGCCGAGCTTCCTCTGCTCCTGTATTTTTCAGAGCCATTGATCTCACGCTGGGAAGCCAGGATTCAATAGGAACCATGGGTTGTGTCCGGGGCCGGAATTCAGATGGCCTATGCTTTTTTCTTTAAGTTCTTGTCTCCCTCTCTATATCTTATCACTGGTGGATTTCATTCGGTAGATACGCTTCTTTCCCTGAAGGGAGGTGAGGAGAAAGAAAAGCACAACAACTTTTAGTTTTTTTTTCTAAGTCAGCTTCCTGACACAGAACCTTCCTGCCCAGCTGTGGCTTAGACTAACTAATTAAAAGCTGTTTCCGATTTAATTAAAGTGATGCCTTTCACCTGATGCGTCTGACTGATAAATACTTCGAAGTCAGACATACTCAAATATGTGGATCCTTTTAATGTGTAGAGCTGTTTGTTGATGCTCTTATCACGGGCACTGCTTTGAGGTATCGTGTGATTGTCAGTTAACTCTGTAATGGATGGTTGTAATAGTTGTGAGGGCCCGTTTTGCTTTTATGCGTGAAAGGAATTGTGATGTATAGCACTTTGTTCTGTTGTTGTGAAGCAGGTGCTTTGGTTGGTTATGGATGTCTGTGAAATATAGATGCCTAGAGGGTAGAACTGTGAACTTGGGCTATAATCTGCCAAATGAAATTGTATGAACATATGTTATTGAGCTCAAAAGGGTATAGGTCAAACGTCACATGACTTAATCGTAAAACAGGTCTTGTTATATCTGCTTGTCAGAGAAAGTGTTAATAGCAGTGTGAACTAACAGCGAAATCTATACATTTGTTAGCTAATCAGCTAACTTTGCTAGTTATGTTCATTGTTGGTGTTTTATTCTATTGAAATGTTTAAATGTGTAAGAAGAAGAAAAAATAAGAAACTTATCTGTATATGTGATTGACACTGATCATGTTCATCTTTGGTATGAACATGGATGTACCGGATGCCCATATAGATTTCTTGGGGATGTTTATAATGTTAATAATGTGTGGTCTATGATATGATATAAATAAGACTTTAATTTAGCTTCATTTTTATTATATTTTATAAATTAATATTCATTTTATGCACCAGGGTGGACAAACTTTGTTGTTATGTTGTTGTATATACAAATTTGTTTTAACCTACGTGGTATGGTTAAATTAAAATGAAATTCACACCAATGAATTAAAAGGGATCATTTTATGTTTCTAGGTAGTTATAATAATAAAAAGGTACTTTACTAAATCAGGTAAGAACTGAGGTTCTGATGATCACAAGTGACATGGACATATTTGGGAATAGTACTAATAGGGAGTTTTTTGCTCAGGATATGTACAGGTAAAAGATATTTACAGGTAAAATACATGCTCCTAATTATATTATTGGATATCTGCTGTCAACAGTTATGATATCACAGTTTGCTAGATTAAGCTGAGGGCACTGACACATTTTACCTGACTCTCCTCTATCATTTTTTATTCTTTATGTCAGGATTGAAAATGAGAATTTTCTGTGTTAATATATTGCTTCTTCTTTGAGAGTGCACATTATTTTCCGTTAAGGACATCTTTTTTTTCTTTTTTTAACAAAGATTAAAAAACTCATCTACACTGTGAAACATGGACTTACATGCCCCTGCTGTTTGTATAGCCTCTAACTACATGTAGATACATATCAATTACACAGTCGGACAAGCGTACACACACCCAGGTGTAGGCATGTGTATGCATTTTTCAGTGAAAGACTGGTTATGTATTATAAGTGAGGGGTGTCTGAGTTACTGTGGGCTCCTCATCTGCTTTGCCTGAAATGGAAGCAGTCAAGAGACACTGATAGAAGCGGAAGGGTCAGGTGGGCTGTATGCATTACCCTGTGCAGTGCTTGGTTTCACCTGACTGACCTCACCAGGAGAAAAAAGAAGACCAGAAAGAAACGCCTCATTTTCGCACTTACTCAAGAATATTGATCCTTTAGGAAGGATGCACAGAAGCAATCGTGTTTATCTCTTAAGTTCTGAAATATTCATCAGCGTTTCTCCATTTGCCTTTAACAAGTATATTCTGCCCATTCTGTTGCTGAATTGATCTTATACACAGAAACAACATTTAGCAGATTGCAAAGTTTTTGAGTATAGATTTATGTCGCTTTTTTATCTGCATTGTAGTTGGAACTTCTATTACTCATGCTTGTTGTCAGGAAATAGATTGTCAGGAAACGGAACTCCTCCGGGGTTGCGCATGATGGACTCTTACCAGCAGGGGCAGTGGAAGTTTACTATGAATTACCTGCACAGGTGGTAAACTAAATAAAAATACCCTTCTGGGAACCTAAAATTGTTATCTGGGATGGACTTGGGGCTGACTGAGAGAGTATAACTGAAGCGGGTGAATCAAGCCAGGAGTCCTTTGGGTATTTGCTCTTATGATGAATCGTATTTCGGCTATTAAAGAAATCCCAGGAAGATATTTCTTTGAAAAGAAGAATTTTCTTAAGAACTAGAGAATAAAAAGTTATTTGTGGTTTCTTTCTGCCTTGTAAATGTTTGTAAAATCTTTCTTATTTAAACTTTTTTGTAACAGTAACTAATCCTTTTGATTAGATTCACTGAAAGAATTGTCCCATGCAGATTACACAGACCCACACATGCTTTTTATTTATTCATTTTACTAATTAACAAGATGTTTAATTGTCCTGCTGCTGAACTGTTTGATTTAGCTGTAACTCCTGTAAATTTTTTGCACAGGCATTTCAAAGCAAAAACCTTTATGGATAGCTTCTAAGCCTTCAACCAAAGCCACCATCTCTGAGATTAACCAGAGCATTACAGCCTTTGATTCAAAGTATTTAAAAGTAAGTGGCTGTGAGTTCATTCTTAATAAATTTGAACAAGGAACCAGGTAGTAACTTCATAGAGTCCTCCCCGAAAGCATGTTCGGATCAGAACTGATTATTTGTTGCAGGTGTTTATTACACACAGGATTTTGAAATGTATTCCTATACAATGTATCCTTTTTTTTGCCCACAGGGTAAAACACACAGGGTACGCTTTTTCCTTTAAACCACACAAATGGAAGCAAATCTGCAATTCATCTTGGTTTTATTTTGTAAATAATTTATTCTGAGAGTTTATTTTTGCTAAAGAGTCTTTCGAAATAACATTTAACAGCCTTTGTTAATGGTATGTATGTACAGCCAAGGGAAAAAATTAAGAGATGATTCCAAATTTTCATTTAAGCAACTTTTCTTGATGTATTGTGGCCATTCCAATCCAGTATCTGTTGAATTTCAACAATATCAGGAGTGTCATAAATACATCAAACAGCAATGTGATACACTGACAGCATCACAAGACACAAGTTATCACATACATTTCCCTAAATATGCTAATTGTACAATTATTACTGTTTTATTGCTTGAAAGTGGATATAAACTTAATATGAGGTCTGAAAAAAATACAGAGCATTTTTCCTGTTATTTTGACCCATTTCTCCAGTGTTCATTTTCTGATAATAAAGGCAAATTGTAACAATATTTGTATTTAAAAATTCGGATAAATATTTTCAGTAGTTTACAGAATGAAACAAAAATGATCATTTTACCTCAACACATAAATGGCAAACTCAGAAAAACTTAAAATAATTTTGAAATGGTCTCATATTATTCTGGGGGTTTATTAGATATATAATATATATAAGGGTTTAATATGATATCATTTTCTGCCATTTGTTTTGCATTATGTTTTGGTATTGGTGTGAAAAGGTCTTAAGTGTGTGTGGAACTTAGCTGATCTGTTTTACAATGCAGTAAGGTGATACAGAGATGCTTGAGTATTATGCCCAAAACTGTCTGGCTCCTCAGCCTGTCACAATAGGACAGACGCTGAGCCTCTTGCGTCATTGCCTTTGTGACAGCGGAAGAACACGAGGCAAGGGGAACAGACCTTTGTGCAATGATACCCCTCTTGTTTTCAGGACTTTTAACAGTGTGTTAAGTTTAAGTACACTGAGTGAAGTCTGAACTTCATATTAAGTTAATGATAGCCCACTTCACCAATATCTCCTGAGCTTCTTATCACAGTGGTCTGCGACCGCTTAGAGACAGGCTGTATGTCTGGTTCACTCTTTTTGTTCTTTCCAAGAGATGTGTGTGTGTGTAGGTTTGCATGCCTTTAGCAAGCTTTCTGTAAGTAGGTTGCGATTCTGCACTATTTCTGTGCTCTTCCCCCATCCAGTGGCCTTTGCTGTATAAAATCCTCTATGAACTGCTAATTCCTCTGTCTTAAAACACAGTGCCTAAGGCCTCCATCTGTCAAAGGACTTATGGGCTGCACATTCACACTCTTTCTTCCATCCAGCCTTCCATTCATCCATCCATCTATCTATCCATCCGTCACATCTCTTCTTTCTCTTAAACATTATCAAACGACTCCCTTTCTTTCTCCATCTCTCTTCCTCTCTCTCTCTCCGTATTTTCTTCATTAAACCAGGCCTTTCTTTGCAGGCCCTAATAGTCACAGCTCACCGCCTCCTTTGTTCACATCTACTGGCATAAAATTCACCTTCGGGACGGATTCCATCTTCTACTTTCGCAGTTACTTCCAGGCTTCAGTCCCTTCCCTACTCCCACCGTTTACTCTCAATTTGGTTTAAATATAGCATGTATTGTTTCTCTCCTATAGCTTGCCAACAATAGTGTTATACTCCCTGCTTCATCCAAGCAAGCAGAGCTCTTTAAATAGGGGCCCGCTCTATCAAGGCCCGCTGCTGAATGGAGGGTGCTAGATCAGATTCGACCTTGTTTTTTTGTATTTGCTCTCATTTAGGCATATTAAAGGAGGCCCTCTGGATGAATCTTAGCCCAGTTTTACATGCTGGATGTTAAACAGAAAACAGAAAGAAAAAAATTGAATAGAAAGCATGTCTAAATTGGGGAGATTTGGAAGCTTTCTTCATAGCCGAGTTTTATATGCTACGGATTGATAATCCAATGTACTTTAAAGAGTACCATGTCACATATCCAAAAACGTCATTATACTACCCTTTTCCACAGCGTTTGAAACAGACTGATGACCAAGAATCACATGAAATGCATGACTCTTTTACGGTTTACTGCGTTATTGGTGCAGGAAACAGTGATCGCTCACCACAGATACTGCACCATCCTCTTTCATCTCTGATGAAAACAATGATGAATGATGTAGTTGGCCTGCCATGCTTATTAATAAGGGTTTTGATGAAACCCAGGTAGTGCTTCCTAGATCCTGCAGAGAGAGAAAGAACAGAGAGAGCGAGAGAGGGGAAGAAAGGAGACTTAGAGTTTCTCAGATGGGTGTGTGAGTCATAGAGGCGCACAGGCGCTGTCTCTCTCCTGCTTGCCTTCACCTTCAGTATCAAAACATCTCATTATCAGCTGTCATTCACTACTGCCAGAATCAGAACTACACTACTGCTGTATTCTCCAACATTTAATTATTGCCAATGCCACACACAGTAATTTCAATAATTTAAAATGGTTGAAATGTGTGTGTGTGTGTGTGTGTGTGTACACAGTGCATATCACTATGGGGTCCACAAATGACCCTTTCTGCACATATTGTATTTGTTGTTATACATACTGTGTTTGAACATACTGTTCAGATTGTGTCTGCTGGCTTCGTGTTGGTTACATTTCTTCCCCTCAGAGTTTGTTTTGCTTTACCTCCAGTGACTGAGTAGCCAGAGAAAATAGCTGGATTGTTTCAGGAAGAAGAACCTGAGACAGTTCTGGTGCGCTTATCATTCAAATGAATGAGACAATTCATTGTTTATACGGTAATAAAAGTTCTGTCACCATTTACACCGTATCTACACCGGACGATGCAACACACGGCTTGTTCTAATGGGATTGTTGTGTTGTGCTGTGCTGCATCCAGTGTGGAAAAAATGTAAAATTATAGTGGGTTCTAATGTGTTCTGTTGTCTGGTGTCACATCGCGCCGCGTCTGGTGTAGACACAGTGTTACTCCTGCTCATGTTGTTTTAAATTAGAGCTGTCAAACAATTAGTCATGACTAATAGTGTGCAAAATAAATGTTTATCTTTACATAATATATGTGTGTGTACTGTGTTTAATAATTATGTATGTATAATAATAAGGAAATATATACAGGCGTGCTCAAATTTGTTGGTACCCTTACAGCTCATTGAAATAATGCTTCATTCCTCCTGAACAGTGATGAAATTAAAAGCTATTGTATTATATATACTTGCATGCCTTTGGTATGTCATAGAATAAATCAAAGAAGCTGTGCAAAGAGATGAAGCATTGCATATTCTACAAAGATCTTCTAATTCTGAACACGGACCAGAGAAAGCAAAGGATGGAGTTGTCTGAGGAGGTCAGAAAGAAAATAATAGACAAACACGATAAAGGTAAAGGCTATCAGTTTCTGATCGCACCATTGGTCGCTTTTTGAGCAAAAGTGGGCTCCATGGAAGAAGACCCAGGACGAAATAAAAACATAAAAAAACCAGACTGAAATTTGCTTAAACTCATATTACCAAGCCAAAATCCTTCGAGGAGAATGACCTTTGGACAGATGCGTCAAAACTGGAGCTTTTTGGCAAGTCACATCAGCTCTATGTTCACAGATGAAAATATCAAGCTTTCAAAGAAGTGAAGACCATACCTACATTGAAACATGGAGGAGGCTCGGTTATGTTTTGGGGATGCTTGAATCTGTGCAGGTCACAATGAAATCTCAAGACTATCATGGCATTCTTGAGCGAAACGTACTGCCCAGTGTCAGAAAGCTCTGTCTCAGTCGCAGGTCATGGGTCCTACAACAGGATAATGACCCAAAACGCACAGCTAAAATCACCCAAGAATGGATAAGAACAAAACATTGGACTATTCTGAAGTGGCCTTCTATGAGTCTGGATCTGAATCCTTTCAAACATCTTTTTATAGAACTGAAACTTGCAGTTTGGAGAAGGCACCCATCAAACCTGAGACAGCTGGAGCAGTTTGCTCCAGAAGAGTGGGCCAAACTACCTGTTAACAGGTGCAGAAGACTCATTGAGAGCTACAGAAAATGTTTGCTTGCAGTGATTGTCTCTTTGTGCAACAAAATATTAGGTTAGGGGTCCCGTCATTTTGGTCCATGATATTTTCATTTGTTTTATTATTTAAATTATTTTGTTAGATAAAAAATAAAAAACAAAGTCTGATTTCTGTTAAATATGGAATAAACAATGGTGGATGCCAATACATTTTGTAAGTTTCAAGTTATTTCAGAGAAAATGTTGCATTCTTGTTTTTTTTTTGTGAAGGGGTACCAACAAATTTTCGCCAGACTATTCATGTAGTAATTATTTACCATTATATATAAACAAATAAAATCCTTTTGCATAGTATGCATATGAGTCATGACTAATAGTTTGACAGCCCTATTTTAAACCTATTCACTCTTAAGAAAGATATTTGGACGAATGCTTTTACATCGAACAGTTTTTGGCCACCAATGACTACCATAGTAGAAAAAATTACAATTGTGGTCAAAAGTGCCTCAGAACTGCTTTGCTTTCCTACATTCTTCCAATAATCTTTCTCTGTGTTTATCAGAACAAATACATTTAAACACATATGGAACAACTTGAGGGTGACTAAATAAAGACAGAATTTTCATTTTTGGGTGGAGTATCCCTTTAAAGTCATAATTAATTCAAAACCTCTGACTTTTCAATTGTCATATTTGGGCGAATTTTCCCTTCGAGATTCATTTCAAATGGCCTGGCCTAGATTCTATCATTTGAGATGAATCTGCTCGGGAAAGTTCGCACAAAAATTATCGTTTTTATCCATCGCATTAGGAGACTCATAATTCTGAGGAAAATAATTTGACCAGATGAATTTAAAAGGCTATGAGATGGTTAATTAATAAAGAACTGCTACAAACCCCGACAGTGACATTCTCATAGGAGCTTTCACTCTCTCTCAAACACCCCTGCAAAGACTTGACTCCTTGTCTGTTGCAAAAAGAAACCCTGTCACTGAGGGAAGTTTTGCAGGACTGCTCAGAGTGAGAGGTGGGTGAAGATGGGAGCTGCATATGCCATAGCTAACACCCTGTGACGTCTGCGGGGGCGTCCATCCAGACTTAAATCCCTTCCTCGGGCTATCCATCTCCTATCTTTATCCCCTTCCACCTCCTCTCCCTGCAGTATAGAGGGAGCCCTCAATCAGATCCAGGTCTGCCCAGTCTCAGCACAAGCCCACTTTCTGTCAGGGAGGGCTACAACGATGTGTCAACGTCGTCGATTACGTCAACTACTAAAATGCGTTAACGTGCATGAAATGCGCCGACACGTCATATTATTTACTTTTATGTGCTGCAATGGCAGTTTCTGTTCCCGGGCGTGTGTAAGGATATCAGCAGAGCAAGAGAAAGTATAATACACCCGACAAATAGCGATCGCAAGCCTCGGACACAGTAAGTAAGGGGCTGTGTCCACCGGGGCGCATTTACGCTGCTGAAAACGGCAGGACCTCGGTCGAAAACGCCCAAAGTGAGCACTTTTCAACTCTTGGCGCCCGGTCTAACACCGGCGCTGATCGTGGGAAAAACGCATAGCACCAGCGCTGAGCGCGGGGAAAAAAAGGCAACTGATGGCTTTTTCTTTATTGCGCTTTGTTTCATTTGTAAACAATTGAAAAAACACATCAGCCACAGGCATAAACGCCTCGGTGGACACCTTAGTGAATGGATGGAGGAATTCCCTCTAACCCCATGGACATGCAATCACAAATGGACGAAGAGGGGCACGTAGATGTAGACTTTCATAATCAATTACTTGATTTTAACACTACACCTAACATTAGTGATTTACAGTAACGCTATTGTACTAAGTTAGTGTGTATATGAACCTTTGCCGATTGTGACCCTGCTTCAGTTACTCTTAAGCTTCAAATAGGACTAACTATCATGAAACCACCTTAAAATTTCACACACTTTTTATGTCATTCAATAGCTTTATGCGAGGAATAAACCAATATAACATAATTAAGAAACTCTGACCTCCACTGGTGCTTTCATCTGTCAATCTCCAGTCAGCATTCGTGTGTACGGTGACGGTCAGGATGTTACTCTTTCCAAGATGTTCCAATTTTTTCATTATTCTTCATAATCACAAGATGATAGTCTATGGTTTTGTTTAAAATGTATTTGGCTAGAGACGATGAGTTACTCGCTGAGTGTAGCTTAATTTATTAGAACCACCGGAAGCCGTATGATGTTTTGTGTCTTCATACGCAATAACTTTTTTAAACCTCCGATTTAATGTTAAACTGTTGAATGGATGCAGTGCACTATGTGTAAAACATGTAACATATCATCTCTTCTCGTTGTATTCTAACTGTTATTTACTTTGGGGAGCAAAATTGATTCGCATAACTGTAAACAACGAATCGAATGCATTAAGCATCATTCTGAGTTCAGGATGCACATGTGCCCTTTTATGCAACTCTGCATTGGAGTCTTTTATACTGTGATAGTTTTGTGCAACAGATATATATATATATATATATATATATATATATATATATATATAGTAGTTTTTTTACCTGTACTCAATTACATTATGAGACTGAAAATAGAGTCGAATATTTCTTGGAGGAAAAAAATACAGAACATATATCATTCTCTAGTATTTCGTAAACACATTTTTAAATTTAATGTCAGTGTGTTTTCAACAAGAGATGCAGAGAATAGATTAGGGGCAGTTAAAGGGATAGGACACCCAAAAATGAAAATTCTCCTTCTTGTCATTTCCTGTATGACTTTCTTTCTTCCGCAGAACACAAAAGAAGATATTTTGAAGAAAGTTGGTAACCGAACAGCGACAGCACCCATTCTCTTCTATTGTATGCACACAAAACCAATGCAAGTGAATGGGTGCCAGTTAAAACCATACTTAACAATATCTTTTGTATTTGGAAAAAAAGAAAGTCATACAGGTTTGAAATGACAATAAGGTGAGCAAATAAATTTTCATTCTTGGGTGAACTATCACTTCAAATTAGCTTTTGCATTCAAAGGTAAAGAGCATTTACTCGAAATTGGGTTAAAAGATAAATAAATAAAAAACTTTATTTCCAGTAGTTGTTTTCCCTCTTTCCCGCTTCTTCCAGGCACAGGAGTTGATAGAATATTCCCATCTTTGTTACACAGGCAAAGCTTTTGGATAAGACATGCCGGCTAATGCCAAGGGTAATGTGTTAAACACCTCCCCGGGGGGAGAGAGATAGCTTTAGTTTGTTTTCCTCTTTATTAATTTTTTATCATCACTGATGATTTGGGTTGTTCGAAATGAATTAGACCAACTTTGAAATGCCACATAAATTATTGTCTGGTTTAAAGCGGCCATGAAAACAACTTAAGGCCAACGCAGTTAAGAGCTACTCTAACAAAAAAGCTAAATGATAGCCAAGTTTGCGAGAGAGTAAGGTAATAGTTTGAGATACACCACGCAAACAGACTGCGGTGCACAAAGAGCCGGTACAGTATCACTGCAGACCTCCAATGAACACATGTCCCCATCACCTCATAAAAAGTTCATGAGCCGGGGGCAGAGCTGGCGGCGAGAGGGGATGCTTGTCAGACTCTGTGTGATAGGACATTGGCAGTGTTCTCGGGAGCAAATGAGCACACGTACTGTACAGAAAAACCATACTTAAACGTCTACTGACAGCAGCATACATTACTCCAGGCTCAGGCGCTCTGAGACCTCAACCGGGGGTGGTCCATAGGACAGCCAACAGATCGTTCAACAACTTAAACGTCTCTGGCTGGTTTCTTCGGCCACAGTCGCCTTAGGCTTTTCCATTGCGAGGTAGATATAGGCTAGTCACTTTAAACTGCCGTCAACACAAGTGTTCGTAGCAATGGTTCGGGGTGGTACTGCGACACTCGGTATACATTGGCTTCGCTTCTGAGGCCTTACAGTGGCACGTGAAAGTGTTGTTTTGACTACAAGGACTGTGTTTTGCCCTTAACAGGCTCAGACCTTCCTGTGAGGACTTTAGCTGTCTGCACGGATACTTGAAGACTGCTGAATAGCTGTCACTCTTTACTATTTATTCAGATTGACAATAGACAAATCTGCTTGACAAATACAGGAGGTAGTTTAAAAACAGCCTTGGCACAAAACGCTCTGTCTGTGAGTTCGGAGTAATCCGTTACACAACATGTGGTATCTGGAAGGCAGGGGCTGCATGTTTTTTTCACTGTTATGCCTCTCATCCAGCTATCCTTCCGTAGACGCGTGGAAGCATGTCAGGTGGGTTCTCTCTGATGCTGTACAAACAAGCAGTGTAGAGCAAGAGAACACATGCGCCTTGGCGGTCTACTTCAATGGGTACAATCAACTACACAATTCCTCTTGACAGAGTAATTGCCAGAAGCTTTTCCTGTCCTTTGGCAGACACCTCATTGGTTGCTTAGCCCTTTCTCTTTCTCTCTTTGGCCCAGAATCTTTGGAGTGTACTATTTGGCAGGGAGCCAGTGGCGCTCTCCAGCATTAAGTGTTTCTGGGTCAATCTTTTGTTTCTCGAGAACATGGTTGAGATTTTAAGCATTCACCTGGTGTATGTCCATCAGTCAAATTCCTTTCAGCTTGCCAAGTATGTTACTGGAGGCCATCTTGGACTTGTGCTCTTGTTTCGACATGTATTCTGATATTGTGTGCCAATCTTAACCTGACACAAAGTAATGGTTAACAAAAAAAGTTAGGAGAATATAAATATGGATGTTTTGAGTTGGATTTTTTTGATGGGCTTTCTTAGAGGGCTACCTTTTTGTTTTGTAGACATGAGATTAATGGCTGATTTTAAAGGTGCTGTGTTTGTGATATTTAGCAGGATATATTGACTGAAATGCAATATGTAAGGGATAATGTAAAGGCAGCCTGTTGTTAACGCAGAAATAAGCCCTGACAGTGTTATCAGGATCCGACGCGAAGCGGAGTGTATCACACTGAAGGGGCTTATTTTGCGTCTGTGTTACCTTGTGTTGTTAGTTTTGAGAGGTTGTTATCTGGGAATAACGAACCTGCAAAAGTCGCGACTCGCCAATCAGAATCGAGCATTCCAACGAGCTGTGTAATAAAATATACCTAACTTTGTATTGTGTTCAGAGGTGTATAAAGACCTTGTTTTTTATTACCTTGGAATGAGCTATTTCTATCTACATACACTGTGGGTCCCCTTGCGTGGAATTCGCCATGTAGTTTCTTCAGTAGCCCTAAATGGACAAACTGCTCTTCAGAGCTAAGTACATTATCTCCTTCGGCAAAGAATCGAAAAAGTGATGACATCTTAGTCCTGTGTCAGCCACCGTAGTGCTTCGAAAGGAGTTAGCGAATGAGACGTTTGCTGTTTTTTGCAACCACAAAGGTAGATGTTGCTAAAATCTCCACATTGCTGCTTAAAAACTTATTTTTCTGCTGAATACATAAGAGTTTGATGCATTACACACTTTATAAAAAGTGCTACAAAAGGCTCTAGACAGCAATGCCCTTTTGTTTCCAACACAAAGGTTTTCATAAGAATTATTTATTTCTTACATTTTCATAATCTAAAGTCCCTTTTCTCCTCTCAAAATAACTTTTGTAAAAGGTGCTACTAAGCGATGTGAAAGAAGAACTGTTTTTGGTTCCCCAAAGAAACCAGTTGTCAAAGTTTTTGTAAGAACCATTTCCTTCTTTACTTTTCGTAGAACCTTTTTCAACAAAGAAACTTTGTTCTGTGAATGTTTAAGGTTCTATATGGAACCATTCAGCCAGAAATGGTTTATTGTCAAGTTCCTTTTTTGAAGAGTTAACCTTGTCAACTATACAAACAAAGATGTAAATAGGAATCCATTGCATCACACCCATCATGCTTTACCTTCAGGAATAAGTAAAAAAATTTTGTAATGACCCATCATGTTCTCACATACACATTTTCTATGCTAGACACGGTTGTAAAACACTAAAGTATACATATAGTAATTACAATTTTGACAACAGCCATCAATCCTTCCACTAGTTATGCAAATGAATGACAAGGGGGTAATTACAGAGGAAACTCCCTTTTCCACATAGACTTATGCAGCTAAAGCACATTGTCCTGGATATATGTGGTTTTGTTTTTTCGAATCGCAGAAATTCAAGCCCCGTCTGATCAATGAACTAAGCCCCAGTCGAACTCTGAGATTATGCAGATGAAAGTGTACGGAGTACGAATAACTTGTTACAGTCAGAGAGGGCAGTTGTTTGATGTCTTGTGTTTTGATACTATGTGCATGTTCCTTGTGTGCTAGAAACACAATAGAGCCAAGCAGTTGTTTTCCTTGTGCATGTAAGTGGCACTCGCGTGCCACCCTCATGTTTTCTTTTTTGACATTGGACCACCAGCCGGCGAGTGGGGTGCCAGAGAGATACGCTGCATGCGCTCCATTAGAGCACCTACAAATTACATGTAAACTGAATCTTGTGTCAAGCTCAAACACAGAATGGAAAAAAAAGTAACAAGCCACCCGTTTCCACCCCCATCTCCCTTGCGCCATGGCAACCACATGATGAGGAAAAGCGATCCTGTTCTAGCCAGTCTCTCTCCTTAATGGTGCTTCTGTTGATGTAAGGAGATATTTCCAAATCTTCCCCGGTTGACATTTTAGAACCCCTGCTGTAACTGAACTGGGCATGGGAGCCACAGGTAGAATTTTGTATCTCTCAGGTTGCAGGCCTTCTTCACTTATTGCGGGAAGCAAATAAGAGACAGGTTTATTGACTCATCTATCTGTTCCATGTTGTCAGTGCTATATGCCAAGAGCTGCTTGACTGCCAATGTTTGCAGATATGTGTGGGTCACGGCTCTGTTGTTGTTCATGCGTGCTTTGCGTTTGTTGTAAACTCAAACAGTGGTTCGACTGATGAAAGGCTGATAGGGTGTAGATGACTCTCTTTGTTTAGCCGTAGTGACCCCGCTGAGTCTTTTTGGTACTTGGAAATTCAGTGTAACTCTTTACTCTCATGGTCCCTCTGCTGGCGAAGGCAGAAACTGCATCGCTAAGGACCCGTTTTATCACTCACCTCCCCGACCTCAAAATACAAAGCAAAACTTTGTGTCCTATTTGTTCTTCTGTTTATTATGCCTTTATGAATAGAACATTTCCTGTGCCCCTTACCTGTGACATATCAATAAAGATGTCAATGAAGATGTTTTATAGATTTCTTCTCCTTATGAAAGACTACTGTTGTATCTTTGTCCTTATTTCCTTTCATTGCAATATCTAACGTCTCTTCTTTGCTGTAAACTGTCACCTCTTGTCTCTTCCCAAAGATGCATCAGTTCAGGAAGACCAGGGAGCCTGGCCTTCAACAGCACTCGGTATGAAATATCAATGCAGATGACTCACTTCGTCTTCAGTGTCAATCACCATTGCAAATGCCAAGCCCATTATAGCCAAATCCTTCAGGGAGTTGTTACGTCCATCTCCGGCAGCGGAGAAGGCAGGTTTCTTAAAGGGGCGGTGTCCCATAAAAAAAGATCACTGTCTGACCATGCTGCAGGGGAGATTAGATTTTGCTTTATTTTATCCAGCTAAAAACAGATTGTTCAATCAATTATTTTCTCAAAATCCCCCTGCACCAAAACAAAAACCAGTGACCAAGAGAAAAGAAAACAGTGGAGAAAACTGGGTAGAACAGCGAGATGCTCTCAGCCAACACCCAGTGGTTGTCCCCCGGGACTGGTACGCTATTTTGGGCTTGCTCTGTGCTTTCGTCATGGTAGAGGTAGTCAGAGGTTGTCGCATTTGATGCTGAGATATTGCATCTTGCGTCACTATGGTTTTAGAAGAAGAGACAACACTTTCAAAGCCGTCAAGGTTATAAAGTTTAACTGGATGATATTACCGATTGATTTTACCAGGACTGCTTTTCTTTAACATATTATTTCAAGCATCTATGGAAGCTTGAATATCTTTATTCCTTCAATGTCAGAGTTTAAAATAAGTTGTGAATCATTGAGAACAGCTCTTTTTAAACACATAATACATCAAGTCAATTAATGAAGCGATGTGGCAAGTGTCAAAGTTAAATTTACTTGAGGAAGGTTTGCCAGTTCTAAGTAACGTGCAAAGATTTCACGTGTGGCATAGTGCTCTGCGCTCACATGGGAGTAGGAGTAGAGATGCATCGAGCACAATGGGATGCCGCCTACTCAAGCCAAGGTGCTGAGGATCCTCTCAATGATTTGCACAAATCCACAGGTGAGCTGTCGAGGTGTCACTTGTGGGTAATTCCAAGCGCAGTGACACCGTGGAAAGAAATTAAAATGTCCCATTTCCTATTGACTCTCCTGTGTAATCTATGGTTATCTAATGAAGCTTGAGGAAAAGTCAGCCCGCTTGAATACAAAGAATTGTACACTTTAAAAACACACCCAAAATGTGAAGATGACGTTTTTGTGATGGTGGAAGGGTTTTGTTATTTTTCATTTATATTGATTGTTGTGGAAAGGGAATTTATCGGACCCTCAGTGAGTAATTTAAATTCAGATGACTTGTAAACTGTTTTGAAGGTCCAATTTATGAAATTTAGCAGGATCTAGTGGTGAGGTTGCGAAATGCAACCAACGGCTAACTCCAGCCCACCCCCCTTTCAAAGCACTTCTGTTGCTGACACAGGACTATGTCTTCATGTTTTCGCTTCTTTACCGAAGGATCCTTTACCGAAAGATCGAAGCTCTGGCCTAGTGTGCTTGCTGTAACGACATAACGTCTGGATAGCGGTCCTCTGAACACATGGTTATGTATATTATATTCCATTTCTATCAATAGGTCCCACAAAACATTTAAACACAGCACCTTTAAATGAAAGAACAACCCTAATCCCAGCCTCAATTTAAGCAATGTTAAGGGGTACAGAAGAGCATCTGATTCTGATATCCCTGCTGTCCTGTTGTTTAGCCCTGGAGGAAGGCACTTAACCCCCAATTGTTTGCAACAGTGCCCTTGTCTCATCTGCTCATGACTCCAGCACAGTAGCCAAGCCAGAGAACAGAGATGACTGAATGGCTCAGTGGCTTGAAATAACTCTTACAATCACAGTGGTGAGGTTAAAACCCATTAGACCTGCCTTTTCTTCACCCATACACACAGATGACCGTACATAAAACCACTTTGCAGCACTTTATAATAAGGCCGCATTTGTTAACGTTCTTTAATGCATTGGCTAACATGAACTAACAATGAACAATACTTCTACAGGATTGTCTAATCTTAGGTTATGGTAATTACAGCATTTACGAACACACTTAAATGTATCAGTTAATATTAGTTAATGCACAATGAACTACCATGAATAATTGTATTGGCATAAACTGACTTTATCAAAGATTAATATATGCTGAAAAACTATACTGCTTATCAACTTTGACAATGTAGTGTTTAGTATTCCTTTAAGTGTTTGTGTTTCTTTGTTTTGGGAAAACCAAAAGTGGAGCTGGAGCGGATTCATTACGGAGGAGAAATTACTGTTGCTCAAGCCACTCATATACCATGTTTCACTTTGTATGTTGCTTGGCAAGACTTAAAGTTTGATGCTATAGCTTCCTTTGGAACTTTTTTGAAGGTGGAAAAACTATGCCAGATTTGCCAAATTTTGTCTTAAACATAATTTACTCAATATTACTACATTATAAGATTTTACTCAAATAAATGATTGGTTGTCAATCGTTTAAACAAATTACTGTATGTTTAACACAGTTAATCTCATTTTCATTGGAAAATAAGTGTAGTCTTGTACAGTTTGGCCTCATTAGACCATAGAACCTTCCTTCAGCTGTCTCCCAAATGGTTGCCGATACATAATAGTTTTATTCCTCGCTTGTCTTTTCACGGTTCCATAAAGCTGTAATTTGTGAAGCACATGGTCATTATTTGCTGTATGCTTGTTTGTTGTCTCTTCAGTGTCAGCCACAAGAGTTTGTAATTTTTTTCTGTCTGTCTCTTAGTGGTCTCCATCAGATTGGTCCTTCTTGAACCATCACTTGGGTTGTGGGACGACATGCTTAAGGTAGATTTACAGAGTTACCATACTTACCCCTAATGAATGATTTAACAGTATTCCAAAGGTTACATTTCCATCCCCTGACTTTTGCCTTTCCATTACGTTTTCTCATGGTTGCCCTGGCTGTTCAATTTTCGATTTTGTGATAAGTGTCAAAGAACATTGTCCAATGTTATTGTGAGTGGAATGGGTGGATGTTCATGAGTTGAAACATGGTTAAGTCATAGATGTCCTCACCAGGGCAATACCTACCATTTGTGCCCAAGATCGAAACCTAGCAGTGAGGAAGTGCTACGAAGTGCTATGTAGGCTGAAAACCAATGGTGTAAAGTATTAGAGTAAATGTAATAAGTTACTGAACTTGATTATCTTTATGGCTACTTTGTAGTTATACTGAGTTTTAAAGTTATTAGCAACTTTTACTCTCTACTTGACTTTTACTCTCTACTTGAGTATATGTACTCTTTACCCCACTACATTTGTAATCACTAATGCAATTACACACAACATTTTGCATGGCACCTATATTTTTTTTGTCATGATTCTGCCCCATCATGATGTTTCTCTTGATCTAATGGCAGGATCATGACAGAGCCTTGTATTTTGTGTGGAGAGAGGCATATTATTGTTGTCATGACTTAAAATGCGCTCTCTCGGGTCATTACCCCCTCGTTTCCTCATTATTGATTGTTAATTATTTCATGCCCTACACCTATTCCACCTTGATTTTATCGCTTATTTAATGCCCCTGTGATTTCTGTCCTGTGCTGGTTCATTTCGATTCATGTGGTGAGTTCCTGTGTTTAGTTCAGTGTAGTCTAGTCTAGTCCAGTTATTTGTGATTAATGTCAAATGTTACCTTTAGTCTTGACTAGTGTAGTTAATCCGTGTTCTTGTCCATCCGCAATGTTTTACCCCTGTTCTTTGTAATATACCCCCTCGTGGGTTTTTGTTTTGTCATTTGTTATGTCAAAATGTGTTGTTAAGCTCTTACCCGGTGTCTGCGTCTGGGTCCTCTGTTCATGTCTCTCCTCGATCATGACATTTTTTTGAAGCAGTTTACTTTTGCTACAGAATAATTAATATTGTCATTTACAGGGCATTGAAGGTACTATAATCTTGTGGATTTTGCCCTAGCATACTAAAACTTGTCAACATGGCTTCTCTATGTGAATATGAGTGCAGTATCAGGTAGTTGTCAATCTTTGGCGGTATATACAGTTGAAAGAAAAGTATGTGAACCCTTTGGGCTTACTTGGATTTCTTCATAAATTGGTCCTAAAATGTGTTCTGATCTTCATCTAAGTCACAACAATAGAGAAACACAGTCTGCTTAAACTAATACCGCACAAACATTATATGTTTTCATGTTTTTATTGAACACAACATGTAAACATTCATAGTGCAGGGTGGAAAAAGTATGTGAAACCCTAGGCTAATGACTTCTCCAAGAGCTAATTGGAGCCAGGAGTCAGCCAACCTGGGGTCCAATCAATGTGATGAGATTGGATGTGTTTATTAAAGCTGGCCTGTCCAATAAAAAACACACACCAGTTTTGAGTTTGCTGTTCTGAAGAAGCGTTGTCTGATGTGAACCATGCCTCGCACAAAAGAGCTCTCAGAAGACCTACGATCAAGAATTGTTGACTTACATAAAGCTGGAAAGGGCTACAAAAGTATATCTAAAAGCCTTGATGTCCATGTGTCCACGGTAAAACAGATTGTCTACAAATGGAGAAAGTTCAGCACTGTTGCTACACTCCCTAGGCGTGGTCGTCCTGTAAAGATGACTGCAAGAGCACAGCGCAGAATGCTCAATGAGGTGAAGAAGAATCCTAGAGTGTCAGCTAAACACTTACAGAAATCTCTGGCACATGCTAACATTTTTGTTGACAAATCTACAATAAGGAAAACGTTAAACAAGAATGGACTTCATGGGAGGACACCACGGAGGAAGCCACTGCTGTCCAAAAAAAACATTGCAGCCACAGCACTACTGGCAAAACATTCTGTCGACAGATGAAACCAAAATTGAGTTGTTTGGAAAGAACACACAACGCTATGTGTGGAGAACGAAAGGCACAGCACACCAACATCAAAACCTCATCCCAACTGTGAAATATGGTGGAGGGGGCATCATGGTTTGGGGCTGCTTTGCTGCCTCAGGCCCTGGACGGATTACTGTCATCGATGGAAAAATGAATTCCAAAGTTTATCAAGACATTTTGCAGGAAAACTTAAGACCATCTGTCCGCCAACTGAAGCTTAACAGAGGATGGACGATGCAACAGGACAACGACCCAAAGCATAGAAGTAAATCAACAACAGAATGGCTTCAACAGAAGAAAATACACCTTCTGGAGTGGCCCAGTCAGAGTCCTGACCTCAACCCGATTGAGATGCTGTGGCATGACCTCAAGAGAGCGATTCACACCAGACATCCCAAGAATATTGCTGAACTGAAACACTTTTGTAAAGAGGAATGGTCCAAAATTTCTCCTGACCGTTGTGCAGGTCTGATCTGCAACTATAGGAAACGTTTGGTTGAGGTTATTGCTGCCAAAGGAGGGTCAACCAGTTATTAAACCCAAAGGTTCACACACTTTTTCCACCCTGCACTATGAATGTTTATATGTTGTGTTCAATAAAAACATGAAAACATATAATGTTTGTGCGGTATTAGTTTAAGAAGTCGGAAAAGGGTGGCATGCACATTTCAGGTAGGTGGAGAGTTCCTGCCTCAAGTGGAGGAGTTCAAGTATCTGGGGGTCTTGTTCACGAGTGAGGGAAGGATGGAACGGGAGATTGACAGACGGATCGGTGCAGCTTCTGCAGTAATGCAGTCGCTGTACCGGTCTGTCGGGGTGAAGAGCTGTGGGTCATGACCGAAAGGACAAGATCCCGGATACAGGCGGCCGAAATGAGCTTTCTCCACAGGGTGGCTGGGCGATCCCTTAGAGATAGGGTGAGAAGCTCGGTCACTCGGGAGGAGCTCAGAGTAGATCCGCTGCTCCTCCACATCGAGAGGGGACAGCTGAGGTGGCTCGGGCATCTTTTCCGGATGCCCCCTGGACGCCTTCCCGGGAAAGACCCCGGGGAAGACCTAGGACACGCTGGAGGGACTATGTCTCCCGGCTGGCCTGGGAACGCCTCGGTGTCCCCCCGGAAGAGCTGGAGGAAGTGTCTAGGGAGAGGGAAGTCTGGGCATCCCTGCTTAGACTGCTGCCCTCACGACCCGGCCCCGGATAAGCGGAAGAAGATGGATGGATGGATAGTTTAAGAAGACTGTGTTTCTCTATTGTTGTGACTTAGATGAAGATTCTAACATTCTATGACCAATTTATGAAGAAATCCAAGTAAGCCCAAAGGGTTCACATACTTTTTCTTTCAACTGTATGTGAAATGAGGACATGACTAGAGCTGGCAATGAGACCAAAACCAGCATGTACAGTGCAAAAAGGATTTGACTTTTTAATTTTATTTACATTATTTTATTTATCCGATATATTGAAGAGACCTTTTTGAATAACTTTTGAGCACTTGAGCTTAAATGAGACTTAGGTGTTTGTTATAGATGTAGGTTATGGTGTCGGCCATTATTTGTTGCAATTTTCAAGTGTTCAGTCATATTATGATTTAAGAAAATATGTGCGATTGCTTTCCTCACGAATCAACTGTTTTTGTTTTTCACTGACATGTCTCTTAAGTGTTGAGGACTAGTGCTTCTTTGAGCCTACATTCAGTATGAGTTAAATACTCAAGTACTGTTAAAATCAGATACTCGAAGACTTTTATTAAAGTCTTTTGGAATTGATGACGTACAGGTTTCGTAAAGTTTTTTTCAAACATATAAAAATTAAATTAATTAAATTTTTCTTGTCCCTTTTTGGACAATTCTCCCGGAAAAGCACGTGGCACGCACATGCGGCAGCATGGATAGCTGGAGTAGGACCATGCACAGAAGTCACTTTCACTTGTGTGCAGGAGAGAGAGAGAGAGAGAGAGAGAGAGAGAGCGCATATGTTCGTGAAGTTCAGGTGTTTGTTTGTTCTCTGCATTTGGGTGATGAATGTTATATAAACGGTGGATATAACGCTGGATTTGGAGATCGTTTGAAACGGATATTTGGAGCTGTCCCAGCGACCAAAAATGCCGGACATGAACTGCAATGGGTGAATGAAAATGATGTCTGTGTTTTGTTGACAATGTGCTTTAGTTCAGCCTACCCCTTCAGTATGCGCTGTATGATTTCGGAAGTAATCATACAGCTGTATCTATCTTTTATAAATGTGATCAAACTTAATACTTTTCGAAGATACGACGTGTCTTCTTTAAAATCCGTCACAGCAGTTGTTTAAGCAAACAGCAAACAGCTAATACTACTAACATGCTCACAATTGTATTGGACGTTTGTTATAAGTTGGGAACACTTTAAAAACAAGAACATTTGGTTGCCGCTGGCGACCAATGCAAAAATATCACTGGCAAATTAATATTTTTAGTCCGTTTTCACACCTGTGGATTGATTGCTTTGCTCCGAAACCTGGGCTTAAATCACTACAATATTGCAATTTATTTTTAGTTTGGTTCGCATTCACAAGGCAATATTTCCAAACGGACCAAACTTTGTTAATAGTAGTCACGTGTGATACTCTCCTTCCATTGATCAGAGTGCATCTGTTTATTTTCCTGCCGGTAACGCGAGTGATAATGAGCGTCAGCTGCGCATTGCACCAGTCTTGCATCTCTCACTGCGGAGCTTGTGAAACATAAAAGGAGGAGAAGGACAACACAGAACCAGGCCTGGATTTTATGTTATGTTTTATAATGTTTGTCTGGTCGGCAGTCGACCGTGAGGGAGTTTATTTTAATTAAATGTTTGGTTTAATGTTTGCCGATTCCCGCCTCCTTCCTTCCTTCCTTCCTTTGAACATTATTACAGGGAGCCATTAGCAAAACAATCCCTTTTGCGTCAAGCAACTTTACGTAATTACCCATTACACGTTGTGATACAGTCTGGTTCGTTGGTCCGTTGGGTCAGATGGCTTTCACACGTCTAGCAAATCGCTCCAGAGTTCGTTTGCAATTGGGCCGAGACCACCTTGTTCGGGCGGTCTCGGAACGATTGTTTTGGGGCGGATCCTAGCGCGATTGCCATGTTCACATATGCCTAAATGAACCGAACCAAGAGAGAAAATGCACCAGGTTCCAAAACAAACCCTTATGTGTGAATACGCCCTTAGTCGCAAATGCAACAAGATTAAGGCGCAGTCTGGAGCACTTGGCTCAGGCACGTCAGTTTTTGACTGGAAAATAATTTAAGCAATATTACATTAAATATGACAAAAATTTGCACTGATGTTCACACTAGCCTACTTTAATCTAGACTAATTTGTTTAACCAGGAAGTTTGTTTTTAAATGCTTAAAATGTGTACAAAATGGCACGGAATCACACTTGTGATGTTCAAGGGTCAAAATGACCCGCTTACCAAAGAGAGCTGATAAGTCACTCAATATGCTATATTATCACCAAATATTGGATTCAATCTTTTGTCAACTTGTTTACTTTCAGTTAATACTATTTTTTTGTTTCTTTTTTTAATTGATTAATCGTAGGCCTCATTGATCTAAGCTTACGCACCTTAGTTATGCTTGAAAAAGCATTATTTGTGTATACTTTTGCAAATCTTAAATAAAATATGAAAAAATCCACTATTTATCACACTACTGTACTGAAATGTTTAATTAGGAAGATTATGCTGAAATGCTTTTGTTTTGTTCAAAATCTCACGAGGTGTTCCTGGTCAAAAATAACTGGTCTTTGATAGTCAAAGTCAAAGATCACAAAAACATATTTTACAATTGATTTGGAATGCTATATTTTCTGAAAAAGGGTATAAATTAATTATTTTGCTGTTCCGTTTAAAATTTGACCATTAGACTTGAAAACATTAGCTCAGAACACATTAATTCTGTCATATAGACCAAAATATTTCATGGAACATCTTTTAGGGCCCACAGTGCATAAAGAATATGTACCGTTTTTGTTGATCCATGAGATTTTTCTTTGTATGACAGTGTCAGTGTGTTCTTTTTTAGTCACAATGGCCAGATTTGACAGACACAGCCAGGTGCTCATTGGTTTTTCTTAAGCATAAAGTAAAAAAGTATATCTTGCTGGAATGACAGTATTGCACAGATAAACTAGCCCTACAGTTAATCTGTTTGAAAAAGAAACACAAAACCAGTCCTAAATGAAAGAAAACAAGTTGACAAAAGGATTGAATCCAATATTTCGTGATAATATTGCATAACAAGTGATTTATAAGCTATCTTCAGTAGCCACAAGGTTTAGGAGTGCAACTAACAATGTACTATAAGAGAAATGTTAAACAACCTACAGTGAAATGATGGAAACGATACAAAACGCCGTTCTGAAGATATAGATATAGTTCACGTCATTCATGAAATATAATTCTCAGGGTGGATTGCACCAACAATGATTAGATTAAATCAAGGTTTATTTAATTATTCTGTTGCACCAAACTGTAAACCTTGTTTAAAAATAAATAGTCAGGTTTATATTTAAACTATCATTTGATCCAGGTTTTAATTTGACAATAAATCTGGTTAATTTTAATTCTGTTGCTCCATTATTTTAAAGATTGCGTATCACAGGTTGTTTCTGCCAACCTCATATTAATCTTGAGTGCCTATATAGTAGTATTGCATACGTCGTATCTTTGAAGAGATAATAATTTGATCACATTTGTAAAAGAGAGATACAGCCGTAAAATTATTTCTGGAAGAACGTGAGCTGTGAGAGGTGGGACTAGTGGGGAGAGTGGGACGGAACTACAGCATGAGCAAGCAACACATCATCACATCATCCCTTCATGTTTTGTTCTTTATGCAAGTACAGGCCGATTGCCATCAAAACACAGATGTATGACTTACTGTGTGCATTTCATGTCCGGCATCTTTTAGCACCGGGACCTTTCTATCTATCAAATCTATCAAACGATCTCAAAATCCAGCGTTAAATCCCCTGTTTATATAACATCCATCCCTGAAATGCCGTGAACAAACAGACACACCTAAACTTCACCACCGCAAGAGTAACAGCCCATCCTGACCCAGCGCAGATAATCTTGATGATAAGCTGGTCTCGCTCATCGGTTGGCTCGTGGGCGGGCTCTTTCGCCTTGCTTTTGGCAAATAAAAAAGAATAGGATCCTTGGAACGGCACCGGTTCTATGATTAGAAAAAGCTTTCCAAAACAAGTTGGATTGCTGGGGGAGTGTATCAAGTACGGGAATACCACAATATACGTCCAACTGACCATGTTAAGCATGAGAAGCCAACACGTTTAACAGTGTAAAGAAATCAGAATGCATGACATAGCATGATACCTGATCTTAAAACTATGATTGATCTCTCATTAACTTTAAACTTGCTACTGAGGAGGTTTAAATAATAATAAAACATATCTATAATACAACGTGTGCTTCAGTGATGTGTTTATTGTCAATAAAATGGTAATAAATTAAAAAAAACCCGGGACAGAGTGAGGGCACAGCGATTTGATATACTGGCTGTGAAGCGTCAAGTTCAAGATGCCCTGCTTATTAATTCAATACACACAAGCACAACGTCTGTGATTAAACAGGAAAAGTTGTTTTAGCGGCACCAGTGACCAGGGGCACCCGTATCTATCCTGGGCGCCCTGTATAAATTGTGGTCCGGTTCGGTCCCGAACAGGCACAGCAGAGTCGGCGGTGCTGCCCCGAACACGGCCGAGGATGACACCTTGAAGCCGGTCGGCTACCCGGGCCATCTACGGCAGCGTCGACGGCAGAGGTCCACCTGCTCGTGATTTCCGTACTGCTCTCTTCTCTATTATGTCTGCTCCAGTCACGAGCTGCAGGATAAAGTAGCGTCTGTACTGTCATATCCAAACACATATTCCTCAAGGGTTGTGAAATGTGTTTATTGATGATCAGCCTGATCAAAGAATTATCTAGAGTGAGGTTTCAAATAGCAAAATTATGTTTCTTTACATGCACAGGCTGTTTATTTCCTTTTTACACCGTAAAATCCATCATGGCGGATCATATTAATCGCAGACAATGTTTTATATAGAGGTTTAAGTTTGAATCCAAGATTTGTTAATCTTTGATTAAATTTAAGTGGTGCAACACAACTCGAATAAAAAAAGTTAGGACCAACAAACCCTAGACTAGCTCTAAACTCTGTTTACTTTAATCCCAGTTGGTGCCACCCACCTTCAGTTTTCAGTGGCATATTTCGGATAAGATTAAAAATAGAATGTGAATAGAATGTGAGCATATTGTGAATTAATTCAATTATCTTGGATTCTTGGCTGTCCTGATAACTTGAAGTGAATTAACTTGGAAATGAAATGAGTCATCATCATCCTCACACCTTTACTTGAACTTTCTAAACCATGTAGCTTTCACTCAAGTTTGCTTATATCCTAGTAAAAAAATAAAATAAAATAAAAAAATTGCATATAGCTTAAATGCATGAATTGACTCTTTTTTTTATTAGTCTATTTCTTTATTCTTTGAATGTTTTATTTTTGGATAAAAACGATAATATGCCCCCGAAACCCCCCAAAAATCAGTTACCTCAATAGATCTAAAGCCCCTGGTCTGCACAACAGGGTCTGTTCTCAGGTTTAGCTATTCTTCTTGGAGGTATGTTCCCAGTGTGCTTTTTCCCCCATTCTCTACACCCTGACCTGCCTCTTCCCTCTTCATAAGCTCTCCATGCTCTTTCCTGTCCTCATATCTCTTCATTCTCTTTCCTGTCCTCATTCCTCCCCATTTGCCTTTGGACCGAGATTAAAGAAGACGTCGCTTGATGTGTTGTTCTCTACGGAAGCGTTTTGATTGATACTACCGCGTTGTGAGAGGCTAATCTTTCAGAGCACAAAAAGTAACGAATTACTGAAAGCAAATAAAGCAGAGTAACCCGCTTCTGTATGTCTTTTTCATGTGGAAAATCAAGAGTCATGACCAAAGAAGTTGTAGGAACAAAGGGATGAATTATCACTGAATATCAGAAGGTGCATCTTATCCTTCTAAAACATCCATATATCTATTTGTCATGTGTGTGTGTATTATTGTGGAGCATCATTTTTGAAAAAATATGTTTATTAATGTTTTTAAAAATAAAATTATATGAACATTATACATTTCTGCCGAAGTTTCTTCAGTTCAGCAAGACTATTTATTGAAACTTATGTGAAAAAACTTTCTGATGTCAGACATTGAATACAGTAATGGAATATTTCTCCTTTGTGCTACTGTCTTGTCTTGTAGATTTAAAATGACATTGGGGGAGTAAATGATGACAGAAATATCCTAATCCTTTAACGCCACACATTTTCACAACTCTTTTTGTGATTCACTACTTGGTCCTATCACGATGAAATAATAAGTGAGAAGTTACCACACAAAATGATTGCACGCTAAAAAACTTGTGACCCACGCTGGGTAATTATTTGACAAAACACATTGTTGGGTTAAAGATTACCCAATGCTGGGTTATTGTAACCCAACTGCTGGGTTGTTTCCTCTCATGGTTTGTTGAAGACAACCCAGCAATTGGGTTAAAAATAACCCAGCATTATGTCATTTTATATCTTGCAAATTACTATTTTATAGCCAAAAGCAAAATATTTTTGCAATGAGGCGTCTTTAGACAGTGTCACATGGCATGCCTGGAGTATCAATGACATAAGTGATGACATGTGGTAAAGGAAAGGTTAAGCAGAAAGCCCTAATGTGCGCATGCACGTGTTGTGAATTAAGCAGAAAGTTCTCGTGAGATTTTCAAATGTGCGTATAAGAAAAATCTATAGAATTATAAGTGAATGAGACCCTTTTCAGGAAAGGTTGACCTAGCGTAGGATATCTGTTAATTTTTGTAATCTAATGCATGCGTTCATTCTCCCTGTGTTTGCGTCTCTCAGTATTGAATGACACACCAGGCGGACTGATGCTGGTTGTTGTGACTCATTGTGTCATCCTGTCCTCCCTCTCTTTTGCGCTACCTGCTTTTCAGACGGGAGAGGGAGACGCAGCCTCTCCACCATTGATGACCTCCTGTTTTGCTCACGCACGCTCGCACCCCTCCGTCTACATCCTTATCGATCCACATGCTTCTGGCTTTTTATCTCCAAGCCTATACAACCCCCCTAAAAAACATCTCTGTTCCAGTGTTTCCGCGTGGAGGTTGTCAATTTTAACATGCCGGAGCTTTTTCCTGCTGCTTTTGGTGCAAAACAAAACAAAACTGCAATAGGCTGCCGATCTTTTACATAGTTCTAAGACTTTTAATATTTTTGTCTGTAAGATAGCAAACAAAACGTACATGTACTTGCACATGTTCATCTTTCCAGTGAAACATGAGTAAGAGTTGTAAAAATTCTTAATTTTTACTGACTGATGGTTTATTTTTCGGAGCGCAGATGACAAACATGAATGAAGATAGCAGAAGCAGATCAAAAACATCGAAGACAGCAGACGTGAGAATTTAAAAAAAATACAAACAATGTCTTCATAACTCAATTTTGAGTTATATTATTAAAGAAGTAGTTCACTTTCAAAATCAATTTTCATGATAATTTACTCACCCCCATTTTTTCTTTATTCAAAAAGAATTTAAGATTTTTTAATTAATACATTCCAGGATTTTTCTCCATATAGTGGACTTCAAAGGACTCCAAACGGCTGAAGGTCGAAATGACAGTTTCAGTGCAGCTTTGAAGGGCTTTAAATGATACCAGATGATGAATAAGGGTCTTATCTAGGGAAACGATCGTTAATAAAAAAAAAATTCAAATGTATGTATATGCTTCATAAACACAAGCTTGCTCGCTAGCTTTGCTCTGTTCTGCGATGCGCGTTCTTGACTTATCGTAAAATGTAATTACGTTGAAAACTTGTTCAACTAGTAAACACCGACTCGGTATTTCCGCCTACGTCAAGCGTGACCTTTTGAATGTAATTACGTATTTTTAGTGAAGTCATGAACGCGCATCACAGAACAGAGTAAGGCAAGGATTTGTGTTTATAAAGCATATACAATATTTTTGTTTTTAAATGACTTTCGTTTCACTAGATATAACCCTTATTCATCATCTGGTATCGTTTAAGGCCCTTTGAAGCTGCACTGAAACTCTCATTTTGATCCATTGAAGTCAACTATATGGAGGAATATCCTGGAATGTTTTCATCAAAAACCTAAATGTCTTTTCGACTTAAGAAACAAATACATAAGCATCTTAATTATCATGAATGTATGTCTTAATCATTGTTTAATAAATGTGTAGCCGTTTACATGGAAAAATCAAAGTCACTTGTATTTAATAATAGAATCAGCTTAACAGCTGCCGTTAAACAAGATGAATTTATTACATCTTAAATTATATGATTCTATAATTCAGTTTTCTTAAAGTATCCAATTCTTCTCAAAGCATAAGTTAATTTGTGGATATTCACGACAGAAGAGCATGAAGGATGAAGATTTTGTGGT
Source organism: Triplophysa bombifrons (assembly GCA_029783895.1). Taxonomy (NCBI): domain Eukaryota; kingdom Metazoa; phylum Chordata; class Actinopteri; order Cypriniformes; family Nemacheilidae; genus Triplophysa; species Triplophysa bombifrons. Next base: position 22,040,676 of record CM056448.1, read on the forward strand.
TGCTATGGACAAATGGAGCAGAATGCATGAGAGCATCATTACTTACAGGCTGTGACCTCACACACCGGAGGGAATGGTGCATAACACAAAACATCCATCCACAGCATGTCCATTTCTAAATCATACAGCTACCAAAAGAAAAAGTGTTTTAAAGATATGTTATGGATTATGAAATAACACAAATGTCCTTTGATATGCCTTTAACAACAATTTGGGAACCCTCAAAGTTGAAGATGGCGAAGAGGGTGTGTCTAGCAGAACAGCACAAAACAGAAATCCTCGTTCTTAGCACGAGATGAAAATAATGCCTTGTGACATTCAACTCGCCGTCCTGCCTCTTGATCTCACCAATGTGTTTTCCGCTGCTAACACCAATGACATGTATCCATTAACTGAGTGGAACTGTTGGCCTATTGTCCTTGTCTCAGCGCATGTTGTATATGTCTCTATGTAGTGGAGTGATGAAGGAGAACAAATTTGCTACAATGCATACAAGTGCTGCCAACCAGGATTTTTGTGTTCTGTATGCAATACAGACAGTGTTTCTAATATGATTCATTTGAAGCGTAGTAATACACATTTTAAAGGACCAATGTATGAATGTTAGCGGCATCTAGTGGTAAGATTGCGATTTGCTGGGGAATTCCACCCCAGCATTTCGAAACACTAAAGTGACTGACACAGTGCTAAGATGTCGTCACATTACATAACATATTTACGAAACGTGCTTTGTTGACAAGGTTGTCCGTTAAGGGCTACTGTAGAAACAACATGGTGAATTCCATGCAAGGGGACCCGCAGTGTATGTAGATAGAAATAGTTAATTCTAAGGTAATAAAAACATAACGCTACATTACGTAAAGTCATAAATAAGAGAAACCACAATGAACCATGCAAAACATGGGCATGTTTTCACATTTTTCTTTCAGATTTGAAGCTCTAGGCTTTTGTGACCAGAGTGAGAGCAGAGATGAATGAGTTTGATTTTTCCCGACAAATAATTGATTGGCACTTCAGGTGAAAAACGAAAGAAAATAACAGACAAGCAAAACAAACAGCTTGACCCCAACAGATTCTCCTTGGCGTTTATTTATGAGAACAATAAGTCAAGGATGTGACCAAATCATTATTATGGAGACTCTGAGGCAGTTTAAATGTAAATATTTAATGTCAGCTCTGTTGAGGATGGATCTGTATTGTTGAGGGTATGACGTTCGGGTGGGTGGATGGCTTTGGGAAATGGACCCGAGGTGTAGCTGGCACTGTGTCTCTAAGAACCCACTGAGACGCTTTCAACAGGAGAGACAATGACTCATGCATTGACTTTTGAGTGAGAACACAGAAGAGTGTCTCCAGTGTGAGCGTGTTTGTTTGTATGGATGAGAGAGAGCGAAAATGCGCAAATGTGTTTTCTAACCTTTTTGAAAAGTAGTGGCGAACGATGTGCGCGGTGGTTTCGTGTTCCGTACTATTTTCAATGATCTGTCATGATAGCACACCTACTAACATGGCTAACGTCCTTATGCTTTCAAAATATAAATGTTTATTTTCTTTAAACTGTAAGCTATAATATATTATATTTATTTTTTTCTAGTTTGTATAATAGCTCTTTTCACTTCAATATTTTCTGCCTTGTTTGTTTCTGGTTTTCAACAGGTGGTCCTGGACTTGACCTTTGGGGCGGGAGGTCATTCGAAGGCCATTCTGCAATCAGTGCCGGGTGTAACAGTGGTGGCTGTAGATCGTGATCCCTCGGCCTTCCAACTTGCTCAGCATTTAGCTCAAGAATTCCCGTGAGTTTACCCTTCGAACCATTTTACCATTGAACCCCATCATAGTAGCAGAATGCATCTCAAATAACAAAACAGAAACATTTCGAGGAATATTCTTGTCACTCTTTTCTATTTAGACACACAAGCCTGGCACGAAGTGTCTGTGTTTATTGATCGGTCTGTCAACCATTTAGCCAAGTAACGGTTATTCTACTGGTAACTCAAAATAATACTGGCTAGACTTTGAAAAAAGATTTATAACTACTTTATTAACTTATTTATTTTGCTTGTTTTCAGAAATAATCTGTAGGGACTTTTCTTTGTATTCTTGTTTAACGAAAGTTAAGTTTGGCCACAAAAGCGTGCCTAAGCAGTAATGTTTGTTTATGTTGTTGCATTGAAACCGTCTAAAATCAGTCTTCAAAAGTTCACCTTTTGTCAATTTACACGGTTCAGAAATGCCATTAGGGAGCGTAATCATTGACATAATTTTCATTCTACTTAAATCCTACCTCTGCCCTGTTTACCTGCTGCATCCTTGTTAGGATCATGTGGGTGCTGGTCACAGGCGCTGTAGTTTGTGTGAGAGAATCTCCTAAGCAGATACAGAATCCCCGCTCTCACCCACGCTCAGCCAAAGGCCCCGGCTTCTCATTTGTCAACAGGGCCTAAGGCTTCAACGACAGGGAGAGACGCTGCTGCCCACGCAGGTTCCCCTGATTCCTGCGTGAGAGAGTGTAGGAAGAGCGAGAGAGAGAGAGATAGTGTTTAATAAAAGAGAAACATAGGAGAAGGCATGAGGGCATTGCGGGTGGGCATGTGCACGAGGCTGCGCGGAAGCAAGCTCGAAATGAGATGTTTCTGACTCTGCAGCGTGGGTAGAAATACCTCTTTACGTGGATTCCGGGGAAACCTGTCTCAGAGGGACTGCTGATACAGAAACGAACGTAGGAGAGAGAGAGAATAAGGACAAGCTATTCTGTCAGCAGTTATATACTAGCCAATAAGCCCTTTGACTCCCACTCAGGATGAGAGGCTGGAGAAGCTAGAGAAATCATGCAATTAGCTGATATTATAGGATGCCTGTGTAAGAGGAGAAGGCAGCCCACGCAAAGCTCTCCTCTCCAATCCTCTCCTCTTCAGCTCCTCATTTTTCTGCAGTTCTCATTGAATGTTTATCCTTAGGCTTTTCTAAGTTTCTTGGGAAATTATAGAAATGGCAAGGTGTTAAGACATTGGCGTCTGTTGTCTTAAACAGTCTTAATTACACACGCACACACAGAATTACAGTCATGCTCCAAGGAAACCACGTCATTGATGATTTCAGTACCGTCTGTTGCCTCAGTATATACTTGTCACTTATTAAGTACATTTATAAAAACAAGATAAATTATGTTCTGAGAATGTGTTTTATACTTCAGTCTTTTTGTATTCCAGAGATCAGGAATCTTGAGAGATTATGTTGCTCTCTGCAAAAATGAAATTTTTCCCTAAATATTGTGTTTTAAAAAGACAACAACGCTAAACACATGCTAAATTTAAATGTGGAAAAAAAAGAAAAATATTTGTTTAGATGGCTGTATCTGTCTAATGTTTTTTGAAGCCAGGTTGCCTCGATTTACCATTTCAAGCATGCATTCTTCCTAGATTTTGGACCTTGACACTTGACCTTCATTTTCATCTCTGCGCCTCTGAAAGCAGTCGATCAACTTTTCTTGACATCTTGTTTTAAACCTCAGTGACGTACATACAGGAGTGAGGTCAGGCAGCAAAGTACTGGGGAATATTTCAGGCTTCATTTGTTTGTGAACGTCAGGAGACTGTGGATTATCTTCCTCTCCACTTGTTACTGCTCAAATCTCTAAGGGATAGTCTCGGCATAAGAACAGCTTCCGTTTTTCAGACAAATGTGCTGTTTTTAATCTAACCGATAGGTTTTACACGCATCATTAATAGATTTAGCGAAAGGAAAAGAAATTAGTATTAAAATGAATCATGATATTAGTGACTCGTAGATACAAGGACGTCAAATGTCAGGTTAGGTATAGGTGCGATTGTGCCAACATGAAATAGTTTGCGAGTTTGATTCCCTCTTCCACCTCATGTTATTTTGGTATGAACTGTGGTATTCTTGCATCATCAAGCTCTACCGTGTCCCCAAGCTAGATAACGAATGGGGAAGGTGTCAAAATTGACAGTGGTCTTCATATCACTATAATTTTTGTTTTGAAAAACCCATATCGATGGGTTCCCTCGATCAAAAGCCTATGCATTTTCCCATAGACTTCTGTAAACTTGCAAAAAAAGATCTGTGATTAACAAGGGTTTATGCTGTTACACGTTTTGTCTATCAAGACGATCTTTACAAATGAACACAACATTTGTTACTTTTGAAGCCTGAATACAATTGGCAGTAGTAAAAAGTTAACATGATGCTATAAGCCGACTACACTACGGTCACTTGATATCAACGTCACCACTTTTTAAACTTTATAAACACATGTTCCCTTGTAAGTAATTACTCCTTGAATGAACCCCCATCCACATTTTTGGAGAAATGTCCATTCTGTGATGTGTATCGTCACTGCCAAATCATGTCACTGCCAATCAGACACTTTTGGCAATTTATTAGCAATCGCCCTTTTTTAAAACACAATAAGTCTTAAAAAAATCACGAACGATGTTGTGATATATTTTTATTGTCAGATTAAAACATTAAAATATTTAGAGGATGTGTCAACCACAGATTAACCAATTCGCCAAACCCGTTCAAAAAAATCAATCGACTTACGGGGAATGGAACCGGAAATACTAAAAAGCTAACTCGCTTCTGGAGTTTGCATACACAAATACATTATCTCATTATAAATATGGTTCACAATGTGTACACAATTTCAGAAAATCAGCACTCTCATCTTCCAAATAAACAGAGTTTAATGTTATTTGAACCAACATTTTTTAAATCTATGATTGAACTACGTCTTTGAACATTTTTACCAATTACAATGTTAGTATCAGTGTTGCCACAGTTAATTTGAAGAAGTAATCTGATTACTGATTATACCTCTAAAAAGTAATTTAGTTACTGTACAGATTACTGGATTTTAAAAGTAACTAAGTTAGATTACTCGTTACTTTATCAGTTACATTCAGCAGCTGCCGCCAACACCCCGCTGCCTCAACATAAAAATGACAATCGGTTTTGCCAACACTCACTTTATTGGAAGTGTATTTTTAAAAGTGATGTCCACAATGTATCTCCTGACATTTTAAGTTGAACTTAAAGACTATTACCTTAAAAATGTTAACACTTTAATAATGGCAAAACATACTATTTATAATCTACATTATTTATAAATGTAACTATTAATTTCTTTTTAACATGTTTTATGAACATTGAACCTGTTGTTCACAGCATTAGAGCAGCAAGTGTAGAGCAAGTGTAGAGCAACAAGTGTAAAACGCACGAAACGAGAGTTTAACCATGTTTAAGGGAAGCATTCGCATCCGCTGTTTCAAATAAATTATCCACCTGTCACCCACCCGCACGTATAATTTTCTCTGATATATATATCCGGACCCGATCGTCATTTAAATTACTCAGTAAATTTTCTAGCACTTTCTTTGTCTATAAATACTTAAATATAATATTTCGATTTAGCACACACATGGTGTACCTGTCTCACAGTCGTTGCATATTATATACCCACTACTTGATTCATCCTTGTTAAACCACTTCGCTAAAACGCTCCCAAACGGTACTTTTCTTTTCTACCTTTTTTTTCTTTATAATTTCTTTGATACCTTTTTACATTTCTCTCGGATCTGTTTTGTCTCCATTTCTGCTTTAAGAAATAGACCGTCCTCTACTGCATTTCTTTTAAATTACTGCAAATTAGCGCCTGATGAAAAATGCACTTAAAACACATTCGTATTTTTAGAGAAATGTTGATAATATTGTATATGATATCATCCACCGTGCCCCACCCACAATTAATCTGATTGTATTTTTTTAATATCCGACCCACCCGACCCGCGGATCATCCGCAGCGCCCGCGGATTTAACCGCCATCTGCCCATCACTACTGCCCGACCAACTTTTTCAACTCTCCCCACTTACTAGTTTGCACCAAAGTCCAGCATTTGTTGTTCTGGTGGTGGGGGACCTGCTGCTCTCTGCTTCTCAACACCTGGCGGGACTTGCGCTGTAAATTGGGCTGTGCTGTGCTTCGACTCCAATTGTTTCTTCAAATTTGACGCAGTGTTTTTGTAGCTAGATACTACTTTGTCGCCAGCACAGAGAGTACAACGAACCATAATATTGTCATCTAGCGGACACATACTCGTGACTGTATTTTCAGCTAGAATCTCTCCTCCCTCCATTGTTGTTTACGTTTGTGTCGCTGTGTGGTAGGGGCTATTACATGTGAATTGTCCTCGGGCTGAAAACGTGACTTGTCGCATAATGCTACGTGACTACACTCCCTGAGACGCAAGAAGAAAGCAAAAATATATATTTTTACTAAGGAAAATTACAAAAATAGTAACGCACAGTGACTTAGATAAATAACTTTAATCTGATTAATGGTTTGGAAAAAGTAACACGTTAGATTACTCGTTACTGAAAAATGCGGTCAAATTAGACTTCCGGCATCACTGGTTAGTATGCATTTATCATGAAAACGAATGTGTATATTAGAATGCTAAGAAGCTAAAAGTAGAACAGGAACTTTTGTTTCAGAAACGTCCAGCAAGAAAAAACATGGGCAAAGGATGAAAGTAACAGGTTAATGTGACTAATGAGACACGACTGAATAAAGTGTCTGACGATCAAAGGTATCAGTGTGGACAGAAACTTTTGTCATGTTGTGCCTGGTTGGGGCTCAGTTTATGCATGAGTTGCAAACAGGTTAAAAGTGGGAACATTTCAGAAATTGCAAATACAGTGGCAAGAAAAAGAATATTAACCTTTTGGAATTTCATTGTTTTCTGAATAAATTTGTCATAATATGTGATCTGATCTTCATCTAAATCAAGGGTATTGACAAACATAATGCGTCTAAAAATAATAACACAAAAATCTGATCTTTCATGTCTTTATTGAAAACAATCATTCAACATTCAAAATGGCAGTGGATAAAGTAGGTGAACCTTTAGTATCAATAACTGGTTGACCCCCTTGGCAGCAATAACCTCAACCAGGCGCTTCCTGTAGCTGTGGATCAGACCTCCACATCGTTGAGGAGGAATTTTAGCCCATTCTTCCGGGCAGAAGTGCTTTAGCTCTGTCATATTCTTTAGACGTCTCATGTGTATGGCCCTCTTCAAGTCAATCCATAGCATCTCAATTGGGTTGAGGTCTGGGCTCTGACTTGGCCACTCCAAAAGGTGGATTTCTTTTTTCTGAAGCCATTCTGTTGTGGACTTGCTCCAGTGTTTTGGGTCGTTGCCCTTTTGCATCTCCCACCTTCTACACAGTTTCAGCTGACGTACAGACATTCACATTATCCTGAAAAATTGTCTGATATACTTGGGAATTCATCTTCTCCTCAATGATTCCAAGCTGGCCAGACCCTGATGCAGCAAAGCAGGCCCAAATCATGATGTTTCCTCCACCATACTGTAGGGTTGGGATGATGTTTTCATGATGATATGCCGTGCCCTTTCCACGCCGGATGTAGTGCGGTGTGTTTTTTACAAATAGTTCAATCTTAGTTTCATGAGTCCACAAAACATTTTGCCAATACCGCTGTGGAGTGTCAATATGCTCTTTTGCAAACTTCAGGCGTGCAGCAATGTTCTTTTTAGTAAGCAGGGGCTTCCTTCGTGGTGTTCTGCCGTGGATACCCTGCTTGTTTAGTGTTTTACGTATTGTAGACTCATGAACAGAGATGTTAGCAAGTTCCAATGATGCCTTCAAATCTTTGGCTGTCATTCGGGGTTGTTTCTTTACCTCATTGATGAGTCTTCGTTGTGCTCTTGGTGTCATTTGACTGGGGGCCTTCTTGGTAGAGTAGCAACAGTCCCAAAGTTTCTCCATTTGTAGATTGTTTGCCTAACTGTAGACTGGTGAATTTCTGAAGTCATTGAAATAACTTTGTAACCCTTTAAGCCAGCTTTATGTAAATCAACAATTCTTGATCGTAGATCCTCTGAAAGCTCTTTTTGGCGAGGCATGGCTCACATAAGCGTGTTCTTCTTGTGCAGAGCAAACTCCAAAAGTTTGAGGGTTTTTTTATCTGTCAAAGTAGCTGTAGTCCACACCTCCAGACTTATTTTCTTAACGAGACTCCAGGTGTGCTAAAACCTGACTCCAATTAGCTTTTTTGAGGTAATTTACTTAAGGGTTCACATACTTTTTCCACAAGCACTATGATGTTTTTTTGGTTGTTCTCAATAAAGAAATTAAAGATTAAAAAAAGTGTTATTATTTTAGACACATTTTATTTGTCAATACCCTTGACTTATATGAAGATCAGATCACATTTTATAGCAAATTTATTCAGAAAACCATGAAATTCCGAAAGGTTCACATACTTTTATTGCCACTGTATGTTGTATAAGGCCAGCTGGCTTTTCTTTTCCTTGTTTTCCGTTTCCTTGTTTTTGCGTTATGTCCAATAGAGGAATTTGTCTACATTGGTCTACTACGTCATACTATTAAATGGGGAATTTCGAGCTGTTCAGCATCAATGCCTGTCATTTACAGCTTGTTCTGGGATGAAGTGCTGGAAATGTGTTTATTGGTAGCTTGTGCTTTATTTTATAGCTTCTTTTAAGTCGCCTTTCATGTCTGCACAAAAACAGACACTTCACCTGTCCTACCGAAATACCAGAACACTTAGAGTCGGCATGTCCCTGGCACAAGTATACAATTAGTATCATATTAGTATCATCAGATCATTTTTGGTTAAATTATTTTTCCGTTTTGAAGTCAAAGGAACCGAGGCCCCCTCTATTGTAATGAAACAGAGCGTGTCAGTTAACTTATATTTTTTTGCTGTACACTAAAATTCGGATGATGTCAGGATTGTGGGTTGGTAAACTATAAATAGATCGGTTTCTTAGCAATTACAAAGACATGGGGCATGCTAGCTTGCTCACAAGTATCTACACACACATGAAACTTGTATTTTTTTAAATAATATAACACCTTACATAAGACTTCCAGTGCTCTGTTTAAACTACATAAAGACGTTAATAATTAAAATTGTTATGTAAATCTTTTGCATATTCTCAAATTATTCTGTGAGTAGCAAAGGCAAAGAGGAGCTTAGGAAACCCCCACAGTGCTTTAGGAGGCAAAAGAGAAGAGAGCAAGAGTGCTGAATAACAGAGATAGAGAGATAGGGGAGAGAGAGCATTAGTATGTGTAGGCAGGGGTAATGAATATGCTGAAGCAGCTTTAACTAGCTCACAGTCCTACTGTAGTTCTTTCACTCAGCTTATTGAATTTGTGTAATTAGGCTTGACAGACCTCTAATAAAGTGTAGCGCCCCCTACGCTATTTGGAGAGTGTTACCCACACTTTGCTTTAGGGTGGACATGCACAAGATGTAAAGTGTTAAGAGCGGAAGAACGAATGTTAAGAGCACAATACCACATTCAGACAGAATATGTAAACCCTAATTTGTCCCAATAGGAAAATATAAAATACACTGCTCTGGTCTCTCACTGTATAACAGTAATAATATCAACACGAAACTTGAGAATATTTAAATGGAACTCAATATTAAAGCCAGCATTTCGCTTCCCTTGCATGAGCGAACAAATGAAGAAAACACGGTACCTGGGCTCTTTAATCAACAGCAATCCGTTTAATCGCTTATAATATGATCCTACCGGGGAAGCACCGACCGTCCATTGTAACCGGAAGAAAACCCAACACTTGTGGTGGCTGGGTGATCTATCCAGTGATGTCTGTAGCTCTGTCCCTCATAGCTAGAAGACTTGCTCACTGTTCGGGTTTCAAATGAGCTTTTTACAGTCTCCTATATCCCAAGGAGAATCGAACCGTGGCAGAATACAAACGGCAGCGAATGTGTACAATTTTAAGTTTAAACATGCATCTCAATCCATAAAATGAAAGGTGCACCGCCAAGGGAACAAACTGTGAACCCATATCTTGAGCTTACTTTATCTTCAAAGTCCAATAACAAATATACTTAATTTTGAACAGAAATAAAGTCACATTTTCTATCATTTTAGTTTTTATTAGTTTTAGTCACGTTCATACTCTTTGTTGTCCAGTCAAGTTTCAGTCGACTAAAAGTCTGATATGCAAGTGCAGTTCATCATGAAAAGGCATGTAACTGACAAAAGACATTCATGTTACATACAGGTGGATAAATTAGGGCCATATAATTAAACTGCAGTAACTATAGTAAACTGCAGTTAAAATCTTAGATACTATAGTGTTTTTGAACTTTACTATAGTACACAGTGTTTACCAATTCACTACAAGGGCACTACAATTTTCAATAGCACATACTATAGTTCACTAAAATATTTTTTGTTTGAGTTTTCAGTTTAATAGGTCTTTTATTTTGAATAAAGAGAAGAGTTTGTTGAAGTGATAACTACGGTTGTTTTACTTCTGTCAGCTGGCTTTCTAATAGGGTATTGTTTTGTTCCACGTGATAATCAACAGAGTTCTTGTGCGTTTGTCCTCGGGGTTTCCCCCACACATCAGGATTTCTGATCGTAAATATTCAACATATTGATTTGCTTTTGGTGTGGCCCCAGCATAACTGAAGACGACATATCGTTTCATCGACAAGTAGAATCAGTAGAGTCTACTAGCTGTTGTTGTTGTTACACTTTCTTTGCTTTTACAAAAAAACAGATAATGTTAATATAGAGTTTATTTAAAATATTTCCTATTCTGTGACCATTAGCGGTTTTTTGTAAATAATATGCAAACACTGTTAAATATATCCATGTAAATAAAAAATAAAAACATTCTGCTAACTAATATACAAAGTTAAAACAACCGAACTACGGGACGTGTGAAGGGACAAACTGTTCTTGCCTTTTCAAACCGCATTTAGATGCAAGTTATGACACGTCTGACATTGACATATCATGCCAAAATTGTATGTAATATTAAGATGTTTCTTGGAGATATATTTTACCGTGTAAAATATATATTTTATATATATATATATATATAAATATGTTTATATTTATATATTTTATGGCCCTGTGAGCTGCATTAAACAGTCTCTTAGATTTACATTTAAGAATTTGAATTGAAAATTATGTTATGTTAGATATAAAGTAACTCAAAGATTTAAAACGATTTATAACAGAGTGGTGCCCTATTTGCCCTGCACAACCAACTTGAATTAGAGACTTAGGGTTGAAAAAAACTTTTTTTCCTTATTACTCATAGGACTATAGTTCTATGGGGTTACAAAAGCATGTGAAGTAAAGCTTCGGAAACTTGGATTTGATAGGACACTGATGTTTAATAAATAATTAGATTTATTAAATATGCAAGTCACAAGCAGCAATGATCATGGCTCAAGCAGACTGGAAAAACAACAACAACTGCAAAAATAGATTCTATGGATTGTGTTATTTTAGTGCAACTTTGTAACCTCAAGTCACATTTGAGAATTTTTCTCTTACGGTTATCGTGCCATTATTGCTCGGAACATGCTAAGGTTACCATGAACCAGTTACTTTAGCCACTATTTAATAGTAGATATTAAGTTATTTTATTAAGATGTTTTTTAAAAGTAGAAAACTGTATTTTTTCCCGTGCCTGCTGCTTGACGTCACAGCTCAAAATAGCAGATTAATCATATAATTCTGGGAGATCTTGTGCACTGTAAGCATGATGAATGAGTATGCTAAAAGATACGTGTAATATAGACTTACTCTTAAAATAGGTGCATCACAGGGATGATGCCATACAATAGACATTTTGGCTCTCCAAAGAACCATTTACTCAAAGTTTCTTGTTTGAGTAAATTCCTTGTTCCATTTCTATTTATTATGATCTAGATAACTTTTTTCACTTAATTTGTGAAACAGATGTTAAAGTTTCTTTATGGAATCATTCAGCCAAAAATGTTTTTCATGACGTCAGGAAACAATGGTCAATGGTGGCCAAGAACTGTTTGGTTACAAGCATTCTTCCATTCCATTCTTCCAAGCATTTATACAGATTTGGAAAAACTCAAGGGTGAGTAAATGATGACAGAATTTTCATTTTTGGGTGAACTGTCCTTTCAAGAGTGCATAGAGCTATCAATTTATTAAAAAGCAGTAAATTATAAGAAGTCATGTTATTTTACATGCCCATTTTCTTATAAAACATATAAAGCATAGCCGCGGTAACGTATTTTGAGTTAGGGGCGAAGGGTTTGAATTCTAGCGCGGGGTTGCGTTTATATAATCACCACAAATAACTTTAATAATGCGAGAAATTTCTGCACCGTTTGTATTTGCATTAACTCTGATCAAATAATTAAATAAATCCACTGACGTGAGGAAATTTCTAGAATTTAATTCCACAATCAGCGCTGCACCGGCCCCCTCTGACCATGTATACAAAATATGTTTTCATTTGAATCTTTCACTGAGCCCTGTTGAGCATTTCCGTGTTTCTAACGGTCAGTGTGGTCTGTATCAGGCTTTAAAATGGCATTATTCAGTCAATATTGAAGATATTGTTGTTTTATTTTCACAAAATATGCTGTAGTATGATTTTATGTAGAAAACAGTAAAAGACGTTTGCTGGGTTTTCGCAAGCAAGCTTACATTTTGTAGTGAACAATGTTCTAACTGGGAAATTATTAAAAAATTGCTTAGAAAGGCTTAGTTGTTTAGTAAATTAGATTTGTGTTTATGTTGAGAGCATTTTAATTGTTACATTTGTTGTTTGTATGTTGTCAGTAGTTTTTTATTTATAAATATTAATTTTCAGACATCTATTAAGAGGGCTTTCCACTATCCACAGAGCCTACAATGCATTCTGTCGATATCAAAATATAAAATAAATGGCCTGATAAAAGATCCTATATATCTTTTATATATCCAGGTCAGCTCAATTGATCAAATAATTAATTGTTTTCAAAAATATATTTTCTGGACCTCCGTTTGGAGGCAAATATAAAGACTGGACCTCTTGGAACTTTAATTAAATTCCCCTGTTCTATTGTCTTTTTTACACAATTACACAGTGTAACAACTGCTTAATAAGCTTAATATTTTTGTTTTCTCTTACATATCATTTTGCTTCAGAAGACATTTACTGACCCAGCAGAACTGAATGTATTATTTTTATGATGGATAAATTCATTCTTTGGAACTTCAAAATATTGACCACCTGTACAAAAGCATTACAACGCATGAAAGAGCCAGGATTTTAATTCATTTAACTCTGATTGTGTTTGATTGTTTTATGGTGAACCACTCCTTTGAGCATCTACAGTTTATCAACTCTAAACATGGCTCATACTTGTAGTATTTTTTTAATACTTATATCTAATTATCATGATGAACATCTGCAAATTAAGAATTAATCTTAATATGCATCACATTGTAAGGTCTTCAACCACCCCTGCAAGGACATTTTTCACTCACATCAACTCTTAAATAATTGTTATTTAACATTTTGTGTTGTGTAGTTGAGCTTTACACGTTGTTGAGAAGCTCTGGTGTTGCACTCATTACGTTTGAACCTGCCTTCGTGCGGCACTTGACAAATCAGCCACTGTGAAAACCGCTCGCTTTTCCACACCTAATGACACTCTGACATAGCACCTCCCACTCAGACTGGGTTGCTAGGCATTATTGTCATATTGTCATGCACTGAATTATGTCTCCTTCCATTCTGCAAACTTTCTCTCAACTGCACCATCAGCTTTTTATTTTTATATTAGAGCAGAAACTTTTGCCAGACTTCACTCAGGAAACTCACAGTGTGAAATTACTATAATTGACAAATGAAAAGCAAAAAAAATATTTATTTTCAATTTAACTTCTTCAATTATTGTGTAAATATTGTTTCTTAAAAGAAAAACCTGTCTATTTAAAATTCAAGAATAGGTTAAGTGAAGCTCATCTTTGGTCAAGGTGTGATCATGCACATTAGTGAGCATGTTGACAAGTTATTGTTCTCAATCCCATTGACACATGAGATAAGTGAAATACGTTTGGGTGTTTGGTATGTTTGTTTTAGGCGCAGATGTCAACGCATCAGATTATTGTCATACCATACATTGCCATTTGACATAATGCCTGCATAGATGTGTCATTAACATTATAGAACACTGGCCATGATAGTCTTTGTCCCAACAGTCTGTCCTCAGGGGCTCGTTTCAATAAGGAGGTTTAAGCAACTTAGGTTTAATATGTGGTTTAAAATGTGAAAATGTTTTTCTGTGTCTTTGGTGTGTTATAAGTTGCCCATGCATGTATTAGACATGAAAATTGCAAAAATGCAAGTGCAAAACAAAAGATGCATTTTATCTTAAAGCAAATGGTCACCCAGACCTGCCTGAAACGCCTCATGTAACCACCCCCCCCGCGAATGTACATCATTTCGTGGTATGACTTGACTAAGACCACCCAAATGTATACGCAAGTAAGGAGGCGTACTTGTAAATCTCATTGTAACGTCGCTGCCGCAGCCATGTCATGGAGACGCTGGGCCTCATTTATCAATCTAACGTAGAAACGAGCGCAGAAATCATCTTAGGTCAGGATTCACATGTGATTCATCAAACATCCGTATGCCGGCAATCTCAACGTACAAAGGATCGTACCTTGATAAATACACAAAAGCACCCATTTACCTTGTAATTTCAAGCATTTAGATAATCATATAATTAGGCTATAAAATAAAATACTGTATTAATGTAATGAAAATAAGAAATCGCATTGGAATCTATTTTTACATTGTCATACTAAACGAAAAAACTGAATCTATCCTTCTATTTGTCATTATTCCTTATCAGTTATCAAAAGAGTAAAGCATATACGGACCTTCTGCCTTTCTCAAAACCTGCGTACACGAACTGAGACATGTCGTGAGATTTGATCATAGCAAACGCTCACGTTCAGTTTGACAAATGTCAAGTTTTGCTTGGAAACGACCGTACGCCCAGTTTTCGGTCAACGCTCGTTTCTTAAATGAGGCCCGCTGTGTGTTTCGTTGTGAAAAGAAAGCCTCTTTGTTTGCCCTTCCAAAAGATGAGACAACTAAAAACGAATGGTTACATTTTTTACAATACTGTTCTAGAACAGTACAATCCGAATATTCAAGTTTGTGCAGCGCATTTCACAGATGATTGCTTCATGAACCTGGGAGAGATCTAGGCCGGCTGTGCACAAAATCTTTTTCTTAAAAAGTTGGGCAATTCCAACTTTTTTAACTTAGCACGGACAGTATGACGCTTCATTTTCGCAGCCTTTGAGTATATTTTCATTATAAAAGACTTTGTTACGGACTAACGCGAGTTGAGTTTGTCTTGTTTGTGATCGACAAATGCAGACACACCCGCAACGTGAAAAAAGACCTCATAAGTCCTAACAAATGTTCCAACTAGAGGCAATAAATGTTGTGTTTATAATGGATTTTATTGTCTTTGTTGAGTCGCGACGAGAAATGGTGTAACATTGGTTGATCAGTAACGGCAACTCTTTATAACGTCCTATTTAAAAGGTAAAATAGTTAGCTATAGTTTTGAACTATGTAACATCATTTTTTAAAAAACCTTACCAATCCTTTACATCCTGCTCAAGTCGCGCTGGCAAAGTGGATGTTTTGGCTTGATCATCTTTATTTTCTGGATCAGATTCGGGCTGAAATTGATAAGGAAAGTACTGATGACATTTAATCAGTACAATTGCTTGGGAACCTGATGTTCCGAATATGGGAAGAGGCGATACATTTCCATCACACGCTTGCAGTATCTGACCAATAACTATGCACTGGTTAACTGGCCTACCATAGCACACCTCGCTTTTCAGTGCGATGAGTTTTGTAAAAAATCTGCACGTTTCAGAGAGGTGGGGCAAAAAGGAGATTCAAACATGGATGTGGAAAATACAGTGTTTTTTAACCTTAAATCCTGGATACACATTGCATTGCATCTAAAATAAGCAATAATAATTGTTTTAGCCCTGTCGTTTGACCCCTTTAATTTGACCCCTATGACAAGTCATGATCAGTGGAACTCCGATATTTAGATTCACCATGGCAACAGCACAGAAGAAAAAGCGACATGGTGGCAGAAAGCGCTTGAGAGCGAAGCACACTTTTGGCTCTGCATACAGGGGATTTACTAATCTGCTGAAAATTACTTACATTTAAATGAATAAATAGATAAATGTACCAATAAACAGAAATGTAAAAACAATATTATGTTCTCACCCCCCATCAGTGCTCTAGTGATGACTGTGAGACATCACGGTGTATCGGAAACACGTGTTAGGGTGTCAGACTTTCATGTCAACTGCTCAGAGCAGATTTGGGTAGCAATGGCTGCACCTCTTAATTAATTGTTTCTCACCTTTATCGCTTAATTTCTCCGTTTATGTCTGTATTAAAAAAACAATTATTCATGCACTTTATTCAAACTTTATTAAGTAATTTCTCATCCTCCATAGAAAAGTACCATTTGTGAGAAAATGTAAGGGAACGAATATGCTCAGATATAATACACAGCCACGATGGCTGGTGTTATTGATTGATGTTGTTCACTGTAAAGATTTTGTTACAGTTTTAATAAAAATGCACATGGAAATGACAAAATTCCACTCGGGTCCTAAATGCCTTTTCTTAAATCAAAGTACATCCCTATGAATTAATGCAGCCTCTTCACATACATGATCCTCTATAAAAGCACATATGACATTTTAGTAGTCACTGGTCTCTGTGTGATCAAAATGTGTGCCAGAAATTACTGTATTAATGAATGAATGAGTTACACTTTTTAAAGTGTAGATCGAAATAAATCTGCTCCTGACCAGGTTAGGTTCACAGAGTAAGTTACTATGGTTACAAGTTACATCTCTTTTAGAAACCCGCTTTCTCAGGTTTGAAACACAATTCTGAAATGGAGTTTCCCTCATTTCATGGTCATTATACTAAGAGTTTTCACTAAACATCCTCTCTTGAACAGACCCGTGTCAATTTCACTGTATGTAGTGAAGACACAAAAAAATGTGTAGATCTTGCCCAGTTTATCAATGTTACAGTATCTGTACAGTACTGTCATGTCATGTAATGTTGCCATTGTTTCATGATATTATTGTTGTTATTTTTTATAACTACACTTACATTTATGCATTTCGCAGATGCTTTCTGTGTATACATTTTGTCAATATGTGCGTTCGCTGCATCAGACTCATGACTTTGGGCAACTGAAACAGAAACCTTTTTCCTTTTTTGTTGTTTTATGGCTCTTTTACTTGGTCTTACCTGAATAATTAGGCTTGATTTGGAAGCTTCGTTTTGGGTTAAGCTCAAGAAAGGTATTTAGCTGTAAGGCCTTACATTTAGTACAGTTTTGTTTTATCATGTGTCTATGCAGGAGCTTTGGCATTTATAGAAAGGGAGAGCGGGGAAAGGTCTGTTCAGGATTTAATCAGTGTATTTGCTCCGCTATTGATCAGTCAGTGTCATGTCACCCCCTTGCATTTTCACTCTGTGAAATGAGAAACAGACATGAAACATTGTTTACCGGTCTTCATCTTTTTCATAGATTTGGTTATATTTGGTTTTCCTCTTTTGAAGAGATCCTTTAAAACAAGCGTACAGCTATGGTTTTTATCTCAAGCTTGTAATAAAATATGTTTTTAGTATAATAGTCTGCAAAATATAACACACTTTCATCCTACCCAAACCTCTTCTGAGCTTACATCAACGGTGTCAAGCAGAACCAACGTGAATCTTGACTTTATTGTTAAGTCAGTAATGAAAATCCAAGTTGCAGAGTCACCCGCTGCTGGTTTATATATTCAGTCAATAAATTGATATCTGAATATCTGAAAGTGTTTTGTATATTTCATGTCACAATCTTTCTTTTCCCAAACTTAATTATCTTGAGTGGTCAGAATAGTTGTTGACAAGTTTGTTGTTATTGTAGATGTAGATATTGTATATGTTGTTGTTGCTTAAAGTAAATGTTCAATATATGAGGTTGATTTCACACAAAATATGACATGAAAATGTTTGGTCAAAGAAGAAATTAAGAAAATTATGCAGAAATATGTAACATTGGATTTTTAAGGTCCTACTTTGGTTTATGGAGTGTCCAACAACACGTTTATGTACATACAAGGTGTAAAAACACTATTTTGTCGTAATAATAGTCAGTTTTTCTCACCATACTTCGTGTCTGACTCTCAAATGATTCGTTCCGCGATTCATCCGTCTTATCCCCTCCTATCTGCTAGCCTAGTATCATGTGATTGGTCAGATGGTGTAGTCTGCTGTGATTGGTCAAACGCGTTCAGCATGTGTTGCAAATCAACACGCCTATCAACAATACTGGATTGCGGTTTACAGGTGGTTGGAAATTATATACAGTGTATAGAAAGAGATGGCGGGGATTTTACCTTACCAGTTTGAGCCTGAGTCTGACGAAGAAACATCCAAAGATGATAGTAAATAGTAGTTATACGATAATAGATTGAACACTTAAATTAGCCAAATTCATAGCTAGATAAACAAACTGTAATACCCCAGAAATAACGGTGCATGTTAACGTTACCGTTTTATGCATTAGCTAAACACAGACATAAGGTACACAAATATTGAAGTAGTAATGAGATATATTCAACTGCAATATCTTGAAGTTAAGACAAAAAGAAATAGTCACACTTAAAGGTTGTGATTCGGTAGAGCTTACAGGTCCAAATAAAGCCCCCTCTTCCAAGGATAGTCGTTTAAAGGGGTCAAATGACATGGCTAAAATCATCATTTGTTTTAGATGTAATGTAATGTGTTTACACGATTTAAGGGGAAAAAAAACACTGTATTTTCCAAAAAACGTGCATGTTTGTATCACCTCTGTAGCGCTGATTTATTCCAAAGTTCTGAAAAGCGAGGTGTGCTGTGATTGGCTGGTTAACCAGTGCGTAGTGATTGGTCGAAAACTGCAAGAGTGTGAGGGAAATATAATGCCTCTTACCATATTCGGAACATCAGGTTCCCAAGCAATTGTACTGACAAGTGATAAAATGTCATCGGTACTTCCTTATATCAATTCAAATGATCAGATGATCAAGCCTATAAATCAACTTGGCCACTGCGACTTGAGGAGGAGGTGAAGGATTGGTAAGGTTTTATTTAAAAAATATTATGTTAAATAGTTAAAAACTATAGCTAACTGTTTTACTTTTTATATACAATGTTATAAAGACTGTAAATAAACAACCATATACATCATACAGAGTTTGTGTGAGATGGAAACAAGATTGCATTACAGAAGGGGAATGACAACTTAATAAATTACGCGATCGCTTTGGCACTTCTTGATCAACCAGTGATACGTCACGTCTCGTCGCAACTCAACAAAGACAATAAACCCTAAATAAATACTAAATAAAAAAACATTATAAACATGACATTTGTTGCCTCTAGTTGGAACATTCTTACTGATTATTAGGACTTATGTTGTCTTTTTTCACATTGCGCCTGTGTCTACATTTGCAGATCACAATCACACGACAAACTCACGTTTGTCTGTAACAAAGTCTTTTAAAATGAAAATATACTTACATGCTGCAAATCTGAAGCGCCGTTGAAGTTTTAAGGGTCTCATGACCTGTGCTTGTTTATTGTTTTTGTACTGTTATATGAGGTCTACTTATGACGTTCACGTGTTTTTTTACATTCAAAAACATCAAAATCAATAAGTATTAGGCTATTTTCTACCCAGGTTTTGAGGCCAGCTCTGCAAACGCTCGGTTTTAATGCTGCATTGAATACTTTATAACTAAATGCCCACTGGTTTGATTGGATAGCAATTTGCGTAGTTGGAGCCTTCTGTGGATATGATTAGAGACGTAACATTAGGTTAAATATTAGCAACTTTCCCAGTTTTCGCAGGGCATCAGTATTATCTGGAGACTTTATAGATGACCTCCCCAGATCAGTATTTCATGTGATGCAATCGCACGGGATGATTTTACTCAAATTCACTGACTTATTTCCCGGATGTTATGGCAAGGCTTTGCGTACAATTTGTATAGTTTATTGCAGGGGTTTTCAACCGGTGGTCCGCGGCGGCATTGCATGTGGTCCGTGACATGCATTCCAGCCTACCTAATTTCACTATTAAAATCACTTTTTTTCCATAAGTTATTTTTTCAAACACTTCCAGAATATTTGCGCATTGGTGTGAATACTAAATTTAATGAAAATTATTTGAGTTGAGATTCAAACTGACACAGGATAGGCTTGCTTTGCACCTATCAGGTCTATCTTATGCTTTGCTAACGTTGTGTTTTGCTTCCCCAACATCATATACGTACATATACGTCCATACCAGTGTTGCCAGGGTCGCGGTTTTCCCGCACAATTGGGCTATTTTGAGAATGCAGTTGCGGGAAAAATTATGGAGCCCAGGGTTGCGAGTTTGTGGGCTACTTTCATAATGTACTGCGGCCGCCAAAATTTTATTTATATTATAAGGATAAATGATAATTGATGCGTTTCTTATTGTGTATTCAAACTCCGAATGAATACCTGCCAACTCAAGGACCGGCCCGTTCTCAAAAGCGTGGAGAACGAGTCTGACAGACAGGCTACAGTACAGGGAGGAACGCGGGAGCTCAGCTCAACCAAAGAGGAGAAATTAGCGGTGGTATTAGACACAGTGCATCCGAATGATGTTTAGACCAATGTTTCGTCAGGTGAATGTCACGTTGCACAATGAAAGAAATCACTCATGAGTGTACAACACTTGATTCTCCCGGCTGCCAAATATCACGTTTGAGCAGCGCTATACGCAGTCTACAACAACTAAAACATTGACGTGCTTCTACACATTATATATTATGCAGTAAATGTAACCATCCTTATTTCTTAAGCAAGTTTCTGAATGTCTTACGAAGAGAAAACATGTTTCTCGTCCATTTGCGTGCGTGGCAGATGTGGGATATTTTTAACGGGACACTCCACCCAAAAATGTAAATTCTGTTATGAATTACTCTAGTTGTTTCAAACCTGTATACAATTATTTGTCCGGTTGAACACAAAGATATTTGGTAGAATGTTAGCTGCTGAAAATTCTTTGGCATCATTGACTACCATAGCAGAAAAAAATGAATGGTAGTCAAACATGACCCAGAATTGTTTGCTTTCCTAAATATCCCAAAACGTATTTTGTGTTCAACAGAACAAAACGATATATACAATACCCAGGAAACCATTCAGATAAAAAATATGGCAATAGAAACGTTTTTAGGGAGTTGTTAACTTTGATTCCACACAGGGAAAAAATTGGGCTAGTTTTCATTCCTTTTGGGCGGGTTTTGAGGGGTTATGGGCATATAATTAAATATTTCTTGGACCTGGCAACCCTGGTACATACACACACACACAATAGTGGGCCGCCGATTACTTGGTAGTCAGAATGGTGGTCCCTGGCACAGAACCAGTTGAAAACCCCTGGTTTATTGCATTTAATGATATATGACCGTACCTGTCAGCATTTGAGACCCGTGATCGCGTACCAGAAAAAAGATCACCGCGATTGTGGGTCTCAAATGGAGTTTCCATGATAAATAAACAAACGGGAGACTCTCGCTAATTTATGGATATCACCCAGCACCCGAAATAATACCAAAACACTTAAAAACAGCCTCCATTATTCGTAAACGGTGTATGAAACCTTGAAAAAATGATATCTGAGCCAACCAAATCACAGAGATGGCGATTCGTATGGGCAACCTTTGCAAGTATTACAAATGACAATTACAATGAGGTCCCCAGGTAATACTAATCTTGAATGATAGTGCTCAGGGCACATCAAGCGATCTCTAACATGGCAATAGTGACGCATAGTACAAAACTGTTTAACATGTAAGATTGCTGCACCATTCCTATTGGATGCAATATTCACGACACAACACTGCTTTAAAATTTTAGTCATTCCACAAAGTCGCTCTCTGCCTTGTTCACAGTGGAATCCTCGAAGAAATGAAACAAACAAAAGTTCCATGTTTTTCCCACATGATGTCGAATATCTTTAAAAATAAACTTTAACCCCGCATTACTAATGTCGAAGGAAGGTTATGCAGCGACTGTATTCTTCCACAACCAGGGATGGCACAATATTTAGCTATCTTAAACAGCATGTTTGTTTATTGCTTGCTCGCTCTATCTAGTTCCACGCCACTTCAGAATTGTCATGCGCGAACCAGTGGGCGGGGCTAGAGAAGTAGTCATTGATATTTTTCTGTGGAGGTGGTATTCAACCCATCAATGTCGTCATAGATAGGTGCATTCCAGAACCTGCTGTTCTCTGGGTCAGGTGTCAATAACAGATGTCATCTCAGTAACTCGGGCGTTTTCAGTTCTAACACTTACATGATGTTCGCATGAATACGATTCCCTCTTATATAACAAAACCTCGGGTTGAAATTGTGATTTTAATACATCCCTCCTTTAATAGCTGGAAAGGCCCCACTTTTTAACCAAAGCTTTCGCGCATAGCCTGTCTTAATCTCTCTCCCAGGTTTGTGAAGCAATCGTCGGTGACATCCGCTGCACAAATTTGAACATTCGGATTGTACTTTTCTGGAACAGTGTTGTGAATAAAATGTAACCATTTGTTTTTAGTTTTGGCAGGGCAAACAAAGTATTTCTTTTCGCAACGAAACACATAGCGTTTCCACCACATGGCTGCGGCGATGACGATACAATGAGATTTACAATTAGCCCACCTCACTTGAGTTTAGATTTGGGCGGTCTTAGTCAAATCATGTTACGAAGTGGCGTACATTCGCCCGTGTATGGTTGCAAGAGGCGTTTCAGGCAGGTCTGGGTTACTTTCAAACACGGCAACATAACACACTGCATGAAATGTAATTTTCATGACATAATGTTACTTACTACCAGTGAAATAAAAAAAATTATCTTCTAAATTAATGTACCCTCATAAACTAAACGGCTATGCCGGAGCATCCGTTAACTCCTCCCCTTCAACTGTCAGTCTACTGCCAGCTTCATTTCAAAATCAATGCATTCGAAGTGAAAAACGCAAGCCACGCCCACTATTTTTCCTTTTCACTCGGAAATGTGTCAGAATACGGAAGTTAAAACGATCGCAACATCCGGTTCACAGGGACTTTAATTCATTTATCGATTCCTTTAATCAGATATTGGAAAACCCATTTGTGATAATATTTTGTTAAAAGCCAAAGAGAAACCTTTTGAGGCCCTAAATTGACTGTGTATCGATGCAGGCAGCGTTCTGCTTTTCAGAAGCTCTGTATGTCTCCTTCCAAACTCGCCAATCCATGGACAGGGTGGGTGGAACGGGGTTATACCGCTTTTGCGGAGTGTATGTGTTTGTGTGGGCGGGCAAGAAAATGCCTCACTATAGATTTTCCAACAAATTAATGAAACTACTGAGCGAACGAGGAGGAGGGAAAGAGTGAGAGAGAGATAGAAAGCCCCTTTCACAGCGCAGAAAACTGAGGGAAGCCCTTGCAGCGGGGGCGGGAGCTGAGTGGCTCCCTCACCTCTTGATCTTTCTGCCTGGCGTGGGTGTGTGGACACGGGCACCCTGGGGTCCTATGGTTAAAGATCTTGGCTGGCCACGTGAGTAGGAGAGGAAGAAGCCTTTTGATAACCTTTGAGGTGGAGATGAGGAGGAGAATCTTAGTATTTAACATGACTACAAAGAGCCGGTCTGTGTTACCATGCATGTGGCCAAATTAGCACTTATGACTCCGTGTGAAACCCCTGTTGTTCAGACACTTCATTTGCTCCTGTACCGTCTGATTTATAGTTGCATACCTGAGCTGTTCTCCACTCACAGGCTGTCTAAAGGTCACATAAAAATGAATGGCTTCTCTGTATCTCATGAAGAGACTCTGAGGGACAAAGATGATGGTGAAATGCCTATATGCGTGTTTCTGGATACATCAGTCGTGATTTCTGTCAGGAGCCACATTGTACGGATCACTTGTTAGTCATAGCTGTGAAGTCCCTTCAGATGAAAGAAAGTGGATTAAAGCACCAATGAAAAAGAAAAAACTAGGCAGTTACGCATTTACACCCACTAGTCCATCTGAATGATCGAATATTAAAGAGTCATCTTCAATATTCACGTCAACCCAACACCTCCACTTCAAGTCGAATGTAACGCTCATCACGATCATACTCTAACATTCATACTCCCATACACGCCGCGCGCGTGCATCGATGTGTTAATGTGCCCCACTGAATAATTGCAGAGCCCTTTGCACAGCGATGTTTTCTCTCGTGTGTTCACATGCGTTTGAGGGTTTGTGTGTCTGTTTTTCAATTAAATTTAAGCTGTGACAGCATTCTCTCTCACACACAATCCTCATCTCCTGGTCTCCAAGGTGATAAATAAATGATACTTTGTTACCTTCCCTGTGGGACGCGTATTATTTGGTCTATCTCTCTTTCCTTCCTCTCTTTCCTTTTTATGAGCTGCAGTAGTCTTTGGACATCCACTAAGAACTTAGTGTCTAGGTAACCAGCCCCACAGTTTGTTCAGCTCTGAAAAATATAAATTGTGGATTTGTGTGGCAACTTTTTGCTGTTATATAAGGATGGAAATTCACAGGTTCAAGGACCAAATCCTATTTTATTCTACAATATTACACATTCTTATTTGGGTTTAAATGGGACTTGAAACATTATTTTGCTTGATTTTTTTTCAAAATAATGTGACTTTTAGTCTCTGAATTATTCTCAAGTTTTTTTTAAACAAACAGTACTTTATGGAAACATTCAGACAAATGGTTTGTTGTTCTATGGCATTGCTTTGCCAAAAGAGGTTACGTATTTAATGCGTTCTGTAGAGCAGTTTGTCCGTTTAGGCCTACTGTGGAAACAACTTGCACTGTAAAAAATGTCAGGTTGTTTCAACTTATTATGATTAAGTAACTAGTTTCACAGAAACTTTACGTTACCTCAATTTCTTCAAGTATTACTTGAATTTTCATTTTCTTAGTTAAAAAGTATGTTTGCTCAACTAATTTTATAGTTCAATCAACTTAAATGTTTTAATCTGTAATTTTTTTAAACTACAGCAAATTCAGTTAAAGTTGTAGCATTAATTCTACGCGTTTTATGATATTTATACTAAGATTTATGATTTGATTATCATAACTTCACATCACATAAAAAAAGAAGACAAATGAACATATAATCGCCTTTATTTTTGAATAATCTGCATATAGTGAAGTATACAGAGACATTAGATGAAACGTGATGAAAAGTCACCCAGGCAGGCACGTCTCATTGGATCAAATAAACGGTCAATAATCCAGATCCTTCTGCACATGGAATCATGGAATTTTTATTTAATTTTCATTTAAAAAATTTGTGATGCTCTTATGCATTTATTACCAAAATTAGGACATCCTATATTCAGGTTAAGTTTATAAAATCTTAAAAATAATGGTTCAATTAAATTGTTGTGGGAACCACTTCTCTTTCGCTTCCGTAATGCTGTATCATCGTATTTGGGTTTATTTGTCCGTTCAACTTGAGCCACTCTGAATGTTGACTGAATTTGAAGTCTTCATTCGTTTTTAAAAATATGTTTACAGGCTTAATATAACATGTCTCTTATAAGTCCAACCAAAAATATTAGTTCAACTGAGATATTTTTGCTCTTCCAACGTTTTATTAATTGCCGATTTATTTAGATAGAAATATCTCATTCTAAGTTAATAAAATCATAACGCTTCATTATGTAAGCTCTTTATACACCTCTGAACACAGTTATGTGTATGTATTGCATTTTTGTCAATAGATCCTCCCAAAAATTACTTAAAACTTAAAATTTATATTTTAAGTTTTGACAAAAAATGTGTCACATCTATGATGCTGAAATTACCTTAATATCAATATTCTTTTATTTTTCATGAACCATTTTAACTGAACCACAGTACCAACACTGCATGTTTTTGTTTTCTTTTTATTCTTTCTTATTAGGGGGCAGGTGAAGCCAGTTCTAGGAAGGTTCAGTG
The DNA here is from genome assembly GCA_029783895.1 of Triplophysa bombifrons. Taxonomy (NCBI): domain Eukaryota; kingdom Metazoa; phylum Chordata; class Actinopteri; order Cypriniformes; family Nemacheilidae; genus Triplophysa; species Triplophysa bombifrons. The sequence goes on from CM056448.1 coordinate 22,066,652, forward strand.
AGCTGGATAACCTTCTCCCAGCATTGGGTTTAGGCCCAGGAGGTGTGGATGCTGCCCTTCTAGATGCTGGCTGCTCCTCCATGCAGATGGACACAGCAGAGAGAGGCTTCTCCCTCAGCAAAGACGGACCCCTAGACATGAGGATGGACGGAGACAGGTTTGATTATTACATCAGTTCACTGCTTTTCATATAAAAAAGTCTCATTATCTCTATTATTCCAAGCATCATTTGTACTATTATGCCTGATTCAGTTTAGGCATACACTGTTGGACACAGTTATTATTCTTGGCTCACTCGATGTGAGGCCACATTATTGATTACATCTATAGAGTCTCCACGCCTCTCTATTATAGCTGTTAAAAACTAATTCTGAACAGGTGTAAGGCAAAACCTAATTACTGCTTAATACAATATGAAGATGACTAAGCACTGCAGAGCCAAGTGATTCATAGACAGGGTTTGCGGGACGTTATATCGTGTTGTATCTGTAAGAGATGGTGGTTTGAATGGAGGATGAATGAAGAGAAAGAGAGCCAGAGCAGTTGAGGGCCAGTGTATCGTGAGTACATAGCTGTGACAGTGGGCCCCTCTCGGTCTATAGGAGAAATAAACCAAACCGTGCTTGGCCACCATTGACTATCATAGAAAGAAAAAAAATTTATATATTTTTTTGTTCTGTTGAACACAAAAGAAGAGACTTTGAAGAATGTAGGAAAACAAACAGGTATGGGGCACTTTTGACTACCATTGTCATTTTTCCTATATGGCAGTCAATGGTGGCCAAGAACTGTTTGGTTACAAGCATTTTCCAAATATCATTCTTTGTGTTCATCAGAACACAAAAACACAGATTTAATACAATTTGAGTTGGAGTAATTTTTTTTGTGAACTGTACTCAAATTCTCATTTATAATATTATAAATACTGAAATAAATATAATTGTGATATTTTGCAAAAAAATACGACATGTTGCCTTTGTAATCAAAGATTTCAATCTCTAACATGGCATTACTAATCAATATTAGAGATATCAAGGTTACATTTTTAAATGATATTCTTCATATTATGTTGGATAATTGTTTGTGGAAATCCGAAAATTACAAAAAACATATCTGGGTTTTAAAAAACAGAGTCACGTATATCTCTTTCTTTTGTTTGGCTGGATGAACATGCCCATCCCAGACCTTGATTTGCAACTCCATTATTGCAGCCAATGCAAGTGTTTTTAATATTTGTATAAAATAGACATTGCCAACGTTTTTATGACTGTCCTTCTTGTAATCTGTTAACAGATTATAATACATGTTAGGCAGCTAGGCCTGATTTGAAAATCATTAATAACACCTTCCTGCCCTGTTATCCTAGCAGAGTTTTTTCATGGATATCAACTCTAAATCTACTCCTCTGTTACAAATCTGTTTTCTTATTTAAAGGAAAGTAGGAGGCTTTACGTTCTTATTAGGAAGTTTTGTCAAAGTTTTCAGTGTGATAATGAGGTGGAAATCCCACCCACCATAACTGACTGTGAACTTTTCTGGGGGCGAGATGAAATGGTTGAAGAAAGAGAGGGAGTGAGAGGGACCCAAAGGAAAAAGAGAAAGGGCGAGATGTAGAGCAGGTCGATCCAGGTCCAGCCCACAGTATCTGAAAACACTCTATCCTCGTTCTGTCACTAAAACCAATGCAAGAATTAAACTTTACGACAGCATGACGCATTTAGCCAACTCTAGCTGGCCTTCAAGAAGAACAGAACATACTTTGCATTAATCAGCATGTCTCTGTTTGAGTTACTCATGCTGTGCGCTTAGTTGTGCCCACATAAATAAAAAAAAACAGTAAGAAGTATAATTATTCAAGGATAATCCAGAATGACATCAATTGGAAAATAAATTATGGATTTTTATTTATCAGTTGGAATATCTCTCAATAGTCACTCAGTAGTACTTAACGGATATCTTAGAAGCTCTGAAGATTCTGTGAAAAGTGATGGAAAACTGATAAATGACTTAAAGGAAAGTCTGTCATCATTATCTACAATCATTTCATTCATAATATGTGAGACTCTTTTTTTCTGTGGAACACAAAAGAAAATAGTCTGAGAAATGTTTTGTGTCCACGCAATGGAAGTCTATGGGGATTAATGTTGTTTGGTTATGGACATTGTTCTAAATATCTTTTTTGTTGTTGCAGGTAATAACGGTTTGATAAGGCATGAGGCTGAGTAAAGCATGTGAAAATGTATCTTTTTGGTTAAACGATCCCTTTAAACTGTTCTAACTTAAAATGTTGAAAGCTGTTTGGCATTATCAGTGATGGTAAGGTTCAAAGTATACCACAGCATTACATTTTTATACTTCTAAAATGAGGCAGATGTAGTTTAAATATCTGGGAAATAAATGCTCATACTTAATCATACTCCGATGTGTGTCATGATATTTAGTGAACATATAAATCCGTATAATCAACTTTGCATGCATCTATTGAAAACCTGCCAAGTGAACTAGTCGCTGCTTATTAATATTTCAGTTCACATTAAATGTTTTATTTAGATTAGCAGGTTAATATATTTACCAAACAGGGATTTGTCTCTTTAGGGGTTTAACTTTGTCTTATTGATCCCACTTCTTTCAAAGAGCACACATAAATGTTTTCCAAAAGCAAGAAAAGATGAGTGCATAATTGAGTGATATTTTATATTTGTCACTAAGCGTTTTTCCCTCCAGTTCTGTCGTATGTACACACACACTCTCTTTTTATAGATCTCAAACCCACATCTCCCAGTGTGGGAAGGTGGGAGGGGTTTTGCTGGTGTCTTAGAGTTGTCAGGCTTGGCTTCTGTCAGCCAGGAGCTTGTGACGTCAAGCTGCTTAATTGGGCTCCTCTTTGTGCGTAGGTACCCCGACATGCCCTGCGCGACTGACGTGGTCAATGCCTTAGATCAACAGGCGCTTGCGTCCGTGCTGGCTGCGTACGGGGAGGAGCGGCACACCAGGAAAATTGCGGCGGCCATCGCACAGGCACGCAGCGTCTACCCCATCGGCCGGACCCTGCAACTGGCCAGCATCGTGGCAGGTATCCCCCTCATTAATTCCCTACACCATCTCCCTCACCAGAGAAAGACAAAAAAAAGAAAGAGAGCAAGATATTAATGCAAAGTCTCCCTACGGGGACGTATTTGTCCTGGAAAAACAGAAGGAAAGATCAACGCTGTTTCTGATCCGAAATCTCTGCCGTCCTCCTTCCCCCTCTCATCTGTCTGAGTTTCCATCAGCAGTGCATCCTTCGCGTAAGACAAAACAGTATAAAAAAAACCCAAACGAAGAGAACCGAGAGGGTGAAAGATAGCCAAAAGCTGCAGGTGGGGTGCCGTGCGTTTTTTCTTCCCTTAATTCGTATTTAGACTCACACTCCCATTTTCTCCCCCCGCCCCCCGTATGCTTTGATTTTTTCACACATTCCCTGCCATCCACAGCTCCCTCCCTGTCTGTGCCCTTCTCTGCACCCCCACCAACACGCTTCTCCAAACACACGCATCACACATGCACCACATTGCAGCAGCTCGACGGTTTTTGATATTATATTTATCGGCTGCTTTATTTTTGCCATCGGTGTTTCCATAGCCTAACGCCGCCGATGAGATGGAGAGAGAGAGAAACAGATCAAGAGTCAGTTCAGATGACGGTAGTACGAGGCGAGCACATGCGTCATGCCGGGAGAACAGGTGTGACTAAGGGCAGTTGTTTGAACTTCTTTGAAGAGGAGAGCTAGTCAACAACAATGTTTATTCCAATCAATCTGGAAGAGTCTGACTCTCGAGGGTCCCCGGGGGTCAGCGATGGGCTGCCGGCCTCACCGTTGCCAGGGGAAGCAATTGATGGAGCGGGAGGGAGGGATGATATGTGAGGTTTTGTATACTTGGTAATGGAAGGGGTTTAGGCTATCCGTAAACATGGGACTTCTCTCTCTTCTGAGCGCTTTGTTTCCTCACATGATCCCCACAATGCCTTTCTGCCCTTGCGTTTAGGGGCGGACCGATCACTGCGCCTGACCCCACGTTTATTTTCTCCATTTTCTTCAGGAGAGAGATCTCTGCTGTTAGTTGCGCTGGTCGTTACTTTCTGTTTTCTCTCTTAATGCAGTGGCCACTGTGATCTTTATGAAGATGTTTGCTTTGTTTGATGTCACTTCTTGGTTTACAGCTATACCTCTGAAGACCCATTCTGGGTTCTTCTTAAGCCATAACAAAACAGGGAATCCCTGACCAAGGTCCTTAGCTAGTACTGTTTAATGAAACGCATTAGAGAAAAGCCGGGGTCACGCCGGTCTAATGTGCTCATCAGTGTGAACCCAGCTGGCGTGACAGAAGATTATCCAGATTCCCCAAGGAAAGCGTGCCTGGTTCCCAATGCACAGATCAGCTGTCTGGAAGAGGTTTTATTGAGGCCAGCAGGGGGTGCTCACCCTGTGGTCTGTGTGGATCCTAATACCCCAGTATAGTGACGGGGACACTATAGCGTCAAAAAGCATCGTCCTTCAGATGAGACGTTAGACCGAGGTCCTGACTCTCTGTGGTCATTAAAAATCCCAAGATGTCCTTCGAATAAGAGTAGTGGTGTAACCCCGGCATCCTGGCCAAATTTGCCCATGCGCCTCTGGCGTAATATGGCTGCCGTCGCATCATCCAGGTAGATGCTGCACATTGGGGGTGGTTGAGGAGATTCCCCCCTTCCATGCATTGGAATGCATTGAGTGTCCAGAAAAGCCCGATATAAATGTAATGAATTATTTCTACATATCAGACCAGTTTGAATCATAATGAGCATCAGCACAAAACTGGCTTAAGGCCAGACACTTGACAACCTCACCAGCCCCAGCCGGCCACATGACTGTCAACCTATCAATCTAGCGTCACCATTCACATTCATTTGGAATCAGAATGAAATTCACAGGTTTTGACAGCATGGTTAAACAGTTGTTTAAGCTGCCGGTCATGCTTTAATATCACTGTGAGAGACACTAATCAGAACGTTATTGATTACTGGTTGAATTGCAGACTTGTTGCAGCTCGGATTAAAATTGATCTTGATTTTTTCTTCCGAGTTTCCTCAAGCCCACATCACAGTTTTACAAGTAAGGCAGTCCTTAGAGTCCTTACTCCTATTAGTTAGAGTTCTCTCTCCACCGTAACACTCTAACTTTATCTGGCAGTGTTGTTATACAGTAGACACATTGTTTTCTCTGTTTAAACACTGGATGACTCTTAGTGAAATGACTTGAGTCGGGACCTAGCTTTCTTTGGATTATTCATTGGTTTGTTTACTGATGGTTTTAAACAAAACAAAACTTGGATGTGTGGGGATGTGTCTGAGAATCTCTTTCTTTTTTGCATTCAGGATACAGATTATTAATGTCGTCTTTAAGGAGTGGAAGGAATGCAGCCTGGTGGAGCTTAGCATCTAGCTATTCAATTAGTATTTAGCGGAAGCTTTTCATCCAAAGCTGTCAATTGCCCTCTTTGTGTAACTTGGGATTTAGCGTTTCATTCAGCTCCAGAATTCCATGCAGTGACACATTTCTGACATTCAGCCAACATGACGAAACTATGAAGAACAAAGTCATGATGGGTCTCGACGTGTTGGTGATACTGTAGGTAGCTTTTCACAGAAGGACTGGCTAGTGCGTGATGCTGTAAAAACTATTTTCCACAAATGGGTGAAATGGCAAAATAGTTCCATTGTTATAGAAATTTCTGAAACCGCAGATAACGTTTGCAATTCAATAATTATTCAAAGGGATTTTCAAAAAATAATGTATTGTACACTTCCTTTCAGAAGTTAATGGTCACTTGAGTTAAAGGTTTCACATGACCTTGCCAATCTTTTGATCTGAAGGCGTATGTTTAAATGTCTGAAATCATTTTTGTAAACAAAAACAATTTCGAATTATATATTGAATGTTTTTGAAGAAGATTTAATAAAAGCAGCCAATAGGAGCATGACATAGATCTCAAGAAGCTGGCTGATATAATACCAAGCAAACATTACTGCTTATTACTTTAAGCAGTAATTAAGTAAATTACTTTAAACCTCTGAACAGTAGTTTATATTATGTGTATATGTCTGTATATAAAATGTTATTACAAAGTAGATATCTTTTCACTAGTAGTTTCAGAAACTGTGTACTTTTAATTAAACTTAGCTATGATTTTGCTTTACATGCAGCTTGAAATTTTACTTCACATAAATCAATCTTTAGATAGTTGATTTTTTCTGTTTTAGCCATTTATAGGTGAGGCTTGAGCTTTATTATCAGGCCTTCGTAATATATTTAACCAGGAGTTTTTGCTCTTTTTTTGAAACAATTTTATACATTTTGAAGAAATGAAATATTGTTGTTTCAGGAAAATTTTTAATCAGTTCTGGACATCCAGATGATATTTCACATATACCGGAAATCACAGGACATCTCGCACAAAGATAACCCCAGATACCTTTTCAGGTACATAGCGTGATGCTTTAGTTTGGAAAATAGCTTTAACACAACTATTCAGCCCAGAACACTAAACGTTATCATGTGAAAGCGTCCCAATTCTGCCATGGTCAAGTTTGAACCTACAACCTTTGTATTTAGTAGCCCAGTTCATGAACCTAAGCGTAAGGTTCATCTTATTAATTTCTCGGCAGCCTCGAGTCATCTTTGTGAACAGTCAACAGACTTTTTTTGTTTCCCACCAGCCAATAGAAGCACTGCCCTTTAAACCTCAAATAACAGTCATGATGTTCAGTGTCCCTATGCAGCTTCTTGCTTTTATAAAGGGGATTTACTGGGTAATAATGAAGTATCATTCTTTCAGACTTAGCATAGATACTCCCAGCCTAACCCATGAACTGGAGGATTTTCTAATAGCCCTTTCTAAAGAAAACAGCATAAATTGGCTCTGTATAATAATCTGGAGCCCTTTATAAGCTTTTTTACTGGACGCCTGATGTTGTCGGCATAGATTGGAAAATGTTGTACAAATTTCAGGGTAAACAAGAAGATGGAAGGCTTTAATTTTCTCTCTCTCTCTCCCTCTTGTATTGCTCTTCTCTTTCCCAGAGGTGAACAAGGAGAAATATGTAAGTGTCCGTGAGACAAATTTGTTGAAGATGAGTCATCATCTTGTTGTCATAGCGCATACAGGATTGAGTCTTTTTCAAAAGATATTCACCCTTCAACCATAACAGTGTTTCATGACAAATGAGGAATAAATTAAAGAAATAAACCATGTACTGAGTCGCACCTCCGTCCTGCGTCATTTTGCAAACAAGGGGCGTGCAAATTTAATAAAGTATTTAGCGGTCTTAATCAATCTTTAGTAGAATTTGATCACGGCTGATTACATTTGGAATTGCTAAGAGGATCATGACCGCACAGGGCAAGATTTCATCTGTTCTCCTGTGCTAAAATAGAGCTCAAGGGTGAGGAATTCAATTCAGGAAATTCATGACCAAGTATTACATGTGAAGCAGTATTGTCACTGTATTTAATAATCATTGACTTTTTTGCTTTTTAGACATAGTGTTTAAAAAAATCAGGGTTGTAAATGAGGAATAAATTAGCTATTATAAATAAGAATAATGGATTCAATTCAGGTTTATTTATATAGTCCTTTTTTACATGGTTGCAGCTTTGCAACCGTGTACAGTATATAATGCATACAGATAAGAAGACAATACAATACATAGTATTATTGCAAAAAATCTTAACAGGCATCCATCTTACATAAAAAATAGCACATAAACAGAATATAATTTGCAATGATACCATAAAAAGCACTATGAAATTGCTATAGCGATTTTCAATTTCTTACTCAAAATTTTAAGAAATCCAACAAATGTGTATTTATCAGGAAGTGTTTGGTATTTATAATACAAGATTGCAGTTATTTCTATGGAAAAATACTTTTAAAGATCTTTAAAATCTTTTTTTGACTTCTGGATATGCCTAATCAGAGGGTCAAATTATATTTGGACTAGAATATTTTTAAATGATAACTGTCCATACCTTGCTTCATTCCTGACCTTTCATTAATAGAGAGGGATTGCAGAGCAATCTCCCTTCATTACAGACGGGTGTCATGCGGTAATCACTTACATCCAAACAAAGACATACTGCCATTATCAAATCCACGAGCAGCTGGGTGTTACCCTCTAATCACTTCCCTCATAAAAGACTGACAAGCAATTGCATTCATTTACATACACTCAACAAATATATTTGTTGTATGACTGACAATATCATGTCATGACAATGACACAAATTTTTTTCAAATGACAATTAAAAGAAACCATTGAATGGTACAATATACAGCCCATTGGGCTTGTATGTTAACATTGTTTTTATCCCAGGCAGTTCATTGTAAATGTATAGGTAATTAGACAGAGGCTGTCCCCACTGTCACACCTGTCAGGTTTCATGGCCAGAGAATCAATAGAGATTGCTGCCTGAATGTGATGAGAGCACCCTTGAGGTAATAGAAAAACTCATTGGTGTTTTTATTTACACAGTATCTGTTAGGCTTTTATTGTTGGACAAAATAAGATTATTTGACGCCTTTTCCAAAATAAGGATATTTTCTGTATTGCTGTTGTACATAAACAAAATTGTATTATTAATGTTTACAGTCTGTTTTTACAGTCTTGATTTTATTTGTTTGTGCATTATTGGCTTATGTTCCACATGATGTTTTATGTGTATATTTTTATATATTATATTTTACTAACACTAGCTAGTTCTCTTTTAACCAGTCTTTGTGTTGTTTATCTTTCTATTTATTCTCTTCTTTTTTTTAATGTCCTTTCTTTTTTTTCTTTCATATTTTGCTGTCCCTCAAATCCTGGTTGGGATTGTAGGGTAGAGGCATGTGGTCTTATTGATTGGCTAGTGTCTCACTTCTCCAAGTCCAGAAGTGCAAGACTTGAGAGATGCAACACCTCTCTTTCTTTAAATCTATGTCGCTCCATCTCCTGCACTCATTCATCTTCAGCAATAAGAGCAGCGCTTAACCCACAAAAAGAAAGAAATCTTAGTTCATGACAGCTAGCATGTATTGTCAATTTTAGTCAAATGATTTTTAAACAGGCTAACACAAAGTTTAAAGAATTAAAGCTGTCATGTAGAGAGCTGCCCCACTGATACTATGATTTTCTATAAACTGGTTTTGTTGTTAAATATTTAAAACATTTGTAAAGCATTTTTGTAGTTTTATTTGTACATTTGTAAATTAAAAATAAATTAGTTTAGTAATAGCAACAATTCTGTTAATACTTGAGATGCTCCGATACAGAATTTCTCCACCGATACCTATATAAGTAAGTGATTATAAGTGATATTGACATTGTCATTTAGCAGACACTTTTATCTAAAGAGACTTACAGACGGGGTTAACAATGGAAGCAATTGGGACAACAAAAAGCATTAGTGCAATAAAAAAACTGTTCTCATATAGCCTACCACAGTATAGAGAGCTAAGTTGGAAGGTTTTTTTTTCCTTTCCTTTTTTCTTTAGAAAGAGTAGAAAAGAAATAGAAGTCAGAACTGATCGGAGTTGACGAAAGAGATGCGTTTTCAGACGATTCTTAAAGATGACTACAGAATCTGCAGATTTTGTAGCAGCGGTCAGATCATTCCACATAAGTGGAACCGATCCAGAGAAGGTTCTTGAGAGAGATTTTTTACCTTTTTTGGACACCACCACAAGACGTCGTTCGTTTGCAGAGCGCAGGGATCAGGTGGGTACATACTTCTGCATTAGCGAGTGAATATGAGGGGGTGCCAAGCCAGTGGTGGTCTTGTAGGCCTACCAGAGTCTTGAATTTGATTCGAGCAACTATAGGGATCCAATGTAACTTAATGAAGACATGATTGACGTGTGCTCTCTTCGGTTCATTGAAGACCACTCTTGCCACTGCATTCTGGATCATATGTAGAGGTTTGGTTGTGCAAGCTGGGAGTCTAGCCAGTAGCGCATTGCAGATCAGGACTTGTATTATATCTGCTGATACTGATTCAGAAGATTAAATTAATATTTCTTAATTTTCTGAATGTTATTCATTTATATGGACCTTACTCCAATGACTATTATTATTGAACATCAATCCGGTGATGTTTCTTAACATGTTCTATGTACAGAGCACAAATTCATTGCATTTTCTTGTCCTCTTTTTTGATTGACAGGATATATCGGCCCCGATCATCTTCTGTTTTTAAACTATCAGAATTGCTTTTTTCAACCGATACCGATTATTGATCGGTATATCGGTGCATCTCTAATTAATACTATACTGTTAAACTATTAATACTGTATAATATTGTTAAATGTATTTCCTGTAATACCAGCTAACTCTCCGGGTTCACAAGACAACACAATATGAACTGAGGCATTGCTGTATTTTCATCAACACATCAAAGATGTGTTACAACATATGTGATTATGCAGTTCAGATGCATGAATAAACATTCATTATACTAAATCAAAGACAGCAAAACTGTGCTTTTAATATTTTTTTATCTTTAACAAGGACTGTAGGCAGCTAGAAAGCAATAAACGGCAATAAACATTAATTTTCTTTAAAAAGGTGTTAAATACCTGAAAAAAGTCACCCTGAATTGTGTGGTTGTAGTATTTTTAAGCATTAATTATTAAAAGAAAAATAAAGTAAAAGTTTTATTCAAATGAGAATTTCTTACTTCTTAAAAAATTAACAAGTTAGAAATATACAGATTTTTTAATAGCAGTTGAACTTATTTAGTGATGACATCTGGCATGCGTAGGTAAACAGTATAATATGTACTAAACTCACAGTAGAAGGGCTCTGGGATAAACCAAAAACATAGTCACGAGGATTTGCAAGAGTTAACATTGTGATCATTTGATATAGTCACATAAATGCTAATCATGTTAGTAGCACATAACCAAAAATCTGCCCAGAACAATAGTTCTGCTTAAAGTACAATTTCAAGAGCCTCATAGCCAGACATTTTAGGATGTGCAGGTTGTCAGTTCAGTGAAGAACGTCACCTCCTCTTGCTCTGACTGGGCCAGTTCATCTCGGCACAATATACAGCACGGACCCATTTCTCCATGAGCTTTGGGAGCTTTGTATTACAGCCTGTTTATTCTCAAAACCACTGTGTTATCACACAGTGATCTGAAATAAGCCCCTGTCTGTCCCCAGCAGTGTGCGTCGTTCAGTGGCTTTGTCTTGTTGGTTTATCTGGTCTTGTCTTAAAGTGCACTGCACCTTTTTGTTCTTCATAACAAAATTTGATCTTGATTGTTCCTACAAAAAACACCTATTTATGCGCTTTATCTCGTATATACGTAATAAGCCAGAAAAGGGCAGCATCACTTGATAACAAGGACCCTTAACCCCATAGCCTAGTAATTTAAAAAAAAAAAAATTAATATAAAAAGTTGTTGGTCAGTTGTGTTCTAGTGGTTAGAGAGTTCGACTCGTAGCCAGAAGGTCGCTGGTTCAATTCTCAGTGCCACCAGGAAATGACTGAAGTGGCCTTGAGCAAGGCACCTCACCCCTGTTTGCTCTGAGGTGATAGCTGCCCACTGCACCCTAATTGTAAGTCGCTTTGGATAAAAGCGTTTACCAAATTAATAAATGTAAATGTAAGTGTAAAAAAGCAAAAGCCGGGTTATGGTGATGTCTGTTTGAATGTTGGACCTTGAGATCTAATAACTTTGATGTAAACATGAAGCAGATTGAAAGAAATACTATTTTAGTAATTCAAACTTTGCCTTGTCAGTCTTTATCTTTCTGTGTTGAAAATGAGCAAATGCAAAAACATGTAAATTGCCAAGTTCTTAGTCTTTAATATAGGTCAAAATAAAGTTTTTACCAGCTATATTTGCTATGGTAACCACACAGATATTAACATTTGATGATTCAAATACCCATGTGAGATCTCTCTTCAAATTTGTAAAGCATTTGTTTATTTTTAGTGCATGATTTTTCATAGTCAGGTAAGTGCCATTTTCAGGATTGTAACATCCATAACGCGACATATTCCTCATAAATGGACAAATGAAAATGAATTAAAGTAACTATTTTATGTTCTATAAAGAGACATCCCTTCTCCATTCATTTGGGTATTATTGCTTCAGGATTGTGCATTTTATTTTACAGAAATCCTACAAAGTTTATCGTCTCCCCCCAAAAAGCGTCCTTTTTTTTTGTCACATTTTGTCGCATGTTTATTTCCCATCTTTTGATGTTTAGACTCTATCAACAGGGGTTCAGTAAAATATAAACAGATAGTTCAATATAATCGTAACAAATTCATTCTCTGTGCATTTTTATGTCACGTCCATAACGCAAAATGTCACGTCCATAACTGTGGAATTGATCTATAGGTTTTATTCAGTTCATATTTATGAACTAAAACTACAAACTTAAATGGATATTCTCAAAAAGAACATCACATGAATCTTAGAGGCACTTCTGGAATCTTGTTTATACCCATCCTTTGTATCACATTTTTACTGAATGTGGCTGGAACATATTGACATTCAACATAGGAAAAAAATGCTAAAGAACGATCTCTCTTGAACCGTAAAGTGAATCTTTCATTCTTCTTTCCCACTGTAGGAGCGTTTCCTTCCAGTGCGCTGTTTGCCCGCCGCGACCGGCTGCAGAGACCTTCACACGTGGCCACCAAAACCTTTCAGGCCTTACGGATATTTGTGAACGATGAGCTGAACGAGCTGCATGCCGGACTGCGTACAGCGCAGACCTTGCTCCGTCCCAAGGGGCGACTCTGTGTTCTCACCTTCCACTCCTTGGAGGATCGGCTGGTCAAGCGATTCCTCCGTGGAGAGGACCTGGCCGCACCTCCGCGCCTCAGCATTCGTCAGAGAGCCAAAGCTCGGCGTGAGGCAGTGGAAGAGGAGCGTGAGGAGGAGGAAGAAAGTGAAGAGGAGGAGAAGGGACTAGAGGACGCGTATTGGGTCATCCTTCAGAAGAAAGTGATGAAGCCGAGTGAAGAAGAGGTGCAGGAGAACCCGAGAGCGCGTTCGGCTAAACTCAGAACAGCTGTGAGGAAATAGAGAACGTTGCTCTTATCTTGTTAGAACTAAGATCAGAGATTCTCCATTGTTTAGGTTCAACGTCGTTTTGAAAGTGCACAAAATAAGACATTTTGTATGGGATCAAATTATTTATGAGGTTCTGAATGAAGTTCACTGAAGTCCGTAGAAGTATGACGATTACTGATCTCTATTTACAGTGAATTTCTTAAAGCCACACCCAAAACAATTCACGAGAAACTATGAGCCTAAATGGTCTGTGGGTGTTCAAGGTTGAGTTCATCGCCTACCTGCTGAGTAACTGCCCCTTAATTACACCAATAAATATACTTTACCACATTACTGGCTCTGCTACGTCAGCTCATAGCCAAATGAAGTATCACTTCACACGTGGGTTTCATCCAACTCTCACCTCTTTCCGACTCGATTTTCTGCATTCATGACTATATTGCCGAAGTCCGACTGCGTCCTGTGAAGTTTCTATTAACAGCTTAAATAAGCCAGTGTGCGGTCAAAGCTCATTCTCACACCTAAGCAGCCGTACAAGAGGTCAAGACAATTCTAAAGTTTGGGAGAAAGACATTTAATCTCAGATTAAATATATGTAAAAAGTTTGACACAATTAAAGAGTGTACATAAAAAACACGTTGTGTGCACGCATGGCCACGTTTAGAGCCAATGCAGACGAGGAGAGAGAGAAAGAGACGAAGAGATTGCATCTCTATGCGGCGGCCTCTCTGCCTTTGTTGAGCTAGTGGGGGTGAGTCACACACCTGCAGGACTTGGGTGGGATTCCGCTGCCATGGTAATGCTGAGTGCCTGGTGTACCGTACGCCGGCCCCGGAGTTTGAGCTCAGATCTGAGTCAAATACCCAAACACCTCACCGGTAGCGTAGAACAGGATGACAATATTTTCTTTGAGCTCGCAGCCTCTGGTTTTAACACCTCTTCACAGTATGTCCGTTCACTCTGCATGACAATGTAAGCAGTTCCACCAACCAAATTACAATGGTAAAAAAATAGATGCGCAAAAAATGTTGCCAAAGTTTTTTCTTTAGAAGTACCAGATGCAATGTATAGTAATTAGCTGTTAAACCATATATGAGGCAATGGTATGTTTTTAAGCTGTTAAATATAAAGTTAAATCATATATGGTATGAAACAAAGGAAAGTTTATTAGCTTTTAAATACGAAGTAAGATCATATATGAGACAATGGAAAGGTATTTTTCAATTGCACAGGATTCTTTGCCAAATATGTCACAGGTACTCTACACATCATATTTCCTAAACTGGAAATCCTTGAACTGATGGTTCATTAATGACTATTTTCCCAGAAAATGATTTCCAGTATGTATTATGTAAATGTTGCCAGGAATATTGATCTTACTCAGTCCTTACAGTAAAGTAAGGAGATGAGGTTTTCAAATGCATAGACTGTAGTCAGTGATGCCTCCAACTGGTCAGGATTGCCAGACCCGAAACAAATTCACAAACAATACAAAACATTAACAGAGAGGTATTCTATTATTTTATGAGTTCCTTATAATCCTTTATTTTAAAGGGCTGTCAGAAAGAAAAGAAAACAAAAAAACGTCACTTAAATTTGGTTTGTATTCAGCCGCACTTGAATCACTTCAAATGGATTAAAACATGTCAAAAGTTTTTATGATGATAATTCTGTGTGCTCCCCCCCCAAAAAAATTCTCCAAGCTCTACTTCACGATCTTATTCCGTCAGCTCTAAATATACACCGCCCTGTCGTTACCGTGGAAACTAAACGCACATGTAATGTTGAACTTAATGGTGTTTAAATGTGTTTGCTGTTCTAATAATGGCATGATCAGCCAAAGACTCTCTGCCTCATCCTTCTCTTCTGATGTCACGCGGACACTCACAAATCCTGCATGCTAATACGTGTCAACAGTGAAGCCTTGATCCTGCTGTGAGATGAGAGAATCGAAAAGATACAGTGTGATGATCGGGAGAGCGAGCTGAGGAACTCGGATTACTCATATTTAATTCCTAGTTTTCTCGAATCCACAAAGCTGTTGTAAAATGAGACATGCAAAACACTGATTCTTACAAACGTTCTTTACTCTCAGCTGTAAAGTTACGTAGATATGTGCTGGAAACATAAATATAGGTGTAAATGTGAAACTGGTCGTGTGTTTGTGCAACCCAGCAGCGTCAATTCAGCTCACCTGTTATGGCCAGAGCCCTATCACACCACAGACGCACACATTAGCATTTTTTTAATTAAACAGTTTGCTAAAAACTTACGCAAGCAGTTTCTGAGCTGTGATTGAGCTCTCACTGAGAAAGAGTGCTGGAGAGGATTTCTTGGCTCTGATGCGAGTTTATTTCAAGCTGACCCTTTTGGCTGTGGTGTGCCTTATTTCACTTCACAAAACTTTTCATTCAGATCACAAAACTTTTCTTCGCTTGACGTGTCTGAGAGAAGGAGTAGAAGAACATCAGGAAATGCTCAAGTAGGTGTTCAACCATTGACCGTTTGCATTTGCTGTCTGCTCCTCACAGTAACCTCACAATCAGAATATTATTTACTACATTTTCTGTACAAATTCTGTAGATAGTGAATAGAGACTTAGAAAAAAACATAATAAGGCAAACCCTCACATAGCCACATGACTTCCTCTTTATCTATTTAATAAAAAATATGATAAAGTCAACAGAAGTACAGCACAGTTAATGAGACTCCTGCTAATTTCTTATAATTAAAGCCTTTTTTTCTCCATTACCTGGAACCTCCTCAGATGTTTGGAATAGTTTTGGGAGCAGGGGACAGGCTATTTGTGGAGCTGGAGTCACCTTGATAAAGGGTGGTTTCCGTTCAAAGTGAGAAAAGTAACAGCATCAGGTCCACCATTATACAGTACTAGAGAGAGACAAAAAGACAGACAGTTGCTGTCCTGTAGTACAGTAAAACTTAACTCTTGTGTGACTTTTTTTTGTATTCTGACATTTGTATTCAAAGTACTGGTAAATGCTGTGGACAGTATATCAAATTATGTTATCGGTCCCTTTTTAAATAGCTATCTTCGATTGCCAACCAGAAGCTGTCAGATATTTTATTTGGAGTATAACAATGTGCATAGTAAACAATATAAGATCTTTTTCACCTGTTTTTTTTATAAATAAAAAAATTGAATAGCACTATTTTTCTTAAATGTGATTTAACAGAGGTAAGTGACCTTTTATTTATACATGCATTCTATGTTGCTTGTAATAGTGATAAAGTAAAAATTGAAATAATGTTTTTGCTAAATTATCACACCTTTTTGCATTAATATTCGCTAGGGATGTAACCATATCACTGTACGATAATACCTTGGTATGCCATCCACGGTACGGTATTTGTTGCGACGTTTAAAATGGCAAATTATGAGTTGAAACCCACCCAGCAAAAAGACGTCAGTACCAGACGTCCAAACAACGTCCAAATGTGGTCGAAAAGTGAAACGACGTCATTTTCGCGTCGTTGATAAGACGTCTTTTTCCGGTCGTTGATAAGACGTCTTTTTCCGGTCTTTGAGAAGACGTCTTTTTCGGGTTGTTGAATGACGTCTATAAAAAGTTTTGTCTTTTTCCAAAACTTGAATTTAACTTCATTTTAAGCATAAATGTATTCAATATTATATTATATATCTCAAAATAAGACAACTGACTAAAAGTACAACAAAACATTTATTGTCAGTTACATAACATACAAATGATCGAAATATTTGAAAAAAAAATGTAATAAGAAGTAAGAACACTTTGGTTTGCACGGTGCCCGCTACCGCCAGATCGCCCAGTGGCATGTGTGGTCTCGCATGGCTTTGCCTGTTATGTGGTCGGTGGCCTTTTGCTGTTTCACAGTTTGACTGCATCTGCAATGACAAAGAAAAACACATTTGTTCTCAGTTTGTTACTCAAAAGGAATAATTAATTTGTCGTAAAGATGGTTTAGTTCGCATATAGCCTATATGAAATGCCTCGTTTAGGAATATAGATTTACGGCGCCTTCCGTACAATCACATTGGACCCGGAAAAGGTATTTTACTTTACGACAGCGGCCTTTAACATTATACGGTTCAGATGTAAACAGCACATAAAAGACAGGAAACCAAGTGTGAGCAGTTAATGCAGTACATCTAACGGAAAAGACAGTCCGTCAACTTTTGTGTGAAAACGTGAAAGAAACTGTCCCCTCAGACTGTCATGTGTCCTTATTCGATGATTATTACTATGATTATTATTACTTTCTTCATAATATGTAATTTTCTTTTGTTGTGAGCAGATGCTTAAGGGTGAGTTTAAATAAAACGGTTAAGTAAATAGCTTTTACCTCAGAAAAACGGCTGTAGTGTGGTTCACTCAGCGAGTAGGGTGCACTGCGCGTGACGGTCACAGACCACAGTTCATATTCCTGGTTTCGCGGGGTTGGCACGCGCAAGCAAGCAAGAAGTACTATTTTAATATATTTTTTATATATGACATTTTTAATGTGTATCTATGGAAACATACCTTGCGTTATACTACTTAATAACAAAAAAGTACATACATTAGAAAAAAATTGCAGTGCGGCTTTTTAAGCCTGTAGGCTACCTATAGTGGTGTGTGTGGCTCTTTGGTAAAAAGTACTCTTTCAAAATATACTTAAGTTGCTCTTTTTCCGCACACTAAATTTATATTTGTATTCTAAAAATTCTGCTTTACTGTTTTTAAGCCTCCTCAGAGACAAACTCTTAAGTTGAAATCGTTGCTATAGTAACAGTTCCGCTCTATCTAGTAGTCACTGTTGATGTTGTGGAGCTTTCCTGCTCCGGGAGAAGTTGTTGTTCACACTTCCTGTTTATTGATTTATGTGCTTTTAACATACTATTTATGTAGGCATATTTAAAATGTATTTAATTAGCACCTGTAACTAAGTGTTAGCTTAATACAATTTCATCACATTTCATATTCGTGGTGTCTTAAAACAGGGCCTGTGTTGGTGCCCTAGACAAGATTTTAGATTGGCTGAGTACACTTATGTTTTTAAGATTATCTCAAGTAGTAATAGATTTGATAAAAATTGTATAATTACTAAAAAGTATAAAATTAGTGTACAAATGGAGAGCACTATAAGTACATAATGTAAGTGTACATTTTATCATCTGACTAGGCTAGATATAATTTTAATTAATACATTTTAAATTATGTATTTTTTAACATTCAGTTAACATTAAACAATGTTTAGTTTTTATCACATACATTTCTTGAAAAATATTGTGGTATCGTAAATGGACTCAATAAATTCCTTTGCCCGGTTGTATAATTGTCTTATGTCTCATTTTATAGATATGACCTTAAATAAAAAATGATTTCCTTAAGTAAACGAAAACATTTATAATTATTAAATATGAGATAAAAAATCTTACCTGTTTCCCTTTTTTTCAATGGGATGTGCAGTGAAGAACCTTCTCATCCAATGATCTTTTTCTTCCATGGCATCAAAATTTCCTTGTCGCAGAATGAAGGCATTGGTTTTGAAATTTGAAATGAACTTTGTTTAAGATCAAGTTTTCATTTTCTCAAATCCACTGCAATCGTGGCCATGTCAAAAACCCTATTCAAAATATCTCCCTTTGTGTTTAACAGAACAAATACATTAACACAGGTTTGGGACAATTAGTAAATTATGACAGAATCATAATTTTTGGATAAACTATTCTGAATTTGCCTCAAAGAAGCTAATTTTGTAGTTTCATCTAAACATAGAACCCCGTTCATTGTAGAGTTCCATTAATGTGCAGCAACTGAAAATTCAGGAGTTTGCTTTTGGATGAGAAAAAGATCATTTGTGTGCTTTGGTCAACGACTTGATGATCAGGTATAACATTAATGCTTGTTTTTGGCGCTGTAAAAAAACTGTAATTTTGTATAACAAAAACCGGAAAAAAACGAATGCACTCTTTAAATTGCGGAGAACGGTTGCGTGATAAGTAAGGGAAACTCTCATGAATGCAACATTATGAGCAACTATTAACAACAAATCGACCAACCTTAAGAAACGTCTGAAAGGTATGTGCATCATGAAGAAGGGAAAACCCTTTATAAAAATGAATTAGGAGTAGTTTTTATCAAGAAACTACTGCAATGTGATTTTCTTTTCATGTCAATGTGGACGGATTTAACAACGGGCAATTTTCAACGATTTTTTTGGACTAAAGTTGGACGAAATTTAGACGGACGAAAAAGACACATTTTCGGTGTAGATCTTTGGGCTAATTTCGACCAAATTTAGACGGACCAAAAAAAGACCAGATTTCGACGTCGATTTTTGGGCTGATTTCGAACAAATTTCGACGGACCAAAAAAAGACCAAATTTCGACGTCGATTTCTGGGCTAAAAGACGGCCAGGACGGGCCGACTTGATTTAGCCCAAAAAAAGACGTCCAAATGACGTCTAGTGCTGGGTGGGAAAGGTGCCATAAGCCTCCTCTTTTCTGTATCCCATAATCATAACTGTTGATTAGAGGCAGGGGCGATTCTAGGTTTTCAATATTAGGGGGGCTCAGCCTCCAATGAGGATATATATATAGAGAGAGAAAGCCACACACTAATCACCACATATTGTATACGATACTAAAATAAATAATTAAGAAAGAATATGCAGAAAAGCATAAATACAAGTTATTGTTATTCAAATGAATATCACATTAATCGGTCAATCTGAAACATTTATATTTCAAAATAAAAACAACAGCCACAGATCCATAAAATAAATGTCACAATCAACTGCTGAATCATTATTTAGTAAGAATAACTTAATATGTTTCCCTGCCATTCATTCTGATTAGCACTAGCGCTGTCACTCTCTGGATGACTTTGTGTTCATCTATTAACTCCACAATATGTTTTCAATTAATGATAAAAATACTGAAGCGTCTGAAAAACGACATAGAGCTTCTAGGTACACTTTTATTTCCTCTGAACTCAGAACAATGAATATCACTGCCGCACCGGGCTGAACTACAGTAACTCTTATCTGCGCGTCCTCTTTCCGGAGCTGTCAAAACTACCGTCGACTCTCTATAACTATAGCACATCATCATTAGTGACACTTTCTGTGCGCTACAATATCATCTTGATCGTGGAAGTATGTCGTCATTGGTGTTTAGTGCTTTTATTTTGCTTGAGGTAACGTTAACAAATAGTTAACGAGGGGTAAACGCACATAAAACTTTTAAACAGTGAATGGGAAAGGGTCTTGTATCACTTCCACATCATATTATGATGCTTTTATAACAAAGAATGGCAAAAATGCAGATGTCATGTTAATGAACACACCTTGTAAAGTTACTCTGCTAATGACGTTAACTCCAATGTGCTGCTGTGTATACTGAAGAATGCGCTAAATAACGCAGCCTAACGCCGTTTTCATAATAAGAGTTTTAAAGGGGGCTATAAAGCGATCTCGAATTCTTGTACAGATTACATTACACACAATATTTTAGGGGGGCTGAGCTAGAACTTTAGGGGGGCTTTAGCTCCCCTAAAAAGGGCCTAGCAACGCCACTGATTAGAGGTATGAGTTATAGTAGGAGTTGGGTCAACTTACTAAAGTTATTGCTTCAGATGGTCCTTGCCAAAGGTAACATCTAAAATTGATTTTACATTCTCTATGATAGGCTCGGAAGACCTATCGTTTCATACAGTCGTGTGACCACGATCATTTTAGGTTCGCCTTCGCGTGGCGCTGTGCAGATCGATCGAGATCTGACTTGAAGCAGTGCATGCCGGTTAGAAATTTTGTCAGACTTTACTGGTTATGGCTAGAAGGGATACAGCTACCTCCACTGGGCATGTGCACTCCAATACCACATCATTTTTGCAGGCTAGCTCGGCAGACGCAGCATAATGACAAATCGGTTTTAGGATATTATGACGTAAAATATCCGACTTCCAACCTGAATTCCAGTCAACCATGCGTCACATTCGCATGTTTACCATGTGATGTCACTATGAGATGCCGAGAGAATGCAACAGCATGGAAGCGGATAATCTCGGCAATCGGTCTGGGCAGCATGAGGTCGAACAAACCTACGATGGTATTGCGATAACACGATATCGATAATATTGTTACATCCCAAATATTCGCATAAAGAACTATCACAATACAAGGGTTAAAACATAATGGTGAATATTAAAGAAATAATAATGTTTAAGGTGCTGAACGGGGCTTTGTTTATATTCTGTAAATGAGCTATTTGCTAGCTTTGTCCTCTATTTAAAAGCGTTTTGCATTATAAAAAGTGTAACTGAAACTAGGACACCTACAGTTAAATAAGCCAAAGCACAGTTTGGATGGTAAATAAAATGCACAAAGTAAAAATACACATGTTCGGTATAACGCATGCTGTTATCTTTCCTCTGATTTCTCTCGCCATCACTCACTCGCCCGGCTGCTTTTGACTACAAACAGCGTCTTTACACAGATCCCCTTCCACCACAAACCAATTTGACTGTGTGCAGTCACGACTGGATGAGTCGCACACTGAAGAGGATGTGAAGGATAGGGACGTGCGAGCATTTGGATACACCCTGCGTGCGAATAATCTGTTAACGTAAGTGAGCGTGCCCATGTTAGAGACAACTAATGGCTTTAAATGCCCCCCCAACAAACACACAGGGGCTGATTAGTGCCACCTCACCAATTTCCCAGCAGTCTTCTCTGTGTGAATGTCATAAATACCTCCCATTCTCTGAATGATGCCAATGTTGAAATACATGAGCCCAACCCAGTTTTATCCAGTTAACTGTAAGATGACTATCTTAGATGGAAATGTTTTCTTTCATTTGCTTTAGACTAAAGAGTTTTAGAAGACAGACTGACAGTGTTTTTTTTTGACTGAGCTTTAAAAATAAATATAGGGAGTGTATTTACTGTTTATATGTATCCAGTTTTAGCTACCAGTTTAAGCTTTTACAGCCCCACATAATTCGAAGTTTTTTACAGATCAAGTGTTTGTGGGTGTGTTGTATCTGTGAATAAGGTTGCACTCAGTGACGAGTCCCGCTTTCTCAGCAATGCTGTTCTGTTTGCAGAATCTTCCTCTAACAAGGTGCTGTGACGTCTTTACTGTCGGCCAATGAACCTCCACGCTGCTGGATCAGACATTCACAGCAGTCCGTCGCATTTCCACCAAACGCAAACGAGTCGGAGATGAGACAAACAGGTGAGGCAGCGAAGCACAGACCGGTTTCCAAGCACATGAGCCGCCCCAAACAGTCCAGCAAACACACACGCATACGCACAGACTCCTACCCTCCTGTTTTCTCCCCTCATAATCCACCCCTTCCCGGGCACAGCCTGTGCTATAAAAAGATTTCTGAATGAAGACGAAGCTTTGAGGTCGAAGCTATTTGAATGACTTTTGTGAATGACGCAGGGGCTCGTAGCCTCATGGGAGGAAGATCAAACCCGGCGGAGAAGACAGCTATGTTGAGAGCTCAGCTGGGTGCCCTGCCACCTTTCGCTGACTTTCAATTAAAACTTTGATAACAAGGAGAAGGAAAAAATAGGAAGAAGACTAAATGAAGCTAAAAAAATCTCAAAAAGGGGGCTTTTACAGTTTGCGAACGAGGGTTGAGCAGGAGCCTCAGCACTCGCTGTGCGAGTTTATGATGTTTTATAGAATAAACCATCGGTGGTTTGAGGTGAAACCCCCCCTCAGACGTATTCGTATAAACAGTGCAGAATGTCCTGAGCTCTTAATAAATATTAAAACACACATACATCCTGTTCTAATGCTCTTTTTCTGGCAAGTAAATGGGCATTAAAACTAGTTTGTCCTGTTGCACTTAAGGATTTTTTTATAGAATAAGCTATTCATATAATATTTTAAAGCTATAGGTACATTGTTTAAGCAATACACATATTTTGAATCTTAGCAGAATTTAGCTGAAAATACAGATTTTGTATTCATTATCCTTTTCAATGACTACGCCACTTCTGGATGGTCAATAATACATCAATATCTCCTATGTAAAGGTGTTAAATGTAGCGTGTAATGTGTTGTAACTACAAATTTTGTTACAATCAGCTGTTAAAATCCAATGTCAGTCTGATGTTTGTCCATCTGGCAACTCATTCATTCAGCTAGATCATTGTCACTATTAATAAGGAGCTGAAAGAATGCTTCGCAGGTTTCCACAAACCCGACAAGCTTCACGTTCCCATCAGCACGTAGCAACGGCTAGAATATCTGATTTCAAAGCTTGAGGAGGAGGGGCTATCCTACGAAGATATCACATGGCTGATACGTCTGAATCTCTTTGGCATTGTTTCAAATGCATTTCTAGTCTTTACTCTCAGATTGCAGTAGTGTTGGTAATGACAGCTTAATCTTACATACGTGTGTACGTTCTTGTTTGTTTTGATGGCTGCTGCACCTCCTCTGCAGAGCATCCGGCGAGAGAGAAAAAGACACACGCAGCCTGGACCCACCTCTGGAGGACGAGACCTCGGGGAGTCCCAAAGCGACGTCAGAGGAAGACCTGTGCTGTGCTGAGCGGTGTTGTGTCGGGTTGTGTTTGTGTTCATTTTGGTGAATCTGCTGCTGCTGCTGCTTGGTCTCAGGATTCACTGCACAAAGAGATTTTCACATCCATCTGCACTTTCCAGGTGGAAAAAAGAACCAGCAGGTGTAATGCAAATGTACACAGCATATGTTTATTATTTGAAAAAATTAATTGCGCTGTGTGAGCTTTTTATTAAAGAGGCTGTGTGTGTTAGTAAGGGATGCATTGTGTTAGTCACCAAGACTTTAAACAACACCAGCACTTCACTTTTTAGTCATCTTGCTCATAGAAACAATCCTGCGTTTCTCGCCACCTCACATCCATTATCCCCCGTCGAGGAAAATTGCCCACTATCCGCCAGAGACAGGAACCTCTCCCCTGCCTCTCTCCCACCCCCCAACTCCTCCACCCCGCTACATCCACTCAGGAGATTGACAGTCATAGGGGTTGGAGGTGAATTGGAAAAACATCGGGTGCAGCCATAACAAGTGCCCTCGGGTAATGACAGGTTTGGCCGGGGTGTAAATTACCCCTCGTATTGCTGTGCTCAGTCAAGCGAGGATGCGAGCAGGCTGGCGAAATGAAGCAGTTTCTTCGAAGCAGTTTCTTTCACATGGGCGAGGCGGGGGATGGCAGTCACGGATGTTTTATCAAGCGGCTTATGTGGTTTACTAACAGAGCCGAGGTAGGACCCTGTCGACTGTCAGTAATGGTTATCACTGCTGCCTCTCAGGGTTTGCCTGGTTAAGCACTAATGCAATTGGGGAGATGGGGGGGCAGTAACAGCTCTATTTGAAACACAGCCAGGGCAGCGGCAAATGAATCTCGCTGTTAGATGAGATGAAACTGCAGAGGCCGAGATTAGGACCTTAAGGTGTAAGTATGCTCTCGTAGGATTTGTTAAGCTGGGTTCAACATTCTTTTAGGGGTTTTTAATCTTTACAGACCAGAGAACCCCAGCTAGACTTTCTCTGTAAAACTTTTCAACAACTTCAACAATCGTTACATCTAGTCAGAAATACATGAATGACATCTCTTTGGATTTTTCCGCTCAAGCCATCATCCAGTCAAACCAGACTTCCTATTCAGGGAATTCAAGATGCTTATGGTTAAGTTATGTCCAGTTTACCTTTCCGGATATTGCCTGTGACTCTGTTTTCCACTAATCTGGATCCCATACTTTCCCAGTGTGCTGTGGTATTCCAGTACACATCCACCCACCTCTTAGATCCGGTAAACCGCTCAGTGCCACCCTGAGACCCATTTGTGTGTTTGTGCATTAGCACATTAAAGCTTTGCAGACAGCGACAGAGATAGAGGGCAGTAGCGGAAACAAGCAGATTCCTTTTGGCTGACGGCCAGCGGGGTTTTTAATGGCTGACCTGGCTCCCATTATAGGCTGTTAAACCCCTGACCCCCCTCTCTACCCGCCCTCTTTTGCTCGAAGAGGTATGGTGCTCTTGGCAGCCGTGCAAGTACATCCAATCAATTGCTCTTAATAGGTGTGCAATTGTCTACTTCCCTCTGTATATTAATCTGGGTAACAACTGCGACCATGCCTGAGCAGTATCGGAAAACGCAGCATCCTTTGACAGATTGGTAAATGAAATGAGGGGCCAATGAATGTTTTTTTTTATCTCAAGGGACCTTTAAGGGTTAAATTAAGCAATATAAAGAGACAGCATATGAGTCAATCAAAACATTAAAGAGGAATATTGAGGGGGGACAATGAATGTGGTAGCTGTGATTCTAGGAAATTATGTATAAAAACCAACTGGGTTCATTTAATAACTAAAAAACAACCATAACCTGTCGTCAAATTGACAACCCAGACAGTGTGGCCTGGCACTCAGGTTGAGTTGTGGCATAAGCAAAAAGTGGCCAGTATTTCCCTGTTGTTTACCATGTTTGCTTGGACAGATGGCCATCCAAGCTCAGAGCATCAGAGGCTTGAGTCATTCCACAATTAAACAGCTGTCCAGCCGGAAGCCACGCACGCACCAAAAGCCACCCAGATGAATATTTCACACTCTCTAGTTCCTTGTTGATTTCGACTAAATTTCTCTCTTGATTGCATAGCTTTGGTTACCTCTCCTGCCTTAAGTTTCTACATCCACTATGCAGAGAGCTTTATTGTAGTATGTACTGTATATCTTTTGCATGATTTGCTTAACGTCATCACTCTAGTTTAGCAACCAGAGCTGTGGACAATCAAGTTTGAGTAAATTCTCATTCAAATATAATGCTGTAAATAAATTATTCATTTACTCAACTGAATTTACAATCTTTCTCTGTAAATTTCATAGGGAATCTGTAGAAGTCCTTGAATGTAGGCACATAATGTTTTTTTATAGCATAAATTATAGATTTGTTCCCAAAATATGATGCTTTTAGTTACATTCTAAAAAGAAATCGTACTGTGTAGCCTAATGCTTGGTTTTATAATGTACAATCACTTTATTTGTAAATAAAATAAAAAAAAGGTTTGACTGGGCAGACCTGCCAATGATAATTAAAATGTTTAAATCATGCAGCCTGTTACAGTTTTAATTTAATAGATTTGTTATTTTACCATTCAAACAAAAAGATTGTGACAAGTGTCCTACCTGGGCTACCATACCCATTTTGTTTATTTGTGTAGTTGCCTGCACTGTTGGTAAAATACTGTAATATATATATTTTTCATTTTCTGTAATTTTCTGTTTTTTTACCGTATTTCAAAAATATCTGTAAAAACCAGTACAAAAAAGTTGTATTTACATACATATGAGTGATTTTTTTTAAATAACAGTAAAACTGTAAAATTACAGTTTTTTTACAGGGTAGTCATATGCTTAGAAAAATAATTAGTCATTCCATTCATTCCATGACAATACGAATTGCATGATGGAAATGCAACAAGTAAGGGATAATGTACAGGTAGCCCGGTTGTTATCGCAGAGATAAGTTCACGACAGTGTGATCAGGACCTGATGCAAAGCGAATAACAGCCAGCACCTACACGGCTACTTGCCACATGACAATAAACTGGACATGTAATGTGAATTTGGGATATTTTAGTAGCTCTGTTTTACCAAATGCAGACCTTCCGTTGCTGCCCTAAAGTTATGGAACAGTCTACCGCAACAAATTAGAGAAATACCAAGACTCCGTGAGTTGAATAGGCTTTAAAACATTTTTAATCATAGCGCTTGATCAAATATGGACTCAAAGTCCTTATTTTAGATATATTTTTAATGTTTTGTAATGTTTTTTGTCTTTTAATGTTTGTACAGCACAATGCTCAACATGTAAGGGATAATGTACATGCAGCCAGTTGTTATCGCAGAGATAAGACCACGACAGTGTGATCAGGACCCGACTCGAAGGGTCTTGTATCAAGCTCAAGTGGCTTATTTTGTGAGAAACGCAGAAGTCACGCATGCATAGAGCCCATACAAACATTTAAAAGATCATCTTGTTTTGTTGATTAGTGCCACAATCAAGAGATAACCGTCTCCAATTTGATTGAAGTATATTGCTGTACACCCAAAGTGCTTTACTATCATATGTGGGGGGTCTTTTCTCACCCACTACCAGTGTGCAGCATCCACTTGGATGATGTGACGGCAGCCACAGTACAATGGCGCCAGTGCGCTCACCGTACACAAGCTATCGGTGGAGAGGAGAGAGAGATAGAGCCAATTCAGAGGGTGGGGAATATTAGAAGGCCATGATTGACAAGGGTCATTGGAGGGAATCTGGCCAGGACACCGGGGTTACACCCCTTCTCTTTCCGAGAAGTGCCATGGGATTTTTAATGACCACAGGGAGTCAGGACCTCGGTTTTAACGTCTCATCCAAAGGACGGCACTTTTTTTCCAGTATTGGGCATTAGGACCCACACAGTTCACAGGGTGAGCGCCGCCTGCTGGCCTCACTAACACCCCTTCCATCTCTTTTGTTAGTGTGGATTTTGATTTAGTACAAATATCTCCCGTATGTCCAAACTGGGGAACAAGGTTATTTTTCACGTAGCGTTCACTTTTGCATTTTTTCATAAGCACAGATTTCAACGTATTAAATAAAATCCTTTATGAATGCAAAGAGTCACATCAGATCAGGAGCCGATGGTCAGATCTGCGTAGAGAGAGAGCTTTTAATGGGGCCGCATTCTTCAACCCGCTGCTGTGACTCCTCTCATTAATGTTAATCAAAGAACAAAATTAAAAACATTTGAAATGATTAGAATGTAAAAGTATATTTTAAAACATTAATGTGATGTGTGATTAATCGATTGATAGCACAATGAATACATCATGTAATGTTAACTGTTTTTGGGGCTTTGATTGTTTTTTGGGTGTTTAGCTATGGATGTTCATGTTTCTAATTTCAAAAAACTTATTTTTTTCGCCTTTTTTTTATATTTCACATATTTCAAGTCTATTTTTCACCGGTGTCCCTCTTCTAACAAGACAACTGGATTTCTTCCGCTATATATAAAGGCCCTCCTTCCGAAATGCTCTGACTGGTAAAGCTGACAAGGTCTGTCGTGATTGATTTCCCGATTAGAGGTGTGTCTTAAGATGTCCCACCAATACCATATCAGCGAGCTTACGCTTCTCAGGCTGTTCTAATTGGTGGCTTTATTTTGCCCTTTCCTTTTTGATTGGTTTGTCATAAATTGGGCATGGAGGGAAGGGCTTAAAAAGCCTGGCCATTGGACAGTGGGTATATCCCTACCTCTTTTTTGTTGCTTGAGTTAATGGTGAAGGGTTGTTGTTGAGAGGGGGAGAGGAACATAATCAGGGCTCTAGACTGCAACAAAAAGTATCGCAAATAAGATCGTTTTTTTCTATAAGATGCGAGGTAAAGTTTCACAGATTTTTTACCTGATTTACAGCTGGGTGTGAAGGTGCTCAAAAACATGTTGCCCTTTCTTCCCTGATAAGTGTTCCGCACATGCAGCTGACATAAAATAAATAATCTTTGTTAACTTCTATCTTTTGCAATGTCCTACAGCTGTGAAAAACAAAAGCGTGTCAATGTCCGATTCGCGACCTAATTACTCATTTAAACCAATTCATTTTCTTCAAACAACATTCATGTGTCAATCACTGAACTCACAAGATTCACTGTCAGAACCCATTTAACAAGACTGTAAGATTAATAAGATTTAGTGTTTAAAGTTTATTTATGACAATGTAAAGTACATATATAATAATTGAGTTTTTTTAGTTTTGAGCTAGCTAATTCAATTTAATTAAATGTGGTAAAAATAAAAGACTGTTATTAAAAAATAAGGTCTGGCAAATGAAGGCCAGTGGCAAAATTACAGCTTAAAGGACAATTTCAGGCAACAAAGGAGGATTGTGAAAAGCGTGACAGGTTTTTCGTGACAGATCATTTCATAGCCAATAAATAACTTGAAAGAAGTTCATTATGGTATGGTCGAGGTCATTATGGTTACTATAAAAACGGGTGCAACCAAATTTTAAGTTGGTGCGACCAACTGAGAGAGTGAGTAGCACCAGTGCGACCAGTGGGAAAAAGGAGTTTAGTGCTCTGTTAATGTCTTTGATTAAAGATTTCAAGTGCAAATGAATAAAAAAATGGTGTGCATGGATAAATCATTTAAAATAATAACTGCAACACTGTTTCATGGTGACTTTAGATGTTTAATATACAGAACAGTTTGACTCACACTTAAACATAGCTGTAAAATCCAAACACATTATGGCTAAGTGATCATAGCCTATGAAACCATAATTACCCTCAGCATTACTGCTTCAAGGTGTTTTTCAGGGCACAAATGTATACCAGCATCATGGACACTGTAGGAAAGGGGTGTTCAGAAGAGTTTCTTACTGGCATTTGCCTGTGAACGGTGAAAGGCCAGCAAGTTGCTCCCTCTGCCAGCCCAGCAGCAGCATCAACACTCAGCCTATCAATTATTAAGCAATACAATTACAATCCATTCAGCCAGTCAGTTATTTTACCTCATGGTTGACATTTCGAAACAGGGAGAGTGCCAAAGTCGGGGCAGTGAGTGAAGGGGGGAGGGTAATCGTAGCTACGTGGGGGGAAATTGCATGGGGTGAGTCAGAGTGTAGGAGTGCCATTATAGGCCTCATTCACCTCCAATAAATGGGGTGTACCTGACTTTCCCAAACAACCCCACCGATGTGTTTTGCTGCAATGCACCAGCAAACATCCAACCTGCTTGGGTTCTTAATTTACTCAATAAACTGAGCTGTGGTCTAGACTGAAATCTTAAAGGATTTACAGTCATCTTTTCATTGCACACTTAAATTAAATACTGGCCATTCTGAAAGAAAGTCAATTACTTGCAATCAGATTATTGGTTCTCAACACACTGAAACATTGCTTTTTTAAAGAATTAGTTAATTTTTTATTATGTAAGTCGTATTGATATTTAGTTTTGTAATTTAACATGTAGAGTAATTAGCTAGGTGAGGGTGAAACTATGTCTCTCATCTCATGCTTGTTATGTTTTCCTCAAATACCAGCAAATGCAGCTATTTAGTATCACAAGCTATACTGCATGAAAGCGTTTATAATTGTGCACCATACCAGCTAAAGACAAGTTGCAAGTGCCACTGCAATTACATCTAATGGGTAATTGCACAGGGAGGATAATTATATGTAATTTTCATGTCTGAAGGGGATTACTTATTGAATTTGAATAATATTGCCACTGAACCGGCACCCTCTGCCTTTACTCTGTAGTGTTGTGTTAATGGAGCGTGTTTGGAAATCCTTATAGTATGATTTCCCGAACACAAATTTACACATCGAATCCAAACTATTGAGGCAAGATTTACTGGTTCAGCTGGATAACCTAAAAATAGCCGGTAAATTACTGTAGTATCATGAAACTAGATTACTACAATATATGTTGCATCACAGGAAATCCTGTAAAAAATACAGTAGTGTAATTGTACATTTGTATTTGTTTTTATTTTAAGCACCTATGTCTTTGTCTTATGAACATCTGTATGTTCATAAGCATGTGTTAAAAAAATTGTTTACTCAATGCAGGCAGATTTGTTCTGATATTGGATCATTCCTTGAGACAAAAATGCCAATAGGAGGCAGCACCTGCTACGATCAATCCAAAGCATCTTCAGGTAAGTTAAAGCATTTTATTTCTATTCTAAATTTTAACGTCTGGTATTAACAGCTTGATAAACTATACTTATAATTATTGAATGCTTTCTGTTCTGTTTTCTCTTTTTATCTTAATACCCAAAAAATGAACTTTACCTCAAACTCAGGTACGAGCCAATGGCATGCTCCGTTGTCGCAAGTGGCATTTGAGTAGAGCTGTGGCTCACATTAAATGTGACCCTGGACAACAATACCAGTCTTATGGGTCAATTTTTCGAAATCGATATTTTTACATAATTTGAAAGCTGAATAATTAAGCTTTCTATTGATGTATGGGTTGTTAGGATATGATAATATCTGGTGGAGATATAACTGTTTAAATATCTGGAATCTGAGGGTGCAAAGGAATCAAAATATTGAGAAAATTGCCTTTGAAGTTGGTAATGAAAGGCACTGTTACTGGTCATCCACTCACAAAAATAAAGTTTTGATATATTTATAAAAGGAAATTTGCAAAATATCTTCATGGAACATGATCTTTACTTAATATCTTAAGGATTTTGGGCATAAAAGAAAAATCTATAATTTTGCCCCTTACAATGTATTTTTGATTGTTTTCCCTGCTACTTAAGACTGGTTTTGTGATCCAGGGTCACAAATAAGGTAAGTCAAGGGCAAGACGACAATAAAAATAACTCGTATGTTGCTCAAAAGATACAATGAAGGTTAAATTTGACTCTTTCTCATAGGATGTGTTGATTTGCATATGTTTGTTGGTCAGGTGTGTCTAAACATTTCATCTCGCTCTTTTTCCACACCATGCGTTTTGATTTTTAAAAGATTTATAGGAGTAGTTTACTTCAAAATAAGCCCCGATTGACTTTCCATAGTAATTGTTTTCCTGGTATGGAAAGTCTATGGGGGCTTTTTTAAAGTGAACTACTCCTTTAACTCAAGAAAGCATTCTATGTGAAATCCACACAAACAATGATGGTGTTCATCGCCGACAGCGATGTTTTGTAAACCATTAAAAGCTAACTTTACAGTATTTCTCATTAGGATATTATTGTTATTATCAAGGTTTGTTGAAAGGAGAGAATACATATTTTTATAAATCAACAATCAAGAGGAATACAAAACTTAAATCTGGATTACATTCCGTGACTTTTACAACATTAACTGCACACAAAACACTGCCACAATGTCAAGTTATTCAAACCTCAACAAACTCGTGTGGGAAAATGTGACCTCTTGATGCTGAACTTGTTTAATATTTCCATCTGTTCTTGAGCTTCATGACCCCGTGAACTTCATTTCCATTGGCTGGGTGGTGTACAAATTCAGATTTGAGTTTATAATTATGAGTGTGCATGATACACTATTTTCTATGAAGTTGTCTCAAAATATCTAATAATATTAATATAATCTTCATTTACAGTGCAAAAGCAAGGGTCACAAAGCTTTATCCAGCTTTATACAACAGTTAAATTATAAAAGAATATGACCAGTTTTACACTGCTCAGTAGTTCAATGGTATTATATTTTGTTTTAAAAAGTTGTGACATTGTAAATCTCTTATTTTTTGAGAGCTTTTTACACTTTATTTTAGACTGGACAGTGTAGAGCTGACAGGAAAGCATTGGGCAGAGATAGAGGAGCTAGTTCGGCAAACGACTCTTGAGGCTTTAATTGTGAAAATTTTGAAAATATGAGATGTTTTTTTGGGTGATTTGTTTCATTTGTCCAATTGGACGTTATAAAATAAGGCAGGGCAACTAAGTGAAAATAGCGACAGATGCGATTTACACTAAGTGAAAATAGCAGCATTTCTTAGCGATATGTTATTTACACTAAGCAAAAATGTTCTTTGGATTAAGTAGAAATAGTAATAAAATGCTATTGGTACGTATAAATAGTGGCAGATAACCTTATCCTAAACCCTAAACTTTATGAATATAAATGAATTTTAAGTCTTAAACCTGGCTCAGATTATAGGATTCTTGGACAGATTTTACCCCGATTTCCCCTCCCGATAATCTTTGAAAAAATCTGTCCAGAAGCTCGATCGGCTCCGAGGTTTGGCCCAGATTATCACGTAATGTAAGGCGTTCACATATCGAATCTTACACCTCCCGATCTGCTCCAAGAGAAATCTTAGCTGCCCCGTTCAAATATCATGTTTGATATTTAGGACTTTGGTCTGACAGACAGAGAATCATTCAGAGCATGTAAAAGACACAGCATTCCAGGATTGAATGTAACACACCTTGCTGCAGTTTTGCTACAGTAACGTATAAAGCCCTTGCTACTATTTGCTTCAGAAACATTTGCTTTTCACCGCGGATAAGCGGTAGTACAGTTAAAACAGTACAGTTACACACTCTGGACCTGTTGCATAGCCTCTGCATTTCCTTCATCTATGGTGGAAATACATTTTTTTCATAATAGGACAAATAGATCATGTGAAATTTACTGCGATGTCCCTTTGTTTACTTCTGTTTCCCGGTGAGATGACGTAAGAGGCGTCCTCTGGTATGATAATCTTAATATTATCCCGTATTTGGGTGTTTTAGAATGTCTTTTGATGTGCAATTATGACATAAAAATTTTATTTTTATTTTTGCACTTGCTACCTTTATTCTTATTTATAAACACAACTTTAACCCCCAAAGATTTTCAGAAATGCAAATTTACAAAGGGCAAACCTATTTTTGTTGTGCTATGAAAGAGATTTACATGTAGATGTGATGTCAACATCTAAAAATAGTAAAACCATTAAAACGGTTACTATTAGCTCCTTTTACATAACTGCATTGTATGATCCTATGGATATGTAAAATATGTGTAGTATATATTTAGTTGTACACTGATGAGTGTGAGCTTGTTTAAGAATTTAAATAAAATAATCTGCCAAGATTATTTTTATATGTGTTGCAACCAGATTTTTAATCTTTCATGATTTTAAAATTTCTGTAGTCTAGCCAGGTTTAAGTTTTAGATAAGAGAATCTGTCAAGATTCTCCTTATGTGTGTGCTGCAACCAGAATTTAAAATCTGTCCGGATTTTAAAACTCCTGTACTCTGAGCCAGGCTTTAAATCAACATTATTTTAAAAAATGCCTTTATGATCTGTAATGGCATCGTTCTTACACTTTCTCTATTCCAGTCACATATTGGTGGGCGGAGTTTATGCACTAGTCTCTGCCAACAAGGTGGACTATTTGTACTCAGTTTTAACTCCGTTAAAAAAAAGTTTTAGCGCAGGTAGTGTTTTAACATTAAGGCCCAATTTCATAGACAAGGCTTAGTTTAAGCCAGGACTATGCCTGGTTAAATCAGGCTATTTAAATTTATGCATTTTGGCAGATGCTTTTATCCAAAGCGACTTGCATTGCATTGTCCTATACATTTTTTTTTCCAAGTATGTGCAATCCCCTAGGATCGAACCAACAACCTTGCTTTGTTAACGCCATGCTCTTACCATAGAGCTATAGGAATTATTTATTTATTGAATTAGCTTATGTAAAAATGCCTGTGTGCATATTGAGACAAATTGAGACAAAACAATGGCATTTACATATTTAAAGATATATCAGGGCAATTTATTTTCAGTTAAGACAGCTCAAACTTTCATTTTAGTCTGGGACTGGTCCTAACCCTTGTCTGTTTAACCGGGCATACGAATTCTTCGTATTCGTTTGGTAATGTTTGGTTCTCAATGGGATGACATTATGGTTGATTTGTGGATACTTTCTGTCTGAACATCTTTAGCAAATCAGATTGTTATGTATCCAGTTTCCATAACAATACCTTCACATACTCGCACTGTTTTATGTCATTCTCTCAACGAGAAATAAATGGCTAAATGAAAACATGTTCAGCTACTCACTGAAATAAGCAAATTTATGCTAATGTAAAACAGTTTTGATGTGACTGTAAAGGCTTATTTATCTATTGGCTATGCCGCTACTATTATAATTTTCAGACAGGAATTTTAGGACATTGTATGGTTTGTAATTGTAAAGCAAATGTAAGCAAAGAAAATTATACAATATATGCTACTGTTAAACTCGCATCTGCGTAAACCTCTCCTTTTCTTTTTTTTATATTAGATGATGCTTTCGCAGAACTGCATAACAGCCCTGTTAGGATGGAGAAAGGTCACGTTTTCTGTGGTATTTTATGCTAACGCATCAATTACATCATCACTCAGGCCGATATTGAGCCAAAACATGAGTCAGTAGCACCAGGTCTGGCAGTATATATCTGTTTAAAGAGCACAAAACTGTTTCGCCAATGATTCAGCCTTATTTTTACAAAGGATGGACACGATCTAACATGCTCGGTCTCGTGTGCAAGAGGCCGAGCCTGTTCTGAATAGGAAATTAATAAATAAAT
Source organism: Triplophysa bombifrons (assembly GCA_029783895.1). NCBI lineage: Eukaryota > Metazoa > Chordata > Actinopteri > Cypriniformes > Nemacheilidae > Triplophysa > Triplophysa bombifrons. The sequence continues at coordinate 22,101,814 of CM056448.1, forward strand.
ACTTGTTATGAAAGCATTCAGTTGGCATAAACCTGCGCTATGCATTTGCTTCAATGACTTGTTTGTTTGAACATTTTACCCACAGCACGAAACGCACACTGAAGATGTATGTCTAGTATTTTTGGAGGGGATCTGATCATCATCCTGAGATAAATCTTCAGTCTACCTGTTTCTCTGGCTGGCAAGAGCTTTGCCTGGCCTTGCGCTGAGCTGAAGTGACGTCAGTACAGGGGTCTCCAGGGAGGAGGCTGAGTCAGAGACAGGGCTGCGGCCGCAATGCTTTAACAGCATCACGCACAAATATCTGCATTTTCATTTCGCCATACACCTCGACTTTTCTGCCTATTTGCGTTTCGGTTTTTATGCTTTATTAGTTTTGTTATTAAGGGTGGTGATGTGGAGGGGGTCTTTTTAATTCACTTTATCTGTATTATAATATTTGAGTGAATATATTAAAGATGTAGCCCTGGCTACACCTACACACAAAACCGCACACATACATTGTTTGTTCTTCAAGGCCAATTTTCCATGTTCTCAGTTTAGCATGCTGGAGTCATTGTATTAGTGTTAATGCAGTATGAGTTCTGTTGAATGGAATTTTTTCGCCTGTGAACGTGTCGTGAGACCATTTGTTTACAAAGGACTCTGCATAGAGGCCACAGAAGCAGGCGATGGAAATCATTATCAGATGGCTTTGCGCAAGCCCTACCTATGGCTCTGTCAAAACGCACGTCTGATTTATGCGTGCTGTATCTGATTCAGCTCCTGAATTGTGTTGTTTGGAGAGATGCAGACTTGTAGGGAAGAAGTGAGGTAGCACGGCAGAGGCAGGTGCTTGCCAAGTGGCCATTAGAACTACCATCTGGCCCAGCTCTGCTAGATTTTGTTCTCTGTTTCATTGGCCCTTCTCATGGGAAATCTGTATTCATTGCCCAACACAGGGACAGAAATAGAGACAGAGGCAGCAAGAAAGAGGTGTGGAATTTTGAAAATTGGAACATATAACGGCTTGAAATACCTCTGGGAGTCGGCTGCTAATGACGTCTGTTAACTGATGTTTTTATTAGGTTTCATATGCTTGTGTTTACATATACACATGATGTCTGGGTTGCATTAATTTCCAGTGTTTTATTTTCATTTTTTATGGATGCCGAATATGGATATCGAATTTACATTAAACAAATTATTACTCTTTTATTAAAGTGTAAATATGCTAGTAATTATTGTGTAAAAACAATTAGCAGATCCGAATGATGCTCCTATGCTGCGTTTATACATGCACATGTAAAAAACATCAAAAGGAATGTGTCATGTTCATGGGTACTTTGCGGCACCTGTATTGTTGATCTTGCAATATAAGATGCATCTGCGGTACAAGGCCTTTAGGCTTTGAGAGACTTATTTTCAGTCCAGTGGCCCCCATCGGTTCCTTTTGTGTGTGGTGCATTAAGACTTCGCATTTTAAAGATCACCAATATCTCAATCCTGACAAACTGAAAGAAAATATCTGTGACTCATGAGTCACATTAACAGAGCCTGCACATACTCTGTGTAGAAGACCTCTCTGATTTATTCAAGGGATAGTTCACAAAAAAATATTATTTTGTTATTTACTCACCAAAACAGTATGTTACTTCAAACCTGCATGACTTCCTTTCTTCTGCAGAACACAAATTAAGATATTTTGAAGAATGTTAGTTATCAAACAACATTGGCCTCCATTGACTTCTGTTGTATGGACACAAAACATGGAGACATTTCTCGAAATATCCTCTTTTGTGTTCCATAAAAGAAAGAAAATCATACAGGTTTCAATACATTTTTGGGTGAACTATCACTCTGATTATACTTCCTTATTTAACTGACATTATAATAATAATAATACATTTTATTAATGGGCGCCTTACGTGACACTCAAGGACACCTTACAAGCAATTAAAACACATATAACAATTTACATGCAGCAATTAATTAAAAGAAAAATAAACACATAAATGTTACCTGTATGCCTGCCTAAAAAGATGTGTTTTCAAACAAGATTTAAACTAGAGATAGAGTCACTAGTGTGAATATCATGTGGAAGCAAGTTCCACAGATAAGGAGCAGCATAAACTAAAAGCTTGGGAACCATTTAAGCCAAACGCGTATGAGGAAGAACTAAGGAGAACATTGATGATGATCTAAGTGTTCAAGAGGGAGTATAAATTGAAAGTAGGTCCGATAGGTATGATAGAACCAGGTTATGCAGTGCTTTGTAAACAAGAAGCAATATTTTAAATTTAATACGCTTTGAAGTAGGAAGCCAGTGAAGTTGTTGAAGAACAGCAGATATGTGATCCATCCTAGGAGTTCTAGTGATTATTCGTGCAGAGTTCTGCACTAACTGTAACTTGTTGATAGGGCAGGGCGGAGGCGATTAATGTTACAGATGTGATAGTAAGCCGTCCAATGATCTTGTTAATGTGCGCTTCAAAAGACAGAGTACTCTCAAGAATAACCCCCAAGCTTTTAACCTGAGTTGAAGGAGCAATTGTAGAACAATCAATGCACATGGAGCAACCGCTGGAGTTAGACATATTATTTCATGTACCTACAAGAAGTATCTCTGTTTTACTACTGTTAAGCTTAAGAAAATTACTTGAAAATATATCTTCAACTTCAGAAAAACAGTTAGAAAGAGAGGATGGAGGAAGTTCATAAGTGGCTTTTGGAGATAAATAAAGCTGGCTGTCATCTGCGTAACAGTGAAAATGGATACCATATTTCCTAAAAATGGTTCCAAGTGGCAATAAATAAATAATAAAGGACCCAGAACTGATCCCTGTGGGACACCTGTGGTAATATTTGATGGTTTAGATTTGAACTTGAATAATTGAACATATTGAGTACGGCCAGAGAGATATGATGTGAACCAAGCCAGAGGTATACCAACTATTCCAATGGAATACAATCTGTGTAAAAGGATTTCATGAGAAATAGTGAATTAATATATATATAAGTCCTAAATCAGCCGCTACTAATAGCTCATTAGAAATCTTAACAAGGGCAGTCTCAGAACCATGATAGGAACGAAAACCTGATTTAAATTGTTCGTAAAGGTTCACTGAAAGATGATCATTTACCTGAGCCGCAACAATCTTTTGCACAATGTTTGATAGAAATGTCAAATTAGTGATTGGACGGAAATTATAAAGATTATTTGGGTCTGCACCTGGCTTCTTGAGTACAGGAGATAGTATTGCAGTTTTAAATAAATAAGGAACAGTGCCAGATATGAGGAAAGAATTACTGATTTCAGTAATAACAGGCAAAAGAACTGACAGACAGACTTAAACTAATTGATTTGGAAGAGGGTCTAATTGACAAGTAGTTGTATAGATTTCTGAATAACTGAAGTTATCTCATCTACTGTTGGAAGTTTAAAAGTAAAGAGAGCAGAGTTAAGTGACTGTGTAAGACTGGAACAAAATAAAGAATAGGCTAAATCTGTAACTAACAAAGACTGATGATTATTGGCTGTGATCAAGTTTTTGCATGTACACTGAGATGAAATCCTGCATTAAACATGTATGTACAGTTGTGTTCAAAATTATTCAACCCCCACTGAAATTGATTGTTTTGGTCTGTTTGACATTGATTATGATCATTCAGTCATTTTGCTTACAATTAAATCAAAGAGGCACGTGTAGGTCAGACAAATATAACATAACATTTATAATGAAATAACCACAAATGTCTTTTCTGAGCTCACATCATTATCAGTTTTATTCAACCCCCAAGTGACATTCAATCTTAGTACTTAGTACAACATCCTTTTACAGTTATAACAGCTTTTAAACGTGAAGCATAGCTTGACACAAGTGTCTTGCAGCGATCTACGGGTATCTTCGCCCATTCATCATGGGCAAAAGCCTCCAGTTCAGTCACATTCTTAGGCTTGCGCACTGCAACTGCTTTCTTTAAGTCCCACCAGAGGTTCTCAATCGGATTTAAGTCTGGTGACTGCGATGGCCACTTCAAAATGTTCCAGCCTTTAATCTGCAACCATGCTCTAGTGGACTTGGAGGTATGCTTGGGATCATTGTCCTGTTGAAAGGTCCAACGTCTTCCAAGCCTCAGGTTTGTGACGGACTGCATCACATTGTCATCCAATATCTCCTGGTACTGAAGAGAATTCATGGTACCTTGCACACGCTGAAGCTTCCCAGTACCTGCAGAAGCAAAACAGCCCCAAAGCATGATTGACCCCCCGCCATGCTTCACAGTAGGGAAGGTGTTCTTTTCTTCATAGGCCTTGTTCTTCCTCCTCCAAACATAGCGTTGATCCATGGGCCCAAACAGTTCTAATTTTGTTTCATCAGTCCACAGAACACTATCCCAAAACTTCTGTGGTTTGTCCACATGACTTTTGGCATACTGCAGTCGACTCTTCTTATTCTTTGGGGACAGCAAGGGGGTGCGCCTGGGAGTTCTGGTATGGAGGCCTTCATTACGCAGGGTGCGCCGTATTGTCTGAGCAGAAACTTCAGTACCCACATCTGACAAATCTTTTCTCAGTTCCTCAGCAGTCACACGGGGACTTTTCTCCACTCTACGCTTCAGGTAGCGCACAGCAGTCGAAGTCAGCATCTTCTTTCTGCCACGACCAGGTAGCGTTTCAACAGTGCCCTTTGCCTTGAATTTGCGAATGATGCTTCCTATGGTGTCTCTTGGTATGTTTAACATCTTTGCAATCTTCTTATAGCCATTGCCCTTCCTGTGAAGAGTAATCACCTGTTCTCTTGTCTTCCTGGACCATTCTCTTGACCTCACCATGTTTGTAACCACACCAGTAAATGTCTAGAAGGAGCTGAGTATCACAGTCATTTTAAAGCTGCCTAATTGGTGCTTATTAGGCTTTATTTCTGCTCCCTGATATCCACAGGTGTTTTCAATACCTGATTGAAAACACTTCATTGAACCTCTGTTCTTCAGAGTGGTAGTCTTTAAGGGGTTGAATAATTATGTCAATGAAGAATTCACAAAAGAAACATTTACGACTGTATTACAAAACTAATTGATGTCATTTTAGTTGCATATGGTTCTTTAAGAAGTCCTTGTAGGATTTTATTCTGAATACAATTACAAATGTACACTAAATTCCCTAAAACCATTTACAGCATTGGGGGTTGAATAATTTTGAACACAACTGTATACGAATAGCCTTCTAAGCAAGTGTGTTTGAGTAATAAAAGGTGTTTTTGAGTAATAATTTACCAGGAGCTCATTGGTTGTTATCTTGCTTCCTTTATGCCTCTGGTATTACCTGCACAGAGCCTCCTTCAGATAGTCATCGCTCTCTCTCTATCTCTCTCTCTTGCTCACCCCCTAATTTTTTCCTCCTTTCCACAAGGGCCAACAATCTCCTGATAAAAGTGCAGCATTGAGGGACAAATTGCCCCAACAGCTCAATTATCCTGTCAGTGCTGTGTGTCGGCTCTCACCCCTGTGACAGAGGCTATTACTCACAAATAGGTCTCTCAATAAAGCCAGCTGGGCCCATGAATGGCTCATTCAACCTTTTCCGCTAAACAGGAGGAGATAAAATGATGGAAAAATTCCACACAAACAATATAAATATAAATAACAAGCTTGACAATTGGCACTCAAAGCATTTCTTTATTCCTTTGAATGAGTCGGTTACATCTCATCCAATAAGCTTAAGGAAATAATACAAGCGCAGGACGTCAACCGTGTCCAATTGTGTGTGTTAAAAAATTGGACCCCTGTGATTTCTCGGAGAGTGCAGTTCATCGAGACTTTGGTAGAGAGAGACTGTTTAAAAGTCACTCTGCGAGCAGCTTTAGAGGAATGAGTCACATTTTATTAGTAATGATATTTTAATTCTTGACTGACCACCTGTTGTTTCACAGCTGGGGGGTGCGGAGTATGAATGGCAAATGAAACATTCAACCTGCTCTGGTGGCGTTGCTTTCATGCAGCTTGTTATTCTGTCGCGAGCGTAAAGCTGTTTACAAAGAATCCCTAGAAATCAGGTTTCTTAGCAAAGAACAAGAAGCCCACCTTTTTGTAGAGACAAATTTGGGATTCATGTTTGCGCATAAAATTATATACTTTGTCATGGACTAATGTGGCTTATATCATGGCCTATACTCCATTTAAAGTTTTCATATGGTGAATGGAGGTTGAATCTTTGCTGACACAGCCACTGTTGCTGTCAGGTGATGCTCCTGAGTTCCCGGCTGCCTCTTTGACCTGCCTAACCTACTGATGCTTTTACCATGTTCTTCCTGTCAAAGTCCTTCTCTCTCGCACACACACACTCTCTCTCTCTCTCTCTCTCTCTCTCTCTCTCTCTCTCTCTCTCTCTCTCTCTCTCTCTCTCTCTCTCTCTCTCTCTCTCTCTCTCTCTCTGTGTGTCTTATATGGCACAGTTTTGGGCACGAAACCAAGGTTTCCGTCATGTTCTAACTCTATCATCGCTGATTTCCGCTTCGCTCTCTGTTCCTTCTTATGAAAGGAAATGACACCCTTGGATAAGTAGTCCCGCTTGCAGATTTGCCCTAAAACTACAGTTGATCTTTGTGAAGGTTGTATTAATCTGGTCTCATTGACGCGAGAGTCATTAGATTGCCCTCGGGCATGTGCTCTTACACGGACCCGCGTAAAAAGTACGTCATCGGTGCCTTGTGGTTCACTTATTTCCTCATTTAGTGGTTTGAATTAACTTGATCGGTTTCCTCCATTTCTGACATACATAATGTGTGATGAAGCTATTTAGGTAACAATTAAGCCGAGGTTTGACCAGAGAGCTGCTCGACTCAGACACTCAGCTCATTAAGTCTTGCTTTTGATTAGAGGCTGGATTGGCAGAAGATGGGGCTAATCGTGACTCACCCATCATTAACATTAACATTTTAGGCTCGTTTCAAAGAGAAGACACATAAACGTCGACTCATCAGTCACCCCTCCCGTGGCCGAAATGCACACGCTCACATTTACACTCTGTTCCCTACACGCGCAGCCCCCAGACAATGACCCTCCTGCAAGCCATTGATTATCAATAATGAATGTGAAATTGCGGAGAGGAGCGAGGAGGCCTGAAGCGGGATTAGACACTGTTTTGCTTTCAATGCTCCTTGCTGATTTGTCCTTCAGGGAGGGTTTGTGAAGGGATTGCTTCCGTGAACGCCTCCCTCGTTCTCTTCTCTTTTCCTCATGTACAGCTGCTCTCCTGTATCTTTTGATTGAGACATCGAGTCCTCTGTTAGGGTGAGACAATGGGGTAATGACCATCATATCTGAGAAACCGTCTTATAAATAGAGCAACCATTAACATGACAGAGATAAATTTGATAGGATTTTGTCTGGTGAGCATAGTTAGACCATTACCATAGAATTTATTAGTATTAGTAATGTGCTTTAAAGGGATTGTTCACCTTAAAACGAAAATTCTGTTAACACAAATTTAGCATGTGGTTCTAACTGATCCTATATGGGGGTATTTTGGGGGTACTCTTATATTTCATAAATGCCGAACATTCTTTCAATTACTGCTTGAATCATCTGGATGGCTTTTGGCCAACAAGACAACTGGCAATGGACACTGTGAAGAATATATATTTTATGAAAAGAATTTAAGCTCCTTGAACATCTTGCCTCAAAACAATCTTACTTTTATAAAATTCACAGTATAAGTTGAAAGGATGTGCATGTTGAATCAATGTGACCATTGATCAAGCATTATACAGACGGTTGATAGAGCATATTGACAAAGCATTATATATTATCTTCAGATAATAATAGTTCACAGATTGGAAAGAAATAGAAAAGGTCTTTAGTCGGGTTCTTACATCATTTTATAAAACTGCCAGTTCTGGTCCTTGATTCTGATTGGCTGAGCGGAGTTCTAAGCCGTTATAAAATACCCCGATATATAACGGCTGACCGCACCACATAGCCTAAATATCATTTTATTTACTTTATTTTATGAAACCTTGCTAAGCATATGGAGTAACTGTTTTATAAAAGCAATAAGCCCCGCGAAGCCGTGAGTTACAGTGCATTTTATAACAGGGTCGTGCCTAACTACGCCCCTTAGCTGTTATAAAATGCACTATAACCCACGGCTTCTTGGGGCTTATTGCTTTAGTATTAGCTGCTCTCATAAAACTAATATTGTTGTCAAAATGTGTAACTGTTATTTATATATTCTATCTATTTAAGAATAATAAACCTTCCTGATGGTCTGTGTCTAAGATGTCTCTATCTCCTTGTTTTATCAGAACCACTGGTACAAATTAGACTGTTTATGAGAGCTATTCCCAGGCCCAGCAGACAAATTTGCTGCAGTAAATCGGTAACCTGCGGGGTTTTTCCTGTGTAGTCTGTGTTAAATGGATATGATTAGCTGGGAGAGTTGTCCTCTGCCACAGTTAGAGTCAGATGATTAGTCTGAGATAGAAAGGAGAATGTATTCATATATCAATACAATTAAATAGACACTTCAAGAAGATACAGGCTCATTTTATTTAGCATGTTACTTTTGAAAAGAAGGAATTGAACTCTGATGGCAAGTGTGATGGCAAAACGTTATGCAAAGGAAACTGATGTGCAGTCTCACATACTTATTTGTGAACTGTTTGTGAAATGAGTGAATATATTTATAAAAATGTTTTAAATCAGAAACAGTTATAGCATGTGTTGTGAGGAGCATAAAGTTGGTTATTTTTAGCCTTACATTTTTTTAATTGCATTATGCTTTAAAAATTTTACAAGAAAAATCTTTCTGTGACTATGTGTCAAGTTGTGTTAATTTTTTTACGTAATTGTCAAACATTTTTAAGTCGGTGAATATTTCTGACAACTGTTTTTACTACAGTCCTTGTACAAACCCTCCAAAAAAAAATCCACTGTTGCCTAGGAACGAAAGCACAGTTTATTTAACACATGTTGACAAATTACATATAATCTAGTACGATGTCACAACATGCCCCAGGTAGTTTGTCGATGAGTAGTTTGAAGATGAAATATTTTATAGACAAATCAACACAAAACAAAACAGTGCAGTACAGCAAATAGAGCATACAGCAATAAAGAAACCTTAAAAATCGTGAATGTAAATTTATTTATATTTATTTTACACACACACACACACACACACGCATACATACATGATGTCATATTTTACATTTACATTTAGACATTTGGCAGACGCTTTTATCCAAAGCGACTTACATTGCTTTATCCTATACATTTATACATTGGTATTTGCAATCCCCTGGGATTGAACCCACAACCTTACCACTGAGCTGTAGCTTTCAGGCCCTATTTTATGTGTCATTTAACACATCATAGTGTCAAGAATGAATATAATGAATATTATTTTATTTCGTCATTTACGTATCATGTCTTCTATAAAACCTTTTCTTTACTGTGTCAGACTACTATAATGCACTCTACACAAGTTTAGTTATGGAGTAACTTAATTGCAGCTGTAGGTCTTGTATGCAATGACACCAAACTTGCTCTAGAATATCTTTCAAAAGAAAGAAACATACTAGTCTGATATAACTGCAAAGCCTGGACAGGATAAAAATAAAGATGTAGTAGAGTAGGCGGGGCGAGACCGTGGTTCGAGTCCGGTGAGTAATTGTGGATTAGCGCCAGCTGTGCGCACACCGGGCTCGAATCTCGTAGGAGATGGGGAGCATAAAAGGAACGAGCGACCGGACCTTCGAAGAGAGAGGACCGGGCCAGAACTTGTGTTTGTATTTGTATTTATGTTTATGTTATTTCGCCGGCGGTCGTCCGTGAGGGGCCGCCGGCTGTTATTATTTCTGTTATTAAATGTTTAAATGTCTTCCGGTTCCCGCCTCCTTCCTTCCCTTTTATTGAGATTTGCTACATTGGTTCTGAAACCCGGGAGGAAGGAGAGACATGCTGTCGGAGAGTCCTCGCCGCCGAGTGGCCTCGCGGTGCCGGAGAGTTCGGGCAGCGCGGACGAAGGGCGTCCGCCAGTGGCTGCCCGAAGCGGTGGCTCTGGGGAAACGGAAGTGCACAGTGCGGCCACCGTCAAAACTTCGGTGGAACGGCGACCTTTGCTGCCGCGCCCCTGGGTCGAGGTGGGGTGGCTTTCGTCCAAATGGGAGCGGGGGAGTTGCCGCCGTCCGCCAAAGGCCGGAGCCTGTGTCCGTCCCCCGAGGGGGAGGAGCAGGGGGCGGAAGTGCCGGGTGAGCCACCGCCTGCCAGAGGCCGGAGCCTGCGTCCGTCCGCCCAAGGGGGAGGAGCAGGGGACGGGGAACCCGCCCCGACTCCCAGATAATGGAGGAGCCACCGCCGGCCGCCAGGGGGCGGACGGTCGAGCCGTCCACCGAAGCCCCAGGGCCATCGCAAGGCACCGCGAAGGAGAGTACTCCGGCTGGTTGAGGAACGAGCGGCAGCATGTCGGGGGACCGGATTTTTTTTCTCTTTCCGGTCGCTCCGAGGGCTCCCATCTCCGTTGTCTCGTCTCGTCGCTGCATACCCCCCACCCCACCCCCCCGAGGGAGGGGGAGGGAGCTTGCACAGTCGCGGGGGTACCCCCTGGCCTGTGAGGGGTGATGGGGGTATGTAGTAGAGTAGGCGGGGCGAGACCGTGGTTCGAGTCCGGTGAGTAATTGTGGATTAGCGCCAGCTGTGCGCACACCGGGCTCGAATCTCGTAGGAGATGGGGAGCATAAAAGGAACGAGCGACCGGACCGTCGAAGAGAGAGGACCGGGCCCGAACTTGTGTTTATATTTCGTTTTATGTTGTATAGTATTGTTGTTTGCCGGCGGTCGTCCGTGAGGGGCCGCCGGCTATTATATTACTTTATTAAATGTTTGTTTTATTGTCTTCCGGTTCTCGCCTCCTTCCTTCCCTTTTATTGAGATTTGCTACAAAAGAATTCTCAGCAAAGGAGAGACAAACTTAACAAATTCTCACAGGAACAATGTTTCGAACATGTCTAAGCAAGCAGAGTTATTTAATGTAAAAATTCAGTTCTTTGCTTTTAGACAGGTACCATGGATATAATCTGTGATGAATTTGCTACAGTGATACTCTTTCAAAACAGTGGGCAGATTCAAATCGGAAGTGAACATCCCTACTCTCTTCAAAGGTCATAGATCTTGATGTGGTCATTTTACACTTGGCAGAAGTAACAATGAAAACAGTGTCATTTTCTATTTATCTTGAATGACTTTTCATATGGCGTTCCCTTCCCAAAGTGCATTCCCCTTGCCGGTTTTCACAGAGGATTTCAATTGACATCAAAACGGAAATCAGAAGACAATGAAAGCATTGGTCCACTATACTGCCCCTTGTGGCAGTACACAGAATACAATGTGTGCTTTCGGAATCCAACGACATTGATATTAAACATTGATATGATACAACTAAATGATATTAATCTGATAGTTCACCCTAAAATAAAACATCTGTCATTATTTATTCACCCTCACTTGGTTTACAACCTGTAAAGGTGTCTTCACACAAGAGATGATATTTTAAGAAATGTCTCAGTGATTTTGTGTCTACAAGTCAATGGGAGCCAGTGTTGTTTGGTTACCAACGTTGTTCAAAATATCTTCTTTTGTGTTTTAGAAAGGGTTAGTAAATGAAGAATGACTTTATCTATCCCTTAAAGATATAGCCTAAAACAGCTGCATGTTTATATTTGTGTAGAGTATGTTTTGGAATTTAGATTTGGAACCATAACATCCATGAGCTTTCACAGGAACCTCTTGTTCCAGTTGTTGTTTACTAGACACTGTGATGTGAGGAACGTCTCTTTCTCTATCTCTTTGACCATCTCTTTATCTGCCTCCTTCTCAGTCTAAAGCTTTTGCAAGAAGAGCTTATCATGCCACATTGTGTCCTAAAGTTTCGCCCAATTAATAATCCAGGAGAACTCCAATGGTCGTATGTCACAGGCTCATCCGTGCTGACAGACTTTGTATTCGTCTCCTTTTCAGTCTGTCTGCTGAAAACTCGCACACTCTCCCTCTCTTCACCTGCTCCTTTCAGCGCTGTGGGGAGGCTTTGGATAGTGGCCCACCTGAATGCTAATGGAGGGTCTGTGTCTTCTCGTTAGGTCAAAAAAAAAACAGGGTGCACAGTTGTTTTATTATATTTTTCTTGTCTCGGATTATCTGATTTCCATATTTGGAATGCTTCTTGCTCTTTGGTGTCTATATACAATTCATGAAGACAGTGTTACACATGATCACATTATCCATAGCAAACTACATTCTCCTCACACTTATGCTAAACAGTACCAACCCCCTGGAGATACCAAAAATAATGCAGACATGTACACAACATAAATTATTATCAAATGTGTTTCATTTAACAAGTGCAGACAAAACAAAAATATGCAGTGTAGGATTGGTTTTTACAGGAATATTCAACATTTTTAGTGCTAGCTGATGGCTGTCATAATAAACTTATAGAAAGACACCTTCCGGTGTGGGCTTTGTGTCATGCACCCAAAAATGCACTAAGGCTATTTGTAGCCATCAATGATTTTGTCATCATTTGCTCACCCTCTTATCATTTCAAACATGTATGACTTTCTTGATTCTTCGAAACAAGAAAGAAGAAGAATATTTTGAAGAATGTTGTTACACTTGCATTGTAACTTGCATTGGTTTTCTGTCACAATAGAAGTAAATGGGTGCAAATGCTATTCGGTTATACCAACATTCTTCAAAATATCTCCTTTTGTGTTCTGCGGAAGAAACAAAGTCACACAGGTTAAAAATCACAAGAGGGTGAGTAAATGATGACAAAATGAAAATTTTTGGGTGGACAATCACTTTAAGATAGATAAAATTCATATACCATCTTAAATTCTGGGAACCACCAGCTTAGTTCTGACATTTTAAGACATTTTAACAATAAAAAAGCTACTAAGTGCGCCTTTATAATAGCCAGTTCGAAGGTTTTTATATAACACTGTTAATAATATATTGTTTAAAAGCATCCAAAAATAATTCTGGCACATCTGTTAGTACTCAAGTGACGATACAAATTAAATTCTAAACACCTTCTACTGGAACAGCACACATAGTTAACATGAGGATGAAATCAAAGGAGCAAATGCACTCATTCATAATGAGAATGAAAACGGTTGCTTTCGCTCATTGGCAGGAAGAGGATCTGACACATTTTCCCCCTGCAGCAGTGAATAAACGGAAAGACGAAAAAAGAATAAGGAGAGTGTGTCTGCACTGAGCAAAGTCGAAAATGAACCTACGCAATACACACTCTATTTTTGAAGAGTCTATTTTCACCCAGGTGGATATAAATTTGGTGGTGACTCGGATCCAGGAATAGCTAAGCGGTGTATATTTCAAGCAGAGGAGAGAGTATAGGGACCGGCTGGTATCTGTCTATTTGCTTTTTTTCGTTTTCATTGAGTGCGTTTGGAGGAATGCATGACTGTGAATCACACACCTTCTCTGCTGACCTGTTGTGACTAATATATGATAGCTATATCCAAACTCGCTGATATATTTTGGACTGTAGACTAATCTTGGAAGATTCAATTTGGCCCCATCAAGCTGTCAGATATGTCTCCATGGACACAAGACATGGGCACATATTTGTATAAATATCTGTATAAATCTTCAAGCAATTTATTCAGCTATTTTGTTCAGGCTATATCTATCCCGTGTATACATTTTTGGGTCAGGGTTGTTTTTTCAATATAGTTAGCTAATGCCCATAGGCTACTGCCTTGCAGTCCGTTTACATATTTTACATGTGTCATCACAGACTATACCATAGCATTTTGTTTCTCTTGGAATGTATACAAATGACATATATGTCTGTCTGCAGTACATGGCTACATCATGAAATAAAGCAGACACTATGCAGCAGATAGCTCTACACCCCTCTGCCTTTATTTGAGCTGCTGCTGACTTTGTGAATGGACCTGTGCTCCTCCCATTTTTCATGTGCTGCGCTACTATTGGCTGAGAAATCTCTGCAAGCAAGCTGCAACATCACAGCACTCCAAGTTCCATTAATGGCTTGCTTTGTCTCTCTCTCCCTCCATTATCCCTCTTTCGTTTTCAACCTCATGTTTTTCTCTCATTTTATTTTCTCTCTTGATGGCTCTATAGTCTTTGTTATCTAATTGTTGTTATCTAATTCTCGTTATTTGTTTCCCCCCTCTCGTTCTTTCGCCGTCTCTCTTCCTTTCTGTCTCACTCTGTCTCTCTTTCTCTAATTATGTCACCAGGCGGGAGAAATAAGGAGGGAGAGAAAGGCAAGAGCCAGCCCGGAGAAAGAGGTCTGCGCCACATACAACATTCAAATGAATTGCTGACATCAGCACATCAATAATTAAAGGGTTTTATTCATAGCCTGGAAGGGGTAAGAAATCAATTGACAAATCACATATTCACTTTGAGTTACTTCAAACATCGTGACAATTAGAATGCCGGAAACAACGAGTGCGTGTGTGGCTGTACAAGGCTGTGTTTATATAAACACGAGCAGAATAAGCTAGCAAAAGGTGTGTGTCTACATTCCAACCAATGTCACATATATAAGTCTATAGCACTTTCTATATATAGTCACACGGTTATTTTGTACACATATGGGAACTGCACTTCAACCCTTGATTTAAAGCAGTGGGAAAAGGAGGATAGCAGACATAGCACGCATAGAAAAGTGAGTCACTCGCCTTTTATAACTTAAGTGTTTAGTGAATATGAACCATATTCATGTCCTGCACTTCATCATTTACGCTGATAAATCTCTCAACACATTTGTGCCGCTGCTGTCCGGATCTCTCAATGGGGATTAACGGTTGAACTGCGAGATATAATGTTCAAATTATATTAGACGGAACCCTATTTCTATGAAAAGCTGTGTCTGTCAACCGATGGGTGTTGTGCATTGTCCGTTGATTCTTAGTTAGAGTTCTATGAACTGCGTTTGAAAGCTCTGAGAAATTTACTTATAGCTTCAGCAAGAACCAGCAAGTTACGATTCCCCCAGTGACCTCATCATAAAGCAATGAGACAATGAGTTTATAAATAGATGCTTGTGATTCTTAAATAGATGCTTAAAGATTCTTTTAGGGGTCTACCACTGTTGCATTTAAGAAACCCCAAATTTCCCATTTTGTATAGTGAATGACCAGCTGTTTACTCTGATGACCTAACTATAAAGAAAGTAAAAGTGACATTTGCACCCAATAACCTAAAACATGGATGGTACTCTCAAAACGACACCAGAAGATCATCAGGAGAAAAATGTAAATCATGCACTAAAAGAAGCAACACTGTTGCTCCCACAAAAGCTTTAGAAAGCTTTTAAAAAATGTAAAACATAAAAGTAGTAATAAAATGATTTATATAATATATTAATAAAAATTCTGTCATTATTTAGTCTCCCTCGTGTCATTTCATACCTGTTTGACTCTTTCTTCCGCAGAAAACAAAAAATATTTTGAAGAATGTTGTTAACTGTCAACCATTCACTTACATTGGTTTTGTGTCCATACAATTGGTGAAGAGAATTGGTGCCAGCACTGTTTGGTTACCTACATTCTTCAAAATATCTTATTTTATGTTCTGCTGAAGAAAAAGTCAAACAGGTTTGAAATGACCAGAAGATCGTGAGTAAATGTTGACAGAATTTTTATTTTTGGGTGAACTATCCCTTTAAAATAGTCCATCTGCCTGCAGTGATTCAATCTTCAATTTATGAAATGCAGAGAATAGTTTTCAAGCGTCTAACTAATGGACTATTTTAAAGATGTCTTTACTAACATTTTGCGCTTTGAGTGTAAATTGCGTTGCTGTCCATGGGGGTCAGAAAGCTTCATTTGCATTCCAAAGATGAACGAACACTTTAAAAATTCCTGCTCATTCATTCTCAGTTAAATAAACCAATTTATAATTTGCTCGCAATGTATGAAAATAACAATAACAAACAGCTGGAAGTAAATAAAAAAATATGTTGAAGTGAAGGGGCTGTGGATATATCTATGTGGGTATGAGACGGACACTGGCAGCAGTGTGTTTTCAGCACAGTGGCGGGGTTGCGCTGATTTATCACTGGCAGGGAGAGTGGAGCTTGGCGGGGAGCGTTGATGAAAACATACATCCAAATGAATGAGTGTCAGGGATTAATCAAACCCTGTCCTCAGGTCTGGAGGCATATCATAACTCATTCCATAAAGTTTGTGAGGAAACGATCATCTCGGAGAGTCAATTAGGCTGAGTGCTAATGTGTCTGAACTGCTGCTTAGGTACTGAGGGAAGGGGCAGGGCACAATGTGGGTGAGAGGCCTTTGATGTGGACAGAATTGGCTCTATCATCATGAATCACTGCTAATCTGGAAGATGTGACCGGACAGACATCTCTCTTTTTGGTCGTGCTGACTGGATGTGGTCACTGTGCGGCGATCCACTGTTTAGCAGGCCCTTTTCATCCTATTTTTTACTTATGGTGGACTGATGAAATTAATAGATTCCTTGAAGAAACAACTGGTTGACGGCAGTGATAGGCAAATTAAAATCTCTCTTGAGTTGGACTATAGCTACTGTATGTTCTAAATTGTTAGTTGACCAGCAATGTTCGTTATAAATGTAGGCCTATATTTGTACCACTTTTGTAGACACTAGCAGTTAGATATTTACTCTATAGCCCAATAGTGTCCTCAGGAATGAAAGTCCTCGCGCGGAAATAACAATTTAGTTTGGTTTATACCCAAACACACTCAACATTGCACCTTTAACTACATGTTCAAAACCAATGTCTTGTAACAGCTTTATATACATTACATGCCCTGCCCTGACAAAATAAAGAAGCTTTTTTTCCATGTTAATGGTGATAGTGTGATGCCAAGAAAAGCTATCTTTTATATGCCGAGTTTGTTTTCTTGCCATTTTATTTCTTTCTAAATGAGAAGCTCAACAGTTTGCCATGCGCAAGTCCCATCAAGGAGGGAAAGATGAGGAAGAAGAGGGAACTGTGAGATGTGCGTAATCCTCATTTTTTTATTGATGGAAGAAGTTGGGCAAGAGACAGAGAGACAGAGAGTAAGAAGAAAGATAAAACGAGACAGAAACGTTTTTAGCACTTTTCCACCCACATTGAAACTATACGGATCACCAACTAGTGCCACTATTGGCGACATACAGAAACCTACCCAGTAACATGAACTGCTTAAAACATGCAGGCACATGCGCGCATTCACTGCGTGATGGAAAGAACAGGATGTATCTGAATGAAGAGTGAAGTGTTTTCTCCCCCTGCTGACTAAAAAGCAATCTGGTCCTTCGCTCATATTTGACCAGCACACACACATATATACAGCATGCCTCAGCGGTCAAGCAAAGGGAAAAAGAATGTTCAGTAGACAATAACACATAATAATAAACAAATGCGAAACTAATGGAGTATAATTTATCTTGAGGGTGTATTTCAGCCTATGATCTCATTTCAGTAAAAATAACTTGTTTGGCAAAACTTTCAAACACGCTCTGCTGTACCTAGTGTGTGCTTGTTTGTGTGCTCGTGTATGTGTTTGTACCTGGACTTGTATAAATGGATAACTACTACATCTCTGTAGATTACACTTGGTTGTTTTGAAACTATGATCAGCTACACTTACCTTTCTGTGACCACTATACTTGTTTTATACTCAGCTTTATTTTGAGTGGTAACGGGTCAGCTCGCACCGTTCCAATATGGCGGACAACTTACTGTGCATTCACACGGCCAGCGACACCTAGTGACATAGCGGCTTGATGTCATTCATTTTAATGGAGAGCTGTCGACTTCCGTTGAGCTCACGTGGGTAAAACATTACCGCGGATTCCACATAAGACTAAAATTAAAAAGCAGTGCTGTGCCATCAATATTGGATCCGATAGGAATGGTGCTGCAATCTTATACGAGTACAACATTTTTGTCGTCACTATTGCTTTGTTAGAAATCGCTTGATATGCCCTATTCGCACAGGATTAGTATTACCAGGGGACCTTTAGTCATTTGTAATAATTGCAGAGGTTATCTGTGATCTTAATCCCGTGCAAATCGGCCATGCTATCGATCATATATCATTAAACACCATACAACTATAGGTAGTAAAATCACAGGCTTCATTTATCCCATGGGAATGCGCCACATGAAATACAGATGTGGTGGGGAGGTTTTTTTAAATCACACAAGGTCCCCAGATAATACTAATCCTGTGCGAATAAGGGTGCATGTGTAACCTAACGTTATGTCTCTAACCAAACTCACAGAAGGCTTCAACTAAGTTTACTATGCAAACTACTATCCAATCATAGAAGTGGGCTTTTTTAATCCAAGTCTTCAATGCGGCACACCCATTAAAACCGAGTGTTTGTCGACTCGGCCTCAAAACACAGGTAGAAAATAGCCTATTACTTATTGATTTTGATGTTTTTGAATGTAAAAACAACGCAAACATCATTAGTAGACCTCATACAACAGTATAAATCAAGCTTAATTGATGACACATTCAAACAATCCCTTTGTACCATTCAAACCTGTCTGTATTCACTATGCCTTATTAGAAATCATAAAATTTATATTTTGGGGAAATATACAAGTCTACTTTTCTGTGAGCACGTCTCATCACATTTATAAACTGTAACTCTGCATGTTTATGTGTGCACTTGTGTGGAGTGTTGTACTTTGAATCGGACATGAAAAGGCACTTCCGTGCCCAAATATTACCCTTCTATAAATAAGAGGATGACGTCAAACAACATTTTTCTCAGTTGGCCAGTTTACCATGAACCCCCCCACCCCCACACAGAGTATTCACTACAGAGACAGAGGAATGCTCACGGACTAAGATGAGATATGAAGGCCGCTTCTTCTGACCTCAGACAGTCGGTGAGTCAGTCTTTCATTCTCTGAAATCCTTTGGATGTAAATATTACTACCATTTATCTGCTCAGGTCCCTCATTCAGCAGCAGCTACATGGGGAGGAGCAGCAATAATACGTTTCTGAGAGAGAGTGAAGGTGTGTGAATGCTGAAGGTCATGGTAATTAAATAGCAGTCAGCGGCTTACGTCAGGATAATGCAAATGTATTATGGGATTGTGAACAGATAGCCTGCTCTTCAGCTGCGACATCTCTCGCACTGGTCTTCAGACTGATTCCAGGAAGTTCTTATTTGTTTTTTCTTGGTCCTCATTTGGGTAACGGGTTGGAATTGGAATTAAAAACAGATTAGCACACTTAACGCCATCTAGACATGGCTCTGTGTAATTACTTTATGTGGCATTAACCCCAGAAACGGACTCGTTCAATACTTAAACGAATTAGATAAACTAATGTGAGCAATAACTAATCTCAATCAGGGCTTTACAAGGAAACTGCAATTTAAACCCATTTCCGGACTCAAGCCAACAGATCAAATGGTGGTATAGGTTTTTTCTTTTGTTTTCAAATTACATACATGACAGGCAAAAGGGTAAATTTATAGTAAAATTGACAGACAGAAAACAGGCTCGTGTCTTGAGAGGGAATACTGAGAATTTCAACCCAGTCTGAGGAATGGTGGGAAAGAGAAAGATCCAAAATTAGAATGACAGAAAGAACAAAAAACGGGGGAGCAGGTTTTAAGTTGTTGGAGACATTTCTCAGATAATGATATTTAGACTAAAGTTATGTAATATAAACACTTTAAACTAGAATAGAAAGTTTGTGAATCTAACTACAGCTCGATCATCCCTCTGCTGTGTAAAGAACATTCCAAAAATTCCTCAAAGTTATCTAATGTATCATTTGTAATGCCGCCATACAGCAGAGGGAGTTATACACTATTTGATTAATAACTGTTTCACTGAAACTGAAGGAAATCAGTCAATACTTTGATTTTGTCCTAAATGGGAGCTTTTGGTTCACGGGATTTGTATTTTCATTGTGGATAGATTCCTGATAACATTGTCTCTTATCGCGCCAAAATGTCTCTAAAGGTGCACCTTATGGCTGGAATACACTACAAGACTTTTTAAATCCGAACAGATTTTTTTTAAACTAGACATCATACACTTGCAGACTTTTGGAAAGTTTCAGATAGAAACATACTAAGTGATCAAATCTGCAGACTGGCACAGACTTTCTGCAACAAGTCCAGACTGAAAATCTGGGAAAAATCTGAGAAAAAGTCTCGTACTCTATTAACTACAGTTATACCTTTTCCAGACGTGTTTCCCGAACTGAAGCATAGGAGGTTACTTTCTTACATCACACGTAACCAGGTGCTGTCCATGGCGGTGGTGCTGAATTAATAGATATTGTTCGTTCAACAGTCAATTATTGACAAAGTCTTGACAAAGTTAGAGAAACATGATCTAAAAGCTGTTGAATTTGCTGCCTTGGCAGGTAACTTTTATTTTCTATAATTATAACTGCAGCATAAATTCTAGCCAGGTTTTCACGGATGTAATGTACATATTGCTTCGCGGATGCAAAAATATATGCTGTATCGTTGCAGTTTGACTAAACTTCCTACCACAATCATTCTCTTTAAATATACTCTTAAGTCTTTGGTTTACCAGCTGATGCACCTTTAGATAATATGATTAAAAACTTTAACAACCATCAGTGTAATGACAACTATATTCTTTGTACATAAACTGGTGTATTTAACTTTAGAATTGTATTTGTATAGACTGCGATGTAAAGAATCTTTTTTTCATAGTGGCCACTAGCGGGGTGAACTCTTAACAGAGAAAATGTATAGCTAAGAGTGCTCCAGACCAACCTTCTGAACGTATGACTTACAGAAGGTATACCTAACTATGACCTTTTTTGGAAAAACATATTAACGATAAGGTACAGCTTAAGATATAATTTAAGAGCGATGTAGCGATAAGAAGGTTTCGGGAAATGCGCCCTTGTACAAAAAAATGTGGTCTATTATTTTTGTCAAAATTTAGTTCTGGGACTTTTTATGAAACATATTTTTCTCCCGGCAAAGGTAATAAGGGAACTTGAACAAAGATTTTTAATAGAGGATGAAGAATGTGTTATTTTAAGTATACTGAACAAAATAGGTCCAACTGTGCAATCCCGACAAACAATTATACTGTTTGAAAGGTCCCAGCATGCATTACAGCATTTACAAACCACTGGTTAAAATTATTTTTAAATGATTGCTGTTTTGGTGTTTGCTGACTATATTTTTGTTGTTGATGTCATTGTAAGTTACCTATAGTATTTAGAGTTCCTTTTCTACCGGGAAATATTGCACTGGGGCCACGAGCGGCTTGGAGCTGCACTCAGACCCGAGGTACCAGGCATCTAGCCATGAGTGTTGGGGAAGGGGTGGTGCGGTGCACTGCAGCCCAATGCTCACGGCGGATGGAGCTCCGAGGAATCATCGGGGTCGGATGCCAGTAAGTCAACCTCTGATGCTGCAAGGGACATTTCCTAATACGTAGCTGATGAACAAGAAGGGGTGAGACTGCCTCCTGGGGAACGGTCAGATGAGCGAGTTGGGGCTTGAATGGTCCGCGAGCCTGTGGCTGACGGATTAACGCTCACCGTAATCCCCATATCACCCTCGACATATCCGCAGGCAGGGCCGTAGCCGCTGCTGTCACGGAATGGGAAGTAGACGAGGTTGTGGCTGGGTCCATAAAGAACACAGCCACCCGTGACTACAACGTCTGGATCGCCATCCCCCCGCAGTGTGGGCAGGATGTAACCATGAAGGCTGCCTTCAGTGTTGCACCCACGAGAACAGAGCACATGCCGTGCTGGAGTATTTAGCCCTTTTAGATAAAGAAAACACAACATGGAACTGGCGAGACGTCCTGGGGAAGTCGCTGCAGGAAGGGACAGTCCACTGCACCACATCGTTCAGAACCCAGCAGTAGTTGAAGATCAGCGTAGATCATAGATTGGATCATAGGTTTGAAGGCTCCTCAGCCCAAAGGTGAATGAATGCATCACGCCGTCTCCCTTTATACCCGGATATCTGGGGCATGCAAATTTCTTTGGCCAATTTCATTGGACTTTTCAAAGCTAGTCAGAAGATGATAGGTTCTCAAGTCAAAATCCATCTATCGGTTCGACACAATGTCGAGAGACCGACCGAAAGGGAACATAACTTCCTGGAACTATCTGAAGGCTCTGTTGATGCGTCTCTCTCAATGGCTCTGATTTGAATTTTATTAAACCAAAAACATATTCAGTTATACAATGCTTAAACATAATTTCTTTGGGTTGGTGGGGTTATTTTCTGATGTTTGATTGCATAAAATGTATGATAAATAAAACATTTTCATAAAATGCCTCAAAATCTGTGGCCCCCCTGGATCCATCTTGACATCCCCAGGGGGCCACAGCTCCCAGTTTGAGAACCACTGCTCTATATTACTGTACTAAATAACTAAAGACATAAAGCTTAAAAATAAAGCAAAAAAGTTTCAGTGGATGTAAAATTCCATTTGTTCCTTTAGAAAACAGAAGTACATCCATGACTATCAGAACAGGAAATAACGTGTTTGCATTGAAATGTGGGGAGTGATGCTCAAGAGATTAAGTGCTGAGGTTCAAACAGAGCTCAAGGAGAGACATGGAGGACAGAGGCCATAACCATCAGGGTGTGCAAAAACGGATGAGATCAGATGGGATACTGACGTTCTTGGAAGCCTTCCCATCAATGTATGTGCTTACATAATCTAATCTTCAGTCTTTTTTTGACACTTACAGTATGCTGTTATCTGGTGTTTTGGCTGACATCTACAATCCTGCTCTTGTTCACTCTGGCTTTTTGGGCTTGAGAGATGTGGCCTCCAGGTGAGCTGAGCTTGGCAGAGTTCAAACTCACTTTTTTACTGTTCCGACTCCCATTCTCTGCTGCACGTTACATGCTGAGCTAGCAGTGTGTGTTGGCACTACCTGTGCCCACCTTCTGCATAGGCTGCCATTTATTTTGCCAGCTTCACTTTTCAATTTCAAACCGTGCTGCGTGAGTGTGCAGTGTAAGCTGTTGCAAGTATTCCAGAATAACGCAATCTAAAACATATTTACACCAACACACTCATACCAGTCCATACAAACACACAAATTCCCACTCACCTCCTTGGCAGACACTCCGACAATGAATCAATAAAATAATTCTGGATGAATACCTGGAACTCCCAGAATTGCCGCAAACCATCTATTTATTAGAAATTAAATATTTTGGTGGGGAACAGTATTACGCACCCTAGAGCAATGACTTTAGAGCTATTATGTTGCTTAAAATAATTTTGCAATTAAAGATAATGTTAGAAATTAATAGTTAAAAGAGATGTCAATGGCAAATGGCGATCATATAGAGGCCTACGTTTTTTTTACAGCAGGAAATCATAAACTGTAGGCAGTGTCATGTAAATTGTGCTACTATTATTTAACCATTGTTGTAGTGTTATATTTAGTCACAATATGAAAGAAGTTTAAATCTTCATTGTAGAGAAAATATAGTTTTGTCAAATTTGTCATCCAATCTGCTACCGTTTTCCTTCAGTGCAATAAAGCAACAAACACCATGGCATCAGCATTATCATTTAAAGATTATTTTCTAGCTTTAACAGCAGAGCAGTGGCCTTCAGATGCCTTTGCTGTTATTCACTAGACTGTACTTGTCTCCATCCATTCGTCTTCTGGCAGAAGTATAAGAAACATCACTGCCTCACATGGACTCTTGGTCTCTGTTAAAAACCATGACATCATCAGGCTTGACGCAGTTGGTCAACAGTTCACAGTGTCTGTGTGCCATGATAGCAGCATAAAAGAACAGATGTCCTTTCTACATTAATGTTTGGTAAAAGCTCTACAATTTGTATTATTACTTTTGCCTAAAACATGCTTAATTGGATGAAGTCCTTCAAACTAGCATTTGATTTGTTGTAAAAATACTGAAATGATTCATTACCAAGTATTCAGAAAATAATTTAGTATCATTATACATATATAAGCAAAATTTGTTAAATATAAATATAAAAATACTGTATTCACTGTTAATTGTATTCATACTATAAACAGATCCTTTAGACCACTTAAACATGCATTTCTGCATGTATTGTGGCATTTCTAGTCCAGTGTCTGTTGAATTCATTAGCAACAAACCTCAGGAATGACATGAAGTCATCCAACAGAAATGTAAAAGAGAATGAAAAGGCATGGAAGCTTTGAAAAAATCTGCCTAATTCCATCATATAGAGTATATTCATTTTTTAAATACACGTAAAAACATTAGAATTGTGTTGTTTAAACTTGAATATGAACATCTGTTCTTTGCAGTATTCAAGATCTGCATACATGCATCTTTTTACCTACAGTATTTGTCCCACTTCAATTTTCTGCTACTAAATGCAAAAAAACTTTCACTAGTAATTTTAGATTAATGTAGTCACTAGTTCACAGAATGGAATCAAATTGATAATTTTACCTAAACACATGCTTAAATAACAAAAAATTAAAATACATTTTGAAGTGGTCCTTCATTTTTCGTGTCTGTACACTGTACAAGTTTGTTTCATTAAGTTTAGAAATTATTAAGATTGAACTAATTGTGACCAACCAGCTTAAAAAGTACAAAATTTACATTGTATTTAGTCTAATCAAAGAATACTCACAAAAATGGGCTGTTTTCTATTTCTGGTTTGCGTTACAATGGGAAGGAACTATTTCTGTAAGTTTGTGTTTTGTTTTCACAGAACAAAGCATACCATTCCAATAGCTTACCATATTAGACAGTGTTGCTTGACTTTACCTTTGAACGATTGCTATTTACTAGAAGAGCTATTGCAGACACTCCCAGAGAATGAGCTACATCTAAAAGGCACCCTATGATCAAAAACAGAGCATCCCCCAATTGTAATCCAACATTAGAAGAAATGCTTTTCGTTCCAAACGTTTCAGTCTTATGACATCACAGTCTTCCCTTAGCTCTGAATTATGACCAGTCTGGAAAGATCTGCATTCATTTCTGAAGTCAAGGTCTGCTTTTTACTGCATCTGCCAGGCCTCATGTTGAGTCTGCAGCTTTTTTTTTCTCAGACAGAGGTGCGGTGTGTAAATATTATGACGGGTGGCTGTCAGGCTATGCCATAGGTGTGTTGGCACAGTGTGGTGTGAGTTATGCTGGGAGTGTGTGACGAGGTCAGACTGATAATGGTGGTTTACATTCCAGCTGTCTTGGCTACATTTTACTCAATGTGTTAACCATAAACTTTCTCAGTGTTCAGGAACTTAACAGCAATTAACATACCGTACAGGGCCTTGGAAATGATGGGCATTATCTCCCTACATCATTTCTTGTAAGTACTGAATACACTAGAAAGAATGTTGTCATTGTAAATCGGCATTACAAAGCATGCTTGTATCCAGCGCCACCATCACTTTCATCCGGATAAGAGACATAAAAAAGATGCAGAGATTTGACTTCTCATGCTAGTGGTATTAATGGGATGTGTTCACTGTCCCAGATCACGGTCTGAGGATGAGGGAGTTTCATTGATAATTTGAGCGCGATCTGCATGACTAAATCGAGGATGACATCATAAACTTATTTTTTTTTGGCATTTCTAGGCCCAGAGGACTAATACTCAGCGTAAAGTCTCTGAGCTTTCTTTTTAGGTCACGTGATAATGTGTAAAGACATTTGGACACCCAGGCCAGGACATTAATACATCTAAGAGTGTGGGCATGTGGTGTCATCCATCAGATTCTGAGACACTTCAGCGGTGAGAAAGAGAAGGAGAGAGAGGGAGGGTGTGAAATTGGATTAGATGTGAGTTATATTTTTAGTGTTTCATTCACAAAATGCTATGGGTATTTTTAGCTTTTCATTCAGATTATAAATTGAGAAAAGCAGCAGGCGTGTCTGCCTGTGGGGAGCAGGCAGGGTGTCATCCTGGAACTAACAAGGCAAAAAATTGAATGCACAGCATTCAATGTTTTCTCTGTTTTGTTTCTTCTTGTCTGTTAGCTGGCAAATGAATAAACCACTATAGCAGCTCATTAGCAGAGAAATGACTTTTTTTGTCTTAAATCAGGCAATTGCTTTATTTATTTACATTTAAAAGTGGTTTTAATATTCTCCAAAACCCCAACTGTTATTTCTAAATCATAGTTTTTAATGTGATATAGATAAACAACTGTTTTAAAAACATATCTGTATGTTAAAACGTTCACACAGAACAAGCCCAGTCATCAGAACACGTTGCAGTGGCCTTAGAGAGTGTTTAAGATCCTGCTTACTCTTGAAATACACAAAGGAAGTGCGACCAAGCATTCATTCAAGCTTACTTCCTTTGCCCTCATAATGAATAAAGTTCCAGTACAAACATTATAAATTATTTTAATTGAATTTATAATGAAATAATATTTATTTTTTTATGATGAAACTAAATATAAAAAATCAACAATAGTGGTGATGAGAAATAATATATTTGATGATTCATAACAATTGAACAGTATTACAGGTATGAGAAACTTCATGCCGCTTCTTCACAGATTGTGATTTAATATGAAGTCATAATCATAGGGATCAGGCCAGGCTAATGCTGTTACATTGGCATAAATGTCAGGGGAAAGATTGCATTAGAAGTTCATTTGGACTTTCTAATCTCTATATCAGATCCAGATGATGTAATGTCTGCGCTTGCATCATCTCAAGGTGGGTTTCAGATTCATCACGGGCACCAAATCAGCTACTTTTGATTGAACTTGTTTTGGTGAACACATAGCAGGACTTCCTCCGAATTTTGATACTTGTTTACAAGAAAACATCAGAAAAAAAGTGCTTTCAGAAAAAAAGTGTATCCTTGATATATTAAATGTTTTTGATTTACCTCTAATCCTTCTCTAATGTCATGTGGATGTTGCGTTCAGTTTAAATGACCGGGGAATCATTTCAGTCTTTAATCATATTTCAGACCTGGATTAATTTTTTAGATTAGATCGGGAATTTCCTGTGATTCTAAATTTGTCTAATGGTAGTTGTGTTACACACTTCCGTCAGTCCATGCATTTACACTCAAAACTGTGTGCGAATCACGACTGGACGGATGGTTGAAAAGATTATGTGTTACAAAACAGGACAGAAATAGAGATTTTACGGGCACGCAGATAGGACATCAGTACAAACACAGCGACTACACCAATCAATGTGACTTATTTTCACTAGGCCACTAAGACTGAAGTAAAAACAAGGCAGACAGGCAGATATTCCTCAGCCACATTCTCCTTGCTCATTCATGCATATTGACAAATGAACTCATTCCTGCATATCACTACGGAACACCAAACTGGGCCACATTTTCAACATAATGAGATTTATGAAAAGCTGACCCTCAGGGCATGGGACCTTCTAAGAGAACATTAAGTGAGTTATATAATGAGAAGAGATGTTTTTAGTGGTGCACTCGCCTTAATATTCTGCCTTCTTGGAATACTTCATGCACCTTCAAGGAGGTGTGGTGAGAGAGAGAGAGAGAGAGAGAGAGAGAGATCATCTTGTTTCTATCTCATTGTGTCTTGTATCTAATGGTGTGTCTATTTATGTTGTTCAGGAGCAGCGTTTGACGTCAACACATCACGCCTTGAGTTGGAATCCTGTTGAGACTTGTTCTCAATATAATGGGTACAAAGCATCTTAATTAACAAGCTCAAATCAAACCTTTTCAGTGGGTCAGAGAGGCAAAGTTCCTGCACTGTGTTTAGTTAAATGCTAGCTATGAACAATATAGAGAAAGTGCTTCAGTGTTTAAACGTGCCTCAGCGGAAACATGGTCTTTTATCTTGCAATTATAGTTTTGGGAAGATACTGAAAGTCAGGTTATGTTTATCTGGTTTTGAGGGGATTTTTGTCTCTTTATGACTAAGGAGTTTGATTTTCAGATTAATGTTAACCAACACATCTGAAGGAAATCGTAGATGTGCTTCTTCCCAAAAAGGTGTGCACATGCCATTGGTGTTTCTGTTTACCCAACCAATGGAAGACAGGAGAGTGTTAGGAACGATTCATTCATTTGCATAGACTTTTCTTACAAATGGTGAAAACAACAAAAAATGCATCATAAGGAAGCAGTAGCACAAGTGGGGCTCTAGTTGAAAGATTGTTCAGAGAGGTACAGACAAGAATTTAGATCTTTTTTTGAATCATTAAATCACCATTTTTACACGGTGATGCTAATGCTGCAGAAATCACACTTCACCTCTAACCCAGTGTGCTGCATGTTTAAATAGAGCTGTGATTGTGAGTAATCTGACGAAACAGCATATCCCAATGAACTTGTCATCTGTTGAGAAAAAATAAAAAATGCACCAAACTTTCTTTGTTAGAATGTGTATGACTGATTTCGTAGTTCCATCTGGACGTCTATAAGGCTTCAATCTGTTATAGTGAGCATTTTTTGGAAACTCTGCCTTAGTGTGGTCGGTTAATACACCTACACTGTGTTGTATTGAAAGAATGGAATAATGTCTTGTCTGCTGAAGCAAAATCAAACAAGACCATTGATTCTCCTATAAGTTCAGTACCACCTGAATATTAAAAGAAAAACAATTGCATTTGTCAACAGAGCACAGACACCAAACTTGTTGTGACTCAGCTGTGACACCTAGTGGAAAAAATACATGAACAGGTGTGTTTGTTACTGTGGCACTCTTATGCTAAGAATAATAACAAATTGCAATGCTGTCAGGAGCAGAGATATTTATCCCTCAAGACATTAATAGTATGCAATACACATACAGAGCAGCTTCTATCAATTTATAGTCATCTCCAGGCTTAACCTTCTCTTGATTTTCATGATCTAGATCATGCGCTTTCATTACATCTCGCCTGGACTACTGCAACTCCTTATATATTGGCCTTCCCCAGTCTTCTTTAGCTCACCTTCAGCTGGTTCTGAATGCAGCGGCAAGGCTGGTGACTGGTACAAATAACATGACCATATCACTCGAGTCTTGGCTTCTCTTTACTGGCTCCCTGTATATTTAAGAATTCATCTTAAAATCCTTTTAATTGTATTTAAAGCTTTAAAGGGACAGGCGCCTTACTATATAGCCGATTTTATCAGATTAAACTCAGCAACTAGGCCTCTTAGGTCTTCAAATCAAGCTCCCATGGTCTCGTCTAAAATCCAAAGGTGACAGAGCTTTTGTAGTACCTGCTCCTCACCTCTGAAACCAGCTCCCACTTGATATTAAATGTGCTCCTTCCACTTCTGTTTGTAAATCAATGCTCAAATCACATTTTTACTCACCGGCTTTCCCAGCCTAGTTTTTTTCTTTTGTTTTTCATATTTGTTTTTAGACAGATTGTGTAATTTTATTGTGGTCTCTATACAGCACTTTGGTCACCGAAGGCTGAATTTAAATGAGCTTTATAAATAAACTTACTTACTTACATATATGAAGGCAACAATGGACTGAAAGTATAAACAAACTGAGCCCCAGTGGTTACCACTGAATGCTGAGCTCAGGAACATGATTCGTGCTGTTAGGCCGTCACTATTCACCCTCTCTTTAAAATAAGTAGACCATCAGTGTTGCAGGATTGCCAAGATATGGACTGATTGAACGATAGCAGTTTGTTTATGTTTTGGATGTATGACAGGAGTGTATGTGTGCCAGCCTGTGCAGGATCTAAAAGGCAACTTTAAAAAAAAAAGATAAATCGGCATCCATTTCAGTGAAAGAACTGTGACTAAGGCTAAAATACTCTACAAGACTTTTGCTCAGATTTTGCCCAGATTTTCAGTCTGGACTTGTTGCGCCAGTTGCGCAAAGTCTGTGCCAGTATGCAGATTTGATCAGTTACTGTGTTTCTATCTGAAACTGTCAAAAAGTCTATAAGTGTATGACGTCTTTAAAAAAATCTGTTACGATTTTAAAAGTCTTTTAGTATATTCCAGTCATTAGTCAAGTTTTTGTGCACAAAAAGACTAGACTATAATCTAAGTTATTTACAATATTAGTTGGTGTAAGGTATTCACATTGTATGGAATTTATTTTAAGATGTTCCACTATGTTTTGTTAACCCTGAACTGGTAAGGGCTAAGGTGTTTTCTTTGTATCGCTGAAAGGCTAATGTTGTCATCTTCTTTGACCCCACACGCTAATTACAGTCTATACCACCTTCTGATTTAACAGGGGCGGGAGGCATAACACTTTAGATTAGATTAGTTCCTTACTTGGAACTGGGTGTTCTTCATCGGTTTGTCTTTTACAACCACAGAAACAAGTTGTGAAGGATGAACTCTGTAACCGTTCTGTTTACAGGGGCTTTTTGCCTTTTCTTGCAGGTCTGTTTTAATAGGTAAATATCTTATCATCAAATCATGATTATAGTTATTCTACATCAGTAACTGTAGCGATTAGCAAATAAACAGCATTGGTAAAACGTGCATACGCAAAAATCCATGGCACAGTTCATATTTATAAAAACGCTTGTCTTTGGACTTTGACAGGTACTCTTTTATATATCAATTACATTAATTAGACGTCATTAAAGGCAGAAATCTGAAACGGTTTAGTTGCGTGTAATTTCATGATAATTTGCGATTTAAAGATTTCACATCTGATAGAGAGGCGTACGCGCGTTTTTTGTGCATACGTTCGATCGAAATTATCGTAAAATCGAATTTTGGACGGTTTCTACGCATCAATTTATAGGAGGCCCCAGGACTAGAAAAGGTGGCTAACTTTATACCCATGTATATTTATGTACAGTGTGGCTCCATACAGCTCAGTTCTTTGACACATAAATAAAAAAATCAACAAAAATAAAAATCAACATACCTGGTAAGGTGCAACAAGGTAAAGAATAAAAACACTTAATGTCTGCATCCAAATGCTTTGGATTTTATTCAATATCTGATGTTTTGGTCCTTTCATGTCTTTATTAAAGGGATTGTTCACCCAAAAATAAAAATTCTGTCATCATTTACTCACCTTCGAGTTGTTCCAAATCTCTACAAAGTATATTATAGATATTTGGAAAAAAATATATAATCAAAGAGTTCTTGGACCCCATTGACTACCATAGTAGAAAAAATACAATTTTTTCTTCTGTTATTTTTAAACAGGTCTGGGACACTTTTGACTACCATTCTCAGTTTTTCTACTATGGTAGGAAATGGTTTGGTTACAAGCATTCTTCCATATATCTTCCTATGTGTTCAACAAAACTTTCACTAAAAAAACTAAATTACACAGGTTTGGAACAACAAGAGAGTAATTCATGACAGAAATTTCATTTTAGGGTGACTATCCCTTTAAATGTAGTTTACTGAATGTAGTTCAGTAAAAAAGGAACTTCTGTCATCACTGATTAAGCTTATTTAAAAACTTTGTGTTCTTTGGAGACAAAATAATATATTTTAAGAAATGTCTCAGTAGAAGTCAAAGGAGTTCAATGTTGTTTTGTTACCAACATTCATCAAAATATCTACTTTCATGTTCTGCAGAACAAACAGTCCAATACTGGTTTGGATGGAAATAGGGGCCAGTAAATGGGTAAACTTTTCAGGAGTTTTGTATTGGTGTATTGGTTCCTGCACATGTACTGTACCCAGCTTGACTTGGGTGTTCACACTTTTTCTATAGTTTATCCATATTACA
Organism: Triplophysa bombifrons; assembly: GCA_029783895.1. NCBI lineage: Eukaryota > Metazoa > Chordata > Actinopteri > Cypriniformes > Nemacheilidae > Triplophysa > Triplophysa bombifrons. The sequence continues at coordinate 22,133,473 of CM056448.1, forward strand.
AAGTGTGCCCTTACGCCTTAAACAGACCTTATGATTGGCAGTTCAGTATGTTAGCTTCTGTACCCATTAAAAGTTGAAAGTCAAGTTTCAGCACTATTTGAGCACAAGTGAGCGCCAAAAAGACATAGCTTCAAAGAGTGAAAAATACGTCTGTAATGACAGGAATGCAGTATATGGAAAATGTAATTGTTCGTTTAACTTCCAGAAGGTTACATATATTCTAGAGACAGGCAATATATAAACCATATAATGCTGCAGAATTGCCACTCAGTACTCAGGCCCACTCTTTATGTCAAAAAGGATGAGCTCCCATGGTTCATTCAGAGAAATTAATGAAGGATTGCCACTGCCACTTTTCACTGCCAACAGTTTTCTTCTACCTGACTTCCTGCTTGTTATATAATGTGTCTGACAGTGACAGACAGATGAGTATGTAATGACATCTCTGTGCATTGTCATACACCAACAGACCATCCTAAACTTCTGTTCACCACAATAATGCATTAATGATTTCAAGCATTTTAGTCAGCTCTCACTCATATACACTCATACTCAAGTTGTTTTTTAATGTTAATAATTCTTTCCCAATTCAGTTTAATTGAAACATGTGTGTTCATTATTTTATTCAATTTATATTAGCTGATACTAATTGTGAGGAAATATTTGTCTTTGGTTACATTTGGCTTCAAAATATTAAATTAGACTGAATTGATGACAACTGCATCCAATTTAACATGCAGAATACAATTTTAGAAGTTAGTTCTTCCTGGGAAATGTCAATAATATAAAAGGTTATACTGATTACCAAAGAATTTGAAGACACATATGTATCGATTGACTTGTCCTTGTATGAGGATTTGAGCTTCGGTACTTTCTACAAAATCCAGAGAGGTTACCATGGGAAAAAATGTGACATCCTTTTCCACAGTTGGGGAGTATGCTGAGTCACATTCACCGAGGGTTCTGTTTCATCGCTCAGCGGCAGAAATACATTTCTGGTGTTAATCACAATGTCGAGGACAGAACAAAAACCCCAACCCAATATCACAGGCTTAAAATGGTATCTGATTACTTGGAATGAGCATGAGACTTGAACTTCTCTCAGACAATTATTAACTGCTAGTGTGCTGAAATCCCGAGTCTTGAGCATCATTGCAGATAAAGGTTAGAGGGATTAACTCTAGGGGCAGAAGCCTCCTCAGTGCCAGAAGGACAGCCAACAACTCCAGGCAGTTGATCTGCCACCGCAGTTGGGAACCTGTCCACTGTCCCGATACTGCGTGCCCGTTGGACACTGCACCCCACCTCCGCAGAGAGGCATCTGTTGTTACCACAACGCGTCTTGAACCTGGCCGAGCGGGACCCCCACTTGGAGAAGGGTCAGATCTGACCAGGGTATGAGGGTGCGTGACACTGAGGTATGACCTTAATCCCACAGGTGCCGGTGTGCCACTTCATCCAATGAACCCGACTCTGAAGCCAGTGCTGAAGTGGTTGCATGTGCATCAACCCGAGAGGGACTATGCCTGTCGAGGATGCCATGTGCCCCAGGAGCCTCGGAAAGTGTTTCAGCGGAACTGTTGGAGCAGTCACGACTGCGTACGCTCGCAGGTGAGACGTGCTGACATTCAGACATAGTCTAGTTCAATACCGAGATAAGAGGAGCTCTGCGCTGGGGAGAGCTTGCTCTTTTCCCAGTTGACCCATAGGCCCAGACTGTCTAGGTGCCAAAGCACAAGATCCCTGTGCGTACATAACACATATTGCGAGTGTGCCGATAAGCCAGTCGTCGAGATAGGTGAGTATCCACATGCCTCGCATGCGGGCGTTAACTCGGCCTCCACGAGTTTGGTGGAAACCTGTGGAGACAGGGCCGGTTGGAAGGGCAGGATCTTGTACTGATACGCTCTTCCCTCGAACCAACCGCAGGAACGGTCAGTTTTGAGGGAGGATGAAGAGGTAAGAGTATGCGTCCTATGGGTCGATTGCCACGAACCAATCTTGGTGAGGAACTGAGTCCAAGATGCGTTCTGCATCAGCATCCTGAACAGCAGCTTGTGTAGTTGCTTGTTCAGGAGGCGCAGATTCAGAGTGGGGCTCAGCCACCCCCTTTTTTAAGGCATTATGAAGTCCGGGCTGAATAACCCGGAAGACATCTTGGTTAGAGGGACAGGTTCGATCGCACCTTTGGCCAGAAGGGCGGCAACCTCGGCCTGAAGCATGGGAGCGTTCTCCCTAGGCACTCCACTCTCAAGTGCCGAAGAACCATGATTGTGGAACCAGAGGGACGATCTGCTTCACCGAGACGTGGGAGGCTGGTTCAGTGGCTGACAGAGCGGTCACCTCACACAGGGCTTACCTGCTTACCTCACACTTACCTGCATGGTGATACCACCGGCCGACACAACGTCTGGTGGAGATTGCGGAAGGCAGCGAGAAGTTCTGTCACCCAGGCACCGTTTTATCGAGAGTACTGCGGGGAGGCCGCAGAGAGAGAAACAGGCAACATCCTCCTTTGACCCGCCACTGATGCTTTGACTGTCGCCCACTGAACTCTCCATCCCCGTGGCTCATCCTGTCAGGGCCGTCTGCTTTAGGCGGATTCCCAACGGGTTAGAAGCCCCCTCCTGCGGGGCTCTTCATCTTTGACGGGCTGTAGCCTGGAGGGCCCAGTATCAGAGGGGCCACCACGGGGGGGGCTGCAGGAGGGCAGGCTGTGCTCGGGACCTCAGCGACCGATAGGTGGCCGGTTCACAGAGGAGCAGTCTGCTTCTTCTCCACAGAGAACCTCCACGGTATCACCATACATCCCTGCTTGCGAGATAAGCTAGAAGTTGGACCTTCTGAGCGTAATGACGCAAGATTCAGCCACAGATGTTTCCTTGGACATATCCTTGGATGTATCAAAGACATTGTCCAACCCAGGTCACTTGCCATGACCTCCGTCGCATGAGGCGAGAGGCCTGTGTCGGAGAGCAGCCGGATCGGACTACCCATCAACCAGATCCTAATGCTTTGACCCAATGTGTCACCATAACATTTTGGCCAGATTGACCGCCATGACCGTGTCAAAGAGCTTACGTGCCCTTGAAGGGAGACTTGTTGGACCCTCTGAGTGGCACATCCGCGGTGCACCACGTCTGCACAATCCACTTGGGGGTTCGACTTATCCCTTAGCTGCTTCACCGTCGAGGGAAGTAACAGCTCCCTGAGCCCTAGAGACAGGAACACGCTGCGAAAAGCATATTCCACGTATTTTTGAGCTCCTCATGCATCTCCAGGTCAGCCGACGGGTTGTAGTGGCCCCGCCCTCTCGGAACGGTCGCTGCTGACCTAGAGATGCATGAGGAGCTCAAAAATAAGTGGAATATGCTGTTATCGCCGAGGAAGCACGACCGTCATCTCTGCGTCACCTCCTCTTGGGCTCGACCGCACGTAGGCGGGAGCTTCAAGGGGCTTTGCATCCGAAGCCAGGAGGTAGCTGTCCGATGTTATGACAGAAAGTTTGTCTCATCACGTTGTCGATTCTGCCCGCTATGGAACGGTATGTCACTGCCCATCGGGGACAAGCCAGGTGAGCGTGTCAGGGCAAGGATGATCCGCGTGCCGAAGGGTGGAGTGACATCCATGGGAATCCTCGATCATCCCCGCCGCTTGCTGAAGCCGTCAACCTTGCCGAAGCGGCAATTGTGCTCAGGAAGCAGATGGGGTTGCGGCAAGAGTTCGGAGAACATAGCCGTCTGTGACCGCAACACCTAAATCGAAAAGCCGTGCCACTGCATGTTGGAACCCCACTGTGCAGTACAGGTTTCGTGCCCGTCAGACTCGAGGATGAGTCTGTCATACCCAAGAACACAGCCCAAAGACAGTGCAATCTGTGAGAGTAAATTTTGCTCTTTTAGAAATATCTGCAACTCGCTGGCGAGACAACCAAGAGGGGAAAGTCCGTCACCGCAGACGGAGAAATCCGCTGCTTCGCGTCATACCTCCGACAGTCTAGAGGAATCTTGAAGAGATGCAGCTTGACATGTATGTCATGGCGGTTCCAAAGGATCAATGAATAACTGTCGCCATCCTCCTTTTATACCCGTATGTATGGGGTGGGGACTGGTGTGAGTGTACCATTCGCCAAGCCCATTGCCATTTTAAATTCCTCTCGGTGATGATAGGTTCTCAAGATCAAACCCCAGTCTGTCTCTGCACTCAACAATGATTGACCGACTGAAGGGGAACAACGGCTCTCATGATCACTCTAAATATCATACCAGGTCCAATAAGGGAGAGCACAATACTTTTTCTGATGAATTTTTTATACATTTGACGCATTCAGAAGTAATCAAATTAATTTGTATGAAGCTAAGACAGTGTTGTGAGGGTTGTGTATAAGAGAAATGTACTTGAGTTGTCATTGTAATAGTGCAATGTAAGGTTATTATACATTTAGCAATATATCAGTTACTGGAAAAACAATGTGAGACGGAAGCCATTCAACACTGCTTTAGGAGTTGAAGCATATTTTTTTATCATTTTAACACGTCATGATGAAAGCAGAAGCTATACTTCATAAAAAATTAAGTGTCAAGTAAATGTTTATTTTGCCCAGGCTTGTTCCATCTATGACCTGCTTTTCTCTGAAGATCATATAATTCTCTCCGAGATTGTGCAATAAACATGACACAATAGAAAGCGTCTCAGTGTTTTCACAGAGCCATTCCCACCTAGTGTCAAATCCTAAATCAAATCATTTAAAATGGTTACCCAAAGATGTCGTGTTGATGGACAGCTTGATAGATTTTAGATAGGTTCGTTGGAACTCATTTGCATTGTATCTGTCAACGACGGTAAAGCCCTGTCGCAGATGTGATCCAGCCTGTCTCATGGGAAAGATCATCGAGTTGTGTTTTTGTAATCATTGCGGCAGTTGCATGGTGAATTGCAGTGCTGTTGTGTCACAAAACTAAGATTTGAGCTTAATTAGTTGGAGACTCAAATTCATTCCACAAAACCTGTTTCTTAACGCTGATGCCGAGCATTTTCTAAATGAAGATGAGTCATACCCTGATTCATAGGCTCTGGGGACCACCGTAGTCCAAAGGTAAAGTTGAAGTAAATTAATAATTTCTCTTCCCCCCTCACTGCCTCATTAAAAGCAATGTTAGCACAAATAATAAAATATTCACTGTGATTGATTTAATTATCACGGCGAAAAAAAAATCTATTTCACCGGGTTATTTTTATGTTTAGCCAGTGGGTATGAAATGTCAGCTTTGAATGCAAATTCTAACATCTGCAGTGCTCAAATTGTTTTTCCTCATATAAATCGATATGATATTCTTGATCATGCACCACACATATCTTTGTGTCTGTTTATGTGTGTGTTACGTGTGTGGGAGAGCGTGGGGGGCAGAGCATGTTTGTGTGGCCAAATGGCATTTATCACAATGCAGCACTTCAGATATGATTCTTTTGGTGATTCATTTCAAACACTTTAAAATACTCACTTCGTGACCTAAAACAGTCCAATGCTTGTATTGGGGGATCAAGGATAGTTCACCCAAAAAAGAAAATTCTTTCATGAATTGAAACTCTCTAGCTGTTCCAAACATGTATGCATTGCTATGTTTGGTTGAACACTGAGAAAGATGTTTGGACGAATCCTTTCAACTAAACAGTTCTGGACCCCATTGACTACCATAGTAGGAAAAATGACAATGGTTGTCAAAAATGCAGGATCACTTTTTTTCCAATTGAAAAGTACCACAGTATAAAAAAGCTATGTTTTAGTTTATGGACAGAACCAAAAGAAAAGAAATGTGTGCTCTCTTTGGTTGATTGAAGACCAATCTTTCCGCTGCATTCTGGATCATCTGTAGAGGTTTGGTTGTGCTTGCGAGGAGTCCAGCCAGTAGCACATTGCAATAGTCCAGTCTGGACAGGGCAAGAGCCTGGACAAGGAAAGTGAGGATATGTGATGACTAAAGTGAAACAATACCATTCAATGAGCATTGTGGGACATAAAGCGTCTGATTTGGTATCTTTAAAATGTCAAAAGTTATTGTTTTGATATTGAACATGGTGATTTGATCGAGAAAAATTTCCCAAGTAGACCAATCCTGATATCTTAACAGTAATGACAGCTATGCTTTGTAAAAGTGAAATGTCATACGGAAACATCTCTATATGTTATCTCTGACAATCTGACAATCTTCTTAGTATACAAAAACACATCTGTGTCAGAAGTAATTCAATAACAATCTTTAAAGCTACGAGAAGACAAAGGCGGGACTGCGGGGCCGGTGCCCTTTAAAGCCCTCCAGCAGACTGATTACAGTGTGAAACAAAGACGCCATGACCCCTATTTGAAAACCTCCACCTGATGTGTTCAACTTATCCTCAGTAGACACCAGACATACACTGCTGTGTAATTTTCCAAAACACACTATAAACAACAGAATCATCTCAGTATGGAAGCTTTACGGTTTAAGCTGGCCATCTCCTGCAAACTGCCATTGAATGGCATGTGGTGCGCCGTTGTAAAAAATGCCATCAATGACTACTGATAAATGTAAGGGTGTAGGAACAGCTGCTTATCTGATTCACACCTACTCTATTTGCTTTTATTATCACATTTACATTTACATTTAGTCATTTGGCAGACGCTTTTATCCAAAGCGACTTACAGTGCACTTATTACAGGGACAATCCCCCTGGAGCAAAAGTGTCTTGCTCAAGGACACAGTGGTGGTCGCTGCTGGGATCGAACCAGCAACCTTTTGATTTACCAGTACAGTGGTTTAACCCACTAGACCACCATCTCCATCTCCATATTATCAATTAACTTCATTAGTGAAGTATTGTAGAGGGAATTTAGAGTTCAAGTGAAGTTTTGTGCTGTGAGTTTCCATTCGAAAGTGAAATGTTTTATTTTATATTAATTGTAGTAAATAAATATATTTACTATATATTTTTGAATTATATTGTTTATATTGTTGCTTTGAAACCGTCTATAGTAAATCGAAAGTTATCCAGGGATAATGCGATGGTGTATTGTGTGTTCATGACTCTTTAGCTTCATCCACGACACGCCTCCAGGAGCTTGACGAGTAGTGCAGCTATATCTTTCTTTCATATAGGTGAAACTTTTCAGAGGAAAGGATGTATAGTTATAAAATATATATGTATAGTTTTGTTACATATAATGTATGAAATGAAGTTGAAATTGTTGAAATTATTTTTATAAGTTATTAAAACATGTGTTTTTCCAACCCGACGGGCATGATACCTGCATCACATGCCTGGGTGACCAGGTATCTTCTATGGGCGCCAGTCGACCAGGGCATGCGTATTGTCTGTTCTCATGCGTATTCTCCTCTTGCGAGATCTGTTGTGTATGCACAGGGACCTTGTGCTTCGCCACCTCAACCGACTGGCTCTTCGCGTCAACTGGGAGCAAGCTCTCCCCTCCGCAGGGCATCTCTTATCTTGGTATGGAACTGCACTGTGTTACCATGACTGCATGCCTTACCAACGAGCACGTCCAGTCAGTGCTGAACTGCCTGAGAGTCTTCAGGTGCCAACCAGTGGTCCTACTCAAACTCTTTCAGAGGCTCCTTGGGGACATGGCATCCTTGGCAGGGTCGTACCGGTTGATGCATATGAGGCTGCTTCAGCACTGGCTTCAGAGTCGGGCTCCCTAGAGACCTTGACATATAGGCACAAAGTGTATTTTCATCATGCCCCACTGCCGTCGCACCCTAGCCTCTTGGACAGATGTTACCTTTCTCTGAGCTGGGGTTCTGCTCTGGCAGGTTTCTTGGTGATGATGGACGCCACCTTGCTTGGCTGAGGTGCTGTGGGCAACGGGCATGCAGTGTTGGGTCGTTGGATCGGCCCCCAGCTGCAGTGGCATATCAGTTGCCTGGAGTTGTTATCTGCTTGGCTTGCTCTGAAGAGGTTTCTTCCCTTCATTCAGGCAAGCTCCTGCTGCTCCGCTCGGACAGCATGGCTGCCATGGCGTACATCAACCGCCAGGGTGCCATTTGCTCACGGCAGATGTCGCAACTCGTCCGACGCCTCCTCCTCTGGAGTCAGCAGGTGGTGAAATTCCTGCAGGCCACTCACATCCTGGGTGACCTCGACCAGACAGCCGATGTGTCCTGGGAACGGTTTGGGCAGGCACAGGTGGACCTGTTCGCCTACCTGGACACCAACTATTACCCGCTTTGGTAATCTCTGACGAAGGCCCCCCTCGACACGGACACCTTAGCACACAACAGGCTGCGGGACAAGCAGAAGTATACCTTCCCCCAGTGAGCCTCATTGCACTGCTCTTGTGGAGCATGAAGTGCTGCTAGTGGAGCACTATTGGCCCAACCAGAGCTGATATTTCCGACAATGACTTATCCCTGATTCCCCTGATGAAGGACCTTCTTTCTCAGGGAAGGGCACGGCGTGGCACCCGAGACCAGACCTCTGGAACATCCACGTCTGGCTCCTGCACATCAGGCCAGAGCTCAAGCCACCAGGTGCCTGTATGTCTTTAAGTGGCACCCCTCCCCATCCTGTTGTTCTCTCCGCGGGGAAGACCCACATAGATGTGTGATCCGTTTCGTGCTGTCCTTACTTCAGGAAAGGCTAGAGAGCAACCCCTTCCACTCTCAATGTGTATGTGACTGCCATCGGCGCACATCACATGTTTCTTGTGGGAAAGTCTCTCGGACAGCACAACCTACTCTCGGACAGCACAACCTAGTCATCAGGTTCCTGAGGGGAGCTTGGAGGCTGAATCCTCCCTGTTCGCGCTCTGTACCCTATTGGGACCTTTACTTTGTTCTTGAAGGCCTGGGAAGGTCCCCGTTTGAGCCCCTTAGGGAAGCCAGTCTACCTCATCTCACGATGAAGACGGCTCTTCTAGGGGCACTCACTTCCATCAAGAGGGTAGGGGATTAAAGGAAAGCTGGCAAAATGTTCAGGGGGAATCAGGCCAAGCAACCCCGGCTCTCCTGTTTTTGCCAAGTGATTGATATCCTGAGGACAACATCTTGTTGACCTTGGGACAACTTACAAAAATCAATTAATCAAATTTCTGAAATAATTTTAGCGTTTATTTTAAATTTAATCTTCCAACCAGGATTAGGTGGTTGTAGACCATTGTTTTTCACTTATCATTTTCCTCTGATTTTAGGGGTAAGTTATGGTAAGGGTTGGGGTTTGGTGTGGGTTTAGGTTTTATTTATAAAAATGTTATCCTTAGGTCAACAAAATATGTTGTCCTGAGGACAGCAACCACTTGGCAAAATCAGGTCGAGCAATGAACCCCCATGGTGCCGTAAGTTTCTAAGCGATGCCTTTTCTACTGCCAGGTATGCATCTTAGACTCGTATACATATTTTTGAGGATTTGATGTTTTGTTTTTGTATTCTCTGGATTGATTCTGTAATTGGCATGAAACATATACCTGACTAAAAAAATGTTCTGCATTATTCTGAATTTATAAATAAATATTATGATATTATATTATCTGTAAAAGAAGATCCTGTTATATCCTTGTTACCGCAAATCCCGGTTCAGGTTAGTGATAGACTAGAATCCTGTCTAGGTGGAGCATAAAGATGAGAATTTTAGAGATCCGGTTAACAACTTGGCATTAGTCTAATTTTAATTATTGTGTATATCCGTTTAGAACAACAAAAGTGTTGTCTGGCCAATCTAAATAGAGTAAGCCTCAATCTCTGATTAGAAATAATTATTTCTCTAATTAAGCGTTCATGGTTCATCGTTCATAACCCTAGGCTGACAAAAAAAGATACGTATAGCAGTGAGTTGCAGGGGGCAAAAAAGCTACTGGTCTCTTACCTCTGACAATGACCAAGACTGACGAGTTTGTGACAGTGAGACCCATGAATAAACAGCTGGCGTGAGACTCTTAGCGACATGAGAATCAGATGAATGAATAATGTTTCGAGTAAAGCAGGAGAATTAAACATGTTTAAAAAAAATCACGATTACTATCAAACGTAAAAAACAAAATACAAATAATATCATTCAACCTGGTTTTCCTTTTTATATTTTGGAGTCATTCATCATGAATATTGCGTGACGTAAAATAATGTTAACAATAACAACCCAGACCGCCAGAAGGATAAAACGTGGGCATGCCTTCGCCACGCCACTTGAATTCCGCCATTGAGCTAGAGGGTGGATGATGGTTCTTCTTCTCTCTACTTTTTCACCACCTCACAGTCTCGATATAACATCGAGAGACCGGCAGAATTGAAATTCTCGGTAATGATTGTAACCTTTGTTCCCTGATGAAGGGAACGAGACGTTGTGTCTAACGGCCACAACGCTTCGCTGTCTGCAGCAGTGACAGGGAGATGTCTCTCAGGTTCCTCAGCCCAAAAAAGATGAATGAATGGGTGCCGCCATCTCCTTTCATACCCATATACGTGCCATTCACCAACTTAAAAATGTTTCTAAATTCCTCTCGGAGATTATAGTTTCTCAAGATCAAACCCCAGTCCATCTATAAACACAACATCTCGTTCCCTCATCACGGAACAGAGGTTACAGTTGTAACCGATACATTCTCAAGTTCAAACCCCATTCTGTCTCGACACAACGTCTTGTTCCCTCCATCAGGGAATAAAGGTTAAAGTCGTAAACGAGATGTTAACATGGCTAACTGACAACATGAAGTTTTTTTTTACAATGAAGTCTATATTTAAATCATAGGCTGTACTGACATCCGTTATCCTCCAGCACTCAATTAAAACACTCGATGAGTTATGTGTCCTGATTTGGTTCCCTTATTTGAGACACTAATTCTAATATGAATCTTAGTTACTGTGTGAATTATTAATTAACGGTGCCCTGGCTGCTGAAAGCAAGACTATATAAGTCAAAAGTCAGTTTCTAAATGTGCTGGAAAAATTTCCTGAGGAAAGTAAAACTAGGAGCTTTGTAATACATAAAACCCATTAATTTAATTGAAAATGATGAAAGCTTTCGGTATACGTATTACTTACTATTTCTGGTTCTTTTTCCAAACAACATTAATGGTGTAACAGCTGTATCAATTCTCTCTTAGAGAGTCTGGCTCCGTATAAATTTAGGCAGGAAGAAATATACAAGCCCCTGTTATATTATAAACAAATTAAAATCAACTGTCTTGGGAAACCCCGTTTTTTTTTTAATTATTCATAGTTTGTTCTATCACTATGCAGGTCATCTGTATATGAATGTGACTGTAAATAAATATTGAGTAAGCTCTGGAAACCAGATCTGCACAGATTTATTGTACATGCTTATACTGTAGGCAAGATATAAATAATTAAAGTTCTTTTTACGTTTTCACATAATCTTTGTAGATGTTTGGCTAGTAGGATTTCTAAATGGCTGGTACACCAAAATTGTTTTAGCCAAACTAGCCAGTGAGTAAAAAATATATTTCAACCCTCATTTTCACACACTTATCACAACCTTTTTTAATTTTAAAATGTTCCTGAATCTTCTCACTCAATTTCTTATAACCTCTCTCAATCTTTTCTCAACACACATCCGTTCGTTTCATATAAGACCTCATGTGGTTTGCTCAGATGAGTATCTTTCTTTTGTAGATTTAGTCTAGATTGGAGATCTGAAATGTTTCAAATATTCTGACCTTATAGACCACTTTACGGCCAAAGTCACAATTACGTCACAACGCTAGCTGCAGGCAAAACAAGGGGAAAACTGGAGGCGACCATTACAAACCAGCACAGAGTAATGAACTCTGATGTGCCAGAATCGACAGATTATAGGCTCTAGTCTGATATTTTAACACATACCTGCTGCAATTGCCAGGAAAAAAAGCTGGCGTTGTGGCCGTACACTTTTATATCACTTGAATAAGCTCCTGTCTTTTGTTGGTATGGATTTGTGTATGTGTCTTAAAACGTATAATGTTTGCCCACCTAACAAAAACCAGGGAACAAGTTAAGTTATTTTCCACGTATCAGCGCATGTATAAGCTAACTTTGTTATCAGTTAACCAACAACCGGAGACTAAACATAAACAAGACTGTTTGCTGTTTCTACAGTTTTCATAACTGCACTAGTATAATTGGGAGAGAAAACAGCTGAGAAGGTTCATGTTTAGTAGTAACATATAAGCATCTAAACATCTATATGCTCTCAGTTTATCAATACTATATACACTTAGTTTCTTTATCTGGTATGTGTCGATGTCAGACCACTTAACTAGTATGGAAGGTAATCCTGACAGTTCGTCCATCTATTGAGTACAGATCGGCCAATCTGGTTCCTTCCGTTAAAGTTCACATTTTCAACAACAGACACAGTCCCAGGCAATTACTGACCTTACACATTAAAATTTAATCGGATTTTCTACAGTCATTGAAAAAACAAGCTATCAAAACATGCTCGCTAACTTTAGAAAAAGCGGCCCAGGGGAATCTTTCTGCCGCCCACAAAAATGTGTTACACTATTTACTAACAAAAAAGGGGCCTATAAAGGTGTTTTTAAAATGCATTTGTTTTTACAGAATGTATTGTTCTTACACAGCATAGTTGACTGCTGAAACTGGAACAAAAATAATATACTTAATAAAGTGAGTGTATGAAAATGTATAAGGTTCTATATTTTTGATCATTCATAATTTAAGAGACATAAAGGCTCAGTTTTATTATGTTTTAGCAGAAACAAATTTGCCTTAAAGGGACAGTTCACCCAAAAATAAAAATTCTGTCATCTTGCCATTGAGTTGTTTCTAATCCTTATAAATAGCTTTGTTCTGATAAACACAAAGAAAGATATTTGGATGAATGCTTGTAACCAAACCGTTCTTGGCTACCATAGTAGTCAAAACTTCCCCAACACGGTTTGCTTGCAGGTTTGGAACAACTCAAGGGTGATTAAATGAAGACAGAATTTTCTTTTTTTCATTGAACTGATCCTTTAAGAATATAGAGCAATAAAAGAAATGTTTGTTCTCCTTCGTTTTGTGATAAGGTCTTAAATATGAATTGAAAAAACCTTCAGTGTTTTTTTACTAATAACTTTTCAATACATTTACAACAAAAAACTAGTTAGCTATTGCAACAGTCATCCTGAATTGCCTTAAATCTCAGTCCCTGTGCCACTCATGACCCACGTGTGTATTATGTACAGATGGCAAAGTGTCAGAAGATACACAGTATGGACTCATTCTGACTCATTTATTCACATCACAACAAACAACCAGAGACAAACTGTGCAGGAAGTAAATAAAGCATCAGTGACAGATTTTGTTTAGCTTTTTTATGTAAGGCCTCAAAGGCCTGCTGCTCAGCAAATCAAGATCTGGGGAGTGCCAAGAGATGCACGCAGAATGGGTGACTCTTCTCAGGAGGACACTAAGGAAGATGATAATGGAGCTTAGTTAGTGTGGGAGAGATAGGCTTGACAATTTCTTTTAGTTTTTGTTTTTATAAAACAGGAGAAAGAACTAATTTTTCTGTCTTAGACAAAGTGGCAAGCCGACTTAATTTAAGATGCATCCAACTTTCTGACTATATTTGTGACACAGGAACAAGATAATGAAACAGATGAGCTGAAATATAAAAAAAAATCTGGAATGTCACGTAGTAGCATATAAAATAACGAGATTCTGAAAAACTAAATAGCAATGGTTGAAATATCAAAGGACATTCATGTCACCCAAGTATGATAAACACATTTTTGCAGGCAATATTGTACAAAAGGAAATATTGTATAAGCACATTCAAAACTCTACTGCTGGATCAAAGTGAGAATTGGAGCACATATTGGTTGAAGTGTCTTCCTTCAATTATTTATCATATATTGAAGTTTTATGAGGATGTCTTTTTTGTGAGTCTCTCTGGAAAATCCAGGCTATTATTGTTATGACTCTGCCTCTTCATGTCTTGTCTTTCTTGATCTTGTGACAGAATCATGGCAAAGCCTTAGGTTTTATTATGGAGAGAGACATTTTGAACCTTTTGGCTTTCCTTATGCTCTCTCCGGTTTCGTCTATGGCCCCGCCCCTCACGTTCCCGCATTTGCCTTCCATTTGTGTTTTATCCCTTACACCTGTTCCCATGTTAATTACCTTTGTTAGTCTCCCTATATAATATATAAAATCCTCGTGTCTGCTGTCATGTGCTCGTTTGTTTTGCTATGTTTGCTATGTGGCCTTGCGTTGGCTTGTTTCATCATATTTATGTTTATATGTATGCACTTGCAGACACTTTTATCCAGAGCGTCTTACATTGCATTAACCTATACATTTGTTTCTAAATATGTGTAATCCCCTGGGATCGAACCGACGACTTTAGCGTTGTTAACGCAATGCTCTTACCACTGAGGTACAGGAAATCATTTTGTTGGATTACCTTTCCTGTTGGATTGCCTTGTTTTAAATCGTGTGTATCATTTAGTCTCAGTCGTTTGATAGTTTTATTTTGTTTAACCCTGTTATTAAAGTTCACTTACATTATTTTGTCCTTTTTCCCCCTCATGGGTTTTTGTTTTATAATAAAGAATTGGGTGTTCACTACCGCTGCCTTCGTTTGCAATCTCTCACAAACCATGACATATTATTATGAGTTGAGATTATGAGGAGCATTACAGTGTGTTCACATAAAAACACAGCACAAATGTTTATTTCTGATGGTGATTTCTTTAAAGGGTGATTAATTGATTTTAAAGATCTTGGCTTTGCCGATATTATCATCTTTCACATGACATTCTGGAATTTAGTGTTAAGTTACTTGTGTGGCAAATGTACATACTTCTACTGTTACATTGAGTGAATTTTTTTTCTCAATGTGACAGGTTCTGAAGGCAGATGTGTTTTCACTTGCTCCATCATCCACAGTAACAGTTAATATATTAACAACACATACTGGCTTTTTACTGAATGGCAAATGTTCTTTCTGAATTTCTTTCTTTCTTAATATATTTTATTAGACAGGTCCAAAATCACATACGTAGATGGGTCATGTTCCCGATAACACCTTGTCTACACCACGACAAAAGACAAAATAATCTGTACGATACATCTCACTTTTATCGAAACAGAAATAAAAAGGATCTTGCTTGGAAGAAAGTGAGTGGGGAGGTCGGACAATCTGGCAAGTTGTCAAAAACGATCTTTACACAATTTGCAGCCGCTGAATCTGTCTCTACGAGACGAGACATGATAACCCATCCCAGAGACAGCAGAGATGTTATTATTGTTGGATGTAAATCATAATTCAGTAATTATTTTACTAAGCTAGCTAGATAAAAGCAGGTCATGTAACAACAAAAATACGTTTTGGAATAGGGCAAGCTACCTTTCTTTTTGAAAAACTGTGTGACATACTGTCGACTTTGGTGTTCTCTGTCTTCTCTTTCCTTCTTTTGTTGCCCTGACTTTTGATGTGACATGCCTGCGTGTATCACTGTCTGCGCTGCATCATTTACATTTACATTTATGCATTTGGTAGACGCTTTTATCCAAATTGACTTACATTGGTTCATCCTATACATTTTACATCGGTATTTGCAATCCCCAGGGATCAAACCCACAACCTTGCGTTGTAACGCAATGCTCTTACCACTGAGCTACAGGAAAGCTGTGCATCATAGCAAGTCCAATAAGCAAGAGACGCTACACTAGCGATCGTAGCTCGGACCAGGGGCGATTCTAGGTTTTCAATATTAGGGGGGCTCAGCCTTCAATGAGTATATATATAGAGAGAGAGAAAGCCACAATCTAATCACCGCATATTGTATGTGTTACTAAAATAAATAATTAAGAAAAAATATGCAGAAAAGCATAAATACAAGTTATTGTTATTCAAATGAATATCACATTAATCGGTCAATCTGAAACATTTATATTTCAAAATAAAAACAACAGCCACAGATCCATAAAATAAATGTCACAATCAACTGCTGAATCATTATTTAGTAAGAATAACTTAATATGTTTCCCTGCCATTCATTCTGATTAGCACTAGCGCTGTCACTCTCTGGATGACTGTGTGTTCATCTATTAACTCCACAATATGTTTTCAATTAATGATAAAAATACTGAAGCGTCTGAAAAACGACATAGAGCTTCTAGATACACTTTTATTTCCTCGGAACTCAGAACAATGAATATCACTGCCGCACCGGGCTGAACTACAGTAACTCTTATCTGCGCGTCCTCTTTCCGGAGCTGTCAAAACTACCGTCGACTCTCTATAACTATATCACATCATCATTAATGACACTTTCTGTGCGCTACAATATCATCTTTATCGTGGAAGTATGTCGTCATTGGTGTTTAGTGCTTTTATTTTGCTTGAGGTAACGTTAACAAATAGTTAACGAGGGGTAAACGCACATAAAACTTTTAAACAGTGAATGGTAAAGGGTCTTGTATCACTTCCACATCATATTAAGATGCTTTTATAACAAAGAATGGCAAAAATGCAGAAGTCATGTTAATGAACACACCTTGTAAAGTTACTCTGCTAATGACGTTAACTCCAATGTGCTGCTGTGTATACTGAAGAATGCGCTAAATAACGCAGCCTAACGCCGTTTTCATAATAAGAGTTTTAAAGGGGGCTATAAAGCGATCTCGAATTCTTGTACAGATTACATTACACACAATATTTTAGGGGGGGCTGAGCTAGAACTTTAGGGGGGCTTTAGCTCCCCTAAAAACGGCCTAGCAACGCCTGTGGCTCGGACAGCGCAGGTGGAATGAACCATTGTGAGAGGGTGTGACTGAAACAGTAAATACATTATTTGTTTTTTAAATATTAAATCTATGGTCAAAACGGACAAAATACACATTTAGTGCACGAGGGGCCCTAGCACATTTAATATTTGTATAAAAAGAGAAAAGAAATAGGAAAATAAAAAGGGGGTCTGCTCTTCTGGGCCCTAAATCAGCCTGGGCCCTTAGAATCGTCCTGACCTTCCACCCCTTTACGGCGCCCATGTATATACGAGACTGGAGCCGCCTGGCAGAACCCCCTCCCATGACGCGTCTGTAGTGAAGTGAATTTGACGCGCGACTGAAGCGAATTTGACACGCTAATGAAGCGTGACTCAACATGTTCAGGCGTCTACTACGCGCGAATAGCGTGATTCATTCGCGCAAGTCACGTTTGAACACACAGTTAAAGGTCCTGTGTATGAAATTTAGCAGCATCTAGTGGCGAGGTTGCAAATTGCAATGAACAGCTAACCCCACCATCCCTTCGAAACACTACGGTGGCTGAAACAGGACTAAGATGTTGTCACTTTTTTGCTTCTTTGCCAATGGAGATAACGGTTTAATAAAATCCGCTGTGTAGAGCAGTTCGTCCGTTTAGGGCTACTGTAAAAGGGGTGTCAAACTCAGTTCCTGAAGGGCCGTAACTGCACAGTTTAGCTCCAACCAGCTCTAAACCACACCTGCTTGGAAGTTTCTAGTAATCCTGAAGATGTTGATTGAATCAGGTGTGTTTGATTAAGGTTGGAGCTAAACTGTGCAAAGCTGCGGCCCTCCAGGAACTGAGTTTGACACCTGTGGGCTACAGTATAATAATCTAGCCAACATTATGGTAAAAACTAAATAATATGATAAAATATTATTAATGTAAAACATATTTAAGCCAAGATAATTTATGTTTCAATTAGAGCCATTAGAACTGAAAAGTCTCAGATCTCATGTAACCTGTTATTTCTACTACATCGCCGTCACTACACATTTACCCATGACGAAACTTTTGCTTTTTATTTCCCGTAAGAGAAACCTGATTTACCCCACCTGCCTTTTCAGAGAAGGGAATTGATAAAACCAATGGCTCAACTGACTAAAAATGCTGTCTAAAGCCCTGCTCTTTCAAGCCACTCTCCAGAAGTGACTTCTCTCACCTGGTATCTGTGTTTTTTAAGGGTAGGGAGAGAGAGAATGGCAGAGTTGTGCTTGCAGAAATGAAGTGGCATGGCTCTACCTTTGTTGTTGCTGTTGCTTTTTTCCTTTCCTTGTTTTTTTTCTTCAATTTTTCTGCATGGGCAGGATTACAAACACAACTTCCGTGCGTCATCGCTTTGGTTCATGCTCCTCTGAGCTCTATCCTGGATGAGATGACGGGCTTTGGAGAGAAGAAGCTGCACATGTCCCCCACCCCCCTCTAATGTATCTTCTTCTATGTTTCAATGCTCTGGTTTGACTGACATCTGCTGACTAGATGGCGAAAAGCTTCTCCCTGCGTCATTCCAGTATACTTTAGAAGCCATTTATGACTTAGATCGTCCAGATGACAAAAATAAATCTGTTTGCAGCAAGTAATACTATTATAACAGACTTTTAGGTTGTATCATTCAGTAAAACATAGAACGACTCTTGTGTAGAGCACCATGTACATCCATATACATCTATATGAAGAAGCGTTAATTTATGCAATCAGGATATATAGGCCTAATTGATACTTTGATCTGACACTTGCTTCGGATGTCGTACCACTTCAATTTGCACTCTGTTAACCACATTCATTCATTAGACAAACACCTCCAGCACGGGAGTGCCGGGAGAGGGCAACGGGGGATGAGAGCGAGCAAATTATTTCATGATCAGCAAACTGAAAAGCAAGATTTCGCAGGATGTTCACTGGTGTTTCTTTTCTTTATTTGTGATTCAACTTCAACTTTTGTTGCTTGTACCAGTAATAGTGCGACCGTATAAGATACAAAGTTGAGATTTATAGAACTGAAATCTCATTAATATGCTTTATGGTTCACTTTTACATTTTGTAGTTGCCTCAAAGACTCTTGTGGTTTTTTGTTTATGTGTATTGATATGACAAAAAGAATGATAGGTTTAATGAACTGTACTACTAAATTATTTTCCATTTATCTTTTTTGTCCTATGTCCTTTCTGTTACTGGTGCACCAAATAGTTTTCAAGGAGACCACTCCAAATTTATTTTCAGTCTGAATTTTCTATTTATAAGCATGTTTTTAAAATTATATTTTTGGTTCATTCTGTGTCATTCTAAGCAACACAATATTAATGTTTAACATCTAACATTTTTACATTAATACATTAATACATTAGTATGTTAGAAGAGAGTTAAGAAAAATGAATATTTCATGGGATAAGGCTGTTTTTTACAGCAATGACCATTTTCTGTCACAGTCCTGCTTTGCCCAGTCTTGCTTTTCTGGCCTTGTGTCAGGATCGTGATAGACCCACGTGTTTTGTGTGGAAGCACATGGCCATTGTTTGTTTTTGGTGTGCCATGTGCTCTCCTGTATCGTCTCAAGACCCCGCCCCCTCGTTAATTACATTGTTTCATGGCCCTCACTTGTTGCCCTCATTGTTTGTCATTCTTAAGTTCCAGTCAAGTCAGTCTAAGTCTTATCTAGTCCAGGGGCCCGTTCTTCGTACGTCGCTTATTACATCCGAGATCAAATGACACATCCGAGATGATATCATCGTGCTAATCATGATCCGGCTAATTGGGTTCTTCGAACACACATGCCGGATATGATTAGTATCGCTGGATTGAGTTATCTGAGATAATTGCGCGTTCTTGCGCTTGTTTAAAAGGCGATATGTATCGATAGTAGAAACAATGATCAGCAACGCTGCTATTGGCTGCTCATCATCGCAAAAGAGCGCGCTCAGTTTTTCAACGCAACAGAGCAAGAATTATTACTGGAAGGGTTTGTTGAGTTTAAAAAAAATAATTAAAACGCCAAGGAACACTTCAAAGTGTGCAAAAGCCAGGAGAGAGGGCTGGCAAAAAGTAGCAGACAAATTAAATGCGTAAGTGTTCCATGTTAGGGTTATAAAACTTATTATTACAGTATTCTTATTTTAATAATTTAATAATTGCTTAATGTCAGAGCCAGCTCAGGACCCACTAGAACATGGGAAGAAGTAAAAGTGAAGTACAAGAATATTCTTCAAACTGGTAATCCTTTCTACTTCGACTGTTTAGTATCTGTTACCAAAAACATTTTAAATGATGTGTTTGTCTGTTTATAATCAGCAAACAAAAAAAAAGGCGGAGAAGAAAAAAACAGGTGGTGGTCCTGCACCCCCACATTATACCCCTGCAGAAGAGCTGGCCCTTGTGCTAAATGAGAACCGACCCATTGTAAAGGGCTCTTCCTTAGACCTAAAGCAAGGGACCAGTAATAGCAACACCTTAATTACAGGTAAATGAGTTTGAAATCATCTTGCTACACTGAAAATAATTTGTTGCTGCGTTAAATTATGTCTATAATCCAAATGGCTGGTACAGTCATTTCAACAGATAAATATTGAGTCAATTGCTTTGAATTGTGATGGTGAAAATTGCATAACAAATGTAAAAATATTTTGCAATATGTTATTGATCATATTTTTTCCTAGTGTATTGTAATGCCATTGAGTTCTCCTCTTTTATGTAGTTTTGCATAATACACCAACACTTTTACCTGTTCCCAAGAAAGTGGTGGCTGAAATATGTGCAGTAAGTGGACATTTCTAACTTTACATCAAAAGGAAAGAAAGTGCAACAGTTTGTAATTTTCCTTTTGCACAGGACAGTGAAGAAACCCTCTCAGATGACTGTCCTTTGGAGGAAGTACTTGTAAGTGCACAAATAACTTTATTTAATTTATAGGTGTGTCGATATTATTTCTGACTGCAATATGAGTTGCAGGAGGAAACGCCTACAGCACAAAGTGATACAGAGGTGGGCAGTCTACTTTTCCTTTTTCTCTAACATGAGGCTTGTGTTGAGTTTATTTTTTTTAATGGCACAGGGGGATATCCGTACCCTATATAAACGGAATCTTCAACAGAAAATTTAGTATTTTGCTCTTAAAAAGCAAAAATTAAGGGGAGAAATTAAACTTGGCACCTTAAAGAAGAAAAAAACTGGCACTAGAGATTGAGTTGCTTCAAAAGGAACTTCAGAGTAAGTGCTAAAACACTATTTTACACAAAGAGCACTATTGCTGCCCTTGGATAACAATATATCTTGTTGCAGGCAAAAGATGACCATCACTGGCTTTTCTTGAGAAACAATAATTGAAATAAAACTCCATGAACTAAGGATGTTGTCTTGTCTTCTATTATTAATTTAATGAAGGTTTATGTGTAAAAAAGAATTCAAAAATGGTTTTCCACAATTCTGTCCTGTGCAGCTCTGCCACTAGCTTGGTCCAAGTGCACTGGCTGGAGGTCATCATCAGGCTGCACCTCCACCACAGGGGTCCTGTCCTTTCTGATAGTGGCAACAATAATGTCACAGGCCCTGTCAGGTGCAACCCTCAGACCCTTAAGACACTGAAATCTTCCCTTTAGTTGCCCAAAGGTCATTTCAATGCGTGCCCTTGTCCTGGCTAGAGCTGCATTGTAACGGGTTTGTGGTCCAGGGAATGGTGTCATGAAGTACTGCCTGCAGGCATAGCCCCTGTCACCAAGCAGCACCCCATCGTAAGCACCTGAAAAATGCAGTTTTGTTAGGCTCAGAATAAAATGATGTAATACAGTGAGTTTTAAATCATTTTAACCACGTTCAAATAATGTGCATGAATGTGACTCTCTGAAAATCCTGGAGTCATGCACAGAACCAGGCCATGTGGCTTCCACATTTGAAATGTGGAACATGGAGTCACACACCATCTAAATATTTGAAATCAGTCAACTGCATACTTTTTGATTACATTACTTTTTGATTTTTTATTTATTGCTAATCTGGAATATTAATAATCGAAATAGTAATTTACTTGCACATTTACACTGTAAAATCCCTTTCGGTTCACAAAATCCCCTTCATTGGGGCGAGGTGGGGCCTTGATGGGGACATGTGGGCAGTCTATGGCACCAATAACGTTAGGGAAGCCTGAGGAACAAATACTGTAAATCCTAGGCTACTTTTTGGCATGATCATGATTCCATGATCTTCATTAACAATTATAATGTACCTGCAATGGCAAAAAAAATCTGCTTCACAGCCTGTGGTCTTAAGTGTCTTCGAAATACCACAAAGCCCCCTAAAAACTGTTTGAGTGACAGATAAACTTTGCGAATGGCACGACATACAGCACTTTTACCCAAGTTTTCTGTATCTCCAATAGTGTAAAGGAAAGTGCCACTCGCAAAGAATCGCAAAGCTATACAAACTGTTTGTGCAGTTGTTAAAGCCCGACTGCGACGAGTCGAACATTTAACGTGTGGCTCCAACAAGTTGATTATGTAGATACACCCTCCCGAGAAAAACGATATCTCTCAATCAGTAGATTATCGCGCTGCGCAAAAGGATCCTGTCGATATTGCAAAACGCGATTAATTTGAAAAGCTCTTTGAATTATTCTGGCACCTTCAGCAACTGATCCTGACGTAAAAACGGACAAGACATGTCTGCGAAAGACTTCCCATATCACCTCCGCTTATAAAGCCGCAATCTAATCCTGTTTACATGAAGTAAACCTGCTCGCGAGCAGGTTCAAGCTTACGGACCTGTTGCTATGACAGCAAGTCCAGGATGAGCTTCGAAGAACCAAACAATCCAAGATCATGCCAAATCGTCAACAATCAAATCCAGCTAACTGAGTTAGCGACGTACGAAGAACGGGCCCCAGTTCTTGTCAAGTTTATTGTTTTAGACTGGTCAAATCTATTTTATTTTTGGCAAGCTCCCATTTATTTTATTCCCTCGTGGGTTTTGTTTTCTTCCCCTGTTTATTGTGAATAAAGTCTGTGCAACTGTCTGCATTTGGGTTCTGTCTCCATACCGTGACATTGTTATGCTTCTTGGCATGTCACAAATTTGAAGTGGTCTATTATTTTTTCAGATCCATCAGGATGCATTATAACAGTTGTCACAGGACATTTTTTATATTAACTGAGTGATTCAGCAAAACAAGATTAATGTTCAATTTTTTGTAAAAATTTATCATTTCAAGATCTAGGATGATCTGATCTGTGATGTTAAGACAACATGAAAGCGTGTTGCTATGTTTCCAGTCACTCAACAACACAATTAACCTCTACTTATGTACACCCATATCTACCTTGGCATAATTAAGATGTACTGAATTGTGCAGGCAAGCGATGCCGCTTAATCTGTTCCTGATACACCACTCTTACACCATCTCTCTCTCTCTCTCTCTCTCTCTTTCTGTGTCTTTCTTGCTCTCTCTTTCAAACTCTGCTGATGACTCATCGGCTAGCCTTATTAAGGACCCATAGACTCCAGTGCTCAGCCCTGGTCTACGCCATGCTAATTATTTTAATTCACATACCTCCATTGTGAAATAGAGGGGAAGAGTTTAATACAGCAAACATAAAAATTGAAAACCTGGGGAGAAAACTGCAAGGCTTGGGACCGCGGTTCAGTAACAAATTGGTTTTTAAATTCTTTGCACAGCATTGAATTTCTAATATAAGAATGTAAATGAGGTTGTAGCATATTATTTCCTATTGAAATTAGAAATGTTTCAATTTACTATGAGTGCAATGTGTGTTACAGAGAAAAAAAATATTCCTATTAGCAATGTAAGACTTGTTTTTAAACTTCAGGGTATGTATTTATTAAAGTCAGTTTATATATTTACATACCTTAAAGCTATTTTTTGTCCCAGCTGTTTTTTTTTTTTTATTGAACATACATGTAGTAATGGCACATTATTTTTGGAGGGCCGTCACAATAAAATATGCCGTTAACAGCTTATTACAGGTTTTAAAACTGAATTTAATTGTATTATATTGGGCATTTAAACCATAAAACATTCATAAAAGACAAAATATATTTTGTTGTCATTTTAAATAATTAAAAAGAGATAAAAATTAAAATTCCTCCTTTATTAAAAAAATATAAATCAATAAAAAAAGATTAAAATAAAAATGTGGCTAAATATTACTAAATAAAATATACTACTACTAATATAACCACAATAATATTTTATAATTGTGTTATTATTATTATATAAAATATGACATGAATAATAACAAAAGAAAAACAAAAAACAACAAATAGCTTTGAAATGATATGAAGATGGGAAAGTTAATGTTGTTAAGCGGTTCGGGTTGTATAGCTCAAGTAGTGTTATAGTTTTTGCAAATAAAAATATTGGCATTATTATTATTCATTTTTTACAATTAGATGTATACACATTATATGTACAGTAAGTAAACAAATAATGCAAAGTTTAATAATACATTTTGGCCAAATATACAGTAGTTATTCTTTTTGCAAAAGATCCAATACATAACCAATTTTTTCAAAAGGCATTTCAACCAACACTTCAGCTTTCGAACAGTTCATGATATTTATCAGAATTTCTGTTATGCTGTTTATCCCCATCAGATGACCTTATCAAAAACTGAGTGTGAGACACTCAGTGAGAAGTGCATTACCAAGACAGCCATTTCTCTGTAACAGCAATGTACTATTACCTGAGCCAGGCGAGATTGGCTCCAAGAATATACCACTGTGTTTTATGGCTGTCTGTGTGACCTCCAGTTTGTCACTGAACATGTAAGGTACTGGAGGGGCTCCCTCCATCCATCCATTCATCCCTCCGTCCGTTCTTTTTCTGCTCTCTGGTCAGCCTTTCCAGTTTAATCTCTCAGATTTGGCAAGAGCTTAATGAGGCAGTGGGTGAGTCAGCCGCTCTGCTGCAGGAGGTGAGAATTACATTGAGAGAGAGAGAGAGAGAGAGAGATGAGGATGTAAGAGGAAATATCTTCGGATAGACTGATAGAAGGTGCATGGTGAATATGGCTTCACTTTTGCAGTACTGCAGACACATAAAATGTTCTTCAAGAAGAATTGAACAGTACAGACTGAAAACCATATCAAGAAATTAGTTAAAAGGGAATTTGGGAGTTTCGAATAGAAAAGGTGGCTTGCATAAGGTGCAGAAAGTAAATCACTTCAATATTCCAATTGTCTTCCTTCAGCCATCACATTACGCCCTAATATCATCGCTGAAAGTCTATATATTGTAGATCAGAAGAGTGGAGGCAGATCTGTGCCAACAGGCAGAAAATGGCAATATGCACAAAACTCTTATCTGAGTGTAGAGTGAATAAATATATGTAGCAAGAATTTAACAGGGAAAATTCTGAGAGACTAGTTTTCTGACGTATTTGTCTGTGTGCGATGGAGAGAAATCGAGAGTGTGTGTTCTCATTACATATTTCTTATGGCATGTTGAGCACCGTGAGAATAAGGTGAGGTATGCGGTTCGTGCCCCGACACACGCGCCCTGTAAACATTAGTGTGAGGTATTGATATTGGGTTTAGAGAGAAAAAGCGAGGCGCGCCTGCGCTAGTCTGCACTGCCCTCGACTGTTCCTTTTCCTAACTACATAGGAGCTATCACTGACTGTGGAATGTTTGATATGCATCGCCCCTGAATTCACCAGCTCTGACACCTCTTGTATGACTGTGTTTGGGCAATGCTCTGGCAGCTCTGCAGTATACAGGAACATTTTGATTCATGCATAACTTTTTTCTTCTGGCTAATAAAATGGCTCTTGCTCGATGTGTTGCTATTTTTAGTTGAGGAAGGGAATTCGGATAATGCTTGTTGAGCTGCTTTCAGGTAAATCATCAACGTCAAGCCTGGCGGTTATGGTTAGTTTGTTCTAAGCTGCCACAGGACACTTTTGTCACTGTTTGTGAGGTTTTTCACTGGGTGTCTGGCTTGTTTCTGGTGAGATGGGACCTACAAAGGATTAAAACCCAGGCAATAATCAATAAAACAGAAGTGTCAGATAAATGTAACAGTCAGATAAATGTAAGGTTATGATTTAAATCATCATTGATTATATGAGCTTTTATATATGTAAATTTAATCAATTTTATATCATACAAATATGCTTTAATGTGATGGAAAATTCTGTCATCATTTACTAATCCCCTTGACATTCTTTCTTCTGCAGAACACGAAAGAAGATATTTTGAAGAAAACAGTGACGGTACCCATTAACTTGCATTGGTTGGAATGGGTACCATCGCTGTTCGGTTAACAACATTCTTCAGAAAATAATTGTTACGGCTCATAACCAGTTTAAGGGATGTTAAACTAGATAAGTCAAACAAAAGGAAACCGGCCGATCATATTCAAAAATCACAATCACTTTCAAAAATGCCTCCATTTAATTAAATGACATAATTCGATACCACAGGTAACATAATAATAATATAAATCCACAAATAATTGTATAATAAAGTCCAATAAATCATTAACAAGAAAAGAAAATAGTAGGCAACGGATAGGACACTAAGAAAACAGAAACCCTGACTACATCTGCCACGGAGGAAAGTTGTTACCTGGCTTCCAAATAATATATATATATATATATATATATATATATATATATATATATTATGACAAAATAATATAAAACAGGTGAGTCTAGATTACTGTAATGCACTATTAGGTGGTTGCCCTGCAGGCCTATTACAAAAACTGGTTCAAAACGCGGCAGCTCGAGTTCTTACACGTACAAAAAAGTATGAGGATATAACCCCGGTTCCCTTTCTGTCGGTCTCTCGACGTTGTGTCGAGAACGACAGATGGGGTTCGCCCTTGAGAACCAATCAACTCTGACTACTATAGAAAAGGCCAATGAAATTTGGCGAATGAAATTTGCATGCCGGGCTCCGCCCCCGGATATCCGGTATAAAAGGAAGCCGGCGTGCATCATTCACTTACCTTTTGTTCTTCAGAGCGTTCGCTCATGACTACGAACAGAACGAATTCAATGAATTCTTCTTCTGCCGGATCTACGACATGTTACAGCGGATCGTCCCTACCTGCAGCGACCTTCCCCTGGGCGTCTCGGCGGTTCCGGAGGTGTTAGAGATTTTTTCTAAAAAGTCCTTTTCAGGACTGACTGAGCATTCTCAGAAGTTGCGGTCACGGGTGGCTGTCTTCCTACGGGAACCAGCCACCATTTCGTCTGCTACCTGGGCTGTGACATCTGTGGCTACGGCCCCGATGACCACCCACGTTAGCAGCGTTAGTGATATGGGGAACTCTGCGAACGTAAACCCGCCAGCCAAGTGCTCACGGGCCGATCGCACCCCGATTCGCTTTTCTGAACGTCCCCCAACCGGCGGTGGCATACCGTCCGGATTCTCACGCACACACTCGGAAACGATGTGTGACGTAGATGAGATGTCGCTCGCAGCATCGGAGGGAGACTGACATCCGACTCTGACGAATCCGAGCTCTACCCACAGCGGTCGAGTTCAGGAGGAAGCAGAAGTGATGTCATCCATGCTAACCCGGAGATGCGTGGTTCCTGAGGTCGGAGCGCGGTGCAAACCGCGCCATGTTTTTCCCGGAGGTGCATGAGGAGCTGTGTGAAACTTGGAACGCTCCGTTCACGGACCGTTCCAGTGAAACTAGCTCCGGCTCCCTTACTTCCCTCATTGGTGGGGCAGCCAAAGGCTACGTCGACATCCCCCAGGTGGCTCGGGCGCCGGCGGTGCACCTGTGCCGCGGGCGGCTACCTCCTGGGGGGAATCGGCCACGCCTACCGTCCAAAGCATGTAGGACTTCGGCATCACTGGTGTCGAGGCCTTGCACTGCCGCGGGCCAGGCTGCCTCCTCTCTACGCCATGGCCATCCTGCAGGTCCGCCAGGCCAGGGCGTGGAGAGAGCTCAACGAGGGTAAGGCCGACCCGGGTATAATGCAGGATCTCCGTGCCGCCACTGACAGCGCTCTACGGGCGACTAAGGTGGCGGCGCGGGCCCTGGGTCGGACGATGTCCACGGTAGTGGTCCAGGAGAGACACCCCCGGCTATACCTTGTGCAAAAGAGTGACACCAAGGAAGTCCGCTTTCTTCTACGGGACGACTCCTGCCTCGTCACCAAAGCCGGGCCCTTTTCAGGGCTTGGCGCCCACTACTCGCAGAGTTTTCTGTTCTCCCCGGGTGTACTTACAGCCTATCGCACACTCCTCTGTACTGTGCACGGCGAACCGACCTCACACCCTGGCGAGGCGTGAGGTCGTACACATACGACAGCTGTCACCACTCTCAAACCGACAGTGTGTGCCGTTGTTCCGCCAGGCAGGTAAAAAGGCGGAGCCAACCTTCCCTCCGGGGACCCCCGCGACATGGTTAGCTCCGCCAGCCAACGAACCCCCCCGTGGGAATGATGAAGCAGACCGTCCCCTTGGTCACCCTGTCACAGTCCCTGGGAGCTCGAGAGCTGCCCACACTGTCTCGCTGGCTAATGAGGGCGGTCCGTCTTGGTTACTCGATCCAGTTCGCCAGAGACTCTCCCAAGTTAGGGGCATCATCTCTCCCTCTGTCAGAGGCAGGGACGCCTCCGTACTTCGGGTAGAGGTCTCCACCCTTTTGGCAGAACAGGCATCGAGTTCGTCCCTCAAAACCAAGATGTTCAGTGGGTTACGACCCGCACTTCATCATTCCAAAGAAAGACGGCGGGTTGCAAAGGTCTGCGTACCCTGAACAGAGCACCTTCACAAGCTGCCGTTCAGGGTGCTCACGCAGAGGCGCGTCCTGACATCTATTAGATGTTAGGATTGGTTCGTGGCAATCGACCTGAAGGACGCTTACTTTCATGTCTCTATCCTCCTCGACACCGGCCGTTCCCACGGTTCGCGTGCGAGAGGCGGGCATATCAGTACAGAGTCCTCCCTTTCGGTTTGTCCCTGTCTCCACGGTCTTCACGAAGATCGTGGAAACCGCCCTTTCTCCCTGAGGGGAGGAAGGCGAGTGGGTACTAAACTATCTCAGCGACTGGCCTATCTTGGCACACTCTCTGAGATCTGTTATGTACACAAAGGGACCTGGTGCTCCGGCACCTAGATCGATTGGGACTCCAGGTCAACCAAGAGAGGGGCAAGCTCTCCCTAGTGCAGAGCATCCTCTTTCTCGGTATGGAACTCAACTCTGTCACCATGTTGGCGCACCTGTCCGCAGTATGCGCCCAACCAGTGTTGAACTGTCTGAAATGAACATTTTAGGCAGACAGCGGTCCCCCTGAAATAATTCAGAGGCTCCTGGGACATGGCGTCCTCGCGGGTTAATACCCCTCGGGTTGATGCACATGAGACCGCTCCAACACTGGTTTCAGAGTCGAGTTCCGAGGAGAGCGTGGCACACCGGCAGCAGGCGCATGGTGATGACGCCCTGCTTCCGACGCACCATAACCCCTTCTATGACTCTTCTATGACTTTTTCGACGGACTCAGGTCCCTCTGGGCAGGTTATGAGACAGGTCGTGGTGACGACTGACGTCTCCCTGCAGGGGTGCGGTGCAGTGTGTAACGGGCACGCAGGCGGGGCGTTGGACGAACCCCCGCCTGCGCTGGCATATCAATTGCCAAGAGTTGTGGGCTGTGCTACTTGTACTGAGCAGGCTACGGCCTCTCGTGCGAGACAAGCATGTGCTGGTCCGAGGACAGCACTATAGCTGTAGCGTACACAGATCCTCAGGGTGGCGTTCGCTCACAGCAGCTAACACAACTTGCTCGACGCATCCTTTCTTGCCAGTTTATGCCTCGTGGAGAGTGGCGACTCCACCCCCGCGCAGTCCAGCTCATTTGGAGGCTGTTCGGGTAGGCCCAGGTAAACCTGTTCGCCTCCCGTAACACCACCATTTGCCCGCTTGGTATTCTCTGCCCTCGGCACGGATATCCTGGCGCACAGCTGACCGCGGGATGGGCGGAAGCACACCTTCCCCCCCAAGGAGCCTCCTTGCACAGACGCTGTGCAAGGTCAGGGAGCAGGAGCACCAAGTGTTATTGGTTACACTACACTGGTCTAACCGCACTTGGCTTCAGAGCTGATGCTCTGGACAGCGACTTCCCCTGAACCAGTTCTGGCATCCCAGATCAGACCTCTGGAACACCCATGTCTGGTCTCTAGACGGGACGAGAAGATCCTGAGATGGCTACTCCCCCTCTATGGCAGAGACCATCACCCAGGCTAGGGCCCCATCTACTAGGCGGTTACACGCCTCTAGATGGTGCCTCTTCTCGTCCTGGTGTCTCTCTCAAGGAGAAAGACCCACTGAGGTGCTCGATCAGGATTGTGTTTTCCTTCTTACGAGACTGGAGACTAACATCTCCCCTCCACACTGAATGTGTATGTAGTCGCTATTGCCACTCATCACGACTCAGTCGGTGGAAAGTTTCTAGGGCAACACGACCTGGTCACCAGGTTCCTAAGGGGTGCGAGAGGGCGGATTCCGCCTCATCTCCGCTCCATACCCTCTTGGGACCCTAAGTGGTCCTGGGGAGCCTCAGTGCCCCCCAAGAGCCCCTCGGAGATTCCGATCTTCCTCACAGGGTAAGACGGCCCTCCTGACGGCGCTCACTCCCTTCAAGAGGGTAGGGGACCACCGAGCATCCTCCGTGTCCCCGGATTGCCTTAAATTCGGCCCTGAAAACTCTCACGTTATCTTGAGACCCAGGCCCGGATGCGTGCCCAAGAAGTTCCCACTACTCCCTCCGGGGCCAAGTGGTGAACTTGCAGGCGCTCCCCATAGGGGAGGAAGACCCAACCTGATCAGTGTTGTGTCCAGTAGGTGCTGGACCGCACGCAGAGCTCTGAAGCTCTGACCAGCTCCGTGTTTGTTGGAGGACAGCAGAAGGGGAAGGCTGTCTCCAAACAGAGGCTGGCGCACTGGGTCCTGGGTCGTGGTAGCCGTTTCGATGGCATTCCGATCTCAGAATCTCCCATGTTGGCAGAAGCGCCTCTCTAGCAGACATCTGTAGAGCTGCGGGTTGGGCTACGCCCAAACACCTTCGCAAAGGTTCACAACCTTCGCGTAAACCCGGTGTCAGCCCACGTCCTGCGTGGCGACATGTAGGACTGGCATCCGGGGGGGCGTATGCCTGTGAAAGCACCATTCCACCCTCTAACATGTTGGGTCAGTGTGCTATCTACCTTTTTCTTCTTACCCAAACCCATGGCTAAGAAACTGGTACCTCATCTACCTCCCTTCTTACCCAGACACTGGTTAAGAATAGGCATTCCATCCATCACTAAGCAGCACCCCCTGGGGGTTGGCTGGGCAGAGCAGCCTTCCCCCTTAGGCCGGGATTCCATATGAACTATCACAGATAGCTCTAACCGGACCTAGTGCTACCGGACGTCTGTAACACCCCCTCCGTGGGCTGTTCCGTCTGATGTATCCTCATGAGAATGGTTCCCACTCCTGGTAACCCATGAACTTCCCCAGGTGGACCTCCACCTCGCGGTTAACTACCCAGTCCGCACATTCCATGCGTTCTCCTCCAAGGACGAGACCATACCTATATCCACCATATTCCTCCCCACGGGTAGGAGGTGGCCTCTGCAGCGCATTCCTGATTAAGGAAGTGGCGCTTACCCGGTGTAAACCCGAGCCGGACGGCCTCTCCCCTGTAGAGAGCTAAGGCCCCCGTCCGTGAAAGGTTATCGGTCAGGGCTGTACCCATCTTTCTCCAAGAAAGCTCTGGTACCCCCCGACCACCACACTGGAAGGTTACAGTTTCGCGAAAGCATCGAGCTGACACGCCCAGGCTTGTTACCGTCGCTTCGCTAAAGATTGTGACGCGATACAGCGTTGTGGCGTTTTCCATGGGCAACCCCATCTGTCGTTCTCGACACAACGTCGAGAGACCGACAGAAAGGGAACGTCTTGGTTACGTATGTAACCTCGGTTCCCTGATGTCCCTTATGCCACAAACACGTATCGTATTCTGCTGCAGTCGTGAGAGGCTCTCTGGCTCTTCAGAACAAAAGGTAAGTGAATGATGCACGCCGGCTTCCTTTTATACCGGATATCCGGGGGCGGAGCCCGGCATGCAAATTTCATTCGCCAAATTTCATTGGCCTTTTCTATAGTAGTCAGAGTTGATTGGTTCTCAAGGGCGAACCCCATCTGTCGTTCTCGACACAACGTCTCGTTCCCTCCATCAGGGAACCGTGGTTACATACGTAACCAAGACGTTCTGTAAACCCTGCACTGGTTACCTATAAATCATTGCATTAACTTTAAGATCTTGCTTATTACCTATAAAGCCCTACATTGTCTAGCGCCGCAGTATTTGAATGAACTTCTATTGTATTACAATCCTCCACGTGCATTACGCTCTCAGGCGTCCTGTCAGTTGGTAATACCTAGAATTTCAAAATCAAGTGCAGGTGGTAGATCCTTTTCTTATCTAGCGCCTAAATTTTGGAATATTCTTCCCTGCACTGTCCGGGAGGCAGACACACTCTGTCAGTTTAAATCTAGACTAAAGACGCATCTTTTTAATCTAGCATACACTACACTTCCATAATATTAATCCTCAGAGGATTTAGGCTGCATTATTTAGATCAACCGGAACCAGGAACACATCCAACAACAAATGATGTACTTGTTGCATCGAAGAGTGAAGAACAGTACTCTACTCTCAGCCAGTCTTGTCTCTTTGTTCCAAGGTTACCGCAGGATGCAGTTCATGCCCAGACCTGATGGCAGAGCTGAGAATGGGAAGCGGTGACCTGACAAGAGCTGAGATGATAGAGCTGGTTAAAGGACGCGGCAACTTGACACGATTTTTCTACAACACTTCAAATGCTATTAGATGGTAAATGATAATCTTAAATCTATAATTTACCTTATTAGTAAGTTTATATATTTTTTATCTAGCCTTGTTGTGCAAGCACTGTTGAGCTTGTGCAGAGGCAGCAGCTTTTGCAAGAGGGGAACTGGAATCCCCTGGTTGGGCCTGGGTTCCCCTGAGGTTTTTCTTCTCGATTGGAGTTTTGGGTTCCTCGCCACCGTTTGCATATTGTTTTGCACTATTTGCCTGGCCGGGGGGGCTGCTTTAAAATTTAGAAGTCAGACATAATTAATATTGCATATAAGAATTTATAGTCCGTTTAATATTTGACCTGTGGTTTTCTGTCCTTTATCTCAAATGTGTGCTTTCACTGTGCGTGTGTGCGAGTGTGTTTGCGTGTGTGCGTCTATGTCAATGTGTGTAAGTATGTATGCTTATTGTGTGTGGAGCATTTGTATGTCTGTCTGTTGTTGTTTTCTCCTTTTTCTTGTTTTAACAAGTATATGCCTTTAGTTGTTTTTCTTGTATTCAATGTGTCTCATGTACAGCTGCTTTGTAACAATGAAAATTGTAAAAAGCGCTATATAAATAAAGTTGAGTTGAGTTGATTCTTCCGGGCAACTGCTTCCTTCGCTTCAGCTCTTACTAAATAACAAATGTGAACTAAAAATAAAATACGCTACCAACTGCTACTAATTACAAAAGGACAACAAAAGTATTATTGAAATCCAAGCATAACAAAACTAAACAAAACTAAACAAAACTTACCCAAAGAGGCGCTGGGAGAGACGCCCGCGAGAGCAATGGGCATGGAATGTAGAGGCCGAAAGAGAGAGACGCCATTGCTGGCGTCAACGCCTGTTTATATTCGGAATCCCCGATGACGTCACGCAGCTCTCGCGCAACAGGACTATCCCACTGGTTCCTATGGATTAAAAATAAAAAAGTTTACAGAGATTCTCGTAACACCCTCAACCTTAAGTGAATAAATTTTCAGAAAAAGATGTTACTCTTCATTTTTTCCCTTTTCTTTCTTTACAAAGAGAAAGAGGGAAAACTTTTTTTATTCCCACTAAGCACGAGATAACACGTCAGCAACGACATTATCTTTACCACGAATATGCAGAATGTCCAATTCAGAAGTCTGTAAAAACAGACTCCAACGCATCAAACGTTGATTATTGTTTTTCATCCGATTCAAAAAGACTAAGGGGTTATGATCTGTATCCGAATCTTCCCCAAATACGTAACCGTGGCTCGTCCAAATTCACATTTAGCGAGATTTACAGTGAGATTAGCACCAGACAAACGCCTGAAAAGTGTATGGAGTTGTCCCACATGTTCTGACCAAGACGCACTATAAATAACCAAGTCATCCAAATATGCAGCAATATTGTGCATTCCGCTGATAACCTGATTTACCATACTCTGAAAAGTTGCCGGTGCATTTCGTGAGCCAAAAGCCATTACCGTATACTGCAAGAAATGGTCCGGTGTAACGAACGCAGAGATCTCCTTTGCACGTTCTGACAGAGGCACCTGCCAGTATCCTTTCAGTAGATCAATTTTTGTGACAAAAGAAGCATTTCCAACACAATCTACGCAATCTTCCATGCGAGGTAGTGGATAACTGTCCGGTTTGGTAACAGAATTAACAAGTCGAAAGTCAGTACAAAAACGAGACTTTAGCCATTAGACTTTAACCAACACACAGGGCGAGCTCCAGCAACTAAAACTCGGCTCAGGGATGTTGTTTTCAAGCATAAAATTAACCTCCTCTTTCAACTGAGTTCGCATCCCTGCATTTACTCGATATGCATGCTGTGTTATGGGTATCGAATCACCAACATCAATATCATGTTCTATCAGCAACGTACGAGAAGGAACATCAGAGAATAAATTTCCATGAATTCGAATGACATTGCATACGTCATCGCGTTCGGTATCAGTCAAATGAGAAAGAAACGAGTTAAGATTTTGAAGTATCTCAGAATTTTTCAACATTCCCGCCACCAACTCTATAGAGGGAAAATTCACATCATACTCCTCCAGGGTGGTCGGGACTGCAGTGGTCTCCGAAGCAACAGAACACAATGGAAAAGTAAAATGTTCAGCACTGGACAGCCTCTGCTCTTTGGTTACTAGAGAATCTGTGGGTGAGACAGTTAACATAGCCGTCTTCCGTTCAGACAGAGCTAACGGTCTCTTGAAGTACGGCTTAAGCATGTTGATATGACACAGACAAGTTTTTTTTCTTCTATCTGATGTCATAATCACATATTCGAGCTCACCTTGTAAGGACCGTAATAACGAGCCTGTAGGGCAGATCCAGGGACTGGCAACAGCACTAAGACTTTGTCCCCAGGAGAAAAACTACGGAGCTTAGCACCATGATTAAAACGTTTTTTTCATTCGTTGTTGTGATAGCTCCAAATTCTCCTTGGCCAACTCACAGGCACAGTGCAATTTCAAACGAAACTCTGAAACATAGTCAAGAACATTGTTTGAGTTCTGATCCGTAGACCAATAATCTTTGATCATCTTCAATGGGCCACGAACAGTATGCCCAAACACTAGCTCAGCCGGACTAAAGCCCAACAAATCCTGCACTAACTCTCGCACTGCAAACATAACCATAGGCACTCCATCATCCCACGCTTTTTGGAACTCCAGGCCGAATGAACGAAGCATGGATTTTAAAGTCTGGTGGAATCTTTCGAGTACTCCTTGGCTTTGTGGATGGTAACAACTAGACGTGCAGTGTTTTATGTGTAGCTGATCAAGAGCCTGTTTGAACATGCGTGACATAAAATTCGTACCTTGATCTGATTGAATAGTACGTGGGAGACCAAACAGAGAGAAAAACTTAAGTGCTTTAACAATCACTGGGGCAGTCATTTTCCGCTAAGGAATTGCCTCCAGAAAACGCGTAGATGTACACATTATGGTCAATAGGTACTGATTACCGGACTTCGTGCGAGGGTAAGGGACCAACACAGTCAATCATCACACGCTCAAATGATTCCCCGACGGCTGGTATTGGATGTAATGGAGCATGCGGAATATTCTGATTCGGTTTTCCAGTTACTTGACACACATGACAACTTCGACAATAATTTGCAACATCTCGTTTTAAGCCAGTCCAGAAAAAATGTCGGAGTACACGATCATAGGTTTTACTTACTCTCAAATGACCAGCAAACGGACTGTCATGTGCCAGTCTCAGAATTTCTGAACGATATGAGGAAGGAACTACTACCTGCTTAACAATTCGCCATTCCTCATCAGAAGATGAACTTGAGGGTCTCCACTTCCTCATTAACACCCAATCTTCAACAAAGTATCCTTGCGATACACATTTAAGTTGCTCACTAGGAACAACAACTTCAAAGAGAGATGACAGTTTCTCATCTTTCTTCTGTTCCACAATAAGCTGCTCGCGTGACAGAGACAATTTATCGAGCTCTATTGAATGTTCATCTCGTTTCTTGACAGCGATGTCTAAACCATCAATAGAGCTTGAACACTTCACCTCACCACCATCTGAATCGGAGAGGAACGTATTATTTAAATCAAATTTCCACTCACCATCTGACTCAACGAAGCTTTAATCTTTCAGTGTCTGTGACATAGCGGGAGTAACAGCGCCTGAAGGAAACACCTCTGGGTATTTCTGAGCTAACACATCAGGAGTAATGCAGGGAACAGGAACATTAGTGACCTCAGGGCTGGCAAAAACCCGACATGTCATTCCCCAAAATAAATGTGACATCTCGAACTGGAAGACACGGTCGCACCCCAACAACAACGCGGCCGGTAACAAGGGAGGACTCAAGCTCAATTTCGTGCAAAGGCACATTCACAAAGCCCATCTCAAATCCCTGTACTAAGACACTTGAACCAATAGAGCTCTCATCAGACAACGTTAATATTCCTTCTAGAATAAAACTCTGAGCGGCTCCTTTTTAAGAACGGCAGATTTTACTTTTTCATAATCAAGAGGGTCTTCCACTGACAAAGAAGAATAAGCTTCCTGTGCTTTCCCCAAAAGAACACACTGCAATAACATGGGCCAAAATGTTTTGGGCCATTTAAGATTGTTAGCAACACGTTAAAAAAAGAGAAAAAAACTTTACTTCATGTTCCCGAAAAAGCGGAACAATATGAATGTTACGGCTCACATCAAAAATCTCTGTCACACCCTTTTTACAAGCTTTCAATTCAAGTTCTTTAAGACGGCAAACTTGTTCAATCTCAAGCTTTTTCATTTCAAGTTCATGTCTCTCACATTGTCTTTGTCTCTCAGTCTCACTTTCCCATTTCTCTCTCTCCCTCAACAAAACTTGTTCGTGCTCTTGAGCCTGCAACTCCATTCTCTTTATTTGCAACGCAACATCTTCTGAACTCCCCTCAACAACTTCAGGATAGTCCACAATTTTCTGCTCTTCACCAAAGACGTTTTGTTTATACCAAGACTCAACAAGCAATATCTGAATTTTGCGTTTAGATTGAGTGACGCGAAAACTGACCTTAAAATGAGCAGCTATTTTCATAAAATCATTTCGGTTTATTTGAAACAACTCCGCTTGCGTCGGATTCCCAATAAACCCTTCCAAATCAAACATGATTAAACCAAAAAGTCTAAAGTAAACAATGAAAAGAGAATAAAATGGAAGAATAAAAAACACGAAACGAAATTCACATCAAGCAACTGTGATTTAACGAAGTTACAAAGTAACAATTTCAAAGCGTGAACAAATCCAACAAAGCAACGCGAATTTAATCAAATTCTTCATATCCCGGACCAGCCCCCAAAATATGTTACGGCACATAACCAGTTTAAGGCTCGTTAAACTAGATAAGTCAAACAAAAGGAAACAGGCCGATCATATTCAAAAATCACAAAACTGAGTTGCTTTCAAAAATGCCTCCATTTAATTAAATGACAAAATTCGATACCACAGGTAGCATAATAATAATATAATTCCACAAATAATTGTATAACAAATCCAATAAATCATTAACTACCCGCTGCTACTAATTACGAAAGGACAACAAAAGTATTATTGAAATCCAAGCATAATAAAACAAAACAAAACAAAACAAAACAAAACAAAACTTATCCAAAGAGGCGCTTGGAGAGACGCCCGCGAGAGCAATGGGCATGGAATGTAGAGACCGAGAGAGAGAGACGCCATTACTGAGTCAACGCCCGTTTATATCCGGAATCCCCGATGACGTCACGCAGCTCTTGCGCAACAGGACTATCCCACTGTTTCCTATGGATTAAAAATACAAAAGTTTACAGAGATTCTGATAACAGTAATGCAGGTTTGAAATTACAAGAGCGTGAGTAAACAATGACAGAATTGTCATTTTTGGGTGAACTATCCCTATAAGTCTATGGGAAAGTATGGAGTGACACTGCTATTGCATTAGTCAGGACAGAATTTTCATTATCTTTAAAGTTTAGCCTTAGCCTACTCAGATATAAGTTAAATATACAACCAGAGTAAGACTTGATGTCACTAGATCTTTCCTTATGAGATAATCTTTACAATAAACATAATAGCACTCTTCACGTATAATGTTTATAGTACTATGCTATGTATTGTGCTGTTGTTAGCAATTTGATAAATCTGGATTTTCCACCTCTTATTGTCAACACAGTAGCAGAAACGATCCCCAGAGGGCATTTTAATGTTCAAAACATGACCGAACTAAGATCAAAAGTTGGCAGTGGATCCGAGACCTCGACTGAACTCGGCATCAGAACCAACTCCCATCTGCTATACGGCAGCTAAAACAAAGGAAATAGATATGACACACGCTCTCACAATTTTGCTCTCCTCAGATGAAAAAGTCTCACACCCAGCAAGGGCAGCGCAGATTCACGCTAGCACAAAGTGACGGTTATTACAAGGAGGGAGCAGTCCACCATCCTTGAGGGGTTACAGAAGTGCACTCCAAACTTGCAGCAGCTGCCGGCTTTTATTGTCCAATCTGGATGGCCTCCGTTCCTCTCCTCAACACCGATGCCTTTCTCAGACACGTATATCTCTCCATCGAGACCCGTCTGTCACCGATTGAAAGATCGAAGGCCTTTGAAGGTTCTGACGTCAAATCAGGGCATCAGGCATCATCCTCTGGATTTGAGCTGTGTAAGAATAATACAGCAGCGGGTCATTGGATGACCTTCAAAAAGAAGAGAGAAGCAGTAGAAAAAAATCACTCTACGGACGATGTGAAATGCTTTTCTGTTAATGTAATGTGCTGCTATCTCTGTGCATATAACAATGCTAGATGAGAATGTTAATAAAAGTCATTCGGAAATGTGAAAGGATGGTGCGAAGGGTAACAAATTGCAAATAATACATGATGACTCATTTCCGCAGTCCCTCTTCTAAATGAGGGCTGTGTATTCAACAAGTCCATATATGCACTCAAGAACCTGGAGTGTAAAACGCTGTAAAGTATTGAGGCATATTTAAGATGGCTTAGCGGGCACAACTCTGCAGTAAGGTGAAGCAAAAACAGTTTGTATGTGTTTTGCTTTACTCTGATTTGGATTATGAATGATCACTGTTTCATGCAAGGTCTGTGTAATACTGTATCTGTTTTATTTGGTATTTTATGTGTCATTATTTGAGTCTTATTTTATCTTGCTTTTCCAAAACTGGGCAAAATATTACACTGAATAAATAATTCACAAAAATGTAAGTTTAAGTGATCTTACTCCTTCGCATCTAACACTTCTGCTGTTTATCTTTTTTTTCCACCAGACATATTCAGTGTGTTTTTCCTGTCAAACTTATAATTTTTTTTTGCATAACATTGTTTAACACTTGGTAAGTCATTCATCAATTCATACAGCATGTTCAAACTACTACTCCTTTTGAAAACATCAACATATTTCTCTGCAAGCTACTTTTCTGGATGAATTTGTCATTGCAGGAACAGTGGTTTCCAAGTCATTCACTAAGCATTACAAAATAAACAAAGTTAGCTTGATTAATGATATTTCTGAAAATCCGTTTCAGTTGCCAAGTTCTGTTAATGCATGTGAATATCCCAAATTGCTGGAAATGTTCTGTGTGGGTGTAAATTGGTGAGAGCCAGGACCACCCCTACACAGTAAGCATTGCTGCAAATAAACCCAAACATTACATTGACGCATTTGGCAGACGCTTTTATCCAAAGCTACTAACATTGCTTTGTACAAAACATTTGTTTCTGACTATGTGCAATCCTATGACTATGGGATCAGGCCAATGACCTTGGCGTTGCTAGCGCCATGCTCTAACCACTGAGCTACAGGAAAGCTAACCAAACATGAATCATAACACTGTCGCCGGTAACGATTCTAACAGGGAAAAGCCCAACTGTTCTGGCAGGGCCTCAAGGGCCATCAGCTCCATCACAATTAAAAGGTTTTTGGTAGATTTAAAATGACCCGTTTTTATGGTTTCATTTCCAAGACTTACAGTATGAGTCCATGTTCATTAAACCCATAAAGGGGCATGGAACAGTTGGTGGGCGTGGCTTTACTTGCTGCAATGAAAAGGTTCAAGCTGTGACGCGACTCAAAGTTCAGATCGCCCACCCAAGCCCAATATGGTTGCTCCGTTTAAACAGCACGTCAACCTCTCTATTACTATACGCAATGTTATTCTTTGTTTGAATAAAATGGGTGTTGGGTTATACTTCTTATTTCACAGTAACTGTATTGTTCCCTATAACATTAACATTGTTTCTAAACTTGTTGCTCTGTCCAGGAACTTGGTAATTTCATAGCCAACTTAATATTAAGCATTTATTCTTGACAGTTCTGTCAAACTTATTAAATCTGTACAAATATTTTGGAATATAGCTGATTTTTTTTCAGAAATGAGAAATAAAAAATAAGAAAAACAGGAGGCATTTGCTACAATTTAAGAAATACCGAAATAGTTTAAAATTCATTTTATGTGATTTTTTAACTTTCTTGCAAAATGTTAGGACTGGTTTCACAAACAGGGTTTAGCTTAATCCAAGAAGCCTTAGACAAATGTGTATGTTTACGGTGTCAAAACATTACTGGTGTGCATCTTGAGACAAATCAATGGAACTGACATATTTACAATTGTATTATTATATGTTGCAATCATTTATACATATGTGTTCACTTACACTAAGTGAAAATAGCAACAGATGCTATTTACACTTAGTTTAAATATCAGAAGGCTCTGTTTACACCAACCAAAAATAGCTGTATTTTCTTTGAATTAAGTAGAAATAGTAGTAAGATGCTATTGGTTACATCACTTATTGACACCAGGCCCAGAGAATGCCAGGTTCTGGAATGCACCTATCTATGACGACATTGATAGGTTGAATACCGCCTCCACAGAAAAATATCAACGACTACTTCTCTAGCCCCGCCCACTGGTTTGCGCATGACAGAACTGAAGAATCACAAGTGGGAATCACAAGCGGAGCAAAACCATATAGAGTGAGCAAGCAATAAACAAACATGCCGTTAAAGAAAGCTAAATATTGTTCCATCCCTGTTTGTGAAGGAATACAGTCGCCGCATAACCTTCCTTCGGATTCCGATATTGGGAATGCGGGTTAAAGTTTATTTTTAAAGACGTTCCATCTCATGTGGGAAAAACATGGAGCATTTGTTCAATTTATTTCTCAGAGGATTCCTTCGTGAACAGGTTGACACATCATTTGTGGAGAGTTTAAAATCAAAAAGCAGTGCTGTGCCTTCAATATTGGTTCCGATAGGAATGGCGCAGCAATCTTATGTGAGTAAAACATTTTTGTACCATGCGTCACTATTCTTTACTAGAGATCGCTTGATGTGCCATGGCACTATTCGCATGAGTGTTACCTGGGGACCTCTAGTCATTTGTATTAATTGCAGAGGTTGTCTGTGTTCTTAATTAAGCCGTGCGAATTGGGATCTCTGTGATTTGGTGGGCTCACATATAATTTTTCAAGGTTTCATACACCGTTTGCGAATAATGGAGGCTGTTTTGAAGTGTTTTGGTATTATTTTGGGTGCTGAGTTGTATCCATAAGTAACCGGGAGTCCCCCGTTTGTTTATCATGGAAACTCTCGTAACATTTGAGACCCGTGATCGTGGTGATCTTTTGTCCGCTTCCGAATCACTGGTCTCTGGTCTGGTCTATGCTGACAGGTACTGTCATATATCATTAAACGCAAGACAAGTATAGGCTATACAGATTATACGCAAAGCCTTGCCATCACATCCAGGAAATGAGTCAGTAAATTTAGTAAAATCATACCGTGCGATTGCGTCACATGAAATACTGATGTGGGGAGGTCATTTATAAATCAACGGAGGCCTCCAGATAATACTGATGCCCTGCGAAAACTGTTAATGGTGCTAATGTGTAACCTAACGCTACGTCTCTAACCAAATTCACAGAAGGCTCTAACTACGCAAACGGCTATCCAATCAAAGCTGTGGGCGTTTACTTATAAAGTCTTCAATGCAGCATGCCCATTAAAAGTGAGTGTTTGCAGAGCTGGCCTCAAAACCTGGGTAGGAAATAACCTTTTTAATAATTCATTTTTATGTTTTTGGATGTGAAAACCATGCGAGTGTCATAAGTAGACCTCATATAACAGTATAAAACAATAAACAAGTCCAGTACATCAGACCTTTAAAAGTAACAATAATATCATAGTGTAAATATGTTACAGCCCCACCACTGGCAGCCACGCCCCCCGCATCAGCGCCTTCTCCCGGCCATTCCCGTTTCCCTTTCACCGGCCTTTTGAATTCACTTCACTCCCGAAACCTTTGCACCCATTCATGCCATGAGTACCTCTTCACCTGATCTTCATTCCCTGGACACTATATAACACATGTGTTTTGTCTTGTCAGTGGTCAGGTCTAGTTGTAAGTTGTGTAAGTAAGTTGTGTAAGCAAGTTGTGTTAGTTAGTGCCGGCCTCTAATAACTGTTACCCGTGGATGTGTTGGTACCCGTGGATGATTCCTGAAATTTGTTCTCCTGTTCACCTGAATTAAACAACCAGTTCACCCTTACTCCGTGTGTGGCATCATCCTCCAGACTGTGACCTGTATCACAAAGCCGGTTTCGGTTTTTACCCAGTTTTCGGGCTCAAGAAGGTGGATTGGTTTTGATAGTAGATTTTGACCCCAACATTTGTGAATATAAAAATTACCAAGTATAAAAAAAGATTAACAATATTGAATACTAGAGATAGAATTATGATAAAAGAAAATAATATCAAATTAAAATATATTTTTCTGAAGGATAGGTACACAACTCATGCCAAAAAGCTTTAACATTAACACATTCACAAAAAAAGATGAATAATTGTTTCTTCCATATTACTAAATGTACATTTGTTTTCAATATTTTGCTAATATTTATAAAGTACACTGTTACAGGGATAAGATCTTTGTAATATTTTAAATTTGATTTCCTTTATCTTGTTTGTTAATTTATATTTGTGTGGAAGAGACCAGACAACATTCCAATTAGCATTCTGCAAATGACATCCATTTAAAAGAGGAACCTGGTATAAACTTTCCATTAATTTGATTTCGAACTAAACAGTTATTGAATTGGTCCTTAACAATCAAAATCCCTTCTACTAAAAATAGAGATATTATACAAAGACACAGACTTAAAGGTTTGATTGCTTTTCAGAATGATTTTTATACCATTAGGAATGGCATTAATCTTACACTCTATTACAATCACATATTTTTTGGCAGATCTGGCGCAAATAATTTCTGTCAACAAGGCGGTCGATTTGTATTCAGTGTAAATAGACACTCTGATAAAGATAATATGTAAATAAAAATTATGCAGGGGTTTAAAGGTGGCTTTCTTTTGCTGTTTTTGAGGCTTTGATTATGTTTTTTGGATGTTTAACAATGGATGTTCATGTTTCTAGTTTCAAAAAACGCTTTATATTTCAAGTCTATTATTCACAGCGGTCCCTCTTATAACAAAATGATTGGATTTCTTCCGGTCTATATAAAATCCCTCCTTCCAATACGCTCTGATTGGTAAAGCTGACCAGGTCTGTTGTGATTGGTTCCCTGCTTAGAACGTGTGTCTTAAGATGTCCCACCAATACCATATCAGCAAGCTTACGCTTCTCAGGCTGTTGTGATTGGTCAGCCCCCCTCTCAGTGTACGTGTATTCATAAACTTTTGGCTTTTAGCGATAAACAGTAACAATGGCGTCAACTTCACTTCATCAGTTAAAAACATGCGGATATCGAAGTGTAACAAGGTCTGCTAGTTCATGTGCAAACGTCAATCATTGTTAGAGATAGCAATATTTTTCCTACTATAGCGAGGGAAATGACACCGGACCGATTGGAGTCAGACCGCTTATATTAATTAATACTAGTAACAGGAGCGTTTAGGAGGTATGCACGCACACACACAATATCAGTGTATTCCACAGAACCGCTTTCAACGCCGATGTCATGGAAGCTGTTATTTGACCGTTGGTTATCTTAGAAAGTGTGTACCTGAATTCTTGTTACCAGCTGTAGGACTGTGATGAAAGTGACCGTAGCTCAGTCAAATGTTTATAATCTCTGATGACCAAACCCTACTCCAGTGGCTCTTCCTCTAGTAAGGCCTAATTCTGTTAAAGACAATATCTTGCTTGGCATTGAACCTTGAGCTTTATAATTTTGCAGATATTGTTTATGCTCTGACAGCAATATTACACTAGAGGTCTTCACGGTCCCAATAATGTGGACCCGTACCCTAAGAGACCCGTGATTGTGCTACACAGACTCGACCCGGACCCATCCAATATTTTGAAAGTTGGACCCGAACCCGTTAAGACCTGAGAAATGCCATAAATGTACTACACAATGCGAACCCGACTATTATTTGAAAGTTAGACCCGAACCCACCCGTAAAGACAGACCCTGGACCCGATCAGCACAAATTCCACAGCAAATTGCTGTTAAATCAGTAAACAAATACCTTACCTGCTTACGTTACTCCCTCGTACCGGATTATAATGCAATCCTTAATTGCTAATGTGATATCCATGTTATTAATTTCTTTCCGATCGAACGAGCAGCATTACCTGCTATTATCTATGTGCTCTGAGCCGAGTCTGAACAACAATTTCAGATATAACAAGACGCTTAATTTATATCAATATAAACATGGAACGAGATAAGTTGCAATGCGCTCAATGGTAAATTAAGTCCCTCCTTCTAAATAAAAGAGCCAACAGTCAATTGTTAAAGTCACGTTGTCCATGGTTAAGTTGTCACTGCTCACATGTTGTCACTGCTCACTGACTGAGTCCTGACTGAGCTCGCTCGTGTTTTTTTCCACCTAATTTTACCAGTTGAAACTAAGTTACAAAACACAAACGGTGCTGAATTTTAATCGACTCAGGTT
This sequence comes from Triplophysa bombifrons, assembly GCA_029783895.1. Taxonomy (NCBI): domain Eukaryota; kingdom Metazoa; phylum Chordata; class Actinopteri; order Cypriniformes; family Nemacheilidae; genus Triplophysa; species Triplophysa bombifrons. The sequence goes on from CM056448.1 coordinate 22,178,467, forward strand.
TTATAAAAAATATTAAATAGACCCGGTACAAGAAATAAAAGGATTTGGACCCGACACGGCTAACCAGTTGAAATATAATTCCGGTCTCGGGTCCTGGGTCCTCCGAGAAGAACTCTGCATTACACACTAACTAAAGGTTGAAAAATGGCCGCTTTAAATGGTAAACTTCAAACCTGATCTACTTCAATAGTAGACAAATATGTTATTTCTAAATTTAAATTTGAGTAAAAGGCATGTTAAATTGCATTACGTTTGATCACCATATTTTCTTTCTAATGTATCACATTAAATTAACTCATTAAAACTAAAACCTTAACAGTTTATGCAGACTGCCTTTATTTACATCCTTCTGTAGTAAGCTGGTCTACACAGGTAGGTCTGTGTCAGAGAAAAAGACGTAATTGGTTTCAGAATAAGAGCCTGGAGCTGATGTCTTTAACTGTACTGCCTTATAGAACATTAATCAACATTCTGGCCCCAATCCACAACTCAACACATGTACTTCCTCAATCTATGTTCCTGTCTCCCTCCCTCAAGCCCCATTAGACAGAAGACTGACAGATGAGGCAAGGACAGGCTGGGCTAATGAAAGCTTTCTTAAGTTGATGCGGCCTACACAGGGACAAATGAGAGTTTTATGGGAGGCTCTTTAGCACACAGTAGGCCTGCATCACACAAAATAGACGCTGCTTGCCTTGAGGGCACCTAAACAGACATGGCTCATGCTGTTTAGACAGGCACAATACGTGAGTCAGCTGTCTACAATTAACACAGACATCTTCAGTGTGCACACAATTGCAATTACAGTACACATCCAGTTAAATGTAGTGAGTTTTTGGTAGAAGTGTTGTTTTTTGGTAGAAGTGAGTTTTTGGCATTATTCAGTGTAAAAATGCCTACAGGGGAAATAAAAAAGCATGTTTATAAATAAGACACAGGCAGCATTTATATTTGCCATATTTGTCCACATAGCCTACACATTGAAAAGACAAATGTAAGACTTGACTTCTTTTTCGAAGCTTCTAGCGTCTGTTTTACATTATAATCCTATGGAGTAAATCGTGTTTTCAAAAAACGTCCTTAGCGCTTTTTTAAATGCCAGCGTCAGCGTCTTTTTCTGCAGCTCAGGGCATCTTGGTTTAAGTTGAAAAAAGTTAAAATTTTCTGAAAAAACACCCTACGTCAAGTTCCTTTTCACAGCTAACCAATGACAAGTGAGTAGTGTGTCGCTTCCACAACAATATGCGAGAGAGGTGAAAAAAAAATACGTAGGTTGGAGCATAGTTTTTGTAACCTTATGGTCCCATATATAAGTAAATAATCAGGCAGAAGTCTTTTGTGCAGTTTCAGTAGAATAAACATTCCTTTTTTTATTCAACAATTATAAAAGAAAACATAAAACAGCCCATCGATGGCCACAGAGAACCTATATCATGAAGACATGTAGTATACAGGCAAACGTGCTCACACTGCAATCACGCTCACAACAAGCCACACTGTAAACCAAACAAAAAGAAGAAATATAAGAGACCAAACCCGGTCTTCCACCAATGAAGGCAACCCTGCAGCCACCAACGGGACAAAAGACATCTATAACAAAATTAACACAATACTGTTAAATCATGGGTAGTGCAATTTGAATAAATCAGTGAACACCTTGAAATAATTAACACTTGTTCAGTTGTTTCCTTGGGCAATGAGGGCCAGTACAACATCCAATAAGGGAGAATTGAAATACAAACAAAAACCCAAACAATAAAGTATAACAACAAAGTATAAAATAAATGCTAATCCCCCCCCCCCCCCCCCACTTATACGTGCTGTGTGAAATATTTTGCAAATATAAATGGCAGGCTTATTACAGTTTTTCTCCATTGGTTTGGCTCATTTCTTGAAACAGAAATTACATTCTCAAAATTCTAAGATCATTTGGCAAAACAGTCTTACAGTTCAGCACAACACTATTCATCACTTGCAAAAGCTAATATCTCTCCCAAAACTGTTCACTCATTCTTCAAAACTAAATTCCTTTCCCATACAAAGAGTCAGTGCCACGAAAATGACAAAGATCCTTCTCATTTGCTTTGGATCATTTCTTGAAACAGAGCGGACTTTCTCAACACTCTTGGTGCTTTTGCCAAAATAACGTGGAGGGTTCGGCCCAACACCATGGTTCACCTGCAAAAGCTCATACCTCTCCCAAAACAGTTCACTCATGTGTCAAAACTAAATTTCCTTCTCATTTAAACAGTCAGTGCCCCCAAAATGCTTCATCCCTTTGGCATTGTGTAAGCACTGCAAGTCAAAATATTTAGATGTTTTGTCACTATGGCAGAGGACCATTTAAACATCCCTCATGTCCACCTTTCAGTCTTGGCCCATTCATTGACAATGGTTACTGTACTGTTTTTTGTCTAGCTAACAGAATACAATTGTGTATAAAACTGTAAAAAAGAAATAGGATTTTAGGGTAAGAGTAGCCTCCAAGGTTCAACATCACACATTGCACTCATACTGCCAAGGAAATTTTTATCATTATCATTCACACACATAAAGTAATGTCAATACATAAGTGTAAAAATAAAATGTATACAGCATAATACACTGTAATATAAACACACAAATAAAAAACAATTCAAACTATATGCAGCCTACAGTGCTGTAAATAAAGCTGGAGTTTCACAACTAACAGTTCTTCACTGGTCGCTGTCCTCACCCTCCCTCTCCTGGCCACCATCCTCACCCTCCTGTCCATCCACACGCTGCTGTCTGTCTGGCCACAGCTTCTCGTCCACATCACAGCGTATATTCTCTCTTGCGATGCAACGAGGGAAGAAACGGCGTGCATGTCGCAACCATCCCCTACATTGATCTCCTGTAATATCCTCACAAGCAGCGTCCATTGCATGGAGCAGTGACCTCTGATCTTGAGCCCGATGCTCATACACTCTCCACCTCCAAGCGGAGAAAAACTCCTCAATAGCATTGAGGAAAGAGAGTAAGGTGATAGGAACACCATGACCACCCTTGGATGAGTAGTGAACCAGGCCCTGATGAGCGGGCCACGGTGGAAATTCACATTGTCCCATACAATGACATATTGAGGCAGGTGAGGCCCTACGAGACCTCTCTCATTTTCAGGGATCAAATCAATATGAAGGCGGTCCAAGAAGACGAGGAGCTTCTGTGTATTGTATGGGCCAAGACTGGGGATGTGAGTGGCCACACCATTCTCAGATATGGCAACACACATAGTTATATTGCCCCCTCGCTGGCCTGGGACATCCACCGTGGCCCGTTGGCCAATAATATTACGGCCACGTCTTCGGCCCTTGGCCAGGTTGAAGCCAGCTTCATCCACAAACACGAGGGTGTGTTGGGTCTCCATTCCTTCCAATGCCATTATTCTCTACAATAGCGTTAAAAAAAAAACATCAAATCAGTCATACAGAAGTACAGTACAGTTACAGACAATTACATAGGCACTAATTGCAGCTCTTTGACCCTTTTTCTTATTGTATGTTATTTTCTTCAAAATCAGGATAATAATGATAATTTCATCATACAGTAAACTGCAGTTTTTAAGGGAATTGTGGAAGTCAGATAAATCAAATACTTTCATACCTGGATACACAAATCAGGTAAAGTGGGTACTGAAGCAAAACAAGTTTGGGAACCACTGCTTAATTGTAAAAAGGTTATAATGATGGACAACCAGTAACTGACTAACATGTACATACTGGTACCGCAGCTCTTTCACTCTATCAGAGTTCCTCTCAAATGGTACCCTGTAAATTTCCTTCATTGTCATCTGATGCTTCTTCAATATCCGGTCTATCGTGGAGATGCTTATAGAGTTGACATTTTGGAATATGGCATTGTCTTGTATGATTGCAGCGCGGATCTGTCTCAATGTGATGGCATTATTTGCCCTCACCATGTTACAGATATCTTGTTCTTGGTGTTCATCGATAAGTTTTTCTCTGCCACCAGTGCCAGGTTGTCGTGTAATCCTAGACATAGAATTCAAAGGACAACACTCCATTCGTAATGTATACCTTATGTATTCCTTACAGAATGAGTTACCTATGTTATTGTATTGTTGTTTTGCTTACAGTAACTTAACCACAATCATAATGCATCACTGCACAGTGACTGGAATACTACTGTAAACTGCATCATCAAAACTGTAGAAAATAAACTATTCCATAGTTTATTTTCTACCATGTTTTTCTTGTCATTTTTAGTACCATAACATCCCATTGAGGCAAGATATTACTGTAGGCCTATCACACATACACACACTAAATGAATAGGTAAATGTGTAAATAAATATATTTCTTGCTCCATGCACAGTATCCTGTCATGTCCTATACAACACATAATTCCATCATTGACTGACTACAGACCTGTTTTCCCTGCGAAATGTTTGGATGATTGAGGAGACTGTAGAGCGAGGAACATTAGGCTGCACTCGGCGACCTGCCTCCGCCATTGTGAGGCCATGGTTGATGACATGGTCTATAATTGTGGCCCAAATTTCATCCGGGACAGCATGGTGTCTTCGTGCACCTCTGCCTCTTCCCCCTATTCCCCACCACGCACCCTTACTCCTCCTCCTCCTCTTCTTCTTCTTCTTCCTCCTCTTCCTCTTCCTCGAGCAGGCAGTTGCCATTGTTCATTTACTTCGCCAGGTGCCTCCATGTTCAGAAATACTATGTACTGGTCCTGCATGGTCAAGCTCCTTACATACATGTTTGGCAGCATTCACAGTCATGGACAGCACCTGTCGGTTAACTAAACTTACTGTTTGATTGGTCATCTGAGATGTGTGAAACTCTTCCTTCATTAGTCAAGTTCTAGTTTCACCTGACTGTCAATTGCTGTAATCAATTTATCAAATTTTCCAAGGGATTCATATATGGTTGTAAACAGGTTCAATGTATGTAGGAAGAAAGGAGTCGGGGTCGGCGTGGCTGAGAAGAGTAAGATTCTTTTTATTTGTTCAATACTTCCGGGTATCACACTTCCGGTTCAAAATAAGAGTTCCTTCACGATTCTTTAATCGAAGCTTTTCTTTGATGACTGCCTTGGACGCAACGTCTCTCGGCAGCTCCTCACATGGACGTCTTCTCAGCCGCTCTCTCTCAAATCCTCTGGATCTGTCGATCCCTTTTGTAGCGTCTCCTCGCCAATTACTAGAACAAGAAGCAGGTGATTTCACTAAACCGTTGATCTGCCTACTCACCGTCTTTCTCCCGACACTCTCTCTCCCCGCAGACCGTGCTGAACCACGCCCACCTCTCCACATACCCCCACCGCCCGACTCAGGCCGGGGCCCCATCCGGCCTGCAGCTTCCCCCCCCCCTCCTGGAGAGGAAGTCAGCCACAGCCATCTGTGTCCCCGGCCTGTGGATCACCTGAAATTTGAAGGGTTGTAACGCGAGATACCAACGAGTGATCCGCGCGTTGGTATCCTTCATGCGGTGGAGCCACTGGAGAGGCGCGTGGTCCGAACAGAGCGTAAACTCCCGCCCCAGGAGATAGTAGCGAAGGGTGAGGACCGCCCACCTGATCGCCAGGCATTCTTTTTCGATGGTGCTGTACTTCGTCTCCCTCTGTGAGAGCTTACGACTGATGTACAGCACCGGACGGTCCGTTCCCCCTATCTCCTGGGACAACACTGCCCCCACGCCCCTGTCCGATGCATCGGTCTGCAAGAGAAAGGGGAGAGCAAAGTCAGGAGAGTGCAATAACGGTCCGCCGCACAGAGCAGCCTTCACCTGGGTAAACCCCTGCTGGCACTGCTCCGTCCATTGGACGGTATCTGGAGCCCCCTTTTTAGTGAGGTCAGTCAGCGGGCTGGTGAGGTCCGAATAATTGGGTACAAACCGCCTGTAATATCCCGCCAGCCCCAGGAACTGCCTCACCTCCTTTTTGGTCTTGGGTCTCGGGGCGGTTGCAATCGCAGCCGTCTTATTAATTTGGGGACGCACCTCCCCGTGACCCAAGTGGAAACCCAGATACCTTACCTCTACCCGCCCAATTGCACACTTCTTCGGGTTGGCCGTTAGCCCCGCACCTCTCAATGAAGCCAGGACCGCTCTCAGGTGTTGCATATGCCGCTCCCAGTCATTACTATATATAATGATATCATCTAGATATGCGGCGGGATATGCAGTATGCGGACGGAGTATGCGGTCCATAAGGCGCTGAAAGGTCGCCGGGGCCCCGAACAACCCGAACGGAAGTGTAACGAATTGGTGTAAACCGAACGGCGTGGTAAAAGCTGTTTTTTCTTTGGATAAGGGAGATAGAGGGATCTGCCAATATCCTTTAGTCAAATCCAATGTCGAATAAAAACGAGCCGTACCTAGTCGGTCTAGTAATTCGTCAATTCGTGGCATTGGATAAGCATCGAACTTCGATACAGCATTCACCTTTCGATAGTCCACACAGAAGCGAACGGAGCCGTCGGTTTTAGGCACTAAGACTATCGGGCTCGCCCAATCACTGTTGGACTCTTCTATTACGCCCATGTCCAGCATCGCTTCTAATTCTCTCTGAACCACCATTTTTTTGTGTTCAGGTAATCTATATGGGCGACTTCGCACGATCGCGCCTGGTTTGGTCTCAATGTGGTGCTCTATGAGATTGGTGCGACCGGGTAGGGGCGAAAAAACATCTGCAAATTCTGCTTGTAATCTCACAACATCCGTGACCTGGGAGGACGAGAGATGATCTCCCCTTGGAGCCAGAGCGAGGGATTGCACCTTGGTGTTTACCTCTGGCCCGAGATCATCCTCCCTGCTCACTGTCGTCGCCAGCATCACGGTGTTCGCCTCACTCCATTTTTTTAGGAGGTTGAGGTGATAAATTTGATGTGCTCCACTCCTATCCGATCGAACTACCTCATAATTGAGATCCCCTATTCGTCGTGTGACCTCAAAGGGTCCTTGCCACTTGGCGAGCAATTTGGAGCTGGACGTTGGGAGTAACACAAGTACCTTCTCTCCCGGTGCAAATTTACGTAGTCTGGCGCCCCTGTTATATTGTCGGCTCTGTCTGTCCTGGGCCTGTAACAAATTCTCCATTGAGAGCCGTCCCAGTGTATGGAGTTTTGTTCGCAGGTCCAGGACATATTGAATTTGATTTTTACTCGCGGAAGGCCCGTCCTCCCAAGCCTCTCTTAGGACGTCTAAAACCCCGCGAGGCTGACGACCATAGAGTAGCTCGAAGGGGGAAAACCCCGTGGAGGCTTGGGGGACCTCGCGGACCGCAAATAACAGGGGTTCCAGCCACTTATCCCAATTCTTGGCGTCTTCGTGAACAAATTTTCGGATCATGGTTTTTAATGTGCGATTAAAGCGTTCGACCAGTCCATCTGTTTGTGGGTGGTAGACGCTGGTCCGAATCGTTTTAATCCCCAATAATCCATACAATTCGCGGAGTGTCCGTGACATAAACGCCGTGCCTTGATCGGTGAGAACCTCTTTTGGGATTCCCACCCGGGAGATTAATCGAAACAGTGCGTCCGCAACACTGGTTGCTGAGATATTGCGTAACGCCACTGCCTCTGGGTATCGTGTTGCATAATCAACAATGACTAATGCAAAACGATGCCCTCGTGCGGATCGTTCTAACGGCCCGATCAGGTCCATACCAATTCGTTCGAAGGGGACCTGCATAAGCGGAAGCGGGCATAATGGTGCCCGAGGTGTGGCCGGTGGGTTTACCAACTGGCATTCAGGACAAGACGCGCACCACCTGCGCACGTTCTCATGAATGCCCGGCCAGAAAAATCGGGTCGTTAGACGATTGACAGTTGCAGCCTGACCTAGGTGCCCTGCCATTGGATTACAGTGAGCCGCCTGGAAAAGCATTTCCCGACGGCTCTTTGGTACGACCAATTGGGTTGTATCCTGCTTTGACTGAGTGTCTTGGGTCACTCGATACAACCGGTCTTTTATAATAGCAAAATATGGGTAGGATATCGGTTGCGCAGTCTGGAGGGGTTGTCCGTCGATGGAACGGACCTGATCAAACGCATTTTTGAGCGAGTCATCCTGAGACTGCTCCAGAGGGAAATCATCACCCTGGGAGAGATTTATTTTCTCCACAGGGCTTTTTCCCTCTGAACCAACCATCAGTGGTCCCGGCTCAACCTCTCCCAACTGAGCAACCGCCCCTCCCCATTGCTTTTGGTTGTGCCCAGAAACATCCGCGCATAATTGCCCCAATAATACTGAAAACAACGGCCAATTTGTTCCCAAAATTAGCGGATGTCGGAGGTGCTCGTTAACAGCCACCTCTACACTATGTTTTTGCCCCTTAAATTTGATGGTCAAGGGCACCAAAGGATAGTTCACCACATCCCCGTGTACACACCTTACCTTAACCATACGGCCCGTATCCCTTGCCACAAATTGAGTCAGGCTTTGATGTATTGAGGTTTGGTTACACCCTGAATCCACCAAAGCCTGATATGTACCCCCTCTAATACTCACAGGTATCTGGTACAGCCCGTCTTGACCGAGGGCAGCCTGTGGGTTATCGGGCACCCGGATCATCATGCCGACCTCCATCATGGGACATCGGTCGACAAAATGTCCCGGGTCCCCACAACGCCAACAGGCCGGCCCAGAAGTTCCCGCCGCCCTAGCGGCAGGAGGCAGACCCCCGAATTGGCGAGGAGAGGCTGACGGGGAGAAAGAGCCGTTGGGGCCCTGGCCCTGCGGGTTCCCGGCTCCTTCGAAAGGCCTGGCCGCTCCGTGTGGCCCCATCTCCGGTGCCATCCGGGTACGTGGCGCTGGTCGGGGAAGGACATTTCCCCTGGACCTAGGAAAGGGGATAGGTCTGGGAGAAGGGGAAGGGTTTAGAGAGGGAGAGAGAGATGATGGAGGTACGCCGACCCCGGGGCACGCCACCAACTGATCTTCCGCCAGCTGGATGGCCTGAGCCAGCGACGACGGACGGTGGCACTGGACCCACTGGGCGGTCTTCCTAGGGAGCCGTCCCACGAACTGCTCCAGTGTCACCTTATCCACGATTTGGTCATTGGTGCTGGCGTCGGCCATCAGCCATTTGCGGCAGGCATCCCGGAGCTGGTGGGCGAAGGCGAAAGGCTGACCGCGATCCCCAAGTTCCAGAGACCGGAACCGCTGCCGGTGTTGTTCTGGGCTGAGCCCCACTCGCTCTAGGATCGCCTTCTTGAGGTCCGCGTACTGAAGTAGATTCTCCACTGGCAGCTGCTGGGCGGCCATTTGGGCTTCGCCTGTCAGCAGGGGAATCAGACGGGCTGCCCAAGCGTCCTGCTGCCATCCAGACAGCTCCGCGGACCTCTCGAAGAGTTCTAGGAAGGCTTCCGGCTCGTCGTGGGGGCCCATCTTGTGCAGCGGGATGGTCGGGGATGCGGTCGAAGATTCACGCCCGCTTCTCTCCTGGTCTATCCAGCTCCGGAATGACTCGCGGTCCTCCTGTTGGGTCTGTAGGAGAGCCTGGAACCGTCTCTCCTGATCTTCTCTTAGACCCAACAGGGCCTGGTGGTGTTGTTGGTGGAGACCAGCGAGTGATGAAATTACCTCCGCAAATGGCGATCCTGGCGGACTCTGCATGCTGGCGGCTGCTGCTCCTTTCTCCCGGGTTTCGGCACCAATGTAAACACATCTCATAAAAGGGAAGGAAGGAGGCGAGAACCGGAAGTCAATAAATTAACGTTTTAATAAATAATAACAGCCGACGGCCCCTCACGGACGACCGCCGGCGAACAAAACATAAATACAAATATATAAAACAAACTTAACACATGTTCGGGCCCGTACCTCTCTCTTCGACGGTCCGGTCGCTCATTCCTTTTATGCTCCCCATCTCCTACGAGATTCGAGCCCGGTGTGCGCACAGCTGGCGCTAATCCACAATTACTCACCGGACTCGAACCACGGTCTCGCCCCGCCTACTCTACTACAATGGTATTCATGGTTTTATGTTCTTGGCAAATTTTGACAATTGAACAGACTATTGTGCATGTGATGACTTATACAATGAAATGATGCTGACACGTTTTGGAGCGAACAACCATTAGACTGAGAATCAACAATCAGTTTAGATCAACAAGATCTATTCACTTGGAAATTGTGCTAAATGTAGGCTACCTGTACTTAATCATTTCAAAGATGTAATGAGACATTGAGACATTGACTTAGAAATTTGCAATTTGATGAAACTAATGAGAAATTCAATTCTTTTGTGAACAATTGACATGTGGTTTGGAGGTTTGTCCACGTTGTTTTGAGAATGTAATTTCTGTTTCAAGAAATGAGCCAAACCAATGGAGAAAAACTGTAAATAATGGGCGGGAAACTATAGAGATCCGATTAGATATCCAGATGTGGAAGCCATTTGATGTTGACAAGTGTAAACGCACTGTGTCCTGATTGTCTGAAGATTAGATCTGCTTTTTCTTGAATAAATGTGTCAGAGTTTATGAGCCTCGTGTACAGGGCCGTGACAGTACCATGTTTTATGTGTATGTTATGTCTTGTGTGGAGACACGTGTTGGTATGTTTTGACATTTCGGCGCGTGTTATCCTTTCTTTCGTTTAGCTTCACCCCTTGTTTCTCTGTTAGTGTCCCATTAGTGTTTCATCTTCGTCACCTGCCCGTCACCATCCCTGTCCTATTATCTCTCTTTAGTTCTCCCTATATATTGTCCCAATACCCATTGTTCCCCATCGGTTCGTGTTTCCTGCTTACAATGCATTCCTGTTTGGACTTACGGTAATTCGTGTTTTGTTTTTTATTAAGAATTCCTGTTTTTGCCCCATTGTGGTTTTTTTTGTGTTTACTCTTAATAAAAGTTTTTTTTTAACCCCTTGTTTCATGACAGAATGAACCGAACACAAAATAACCAATCAGGCAGCATGGACGTTGTGCGATCCGCCAGGTTTGCCTACTCTGCGGCCTTCGCCAGGGAACCGGAGAAGTAGACGATTATATGGGCTGGTTTCTCGACTTCGCAGAGCAGAGGGTGTTCGGAGAGGAGAAGTTGGCGACACTATTCAACGCTGGTCTCAGGGAGCCACTCTCGCGTGCGGAGATGAGGTCGCTGAGACCACTGGACTTTGCTACGATATGGATGTATGCCATAGATCGAGTGGAGTCCAGGGTCTCAGCTCAACCCACCTACCCATCTCCGCTGTTCGTGATCCTTGAGGGTCGTTCCCTCCAGATCGGGAGTTGTGGGCGTCGCCAAGCAGTTCTCTTCACCCCCTATTGCCTATACATCACCGGCCAGCCTTGGGGACAAGCGGGAAAGAGTGACTCTTGGGGGTCATCTTCGGAGTCCTCCAACCTCGAGCCAGTCCTGCCTTTCACCTCTTTTCTTCAGCCGACCACCAGGCGGGTGGCACATAAAAAGAAAGAGGCAGGGGCGAGCAGCGCGGGTCCCAGCCAGTGTCAAGGCCAGTGCAGCCGGAGATCCAGCCAGCTACAAGCCGGTACAACCAGTGTCCAGTCCGGTGCATCCTTCCAGCCAGCGCCAAGCCTTGTTCAGCCGGCGTCATCCAGTGCCCATCCCTATCCAGCCGTTTTTGTCCCAGCCTTTCTCTGCCATGTCTATCCCCTCTTGTCCTGCCTGTCCAATACCTCCTCAGCCCAAAAAAGGCTCCCTGTCGTCCCTATTCATACCTGCCCCATGTCCCTCCTAAGTCTCCAACCCCTGTCCCACCCCAGTTTAGTGTTCCCAGTTTCTTCCAGCCCGTTCTCCCCTCCCTTCCTGTTGATGTTTTTCTTATTGTCCAATCCCTTCATAGTTTTGTCAGCCCCGCCCCTAGTATGTCCTTTTCTGTCTGTGTGGTTTCTGTCTCCGTTCTTGTCTATCTTGGCCCGGTGATTTTCTTTCCCCCTTGGGCTGTTCGGTAATCGACTCTTGCAGCATGGGTACTGACAGGATCCTGTCCTTCCTGTCCTGAGTTTTGACATTGTTTTGACATTTGGGCGCCTTTCAGCCTGTCTTTCATTTAACGTTTGTTTCTCCGTTAGTGTCCCATTAGTGTTTTATCTCCATAATCTGCCTGTCACTATCCCTGTCCTATTATCTCTCATTAGTTCTCCCTATATATTGTCCCAATACTCATTGTTCCCCGTCGGTTCATTGTTTGTTAACGTCATTGCTACACTCATTCGTGTCTCCTGTTTACAAATGTGTTCCTGTTTGGACTTACCCTAATTTGTGTTTTGTTTTATTATTAAGAATTCCTGTTTTTGCCCCATTGTGGGTTTTGTTTTGTGTTTACCCTTAAAAAAAGTTTTTTTTGTTAACCACCTGTTGCCTGCACGTGGGTTCTCTGTCTGTTTCATTACAAGAGGTGCAATCCTTCAGTAAAAGAGTTAAGGACTTTGTTTATTTGAAGGGTGTTGATGCTGTTTTATTTTTATTTTGATAAAAACAATAACTTTCCACAAACTTTTAGTCTAGTAAATTTGAAAGTCCAAATTACAATGTAACGATATACTGTATATTCCAGTGATGGACAAATTAATATTTGCCTCTATATTTGTCACATTTTCTGACAATTGATTTTAATATACACTAATGCAACCGAAAAAGGAGAATTAAACTCCAGCCATGACTTGGATCTTTGTGAACTGTATGACTTTTAAAACGTTTTATGTTTGACACTAAACAATAAACCCAGTGTTAGGAACATACCAACGGCATGCTTCTATTTAATCCATTTGTCAAGCTCAACGGACACATGCTTCACACTAATAAAACTTCTAACTAGCTCAGATTTTCAAATAATATGTGAAAGAAGTGACACAAGTCTCCACACTGGACAAACAAAGGGTTATTGTAAACGGCTACATAAAATCTCAAGATCTTATAAGAACAAGGAAACACTACCAAAACAAGGAGAAAGAGCAGACAGTTTTATGCCATTTAATTCCTAAATTATTACTCTCCCTGGTTAAGGGGGGTCAGACTGCTTCTGTTTAACCTTGTTTCCATTCAACTTTCTCCTAAGGAGGTTTGATCTTATGGACTTGTTGCTATGACAACAACTTAGTGATGAGCCATGAAAAAACATTGGTAAGCCAAAATCTCAATATTTAGATCTAACCCAGTTACCCACATACTGCACAAGAACAAGATTCAGAATGTGAAAGGATGATAATGCAGTCCAGCAAAACTACAGTACTGAGCAATAAATTGTTGCTGTCCTTATAAACCATTAGATGTCCATATTAACATTTTTTTTAATACTTTTTATTGGTTATGGATATTTGCAAAACCCAGTGACAAACATAAAGGATGACTAATCATGATTTATGCCAAAAATAAAAAAACAATGGAGATACAAGAACAGATCTATCAGTCAGGTACCATTTTAAAGGAATAGTATACCGAAAAAGAAAATCAGCTGAATACAATTTGAGTCATTTAAAAAAAATATTGTAAAAAACGTATAATTGCATTGAATAGTGCCCCTGTTTTGAAGCTGCAAAAAAAGATCTTCTGCCATTACAGATGTAGTCTATATCTATGCCTGTCTAAATTCTAACACAACCTTACTTGTCTAAAAATGCACACAGTATAAATATAAATAGTTTATACTCACAACGTATTATTTCACTGAAGACATTAACAACCTGTAGTTGTGTGTATTACTTTTATGATGGTTATACAGCACAGAAAAAGAGACAACTCCAACTTTTCATTTCAAACAAACATTTATAGATGTATTGTGGCCGTTCCAGTCCAGTGTCTTTTGAATTTCAACAAAATCAAACCTCAGGAGTGACAAAAAAAGTCAAGACACCTGAAAACTGTAATAAAAATCCAGGAAGTCGCATACATTTTTTTTAACTTTGCCTAAATACATGTACAAATATTAATGTTGTATTGCTTAAAATTGAATATGAATTTGTTTACTTTGCAGTATTTGAGGTCTCCAGGTCTCACTCTCTGCAAGTAAATGCAAATAGAAACAATATTTTAATTTGAAATTTGGCAAAAATATTGTTAGCAGTTCACAGAATGCAACAAGAGCGGGCAAAGTTTCAGAATCGTGAAAGACATGATAGGCATCTTACCCTACCAATGTATAAGACACAAAACCGAATTTCACTAAGGGCTATAAGAAAAAGATTTTTGATTTCCTACCACAGCAAAAGCAGAAAAATCTATCATTTTAGGATTACACTATTACTTGTACCCCAGGGAAGCCACTGTATGCCTTTACTGACTCCCTTACATACACAAGAAATAATACTGCTCGAACCAATAGCCACTATAATAGACTATACCAGTGGAGTTGAAAGTACTTTACACAGTAAAATCCATCACATCTAATTCCAAGGGCATTGTTGACTAATGGGACCGGATAATGAAAACAGATGAGACCGTGAAAACTGTAAAAAAACAAAAACATGTTACAGCATGGTCAATCTTTGAACACTACAAGATTATTGCTGCTGACAGTAACGCCTGTGCAATGGCATTACTACCAATGTTTCTTAATTACCCACAGAAGGACCCAATACATGAAATAAGTATTAAGAAAAGCACTAGACACCTGGGGAATAGATCACAGACATCAGCTCAAAAAAGGGTTCAATATAAAGGACTAAAACACACAAAGAATTGCCAAGACCGAAATGTAGTGATAATGGACATGATTTTGGTAAGAAAAATGGCAGGGAGTTTTGAAAAGGATTAAAATTCACAATTCGTTAAAGTATATCTGTTGACCATTGCAAAAGTCAATTTTTACCCCTGTAATGATGCACTGGTTTACACAGCAATCCTGATTCTCACAGAGAAGCAATTGCCACAGTGATGCTCGTGATGGTGCAGTGTGTGAAGTACGCACTGTTAAAAAATGTAATTTTACAGGTAATGGTCTGTATTATTTTACAGAGGTTTTCCTTTTTTCCATTAAACAGTTAATGCCTGTTATTTTACGGATTTTTGAGGTACCAAAGAAATACTACTTTTAAAATTACAGGCAGTTAACCATAATTGAAATATATGACATGTAGGCTACATTTACAGTGAACGCGCCAATCATTTTAAACTATGAGGAAAACAATGCGCCTTTAGCGCCTTCTTCACTATACTCGTCACCATGTCAGTCAGAGCAACCGACAACCGGATGAGGTAAGCGTTTTATAACACATTTAAAGGAGTATCTTATTTTTTCATGTCGTGTGCTGCACTCTTTGTCTTAAAGCTAATTGTTAGTACTAAACTTGGAGACCTAACATCACTGTAATGTTAGCTATGGTTAGCTAAGGAGTAACGTTAACGTTAGTACATATAATACAGTAATAATAAATAAATCAGAGACGTTTTATGAACGTTTTTGGTTATAGAAATGTGTTTTCCGATCCAGATAGATGATTATAACAACTGTAGGTAAAGTTACACTGAAAAAAACAGATCTCACCCCATTGACAGATTTTTGCCTGTTTTTTAAACGTACTTAATTCTTATGTCATTTTACATAAAACAAGACTAAGGCCTGGTTTCCAAGACAAGGCTTACCCAGGATTTGCCTTAGTTAAATTAGGCTATTTAAATTGCTTTTATTAAAATGCAATAGAAAAAACATTACCGATGTGGATCTTAAAACAAAACAATGACAGTGATATATTTTAACATTTTCAGTTAAAACAGCTCAAAATTCATTTTAGTCTGGGACTAGTTTTTAAGCCTTCTCTGTGAAACTGGGCCTAAATACCTTAGGTCACTTTTCTTGTCAAGTAATTGTATATTGATTTAATAAGTTTTAGATATTTTTAATAAATACAAGACAAAACTGCTGCTTAGAATGGCACTTTTTTGCAGTGAAGGAGAAATATTATCTAATGTTTTCCCTGTACATTTTGTTTTGATTTCATATCAATACTCTAATGTTATATCTTTATTTTCTTGTTGATGTTTTTTATGTCTATATGTGGAACTTGTGCGTTGTATGTGTAAATGTAAATACAAACAACTTATGTAAAAAAATTTATTTCAGGTTCTGGGGATCTAATTCTTGTAATAATCTACCGCAGATGAACATGACAATTGAGGTATGGAAAAAAACTGGACTGTTTATAATCTAAAATCTACTTTGTACGTGTGAATGTAATATAATTTATTTAAATATTTTCAGGTTCTGTGGATCTACTGCTTGTGCTAATCTACCGCAGGTGACCATAACAATCCAGGTATGGAAAAGATTGGACTGTTTAAATCTAAAATCTACATTGCCAAAGATGGACAAGTAATTTGATTCCATAGGAGTGCTTTGACAGTGGCAATAAATCAAATTTGATCTACACTGTATCATTTTCTTATAATATCCATTATTAATAATTTGTTGTTGTTGTTGTGGGTCCACTGTGACTGTGCAGGATTTGTTATTGCAAAAGTATCTCTTGGGAGGTTTTGCTATAAGAAAGTAAACTGAATATAGTGTATAATGTAGAGATTTGCAGTCAGTCTAAGTATTTTTGCTGCGACCATTGATATTTGAAAAATAGGTTTACCTGATCTAAGATGTATAATTTTCTTTCTTCAGCAGATAACTTCTTGATTTTTGGAAGGCATATAATGACAGTGAGCGGGACCAAAACTCTGACAATCCAAGTCACCTATAGGTAGCATTAGTAATCTATATGACTCAAGTTGCTCAAATAATGTCTAGATGTGTAACGAATACCTTGCATGTACAGAGCTATGTTCTGAATCTGATATACTCAGTGTGTATTCCCACTGTCACATGAACATTTAAAAAATAAAATAGTTTAGCATTTCCTCAAAATGTATTGTTCTGTTTCATTGAAGGTACAAAATAAAGTAGTATATTGTGTATTTATTTGACATATAAAGTATTTAACAGGAAATTATTGAATCCCCAGGATCATAAAAATTATGAAACAATTTTAATACTTCTGAAATATCTCAAAATTATAAAGAGACCAGCAAAAAGTTTTACCTACAGTAACATCTCAGATAACAGATTAAATAATCAAAATGCGTTCATTTGGAAAACAGAATTTTACTCTCTTTTTAAATGCTCCTTCAGATAATTGATAATTTAATGCTGTCAATCATATCTCAAGGGTAAATGAATAACTGCTTACCTCACTCCGACAATTCTTTCATCTTTTCATCCAATCATTTATCATAATTTTATATCTATTCTTTCTTTAACATAGATCACATAGTCCAGAGGAGAACTCAGAGCTCAACTCCCTCCAGTATGGACAGTAAGCAAAATCTGTTTACCTACAGTAAATCAACCTGCATTACATGAACTATTGAATTTATGAAAAGGATTTATATAATCTAACAGCTTGTTACAGCAAGAATACAATGTTAGCAATTTTCCATGCTCCACATGACCTTGTTAAGCCGGCTTCCTGTTAGGAGAAGCAGCCATCACCATAAATGAGAAAAGATTCTGAAGGATAAAAGTATCATGTATCATTTTAATACAGAATAAAAAAACAGGTACCCTTTGAAGTGATCCACAAAGCACAAGTGAACAAATACAGATTTAAAAAATATATATTTAACTTTATGAAAATTATGACTATATTTATTTAATTCTAGCATTATTTAAAAAATTTAAAAAACAAGTAGGATTTAATAAATTTTTGTGTAAAATTATACTTAAATTGTTTTGTAAAGTTTTTTGAAAACTGTTTTTTAAGTAAAATGTACTTTAAAAAACTGTGTGCAAAAACTTGCACAAATAACAAGTTTAATAAGAAAATCCTATAGTTGTTTTTTAGTCATTCTATCACTGTAAATACCAGTATGTTTGAATTATTATTTTCTAAAATGTATAATATTCTCATTATGTATAGTTTACTGATATTTCCAATTTAACTCAATGCAAGAAAACCCAGTTCATGAGTCCCTTCTTTCATTTTAGCTAACAGAAATCCAAAAACTAACATGTTTCACTAGCAGATGCCTCTTTCAGCAGGTGCTGCTGTGAATAAAAGAAGTTCTCCAAAATTCTTTACATCTTTAATTAGGATTAGATTTAATTTATCTATTAAGTATTTTGAGTAACACTATATAACTGAACATATTAAATTACATATTAAGAGGCACATTCAGTCGTGTTAATAGAAGATGAATCATGATTAGTTTTAATCCACTAATAGCCTCTGTCTTTACAATACATCTAATGTGTGAATCATTTGCACAAAGATGAGGTTGACTTCAAGCTTGTGTTCAGGACAGTAGTTGTTTGCGAACTTTAGACAATCTCTCCAGGTTTTATTACGGTAATGCATTTTTACCATAACCAAGACCACAACTGCACTCGGAGACAAAAAACACGCCACCTTGCTTTATCTTTATTTGTACCTATTTACGGTGGACAAAAACAATACGTAACAGTAAATATTTTGTCTAAATGTAAATTACTCCATGACTTTTGCATAAACACAATATCACACTCATAATTACATTTTTCTGAACAAAAAAGCTTGACCCATGGAACACTTGGGATTGGCATATGGCGCATAGACATGCTAGCTGAGGTTGTGTAGACACCTCCTTTACAGTTTTCGAAATACCATCCATTATCACTTAGTGGCTGTGTCCTTTTGTAGTTAAGGGCATGAACCTAGGGAAACTTTGCTCACTTTTGCATTTGAATCCTTGTAGATTTCACAGAAGGCAGTTGAAATAATAATACTGAAATAAATAAATTCTGTCAATCAAAAATGGCTTGAATTAGGCTTGAGTTTGAGGCTCTTGTCATCTGCTTCACTATTCAACATTAATTAGGATCTTGAGCAAGCTCACAATTGGATTATTACCATTTCTCCAATAATATGGTCGGGATACTGTTGGCTTATCGATTCTTAGATGTTTTAAAGTACTCTCACAGACCTGGGATTTCACCTTAAGCCTCCCAAGGGTTCCTAGAATGGAATAAACTTAAGTGTCTATGGCCTTGTTGCCATAGTTACCAGGTAGCTAGAAAGTGATGAATGATACATGACATTGTATGTCGTAGATGTAGGTGGAGTTGAAAATAGTCGAAACTGCCCTTTTCACCTCATAAGCATAAGAATGTAATATTTTTCTGGACTTTGAAGCAATGTCAGTTCTACAAACATATTCATCTATTTATATAAGAATATCAGTTTTACAAGCATCACAAAAGGAGTCTTGTGTCCCAGCGAATCAGTGAACAGAATCTCTTAGTAGGTCAATATGGTTCTGATGTTATCGCGAAGCTTTTTCTAGGGTGTAACATTTCCAAATCATTTCAATACTGTAGCTTGTGTCCTCTACTAATTGTTTCATGTAAGGGTTCTCTTATCTCTGAGTGCCACAAAGCAATCATATCTCTCTCTCTCTCTCTCTCTCTCTCTCTCACACACACAGCCACACACACACACACACACACACAGCCACACAGGTCATTTGCACTTGCCATTTAACAAGCATAATTTCCTTGTTTAGGGTCAGGTACTATCTTTGCCTTCAATTTGAGCCCATCAATATTTCTCTAAGTGGCTTAATCTTATCTTGTTAATGCGGTAATGAGGCTAACATGGGTTAAGGTTCTCGGACAATATAGGCCCATTTGTTGATAGAGTGTGTTGTGGTGTGGGTTTGTCTAATTGGTATTGATTATGTGTCTTTAAAGGTAATACGGCAGCTAGCTTTTGGAAGTTGTACATGTCTGCCTGATGTTCTCACCCTCCCAACATACAAACAAACTTACACAGACACAATAATGCATTGAAGAGTATCTTACACATATGCACGGTATGTTTATTCATCAGTTTGCCTCGTGAGGACCACTGTCTTGTTACCTACAATGTTGGTTGATCTCATGGTTTAAATATTTGGTGTTTACATTTGGAGGCTACACCCGTACACACACACCATCCAAAATTATGATTCAAACCCACCTAACTCACGCGGTGAAAAGTAATAGATTGAAAAGTTATTCTTCAGTGTGAACTAGTGGTAGGCCATGAGATTACAGTTTGCTATTTTTAGTCTTAGGTAAATTATGTGAAGGAACCTGTGCACAAAAGAATTGAAAAGAGACCAAAGACATCATATGCTCAATTTCTAAATATTTTTCTTAAGATGATTTTATCAAAGTTCTCACTTTAAGGCCACGTTTTAAATCCATAAACGTCTATGTTAAAGAGTTTGTAGGAAAAACAGTATACTGGAATGTCATGAAATCATGTATTAGCTCGTGGTCAGAGAGTGAGTGAGAGTGTGTTATTACCCTAAACAAGAGCAACATTTCCTATTTGTCAGGAAGGAAAGTGCAATTTGTTGCAGTTTACACCATTTGTCATGGAGTAGCTTTGAGCATGAAAATAATAAGGCAAATATGTAGGGAATAATTACACCCTGAATAAACAACACTGTTAATATGGACCTTCTTTGGAGGGAGGCTACTACTTCCTTCATTAATTGCAACAGTGAGCACAGAGACAGCTGGTGACAGCAGCTTGGCTGGGTTTACAATGTTTTAGTCAGTGCTGTGCTGTTTGTTCATCATGTTTGCTTGTTTGTCATATGTGCACTTGTTTTTTAATTTGTGTGAGAAGGGTAGAAGGGGAGAAACATTGCCTAAATTCAAATGAGATTTGTGATGTACCTTGTGCCATGTAAATCATCTTTTGAGGCCTTAAAAGGATAGTTCACCCCAAAATGATTTACTAATCCTCATGTTATTCCAAATCTGTATGACTTTTCTTATTCTACAGAACACAAGAGAAGATATTTCGAAGAATGTTGGTAACTAAACAACATTGGCCCCCATTGACTTCAATTATTTGAACACAAAACCACTGAAACATTTTTCTAAATATCTGTGTTAAGAGTCATATACCGGTTTTGAATAACATGAGGGTGAATTAATGTCAGAAATTTAATTTTAGGGTGAACTATCACTTTATAGCACACTTTTTGTCCCACTGAGCTGCATGGAGAAAGCACCTGGGGGCCCAATCCCTGAACCCTTGCTGGCTCTATACAACCTAAAGACTAAAGAATCTTTTATTAAGCACCACACCAATTTTCCAATATCCCATCTCTGCAGCTGTTGTTAATTCCCTTCATAAATATAAGTGTCTCATATATTGATTTTCTTGATCATCATCATCTCTCTCTTTCTCTCAGTGAGGTGCATTTTGGGAATGCTTTGAGTTTTGCACAGCCTGTTTTGAGACACGAGAGACATTTGTTCCTGAGAGGGGTATGACATCTTGTTTTCCCAGCTGTACTAGATGGGACTTGTATCAAGGATGTGCTTGATATAGCAGCAACAATGTTAAAATCTTTGTCATGTTTACCATTGTGAATTAATCATTGCCTAATCAACTAATTAAAAGCAGAATTTGTCTGTGATTTTTGTTGACAGTATTTTTCCACCATACACTAAGCCAAAAGTTCTGAGCCAGTAAAGGCTTTGAGATGGTTTGTGTTGTTGAGTGTCCATTTATTTCTTATTCATTCCATGCAATATATGGTCATAAGAGGTTCTTGTATGCGCAATAAATAAATACGAAATAAATTGACGAGAACCAGGGTCAAGAGGAACAGAGGGAAAGAGCGACTGGATTGAAAGAATGAGGAGAGGCATGAGACGCTTGCTAGGCCTAAACAAGACTCTCACTGCAAAGGGGAACAAATTGAAATGGCCATAAGGAGTAGTTAAATGTGAAGGTAAAACATAAAACTGCGTCAGCAGTGGATGCTGAAAATCATATGATGGTGATTTATACTGATACTGCAGAAAAAGAAGTTTAATTAAAACATATGTTTTTATTTATTTAAAAGAAATATCAATATGAAATGTCTTTAAAGGAGCACTGTAGAGATTTTGGTGGCATCTAGTGAGGTTGTGAATTGGAACCAACGGCTGAGATGTCTTTGCGTTTTCGCTTCTTTGCCGAAGGAGATAACATTATTTACGAAGGCGCTCTGTGGACCAGTTTGTCTGTTTACAGCCACTCTAGAAACAACATACTGAATTCCATGCAAGGGCACCCGCGGTGTATCTAGATAGAAATATCTCATTCTTAGGTAATAAAAACATAACGCTTCATTATGCAAGTGTATTTTATACACCTCTGAACACGTATGTTGCATTTCATTTCTGTCAATAGATCCTCTATAAATTTAAATACTGGACCTTCAAAAGCATGTGAAATACAAAAATACTTTCCAGCCTCATGTGTACACTGTAAAAAAAATCCTGTAAAATTTACAGTAAACTACTGGCAGCAGGGTTGCCAGCCAGTTACTGTAAATTTTACAGCCACAGTACTGTAATTTAATTTACAGCCATTTTCTGTAATTGCATAATACAGGAAAAAACTGTAATTTTGAATAGCAACAGTATAATGCTGTATTTTTTACAGCCAATTGCTTGATTTTAATTTACTGTATTTAGAAGAAATACATAATCACTGTATATCCAGTATGTTTTGCATACTGGATATACAGTGTTTATTTATTTTTTAATTGATACAAAAATAAATTACAGACAAATTTTGTACCTTGTTGTACATGAAATATTTTTATTCAGTTACAACTTCATAGTAGCCAACATGGCTCTTTAAACAATGAATGTTTAAACAACACGTTAACCAACATAACCATCATGTAACAACATCGCAAAACAAAGCCCAAGTGAGTCTGTAAAACGGTCCACATCTTGATCCATCAGAGCACAACAAGTAGCTAGAACTATGGAAAAGAAAAAAGAGAATAATGTTAGATATTTATAGTCAGAGGAAAAACAGAGGATAACATATACAGTCAGAGACAGTGAATATTAAAATGATGTAATTCAATGATGAGACCTGTGTGTGTGTGTGTGTGTGCTTCTTACTTTTCATCGATTTCACTGAAAATTCATCATTGTGTTTAGAAGAGCGGCAACATGTGGGTTCACTGCAACCTGTTTCTTCTGTATCCTGGCATTCTTCTTGTTCCACTCTCTGGATTAATATCTACAAAGAGTCAGGACAAACAAAATGTTATATATTAAATATACAAAATATATTATATTAAAACACATGAATTAAATGATCAGCTTGCTAGTGTTAAATAGGGGAGACTTCTAAATAATTTGCACTAAAAAATCCATCTCTCGTTGAGAAATATTGTTTTAAAGGTCTTAACAGGTATATAACATTAACATATCTATAAAATGCAGGTAAGGTAGTTGTTCAACTAATACCTTTCGCTGGACTCCAAGATACACGCTGCCCCATCCTGGTACTCAAGATTGAATATGTAACATGCTATGAACAGAGTGGGAAGGCCAGACATGAAGCTGTGCTGAGCACCGTCACACACAACCTAACCTTCAGTAGTCAGCATCCAGTGGCCTGCATGGCAAAGTGTGTCCTAAAACAAACAATACCACATGTGACAATAGTTAATAGTTACTATACAATTTTATCTTTAAGCTTTTTACATTTAAACTACATTTTAGTATAAGTGACTCTACAAAAACACTCTAAGCAAATTACACAGAGTAACTTACACTTAAAACCGTCCTTATACAGAAATGTAAGCCAACTAACGTAAGGGATGTCACGGTCAAGAAATTGTCACACTGGTATTTGTAACGGGCCGTCTCACTCCCATCCTCCAACGGTCCTATCTGGGACAGTCCTGCTCTAACGATGAGGATGTCGGTAACGTCTTTTGCTCAAGCTCTCATCTGGCCTCCGTTACATAAACTGTATATCTATCTGGTAACGTACATTAATCACTTTACCGGGCTATCCTCCGTGAACATCGATTTACCGCAAGCTTTGGAGACGCTCGATTTAATTTGGGCGCTCGATTTAACGGATGACTGCATTTGCACAGTTGAATTACACCACAAAATAATCACGACCGAGTGTGGTATTCAACACTAAGTTCCAGTGAATCCTAACTGTCGAAGCATGTAACTTTTACCGTGTCTACGGCGGGCGCGATGTTCAACATTAAAAAAACAACCGTCAACTTACTAATACAATGAACTGTAGCTCGTCACATACCGCCTTCGCTCCTGGTGTGAACAAAAACTCTAAATAACATGAACAACTTCTGTCCTCAGGTGCTATAGCGCCGGAGAATGTTTGAAATCTTACCGCGACGGCGCTGCAGAAACCCGCGCAAGACTCCTTCGGTCCCCGCGGATGGAGGTTGAATCCGGGGTTACCAATATGAAACGCGAATGTAGATACATCAATATAAAGTTACCAGTATGATAGTTACCAAATATGAAAAAAAACCCCGTAATAAATCACTTACCACAGGTGTGAATCACTCATTTTGCGCACTACACCAATCTCGACTGTTGAAGATCATCCCGCCATTGTAGATTTGAAATTTACAGCAATATTCTGTACATATGAGTTAATCCGTCACGTGACCCCAGAATGCATTGCACTTTACAGCAATATTCTGTATTCTTTAAAAAACAGTCAGCTTCTGTAAAAAAACGCTGTAGTTTTTACAGCAATTCGTTACAGTGTAATTCAACTTCAACATTTAAAAATGAAGGAATGGTTTTTTTTTTAATCCTTTTTGATTAATAAATTAGTCCAGGTGCGATTCTCTAAATGGCTATAGTTTTAGAGAAATTATTTTCAGGAAATAATCTTAGCAGCCTCTTCACTGTGCCATTAAATGGATGCTCCAAAAAAAAGATATTTAGTTGACTTAAGGCGAAAATACACTAAAAGACATTTGCTCAGATTTTGCACAGATTTTCAGTCTGGACATGTTGCATAAAATCTAAGCCAGTCTGTAGATTGTATCAGATAGTGTGTTTTTTATCTGAAACTTTCAAAAAGTCTGCAAGTGTATGATGTCTAGTTTAAAAATTTCGGTTCAGATTTTAAAAGACTTGTAGTGTATTTCAGCCATTACACAGGTCAGGTCTGAATGGACAGACAAAAGTGGTTGGATGTGCATAAGTGAGAGCTTTAAAGATCCTATAGGTTAAAGAAGAGTCTATGATCTGGGTCGAAACAGACCTAAGTGTCTATATAAATAAGGAAAGGTGGCAGTGTTTGGTCAGAATACATTTGTGAACTATATTGACTGTATTCCAGATCTCCTTTGAACAAACTTAAGAACAGATGAGTATCTGAGTCTTTCACAACGACCGAACAAACCAAACTGTGACGTCAAACAGACTGCCTTTAATAAAATTGCCTTTAAAACCATTGCAGGTGGCCTTGATGTAATATCATACCACAGATATTGATAACTTTTACATGACCAACGTTATAACCAACTTTAAAGACAGCAGGATCACAGCAAGAGCGTAACTGTGAGACAGTGAATTTTCAAGACCTACGAGTGACAGCAGTGTTTTATTCAGTGGCAAGATTGGCAGGTGGCTGCAGCACCCTAAGCACCTCCCACCTTTTTTAGGTTTAATAAAATATAATAATATGAATACTAATAATAATTCAATAAAAAGTCATAATAATTAATTATACAACTAGAATTTATTATTTTGTTTGTTTGCTTATTTATTTATATTCTTTTTTTGGTGTTGATTCATTTATATAGTTTGAAGAATAGGTTTTTGAGCTAATGGAATCTAAATACAATAGGTTTTTAAAAGGCTGTATTTTTCTGTCTTTTCTTAATATATTCCCTTTTCCTCTCTTCATCTCTTTTCCGTCATAGTGCCGAAGGCAACATGTTGCCATGCTACGGTTAATTTGGTAATGGTCTCCCATGTGGCAAATCGTTAATAATTAATAAGGCTTATTGCAAAGCAGACATGACAAATGGAAAATTTCTTTTAAACTCGGATGCATTTAACATTATGCAACATGGGGGAAAAGAAACTAACATATCAAAAAAACAGTTATAAAAAGCAGAAGGGGACACATGTTGATATTAGACTCACATAGCAAAAGGTTTTACCAAGCTTGAATATAGAATTAGGTGTGAAAGTCACTCTTGGTGTGAATGGAACGAAAAGGGGGGAGGGTGTAATGTGTTTGTTTGTGTGGAAAAGATGCAGACGGATGTGCTGTTTTAATGAATCTGTAGATGTGTGGTGGCGTCACAGTGTGGACTAACAGAGCCAATGGGATCAGCTCAGTGCTGCACAGTACTGACCTTGAAACTGGAATGAGTAGGATGACGCACAGGCCACAGGTGTGGGAAAAGTACGACAGAATGAGGGAGAGAGAGAGAGAGAGAGAGAGAGAGAGAAAGAGAGAGAGAGAGAGAGAACAGGAAATTTAATCAACCACTGACTTAATGAACACACATGTTTTTTTTCTTCATATATATGTACAAGATACGTGTTTACTTCTGTGTGTGCAAGTGTGTGTGTGTGTGCAGGTTTAGTTATTGGTTTAAGGATTTGTCATTTCTTTCTATCATGTGAATGTGTGCTTCAGTCACTGAATGTGAAAGAAACAGAGGAGGGGCAGAGAACGAGGGAGGATTGAGATATAAGTCTTCATGACCCATCCACAATTTACATGAATGCAAATAACTGGAAATTATTTAATTGCTTATGAATTTGGACACGATTTAACACTGTGTGTGGATATTTTTTTAAAGTTTGTGCTTACCAAAAAACTTCAGTTTTTGTACTTTTGTAGTTTGAGGATAACTATTCTTCAGTAGAGTATATGTGATATGAATAAACCTAACAAAGCTTGAGAGAGATAAGATAAATAATTATTAAATAATTCAAATATTCATATATGAAATGTACTGAATGGATATTTATTCAAAAGATATATATATATATATATTATCAAATATTATAGATATCAAGTATATTAATGAATATTCCAAATTCAGCATAATTTATATTAAAATGAAATGGTTTACCTCGATGCAGATCTGATTATAGCCAGAGCTGGGTAGATTACTTAGTGTAATAAGATTCAAGATATGGAAGGAAGGAGTTGGGAACCGGAAGACATTTCAAACATTTAATATAAATAATTACAGCCGGCGTAAACACGGAAGTAAAACATAAATACAAATACAAACACGGTCGGGCCCGGTCCTCTCTCTTCGACGGTCCGGTCGCTCGTTCCTTTTATATGCTCCCAATCTCCTACGTGATTCGAGCCCGGTGAGCGCACAGCTGGCGATCATTCACAATTACTCACCGGACTCGAACCACGGTCTCGCCCCGCCTACTCTACTACACTTAGGAATTGTAATCAGTTACTGATTACAGATCACACGACAACATTTGTAGTTAGTAACATAATCTCGAAGATTACACATTTTTGGTAACGTAATCTGACTACTTTTGGATCACATTTGGATTTTAGATTGCTTTTGATTTAAATCTTATTTGAGGTTACATATATTGAAGCAGGACATTTTTTATGCTATTTTGACAGATACAACAAAGAAAAATCAAAATACTAACACTCATATAACTTGTTACTGATAGTTATAGTTTTCCCGTGAGTTTCCTTAGAAATGAAAGGATGTGACATGACCTTGTGCCACAAGATCTCGCAAGATTAAAATGTGACAATATTTCTTGTCAAGGTCTTGTGATATCAGCATGATGGATTTTGATGGTAAAATTAGTATTGAAGATGTCCTGCCACTTTTAATTCATTTATAATTCATAAAAATAGACATAAAATTACATTAATTTAAGGTCAATTTTGGAAAGGCACATATTTTGCATTTTGTGATTTAATAAAAGACCATTTTTTCATATATTTCATCATTGAGGATCATCTTCCAATAATGGAAGAAAATCTTGTCTTGTTCTCATGAACCCAATCTTATGTCTCATCTCATTGAATAAGTGTCTCGTCGCACCCCTAGTGTCTACATATCCAGCCATCAAATGCTAAATGCCGCTCCATTTTGCATCTTTGTATGATTCCAAACGCCTCCCCTCTCTGCCTGGAAAGAGCTAGAAGAATCATAAACATATACTGTACACTCACCTAAAGGATTATTAGGAACACCATACTAATACTGTGTTTGACCCCCTTTCGCCTTCAGAACTGCCTTAATTCTACGTGGCATTGATTCAACAAGGTGCTGAAAGCATTCTTTAGAAATGTTGGCCCATATTGATAGGATAGCATCTTGCAGTTGATGGAGATTTGTGGGATGCACGAAGCTCCCGTTCCACCACATCCTAAAGATGCTCTATTGGGTTGAGATCTGTTGACTTTGGGGGCCATTTTAGTACAGTGAACTCATTGTCATGTTCAAGAAACCAATTTGAAATGATTCGAGCCATCAGAGGATGGGTACATGGTGGTCATAAAGGGATGGACATGGTCAGAAACAATGCTCAGGAAGGCCGTGGCATTTAAACGATGCCCAATTGGCACTAAGGGGCCTAAAGTGTGCCAAGAAAGCATCCCCCACACCATTACACCACCATTACAGGTGTTCCTAATAATCCTGGTGAGTGTATACTGAAAGTGGTAGTGATGTTTATTATAACAATTTCAGATAAAACAGGAAAAAAAATGTAGGGAACACCACTCATCTTTGAAAAACGTACTGCCATTCTGTGAATGATATTTAATCATGCAATTCATAAAAAAGTAATAGTCTGATTTCGAGTATTTTTAAATGTAGTTTCCTCTAATTTCAAGTTCTTGATTTTTGGAAGATTACACGTAATCTGTTGCTCTGATTATAGCTATTGAGATATTTTATAACCATTTTAAATATGGCTTATTATAATTTGATTTTGTGATATATGTCATTTTTATTTTAATCTTTTTCACCAAGAATTCGTCAGCCTTTGTAATCCAATATGTTTTACATCTTTTGGAGTCCGTTGATAGAAATGGAATACAATAACTATGTGTTCAGAGGTGTATAAACCCCTTACATAAGGAAGCTTTAGGTTGTTATAACCTTAAAGTGAGCTATTTCTATCTACAAACAATGCAGGTCTCCTTGCATATAAATCTGCCAGTTGTTGCAGTAGCACTTAACGTTAATACGTTATCTCCTGCGGCAAAGAAGCGAAAACATGACGACATCTAGTTCTGTTTCAGCCACCGTAGTGCTTAGAATGGGAGAGGTGGAGTGAGCCGATAGTTGCAAATCACAACCTCACCACTAGATGCCACTGAATTTCATACACATTACAAGCATTTCAAATAAACAATTTGTTGAATGGGCCCTGTAGTTTGGTTGCATTTAAAACCGCATGGGACATTGACACCTAGCGGTTGAGTGAAGTATCGCAGTCTATTTCAAAATATTGGAGTTTAGCCAAGTACAGTTCTCAGTTTCTTTTGCTTATAATTAAGGGCAGTCCATGAACGTGCGCAGTAACGTTTGTTTATATTGTTGCTTTCAAACCTATCTATAATCTATCTAATTTATACAATTTGAAAAAGTATTAAGCGATAAAATCTCTTTTTTCTAACAAGAAATGAATTAGAATAAGGGAAACGATGAAGACTTTTTATGACACATTTTATGTGAATGTGGATATTTATTGGACTCAATGCACATGCTGCTGTTATCATATCGTCTCTCGTTTTCCATTGACTCTATCTCTGATTCTTCCTGTCTGCACGTAAGGCACACATCTTATGCTTGTTTTATGGTTTTTCGTTCATCTTTTGTTTTGTCATGCCGGACAACATCAGGACAAACTCTATTTTCACTGAATTACATTCTGGATCTTGGAGCCCGTTTCAATAAGGAAGTTCAACCAACACCGAGTTTAAATCTGAACTCTGAGTTGATTTACTCAGAAAATCGCTACTCTGAGTTTTCAGTTTCAGAACAGCTGATTCGAGTTAGTTCAATCCACTCTGAGTAAGTTCACCCTAGGTTACGCGCGTGCACCATGGCTATAAAAAGCCATCATCAATTGAGTGAAGATAGCACGATTCACCATGGCAACGGCACGCGGTTTATTTCTCGCCAATCGAATTGGATGTACTGTTACAAGCGTACGGTGAATATGAGCACACATTTAGAAAAAAGAGCAACACAGCTGCAGCAGCAGAAGAAAGAGAGTTGGCGTGGGAGAAAATTGCTTCACGTGTTAATGCGCAAGTTTATTTGTCAATCACTTTTATATTTATTTTGTTGAAACTGTGAAAATGGGAATTATATTTAACTCTCTCGCTCTCTCTCTCGCTCTCATGTAGGTGCAATCCTTCTGCAATAATAAGATCTAGGCAGCAGCTGAATGTGAAATACAATAACATCATTCATTCAGGAAGGTTTAAAGAAATAAAATGCTCTTTCTAGTAGGATGCCTGATTGGGAAATGTTAAATATACTACTTAAACTGGCCTTAAAAGTTAAGATGAAACGTCCAAACCGTGCCTTACAATTCTCTACCGACATAAATGTAACTCTCTGCGAATTAATGCAGCTTCCTCATCTACGGGTTCCTGAATAAACGGACATGCCATTTTAAGGTCTGTGTGACTAAATAGAGCGCGATTAGGAACACGAACTAATAAACAAATTGTGTATGCAATTTCCACCTCGCTCGCGCTTCGCAAAGGGGTGGAGATTGTAACAAACTCTGGGTTTGCGGAATAAAACCTGCTCCCGACCAGGTTAGGTTCACGGAGTATGTTACTCTGGTTACTCACTCGAGTATAAGATACCTCGATTTCTGAAATGGGCTTGACATACCTCGCGTTCTGAAACCAAAAACCCTGAGTATTCCGTTTTCTGGGGTTGACTTACTCTGAGTTTGCACTTACCCTGCTTTCTGAAAGGGGCCCCTGAACGAGAGTTTGAAAACGCTCCCCTCCCCCAGCGTTCACAACATTCTCCAGCTATCTGTCAATAGATGAGTCACCAAACCTGCACAGACACAGAGGGAGGCTGTAGAAAGAGTGAGAAAGTGTGTGAGAGAATTAGATAGACAAAGTGAGAGCCATATGAGAAATTGGGAGAAACTGGACACATGGGATGGCAGCAGAGAAAAAGAGGAGCAATATAAAACAGCCTAAAAGAGAGAACGCTATAATGAAGATCCACTTTCACATTCGCACTTCCTTGCTTTCTCTTTTCGTATCAGTTTCTCCATCTCTTACTTTCTCTGAGCACTGATCAGACTGTACCAGAAAAAAAGGCTTGGCTCCATGCAGCAGAGCTGTTCAACAAGTAAAGAAGATTGCTTGATTCAATTCAACAGGCTTCCCAGCTTGGCATCTCTGAGTCATTCTGCATCTCTCGCGTCTTATGTTTACACTTGTATTCTGTTCCAGGCACAGTGCATCAATCATGTATCCATTTCAAAAGATTAGCTGTCTCTTAAGATTTTTTAACTTTGAACAAAGATACATTTTTATGGTTATATAGGATATTTTAGTGCTCATAGCAATGCGTTTAATTTGATTTCTGCTAATGTATATCCAATCACTAATTAGTTAACAAAAGCTGTGCTTTAAATTTACTCTAAATGCTCATGACTAAGGATAAAAGAAGGGATAAAAAGCAAAAAAAAAACTAAAAGTAGGTGAGGGAATGGCACTATATAGGCTAAAGTCTTTGATTCGATTCACAGAGAACAACTGTTCAAATAGCTTGAATGCACAGTATTCAACTTAAAACATCTGCCAAATGCATGTAAACAAATTATTATGAATCAAAAAACTGTAATGAAGGCTCATGGGAACATGGTGTGAAAAAGGTACATGAACAGTGAGCCACATTCACCCGAGTTTATCATTTTTCAATAACTCCGAAGATTAGTCCAATTCATCCACAGTCAGTAGTCTGGCCAACGTCATTTGGAGCCTTAATAAAGGTGTGTAATCATAACAGATTCATGATATCTCAAAACTCTCTAGCCTTTTACTAGCACACTAAATGAAAATAAGATTTCAGATGCACGACAGCCAAGCTGCCACTGTGGCAGGGTCTCACTGCAGAAATGAAAGTGTCAGCAAGTCCACCCCACACGCACACACACACGTCGTGCTGTTACTCAGTTGGTTTCTGACACATTGCAGCCTGTTCAATTCATTTAAAAAGATACAAGTGCTTTCTGAAAGAAATTTTACTTGAGGAACGCTACATAATATTTATGAATTTTAACGGTTATTTATATCCACTTCGCAATAAGGTTAACCTCTTAGTGCAATGCAGAAATAAACAGATATCATAATTGATTTTTGATTACACACTCATATTCACGTGTGTATGTTAACTATACGGAGAGCATTCAACATGCACTGTGTACCATTATTGGTAGACATTGTTATACTGTATTACAGCTGTGCACATCAATGGTTCAAAAAGGTCCTTCATCTGTTACTACAGTAAAGAGCTTGATCAAACTTTCACAGACAAACAAAGGAAACTGGTTTATATGAAGCTCGTAAAACAGAAGGAATTGTTTAAACTGACAGTGGATGAGTGATTTGTACTGAATTCTTGCTCAATCCTTGGAGGAAAGGATACATCAAAGGTGTTATCTACCAGTGAGGAAGAGTGAGACAGGAGGGGAGGGGAGATACACATGGTCACAATAATACAACATGTTATCGTCGCTGTCTTTCTGATACCCTCGATGTCCAAATTTGCCGTTTTTCAGAAACACTGTACTTTTTAAATGATATTACAAATACTGTGTTGTTAAAGTTGAAAAGCACCTTTTAATTCGTTTTGTTAGTAGATATTTGCAAAATCCAGTGACGAAAATAAAGGATGACTAATAATAATGATTTATGGCAAAAAAATATATATATCGTGATACGAGGTTGCAAAAGGACAGCGGCATTATGCTTGCCTATAAGCAACTTACCGTACAGTAGATAACAAAAAAGATGGCTACACCACTTACACATTTACATGGAGATGTTAAAACCTTTTTTTAGCTTCAGTGTGATTGTAACTCTGCGTACTGGAATAGTTTGGGAATGTCGTTGCAGTCATTAGAAATCCATGCTTTAATTAGAATATGAAGACTTAGAAAGACTTAGAAAGTAGGTCTGGCATGCTCAGAAGATGTCAACAGTTGCATTTAGAACATGAAAAATGAAGTTTAACAGCTTGGGATGAGAGCCAGTACACACAGATGGTCAACCCAAAGGACGTTATCACAGTAAAATGTGTCTGCTATACCATCCAAGCATAAAGGCCTACAGTATACTGCTGCAATCACGAAAAGGTACAGAAACATTAATTTAAGATGGTGTGGTAATCTTTTATTATTATCACTTTGTGTTAAACAGTAACAGGCAGGAATGCACCATGGCAACTGAGAACATCGTAAGTCCCAATGAACCCTGGGAGCTTTAAGTGGCACTGCTGGAAGTAACCCCACACGTGTCAATCTCAAAGCGGAGAGAGTAAACAATGATGCAGGCGCGGTAAATGAGATTCTTTGCTCCATTCTGTTTTCATAGAAAGAAAACCGAATGAACTGAGAATTACAATCTGGCGGCGGCTACTAAAGGTTAGACTTTCAATGATATTCATACATTTCGCTGATGCTTCACATCAAAAGCGGCTGACACTATTGCACATCAGATTTGTATTCTGTTTGCTTTTGTGTATCCTCCCTGTAAAATATATGAACCACATTTCCCAAAGCCCCAAATTATCATTCCAGCAGTGTGGCGGAACATGATGTATAGAACTAGTCTTTGTATTATCTCTGTATTTTTTACCCCTCTGCGTTTTCATTATACGGCCACAGTGTGTGTTGTGAATGGAGGCAGAGTGTGTGTGGTAAAGAGAGGGAGAGAAAGAAAATGAAATAAAGCATTTGGAAGGTGAGTCATGCTAAAACTCAATAGCCTTACAGGAGTACAGCGTGGTGGGTGAGAATGACGTGCGGACTCTATTCTAGAATCAACTGGCCATGAAAATACCGTTCCAGGGTCCCTGACTAACTGCCTTAGCTTTTAAAGCATCACGCTTTTAAGTGATAAATCGTTGACTTTAGATGAAAATGTCTGGTTTCCTTTCAGTGGGAAGCATGTTTTCTTTGCAGCATTGTTCATCTGCTCTTAATGCTTGCTTCAGTTCGGGTACGCTTTACTGTATCAACATTGTATTGTGTCTTAGGTTAGCCCAGTAACCTCATAAAAGAGAACTTAAACCTTTTCTCGCTTAACACATTTAGCATGTGTTAAACATTTGCAGTCGACTTGGTGATTGACCATGGATGAGTCTGTTCGCTATGCATTTATGAACAGGATTTGGCCTAGCCCTGAACATATCATGCTTCCACTGGTTTGTAGCGAAGATTCATGAGAAATCTGAGGAAATTGCAAATGCACAACACTGACACACAAAGCTAGTGGTGACGGCGTGATATAGCAGAATAAATCTAATGGAGATAAAATATCAGATTCACAATGATTCAGAACCATAAATAATATCTCGTATCCTCATAGGTTACAACTATGATAGGCCATACATCTGACATGCAGGACATCTTCTCCTCATTGGTGACATGCTGAGTGTTCAGCGAACTCTCTCTACTTAAGCCTGTTAAAATGAGACACTTGCCGGCGGCGTTGTGCAGCCATTAACTCAGTTGCAGGTAGTTACATGATGGAACTAATTAGCTGCTTCACAGGGTCTTGTTAGCCTGTGTCTCCTGTCCAGCATTAAAGTTCTGACACAAAGTGTGCCTAGAAGAACAAATGAGAGTGAGAAAAAGCAGAAATATGAAGCCTCATGACACCATGTTTAGAAATCCATCTCCCACGGTGTAAAGGGAACTAATGGGCTGTGTCAACCGAGGCGCATTTACGCGGCCGAAAATGACAGGAGCTAGGCTGAAAACGCCCGGTGCAGCCGCAGCGTTCTGCTCAAAGTTGAGCATTTTTCAACTCTGGGCGCTCGGTCGAACGCCTGCGCCGATCGTGGGAAAAACGCATAGCACCAGCGCTGAGCGGGGAAAAAAACTTCAGCTGATGGCTTTTTTGAAAAGCGCAACAACTTTATGGAGCTGATAGAGATGTACAATGCTCCTCATCTGCAGTTGCTAGTCTTGCAGGTCAAACCCCAACCAGGCATCCAAAGGGACGTCCAATTTTAAAAGCTGGTCTTTTTTATAATAACTTCCATTCAAATGTTTGCTAGTATAATAACATTTTATATAACAAATAGGATGAACTTGTGAATTCTGATTAGATAAACTATGTTCAAAGCTGTTGCAAAATGACTATACAAGCATTCCTGGCATAACACATTCTGTGGTAAGTTCCCAGGTTGCTTAGCAACCACAAATAGCCTACAGGTGGGTGAACGCCTGGTGGGTGAATTAATTATTTAGATATTGATTAATTGACTAATTGAACTGCTGGTTATTAAATATTCGTGTTGCCACTACTTTAAAGGCAACAACCCATGACCTCTCGTGACTTAATGTTCAAATTAAGTACTTTGGTTTTTAATTAAAGGGATTGTGATGAAGCAATGTATTCAATGGAAGGTGCAAAGCAACTTATATCTGACTTTGAAGTGTGTGTTTATGTGTGTGTGCAAGAATGTGTGTGCTTGTTGTTTAGGCACACCCCTTCATTTATATGTGTGTTTGATCTCTTCATTGTGTCAGATTTATAGATTTTTTTAGCAGATAAACATGGTCTCAACCCTTCAGTTTCTATGGGTGGCCACTTTTCTGTTACTTAGAATTTTTTTATTCAAGACAAACTTTTTTATGTGTTCAGGTGGCAAACTAAGAAGTAGGTAAATCTTATACTGCTCAGATTAAGGAAGCCATTAAAAATTATTTGACCACAACAGAGGGTTAGGTTTAATTGGAAATACTTTTATACAAAAAGTCACATATACCAGATGCTCTGAAGATGTCAAAGTTCCACTTAGTACACAAGAGATGAAGTTCAACAGCTTGAGATGAAGGACCCAGACCACATCACAGAGCTCAGAGTCTTTTCGCCAGTATGTGCAGGTGGTCAAAATGAAAGATGTAATCACAATAAGGACCCTTACCTGCCAGATAAACTCAACTCAGTCAGAAAGATATTCAAGCAAGCAACCACAAATTTCCCAAGGCCATCTAGCAGAAGAAAGTCTGCAGGTGGTTCTTTTATGGACTCGAAAGGGAAGTTGTCCTTGTTTAAAATATTAGGTGCCCAAAACATGACCAGAAGCAGGGATAAGTACGTGGTGAGAGAGGCAGAGGACCTACTGCATATAAAGCCTAAATTCTGTCGCTCTGACACATCCTTGCACATGATCATTACCATCAACACAAAGAACGCATGGGGATATACAGAGCTTCTTATTGTGCACCTGGCTTATTTAACATGGATTGGCCCTCGGGACATTTACGACTACTACACCTGTACAAACAAGCCATATGGATGCTTGCCAAGACCCTCTAAGATGCAGCCTTGGAACTCAGTCCAGAATGTACTTGAGGAGGTCCACATCAGGCCACTTACATGCCCAGATATGCCCCCTCTAAACATAAAAGAGGCAGTCGTGCCTGAGGCCCACTTTCACCACACCACCCTAATACCCTTTATTTACCTGTGCTCCTCTACCCTTACACCTAACATGCCGCTTCACACGCACACGGCTAGCTTAGACTTGAACACAGATCTGGTGTATTGGAAAAATACATGTGTGTTCAAAATCCTATTGTTGTTGTAATCTGCATTGGAATACCCTTCATAAATATCCCCATCAAACGGCAATGTTTGTCACTGGGTGCAAATTAAAAGTTTAAAAAAGTGCTTGTCAACTTTGACAAAATGGTATTTATCATTTAAAATGTACAGTGTTTTGTCCATTTCCTAAAGAGACATGTGTCATTTTTATATGGGTGATCATCTTGTTAGGTTTTACAAATGTATTTTCTCAAATCAGGACAAATTTGATTTAAAAAGTGGTTTTGCTTTTGCCAGTGCAATTGTTTTTTAAATAAGAGTAAGAAAACAAACCCCAAATGTACAGTATGTGAGAAAGTATTTAAAACAAGTTATTAATAATACATTAAAAGCATTTGGCAGACACTCTTATTTAGTTGTGAACATGTAAAAGCAAACTGGCAATAATGAGCATAAACAGAATTCCTCACAGTATTATATGCAAAACAAAAGTTTAGTTAGGGCGTTTTCAACGTTCTCTCACACTCAATTCATCTTATTGGATATGAAGGTTAAAAATAACTTCTGTACCCACACCTACATAATCTGTTGCATTCGCAAAATAGCAACACGTTTACTCTGTTATTGTTGAGTGCAAATAGTCATGTAGGCATATAGATTAAAATAGCCATATATGTGTATTTTTCTTTATTGAACATGCTGGTACTTTAACAAACAAAATTTCTGTACACTTTATAACCTTGCCTATTATAAAGTCTGTTGAGTGACAGACTGGGGGTTTGATCTTGAGAACCTATCATCTCCGAGATAAATTTAAAACGGCAATGGGCTTGGCAGTGGCCCGTGCACGGCAAAGCGTGTGTCCTGGGGCACATGCGGGTTCCCATGTGCCCCAGGAGCCTCTGAAAGTGTTTCAGCGGGACCCTGGAGTCCGACTGATCAGTTTCATCCAGTTCAGCACCGACTGCGCAAGCTCGTTGGTGAGACATGCTGACATACGGACAGAGTCTAGATCCACACCGAGATAAGAGGAGCTCTGCGCTGGGGAGAGCTTGCTCTTTTCCCAGTTGACCCATAGGCCCAGACGGTCTAGGTAGACGGCCCAGAGGCACGAGGTCCCTGTGACCATTCGTGGAGACAGGGTCTGACCTAGTACTGATACGCTCTTCCCTCAAACATGACCGCATGTTGAGGAAGGAAGGAGACGTAAGAGTATGCGTCCTAGGGGTCGATTGCCACAAACCAATCTTGTTGACATACTCAAGATGCGCTTCTGTATCAGCCTCCTGAACAGCTGCTTTTGTAGGTGCTTGTTCAGGAGGCGTAGATACACAGTGTCTGTATCTACAGACCCCCCAGAGTGACCCCCCCCCCCCCCCTTTTAAGGCACTATGAAGTCCAGACATCTCTGTTAGAGGGACAGGTTCGATTGCACCTTTCGCCAGAAGGGAGGCAACCTCGGCCTGAGCACGGGAGCTTTCTCCCTAGAAGAGAATGCCCCGAAACTTGGCGGGTGCCTGGCAAAACTGGATTGCATAACCGAGACGGATCGTCCTTTCTAGCTCGCGTAACTGGCTGGTGCACTCTTGAGCACCCAAGAACCGTGGTTGCAGAACCGGAGGGATGATCTGCTTCACCGTGCCATGGGAGGCTGGTTCAGTGGCTGACAGAGCGGTCACCTTGCACAGGTTGGGACCCCGGGGAGGTTTACTGCTCTGCCTACTTAACTGCTTGGGACCTCAGCAACCAATAGGTGGTCGGGTCACGGCACAGCAGTCTGCTTCTTCACCACGGAGAATCTCCATGGTGTCACCATACAGCCCTGCTTGCGAGATGACCTAGAAGGCGGACCTTCTGACCCAATGGGTCGCCATAGCATTTTAGACCCAATTGACCGCCATAGCATGGAGGGCGGAAGCAGCTTGACCCACAGCATCATAAGTCCTGGACACGAGTGTCAAAGAGCTTAAATGCCCTGAGACTTGGTCGACCCCTCCATGTGGCAGTATCCGCAGTGCACCACGGCTGCTAGTCCACCTGGGTGGTCGACATATGGTCCCTTAGCTGCTTCACCATCCAGGGAAGTAACAACTCCCTGACCCCTTCAGACAGGAGCATGCCGCGAACGGCATATTCCACGTCTTAGTGAGCTCCTCATGCAACTCCAGGTCAGCCGCGAGCAGCCCGGGAAGCAGGGCCGTCATATCTGTGTTGCCCCCTCTTGGATTCAACCGCCCGGAGGCGGGAGCTCCAAGGGGCATTGCATCCGATGACAGGAGG
Source organism: Triplophysa bombifrons (assembly GCA_029783895.1). Classification (NCBI taxonomy): domain Eukaryota; kingdom Metazoa; phylum Chordata; class Actinopteri; order Cypriniformes; family Nemacheilidae; genus Triplophysa; species Triplophysa bombifrons. The sequence continues at coordinate 22,217,317 of CM056448.1, forward strand.
TAGCTGTCAGATGTTATGACAGAGCACATTGTAGAGTCTGCCCACTATGGGACGGTACACCACCGCCCATCGGGGATGAGCCAGGTCAGCGTGCCGAGGCATGGATGATCTGCAAGCAGAAGCTGGCGGAGTGACATCCAGATCCCGGTGCTCGCTGAAGCGGTCGACCTCGCTGAGGCGGTCGACCTCGCTGAGGCGGCAGTCGCACTCAGGAAGCAGACAGGGTTGCGCCAACATTCCGGAGAACGTAGCCCCTGTGACCGCAACACCTATTCGACAAACCATGCCACTGCATGCTGGAACCCCAACATGCAGTACAGGTGTCATGCCCGTCAGACTCGAGGACGAGTCTGTCATACCCAAGAGCACAGCTGCAACCTCTCATCATCATTCTCTCCTGCACACAAGTGAAAGTGACGACTGCGCATGCTCCTTCTCCTGCTCTCCATGCTGCCGCGTGGGCATGCCGCATGCTTTTACGGGAGAATTGTCCAATAAGGGACTAAGAAAAATTGTTACAAAACATTTTTTTGTTTGAAAAAAACTTTCCGAAACCTGTACTCGAGTGTATTGAGCAGAGAAATACTACATAATACGCCCAACTCGTTTTTTGACAAGTTGACCATGTTAAGTATGAGAAGACATGGTTAAGAAGTCAGAATGCATGACACATCGATGCAGCCCCCCTTTGAAAATAGTGAGTGTTTGGGCCTTTTTAACATGGAAAGGCAGATTATTCCGATTTTCAGGCCCCGCCACTGCAAATGCATGGTCACCCCAGGTACATTCGAGTACATACAGATACAGCAGATACAATGAACGAGCACAGGACAATAGACACGAGGATGTTTTATGGGGGAGACAGAAAAAGGAGAATCATCTGAAAGTCGTAAGTTTAATTGATTAATAGTGTGTGTGTGTCTTATTGAGTCTAACGCAGTTTCGTCTCCATTGTGTGCGTCCGGTAAGTCACGCTGAGTCACGTGTTAATAGTTGCGTTAATTCGCGTGTTATTGGGAGATTTTGGAAGGCGTGTCCTGCTGAATTCAATTGCTAGACTAAACGGGTATATAAATAAGACTAACCACCGCGTGCAGCGGTCGCGTGCAGCCCTCATCGCGTGAAGACCGAAGAGAGTAAAGACCATCGACTCTACCTGTGCGACTCCACCGAGCAAGGACACCAACAAGGCACTTGAGTATTACTGTTTTGCACTTATACTATTGCACCTTATCTATTCTCTTTATTCTCTTTTCTATATTTGTCTTGTACATCGCTTATTTTTCACTATGTGTTTTCAAATCCACACTGTCATTACAACTCGTAAATCACCGGTAACACGCAGAAGGCCACACATAGCTAATGCTAACAATCTGCGCACTCTTTCAGCATCCAAAACTACCTCCATTACCTTTCCTATTGGTTTATGGAACTGCCAATCTGCTGTAAACAAGGCAGATTTCATCAAAGCTTTTGCAAAACATTCTGGTCTTTCTCTTTTAGCACTTACCGAAACCTGGATCAAACCAGAGGACACTGCCACACCGGCTGCCCTCTCCAATAATTACACTTTCTCCCACAGCCCACGCATATCAGGGAGGGATGGAGGAACCGGACTACTTATTCCTAATGACTGGAAATTCAAACAGTTGGCACCCTCTTGCAACAACACCGCCTTTTGAATCTCATGCTGTTACTGTCAACCACCCTGTTAAAATGCATGTTGTAGTTATCTATCGTCCCCCAGGGCACCTTGGACTTTTCTTGGAGGAGTTGGATGTGCTTCTGTCATCTTTTCCCGAGGACGGTACTCCTCTGGTGGTACTTGGAGACTTCAACATCCACCTGGAAAAACCACAGGCTGCTGACTTCAACATCCTGACTGCGTCGTTTGACCTCAAGCGGGTCCCAACTTCAGCGACTCATAATTCTCGGCTCAGGTCTGCTGAGAGAAAGTGGCGCAAATCAAAAGAACCTACCGCAGAGGAGACTAAAGAGTCTCCTCTGCGAAAACCCAGTACTACCACGCTAAAATTAATAACTCTCCTGACCCTCGTACTCTCTTTAAAACCTTTTCTGCTCTTCTTTGCCCGCCTACCCCCTCACCTCCATCGGACTTAACAGCTGACAAATTTGCGTCGTTCTTTGTACAGAAAACGACCACCATCAGTAATCAATTCTCTGCGCCACCACCTCTTGACCACGCCCGATCCCCAGACACATGCTTGCTCCCCTCGTTCTCTCTCGTATCTGAAGAGGACGTTTCCAAGGTCATTTCTTCTAACCACCCGACTACCTGCCCCCTAGATCCCATCCCCACTCATCTCCTCCAGGCCATTTCCCCATCGGTTGTTCCCTCTCTGACCCACATTATCAACTCATCTCTCACCACAGGTACATTTCCTACACTCTTCAAAGAGGCCCGTATTACCCCACTACTAAAAAAACCTACTCTTAATCCTGCACTGTTAGAAAACTACAGACCGGTATCCCTCCTCCCTTTCGTTGTGAAAACTCTAGAACGTGTTGTATGTAACCAGCTCTCATCCTTTCTCGCCCAGAACAACCTCCTAGACAGCAACCAGTCGGGTTTCAAGAGCGGTCATTCCACTGAAACTGCGCTGCTCTCTGTCATTGAAGCCCTGAGACTGGAAAGAGCTTCCTCTAACTCATCTGTTCTCGCACTACTGGACCTATCTGCCACCTTTGACACCGTTAACCATCATATCCTCCTGTCCACCCTCAAGACTATGGGGGTCTCCGGAATGGTGCTACAATGGTTCAGGTCTTACCTCTCGGGTAGGTCCTTTAGAGTATCTTGGAGAGGTGAGGTGTCTGAGTCCCAACATCTCGACACAGGTGTGCCTCAGGGTTCAGTGCTTGGTCCGTTGCTATTCTCTGTATACATGTCATCCCTAGGCTCTGTCATCCGGAAACATGGCTTTTCCTATCACTGCTATGTGGATGATACACAACTCTACCTTTCTTTTCGCCCAGACGATCCGACGGTTTCTGCACGCATCTCAGCTTGCCTAGCCGACATCTCGCTCTGGATGAATGACCATCACCTGCAGCTGAACCTTTTAAAAACAGAACTGCTTGCAATCCCAGGCCGATACAAAGACTCATCACAACTTCTCCATTCAACTGGGCTCATCAACCATCACATCTTCCAGAAAGGCAAGAAACCTGGGAGTGGTGATCGATGATCAGCTCAACTTCACAGATCAAGTTGCCAGCACCGCCCGGTCCTGTAGATTCATTCTCTACAATATTAGGAAAATTAGACCCTTCCTATCAGAGCATGCTACGCAAGTCCTAGTACAGGCTCTGGTCCTGTCCAGACTGGACTACTGCAATGCGCTACTGGGTGGACTTCCAGCTTGCACAACCAAACCTCTACAGATGATCCAGAATGCTGCGGCAAGAGTTATCTTTAATGAACCGAAGAGAGCACATGTCACTCCTCTATTCATTAAGCTACATTGGCTCCCTATAGTTGCTCGCATCAAATTCAAGACTCTGCTCCTGGCCAACAAGACCACCACTGGTTCGGCACCACCTTATCTTCACTTGCTACTCCAGACATATGTACCCGCCAGATGCCTACGCTCTGCAAACGAACGGTGTCTTGTGGTGCCATCCCAAAAAGGTAAAAAATCTCTCTCGCGCACCTTCTCCGGATCAGTTTCACCGATGTGGAATGATCTACCTGCTGCTACAAGATTTGCAGATTCTGTAGCCATCTTTAAGAAACGTCTGAAAACGAATCTCTTCCGTCAACATCTGACTGATCTGTTCTAACTCTATTTTCTTCTCTACTCTTTAAAAAAAAAAATGAATGAATGAATGAATGGTTCTGTATACTGTGTTAGGTTATATGAGACCCAATCCTCTTTTTTTGATTGCACTTATGCTTTTGTTGTACTGATGCTGTCCCAATTGCTTCCATTGCCTACCCCACATATAAGTCGCTTTGGATAAAAGCGTCTGCTAAATGACTAAATGTAAAATGTAAATATAGAATTTACAAAGACCAGGCGGACCAAGTCCCCGCGACGGAGTATCTGGCTGCACTAATTCTGACAGGTATGACGGTGCCAGGCCATTTAATATTTAAAAATCAACAAATAAGAATTTTAAAATCAATTCTGAACCTAACAGGAATCCAATGAACAGAGGCCAAAGTGGAAGTAATATGTTCCGACTTTCTTGTTCCCGTTAGCAAACGAGCTGCGGCATTCTGAACCATCTGCAGTCTGGTGAGGGAGACCTGGCTAATGCCTACATACAGTCCATTGCAGTAGTCAAGACGGGACAAAATACAAATCTGTATAATCCTTTCCAAATTTTTAAGAGATAGAAAAGATTTAAACTTAGAAAGTTGCCTCAGCTGGAAAAAATAGATTTAATTTCCAGATTAATCTGTTTGTCCATTTTAAAATTATCATTCATTAAAACACCCAAGTTTTTTACAGAAGGTTTACAAATGGTTTTAAAACACCCAAGCCTAGGTCAGGAGCCCCACAAGCGCCCCCTGGTTTAAGCGATATAACTTCCTTCATCTCCTCGTTAATTTTGGAAAATGTACAGTCATCCAGGCTTTAATATCCTCAAGGCAACACAAAAGTGGCGCTATAGAGTCTCTATGTTTCAATGGCAGATATAATTGTGTATCATCTGCAAGGCAATGGAACCCGAGAGTAGACTTCCTAAGACTGGATCCTAGAGGAGGTATATATAGAGAAAATAGAATAGGCCCCAAATTGGAGCCCTGAGGCACCCCACATGGGAGACACGCAGAAGAGGACATAAAATCCCAAAGACGAACAGAAAAACTTCTCCCAAATAGATACAAGTGAAACCACTCCAGCACAGTGTCCTTTATGCTGACACAATGCTCCAACCGAAATATCAAAATATCATGATCTACGGTATCAAATGCAGCCGTGAGATCTAGGAGCATAAGTACAGCATAGCTGCGTGAATTGATGGCAATTAGTGATTCATTAAAAACTTTAAATAAAGCTGTCTCCGTGCTGTAAAGGGATTCAAAACCAAACTGAAATACCTCAAGAAGACCATGTTAACAGTATTTTTCAAAGCAGTGAGCAGTGTTTTGCTTACTTGACAACGAGGTAATCCTAATGGTACTAATGGTTTTATGAATGATGTAATTGGTGGCTAAGGATCTCATAATGTGCACAACATCTCTTGGTCATTCAGCCAACGTCAGTTCCTTCAATAGCTTCATTCATTTGTGTGAGAAGAAGAGAGAGGCAACCAACATGCCCACAAGGTTTTCTGCATAATATCGGCTGAGCAATGCGACAAGTGTTCTGTGGCCAGTTACTTTCATGGTCAGTTTTATTCCTTTTGAAATTATTAATTGAGCAATTTGAAAGACGTTTATGTCTGATGCTTGATTGTTCATATTTGCCCTCTTCATTCTCCGTGTGTCCTCCAATTCTCCATCATCAGGCTGGGGACAATGATAGCTCTGTCCTGATATTATTATGACATGGCCTTATTGTCTGTCAAAGGTCTTTTGCTGTCTCAAGTGTACAAGGGTGGTTACATTTAAGAAGCGGATGAGCGCCATCTAAAGAGGAGAAGATGCTTTAAAATTCAATGGAGTGCAGAACATCATGCACATATCATAAATATCTGTCATTTTTATCATAAACATCACCGTTATTGTTGTTTTTTATATTGTGTTTTTACAAGCTTTGAAATTACAGTTTAGAGATGTCAGTCGCTGATGTTTCCTAGACCTTCCGGATGGTCGGATTGGTGGAAGAAAAGTAGGATGATAGGGATTAAATATCGAGAAGGGAGGAGACGGATTTGTCTGGCGTAAGAATGTGATGTGCTGAGGGGTTTGGGATTATTCAACTGCTTACTGTTGATCAGGGCCAGACAGACTGTGCAAAAAAAACAGGCTGGGATAGAGAGAGAGGAAGCAATGAAATGAGGTGAAAATGATTGCTGGAAGAAAAGCTCCATGACCAGACACGCATACATATCTTAAACTCGTCTGTATAAGAGCATACGTGCTTGTGCATGAGTATGTGTGTCTTTTGTTCTTTTTATTTTCCTAGAAAGATGCAAAGGTACTGTTTGTTAAACATACAAATCACTGTTATGTTTGTCAGAGTAGTACAATGAGCTACTACAAACACAGTAATGAGGGACAGTCTGTTGGACAAGTATTACACTTTGACATGATGTGTACCGCCACACTGTTGTGGTCGCTAGTTGTGGGTTTGTGTCCCGGTGTCATGTACAGCGCTCAGCTGTAGTGTCTTGTGGTTGACTGTCATCATGGGCGGTACATAGTCTGTGATCAGCAACACATGGGAGCACTTTGAACCAATCACAAATTCTTCATGATTTGTAGTTACCCCTAATATGAAGAGTGTGTAGTGGTTTGTGGTTTGGTGTGGTTGATGCCCAGACAGTTTGTGAGAGGAAAAGCATGGGGCTGCATGTGTTTTCTGAGGATCTGTGCAATTAGTCACTAGTTATGTAGGCTTTGAAATTGAAGAGTATTGTGGTTTATCACACATGCTGTATTTCAGTATGGTTTAGCTTGAATAAAAATAGTTTGATTAACTGTCTGTAGAAAGAGATTGCAGACCTATAGGGTGTAAACTTCTAAATCAATGTATCCGTAGCATGTAAAATTTCCTTTCCTTTTAACATATATTTACACTTGGTATCTTTGAAATAATTATGATGTATTAGAATTATTACAAGAATTATTCTTGCTCTTAAGGTTTTGTACCGCGTAAGCTAATGTTTGCTTGTAATATGAGCCTCGCAATTGTTCTGTATTATGCAGTATAGTCACTGATGGAACAGACTCAAGTCACATTTTTCTGAAGACATGTGAACAGTTTAATGGCTAATAATAAAAGAGGACTCATGAACAACAAAACATTTTGAACAGGGTAATATTTGTAAATTCAGTTTTTTTGTGTATTGTGACTATATATATAAAATATGTTATATGAATTCTACAACTTTTTAAGGGCTGTGCTAAATGTAAATCACAATATTTATAATTCCTCATATCTTTAACAATTATTCAAGGCTTATGTAAACTTGTCCTTATGTAAGATTTCACCACTTTGTCCTAATTTAATTCTTCAGCACTGCCTTTTTGCTCCAGACTTCATTTGAGTTTGATGAATTATTTGTTTCTGCCTCACAGTGATCACAGTGCAGCTCAAGCATTCTATCAAAACTCCTTTTCTAATTACGGTGCTATGTTGGCAGCATCCTGTATGACCTTATGCCAAAAACACCTTTTTAACAAGAGAGTTTGGGTGATTTAACCCCACTATATTTCCCCATACAAGAATTACATAAAAGTGGCTCCCAATTACTTAAAACTGCAACTTTAAAAAATAATAAAAGGTAAACCTAAAAAACGATTAGGATGAATGCGCAGTGCATTTTATTTCTGTTTGTTGTTCGGAGAGGATAAAAAATCTAAAAGTCCTTCTTATTCTGAAAAGCAAAATTAAACTGCAAGGTTGAATGTTATTCTATAAATCACTTTGCTGTGATTATTCTCTAATACCACTACGTGTCAGTGTTCCCCCTTTTGCTGCTTCGAAATGCTGACTTTTCTACAGTCCAGACATGGAGTTCTGAATTTTTCCAGCAGATGGAGGTATACGATCGCATTATATTCTCTTTAGCCTTGGTTGTGGTTAATTGAAATGCGTTATCTCTTGTTCCATCTCTCTCGTGCGCTCTCTCTGTCCTTCAGCAGCGAAACATTTTTGTTGTTTGTCTTTCTCTGTTTATTTTGGCTTTTATGCTATATTATTGCTCATTTAATATTAAGATATATATATATATTTTTTTTTTACATGTTTCAATGTTAATATTCTGTGTGCTGATTTGCAAAAAAAAATTTCTTTGTTTAATGGTTTTATCCTTGATGTTAACTGCCAATATTTGTCATCCAACCGATTTAGAGGTCTATTCTATTCTATTCAACATGTATTTTATTCATTAAAAATTAACAGCGAATGCTCCCATAGTACAATGAAATTAAAATATAATCATTTTTATTGTACCTTTTGTACAATGTGTGTGTGTGTGTGTGTGTGTGTGTGTGTGTGTATCTGTATCTCCCTCTCCCTGTTTCACAGCTTTGATTACCATGTTTTGATAGTCATTGTCTTTTTGAGGGGGCATCTTGATATGTGGCATTCAAATGTGCTCTCGCCCATGTAATTTCCTTGTTGAGCCATCTATCATGACAAGTTACACAAGTGCCTTTTTCACTGGTTAGTTACCACTGTTGCTAATGCAAATTGTATTTGCATGAAAACTCATTGCCTTGGGGGGCCTTCCTGTCCCTGGGAACAGAGGCTGCTGTGAATACTGCAAATAAGATTGAAGCTATCTGTCAGAATGACAATTTTGGTGCCTCTATGAATTGATCTTGTCTACAGAGTACTTTATGTATTTTCCTGTGGATATTTTCAAAACCCATCAATATAGTACAGTGATGACAAGTTTTGACACTGGAGATGGAAAAGATTGCACGTCAAACCTGCTCCGGTGCAGGCTATTATGGGTTAAGCCCAATTTATGGTTCTGCGTCCGACCTACGCTGTAGCCTAGGCAGAGCCGCGTACCCTACGCCAACTCAACGTGGACCACAAGCGCTGTGATTGGTCTGTTTGAACCCCTCCCTCAGGTAAAAAAAGCGATAGAGTCATGTTTACTGGAAGGCATTTCCAAACGTCTCAAATCTGTAAAAAAGTGACTGTTTACTTGCCGTTATCGCCGTAACGCTTCTCAAACGAGCTTCTTCTTCTTCAGCTCTTGTCTTGATTACAAAAGCAACACCCGCATGGACACTGACACCTAGTGGTCATTGCCTGTCGATGCGGACAGCGACGTAGAAGTATAAATGAAAACCGACACGTAGCCTACGGTGCAGATGCTACGGCGTAGGCCCGCGCAAAAGTAAAAATCGCTCCAAATAAAAAAAAGTTTAAGGTGATAAGATGTAAGAGGGAAAATCTTATGCTGCCAACTGTTAATTTGTATTGTATATTTAGATTGACTGATTATAATTAAAAACACGTTCATATAATTATTATATGATTGATAATTCATATTAGTTAATTCATATTAAACATAGCATTTCAAATAATTTAACTCTATTCGTATAAAAACAAACGTCAATATATAAAGCATTTTAAAGGCATTACGGATAAATACTATCTTTTGATCTTGTTGTAATCCTATATAAAAAAAATACTTAGTTGATTCTGTATTGATATAGTTTGCAGCTTTCTTCTCAAACTTTCATTGCAGCAGTGCCTTGTAAATGTGTAAAGTTCATGATTTTTTTTCATAATGATGTCTTCATCTTCAAAAGAAAAGTGAATTGCGCTGATATTAGCGAGAAGTCAATCAAACTGATGATGCTTTCTTTCCATGTTCAGTGTGATTGGCTGTTGGCCGCACGTGTCACACCTCTAGGTGCACGCGCCTCACAAACTCGAGTTGACAGAGAAAGTTTAAACCAAGCGTTGTGTTGGTCTGGTTTTGTCCACTTAAAACTTACTCTGCAACTCAGTGTCTGTTCACCTCGCTTCGTGAAACAGACCACTGACGTCAGTGATGTAGAGTTCGAGTTAAGGGGGTAACATGGAAGAATTTACAAAGCACTCACTTGGGCCAAAACACAAAATTCGTTCTCTGTCTCTTTTAACCCGTTGAGTTTATGAGTCACTGCCATGTAATCCTATGGGTGGTGCAGCAAATGTGTGTAACTGTGAAGACATTTATAAGGCCTTATTATGCTTATAAAGACAGATGAGTGGAACAGGAGTTATTGCAGACAGGCTTTCTCTATCACGGATAGTTTGGCATAGTTTGCGGCCATAATAGGGCGGTGTTTATTGCATTGTCTTGGTTTTTATGATGACATAAAAATCCAAACTTTGGAAAAACATCTCACAAGAATAGATATTATAATATTTACATTATTCTGATACGTTCCTATTGCACCAGTGCACCTTTTCCCTTTTTTTAGTTACTGAACTGTAAAGATGTGTAACCTTGATGGTAGTGTCTGTGTTGTTCGGGGTTTTGGCTTTTTTGATTGTATAAATATTTTTGTTGTTGTTTTAAAGTGGAGAATATGCTAATACGTAAACCAGTTGTCGAGCATTGAATGAAGGACTGCTTGAGTTAAGCTGCCTTACGTTTCATACCAGAACAATTATATAGCTGACGTCGAGAAATCATTAATATGTAGGTTGTATTAACATATTCAGCACCTCACTGTCTGTCCTGCAGAGAGAGGGAGAGAGAGGGAGAGGGAGAGAGAGGGAGAGCCAGAGAGAGAGCGAGAGAGAGAGAGAGAGAGAGAGAGAAAACGTGAGGTTTGACGGAGAGAGCCGACCGTGTTTTTCTACAGGAAACAAATCAGATAGAGAGAGAGTGAGTGAAAATACTGTTGTAATCACGGTGTATCGTCGAGGTTTCGTGTTTTCCAGGACGCGAAGGTTTAAGGAATCACGGCAGTCTGGAGCGCGTGTGTTTAGACCCAGGGATCAGAGCTAAAGCTGTTATATTTTTGCGTTGTCGGACGCTCGAGACTCCGCGCAGAATGACCGTTGACTGGCCCGATCTGCTGATCGTTCGCGGGGATTAGGTAAGAACACTTATTTGCCAGAAAGAAAAGCAGGTATTACACGCATATGTTTTGGGGGACCCGCAAACAAAGGACATGTTGTAGCTTAATTTCCCAACCCGTTAACTCGCCCGCATCAGGTCGCGAATTTAAAGTCTTCAGAGATTCTGATATTGTACTTGTTTTAGGGTTAAAGGATCTATCACCGCCACCGTCTGAGGCAGAAGAAGCCACCGATCTGCCTTCGAGGATCTTTGGGGTGAAACGGATAATGGCACTGTTGGCCATTCGGATGTTTGTGCTGTGGTTGTGTATAGGGGGGCAGGCTGCCGCGGGAGAGGGTCATTCCACTGCGGCCACATGCCCTGCGCTGTGCCGCTGTGATGAGGACGGAGGAGCGGACTGCTCTGGACGGGGACTGACCGCCGTGCCCGCCGGTCTCAGCGCGTTCACCTACTACCTGTAAGTAACAACATTAGCATTTCACATCACATCTTTTGCAAATTGCATGTACACAGGCATGAGTTGTATATGTGAAGCTAAACTGCCTTGTTACCTTTTTTCAACACAGCCATTAAAATGTTACGTGCTACTTAGAATGGCTTTGTAGTGTATTATTAAACAAAAATAATTTTTGTTATCAGTAACTTTTCAAATAAGGAAAATCTGTGTTCTCAGAAGTTAAGTAAGGTTTTAACCGATAGTATCAAACTCTGATAAACTGTCCAATGACACACAGCTGTATACACTAGCTTTTATTCACACCATAGCAGTAACTCATGTAAATCATTTCAAGGCTACTTTAAGGATCAAAACCAAACGGGGTTCACTTCCGTAACTGTTTTCCTGACAGTTGTTTTTACTTTTGGGTGCTCTTAAACAACACTGAAACCCATTTCACCGTACGGGTCATATAAAGAAGGCTGCTCATCCATTATTAAAAAGAACCTTTAAAACCTTATCAGCCAGCTTTTAAGCACATGCAGCACACTGAAAAGTAGTGAAGTAGTGTGTGTACAGGTGTTGTAAGGTGCTTTTCCGTAAATAGAACTTCTTTTAGTTCCATCCGCCTTAATAAAAGTTACATGTTAGTCTGCTTTAGATTATTTATCAGTGGATACTGACCACTCTTAATAGCCTTGTTTTCTACACTTTTCATGTGTATCCAGGCAAACTTTGAAACAGTAACGTTTATCGTTATTTAGCTATTCGTAATGCTGACTCCCTTATTCTGTATCAATGGAGCACTTTTATTAACTTTGCCGTAAGTTGATGTCGCATTGAATGACTTCGAAAATATGTGCCCCTCGCATTTCACTCCTCTGTTAATAAGAAAGTCCCGCTTACGACTGTACCCACTGTGTCACACATGTAAATAAAGTCCCTCACCTCATTAGACTCTACTGGCATTTATTGCATTTTCCCTTTGTTCTGATTAACTGTGGTACTTTTGCCAAAGGTTATTTGAAGCGTGTCTGGAAGTGAGTGTTTATTCTAAAGCTCTCTCCTGGAGCCTGTACGTTTTGAAAACAGCTTGACCAGGCTCTCGAAATATCCCTGCCAAGCAGCAGCTTGTAACCCAACCCCAAGCTAAGTCCAGTCTGTAGAAGTGATAAAGCCAGAAATAAAGCCACAGAGTTAACACTAACGGTAGCAGTGGCCATCTTAGGTATCAGTGAGTGACATGCAAATAGGAACACTGGAGGCAGCATGTTAAGACCATCAGCAGTGATCTCGGCTGGAATGTTTGGTGCTGTTTTTGTGTTGTTGAGCTCAAATAGATGACTCTTGATGCACAGGGAGGGCACACGTTCAAAAAACACAAGAAATAATGTCGATCGATAGTATAATTATAAGCACAACATATTATGGCACAACATACGTAATAGTGTTATAGCGACTTGGATGCTTGAACATTTTGAGTTTCACTACAGACGTGAATTTGCGTCATGGGAGGGGCTTCTGCCAGGCGGCTCCAGTCTTTTACACACATATATATATATAGCTCAAATTGAGTAAAGATTGTTTTTTACAATTTACCAGATTGTCCGACCTCCTCACTCACTTTCTTCCCAGCAAGGTCCATTTTATTCCTGTTTCGATAAAAGTAAGATGTATCGTACAGCTCCGGGTATCCACATACAGCAACAATGATTTTTTCCTTCATTGTTGTTATGGATTTCTGCCTCCGCTCACTATCAGCGCATCAAACCCCCGAAATGCTCAATTCGCGCCGCAGGATGTCCTATCGCATCTTTGCAATGACTTAACATATAGATCACTAGCGCTTAACGCTTCATTCGCGTTCGGTGTGAACACAACATTAGGCTATAAGGATATACATAAGAATGAAACAATACCACGTATGTTAGTATTTCTTTAATTTAAAACATTTGAAATTATTTTCGAAAGGGGGTGCACCATGGTAATGTTTTTGATTAAACACATTACTGATCGATCCACAAGTGATGCAGAGCAGATGACGGGACATCTGTCAGTCTGTACAATGATAATAATCATGGGGTTCGTCATGAGCTGAAAAATGCCACCCATTTAGCCGCATTGTTGCATCCGGCTGCATCGGCCCACTGCACGCTTTACTGCATTTCTGGTATTTATTTATGTAATTGATAATAGGAGGGCAGTTTTGTCTGCCAGTACTTTCAGTTGCTTTTAGCTGTCACCACACTGTCTCTCCCTGCAGTAAAGGACACTAGTGGAGAATTAGTAAGAAAGAGGACTATAGAGAAGTTTTATAAAATGAAAAAGTCTTATGTTTATTCAGTGGAAGAAACTAAACCTTTTCTCTTAAACATTTATCATCACCACATGGAGTTAAGTTATATTATTAAGATTTGAACCTAGCTAGCAATGTACAGAATGTCACGTTTAAACCACACCTACGATTAGTTTGAATCAATCATCAACACTCATCAGCTAGCCGACTTCTCCCAGGTCAAGATTTTCATGGATGTGCGCAAACAGGAAAAATACAAGGAAACAAAAACTTTAGTGTGATTTGTAATCATTTCTTGGCGACAAAGAAGCCCAATAAGTATAGCCTAAATGAACCTTAAAAAAGCAAAGAAAAACAAAATTTGTTAGAGCACATTAGGGAATTGAAGGGTTACTGGAATGGAAGGGAAAAGATAGAGTGATGGTGACACACACTGGTTGATCATTATACCCCTACTGCAGATAGCAGCCCTTAGTCTTGTGGGTTTAATAAAGTTTGTTCACTTCAACGGGTAGTTGCGCAACGCTTTAGGTTAATCATACTCCGTTTAGGCGGAGTATTGGAGCAGGACGAGTGAGAGACTTAGCACAGGCTTAAGGAACAAATATGCAGTGTAGTATCGCTCCACACCGGTGAAACTTTGACCTTGACTGTATTGTATGTGCGGATGTAAATATATACTTAACTTCCAACAAAAGCTTTTCATTGTTTATTACAACATGGTTTTAATCAAACAGCTTCAGAAATCTTTTTTTTACGAGCTTGACATACATTTTTTTCTGATACTGTATTGATGAGCATTGTTTACTGGCTTTTCCCTCCCACTTGTCTTGTCCTTGCTTAATGTTTTTTATTATTATTTGAGATACAGTAGCACATTCCTCATAGCATGACTCAAAACCTCTATTTCTGACCCTTTGCTACTTTTCAGTCTACCCTGCCCTTTTATTGTGTCCCCTCACTAGCTGAAAGAATTTCCCTTGTGTGTGTGTTCACCCTAGCCGAGTGCAGTGGGGATATCCCCCCTTAACCGTCTGTCCACACGCCATTAGCCCACTCTTGTCTCAGCCTCACTAAAGCCCTTCAGCATTGAGGAGCTGGAATGTGTCTTTGTGTCCCATTAACAAAACAGAGACGCCATGTTCTTTTCCATCTTAAAGGCTGTGTGAAGCCTTGCGCATCTACAGGCTCAGTCAGATGGAACCAGCAGCGCCCTTTTTCCACACCTTTCCATGACTGAATGTATAGAGCGATTAGTGATCCCTTATTTTACACTCAGTCTTGAAGACAATATACTTTGTGCAGTCAGGGGGTACAAGAGAAAGTGAAGTAATAAACTTTTAAATAGTGTTTAATATATGTTTTTTTTTCTTCTGAAGAAGAATCAGAATTGATTATATAAAGCAATTTTGTCTCGAATTCAACTTTATTTTCGTTCATTGCTTTTTATTTTTAAACAGACCACCAGAGAGGCACACGCAGTTCCTGAATCTGTCAGGTAAAATTACTAGGGTGTAAATTATGGTTTACTTAAACCTTCGACCCGAAGACATTTTGTATGCCTCACTGCTCCACCAATAATTTACAGCTCTAGCCGTGATGATATATGGCGAATCAGAAGGGGTAAGGATAAAGGTGGGTTTATGTACTTGAACACAGGCACCCTTCAGTCATACCTGCGCACACACAGGTCACCAGAAGAGCTCTGGAGGAAAAGGACTCTCTGTGTTCAGTGGTCTGGCAAGGGAGGGCTCTTTCTGCCGTTAAAGGTGAAGCCTCATGCCTTATGTCTGTGGCTGGATTTTTTTAAACAATTAAGTATGGACCTCAAGTCTCTGATATCTAAACAATAAACTCGGTAACAAAACTTTTGTGACCAGCTCTGAGCAGCTTAGGTCAGGATGAATTCACATGCTTGTCCAAGCTAATTTAATTGGCCATTGCTGGTTTGGTGCTGGTCAAGCAATGTCTAGTTTGTAAAACCTACTCTTTGTTTTTTTTAGGGAAGCTGGTTTAGACACCATCATACCAGCATCCAAAACACATCCCATACTGTTGAATAACAATAGTGATATTTGTAGCAAGGTGCATTTTTTCCTTTCTTTCCTATTTTCGACTTTGCTATTTTGGTTGAGTATGAACGAAGGCTCATGATGATTAGAGAGACATGTAAGTGCTTTTCTCTCACTCAGAATTGGTGAGTCTGGGACAGAGAGAGACTGTTAGGCTGCCAGAATTTCTTACACCATTGCAAGTGTTTACACATGCTGTGCTCATACTTCAAATCAGGCCTTATTGGCTATGGACCTTGTGTCATGGATTTCCTCCCACATGGATAAAAACCACCAAGTGTCCGTTGTGCTGGGAAGAACTGCGAGGAGCGGATTAGTGTTTGGCAGTTTGGCTTGCTGAGGGCCTAGACAAGAAGTCCCCAGTAGAAGTCCAACCGGAGATGAGCTATAATCCAAGGTTTGTGTTGTGTACTGCGGTGGATAGGCTCCTTGAGACGTCTCCAGCAGCTGAAGAAGCGCGGGTGTCTTCTCTGCCCCGCTCTTCCAGTAAGGAGTGTTTACCGTGGCACCTCTCCCCATGGCATAAGTTTGTACAATTGCTTGTGTGTGGTCTCGCACGGTGCCACTTGGCTGGCATCTCTTCTCTGCCCGTTGCGCACGACCCAGAGTCAGAGAGTTTGTCATCACTCCTCAGCCGTCCCGTGAAACGCACACTTCCTGACCTAGAGATGACCCCGGGTCCCCCGCATCTGTCCACACGTCATCCCTGCCAACAAATTGTGTGAGCGTTTATGAGTGTGAGAGAGGCAGAAAAGCAGAACGTGTTGAATTTATTTGAACTGTGCTGATGATACATTATGTCTGCAAGGTAGTAAAATAAACAGTTATTCTCAGTTCATCATTTTCTTCCTCATTTCAGAAACCTCAGCTGTCTACTTGTCTGCATCCATGTGGCATTTTAGCTGGTCATGCTTCATTTTAATCTGCTATTTTTAAAAGTTAACAATATTTTGTGTGTGTGAGTCCTTTCAGGAGGTCTTGGTTGAACAGACAGATGAGACCGTAAAAGGTTTAAGGTACATCATTGACCACAATTTAAAGTAACAATTTTTTTAATGTGAGGGTATTGAGGGAACAAGTTACCATACATGGCCTGTATACAGTAGTAACATAGGCAGAGGTAAGAACAGTTCAGAAGAGAGTGTTCCAAAAAATGTTTCAGTTTATTTAAAATAAATTTAGGACAGAGAGAGGGAATGGGATGAGGACATGCCGCAAGCAGGATTCAAACACTTGAAGCACTTACACAATAAAAACAAAAAAGAAAATAGCGTTCATGTATAAAAATATTTTTATTGTATTTTTTGTTTGTTTTTATAAACTATTTTTGGTGAATGGTGGTGTATGAATTGCACTCACTTTACCTGATATTAAAACACCTTAATTAAACTGAAAATGAAGTTATACAAAAAGAAAATACAGAAATGTTATGCAACTATAAAAGTGACAAGGAAGGAACTTAGCTGTCTTGAACCTAAATGGAGTGGAAGTTTAATCTCAAATAGGACAGTCTCCCCAAAAGAGTTGGAAAATATGCTTTAATGCCAAAGGAGATCACACAAAATACAGATTTTGCTTAAAGAAGCCATTTTGGTCCAAATGCAATGTTTTTAATGACATATTTAGAGTATTTTATGTTCAGAGACTGAGAACTAAATATGTATGATCATTAAAACAATACATTTTGAAATAACAAAGCTGGTCTTTAAGTTTTGCACAGTCCTTTATGTATATACAGTATAAAGTTATGTGTCTGACAATTATTTGCTAGATATACAGTAATTACATATAATAGCCCTATAATTGCTATGACTGCTGATAGAGCTCCTGTGATTTGCCAACTTTCAGATAGTGTGGTCGAGAAGAAACAGTTATATAGTTATAACTATAACTATTTGTTGTTAGCTTTAGAATTGGAAGTGTTTGGACTTGAAATAAGTTGATATGGCCCTGCGAGACACTAAGGAGGTACTGAAGAAAGAGGCCCTCTTTTGAATTTATTAGAGTGCTGAATTCTAGTCCATCTGATTCACTCTGTTTGGTCTGAACACTCCCTCTCTCAGTACTCCATCTCCTCGAGATCGTCTCTGCCCCTAAGAAGCAGAGGGTTCAGATGCTCAGACATGACTATGTGATTATTTAGAAATTGTTCATGGTAAATAATGTCGTCGGGACCCACGTGGGTTGCCTTGGCAGTTAATGAGTTTGTTTAATGTGAGCTTCCTGATGGAGCTGTGAAGTAGGCCAGCTGGTGCATTAGAAACGCCTGTCTCCCATCACATCTTCTTTTTCTAATGGACACCAGACAAATGACAGGATGAGGGTCTGAGATCAGTGGAATGGAATGAAGGGGATGGATGAAGAGAGAAACAGAGAGAGATGCGCTGTATGATAAACAGAAGGGTAAACTGAGGGAGAAAGCTCTGAGGCGGATACAAGCAGTCACACACATTTACTCACTCATTTAATCTGTATTTCTTTTAGAATCGCAGCACACACACGTGAATAGGTGCAGCCAGGTTTGTACACACACTGTTACTGGAAGGTGGGAAGCGTCTCTGGTCTCACTGGAATGTGAAATGACTTCCCAGAAAACTGGCTTTTTTGGGTTTCATTACTTGTCAAGCTTCTGTCCAGCTTTGCTCACCTCTCCAGAGAGAAAAAGAGAGTGAAAGCATTCATGAATATTAGTAGATCAGAATGTTGTTTTTGATAAAATGTGTATTCTTTATGCAGTTATTGTTTCTAACATGTCCCAAAATCGGAATATTTTGTAAAAGTTTTGACATATTTACCCCCAGTGTTTGTGTGAACCTGTTTTAGTTTGATTTGTTTTTTTGTTGATCTTGTAAATATAAGTTAAAATATCAGTTGGTATTTTTCAGCTGTTCAGATTTTCAGCTTTATTTCTGAAGAATGTGTGTCGCTCATTATGGCAGGCAATCTTTAAAAAAGCATGTCTTCATAGAAATTATAAATGTAGCCCGCTAACCTACCAATGAATTTGTCTACAGTCTTGTATGCATATGCAGGTTGCCATATACAATAAAAATCACAAAAAGTCAAGGTCCTTTTTTAAAATTACAGTCCTTAATTAAAATATCAATTCAAGTTTCTGTCATGATTCATCATGGCAGAGCCTTGTGTTTTGTGCGGAGACAGGCCTGTTATTTTTGGTTCTGACATAACAAGCGCTATCTCTAAACTCTCGATTCCCCTCACCTGACCTTGCTAATTACCCTTTGTTAGTTTCCCCTATATTATGCCCTTTTGTCTTCTGTCCTGTGCTCATTTGTTCTGTTCAATTTGTTTAATTTGCTCATATGCTCCATGCCTCATATGACGTTGCATCTTGTTCCTCCTTGTGAGTTATCTAAGTCTAGTCTAGTGTAAGTTTTGTCAAGTGTTGCTTTAGTCCAGTTTTAGTTAGTTTACGTTCCTGTTGCCTGTCGTATTATTCCACTGTCCTTATTGTTTTACCTCCTTGTGGGTCCTTGTTTTGTCTTTTGTATAAATAAATCCTTGTTTGTTAACGCCTTAATAGCTGCCTGCAACTGGGTTCTCTTCTTGTCCATCCCCCCTGACAGTTTCTCATAAAATTCTTTGGGAGAAATAAAAATAGATGCAATTGGGATAACTGAGGATGACTGATATTCTTTTGTCGGACAATTTATAATTTATAAATTAATTGCACAAACTTTATTGTCTCTCCTGGCAAATCTGAGCAGTTCCTCAGGTCCCAGTTTTCTTTATTTATCATAACTTTTGCTTATTCATTTTGACTTAAAAAGTAATGAAATTGGAAAATGAAGACCGCACTGCAGCATCCTTCACAATTTTCAAAAAACAGCTCAAAACATAACTTTTCTGCATTTATTTGACTAACCAATAACTGTCTATGTCTTGTGTCAAATTTGTTTTTTTACTTCTCTCCCTTTCTTACTCCAGCTTTAATCCTCCTAGTGCATGGCCTTAAACTAACGGTACTGTTTAGCATGCTGACAAAATGTTTATATGCTCTCCTACTTGTAAGTCGCTTGGGATAAAAGAGTCTGCCAAATGAATAAATGTCAATGTAAGACGCATAGAAATTAAGAGGGAGTCGAGGAATGTGGTGCACTTGAATTGTTTGCTCTTGTCACTTGTGCAGTCCAACTCCATTGGATGTTGTTTGTGTCGATTGCTGGTTTGTTCAGCCTTGTCCATATCTCATTTCAGATAGGCTATCAGCACAGCCCTAAGACACCGTGTACTTACAACCACTGTGTTCCTGTGGAATTAAGGGCTTTATACACTTCCTTGCTTGCGTTTCCGCCGTTTCTTTCCTTGTGTAAATCCCTTATTTTCTCTCTGCCGCTCAGAATCTCAGTATCAGAACTGTTTTTCTTGCTATCCATGTTTGCTCTCTTGGCTGAGTGTTTGCATTAGCGTTCACGTGAGGGAATTGCTTCTCGCTCTGTGACTCCAGAACTGTAGCCTTCTTTGACTGGACAAAAAGCTGCCTGTATGTTTAGGTGACTTGTAGAACATTTTATTATTATTCATTACACTTTTCAGAGAGTATGCTTTATGCTTGCCTGTGTGTGGTCGTCCAACCTTTCGGGCAAGTCTGTTGAATTTTGTTCTCATGTCTCAGGTAGTTTAGTTCAAAGAGGTTTGGAACCTGTTTAAAAAATCTGCCTGCACTCTTTCTCGAAACATTATAAGTAAAACACTTTAAGTCCTGTCTTTCTAAACATTTCAATACCAACTGCTGTGCTTAAATTCTTGTACATAATCCCCGTTTTGAGGTATATTCAGGCCCTTCTTTGTTAATAATAAGGTGTCTTGTCCTACAGCAAAGACTCAAACCAATGTGTTTACTTATCCTTCTGCCTTTTGTCATATTGTGGTTTAACAGACATGCATCATGCCCTCTGAATAGGGTGCCGGTGCGCTGATGGACAAAAATGACTCAGTCTTTTTATTTGTGTACAGAAGGAGAGGAATTTGTCAGACATGAGATCATCCATCGCACTGATAGACTGCAAGTGTTTTGTGTTTACTCTCCACTGTATGTAATGCTAAAGGAAAAGCAAAGCGAACCGTCAGCTTTTTGCTCGACAGAAGAGCCTAATGTGCATCAGATTCAGGGTGGAAGTCCGGCTTGAAACAACAAACCCTAAGAGCTCCACACAGGCCCTGTGTGGGATAAAAGGTGTTAGGCTGCACGTATTTTTAAAGCGGAGCTATCATGCTATGTCATGCATTCTGACTTCTTTCTTTACACTGTTAAACCTGCTGGCTTCTCATGCTTAACATGGTCAACTTGTTAAAAAAACGAGTTGGACATATGAGGTAGTACTTCTGTACTCGATACACTCCCCCAGCCTTCTAACCCTTTTCTGAACGTTTTTTCTAATTCTGGATCCCTGTGTCGTCACAGGGATCCTATTCCTTTTATTAGCCAAAAGCAAGGCGAAGGCGAAAGAGCCTGCCCATGAACCAAATGAAGAGCTAGACCTGCTTACCATCAAGGTTATATGCACTGTGTCAAGACGGGCTGCGCTGCTATTGAAGTTTATGTGTTTCTGTTTGTTCACGGTATTTCAGTGATCGATGCTATATTAACGGTGGATATAACGCTGGATTTGGAGATAGTTTGACACTGATAGATGGCGACCTTACCATTGCTAAAAGATGCCGGATATGAACTGCAAACTAAGTCACACGTCTGTGTTTTGTTGGCAATCGGCGTGTACATGCATAATGTACAAAACACGAAGAGATTAATGTGATGTGTGTTGCTTGCTCCTGCTGTAGTTCCATTTCACTCTCCCCAATAGTCCCACCTCTAACAGCTCGTGCTTTTCCGGATATAATCGTACAGCTGTATCTCTCTTTTAGAAATGTGATCAAACTAAATACTCTTCAAAGATACGATTTATGCAATACTAATGTGAGGCACTCGAGATTAATATGAGATTTGCAGAAACTGCGTGTGTTATCCGATCTTTAACACCGTCCCTGTTACTTTTGTCACCTTTTTGCTATCTCATACCTGTCAGTTCCTTATGAGCCTATTTTTGTGAGACCGTCAATCAAAATAAAGTTGGCACAAAAACGCCCCGCCCTTCTTGGGCTGAGAGCCAGCCCGTAAACGAGACCCACCCATACCCTAAGACACACACACACACATACACCACATCTACAGACCTTATCATGGGGCAGGCTGTGGCTGGGTTTCTTCAGGGCTTGGCAGGGCTGTGAGCAATCTGGCCCGGCTATGATGTGGTGCTCTGTGGGCAGCTGCGGCCACAGAAAGCCTGCTGCGGTGCTGGCGCGGTTTGCCAATGCGCGGATGCTGAAATGTAAAAGTTGATGTTTAGTATGAGGGCAGCCCTCAAAGAGTTGCAAATGCTGAGCATTTCAAGAACACAAAGCCTCGTTGTGCTTTGGGATATAACTCATGACAAGTCTATATTTGCATGTCTGTAGCTAAGCATGAGCGTAAATAGGCTCCTGTCAGTACCTTCCTGTATTCTGCTACTGATAGGCAGAACCTCTGCAGTGCTCTGTTGAGACATGACATTTTCTTGAGCTCTCCTAACATAAGGCCTTTCTTCTTCCTTCCATGTATGTATTTTTCATTCAGTCATCCTCCATCTGTAGCGCTTGGGGTGGCCCTTATTTGTGTTTCTGGAGTTAATAATTTCATGACAATGCTGCATTGTGTCTACCATGCAAACTTTAACTGTGTGAGCATGTTTCATGATTTCTTTCTCCTAATCCCTCATAGGGGCATTTTGAGCTATTTTTATGAACCTATGAATGTGTTTTTATTATTTTACAAAGCCGAAAGTTATGTTCTGAAAACAAATGGACCATTGGGACAGTTCCCCCAAAAATAAAAATTCTGTCATCATTGAATCACTTTCAACAGGGCTAGACATTAATGCTTGTCCGGGACAAGTGAATGTTTTGTATGGGCAAGTGAGAGAGAATTTTAATGTACTTGTTTACAAGTAACTTGAAAAAAAAACTGTGCGACATTTGTAGAATAATAAGAATATGTGCATTAGACAGACCTGCATGATTGTGTGAAGTGCGTTTGTCGTGTTTGCTCTATTGCATGTTTGTGTGTGAGTCCATGAGGACGCGGAATCCTGTTATTGAAATGTCAACTGGCTGTTCTGCATGTCTGAGTGAATTATGTGCATTTTAACATACAACACGAGTGATGGTCGAGGATTTATCTGCGTCTGCTGTGTATGAGGACATGAACACATGAACCTCATCTCATGAGTTTCTCTGAGAGTTTATTTTAAAATCATTTTACTATTTGAGGGATACTATCTGCAAACACACAAAAATAAAAGTCCTGTTAAATTGAACACTCAGACAAAAAATACTGTAGTGTACTGTAGTATTTGTTATCGAAAATTGAAGTGCCCTTGTAGTAAATTAATAAACACTGTAATAAACTAAAGTAAAGTTTAAAATCAATATAGTTAGAATTTTACTGCAGTTTACTATAGTAAATACTATAGTATACTACAGTAATTTATGTGGACAAATATACCACTATTGTAAAGTAAAAATGGAAAAACACAATTTAGAAATATTAAAACAAAAACATATATATTGATTATATTATATTATAATTCAAATTAAATATAATTGTTTTATTTTTGGACATTCATTTTTGTACTCGGACAAGTGATTGACAAATTTACTTGTCCGAATGACAACCGCATGACACTGCTTAATGTCAACCCCTGCTCAAGTTGTTCCAATCTGATATAAATGTCTTTCTTCTGTTGAACACAAAAAAATGTAGTTGGAAGAATGTCAGCAGTTTTCAGTTCTGGGACACCATTCACTACCATGGTAGAAAAAAATATGTATATGTTTTTGTTCTCTCGAACACAAAACAAGATATTTAGAAGAATTGAGGAAAGCATACAGTTCTGCTACACCCTTGACCACCCTTTTTTCTGCTGTGATAGTCAATGAACTGAAAATTTGCTAACATTCTTCCAAATATCTTCCTTTGTGTTCAGCAAAACATTTTTTTTTTAAATATATTTGTGAATAAATAAAATATATAAATGTAATATAAATATATATTGTTTATTAAATATTTATATTATAAATGTATATATAATTTATCTAGGTGTGGAACAACTTGAGGGTGAGTAAATGATGACAGAATTTTCATTTCTGGGTGAACTATCCCTTTGAGTACACAATGTTACTAAAAAGTGAATTAACCTGACTACATTAGGTCATAGCAACCAACCAAAATCTATGGGTCACATTTTAACTTTGTAAAGTATGAGCATTTCTATATTTGTCTCGTGGTTATTTTTATACAAAAGGAGAATGCTTCATCATGTGACGGTGAAGACATTAAATTGTTGAGATGCTTCAATACAGATAGTTTATATTATTTCCATAATTACAGTAACAGTCACTTACTGGTATGATTCCCTGTTTTCATTTTCTATGCTTTATAGCCCACCTCTACTATACAGGGGTTGCGCTAGACTTTTTCATTGTCCGTAATCTTGACGGACCAGGCTTGTAAAAAATCTGTCATAATCTATTTTTACCCGTCACTATGGTGCATGGTGGTATTACATGCTAATAAGCAAGTTTGTGACATCATCGCGACGAACATGTGTTCTGAACTTACTGTATTTTAATACCCAATAAACCCGAAGTCGTTTACATATTTAATGTTTCTGTTGTCAGACATACTGCTGTTAGGTCATTAACGGAGAAGACGCAGAGAGACATTTTTCCACTCACTGAAAGTTAAGGTTTATCCAAAATGACGCTAGTCGCTCTCTGAAGGTAAAAGGTATGTAAACACCGCACCACTGGTTTGTGCGCGCTTGTGTGTGTCTTAAGAGCACGTGATGCAGGGGTCTGATTGAAAGACAGATGCACGCATTGTAGAGTCAGATCCAGAAACAACGTTTGAGACCGCTGTGTTGTTATAAAAAGTGCAAAAAGATTTTCAGTTTGTTTTGAAACTATGGCGAAACAAATTAGACTGTGGTGGGCCGTCATAGTCGCCTTGTTTATACATGCCCCTGGCTCCGCAGCATGAGTCTCCGCTGATCCCACATGGGTTTTCCTGAATGGACGAGGCGTTTATGAATTATGAATCGGAAATGTTTGCGTCCTTACTTCACAGTGCAGGGGTACTTCTGTTCGCTTGCGATCACGTTCTGATGAAAGGAAATGATTGAATGCTACCAACTCGTCAAAAGGAGATTTACAAACGCCCCTCGTTGTAATCCTTCAAAATGACGGACGGCCTTTAGATGTTTCTGTCACTGGTATAAAAAATCCATCAATGACGGAGAATGTTCGGTCAACACGAGCTCTGATACTATACACAGCAAAATATGGAAACACAAAATAACTCTATAGGAGTTAATTTTAACACTTTGAAAGTGTCCCATGGGGTCCACTCCCAATAGAGTTATTTTAACACTTTTGAAAGTGTTGGCACATTGACACTCTTAAATAGTTAAAAACTTACTCCCCATAGAGTTAAAACACTACTACATTCAACTCTAACCAGTGTAAAATAATTGATGTAGGTTGTTACAAATAAGCTCACCCCAGTGTAATTTGTTAACTCCTGTGGCGTTTCATGAAGTGTAAATATGGTAAACAAAGACAATAACACTTAGAAAATATTTTTTAATTGTGCTAATTTCAGCCAGAATGTAGAAACATGTAACATTTTTTCAGTAAAAAATTTACAAAATGGAGAGTTGACGACAGCAAGTTAAAAAATGCTTTCACAAAGCAGGAGTTGATATTAAACAAACTTGATCAATAGCACAATCACAAAACACAGAGTATAATTATTACATTGCGAATCTTTATGAAGTAAATTCGTAGAGTTATTGTTTATGCTGCAATTAATTAACTTACACCTGGAGTCAACGGAACATTCATACACTAACATTAAAGATAAAAGACGATACTGACTGCAATATAAAACAATCCCTCATAGCGACCAAATTTTATTGATCAAAAAAACATTATTAATAAACCATTAACGTTACCTTTTACTGAGAAAGAGAATATTCGGCCTGATGAGTAACGTTAGTGTCTCAGCGCGGTTGACTGCGAGCGAGGTGGGGGAGGGGTTCCGTATTTAACGCTCTAAGAATTTACAACTGCCAGTCACGGAGCACTGTAGGACTTATTTTTTTATTTAAGTTTCACACTCTGTTAAGACACCAACTCTTCATTTGATTCAACTAATTACAGTGTTGGGTTAACTTTAATTAGTGTTAAATTAACTCTAACCTCCTAAACTTTCCATCAATGCCATAATTTTAACTCTGCTGAATTTGCTGTGTACCTTTAAGACCCAGATACACATACGGTTAATAATTATGCTTTATTCAAACATAAATGCAGTAGAACTGGTCTTGTGTAGTCACTCAAAGGCACACATTATCAGTCTTAGGATAGAGTTTCCTACAGCACTGGCTCCAGTAGTCCTCCGTCCCCGTCTTTGTCACTGCAGTGCGGCCCCTGGCCCCTAATGGGAAAACCTTCTACTCGAGGAGAGATCACATTAACAGACCTGAACCAACACACACATGCTCTTCCTCTCTTTCATGCTGCTCCCAGTCACCTCAGCCAAAACACAGAGAGAGCTTGCAGCAAGGCGAAAGACTGCGGGACTGGAGGAATGGGTGTGTGTGTGCTGAGGGACAGAACTGTCAGCAATACATAATGTATTCAGCGGACCACCGGGGACGCTAGGGGCGCTCCACAGAGAGGGGGTGCAGAGGAGAGTGATAAGGAGTGAGAGGAGAAAAGTGAGTGCACTGGTAGTAGACGGTCCATTCAAATCTGCCTGAAGGGTAAATGGATAGGTAACCTGTGGACCAAAAAAAAGATAACAGAGTGACAGAAGGTCAGAGCTGCAAGGGGGATAAGGAGGCCCCTTTCAGTGGTCGTATATGTGTGATATGGGGGGTAATATGATACACAGTGTGGCCAGAGGCCCACAGTCTCATATATACGCTATCAAGACAGAAGAGAAGCCTTGCAGTGAAATCCAAGATGTCGGCCTCGCTCCCTCTTGTTTTTCTCTTTTTGGGGGGGATGGGATAGGGATCTGCCTCATTAGCTATTGTAGTGTGTTTGTTGGGCTCTGTCAGGCCCCGTCTCCACATCTACTGTGTGCTGTCCGGCTTTTGAAGCCACACAAATGGAGTCCTAATCAAGATCTCTGGCCCAGCTGAAAACCCTGTCTAGGCTTCAGTGCGTCTCCTTCAGAACAAAGACAGAACACAGACACAATGCTGGCTGGAATACGGCTGAATAAATAAGCAAGACGACTAACATGTATAACAAGCATAAAATGCACTTATTATGATCTGCACGCACAGTTGCACATTTCCTCTCTGGGAGTGTTGTATGATGTCTGTAACAGCGATTGTTTAAGGTCTGTTTTGACCTCTCTCGCTACATGTCTAACGTTCCTTTTCTAGCTGCCCTCACACTTCACCTTTCAGCCCAAATGGGAAGGGAGAGACAGAGGAAAACACTTTGTGTATTGCTTGCATTTTTGTCATGCTGCTACATGCTATCTCTCTTGTCTCCTTGACAGCCTGCTCTCTCCCGCTCTCTCTCTCTCCCCCCCTCCCTCCCTCCCTCCCTCTCTCTCTCTCCCTCTCTCTCTCTCTCTCTGCTTAGAGCTTAGAAGCCTTAAGGAGAGAAGGAGGTACAGAGATAGTTTTATAAGAAATTAAAGTATGAGTAAGTATAGAGATATGGATTGTAGTTACATTTCACTGTAGGACAAAATGAGAGGGCAATGCATATTTAATGGTGTGTATTTGTTTTGGCACCCACATTATTAAGTTAAAACATTCTATATAAGTGTAAATGTAAATTATGTTGTGTTGTCTTTGATAAATCTTGGCAATGACAAGCAGGAGGGCTTACAGAGAATTAAAATTAATTTTATATATATGGCTGCAGGTTGACATTTCCTTTATTTTAGGCCGTCATGTTTGCTAGAACATTTGAAGATCTTCAAATGATCATCTTCCAAGTAAACATTTGTTGGCCCTTGATGTCATACTAGCATGACAACATAGGTACATTGCTGTAATGCACATCATAGCAGCACTGATTTGGCTTGATCAAATAACTTTCATTTAGTAATGCTTTCTATTATTGTTGCATGCTGCTGGATCTCTTTGAATGATCTGAAGTCTGGCTTTATCAGCTGTCTCAGACACACAGATCTCTGTTTGAACTTGTAAAGCAAGAGCATCAGCTATGGGAGGTGGGATGGACGTCTCATAAAAAAATCATCAAATTGGATGTGTTGCCTTGTGACAGGCTTTTGAGGTTGAACAGGCGTTACCATAGGTTTTATGTTAACGTGGTAATTTATATCTAATTTATTTTTCATTTTTATAATATTGTCTCTGGAGTTTGGTTTTGAGTTTGCAACCAAAAATAAATACAATTAATTACAATAATTAAAATCAAGAAAATTACATTTCTCATGATATGACCATTTAGAAATATATAGTAGTACACATCTCAGAATCAAACAGAAGTATCAACACTAATTAACTTAATGAACTTAATATGTTGGTAAATCAGACTCAATAAAAGTGAAGTCATTGGTGATTGCTGCCATACAGTGGTAAAGCAGTCATCGATTGTCAGAACATGTCAGAAACTCATGTCACTGTTTATGTATAGATATGTGTTGTGTTAGTAGCCTATAGAAAACCACTAACTGTAACTATTTGTTCTTTTGTTTCCATAGAGACATCAGTATGAACAACATTACTGAGTTGCCTGCAAATGTCTTCAGAAACCTGACCTATCTGGAAGAACTGTGAGGATGATCTCTTTGTTCTCTCTTGCTCTTTGATTCAAAGGTGCTTCAAAGGGTTCTTCGATAGCCATAGAATAACCTTTTGGTTCCATAAAGAACCTTTAACATATGAAGAACCTTTCTGTTTCACAAAAGGTTCTTTGTGGTGAAAAAAGTTTCTTCAAATTATAAAAAAGTAAGAAAGAGATTGTTCTTTAAAAAACCTTTGACAAAAGTGGTTCTTTTATGACATCGCTGTGAAGAACCTTTTAAGCACCTTTATTTTCAAGAGTGTATCTCTTGCTGTCTCACTCTCCCTTCTGAATGTCTCATTTTCTTATACAGTATATACCATTATGAATGGAATAACCCCATAAAGACTTAAAATGATCCTTTGCTCGCTTGACCAGGTTTCTTTTAGCAGTTTCGTTCTTGGTTCTTCTGCAGGCATATTTTGTAATATTTTACTAATATTTTGTACTATTTTACATGATTCTGAAATGTTTGTAAAATTTCTGAATCAACTTTAAGGACTAAATATGAATGTCATGAATAATATTCACTTGGACATGTAGAAAACACAGACAGCTTTTATGACAATGCAAGAATTGTCTTCTGTAGTCATCTCAGAGGGTGGGAGTCTATGGAGACTGTTACGTGGTATAATAATAATAATAATAACTTGATTATTATATAGCGTCTTTAAAGTAACTTCTCAAGGCACTTTACATAAAACAAGTAGATGATAATACAACACACACAAAAAAAACAGGTTATATACTGTACATAAACAAATAGATACATGAAAGTCAGGAAAAAGCTAACCTTTTTTTATTTTTATTTAAATTTATGTATTTAAAATTACAAATATTTCAATTCTGTGTGTCTCCGATGTGAGGAGGCAGTGCATTCCAAAGCCTATGAGCTTAGGATGAGAAAGCCCTGTCCCCAACAGAACGCAACCTTGTCTGTGGGACTGCCAATAAACCTGCTTGTGAGGAGCGTAGATGGCGCTTACAGTTGGTGTGTATGTGCAGACAGATACTTAGGGGCCAGACCATGCAGTGCCTTATATGTAAGCATGAGGACTTTAAAATCAACTCGGAACCTGACCTGACTTAGAATTGGTGTAATATGCTCATTTCCCCTGTCTCCAGTCAGGATTCTAGCAGCTGAATTTTGCACACATTGCAATTTGTTAAATGTGGTTTTGGGAACCCCAGCAAGATATGCATTTGAATTAAAGCTTGTTCCCACTGTATTTGGTAATCAAATTCTGGTATAATAAATGGTTATAAAGAAGCTAAATTATTTATAATTTCAATTAAACTCCCTGTTTTTTTTTATTTGGATTTGGGAGATAATAAATTTAATCCAGTTTAGATATAAAATGCGAACAAGGAAAACGTTTGCGAGGGGAAAAAACAACCTCAAAAATAAAGCCATGCACCTGCAAATAATATAATTTATTAAACATTAAGACAGAAAAGTGAATATTGTTAAGGCATCTTCCAAATTTATTATCTAAAAATCTAAAGAAGTAAATAGAACAAATAAGCTGGAGAACCAATAAAAATTCCCTTAAAAAGTAGAAACACCAATTTTAGAGGTAGGGAAGAGATTTGGCTTCTCCACCCCCGCACCACCAGTGTGGACAGTGTGGATCTGAGGTCAGAGTCCTGCACGCTGACGGGCACCCGCTGATATTTGATGTAAACAATGGAATAATTATAATAATTATACATTACACATTATTTGGGTGTAGGTCGGGAAATTATACGCGCGGACGCAACGCAGATCCAGTTGCCAAGATTATTTCGACTCACCTCAGATGATACAAAGCTGCTTTTACACAGTCTTGTTCTCATTCGTGTTCAAGCTCTGTCTGAAGAGCTGCTTTCTAATTGCAGAGCACTTTGCAGCGTTGAGCATTGTAGCCAATCGCGTGCATCAGATGGACAGCTATAGTGAGGACTCGATACTCTTATCGAAATTTAAATAAACGTTTTAGCTGATCATGCTCCTGGTCTTTTTTCCACATTGAGGATAATTTAGCCTTGGCAGCTTAGCCTTTAGCGACTTTGGTATAATTTTACAGAAAAACAGTAAGAGAAACTATAATTAATATCACATGAACAATGTAGGCAATTTTTTTTGCATAAATCAAAACTCATTTTATAAAACGCTATTCAAATATCGAATAGGTCACTATTAGCTAACAAAATTTTAGTGGATTCACTATTGGTTTAAAAATGTATTAACTAGGAATTCCTATATTTTGTTGCGTGAGAAAATAAATGGTTTTGTCTACTTCATGTAACTGTAACGTGGGTGCGGTTCGGGTTTTTTTGTCAAACGGGTAGGGTCGGGTACAGAATTAAGTTATTGCTGCTGTCGGATGTAGGTCGGGTATTCATTTAATTACTGTGGGGTGGGTGCGGGTTTCTCAAACTGGACCTGTGCAGGACTCTGATCGTAGTATCCCAAGAAACCACAGTTGTCAGCTGTCACCAACTAGCCTTTAAAGTTATATCTAACATCTTTAAAGTGTGCTACTGAAAGTCATAAAACAAATACAGATAATCTGCGTTTTTGCATAACTGAGAGGAGTAAGGGTGATGGGTTTATAACTAAGACATATACAGTGAGTACAAAACATGTTTTTTAGTCTTTTGGTTGAACGGTGTGGCTGCTTTAAAATGTTTGGGTAAATTCTGATCCCTTCATCGGGTGTGTCTGATCTTTCCCCGTGTGATTGTCTTTCTTCACTGCCTCACATGTCCCGCATCTACCCATCTGAGGGAAGGGCAGATAACATCTGTCTAAGTGATATCAGGTACCAGCGCTTACAGACTGATGAAATGACGGACTTTCAAAGCCGGTTCCCCTTGTTGTTCACCCCTCCCTGCTCTTTTCCTTTTTTATTTGTTTGATTGGTCCGTGTTTTTTTTACTCTCGTCTGTCTTTCATCCATTCCAATCTGCTCAGCTCTCATTCCCAAACAGTCCTCCAGCGCTTTGTCAAAGACCAATTTGCTTTTCAACGCATTGTGAGAAGGAATGCATGGCAGGAAGGAGGAAGGCAAAACAATGGTTTCCGTGACAACTGGAGTTTTCAGGAGTGTGTTCTATCTGGGAATGGGGGGCAGGGGTCTCCGGGACCTGTACAGGACTGTATTGTGCCAGATGCTCTTTGTCAGGTTGCTCATGGTTCAGTGGACACAATGGGTGTGGTCAATCAGAGGGTCGGGAGTTCAGTCTTCACATTCACACACATTCTGAGCTGTTGGAATCACTCAGCAAAATAAATGAAATCAGCTAAGTCCATATCTAAGTGTGAGGGAAAAAAGAAAAAAATATTGTGAAATATAGAATTCTCAAAACAACAGGTTCACTAAAACCTGTTCCCTTTCTGTCGGTCTCTCGACGTTGTGTCGAGAACGACAGATGGGGTTCGCCCTTGAGAACCAATCAACTCTGACTACTATAGAAAAGGCCAATGAAATTTGGCGAATGAAATTTGCATGCCGGGCTCTGCCCCCGGATATCCGGTATAAAAGGAAGCCGGCGTGCATCATTCACTTACCTTTTGTTCTTCAGAGCATTCGCTCATGACTACGAACAGAACGAATTCAATGAATTCTTCTTCTGCCGGATCTACGACGTGTTGCAGCGGATCGTCCCTACCTACAGCGACCTTCCCCTGGGCGTCTCGGCGGTTCCGGAGGTGTTAGAGATTTTTTCTAAAAAGTCCTTTTCAGGACTGACTGAGCATTCTCCAGCGCGGCAAGTCCCGCTGTTCTCTTGGGTGCGGCACCCTCATCGAGGAGGGGGATGGACACGATCGCTGCGTTAGGCGTCTGGGCGTCAAGCACGCTGAAGCAGCGTTCGTTGACACATCTGCCCGCACTGCGGGCAGATTGTCATTCAGAAATTGCGGTCACGGGTGGCTGTCTTCCTACGGGAACCAGTCACCATTTCGTCTGCTACCTGGGCTGTGACATCTGTGGCTACGGCCCCGATGACCACCCACGTTAGCAGCGTTAGTGATATGGGGAACTCTGCGAACGTAAACCCGCCAGCCAAGTGCTCACGGGCCGATCGCACCCCGATTCGCTTTTCTGAACGTCCCCCAACCGGCGGTGGCATACCGTCCGGATTCTCACGCACACACTCGGAAACGATGTGTGACGTAGATGAGATGTCGCTCGCAGCATCGGAGGGAGACTGACATCCGACTCTGACGAATCCGAGCTCTACCCACAGCGGTCGAGTTCAGGAGGAAGCAGAAGTGATGTCATCCATGCTAACCCGGAGATGCGTGGTTCCTGAGGTCGGAGCGCGGTGCAAACCGCGCCCACCCCGGGTGCCATGTTTTTCCCGGAGGTGCATGAGGAGCTGTGTGAAACTTGGAACGCTCCGTTCACGGACCGTTCCAGTGAAACTAGCTCCGGCTCCCTTACTTCCCTCGTTGGTGGGGCAGCCAAAGGCTACGTCGACATCCCCCGGGTGGCTCGGGCGCCGGCGGTACACCTGTGTACTACCTCCTGGGGGGAGTCGGCCACGCCTACCGTCCATAGCGTGTAGGACTTCGGCATCACTGGTGTCGAGGCCTTGCACTGCCACGGGCCAGGCTGCCTCCTCTCTACTCCATGGCCATCCTGCAGGTCCGCCAGGCCAGGGCGTGGAGAGAGCTCAACGAGGGTAAGGCCGACCCGGGTATAATGCAGGATCTCCGTGCCGCCACTGACAGCGCTCTACGGGCGACTAAGGTGGCGGCGCGGGCCCTGGGTCGGACGATGTCCACGGTAGTGGTCCAGGAGAGACACCCCCGGCTATACCTTGTGCAGAAGAGTGACACCAAGGAAGTCCGCTTTCTTGATGCACTCATCTCGCAGGGTGGGTTGTTGGTAACACCGTCGAGGACTGCGCTCAGCAGTTTTTGACGGTGAAGCAGACAGTGGCAATTAGCCTCACGTCGCGACTCGGCCGCCTACGGGCCTCCGAGATCTCACGTGATGTCTGCTTCCCTGCAACCCAGGACCCCTTCGACATCGGCTTCGGTTCCTGTGCCCCCACAGGCGGCACCCCGGAAGCAGAGGTCGAGGGGGAAACCTCCACCCCATCAGCAACCTTCTCTCGAGAAGGGACACTGACGGGAAGACCCAGGGGAGAAAAACATCGGGCCCGAACCTTCACAGCCACGGCTCTGATCGGTCGGTACGGGACGACTCCTGCCTCGTCACCAAAGCCGGGCCCTTTTCAGGGTTTTCTGTTCTCCCCGGGTGTACTTACAGCCTATCGCACACTCCTCTGGACTGTGCACGGCGAACCGACCTCACACCCTGGCGAGGCGTGAGGTCGTACACATACGACAGCTGTCACCACTCTCAAACCGACAGTGTGTGCCGTTGTTCCGCCAGGCAGGTAAACCTTCCCTCCGGGGACCCCCGCGACATGGTTAGCTCCGCCAGCCAACGAACCCCCCCGTGGGAATGATGAAGCAGACCGTCCCCTTGGTCACCCTGTCACAGTCCCTGGGAGCTCGAGAGTTGCCCACACTGTCTCGCTGGCTAATGAGGGCGGTCCGTCTTGGTTACTCGATCCAGTTCGCCAGAGACTCTCTCAAGTTAGGGGCATCATCTCTCCCTCTGTCTGAGGCAGGGACGCCTCCGTACTTCGGGTAGAGGTCTCCACCCTTCTGGCAGAACAGGCATCGAGTTCGTCCCTCAAAACCAAGATGTTCAGTGGGATACGACCCGCACTTCATCATTCCAAAGAAAGACGGCGGGTTGCAAAGGTCTGCGCACCCTGAACAGAGCACCTTCACAAGCTGCCATTCAGGGTGCTCACGCAGAGGCGTGTCCTGACATCTATCAGGTGTTAGCATTGGTTCGTGGCAATCGACCTGAAGGATGCTTACTTTCATGTCTCTATCCTCCTCGACACCGGCCGTTCCCACGGTTCGCGTGCGAGAGGCGGGCATATCAGTACAGAGTCCTCCCTTTCGGTTTGTCCCTGTCTCCACGGTCTTCACGAAGATCGTGGAAACCGCCCTTTCTCCCTGAGGGGAGGAAGGCGAGTGGGTAACTATCTCAGCGACTGGCCTATCTTGGCACACTCGTGAGATCTGTTATGTACACAAAGGGACCTGGTGCTCCGGCACCTAGATCGATTGGGACTCCAGGTCAACCAAGAGAGGGGCAAGCTCTCCCCAGTGCAGAGCATCCTCTTTCTCGGGATGGAACTCAACTCTGTCACCATGTTGGCGCACCTGTCCGCAGTATGCGCCCGACCAGTGTTGAACTGTCTGAAATGAACATTTTAGGCAGACAGCGGTCCCCCTGAAATAATTCAGAGGCTCCTGGGACATGGCGTCCTCGCGGGTTAATACCCCTCGGGTTGATGCACATGAGACCGCTCCAACACTGGTTTCAGAGTCGAGTTCCGAGGAGAGCGTGGCACACCGGCAGCAGGCGCATGGTGATGACGCCCTGCTTCCGACGCACCATAACCCCTAGTCTTCTATGACTTTTTCGACGGACTCAGGGGCAGGTTATGAGACAGGTCGTGGTGACGACTGACGTCTCCCTGCAGGGGTGCGGTGCAGTGTGCAACGGGCACGTAGGCGGGGCGTTGGACGAACCCCCGCCTGTGCTGGCATATCAATTGGCAAGAGTTGTGGGCTGTGCTACTTGCACTGAGCAGGCTACGGCCTCTCGTGCAAGACAAGCACGTGCTGGTCCGAGGACAGCACTATAGCTGTAGCGTACACAGATCGTCAGGGTGGCGTTTGCTCACAGCATCTAACACAACTTGCTCGACGCCTCCTCCGGTGGAGTCAACAGGTGACCCGTTCCCTGCGGGCCACACACACCCCGGGCAAACTGAACTAGACAGCCGACGTGCTTTCTTGCCAGTTTATGCCTCGTGGAGAGTGGCGACTCCACCCCCGTGCAGTCCAGCTCATTTGGAGGCTGTTCGGGTAGGCCCAGGTAAACCTGTTCGCCTCCCATAACACCACCATTTGCCCGCTTGGTATTCCCTGCCCTCGGCACGGATATCCTGGCGCACAGCTGACCGCAGGATGGGCGGAAGCACACCTTCCCCCCCCAGGAGCCTCCTGGGAGCAGGAGCACCAAGTGTTATTGGTTACACCACACTGGTCTAACCGCACTTGGCTTCAGAGCTGATGCTCTGGACAGCGACTTCCCCTGAACCATTCCCCTGACAGAGGACCTGCTCTATCAGGGGAAGGACACGTTCTGGCATCCCAGATCAGACCTCTGGAAAACCCATGTCTGGTCTCTAGACGGGACGAGAAGATCCTGAGATGGCTACTCCCCCTCTATGGCAGAGACCATCACCCAGGCTAGGGCCCCATCTACTAGGCGGTTACACGCCTCTAGATGGTGCCTCTTCTCGTCCTGGTGTCTCTCTCAAGGAGAAAGACCCACTGAGGTGCTCGATCAGGATTGTGTTTTCCTTCTTACGAGACTGGAGACTAACATCTCCCCTCCACACTGAATGTGTATGTAGTTGCTATTGCCACTCATCACGACTCAGTCGGTGGAAAGTTTCTAGGGCAACACGACCTGGTCACCAGGTTCCTAATGGGTGCGAGAGGGCGGATTCCGCCTCATCTCCGCTCCATACCCTCTTGGGACCCTAAGTGGTCCTGGGGAGCCTCAGTGCCCCCCAAGAGCCCCCCGGAGATTCCGATCTTCCTCACAGGGTAAGACGGCCCTCCTGACGGCGCTCACTCCCTTCAAGAGGGTAGGGGACCACCGAGCATCCTCTGTGTCCCCGGATTGCCTTAAATTCGGCCCTGAAAACTCTCACGTTATCTTGAGACCCAGGCGTGGATGCGTGCCCAAGAAGTTCCCACTACTCCCTCCGGGGCCAAGTGGTGAACTTGCAGGCGCTCCCCATAGGGGAGGAAGACCCAACCTGATCAGTGTTGTGTCCAGTAGGTGCTGGACCGCACGCAGAGCTCTGAAGCTCTGACCAGCTCCGTGTTTGTTGGAGGACAGCAGAAGGGGCAGGCTGTCTCCAAACAGAGGCTGGCGCACTGGGTCGTGGTAGCCGTTTCGACGGCATTCTGATCTCAGAATCTCCCATGTTGGCAGAAGCGCCTCTCTAGCAGACATCTGTAGAGCTGCGGGTTGGGCTACGCCCAAACACCTTCGCAAAGGTTCACAACCTTCGCGTAAACCCGGTGTCAGCCCACGTCCTGCGTGGCGACATGTAGGACTGGCAGCCGGGGGGGCGTATGCCTGCGAAAGCACCATTCCACCCTCTACAGGTTGGGTCAATGTGCTATCTACCTTTTTCTTCTTACCCAAACCCATGGCTAAGAAACTGGTACCTCATCTACCTCCCTTCTTACCCAGACACTGGTTAAGAATAGGCATTCCATCCATCACTAAGCAGCACCCCCTGGGGGTTGGCTGGGCAGAGCAGCCTTCCCCCTTAGGCCGGGATTCCATATGTATGAGACGTTGTGTCGAGAACGACAGATGGGGTTCGCCCTTGAGAACCAATCAACTCTGACTACTATAGAAAAGGCCAATGAAATTTGGCGAATGAAATTTGCATGCCGGTCTCCGCCCCCCGGATGTCCGGTATAAAAGGAAGCCGGCGTGCAGCATTCATTTACCTCTTGTTCTGAAGAGCCTGAGAGCCTCTCACGACTGCAGCAGAATACAATACATGTTTATGGCATAAGGGACACAACGTCTCGTTCCCTCCATCAGGGAACTGAGGTTACAGACGTAACCAAGATGTTCCCTTTCTGTCGGTCTCTCGACGTTGTGTCGAGAACGACAGATTGGGTTACCTATGGAAAACACCACAACGCTGTATCACGTCACAATCTCTAGCAAAGCGATGCTAACAGGCCTGGGCGTGTCAGCTCGAAGCTTTCGCGAAACTGTAACCTTCCAGTCTGGTGGTCGGGGGGTTCCAGAGCTTATTTGGAGAAAGATGGGTACAGCCCTGACTGGTAACCTTTCACGGACGGAGGCCTTGGCTCTCTACTGGCGAGAGGCCGTCCAGCTCGGGTTAACACCGGGTAAGCGCAACTTCCTTAATTAGGGATGCACTGCAGAGGCCACCTCCTACCCGTGGGGAGGAATATGGTGGACATAGTTATGGTCTCGTCCTTGGAGGAGAACGCATGGAACGTGCGGACTGAGTAGTTAATCACGAGGTGGAGGTCCACCCGGGGAAGCTCATGGGTTACCAGGATTGGGAACCATTCTCATAAGGATACATCAGACGGAACAGCCCACGGAGGGGGTGTTTGGGCGAGCCCAACCCGCAGCTCTACAGATGTCTGCTAGAGAGGCGCTTCTGGCCAGTGCCCAGGAGGCTATACCCCGTATGGAGTGAGCCTTCAGTGGGCATGGGAGATTCTGAGATCGGAATGCCGTCGTAACGGCATCCACGACCCAGTGCGCCAGCCACTGCTTGGAGACAGCCTTCCCTTCTGCTGTCCTCCAATATAGACAAGGAGCTGGTCAGAGCTACTGAAGCTCTGCGTGCGGTCCAGGACACAACACGGATGGGGTTGGGTCTTCCTCCCCGATGGGGAGCGCCTGCAAGTTCACCACTTGGTCCCGAAAGGGAGTGGTGGGAACTTTGGGCACGTATCCGTGCCTGGGTCTCAGGATAACGTGAGAGTTACCAGGGCCGAATTTAAGGCAATCCGGGGACACAGAGATTGCTCTGAGGTCCCCTACCCTCTTGAGCGCCAACAGGGGGGCCGTCTTACTCAGGTGAGGAAGATCGGAACCTCCGAAGGGCTCTTGGACCCATGTTAGGGGGGTGTAGCCATCTCTGGATCTTCTCGTCCCGTCTATAGAACAGACATGGGTGTTCCAGAGGTCTGATCTGGGATGCCAGAACGTGTCCTCCCCCTGAGAGAGCAGGTCCTCTGTCAGGGGAATGGGTCAGGGGGAGTCGCTGTCCAGAGCATCAACTCTGAAGCCAAGTGCGGTTAGACCAGTGCGCTGTAACCAGAACGGCAGAAGGCCGTAATCACCATGCGCCTGCTGCCGGTGTGCCACGCTGTCCTCGGAACTCGACTCTATTGCCAGTGTTGAAGCGGTCGAGAGGCCGGAGCCTACTCAATGCAAGTAGCACAGCCCACAACTCTTGGCAATTGATATATCAGCGCAGGCGGGAGTTCGTTCAACGCCCCGCTACTGCGTGCCCGTTACACACTGCACCGTACCCCTGCAGGGAGGCTTCCATCATCACCACAACGTGCTTCTTAACCTGCCCGAGGGGGTCCCCCGTTCTGAGAAAAGTCATGGAAGACCAAGGGGTTAGGGTGCGTCGGCAGAAGGGCGTCATCACCATGCGCCGGTGTGCCACGCTGTCCTCGGAACTCACTCTGTTGCCAGTGTTGAAGCGGTCTCATGTGCATCAACCCGAGGGGTATTACCCCCGCCGAGGATGCCATGAGTCCCAGGAGCCCCTGAAATTGATGCGGACAGTCGCGCCGTCATGGTGACAGAGTTTAGTTCCATACCAAGAAAGAGGGTGCTCTGCACTGGGGAGAGCTTGCTCTTCTCTCGGTTGACCTGTAATCCCAACCGATCTAGGTGCTGGAGCACCAGGTCCCTTTGTGTACACAACAGATCTCGCGAGTGTGCCAAGATAAGCCAGTCGTCGAGATAGTTTAGTACCCGCACACCTTCCTTCCCCTCAGGGAGATAGGGCGGCTTCCACGATCTTCGTGAAGACCGTGGGGACAGGGACAGACCAAAAGGGTCGATTGCCACGAAACCAATCCTGACACCTGATAGATGTCTGGATGCGCCTCTGCGTGAGCATCCTGAACGGCAGCTTGTGAAGGTGCTTTGTTTAGGGTACGCAGACCTACCCGCCGTCTTTCTTGGGAACGATGAAGTGCATTTATGTAATGCCTTATTAGGAAGACATTTTTTATAGATAAAAACCATGACCACTGATGTGACCTTTGACCACCAAAATGTAGATACTGCACTTTGCAATAGTGTTTTAGTTGTGTAGGAGCATCCAAAGGCAAAGTGCAGTATCTGCATTTTGGTGGTCAAAGGTCACATCAGTGGTCATGGTTTTTATCTATAAAACATGTCTTCCTAATAAGGCATTACATAAATGCATTGCCACTAATCTACCCACAACACGTTTGACTGGCTGGTGTAAAAACTTAAAAGGCATTTTTCTCAGTTTCAGTTTTTGCCTTGTTACTGAACTTTGCCTTTGTAGGGCAGTATGATGGACATCCATTTTCATTTTCATGTAGTCATTTAGCAGACGCTTTTATCCAAAGCGACATACAATGTAGGGGAAAACAATAGAAGCAATTTGTGCAACAAAAGAACAACAATGCATAGGTGCTGTAAAAACTGGTCTCTGTCAGTCATCAAATTTTATGAAGCTAAGATTTTTAGGGGGTGGTAGGAAAGTCAAGAAGAAGTAGAAGACTGTACTAATGGGTCAGATCTTAACTGAAGAGATGTTTTTTTAGCCGATTCTTAAGACAGCTACAGAATCCGCTGATCTTGTTGCAAGAGGGAGATTGTTCCAGAATCGTGGAAAACATGAGGAGTGATTTTAGTCCCCCTTGTGGGACGGCACCACAAGATATTGTGTGATCGCAGAGTGCAGGGATCGGGCGGGTACAAATGTCTGAATTAGCGAGTGAATATATGGGGTGGTCGAACCATTGGTGGTTTTAAAGGCCAAGAGCAGTGATTTGAATCGAATGCTAGCGACTATTGAGAGCCAGTGCAACCAAACAAAGAGACGTGCACTCTCTTCAGCTCGTTGAAGACCACTCTTGCCACTGCATTCTGGATCATCTGAATAGGTCTGGTTGTACAAGCTGGAAGACAATAGTCGAGTCTGGACAGGACGAGAGCCTGGACAAGAACTTGCGTAGCATGCAGTAGCATTTAGCATTTAGAGTTATGTTTCATGTAGTTATTCACATATGTGTGGGTGCTGTTTAGGGTGAGCCAAGGGGACATTCTCTGCGTCAGAGTCATGCAGTCTACTATCATAACCACACACACTCTTACCTCCCTCTTCAAACATATCTCCCCTAGTGACAGATATAGAGCTGTCAAATATTAATCCTCTCTAGAAGTGTGTTTCAGGCTTAATAGTACAGGCTTTATAAGTGTGTGTGTGTTTGGAGAAGAATGTGTCCGATTATGTTTTTATATACTGTAAATGTGGGCTCTGGCTGAATTCCCTGGAATGGATCTGCGTGGGGGAACAAAAAAAGTAAAACTGCAATTATTTAAAAAACACATTCGCTTAATGCAGTTATGACCTAAATATAAACGCTTTCCAAACAGCTCTATAAAAATACACCATTACAGCTCACAAACTGAAAAAGGAGAACTCTGTCCTGTAAGTGTTGGCTGAACCCTACAGAAGGTCACGTGACTGTCCGTGCTCACTGAAGCGGTAACTAAAGTAACACGCTGACCACAGAATGAGACTTCGATTAGTTCTAGACAAATAAAGATCAGGGGTGACATCTTCCCGCTCAACAGATCAGAGTGCTGAAAGTGTGCATGTGTGTGTTCAAGAATCCACCCATGGAAGCCTGGCCAGATCTGGTGGCTTTGAGATGTGGTTAAACCAGAGCGATGGAGAGAGAAGGATACGGAGGAAGGGAACGTCTCTTCCCTGCAGGCCAGCCCGACCGCTGTGGTGTGCCACAACAAATGTGTTGATGTAAACAAGCGTGCAGTTGGATTGCAGTTGTTTGTGTGTTTTAGGATTAGTGTCGTGGTTAGAGAGGGACAGCGTGTCTTGTTATCATGGTGTGTGGCAATGTTATGGCACTTAGAAGTTGAACCCCTATGATCTTCTGGAGTGATAAGCCGCCCCGTCATCTCCTCAGCATTCTGATTTTTGTTATATTTTCAAGTGGTGCATGTTCCCCCTCATGTTTCCTCATTCAGATTTATGGTCTCTTAGGTATGAAGGGGAATCATTGGGGCACAAACGTGTGATGTAAGATAATTACCCACAGACTATCACATATATTTTGTGCTTTGTAATGGTTTTGCAGTTTACTGAAAGTGTGGGTGGCTATAACTACGGACTCATGGACCTCACTAACCACTGCATCGTATATGACCCTAACCTGTCATTAGACAAGTGAATGGGAAATTCACAGTATTTAACTATTTTCTGAATCCTGTCATAGTTTCTATCAGCAAAGTTTTAACAAGGCTTTTAATTAAAATCTTTTCATTGTTGCTATTACGCACACAACAATGCCCTGCCCCTTGCTTAAGCTCCACCCCCGATTAATCGAGTACTCTTTTATCAAACCTGTCGAGTAATCGAAATGAAATATGATCAGAAATGCCCATCCCTACTTTGTAGTATTTAAAGGGACAGTTCACCCAAAAATGAAAATTCTGTCTTCATTTACTCACCCTCAAGTTGTTCAAATTTGTAAGAAGGCTTGTAACCAAACAGTTCTTGGACCCCATTGACTACCCTAGCAGGAATAATGTCTTTGTTCTGTTGAACACAAAAGAAGATATTTTGAATAAATTAGGAAAGCAAACAATTCTTGGGCAATTTTTGACTACAATTGTAATTTTTCTTACTATATCTTTTTCTGCGTTCATCAATTTGAATTAAAATTTTGTGATTAAAGGAAGGTAGAATTTTCATTTTTGTGTAAACTGTTCCTTTAAGGGTTTGTGGTGACATTGGAGTTCCACTAAGATCCAGATTTACCAACTGAAGAAATATGGATAAAGAATCAAGTTTAAACATCTTAAATTTCTAAAGTTAATTTACCACAAGAGGACATAAATACGATAAAAAATATGCTTAAAATTTTAGCAAAGTCATTCCTCCAAAGTAAAAGTAATTTTATTTAACTTGTTTTGTCTTCACAATGTGTTAGAAAAAAATAATTCATTTGGCATTTAACTATAACATTTATCTTTTATTTAACTATTACAACTAAATTTTATTGTAAGTGTTCATTAGAGAAAACATTTATTAAATGGTTTACCAGGACAGATTATACATAGCTAAGCCAAATGACTAAAACCTTTCAGGGGATTTCAGATTTTCAAGTGCAGGGCCAAATGCCTGACACATTCTGAAATGACTTCTGGAAACAGGTGAAGATACCATGCTGACTTGTGGTTAAGGTAATTGCATCCTTTAGTATGCTGGAAATTGACTGTGGTCTTGTCTGAGACTTTCAAAGAAAGACCAAGACATTGTGCAATGAAATCCAGACCCGGACAATTATGAGGCTGTGTGAGATTGTTATAAAACATGCTTTTAACTTTAAAAATAAGTCCGGCCCCCATTCTCAACCTCTGTTCATATTCATCTGTGTTACCTCTGCATTTTTCAAAGACATGTATAATATATTGTTTGCCAGTTATGTGCCACTGAATGATAGAGCTACGTGTCTATGGATTTCACAGACCTAATTGCTGTTTGATTGTGATGCATAAAAGCTTATTTTTATTTCTCTTCTCTCTCTTCTGCTTGTGCAAAGCTCATGGATATATAACATGCGATAGGGGGAGAGAGAGAGGTGTCATATTCTGTAAAGTGCAGTAAATGGTAAAACTATACGTGCTATAAACCAGTGTGTAATAAAATAAGTAAATAAAAAAGAGCTTGAAACATCAACCAGCACAATGAAGTATATTGTTGTACTGTTAACAACATAACTGGAGATAACAATCAGGTATTGGCCTCTGCATATCAATAAAGGGAGTACTAAAGTTCAAAACTAGCCACGCCCATGTGAATCTATAGACAGGTGCAGCTACAGATGTCAAGGACATTTTTACAATTTCTAAATGTTATTTCATGCATCTAAGTGCCACCAAGAGACGGTTTATTCAGCCTCAAGCTGTAAACGTCTCTACAGGAGGATCTAAGATAAATGCGTGCAGTCCAGGAGAGGTAACTGTAGGCTTTCTCTTACCCTCCGGCATTGCAGCCTGCAGCTGCTCCTGGCAGACGCGAGCAGGAGATGATAAGAGACTTGGAAGAGTGGGAGAGAGTTCTCAGACTCCAGTTTCAATGGGTGATAAATCTGGTGTAAATCTCTCAGGCCTGATTTGGTGACGTTATGTGGGCCCTCTGCCTGTCTTACCCCACACACCTTCACAGACAAGCCCTCATTGCTCATCAGTCTAAGCACTTTGAATTACATGTAAGCATACAGTTTCACCCGACCTTGTTCGGGACCCCTATGAACCAGGCCCGGTTTGTGATAAAGTATTTTGTGACAAAGACGTGCTGAAATTATGCTACTTATTGTGTGCTTCTTACCGAATAAATTAACATGAAATTAAAGGTGGTGTGTGTATTATTGGAGGATCTATTGACATAAATGCAATATAACAAATAACTGTCTCTAGATGTGTATATAGATGTCACAGATCTTATTTATGTTTTCATTACCTTAGAAAGAGCCATTTCTAAAACATATCTGCTCATCGACTTGAAGCCAACACATTCTGACACTTTTGGAGTATTTGTGCCAGCCAATGAGTGAACCTTTAGAGAAGAAGTTATCACCTCAGCAGAAGCCAACGCTTATCATTCACACTACTGTCAGCAAGGCGCATATCAGCTACTGTACATATTGAACTGTTAGACCAAGGCACAATTTAAACATAAAAACTACATTTTTTAAATATACAGTTTAACAACTGCTGCACAATTCATAACTAAACCATTGTATTACAAGTGCAAATGTTGTGGCTTTGATTCCCAGGAAACACATGGACTGATACAAAATAATAAAATGTATAGCTTTAATGCACTGAAAGTCACTTTGGATAACATTTTCTGCCAAATGCATAAATGTAAATAAAATAATAAGCAAATCATAAAACTGCCCTCTATAGCATTATGACACTATTGATTACCAATTAAATTCATTTTATTCATAATATCAGCAAGAAAATATGGTATTTTCCCATGTTTACCTGACTGTCTGTTCGTATTTGGTTGACATGTGTTGAATGTGTGATCACGGAACTAGTCTATATTTTGCAATGGCCGCAAGTGCTGTTTATCAAACCATAATACAAACAGGAGT
Organism: Triplophysa bombifrons; assembly: GCA_029783895.1. Taxonomy (NCBI): domain Eukaryota; kingdom Metazoa; phylum Chordata; class Actinopteri; order Cypriniformes; family Nemacheilidae; genus Triplophysa; species Triplophysa bombifrons. The sequence continues at coordinate 22,261,776 of CM056448.1, forward strand.
CAAAAGTATTCTTATTATAATATGTATTACTTATTTGTTCTTGAACTTCTATCCAAAACTGTCACTCCTTTTGACGTTTTCCCCCAGCTTTCCGTCAGACAATTTGACGTCACTGAATTTAACAAACTCTCTTTTTCTTTCTTTAGACGTTTCGCTGGTAATGACCTTGCTTTCATCCACCCAGAGGCTCTTTCTGGCCTCCACCAGCTTAAAGTCCTGTAAGTACTACACACACACAAACACACAGACAATACAAGTTTTTGCAGAACGCATTGAGAGAGCAGTATATCCTGCTGTGTGTTTTGTTGAGTTGTTAAGTGCCGTTGTGTACAAACAGGAATTTTGCTGCTACTGGATCGGCAAGTCTGTCAGTGTGTGATGGAGAACCTGTCATTATCTCTCTCTCTCTCTCTCTCTCTCTCTCTCTCTCTCTCTCTCTCTCTCTCTCTCTCTCTCTCTCTCTCTCTCTCTCTCTCTGATTTGTTTCAGGTTTTGTCCTTCAGGTGTTTATGTGCCAATTCAAATGCAGCTTATCAGCCGTCTGGTCCTCTCAGCCACGTTTTACATAAAGCTTATTTTTCCGCTTGCTGTCCTTGTCCAGGGCCCTCGGTTCTCTCACACAGGCTCATCCAGAGTCTGTCGTGTGTGATGTTGGAAAGGAGTTAGGGAAGCTGGTGTTAACAAATGTTAAGGGCTTTCAAACTGTATATGTTGAAGATGATTTGGGAGTTTTAATTTACTGTGGCCATTTGTTTGTGAATGCCTCCCGGCTGGGTTTGTTTGTGTGTGACTATATTGGTTTTCAGAAATGCATGTGTGTTTGTATAAGTGTGTGTAGTTGTGTGTGCTGTGACCTGGCATAGAGCGGGGAAAGTTATCGTTCTGGCCTGTGCCATTTGAGTGACGCCAGAGAGAGCTGATAGTGTGGAGGAAGCAAGATATGCACTCAGATTAGTTTAGAACAAGACACACACACATCCCATTAATATTAAAACTTATGGGTTATTTCGGGCATAGCAATGAATGAATAGCATTGTGTAACACAGAATTGTGTGTCATAGAAATGAACACTGTGTGATACGCTGTGGTTTTTAACAATGTAAATATTTTGCTTGTAGGATGCTTCAGAATAATCAATTGAAAACTGTCCCCAGTGCAGCACTTAAGAATCTCCATGCCCTGCAGTCATTGTAAGTATTTCTTTCCTTTTCTCCAAAGACTAAAATGCCTAAACTTCCCATTATTGACAGCTTGTTCTTCATTATTCGGAAAACATGAAATTAAATGAATTTCTTGAATTTCATGAATTAGAAATTGGATTTGCAGTGAAGACAGTGTCAGTACAATTATATTTATCTATAAACAGTTTACAAAATGTAAGCCTTCAGATCAAAGGGTTTTAAGGTCCTGAGAAACATTTTATTTAAGTGATCCTAAACTTTTAAACAATAAATGTTGTGAGTCAAAGTATAATTACTGGTTGGGCTGAATGTATAATTATATAGGTACAGACATATTCTATACATTGACCAAATGTCCTCACAAGTCTAAACCACCTACATTATGATTCAAATTAATTATTAGACATACGTAATTTTGTTTTTGACCATGTAAAAATGCAGAATATTTTCGATGAAAAGTTAGGTTTAGGGGTTAAGGGTATGACCAGTACAGTTTGTACAGTATAAAATCATTACGTCTATGGAAAGTCCCCACAATGTACAGTATAGAAAACAAACTTGTGTGTGTGTTTGTGTATATGAATATTGTGTATTCTGTGTCCTTCTAGTTTGTCTCAGTGAGATATTGTCAAGTTGTTGTTCCTGCTGTGGGACACCTATGTTTAAAAAAAGCAGCTTTCGACCAATATCACCTCCCCACATCTCTCTCTCTCCTGCACCCCCTCATGTCGTGTGTTTTTCATCTCTTTTTACTGTGGTGCTGAAGTAATGTGTTTTGGCACAGTCCACCTCCTTTCGGATAAAGCCTCAGAGAAGGACCTGTCAATCAACGTGCCTTCTGCCCCTCAGCAAAGACGATGAGAGAAAGAGTGGGATATAGTCAGAGTAGAAGCTTTAGATGAAAGAAAAAGAAAGAGGGGCACAAGAGGCGAGCAAGCCTGTAAAAGTGAGAGAGAGAGCAGTCGAGTGGGAATGTGTTCACCCCGCAGGCTCTCTGTACAGTTTCCTCAGCTGCGTTAATCAGTCTAACAAAAAAAAACACTGCCTGATTACAGTGACATTTCTGAGGAGAACAAGACTGACACAAACCCTCCAGAAAACACAAGAGCTTTTTTACTTTACCTCATACAGCCATTCTGCCCTGCTCTTACACTGAGCCTTACACAAATTCTTGATGGCCTCTTCAACAGTTAATGTTTTAGTTTCAGCAGTTATAGATTATTTGGATGGAAAACGACTCATTAGAGCAGTACATGCAAAACCACAATTATAATCTAAGGACCATCTATTCCGAGTGAACCGTCAATTTTGAGTGACCACCGCTGTCATATAGTTTGCAGAGATCTGGTTAATATCGGTTAGGTCTAACCTCAAAAGTCAATTCGGTGGTTTGCCAGTTAACAGACCAGAGAGCAATTATTTATCATCTACAATAATCCTTAAACCTTTCATGGGGGTTTAATCTATGGTTTGGTTTGTTTAATAAATGAATTGCTTATAAAGGGATAACTCTTAACATAATCGTGAGCTGCTAATGCGTTTAAAATTAGACTGGCATTGGTGGCCAAGGTTTCCAAGTTTAATTTAATAGCCTTAAAGGTAAACTCCATCCAAAAATAAAGATTCTGTCATGAATTACTACCCCCCACATTGTTCCAAACCAGTATAAATTTCTTTATTCTGTTGTACACAAAGCAAGATATTTGGATTTTTTTTAGCAACTGACATTTCTGGGAAATCATTGACTACCATATTAGGAACAAATTTAATGGTAGTCAAAGGTGACCGAACTGTTTGCTTTCATACATTTTTCAACGGAACAAAGCAAATGATACAAAAATTGCTTGTACTATGGTAGTCAGTGATATCCCAGAAATGTCAGTTGTTAACATTTTTCCAAATACATTTTTTGTTCAACAGAACAAAGAAATTGATATAGATTTGAAACACTAGGTGGTGATTAAATAATGACAGATTTTTTGGGGGGGTATCCCTTGAAGACCACCCTCTCTCTCGCCTCTGCCACCCTACCATTTGTCTGTCATTTTAATGTCTCAAATATGCTCTATATGTGTAAGTCAGTGTGAGCTCAGCTTTGGCAGCGGCTGATGTGGACATGCCCAGATCTGCACATTTAAAACAAGCGGCACACACAGCAGCTGACAGATAGTATCTCTATAGATAAGTGTTGACTCCTGAATTCATGATTTAGTCGATTCACAAATTAACAATTCCTTTTAGAATGAAACTCCAAGGAATTTTGAGCGCCATGTTGCTCATTCATTGATTTTAGTTTACTTTTCATTCACTGGACCCACATCATGCCTATTGTGTGAGAATGATTTTTTTTGAGTTTGTGTAGACTGCTTCTTGTAGGGCTGAGAATAAGACACTCTTAAGCGTGCCAAAGCTGAAAGTGATCCAGAGTTCATATCCAAAGCACACGTCACTTTAGATGATCTCTCGCTTTAGTTCACGAATACCTCGCTGTGCTGAAAAGTTCTCCTGAAGAATCACACACAAACAGGAGAAGTGTATACACACGCTGCAAACTTGTTTTCACTCGCTGTTGGTTCATTAGAGAATGTGCGGTCTTTCGTCCACCAGTGAGAGAACCTGAGAGAGCATTGAGGGAACATGTTGGTTAAAGCTCAAGTTAAACTGTATGTACACTCTTCCAGGCCAGTCTATTGTGAACAATTATGAGCTGTGTTTATATTTTCATCTGGTAGAGCCTCAAGACCTCTGTAATATATTTCCATTACACAGAGGCATTCATAACCTCCCCGCCTTGTTGTTTTAATTTGTGTTGCTGTTCCAAAACCTAGGAAGCTGCCTATATAGACAACAGTTTAAGTCATGGTAGACACCCTCACAGCAAAATTATAAGACAGTGTATCCTTCACTGGAAAAAGACAATCCCACAATGCACTGTGGAAATGTCAGTTAATAAAAATTCATGCACAGAAAGTGCTCAAAGGTTTTAGATGAGAAGAGAAAAGTTAATCAGTGTGTGTTTGTACTCTTTTTGGAGTATTGTTTCAACAGTTTAGCAATGTTACCGGCAAACTATTTGGAGGTTATAACTATTACTATTATAGTTGCTTATAAGGTTTAATTTCTGTTGCCTTGAAAGGCTGGTATATAAATAGTAGACTGCAAATGCTGCTTAAAATATTTTTTTGTGTGCTTTTAATTGTATAATCTTCCGGGGAAGGCGAGTAGAGCATAGCCTGTCAGCCATTCATAAACAGGAAGTCACCACCCCACCATTTTTACTCGTCAAACCCTTCCTCCCTGTGATTGGCTCCTGTGGTAGGAACTCAGTCCAATTTTAGATCTCAGGCCCTTACTTTTTAATTTATAACACGGTTAGCTCCAGTCCTCGATTCTGTTTGGTCAATAGCCTTGCTTCATTCACGATAAGACACCGTTATGACCACTTCACATAACTATTCTGTGTGCCACTACGCACCCTTAGCAATGTAAACTAATCATTCTGTTGCTGCTTACAGTAAATCGATTTTGTCCAGTGGAAGGAAGGCGTTGATACATATTTTCCGACTTTAATATTTGTCTCATGTGATAACAGTTTTATAAAACCAATAACTTACTTGAGGCTAGTGCTTAATCGTAAATATGTCACGGCTAAAAGTGGTGCAGGCATGACGCGAAGAACATCCCCCCATCCCTAATTTACCTTCCTCTCCCCCTTTTTTTGTTCCATCCCTTCCTATTTAAATATTTTCTTTGAAGAAATATGTGTAAAAAAGTTCAAATCTTGTTTTATATTCCCTAAAAGCAATAAAATAGTCCTGACTGAAGCTATCATAAAATCATACTTGAAAGAGACATTAAAGTCTTCTCAGCTTCTGAGGAACTGACCAAAGTTTATGTAAAGTCTTTCCTTCCTGCCCAGTGATGTTAACACCCTTGGCTTTACTTGAATCTACTAGACAAATACATTGCTTGAGAGACATTTGGACACTGAGTCAGATCTTTTAAGCATCTACAGTATTTGATACAGCACCATGGCCTCGGTCACGAGCCCTCGGGGAGCCTGCAAGGTGTGGTCCCATTCTCTCATAATCCCAGTCAAGGGGCCCCTGAGTGGGTCTACAGGACTCCCACCTGGGCTGTGTGAATAGAGAGGCCAGCGTAGTGAGATCATGGAAAAGGCTTGTGTTTCTTTAACAGCGCACGCAGTGCTTGGACTGTGAGTGCTAACTGATGTTTTAGCACCTACATGACAGCCCACTGTTATGCGTTCTCCCCTGGTGGTGTATTTCCTGAAGCATCTGTTTTGATAAGAAAAAGCATTTTTTTTAAAAGCAAGCGCACAGATGTTTAGTCAATCTCTCCCCTTTTTCTCTGCAGACGGTTGGACGCAAACCACATTACGTCTGTGCCTGAGGACAGTTTTGAGGGTCTCCAGCAGCTCAGGCATCTTTGGTTGGATGACAACAGCCTGACCGAGGTTCCTGTCGGCCCCCTGCAGCATCAGAGCAACCTTCAGGCCCTGACGCTGGCCCTCAACCGGATCACACGCATCCCAGACAACGCCTTCGCCAATCTCTCCAGCCTGGTCGTGCTGTGAGTGCCATACCTGAGCAGTTTTACAACAATATTCAATACTGTTCTGAATAAAAGAGACTACACACACTGGAGTAATTCATGATATTCTGCTTCTAATACTGATAAACATACCTCGGTCGGCTGCCTTTCACCACACATCGGTTAAATCAATCAATGTGCTAAACTAACTGTGGTCCTTGGCTGCTCATAAAACAGTCATGCATATAAACTTGCACATGGTTAAGTACACACACAGGTACACAGCGACGTGGACAGAGGTTTTCTGAGAGGGAAGCAGAATGGACCCTTGTGTCTTGCAGAGTCAAACAGAGGCTATAAGCCCTGCGTCTCTCTTCTGGATGCTTCTCTGTGGGTCTGATTTACCAATTACATTCCAGCTGCTGGAAAATATTTGTCTTCGGAGTAAAGGGGCAATTAATCCGTTATGTAGGCTGAACAAACACACAGACCTGCGCAGCGAAGTGCTCTTGCGAGCACCTCATGATATATCCGTTCAGAGACACAACATGTTTGCGTTGGTGTGGTGTTGAGCAGTGTATCTTTTTAATGACTGGAACATTTGAGAAAAGTAGACATCCCGTGTCATCTTAAAAATGATGCATTGGGCGGATTCATGCTGGATAGATCGCATGAGAAGTTTTTACATTTCTTTATCTGTCTGTTTATATATCCGCTGTAATCCACGATTGTTTGAAGTATTTAGTCATTTTGTCACTCACTTACAGGAATAGTTCACCCAAAAATGAAAATTCTGTCGCTATTTACTTTATTTGTTCCGAATCTGTTTACATTTCTTTGTTCTTGACCACTATTAAATGTATACAGATTTGAAAAAACATAAAAGTGAGATAATGATGATTTCGTTTGATAATTGAGGGTTAAAAATGGCATACTGTACATCTCTTTAAATAATTTTTATTTGACATATTTTTTCATTCAGGCATCTACACAATAATCGGATCCAGGAGATTGGGAAGAACTGCTTTAATGGCCTTGACAACCTAGAGACATTGTGAGTGTACATTATGAGATCACACTGTCGTTTAAGAGAACGTTACAGTAAATTGACTTGTGTTGCAGTGGATCTCACATCAGTAACAAAATCCTTGCATTTGTTTTTAGCAGACCTTTAGCTTATTTCATGCTCATTAAATCGTGAATTACAAGATAATATGGAAACTTTCCCACTGTGAATCAATTCTTTGTGGGCACAGGGACAGTGCTTGTTCTGTTTGAGGGTTATCTGCTGTTATAGCGCCCTCTTCTGCAAGTTTTAGGATCAAAGAGATCAACAAAAGCTCACTACTGTAGAGAGATGCTTTAGCTGACAGTATTTGTTTTCGAATGTTGGTTTAAAACACGGGCAAATGCTGTCGGGTTTAATCCCAGAACAGATGTCTCGCTCTTTAACTCTCTCCATTGAAACCTTGATGAACAGCTATTATTACAAAATATTGTTTAGATTGCCGGGACTTTAAAGAACCCCAGTTTGATAGCTTGGTCTGAAGAGTTTGTGCCAGCTGAATTACAGTTTATAGGATTCAGGCACTGATACACCACATGTTTTGGATATTAAGATGCAAGTAGTGACCAACCTTCATTAGGTCAGGCAACTCTAATGAGTCATTACCGATTCGCCTGAACTCATTTAATCAGGATTTACAGTATACTGATAAAGGACAAAGAGTCTTTTTAGGAGCCTTGGCTTTACCTTATTGCCTTCGTTCTCTCTCTCCACTTACCACAGTTCGTTTAGCAAGCATCCCCCACATCAGGGAGGAAGAGACGAGGGGAAGGGAAAGGCAGATAGCCATCTCTGACTCTACTTTATTTACTTACTCCGGCAATAATTAGGACAGGATGAGGGCACGCCAACGTCCTGTACCCCTGGGGAGGAGAGTGGGACAGGGGCATTAGGGCTATAATGCCAAGTTGTATCGTGTGGCGGTAAAGACAAACAATACACAGTGAAGAAATCAGCCGAGCAGCTGTCCTCACTGGGCATTATAAACAGAATCATTGATTTCATCCAACAGATTTTCTTTTCCTTTTAATTTCAGCTTTTCTTTTCAAACTGTTTTTTTGTTCTTTGACAAAAACTCTTAATTTAGATGCCTGTTGTTTTTTTCTTAAAAGTAGACCTGAAGCAAAGTTGGTCCCCTCAGGAAAAAACATATTATAATGCTTTATTGAATTAAGCAGGACAATAACTATTTTTTCTATATTAGGAGAAGCCGGGGTTAGCTAAACTCACACCAGGGATGTTTTAGCTTAATATGAATAACTTTTATCTGTGTCCTTTTAGGGATCTAAACTTCAACAATCTGAAGACCTTCCCGGAGGCCATCCAGAATCTGCCCAAGCTGAAAGAACTGTGAGGATCAACAACACTTGCAACCATATACTCATTTACAGTCATTGCAATAGTTTCCCCTTCAGCCATTTTTTTCTAGGTCAGTTATTGATTTAAATCATTGTTCAGAATAAAGGGATTTTTTAACCCGGAGCTCAAACGAAAAACACAGATTACAGATTTGCAGAACATCGTTATAAAAGATAGTCTTGAAAATCTACAAAGAAGGAAAACTAGAATAGTAAACTAAGAATACTTAAAGTCCCCCAATAGCTGTGTGTTTCTCGCCATTGTGTTTTGTAATCCAGACACAGAGCCTTGGATTGAGTGTACATTAAAAATCACTAATGTGCAGAGAGGCCATCTAGCGTTGGGATGTAGAACTGCTTGTTGTGACCAGTAATGTAGACTTGATGGAGAACACTTCAGATTGCTTATCTCACAGAGCTACTTAACCGTTTTTGGCTTGCTGATTTCCTAATGATTTCTTTCCTCTCTCTTTTTGCCAGAGGATTTCACAGCAATAACATTGCATCCATCCCTGAGGGAGCCTTTTATAGGAACCCACTGTTACGTACAATGTAAGCAAACGCTCACACTCATGCCCCTCAACATGGAATATTCACACATGAAAATCCTGTATATTTTATATTGTCTGTAAATAAGATGTAATATTTCTGTGTGTGCAGCCATCTTTTTGACAACCCCCTCTCCTTCGTGGGAACTACTGCCTTCCAGAACCTGTCAGACCTGCACTCTTTGTAAGAAGAACAATATTCATGTTCTTGAACACGCTAATTATTGAGCTTTATCACATGAGACATACTCCCCCTTAACGACTGTATATTTTTCAGTTTATTACATCTTACAGGGACAGTTTACACAAAAAAATATTCTATACAATAGAAGTTAATGGGTGCCAGTACTGTTCTATTTTTTTTTATATTTTTTTTGTGTTCTGCGAAAGAAAGAAAGTTATACAGGTTTCAAATCACAATAGGGTAACTAAATGATTACAGAATACACATTTTATGTGAAATATCACTTTAAAAATGAAGTTGATGTGGAAAACTGATGAGGTTTTCTGTCAATTGTGTTTTACAAGCAATGTAGGTGAATGGGGACAAATACTGAATACTGATGATTTGTTCCCTTTAAATTGGTTACATATTTCAGAATGCTACGTGGTGCCAGTATGATGCAGGATTTCCCAAGCCTGACTGGAACAGGAAATCTAGAGAGCCTGTGAGTTCATTTTATACTGCACAGTGTCATTGATAAACAAATCCTCAGCCAACCAATGATGTCAAGTTTCCTATTAGGAACAATAGTACATTCTCATAAAACAAACAAAAAGTAAGAGGCCAGATACTTAATAAAAGTGCATGCTTTGTTATAAATCCCCTTTTGTACTTTGTGTTGTCCAGGACTTTAACAGGAACTAAAATCAGAAGCATATCAGCAGACCTGTGTGAAGAATTGACCATGTTACGTACGCTGTAAGTGCGACCCGAGCGTGACACACAACCACGCCTGACACTTCAGTTCCCCTCACAACACACAACATAGTAATGACACTACACGCCTCTTTGTAACCACACACATGCACTTTTCAAGCAGAGAATACCTCTCATAATAGTTCTAAACTCCTGTCAGTCAGATGTCCATGAGCGGCCAATGATGTGCCTGTTACAGCCTCAAGCTCTCTGTAATTAAACATCAGTTACAAGCCCCTGAACACACAAAGGTTAGCCGTCGCTCAGAACGCTCACACAGTCACCGCAAAGCCTTCAAGGCTGTGCTGTCAGTCAAACTACTGACATATGCTTGACATGTCAGTCAAATCTAAACACTCCCCACCGTTTCACACACACCATCACGCAAAAACACAGTGTGCGTCAGTCAAACGTCATCCACCTCACAGACCTGTGTGCAGTTGCCCGTCAGAGGCTCAGCTGCGGGGGACATTTTGAAGTGATGACTAATGACCTCCCAGAGGAGAGCGATGTAGAAGCCAGCCAGCACCCTGCCCGACTGATTTAAACATCACAGATGTTAGACGCTGATCTAGGTCCTGTCTAAACTTCATCAAAATGTCTCTGTCTCGCAAGCTGTGTTTCTCAGTATTTCGTGTGTGTTCCCACAGTGATCTGTCCTATAATGAAATCCAAGACCTGCCATCCTTTCAGGGCTGCGTTAGACTGCAAGACATGTGAGTTGCAGAACCGTGCCACATTTTCTCTGATGTTCAGACACAAATTGCACTGATTGTTTTTCTTAATTTTGTGGTTTTGCAGAAGTCTACAGCATAACCAAATTCAACAGATTGACAGGGGCACTTTTCAGGGCATGACCAGCCTTAGAGTGTTGTAAGTATCACATTTGCTGTCGGACATTGTCATAATCACAAAGCCAGACAGGCTTATTGGTTTGGTACTAAAACCCTAAAAGTTGTTTCTTGGGAATGACTGTTCATTACCCTGTTTAAAAAGGAATTATTACTTACTAAATAAAGTAGTAGCCATTAAATATTGATTGGAGAATATTTAATTGCGTCAGAAAAAAAGAGACAGCCTGCTGTTATCGCAAGATTCGCCTGTACATTATGCCTGCACTTAAATAATAGCAGTTTAACTATCACACACAGTAAAGGGACTCACAGGGGGCTTGACCTGAATTCTACATCTTTCCCCAGAGCCATCTGTATATGTTCAGCCTGTGTATGTTTGTTTTGTCACCACTCTACAGAGACCTGAGCAGAAACCAGATCAAGTTTATTCACAGAGATGCCTTCCTTTCACTCAGCGCTCTCACCAACCTGTGAGTCTTCTTTCAAACAATACCATAACTCATCTGCTCCATTTATTAACACATTCACAAATGAACACACTCTTTAATTCTGTTTTGGACTCATAGATCATTTCCTGATATTTTACATTTGAATTTTTTTTCACCACAGCACATGTGATGTGACAACAAAGCCATGCGGGGCTTGCTTGTGTTTGTGTGTACATGCATATAATTGCCTTTTTTCCATCATGCCATTAGGGACCTGAGTCTGAACTCCCTAGCCAGCGTTCCCACAGCAGGACTGAGTGCACTGAACCAGCTGAAACTGATTGGAAACGTGGAGCTGAGGAACGGACTGACAGCTAAGAGTCTACCCAAACTCAGGTTAGAGCTTTTCACAGCTTTACTTATGAGCCGTGGCTGATTACAGGTCCTTACGGTTCCTCTTGTGTCCCAGTTTAGTTTGTATAAATAATGGCACAACCCTGTCATTCCTCATCTGTATTCTGTTATCACACACAGTTTGCTCAGAGAGACCTTGAGATGTTCTCTGATTGAAACCCTTATAATTAAGTATCTCTTCCAGTAAGACCATCATGTCGCAATGTCTTATTTCTCTCGCACTCATTCTCTCCCTCTGTGTCTCCGCAGGTCTATAACGGTTCCTTATGCCTACCAGTGTTGTGCTTTTGTAGCATGTGACAGTGCAATCAGCCCTGACGAGGATGAGGAGAGGAGAAATGCATTCGGTATGACATTAATCTACACTGTGATGAGCTCAGCACACATCCTTACCGGGCGCAACACGACAAAGTGCCGAGCGATAAATGCTAAGTGTCTGGCGTAACCAGATGCGACTGAAATGATTTTCATTTCAGCTACATTTTTGTTTCCACCCAAATGACATCTCTGAGCAAAATCTTGCTCCTCGTGTATACAAAACATTAAACATGGATAAGCCTAGGAGGGATTGATTGTAAATTGGGAAACATTTGATATTAAATTATCTCTCAGGTTCCACAGGGAACATTATAGAGAGTTTAAGTCTCAGTCGTCACGTAATGGATATAAATACAAGCTATGTGTTATTTGATTGCACTCAGAACAAGCTGTGTAGCTGATGAGTGTAAAACTGAGAACCTGGTCACGAATTGTTTTGATTGGTTGAGGTTGCATCATGCGGCCGTTTTGATTTCCATGGAATCTTGTGTTATGCCTAGTTAGAACACAACGTTAATTTGTAGTTACGTGTGATTGAATGAGGTGGTCTGACTGTGTATGTGTGTGTGGTATGAGGGTTTACATACAGCATCACACAGAAGTGTGTAGTACACCCCTCACATTTTCGTAAATATTTTATTATATCTTTTCATGTGACAACACTGAAGAAATGACACTTTGCTACAATGTAAAGTAGTGAGTGAACAGCTTGTATAAATGTGTAAATTTGCTGTCCCCTCAAAATAACTCAACACACGGCCTTTAATATCTAAACTGCTGGCAACAAAAGTGATTACATCCCTTAGTGAGCTGACGTGGATATTTATCTATATGTGTTAGGTGGTGAGGAGGAGATGGAGCGGATTCCTTTGGTCATGCACTGCTCACCCTCCCCAGGTAAATACTCTCTCATATTTTTCTGTCCCATTTTGAGAACTCTGGGTAATGGAACGTAATAAAATACTCACAGAAGTAGAATAAAGCAGTTCTGCTACATTACATGTATTATGCAAGTTGTTTGTGTTATGTTTTTATCTACACTATGGAGGACCAAAATAAATAATAATTAAAATAAATAAAGTAATAATGTAGTAATTAAAATCAATAAAACATCATTTTAATGATAGGAAATTAACTTGACTCAACCAGTCGTCTCGGTTACAACTGTAACCTTTGTTCCCTGATGGAGGGAACGAGACGTTGTGTTGAGAGACAGACTGGGGTTTGATCTTGAGAACCTATCATCTCAGGGAGGAATTTAAAATCGCAGATGAACCTGGCAAATGTAAAGCAGTCTCCGCCCTGTGCATATGGGTATAAAATGAGATTGAGGCGCCCATTCATTCATCTTTTGGGCTGAGGAACCTGAAAGACATCGCCTGTTCGCTGCAGCGGGCCAGCAAAGCGTTGGGGCAGGAAGACGCATATTATTCCCTTTCAGTCGGTCTCTCGACATGTGAGCGCGACCGTGAGACGTAGTTTTCCAGATCGGTAACTAGTAGCAGTTACAATTACATAACATTTATGTATTTGGCAGACGCTTTTATCTAAAGTGACTTACATTGCATTATCCTATACATGTGTTTCTTAAGTATGTGCAATCCCCTGGGATCGAACCCACGACCTTGTGTTGTTAACGGAATGCTCTTACCACTGATCTACATGAAAGGAAGCCACTCAGTTACTACTAGTAGCTCGTACCGACGGCCGTCACGGGCGGTGGCGTTGTTCTCTATTTTAGCGAGATAGCCACCCGGCAAGTAAGGGAACACTGGGAGAGACTGCTCTCTCTACTGTAAGAGTTTGCTACGGAGACCACATCCTACCGCAAGGGGAGGTTACATGTGGAGAAACCAGCATGGTCTCTCCATCGGAGAGAACTACATGGGATAGGATGCGCGAGCCCGAGTAGGGAGCACACAACCCAGGTGTGTTGAACCAGGGTCACAGTTTCATCGATAGGGGAACCGATAGGGGAACCAAGTGAAGAAGTCAACATACGGGACGACCCTGCAAGGGAGTCGACCTGAATAGGGGTGACTCTACCAGTACCAGACCACTCCGCCCGGTCTGCTACCAATATTGCCAATGCTTAGTGATGGACGGAATGCCTGTACTTCGCCCTGTGGGGGAAGTAGGGATGCTCAATAGCGCACTGACTCACCCAGGGGGGAGAAGGTGCTTTCACAAGCATACACCCACCCAGTAACTGGTCTCACCTGAGTAAGACGTGGGCTGACACTGGTTCCACACAGAGACTTTAAAAACCTCACCCGCAGCACTACAAATCTCTGCCAGAGAGGCTTCCTGGGCCAGTGTCCACAAGGAAGCCATACCCAGAGTGGAGTGGGCTCTCACTGCAAGTGGGCATGGGCAATCTTGGACTGGTTGCCATGTAATGGCATCCAAGATCCAGTGCGCCAATCTCTGTTTGGAGACAGCCCTCCCTTGTGCTGTCCCTCAAAACAGCCAAAGAGCTGCTCAGAGCTCCTAAAGCTCTGCTTATGGTCCAAGTAGAGGCGCCGGGCACATACTGGAAACAACATGGTAGAGGTCGCCTGAAGGCTCATCACCTGGTCCCAAAAGGGAGTGGTGGGAACCTTGGGCATGTAGCCTAGCCTGGGTGTCAGGGTAACATGAGAATCACCCGGCCCAACACTAGGCATTCGTGGGACACAGAAGAATGCCTGGAGGTCCCCGACGCTCTTGATGTAGGCAAGCACCACTAAGAGCACCATCTTCATTGTTAAATGAGGAAGACTGGCATCTCTCAGGGGCCCCACAAAGGCCTTGTAGGACCTCATTAAGGTCCAGAGAGTGTACAGGGCGTGGTCGAGATGGATTTATCCTCCTCAAATATTTTTTATTACTCTTTTTCTTACATTTTCGTTATCATATAGCATTTTTATATTTATTTATGTAGTTATTAATTCATATTTTTTATATGTATTCATAATATTTCAAATTATTACATATATCTACGATTTTATTCATTAATTGTTGTAGGTTTGGTGCTCCATACTTATCTTTCCCTTTTAATCCTTGTTTTTCTACTTTTATCGACATATTTGATTAAGATTAGCTTCTTCAGCTTTTTTATGTCTCTTTCTCTCTGTCTTTATCCATTACAGGTGCATTTAAACCCTGTGAACATTTGTTGGGTAGCTGGATGATCCGATTGACCGTGTGGTTCATCTGCCTGGTGGCTCTGCTCTTCAACTGCCTGGTCCTCGCAGCCACCTTCTCCTCATGCACCTCCCGCCTCTCCCCGGCCCGCCTTCTGGTTTCTCTCCTGGCCTCCGCCAACTTGCTTACGGGTGTGTACGTGGCAGCACTAATGGTCCTGGACGCTGCCACCTGGGGCTCATTCGCAGAGTACGGTGTGTGGTGGGAAACAGGTGTGGGATGTCAGTTGGTGGGCTTCCTTGCCGTGTTCTCTTCTGAGTGGGCCGTGCTGCTGCTGGCATTAGCTGCGGTGGAGCGTTGCTTGGCCGTGAGGACTCTGATGGGGAAGGCAGGAGCTCTGAGATCCAGCAGCAAAAGAAGGGAAGGACGAAGGAGGTTCGGTATCGCGGCGCTCCTGCTGGGATTGGTGGCCATGGCAGCCGCCTGCCTCTGTCTGTATGACGGTTCAGCTATGGGCTCACCTCTCTGCCTGCCATTTTCTGGAGGTCCTGGACCAGGCCTGGGGTTCACAGTAGCGCTGGTGCTAATGAATACACTAGCTTATCTGCTGAGTGCCGTGGTCTATACACGTCTATACTGCAGGTTAGGTCGGGCCCAGCTGGCTGACCCTGAGCAGGCCGGGTCCGTACGACATATAGCCTGGCTTATTTTTACCAACTGCATCTTCTTCTGCCCAGTGGCGGCTTTCTCTTTTGCTCCCTTACTGGCCGGGACTAGTAATGCTGTGGGAGGACCCGAGATGGCCAAATCGGTGACTCTCATATTCTTTCCTCTTTCCGCCTGCCTGAACCCCGTCCTGTATGTCTGCTTCAGTCCCTCCTTCCGATATGACTGGCTTCATCTTCGGGGACGGGGCGGAGGTTGCAGTGGGAGAGTTGGTAAAGCGGTTACCAAGGGGACGGTAGCAGGGGGCTTGGCGACATCTGATGATGGCGAGAAGGTTTCCAACAACATCAGTTACGACTGCGGAATGTACACAAAGCTTCATGCTGACACCAGGGGAATGTGCGAACACTGTGACGCCGCCCTCCACATCAGGACATCATCTTCCTCTTCTTCCTCCTCTTCCTCAGCCTGCAGACATTTAGTGAAGTCGCACAGCTGTCCCGCCCTGATGGCAAACACGCCCCAGTGCCTGAACTCAGATGGCTACTGGCCGGACACTGGGACGCTTTCTGCTCAGTCGGAATATGGAGACGAGGGCGATTCGTTCGTGTCGGACAGTTCAGAAAAGGTGCAGGCGTGCGGCCGAGCGTGTTTCTGTCAAAGCCGCGGTCTCCCTTTGGTACATTACTCTTACAACATCCCCCGCATGACAGACTGAGCTCCCATTCCCAAGCGCTCACACACTGCTCACAGAGTCCTCCAGGGTGTGAAGCGTCCCTGCTCGGAAAGGACAGAGAACAGGGAGACGCTGTAGATGTGGCTGCAGAGCCATGGAGACATGAACGGACCGGAAGCACTTTTTTTCTTACACCTGGGCGAGCATGTGTTTGTGAGGATAGATTGAATCCTTGATCCATGAAAAGGGAATCTGACAATACAGAAAGACTCTCTGAGCCAAATGTTGTCTGCAAACAACAATGCTTGTTATCTGTTTCCTGTCCCCCTCAGCCAAATTCAGTTGCAGTGGCAACCATGGCTGATTGACAGATGATGATTTTATCTTCCAGTGCCTGCCTTTTTGTTTGATAGAGAATATAACTCACTTGTTCATTGTTTTAGATACCTTAATACTTTTAACATTGGCCTTTTTGATTTTAAAGCAGGGATATATGTGCCATTTCACCGGTCATAAATGTTTGATCAATCAATGTTTTAGGAATGTTATTTTACCTTATTCCCTTAAATCCTAATCATGGCAGGGGATCCCATGTAGCAATGTTCCTCATGCTGGAGTTCCAGTATGCCAATGAGAATGTAATCTAGAACCCTAGACCATGTACGTGTACATGTCGTGTTCCTGTTTTCTTTAAGACATTCCTTCCTTTTAAGTTTATTCTGCTAGTGGTTGTAAAATCACAGTCCTCTTTTTCAGCTGCCAGAGTAAGCCGGCCATGCCACTACTCTGCTATTAGCTGTTATGGAAAATAATTTATATTCCACATTGACAATGGATGTCCTGACCAGAGCTCTACCTTAATCACTTGTCATTTTCTACTAATTTATTTTAAGACATAACGATTCGATGAATGGATTGCAAATGACGCTCTTTTATTCTGCTATTACTCCTGATCCAAATAATAAGAGATCATTTTGATATGAATTTAGTACACTGGGTAAAGTGAAAAACAAAGGTTTTAGAGGGTCAGCTCCTCCCTGTCTAAATAATCCTGCTACTTTCTATTTGAAAGACAAATTCTGATATTACAACAAGATTTGCATCAACCGAAAAGCCATTTTTTCTCTTTACATAAAAGCGTGCATTTGTGTTCAAGCATCCAGAGGAACATATAATCATCATGAGATTATTCTCACGGATGCCATAATGCCAGTCATACAGTATAAGCTGTGGCATCAGCAGACAATTTTAAAGAAGCCTTGCAGGTCATAGCTAATAGAACTGACAGAATTCCAAATCATTGTGTGTCTATGTGTGTGTGCGCGTGCGTATGTGTGTGTGTGTGTACGTGTATGCCTGTGTGACTTTTAGAAACGTCTGCATGTGGTAAATTATTTTTATAGGACTAATCTAATCAAAAATGGGATGCATTGTCTAACTGTGGAAGCTACCTCTTTAACAGTAGTGGCTGCCAGTAGTGCGTAGTATGTGTGGTCGCATTTCCATGTTCATTTGTTGGTATGATTGCTTGGGCTGTAAATGCATCTAGATGTACGTTTTCACTGAATGAGTCACACGTTTTATACCGGGAAAAATTACATACTGTATAGATACATTTTTGTAAACCAAATAAACTGATTCGCTTTAAAGAGAGCAGTCCTTGTTTCTTTATTTTGTTATTATAGTTAAGCCATGTTTTAGCCACGTATGTAGTATGTGTTTTGTTAGCAGTATCACATACTATGTGTTTTTCTCATGACGGAAGAGAAATCTAAGACATTTTGTCAATTTGTTCATTTATCTCGGGTAGATTTTTGCTTAAATACTTGCTATATTCTTTCTGTCATCCTAAACAAGCTCATCTTTTCTACTACTGTCTTCAGCTCTCAAAATATCACTTTTATATCATAACATTACATCTCTTTAGTGATATTACATAACAGTACTTGTTTTTAATATTCTTTAAGACAAACCATGTGCAAATGTATCATTTTAAACCATTGCTGAGAATTTTCTCCATAAAACTGCAGGTTACCGAAGACCATTTTTAAAAATGTGGTTCGAAACTGCCTCTCGTTACGACATCATAAATCTGTAGCCAATCATATCAACTCATTTGACCCCTGTGGATCAGCAGTTTGAGGAATAAATATACAAAGCTGATGCATAGATTCGGCTAAAATGATCACATTTCACTGCTGTGTCAGCTCTCAGTTTCACTTTCAGTTTAAGCAGCATCTGGAACTGCAGAGTGTGATTGAGTGGAGGTGGGGCTAAATTGCATATTCATGTGTCTGCGTATACTTAAAGGTCCAGTGTGTAATTTTTTGGAGGATCTATTGACAGAAATGCAATAAAATATACATAACTATGTCTTAAGGTTATATAAAGAGCTTACACAATGAAGTGTTATGTTTTTATGACTTTCGCTGATCTGCCTTACATCTCTGAGACGTCAGATGTCATATGGACCTCTAGAAGATGTCTGTAAGATGTGTATGATTTAGAGTGGATGTACAACAGCTCTTTCGACAATGTTTAGCATATGTTTTTACACAGCAGATGTTTTCCAGATCTCCTGATCATTAGCAGACATCTTACAGGTGGTATCTGGTTAAATGTTAAAGCTAAAATGTTAATGGTGTGCAAATACTGTAATACTGTATTTGAAAAATCTCTTAACCTGTCCTGCCATTTTCAATACTTTACTAGGGAGGGGAAATTTCTACAAATGACATACAATTTGTGGGAATCATATGCTCCATTACAGTGAAAAACATTGCAGGGAGTCTATGCGGTAAAAAAACAGATTTCTCCCATTCAGGACAGGAGGAGTTGGGAGTGTGAAACGTATCAGACACCGCCAGAGGGAATAGAGAGGGAGTCTTAATAAAGGGCAGTCGATTGATCTCTTTTTTCTACGTTTAATTTTCATTTTGTCAGACACTCGATGCGAAACTGGAGGGGAGGAATAGGAAAATCTGAAGTAGACCCCCTGGAGCTTGTGTCATGAGTTGCAATAACAATTCAGCAGGACTCCTTTCTAAGGTGTTCTTAATTGTACCCATGCCTTTAGCACAACCTCCTTCCTCGATATGCCTACGTCAGTCGTGATGGATAATGTTGAACAAACTACCCTGCTAAAGTTTATGTGTTGTACAGATTTGTAACTGCAAAACCTTAATGAATGAAATGTGTATGTGTATATAAACTAAGTGGATTCTGCTTGCCGATCTTGATGCTTTAAGACTTACTGGTCTATGGTTCCTCTTTGAGAAGATCTATGGTGCGCATTGCAGACCTCACTGCACGTGTTGAATGGATAGCTTTGATTAGTCAGGAGTGAGAAAGAGTAGTCTGCCATCATTTGTTATTACTTTAACGCTCCCGGTGATAGACCAAAACCATCCATGCTGAGAGAAGACTCATTACTAAAAGTAATACCAGCATCAGTACTAAATATACGGCATCTGACAGGTCATTTAACATGGAATTAGAGATTCTGACCAGAGAGGCTGAATATTATCCCACACATCCACACCATCACGTGGCTGTGGGCTACAGAAACCTCTAGATGGCAGTGCTATTCAGCCTGTATATACACAGATGCATTCTCATCTCAGTCTACTCGGCTCCGTTTTCAAATTTTCCCAAGCTACTGAGAGCCTCTGATCTTTCCACGTCCTCCCATAACCTTCCTCTATAAGTACACACTGCATATCATGCTGTCTATCCTCTGCATTAGCAGTTATGGAGGTTAACAGTGAAACCACCTGTTATGAACATCAATGTCTTGTCTATATAGCACAAACAGACTTCAGGACGAACACCTGTTAATGTGCTCGTGATTCATGGCCTTTTAATTTTTGTGAGGTGTATATTTCTGTCAGTCTTTGGTATTTATTAGACCGTTTCTAATGCCTGGTCCTGCTGAATTCAGTCTACCCGATAAAGATGTATGACATAGCCATTTATAAGTGTTTAGTCTCTAGGAGCGTTGCTATGGTGATACTATGAACTGTAAAGGCTGATGGAGCTTTAGCTAGCTGGGATGCATGTTCAGTTTACACCATTCACAGTAACTTACGTAATGATCTAGCGTTTGTGGCACACATGAGGCAAGATGCAAAATGGGTATCGTCGTCTCAAATTTATGATTGAATCCGAAAGATATTTTACTGAACATAATCTATTTTCCAGAAATGCGGATTCTAGGAACTATTAAGAAATCCAATGTCCAACCAGGCAGTCGAGTGAAGTAGAAATCTCCAAGCCTTTAAATTAGGCTTTCTTCACATGTGCAGAATTTTACAAGGTTTCATTAAACAGAGTCATTAGCATATAAAAGTCATTCAAAGCACAATACCAAATCCAATGGACCGGCACAGCGGCACATCACTCACAGTGCAGTTTCTGGACAAAGGACAAACTGGGAGGGAGGGACGTGGGACCATTATGACAGAAAAGAGAAAAATAAACATATTGGCATTCACTGTGTTGACTTTTTCTGACGTGAAATGAATAAGTAGAGGTATCAGCGCATCTGTCCATCTGGAGCTGGATAAGACAAAGTTGGCCGAGTTTGCCAAGACACTTATTGGAAACTTCAGCTGTTAAAAATACCCACCATCATTCTGTCAGCTACAAACTCAGTCAGCTGTGGCACGGAGGAAAATCTCGCACGTCAAATATAGTTCTTTCTCCCCACCTTCAACCTACTAACACTGGTGCAATGTCATGTCATATTCCATTTATAAGAATGCTATACTCAATTTTAAAGTAAATGCCTCACCAAATATGAAATATACCAGACCATGTTTTAATCAATACAGTAGCCAAACGGGACAGTATACACATTTTGCTCTACATCAAATGCACTGCTCACAATCAAAGGAATATGCACATCTTTCAGATGATGAATGTCATTCGCAGTAAGACGTGGCACAGACTAAAGCTAATTCCGGGTAGAAATGAGATGTTTTTACCAAAACCATTGGTAAACACTTGTCTATAAATTTGATAAGTCAGGACGTTATAACTCTTTGCTGAATTAAGCCAGATGTGCTCTATTCAAATCTTGCATGACAGACAAATTGTAGACCATAAGTCATTTATAAGGATGTAAATGCACTGTTATTAGCAAAGTTCCTCTTCCCCATGGCCTTGTCTGTGGTCTCTCTTACAAAAAGCTCCGTTCATATCAGCAGACATCAATTGATAAAGAGAGCAAAGGGCATGAATGTGCTGAGGGATTAGCGTTCGCTAACATTACAAGGTAATTCACAGTGGCACATCTGCCATCTTGATTGTTTGTACAGAAAGCACACACCTAATCATACTGAGTTGCCCGTATCCATCTCCCTCTGGCCTTCCTCTCTCCATGGCTGAAGATGATCACTGGCTCATCGGGGACCGGCTTCAGCTAAGCCACATCCCTGCTTATCTCTCGCTGTCAAACATCTCACGTGGATGAAGCATGGCAAGAGGCACATTTTTAAGCCTGTGTGTTGATTAGGAACGCTTATTTGTGAGTTAAAGATTACTTTTTTCATTTACAGTATGTGTCACCCTGTCTACAATATATGAAATATATAAGGCTATTAAGGGATGTCATTTAGAATAATCTTTGCACATACAGAGATGGATTAAATATAAACTAATTAAAACTAAAAACATAAGGTCACATGACAATGAAAACAGTGGTTGTAGGATGTTAAAAAAGTATAATACCCCACATTTCACTCACCTTTAAAAGTTTTTTATTAAAGTAAAGTTAAGTGTTTCACTGAAAGAACAGTGACATTTAAAAGGATACCTATTAACAAAAATAATTATTAATACGTTTTTATGAACTGTTTATTAACATTATATTTTAATATAAAAACACTCCTGTGGACTTCAGATCTGAAGCGTGTGTACATACCAAACTTCCCTGACATTTACAAGTCTACTGAAAGTGTCATGTGCACTAATAGATGAAACAACAAAAAAATGTGTCAAGTTTGTTTGTGACACATGGACACGCCGGATTGAATTGTTCTGACTGTGCAATCTGAATGTAGTGTTTACATGAAAGGTGAAATGATTGATGTATTTATATAACAAGCTTCACATCCGACCATTGGCATGTGCACACCTAAATACCCACTAAAACAGTATTTTAAAGCAGGGGTTCCGCAAGATGATTTTCAGATTTTTTTTAATTAGGCTTTTAGAAATAGCATATGTAATTGATAAGTGTAACAAAATATGAAAAGATTAGTTACATTTCAAATAAAACCAGGAAGATAAAAAGCCATCACCACTTGGGAATTTTCTCCCCCTCGATCATGACCCCTGAGGTGATTACGTTACATTAACGACATTAGCAACCGCATTAGGTTAGGTGCAGCCAGCAAGTCCAATACAGCACCACGTTGAACAGTCCCATGCAGATTATTTTTCAGGCTTTAGGTTAAGGATATTCTTGTTTGTCAAAATTAAACGTTGATTACAGTTTTTTACAATTGCTAACAATTTTTCTAATACTTTTAATTTTTTTTCTAAACTCTTAACACAGTTATCACAACATCTGGCTGTGTAGGCAATACAATTTACACATTTATTTTTGCATGGACACAAAATAAATATTTTTTCACAAATTAAAAATGCTTTAACTTCTTTAACACACAAACTCAACCAAGACCAAAACAAAGTATTTTTGCTGGCAAATTTACGAATGCTTTCCCACTGTATGTCAGAACAGATAACATCATGTTCTTAAGATAACTTATATGCTAACTTCAAAGTGAACAGCTGTTCATATTGTGAATTACAAGACAAATACATCATCTGTATTTTACTCTATTGCTAACGATAAAAAGCAAATTGAAGTTATGCAAATACATAAATCAAAACCTTAGTCTATATTTACGCCTTCTGTCATACACATGTGAAGTGAGGGACGGAACAGATGAACCTTTTGTGAGGGACCCCTACATAAAATACATATCCATCTATCATGTGCCATGAAACATTAAAATTGTATTAGATAAACAGTTTATACAGTGTATAAATTAGTTAAAACACAACATATTGTTTCCAAACTTGCAAATATTGTTGGAGGTATATAACCCCGAAGAGACATTTCAATATGTAGTTGTACTGTAATACGTAACTTTCACTTTCAGTGCAGAATTTTTTTTAATATTTACTAGAAATATACAAATATAAACAATTCAGAACATTTTGCATGTAGCAAAAAAGCAGACAAATACCCCGGACCCCAGTTTAAATATCCCTGTCATATCATACAGAGAGGCTGGTGAAGGAATACAGACAAATCTCAGCTGGGACACAGTGGCATTTATTGTCCAGACTTTTTGAGAAACCAACATATTTTATAAGGGAAGACATGACACATATCAAATAATGCAGTTTCTGTTATTCCATCTGATGTTAGTGTTTTTTGTGACATTGTGATATGATTGACTGGATGCATCTGTCAGTAGAATACATGTGTTAGTGTATTGTTATTGTATAATGCAATTATAAAAAACTGTTATATTGACCAAATACAACGCAGGGGGGCCAGCGGTGTTGGGCGGAGAAGCGCCGCAGTCATAGGGACCATCGTCCTCAGGTACGAAAAGACACATCCATCAGCACTTGATGAAATTTGACCATATGTAGTAATAGTTCACAGTTTATGTATAACAACAAGTAAAGTAATGAGTAAATAACTATAAAATAATATTATGTCAGTACTTTTGTGTTGTCATTATGCGCGTTTGGGTAGAATAGGGTGCATGTGTGCATTTACGCGCAACGTTTGAATGCATAGACTGTATAAAAGTGACGTCACCCATAGGTTTGTGAAGAGTAAAAATGAAGCTTAAAGTAGGCGGAGCCGGTCGTCGCCATCTTGGCATCGCATCATTGCGCGTCACTCCCGGATAAAGAAAATGGGCAAAGTTGCAGGACGTGGGTAGAGTTGACGTGCCTGGATGCTGAAACAAACCACCAAGCTCGACGTCTTGGAGGTTTACATTTAAACGTTTACAGTGGTTTACAGCTTACTATTGAAGTAAATTACCTGAAACTACACAAAAAATGTGCATGCGAAAGCTAAATGGACACCTGGATGTCACTCAAGTGGCCACGCCCTTAATTATGCAGAATTTTCAGGCTTAATATATTCTAAACGGACGAGTTATAAAAAATCACCCCCCTCACAGTTGTCATGAAGGGCAAAATTACCTATATAGGCCAATTTTTTTTTAAATAGGCTGTGAACATGTTTTTTGTGCTTAAAGTTGGCCATTTTTACATGGGGCTCAATGAGATTCTGCTCTGTTTTGGAGCCAACCACTAGCGGCCAGTCGGTGAGTTGCAGTTTAAGTCACTTCCCTGTTGATTTCACGAGAGTGACCGGAAGATTGCCCCTTGGTTTGAATACTTTAACCCGTCACTGGCACTGTTCTTTTTGGGGACGCGGGCTGAAATGTTTGGTAAGTCTATATTTTCTTAACAAACGGCACTAAAACACACAGTTACAGTTTATTAAGTTTGCATTGCCAGAATGCAGTGGCAAGAGGGGTCTTCAATGAACCGAAGAGAGCACACGTCATTCGTCTCTTCATTAAGTTACATTGGCTCCCTTTAGTCGCTCGCATCCAATTCAAGACTATGCTCCTAGCCTACAAGACCATCACTGGTCTGGCACTCCCTTAACTTCATTTACCTATGCAGACTTATGTACCCGCCAGATCCATACGCTCTGCAAACGAACGACGTCTTGTGGTGCCATTCCAAAATGGTAAAAAATCGCTCTCAAGAACCTTCTCTGGATCGGTTCCACATTTGTGGAATGATCTGCCTACTGCTTCAAGACCAGCAGATTCTGTGGCCATCTTTAAGAATCGGCTGAAAACACATCTCTTCCGTCTGCACCTGACTGATCATTTCTGATTTCTATATCTTTTCGACAATATCTATAAAAAAAATGCATAAAATAAACTTAGCTCCGTACACTTTAGTAGGCTTTGTGAGACATGTTTTATTGCATCCATCCATCCATCCATCCATTTTCTTCCACTTATCCTGGGCCGGGTCGTGGGGGCAGCAGTCTAAGCAGGTATGCCCAGACTTCCCTCTCCCTAGACACTTCCTCCAGCTCTTCCGGGGGGACACCGAGGCATTCCGAGGCCAGCCGGGAGACATAGTCCCTCCAGCGGGTCCTAGGTCCTCTCCTCCCGGTGGGACATGCCCGGAACACCTTCACGGGAAGATGTCCAGGGGTCATCCGGAAAAGATGCCTGAGCCACCTCAGCTGTCCCCTCTCGATGTGGAGGAGCAGCGGCTCTACTCTGAGCTCCTCCCGAGTGACTGAGCTTCTCACCCTATTTCTAAGGGATCGCTCAGCCACCCTGCGGAGAAAGCTCCTTTCGGCCGCCTGTATCCGGGATCTTGTCCTTTCGGTCATGACCCACAGCTCATGACCCTAGGTGATAGTAGGAACGTAGATTGACCGGTAAATCGGTCAATGAACAATACCCCCAGATACTTGAACTCCTCCACTTGAGGCAGGGACTCTCCACCCACCTGAAGTGGGCAAGCCACCCTTTTCCGACTGAGAAAATGCATTTATGCTTTTTGTTGTCCTAATGTTGACCCTATTGCTTTCATTGTTTACCCAACTTGTAAGTCGCTTATGAAAAAAGTGTCTGTTAAATGACTAGATGTAAATGTAAATAAAGGTAGAGTGTCTCGTGTGCACGAGAACCCCCGATGCGGTTTTGGCAAAACTACCAAGACCCACCATAGTGTTTCAATAAATGTTTAATAAAAGCTAATACCAAACTTTAGAAGTGATAATATGCGGATTCATTTCAGCATTAACGCTAAACCGAGACGGGAGAGGTGGACATGGCCAGTGGCGTAACTTTGTAAAAAGTGGTGGGGAGGGGACAAGGACGGGTACTAGTCACTAATCACTATACCTTCATAGAGTGAAACTAGCATTGTACATACAAGGTCCCGGAGCGCTCTCCGAAGCCACGTTTCCCCTTAAAATGAATTGCGTGTCCTGCGCGTGGGCTGCTAATATTTGGAATTGGAATTGAATATTATATATTGGATAGTATATCTACAACATGATTTTGACTAGTCATAACAGGCAATGAAGATATCTATAAAGTTATTTCGATTTACCATAATACAAATTTGAGATGTCTACAATGCTGTTTTGACTAGTCATATTCTTCCATTAATGGATATTTTCAGATACCTACAAACTAGTTTTGACTAGTAGAAATTGCAATTAAAGAGATAACTCTAAATGAAATGTTACAAGTGTTAATTCAATTAGAGATATCTCTAAATTAATTATCACCAGGATAATTAATAATTTGAGACATCTCTAACTGGTGTTTGACTAGTTATAATCACATTTAAGATATCTTTAATCAATCACTTTTAAAGATATCCAAAATACATTTGTAGATATCTGAAAGTAATTTATTACTAGTAAAATTACAATTGAAAATACAGTATCTTGAATCATATTTTTGACTAGGCAACACTTAATAAGTAATATCTTGAATTGGAATTCTTCCTTGTGAAATCTCCTTTAAAGATATATACAATTTAATTTTGAATATCTCAATCTAATTTTTGAATAGGAGAATTTCAATATACATTAACATTCTTACTAGTCAAAATTACTTTAAAGATATCTAAAATGCATGCATGCAAATACACTTTTTCTAAGCCCCACCTAAAAGGTATTTAACCAATCTGTAATACAGTTCAAAGTGTGGAAGAAAGGAGGCGGGAACCGGCGAACATTTAACAAACTTTAATCATAATAAACAAACAATAACACGGAAGTAAAAGACCGGCAGCCACCTCATGGTCGACTGCCAACCACAAGAACATAAATACAAACTTAACATATGTCTGGGCTCTGTCCTCTCTCGTCGTACACACTGCTGCTCGTCCTTCTATGCTTCTGCTCTCCATCGTGAGAGATACGGAGCCGGTGCAACGCGCAGATGACACTCATTATCACTCGCGTCACCGGCCCCGTGCCATTCCCTCACGGCTCTCGTCCCGCCTTGCTCGTCACACAATCCTTCCTTCCTTCCTCGTGAATGTTGTGGCCTTAAACAGAACAAATTGTGAATGATGCGTCCGGAAGCAAGACAAGATAACATATAATCGCCTGGAGTGTGTCTGAGTCCCAGAGTGACAGAGTCCCACTGAAGCCGGTGGGAATGACCTCCATCCCGCGTGCAGCTCTCTTGGAACGGTCAGCCTCTTCTTAAAGGTACAGTGTCAAAATCATATGACCCTCGAGGCCCTGACTAGTCGACATCAAGCTTTAGGCCCGATTCACATTTCGCGTCTAATACCACGCGGAAAACGAGAGCTGCACTGCTTTCTCCTTTTTTTCCAAAGCTCGTGGACTTTGCGCTCTCCCTGCGTCTGTCGTTGCTACTAGATTTAGTTATGCTGTGAACATCTGTGTCTCTATTTTCGTTGCACTTGTGTATAGTGGCTGGTTGCATGACCTGTGGTGGGCTTGGGCCTTTCTGAAAAGTTATTTAAAACTTTTATTTAAAAGACGCAAAATGTGAATCGGGCTTTAAAAGTCGTGTCAGAGCATTAATGTTGACTTGCAATCCCTACCACAAACAAACTTGATTTTAACCACAAGGGGGCTTTAAAAAAGCGAACGCCCCTTTACAGTCCCATAAGGTGGCAAAAAAGTTATCAAAAATGTCACATCGATGACTCAATGTGAGATGTTATGTCATTATGTAAGTACATTATGCAACCACATTGACATTAATCTTAAAACTCTGTGCTTGCATGGATGAGTGTGATCAAAACGGGAAGCTCAGTTTGCCACAGTAATAGATCCATTATGAAATTAAATTGGTCATGGATTTTCAAACATGACATGATGGAGAGTTTCGCTACAGCAGGCGTTCAAAATGATCTTCCTGCTTCAATGCTGATTCAGGCAAGTTTTACAAAGTTTTTTATTTGCAGCTTCTTTAGTAGGAGACATTTAACTGGCTACAAACCAACATTTATTTATGGATTATTCATAGGAAAATGCTAAAGGAAAGGACAGCACGTATCAACCAGTCACCAAAAAATCGCAACAATGCATCAAACCTAATTTGACGACACAACAGAGAGAAAGTCAAATTCCACTGCAGGGGAGATGCATATAGTGAGAGATACTCAATAGCTGGTCCCCTATTCCGAATCATCTGATCTCCAGCACACTTTCATACCTCTCTGTGAAAATACAGAATGACTGTCTACAGAGTCACACTGAATGCATTTCTGCTGGGTATACAGTATATCAAATTTTTGTATATTTTTGTGTTCTTTGAACACTGTTTATGTAATAAAAGGTCATTTTCTATCAGAATGATGCTGCTGAATGTATGTGTGTTTGTTTGTTTGTTTGATGTTTGTTTTTCAATTTTTTTTATTTGGGTACAGATGAGCTGTCTCTCACTGCTCTGTGTCATTGCAGAGGGATGTGAAGACAGGCCCGATGGGGCAGAACACGTCCGCTTCCATTTGTCATAACAAAGCACTTAAGGCACTGTCAGAGAACAAGGTGTGTGCGTGCGTGCACGTGGGTCACCGTGCGTGCGTGTGTGTTTGCCCATCCTCTGCGTTCTCCAAAGGGATGGAGAGACATGCAAACAAAACTAAACAACCAAACAATAAAGACTACTTAATGTGAGTGCATAAATTATCACATACATACGCATTCATGCCCGTGACATGCCCATTCTCGGCATAGAAACATTTTGTTCAGCAACACATTCATATATGCTCACACGTGACTAACCTCACCCACATATTTCACATTCAGAATCTCATTGGGTCAGACACCTCCCTCCTTGGCGCTGCCTCTCACAAACACGCGACACACACATAGACTATGGCCCGATTCACATTTTGTGTCTTTTCGCGCGCATACTCCTTATTTTAAATGTAGATGCACAGCAGGCACATGGAAATACGGCTCTTTTTTCAGGCTCATCTGCGCCGCATAGAAATACGTCATGTGGCAAGAAAAAAACCAGCCAATATAGACAAGCTCAATGAAAATGAAGACACATATGATCACAGCATAACTAAATCTAGTAGCAGCTTTACAGTTTTTTCAACTGCTTATACACATTTTCAAAACTCTTTTTTTCAAAACCTTACTTACAAATCGAAGAATTGCACACACAAAATGCAAAATGCCTCACATCTCTTGCAAAATGAAGCACTACATTAAAAATATCACAAACACATTTCGAAAGCAAACATTTGTCTTCTGTTGCAAACACCTTTACCATAATGTTCTATTTTTGGATATATCATACACAGTTATAGGAAACCTAAAGCTCTTCTTTCATGAGCTCCTCGGTACGTTTCTGTACAAGATTGAAAGAAATTGTCAGAGAGATGTTGAAAATTCACTGTAAAAACAAAAGCAAGATTAAAACCAAATTTTTATTTACTGTTGTGTTTTTTTTTTTTGTTGCTGTGAGCATTTGTGGTTGTAAGTTCAGTGAATACTATACACACTACGAAATATATATATATACTATTTTCTGGAGGGACTCACAACATTTATGTTCGCAAAAAATGTGGCATCATTAAGGATATTGTTGCGTATCTCACAAATTCTAATAGCATTATTGGCAAAAACCAAATTCACGATAGCTGTCTCTTTCTCTTCAGTGAACGTGTGACATTGCCCACCATGAAACATATATACTACTTTATACAATATGTGGTCAGAATGTCTTCTGTTGTGCAGTTCTCACCAGACTGTGACCAATGCAGTGCACTGTAGTAAATGAACGCAAGTACTACTGTAAAATATATGTATTATAGCCTACTGTTTGTAATGCTGTTACAGTATGTGTACACTAGAACATGTGTACATAACAGTAGATTGTTACATACCTGTTCTCATTTCTTAAGGTTCGTTTTATACCTGCCACTGTAAATCGACTCAAATTTGGCTGGACTCACTAGACTGTATAGCCTCTCTCGTTGTTACCCTAAACCATGGTTTATCACATGATCAAGACTGTAGCCCTGATCTCATTCAAGACCACTCTTGTTGTTCCTCATCCTCCTCCTCTTCCTCCGATTGCTCCCCTTCCAACTCCTCCTCCTTATTCAAACTCTACCTCGTCCGTTGGCTCTCCCTCCACCTCCCCTTACTCTGTCTGCATTGTTCAAAACCTATTACCTGACCCTTGGCCTATTACTGTAATAGGCCTCTTCTAAAGTCATGATTGGTTGGTGTTAAGTAAAGCAATGTGTGTTTTCACATGAATTAGTGTATGGTTTTGCCGATTTGGTGTGTGGTTCTGGTGTTTGAGTGTCAGGTTTCTGAAATTGTGTGACAAGTAAACATTTTGTGTGTAATTACAGTGGAAAAAATCTGTAATGCAAGGTATTTTCAGTGCATATACCTCCTCGTCTCAACGGCCATAGTGGCCAATGGATGCTTAGCGACGACAGATGCCAGGAGAGCAAAAGTCCAGGCACTTTGGAAAAAAAGGAGAACGCAGTGCAGCTCGCGTTTTCCGTGCGGTTTCAGAAGCAAAATGTGAATCGGGCCTTATGCAGTAACCACAGCGAGGAGGGGAGGCTGTGATAGTCTGCCGAGCCCCTCCAGGCCAGTTCCTACTTTTCCACATGAGTGTGTCCAGTCGCCAGAATCCCCCAGCCCCCCTTCTTCTTCCCTCTCCTTTTGGGCCACAGGCAGCAACATAGCTCTGAATGCTCCAAAGACATACAGAATCAAATCCTCATCGCAAGCTGTGTCTTTTATTACGGTTATATAAGTGTGTTGAACATGACGGATGGAGAGGGATCCACAGTTTTTTATCTCTGTGGTTGGAGGTGCGATGCTAGGAGAAACATTTTATACAGTCTTTTTACAATATTTTCTCTACTAGTCTCTACTGCTATTGTCTGTTTAAACCGTGAAACAGCGTTGATTTGTACTGACCTTGACTTGATATAACATAGTGCTTCTCTGATGCTTTGTCAATTCGAAATGATGAGACTCAATCTCCATTTAATGGAAGGGGATCTCAGAACCTAAAAGCTTTCGGGTTCTGTCCCAAATATCTAATGTAATTCGGAGGCCAGAAACACAGATGCATATACACAAATACAAGTAAACCTTAATACAGCCACTATAGGGTTGTTTTATTTAAAAGCAATGAGGTTTAATGCATGCATCGATACTATAATTTTCTACACATACTGAAAGAATTAAAGGGTACACAAGAAAGGTTCACTGTGACTTCACACATATGCCCAGTAACTCAATTATTTGTCTTAGGTTACAGAGTGACTTGCAAGTGTTTGCATCATAGCAGTATCTCACCCAGACATCCGTGAAGCCCCTCCCCAGCCCAAAATACAACAGCGTGATGCACATTATTTATTTACTACAGTTTATTAAATCAGCCAGCCTATAGGATGACCTTTACATTTATATGCTTTTATTATAGCAATGTGTGACCAACTGTGGCTGTCTCGCACTTATTTGTGTGTTTGTGCGCGTGTTTGAGTGTAAGCTCGTCCTGAGTGAGTGTTCTGCCACAACTATCACAGGGGACCGTGCCTGATGAAAACAGTGTACTAGCAAACCCGTCACTAGCTCTACCCTTCTCCATGCACCGTTGCATCATCTACCTCCAGGACATCTCACAACGCACGGTTCTCTCGAACTGAAACCTCTCCATGTGATCGTTTTAAACGGCCCCACTAACTCGCCCTCAATATCATTACTTTCTAAATGTTGATGTGAAAAGCGCACATGATTAAATAACACGCATAAAAATAATGGATTATTTTGCGCTGCCGCGGTGTTTGTCCTTTGTTCACTGAAGCGATGATTCTCTCACGGTTGATTGACACCGGGATGAGGTGGGAGGAGCAGTGAAATAAAGAGATGAGAAATAGTCCATCGGTGCAGTACTTTTTTGGATTCCGTTTAAACCAATTTAAAGGTGATGCATCATTGAGCACCGAGATGGACTTTCTGTGCTTTATTTTGGGTGTGATTGCTTGCTGGTTGCCAAGCAATCCCTCACGATTTCTTTTCAAAGCATTTCAGTGTAGTTCACAGTTAAATGCTACTAACACTATGAAGGTCCACGATCAAATGCCACTGAATCTCTCATCTTCAAAACCTTTGAATTCATTCAAACTCGAACTTAAACGCAGTATCCTTGAACATCCGTTTGATATATTTCAGAAAGCTCCTCGGGTCTTATTCAAGTGTCTTTGATAACTTTGTCAAATTGATGTAGTTGCAGAGTATCATTGTAATGACCACCTTTTTAAGGCAAGGTTGAAATGAAGATATGATTTCCCTTCTGATTCCCCTCCCAGTTGTCACTGTTCAGATGGGGATGAGGGCAGACTGGTTTGTAACTTTGTCAGACCCCATTATGTCAAACAAGCTTATGGTCTCTGTTTGTCCCCCAAATATACAGATGACATCATCTACATAGAACACAAAATGAGTCAGGGGGGCCGTGCACTTTGAGATAATCATGGAGAGATTTACAGACTGACACAGGCTGTTATTTAACTTTTTTTGTGGTTTGTTTTTTATAAAGTTTACTATTTGTTCCTTTCACTTTCTCTCTTCTGTCTGTCTCATTCTCTCTCCATCTATGTTTCACCTTTGTGTTATTCTATCTCTCCTCCAGTGCCTGAGCAACATGCTCCTGATGACTCAGTTTTTTAACAGATTGTTTGCCCTGTTAAGGGTGTGTGTGTGTGTGAGCCCGCATCTGTCAATCACTGAAGGTTGAAAGAAAACAGAGGGTCATTCTGCAAAACTGGTGCCATTTATGTCCCTCCTATGTGTGTTAAAAAGAACTTTAACAATTAATTGCTGACCAGTTTTCTGAAGATATGTTTTTAAAACATCATCATTATTACAATTATTAAATTCTGTATATTTTTAAATAAAACTATTATATTTATTAATTGTGCGTCAACTGTGGTATCATTAATTTGCCATCTGGCTTTAATAGTAAACAACTATTCAAAAAATGTCATGAAAATTTAATTATAATGACATCATCTATACAAAAAAATCGTAGAGGATGTGTCAAAGTCAGCTCTCTTTTATCACTTTATAACATTGTACCTTTAGGGAAAAGTTAAAAAGTCTGCCTTTTCAAATTACTTTTATGTCCAAACTTTTAAACTGCCAAACCTCGCTCTCTGAAGACATGTTATTCAAACATTTATTATTTTATTTTGCACTTCGTTATGACTTATTATAGATTTAATAAAACATAGCATATTTATTGGAAACTATAAAAGACCAACAACATTAATACATGTTATTTTTTCAATAAGGATGGGCTTGTTGAAGAATGAACAATGCCACATACAGGCTGTGTTATAAAACACTGATAAGAACAATAAGAGGCACAATAAATAAGAGGCATCCAATAAAATAACCACCTTTCGAAGTAAATAACCTGTAAATCTTTTATCCATAAAAGCATATAAATATATTACAACATTGTCCATAAAATCATCTATTATACTAAAGGTTTTTATTAATTTAAAATATTATTTTAATCCCTATAGACCGTTCAAAAAGCATTCTTTGCTCGTTACTATCGTTGCTATTTATATGACGTAATTTGTAAAGATTTAATTATATAATGCACAGCCGCAGAGGAACACCCTTGCCATGTCAAAACCGTGACATGAGGAAAACCCTTCATAACCTGAGCTACAGTATATGGTTGCCCCAACTCTTCTATCCTCTCCTTGAAAATAACAGCACTGGAGGGATTTGCGCTGGCCTGTAATTTTTTTCTAGTCTACTAAGGGTAGCTGTCTATTTTTGGCCTCACATGATAGACAAGCCCCTCGTGACAATGTCCAAAACTTGCATAATATCCGCCAGACCTACAGCCAGGTGATTTACGGGCCCACTCCATGTGAAAACAACAGGCTGCTGTACTCAAACATAACTCATACTGTAGATTTAGGAAACAACAACAGCAACAATTTGATGTTAACATTCCAT
The DNA here is from genome assembly GCA_029783895.1 of Triplophysa bombifrons. Classification (NCBI taxonomy): domain Eukaryota; kingdom Metazoa; phylum Chordata; class Actinopteri; order Cypriniformes; family Nemacheilidae; genus Triplophysa; species Triplophysa bombifrons. The sequence goes on from CM056448.1 coordinate 22,295,984, forward strand.
GTTGGTTTCAAAGACACCCACACCAGGCCCCTCTCAGTCCATGTGTAGCTGTTTAGGGATTCTTGTTCAAGAGCGAGACTTCAGAGATAAAATAATTAAGGATAAGAAAAATAGAGGAAGTTCATATTGATGAACCTGCCCGTCTGAACCCGCTGTGAGATTCGACCTGAGATTCAATTAACAGCTTTTCTGCTCTTAGCCACTTATCAGCAGAATGCATCACTGGAATGAATGCTGATAATAGCTGGGTTTCAGTCACGTGATTATGATGACGCGCGAAGGCGGGGCGATTTCAGATGGAGGGCAGGAAGTAAACATGGAGAATACGTCTATGGAGGAAACCGTTGCGGAGAGTCCGTATTATATGAATTTAGAACCAGTTTCAAGAAATAGATACAAGGAGTTAGTAAACAGATATATAAGGGATGTGACCCGTTCCTCATGAAGATGAGTGAGTTTTCGGACGAACTTGAAGATTTGCCGACAGTGGAGGCTGTTGACATCATCAACTATCTGGTCCTTCAGACATAGTACTACACCAGACAATAAATGAAGGCATATAAAAGTCTGGAGGCGTACAACTTTCTTGTCTCATACAACAGTATTGATATAACAGCAAGTTACAAACTCAAATGTTTATTTAAAGGATCCAGGCACTCTTGAAAGTGGGCTGTGTGATATTGCTGTTATTTCAATACTTTTGTATGAGACAAGATTACATTTGGACTATTGTTATTAGTGCGGTCTTTGTGAGTTCTGGCTGTTGTGTAATATAAATGAAAACATTAAATGCCATTGAGAAGTCAGAATTATAAAAGGTGGTTTATTTACAAGATTAGATTTTTCAACAATTGTTATAATAAAAACACGGTGTGCAATAACAGATTAGAATCCATTTCATTACATATAATACATATAGCCAGTACAATTGGACTAGTCACTAGCCCTAGTCACTAGTATTACACAAGTGTAATACTTTTATCCACTAGTCACTACTGGATAAAAGTATTACACTTGTTGAAAACGTATGAACAGACTGATACATGTCGGGGCTCAGGTACTACTACTCCCTGTCCTCTTACTTATCATCAGAGACAAGAAGCAGGGATCAGGTATTGAACACTACATGTGTGAGGGCTCAGGTACTGGACTGACTGATTATTATCCCTCCTCCTTACTCCAATGGGACAACAGACTCCGAAAGATTAGACAAGACACAGCAAATAACCCCAATCCTGTCAATCAATGCTAGTGCCTGAATTAAAACTAAGAAGTTGGGGAGCCCCGTGTAGAACCTTGTCTTCGTTTTTTTCAAAGGACTCCTTGTTGAACTGTGTGTCCATTGTTTTGGCTCGAAGATCTCCCATTTCTGTTGTGTTCTGTCTCTGAACATCCTCCATCTTCCCAATGTCATCCATTGTTAGCTCAGTCTGGCATCCGGCATCTACATAGCCTGCAACATATCAGTGGGGAGCATAATAACTTAATTCATGAATATGAATTATATGAATTGTTGTTAAGTTATATTTTTAACGACCTTTTTACAAACATGCAAGTTTTCTGGTCCAATTACACAGGTTGATTTTAGTTAATATGAATTATGTAAAGTAATCTTTTTTTACAACGTTTTTACGAACATACAAGTTTTCTGGTCAACATTTGTAACAATTAATAATTATTAATAACAATTAATAATAATGCTGGTCACCTTGATCATTTAATGTCCCATTCCCACTGATCCCCTCTGATTGTGGGTTGTTGTCAGCTGGCTGCTTCGTTTCGGAGCTTTCGGCAGTCTGTGTCAGATCCGGGCTCTCATCTGTCTGTTGGAGATCCAACATAGCCTCTGCACATTCCGACAGTCTTTGTTGGTCTTCCTTGAGCTTCATCCTCTGCTCTTGTTTAAGAGACGCCTCTGATTTGGGTTTAGTTTTTTGGTACCCTAGGTTGACCGTCGGAGCCCAATCTACCGACTCAACGTCACCCAAAGCGCTAGGGCAGCCTAAAAGCCCCAATGAAGTCCATATTAGACTACCGGTAACTTAATAATCATTACTAAGTAAATGAGCATTTAAGGACAGCCTAATGCTATATAAACACAGACACACAAAACAAGTTGGATAGCTAACATACCTCCGACAAGTGGTCGCTGCAGACACGGGCATTAACAGACTCTGCTCCTCCCAACCGCAGATGTACGTTAAGAATCCATTCTTTTTACGGCGTTGTTCTGTGAGCTTTTTACATTTCTCACTTTTATGAGTGACAATCTTTGGTACTCTGTAAAATCCCTTTCCCTCTTCTCGGTTTGAACGATTGGAGCAGCCGTAAACTACACAAAACATTGGCATTTTTTCAGACGGCACTGGCAGATCCTCAGCTATTTCACTTCCTGCCCTCCATCTGAATTTCGCGCTCTCGCGATGCAGCAGCGTGTCGTCACGTTAAACCAACCTATTTACTAAATTAATTCAAATCTCAAGTGAAAAAGGATAACCTTGCAGAAGGATAATACTGCATCTATTTTTAGCATTGCAAAAGTGTCTTAAACATAATTGGTACGCTGATTTTAATCCCTTAAATTTGTATTCATAATTCAGATATTTTTATGTAGCCATCATTGATGTCCAATTGATTTATACGCATTGCCATATGCTGGCAAAACTGTGTATATATCTTGGTATGTGATTAAATTGTAGGTTCTAAACAAATAACTCACCACTTTCATGCCTCAAGGAGGGATTGTAATTTTCCCATAATTCTCTGTGAATGCAGGCCTTGTTTCTTGGCGTTTACTGCACACAGCGGCTGACACAAACAACTGGGAGAAACCAGCTAAGATATGGCAGCTAGGAAACTAGCCAGGAACTATTCAACTGCCAGGAAACATTTACAGAGTTTCTGCACCTCACTGCATTCTAGCAATCTAGCATGCTCCTCTGTCTCCCCTACACACACACAGGAAAAGACAGCACATCTGTTCCTTTTTGAATCCAGAGAAAGGTCCAAGCCAAACTAATTATTCAACACCACAGAGAGGTTTTACACAGGACATATAAAGAAATATTTACTTGTTTCATTGCGAGCTTAAATGTGAAATTGCACCAAGAATGAACTAGGAAAATATCCATGTCTGTTCCTACCATGTGCAAAGACGGGGAGCAATACAATTTTTTAATTAAATTAGTTAAAAAGTTTTATTTTTCACATCTACAGTAATGTAGAATGACACATGGTCTGACATTTAGTAATACAGTTGCAAACAATAACCTATTATAGCTGATGACTCTCAAATTGTCTGGTTAGATGGATATTTTAAAAATGAAAATGCAGCCATCATTTACTCACCATCAGGTTGTTCCAAACCTGTATACATTTATTTCCTCTGCTGAACACAAATGTAGATATTCAGAAGATGAGATCTGTTTGGTTACTGACATTCTTCCAAATATCTTCCTTTATGTTTAGCCGAACAAAATACTGTATACAGGTTTGAAACAACTTGATGTATACCTCAATACACTTGCGATTCCCTGCATTGCATATGTGTATTTTTTGACACTTTCAAAACCATACAAAACCTTTAATCAAATCCTTAATGGTAACAAACAAGTTACTATAAAATAAACATTATATACACTAACAGCTTGTGAAAAAGATGAAAATATGATGTTCGGGCCATATTATAAACATGATTATTGAAAATCTCCCAAAGTACTATTTATTCACAGCTGTGTGTTATGCACACTTCGTAGGGCTGCATGAAAACTGCTATATCATGCCACATATTTGCTGGTTAATGATAACTCGTGTGTGTGTGTGTGTGTGTTGCTCAGTAAAGAGTTAAAGTGACTCTGTGGCTCTTTATGTGTTTCATTGATAGATTACTGAACCTGTGGTTGTAGAGCGAGAGACAAGAGAAAAGAACGAGAGAGAGAGAGCGCTTATAGATGAATAATTTCAATAGCTGCAACAGAGCTAATTTGTAATGGACTGAATAAACCTCTTTCAGCAAGACAGAAACAAAAATTAGGCCATTCTGTTTTTGCTTTGAACCATTAGGATATCAGCTCAGACATGAATATAATCATAATACATTCTGCCAGATGCTTATCCCGAACTGTCACAGGCTACTGGGAACTTAACAGAGGGAAAGAGAAATTTGGTCCTTTACACAAATGAAGTGAACCAGTTAAAGAGAGGGTATTGCACTAGAGAACCAACTAAACAAAACCCTTACCTGGACGTTTGTTTATAGCTTTTATGTACAAACTAAAGCTATCACTATGTCAGATTTTCACTACAAAATGATTGTGCCCAAAAGGTTTTTACCATCAAGATGTTATCTTAATATCTATTGACTTTTTTCAATAAATAATGCTTTTAGTCAAATTCATCTTTGATTTAGTTCATCTTTTTTTGGTCAATGAACCACACTCAAAATATGAGTGGATGTAAATTAAGAGAGTTTGGCTCTTAAAGGGATAGTTCACCCAAAAATGAAAATTCGATCATTTTCTCACCCGCAAGTTGCTCCAAACCTTTATTAATTTCTCTGTTTTGATGAACACAAAGAAATATATTTGGAAGAATGTTTGTAACCAAACAGTTCTGTGGCACTATTGACTATCAGAGTAGGGGAAAAAATACTGTGGAGGTCAAAGGGGCCCCAGAACTGTATTTATATATAAGAAATGTGTTTTTTTAAACAATATAGAACCACAATGCAAAAAAAGAAAAAAATCCATCCTTTAATTGAAGTACAATTATTCAGTGGAAAAAACCCTGCATTAAGATGATTATTTTTTACATTAAATCATGTTTGCTATAATTATTGGCACCCCTGATGTTAATTCCTCCAAGATTGGAGAAAACAGAGAGAGGGATCTTTGACCATTCCTCTTTGAACACTCTTTCAAGATCATCCAGAGTCCTGGGTCCTCTCTTATGCTCTCTCCTCATCAGCTCACCCCACAGGTTTTAACCAATTGCCAAAAAGCCCCAGTTTACTCTCATCTGGCCCGATTAGCCATAATAAATAGTGTACTTTAGTTAGATTTTTTAATTAAACAATTAAACACTTTATTTTTTGAATGAACTTGGCGGTTTAAGTAATTGCAATGTACATTAAATTAAACCGACTTAAAATACTGTTTAATATGTAGTTAAATACATTAAAATGATAAAAAAAAATATTGCGAAGATTAACACGGGTGTGTAATAAATCCTAAATTTGAAATCAGATTAATATTAATTGAGATTTTGTGTGGCCGTTATGTCTCAATAGCGGTTCAGCTCAAGTGTCAGTTACTACCGGAGGTGTCACAACATACGCCATCATGTTCCGCGACAGTGTCAGTGTTCCGCGGTAATGTAACGTTACAGTGACACCTACCTATAGCACTATCTACTGTCACGTGTTTTAAGTGTCACTATCCAATGATACATGCCAATGAAAACCGGATGTACCACTAAGCATAGTGACATGTGTCAATGGCTTCTGTGCGTCAGATGGAATGTCAAGGAATGTCAAAACCGCAGCTGAAAAAATGCCCAAAAACATGCAAGAAACTATACTGGCTTCTGCCCGCTCTTTGGGAATAAACCACTCAAGTTTGGTTGGTAAAGCTTAGAATCTCTGCTTTCAGGTTAAACTACTCTCCACAGTGTCATTACAGTAGTAGGCTAATAGAGAGTGTTAAACAAACCCGTTTCTTCATAGCAACGGCCTGCTACAGCGCCTCTGATGGACAACTTTAAAGGCGGTTTTCTCAATATTTTGATTTCATATAGTCGTATCTCTATTCCAACAAACCATACATCAATGGAGATATGTATAATGCAGATAATATAAATTTCAAAAGCTTTTGTACATTTTCAAAAATTTAATTATGGGTGGTTTTGTGGTCCAGGGTCACAAATGGCTTAAAGAGATAGTTTATCATCATTTATTCCTTCAAAAGGAACCTGGACAAAAAAGAAGTTTGAGAAATGTCTCTGTGGTTTTCTGTCCATACTATATATACAGTGGAAGTGAATGGTTGCCAGAGTTGTTAGGTTACAACCTTTTTTTCAAAATATTTTCTTTTGTGTTTTGCAGAAGAAAGAAAGTCATAAAGATATACAGTAGTTGTTTCATTTCAATGATGTGGACTTTGCTTTGTAGATGTGTTTTGTATCTTTGGGTCACTGTTCTTTGCACACAAGGGATGTAGCACACAAGTCACATATCCATTTGTGGCTGAACTATTCTAAAGTTAATTCAGCCTTGAATCTATGTTTTGCTGTTAGTAATTAGGTTGTATATTTGAAATGGCAAGATAAAACACACTTGGCTATGCTGAATGCCTGAAGGCTGTTTTTTCACTTGAATGCTGATTCATATTAGGACAGTGTTTGGAATGTGGCCTGGATTTGGATGTAGCTTTGATTCAGATGATGGGGAAGAGTTGATCACAAAGGGCAGGAACTGTTTCCTGTTACTGGCAAGAAAGACTCGATGCGAAATCTGAACTCTGCTTTATATTTGGAAGAAGCAATTACAAATTGGTTTAATAGTGCCCTCAAGATAAAAAAAGCTGATGATTTTGTATTACAATAAGAGCGGATAATTCATGTTTGCCAAGTTTTTGATTGAGCCAGGATGGCTTAAGTGAAGCCAACTCATGTACAAAATTGAAAGCAATATATCTGCAAGCCAAGACAGCCGATTGTTGTTCAGCATTCAGTCCCTCTCTAAAGTATAGTTACCCTTTATCGACTCTCACATCGCAGGTTCTGACTCACGGGAAAGCAGAGCAGACGAATTTTACCCAAATTTCAGTCAATGAAGTCATCCGGTGGAGACACCTGTCTTGGAAAAAAAGCTGGACTCGTAGACCTTCTATTAAAACAAAGAGAGTCATCACAGAATCTGTGACGTTTAGATAATATAATGTTAACATGGGTTAATGATAAAAATAAGAAAAGCGTCTCTAAGGACAAATGTGCCATCTGTTTGCAACATGTGTGAGTGTGTCCTTTGTCACCCCTGCACAAAGGCAGGACAGCACTTTTTCTCTCCTGTCTTCCTCTCTCTTCAGCTCTCTCACCCTCTTCTTCAGTTGTTTTATTAAATTGTCATTTGAACTCTTCAGAAACTCGCTCAAGTATTATCAATGGCTTTGAAAAATGTATTTTCATGCCACTATCTTAAGATCATATGCATAGCCAAATACTACCACCCACTTTATCTCAGTAACCGCCTTAACAGTTTTGCTCGCTGAATAAATCATGTGTGAAAAGCACACCTTTGACCAGGGTTTGTGGAGAATGACATGATTTACCAAACTTTGAGTGATTCTGCATCCATGCCAATAGGTGTGGGGGTAACATTCAAATAAAACATTAAAACAAGCTTAGTAGACCTCTAAATTAATTCATTTGTTAGCACTGCACTACTGTTGAATTTTTAAATACGTGGTAAGATATGTTGAGGAAATAGTTATTGAAATGTAAAAAATTATAAATACAAACTTTTGCAACATACTGTAGAAAGTTGGTTGTCTGCATGTAACTTCTGACAGCAGAATGTATACTGCACAACGTCATAAATATTTTCAGGCATTCATATTTGCAACACCTCAGCTGAAGTGTCCATCGTGGAGCAGTTGGCTTCTTTGTATTTTTCTGGCAGCTTCCTGAGGGAAGAGCACTAGCTACGATCCATCTGTCTCAAGTGCCAGTACTTGCAGGGTCCCTCAGCCTGGTTTGGCCCTGCAGAGTTTACAGTTTCGGGGACTGTTGTCAAGTCTCAGTGTCACGCTGCTACTGAATCATGAAGGCGTTTCACACTTAAGAAAAATGTGTGGAGCCGGAGCATTTCTTTGAGGATGCTAAAGAAAGATTGAATGGTTGTAACCATACAAAGACATGATGGTTCCTTACCTGTATCTTGTGAAGCACTTAACAGAGTCTTAGTAGAGATTACAGTAGCTTCTAAGGTAGCAGATATCAGATTCTCCTTAATTGTTTGGTGAGAGCGTAAATGAGTGCCGATGTGTTTCACTTACTGTATACTGTAAAAGGGGCTATTTGGTTTCTGTTTGTGATTATTTTACTACTTTCTTTCTTTGTTATGATGTAAGAAGAGGCCCTAAATAATTAAAAAAAGATATTATAAATGCAATGACTGATAAAAATTATTTAGTAAACCTTTCTTTATTAGTATGACTCCTGGTTTAAGATTTGACTACAGCCTTTCCATTCTGCTGTGGATTTGCATAAATATAAAGTTTTTTTGTACAAAACGTTGTACAGTACATCAATAGTTTAAAAATAATCTTATTCAAACAGCTCCCCTGCCTTTAAAGGAACAGTTCACCCAAAAATTTAATTCTGTCACATTTACTAACCTTCGAGTTGTTCTAAACCTATATCCTCGCTGTCGGGCGGAAACCTCCTATGTCCAAATTTTGTCAATTTCATATTTTTTCATAAATCGATGCTATTTGTCAGTTCCCATGTGGGTCTGTTATTTTTACAAATTATTAACCAATCTAAAGTGTTGAATATAGCTTGAGAGCAAACCTCTTAATTCCATTGGACACTTCAATTGTCTGAGAAGTCTCGCAACTCCACGTCTTCTTCACTCCGCGGGAGCCTCTCGGCATTACGTCTCCTGATTGAAAGTCGGATAACTCTGTCTATTTTTTAGACAATAAGGAGTGAAAATAGTTAGGTTAGATACATTTGAGTAGGCATGTTTTGCTAAAAATCGATAGCTGTAATGCTTCGGTGCAGAAGGAAGCCATTGAGCCACGAAGGTAAATTTGCGAGCAGATTAGGCTAATTTCCATTTATTAGACAGCCTAGTCAGCTCATCATGTTTTGTATTGCATCACTTATAGTTCTTAAACCTTTAAAATAGAGTTTAGGAAGATGTATGTAACCACAGTCGTTAGGTTTGGTTAACTATTGAAGCCTTTTCTCTTGTAGAGTCTCAACGTGACTGCCGACTTTATTTGCGTGCAGATAAATTTCTGCCTATATTAGACACCTTAGTCAGTTTATCGTTTTATTTGGATATTGCATCACTCATAGCTCTAACATTTAAAATAGAGATTAGGAAGATGTATGTTTCCACGATCATTAGCTTTCATTAGGTCTTAAAGCCTCGTCGTCTCTTGTCAAAAGGCTCAACGCGACCGCAGGCTTTAATGAACACTGGTGGCAGCAGCGACGTTTGTGTCCGTACCATTCTTATCAATGACAACGTAATCTCGTATCTCCCTGCTCCCAAGTCATAAACCTTGTATCTCCGATTAAACATGGTTTTGGGGAAATGTTTTGTTAATGCTGGTACACAACAGCATATGATACCAATATAACAACTTTAATGATACAATGTTTAATAATTCCAAAAATATGCAGTTTTTTTATTTCCTGAAAATGATGGTTTTGGAGATGCGAGGATTCAGTCCGACAGCGACGATATAAATGTCTTTGTTCTTATGAACACACATAAAGATATTTGAAAGAATGCTTATAGAACTATTTTCCCCCGACGTCACGCTTACGTCACGGCATTAGCAGGAGGCAAAACAAAGGGAAAACTGGAGGCGGCCAATACTAGCACAGATTCGGCTACATAAGGAGTTTAAAATATCTTCTTGTGTTGTTTAGTGCCACGATCGACAGAATACAGTCTCCAATTTAATATTTTAACACATACCTCCTGCCATTGCCAAACAAAAACACTGAAGTCAGCTTTAGTTAAACACAATAAAACGAGCAGACTGAACAGAAACGATCATCAAAAATTCTTGCGTTTCACTTCATAACCCTTAAGATTAAAAAAATGAAATCAGAAACTGGGGAACAAGGTTATTTTTCACATAGTTAGTTACACAACTAGCAGAAAAACTATCGGCCAGAAACTAAACATAAAGGAAAATGTTTGTCATCTCTTCTTTAGTTGTCACATGTGCATTAATATAACGGGAGAGGGAACAGAGAAGGCTCATGTTGTGTCAGGTTTGTGTTCAAGTAAATGCATTTGCTATCGTTTGCCTCTGTTAGTACATGCCGGCATCTATAGATGTGTACGCTCTTAGTTTATCCTTACTATAAAAGCTTGGTTTCTCTGTCTGGTAGGTGTAGATGTAATTCCACAACTGGAGGTAATCCTGTCAGTTCGTCCCTGGATCCATTGAGTAAGCGTGTACAGGTTGACCACGTTCCTTGCATTAAAGTTAACTTTTTCAAAAACAATCACGGTCCTAGTTAAAATTGAATCAGAATATTTTCTGGTCATTGTCAAAAAAGCAAGCAAACAATACGTGCTACCCAGAATGCGCCTGCGGTCAGGTGGATCTTTCTCCCTCCATCTAAGATCTGGCCATAAAAATGCGTCACAATGTTTACTAACAGAAAAGGCGTCTATCACAAAACAGTTATTGGACGCCATTGATTATGATAGTAGGAAACATTCCTTTGTTAGATTTTTTTGTTCTGTTGAACATAAAATATGATGATGATATTTTGAAGAATGTAGGACAGCAAACAGTTCTGGGGCACTTTTGAACAAAAATTTACATACCATCTAGTCTCAGCTTACACATACATTACATTTAAGCATTTAGCGGACGCTTTTATCCAAAGCGACTTACAAGAGGTGAGGAAGAAAGGAAGCGTTAAATCGTAGAGGTAGCAAAAAGTGTTATAAAGAGTTACCAGGGGCCTCATGTATCAATGCTGCGTACGCACAAAAACGTTGCGTACGGCAGCTTTCGCGCTCACTGTCCGATGTACTTACAGTGAAATTAACGTGAGAAGGTGCATTTACAGCTTTGCCCGTATGCAATGTTTTAGAATGAATTCAACGCAAGTCTTTGTACATGAGACCCCCAGTTACACAAAGCAAGACAATACCTTTTGGGAGAGAAAAAGTTTTATTTATCTAAGCAAATAGTAGCATGTTTCTATTAGGTGTTGCTGAAACATATTAGTTTTTTAGTTGCTTCTTGAAGGATGTGAGGGATGTAGCTGATCAGATCGAACTGTGAAGATTGTTCCACCAGCCAGGTATATAGTAAAGGAGAATGAAACTTGGCTGTCGCTGTAAGTAAGAATCTGCTTGTGTGTTGATTGACAGGACCGACTCTTTCCAAACTTATGTTCATTTCTCTTTACTTTCTTGTATTTTGCTTTTGATTAATTTGCTTATACTCCACTGTGAGCTTATATATACATTCATCAAGATGTTTGCAACAACCAGAAGACAGCTGGGCACTTACTATGCTACTAACACAGTTTATTCCCCTGTGCTTTATAATGCATTAAAATAGGGCAGCTGTACAATATATTAGCCCACAGTTATTATTCCTCTGGCACTTGGTAACACAGGCTCACTTTCTCATCATAAGTCAGCCATTCTTACGTCCCTAAATTTTAGAAAGCGTGGGCGATTGCAAATATGACAGAATACCAAAGGACCCCATTAAGATCAGATATTATGTCCCTGGGAGTAATGGCAGGAGAGAGGGTGAGTTATGTACACACTCCTTGTACACATTCATATGATAAGTGGACCCTTGGGCAGCTCTGAGTGAGCAGCCGCAGGATTGATGTTTTAGAAGTATTTATACCACTGATGCCTTGTAAACATTTTTGGGCACGATTTCAAGTAAGAAAAGAAATACCTGCTGTGAAGAAGTGGGGAGATTTCCTCTGATGAAGTCTAACCACACTGTACTCTGTTCACCCAAAAATCCCCACCATCACAACATTTCAAACCACCATAACCAAGATTAGAATGTAAGCAAGCTCAATTACAAATCTCAGCGGTTGATTTCTTCACAAGGCATTAAACAGATGTCCAGGCAGTGTTTTAGAGCGAGTGCTGTGTGTTACCTTGCACATCGCTGAATCACTTTCACACTCAAGTACTCCAGATGGGAATAACACTCACAATCACACACGGCAACATTTTTGCGCTCAAAACTGTGATCTGAAATCCACATGTACAATCTAATAAATATTGATATATATTTATTTCCCAGAATGTTCCACTGCCAAGCGGATCCTCGGCAGGTAGTTCTGAACATCACGGAAACAGCATGTGAATACGAGCTTGCCGAAGCCAATCCCAACCCCTTCTCTGCTTGTCACTTAGCTAGCACAGTGTGAAACATTGAAAGCTTCTCCACTAATCATTAGCATACAAGCTCTGTGGAATTAAATAAATATCTTCCTCTGCCTCATCAGTTCGAATCTGAGGAAAGAAGGGTTACGTAAGTCTGCTAAATTTATCAATGCTCATTTTATGCAAAGCCCGAGCTTACAGGCTGCGTAGTCTGTGCCATACACCAACCGGAGGATGCCGCTCCTTTCGCTCCCAGCCATTTCGTTCTATTCCTGTCCATGAAACAGAGGAAAAGACTCCAGATAAAAAGGTCAGGATATTTTTAGATGGAGTTTTTCGGTTTGGGGGCAAAAATACGCTAATTTTTGTGCATCACAAGAGTTTTCAATCACTTCACGGTTGTGAATATTACGCATGCGAGGCAACTGTGACTTGGCTCGGTGCGTGGAGGGGTGGGAGGTGTTTGCAAAGGACTGAATGAGTACAGAACAGAAAAATATACAGTCATTCAAATAGCACTGTACATGAAAGAGATGGAGTGTGTAGTTAGAGTCTTTGATGAATGAATTGGTATTCTCACAGCGTGAGGCTGAAAGTGAACTGCTCTGCTCCCACAGTAAACTGTTAGTGTCCTTCTCTTCTTCTCGCTCTCTCTCTGTAAGGCTGAATGAAATGCCCCATGCCTGTGAGCTGCTCAGCCGTAAGGGGCTGACTGACAGCTCCCTCTGAGCAGCTTAAGCTGAGATGGCACAGCGTAATGCAGCGCAGCACAACACAAGCTCAACACTGCACTGCATACCACTTACCTGCAGATCCAAATAAGACTAAACTAAACTTCCAGCCAAAACCCACACAACATTCTAAAATTTCCAACAGATACAGAGGAACGGAGGTCAACTTCATGCGCTTGCAGCACCGCAGCTTTTAATATCTTTAATATGACACTTTATCACAGAGTTTGCAATAAGATGCACCAGTGTTGCCCGGAGTGCTAAAAATGCACACAACAGCATGTCTCAACATGGGGAATATGAACATAGCACCACTTCAGTAGGAAACTATGACATCTATTCAGATTATCTTTAAAACAGCCTGCCAATCAATCCGCACACCTGCGTAAATCTTCGCATCGATCGCATTTGCAGCCTCTCCATAAGATGTTCTCTGCACGCAGCCTCTCATGCTTCATTCCGATTTCATCCAAATTATCGCACACTCTGCTGTCCCCAATTGAAAACAGCTGGTGACTCATTCTAAGCTCCCAGCATGTTTCAACTTCAACCAGAACATTTATTGGTAAAATCCATGCGGTCCAAACCTGATCCCACACTAGAAATATTTATGCTGCTGCACTTGTAGATGTCAACTCGTTTTATACATGTGAGGATGTGTTTACAGTGTGTAAACATTTTACAACCACTTAATATACACCGTAGCTGTGAGTGCATGAATATAATTTGAGTTGTACATGAGCTGATCGATTCATTTTTTTCCCCCAAATACAGCTGGGGAAAAATTAAGAGTCCTCTCCAGTTTTGCTTTTTATCAGTATTTCTGAATGTATTCCGGCAATTCCAGCCTAGAGTGTGTTGAATTTCAACAGATACAAACTTCATGAAAGACTGTGAAAGACTGAGAGAATGCAGACACATGAAAGCTGTAAATAAATCAGGCTTATTCCATCAGATATAAATTTTTGAGCTGATCCTAAACTACATATAAACCATATTGTGCTTGTTTTCTTTGCAGTATTCAAGATCTGCAAACATTGCTCTTTTGTTATTTTGACCTTTTTGTCCAGTTTCAAGTTTCTGCTTATAAATGCAACTGCAAAAAAAATTCCATTGGGAGTCACAGTTATCATTTTACATAAACATGTAAACCGGGGTTGCCATCTTTTACTATAAAATTACATATTTCCCCCACTTTTCTGAAACTTCATGTTTTTTTTACTGTTTTTCAAAAATCTGTAAAATTCTGTGACATACAGTTTCTTTTTGACATTATACTTGGAAAAACTGTAAATTCTGTCAAATTACAGTTTTTAAAGTGTAACTATACATTATATACAAATTATATTCCGAAAAAACTAAATAATTTTGGAGAGGTCTCTTAAATTTTCTAATTCTGTATATGAAGAGTTAATTTGCAAAAACAGATAAACACCTCTTTTTTCAAAAATCATGTTATTTATTAGGTTGTTGTGTTTTTATTGTGTCTAATTGTTTTGTTAATATTACTAATCTAAAGAAACGAACTGCAGTTTGATTGATATGAACTGGAATGCACAGTAAAAAAATATTTAATCATTCAATTAAATAAAAAACAGATTTATCTGTTATTGCTAATTAACTGTTCATATGCTGACTTTGCTCTATTATGTCCAATGAACCTGATTTGGGGAATTTGAATATTTTTTCATATAGAAATGTGCATAAATATTGAGTTGGGCTGAGTGGTTTTTATACCCTTTGAAACATCATTTGATACCCCTAATCCCTACACTGACAACACATACACACGAAGCTACCTAGGATGATGAGGGTACAGGCAGGTCAGAGGTGTCACAGCTAAAAATATCAGACTGACTACTGCTGCTCAGGTTCAGCCCGGACCCCGAATGAGTGTCAGAAGCCTTTAAAAGTGTGTGTGTGTGTGTGTGTGCATGTATGTATCTCTGTGTTTGTGCGATCACTTTCCAAAAAGACCCAGTGCATTGTAAGCTCTAAAAGGGTGAGGTGGCGATTGGAAATATCCATTGTAGATGACTGACAGGTCCTGACACTCCTATATATGACTTTGTTTGATGCTCATAGGAAATAAACGTCCCTCCCCCTTGTCTAAACGGTCTGAGAGAGAACCTCTCAAGGGCAGTGCACGACTGTGCTCGCGCACTATTCAGAGGCATGAGCGTACTGTTCGGTCTCTCGTAATACAACAACAATACAACGTAGAACAAATTTAACCTGACACTCATTCCACTACGAGAACATCTCCTCCTGAATATACAGCGTAGGTGAATATCTGCAATTAGAAATGACAAATACCTCATTTCAACTTCATATGTGAACAAATCCAATTATTTGTGTTTGTTATACACTGAACGCTTTACCTGTGAGCACTTTATTTTTAATATGAAGCCACAAAGCTTTTTCCAATAAACAGTTTGAATTTGATAGCGAGCGGATGTACCGTAGCCCCGGGTGCTCGTGTTTCTAAAATAAATATGTCTAAATCGTCTTTGCAACGGAAGGGGGTTTGTGTGAATAGATCCAACATGTGACTTTTATTTTCTCTCCTCCCCTCTCCACCACTTGTATTTTTGCTCCAGACAATTCACACTGGCAGTTTCCATGACAACAAATAGAAATTTCCCTTCACACCTCATGCTGGTGCATTTCACTGCCAGTGCATCGAAGACAGCGCCCGCCTCCCATGTCACAAATTATCTGTGCCATGCTCTTGTGCTCCAACCTCCATTTCTGGGAAAAAGAAAACACACTTTTCCTTCCCAGCCCCCTCCGACCCATGTCACTAAGCCTTAGCTCCCAGCTACAGCCCGCTAGCTTTTTTAAGGCCTCATGCTGACCGTGAGGGCATGCGTGTCATGTAGAATCACAGTCTCTGATCTCACAGAGCCTGGTTTGGTATAATGGGTGGGTTGAGATGAGTCTCGTGTATGGAGTTATCAGAGCTGAGAATGATGTCTGTAATTGCATGGAGCAGTTGAGGATATACTGTGTGCCCATGGCGGTGTGTGTGTGTGTGTGTAAACGTGTACATGTTATGGATGGCTGAGTACGTGCAGTCTTACGTGTTCTGTCCTCTTACAATTCAATCGTTTCTGCATCAACAGTTCTCTTTCTCCCTGCCAGAGCATTACGTCCATTCACTCTCTCTTGCAACTATTCTTGTTCAAACATTCCTTCTGCACTCTTTCACATAATCTCTCCCTCTCATTCCCATGGATCTGCCTCTGCTGTTATTCTGCTCTGTCATCCATTGTCCCGCTCATTTATTTTAGTCTTCATTCTCTGCACCTCTCTCTCTTTCCTCTTATCTCGTTGTCTTTGTTTCACATAGTCCTGCAGAGCCATCGGGCCGATCTAACATACATTCACCGTTACCAAAGGGACCCATTTCAAATGAAAGGCTTCTGTTGCCAAGACAGCAGATTTCAAGTCACCAAATATTACTGAATGTAGTTACATCACATTTAAGGGTGAAGTGATGCTGTCAGCCCTTTGTACACATTTTTGTGAAATAACCATTGTGATTGCATTCATCAACACATGTCAGCACATGTTATTAAACCTTGAGCTTCGACATTACACCAAAAGGCCACTGTAAAGCCATGACCACTGGACTCAACTTGTCACACAGACAGATGGGAGTTTTTGTGTTGATACTGTCCTTCAGATAAAGGAAGAGTCTAAGGCAAGGTGTCTCATCCTTCAATCTTCAAATTGACATACTTTTGACATAAAGCCTTTACATAACTAAACAAAATATGATGAGCTTTATTTAATTTAATTTTCTGTTCATGTCTATGCTGTAAAAACCCCTGGTTGTTTCAAATCAACGGTTGATTGAAATTAATTTTTAAAGGACTCTTTGGCTGTTTTAGAGGCTTTGATTGTGTTTTCTTGGTTGTTTAACAATGTATGTTAGTTTTTCTAATTTCACATTATTTCAGAATTTCATAGTTACATATTTCAGGTCTGTTGTTCATTGCTGTCTCTCTTCTAAGAAAACGACTGGATTTCTTCCGGTCTGTATAAAGTCCCTCCTTCCGAAATGCTCTGATTGGTAAAGCTGACTAGGTCTGTCGTGATTGGTTCCCCGCTTAGAGTGTGTGAAGATGTCCCGACTCTCAACCACACCATATCAGCAAGCTTCCTTCAGGCTGTTGTGATTGGTCCGTGCCCCTCTCAGGGCACGTGTATTCGTTAACTTTTAGCAATATACAATAACAATGGCGTCAACTTCACTTCATCGGTTAAAAACATGCGGATCGATCGAAGTGTAACGGAGGTCTGCTAGTGCATGTGCAAATGTCAATCTTTGTTAGAAATCGCCGATTTTTTTTCTACTACGGTGAGAGAAATGACACCGGACCGAATGGCGTCAGACCGGTTATATTAATTAACACTAATAACAGAAGCGTTAGTTTTGCATTTTTATGGTGGACCTGATATGGATAATAAAACAAGCAGATTGACTAGGAGACATTTGCAAGCAGGACATCAATGGACGTTTCATAGAAGTGTTTTAGAGGTATCCGCACACACATACACACACTATATTAGTGTATTACACAGAACAGCTTTCAGGGCCGATGTTAAAGTCATGGAAGCTGCTATTTGGCCGTTGGTTATCTTAGAATGTGTGTAGCTGTATTCTTATTACCAGCTGTAGGACTGTGATGAAAGTGAAAGTAGTTTAGCGCTTAGCTCAGTCAAATGTTTACAATCTCTGTTAACCAAACACTACTCCAGCGGCTCTTCAACTTCTCTAAGGAAGGCCTCGTCCCTTTTGTTGTGTATTCCTTTGGGCGGAGGTTATTAAAAGCACTTGGAATAGTGACATCATGTACCCAGGAAGTAAAGGGCTGTAGTCCGTTTCCGGCCGCTCTCTGTTGTCCTTTTAAAGCCTTCCTGCTATCCAATTAAAAAGTGTCCTAATTGACTACCTCAGAGATGACTTTATTTTGTTAGCACTGCGCTGGTTCCCTTGACCAAAAACCTATAATTTTTCCCATTGACTTTGGCCGATTGCAAAAAAATTATTAAAAATGTGTTCTTAAGTAAGTAATTACTCTGTGAATGAATCCCCAACAATGTTTTTAGAGATTTGATCCCACTATTGCATTATTTTTTAGATCAAATGCACAATGACGTCTGAAGTTTCCCCCTAAATGTAGTTGCTTTAAGCAACTTGTAAGCAACTGCCGTTTTGAAGACACAAAGATTTAAAAAATCACAAGCTTGTTACAACTGGTGTGTTTTGTGTCATAGATTAAAACGTGAGTTTTTTTTTAACCGCAGAACTTATATCAGACGATTTACCAAAAACCCATTAAAAAACCCATGGACTTTTGGGCGATGCACCCAGAAGTCCTAATATGCTCGCTTCCGGGGTTTGCATACAAAAATACATCATCTCTGAGGTACTCTATTACGTAACTGACACAGTGAAAACATTTGGTAAGTTTGCTTTAAGAATGTGGAGCAGAGCAAAAAACAACAACGCTGTGGTATGATGTTAATTGTTGAATACAGTCAAGAATGCCAATCCTTTGAGGCGGGACAGGCAATATTCTTGAAAATTTCCAAATAGAAATTCACTCAGTAGTTAATTCTCAGTTCCTACAATTGTGAAAGAAGCCATGAATCATGTCATTAGGGTCATTAGGGGTTCAGGAGGGTCAGGACATTTAAAGGTGTGTTACCTTCAGGTTATATTGTTACCTGTTAGTATGACGTTATTCACTATTTGTTTGATTTGTTGTCAGTTTGGAAAACAATGACGTAGAAGGTAAAATGACTTCAGTCAAGAATACAAATTCAAGGAATCCATCAATATACACTGGACTGGATCACAATGTCCAGTACAAAGTTATTTGTGTGTTTTTTTACACAAGGCAAAAATGTCCAGCTCTCCAATTAAAAGATAAGCTTGACGATACAATATTAATTATATGTTTCATAATGACGTATGGCAACGTGTGCGTATTATTGCAATAATGAATTTCAGCCGTTGCTTATAAATTATGTTAAACACAATTGATCTTTTCCTGCAATTGCTGTCTATGGGGGAATATCATTTGCCCAGTCTTTCTCCACCCAGGACAGGCAATCATTTTTGAGAAAATCTAACTTTTGATTATCACTTGATTGCTTTAATTGGGTGTGAATCAAATGCTATCTGAAGAGGCTCTGGGAAAAGCTCGGGTAATTACGCTACAGAATTCTGATGAGGAAGGGGGCACAATAGAAATGCAGGAGAGAGATTGGACATTTTCCAAGGGTGAGTTGTGCTAGATTAGAATGAAATGAAAGCGAGGAGTTCAGGGCACGACGTTGAGAGAGGCGGGTTAAAGAAAACTGTTGGAGCATAAAATGGTGTAGAATTTCCAGGGACAGTAAAGAGCTGGGCATTAAGTTTCCAGCGAAGGGCTGGGGAATGGGATAAGGCAAGCCATCTATTGCCGCGTTCTGTGGTAGTGTGAAGGCTACAGAATGCCCACCATGTGCTTGGCTATTGTTCTGTGTCAGGATTAATGTTACAACTTTGAGTGATGTGGCCTATTCCTGGAAGACAGCCACAAGCCACAACTCAAAGCCAACAGAACTCACACACATCCACTAAGATGCATTAGAATCCAAATGTAAAACCAAATGTCGGAAATATTACCATTCATGGTCTGTATTTTTCAGTATTTAGTGACCTTGCGTAGGTATGATGCAACTAGTATTGTGCCAATCTCATTGATGAGCCAGTCCTCAAAAATGAGTTTATGCGCCCTGAGGGTTCAACCCAATGGTAAGAAACAGGCTTGGACACGGCTAATGCGAATGTTACAGATGACATTCATAACGTCGGAAACGTTAGGGCCTATGTACGTGCTGATGGAGACATGACAAGTGCGAGCGGGTACGCAAGTAGCCTTGAGTTGACATGGGAACCTCACGGACCGTTTTGGGTCCTCTGACAAGTTCACCCCATTTTACAGACAGCAATGATGGGCGCAGGTCTATAAATATCAGTGCTGATTTACACCCTCGGAGTCCAAAAGCACTGACCTTCAAGGCAGAATGCAAACAACCAAAGATAAATCTGTCTCTTTCCATGTCAGCTTCTCCCGTTTACAGTACATAAAGGAGCACAGAGAGAAAGGGGCTATCTATAATTAAAGCAGAAAGGTCACCTGTACCCTACTACCTGTTGACTCTCGTCCGCCCGCCACTGGTGACTTCTTCCCTTAAGTCAAAGAATGGCAGAAGATAAGACTGGGACTAATTAACACCTCATTTATTTTGGTGCGCTGGTGTGGACAAGCGAGTCTGTGTTAAGAAAAAGGACTGCATCAGCATTCAAGTGTTATTGTGAGTGTGAGGATGTTTACAATGCCGCATCCAAGCGTGTGTGTGTGCAGGGCAGAGGAGTGCAGGACTATTTTGTGTGCAGGGTGTGAGCTCGGGCACATTGTCTTTAGAGGGAGTTCGGCTACTGTGTCTGGAGCTTATCCAAGGGTCTAGTAATTGCTCCATGCAGCTTACATTTTAAATATTTAAACTGTGCCTTACATGAATGACTGGCGGATCAGGTGTCAAAGACAAGTTAGTGGGCTAATAAAGTAGAAAACGTCCCTAATGTTAAAACGCCCTTTCCTTCACCCTCAGAATGGGTTCGGCGATATACTTGTTGGACACACAATACATGAACTCGCAGGCTTCTCTTACACACACAAACGGGGATCAGAGTGTCAGAACAGAGCAGAACGTGAGTTGATATCATGACAGCTGAGTTTAGAGAAGGACGATCAGATTACAAACCATTCATTGAAAAATGCACACAGAGGAGAAAGATAAAAATGGCCTTCTTTGTTTTTTTTATTGAATATATTATATTTTGTTTTTCTTTTTTAATTTTCAACATTGCACATAATTTCATTTCCATCACATCATATTGCTGCCTACAAAATGATATGCATGTAAAAAATCCAGAAGATTGATGAATTAACCTCTAAAAAAATGATACAGGGTATCCAATATACAAAAAGTAATAAATAACACGAATACATATTCAATCAGGATGCAAGTTTTCAAAACCAAAGCATCATGCAGAAGAAAAGGGGGCAAGCCCATCCAAGACTTGCATAAATGGACAGACGTCGGGTTTATTTATTTACTACTTTGATGGGGATGTTTCTATACACTTTCCTGCCTTGTTCATTTTAAGAAATACAGACTCAACGAACGCATCTCCTTCTGCATGTTTGTTAGGAGGCACAAGAGCTGACCCCAACACACCTCTCATTGACAGGACTTCTGAAGCAGAAAAGGCAGAGCCCACTTGTGTGTACTGATTACAAAATTATCCAATTCTCATTTCTGAACACTTATCCCTCCTCCTAATTAGCAGGAATGGTTAGTAAATATTCTCCATGTGTGTGATCGTTTTCTCAGCGATCTTTTAGTATGAGAGGGTAAAGTGGTATATGATTCACAGAATTAATAAAGCAATCTGGTAATTGAATGTGATCTTTCTGAGTCAGCAATGTTCTCCCACGGTTTCATTACTGTAAGGAGACAAGGGTGAGTAGCCAAGTGTTACACTGGTAACTTTGTCCATTACAACACTTTACAAAAGTGAAAAATACCTAATTATGATTCTAAAGAATTGATCTAAGCTCACTGAAATCCATTAACAATGAGCAGACGACTGCAGTTACTTGCAACAATGAACAATATATGTCATGCTGTGAGTAAAGACGCAACAAAATTTTATTGTCTATACAGTACATCAAATATCACATTGGTATACTACCATTCTTTTCCAGGTACTCTATGTTTGATATATTTCTCATGGTTTTGCCTCTCAATGAGAGAGCAGAATTTCTTATGGTTCATTGTGTACTTTATCATTTAAAGTGATAGTTCACCCAAAAATGTAAATTCCGTCATCATTTACTCACCCTCTTGTCATTTCCAACCTGTATGACTTTCGTTCTACTGCAGAACACAAAAGATAACATTTTGAAGAATGTTGGTAACTGAACAACGGCGGTACTCATTCACTTCTGTTGTGTGGACAAAACCAACAGGTCAATGGGTACAATATTCTTCTAAATATCTTATTTTGTTGGAAATGACAAGAGGGTGAGTAACTGAGGACAGAATTTTCATTTTTGGGTGAACTATCCCTTACCTTTTATAATCCTAATTTTGTTTCCTCTGTAAATTCAACAACATGAGTTATCTAAACAGGCCCACGATTCGAAAGCAAATGTGAACAAAATAATTGATCAAATCAACGAGAGGATGTGCTGATATGTTTGTCTCATTTAGCAGGTAATTCTCTTCTTTCACAAGGCAAAGCTTCCTCTCTTCCTCCAAACCCATCTGACCAGTCAGCACTGGCAGAGCATCACCATGGTAACAACATCTCCTCGCGGTTGGCTGGTAATTCTTGGCTGTTGACTTGATGTACAATGATAGAACCATGCGCATTGCATTGTGAATGTTAAGGAATTATTTTGTTCTTGAACGTAAACCATTACGATCCACTGCATGGAGCACAGAGCAACATGTCATTGTGACATCATCATTTTACTGACACATATTTACACATTACAGCCACATGCTGATCTGCGGCATGTGACATGACATGGTGCTCCTTGTTTAGATCCACATTGTGTTCAGTTTGTGAAAAGTACTTAGCAAGCGGTTCTCTGCTAGAAGGTCCAATAATCTAACTACCACACACGCTAAAAAAGAGAGAGCTGTGGAGAGTCTGCAGTTGGCAGGATAGGCTTCCACGAGGTTCACGAAACCCATCAGGAATTATGCGAATGACAGGGCCAGGGACTCAAGAAGGCTAACAGTCAAAAAGTAGATCTCCTTAAAATGATGTGTGACCTCGAGGACACAATAAAATAGACATCTGATTATGTACATACGCGTTTCATGTGCATCTTTTGTTTTTCACCACGTCTAAATCTCTTAAGGAAATAAAAAGAGGTCCAAACGCAAAACATAAGACTTTCAGGGTTCAACTTTGGTTATGTAATATTCAAGGCTAGATTTAAAAAAATAGATAGTACACTTCCATATAACTTTGCATACAGATTACTTGAATGTATTTCCATGACAACAAAGCAGCTGGTTCATTCTATAAATTGTTTGTGTTTATATTCTAGAAGTTCATATAGACCACAAAATATTTTATCCTTTATTAAAATTCTGACATGTCTATTCAGAGTAGATTCTGACAGATACAGGAACAAGACAGACAAACAGACAGAGCTAGAGAATAGAATGTGTGCATAAGCTCAAGTCTGCATGCTTGGGTGCATGTCAGATAGGCAGGGAAAAAAGGAAAACGATTGTGTGCCAGTGTGTTGAAGAAAGAATCGGGAGTGGGAGGTGAAGCGAGGGATAGAAGTAGAAGAGACTCTCCCTGTGTTTTCATCTTATAGACCTTACTAGGAATATGACTTGCAGATCTGTTTAGATGTGGCTTTATTGTCAAGCTGTCGGTTTGGGGAACTGTAATTTGCAGTCTTCTGTTTGAGGCCACTATTTAAAGAGGGGATTGCAAAAGAAGGGAATTGAATTGCACAAACAAAATTCCAGTTTACAACAGAACAGCATTATAATACGCTTTAGAAGTGCTGCAGTGCTCTCGTTATTCTTATTTCAATAAACCAAAGGGTAATATTTATAAATCCATCTGTAGATGTGGTTCTAAATGGGACATTGCTGTCATTTAAAGTGGATTCAGACGCATGCAACTGCTGAGATAAACAGACTCGGCTCACCATCTGAGCACTGGGCATCCGTCCAGTGCTGCACCGACTCGCATGAACGTCAACCAGCTGTCCACCGAACCTGATGGTACCTGCAATTCACTCCCTGTGCTTTGTCATATATACCTTGGAGACCACCAAGGTCCTCAAAACAGCAACGCTTAGAATCCGACTATTACTTATGTTTAATTTAGGAGTTATGACTAGGACAGTTATGACTACTCTTATCTAAAAGCGGATGATTGTTATTTGAGGTCTCGTGAAAACCAGTGAGGGGAATGTGACTTTGACCCTGCATTTATACTGTAACTGTGTGACCCCACAAGGCATCAAGACTGACATCATTGAGCAGTGCTGCTGAATATCTAAATTCCAGTCGGCAGTCTTTTGGTTTAGGAATGAAAAAAAAACTAGATGGAAGAGGCTGCCACGGACAAACAGTAGACTTTCCCTTCACTTATTTAACAACTTTCACCAGGCCTACCACACAAAACCAGGTGGCAATACTACACCCAAACAAATATTTCTCTATTATAAGAAAATATTCACATCTGTTCTTGCAAGACACTGAATCACTCGTAAAGAAGAAAAAGAAAACATGTCAAGCTTTGTAAAGAAGTATCCTGCTGCAGGTTCCTCTACATAGAGATGTTGTGTACTGTGTCTTTAAGGCATTTGTTGGGGTGGGTCTTAAACAGTTCGACACCTGGCTTGATGATGGACTTCCTGTCTACTGCTCGATGGAGAGGATGCAGTGTCCATGACACCAGCGGTCCACTTTCCGTCCACTGACTGCCAGCCATGTCCATTCATTTCTGTACTGTAGGAGTTCATAGGCTGACGGAAAAGTCTCTCGTAGGCAAGACTCGTAACACTGCAACCAAACAGAGAAGTAAACACACATTACACACACAGTAAAACAATTCTCATGGTTTTACAGCAAGTTGTCTTTTTGGTAGATTTTACTTGAAAGAACTCAATGGCCATCACAAAGCAACTGTTTGCGCAAAAAAAAAACATGCAATCCTCAGTTGCGTAGAGCACAAAAATTGTTAACAAAGCAAAGTAGTCAGCACATTAAAAACATACTAAAAAGGTCCATCAAAAATATCATTTGTTTCTATTTGATCATATGCAAGGTGTGTGAGTGATAATAAGAACTCAGGGACCAAAATCTCTCCTCCTCCAAAAGTCCTCTGTCTGGCATTGTCTCAAATCAAAGTAATGGTTTTCTCAATGATGCAATTACAGAACAACTATCGGTCAGTTGACTTTACATTTACAATGAAGCCGAGTGGAACAGCATGATTGCAGGAGCTCATCCTAACAAGACAGCCTATAACCCATAAAGAACACACTTAACCAGCAGTTACCAATAATACAGCCGATTGCAAAACTTTGCGCCACCCGACAAGCAACATTGTTTAACCAGTGTGGGACTGCAACTTGCCAATACATGAATGTATGTGAAGTGCACTTTTCAACTTAAAAGGTCTAGGAGAAACACAGCCAGATCAGGTCACTTCATATTAAAGTTTGGATCACTACAAGAAAGGTCACAAAGTATCACTTTTCAGTGGATTCCGTAATGGCTGAAAGTAAAGACAGGGCCGGCATGCTTCTGGTGGTCATGTCATGTACCAATATCCCTAGACATTGTTAAAGTTGTCTCACCTGCTACACAATGGCCAGCAGTGGCCTATGTCAGGACCTTCATCTGAAACAGGAAAATATCCAACAAATGGGGTTTCAAAGGTCCACTGGCATTAAGCAGTCGCTATAGTAATGTGCAATAACTGATACTAATGTCTATGGTTATTATTCCTATTTTCAATATGATCATTGAGTAATAAAGCTGAAATAAAATCGTTATAGTGTGCATGGCTAATGAAAATTTACTTCAAAAAAGAACCACACAACAAACAAACCTCAACAATGGCGACTATCATCAAACTAATTCAGATAAACAGATCAACTGCAATGCATGTTTCTATTCTATGCTGAGGATTTAAACGTAAAGAACATCACGCATATGCTTTAATCTAACCAAAATATTATGAGCTGACTCGTACCCCTAGACACATAATTAAAGAGTAGCTAACATGAAATCATGAAAATTACATATAATGCAGTCTGTTCTGTTGCCGTATTTGAAAGTAAGCTGTCTGCCAAGTTGTAAGTCCGAAGGTGAATAAATAAAAAAGTTATTTGCTTGTAAAAATGGGAGTCGACTCTGAATCACACAAACGAGTGGTGGATGCATATCTACGTCACTATACATAGTCCCCGTCTACGTTTGGCTGAGACTGACGCGAAAACGTATGTCTCCTCCCCCAAACACTGTCGCTCGTTCGTGATGACTGTGTATCATGTCTAGAGTCTGTGTTCTACGGTGTGACACTACGTGCGTCTTATTTCAACTACCAAACGAAGAACGTCTGAGGGAACAATTCATTTTTCAAACGATACCAAAGGAGTATAACCCCAGGGTTTAACTGTGCGCGCGTCATTTCATTTAATAATCTTGGGGCGTTCACTGCAGGGTATGTGAAACGATTATCCTTGAAAGAGGGGGAATACCAACTCTATTTGGACCTGTTAGCTCCACCGAATCACAATCTGTAAGTGTGACTATTGATTTTGTCTGAACTTCAAGAAATATTTTTGTACCTTATGTCTGTGTTTAGCTAATGCATATAACGCTAACATTAGCATATAACGCTAACATTAGCATGTGCCGTTATTTCTGGGGTGTTACAGATTGTTTATCTGACTATTAACTTTGAATTTTGACACATTTGCCGCACGTGCACCTATATAGATATGCCACTGACACTGGATTAGCGTTTTATGATGCTTCCTCGTCAGACTCGGGCTCATATTGGTTCGGTAAAATCGCCGCCATCTCTAGCTACACATATAATATACATGACATCCAACCACATGTAAACCGTAATCCTGTAATGATGGTAGTGGGGTTCAAGCTGCGACAAATGATGAACGCGTTTGACCAATAACAACAGACTACACCATCTGACCAATCACATGACACAAGGTTAGAGGGTAGGCGGGGCCTAGACGGATGAACTGTGGAACGAATCATTTGAGAGTCAGTCAAGAAGTAAGGCACGAATAACTGCATATAATTACGAGATTATAGTGTTTTTACACATTGTATGTACATAAACTTAATTTTGGACACTCCATTAACCAAAGTAGGGCCTAAAAAAACATACGTTAGGTAGACTTTAACACTCAGAGCCACTGACTAACATACACGTTTTGTTCCCTTTCTCTCTCTGTCACTCTCTCTCTTTCTTCGCTGCTCACTTTCCTCTCTGCGCTACTAAATGACGTTCATATTTTCCTGGCACAGGAGCGGTCAAAACATGACTGAATAAGGAATTCTCCAGTAATTGAGGCCAATTTTCCTTATTCTGAGACATTTCATTCCGTAGCTAATTTTAGCCTTCCTGCACACAGTCTTATGAGTGTTACAGTGAACAGCGATCCAACAACAACCCCAAATCCCATGAACTCTAGTAAGGTTGAAGGATGTTGTGTACAGTAGGGAAGACTTCCAGGGAAGTTTTCATAATGATAGTTTTATTCAATGATATTGCCTACCCTAACCCTCATTTAAACCTGAGGACATTATTTCATTTGAAGCAAGACAGGATTTGTCTTGTTTATGATATTTTAATACAAGTGAAGTGAGGGACACCTAAAAATAAGTTTTTTTACCATTTTTGTGTGAACACATACTAAGTTTTGGTTTCAAGCCAAATCGGTGCATAAGTAAACACTGTGAGAGTCACCTTGATTTAAAATGAGTTTTTTCAACCAAATATAATTTATTTCCACTGCAAATATCCACATTATATATCATTGCTGGTCAATCCTGAGCATTGAGAAACGCATCTCTCTT
This sequence comes from Triplophysa bombifrons, assembly GCA_029783895.1. Classification (NCBI taxonomy): domain Eukaryota; kingdom Metazoa; phylum Chordata; class Actinopteri; order Cypriniformes; family Nemacheilidae; genus Triplophysa; species Triplophysa bombifrons. The sequence continues at coordinate 22,323,569 of CM056448.1, forward strand.
TGCTTCATTTTTGGCTTCCACATAGCTACTGCTACTGTTGTTTCTCTTTCTATTTTCTTATGTCTCTTGGCTGCCTTCCCTGTAGCAGGCAGAGCATGTAGTAAGTATGTGACAGCGTGTAGAGTCGGAACCCTCGGCATTCTGATTTGGTTGCACAATGAAGGCACATGAGCATGATGTGCCTCTGAGTCATCTGACTTCATGACAGACCGTCAGCGCGAATTAGTGGCATCCCACTCGCTGGGGAGGAGCTATGGAACATCATTAAAGCAAAGACATCCTCCGCGCCCTCAAAACAATCCACAAACCCGAAAACACATGACCAATTCATCCACAAGGTAAGGCTCATTCTGTACAGAGCCCTTCTGAAGAGGAATACCGGATAGAGAATTGATCATTGGGGGTTTCTGCGAGAAAATTTAGATGGCAGCAAGAGGTGTTATGCTCTGTCAAGCAATTATTGATTTTTAATCAGGGGAAGTTTTGTTGGCTCTATGGACAACAGCGGTTCTGACAGCAACGTATTTACAATTACAGGCCCATCACAAACATCTCTCTAATCTTATCTACACTAGAATGAAGGTTAGACAATTGTCCTGCTGTCATCCATTCAGTCATCCGTTCGAACCCAAGGCTTAGATGTGACACTTGTAAGGTTGTTCCTTGATCATTTCTACTGTATAACCTGTAATGGGACACAAGACTTTGTGTTAAGCTCTTAAAACCTTTTCACTAATTTAGCTGCGCAGTGAAGCATGACCTTGAATATCAGCGTGCAGTGTTTTTCAGACTAAAGAATTTGACTCAATCAGACATGCTCATGTCATGTCAGACACACACTGAGCCCTGAACTTGCTTTAACAAAACAGAGTTAAGTAAGCAAAGAAATGAGAGAACAGGCGATTCATTATTTAGAAAGGTTTATCACTGTCTGGACCACAAGCACGATTACTTCTTAAAGGGACAGATCACCCAGAAATCAAAATTCTGTTTACTCACCCTCAAGTTGTTCCAAACCTGTATACATTTCTTTGTTTGGTTGAACACAGAGAAAGATATTTTGAAGAATGTTAGCAACTGAGATTTCTGAGGCTCCATTGATTACCATAGTAGAAATAATTATTGTGTAATATGTTTGTCTCCTGTTGAGCACAAAATAAAATATTTAGAAGAATTCAGGAAAACAAACTGGGGTTTGGGGCACCTTTGACTACCATTTTAATGACAGGCAGTGGTGCCCTGGAAATCTTTAATTCTTCCAAATTATTTTATTCTTCTTTCAATTCTTCTTTCGTGTTCAACAGAACAAAGAATTTTATACAGGTTTGGAAAGATTTGAGTAATTCATGACAGAATTAAAAAAAATTGTTGGACTATCCCTTTAATTCCAGATTGCTCTTCTACATTGTGTTTGAAAACTATAGCACAAATATGTAGTGAATAGATATAGCTGCTATTAGAGCTTATGTGATATTACACCCTTCGAATAGCCGTGTCATTTCAAGAAACCAAATAACAGCTTCCCCAAGTGAATGAGCGAAGAATTTCGCAATAGCGTATAGATGTTTTGGCTTGTACAGGGTTATTAAACCTAATTTTTTAGTCAATACTTCCTGGAGAGTTAACAAACACGTTCCTTTAGCAGTATGGCGACTGAAAAGGGCAATGCTCAGAATGACGTTAAAACTGCCGTTTCAGTGGTGTTGCCCTTATGCGGTGTTTATTAATAGCCTTAAATTAGGAGAATAGTAAAACTGGATAAAGTCTAACAGATTTAATTGTACCCTGTCCCTCAAGCATCAAAAGGATAAAATGTACAAACAGATGTGTTCATGAAATCTATATAAACACTTGAGAGTTACATGTCCAAATAAGGACATCAATGTCTGACTAATTCCTTTGTAAAATGATGTTTTAATTAAATCATTAAGCATCACTTAGAATTCTCTTTTGGCACTGGCCTTGACGTTAAATACCTCAGTATAACGTTTCAAAGAAGAACCAGACTGCTTTCACTTAGTATACATCAATGTTACATAATGCAGCATGGTTTGTGTATTTGTGGGCTGGTTTATATTTAGAAACAAGATATCATATAGACCGTTTCATCAGACGTATGCACGCCTGACCCCCAGTAAACTTCCGTTTTGTGTTTGGCTATTACTTATATTTTATTTTATTTATTTTTAATATTCATTTGTATTATTATTTTACTGTATAGTTATTGTATTAAAGGGCCGCAATACCAGAAATTCAGCGTTTTTTGTAATCTCCTTTAAACCACAACAGTGACACAAAACAGGCTGTTGGCGATCCCCTAACAATCTGATGTCACATTGTGTACGCCTGCACATGACCACTCACAGACTCCGCCTTATGAGCGCCTAGCTCCACCTGACGCCAGAGACACGCTGTCAGCCATTTTCAGGCAAGAGCAGATGTAGCCACTAGCCAGCGAAAAAAATATCTAAGAAACAACTAATGTGAGCTGTTGTTGGATGTAAAATGGAACATAAAAGGAGGCCGGAAGGAGAGCTTTCTGACTAGCCCGGGTTCGTCCCGCTGCGACCTCGCGTGCCGGAGTTATAACAAATTTATTATTTTCAGATCGACAAACCAACATTCACTGGTCCGTATCTCTGGTTCGGAGAGAAAGGTAGTTGGAAAGGTCTCTGGCGGGGCATTTGAACGACGCTGTCCGCTACCCCTAGCATGGGTTTCGCAAAAAAAAATGATCCTCAAGAGTGGATCAGTACCTGCTGTTTGTGATCAAGCTTCATCTCCGGAAGAAGTAAGTATTATTACACATCGTTTTTAAAACACCTTGCTAAAGTTGCTAAACCTGAGACATGGTACAAAGACGGGTGTTATGTCGTAACGTCAGTGGTAAAAGACTTGTGACTGACATAATATCTGTAAAGCTTATTCATTACAATGAAAGAAAGTTACACCAGTGTCTTTCTCTGTGAATTCAGTGTTTTCTCTTATGTCCTAGTGCGACAAAACTTAGAGCGGATTGAAACAGAGTTCGCATTTTTAAGACAATGAGGTTACGCAGAAATTGATACTCACAACGTAATAACACCTGGTTGCTGATCTTTACTTACCTGTCTGTCATATACAAGTACCCTGAATACTCTTTATGCCTATATCCGTGTTTATGTCTGTTAGTAATATGCATCCACATGATTAATCATCAATGGCCAATATTTCATACAGCATATGTTGTTCTATCTATGTTTTTGTCTTTTCCATCTAATTTGTATTTATGACCAAGGCATTAAGGGGATTTGTATTGGAGTTAGTGTATGGTTTTGGTTGGGCAATGCTTTACAGACCTAATTGCGCTTTCCGCCATATTGCTTGTCTTGATGTCATCCAAATCACATTTGTAAGCGCTATACCTCATATTTTGCATACGGGGAGGGGAGCAGAATCTCATTTGCATTTAAAGAGACACACAAAATGGCGCATTTTCCATTGCAGCCACAAATGGCCATGTTCAACATAATGTAATGAAAGATATGTGGTTTATTTTGAGCTGAAACTTTACAGAGACATTCTTTGGATACCACTGACCATTTTTACATTGCAGAAAACCCCTGTATTAGCGGCCCTTTAAATAAACGATTTGATACATTTTTGTTTCATGTTCATTTTATTACATAAACAATTTGTTGAATGGGTCCTGTATTCGATCGCATTTAAACAAACCATATGGTCAACCCGGTCTCATAAATTGTGTATAAATAACTTGCTGTTGCATTATTGTGTAATTCGTACGCCAAAGTTCAAATTTGGGTGCATATGAAACACCAATGTTTGCGTGCACCTGGGTGGAGAACAGACATTTCTCAACGTACACGAAAAGGAAACCCGGAAATAATTAAAATCATACTGTAAGGTTTAGGTTTTGGATTAGGGTAGAGGTTATAATATGCATGCGCACTAACATTAGCGGTTCTCGCCTCCTTCTTCCCATTCCTTGGAATCTTTAATACATCCTGTTAAAAGTATTTTTATGATAAAAAAACTTCCAAGTCAAAACTATATTAATATCCATATACATGTACAAACACATTTCAGTGACTTGCCTAAAATGTGAAAATATTTAATATGTCCCTTTTTTCACAATCAGGCTATGTGGTAAAGTAAATCAGACACTTTGATGTAAGATTTGTTGACGGTAAGGTCTCTCTATGTTTATTGAATGTCTGTACAGAAAATCAATGTAGCAGTCAGTTCTGTTTGATATATGACACAGCCTATGCATACTGTCTCTTACATAGTACATAATCATCCACAACATGCAGATTCCAGCAGAGATAATGAAGGGCCTTCATTTGTAAAAATAGCTACATAACCATTCTCAAATGCCAAAAGTGTCTGCTTCTGATTAACACCTCTCTCTGTCTGTGATATAGTCGGATGCCAATACGTCCCATATTTCAAAGCTGCAATGATTTGCGAGTGATCTAAAGTAGGGACACAAATGTGCCAGTTTCCTTGCTGCTTCTCTTCACCTGAAAGAAGATGTATTGTTTGCTTTCAGCCTCATCAATCACACAGACATATCTGAAACAGAAAGGATATCAGCAGTCATCCCGTGCCCCTTTCCATCTCTTTTCATACGTTGGATTTATGTTGCCAATGACCTTCATCCCCATTAGAGTCAGACAGATCTAATGCCTCAGTTGGGCTCTGCCTAATGTCAATTATGTCAGGCCACACAGCAGTGAGAAAATTCGGGCATGTCAAGGTGGATGTAACACTACGTGAAACATAAGATACGTTTAATATCTTGGTTAAAGTACAGAAACATCAACAAACCAGTAAACATTTATTTGGCACTCATGTTTTTCGCAGATGCTTGCCAGGCGAAGTGACTTCAATTCCAATGCACAAATCACATTAAATGGCAAATATCAGTATAAGCAGCCCATAAAATGGGACACCGGAACAATTTATCCATTTTCTGTGAATAACGACTTAATTTCCGACCTGTTTCTCACATAAAACTATTCTATTGATTTGAAGGCTTAAAGAGTAGCTAACATGAAATCATGAAAATTACATATAATGCAGTCTGTTCTGTTGCCGTATTTGAAAGTAAGCTGTCTGCCAAGTTGTAAGTCCGAAGGTGAATAAATAAAAAAGTTATTTGCTTGTAAAAATGGGAGTCGACTCTGAATCACACAAACGAGTGGTGGATGCATATCTACGTCACTATACATAGTCCCCGTCTACGTTTGGCTGAGACTGACGCGAAAACGTATGTCTCCTCCCCCAAACACTGTCGCTCGTTCATGATGCTTGTGTATCATGTCTAGAGTCTGTGTTCTACGGTGTGACACTACGTGCGTCTTATTTCAACTACCAAACGAAGAACGTCTGAGGGAACAATTCATTTTTCAAACGATACCAAAGGAGTATAACCCCAGAGTTTAACTGTGCGCGCGTCATTTCATTTAATAATCTTGGCGCGTTCACTGCAGGGTATGTGAAACGATTATCCTTGAAAGAGGGGGAATACCAACTCTATTTGGACCTGTTAGCTCCACCGAATCCCAACCTGTAAGTGTGACTATTGATTTTGTCTGAACTTCAAGAAATATTTTTGTACCTTATGTCTGTGTTTAGCTAATGCATATAACGCTAACATTAGCATATAACGCTAACATTAGCATGTGCCGTTATTTCTGGGGTGTTACAGATTGTTTATCTGACTATTAACTTTGAATTTTGACACATTTGCCGCACGTGCACCTATATAGATATGCCACTGACACTGGATTAGCGTTTTATGATGCTTCCTCGTCAGACTCGGGCTCATATTGGTTCGGTAAAATCGCCGCCATCTCTAGCTACACATATAATATACATGACATCCAACCACATGTAAACCGTAATCCTGTAATGATGGTAGTGGGGTTCAAGCTGCGACAAATGATGAACGCGTTTGACCAATAACAACAGACTACACCATCTGACCAATCACATGACACAAGGTTAGAGGGTAGGCAGGGCCTAGACGGATGAATCGTGGAACGAATCATTTGAGAGTCAGTCAAGAAGTAAGGCACGAATAACTGCATATAATTACGAGATTATAGTGTTTTTACACATTGTATGTACATAAACTTAATTTTGGACACTCCATTAACCAAAGTAGGGCCTAAAAAAACATACGTTAGGTACACTTTAAAGAAAATAAACATAAATAGATTAAAATTTTTATTTAAAGGGTTCATAATAACAAGTTGTACGTAAACAATAAGGTGCACATATACTACTTTCACTGTACTTTTCTGGCCCGTTTGGGGCTGTATTACATTACATGAATATTCGGCACGGACATTAAAATTTAATTTGTAGACATACCTCTGAGCAATGAAACCTGCATCATCAATGAGTGATGACTGCAGCGCTCTGTTTGGGTTTTACCCGCTGGCAAACCTAATGAAACAATAATAATGAATGGTGAAGGTGCTCGTCAGTGCAGGATTTCGAGCCGCAGCTACTGGTCATTTTCGGCAGATAGTGAAGGTGAGTGGGAGGTCTTGAGGGAGTTTTTATCAGCGACAGGCATCTTCATCTCACTGCTGCCTAAAACAGCCTCTGCATAAACCCTCATCTCTTCACCCTGCCTCTGCATTAAACCTGCACGCACCCATGTACTTATTTGTGATTCAACAGTCAATGCCTTTGATATTACCTCACAAAGTGAATTTAAAAGCCATTGATTTTTCTCCTTCTGCCCTAGCGACCTATGATTCAGCTGTCCGCATCGAAACTGCACAGCCGTTGGACTTAAAAATGCTTTCTCTGCCTCCTCCAAACTCAAACACGCATACATGGATGCACAAACATGCACATAAACCAAGCTTTACCTGACACTTTTGATAGAACACTTGGTTGTGTCATATGCATTGAGGCACAGTGTGATGCATTTCATGTTTGGTTATTGCTATTTGTGAAAGATGAAAGAATGCACTCAGGGCTCAAGATGCCATTTACATTAGCAGTCATGGTAATAAAAAATAATAAGTTGACATTGCTTCTTTCAAGCAATTTTTTATTTCTTTTGAATAAATGTAAAATCTTTCAAGTTATGCATTTTTTTCTTGATTTTTATCTCAGTTACTTAATTTATTCAAATGTAAAATAAGCAGTTTTTATGTTTTTCACCCAATTTTCACAGGAAATAAAAATGTCATTAAAAACTTAATTCCACTAATTAAAACACAGTAAAAAAACTTTTTAATAAACGACGCTTCTGTTTATGTTGTTTTTTTAACTAGAATTCACTTAATGACGATTTTCAAAAAAATATTCATGGTAACACTTTATTTTACGCTGCCCTTGTTACACATGTTAGATGTATTTACTATAGTATTTGTAACTAACCCTGAACCAAACCTTAACCCTATAGTAAGTACATTTAGTTAATTCTTATTACAAAGTACTTAAATGTATACTGTAACACGGGCACTGTAAAAAAAGTGTAACCATATTGATTCCACTAATTAAAATACAATGAAAACCCCCAAAATAAGCCCCACTTTTGTTTTTCAGTGACATTTGATTTAATCAAAAATAGCAGTTACATGTAATTTCAGGGGCATGATTTACTGGTCCTTGATGCCCGATGACTCCTGAGATAGGCGCAGGCTCCCCGTGACCCGAGGTAGTTCGGATAAGCGGTAGAAAATGGAATGGAATGATTTACTGGTTGCATAGGCTAAAATCTATAAAATATGTATGGACCCAAAATAGGGTCATATATATTTGCAACAGAAATAAAATATTTGCAAACAAAACATGAGTTTTGCAAATAAAAGTAGGGTATTAAGCAAAAAATTGCATCTTTGCAAGAAAACTTAAGAATCACAGAGAGAAAAAATCAAGTATAGCAAAGTAAAAATTCAGCAACAATAATTCTGCAACACATCTTCTCCTTTGCATCGCTCATTAAAATCCGCGTTTCAGCCAATCGCTCCCTTGCGATACTGTTTTCTCTTTGCTCTTCACTTTTCTTTGCGCCTCGCTTTGTGTCCCTGAATTGCATGGGGGAGGAGAAAGAGATTGGGGCGTGTACAAGCCACATGAACCTGCCCCCCCTTTCATTCAAGTAGTCCCCGCTGCAGACTGCTATGTTCTTCATAGTGGCTGATTGGATTGTTTTTGAGTGTTTGTCCGTTTGTGTGAATGTTGGTCACATTGAGGATGTTGTATAGGCTCACCCCTTCATTTATGTGTATGTATGATCTGCATTGTGTTGCAGTTATTGATGGTTATTGAACAAAAAAAATGCTCTGAATTTTAGTCATATCCCATTCATTTCCTATGGGTGCCCACAAATGCTCATTAAGGAGGTTTTTTTCACCAACTAAACATTGTTGAATGAAGTCCAACTTTTTTTGGTATGCTTAGGTGGCAAACTTAGGAAAAGTAGCCGGGTTTTGAAAAAAGGTTATTTAAAATAATTTTGCACATATTCCCCAACATCTTAGACCAAACAAACAGCATGTTCTTTATGGTGTCCTATGGTGTGACCGTGTGACACAGCAAAAACTTCGAAAAATAAACGGTTAATAATGTATTCTTTTAGACAATTAACATTTATAATATAAAATAGCACAAAATAGATTTATTTCCTAAATCTTTGCTGTCACACAATAGGACACATTTATGGTTTATCTGTCAACTATCCATATGCATAAAAAACATAAACTATGACTTTATTGTATCCTAAGCGCTTGCAATGCCTTTCTAGCAGCAATGCACTTTTGTAGTGTGTCAATACAGTGTTATAATATGTCTTCCCTTGTGTCATTCAGTCTGGCTAAAATATCTACTTTGGTCTTATAGACAACATTCTATAAAACCTTCTTCATACGCTGGTATTCCAAGTATAAGAGTGTTTCTAATATGAGGCAAATCTCCCTCGCACAGGTTCACTATAAGCACTGCAGTCTGATGGCATTTTTCAAGCCTTGTCTAAATGAAAGCAGAACAGCTACTGTAGGAGGTGGGAAAGTGCAATGTCACCAAAGAGACAAAAACTACATAAGAATCAATTGTAAGGCAATATTTAAAAACAGGGGAACTTAGCAGTGACCAATAATAAGTTAAAGATGATTTACAAATCTTATGTATTTGTACACGGTGCAATCAGTAAATAATTAAGTGTGAATAGGGCTGAGACAACGTTTTGGCCTACTGCTATTTAAAATGTAATAATAATGAAGAAATAAATGATTTATTTACCCATGAAATTTAAAATACCACAATAAAACATATGATTTTTTGGAAGAGTTTTTGAGGATTTTTTAATTGTATGGTAGAAAGACAACAATAGTTTGTTATAATATTCAAAGACAAATTTTTTATTTTTTGAATCATTTTAAATTTATAGAATTGTATTATGGAACACAGTCAAACTAAATATAATAATAATACATGTTTAATTTAGGAGCTGTATGCATTTATAATATATATAATATATATATATAATCTGTAGCTTAGTGGTAAAAGCATTGCGTTAACAACGCAAGGTTGTGGGATCAATCCCAGGGGATTGCAAATACCTATGTAAAATGTATAGGATAAAGCAATGTAAGTCACTTTGGATAAAAGCGTCTGCCAAATGTCTAAATGTAAATGTACACTATTTCTGACCCACATTTCTCTAGTTTCACACATAATCAAAGAGATTCTATGTGCATTTCTCAAAGGCTTAATTTTAATGAAATTAAATCATAACCCATTCTACATTTTTATCCAATTTTACTCCGAATTACTCCCCATTACAAAAGAGTTGCGCAACAGCAATTCATGTCTTTCAAGTTCATTTGTAGCACCAATATTTTACAGACCGTGTGTTTGCTGTGGATGCATCGCAAAACATGTGGATAATATTAATCTCTCATAAAGCATAATTTATTCTAGTATCTTGTGGGCGAATATCCCTTTAACCAATGACCTGTATACACAAATAATCGCAATCAGGTGATTATTTCGCCATTAGCCTAAATCAGAATATACAGAACAAAAGTGGCAGTCACAAATCTACACACACACACACACACACAGTGTCACTGTGGTTAATTGTGCTAAACTGAGGCGAGAGAGTTTGCATTATTTAAGCGACAGGGAGAAACTTGTCAAAATCCATGTGGAAAGAGGGCAGCAGTTGCCGTGATGAGCTGTGCTTGGGGAACAAGCCTTCTCTCAAGCAGCGAGGAGCAGAAAAGCACTTAAGTGCTCCACATGTTGCATGCAGCAAAGCCTGGGGGACCGGCAGAGATATCATGAGACAAATCTTGGAGTCTGCCACACTGCTATGAATATGGAGGCACCATAAACAATGCTCAGGTAACTGAGAGAGAAAACACAGATTGAGCGGGAAAGCGCTGCAGCCTCCAAAACACATTTTCCAGCAAAGCCTCAAGGAAACATTGCTCCAATCGAACAACAGGCAAGTGCTTTCTCTTTCACTCCCTCCCGCTAACATGTAAAGTAAAAGTTTCTTTCCGTATTTGTTAGACATCTGACATCCATTGTTTTCATACCAGGCTCATAATATTTATACCCTACCACTTATCCTGACCCTCAAAAAAATACAGTCACATTACATTAACATTTCAAAGTCAAACATCATTTTCATACCTAAAATGTCTAAACAAGTCCATTTTGACATATTTTACTATGTTTATATGAGGACAATTTAAAGAAGACTGAAAACACGAACACACACATACACAGCATGCGCACACGCACTAAGCTCTGAATAGATTTTTGCTAAGGTTACCATGGCAACATTAACATTTCCGCCCCCTAAAGAAGCTAAAACAGTTATACAGATAGACTGGCGGAGAAAGAAAAAGAGGGAGTGTAAGAGAAAGAAAGACTCTCCTTCCATTCCAGCAGACATTCCTGTAGGGGAAAGTCAATCATCTCACTAGGCCTCATCTGCGTGTCTATGTCTAAACCCAGAATGGGAAAAAAGTGGTGTTATTCATAAAAATATGCAAAGTCTGCAAACATCTTTTGACAGAGATTGCATTCAATACACCAATGCAACCACATTCTGAGGCTGTGTGGTCAGAATGAAAATAAACATTACAGGGGCACCTACAATAGGACAAAATCTCAATTATTCAATATAAAAATGATGGGGTAATATGAAAATGATCTCACATCACTTTGCCTGTAGACTATGTACGGCAAAATGTGCTTCAAAACTGTATTTATAATGTAAATCAGTTATTACTCCCTTTTTCTTAAGACAACATTTTATTGTTGCTAAAGCAAATGTAGGTCTGTTTTCTTACGAAAGCAAATACACACTAATCATTTTGTTCACAGAACAACTAAATGAGGCAAATAAAAAGCTCTCCTGAGGAAATTTAGATAAAGATCCTTATACCCATCAAAACAGTCCTCTAAATAATAATAAAAAAACATTAGTCTACTTTTATACAAGGAGCAGTGAATTATATGTTGATCTCTGTAGGGAGACAGGAAGTGTTGGTTAATTCCAGAGCTTTAAACTGCAGTTTCTCAGCCTGTTCTCTGGGGGCAGCATGACGAGTCAATTAAAGCACAGGAAATCCACCAAGATAAACACACAAACCAGAGGAACTCAATCACAACAATAAAGATATCCCCTGCTCACCACAGAGCAGAAATATAAAGGGTTTTAGTGAGAGCCAAGTAATAACACTTTATACTCTGAAATTGTTTAAACTATCTCAAGCTGACTATATCAACTATTTAATACATTACATTTACATTTAGGCATTTGGCAGACGCTTTTATCCAAAGCAACTTACAGTGCATTTATTACAGGGACAATCCCCCTGGAGAAACATGGAGTAAAGTGTCTTGCTCAAAGATACACTGGTGGTGGCTGCAGGGATCGAAACAGCAACCTTTGATTTACCAGTTCAGTGGTTTAACCCACTAGACCACCATCTCCACATTACAAGCCAGGCAGGAAATTATGGGACTTGTTCAAATTTATGAAGATTTGTTGGATTGGATATTGCAGTTGAAGCCAGTACAATCCTATGGCAACTATTTTGAGAGGTGGCTTATTTCTAATCTCATTTGTATTCTTTTAGTCTGATTTGTTTTCGTGCCAATGACACGATTTTGGGGCTTCATTATTGTTTTATACTAATAATCATACATTTGTGTATGACTCACATCTTATAAATTCATAAAAATTGTCCTCCTTGTAAAACAGAAAGAAATTTCTGTGAGATCAGGCTGGTTACTGCTCAGCCGTGTCCAGTCTGCAGCTTCCAAGTGTGCATATGTCAGAGGGTCACTGACTCCCGCTTGGCTTAGCTGTCATCTATTACCACCAAACAGAGCAGGAATTACATCAGGGCATAGCCAGTCCCATTAGTAATTCCTTACTTCTGATGGAAGTGTGTGTATGTGTGGAAATAGAGACTGTCTATGATGCAAAGCAAGGCCATAGTACCTCCCCAGAAACCTACAATATCACATCTTGAAAGATGGCATTATTTAGAGAGTTATTTAATGGAGTTATTGTATGTTTTGATACAGTGCATTCGGGAAACGAATCTTTCAAACATTAACTTATACCAAAATATTCATTTGTTTTTAAAGAGCTGATGACAGATTTTGCCAATGCAGCTGCATCAAATTATTGAATAGTTTGCATTAAACTGTTATTGGTTTTAAAAAGTTACAAGTTGAATGTTTTTTTGTTGCGTTGTAATGATTTAAATATATAGGCCTACATATTTTAATATCCACACCACATTTAAAAGTCCACACAAACTTTCTGCTCGGGATTGTGCATGTTCATTCCCCCAATTCAGATTTAGCCAATTTGTAAAATAGTTGCAATGAGATAGTGTTGGACTTGGAGAATAATTGCATGCAATGTGCATACAATACGATGCCATCATTACTGACGAATGCCAGTAAAGACAGACCATATCAAATTAGTGTCCAGATAATATTGTTTTTGTATTTGCTGATTCTAAAATGATTGCAATTGATCACCTCCGTCTGAGATTAATATATTGGTCCTTATGACTCAACCTAATCTAAATAGACTGTTTCATCAGACGACTGCGCCTGGCCCGAAGGTCACTTCCGGTCTGGTTTTGGATATAATACAACAATTTTAATTTATATTAATATTTAACTGTATATTCTTGTATTTGATTAAATGAAACTCAGAAAATAGGTTTGGGAGATATATTGTTTGTTTATGTTGTTGTCGCTGAAACTGTTTAAAATAAAGCAGCATTGTATCATTCTACTGGTGATTTTGGTGTATAGCAACAAAGAATGTTTTAACTGTTTTTCTTTAAAAACACAAATAGTCAAAAAGAGGAATACGTGTTTGCTTTTTATTCTGTTCAAATGCCTGTCTCGTCAAAATAAGAGTTCAATACAGTACAGTTCTGCATGTGGATTAGTCTAATTTTGACAAATCTTTTAAACAACTATTCAAACCGTTATACTGCATCTACGCTACTTCTCATTTAGAAAATGGACAATTGATTTTTTATCCCACTAACTGAATTCAGCAACAAATATATATGTTATATAATGAGGTTGTAGCTCGCATTTGCGGCATTATTGTGGACAGTTTAACAAAGGCTCAAATGTATCTTATATATTCTACAGTACACATATGTTGCTGAACATATTGGCTTTGTAGCAGGTCCTTATACTAAGGCATGTGTACATTGAATAGAAAGCCAGACAAGACTGAAGTCATACATTTCTGATCATTTAAAACATTTAATAAAGTCTTTTAAAAATATTTTTTAATAATAAAATTAACAAGAAGGACAGTTTCTAAATGGATTGTTCCAAATACTGAGGAACTGAAGCAAACCAGCAACTTTCTCAGCATATTAACAAAATAAAACAATGTGTTTGGAGTATCTGTGTTTATACATGGGCCGATAACAGTTCATCTGAATTGCTTCAATTACTCCAATCTTTCTTGTTTTCTAAATTTACTATATAATATGACATTGAAACTAATCTGTGAGCTATACTGCACAGCTGTACTGTATTTAAAGGGATTGAGGGAGACCTGAGTGTAAATTATTTTATGTTTTCCTCTTAACAAAATACAAATGAATGCACATTGTACATATACTCAGGTCATTTCAGTTCACATTGTTAATTTGTGCAGTCTGTTGTATTTTAAGAAATCTGTATGATTTAGAAATGCTGTGTTTTTCCTTTCAGCTTTCTTCATATTAGTATTCAGGACATATTAGGGAAAATAATTTAAGAATCCTGCAAATGCAAAACAGTTACTCTGTTCTGTCAGGTTCACTACTGTCAAAATGATATAGTTTAGATTGGTGGTAGGGTTCTGGGCAAAACTCCCTACACATCCATGCAGCCAGCATGAATAAGAGCAGGGAGCGCAGCGATAACCCCCTATAGGGTAAACAGGACAGAACAAGCAGATGTCAGTAGTTCTTAAAGACATTTAAGTGTAACAGATATATCAAATGTAGTTGAGACTTAAGAAAAGGAATCACAGAAGTTGAGTCCCGATTGTAAATGTGAGGTGGAGCTGGGGAAGGAGGAGGGTAATTTGCTCCTGAGTAACGCGATAAGCTGCAATTAGCTGAATGAATTTTAAAACGGAAGCGCTGATTGCGTCATATTTCTACAGGAAAAATGAGGATCAGCCGATGCAAGCTGACGCTATACACCTGATTTCTGCCAGGTTCACTACCGTCAAAATTATTGACAATTAGCATACGGTTTAAATTGGTGGTATGGTTCTGTTCTGGGCAAAACTCTCTGCCCATCCATGCAGGGAGCACAGCGATAACTCCCCAACACCACGATAGGTGTTGGAGAGTTATCGCTAATCACAGTAGCAGCAAAGGGTGCTCTTCAGTATAAGCATTAAAAAGAAGAGCAGCATTTCCCTTACAGGATTAGAGCAGCAGCAATGGGGTTCTACAGTAGCGGCATTTGAGAAGAGCAGCATTCCCCCTACAGGTAGGCCTGTTAAACACAATAAAAAGAGCAGACTGAACAGAAACGATCATCAAAAATGCGGGGAGCAAGTGGGGGTAAGGTGCCTTGGTCAAGGGCACCTCAGTCGTTACCCGCAAAGCAAGTCAGAACCTCTGACCATTAGGCCACGACTGCCCTGATGATTTGAGTATGTGTCTAAACATACCTCACGTATGCCCAAATCAGAAACTGGGGAACAAGGGTTATTTTTCACTGGATCTTTCTGCCTCAGCTGAGGATCAGCTGATCCACGCTTGACTCACTCGACCTGCCAAAACTAACGCTATTGGCTTGATTTGTTTAGTGTATAGAATACAATTTTATTGAATAGTTTCTAAATTTACAAAAAAATGTATTGAATTGAAACTTTGATGTAAAAATAAGACACTAATGAATCTCTCCTATTGCATAAATGTTCATTATAATACTAATGCCATGTTCAATTCTGATGATGATATATTAATGTTATGTATTAACCTTGTTCATCAATGGTTGTCAGCTTTTTGCTTTTTCCTTTTCTTGTTTAAAACCGACAACAAATTTTGTCGTTTCAAACATATTTGCATGTTATTCAGATTTTTTTGTTCAGCATATTCAGTAGTCCATTTTTTCGCAACGTCTTGAGAACAGAATTCAATAATAATAAATATTTTATGCTTACATCACTGTCATTCTGAAGTAAGAATATATCAGTAAAACAAACAATGAAAAAACACAGGTAACTCCAGTCAAACAGGGGTTATTTTGAAACATTAAACTTTTATGTATTTTTATTTAATGTTTTATTAAGTATCCCTAAAAACACAACAGCAGGTAGGTTGGAAGGCTAACATGTTTTATTTTGCACTATACATAAGTGGATCCTGCCCTTTTTATAGTAACGTTTTGTAACAGTCTGTTTTCTTTTCCTTGATTCTGAATGAAAGTGACAGCCTCTGATGTGCTGACCTCTGCTAAGGTCACACATTTTGTTAGCGTGTCCCATTGCGTGCGTCCCGTCTAGGGTCTCTCATCACAGGAGTCAGTACTATTAGTGCAGACAATGCTCCCTGACCCTCTGGGTGTAAGCCATCAGATAGGAGAAACACAACCCAACAAGACAGAAATTCTCAGCAACACACACATCCTGCCCTCCACTGCCCTGCCCTATGGGAGTGTTATTAAACCCTGAAGAGAAATGTTTTTGTCTATGTGTGTGTGCCCATGACAAGTCAACAACGCAAACAAATGCCACAGAGGGAGGTACAATCAGATGCGAACTGTAAGAGCGAGGTTTATTCTTCCTTGTGGAATATAAAAGGGAAAACAGCCTTCCATGCACCTTGAAAAGACCAGGTTGGACCAGCAGGGTTTATGATGGTTAGTGCTGGTTACCCAATGTTTCCATGCTGTTCAACGACAAAGCATGTTGGTCAAGCAGCATGGTGTTTCTGGTTGACCACGGCACTCTAGCTAGTAAATATATACAAGAATCCTGAACATGAGCAAACCAAAATGAAGCACCAGCAAGCATTCAAAACACAACATACATTGGTGGCCAGCAACACTGCACTCTAAAAATGTCTGGGTTATCTTTTAACCCATACCGCTGGGTTGAGTCCGTTGGGTTGTTTTGCTGGGTTATTTTTCCACATGTTAAACACTTTTTGGGTAGTTTTAGTTTTCAATGTGTTGGGTTAAACCCGCTGGGTTAATGTGCTGGGTTGTTTCTGCCGCTGGGTTATTTGAAGAGTCTCGCGCGCCTACCGCCCTGAAGACGTTGAGTGTACTACGCAACTTTCATTTTTATAAAGAACAAAGGGGCAAAGTCACTGGTTGGAGCAATTTAAAGGTACGTTTTTTACGTTTTAAGGGAATATTTATTGAAATGGACAGAATTTTTAACATTTTGCAAGTCTTAACTAACGTTAGTGATGTAATTTTGACGACCAGCAACTGTTACCTCAGATATAAATTGACTCGCATAGTCCTGTGAACATGCGCGACAATGCGAATAAATACAATTTTCGTGAACCCCATCACATGTAAGCTAAGTTATGAACTTTAGTGAGAATTTAACAAAATTTGAGTCAAACCGGCGAGCGCGGTCAAGCATTCACGGTTCAGGAACGCCTCTCTCGGTGTCCACTCTGGATATTAAGCGGCCAGTCAATTATATTGCTCCCTCTGTTATAAAACAAACATTTCAAGGTTTGTGCATATGATAAAGAAAGACAAGTGTGGTAGCCTGTATTTAATGAGTTGATTTGGTACACGTGTGGTTTCTTAATGTATTAAGTGGTGTAATTCATAATGTATTATACATAATTTATATGTATTTAGTTATTTTTATAAATTGACATTTGTTGCTACATATTGTGGAGATTTTTTAGTAGTTATTTTTAATGTTATTTATAATGCTTGTTTATGTTTGATATGAAACATTTTTATTTATTATAATTAAACCATTTTCTTTTAATCATGCAAATCTAAAAATATTGCTGTTATTGGCTGTAAAAGTTAAAACATTTCTTAACAATTATTTTTACAGTCAAATAAAAATGAATTTTAAAAAATAAATGTCAATTGTCTTGATTGATAATGAAGTACAGAAGAAATTAAGAATAACCCAGCAAGAATAACCCAGAATTAAACACATCAATTGTTAAAATGACAACATTTTGGGTTTTTTCAATAACCCAGCATACTGGGTTAACATACTTTAACCCAGCATGTGTTCTGTCCAATATTTCCCCAGTGCTGGGTTGCCAATTGGGTTGTTTTTAACCCAGCCATTTTTAGAGTGTGGTCTTTTTAACAGGGTTGTCACACAGTCTGTGTATTCCAGGAAAATATGAGTTCATAAAACTCAAACTTGACTTGAGGGTGAAAGACCCTACTGTTAGCAACACTAAATCATTCCATGAATCAGCTTTTCTTGAACTTTGTTTTGCTGCAGGACGTTTTGAATTAAACCACTGCACACTTTCCAAATTAAACACACTGCCTGGACACTGGTCCTAAAAAGCCTCGCGATCCTAAAGAACCAGTTTCTATCCAAAGTTTCAGATGCATCGCACCACCTGTGCTTAGGGCCAACTAAAGAAACTCAAAAAGGTTCATATGGCAAAACATTACAGTATTTATACTGTTACATAAAGATAAAACTAAACCACACTTCAGATTCGACTGAATCTCAGTTTTACAGGGAGAAGATGAGGGGATTATAGGGTGAAACATCTGACAATTTAGTTTTTAATCCATCCAGCTGTTTATTTTTCCATCATCCGACAAGTTTCATGTATGTGTGGGTATGGAAATCTAGCCCTGCTGTACAGCTACACTTCTGTGTCATGCTACACACATCACGTACAGCAGCTAATTAACGCTCTGGGTGAAGCGATGCTGATTGCTTTCAGTTGGACTAATGGCATATTATTCTGGCTCTCCACGCTGTTCAAACGTCGGTCTTGATATTTACGGGGTGTCAGTGTTACGGAAATGGAGATTGGTGTTGCACTGATCTATCAATAAGGCCAAATGTCCTTTGTTGTCATGGACGATCGACATTAGGAAATCTAGTTTAATACTTTCAGTGAGGATGATATTTATGAAGCTGATGTGGTCGAGAGTTTTATTGATTTACTATACGTTATGCACACACTTAAAAAAACATATACTATACCATGAATTGACTGTACAGGCCACCGATCTCAAAATCAGTATTCTCTGTGTTTAATAAAAGTGTGGTTTTATAACATAACGCTACTGCACAGTAGTGAGATGGGCTGTGATAACTTGGCCATTTTACAAATGTAACACCTGCGCTACAGTGTGTTCGTCAACAGAGACCTGTGCTTAAATAGGCAAGCAACCTTTAAGGCCGATTTAGCTTTCAGACTCAAAAAAATAATACAACAACAACAACAGGGTTTGGGCCCCGATCTGTTTAAAGGAGCTACAAACGGGCAAATTATAGTCAAATATTTAATCAATTACACTACAGTACAACCTCTTAATGGCATACAACATTAACCTGTAAACGACTGCTTAATAACTTGGGCTATTATGTAAATATGAGTATTATCTGTCTGTTTCGTGTATCTACTATATGCAAAAACACTGCATGACTTGGCAAGCAAGAATCCTAAAGAACTCTAGTAAATATAATAATATAAATACTAGGAACAGAAAGTACTCGCACTAACACTTGCCTATTTGCAGTGGAATGAATAATCAATAAACTCCCAAAACAGTGCAAATAAAGACACATGATAAAATTATCTACACCGTATAAAACAATGAAAAAAATGATCTACACCTTATAAAACTAAAACAGTATACTCTCTTCCGCTGTTTGTGCTGCATGTCTAATAATGAATTAAGATGTTGAAACATTGTACTCGGTCAAGTCAGTTCTCACATGACGCAGTTTATAGAGGTGACCCCACCAATATAGTTTGTTTGATAATAATAACTATTACAATTTTATTAAGGTTATTATTATTAATAAATTATGTACATTTAGAACAGACCACAAGGCACACCAACACAAAGTAATTATGTGCAATAATCCAATATTGCTATTATGTCAAAATACTCAATAAATAGGCTTAAGCCTACAAGTTTAAAAGTTTAACTAGTTGACATAGATAAGCAAGACAGCTATCTCACTGTAGTACTAAGAGTACATCTCATTAATGGCAAACTGTCAGTTTACTGTAGAATAAATGGTAATTATCTTGTCTACAATATAACAGCAACAACTATATATTATGACATCGGAAAATTAAGCTGTAAACGCTTAATGAGCTCTGAGGATTTTTGGATTCCAGCACGGTTAGTGTTCTATTAAAACAGATCCCTTGTTGCTAGGCAATTCAGGATATTGTAGATATATTGTTTTGAGAGAAGTGTGGGTATAATCTATGGCATGCCATGTAAAGCAATTGTTTCTAACAGTAACACACAGCTTATTTACTGTAGATGCAGATGGGTAAACACCTGTACACATGATTAAACACCTGGGGGCCATGTAGCATTGAGCACGAAGATGATCACATGATTGGTGTGTAAATAAACAAACGCTTACCTTAGCTTGTACGGTAAACTGCACATGCTCATTAGTCATCGTGCCCTCCGTGTGGTCGTTCCGGAACGCAGGTAGCCCACTCTTGTGCATGAAGTCCGACAAAGCGCTGGAGACGAGTTCATGTTCCCTCCAGTGCTGCTTGACTGGTTATTTCCATCAGTACTTTTATAAAGGGACGCACTACTGACAGTTGGTAAAGGGACGTAGAAATAGTTGCATGAAGCATTCCCTTGAATTATACTTCCAAAACAGTAACTTGAAAGCAGTGGCCAACCGATCCTTCAAGCCTGGTGTCGTTGACTTTGTTGGAGAATGTAAAACTGGTGTTTTGGCATCAGCTTACCATATTGTGACATTTATGCTTAGAGAGAACGAATCCTCGCATGATGAATGAGTGTTGAAAATGTGTCAATAACGAACAAAAGAGTGCAGTGTATGTTTCACAAAAACAAAGATGATTGTTTTGTTATTCAATACTCACAAAGGGACTGATCAAAATGACTCTTCAGCTATCCTGGACAATGCACAAATAACTACACAGGGGTTGCTAATAGGGTTTTACCAGAATGAAGTACATCCTGAATAATGGCATGCTGACACATCTTGCCAAAATTTGATTTAGGATAATATTCCCTTAAGTTGTCATGCATTCTGCTCTCCAATTAATAATTAAAAAATAGAATAATTAATTATTATGGGAAACATCAAGTAGTTTTAGAATTCATTTTCTTTGCTCTCAGCAGTGATTGTTGCAGCGTAGTTATTTCATATTATTTTGAATTGTTAATACAATGTATATTATTATTATTATTTCAGTCAATGTGCTTCCTCCCTGCCTAGGAGACTATAACATAATTGATGATAGTGCAAACGATTTTAACGTTATTGCATAATAGCATTGGATAAGAACTCGCCTCTTCTACAATTACTGACAAACGTAACTCATAAAGTGCCTATGCAAATTTCTCTTTGTTGCCTTCATTTAATGAACAGGCTGATCTTCAGTTCTATCAACAGAACAGGTGGGCAGATATCCTCTCCACGTCATGTAAAGCTGGTGATTTTTGCGTTGCCTGTCACTGGAATACAGGGTATGTTTCTCTACAAATGTAGCCACATTGCAAAAATGTTTCAGCTTAGGTTCATAACTTGAGTATGCGTGTGTGAGCTTCTCTGTGTGTTTGCGCACGAGCGTATGTCTTCACGTTGTAAGTGCGCAACCGTGCGTGCATGTGTGCTGTTAACTGATTTATTTGTGCAGTCATCTTCACGAAAACATCTCAAATAGGTTATCGTCTTTTTATAATCATACATCTGTCTGTAGGGTTCGTGAATGTGAACTGTTTTTTCCGCCTACATCAGTACCGTTCCCTCTACTCGGGCTCTGCGTGTCAGCACCGCACAGAGATTCCGTGACGCCTTCTTCCATCTCCATATACTCAGCAGCCTTGTCACCCAAAGACGACCCCGATGGGGACCCTTTTAATTTTCTGAGGAAATCCGGAAAATACGGGCAACCTGGTGGGGGCTGTTCAACAACGGTCGTCGGATCTTCGTTATCAGTTTCCCGGTGATAAAAGTAATTGAAGTTGGACACGATGACGGGCACTGGAAGCGCAATGGTCAGGACACCTGCTATGGCGCACAACGAGCCCACTATTTTACCCCCAACTGTTATAGGCTTCATGTCCCCGTAACCCACCGTGGTCATGGTCACCACAGCCCACCAAAAAGCATCTGGAATGCTCGTGAACTGTGACGACGGCTCATCAGCCTCCGCAAAGTACACGGCGCTAGAGAACAGAATGACACCGATGACAAGAAAGAAGATGAGCAGCGCCAGTTCTCGCATGCTTGCGCGTAATGTGTGTCCGAGAATCTGGAGACCTTTAGAATGTCGAGACAGCTTGAAGATCCTAAACACTCTGACAAGCCGTATTATTCTCAGTATCGCGAAACTCATTGCCTGTTGTCCGTTGCCTTGTTGTTGAGCGAGGTCTGTGCCAAGAGTTATGAAATAAGGCAAAATAGAGACAATGTCTATGGAGTTCATGGCGTTTTTAAAGAAAGCAGGTTTGCTGGGGCTAGCAAAAAAGCGGACAATTATCTCAAATGAGAACCAAATTATGCATACTGTCTCAACGATGAAAAATGGATCATTAAATGGCGTGAATCCATTGTCTGCGTGTGTGGAATTTTTACCTGGACTGAGGAATTCTTTGTCATCCCTGAATTCTGGCAATGTTTCTAAACAAAAAATAACAATGGATATGACGATAACCAAGACCGACACGACCGCAATCCCTCTGGCTGGACTTGAACTCTCTGGATACTCGAACAAGAGCCAGATCTGCCGTTTAAACTCGTCCTCGGGTAGCGGCTTCTCTTCCTCTTTCACAAAGCCCTCATCCTCGCGAAACTTGAGCATTGCCTCTTCGCCGAGTTCATAGAACTTCACCTCTTCGGAAAATATGTCAAACGGCACGTTGGCGGGTCGCTTTAATCGCCCCCCTGACTGATAGAAGTATAGAATGGCGTCGAAGCTTGGTCTGTTCCTGTCAAAAAAGTATTCGTTGCGCAGAGGATCGAAGTACCTGATTCGTTTCTCAGGGTCCCCCAGGAGAGTGTCCGGGAACTGTGCGAGAGTCTTCATTTGAGTTTCAAACTTCAAGCCTGACACGTTGATGACAACTCTCTCGCAGCAGCCGTACTCATTGTAAACATTTTCGTACCCTGACTGAGGACGCCTGTCCGTTAAAGAAACCGTCTCCTCTTCATCATCCATGTTATAGACAAAACTCGATCTCTTACTTCCCCTGTCCTCCTCTTCTTCCTCGCCCTCTGCCTCGTCCTCCTCAATCATGATGTCCTCCTCGGACCCTAGGAGCGCCAACTCTGAGTGGCGCAGATCCCCACCGAGTGCTGCGCGGTTCCGTCTCCAGCGCGAGACGCCTCTTTGCTTTTTTCGCTCTCTGAGAAGTTGCTGTGGTGGCTCTTGGTGTTGCTGCTGCTGCTGTTGCTGCTGCTGGGAGGTGGAGGAGGGGCACGAGGCGGTCCCGGCGCTACTGTTGTTGGCATTCGTTGAAGAGGCGGTTCGACTCTGATGCGGGTTGTTGTGGGGATGGCCACAGGACCCACCTCCCTCTCCAACCGTTACAGATTCAGCTGATGATGCCGTCGCCACTGCGCGCGACTGTCTCTCGCGCTCTCTCTCTCTGGCACGAGCCTGGGCATATCCGTAAGGCATGTGGGTGTTGCAACTCCCGCTGTCCGCGCCCACCATAGCAAATTCCATCTTCACGAACTATGAAACGTTGGACCCCCAAAAACTCAGCAATTGGATAAAGAATAAGGCTAAGCACGAGACCGTCTTAGCACATTAAAGTTCATAAATGCACTTGACTGGCGCTGTTAGTTGTCCATCGCCTAGTTAATACGCAAGCGTAGTTCAAGTGTAGTTTCGATGGTCTTTACATGCACTTTTACTTATTGTAATTGGACTTTAACAACTGTTGTGAAACGAGAGCGTTTCTGGTGACATCATTAGGGATATGTGCCCAAGAGTGCCATAGAATCCATATGGTTAGGTGGCGCGCACTGCTGTCACGGTAATCCATAAAGGTAACTGGATGCAAGAGAGACAGCGACTCGGTCCGTTATCCTAGGTGCTCATTCGCCGTAGAGACTTTTGCACCTATGAAATCACTGGTTCCCATCTTCGCTGTGAGGGAGGGGTGGGGTGTAGGTTTGTCCTGTCCTCTGCCCCTTCAGTGGCTATATGAATGAATCACTGAATCCGTCTGACACCAGCAACAGCTGCAAAGAAAAGAAAAAATAAACGTGTTGTAGAAAACAAACGTTGAACACACTGTACATCATATAATTTGCCCTGAAGAATTGACATCCCATCAAGTCTGTGATGGCTACATATAATATATATATATATCATCAAAGTATTTGAGAACAAAGACAATATTATTATTCGTATACCCTTCTGCAAAAAATTAATAATAGTAATAATAACAATGGCACAATCTTATTATTACAGGCCAGCCAAGCAAGAAACAGGAAACAGCGCGTGATATCACTGATCCGAATTCTCCTGACAATTAATTATAAACAGTCGTCGCACGCAATTTATCAGACCTCTCATGCACTCTAACTTCCATCGTTCGAGTCACCTACACAAGAAAAGATAAGAGAACGTCTTCTCAGCAACCACCCTTAATATAAAAAGCTGGAGATGGGTGAGGACGTAAATCCCAGGTTTGTCTAAAATTCCCTCTCCGCTTTAGTGATCCAGATATTCCTCGACGTGGCCAAACGCAGAACATAACACCTCAACAGTCAGGTGTGATCGCAATCGAGGGATGACAGTTTTGGCCACGGTCCGCCGTTGGGTCTTAATTCAACAGGATCTCTCATCACCTGCACATCTCCCCCTCCCCAAAAAACATGCACCGCTGCATTAAGCCTGGACTCACACTCACCAAAAAGCAGGTGCTGCTGCCAAGAGCATGCTGCGTGGCTCGATAAATCAACGAGCAGCGTCAGAATCGAGATGCATCAAAGTTTTAGGATGCCATGTGAAATAGCCTTAGGTAAGTATGCGCAGCGCGCATCTGTCTGCTGCTCAGTCTCGCCCATTGAGCATTGTGCTCGTGTTATTTGGGAGCTGAGCTCCGCCGAGATAGGCACGTTTGCAGCGCAGAAAGAACTTGGTCGTCCCCCAGTGGCGACGGCGGGTCATTGCGCGCACGCCGGTGTGCTGCATTTTTTCAAACTTGACCAGCCGCTGATGCATCTGTGGACATCCAGATAATCGCAAATACCTGCCCGAGTGACTGCTGCGTAGTACAAGGTGTGCGCACCAGACAGACGGTGCGCGCATCAGTCACTAAGATTCACGCACTTTCTGTCAAAACCTCTTTGGTTTTCATTTTAAAGAAAGAAAAACAAATCAATAAAGAACGACGTGATAGTGCCGTATCTCTGCATTTCTGTCAAGCAAAGAGTCTAAGTTAAATATTTAGCCTAAACATAGTAATGACAACGGACAACTGCAACGATCGCTACCTGCCACTTCCAGATTGTTTAAACACAGTTTAAGGAAATAATAATAAGATGTTGGCTATCCAAAGTTCCAAAAATGTTTTCAGGTTTTAAATTAAACTGATGAGATGTGTGTATTAAAGTAAAACAGATCAGATTATTCTCCAATACACCACCTTTTTCTGAAGCACATTATTCAATATCAGAGAGCTTTATGAACACAGATTCAGTATCAGCATTGTGTTCAAGGGAAGTTACTTTGTAATCAACTGAAATTTAAGACTCAAGACATTCTGAACTAAAACTTTAGCTATATTTGTATACTCTGCTTTACATGGTAAATCTGTGAATCAGACTGATTTGACTGGTTTATTTTTGGTGTTTACTATTGTCTTCTCTTTTTTAAGCAGCTTGCACCGACCAACTGATCCAGTTTAATGATTTTAAGTTCACTTTGAAACACATATGCAGTAGCGTGTTTTGAACATTGAACATGTGTCTGTTGTACTCATTGCTAGCATGCAGTTGGCACAATGGAGAATAGACAGAATATAAAGGGGCAGTAGTTTTATTTCAAACAACAACTTCATAGAGCTATAGAGGCCAGGGACACATCATATAACCAATCAGATTGAATTTACCTCTTTGTATACCTAACAAAAAATTGTTATTAAATTGAGCATGCGTATTTACTTCCTAAAAATATGTAACTGAACACGCCATAAAACCTATATTTACAAAAAAAGTTATGTTTATGTTTAATTTATATGAACATTAATTTATTATGTATATTATTTTTATTAAATTCAATTAAAACTACTCAACAGTTTCTTTGCTGAGGTCTATCGGAAATTAAGTTTGGGCCATGATTGATTATGTTGTTGCTGCCGAAACCGTCAATAGGAATCAAATAAGTCTGCCACCATTGGTAGGTAAATATTGAGTCTTGGGAAAATGTGAGAATTACTGAACATAAAACACAATTCAGGCAGCAACATGTTTGATGTACTAGAAATAGAAAAAAAGCTGTTTTGCTGCATTAAACAGCCGTATGCTGGGGCAGATGTCGCAGCATGATAAGCGAAGGTCACTGGGTCTTTTTGGACAGCCAGATTTGTACACATCAGGAGTCAATGACTGCTTGACCTTCAAAATAGATAGAAAGAAACCGGGGGCGGATAGGTCTGAAAAAGAGGAGCTCAGTCTTGTCAAAGTTGAGCTGGAGCTGATTTGTGTCAAAGATGTCGAAGCAGGCTGAGATATGCGAAAGAAACTGAATGCTGAAGCAAAATAAAAATCAAGAAGACTGTAGCTTTTAAACAGATTCAGGCAACATCAAGTTTAGGCCTATATAGCAATGCTATGTGAAACGAATGCTAGACTTGTAGAATTACAGTGACTCATTTCAGATAAGTATTCAATTGGAACCTAATAATTTACACACATTTTTGATCTTCCAAAAAAATTCCATCAGACAAAGATTCTGTTGAACATGTCGGGCTCTTCAAGGAAGCCATCTGGAACTATTAGATTAATTATCAAAACAAGGTTCCTGAAACAAGCGATTGTTCCAGTAGATTTATATAAAAATAAATGTGTTGTAGAAAAATTGACCTTGAAAACCAGAACATCACTGGTGGCCTTTACATGGATGCTGTGCTGGCTAAGCCTCTTCCAGACTGAATGCCATGGCCGCAGGGCTTTAAGGATTTGTGCCACCTCCACAAAAGCAAATACCGTAGTATGATAAGACATGGCTTGTCTCAACCAATGGTTGGCATCTGGTCTTACAGGAGGGTATAAGTGTCCATATGAGAGAGCAAGAGATTTTGTCTGAGCAAAACTCCAGCAGGTAGGACTGATGTGAACTTTTTATTTCATGTACAGTATTTAGTCTGTGTCTAGTTATTAGTTTTGCTTTGAACATATTAGTTTATCTTATGGATCTGAATAAATATAGATATTTTATACAAAGAATTAATGCTGAGATTAATTTATAATTATATTTATATTGTATTAATTTGTATATATTAATTATAATTTAACTGGGGATTTTTCGTTTACATTTAAAAAAAATTATGTCAATGTCACGTTTATTTTTTATAGCACTATTTAGTTCAACCGAAGTTGACCAATGTGCCTTGTTAAAAGTCTGGCTGCTGAATTTTGAACTAATTGTAAACAGGTTGACCTATCCCAAAATAGAGGGAGTTGCAGTAGTCCAATCTAGATGTAATAAAAGAGTGTATGACTTTTTCAAACATTCCTTGGATAGGTAAGGCTTTGCTTTAGCAAGAATTCGAAGCTGAAAAAAGCAGGACTTTACCACCAAATTAATATATTTATCGAATTTGAGACCTTAATCAAAGATAATGCCCAGATTTTAAAAAACCAAGATTTGTGAAATATTATTTGACTCAGTCTAATGCACACCCTGTTATCCCTACACAGTGCTCCAGGTGTGAAAATTGAGTGGTCAACAGTGTCAAAAGCAGCAGTCAGGTTGAGTAATGACAATATAGAGAGAGTCCCCAGAGTCACCATTTAATAAGTGGTCATTTAAAAACCTTTAATAGAGCTGTTTCTGTCGAATGGTATTTTCTAATACCTGATGGAAAAATCTCAAGAATCGTATTATTTTTCAAAAATGTTTGAAGCTCCTGAAAGACTACTTTTTCAGAAATCTTAGATGTAAAAGATAGATTTGAAATAGGTCTAAAATTTTTAGAGCGTTGGACTCTAGGTTTGCCTTCTTTAACAGAGGTTTAACCCAATACATCAGCACAACACCAGTCACCAGACAGCGATTTATAAGGGTTACTAGATAGGGGCCCACTGCATCAAACACAAGTTTTAAAAAATCGGGTGGAATGACATTAATCGAAAGAGCCAGATGGCTTTAACTGCCAAACTGCTATCTCAAGAAGAAGTGACAGGGATATTGGTTCAAAATGGGAAAACTCCACAGTACTGGCAGGGGTCCCAAGCAGGATGAGAAAGCCCAGTCTAATGGGATTATTCTTACTTTTAATTTTTTTTGATAATCCATTCCACAAAATGCATTCACATTTGTTATCTCTAGATGGACATGATGTTAATACTTTATTCCAGTATTTTTATTTAACTAGCCACACACTTTTGCAATGATTCCCAGATGAGGATGCACTTCGTTGTTATGGTGATGCTGTTGCCGGTGCTAATGAGGGCTGTTTCAGAGGGCAGGTCCAGCTGTCGACTTACCAATATCTCCATTACTGTGGAAAGTGAGGAATGTGGCAGCTGCATTACAATCGACACCACTGCTTGTGCTGGGCTCTGCAAAACACAGGTACTCTCATAAAATTGAGCAATGATGCATGGATGCACAAAATTGGTATTGTTGTCATCTATATTTTAAACTTTATTTTGATGTTTTTAATCCCATCTTTTGAACCATAATAAAGTTATCTATTAATTTGTTTACAGGAAAGAGTTTACCGTAGCCCTATGGTGCAGAACTACCAGAACACTTGTAACTTCAGAGAGTGGACCTATGAAACTTATGAATTCAAAAGCTGCCCTCTCAGGGTTGACTCGGTTTTCAGCTACCCTGTGGCCCTTAGCTGTGAGTGCAGCAAGTGTAACACTGACATTATGGACTGTGGAGTTCTCAGCCACCAGACAACCAGCTGCAATGCACATTATTAGAAGTTAAAGCCAAAACCAAATCTCTGCTAACTTTTCAAACCTCATGATAAAAATGTTAATGTCATAGTGTAATTAATATTCTACATAATGGAATTATGCATTATGAAATTGAAGTATTTTTAATTAATCCACAAACCAGCACCATCCTGCAATAACCCATTAAAGCAAATAAATAGTTTTAATTTTTAAAAATGATGCGTTGCCTCAATGCTCCCAATAGGTCATATGTGAAATGTTGTTTCATCCTGTTGTGTTTCTGGAATTTTCTGTGCGTTCAACTCTCGATCTTGTAATCAGGCACAAACCACACCATTAAAACTGCTTTTACACAACGTAAGTGGAGCTCATTTCCTTTGATGAACCATCTGTTCCCAGGCGCTAACGTAGACGCACATTCATTTTACATGTGAAATTTGTGTGTTTTTATAATTGTCCTTCTGAGACCAACTGTAAAAATGTCTCTGTGAGGATGCACTCAGTCTGATATGCTGAACAAACTCACTAAACCATACTTGATTTACATAATCAAATTAGGAGTGAATCGATATGAATATTAAAGTTTTCAGAAAAGAGGCAATCTACTACATTCAAATAAGGAAATGTGTTAGACATCACAGAGAATTTACTTGTGTGGCAATGAAAGGAATAGCTGACTGAAACCTACAGCACAAGATTTAAACTAAACTATTAATTAAACATTTTTTTACACTAAAATGGCAACTTACATCATAAAAGTAGAAACTTTAAAGACACAGTGTTGTTATAAAATTGATTTTGATTAATTTAAACCATATCGAAAATGATATCATAATTAGGCAATAATAATCAAAGCCCTTGTAATTGTGAAATTGTCATGGTATTTTATATACCATTGTCAAAATGACACCACTTTGACCACAAATCAAGATGCAATGTAATAAACAAAACAGTGTTGATGCTGTACTGCATGACCTTAAAAAATTGGGCCAACTATTTAAAAAAAAAGGTTAAGAATGCTTCACATAGTCTACCTAGTTCTGAATGTCTTGGAAATCTTTCATTTAAATTCTCTAACAACACATTATCCCTGCCACAAGTCAAGTTTACGGTTGTTGTGCATGCTATTGTTGTACAGCTACAGGGAAAATTTGGCCTTTGACAGATTGTTCTTCATCGTGACGCTTCTGACTTCTAGCGTTGCAACACGAGGTGAAGTGTCCTACATTTGCACGTTGAGACGAATAGGGCAATTAGAAAGACATCTTAGACAATATCTAATAGATGATATAACCTAACAAACACTAAAATGCCCTAAAACACAGGTTTCCTGACTTCATCATACTATGTCTGCACAATGCATGGCTTCCCGATTTAAACACAGAGCTTTAAATAGGGTTTTAACACTTTAGAAACAATATTTTTGAAGTGTCTATTTACATTTTGTATACTTGGTATATAATACAACATCTAAACAACTTCTCTGAGCTACATCTTCCAAATACAAAATATATATATTTTGAATTCAATTAAAATGAGGCTAGGATATCATTTATTGAACCAGCACTAAACCCGCTGCAGTCTACATTTATTTATTTTTGCGTAAAAGTAAAAAAACATGAGACAAACATTAATACAACATGAATGACAAAACGAGCTGAAAATCCTCAAAGGATAAAATAGAAAACAAGCATTTCTAATAAATTCTATTCTTAGATAAAAAAAAGTTAACAAATATACAATTTAAACCCAATACTTCTGCAATGTCCACACGCATCTCAGAAAGTGATGTCTTCTCGGGCTCCTGTCGGATTTGCTAATTGGCAAACTTGTTGCGAATAATCTCTCCTCCCTCTACTTCCACCTGCTCGTATAGCCATTTTCGGTCACACCTGCACTCCACACCACACTTCCGTGAGCTGCACTCAGGACATGGATAAAAGCAGCCCATGCATTCTATGTCCAGACAGTCACACAGATCCTTTCCACATGAGATCAGCAGGCCTTTGCTGTCATACACCTTGTTCTTGACAGACAGGGACTGCCTGTAGGGAATTAAATGGGTGAATTAAGTTAAAATCAAATCCTCCAAAAAAATTGAATAAATGAAGATGCTTCCTACTCATGAAATGAATGAATTGATGATCATGAGTAAAGCAAATAGATGGGCAGGTACCTGTCACCTGATGGGAGCTTTGCCCCTGCTCGTCTCCTCTCGTTCGGGCCTCTTCCCTGTTAAAAAAATGATCATCATCATAAATTACCCGATCTATTTGTATCAGTCATGACATGCTGGACCTATAGCTCAAACATTTATCGTGTGCAAAATTTATGTAAAAAACTGATTTAATAAATCATGCTGAAAAGTAAATAAACAGCCAAAACTAAGTGATTGTATTTGCATATAAAGCCTTCATATTACCTTCAGACTCGAGTCTCTAATGGGTTGTCTTCTATCTTTGGTCATTTGTTTGAAAGCAGCATTGGATTCATTGACCTCCTTTCCAACAATTCCCCCTCTGTTTCTTCGTAACTCAATCTGTAAGCAAAGAAATGATTAAAGTAACGATACTAAATGGCTTCTATAAACAGTTACATAAATCTTGGAAACATATGTCTGAATTAAACAAGAACAACTGCTGAAGGCATGGACACACCTTAGTGCCATCTCCTCCAGAGTTGGTAAAAATAGTAGGCACAGCATCCTCTCGGAGAAACAGTTTTCCATTATAGTCACGGAAGCAGTCGGGCTGAAAATGCTCAGAGCACAAGCAGGAGTTCTGAGTGGGAACAAAGCTTTTCCTTCCGAGGCTTCGAACCCACTGCTCTGCCAGCTGAGGCTTACTGATTGGAAACCTAAATGAGAGACAGTAAAGAAGGACACAGACCCCTTACATTAAAGCTTCGGGCTAAGATATTTCTTTAAGCATTCCTTGGAAATAATGTGATTTCAGCCAAATAGGTATTGCTGTCCTCCTCTTCACGTTGCAAACTGTACAACCAATTCAGCTGTTTAAGTAGGTAAAATACTGCAGTGACAATAAATATATGATGATTCCATTATATGATCATTTAACTATTATGCATTACAGTGATTTCAGTCTCTTCCATTCAAATGACGAAAAATAACAATCAATGTACAAAAGCATAAACAGCGAGAAAGATTGTAAAACCTAAAGTATGATTTGTAGTAAACAGTGTTAACTGATAAACCTGTGTTGTTCTAAAAGGGGCATAACAGTTACGAATTTATTTACAAGTTGTATCCATGTAAACAATGCAGCCTGATGTCTTGTCCACGCGTGTCTATGTAGCAAATAGTTGACAATCTATCCTACAATCTTACCTGTAGAATCTGATCTCCGATCCCTTGACAAAGCGGTTCGAGCAGTCGATAGCTGAACAAGAAATCGGCATGATTTTATAATGTTGGGGTGTCCTTTCTTCTCAGCGATAACACCGAAACCGCGAGCTCTGCAGCTGCGCATGCGTTTGTACCTGTTTAGCGCCACTGAGCAGTGATAACAGTTTACAAATTAAGTTTATAGTCTGTTACTAAAGGTCCTTGTGATATTTTTCTTATGACAAGACGCCAAAGCTGTGCAAAGCAGAGCGGTTTCGTATAAATATGTGATTAAAAGCGACAAAAAGAAGCGATGTGTGAAGAAACTTTTATTTTGAAAAAGTAGTCGCAACAGGAAGTTATTGAATGAACGTATGAATGTTATTGTAGCCACATGCATGCTGCTGTTCTCCTAGACATACTTTAGAACGACTGAATGGATCACTTCGAGAAGGATTTAGTTGAT
Source organism: Triplophysa bombifrons (assembly GCA_029783895.1). Classification (NCBI taxonomy): domain Eukaryota; kingdom Metazoa; phylum Chordata; class Actinopteri; order Cypriniformes; family Nemacheilidae; genus Triplophysa; species Triplophysa bombifrons. The sequence goes on from CM056448.1 coordinate 22,356,212, forward strand.
GCGCTGACAGATATTGTCAAAGCTGGAAACTGGCAGTGTGTGGGAGACAAATCTAAATTTAAGTCACCATGCACGAAGTAAGCTCCCATCATTCTATGAATGCACACAGACACAAACTGGGTACTTTTTAAAGGGTCATATCATTACATGCAAATAATGCCATAAAGTGTAAATAAATTACTTTATGTAATCTTAAACTACATTATTTTTTATGTTTATTTTACATAATATCAGACCTGGTGATATCTGAAAATATAAACACTGAACAATAAGTAACTGAAGATGGTTTCTGACAGTTATTGATATTGAATGAAAATGTTGGACTCACCAAGACTGGCACCAAAATGTGTGGGGCCCAGGGCAAAATTGTAAAAGTGGAGCAATAAAACACCCAGCAGAGAATAGACATGTTTAGTGTTTGCCCACATCCCTTACAGGCACTGGACTTGCTTTTAACTAACACTGCAGTTGTCTGCAATGCCTTTTTAGTTTTCGTGGAGGTGTGAGGCTCAGCTGTTCTCAGATTCATGTTTTGTTGGGCATTTTGCATTACAATTGCCAAATGATTAAATGTAATCGAAGCAAATAAGATGTTCTTTGGGACTGTTTTAAATAGGAAAAATGCTAATGCATCTGCACTAGTGGTCTCAGACTTTTTTACCCTTCATTATATTTCAAGAGTGTAGTTATTTGCTTGTCTATATTCCTATATACCACATCTTTTCATTTTCTTTTCAAGGCTTTACTCAGACGACGGAGAGCATATAGTCCTGGTGCATACAGAGGATGATACATTCTGGGCTATGGATTCATCTTGCCCACACGAAGGTTAGTTACAACACTTCACACAGTTAAAATACCTACATAAAGCTTTGGGTGAGGTAAGTTTCTTCCCTAGTTTTATATTTCTGTGTATTCTTCTATTTGTTGAAGATGCCCAGAACATGTTGATGATGAATGCAGCTCCATAGCCTACTGCTACATTACTAAACTGTATACTGTATGTGCTGCTTTTTGAGATGTAGGTGATGTTAAAGTTGCATCACACATTTAGGTCTGGGGTGTATTCCAGAAAGCATGGTTAATTTACCATCAGATAAACCCTTAACTCTGGGTTGATTTACCCAAATATTGCTTACTTGGGGTATGTCAGTTCCAGAACACGTGTGAAGAGTAAATTTATTCAATCTCACGAATGATACCCAGAGTTAACGCACGTTCACAGAAACAACATGAAGACATTGTCAATGGATCATAGATTTTACGAGTCACCGTGGAAACGGCGGGGAAGCTTAAAGTTTTTGACTGTAAAACAACGTTATAAATCAGAGTTTTTTTTCACCGAAGACTTAAAGGGGTCGTATGGCGCGAATAAGTGTATTTCTGTGTCTTTGGTGTGTTATAAGTTGCCCATGCATGTATAAGACACGTAAAATTGGAAAAATTAAAGTGTTGAAACAAAAGATGCATTTTATCTAAAAGCGATTGCTCAACCAGACCTGCCTGAAACGCCTCGTGTAACCACACCCCCACGAATGTACGTCATTTCGTGGAATGGCTTGACTAAGTCCGCCCAAATGTAAACGCAAGTTAGGTGGGCGTAGTTGTTAATCTCATTGTATCGTCGCTGCCACAGCCATGTCGTAGAGACGCTGTGTTTCGTTGTGAAAAGAAAGCCTCTTTGTTTGCCCTTCCAAAAGATGAGACAACTAAAAACGAATGGTTACGTTTTATTTACAACAATGTTCGAGAAAAGTACAATCCAAATATCGCATTACACCGAAGATTGCTTCACGAACCTGGAAGATATCAAAAGCGGCAATGCACGAAAGCTTTGGTTAAAAAGTGGGGCCATTCCAACCATTACAACTTCACATGACAGTCGCTTCAGATTCGCAGCCTGTGAGTATATTTTCATTGTAAAAGACTATGCTACGGACTAACGCGGGTTAAGTTTGTCTTGTGTTTGTGATCTGCAAATGCAGACACGCTCGCAACATGAAAAAAGACAACATAAGTCCTAACAAATGTTCTAACTAGAGATGTGGCATAACACTGGTTGATCAAAAGGGCCAACGCACTCACGTGATTTATTTGTTACCATTCCCTGCTGTAATGCAAGCTTGTTTCTATCTCACACAAACTCTGTATGATATATATGGTTGTTTGTTTATAGTCTTTTTAATGTCGCATATGAAAGGTAGAACAGTAAGCTATAGTTTAACATAATAAAAAAAAAAACTTACCAATCCTTTACATCCTGCTCAAGACGCACTGGCAAAATTGATGTATATGCTTGATCATCTTCATTTTCTGTATCAGATTGCATATTAAATTGATATAAGGAAGTACCGATGACATTTTATCACCTGTAAGTACAATTGCTTTGGAACCTGATGTTCCGAATATGGTAAGAGGCGTTACATTTCCATGAAACGCTCTAGTATTCGACCAATCACTACGCACTAACCAACTGCCCAATCATAGCACACCTCGCTTTTCTGAGCGATGAGCTTTGTAAAAAATTAGCGCGTTCCAGAGAGGTGGGGCAAAGAGGAGATACAAACATGCAAGATATGTGGAAAATACAGCGATTTTAACCTCAAATCGTGTATACACATTACATAACATCTTAACAAATGATAATATTCCTTTTAGCCATGTCATTTGACCCCTTTAAGTCTGCATCAATTTATGATTAAAAATCATAAAATTAAATTAAGTTACTTGTTTATAAAACTATAAATTAATTATTGAATTAAATATATAAATATTTTAAATATATGCACTTTTTTATACTATAATATTTTAAATATATACTCATGGCTATCTTTGGTACAAAAAGTGTAGGATTGTTGATATGTTTTTAACTGTTATTTTAACGTATCTATGATGGTATTTTACCAAAATTGTGTTGTGTATATGTACACATTGCTCATTTTGAAGGCAGTATTAAACCTCTTTTTTGTTCCCTCTCTGTATGTTCCTTAAAAAAATCTACCTTTCTTTTTTCTTAGTTTTCTGAAAACTGACTTTGCATTTTATCAGCTTTATTTGAGACAGTTGATGATGTAGACATATTAATGGAGACTATTTTAAATCTAGAAACTACTACATTGGTCATAATTTAGGAAACATTTGTGTAATGCTTCTCAGTTCACTACACTATGTATGATTATTAATCTGCTGCAGAGGATGAAGGTCTGCTGTGACAGAGGTTGAGGTTTAAAATGTTAGGCCTAGTTACATGTCCAATATGTCATCTAGCCATATGTCCCGTTCAAATTCACATACATTTAGTTTTTATGTTTCTTTCTTTTGAGATAGTTTTGCTTAAAGGCCATTGGTTTCCAAATGTTAAAAGAGGTGGAAACGGCCTATCCTGAAAGGCTAATTGTAATTTGGAGAAAGGCCTTTCAATACTAAACTGTAGGAGGATGCTGAGGAACAGAAGGACATTTTTAAAGAGTACAGTCTGTATGAAAAAACGTAAGAAACTCTACGTTTTTATGTATTTTAAATGTAAATGTATTTAAAATTATAATAAGAATTCAAATATGTGAACAATATGCCATAGTGATTCCATTTGGGGTCACTTTATAAAGCCTTGTAAACTTGCCAGCATGGGATTTGAACTTGCAACCTTTAACCTTTTAAATCTGGCTCTCTAACCACAACTATCTTTGACCCAATGCACCAAATATTGTCTAATACATGGACAAGAGTAATGTTATGCAATTGCTCTGGAATTCAAATACTTTACTACTAACATCCTTTTTACTGTTGGAAATTGTAAGGTGTGTATATTTATCCAGTGATATTTGGAGATGTTTAATAAACCTAATTCAAAGTATATACAGTATTTCATATAAATACATAAAGTTGAACAATAACAGCTTACATTATTTTATTTAAAGATTATTTCATTTTAAAGGTTAAATAATGAAGGTAATAATACAATTAGTTGTGAATTCTGAATTTGATTATAGTGATATTGCAAGCTAATTAGTTTATTTAATAAGTATCACATATGTATCGGATCTTGTAATCAGTCATTTAGCCTGTTTAAACAGAGAAAAGTAGTCACTGTGCTGTTTGGTATCATTGTGTACCACACTGAACATGGACCAGAGAAATCAAAGGATAGTAAATGAGTTGTCTGCGGAGCTCATAAAGCAAATAATAGACAAGCATGGTAAAGGTAAAGGCTACAAGACCATCTCCAAGCAGCTCGATGTTCCTGTGCCAACAGTTGCAAATATTATTAAGAAGTTTAATGTCCATGGAATTGTAGCCAACCTCCCACGGCGCGGTCGCAATAAGAAAATGTACCCCAGATTGAACAGAAGGATAGTGCGAATGGTAGAAAAAGAACCAAGGATAAATGCCAAAGAGATACAAGCTTATCTCCAAGGTAAAGGTATGTCAGTTTCTGATCTCACCATCCGTCGCTTTTTGAGCATGGTAGAAGACCCAGGAGGACTCTATTTTTGAAAGAAAAACATACAAAAGCTAGACTGGAATATGCTATAATTAATATTGACAAGGCACAATGGAGCAGTTTGCTCAGTAAGTGTCAAACTACCTGTCAACAGGTGCAGAAGTCTCATTGAGAGCTACAGAAAACATTTCAGAAAACAAATCACTTTTGTCCATGACATTTTCATTTGTTTTGTTATTTACAATATTATGTTGAATAAAAAAATCTAAAGCAAAGTCTGATTTCTATTAAATATGGAATAAACAATGGTGGATGGCAATTACTTTTGTCAGTTTCAATCTATTTCATAGAAATTTGTGCAAGCTTCGTTTTTTTGAGGAGGGGTACCAACAAATTTGAGCACGTCTGTACCCAGCTTTCTGGAATACCCCCCTGATCCCATGTGACCCTGGCAACTCATGTTTTTCTGAAATATACTCATTTCATTTGGTTCCTCTTGAACAACAGATTCTTTATGCCCTCCCCCTTAACAATTCAGTTTAATGCAAAACACTTGTTATGGTTGACTGAAGCCACTTTATTCCAATCGCCTCCGCATAATTTCTCGAGCCTGAGTGCGCTTTGACTTTTGAAGATAGGGATTTGATGGAACAAAAAACCCCACGTAATAATATTTGAACTACTACTTCCACATTATTTTTGTATTTATTCATCTGTAGCTTAATCCTTTGTTTGATTTTGATTTATTGTTTAATTTATAAACCTTATTAAGACTGGTGTTTTTGCTTTTGTAACAGCATGTTGAATATTTTTTCAAGCATACCTTTTAGTTAAAAAATATTTCCCATCATGAAACAATGACACTGTATGTCGAAATACATTCAGAAAACTGCAGAGAAGTTTAATTCAGTGAAATGAGAGAATTGTTTAAGAATCTTTACAAGACACAATATTTTGTTTGACAGGGGGCCCACTTGAGCAAGGTGATATTGAAGATCTGGGCAATGGGAAGCTGGCATTGATTTGCCCATGGCATTATTTTGATTTCAGCCTTGAAACAGGTTCCTCCTCCACTGGACTACAGGCAAGTTTCTATAGTACATTCATCATCAATTGGCTTTGCTTCGTTCCATCCGGACTGCGAGACATACCTGTACTGTATATGGCCGTTTCTCTATTCTGAGAACATAAAGAACCGACTTGTGTTCTTGTGGAAACTGGTCTTGCGGTTAAAAATTATTGTTACATGTGCACTTGCTTAGTGTGTCCCATCAGGTTAGAAATACATGCTCACTTGGGATCTTCATTTCTACTAGAACACTGGTGCCAAAAACAGGAAATACGTCATGAAAGTAGTGCAAAGTCTGCCAGTGGGGGTATATTTTTGGACGCAGCTCTTGAGTACTGGAACCGGACTTTGACGTTTATTGATTATGTAGAGCAGGGGTTTTCAACCGGTGGTCCGCGGCCCCCTGGTGGTCCGCGGCGGCATTGCATGTGGTCCGTGACATGCATTCCAGCCTACCTAATTTCACTATTAAAATCACTTTTTTTCCATAAGTTATTTTTCCAAACATTTCCAGAATATTTGCGCATTGGTGGGAATACTAATTTGAATGAAAATATTTGAAATAATTAAAGTTTGAGTTGAGATTCAAACTGACACAGGATAGGCTTGCTTTGCACCTATCAGGTCTATCTTATGCTTTGCTAACGTTGTGTTTTGCTTCCCCAACATCATATACTTACATATACGTCCATACCAGTGTTGCCAGGGTCGCGGTTTTCCCGCACAATTGGGCTATTGTGAGAATGCAGTTGCGGGGTAAATTATGGAGCCGCGGGTTGCGAGTTTTTGGGCTTCTTTCATAATGTACTGCGGCCGCCCAAATGTTTATTTATATTCTAAGGATAAATGATAATTGATGCATTTCTTATTGTGTATTCAAACTCCGAATGAATACCTGCCAACTCCAGCACCAGCCCGTTCTCAAAAGCGTGGAGAACGAGTCTGACAGACAGGCTACAGTACAGGGAGGAACGCGGGAGCTCAGCTCAACCAAAGAGGAGAAATTAGCGGTGGTATTAGACACAGTGCATCCGAATGATGTTTAGACCAATGTTTCGTCAGGTGAATGTCACGTTGCACAATGAAAGAAATCACTCATGAGTGTACAACACTTGATTCTCCCGGTGCCAAATATCACGTTTGATCAGCGCTATACGCAGTCTACAACAACTTAAACATTGACGTGCTTGTACACATTATATATTATGCAGTAAATGTAACCATCATTATTTCTTAAGCAAGTTTCTGAATGTCTTACGAAGAGAAAACATGTTTCTCGTCCATTTGCGTGCGTGGCAGATGTGGGATATTTTTAAAGGGACACTCCACCCAAAAATTTTAATTCTGTTATGAATTACTCTAGTTGTTTCAAACCTGTATACAATTATTTGTCCGGTTGAACACAAAGATATTTGGTAGAATGTTAGCTGCTGAAAATTCTTTGGCATCATTGACTACCATAGCAGAAAAAAATGAATGGTAGTCAAACATGACACAGAATTGTTTGCTTTCCTAAATATCCCCAAACATATTTTGTGTTCAACAGAACAAAACGATATATACAATACCCAGGAAACCATTCAGATAAAAAAAATATGGCAATAGAAACGTTTTTAGGGAGTTGTTAATTTTGATTCGACACAGGGAAAAAATTGGGCTAGTTTTCATTCCTTTTGGGCGGGTTTTGAGGGGTTATGGACATATAATTAAATATTTCTTGGACCTGGCAACCCTGGTACATACACACACACACACAATAGTGGGCCGCCGATAACTTGGTAGTCAGAATGGTGGTCCCTGGCACAGAACCAGTTGAAAACCCCTGATGTAGAGCAATAATGAGAAACGGCAATAGCACAGTAAACCATTTAAAACGTTTGACTATTTTGGTTGTTTAAATTGAGCAGTGCGCCTACACAACGTAATCACCCTCTCAGGAACATTTATGTAATTTATCTTTCGCCGCTATATCCTCTAATATCTTTATCTAGTGCTTACCGCGCTTCATTTTATGAAAGCCAAAGACATGAAGACAGAATAAGCAGACACGTGCTTATTTTAATTAAATAAAGTGTGGAAGAACACATTCGCTGCATAACCTTCCTTCGGGATTCCGATATTAGCAATGCGTGGCTGAAGTTTATTTTTAAAGAGGTTTAAAGATAATTTTCACTTAGATTTCAATCTTAAAAAAGGCATTATTCAGTCAATATTGAAGACATTTGTGTTATATTTTCACAGAATATTCTGTAGGATGGATTTATGTAGAAAACAGTAAAAAGACTTCTGGGTTTTCACAAGAAGAGTCACATTTTGTTATGAACAACGTTCTAAATTGGGATATTTAAAGATAGAAGTAGTAGTATTTGCATGAATGGCATGGAAAGGCTAATTTCGTAAGTAACTTTGTTGTCTGTTTATGATGAGAGCGTTTTTATTGTTACATTACATTGGCTTTTTGTATGTTTTCAGTGTTTTTTATTTACAAATATGAATTATCAGACTTCTATAAAGAGGGCTTCCCCCTAACGGCACAGAGCCTAGAATACATAAAATACTGTGGTGGTGTCAAAATATAAAATAAATGGCCTGATAAAAGATCTATATTATATATATCCAACTGGGCTAAATTGATAAAATATTCATGTTTTTTTTTCAAAAAAACATATTGTCCGGATCTCCGTTTGGAATAAAATATAAAGACTCTCGGAACTTTAATTGAATAACCCTGCTATAGTGCAATGATCTGTGTTAATGTATGTATAAGAATTTAATGGTAATCATGTTTAAGGTGTCATGTATGTTGTCACCAGAACCAAGTGTATGATGTGCGAGTCTTAGATGATAAAGTGTTCATAAACACTCAGAGAATGCTGTCCCTCTGTCCTTTACCCGTGACAAGTATTATAACCCAACAAGGTGAGGAGTTACAGCGCATACACCTATGATTTTGATTTGTGAATATGACATGTAATTTTACTTTGTTCTGTTGTATTCTTTGTAGACATTTTTCCTGTGGAAATAAATGAAAATATGCTTTGCTCGTGGGCCACCAAAATCCTTCAGACCCCAGACCCACAGGAAAAGGTGAAAAAATTATATTATTGAACAGAACAGGGTGTTTTTATTAAAGAGATTTTAAATTGTGATGGGATTGTTTTATTCTCAGACAATCTCTGTGCATGTTCAACCCTCATTAAAAAAGTATGATTACATTTTTTATTTAAAAAAAATGATGTGCTGTGTAGGTTTCCTTGACCAAGATGGTGCAAGAGAAATGGAACAGCTGGGAAATAAGAGAAATTGGGGAGTCCAGTCCTCCATCACAGCCCAGCAGAAAAGACAGTCTGACAGTTCTGAAGCCTGGTAAAATCAAACGGGGCAAAGGTGGCACACTGGTAAACTTGCTTCATTTACAGCAGAAATTTGATTGCGGAATAATTATTTCATTAAACGTGATGGTATTTTTGTTGCTTCTGTTTTATCAGGCAAGTAGGATCGCCCTACTACACTCACTCGCTAATATAGAACAGTGGGCAATAGACCTCTCCTGGGATATTATAGCAAGATTCTCCACATTTACATTGAGCAATGGAGAACCACTGCCCCGGGAGTTTTTCGATGACTTTGTCAAAGTAGCCGGCGATGAAGCAAAGGTTTGTCTGTGGGCATCTTAAATGAATTAAGTCTAAATGCTAACTTGATAATCCAATCTTGATCCAACCACACTTTCTCTTGCAGCATTATCAGTTACTTGAGCAAAGGATTATAGAACTCGGCAGTTTTTTTGGTGCTTTACCAGTACATAACGGTGTGTTTTTTATGTCTTTATCTCTTTTGATTTCATTCTGTGACTTTAGGTGATAATAGAGGTTCAATAATTCTCTCCTTTCATTTCTAAAAGGTTTATGGCAGTCAGCAACAGATACGTCTCACGATTTGTTAGCAAGGTTAGCTATAGTGCACATGGTCCATGAAGCCAGGTAAGAAAGAGCTCATAAGTAGAAATATCTCTTATTTTTGATTTTAGATATGGATTACAGCAGTCAAAAGAGGGAAACGTTAAATTTACATTCACTCTCATTAGAGACATTACATTACCTGAATAGGAAACAGTGCTAACTATTATTTTCTTGTAATTTAATGCCAAAATTTAATATAACAAATTTGTGTTGTTATTAATAAAAGGTCCATATTCATTTGCTTTATTCTATCATTATTTCTTTTCACAGAGGTTTGGATGTTTATCCTCAGACGTTGTCTCGTTTTGCTGCTCATGGAGACTCAAGCTCAGTTAAGGTATTGGAGGTTATCTACACTGATGAGATCACACATGTGGCTGCGGGGCTGAGATGGTTCACATACATCTGCTCTAAAGAAGGATGGGTAAGACCACTGAGAAAGATTTTGTTTTCTGACATGTAACCTTAAATACTGATAAAGTGGTTTGTGAAATTTCACTGTCAATGAAAGGACAATTAAAGTCATAGTTCAACCAAAAATGAAAATTCTGTCATTATTTACTCACCCTCTTGTCATTTTAAACCTGTATAACTTTATTTCTTCCACAGAACATAAAAGAAGATATTTTGAACAAAGTTGGTAACCGAACAGCACTGCACCCCATTCGGTTCTATTATATGAATACAAACCAATGCAAGTTAATGGGGGCCAGTTAACAACATTCTTCAAAATATCTTCATTTGTGTTTTGTGGAAGAAAGAATGTCAGGTTTGAAATGATAGGAGGGTGATAACATGATGACAGAATTTTATTTTTGGTTGAACTTTCACTTTAATATTGAAATTATACAATTTAAGCTTTCAGAAGCGTTGTTGTTTTTCTTGAGTGTTATTTTGGTAATGTATTTCAGGATTCCTTGAAAACCTTCCATGACTTGGTGAAGTTACATTTCAAAGGGTTTTTAAAGCCGCCATTTAACACAGAGGGAAGGAAGACTGCAGGCATGACAGAAGAGGTAAGTATCTGTTAATGTTTGTGTTACTCTTTCTCCCTAAATGATAATCTTTGATGTTGGTGTTTTCAATCATGTAATATTTTGTCATGATCATTCTCTTTTACCCTCAGTGGTATGTTCCTCTTGTCAAGCCCTCCAACATTCAGAAGACCTCATGATTGGACGTTTTTATTAAGAATAATGATCTTCTGCTCTTCTATAAAGATATCTGAATGAAATGGGAAAATAGAGACTGTTGGTGCATTTATGTTAAGTTTAGTTTAGACTGATCCTGAACTGTTCTCCATATACACAACCAGAGAAGTACTGTAATGGTTGAAGGTCATTAAGTATGTACAGATAAAGACCAAAAGGGAACAAATCTCAAGGTGTGTTCTCAGAAATATATGCTTTATTTTATTGATTAAATTTACTATTGCATATGTATAAGAAGTTAACTTTTGACTTTTTAGTTCAAATGTTGTTTTTTAAGCAGTACTGCGGTCTTGCTGACAGGGGGTGCTGTGTTGTTTCACTTGGATGAGTTTGAGGTAATGACAGACTTGTAAAAGAGAGTTGTGCTATCCGTATGGTTTTGTGTTAACTTTCATATAATGTATGTTCATTTGACAGTGTTGAAAAAACTCTTAAATTTAATTAAAGGCATTAATGTGCCTGTTTCTAATAGATAAACTTAGTCAGTCCATCTGACAAAAGATCCATCAGTTTTGTTACATTTTATGTTCTTAGTATACAATCAATTGTTAATCTTTTTAAAGTTTTTACAACATACTGCATTAAACCCATCTGTACTTCCTCAGATTTTCCCAGTTTTTAGGATTTTTCCCCCTTTTTTGTATGCCACAAGGTTATATTCAAATAATTGCAATGAGTCACTGCACTTCTGAGAAATTACCCTTAAATATAAAATGCTTTATGACGAAATGGCTAAACAGCTGGTCACCATGTACAGAGATGCATTGTTATTTGTTTAGTATCTATGAAGGTTTTTCCTTCAGAGGGTTTGTGATTTCAATAGAAACAATTCAAAAAATAAGCTAAGAATGGCGTTCTTCCGTCTGTGTGTGTGCGCTGCCCAGACGTGACAGAGTTTTCCGTGCTGCGTGAGCCTGTGTCATTGGTTTTCACTTCTGCTTTTTGTATTTTTGTGATTTCTTTCCGTCATGCGTGGTGATGAAGTTTGCAACTGTCCCTACTTGAAAATAGTTTTTATTATTTACCCACATTGGACCAGTATCATTCTATTTGCTCTTTTTATTTCCTCGTAAATACATTATGTACACTATGCAGATCATGTGTCTGCAGCACAAAAGCAATTGAACGGTTTACCAATACTTATAGTTTAATGATTAATGCAAAGGTGAATAATAAAAAAGGAATAGAAATTTAAGATATAAACCGTATAGTCAATTGCTCTTTTTGGTTTTCTCTCAGTTTTGTCTTCCTCTCTCTCCCCTTACCCATGTGCTTACATGTAAGTCTTCCTTTCTGTATGGCTCTTCCCAAGAACCTCCCCACTGAACTGGTAGGTAAGTTTTTTCTTGATCTTTTTGACTTCTCCCGTCTTGCCATAGTTTCTCAGCGCTCTTGCCATCTTCTGGTAGGTCATTTTCTTGCGGTTGCCTTTCTGTACACCCCAACGGTGTGCTAAAGCTTCTTTGTGCTTTGAGGAGAATTGGAATGTTCCCCTTTCTCTGTCCATCCACCAAATGCTTTCCTTCATGTCACCATTTCGCAGAAGATCCAGCAAGAACTGATACAAGCGAATTTTCTTCTTGGTACCTTGAAAAACAAAGCAAATAACCTGAAATGAACTTCCACAGTCAGATGAGTATGCATACCCTACAATAGTCAAGCGTAACCTGGAAAACTCCTCTCTGAACAATTCTTAGAACATTGATTTTTTAAGCAGGATACTTCAGGAATATTTCACCTTCAAAATGAAAATTCTGTCATTTACTTCCCCTTTTGTCATTTTAAACCTGTGTGGTTTACTTTCTTCAAAACACAAAGAAGATTATTTGAAAAATGTTGGTAACCAAAAACCGTTGGTCCCCATTGACTTGTACACAAAACCAATACTAGTCAATGGTTTTCTATTACCAACATTTTTCTTCTGTGTTTTGGAGAAGAAAGTTATACAGGTTTGAAATGACAAGAAGGCGCAGCATTTTCATTTTTGGGTGTGAATTATCCTTTAAATTCTGTAATTTAGATGTTAAATGCTAAATATTTTTTGTCATGCTGGTTGGAAGTCTCTTAACATCCTGATAGCAATCAATAAGTAAAGTGATACATTGATATTTTTGTAATTATATACTGTCTGTAAAAGGCGTGAAATGTGATTCACTCTTTTTGAAGTGTCACTTCGATCAACCAATTAGATTTTCTGGTTGTTTAAAAGGAAAAAAATCCTTAATTTACCCTCATGTCATGGCCCGAATACATGTTTTTCTGTGTCTTTGGTGTGTTACAAGTTGCCCATGCATGTATTAGACACGTAAAGTGTCGGATCAAAAGATTCATTCTATCTAAAAGCAAATGCTCACCCAGACCTGCCTGAAACGCTTCATGTAACAAAACCCCAGCAAATGTACGTCACTTCGTAACATGATTTGACTAAGACCGCCCAAATCTAAACGCAAGTAATGTAGGTGTACTTGTAAATCTATCGTCACCGCCGCAGCCATGTTGCAGAGATGCTGGGTGTTTCATTGCGAAAAGAAAGACTCTTTGTTTGCCCTGCCAAAAGATGAGACAACTAAGAATGGTTACATTTTATTTACAACACTGTTCCAGAAAAGTAAAATCCAAATATTCAAGGTTGTGCAGCGCATTTCACCGATGATTGCTTCTCAAACCTGGGAGAGAGATCAAGACAGGCAACAAATATCGTGTTTATTTTGGGGTTTATTGTCTTTTTTTGAGTCGAGACGTGGCGTAAATGGTGGATCAAGAAGTGCCAAAGCACTCGTGTTATTTATTATATTACCAATACCTGCTGTAAATGTTCTATCTCACACAAACTCCGTATGATGTATATGGTTGTTTGTATATAGTCTTAATAATGTTGTATATAAAAGGTAAAACAGTTATCTATAGTTTTTAACTATTTAACATTTTTCTAATAAAACCATAGCAATCCTTTACATCCTGCTCAAGTCAAAGTTGATGAATCGGCTTGGTCATCTTCGTTTTCCGTATGGAAAGAGGCGATACATTACTGTCACACGCTTGCAGTATTCGACCAATCACTACGCACTTGTTATCTGGCCAATCAAAGCACACCTCGCTTTTCAGAGCGATGAACTTTGTAAAAAATCTGCACGTTTCAGAGAGGCGTGGCAAAGAGGAGATACAAACATGCACGGTATGTGGAAAAATACAGCTTTTCGAACCTCAAATCGTGTATACACATTACATTACATCTTAAACGAACAATAATATTCGTTTTAGCCGTGTCATTTGAACCCTTTTAATTTTTAGGAGAAAATTGTATTAAGTTTGATGCCGTGACTCTTTATTGGAGTTTTGTTGTTGTTTTGTATTGCTTTCTTACACTTTCCACAGATCATCACCATTTCAATGCCATTATGTAATGGCTGTGATGTATCAATGTAGGCTACAAGGTTTTGGAATCGTAAAGGTACCGACAGACATTTGCCATTTCTTTACCATGTTCTCCCCCTGTTGTTGAAGAAATGTGGTCTCTCATACACTCCTCATCAGACACTTCTAAAGGAGGACTGCGGCTGCCGGGGTCATCATCATCCGAGCTGCGCTGGAGAGGAGATGGCTGAACACTGTGAGGGTAACACACTGATGCCCGGGGCAAATACGCCATCTGTGAAAACATAAAGTTTAACATCTCAATGTATTCGAAATCGCTCAGATTTACATATGAAGAAGGAAAAAGAGCAGAAATTAGTGGTTTGGTTCCAAAATGAGATAACGAAAATAATGTTTTTGTATTGTTCATTCCAATTAATATCAATCAAACATCAGTTAGTTTATTTATTTAAGCAATAATAACTAAAAAATACAGTTTATTAACAGAATTAAACGCAATAAAAACATGATAACTATAAAAAACAGGATTTTTGAAAACGGAGTTATCTCATTTTGGAACACAAACTCTTAATTTTCTGTTAAACCACTTGCCAGACAGTAAAAAAGCCCTTTAGAGAAACCCAAAGTGTCAAAGATCATAGCAACTTAAAGAGTAATTGCACACGCAATGCTGGGGTGGCAGTTTCTTGTGACATGACAGTTGCATTTGGGGTCTGATGATTTGTGTACAGAGGAGAGGACTTTAAAAACACATGACGGTCATACAGTATTTTGAAATTATGCCATTTTTGTTTTTAAGAAGCAGTCATGTGCTATTTCCACCACAATACATCATGTAAATGACGTCATGAGTGGAATTTTGTTCAGTTTCTGTTAATCATGAATGTCAAAAATAAAGTTTCTTCACCCTACAGCTGAGATGGAGGCTATGCACGAGGCATTTAAAGCCCATAATTACCATAAGGCCCCAACATTTCTTTATATTTTATATTTCATACATTTTAACACTCTTTTTTAGATAGTGTGATACTCATCTGCTCTGCCAAGAAAACAGCATTGCCGTCCTCTATAAGTTATATTTGTACATGCAAGGTTTAGATGCAAAAAAAGTTGTTATGCCTGGTGTTGTGGTGTGTAAACGACTACAGATTGACAACAGATAACATGATGAATTCACACGTTAACAGCAGTGAAACACTTGAAGGACAACAGCCCCTTTGAATAAATTTATAGAAAATTTTCTCTTAACTGTTACTATACAATTATTGCTATTACATTGGTAGCGTAAACCATAAAAAAAATATATTTTTTAGAGTCGTATATTAATTGGAAATCAATCATTGGCTTGTTTTTGATTTTTCTAGATTGTCATTTGCACAACATGACATGATAATCCTTTGAAGTGTCAGCAAAAACTACAGCATAAGCTTTCTCTTCCGTGTCTAAGTTGATTTAGTGTCTAAAATAGTTTACTAATTAGTCCACTTGTATGTGAATTAAAATGTGATTTTTTTTACTTCTTTCCACATGCTTTGAGTTTGTTTTTTAGTTCAGTGTAAACTCATGCTCCATTTTCATTTGATGTTTATAATACAGATTCCGATGTGATGGCATGTGGACCGTGCCCCTGCATGTCTCCATCAAATATATTGCATTAGTGCAATATCCTGAAGTATGTGCACATTTTAGTCAGTGTTTTTCTCATTTAATATTATACAGTTGATTTTTTTCCAAATTGATATTATTAGAGGAGGCACGCCACTGCCTCTTTTACCTGCTCTCAGAAAGCAGATTCCTATCTCACTGATTGAACTTTTGTATTTATAAAAAGTCTGTTGTGTCACAATAAAGAGTGGTTTTGTTTGTGTAAGCGAGGATGTTCTGTGTAATGGCAGTTGATGAGTTTGCAGACTGCAGTTATGATGACAGTGTTGAGTTTTGGTCAGGATAAGGCTTTGTTGAGCAACAGCTTGGGCACAGATGCATTCTACAAGCTCCTAACTGGCATGTACAACAACTGGTGTCATGAAAGAAGCAAATAAATAACAAAGAGGAAGATTTATAGTTCCCATCGCTGTATTTATAAAAAAAACTTCTTTGTTCCCAACAGTCTCAGCAGTCAGCTCATAGATTTTGACATGAAACCGTGTAGTTGTTTTAGATAATGCTATTTAAGAATGTTTTTATGGTCTCACCTGTGAAGAGGCCAGGGGGAGGTGATGCCCATTTAAGCCTGGATCGATAAAATGGCCAGGCTCTACATCTGTGAAGCGATGCACATTTGTTACATGGAGTGGCTGCACACTCTGTAGCTCTGTGAAATGGCTATCTGGAAGGTTCTCAAAATCCACCGGATGGATGTGATGTGTATTATAATCCCAAGTGTGATCTAGACAATGACAGTCAGGTTGAAATAGATTAGTTGAAAGCATCTTTAACATCCAACACCAAAACTTCATTGCAGTCTGGTAACAGCAACTGCTAAATCATTCATATCTGGAAATTCGGTTGTTCATACTGTCTCACTGTAAGCACTTGGACTGTATGTTTCACTCTGTTTCCTGTTCACACCAGTACTTCCTTAGCAGTTTTTGAGTAGCCTCAAGTATTTTTTTCTTAATGTGATAGTTTGTAATAGTTAGGTTGCACGATAAAGTTAAATTGAACTGTTTGGGGAGTGTTCCTACACAAGGCTCAAGCCCAGTTCCAAAATGCATGTTTTGTTGCTGTCTGGACTGAAAACGAGGTATATTGAAATATACCATTGCCTCGTCTCGAGATGCACACCAGTACTGTTTATAAAAACATAAAACTACTTTAATGTCCTAATTTAACGAATGTACTACTTGCTTAAAGTTCCAGTGTATGAAATTTAGCGGCATCTAGCGGTGAGGTTTGCGCCATCCCCCCTTCAAAGCACTACATTGACTTGCTAAAGCAGATCAAATATTTACGAATTATGCTCTGTAGAGCAGTTTGAACGCTAAGGGCTACTGTAGGAACAACATGGCGAATAACATGCGAGGGAACCAGCACTGTACGTAGATTCAAATTTGTTTATTCTTAGGTAATAAAATCATATTACTTCATTATGTAAGGTCTTTATACACCACTGAAGACATAGTTATGTATATTATATTGCATTTCTGTCAATAGATCCTCCAAACAAATTACAAATTACATATGTATATGCTCTGTCCAGCAAACTGGCTGTTTAAGTTTTATCCGGCCTGTCAATTCTCTGTTGGTTTATTTCAAGCATTGTAAATTTAGTAAAATTTCCGTAAGAATTGACTGTGTTTGTTAGAAATTCAGTCAGGAGAATACATTTGTGAGCCACGCTCGAATCAAATGTTTACTCTGCTGTATATTGAAACTAGGTATTGTTTTCAGTTTCTCATTCCCTTTACACAAATAGCTCCGTGACAATAGGGATGACTAAATAGTAAATAGGTTTAACCAAAGGTCACCATAAACTGATTGATAAAACGATTCTCACAGCCTTATACAGAAACATTACACTTGGTCATCCTCAGCCTCAAAAACGAAAACCCCTGCTAACGTTTAGCACCCCAACAGCTTTCATTTCAGGCGCCCACACAGTTTGATAAATTTGTGCTATATTGTCTCATTTTGGATTGAAACCCTTGGGGATATTTGTCGTTCTACGTCTGTAGTTTTCTTGCCTGTCACAACAAGGCATCTGTTTCCTGCTATGTGCTAGGTCACTCGCCCGGTTCCACTCGCTCGCTCCCCTAACGTCCCCTTGTAGCTCAGTCCCAGCTGCCCTGGGTGTGATTTTGATCCGTTAGCTCACTATAACAAGATGTTGACTACTTGGGCCCCTCTGGGTGTCATAACACAGAGGATCGGTGTGAAAAGATCATATGCGGGGAAAAAAGCGCTATTCAAAAAGGCTGTGTATAGGTCACTCATTCAGAGCAGTGTTTAACGGGTGCTAAAATAAGTTAAAAAAAATAAAAATAAAAACTTTTCTGTTGTCAATGAAGAATGATTCTTAACACAAAAACTCACCATTTTGACCCTCATCAATGATGTATGGATAATCCATTGGTGGTCGATACATCTCTGATTCGAACATTTCCTCTGTTTGCTGCTGACCAAACAAATGATAGACAAAAGGTGAACAGTCTGAACGATTGGAGCCAAAAACAGAATAAAGAAAACACATATGAGAAAAGCCTCACATCTTTAGTAAAAACTGCCCAGTAATCTTTTTGTATGGATGGTGTATGTGACATCCAGCCAGTCCAGGTAACTCTGTCTCTATTCTCTTCTCTCTACGTAGAAATTATGATTGTTATACATTTTGTTGAACATCTTATTGTTGATTTGCTATACGACGATAATCTAAGCCATCAGAATATACCTGTGAGCTATGATCAAATTAAATGAATTTATAAGCATTCTGTCATAATAAAATCCAGTCTCAAAAGTATTAAACAATTCTAACAGGCTCAAATGGATCATAAATCTATCAAACATATAGATTTGATTTAAATGCTCAAATGTCAAATGGATATCTGAATAACTGAATCTCAATAGATTGTCGTTTTGATGTTATTGAATAATTATAACACTAACAGAATTGCTAACTTTGTTCTAACAAACAACTCCATGTAGAAATAATCTTCAAGAAGACTGACTGATGCCAAAACAATTTACCACCATAAGATGGTGGCCCTTCTATCGCAAAAAATCCAGATGATCAGTAACTGTACGTCCACTTTGATATGCGTCAGTCATGGCGCGATGGCAGCCATATAACAAAAGCATTGTTCAAGTTTATCATCTATTAACAGCATCACCAGCAAATTATTAGCACCATGGAGAGGATAAAAAAATACTCACGGGTGGGATGATGTACCCCTCCATTCTGTACGGATGCAGCATGGATTCTTCGCCGGTTTACACACAATCTGCGACTCTGATGGTTTCTCAAGGGCTTTCAAAACTGTCCTCGTACCATTGCTCAACTCTGCTAAATTTCCTCTTACCAAACGAAACCAAAAATCTAACTCGCACACCTTATCAAGCGGTGGCCCTCAAATCGGCAAAGGCCCAGAAAGAAGACAGCCAGAGCGAGCTACTGTCACACTGGAGGTAGCAAAGGGACGAAGGTTTCTGTTTGTTACTTCTTTATTTTGGGGCGTGTGGGTAAGTGTGTGTGTCCGCTTGAGGTTCCTGATTTAAGGGTAATGGCAGGTGGGGATTTTATCTTTGCAGTTAGAATAGGCGTACAGTGTCACCTCCCCCAATGGCCAATCAGAGACAGTTCAGCTGACCGCTGTTCTTTCTGTCCACCTCCAAGGTGCTTGTCATTCTATAGAAAGTACTTAATGCAATAGAAAATACCAAAAAAGAAAATACAAGAGATTGTACCTGTTGAGAAGCTTAAGGCAAAAAATCTACTTTAATGTCAATATTGTTTAACACATTTGATCATTTAATTTAAATACTCAGATAAGCCGGCTTTTAGATAAATTATTTATGTAGGCGAGAATCACATTCAATATATGTATACGTGATATTTTTTTCAACAACTTAAATTAAATTCATTAAATTAATCACATCAGGTCTCATTTTGGACCTTCAGACATATCGTGGTTGTAGACAGAGAACCTACAGGCTGATAAGATGTCTGATTGCGTTGTATTATCAGCCTCCGGCTAAGATACATCATTACATGCTGGGATGGAGGATACAGTATCCTAAATGAAAATGAGGAAAGAACCTTTTATCTTTTATCAACATTTCCACCTGTGTCAAACATTCTACCACATTTTCAGCTGGGTACGTCATTGACAATATCATGACAGTCATTTACAAAGGATTAAGTTTGATACTACATAAGTGACTGCTTAAAATACTGTCTGTACATATAAAAACTCATTTATGACTTATCCTCTATAATTAAATATTATCAGGATACGTCATGCACTGAAAACAATAGAGGCATATACATAGAAAATCTCAAGTTTGGTTAGCTTGCAGCGAATGCCTTGAAGGTATTAATAGTACTCGGTTGAATTTCGTAAGAAATGGAATTTAGTTTATGTCCTCATCTACTAAACCACACATTTAACTTATCTTAAACCCAAGCTGCAGCAGAAAGATAAAGATTCTTATAACTATATCAGAGATACTTTTTGTGTCTGGGGTGTGTTTGCTTGTCTGTACGGGTTTTTATATCAGATATACCTTGTAACCAAGAAAAAAGGTTTGCCGCTCAGAATAAATAGCATACAATAGGTAACTTGGTATTTTCTGCCACACTTTTTTTAGATTCAGATTAAAGATTCTTGAATCCCAAATTATAATTTTACCCTATTACAACAATTTGGTATTTTGACTCAAACTGTGTTTAAATTGGTGATTTAGGCTTATTTAACAGATTTTGACCCTTATCTCTACACTAACTGGGTTGCGATTGTACTGCAGTGCACATCTGTACAGCTTGTGATTGTGATAAACTTAACATGTCAAGTAAAAAGGTTAGGTCTTTAGGAGTAAATAAACAAAACAGATTAACATCCTATTCAAGTGACAGGATTGCTGCTTTTCAGATACTTAGATTCACAAAAATGTGTCTTTCTTCATTGTTAGCAAAACACTTGAAAGCCTTGCCTTCAGTGTTTTGCTTCTCCAAGTAAAATTTTTTAACTGCTTTTGTATTTGCTCCGTTTCATCACGATTCAAGCTGTCTTAACCACAAACTTACTGCGGCCCTGGTGTAAAACACAGCTGCATGCACACCCGGCTAAAACTGATGACTTTCGCTGTTTTCCTTATGTATTAATACACATTGCATGTGTTAAAACAACCTCAGCAGTCTATTTTCTCATATCATTTTACATGCAAATGAGAAAAAAAACAACGTAAACTTTTCTTGTTTTACTGTAAAGATTATAATATAGTTAAGGCAAAAGCATCTGGTAGGTACAGACAGCTAAAGTGACTTTTACAAACTGAAATATTAGATGATGTGACTGTGGCTATGGATTATTTACGTGTATCCATCTTGACTTTTTATGTATCTATTTCTCTATCTGAAATTTAAACAATGTGGTTCTTTCTCCAAATTGCTGGCGACTCTTCATGAGAGTTTTAGACATTCCACCCACAAAGCCTTTCCTCATCCGCTCAATGTCAGCTCATTTAGCTCTTGCTTCATTGCCCCTGCCCGTCTTAGAATGGTGCAACTGCAGGAAAGCTTTGACTGTGTTGCTTAAACCCGAAAAGTTTGAAAAGTACGTTTCCTAGTGTAACCAACCTATTATATGTATTGTTTTATTTAAAAGAGCTAAACTGGAGAAGATTGAACATTTTTGCATAGAGGATACAGGAGATCCCTGTTGAAAACCGAATGTCAGATTGTTGTAACGGTAACGCTTACGCTAGTTAGGATTTGGCAGTTTATTATGTCTGCTGTATTAAGTCGTGTAAACAAACTGTGACAAGGCCTCATCATATTTCTGCCTATAAAATGAGACAAAAATTAAACAAATTTCACTTCTTCGTTTCAACAATGGAAGATTGAGAATTTCTTCACCTTTTAATAAAGGGATAGCATTTTACCACCATAGACGTAATCATAACCTTTTAACATAATAAAATCATTTTTGGATTTACCGTTGGACATATTTTGTACGCAACTTGTACATAAATACACATGAAAGTCCCTTCATTTTAAATTCAACAATGAACCTCAGATATAACAGGAACTGCATACTCAAAATGGACATCACTGTTATCAGCGATACATTATCAGTCTGTTCTTTTGGACTTGCCATTCTTTTGCACGTCTGACTTGAAGCGAACCTGTTGTTTTAAAACAACACCCTCACACAGACCCACACAAATAAAGCAACCCACTCCGGGTATCTGAGTAAAAAGCAGAAGTTGGAGGTTTCTTTCAGATTCAGTTCCTGTTAGAGCGCAAGTGGATGGCCTGTAAGGATCTTTAGCTGAGACCTTCACACAGACAATAACTAAGGCTACACCAAAAATATAGCTGTCAATGTAACAATATAGCTGTTACATTGTTTACTTGAACATAACGTTCAGTGTATTGTCACATATAGTCATGCACTATCTAAAAAAAAAACCCACACAAAGCATCCTGTTGTATTTGTGCTGAGATCCTTGTTAAGTATTATTTGAGCCTTTGTACTGAATGTACTGAAATTGTACAAGCGGCCTACAATAATGAGAAAGTCTGTGCAAAAATACATCTTCCGTAAATCTAAATAATTGTTATTGCTCAGTGGTTGCAAAGTATATTGCAGCCAGAACTGTCATTTCATGTGAACTGCACATTGTGGCCAGCACTGCATCATGAGGTGTGAATAGAAGGTTATTCACACGTCTGTCTTTTATACTACTGCTATTTAGTACACGTATGCTTGTGTCACATCCTCAACTCTTGCATGTTTGCAACTATTCACATGAAAATGAAGTCAACGTAACAGGCTAGTTCGTCTTGATGTGGCGGCACAAGATCTGACAGACGGATGACATCAAAGTAACGCGAGAGCGATTAAAAAAAAACATTAAAGTTTGCTTTTGAATCGCTCTTGCGGTACTTTGATGTCATCCGCCTGTCGGATCTATCAGCGCCGCATCAAGTCAAACAAGCCTATTAACTAAGCAAAGTTTTAATGTGACAATACAACAGTTTTAAGCTTTTCTTTAGCAGTGTTTCACTTGGCTAATTAAAAATATGAGTAACTGTAGTCATGCCATTATAAAACACCACACATCTATACAGGAACATCAACAGGAGATATAGCAGGTCAATCCATTTCTTGGACTGGGTGAGTCAATGCATCAGTATAAAAACCTCAAACACATAGACTGATAATGATTTTTAGAATTATATAATTTACACATACATTTTTGTTTGTGGTTCTGGATTTGTTTGGGTAAAATCTATGCTTCTAGATGTAATATTCAAAAAAGGGTACTGTAATGGGCAAACACATATCATTTTACATGCCTTCATAAATCACCTAGAGGACTGAGGTTTCCCTCAGCTGTGCAAGGTTGTTATATGCTACAATATTGCAATGTAAATAGTTTAACATCATTTTGAAGAATAAGAGAAGTTAACCAGACAGCAAAAGTGAAGCACTTATTTATCACACACTCACTCAAATTTCCTTTGCTTTCCCCATATATTATTTTACATCTTTTGATTTATTTAAACTTTGGTGTTGGAGACAAACATTTGGAGCAAATCTGAAATATATTTACAAATCTTTATCAGTACTTATGCACAATATCTGCTAATAAAAATGTGTCTTAGTATTATCAGGATAAGTATTTTTGACAATTAATTAATTTCTATTGTCTGTTTCTAATTTAACGTGTAACGGCGATTTTGAATTCAGCATCATAAAGAATGTAAAGAAATACATTTCCTTAACTTTCATTATTCCTCCTTTAAGGACTCTCCTTAATCTAAAAAAAGAGTCGGCTACCTTTCATTTTCATTTTTTACGAAAGTGAGCTTATGTAAAAGTGGTATAGGTAATTACTTGTCAGACTGTATTTGTTGTTTCTCAAAATAAAATGACTATTGTTCTATATTAAAAAAGAGACATGATGACCCCAAATACTGTGTTCTTCTCCAGAGGGCAGGTCATTTCATCCTGATCTTTGCTTATGACCAAACAGAATATTAAGAAAAACAGGAAACCCTGTGGTGTATTGCTAAACAACATGTTGCACCCCTCTTGTTAAATAATAGCATGCCTTGGCTAAAGTTTCACCAGATTGATGTCCACATGCTCATGTGGACATAAAGAACCAATATCAAAGTCAGTCATGGCCATCAATAACATACATCATGCAATGTCAAACAAAGAAATGAAAAACAATACACCATGAAGTTTGAAAAAAATCGCTTGGCAGTTCATTTATTTGGCAAAAGGTGGATGATTCAAATATCTGTTAATTTTACTTAAGTTGCTTTACAATGTTCAATCACAGAATCCTTTAAACAACCTTAATCTTCCACCTCAAATGGATTTTGGTCTAATGTATCTTTCCTTTTTTTTGTTTTTCCTGATGCCACAAATAAAATGCAAAACGTTGTTTAAAAAAAGAATAATAAATTATTTCAACTCAAATCACAGAAGTGAAAAAGTAATGGGAAACTGAATGAGCCATATACATTTTGCATGCATAAGGATGCCTATGAACGTATACACTCTCAGATCTCTAAAACCTTTATCAAAAAGGGAGCACATGTTGGGAATATTAAAGATTTCTAAGTGCATGGAGTGGACCTGCCACAGACTGGCCTTTATTTCCTGTCTGCATGTGAGAGGAGGTTTTGGTGGCCTCCACTTCTTTCACAATGACACAAACCAGGCATTAGGTTTGGCCAGCAGAGGAACATCCAACCTTCTCACTTCTTATTCCCAATTCCTCATTTTTATCATAACTTTTACTGCAGAACCAGCAGGATATGGTCAGAGAACTATTTATAGAGTTTGATCTAAACACACTTGGTATGGACACATAGATGAAAGGATTAAACAGA
The DNA here is from genome assembly GCA_029783895.1 of Triplophysa bombifrons. Lineage (NCBI taxonomy): Eukaryota > Metazoa > Chordata > Actinopteri > Cypriniformes > Nemacheilidae > Triplophysa > Triplophysa bombifrons. The sequence continues at coordinate 22,380,840 of CM056448.1, forward strand.
TAAAGAAAAAGTTGTCCTTTTGGTTATCTCAAATATGTCTAATTTGAAAGGTTGAGTGGGAAAAATTAGCAACAGAGTGTTTCACGCACGCACGCACACACACACACACACACACACACACTGGGTTAATAAAGTCTGTTTTTCTAATCGTTCTGCAACATTCACTGGACTTTATCTCAGTGGTTTTGATATACAAAACTAGCCACATCAAACACCAAGGTGTGTTTAAATTTGTATGAGTGCAATTGTTGGTGGTGTCAAAACTGGTACTTGTTGCGGAGGGGGCGGTTGACCCAAGGCTGGCTGTATGCTTTTATCTAAACAAAGCAGATTTCCTGTAAGATTCAACATTTCCTTTCAGCGTCCAGCCCAAGAGATCACACCTGCATTAACAGACACCTAGACACTCACACCAGTCAATGACCACTATACAGTAGGCTTTATTCAGAAAGAGAATGACCACAAACTACATTTTATACGTGGATACGCTATACTAACCAGGAGTACTGTACATCATCACACACCAAAACTCACTAGAAGAGGTTCCCTGATAAAGAAAGCTCCCTGATATGACAGACCGTCAATAGTTGAGATTAACCTTTTATACAAGACATAGTAAATATACATGTCATATACAGTATATACTGTTTTAACATACAGCTGGTTATTCAAAAACAAATAATCTGAAGGGAAAACATGATATGATGTGATAATGAATGAAGTACGTAAGTTAAAAGGCTTGCTGTAAAAAGTGTGTTTCCTGCTGAAGTGCTTTAACTATAATGAAAGAGAAAAGAACATTGAACAATAAATGTGGATGTTACTGTCTCCACTCTCAAAACACAACCACGCGGACCATGTACAGTTAAGTGGTCTGCAACCTCTTAAAATTGCATGTCACTCCGTGTCAGCTATTCTTTTATGCTATTAAAGAAAACAATCACACCAGCATTCAAATTTCTAAATTATATGAACTGCCTCACTTATATCCGAAAATCCGAGAGCTAGCAAGTGAGATAGATTTAATTTAATCTCAAGTGAAATTTCATAAATTTATCTGACAACCGGCAACTACCAGTGAGAGATGGCTGACTGATGTCACCAAACCAACACTGTTTTGTGTAGGGGTGTACCAAAACAATTTTTAAAGACAGAGCACTAGAACCAATATTTTTTCTGGTACTTGTCACGATAGATAAAAGGACTCAGATGCAGGGTAAGTGAACACAGTTTATTAAACAAAGATTCCAAACAGCAACAAAAAAACGGCAGGGCACTCCTGTCCGTTTAACAGGAAAACATGGCCGGGTGTTCTCTTCAAAATGCGTGTAATCCGCCAAAGTCTGTAAAAGTAAACAAGAAGCCAAAGGAGCCGTAAGGGAGAAAAATAATCCAAACCGGCTCACTGGTTGCCACGTTCCTAGTTCAAACTTCGAGAACGGAGAGAGAGAACAAGGTTAGCCAATGCAAGACACAAGGTAGCAAACAAATAAGTCAGATGTAGACAACCAGACCCTTTGACCACACACGTAAGGGGGAGCCTTGGAGCGATGGCGATTAGCTGACGTTTGGTAGCGTCTACATGCGAGAATGAGGGCTCATCTTGCAACTCTCCAGGTGCGAAGACACGATTAACGAAACCCTGAACGGAAGGGACGGAGGCGTCCGCCTCTTGGGAAGGAAACAACGGGGGTTGGTAACCTAGGCAGCACTGGAAGGGCGAAAAACCGTAGACGACACCGGGAGGGAGTTGTGAGCATAATCGACCATAGTCAGCTTAGAACTCCAAGACAACGGCTCCGACGAGGCTACACAACGCAGGACCCTACGAGATCTTGATTAGCCCGCTCGGACTGCCCATTAGTCTGTGGATGGTACCTAGAGGATAAACTTGCAGTGGCCCCCAGGAGTCGACAAAACTCAGCCCAAAATTTGGAAACAAACTGAGGGCCCCTGTCAGAAACCATGTCCACAGGGAGACCATGGATGCGGAAAACGTTGTTAAGGATGATGTTAGCGGTCTCCTTAACAGATGGGAGCTTAGGAAGGGGGATAAAATGTACCGCCTTCGAGAACCTGTCAACCCCAGTGAGGACCATGGAATTGCCATAGGACGGAGGGAGTCCCGTGACGAAGTCCATGGCGATGTGGGACCTGGGTCTCGAAGGGGTGGGTAACGGACGTAAGAGTCTCGCCGTGGAACGGTTAGAAGACTTATTAGTCTCACAGACCGGGCATGCTGAGACGAACACGTGAGCGTCCTGCGCCATGGAAGGCCACCTAAACCGTTGCTTGACAAGAGACAGGGTGCGAGAAACTCCTGGGTGACAAGCTAGTTTGGAGGAATGTCCCCACTGGAGGACGCTGGTTCTGACCGACTGTGGATCGAACAACAGGTTCACTGGAACACCAGTGTAACCCAGGTTACCAATAAGTGTTGGCAGGGACAGAATAAACTTCAAGTTAAATGAAAGATTTTGACACCGCACATATAAGTTGTAAAAGGATTTATTAGTGATATAAAAGTGAAAAAAACATAAATATGAATATTATAAAATTATTCAATGAGTGTTACTTTCTTTTGGAAGGCCTCCAATTAGATCACGCTTTGAGTGACGTCATGTGAACTTCCGCTATTGCGGGACTTTGGAAAGTAGTGCGTACTAGATTTAGTTTTTTTCCCTCCATGAATCTGATGAGAGCAGATGGTTGTTGCTGCTCCGGGAGATTTTAAGCTCTAAATCCAGCGAAAACTCATGTGAGTTGTTAAATTTGTCTTTAATCATTCATATGACGATAATATAGAGTTAAGTGACGGTTAAATGTAGTAAGAGGTGTGATTATGCTCATAGTGTGTTCGACCGCGTGTTAATGATGCAATAAGGGTATGTTAGCTAAATGCTAATAGTCCATGTGCCTATATATATTTCTAACAAGGATTCAGAGAGAAGCCGTGTATGTGAGATTGATGGTTTGGAACATTGTCATCTGAATTTTCCTGTTCTTCAGATGCACATTGTGTTGTAGTTCCTTGGTGAGTCAATATAGTGTATTTATTTTTTACTATTCCGTGTAGTTTATATTCAAGGTCATATTAAGTGAGTTACATTAAAGCATTGGTTATTTAATGCAGTATTAGTAAAAGATACAATTGAGTGTAAATTGAACACTGAAAGTAGGTCATTTAGGTGAAATTAAATGAATGAAGAGTGATTTTGTGTTAAATAACATCACAAGCAAGTGTGCAAGAAAATGTATTATTGCAGTTTCATAAATGAACGTTGTGATGTGTTTATAAGAAGTTGTGTAAACTAAAAGTGATTTAATGAAACGAGGTGCTAATTTATATTTTGGTCTTGTGTTTCAAGGCCAGGTTTTTTGATGTGTTTTATTTCCATGTGAATGCTGGAACGTTCGTCTGAGTGCGATCCATCTGCTGGTATTCAAGTGAATTGCGATGCGAGTCAATCCAGGATTGTGAACCGTCTCAACTCCTCTTTGGATGTCTTACAGTGGAGTTGGACTGGCGAGCCACCTAAGAACGAAATCTTGTTTTCCTGAGAAAAGAGAAGCCGAAACTGAATCGTTCACCTTTGAATGGTAGGACAGAACTGTGCATTTTCTAATTGGTTCATCAGGAAGATGATTCCAGAACTGAACTGAACAGTTCACGGACTGTTTGAACTGAATTAATGGACTGATTGGGTTCATTGCAGAGAAATTTGATTTGGGATCATTGTGAAGTGAGAATAATTGTGTGTTTATGTTATTTTATTTCATTTGAATCTGGGTAAAATCCTATGGTGGAGATTTATAGTGAATGAAGAAAAGTGAATTAGAGGGTTTACTGGAAATTGATTTCACTAATTATTTTTGTTAGTGATTCGTAATTCTAGGAAATTGAATAGAGTTGATTCTAAAGAAGAGGAAGAGATAAGATCAATAATTTTGAATTCATTTAATTGTTCATACGTCAAATTTCGTTGCTATATTGGTTCACATAAAATTACAATTTGTTAACTTACCTGTTGGTCTGAGTGTTCACTGCTGCTGCATCATCTCTCTCCTAGAGCGAATCAAAATCTTCTGAGCCACTGGTCCATTAGTGAGTGTGATCTAGTGAACTTGTCATTGGGTGCAGGTACAGGTTACATAATTTGGCGAGCCAGCCAGGAGAGAAGATTGATTGCAGCAATAGTGATTCGGTTTTGAGTCCAAACTAAAAAAAAAAAAAACGGAAAGAGACAATATAACTATACATAAATATTTTCATTTACATTCTAATAAAACTTTGACGACATGGATATTGTAACGAGAGAGAACGTAGATGTTTCAAACGCCGTGATAGTCAGCGGTTTAACATTTACCGAAACAGATCAGGACTTAGAAACATGGTTGCTGAGATATGGTAGCATTAGTCGCAACCTTCTTATCGATGACCCCAACTCCGAATTCCATCAGCATGCCATTATGGAATTTACTGATAGCTCTGCTATGAAAACGCTAATGCCCCTACTGCCTGTATCGATTGTCAGCACATCCAACCCTGATACCACTTACTTAGTGCGTGCCTTAGGCTGTGTGTACCCCCATGTAGTCAGGGACAGTGCCACTAAGCTGTATTTGGAAGAGCTACAAACTATTGCTAGCGCTAGTGGGAAGTCAATTGAAGAGGTGCTCCAGGAGGAGTTACAGAGGATAAAAGCTGGCTGTTCAGTTGCTGAGCCCATAACTGCTCCAGATGAAAGAGTGGAGCATCCACATGTTGCAGACTCCCAAACTCGGGACAGTAGCACCATCAGTTCACTGGATGGACAGTCGTCCCCAGCCAAATTACAGAAAGTGACAACCGAACAAGTAGCCCCTCCCTCAATTGAATCTGAAACATCACAAAACCTGTCCAAGGAAAGATCCAGCCATAGAACTAGCTATCCTGCTCCTACAGTTTTACCCCCTGCAGTACTTACCATGGACATGATTGATCCGCCCAGCGTGCAAAAGGTGGTAGTTGAACACATTGTCAGAACTAACGACACTGCTACATTGCAACCTGCCTTTTTCCGTCTCAGGTCGTTCTCTGGGAAAGTTCCAAGGCCAGCAAACGAACCAGATTTCGACACATGGCGGGCAAGTGTTCAATTCCTTTTAGACGATCCTTCCATTTCGGATTTGTCCCGCACGAGGAGAGTTCATGATAGTCTGCTTCCTCCTGCAGCTGATGTCATTAAACATGTGAGTCCCCAGTCTTTACCTTCAGTTTACTTGGAGTTGCTAGAGTCTGTTTACGGATCTGTGGAGGATGGCGATGAGCTGTTAGCAAAATTCATGACAATGCTACAGAATCAAGGGGAAAAGCCTTCCAGTTATTTGCACCGGTTGCAGGTTATGTTGAGCACCACTGTAAGGAGAGGTGGCATTGCGGAGAGTGAGCAAAACCGCTGTCTGATAAAACAATTCTGCCGTGGATGCTGGGATAACGAGTTAATCTCCAGTTTACAGCTAGAGAAGAAAAAGATCAACCCACCTTCTTTCGCAGAAATGGTAGTACAAATTCGCACGGAAGAAGACCGGCAAGCCTCAAAGGAAGACTGAATGAGGAACTATTTCGGATTTAACAAACCCAGTAATGCCCCCAAAATGAGAACTGCCATTCATCAAATGTCAACACACTCCCGCACTCCTCATGCAGTTGGTGAAACAGTTCAAGGAATGGACACTATGCAGTCTCAGATGTCTGAAGCCAATGCTCAGGCTGCTGCTATGCAAACCTCCAATTACCAGAAGTGCCAGCCGGACCATTCCAAAAATCCTGAGTTGATCCAGCTGAAGAAAGAACTAATAGAACTGCAAGCAGAAGTAGAGGCTATGAGAACATCCATCTCTGGTAAAGGGACGAAAGAAACCCCAGCAGTTAAGGAAATAGCAGTACTGAGGAAGCAAGTGGCAGAGTTAAAGGCTCAGTTGTCAACTCCTGAAACACCACAACATCGATCGGGGATGCCAGCAAGGTTTCAGTATAGGCAAACCGGGAGAGATGAGAACAACCAATTCCGAAGCGTTTCAGTGACAGTCACTCGTCCTCGTCCTGGATACTGTTTCAGATGTGGGGAGGATGGACACCTCGCCATCAATTGTGAAAATGATCCGAACCCGTCTAAGGTGGATGAGAAGAAGCGCCAGTTGAGAGACAAGCAAGTTCAGTGGGACTTGAAGAACCAAGCCACCACTGCTCAGTTAAACACCAGACAGTCTCTGTAGCAGGGCATATGGAGGCTGAGACGAGACATCATTGCCCTAAAACCAAACTGCCGAAAGGACTAATTGGAATGAAATGTACTGCACGAATCTCTGTCGACACAATCGAAGTGAACTGTCTTTTAGACACTGGTTCCCAGGTGACTACAATTCCATTGTCGTTTTACAAGAATAACTTGTCGCATCACCCCTTGAAACCTCTGGAATCTTTGCTGGAAGTTGAGGGAGCCAATGGGCAATCAGTGCCGTACCTTGGGTATGTGGAGTTAACTTTAATGTTTCCCAAAGAGTTCTTAGGAATAGACGCCGAGGTTACCACTCTAGCTTTGGTGGTTCCGGATTTGGTAAACGTACCACAAGTTCTCGTCGGTACAAACACCTTGGATGCACTTTACTCCAGCTATGTGCAGGAAGAGACTAACAGCCCCAATGCAACTTCCAACGGGTATGCAGCTGTATTGAAGACACTTGATGTGAGGCATCGACAGGCATGTGCCGGAACTCTGGGATGTGTGACGTTGAAAGGGACGGTCCCCGAAACCGTGTCAGCAGGAAGCACTGCCGTTCTTGATGGAGTGGTTTACCTGAGTTATCTTCCATCAGAGAAACTGACTGTTCTAAGTCCTCCCACAATATCGTCGCTGCCTGGTGGTTTATTAGTCGCTAGTGTGTTGCACACCTTACCTGGTAAACGGTTCTTCTCCTTGCCTGTGGTAGTCAAGAATGAAGCCCAGACTGACATAGTAATCCCTCCCAGGTCAGTCATTGCGGAAATGCATGCTGTCCAGCAAGTGGTGAACAAACCGTTAACCAGTGACAATAGTGAAATGAAAGGAAGGCCTGGAAGTTCTCAGATAACTGTCGATTTTGGAAACTCTCCATTGCCCCCCGAATGGAAAGAACGGATATCCGCCTTGCTGAACTCTATGCCTGAAGTGTTTGCTTTGACAGACATGGATTATGGGCACACTGATAAAGTGAAGCACCGAATCAAAATGAGTGACGAAACTCCTTTCAAACATAGAGCTCGTCCCATTCACCCACAAGACATTGAAGCAGTCAGGAAACACCTACAGGAGTTGCTAGCAGCGGGTATTATACGAGAGTCTGAGTCCCCATTTGCATCCCCCATCGTAGTCGTCCGAAAAAAAGACAACTCAGTGCGGCTATGTATTGACTTTAGGAAACTAAACGCTCAAACCATACGAGATGCATACGCCCTCCCAAACCTGGAGGAAGTGTTCACCATGCTAACCGGTTCCAAGTGGTTTTCTGTTCTCGATCTTAAGTCTGGGTACTACCAGATTGAAATGGATGAAGCAGACAAGCAGAAGACCGCGTTTGTATGTCCTCTTGGGTTCTGGGAGTTCAACCGTATGCCGCAAGGGATCACGAACGCGCCCAGCACATTTCAGCGGCTAATGGAGCATTGTATGGGTGACTTGAACAGACAAGAAGTCTTAGTTTTCATTGACGATCTTATCATTTTCTCTAAAACCCTTGAGGAGCATGAACGTCGACTGACACAAGTCTTGAATCATCTGAAAGAATATGGATTGAAGCTCTCACCCGAGAAATGCAAAATTTTCCAGACATCCGTGCACTATTTGGGCCACATTGTTTCTCAAAACGGTGTCGAAACTGATCCATCAAAGATTGAGGCTATTAAAACCTGGCCAAGGCCCCAGAACCTTCGAGAACTAAAATCCTTTTTAGGATTCACAGGATATTACCGGAGGTTTGTTAAAGATTTCTCCAGAATTGCAAAGCCGCTTAACAACCTTACAGCTGGCTATCCTCCGGTGCGAAAAGGGAAAAAGAAAGATAAAGATCAAACATACTTCAATCCAAAAGACTCTCTGGGTGACAGATGGACAACTGAATGTCAACAGGCATTTGAAGGTCTCGTGGACAGGCTAACATCGGCTCCTGTGTTGGGATATGCAAATCCGTGTCTGCCCTACCTGTTGCATACAGATGCTTGTGCTACAGGTCTAGGGGCAGCTCTGTACCAAGAACAGCATGGAGACATGAGAGTGATAGCTTTTGCCTGCCGTGGATTAACAAGATGTGAGGCCAAATATCCTGCCCACAAATTGGAATTTCTGGCCCTCAAATGGGCAGTAACAACAAAATTCCACGACTATCTGTATGGAACAGACTTCACCGTGGTAACTGATAGTAATCCCCTCACGTATGTGCTAACATCAGCTAAACTGGATGCTACTAGTTACAGATGGTTATCCAGCCTCTCAACGTACAACTTTAAGATCCAATACAGAGCTGGAGCACAAAATCAAGATGCGGATGGATTGTCCCGTCGTCCCCATGGTGAACCATCAAACGATATGGAATCTAAAAAAGAGCAAGAACGAATCAGACAGTTTACTCTACATCATCTTGAAGATCTTGACGGCAACACTAAGACAATCTTACCTTATCTTAAGTAGTGGAGGCTATCTGTGGGAAACACCAAATCAATCAGTCCCGTGATTTTCTGTCTTTTCCGCTGACATTGGTAGAATCCCTGAGCATGACTGCAAAGGCCTTACCTCAAGAAATCCAGAAAGAAGATGGTCATGGTCTCCCAGAGATACCCTACCTATCTGAAGAGGATCTGATCAGGAAGCAGCAAGCTGACCCTGAAATTAAAGAGGTAATTGATTACTTGGAGTCTAACAACAAGCCTTCAAACATGAAATTGCACTCACCTGAAGTAACCTTGTGGATGAGACAGTGGAATAAGCTTGAGCTGAAGAATGGGCTGTTATATCGGAAGAGGATGGATGGAGACAAAGTGCTGAACCAACTGGCTTTACCTGAAGGTCTTCGAAACCTTGTACTTACCAGTCTTCATGATGACATGGGCCACCTGGGTTTGGAGCGAACTCTCGATCTTCTCCGCTCCAGGTTTTATTGGCCAAAGATGGCAGCCGACGTTGACAAAAAGATCAAAGGGTGCGAGCGCTGTGTTCGTCGGAAAACACCTCCACAGAAAGCGGCCCCCTTAGTGAATATCCACACTCAAAGGCCACTAGAGCTAGTTTGCATGGATTTTCTGTCGCTGGAACCAGACAGCAGTAACACTAAGGATATTTTGGTTATCACGGACCATTTTACCAAGTACGCTGTTGCAATTCCTACCCGTAACCAGAAAGCACAGACAGTTGCTAGATGCCTGTGGGATAATTTCTTTGTTCATTACGGGTTTCCTGAGAAACTGCTCAGTGATCAGGGGCCAGACTTTGAATCCCGTACTATCCAAGAACTGTGTAAAATTGCTGGCATTCGCAAAGTGAGAACCACCCCGTACCATCCTAGAGGGAACCCGGTGGAGCGTTTTAATCGAACTCTCTTGCAGATGTTAGGCACTCTGGAAAACAAAAGCAAAGCTCATTGGAAAGATCACGTCAGACCATTGGTGCATGCATTCAACTGTACTAGGAGCGATGTAACTGGATACTCGCCATATGAGTTAATGTTTGGGAGGCAGCCTCGATTGCCAATCGATCTTGCTTTTGGACTTCATACCAACTCCCATTTACACTCTCATTCGCAATATGTGAAAGCTCTAAGGAGTCGATTAGAGGAAAGCTACAGAATTGCTTCTCACAATGCATCCAAAGTGGCCGATAAGAACAAAAGGCGCTTTGACAGAAATGTAGTTGCCTCTACACTTGAACCAGGTGATCGAGTCCTTGTGCGAAATGTCAAATTGAGAGGGAAACACAAGCTGTCAGACAGATGGGCATCTGAAATATATGTGGTAGTCAGGAAAGCAGGAGACATGCCAGTGTATACAGTTTGCCCAGAAGGGAAAGATGGACCAACCCGCACGTTACACCGCGATCTGTTATTGCCTTGTGGATTCTTACCTGAGAATGAACTTGAGGAAACAAAATTGAAACCTCGTCGCAGGCCTAGAACCAGATCCCACTCTGTAAATGAAGCGGTTCATCAAGAGCATCGGAGTAGTCAGTCAGGATCAGACGATGACTCTAATTATGTTGGAAATTCAAGGTGTCGATTGGAGTTCAGTACAAAGATCATTACCCCTTCTCCAGAACATCCTAAGCTTGTAGAGAACTTACCTGGAATGGATTCTCATGAGTCATGTTCTCCCGTGGTGGAGCCTGTGAATGAAACTTACCTGGGAAAAGAGACCTTACTTGACATCAGAGTAAAAGGAAACATCACCGATACTCAGTCAGATGATCACGTGGGAGATCACTTACCTGAAATCAATCCTGTTGAGGCTGACACTGTTCAAGAAGAAGACACGGTTGAAGTGGAGACTTGCAGAAAGGAATGTGCTAAGGAAATTGAAGTCCCAGAGGTGTTACCAACCCTTAGTGAGGATGTGATGGAGACTTCAGATCAAATTGACACTGTAACTGAAGGAAAACAGATCAACGACATGAGTTCATCTGCTCAAGATGTTGCGAGTGACTACCCTGAGCCAGATGAGAACTTAGGAGCTACGGACCCTAGACGTTCGAAAAGGCATTGTGGGCCTCCTAACAAGCTGCAGTATCACAAGTTAGGAAATCCCTTGACCCTAGTTATTCAGTCATTATTGCAAGGGTTGAGTTCTGCATTTACCACTTCCTTGGAGGAATCCACGTCCATCAGTGACCAGTCCCTGAATATGTCTGAAGTTTTCCCCACTGTGGTGACATGTCAACCTCCGGCAGGCCCGAGGACGTGCCTGAATTTAGAGGGGGAAAGTGTAACCCAGGTTACCAATAAGTGTTGGCAGGGACAGAATAAACTTCAAGTTAAATGAAAGATTTTGACACCGCACATATAAGTTGTAAAAGGATTTATTAGTGATATAAAAGTGAAAAAAAACATAAATATGAATATTATAAAATTATTCAATGAGTGTTACTTTCTTTTGGAAGGCCTCCAATTAGATCGCGCTTTGAGTGACGTCATGTGAACTTCCGCTATTGCGGGACTTTGGAAAGTAGTGCGTACTAGATTTAGTTTTTTTTCCCTCCATGAATCTGATGAGAGCAGATGGTTGTTGCTGCTCCGGGAGATTTTAAGCTCTAAATCCAGCGAAAACTCATGTGAGTTGTTAAATTTGTCTTTAATCATTCATATGACGATAATATAGAGTTAAGTGACGGTTAAATGTAGTAAGAGGTGTGATTATGCTCATAGTGTGTTCGACCGCGTGTTAATGATGCAATAAGGGTATGTTAGCTAAATGCTAATAGTCCATGTGCCTATATATATTTCTAACAAGGATTCAGAGAGAAGCCGTGTATGTGAGATTGATGGTTTGGAACATTGTCATCTGAATTTTCCTGTTCTTCAGATGCACATTGTGTTGTAGTTCCTTGGTGAGTCAATATAGTGTATTTATTTTTTACTATTCCGTGTAGTTTATATTCAAGGTCATATTAAGTGAGTTACATTAAAGCATTGGTTATTTAATGCAGTATTAGTAAAAGATACAATTGAGTGTAAATTGAACACTGAAAGTAGGTCATTTAGGTGAAATTAAATGAATGAAGAGTGATTTTGTGTTAAATAACATCACAAGCAAGTGTGCAAGAAAATGTATTATTGCAGTTTCATAAATGAACGTTGTGATGTGTTTATAAGAAGTTGTGTAAACTAAAAGTGATTTAATGAAACGAGGTGCTAATTTATATTTTGGTCTTGTGTTTCAAGGCCAGGTTTTTTGATGTGTTTTATTTCCATGTGAATGCTGGAACGTTCGTCTGAGTGCGATCCATCTGCTGGTATTCAAGTGAATTGCGATGCGAGTCAATCCAGGATTGTGAACCGTCTCAACTCCTCTTTGGATGTCTTACAGTGGAGTTGGACTGGCGAGCCACCTAAGAACGAAATCTTGTTTTCCTGAGAAAAGAGAAGCCGAAACTGAATCGTTCACCTTTGAATGGTAGGACAGAACTGTGCATTTTCTAATTGGTTCATCAGGAAGATGATTCCAGAACTGAACTGAACAGTTCACGGACTGTTTGAACTGAATTAATGGACTGATTGGGTTCATTGCAGAGAAATTTGATTTGGGATCATTGTGAAGTGAGAATAATTGTGTGTTTATGTTATTTTATTTCATTTGAATCTGGGTAAAATCCTATGGTGGAGATTTATAGTGAATGAAGAAAAGTGAATTAGAGGGTTTACTGGAAATTGATTTCACTAATTATTTTTGTTAGTGATTCGTAATTCTAGAAAATTGAATAGAGTTGATTCTAAAGAAGAGGAAGAGATAAGATCAATAATTTTGAATTCATTTAATTGTTCATACGTCAAATTTCGTTGCTATATTGGTTCACATAAAATTACAATTTGTTAACTTACCTGTTGGTCTGAGTGTTCACTGCTGCTGCATCATCTCTCTCCTAGAGCGAATCAAAATCTTCTGAGCCACTGGTCCATTAGTGAGTGTGATCTAGTGAACTTGTCATTGGGTGCAGGTACAGGTTACACCAGCCAGAGGAGTAATGCCGCTTATGGCCTCGCGAAACCAGGAAGGGAACCTTAGCACCCTCCAACCAGTGGCGCCATTCCTCCAACGCAAGCTTCATGGCTAACAACTCTTTATTACCGATGTTGCAATTCCACTCCGAGGAATTGAGCCGTGCGGGAGAAGAACTCACAGGGATGTATCTTGTCATCTGGGGCGGAATGTTGGTACAAGATCGCTCCTACCCCTCCCTTCGAAGCATCGACGTCCACAATAAACTGACGAGACGGGTCAAGATTAACCAGAATGGGGGCAGACGTAAATAGTCTCTTAAGTCTATCAAAAGCTCTGTGAGCCCGTTCTGACCATTCGAACTGTCTCAAAGTGTAGGTGAGCTCCGACAAGAGAAGAGTGACCTGACTAAACCCTCGGATGAACCGTCTGTAAAAATTGGCAAACTCCAGGAATCGCTGGACCCCCTTGCGATTCACCGAGGTAGACCAATTAGAAACTGCTTCTACCTTAGTGGGGTCCATCCGAATACCCTCAGGTGACAAGATAAAACCAAGAAACGGAACCGACCGTGCGTGAAACTCGCACTTCTCCACCTTGACGAAAAGGGGTTGCTCAAGTAACCGGCTTAAAACTCGCCGGACATGCTGAACATCATCCCGTTCGTTGTGCGAGAAGATCAATATGTCATCGAGGTAGACGAAAACGAACCGGTCGACCACGTCATTGACGAGTCTCTGAAAAACCGCCGGAGCATTCGACAGGCCAAAAGGCATCACACGATACTCAAAGTGGCCTGTGGGAGTATAAAAGGCGGTTTTCCATTCCTCTCCCTTCTTTTTCTTGACCAGGTGATAAGCATTGCGTAAGTCTAATTTCGTAAAGATGGTCGCACCCTGCAAGAGACCACAAGCCGACGACATCAGAGGCAAGGGATGGCTATTCTTGACCATGATGTCGTTCAGCCCCCGGTAATCAATGCAGGGGCGAAGGAAACCATCCTTCTATTCCACGAAGAAAAACCCCAACCCAGCCAGAGAGGGAGAGGGACAAATAATGCTGGACAACAAGGAATCGGCCACATACCTTTCCATGGCCTCCCTCTCGGGCTTGAAAGAGGATAGAGGCGACCCTTAGGTGGAGAAGTTCCAGGTAAGAGGTCAATCGCACAGTCGTACGGGCGGTGCGGAGGTAGAGATGTCGCTCGAGACTTACTAAAAACCACTCTCAGGTCATGATAAATGTTAGGTACCCCCGTGAGTTCAACAGGCTCCTCCTGAGACAGAGGGGAAGAGATCAAAGGAGACAGAGCAGTATTTAAACAATTAGTAGCACAAAAAAACAATATTCTTTCTCATAGAAGTCCCAAACTTTTGCGAGCAGTCCACATCGTCAATAGGCTAACAGGCTCGTGGAAATGGTTTCGCGGACGCTGCGCGGGGAAGACCCCAGATTTTTCGGGGGTCCGACGTCGGGGTCAACCGAAGGGGGGACCGCCCCGAGCGGACCTGAGGCGAAATTTCGGACCCCCGCCCAAGGGGGTCCGCACGGGAGGCGCGCCAAGCGAAGAGGCCATATGCTGCGCTTCGGCACTCTTCCACCAGGGGGCGCAAGGACCGTCCACGGCCCAACTAAAATGAATGGGGCTCGTTCCATGGCCATAGTCCAGGGGTGGGCGTTCTGTGCTTCCCCCGAGTGTCCACGAACGTGATATTTGTCCCACTTCCCAACTATCTTTGGCAAGTGGTCCTGGGACCCCAATTCCTCTCACTGATTGGTCCCTCTTTTGGCGGGCGACGCCCCCTGACACGCCCCCTGTACCACCAAAGCACTATTTGTCCAATAACCAACTACTTTTGCCAAAGTGGTCAGGTGACCACCAGGGTCGACCCCCAACCCCCCCCCGTACCACGGAAGCACTATTTGTCCACTAACCAACTACTTTTGCCAAAGTGGTCAGGTGACCACCAGGGTCGACCCCCGCCCCCCCCCCCCCGTACCACGGAAGCACTATTTGTCCACTTGCAAACTAATTTTGGCTTGTCCACCTGCAATTTATTTTAATGGGCCACACGTATTAAGTTCGTGGACACACTTTAGAATAATCTATATGCATTATGGACCCTGTTAGTCAGTTGGTACACCTTAATAGACATACATATGTTAGCAGCAACTCACAGAATGCTTATTTATGCTTAATTATGCTTAAAAATGCATTTCCACGAACTCACTACACGTGGTCCATTATATAAATTGCAGGTGGACACTTCCTGTATGACTTAGTGAAAAACGGGGCAAATGTCCACCTACAATTTATGTTAATGGTCCACACATATTAAGTTCGTGGACACACTTTATAGTAATCTATATGCATTATAGACCCTGTTAGTCTGTTAGTACACTTATATAGACATACATATGTTAGCAGCAACTCACAGAATGCTTATTTATGCTTTATTATGCATAAAAATGAATTTCCACGAACTCACTACACGTGGTCCATTCAAACAAATTGTAGGTGGACATGTCCACATGGAGTTTATTGTATTGGGCATAGTATATTAGTGGTCATGTCCACCTACAATTTATGTTAATGGACCACACATATTAAGTTCGTGGACACACTTTATAGTAATCTATATGCATTAACGACCCTGTTAGTCTGTTAGTACACTTATATAGACATACATATGTTAGCAGCAACTCACAGAATGCTTATTTATGCTTAAAAAATGCATTTCCACGAACTCACTACACGTGGTCCATTATATAAATTGCAGGTGGACACTTCCTGTATGACTTAGTGAAAAACGGGGCAAATGTCCACCTACAATTTATGTTAATGAGCCACACATATTAAGTTCGTGGACACACTTTATAGTAATCTATATGCATTATAGACCCTGTTAGTCTGTTAGTACACTTATATAGACATACATATGTTAGCAGCAACTCACAGAATGCTTATTTATGCTTTATTATGCATAAAAATGAATTTCCACGAACTCACTACACGTGGTCCATTCACACAAATTGTAGGTGGACATGTCCACATGGAGTTTATAGTATTGGGCATAGTATATTAGTGGTCATGTCCACCTACAATTTATGTTAATGGGCCACACATATTAAGTTCGTGGACACACTTTATAGTAATCTATATGCATTAACGACCCTGTTAGTCTGTTAGTACACTTATATAGACATACATATGTTAGCAGCAACTCACAGAATGCTTATTTATGCTTTATTATGCATAAAAATGAATTTCCACGAACTCACTACACGTGGCCCATTATATAAATTGCAGGTGGACACTTCCTGTATGACTTAGTGAAAAACGGGGCAAATGTCCACCTACAATTTATGTTAATGGGCCACACATATTAAGTTCGTGGACACACTTTAAAGTAATCTATATGTATTAACGACCCTGTTAGTCTGTTAGTACACTTATATAGACATACATATGTTAGCAGCAACTCACAGAATGCCTATATATACTTAAAAAATGCATTTCCACGAACTCACTACACGTGGTCCATTATATAAACTGCATGTGGACACTTCCTGTATGACTTAATGAAAAACGGGGCAAATGTCCACCTACAATTTATTTTAATGGACCCCACATATGCAGTTCGTGGACACACTTTATAGTAATCTATATGCATTATAGACCCTGTTAGTCTGTTAGTACACTTATATAGACATACATATGTTAGCAGCAACTCACAGAATGCTTATTTATGCTTTATTATGCATAAAAATGAATTTCCACGAACTCACTACACGTGGTCCATTATATAAATTGCAGGTGGACACTTCCTGTATGACTTAGTGAAAAACGGGGCAAATGTCCACCTACAATTTATGTTAATGGGCCACACATATTAAGTTCGTGGACACACTTTATAGTAATCTATATGCATTATAGACCCTGTTAGTCTGTTAGTACACTTATATAGACATACATATGTTAGCAGCAACTCACAGAATGCTTATTTATGCTTTATTATGCATAAAAATGAATTTCCACGAACTCACTACACGTGGTCCATTCAAACAAATTGTAGGTGGACATGTCCACATGGAGTTTATTGTATTGGGCATAGTATATTAGTGGTCATGTCCACCTACAATTTATGTTAATGGGCCACACATATTAAGTTCGTGGACACACTTTATAGTAATCTATATGCATTAACGACCCTGTTAGTCTGTTAGTACACTTATATAGACATACATATGTTAGCAGCAACTCACAGAATGCTTATTTATGCTTAAAAAATGCATTTCCACGAACTCACTACACGTGGTCCATTATATAAATTGCAGGTGGACACTTCCTGTATGACTTAGTGAAAAACGGGGCAAATGTCCACCTACAATTTATGTTAATGAGCCACACATATTAAGTTCGTGGACACACTTTATAGTAATCTATATGCATTATAGACCCTGTTAGTCTGTTAGTACACTTATATAGACATACATATGTTAGCAGCAACTCACAGAATGCTTATTTATGCTTTATTATGCATAAAAAATGAATTTCCACGAACTCACTACACGTGGTCCATTATATAAATTGCAGGTGGACACTTCCTGTATGACTTAGTGAAAAACGGGGCAAATGTCCACCTACAATTTATGTTAATGGGCCACACATATTAAGTTCGTGGACACACTTTATAGTAATCTATATGCATTATAGACTCTGTTAGTCTGTTAGTACACTTATATAGACATACATATGTTAGCAGCAACTCACAGAATGCTTATTTATGCTTTATTATGCATAAAAATGAATTTCCACGAACTCACTACACGTGGTCCATTCACACAAATTGTAGGTGGACATGTCCACATGGAGTTTATAGTATTGGGCATAGTATATTAGTGGTCATGTCCACCTACAATTTATGTTAATGGGCCACACATATTAAGTTCGTGGACACACTTTATAGTAATCTATATGCATTAACGACCCTGTTAGTCTGTTAGTACACTTATATAGACATACATATGTTAGCAGCAACTCACAGAATGCTTATTTATGCTTTATTATGCATAAAAATGAATTTCCACGAACTCACTACACGTGGCCCATTATATAAATTGCAGGTGGACACTTCCTGTATGACTTAGTGAAAAACGGGGCAAATGTCCACCTACAATTTATGTTAATGGGCCACACATATGAAGTTCGTGGACACACTTTATAATAATCTATATGCATTATAGACCCTGTTAGTCTGTTGGTACACTTATATAGACATACATATGTTAGCAGCAACTCACAGAATGCTTATTTATGCTTAATTATGCTTAAAAATGAATTTCCACGAACTCACTACACGTGGTCCATTATATATATTGCAGGTGGACACTTCCTGTATGACTTAGTGAAAAACGGGGCAAATGTCCACCTACAATTTATGTTAATGGACCCCACATATGCAGTTCGTGGACACACTATATAATAATCTATATGCATTATGGACCCTGTTAGTCTGTTAATACACTTATATAGACATACATATGTTAGCAGCAACTCACAGAATGCCTATATATACTTAAAAAATGCATTTCCACGAACTCACTACACGTGGTCCATTCATATAAATTGCAGGTGGTCATGTCCACCTGCAGATTACAGTAGTAGTCCACACATATGAAGTTCGTGGACACACTTTATAATAATCTATATGCATTATAGACCCTGTTAGTCTGTTGGTACACTTATATAGACATACATATGTTAGCAGCAACTCACAGAATGCTTATTTATGCTTTATTATGCATAAAAATGAATTTCCACGAACTCACTACACGTGGCCCATTATATAAATTGCAGGTGGACACTTCCTGTATGACTTAGTGAAAAACGGGGCAAATGTCCACCTACAGTTTATGAGAATAGTCCACACATATGCAGTTGGTGGACACACTTTATAGGAATCTATATGCATTATAGACCCTGTTAGTCTGTTGGTACACTTATATAGACATACATATGTTAGCAGCAACTCACAGAATGCTTATTTATGCTTAATTATGCTTAAAAATGAATTTCCACGAACTCACTACACGTGGTCCATTATATAAATTGCAGGTGGACACTTCCTGTATGACTTAGTGAAAAACGGGGCAAATGTCCACCTACAATTTATGTTAATGGACCCCACATATGCAGTTCGTGGACACACTATATAATAATCTATATGCATTATGGACCCTGTTAGTCTGTTAATACACTTATATAGACATACATATGTTAGCAGCAACTCACAGAATGCCTATATATACTTAAAAAATGCATTTCCACGAACTCACTACACGTGGTCCATTATATAAATTGCAGGTGGACACTTCCTGTATGACTTAGTGAAAAACGGGGCAAATGTCCACCTACAATTTATGTTAATGGGCCCCACATATGCAGTTCGTGGACACACTATATAATAATCTATATGCATTATGGACCCTGTTAGTCTGTTAATACACTTATATAGACATACATATGTTAGCAGCAACTCACAGAATGCCTATATATACTTAAAAAATGCATTTCCACGAACTCACTACACGTGGTCCATTATATAAATTGCAGGTGGACACTTCCTGTATGACTTAGTGAAAAACGGGGCAAATGTCCACCTACAATTTATGTTAATGGACCCCACATATGCAGTTCGTGGACACACTATATAATAATCTATATGCATTATGGACCCTGTTAGTCTGTTAATACACTTATATAGACATACATATGTTAGCAGCAACTCACAGAATGCCTATATATACTTAAAAAATGCATTTCCACGAACTCACTACACGTGGTCCATTCATATAAATTGCAGGTGGACACTTCCTGTATGACTTAGTGAAAAACGGGGCAAATGTCCACCTACAATTTATGTTAATGGACCCCACATATGCAGTTCGTGGACACACTATATAATAATCTATATGCATTATGGACCCTGTTAGTCTGTTAATACACTTATATAGACATACATATGTTAGCAGCAACTCACAGAATGCCTATATATACTTAAAAAATGCATTTCCACGAACTCACTACACGTGGTCCATTCATATAAATTGCAGGTGGTCATGTCCACCTGCAGATTACAGTAGTAGTCCACACATATGAAGTTCGTGGACACACTTTATAATAATCTATATGCATTATAGACCCTGTTAGTCTGTTGGTACACTGATATAGACATACATATGTTAGCATAAACTCACAGAATGCTTAATTATGCTTAATTATGCTTAAAAATGCATTTCCACGAACTCACTACATGTGGTCCATTCATATAAATTGCAGGTGGACACTTCCTGGTTGCCATATTTGTAGTGCTTTGTAGTTTTTCTTGATAATTACTTTTTTGTCCAATGTATTCACATATATACGATTAAAGAACCACATTATTCCCTTAGTACACTTTATTAGACATACATATGTTAGTATCATTTCACAGAAGACTGAATTATGCCCTAAAAGTGGTTGTCCACCAACTCACTACACGTGGTCCATTCATATAAATTGCAGGTGGTCACTTCCTGGATGACTTGGCGAAAATTGAAAAATGTCCACCTGCAATTTATAGTAAAGTGAGTTGGTGGACATAACACTTATTAACAATGTTTAACTAAAAAATATTAATTTCTTTGTTTCAAAAACCACATTATTCAATGAGCACACTATATTGTTCACATATATGTTGGTATCAAGTCATTAAATGCTCATTTTGACTATTTAGTTAGCATCTTTTATTTTTAAGGCCTCATATTCAAGCATCGTCCATTGAAATGAATGGGCTGCAGAGCAATACATAAAAAATGAAATAAAATACTTTTCGGGCACCCACGCATTTGTCCTTTCAGTATGTCGCTTGTGGGACTGTGACGCAAGTGACTGTGATGTTTGGGGTCTCTCGGGACCCCGAGGGCCTTTGTGGAAACTGTGCTTGTGTACATTACATTTTCATGGAACACCTTCCCATGGTCTGCTCTATGCATTCACTGACGCATACACGCACTGTTATTAAAGTGCGTGCATGCGTCACGGCCTGCTCTATGCACGATGCAGACTGTGACGCATGCAGCGCATGCTATAACAGCGACGCATGCAGCGCATGCTATAGCAGCGACGCATGCAGCGCATGCTATAACAGCACGTGGATGTGTCAGGGTCTGCTCTATGCATGGGGGTTTCATTGACGCATACAACGCGTGCATGCGACACGACCGGCTCCACGCATGATGCATTCGGTGACGCATGCACGCATTCAATGACGCATACACCCTCCCTGTTTTGACCTTTTGACCCCTAAACAAAGTCGCAAAGTCGCCCGGCTTTTCCGCACGACCGGTGGATAATGGACGGTTGCTTGTGACCCGGTTTTGGATCGGTTGACCCTGTCGGGTCACGACCACGAAACCGCTATGGAATACCCATGCAAATAAGCTATACGAGGAAATTTCCAGAAAGGTCCGAGGGGTCCCATATTCTAGATTCTGGCCCGTCTAGTGGCCCCCGACCACATACCGAGAGCACATCGCCCTAGAGGTTTAGAAAATGTTTTTTGCACCCAATCACAAGATTACTCACACTGCCTTCTCTCTCATATAACTCTCAACAGCATTATGAAGGTTTAGTGTTGGGGAGGTGGATTTTTTAACAAAAGGTCTAAGACCTTTGGACATTTGGGGTATAAATGGGGGGCTTCTAGACAAAAATAATCTAAAATGTCGAGACCCTTCGGCCTATCGTTTCCCAACGGGAGGGCTTCCACCTACCATATATGCCAATGCGTTTTCATTAAGTGCTTCGTGGACGACACTCCCTATTTTGACCTTTTGACACCTAAACAAAGTCACAATGTCGCCCGGCTTTTCCGCATGATAGGTGGATGATGGACGGTTGCATGTGACCCGGTTTTGGATCGGTTGACCCTGTCGGGGTCACGACCACGAAACCGCTATGGAATACCCATGCAAATAAGCTATACGAGGAAATTTCCAGAAAGATCCGAGGGGTCCCATATTCTAGATTCTGACCCGTCTGGTGGCCCCCGACAACATACCGAGAGCACATCACCCTAAACGATTAGGAAATGTTTTTTGTACCCAATCACAAGATTAAGCACACAGCCTTCTCTCTCATATAACTCTCAACAGCATTATGAAGGTTTAGTGTTGGGGAGGTGGATTTTTTAAGAAAAGGTCTAAGACCTTTGGACATTTGGGGTATAAATGGGGGGCTTCTAGACAAAAATAATCTAAAATGTCGAGACCCTTCGGCCTATCGTTTCCCAACGGGAGGGCGTCCACCTACCATATATGCCAATGCGTTTTCATTAAGTGCTTCGTGGACGACACTCCCTATTTTGACCTTTTGACACCTAAACAAAGTCACAATGTCGCCCGGCTTTTCCGCATGATAGGTGGATGATGGACGGTTGCATGTGACCCGGTTTTGGATCGGTTGACCCTGTCGGGGTCACGACCACGAAACCGCTATGGAATACCCATGCAAATAAGCTATACGAGGAAATTTCCAGAAAGATCCGAGGGGTCCCATATTCTAGATTCTGACCCGTCTGGTGGCCCCCGACAACATACCGAGAGCTCATCACCCTAAACGATTAGGAAATGTTTTTTGTACCCAATCACAAGATTAAGCACACAGCCTTCTCTCTCATATAACTCTCAACAGCATTATGAAGGTTTAGTGTTGGGGAGGTGGATTTTTTAAGAAAAGGTCTAAGACCTTTGGACATTTGGGGTATAAATGGGGGGCTTCTAGACAAAAATAATCTAAAATGTCGAGACCCTTCGGCCTATCGTTTCCCAACGGGAGGGCGTCCACCTACCATATATGCCAATGCGTTTTCATTAAGTGCTTCGTGGACGACACTCCCTATTTTGACCTTTTGACACCTAAACAAAGTCACAATGTCGCCCGGCTTTTCCGCATGATAGGTGGATGATGGACGGTTGCATGTGACCCGGTTTTGGATCGGTTGACCAATACCCATGCAAATAAGCTATACGAGGAAATTTCCAAGAAGGTCCGAGGGGTCCCATATTCTAGATTCTGGCCCGTCTAGTGGCCCCCGACCACATACCGAGAGCACATCGCCCTAGAGGTTTAGAAAATGTTTTTTGCACCCAATCACAAGATTACTCACACTGCCTTCTCTCTCATATAACCCTCAACAGCCTTTTGAAGCTTTCAGAGGTGGTGGAGGGGGGATTTTTCAGAAAAGAAATCTAAGAACTTAGACATTTGGGGCATAAATGGGGGCTTCTAGACAACAATAATCTAAAATGTCCATACCCTTCGGCCTATCGTTTCCCAACGGGAGCGCGTCCACCTATAATCTATGCCAATGCGTTTTCGTGGACGACTCTCCCTATTTTGACCTTTTGACCCGTAAACAAAGTCACAAAGTCGCCTGGCTTCTCTGGACGATCGGTGGATGATGGACGGTCGCTCATGTCTATATGCTATATGCGTGACGCATGCACGTGTGGTTACTTAAGCGTGTGCATGCGTCACGGTCTCTTATATGCAGGATGCATTCAGTGACGCGTACAGCGCACGCATGTCTTTCGATCTGCTCAATGCATCACACATGCAGTGACGCATACAGAGCGCGCATGCAGTGACGCATGCATGACATTCTGCTCTATTCACAACACGTGCAGCGTGCACCCGTCACTGACTGCAATATGCATGATGCATGCAGTGACACATGTCTTTCGATCTGCTCAATGCATCACACATGCAGTGACGCATGCAAGTGCGCACGCATGACATTCTGCTCTATGCACAACGCATGCAGTAAACACGCGTCACTGACTTACGTTTTTCTCCCTAATTAGACATTTGAGGCCAAACTGAGCGTTCTACAAGTTGTTGCTAACATATGTGTGTCTAATAAAGCGCGCTGACTGAATGATGTGGTAGTTGATGCATTTAAATGAATATAAAGGTACATTTTTGCTAATAAGTGGGTTGTCCACCAACTTAATACACGTGGCCCATACAAATAAATTGCTCCAGGACATCTCCCGCAAGGCCGCCGGAGTGTCCGACGATCCCAAAACCTCACGTGCACTTGCGTGCCGGTCCCCCGAGAGACATACCGAAAGGGCAAAAGTCTTGGTCCTCCGGAAGTATTTTGTAACCTTTTTAATGTAAATGAAAAGGCCTTATGCTTTCAATGGCAGAGACTCAGAAACGAGGCCTGTTTTAGCTATGTGCTCATCCACTTTTAAACCCTTTAAGAAGAAGCCACGGACTCTAAACTGCTGGGCCTGATTTGAGGGTCCGTGACAGTGGTCACTGCAAAGGCTCGATGGCCTCCGACCTTAGGAACCTTGTCTTCTGGACCTTTGTTTCCACCCTGACCTTCAACATATGAGATACCCGATTTTTGTCAAAACTGAACATTTCACGAGCTGTTTCCTAACCCGTGTGTGTCTAAAATAGTGTTCTCACTGAAAAGCGTTGTTCCTGACAACTAGAAATGAATACATACACTTTAAATATTGTTAAAAAGCATTATGTCCACCAACTTAATACACGTGGTCCACTCACATAAACCACACGTGGACAGGCAATGCAAACATACTAGAAAATGGATGCATTTTCTAGTTAGAACAGACTGGAAAATGGATTGCTTTTTAACAACGTTTCATATGGATTTATTTATTTCCAAGTGTGTTTGAGAACACTCTTTTGGACACGCGTATGTTAGAAACAACTGGTAAAATGATGAGTTTGACTTAAATTGTGGTATCTACTACGTTGAATGCGATGTTGTCCACGTGCAGTTTGTAGAATGGGCCAGGAATAAGTGCTTGGTGGACATTGCACAGAAGGGGCATTTTAAACGTGTAAATATTATATTTTGTTTTAAAAACCACAAAACTCGATGGCCACGCCCCCTCAGACAAACATATGTCAGTCCCGAGCGTCAAAAACCAGGTTCTGGTAAAAGTAGTTGGGAAGCTGCCAAACAGTGGTTTGGTGGTCGGGGGCGTGGCCATGGATGGGTCAGGGGGGTCGAAGGTCAAATTGACACCCATAGTTGATCAGTGGACAAATAGTGGTTTCGTGGTCGCTGGCACCCATGGGCAGTAAGCTCGTACCCGCCTCCCAAGAAAACAAATGAATCGTGGGACTCATATGAAGTTGGAGGACAAGTGGGTAAGCCGACTTACATGGGATAAACCTGTGAGGGACGCATATGCTGTTCGTGGACAGGGGTCTTTGGGGTCTTCGAGGGGTGCCATGGCGCGAGGGCACCCCCAGTGGTGTCCTCACACCCGCTATCCGTGGCCAGCAGATTTAAAAGTGGTCTTACCACAGGGTAAGGTGAAATGTCCACTTCGTCATTTAGATATGCGCTACGTGTCAGGTTTTTTCACACTACGATCCATCGCAAGACTGTGCGTCAAATGGCTGGCATTTTCAAGAGGCTTTTTTCCACGAACCCCCTATTTGTGCTTCCTCCAGTTAATATGGGGGTTATGCTTAGACAGCCAGAAATGACCCAACACGATTGGAGCGGAGGGAGAATGGATCAGGAGAAACTGAAGCTCCTCAGTGTGATTTCCGGACATGGTGAGTGAAACAGGTTGAGTGGTGGAAAAGATGTTTGAGAGAGTAGTGCCGCAGAGCGTCTCTGCCGCGATGGTTTGAGCGGGAGGAACTACGGGAATCCTCCACCTCTTGACCAGTTCGATGTCAATAAAATCACCCTACGCTCCAGAATCAATGAGGGCAAACACCGAGTGGCTCACTCCCCTCCAATGAATGGCTACAGGAAGAACAATCCAGCTATGAGAGAGAAGAGAGGTAGGGCTATAGCTTACCCTACGGGAAGTCAAATTGCCTGGATGAGATCTGCAACGTGAACAGACAGCCACTAAATGTCCAGGATCACCACAATAGAGGCACAGGTTGTTGGCCAGGTGTCGACAACGGTCGTGGTTGGAGAGGCGGGCACAGCTGATCTGCATAGGTTCCTCCAGGGCGTAGGAAGAGAAGGAGACGTTTGGACAACAACCCTGAAGGCAATAGAGGACTCCTCGTCCAGCGTTTCCCTCCCATGTCGTTGAGAACGGAGTCCCAGACGAAGGTCGAAACCCAACTGTCTTGAATTTTTGTCTGCCCTTGATTCTCAACTCAACTCAACTCAACTTTATTTATATAGCGCTTTTTACAATTTTCATTGTTACAAAGCAGCTGTACATGAGACACAATAGATTACAAGTAAAACAACTAAAGGCATATACCTGTAAAAACAAGAAAAAGGTGGAAAACAACAAAAGACAGACATACAAATGCTCCACACACACAATATGCATACATACTTACACACATTGACATAGACGCACACACACAAACACACTCACACACACACACACACACACACACACAAACACACTCGCACAAAAGGACAGTGAAAGGACACATTTGAGATAAAGGAGAGAGAGAACCACAGGTCAAATATTAAACGGACTATAAATTCTTATATATTAATTATTTCTAATTTCTGAATTCTAAAGCAGCCCCCCCGGCCAGGCAGATAGTGCAAAACAATATGCAAACGGTGGCGAGGAACCCAAAACTCTAATCGAGAAAAAAAAACTCAGGGGAACCCAGGCCCGACCGGGGGATTCCAGTTCCCCTCTGGCAAAAGCTGCTGCCTCTGCACAGGCACAACAGTGCTTGCACAACAAGGCTAAATAAAAAAATATATATATAAGCTTAATAAAGTAAATGGTAGATTTAAGATTATCATTAACAATCTAATAGGATTTGAAATGTTGTAGGAAAATCAAAGTTGCCACGTCCTTTATCCAGCTCTATCCTCTTAGCTCTTGTCAGGTCACCGCTTCCCATTCTCAGCTCTGCCATCAGGTCTGGGCATGAACTGCCTCCTGCGGTAACCTTGGAACAAAGAGACAAGACTGGCTGAGAGTAGAGTACTGTTCTGCACTCTTTGATGCAACAAGTATGTCACCGATGTTAGGGCAAAAGGTAAATAACCACACTCCGGAGGGGCAGACACCAGAGGACACCAAGAAGCGGATAACAAGAAGTGTAAGTAAAGGGTAAGTATTTTATTAATTTAAAACAATAAAAGCAGTAATGCAAATGTTCGTGGGTGAGAGAATGGGTCTCTTCGTCTCCTCGGATGTGCTCGTGAGACAGGCAGACGACAGTGCTCAGACTCAGCTGGTAGATATGTGTTCGTAGAACAGTCAGTGGGAGGACAGAAACTTCTCCTCTTCCCCAAGGGACAGACAACGACGGTGTTCGGGCTCAGCTGTTGGGTGTGTGTTCGTAGAACAGGCAGTGGGAGGACAGAAACTTCTCCTCTTCCCCAAGGGACAGACAACGACGGTGTTCGGGCTCAGCTGGTGGGTGTGTGTTCGTAGAACAAGCAGTGGGAGGACAGAAACTTCTCCTCTTCCCCAAGGGACAGACAACGACGGTGTTCGGGCTCAGCTGGTGGGTGTGTGTTCGTAGAACAGGCAGTGGGAGGACAGCAACCTCTCCTCTTCCCCAAGGGACAGACAACGACGGTGTTCGGGCTCAGCTGGTGGGTGTGTGTTCGTAGAACAGGCAGTGGGAGGACAGCAACCTCTCCTCTTCCCCAAGGGACAGACAACGACGGGGTTCGGGCTCAGTTGGTGGGTGTGTGTTCGTAGAACAGGCAGTGGGAGGACAGCAACTTCTCCTCTTCCCCAAGGGACAGACAACGACGGTGTTTGGACTCAGCTGGTGGGTGTGTGTTCGTAGAACAAGCAGTGGGAGGACAGCAACTTCTCTTCCCCAAGGGACAGACAGCAACGGTGCTCGAGCTTGGCTTGAGTCTGTCGCCACACCGGGCACAAAAGAAAACCTGGACACAGCTTTAGGCAGATCAATTTATAGAGATCTTCATATTCGAACGTCAACTTTCATTCATACCAGTTTCAGAAGATACATAGTCGTTAGACCTCACCACACTCGTGCATATATCACTCTTAGAAATCCTCACGCGTGTATATTTCACTCTCGTAGACACTGCAAACTCACTTCATCTCCACAGTGATTAGTCGACCAGTTTCTCCTCTCACTGTAAGGTGAATGACTCCAAGGATGGCGATCTCAGAAATTCGACGTGAACACATCAGCGATCCTCCCAGCTGTTCCCATTGCTATGTTTCGGTCTCTAAACAGGAGAACACACACTTGCCCAGATCCACCCGCTTGCCCAGATCCACACGCTACACCCTTTTATGCCCCTTGTCCTGAGCGCGTGCTTCAATGAAGCGCAGCTTAATCCCCTTCAGCTGCCGCTCATGATGGTCAGCAATCAAGCACAGCCAGAGTTGGGACCAATGAGGGATTTTTAAATCTCTGGGTTTTTTCCACCCGGTGACACCCTCCCCCGCCGGATCCGTTCTAGTCCCGAGAACGGGGTCCCGACTCCCATTCCCCGTATCTTGCAGGAGGTACTCCTCTAGTCTCCCGTTGGGAGCGTCGAGCTGGGGCCTCGGCCTCCCCTTCCCTGGGCTCAGGAATGGGGGCCCTTCGAATCATAGGCCAGCCCACCCAAGGTGGTGCAGGGGCCACAGGTGCTGGCGGCGCCTCGGTCTCTTGTCGCGGGTAATTTGGACAAGGACGCAACAGGTTTCGGTGCAGGACTCTCACAGGGCCTGACTTTCCCTCGGGACGGATGGTGTACACGGGTTGGTCAGGCCTTTGCTGTTGCTCCACTACGTAGGGGGTGGTTTCCCACCGGTCGCTGAGTTTACCCTTCCCCTGGCGCCGGTTATCCCGTACCAGTACCCGTTCTCCGGGTAACAAAGGTGCCTCTCGAGCGGTACGGTCGTACAAGCGCTTGTTCTTCTTTGCTGCTGCCTCCAAATGCTTGGTTACCTTGTCGTAGGCAGAGTGGAGTTGACGATGGTGTCGGTGTACCCATTCAGTGGTGGTGGCGGGGGCTTCAGCTGGGACTGCTCCCAACAGCAGATCTGTGGGCAGGCGCAAATGCCTCCCAAACATCAGGTAAGTCGGGGCATACCCCGTTGTGCTGTGAATGCTGTTATTATAGGCCTGCAGCAGAGCCGGCAGGCTGTCCGTCCAGTAACCTTGGTGATCTGCATCTAGTGTGCCCAGTAGACTCAAAAGCGTCTGATTGAAGCGTTCGCACCCTCCATTCCCCTGTGGGTGATAAGGCGTGGTGCGGGTTTTCCGGCATCCGTACAGACTGCATAGCTCCTGGATGACCCGGGACTCAAAGTTCGGCCCTTGGTCAGAATGGAGCGTCTCGGGACATCCAAAGGGCTGGAAGACGTGTCTCCATAGGGCACCGGCAGTGGTGGCGGCGGTCTGGTCCAAGGTTGGTATGGCCCAAGCGTACTTGGTGAACAAATCCGTCACTACCAAGATGTTCTGGTAGCGGTCTGCTGGGCGACTTAAGGTCAGGAAGTCCATAGCCACCATATGTAACGGGGCTCTGGGTCGCACCGGAACCATAGGGGCCCTGGCGTCTCGCCGGGACTTGAACAGCGTGCAGCGAGGGCATCCTTGTACATACCTCCCCACCGACTCTTCCATACCACTCCAAAAGAAGTGCCGACGCAGTAGTGATAGGGTCCGTTCTTGACCCTGATGTCCTAACTGGTCATGATAGGCCTGGAGCAACGGCTGAATTTGAGCTTCGGGCACCACCACCTGAGACACCATCTCATGGGTCCTCGAGTCCAGAACAGACCTACAGATCACACCATCTCGCAACTTCAGCCTCTTCCACTGCCCCAGAAGCTTCTTTACCATCACCGGATGTCCCTGTCGTTCCTCCACCCCAGGGAATTTGTTCCTCTCCAGGTAGGTCCACAGGGTAGCCAGCCCTTCATCCTGCTCTTGCCGTTCCCTCCATCGATGGGGGTCCCATCCCCAATTTGCGGGTATGCCTTCCGCTCGTGCTCCAGGTGCTTCCACCACTCCTACCATCAGCCCTTCTTCTGGTTCTGGCCCTGAAGTTCCCCCTTCCCTACTTGGTGGTAATCGGGACAGGACATCGGCATTTATGTGCTCTCGGCCTGGTCGATATTGTAGCCGATAGTTGAAGTTGGCGAGCTGGGCCACCCACCGCTGCTCCACCGCTCCCAGTTTCGCGGTCTGCAGGTGCACCAGCGGACTGTTGTCGGTTACTACCAACACTTCGGCCCCCCACAGGTAATCCTTAAACTTCTCGCACAAAGCCCACTTCAGGGCCAGCAGCTCAATTTTGAAAGAGCTGTAATTGGCATCGTTCCGTTCAGCAGGGTGGAGGCTCCGACTGGCGTAGGCAATGACCCTTTCTGTCCCGTCTTGTCGTTGGGCCAGTACGGCTCCCAGCCCACTATTGCTAGCGTCAGTGTAAAGGACGAAAGGCTGGGTGAAATCGGCGTAAGCCAGAATGGGGGCCTGCAACAACTCCTGCTTGAGTCGGTGGAAGGCGGTCTCGCACTCCTGACTCCAGGTGATGGTAGGGGAACTTCGGCTCCGCGAGGCACCGGTACCGGCCAGCAGCTGATTCAGGGGTTTTGCAATTTTTGAGAAGTCTTTTATGAAGCGTCTGTAGTAACCGACGAATCCCAGAAAGGACCGTACCTGTCTTACAGTCTTCGGAGGGACCCAGCCCTGCACTGCGGACACCTTCTCCGGATCAACAGCCACTCCTGCAGCGCTCACCCGGTGCCCCAGGAACTGAACCTCTCTTCTGAGGAGCTGGCATTTCCCGGGCTGGAGCTTCAGTCCATACCGTTCCATTGCCCGGAAGACTTGCTCCAAGTGTGACAAGTGACAATTGAAGTCAGGGGAGTAGACGATCACATCGTCTAAGTAAACCAGGGCGGAGTCCATCAGCTGCCCTCCCAGGCATCGCTGCATGAGCCTCTGGAAGGTCGCAGGAGCGTTACAGAGGCCAAAAGGCATACGATCCCATTCAAATAGGCCGAAGGGGGTGGTAAAGGCAGTCTTCTCGCGGTCCTGTTCCTCCATCCTCACCTGCCAGTAGCCACTCGCTAAGTCCAGGGTAGAGTACCAGCTGGCGTCGGTCAGTCCCGTAAGGGAATCCTCAATCCGGGGTAAGGGAAAAGCATCCTTCTTGGTGACCAAGTTCAGTTTCCGATAGTCTACACAAAACCTCCAAGAGCCTGTCTTCTTGCGGACCAGGACAATTGGGGCGGCCCATGGGCTACTGCTCTCCCGGATAACTCCTCGTCCCAACATTCCTTTCAGTAGGGCTCGTACTTCCGTATACAAAGTCGGAGGGACTGGGCGGTATCGTTCTCGACTGGGTGGGGCGTCTCCAGTAGGAATGGCGTGCTTGACTATGTCGGTGCACCCATAGTCTTCGTCGTGGGTGGAGAAGACGTGTTGCCACTTGGCCAGTAGATTCTGGAGTTTGCGGGTTTGTTCTTCCGTCAGGCCCTCTCCTTCCAGGGACTCGCTCTGTAGGTGGCCCGGCATGCCCTGTGCAGTGGAACCAGGACGAGACTCCTTCTCCGCCAGGCCAACCTCGACCACTGTGGCGCTCACTTGGCAGAAGCGGACCTCCTGCTCCTCCCTCACCTGGTGGGGGTCTACAGGCGTGATACGGGCCAGTCGTTGGTGACGGTACAGATGGACGGGGTAAGTATTCGGGTTTCTTACTTTAACTGTGACTCGGCCCCGACGGGCTACCGTTAACCCCCGAGCGACTTCAACAGTCTGGCACTCCCAGTGGGGTTCAACAAGGAGGCAATCTTCAGGGCCATAGGTCCGTCCTGGCAGCCGAACCCAGACCACAGCTTCGCTCCGGGCAGGGACAGAGACAGCATAACGGCAGGCCACCCGACCCACGTCCTCCCGGTCGCGTTGGGAAATCGCCACCTGCACTCGCCGACAGTCAGTCACAACACGCTCCCACTCCTCCTTCTCAGCTGTGGAGGTGTAACGAAGAGGTCCAGCCTGAAACAGTTCCTCCCAACAGTCCATGATGACGTTCATCCCTAACAGGGCTCGATGTTCTCCCAGACAGGAGTCTCGCACGATCACTACCCCCTTCTTCGGGATTGTGGTGCCGTGAATTTCAAAGTTGGTGACCTGGTATCCGATGTAGGGGATGCTCAGGCCATTTGCCCCACGCAGGGTGAGCCAAGGGACTTCAGCTTCGGGTAAGTGATGAGCATCGAACAGATCTCTGGACAAACTCTCAGACAACATAGTGACCTGGGACCCTGTATCTACCAGGCACCGAACAGTAACGCCATTGATCTTAACCTCCAGGAGGGGACAACGTCCCACTAGGCCGTCTCGTGGAGCTGAGTCCACACAAGGGTCTATCCGGGGGGTCCCGGCCACTTGACCCACAGTGGCCGGTCGTTCTAAAAACCCCCTTGCGAGCTACGTCGGGAACCGCATTGGCGGCTGTAGTGTCCAGGCTCTCCGCAGGTGTTGCAGATCGGGCGCCCCTGCTCATCCCACTGGAACCTGGAACTGAACGGACGGCTGGTGCGTCTTCCCGGATCTCTCCCTCCGTCAGAATACGAACGCTCTCGAGCTAGGGGCAGGGGCTCTGGCCGTCCACGGCGGAGTTCTCCAAGAATGGATTTTGAGAGTTCGGCCATTTCTTCTCGGACGTCTTTCATTAACTCCGCACGTAGGGTCCGCTTCCAGTCGGTCGGCTCGGGCTGTGTTGGGGCACTCATTCCACTAGCAGCCATACACACCGGTGTCTCTACAGCCTGATGGTGATCCTGTTCCAAGGCTAGGGCCTCCTTACGTACATCTTCGAATGTCAGGGTGGCGTCCCTTCGAAGCTGTAACCTCAGACTCTGTCGTATTGGACCCTCTCGTAACCCCAACAGGAACTGGTCTCTCAACAATGTCTCTTCCTCTCCCAGTCCATGATGTTCTCGATTCTTCAGCCTGGAGAACAGTTCCCCCAGTCGCAGAGCGAACGCTCGCAGTGTCTGCCCCGGTCCCTGCTTACAGTTGAAAAACTGCGTTCGTAACACTGCCACCGGAGTCGAATCGCCGTATTGCCCAGACAGAAATTCGAATATGGCCCGTGTAGTGGCTCGGACGGCTTCAGGTGCTGCTCGGACTTCTCTCTTCGCCTCTCCCTCAAGTGAATTCAAGACAAACTGTATCTTCTGGGCTTCACTGAGCCCTTGCAGTCCGGCCAAGTACTCCACTTGCGCCCTCCAGTCCGTAAAACTCAACTCAGAGCCAGATCCACCATACTTTTGAGCCCACGGAACTCCCATGAACATAGATGCCATCGGCTGCCGGGCGGCTGGCAAGTCCTCATCCACCATCCTGGGTCCTCCGGCCGCTCAACTCCGAGTGGTAACCCTGCTGACTACGCCAAAAGTGATGTCACCGATGTTAGGGCAAAAGGTAAATAACCACACTCCGGAGGGGCAGACACCAGAGGACACCAAGAAGCGGATAACAAGAAGTGTAAGTAAAGGGTAAGTATTTTATTAATTTAAAACAATAAAAGCAGTAATGCAAATGTTCGTGGGTGAGAGAATGGGTCTCTTCGTCTCCTCGGATGTGCTCGTGAGACAGGCAGACGACAGTGCTCAGACTCAGCTGGTAGATATGTGTTCGTAGAACAGTCAGTGGGAGGACAGAAACTTCTCCTCTTCCCCAAGGGACAGACAACGACGGTGTTCGGGCTCAGCTGTTGGGTGTGTGTTCGTAGAACAGGCAGTGGGAGGACAGAAACTTCTCCTCTTCCCCAAGGGACAGACAACGACGGTGTTCGGGCTCAGCTGGTGGGTGTGTGTTCGTAGAACAAGCAGTGGGAGGACAGAAACTTCTCCTCTTCCCCAAGGGACAGACAACGACGGTGTTCGGGCTCAGCTGGTGGGTGTGTGTTCGTAGAACAGGCAGTGGGAGGACAGCAACCTCTCCTCTTCCCCAAGGGACAGACAACGACGGGGTTCGGGCTCAGTTGGTGGGTGTGTGTTCGTAGAACAGGCAGTGGGAGGACAGCAACTTCTCCTCTTCCCCAAGGGACAGACAACGACGGTGTTTGGACTCAGCTGGTGGGTGTGTGTTCGTAGAACAAGCAGTGGGAGGACAGCAACTTCTCTTCCCCAAGGGACAGACAGCAACGGTGCTCGAGCTTGGCTTGAGTCTGTCGCCACACCGGGCACAAAAGAAAACCTGGACACAGCTTTAGGCAGATCAATTTATAGAGATCTTCATATTCGAACGTCAACTTTCATTCATACCAGTTTCAGAAGATACATAGTCGTTAGACCTCACCACACTCGTGCATATATCACTCTTAGAAATCCTCACGCGTGTATATTTCACTCTCGTAGACACTGCAAACTCACTTCATCTCCACAGTGATTAGTCGACCAGTTTCTCCTCTCACTGTAAGGTGAATGACTCCAAGGATGGCGATCTCAGAAATTCGACGTGAACACATCAGCGATCCTCCCAGCTGTTCCCATTGCTATGTTTCGGTCTCTAAACAGGAGAACACACACTTGCCCAGATCCACCCGCTTGCCCAGATCCACACGCTACACCCTTTTATGCCCCTTGTCCTGAGCGCGTGCTTCAATGAAGCGCAGCTTAATCCCCTTCAGCTGCCGCTCATGATGGTCAGCAATCAAGCACAGCCAGAGTTGGGACCAATGAGGGATTTTTAAATCTCTGGGTTTTTTCCACCCGGTGACAAGTACATCATTTGTTGTTGGATGTGTTCCTGGTTCCGGTTGATCTAAATAATGCAGCCTAAATCCTCTGAGGATTAATATTATGGAAGTGTAGTGTATGCAAGATTAAAAAGATGCGTCTTTAGTCTAGACTTAAACTGACAGAGTGTGTCTGCCTCCCGGACATTGCAGGGAAGAATATTCCACAGTTTAGGCGATAGATAAGAAAAGGATCTACCACCTGCACTTGATTTTGAAATTCTAGGTATTACCAACTGACAGGACTCCTGAGAGCGTAATGCACGTGGAGGTCTGTAGTACAATAGAAGTTCATTTAAATACTGCGGCGCTAGACCATGCAGGGCTTTATAGGTAATAAGCAAGATCTTAAAGTTAATGCGATGTTTTATAGGTAACCAGTGCAAGGTTGAAAGAACCGGGGTTATATGCTCATACTTTTTAGTACGTGTAAGAACTCGAGCTGCCGCGTTTTGAACCAGTTGCAGTTTTTGTAATAGGCCTGCAGGGCAACCACCTAGAAGTGCATTACAGTAATCTAGTCTTGATGTCATGAATGCATGAATTAATTTCTCTGCATCTGACATCGACATAGACGTAGTTTAGATAATATTGTGTTTACAATGTTTTGCTGGCCACAGTCACAGTCTGTCTCGTCTGTCACCTTGAGGAGCGCCAGGTTGTCGCTCCTTAAGGGAGGGCTTCTGTCATGATTCTGCCTTATCATGTCATGTCAGAGCCTCATGTTTTGTGTGGAGAGAGGGATCTTATTGTTGGTTCTGTCTCGTCTTTGGCCCCGCCCCTCTCGTTTGCTCGTTTAGCATTCCATTAGTGTTTCATTCCCGACACCTGTCCCTTGTTAATTATCCTTTGTTAATGCTGTCCTGTGCTGTTTCGTTTTGTTTGTTCTACCTTCATGTCAAAGCTCCGTTCGTTATACCTTACCTTGTCGGATTACCCTTGCCTATTGCCTATCCTTGCCATGTTATGATGTCATGTTAGAGTGTCTAGTCTCCATTATTTTTTAGTAAGTCTATTCACCTTGTTTTCTTGTTTTATGCCCCCTTGTGGGAAGTATTTGTTTTCAAGTTTTACTAGTTATGTTCTTGTTTTCTCCTCATAGTGGGTTTCTATTTGTTTAAATAAAAGTTTTTTGTGTGAACTGCGCACTTGGGTTCTTCCCTTGAAAACAGTGACAAATGACTGTCATCTGAGTATAGCCTTTGACTGCACAACTCATTGTTATATAACTCAAGTAAAATTGTTCCATATAAAAGAATGTACCTTTAGCATGTCACTTGGGTAGCACCTATACTTTGATGTTTCTGCCCTTTAACAAGCTAAAGCCAAAAACTAAAGCAAAATCCAAATTGGTCTACTCACCGGATAAAACCGAATACTTTATATCTTGCTGGAATATATTAGATCACGTTATAGGCTGATGTTAACAAGACACCAGAAATGGACATATTGAATATTGAAGAATATTGTCAACTTCACCAATTTAACTTATGAGAAAAATATTTATCGCAATATCAAAAAGAGCCTTACTGGTTGACCAGCTTCCAGGTATGTATATTCAGTGAGATAAAATCATGCATGTTACAGTATGTTGTTATTATCAGGGTTTTTAAAGGAGTGATGAACTAAAATGATTGACCGAGCTTTTGTTATATAAGAGGGAATCGTATCCACGCGAACATCATATAAGTGTTAGAACTGAAAACGCCCTTGTTACTGAGATGACATCTGTCATTGACACCAGGTCCAGCGAACGCCAGGTTCTGGAATGCACCTATCTATGACGACATTGATAGGTAGAACACCGCCTCCATAGAAAAATATCATCAACTACTTCTCTAGCCTGTTTGCACATGACAATTCTAAAGTGGCGCGGAACTAGATAGAGCGAGCAAGCAATAAACAAGCATACTGTTAAAGATAGCTAAATATTGTGCAACAAAATGGTTGTGGAAGACTACAGTCGCTGCATAACCTTCTTTCGGATTCCGACATTAGTAATGCGGGTTTAAAGTTTATTTTTAAAGATGTTCGACCTCATGTGGGAAAAACATGGAACATTTGTTCGTTTCATTTCTCCGAGTATTCCTTTGTTAACCCGGCAGAGATAGACACTGGATTTGTGGAATGACTAAAATTTAAAAGCAGTGCTGTGTCGTGAATATTGGATCCGATAGGAATGGTGCAGCAATCTTATGTGAGTAAAACATTTACTATATTTTGTTAGAGACAGCTTGATGTGCCCTGAGCACTATTCGCACGAGATTAGTATTACCTGGGGACCTCTAGTCATTTGTAATACTTGCAGAGGTTGTCTGTGATCTTAAGCCTGTACGAATCGTCATCTCTGTGATTTGGTTGGCTCAGATATAATTCTTTCAAGGTTTCATACACCGTTTACGAATAATGGAGGCTGTTTTGAAATGTTTTGGTTTAATTTTGGGTAATGGGTAATATCCATAAGTTACCGGGAGTCTCCCATTTGTTTATTTATCATGGAAACTCGTAACACTTGAGACCCGCGATCGCGGTGATCTTTTTTCATGTTCACGATCACGGGTCTCAAATGCAGACAGGTTTGGTTATATATATCATTAAACGCAATGCAACTATAGGCTATACAAAATATATGCAAAGCCTTGACATCACATCCGGGAAATAAGTCTGTAAATTTGAGTAAAACCGTGCCGTGCGATTGTGTCACATGAAATACTGATGTGGGGAGGTAATTTATAAATCACAGGAGGTCTCCAGATAATACTGATGCCCTGCGAAAACTGTGAATGGTGCTAATTTGGAACCTAACGTTACATCTCTAACCAAATTCACAGAAGGCTCCAACTACGCAAACTGCTATCCAATCAAAGCAGTGGGCGTTTACTTATAAAGTCTTCAATGGGGCACGTCCATTAAAACCTAGCGTTTGCAGAGCTGGCCTCAAAGCCTGTGTAGAAATTAACCTATTACTTATTGATTTTGATGTTCTTGAATGTAAAAACTATGCGAACGTCATAAGTAAACCTCATATAACAGTATAAAACAATAAACAAGCGCTGTTCATGAGACCTTTAAGTGCCGGATTTTGGGTGCTCCCTATCTTTCACAATTTTTATGTAATGTACCTTACATGGACCTAAAATGTCCTGACATTTTATTTGTTCTGTCTACACAGTAATAATAGAGATGATATCAGCCCTGGCTGAGATGTGGTTGCCTGTGGATGACTAAGAGTCTCATGGCACTAGTAGGAACATGTCCCTTGTTTAAAAAATAAATAAAAATATAGATGGAAACCCTATGGAGAAGTAACCAGTAAAATTGATCAAACGTGGAGTATTAAAGGTGACTTCTACAACAATAACGTAAATGCAAATGAACAGAGGAACACACGCACATACACACTTTCATAAACACACATATACCAGTTCTTTGGCCCCCATGGCTCCAGATCTGTTCCTCTTACTAAATGCATTGCTTAAGTCAAGCCAGGATGACTCATAGACACTGTGTATTCGTTCATCTGAAACATGGAGGATTTAACCTCACCCATAGAAACAAGACTTAAAAATACTCCAGTGTCAGTGAGCAGGAGCGAGATTAAGTAAGATTGAAAAGTTTGTTTAACCCAATGCAAGTTAAAACATTCTGTTGATTTGTCCATTTCTTAAGTAAGAAAGCTTTAAATATGTTCTGCTTCTTTAATAATGTAGATATTATATCTGACACTTAACCTACATTAGCATGATTAAATGAAGTTCATAAAATATTTCCATGTTTTTGTATAGAAAGTATATTTTAGATTAAAGAAAGATGCTCTTAATTTGAATATAGATGTGTTTAAGATTTAATTTTACAAACTGGTGGTAAAGACGAAGACGTTTATGGTTGCCGTCTATGTTCCAGGCACTAGCCTCAACCAACTGCGCCATCTTGTGGTCATAAATAGACATACTAGACAAAACATACAGCCAAACATATGTGTATGTTTTGTTAAATGCTTTTATTAAACACTAGTAGAAGAAAACTGCATAAGGAGAAGCACTACCATTTATCTACGTGCTTCAATGGCCATACACCCTCACACAAAGAGTTATGCTGCTGTCTTTATATTTTCACATTTAATGTATGAGATGTCATTTTGAGAAATTACATCAAATACAGTCTAAAAGGATATTACATATAGCGCCTCTATATAAACTCACTTTCTTAAAAACGAAAATGAAAGGTAGCCTACACTTTTGTTTAGATTAAGGAGAGCCCTTAAGTGAGCAATAATGAAAGTGAAGGTTTGGTTGAGTGATTTTCTGTTTCTCTGTGTTCTTTTAGGAATAAGCAAAGGTAAGAGGGTGATAGTAAATTATATAGGCTACTGTACATTTTAGGACAAACATTAAATGACCTGACACTGCTTTGTCTGAATGATAAAAATAATGTTTTTAGAATTAATAGTTGAATACACACTTAGGGTACACGGTACGTTTTTTATTATTGAGCTAAATAGTAAATCGCAATCCAAATTAGTAGCCTATACTCGTCAGGAAATTGTATTATATTGCATATTATGCACATTACTGTAATGTGTTGTTTAATACATTGTATAATTATGAATGTAGGCTATGAATAACCATTTAAATAGTAAAAGTAGTTATTCTGAATATTGATTTTATGTTAAAAAATATGTTAAAAGAGACCATATCTGGCAATATATATGTCAGAGAGAGAAAGAGAGACTTGGATTATTTGTTCTGTGATAAAGACATGGTGTTGGGTAAATGATAGTCTAAATAAAAGCTAAAATACTGATTAACAGTATTCATAATACTCGCTAAATAAGAAACGGTTTGGCAATTCATTTACTTTTATCGTTTTTATACTGCACTTTTATTATTATAGCGGGTTCGTCGATGGGAAATAAAATAATCAGATTTCTAGCATATTCACTCCACATGTTTAACGTCGCTTGATGCGCATTCAGGTCTCCCTCTCTCGGCGCAGACTGCAGCGCACTTCCGGTTGGTGAGACGTGGCTACTGTGGAAAATCCTTTAGGACAGGAAAAGGGAAAAGGGGGCGTCCGCCTGCTTACAGCCCTAGTTCACATCTCAAACACAGCAGCGCCTGGATGGCAGGGTCAAGCCGGAGTAAAAACTGTAGGAATTTCAACAGGGTAATGCAAAGTATTTGTATGTTTATCATTGCATTTCTGTGACCCGCTATGTATGTCAATGCGCGCAACTTTGTATCAATGTTTGTCTGCGGCTGCACTTTTATCAACAACTACAGAGCGTGTTTGCGAGTTTCAGTCGAACAGTTAACAGTTGAGCGTCTATTTAAAGTGTAACTCAACATTGTCTTTGTGTTCAGGCCTGCTCTCTGTATAATGTGTTTTGTTTGGTCTTAGTAGCTAATGGTGAAACGTAGGAAGGAATGAAATCGGTAGTGTTTAAAAGCCCTGCGGTTGGGAATTTGTCCGAAAAGTTGCCGCTCCCTCCCGCACTGTTCTTACTTGCACGTCTCACACAGACTGATAGAAATTATGTTTGTACGTTAGTGAGCTACAAACATTAACTAACGGAACTTTATTGCATGCTTTACGTTATTATACATGTTCAATACAAAGAATTTCAGCTATCTTTTTGGCACTAAAATCAGTTGCAGGATATTCAGCTGAACTGATTTGCTTTCATTATTATGCATTTAGTTGTTAACTGACAAAACACATTGCGTTTGGGCCTAACTCAGGTACGATATGAGACCCTGGACAACAAAACCAGTCTTATGGCTCAATTTTTCGAAATTGACATTTTTACATCATCTGAAAGCTGAATAATTAAGCTTTCTATTGATGTGTGAGTTTTTAAGGATAGGACAATATGTGGCGGAGATACAGATGTTTATAAGTCTGGAATCTGAGGCTGCTGAAAAATCTAAACATTGAGAAAATAGCCTTTAAAGTTGTCCATCAGGGGTGCTGTAGCCGGCCATCCACTCACAAAAGTAACGTTTTTAAGTATTTAGTGTAGGAAATTTACAAAATTATGGAATATGATCTTAACTTAATATCCTAATGATTTTCGGCATAAAAGAGAAATTGATCATTTTCACCCATACAATATATTTTTGGCTTTTACTAAAAAAGTAACCATGCTACTTAAGACTGGTTTTGTGATCCAGGGTCACATATTTGTTTTTACAAGCTACTGCGTTTTCATGTCATTATTTCTGTTGTGTTTTAATTGAGGAACTGAAATGTGTGTTGTTTTTGGCCTTTGTTTGTTTAAATTCTTCTATGTAGCGCGTATGTATACTGTTTGTTTTGTTGAGGGGTTTGCAGGTAGGACAGGAAGTATGGACCCCTTATTAAAACTCAACTAATTTTTCCACCACGCAAAATTTTGTTTGAAGGCTCCTCTCTACCTTTCAGCAATGTTACTCCCAAGTGCCTTGCGGAGGTCTTGGCTGATGAGAGCAGGACCAGAGAGGCCCTTGTGGCCAGCTGCTGTGCTTCTCGTTGCCGCCGGTCTCCTGGCTGTCACCACCACTTCGTCTTTTGGTGGGAAAATGATGGCTCAGACTGCTATGGCCCAAGCAAAGACTGCGCCTGCAGGGCCAAGCCCATGGGCCACTGAGGACCTTTTGGATCTCCAGTACCTGGGCGAGCTGCTTTCCACTGATAACCTAGATGTTTGGTTCTGTTCCCTCGTGGGATCTTTTGCCATTGGCCTCAGTGGTGTCTTTCCGCTCTTGGTGATACCCATTGAAGCTGGAAAATCTCTGAAAACTGAGGGTGAGTCTCAATTATATCCTTACATTTGTGGTTGTGGACCTGCATACGTTCTGTACTCGGCCTAATTGTAGTAGGTCATCTAGAATCAAGTTACACAGTGACCATATCAGGTACAAGTATAGCATTGTGATACCATGAAATCGTATCCAAATGATATGTTGATGTTATAATACTAGCTGAATAGCTGTGGCTTTTAAGAGGCAGACTGCACAAGATAAATGGAAAATATGAGACGATTGCTCTTGTCTGGTCACAGGCCAGGCCTAGTGTGATAAACAGACACATGCTTGTTATTAATAAAGGTTTGGAAGAACCATACTTGCTGATATATTATGTAGGTCAATCTACAGTAGTCTGGAATTTTGGCTTAGTTTCTCCATGATATTCTGCCTGTGCCTTTTCCAGAGCATGCAGTGCACATATAACTTGGCATTATCAAGAAAAAAGCTTTTTAATTAAGTCTTTTTTTTTTAGAGTGCATGTGGTCCAAGCCTAGGTATAATCTGTTGTCTTCGTCTGCCTACACCCCACACTATATTATTTTCAAT
Source organism: Triplophysa bombifrons (assembly GCA_029783895.1). Taxonomy (NCBI): domain Eukaryota; kingdom Metazoa; phylum Chordata; class Actinopteri; order Cypriniformes; family Nemacheilidae; genus Triplophysa; species Triplophysa bombifrons. The sequence continues at coordinate 22,422,668 of CM056448.1, forward strand.
TTTAGAAACATCATAGCTGAAAGATGCTGTTATTGTTACTGTACTGGAACCCACAGTGTTTGTTTTCAATGACAGAAAGGCGTAGCTAAATGCATGAGCAGACCCGTTCCCTTTATGTGTACTGTGTTTGACATGATGGAGAGGGTGTTCTTCAAAGATTGAAAGTGATTTGTGCAAGCAAGCTTGACTTATTAAAGAATTTTACCAATCACATCTTTATCTACATTCACATTTAGTCCTTTAGCATAAACCTTTATCCAAAGCTACTTACAGAGAGTCCATGAAGCAATATAGGGCTATGTCATACAGGGGCAAAAATATGAATAATTGCTAATACAAAGTTACTAGTTTCCACAAAAGCCAGAACAATACCGGTTGTGAGAAAGAGAGAGAGGGTTAGTGGGTTTTTTGTTTAACCTTTTTATCATTTAGTTGTCTCACAGTATTCACACAAGAGAGAGGTTTTAAGTAGTTTTATGAATGTTGTGAGAGATGTGGTTGACCGGACTGAGTTAAGAAGAATGTTCCACCAGGAAGTTGTGAGTTGTGAACAAGATTGAGCGCGAAAGTGATTTACTGCCCTTATTAGGGCTGTTTAATTAATCGAAATCTTCAACTTTGGCCAACATCAATTACAAATACAAAATAATCGAGGTAAACAATTATTGTGCCGCATTCCATTTTGCATGGATCTTCTCTTTTCTTGTGGTATAAATCCACCGGATTATATATATTTATAAGTTTTATCTTACTGCAGATAAAGCGCTCCCCTTTAAATGTGGTTCAACTGTGCTTTTTATATTTTTTCAATTGAATTCACAGTTTAAAGGCAAATATTTTCTATGTTGTTTTCTTAAAGGTAAGGAGTAACCGTGTTAAATAATTGTGATCCCAATATTGGCCAAAATAATCGTGATTATGATTTTTGTCATAATTGAGCAGCCCTAGCCCTTATGAGAAGGCAATACAAGAACTTGATGGGGTGTAGGAGGTTGTGAAAGTATGCCGGGGCAGATCCAGGGATATTCCTGTAGGCAAGCATTAGTGAATTGAATCTGGCCTGTCATGACTTGTACGTCAAATTCTTGGTGCAGTGGACCAAGAGAAAAATAGAATAATATTGAAAAATACAAACGGAGAAACGTGTGCATTGAAATTTTATGGATGTCTGGTCATTCTCTAAAGTGATTTGCCGAGGGCAGTGATGCTCAGCAAAACCTTTGTCTGTGATGATAACTTCAGTGATGCAGAAATAGATTTGACTCTGGCTTCCCTTTTAGGAAGTGCTTTTTTGTACCTATAATGAAGGGTGCAGTGGGTAGAAGGTTAGCTGGAATTATGGTCAATTTAGGTGTGTCCTGTCCCACAGAGGCGTAGACGCACCACATGGTTTAAGAAGCAGTGGTAAGGAATTATGTCGCTAGATATTTCAGGCCTGTTTAATTATCATTGCAACAGTTTATTGCACAAGTAGCTTGGTAAACCCGCACAGCTTTGGAAACGGAATACAAAGGAAATTTATTATTATTACAATCAAAGCGTAAACAGAAAGAAAAAAGCCACAAAATCTCATAATAATGTTGCATATTTTGCATTTCTAACTTTTTGCTCTGTTTCCAGCTGGGTGTCAGAAGCTGAAGAAGCTGCTGAGTTTTGCTATTGGTGGTCTCCTTGGGGACGTGTTTCTCCACCTTCTACCTGAAGCTTGGGCTAACACTTACAGCTCTGGTAAGAATTCTCACATTATATATAACATTTGCTGCCAGTCATGCATAAATAATAATATCCTCTTTCCCACTCTGGTCTCTTTTTTCCATTCCTAGCTATTCCATGTTTACCTATTTGTGACACCCAGTTAATTAAGGAATGAATCTGATTTGAAATCTACTTCTGATGTGTGATCTGTGTTTGGTAAATAAATAAATTGTTTGCATGAAATGTATCATTTTTATCATTTTAGTAAACAGTCAGTATAATATTCCTATTTATGAGTCCAAGTTAGCTTACATTTGTTGTATGCAGAGGGAAGCTTTTAAATCGAGCAAATTTTATTTGACCCCCAAAAACATTCTGTCATCATTTACTCACTCTCATGTCATTTCAACCCTGTGTGACTGACTTTCTTCATCAGAACACCAAATATATTTTGAACAATTTTGTTAACTGGCCCCCATTCACTTGCACTGGTTTTTGACCATACAATAAAAGTGAAAGGTTACCGCTGTTTTTCAAAATATCTTTTATGTTCTGCGGAAGAAAGAAGGTCATGCAAGTATATGATAGAATTTGCATTTTGGGGTTAACTATCTACTATGCAACCGAACAGGACTTTTCCTAACATCTCTATTGAAAAGGCCATTGACTTTGTGTTTGTTTGGGAATGCTGGATAGATGGATGTCACAGACACTTCAAAACGCAAGGCTTGTGGGTCATATTGGGTCTCCTGTCTTTCCTGATCTTGGAGAAAATGTTTCCTGATAATGACAGAGACTCGGACAACAAAGTAGACTGCCAGAAAGCCACCGTAAGTTGCCACCTGTGTCCTCTCTCTACAGTTTCAGATGCTTTTATGAGGAATATACAGTAAAATTGATAAATGCAACATAAGTAGATTTACTGTAAGGAGGTTAGGAACACAAGTCCAAGATTCACACTGTTTTTTGTTATTGTTGTCGTATTGGGAATATCTTGCAAAAACTTGTGGTTTCACTGCAGAACATTGCATTTTTGGACCTCATGGGGGAGACAAAGTCTGTTACTTTGTCATTTTTATACACAAACTGTGAAAAACATGCACATCTGTAGATTATGCAAGTGCTAGACAAGGTAACAATGAAAATGTGTTTAATTCCGCTATGGTCGGTTTCAAACTGGCACAGGTGAACATTAGCTGTTTGGGAAATTATTTACATTTTTGTTTTCGTTCATAGGGTTTTGTAAACAATGACCCATTTGCTGTAAATATTTGCTAAACCTTGTGCTTAATTTTTAAAAAACTCACACTCACACAAAAATGTCCATGTCCAAACACGGTCATAAAAATATATACATATTTTCACTGAATTGTTTTCACTAGAATCAGTTCTTATCATAACTACCATTCATTCATTTTCAGGATTGTAACCCTTTAAATACCAGTTTGTTTACATGGTGACCCTGTTTTATGATAAAAATGAAAAATTTAATTTTAAATCTCAGTAAGCTAAAGTGACTTGAATATAAGGTGTTGAATTTGTGATTTGCTGTAAAATATGATGTCTTTCTTTCAAACTGTATACATAAACACAAAATACGCAAACATTTCAGTACACACAAATGCTATCTATGCTAACACATAAACACAGTTGTTGCTGTATATTTAGTTCGGTTTGCCCGCCGTACTGTATAATACAGCAGAAACAGGAAAACTGAAATGCTCCATAAACTAAAATTGAGAAAATAGCATTAGCACAAAGTAAATAATACACACTTGAAAATGTAGAATTTTCTTGAAATGTATTGATTTTTCAAAATTTTGAACCTTAATCAAAGGATTATATATGGAATGTGTGATTTATGCTTGCATGGCAAACAGTTAAAATCTTTTAAGTCTTAATGGGTTTCAAGGAGTTTAACAGTTGTATGTACCTAGTTTAAAAACATTTATCAAAGTAAAATAGAGCAAAATATTAAAGTTCCAATAAAAATACACTCCTTTTGCAAAAATTTTAATGTTGGCATAAACACATCCAAAACGACAAGGAAAACAAAACTGAAATGGACAAAAATGTCCAACATAGCGAACAATGTTTTATAATGTAAATATTTGTAAATGATGAATGGACCAGTAAGGCTCAACAGGCTTAGCATTACTTTTGAAAGGCAAACATCTTGGAGCTTCTGTTCGACTTCACAGCTGTGATGACAACTGTCATTATTAGTCATTAGCTTTTTAAAATCCTGTCTAAACTCATAGATTAAAGATGAACAAACCAGGTGTGTTGCATTAATATTTCAACAACAAGCAATTTGTCTGTAAATTGCTGCTTGCTTTGACAATCAAAACATGTTTTATCTTTTTTGTACAGGTATGTGGAGTGGAAATTTAGACCCAATAATGAAATTTCTGTCATAATTTACACTGCTCTCTTAACCCTCTAGTTGTTCCAAACCTGTGTACATTTCTTTGTTCTGTTGAACACAAGGTAAGATCTTTGGAGCAATTTGAGCAACTTTTCTACATTCCAACCTTCTGGGGAATCATTGAATACCATAGTCAGAAAAGTATTGTATCATTTTTGGTTCTGTTGAACACAAATTAAGATATTTTGAGGAGTTTAGGAAAGCAAGCAGTTCTGCCCACCTTTGACTACCGGTACCTCTTTTATGCTATGGCAGTCAATGATGCCCCAGAGTTGTCAGAAATGCCACAGAATCCAAGTGATTCACAAAACTTTGTGTGTGTTGTTAAACTGAGATTTACAGTGAATGGAAAGACACAATCATATCATACCTCGTCGGGACACACTGTTTATTTTTGGTGAACTCGCACAAAGAGAGAGAAAGAAGGATTTTATATGAGATTGAATAATAGATGCTGAAGTAATGTTCTGGAGCCACAAGAATCACAGTTTGTGCCGGAATCACAGTTTGTGATTCCAAACTGTGATTCACAAACTGAATCCCAGTTTGTGCCGGACGCATTTACCAAACACTGTGATTGTAGATGTACTATTCAAATAATCACAGAACCTTTCCTGTCATTCAAGAATTTTAAACGCCTTTATTCTTGGTTACTTTCAGAGCATTGCATCAGTCCCAGAAACACACACACCTTGTTTCACTTGTCAAACTTTGTACTGATAAATATGAAAGCTGAAAGCTGTGCTTTGGTCTCAACAGCCTACAAAGACAACCAAATAATAGGTTTGTTTTGCTCACTTTACATTGCCATGTGTGCTTTGTGCAGACTTCCTGGACATTATACTTTAGTACAGTGAAACAGATTAACAGTTAACGTTATACTGGCAGTTTCTTTTGCATCTCAAGTTTGTCTTCAAGTTTTATCTTCTTCATTATTATGTCGGTTTTTATTTGGTGTATTGTTGTATCACAAAATAATAAGCTATCCACAAGTTTCCTTCACCCCATGATGCTTTGTACGAAATATGGGAGAAACTTCCAGTTCTATGTAAACAAATGCATTTCTGCCATATTTCAAGTAATTTGTTTATAGCAGAATGTTAACTTGCACACTGACAGCACTTATAAACTACATCAGCAGCATACTGTCCACTACTTTATATAAAAATAGATGATGATTTTAATACTTGATGGCAGGTATTAAAGGGTTACTGTGGTGATGTGTCATGCAATCTGACTTCTTAACAATGTTAAAGGCGCTGTCTTCTCATGCTTAACATGGTCAACTTGTCAAAAAAACGAGTTGGGCGTACTACGCAGTATTTCTGTGCTCGATACACTCCCCCAGCGATCGTAAAGGTTTCAAATTTTTTTTTTGAAGATACGACATATGCAATACTACTCTTTAGGTACTCAAGATTAATATGAGATTGGCAGAAACCCCGTATGTTAGGGCTGCTTTAAGCAACTTTATTGGTTCTGTTTTTGGGACCATAAACCAATGAGCAATTTTAAAATTATAGGGGGTTTTCAATGTGGTAAATGTGTATTTATTTGTATTTAAAATGGTACCTTCAAACCAGTACCTTCATATTGAATTGTTTGTGTTTTGAATATCTTTTTGAGTGTCTGTATCTTTTATCTTGCTTATGGGAGACCTGGGGTTTGATTGATATCCTCAGCTCTGTTTAGGTAGCTATAAATAGGATCTTGCAGGAAGCTGCTGCCACCGGCATTCCATCAGCAGTCAGATAGGCCACAGAAGTCAGCCACGGTGCACAAAACCCACAGTTTAGAGACCTTACCGTCTGTGGACTGGAGCAGAGAGGAAATGTCTTGTTGTGAATCAGAAATGCTGCTCAGACTTTTCACACAGGCAGCTTTTGTCAGCCAAAAGAGTTTCCAGAATTTCAAGGCAGAAGTTCTCAATGAGTGGATGTGAAAAATTAGAATTTGTCTGCTTTGTGTTTTTCATTTTTAAGTATACTTCTCACTTTTTTTTTTTAAAGCATGGGTTCACAACAACTTTACCTACTTCACAATTGTATTTCATTAATTTAAACCTTTACTAAGCCTCAATTTCAAATAATTGACACCATGCCTTTATTGTGGTATAAAGAAATGTTTTCTTTTGCTCATCATAGATTTCTAATTATCAGTCAGATTTAGCGGTATCTTCTATAAAGGTGTGAAAAAGCTAGCATTGAAATGCTAAGGAATTCACACAGATTTGTAAAAAAAATACCTTTTGGCTTATTCTTTTCTTTTCTGTCTGTCTTAGTCCTGTTTAACAGATCTGAGCAGCAAGGTTTCTGTGTCCCAACAAACAAATGGCATCTGCTCTAACAACAACTCCGACTCATCGCCAAAAACTGACATCAGTCCTTATATAGAGCCAGAGAAAATAAAGGTAAGATAATGCTTACAATATTCATAGCAGTCGTCTTAGTGTACAGTATATGCTCTCTGCAGTTATTAGAGACTATAGAACGCTCTAATTTCACCATGAATAACCTTACAATTTTAATATTTAAAATACTGTTTTTGTATTATCTGTTTACAAATCATATATTTTTCTAGTTCTTGCTTTCATATACATTTTTTTTATCTTCAGACGAGTGGTTATCTAAACCTTCTTGCTAACTGCATTGATAATTTTACTCATGGGCTAGCGGTGGCTGGAAGTTTCTTAGTAAGCAAAAAGGTAAGAGCAAACCAACCCAGTTGGGATGTAGCACTCATTCATAGATATTGTCAGCCTATCAAAATTCAAATTCTGAATGTTATATATATTTAATGTATACGTTTTTTTGCTGTACTTTTTTGCCATGTAAATAATTAGTTGAACATACCCTTTTATGCTTTTGCTTAATATAAGCAAATATGTGATGGGCATCTGGTGGTCTAGAATAGATCTTTTAGGTTTGGGCCAAAACCCATTTGTTACAACACATTTACTGAAATTTGTGACACTTGTCCATCTATACATTTAATTCAACAAAACATTCAAATTGTGTACTATACCTAAACAAAATATTTTGTATCTTACTAAATATATGATGCAAGGAAATTGCATATGTGATGCAATTAAATTGTGTATTATTCAGCAGAAGTAACACCTACAAAAACCAACAATACAAATGTACAGTTTATTTAGAATATTTTCACCAAGCATAGCCAGTAAACATAGCTCTATGTATCTTAATTCATTTAATAAAATCTTGGGGGGGGGAATGCTAATTACTGCAAATTAGGGCTGCCATAATGAATCGATTTAATCGATAAAAATCGATTACTAAAAGAGTTGGCAACGAATTTCATAATTGATTCGTTGTGTCGCGCGAAGCGTGATTTGAGCGCGGAGCGAACACACTCGGTCTCTCTCGCGCACTGATGCTAGCAGAGTTCGGCGCCTCATAGACAGGGCGGAGCAAAAAAAAAAAAAAACGAGGAAAGATACATGGCGGAGGCAGAGAAATCCGCGCGATCTAAGTCATCCAAGGTGTGGGAGCATTTCACACTAAATAAACAGAAAAAGTGTGTTAACTGCAAAATATGCAAAAGCGACATGGCAGGAGCACTAAGATTATTTTTCGTACCCCATTGGCAGATAATTTTGCTTGTTTTAAGCAAACAATCCCTTAATTTTGAGGTGTTTTTTCAGAAAACAAGACTTTCTTATGCTATTTCATGTGTCTAGTAAATGTATCTTGATTTAAGATTTTTTTGATATTTGGACTGACAACAGGACAAAACTACTAAATTAGAAAAGCAATGTATGCAGTATATATTCTGTGCTTTGTCCCATATAGGTTATTATTGACAAATATATTTGTGTGTGTTGTGCTTTTTAATTTAAGTTCTTTTATAGCACTCGGTCATCTTAAGCTTTGTTTAAATGTGGTGTATAAATGAACCTTACACTTACTACAATGATGGTAATAATTGAATGAATAAGCTTCAAGTGAACTCGAGAGAGTGTCTGTGTGTAAGTGTGTGTGTGTGTGTGTAAGTGTGAGAGTTTGTGCATCTGCTAGTGTGTGCGTCTGCAGTGTAGTTTAGAGAACAAGTTCTGACATTCAAACAAATCCTGCTAAATTTTCTGATTTGTATTGTTCTTTATTTTTTATAAATTATTAATTGTTCTGGCAGCTCAGGTAGCAGTTTATTTAAAAAAAATATTTGGCAAACATGTGTTTTATTTTATTATTATTATAACAGCTCAGGGATGATCAAGGAGCAACATCTTTGTGCACTTTATGAAGATTTTAGCTCTGTTTTTGAATAAAGGGTTGAAAATGAATGCTTTTCTTGTTTTCGGTTTTTATCCGATTCATTGATTAATCGAAAAAATAATCAATAGATTAATCGATTATTAAAAGAATCGTTAGTTGCAGCCCTACTGCAAATAGCTTGTGTTGTGTAAATAAGATTCCTGGGATGGCAAGATTCTAGATATATAATTAAGAAAAAAACAGCTAAAATATAATTATTTTTTACTTGAAACTTGTGTTGTAAATGAAGATTCTCCCATGATCTTTTTGATCAGAGGAGATCATTGAGAAGAGTGAGGTTGTTAATGCAGGAATATTTATAGTGCTGCAGTATTTATATGGGTTTCTGAAGTTGAAGTCCAGGTGGAGAAGCATAAGGCTCCCAGCATGTGTGGGGTGGGAAATTGAGAGGAAATGGACTGCGTGCAATAAAAACAACCACGCTTGCACATGAAAAAAACTATACTTGTAAACATTTGCTCACTGGCCTGTGTGTACATATTTGGCTGCAGATATGCAATGGAGAGTATTGGTAGAGAACTGTGCCATTTTACTGTTTTCTCTACCTCCCCAATAGCTTCTGTTAACATTTCAGTTATACATATGTGCCAGATAAAACATTGTCTGGATTATTAGGCTTCATTTTTTTTTACTCGTCCTACCGTAGGTGAATGGGAAAATAAGGGTATGCTTATATTCTGACTGAGGCTTTTGCTCTTACTTTTGCCTGTCTTTAAAGGTTGGTCTCCTAACAACATTCGCCATCCTGCTTCATGAGATTCCTCATGAGGTACTTCTCACTTAAATTCTCTTTGAATCATTTTTTAATCACAATCAAGAAATGAATATAATGATAAGTAATATGTTCATGTAAAGAAAGTGGATGTCTTGATGCTTGAAGACGGTTGAGGAAGCGTTGTATTATTGCAGTGCACAAATGTTTTGTTCTTTCTTTAAAGGTGGGAGATTTTGCCATTCTGCTACGAGCAGGGTTCGACCGTTGGAAAGCTGCACGCATGCAGCTCTCTACAGCACTTGGAGGAGTCCTGGGGGCGTGTTTTGCTCTTTGCTCCCAATCATGGCAGGGGGCAGGTGAGGCACTACAGTCATTCTGCAACATGTCTAATGGAGCACTTTTAGATTTTACTCATGTTTGGATGTGCCACAAACTATTCCTGTGTATGTCTCTGCAGAGAATGCCACTGCTTGGATCCTACCCTTCACCTCAGGTGGATTTCTCTACATTGCCTTAGTTAATGTGGTACCTGATCTGTTAGAGGAAACGAGCCCTAGGTAATCCATGCTTCATCCACTAATACTGACTAATATTGCATCATTTGAATCTTGACATATACATAAAATAATTTACGTAACATCCATGAATGTGTCCCATATTTCTGCAGGAACTCATTTCTGCAGGTTCTGCTGCTGGTTTGTGGGATAGCAGTCATGGCTTTTCTCTCCATCATCATAGACTAGAAATTGCATTAATCATGCTACATCTAGCATCCTGGAGGAATAAAGAGACAATTTCCTCCACTCTTTAAGCTTTAAATAGACATTTTTGTCAACCCCAAAAACTATGTAAGGGATGTCAATGAAAGAAGCAATGTTGACAATCAGGTACAGTATGTGCATGTGGCCTTATCTCTTACATTCCTTGAACCATTTGTGATTTTCCAATGAAGTTTAGAGTGAACCTGAACCAAACAGTAAGAAGAAAGCAATAGATGTTTATAATCTTCCAAAAAAGTCTCTCTGTTGTCAATGGGTCACACAAACAATTAAAGAATGTGCTTTGACTATAAGTAGTATTATGTTTCATATCAATATTTTAAACTGAAGTCAATTGACAGTACAACACATCCAGTTATGAGAGACGGAACACGGATAGGTATGCTTACATAATCCGATTTTTGTGTTCATCATCATTAAACAGGTTATTTGTATTCCCTTAATTCATGCTGCCACATTGTTGATAGTCATTCTAGTAAAGGTGACCATACACTAGTTTGCGCATGCTGCGATACTGTGGTTTTAGATAACTACATACACTTTGCTCTTTTTTTCCAAACATACTCTTAAAAATACTTATTTGCTTGTGTTATTTCTTTCTGTACAGTATTAGTCTTTTTTTATTGGTTGGGTGCCACTACACGGCTTTAACTGATTTTCTGCACAGTTCATTGTGTTCCTGCTATTATAAATGATGCAATGTTAAGCGGTTCAGATAATATTAGTGGATTAAATTCTTTTACCTGACTTATTGCCATTTCATACAATAAGTGTTGATAAATGTATCACCTGAACATGAAATATTACTGAAAATAATGTTTTGTACCCATTACTTGGCAGAGGAGGCTTGCCGGAATGTAAATATTTGAATTAGAGATTATATATATATATATATATATATATATATATATATATATATATATATATATATATATATATATATATTTATGGTGTTAATGTCATATTGAATAAAAATCGAGGTCCTCCCTTTGTTGTTGTTGAAATAAAGAAACTTAAGAATTACTATTTGATTTAAAATGGCTTTTAAGTGTGTGTATTGTTCTGTCATACAGTTCAGGTTGGTAGTATGATTCTGTTCTGGACAAAACTCCCTGCCTACCATGCAGCCAGCATGAATAATAGCAGGGAGAGCAGCGAAAATTAATTTTATTGGGTGTGTCGTGTCGGACCGATTCCAGTGTGGACAAAATTTTAAAGGTGCCATAGAATGGAAATTGTATTTACCTAGGCATAGATGAATAATAAGAGGTCTATACGTGGAAATTACATTGTGAGCTTTAAACACTATTGTTTCCTCCTTGTGTAAATTGTGTGCATGCAAAAGAACACTGAAAAAGAGGCCAATCCCAACATAACACCGACTGTGACGTTACAGTCGGGATGTACGCCCCTAACGTTGCATAATACCGCCAGCCGGACATGCACAGCCAAATCATCGGAAGTTCTACAGGTATTGTTTGTAGGGTTAGGCAATGTCTACCAAATTGGCATCGGACGATGTCTACATTGAAACCCCACGATGGACGATGACATCGGTGTCGTCTTTAAACAAGCCGCAATGTTATGAAGGGGGCACATCTAGGCGTGAGCTGTGCAGACACATGTCTTTTTATACAGCACGAACGGGGCAGTTATCAAGTCGGGCATGTGTCATCTGTACAGTGCAAGCTTCTCAGTTATAAACTCATGTCCGTCTTCTTTATACAGCTCAAGCTGTGCAGACACGCATCTTCTTTACACAGTTATAAAATCAAAGCTGAGCGTCTTCTTTAAACAGCACGAGCTGCACAGTTATAAAGTCTGATGCATCTGCCCCCTAAACCTTGTTTATATTTGTTTACAATGCAACTTGAAGTGCAGAGCAGTGAGAGTCACGTGACGAAAGTGCACTGGACAGTTTTTTCGAACCTGGCACAATCAAGCAGGCTTTGCTCAGCGTCTTGTTATTGATTTAAGAAGGGGCAATTCTGACTACATTGCCATTAGAACCCCTGCCACAAGCAGTTAGCAGTGATCTTATCCACTTCTTCCATTTCACGCCTGACAGTAGCGATCTGTTTTATGTGTGAGCTAGTGGCATGAGCGGTGCAGCGAGACAGCCAATCAGAGCCTAGCTTAACATTTATATTCATGACTCTTCCAAATAATGTAATAACAGACATTTTCATTCTAGGGACAAATCCCGGGGTTGTAAATGGACATGTAAAACCGTTTCTGGATAATTGTAGCACTTAATAAAGCCACATACCTTCTATGTAGATATCAGAGAACAATTTAGCATATTGTATCAATTAATTATTTGGCACCTTTAAATTATAATGTCTTCTATTCCATTTTATTTATATAACGCTTTTCATAGTGTGCATTGTTCCAAAGCAGCTTTACAGGAGAAAAATTGGAAAACACAGAAAAGGCAAAACACAGCACAGGGCATGGTGTTTATAGTAAATATTATCTAATAAATACAGTCTCCCGCTGTTTTTTTAGGATATAATGCATTAAGTGAATGCTTGGCTGAAAAGATGTGTCTTTAATCTAGATTTAAATTTGGAGAGTGTGTCTGACCCTGGAATAGTATCGGGAAGGCTATTCCAGGGTTTAGGTGTGAAATCTTTTCCCCCTTTGGTGGACTTTGTTATTCTAGGTGGTATCAAAAGTCTGGAGTTTAGAGTCAAGGACGATTTTGGTATGGGATATACTTAAGGATGAGTTATACCCTCGGTGATTAACAATTTAAAACACAAATCTTATGATATAACAAGAATAAACGATGTATTAAGAATAAGTATGAAATCGATCCAGCTCAAACCACGTGCTCTCAGCAAAAAGTAAGTGATGTTATCAACAAGTGACATAATCCTATCTTCAAGGATAATTGTGGCACTTAATAAAGCCATACCTTCTATGTAGATATCAGAGAACAATTTTACATATTGTATCAATTAATTATTTGGCACCTTTATATTATAATGTGTTCTTTTGTCGTGTTGCGTCGCACACCAGCGTGTCAGGTGTTGAACAAACCGATGTCAGTAGTTCTTAATGACGTTTAAGTGTACCACATAATTAAAATGTAATTGAGACTTATAAAGCAGAATATCAGAAAGTGGAGTCCTGATTGTAATTAAAAATGGAGTTGGGGCTGGAGGGGGGTAATTTGCTTGTGAGTGACGCAATAAGCTGCCAATTGCTGAATAAATTTAAAACTGTACCTGTGATAGCATCATATTTCTAAACGTAGATAAGTATCAGCTGATACAAACTTGACATGGGTGGATGTGGTGGTTGTTTTTTTATGCAGCTTACCACTATGTACTGTACCACTGGTGTCCAGTGCTGTAGAAAATCCTTTTAGAAATGAATTCAATCAATAGTACTCTACTTGAATCATCCTACCTCTTAACACAATAGTGTCTATTGATTACACATGCAGAAACTGTTACGGAAGATCAAACATTTCTATTATTTCTATTCATTCCAGCAGAAATGCTAAAAAGGCTTGTACTGTTTTATCTCTCAAGGGACAAAAACACATTTACGATGGGCCTGCGATGGGCCCTAGTTTTCCTTCAGTATGTTTTACAAGGTTGTAGTATTTTGCATACAGATTTAAATGTTTACATCAGCATTTAAACTAGGGGGGCACGGTGGCTTAGTGGTTAGCACGTTCGCCTCACACCTCCAGGGTTGGGGGTTCGATTCCCGCTTCCGACTTGTGTGTGTGGAGTTTGCATGTTCTCCCCGTGCCTCGGGGGTTTCCTCCGGGTACTCTGGTTTCCTCCCCTGGTCCAAAGACATGCATGGTAGGTTGATTGGCATCTCTGGAAAAATTGTCCGTAGGGCGTGAGTGAGTGAGTGAGTGAGTGTGTGTGTGCCCTGCGATGGGTTGGCACTCCATCCAGGGTGTATCCTGCCTTGATGCCCGATGACTCCTGAGATAGGCGCAGGCTCCCCGTGACCCAAGGTAGTTCGGATAAGCGGTAGAGAATGGAATGGAATTTAAACTACAGTTTAATGTTAGTCATTCTTTTTATGTTTGAGTTTGTGTGTCCTCTGTCCTGAAACAGATCTTTTCAAGTACTCAATTAGTGTTCAGAAACTACAATTATGGATCGCCCATTTGTCAATTAGCAACCAAAAGTGTCCTTTGTGACATCTCTATCTGTACCTGTTAATGACCTTTGACTTTCTGCTGCTGTTTAGCTTTTTTATATTGGAGGGACTACACAGCCTCTTGATGCACAAAGTATCTGTATCTGTATCTGTTGCAGGTGAGTTCACTCGTGTCTAGTATGGAGATGAAGTGTCTTTAAAAACTAAATTGTCAAAAGACAAATGTCTTCTACTGTATTACCAACTTCTATACATGTTGAAGTTTCCGTCTTTGCAATTTTGCAGCTACAGTGCTGGTTATGCCATGATGCCTGCCACAAGCACATTTTTACTGCACAGTATGAAATGTCATATGGGAATCAGGGGGTGGTATTGATTGTGCGTTCACACTTGTCCTATTTCAATACAGTCTGTTTGGCAAAAGAACATTGCCATAACGACTACCCTACGGGTTGTCTTCCTTTGTCATCTGCCCTGACACAGCCCACTGTGTGTGGGGAAACTGTGCCTAAAATTTAAGACACTGATATGGCACACTTTTAATACAATGCCTTTCTTCAGTATTTCAAAACCACTTGTGTTGACTTTCTTTAAAATGGTACCTTTGTGTAGAAATGTGATTTATTCTTTGTATCTTGACCTAAACCTCCCACGCTTCTGAATCTCCTTACCGTGCCTCTCTGTCGCTCTCTCTGTGGGCCACCTCCATGGATGGCAGGTGGCAAGTTAGTGCTGCTACAGTACGCACTAGTATATTAATGACAAGACGAGAAAAGAGAGATGCTAAGATTTGAACAGTAAATTGTATTTTTAAGTATCTTCTTAAACCTTAAAAAAATATAAACACCAAACTTTTACTCAGGCTGTTTATCAATTCAATACTATTTCTACCTGCTTTGCGCACATATTGTTGGCCGTCGAGGCAAAATGGTACATTTTATTTTATAACTTTCGATCAATAACATTTTCTGTTACAAATAAACCTAAATTAGTTATTAAGCAAGAATAAAATCAGTGTAGGTCAGTTCAGATTAGGGTTTTTTGTAGTGTTTGAGAAGTTTTTTTGTTCAATGTTGTTTTTTCCCTTGGTGAAACATGGTCATTTTTTTAGTCCACAAGCTCAAAAAGAGCATTTTAAAAAACTTTGAACTTTGTTAAAAAAAAATATTTTTGCATTTGTGTTGCTGTGTTATACACATAAAAAATGTTTCTGCGATGTTCGCCAAACAAGGTTTCTTAAAAACATTTTCTTACCTTTTCATAGTCCGAAGAAGACTTTTCTACTACAAAGAGGAGCTTTATATAACCATGCAGTGCAAACCTTTCAGCAGCCTTTATTTTTAAGAGTGTAGATTTAGTAATCAATAAATGAACGTATCATGAGTATCACTATGTCTCATCTTCCTCAGGCAGCTCATTGGGTTCATAGCAGTCGAGTGTGGCCCAAGAGGAAAGAGCGAGCATTACACTGACTCACTCCATCCTCCCCTCACTCAGCACTGGTCCTCGCATCATCTCTCCCCCTCTCGTCAACTCCAAACCAAAACAGATGGTGGACAAACAGCACATCTGTCCGGAAGCTCTACGACAATAGACAGCATCGCGCTGGACTCGAGCCCGGTCATGTCAGAGTCCGACAAACGCTAGATATTCGCTGCGTTTTCTTGCTCTATACCGTTTACAACGGCAGCCGGGGGAGGACCGCGAGTCTGTCTGGGTTCCTCCACCAAGCGGAGAAGATGGCCGCCATTAAGATTTTAACCAGCGCTGGTCTTTTCTTGGCGTTTAGTGCACTGATCTTGTTGGCAATGGCCATCTGCACCGATTACTGGTACGAGACGGACGCTCGGCGGCACCGCGAACGCTGCAAAAACTACGCGAACAAGCGTAACGATCCCGGATATATTTACATCTCAAATCACAACTTGCCTCTTCAGATGCCTCCAAAGGGCTATGAGAGGAAAGAGATTGAGCCGGTTGGGGTGCCGTCGCCTCGCGTCAAGCGGCACGCTGTGGCTTCGGCCACCGCCATGGAGTCTCACTGCAGCCGCCAGTTCAACTCCACGATCTCCGGTCTGTGGAGAAAGTGCCATCGCGAGGGGTTTGACCTGGAGACCGAGGATCTCATTTACAAAGGTGAGGTCTTTGGGGTGCTTGGTACAGGCCAAAGTAGATTCATAAGTGTACAGGAAATTCATTGAAGCACAGGTTCAAATGGTAAATTCCGCAGTGTTTTGAAAGCATTTGCCATTCTGTAACACTCCCCAGAAAAGTGCTTTTAAAAATGATCCACATTGCACTTCTTTATTAACTCTATGTTTTAAGTTGAAAAACGATATGAAGAATACAGGGGAAGTGTGAAAAGTCACATCACTGCCGCTATCCAAGGTGCTGAATTCAGCTCACCTGTGTCATCTGCATCTGTTTAACAGAGTCGAGGGTTGATGTCAGCAGGGGTATAAGCTATAGATGAGGGCAGTCCATGTTGCATCTGACGTGTAGCTATAAGGAACAATCAGCTATGACAATTTAATAATTACGTGTTTCGAGGAAAAATAAGAAGGAGTAAAAGGTGGGGTTTTTTTTCTCGTCAAAAATACGAGATATGAAAAGCAAATAAAATATTGAGGTGGAAAGAAAGAAAACACCCAGTTATACACGTAAATAGACTGTCTGTTGTAAAGTATTGCCTACTCAGTTATTACCAATGCTTACTCAGCTCAGTTCAAAAAATGTTTTCACATAAACAGAAACTTAGAAATGTAGGTCTAGTCAGCTTTACTTAGACTGTGTGAGTAATAACCGTAAGAGAAGACAGGTAATCATAAAATACAGAATAACAATAGGTTTAATAAAAAATAACAAAAGGAATGTAAATAAAACTGAATGCGCTGTAAAAACCCTTTTCAGTTTTCATTTCAAAAGTTTCATTTTACAGATTATTCACATGTTTTTAAAATGCGGTAAAAATCTCAAATAACAGAGATGGAAAGAGAATGTAGGGGTGTAAAATTACATGAAAAACATTTGAAAAGGTTGTTTAATGTTTTTGGCGAACCACATAAAAAAGGTGGCTTTCCTGCTGCTCAGTGATTACAGCATGGCACTAACAACGCCAAGGTCATGGGTTCGACCCAGGGATTGCACATAATAAGAATCAAATGTATGGTACAATGCAATGTAAGTTGCTTTGGATAATAGCGTCTGCCAAATGCATAAATGTAATGTAATGTACTATGCCGTAAAATAAGCTTTTTTGTCTAAATAGTTCCATAAAGAACCTTTAAAAAAGAAACAGAAAACTCATACTTACACACACTCTCTCACACTAGGGTGACCACCACCCAACAAACCAAATGTGGGACATGTAATCGTTTGTGTGGGACAATGTGGGAAATCACTGAAAGGTAGCGTGAAACTGGGATATAATAACGGAACAAAACACTTTTATATATTTTTTCTATCTTTTAGCTCATTTAATATTTGTTATTCAGTCGATTTCAACTGCAACATAATTAAGTTATAGTGATTGTTGCAGCAGTGCTCAACAGCAGCAAACTTATACATATGCGTGTGGTACAGCACGAGAAACATGCAGGCTAGAGCTATCGCTCAAACATGCTGAAGTAACTATATGGAAAACGCTAAATGAAAAAACTATTTACTGGTGTACAGCTGTCCTAGGAACCAAGTTGTTGTCCACACTGTAGGGCATTCAACGAGGAACAGTATTATTTAAACACTATTCTTCACCATATTTGTAAGAATTATCATAAGCTTTGATCACAATTATAAGCAAAATATTCTCCACCACCCTTTGTAAGGGAAACAAATATCAGCCCAAATTGGGATGAATTCAATTGATTATGATCAATTATACTTATCTGGATCAAAGTTCATGATTTGGGGAAATCACTTAGGATTACGAGCAGGTAGCGAGAATCTGCATGTTTAGGGACTCCGGATTATGAGCATGAAGTATAAACAACGTCACGTGTGAAATAAAACAGGACTTTATTACCTAGACTAGACACATAATAAACTTACATACACACATACAGTTTAGCATTGGAAGAAGGTTGAAATTGAAACAGAGTAGAACATAGCATGGATTTATGGCAGTAAATGATATTCAGAAGATCAATATCCTGAACAAAACATCAGTTTCTTCTTGTAAAGCACCTTTGTTAAAAGGATTAATGATGCTCTATGCATCCATTAATAGGACTAAGTATGATACTTGCATGTCTTGCCCATCAAAAGAAAGAATGTCCTGGTGTCCCGATGCAGTTTGTTAAGGCTCCAGTTGATCTTGGCTGGAAGTGAGATGCAAAACGCAAGAAGAGAGATTGAATCCCCGTGAACCAAAAACCCCGCACAAAACCGAAGAGACTCTTCTGGTGGTCTCTTTTTAAACTGTAAGGATGTCATATCCTACAGACGTGACTGACCCAATCAGGAGATGGCAACTTTGGAGGGAAAGTTAATTGTCTTTGTTTTCCACATGGTGTTTTGCATGTGGAAGCTGATTGGAAGTTCACTAAGAAAACTTCCTAGAGTTTATAAAACCAATATGAAAAGAGTTACCAAAACACAACAAACATCAACATTAAGGAAATCACAAATGCGCCTCATACTGTAGATACCAAACATGATCTACTTATCATCTTGGTTAAGTGAGTTACTACAAATCTAATAATTCTAGTGGTTATACACACATTCATGGATACTTTGGATTAATGTTTAAAACAGACATAACAACAAGAACACATGGAAAGGTTATAAATGAATATATGTACATTTCCATATAAATGTATTTAAGATTGTATGTCTGTCCCCAAAGTGAGTGAGGACAGACATCTCCCTACATTCCATTTGGTCCTAAAATACTCTTATCTGAATGGTTTGGTGTGGGTTGCTGTGGTCACCAGAGATCTGGTCCTGCCTAGGTGCAGATTGGGGGTAAACCCCCTGGGGACTAGCTTGCTGGTTGGGGGAGTGGTGTTGTTTTATTTAAGAAATATAACTAGTTATTGCATGTCTGATCGCACTCAGGCACTACAAAACGGAATAATTAAGTGTTGCACAGGACAAATTGATGAATGCTCATACAGTACCTGCATCTTGTATATGCACATAATATGCGTTCATGCCTCCCCTTAACTAAATCTGTGGATATGTTGTTAACTAGTACACGTTTTGATGTCCTCAGATCTTCGTGGCTACCACTGGTGGGCGATGAGCGCTGTAGCGGCGTAAATTGCAACGAGAGAATATGCTAAATAGCCTTAGCTTGTGCCGTGTCACACATGTGTACATTTGAACTTATTGCCCAACTACAACATGTGTAATGATGCAGATTGTTTGTCAATGTTATTTGTATATCTTCTGTAAACTGTCAGTGTGCAATGGTCTCAGTATTCATGGTCATGATTATACCTATCGTAATACAGATATCATTGCCAAGGATAAGTGGTGCAGATTTCAGTCACTAGTGTTAAGCCGGTTGGCGAAATAAACCAATGCACACATAGTCATAGGCCATTAGAGTTAAGCCGGTCGGCATGACAGCCAAATATTGAATTCATACAAAGAAATCAGAACATTTAATTATACAAGTTCAGTCATAATAAATAAAGTGAAATGACACAGGGAATAAGTATTGAACACACTTTATTTAATACTTTGTAGAAAAGCCTTTGTTGGTGATTACAGCTTCTAGACGCCTCTTGTATGGAGAGACCAGTCGTCTGCATTGCTCAGGACTGATTCTGGCCCATTCTTCCACACAAATGGTCTTTAAATCTTGAAGGTTCCTTTGGCCTCTTTTATGAACTTTGATCTTCAGTTCTCTCCATAGATTTTCTATGGGATTTAGGTAAAGTGATTGCCCCAAACCATGATGCTTCCATCCCCAAACTTAACTGTTGGTAAGGTGTTCTTTGGGTAGAGGGCAGTGCCATTTCTTCTCCAAACATGGTGTGTAGAACGACTGCCAAAAAGTTACATTTTGCTCCCATCTGACCATCCTATAGTCTCCCAATAATCCACAGGCTTCTCCAAATGCTCTTTCGCAAACTTTAACCGAGCCTCAACATGCTTTTTGTTCAGCAATGGAGTCTTGCTTGGTGAGCGTGCATGGATGCCATGGCGGTTCAGTGCATTGCTTATAGTTTTCTTTGAAACAACAGTACCTGCTGATGCAAGGTCTTCCTGAAGCTCTGCCCGAGTGGTTCTTGGCTCTTGGAGAACTAAACTGATTATTCTTTGGACTCCTCAGACAGGGATCTTACGTGGAGCACCTGATCGTGGCTGGTTTATGGTGAACTGATGCTCTTTCCATTTCCAGATAATGGCCCCCACAGTGCTCACAGGAACATTCAGCATTCTGGAAATACGCCTATAACCATTCCCATCAAAATGCTTTTCAACTAGTTCTTTGCTTTTACCCGTCATGAAGTCTTTCCTGTGTGCCTCCTAGGTAATGAGAAGCCTTTATAGGCCATCAATTAGGACTAAAGCAGCTGATATCAATTAGTACTGATAGGGGGCAGGGTTTCTCTCTCAATACTGATAGATTTCAGGTGATCATCTGGCTTTCTATGCCATTTTCCACCTTGTTACCTTCATGTGTTCAATACTTATTACAGTTGCATTTCACTTTATTTATTATGACTGAACTTGTATACTTAAATGTTCTGATTTCTTTGTATGAATTCAATATTTGGCTTGATGGCTACATCTGATGGAAATTTTGTGTCAATAGCCCACTTAGAAATTCCCTTACTGATAAAAATGCTGATCGAATACTTATTTTCCCCGCTGTATATTATATGTCATGGACACTACCATGCTAAACACTCTGAGAGTTGTCATGACAGAAATGTTCTTCACAGAAAATAAGCCAAGGCCAATGAGTTTGAATTTGAAAAAATTATGAATTGTGTATTTTTCTTTTGATAAAAAATGAAAACGGGTCCCACAGACCCGAACACCATTAAAGGGTTTTAAAGAACCATCCCTTTCAAAAATTTTTATGATCTTAAGAACAGTTTGGGCCATAAAGAACCTTTTGTGTAACAAAAAGGTTGTTAAGATGTTAACGGTTCTTTATTACCAAAAGGTTTTTCTATGGCATCGGAGACCTTTTAAAGAGTGTGTGGATTTACTGTGAAGAACCTCTTAAGCACATTTCTTTTTAAGGGTGTAATATTTAAATTTTTACCGTTTTTTTTTACAGTAAACAGAAATCTGGAGATAAATTAGTTTTTGGAAACATTGGTGTTTAATTTTCTTATAAAGCTTATTTCACAAGTGTTTAAGTGTATAGCTTTAGCAGACTTCCTGACTGGTTGTGAAGAGGAAACGCATCGCTTGCTTGGCCATATCTTCATCAATAATTTGTATATTGATTTCCCAGGTCACCCTAAGTGGCTATGTAGATGTCATAAAAGATAAAGTGGTGATGGTGTGAAACCACTCCAGGTGGACTGTGAGACCACGCTCCTACTTTTCTTATAGATTTATTCTTCAGTATGTATGATCTAAGATCAGCACGGTATTCTATGCGTTTAAGCAAAGAAGGCAGAATATGTCAGTGATATTTGTTGAGAACATGAAAAAATTTGCATCGTATTAACTGTTTAGTTGAAAAAAAAAGTTTACTTTAATAGTTAACAACAACTGAACGCAGGACATTTACCAAAAAACTGGGAGTAACAGAGTTTAAATTTAATGAGTGCAACTAACTATAAACCATTTTAAATGCATTAAAAAGTGAAATGAAAATCACACAAACTGTGTTATAGCAAAACTGCACAGTAGCAACTTTGTCTTCCAGTAAACCAGTGTGTAATAAAAGCATCAACATCAGATAACATGCAAATCTGAAATGTCTTTTAAATCTGCGGAGCATTGATTTTTCTTTTGTTGCAGCTTGAGTTCCCTCAATTAATCTGACGTCTCTTTGTAGAGTATCCATCAGTTATCACAGAAATTAGATTTGTCTTACTTTCCCCACGTCATTCCTTGTTTACACAAAATAGGAGTGAGAAAAACACAGTGTGTATGTATTTCCTTGAAATGCTCAGATGAAGTGGGAAATGGTTTTCGTCCTTTGATATGTCTGTTTGTGCTTCTGATACCGAACATCGGTCTATTTGACACATTGCTAGCTTTCTGCTCAGCTCAAGTGTAAGATCTGTTTTCTTAATTTCATTGCAGAGCTCTACAGCAACAAACTCTGTGCATTCTGTCACGTAATGTCTTTATATAAAACAAAATCAACACAAGATGCAATGTAATGACAACAGGATGCATACAGTCTTGTTTTGGGAAAATCTGTAATTCCAGTTTATTCTTGACCAATTTCTCTCACTTTTCATTTTTGCCTTTGCCCTAAATGTTGGTAATAACAGAAAATCTAGTAAACCTGTTTTGAACACTAAGGTTTACAGTGTTTTTCTCTATTGTTTTTATCACTCAAAATTATATCCTGTGTTGCTTCAGTGGTTCTTCAGAGGTTCTTCAGCGGTTCTTTAGGATGACCAACTTGTTATATAGCCCCGTTTCGGTCAAGATATGGTTCATTAGCACCATTTTTTTAGAGTGTTATACAACAATAACAAACACACTTCCGCTAGAATGGAGAAGACCCTTTAAACAAAGTTCCAATAAACAAACAATGAAAACAGAAGCAATTCAGGTGCCTGGAAAAGGCACATAAAAAACAGAAAACCTAAGAGTCCACTGTCAGGCAAAGCAAACACCTGTTTACCGTGACACATCTAATAAATTAAGGGGTAGAGAAGCCTAGAGCTTTAGAGGCACCCAGACATATGAAGCACATCCATTACTATCGCTCAATCTAAAAACTGGAAGGGTTTCAGATCCACACATAATGCAGCCATTAAAATGCAAACCAAGACCATATATTTATATGAAAGCTAAAACATAAGTTCATATGATTTGATATACATGGGACAAGCCAGCTATTCAGCCAGAGTGAAAAAAGAAGCCTATACAGATCACCTTCATACTCTTCTAGGCCTAGCACTCAGATCTACATAGAGAAAAATCACATTGAGATTCACATTTATGCTGCCCATTTATGATTAACCCTACAGCCCAGTGCAATTAATCTACTGTTCAAAAACAACACTGGATAATTGGCGGCAACAGAAGAAACATTTGGTCCCTCACAAATTCTCACATTAAATAAGTGACACTGGGTTTATTATCCGCGCAACAGAACATTCTCATCACAAAGTTTATTGTGTGACAGTGATGATGACTCTCAACTTGACCAGTCATAAACCTTACAAAAAAATTAGTGAACATTTTTTAATGGAAATGACAATCAGTGCTACACACATGACTTGTTTTCAAACACACAATACACTAACACTGAAACAGATAGAAAATCTCATGTCACTTCTGTATCGAACACTTATTTTTCATACAATGTTACATACAGTGCATAGTTCACTCAGTATTTTCAGAACGCTGCATGTGGTCAACAGTTTTTTAAGTGTGCCTTTTAAAGCCCAAGAAACATTTAAAGGGGTAGTTCATATATACTGTAGTTCATCCTTTTGTCCTTTCAAACCTGTATGACTTTCTTTCTACCACAAAACAAATAAGATATTTTGAAGACAGTCATTCTTCATAATATGTTCTTTTGTGTTCCTCAGAAGAAAGTCAGCATGTTTGAAATGATAAGAGGGCGAGTAAATTATGATAGAATTTACATTTTGGGGTGAACATCCCTTTAACTTTCCTCAAAACCAAATGTGTGTTAAATTGATTTCCAGTGACATGCCTGTTTAAATGATGTCTAAATGTTAACATTCTAATAAAAACCTATTTTCTATGTTCACACGAAAATACAAAACTGAATGCAATTCTTAAAATTAACATTTATGACCACTTCCGTTTTATCATGTCTTTCTAATGTCTGTCTAATAAGTAATTGCTAGAACAAGCCCTTTGTAACATTTTACGATCACAAGACCAGACACAGACCTGCTCATCAGATTTGCACATAATAGTCACTTTAAAATGTCATTGCTGAGTACATATATATTTTTGTCCAATTTCTGATACACTGTAGGGTTTATTCAGAGATGCGCTCCTGTGAAGTATCACTACACATCTTCAATCCTGCCCCGAAACCTTCCCGTCAATATCACCAAGACCATCCGGCAAGATGAGTGGCACGCCCTCCGTGAGTCTCTTTTAACATTTATACTCCATGATGCGTTCATTAAAACATTAACTGTTTTGTGTATGTGAGCCGACACTTTTACTCAGAAATGCAAACGTAAATATTTAACGTGCGATACATGTAATCGCTCAAAAATTACAAGTCAGTGGGGTTTATTGTTGACGTTGTGTGCTGTAGATCTGCGGCGGATGACAGCAGGTTTTGTGGGCATGGCTGTCTCTATCATCCTTTTTGGCTGGGTCATAGGAGTTCTTGGATGCTGTCAACAACATGATCTCATGCAGTATGTAGCTGGACTACTCTTCCTCATGGGAGGTAAGAGACAGCGTGTGTGTTTGTGTGAGATCGGAAGAGACAGACAGCTTCTCAATATGCGTTCTTCAGTGGCCTTGTGTCCTCGTGTTCTCGCTCTACATCATAAATAACGTCAAACTTAAGTCTGGTTCCAATACTCAAGGGCTGCGTGCACTTGAGTGCGTGTGTACGCGACGGGAAGTAAGACTGCAGGTCTGTCCAATGTCTTTCCAGCTTTATGGTGTAATTTATACTACTACTTTTTGAAGTTTTAGCTTTATTTATTCTATGTTAACATGTGTTTTTGGGTAACAGCTGCTTAGATAAAATACAAATAAAGCGCTATTAAAATAAATCTGACTTGACTATATAATTAGATATTACATATAATTTTGAGGTTAAGTGTTGCTCATTTTATTGGTTAAAACTCCGGAGTTATGTATTTTGTAAAACTGCTTCTTACCACATAATAAGAAACACCACATTAATAAGCGTTACAAGTTTGCACTTGCTAAGTGTGTCCAATCGGGTTAGAAATACTACATGCTCACCTGGGATCTTCACGCACAATAGAAACCTTGGGCGAAAAACGGGAAATATGTCATGAAAGTGGTCAAATGTGGGGTATTTGGACGCAGCCAAGGACACAAGATCAGAGTACCTGAAAGTACCTCGATGTGTCCTCAATATCAAGGATGCATAGTATGCAGCCTTGCATGCATACAAAATCCCCTTGAAGTCCCAGAAGTCACTGCGGCGCTTCCATCAAAGTTCTCAAGAACGGTTGTCTTTTCTTTGCCTTCACTATTTCAATTGAGATATTAGTACAGTCATCGCCATCTAGTGGCTGCTTATTATAGACGACTTCAGTGGCAGCAACAAAATAAATCCTACATTATATTGCCCAGATGTCCGGTACACCTCCTCTAGTAGTTTTTATTTAATTTAATACAATTATTATACATTAAAATATTATTATAAATTAGTATTAATTAAATATAAAATAAATTGTTTTCTAACTAGCCACTAGCCGATAAGCAAACACAGACCGGAAAAACTTTGAGCCAGGTGCGTGCGTCCGATGAAACCGTCTACATTGTTTGAAATGAAATTAAAAAAATGAATTCTTTGCATTTTCTATTTGTAAACTAATATGTAACCTAAGTGATTGTGTAATCTCGATTGGTTTCCCCTCTGGCAGGAACCTGCTGTATTATCTCCCTTTGTACCTGCGTGGCGGGCATTAACTTCGAGCTTTCACGTTACCCACGTTACCTGTATGGACTTCCAGAGGACATCAGTCATGGTTACGGCTGGTCCATGTTCTGTGCCTGGGGCGGACTAGGTCTCACCCTGCTGGCTGGTTTCTTATGCACGCTGGCTCCTTCTTTAAGCAGCCCCTTGGCCCGCACCACAGTCCACAAGTCCAGGCACGAAAATGGGACCGTGTGAACAGACTTCTGGAGCAACATGTATACAGCATCTATGTAAGGACATCTGGCCTATTCATCACACAGTATGACTGTATCATCGTCTCTTTCATACGACTCATGGAGCTTTTTGGCTTCCTCAAGGATCACATTTTCCTGCACAACTTGTGTACACCATCCGTTTAAAAAATGCAGTCTATTAATGCATAATGGAGAAAGTCCATAAAATGTCTGGCACGAACATTTGCAGACGCTGAAGGAGTCTGTTCCGTGTGCAAACGGGAGTCACGTGCACTTCCACACCATCCCTTGACTCACTTTCACCCTTTATGGCACAAAATTCTCTCTCCAGTTTACGACAGAGAGGCTGACTGGAGGCTACTGTCTTCTCTCCATGAGGATTCATAATAAAATGGTGCTCTCTTTTCACATTCTCGAACGAACAAGCAAATCCGTGTCAAATCCTATTTCTTAAAAAAATCGTAACTGAGGCAAGAATGAGGACACTCGAAAGTAGAGACGAAAGCATTTCTGTCACTAAAGTTTCAAGAAGCAAATTTCCCAAGGCCTCAAAGAGTCTGTATGTGTAAAAATACTTAGTTTCGTCTAGTTACAGGTCTACGCTTTTAAGAAATTATGCTCGGATACAAATGAAGCCTTTTCACTTTTTATGATTGTAATGACCTGGTGACCTGGCTTGGTCTGTGGTAACCGTTTTAATTTGACTAAATTGTTACTCAATGGCATGTGAATTATTGACCTGATTTGTTTTCAAAGTTTTTGTCAGGGTTGTTCTGAAATGAATTTATTATGAAGCCTTATTGCTGTTGTGAGCACAATATGATGAAAGTCAGAGTTAAACGGATCGCAGCATCTTGATATCACAACTAAATGCTGTTGAATATTTAAGATAAAATGAACCTGTTGGTTGCACTTATTATAACAGACTTTCTAAGGAATTCAGTGTTATAAGTAGCTGCAAAGAGTGATGTGAGGTCCAAAGTTGGAACGCATAGTGCGTCTTTGGACAATAATAAGTTATAAGTGTTGGGTGGATGATAGGAATATAATAGATCCCAGGTAGAATTTTCTAAGTTCCTGGTTCGTTCCTAAGTGTGGTGTTTCTTATGGGTTCAAAATAGGGCACTCAATAAACTATAATGTTTACAAGATACGGTATGTTTATACTTACATGACCAACTCAAGAAATAACTAAACAATATTTTAAAGAACCCCGGACTAGTAATAATCTGGTAATGTGTTTTCTTAAAGTGAGTGTGTCTCTACAAATTATTAATAATTCATATTGATTATACCTGATTGACATTATTTATTCAGGAATGCTATGAAAAGCACAGTTACCACAAATCATTTAAAATGCATCACGTCTCTACTAAATGTACATTTATAGTCTTGTACATCTCCACAGAGTCCAAGCACAATGTACTGGTGTTGATATCCACATTGGTGATGAGTAAATGCAATAGTTATGAGACATTAAAGACTGAAAATACTGTGGTAGTATTCTGAAAGCACATTTGGAAAAACGTATGTTTAAAATAAGGTATCCTCTGATGATAAATTGAAGAGCACAGTCATTTTTCTTGTAGCGCTTTAATGGAGTTACAGAATAGCTCAGTTTAGCTGATTGGCACAAACATTTTTGTACAAGGAATAAAATTCCTCAACAATGTGGCCAAATGGAATGATTTTATTCAAATACATAAGGAAAAAAACACCAAAATAAAACAAAATCCTTTGATAGACATAAAAGTGTTATACAGAGTAAAACCTTTCTGAGGAATGCAGTTTCAGGTATTAACATACACAGAAGTAATATCCTTCTTGAACCATACAAATGGAATGGGGAGATTTGAAATTTAAACACAAGAACGTTGTGTAAAAAAGGCAAAGAAAGGTGTTTAAAAGAAATAAAAACACACCCAGGTGTTTTTGTCATTTTTGGTGAGATTTGTATAATCTGCCATTTACTTTGGCAGTTAAAGTAGCACCATTTTGTATTCTTTGGGGTACAAGAAGTTTTTGCAGATTCATTTGAACGTGTCATTGTCCCGCATGCTGTCATATTGATTAATTTAAGTGTATAAAATCTGTGTCGATTTTTGAAATGACTTTTATTTTAAGAAATAAAATTTAGTAGCATTTCATGATGAGGTACTTCTTTACATTTTATCAATCGAATATGCTAAAAGAAATATATATATATATATATATATATTGATAGTCAAGTTGTACACAATGTACAATCGCATCATAAAATCTTAAATACACAAATCAAAGAAACCAATATTTTATTCTGAGTCTGACAACTAGATTGAATTTGGCATGATATGGTACTGGAAGAACATGCAATGCAAATCCTGAGCTTACAATAGTTGTATGTATATTATTGAAGTATAAAGTGTAAGCAGATTATGTTTGTTTGCACACCAATTATGTCCACAGACCGCTGAGCACAGGATGGTATTGCAGAAGTTTCATTCATAGTTCTAAAATACAGCTCATAATGTGATACAGGGCACCACCTAGAGGATGCCTGAAGAAATGTTTCAGGTTCCATTTAAGATAATACAGTAAATTCATTTAGATTATAAAAGTAAACTGTTCATTAACAGAGATCCTGCCCTTTATGATTTTAGAATTTCACATTATAAAAGTGGGGTGAACAAATTATAATTATCCGTAAGTAAAGGCAATATGTTAATATGATAACATATGTTAATTCTACCCTATATAAGAAAAATATACTGAATGTACAGTACCGTTTAACATTCTTTATTGTTCCCTTCTTAAACTGAAACCACAGGTCATTTACAAGATTTAAGCCACCTGGGCTGCTTTCCTCCCAGAAAAAAGCTTTTTCTTGAATTTATGTGATCACACCTGCTTAAATGTTTTTGAAGTGTTACTTCTTGAAGCGGGAGTGAGTACCTACGACCAGGTAACTGTCCCGGGACAGCTCTCTCTTGACTGGAGACTTGCTGGTTTTGATTCCGGGCCGGGCAATCGCAGTCATCCTGCACGGGTCATGCTTTAAAAGGTATGTACCAAATGTCTCCCATCCGCCACCAATACGCACCATGGCATGTTTATCATTCAACATCTGTCATTAAAGAGAGCAGGAGAGAATGGAGAAAGATTGAGTCTTATTACAATTAACAAGTGGTTGATAAAAAACTAAAAATATTTACAGAATAAACAGAGTTAACAGATGCTCATTGGCTGGGTCATTCCTTGTGTTTCACTGTTGCTTTCGTTAAAACAAACTAAACCACTGTGCCTGCATTCATGCGAAATATCTGTAAAATATCCAGCTTGGTGTTTTTTTTAAATGATCTCCCCAAGACCCATTTCTCTCTCATAAAATATTTAAAGCCCACATCTAATATGCAGCAGACCCAAAGAAAGGCAAATGCTATCAGTCAGAGAGTAAGGGAGAGAGTGTGACAAAGAGAGAGAGAGACTATGCTGCTAAAATCTCATTAAACCAAATGAAACACTACCTCATGGCACCAGCTGAGCCAAATTTGCAGGACAATTCCACACACACACACGGCTATTCAAAATACACACCTATAGTGTTCCATAGCGTGTCTTAGATCTCTTTTGCTGCCAAGGCAACCGCTACCAAGCAAGAACAAGCCAAGAAACACAAAATGAGACAGAGAGCACAGGATGTGCCGTGTCTCCTGAGAAATCTCGCTCTCCCATGAGGCATTGTTAGTCATCTATACCCCCACACTTTATCAGCCCTGACCCTCTCATTACAAAGCTGTTAAGCTGCTGGTAATACAACCAGATTTATATGTTTTCCCCTCCCAGCCCTCCGAACCCCTTTAGCTTGATGCATCCTAATAGAGGGATCCATACACACGTTTTGCCGGGCTGGGTAATTCTAATTACCATGCAGTTTGATCAGTCTCAGCTGTTTCCAAGCAGATTAAAATGTCAAGGCTGACAGAGAGGGTGAGAGTGAGCCAGAATTAACAAATACACCAGAGAGCCGTGAGGGAGGGGCTAGCCTGTTTAAGGATACCCCACGTGTCAGTCAAGCTTCACAGCTTCTGACCCGTACACGAATAAAAACAGACAGAAGAAAGATACATGTTTACTTGGAGAAAGATAAAATGGTGTGGGATTTTGAGGGCTGTTTGGTTTTATTCAGACATGTTGCTCATGCATTCTAACCAGCAGGTTTACATTACACTTATCTTCCACAAAAATCGTTTCTATTTTCTATTAAATAAAGGGACCAAATGTTCAGTAAATCAGCATTTCTATTTGTATTGTGGCCATTCCAGTCCAGTGTCTGTTGGATTAAAAAAAATCAAGCTCAGGTGGGACAAAGTTATCCAACAGCAATGTGAAACACTGACAACATGACAAGACATGAAAACTGCGATAATTATTACATAAAAAATGTAGTTAGAACTTTTCTGTAATATTTGTACTAATATCACTGCTGTATAGCTTAAAAGTGAATATGAACTTGTTTGAATTGACTTGTTCTCCCCCCGGTTCATTTTTCTGCAAATAAATGCAAAAAGAAACAATATTTTTATTAGAAATTTGGCTTTAATGTTATTAGAAGTTCACAGATCGAAACAAAATGATAATTTATATTTTTTTCATAGTGAAAAATGTATGCCTTTGGGGGTGGCCCAGCAGTTGTTAACACATTAACCACTAGATGGCAGATTAGAGCTTTGATTTTGTTCAAAATGGATAGTATGTGTTCTGCAACAAGCCAAGCTATTATATATTATTATATAGTAGCGAAACTTGCCCGAAAGATTGAAGAAATGGCTGATACAGCAAACATTGTGTATAATGTTCCACCTTATTCCAAATTATGTTCATTGGAAATTTAAAAGAGCACTATTTAAAGAGCAAACCAAACAGCCGTAGAAATAAAAACAAAACCAACAGAGCCTTGTGTTTGTGTTATGCAGTCTGCTTCCTCAGCCGCAGCCATTCTCGAATCACCTGTAAGATCTATATTTGACCATTAATCTGCTCCTATGTGTATCAACAATAAATGCTGAATATATCCTTAATGACTGAACAGATTAAGAGACTATGTAAACCTCAACATAAATAGAAAAATAGGGATGTGTATAAAAAAACTGGTAAAATGTACTAGAATTATGAGCCTGTATTCTTTTAAATGAGTTTTATCATTTGCTAATATTATTAAAACAGCTTTCATGAATCTGTTAAAATAGCATTACCCTTTGATAATAAGATCTAAACAGAGAGGTCACACGTTTTCATGACCCCATTAACAAATGGCATGAATCACATTTCCTTTTAAATGATCCACAGACTCTTCAATTCTTTCGGCACACGGCTCAGCCATTGTGAAGATCTAATGGATCTTGCTTCCCTTTCATATTTGCTTGATATGTCAAAACAGAAGTAAAATAACTTGGACTCCCTCAGACTGAAAGGAAGGCTGGGAAATGATATTAAAAGCTTCTCTTTGCTTTGCTGTAGTAAGCCATTCTCTCTCATTTTCTCTCTCCCTCTGCTTCTATGCTAATTGGATCCAGGACAAAAAGCGGCAGTTTTTCTTCTTTTTCTTCCTCAGTCACACATGCTAGATACCTTGATGGATTTGCCTGATTGAAAGAAAAAAAGGAGAGGCCGGGCCAACACGAGTAAATGTAACCACACGGATCTATGACATGATCAGTGATCAATGAATTCAGATTTTCTCTTTCATTCCTTAGTTTTTTGTTAGTTTGGTATTTGGAAAGAGGTTTAAATATTTTTACAATATTGCAATGTTGGTTATAATCAGATAAATATAAACAGACATTTAAATCATATGGAAATATGATCTGAGAATAGGTAAATTAATACTCTTTTACTTCTACAAACAAATAGCTTTAGCTATAACAATGAAATTATGTTTATGTTTGGTTTCTGTTTTTTGCTATAACTCAATATAAATAAATTATTCACAAAATTTTCTGGGTCAAGGTTGTGTAACTCAAGTAGTAGACACGGGGTCAATTATAGATTATAGAAAACTATTATCTATAGGACATTACATACTGGACTCTTTAAATCAAGAATAACAAATACTCTTCAGACAAAACTGTATTTGTGTGACAGTGGGAGACAGACATTTGTGAAATAAAAAACACAAATAACCGAACTTTTAAAATAATCACAGGTCATATTAATGAGAGAAATTTTCCTACACAATGCCAATTACCACAAAAAAAGTACAGATTTTTTATATAAAAAGTGAATTCTGTCCAGGAATATACTGTAGTCACTAAACCAGACATCTTAATTTATTGATGGCTATGAATGTGGCAGTAAAAAACGATTGTGGATGTTACATAAGTGAATTCCGATATGTTTAATTATGCGTGTAATGAGTTTGTACAGGTCACAACAGAGACAAAGTGACAATTTTGTGAAGAATTCAGCTACTGCCTATAGAGTTTAAAGGCCTTCTGTATTGTAAACACTGTGAGTCAAGACAATAGCCTGCAATCTTTTAGTTTCCCAGAAATTTGTTTTGTGTGTATTTTCAATATTCCTGCTTTGTTTGTTATCATCTTTGACAAAGAATGATTCACTTAGCCTTTATTTTTGTTCCGTTAGAGTACTTGTGAAAAGATTTGTCTGATCCGAGACATTTGCGAGTCTGAACCTCCCGTTTCCCTATTCAAAGGTGTGACCTTTTCTTCATGTTGCCAGGCAACACTAGCTCCCATGAGGCTTTGCCTTGAATCAGTGCTGTGCTCTCTCTCAGCTTCAAAACTAATATTTGTGCCTCCAAAGAAATTGTACAAGCGCAGCAGAGCTTGCAGGCACATCAATGCTTTGAACAAACAATGAAACATGATTTTACATATCGCTTCATATCCTTTCATAAACGTCAATGGAACCATGAAAGAGTGCAGGTGGGCAATAATAAATAAAACTTTCATTCAGCTTTGTGCCGTAAAGAAAGCAGTCTGCGAAAACAGAACATACCCTGACATAAAGAACTTTGTCACCAACACGATAATGGCCTTTGGGCTGCTTCTCAATGCAGAATTTGACTGGACATTTGCATGGTGGGTCCTCTGATATTTGTCTTACCTGAAACAAAATAGAGCATAATACCTGGCTAAGATTAATGAGGTCAAAGATACAAAATTTAGGAGTGAAATATGGCGGTTTGTGATAGAAAACACTCACAATATCATCCAGCAGGTTGCCAGTGCTCATTTTTCTGTTGAACTTTGCATGGAATTTTGTGGGTGTGGCTGATGAAGATTTGATGGATGTGCTAACAGGTGATGGTGTAGAGGGGGAATCAGGGTGAGGTTTTGACTGGGTGGAGGACAGAGAAATTGAGTCAGGGGGAGGGGTGGGGAGCAAAGGAGGAGAGGGATGGGGGTCCAGGGGAGGGGATGGAGTTTGTGAGGCAGGTGGTGTAGACGTGGGGACACGAGATGATTGAATGATGGGAGGGGGGTTTGGATCAGGTTGAAAAAACAGAGGTGGAGTGGGTGGAAAGGGCAGAGGTGAGGCAAAGAACATGGATGGAGACGAACACCCATCTTCCTCTTTTTCAATCTCTTTCTCCAGCTTTACAAGTGCAGGAGGCTCAACTCCATACCTAAGAACGATATTCCATCAGCTGTCAATAATAGATTATATGATAATGACTACAAATGGTTAACAATGGATTGAGAGAACTAACTTTGAAGCAATTCTTCCGAGCTGCATGAGACACAAGCAAACTTCCCTGGGATGCTTATGAAGAACTGGTGAAACACAATACATTTGTTTCAAACACAATTTTTAAGGAACAGTGTTTTTTTGCAGAATATATTTTGCAACAGTCTAAGCTATTTTTATTTATTTTCCTTTTTGACAATGTAATGGTATCTGTATAGAATTAAATATTTTTTAGGCTTGAAAACTGTCATCTCCATAGAATTCTATTGCTTGAAAAACAGCTTAGACATCTTGAAAATACCTATTTCCCATACAAGGTTCTGGCATGAAACAATCTTTATTGTTTCTTTTTTATCCCCGTATCTATGATATCGGTATCTTTAAAACAGAAATTAAACACTATGGATAACAATGGGTCAGACTAAGCTTTGATAGTCAAAATGAAAATACATGAGATATCTCGGTTCATCAAAGAGAACTGCACTGCAGAGAAAATGACCAAAGTTTCAAATCAAAACTTAAAGACCTGACCCGACTTCCTTTAGACATATGTCATAATTTACTCACCTTTAAATTATTCCAAATCTTTATAAATGTCTTTGTTCTGATGAAGACAGAGAAATATATTTGGGAAAAGGATTTGACCCCGTTCACTACCATAGTAGGAAAATACTTTTTTTGTTCTGTTGAACACAAGAGAAGATATTTTGAAGGAGGTAGACAGCAAACAGTTCTCAGCACTTTTGACTACCATTGTAATTTTTCCTTTGGTAGTCAATAGAATCCAAGAACTGATTATCTTTCCGTGTTCAACCAAACAAAGAAATTTCTAAATGTTTGGAACAACTTGAGTGTGACTAATTCATGACAGAATTAAAATTATGTGGTGAACTATCCCTTTAAAGACTGCCAAGCATTCTGAGCTGCATCAGTCGACCAGACAGCATCAAGTTATGATATTTGACTGAGATTTACAATGCAGAAAGAAATAAAACAGTGTTTTGTTTGTAAGGACTTGGTGTGCAGATGTAAAAAATACATTAATTTCTGATGAATGAATGTTGAAACTTGTCCTAACACCTTGTTAAGACTTGAATAGAAATCTGTCTGTCTTCATTGTCTGACAAGTGCTGGAGGTGTGAATCCATACAGCAACAAAGAAACAAAACAAATGAAAGCCGAACTAGATAACCAGTCTTAATTAGTGGCATTCATGAAAACCATTATAGAGATCAGGCATGTGCATGGACATGTGTATGCAATGTAGTGCACAGCTCTATGACTCTTTTAAAGACACACAAACACATAGTGAGATCAGCACTACATTAAACATCCCTCAGGTTCTAATCCAGGTGACATATCAGCACCATCTTCATGAAACATAACCCACAAATCTACCAGAGGCTGTGAGAGAAGTATTTTGATTGATGTTATCAACAATGGACTGGTTTACTCTTTATCTATATCCTCTCAAATTCATACCAATCTTTCTTTAGAAACCGCTAGTGCTGATAGCTCAGAGGCACATGCATCCTTTCACTATTTTTCTATTCTCCTCTCTATCTTTGACTCTGTTTTTTTCCCATTTTCTTCTCTTTGGTACTATTTTTTATCTCGCAATGCTGGGCAGCAAAGGCCAGTTGACAGATATTGATACTGCTTGTCTATCCAAAAGATCTCGGACCACATCCCACAATGCTACATCCTCCATAGAACACACAAAGTGAGAGATTTTTTCATACGATGATAAAGTGTGAAAACTGAGCATGGCCAGCAGGGATTTTTGTGTAGTGAATATCACTCTGCAATCATTATACAGATTCATTGTTCAGTGGTTTATGAGTCTCAGAATTGAAGTTCACAGGTTGACTTGTAGCCAGTCTGCACTGATACTGAGGGATCATGTTAATGTCTTAAAACAGACATTGTCTCTCTTAAAAAACCCTTTAAACATATCTTGATGAGACAGGCAAAAGTGGTGAAACATTAAATACTCACCAAGATCTTCAGATTCAAAAAGATGTGACTGCGCCACCCCAATTTTACAGCACCAGTACAGGAAGTTAGCTGCATTGTCCCGAGCAAAGAACGATCCTGGCGTTGCATCAGCACGCCAGCGAATCACACGCCGAATGAAGGGCTAGGGAACAAACCAAAATGTATTTTACCTTTACTTATAGTGGTCTTATTTCAATATTATATTATTATTTCTTATTTTTAGGTGTTGTTTTATATATGTTGTTCAATAATACTGTCTGTTGTCCAGACATTTTCCAAAACAAATGCTACTGCTAATCCACTGCTACAAAATTCCCCACTAGCTCTCAGCTGAGAAGGAAATTCCCACATGACCAACCTCCAGACACACCGGCGAAGGTCAGTGTCAGAAGACAGAAAGAGGGAAGAACATTTTATTCCCTCTCTCCTACAGAGTGATATTTTTATTCATGGCTTATCCAAAAAAATCACTAAATAAACTATAGTCTATTTATCATATGCATTATATACGTACTGTCTTTCAGATGTGCACATCAAACTATTCATCTTCACTTATTAATTCCAATGAAATGTACTACTACTAAATGTACTGTCTTCCAAAAGAAAAAAGAAAATGTTGTTGTTTCACAGTTTTAATTAGGTTTATGTACCCGTGAAGTGAAGTTATTGTCATTAATTTATGAGATAATTAATTATGTTTATAAACTGTACGAACCGAGCATGATTTATGTGACTGAACTTATTCCTGTACATACATTTTTCTATCAAGTTTAATCTGTCTAGCTGTTTTCCAGCTCATTAGCAGGACAGTACTTAAAGTTTTCTTGTCTATTCAGCATATTTATTCAGCTCATTAGAGTCTGTCAAATTACACTCTTAAAGACACAGATACAGAGGAAATGGGAAGAGCAACATGTAGCAACTTGCAGCAAATAAATAAAAACAACCACATGTTTACAAGAGTAAAACTAGGACAAAAGTCTCACTATGATATGATTCAATCTTAAACATTTCAGATTCTATAGCCTACAGCTTCTGAGCTTAAGTACCTTTCCACTGCTGGCCAGAATCATCCTCTCTTGTATCTCTTCTGCAAGCTGACATAAGACCACGCCAGTGTCCAGTCTGTCCATGAAACTCTCGGCTGTTATATCCAGACCTGAACATTAAAAAAGAGAGACAGAGGGTATCAACAGTGATATGATATACTGTGCTGGCACTAGATGCTATATAAGTAGAACTATTCTAATAATAAGTAAAAATGAAGTAAAAAAAGCTTTCAGAGAAGTGTAAACTAATGCAACAGGGTTTTAATGGTTCCTGGTTCACCTTCATATATCCTCTCCTCTTTTATTCATAATTCTTTCTGTACCATAGGCAACCCAAAGATGCCCCAAAAATCCTCGGAGTAAACTTACTCTGAGATTCTCACGGCCGTGCAGATGCATTCCTGAGGCCTGGGTGTTAAGTACATACAGATTCAGATAAAGCGGTACTGAAGGAGGAGTGAGGGCCCTGGGGAGGAGAAATTCAGGAGGTGGTGGAAGAGGGAAACCACAACAAAAACAGAAATCCTGAGGTGCAGAACGGCAGCGGTTTGTAACGAAACAAAAGAGATCCCCCGTTGTCTGCTAACCACACAGCCATACCACTGCTGGGAGATCAACAGGAAGAGAGGTGCTTGGGGACGGGTTACACAGAGAAAACCAACATCAGCTTCTAGAGACTAAACACTAAACATTTTGAGGTATTTTGGTGGGTTAAAGATTTATGTTGTTTTGACCCCATTAAATGATGTTGTTTTCACTAAGCCTAAGAAATATTGTCAGAGCTTCCGACAACAAGCTGAAAGGTCAGGACACGTCAAAACAGGTTTCAGACCGGTTTATTTGAGAAAGGCGATTCCACTTTCAGGATCTCATCCAGGCACAATTCATTGATCCAGGAGGCAGAGGAATATTACTTCATGGTTTCTGTTTAACATGCTGGTCTTGAAAACGGCATAGTATTCCAGATCATCTGCAGATAGGTGTATCGCAGGTATAATATTGTGTGATAAGAATGACTTAAACCCTTTATGCTTACACCAAACAATGGGAAATAGCTCAAAAGATTACCTTGAGATATTTATAGACACACTGAACGAGGTGAATTTGCTGACATTGCAGTAAAGCAGAGTTGCAAGCACGCATATAAAAACTGCATGTGGAAAGCAAAAGACATTTGCTGCGAACAGTCTTCCCCTAAAGCTGTGATTGATAATATAGCAAGTGTGTCTGGTGCACAAGTGTGATAAATGTCACCAGAGATGACTATAATTTAAAATTTATAACTTTGTTTGACAAGCTCGAGCTCCAGTTAGAAGTTTCCATTCATTAACATGCCAAAGGCAATTTATGGATGCTGTAAAGCTGAATATCACACCCTAAAGATTAACCCCACCACTACAATCTGCTCTTTTTGGGTCACTAGCCTCCCAAATAATACCGTCCTGCCTGTGCTTGTCTTGAAACTTCTCCATATTTTTACTACAGTGAGTAGTTGGATCATCTTCAGAGAGTAGACTCTCTAGTTCCTACTGATCTCAAATTAGATCAAATGTAAAAGTAAAATAATGTTTATCTGTGTTTATTGTCTTATATCACCTCAAGGGACTCAAGAAGCACTACAGTAGCATCATGAACAATATTCTAGGAGAACATGTATGTACAGTCCACACAGGTTTTTCACACTGCACTTAACCCCGGGTTATCTTCACTCTAAACCCCGCTTTTAACCCCGGGTTATCTTAACTCTAAACCCCACTTTGAACCCCGGGTTATCTTCACTCTAAACCCCGCTTTTAACCCCAGGTTATCTTCACTCTAAACCCCGCTTTTAACCCCAGGTTATCTTCACTCTAAACCCCACTTTGAACCCCGGGTTATCTTAACTCTAAACCCTGCTTTTAACCCCGGGTTATCTTAACTCTAAACCCCGCTTTTAACCCCAGGTTATCTTCACTCTAAACCCCGCTTTGAACCCCGGGTTATCTTAACTCTAAACCCCGCTTTGAACCCCGGGTTATCTTCACTCTAAACCCCGCTTTTAACCCCAGGTTATCTTCACTCTAAACCCCGCTTTGAACCCCGGGTTATCTTAACTCTAAACCCTGCTTTTAACCCTGGATAAACAAACGTTTCACACTTGTAATTTTGAAGCGGGGTTATCCCCGCATTTTACACTGGGTAATGAAACCCAGCTCCGAAGCAGGGTAAGCACCGCTTTTGCAGGGTTAACCCTGAATTGCGGTGCCTATGTGTGCAGTTTAAAACACAGCGGTGGTAGAATGATAAGACCGGACGCTTAGCAATGGACACCTAATCAAAAACTGAACAGCGCTTACCCCGTTTCACAATCTGTGCACAGTCACGGAAACTCTGTGCACTGTGTAAACAATCCTTTTAGTTTTTCATATATTGTAGTAAGTAACGTCTTAGGAGGCTTAAAACAGCCAAAAAGAATTTCCCGGATGTGGAAAAAACGAACGTATTTGGTTATTTTAAGGGACCACGCACTATTTTTATGTGGTTGACACCCCAAATATGCAAATAAGAATGTTAACCAGGGTATAGTGATGTACAGTGTGAAACATCAGGTTATGAATACCCAGCCAGGGATATTTTGTAACTCATGGTAAATTATAAGCAGTGTGAAATGTGAAACAGATAACCCAGGATTCTGTTTACCTGGGGTTAAGAACAGTAGTGTAGTTTACGTGATATGTGATACGTATTCCCACTAGAAAAGATCAAGGATTTCCATATATCCACTTAAAAAGCGCAAGGATACGTAATAACATCCGTTTGTGTCAGAAAAGTGCAATGCAAGGACTTTTGGACCATTTGTGCAACCAGGAGATATGAAACAAAACAAGATCATAACAGGCAAGCATTCAAACTGCTTCGGGTGAATCAGCAGCAGGTGTTACAGAAACTGAGCCCGACGAGGCTCATATGGCTGTATGCGGAGTCCCCCTCCATCGCGATAGCGCCCGGGGATGAATTGTGTTCTCTGTTTGCCAGTATATTATACTTTCTGCTGATAACTCACACACACTTTTAAAACCACAGCGTATTCTTTAATACAATTGGAATATTTGTTATTATTTACATAACTGTAAGGGGATTGTTGGCATAATAAATTGTATAACTAGCCAACTTCACAAACTTTAGTGTGGTGAAAACAATGTTCATAATTGTTTTAGATGATAAGAGACGAGAACTCCTGGCCAGCCTTGTGAAAGTCAGGCTAGAGACACTACCAGCAATCTATAAGCGCAACAGGTGCTTGATAAAACTGCACAAAGTTCTTTGTTCATTTTTGTAGTTAACTATCAATGTCTATAATAGGCGCAACTTGCAGTCATAAGTGTGACCCAGTGTGTGAAGACTAGGCATATAATTATTGGTGAAGAGCATCAGAGTTTGATTTTAACCCTTTATTTCAATATGATTTACTGCAAGTCTTTGACATGGCCTAAAGGTTAAAAACACTAGAAGACTTTTGCTCAGATATTGCCCAGAATTTCAGTCTGGACTTGTTGTAGGAAGTCTGTGCCAGACTGCACATTTGATCAGTTAGTGTGTATCTATCTGAAACTTTTTTTAAAGTCTTGTGGTGTATTCCAGCCATAAGTCAGTCAAAATCAAACAAAATTAAAATCTAAAGATTATACTTTGACAGGATATTCTTTACATTATTTTGGTTGCCCTGCTGAAAAAATAATAGAACCCTGCCCAAAACACAATAGATGCAGATGGGAATCAGTAGAACAGCCATTACATTTGTATAAGACATTTTTGTAATTTGGTATTTTTTAACGGGTTTATGAAGAAATAGTATATCACAAATAGATGTCTTTAAAGCAGGGTTTTCACATAGATCACATATGTGCAAAAACGACCAGCTAGGGATTGTATACTATCTACGGCTAAATGTAACTCTTAACTGTGTAAGACCCTGATTAACAAAACCAGCAAGTCCCCTCAGCTGTCACTGGCTATTGAAGTCTTGCTTGCAATAAATCTTGATTACATACAGAGACATACTCTATTCATTTGAATCGTGAGTGTGCAAGTGCTCATAGGCTGTCGATCTGGGACGGGTGAGTAGGCTCCACCCAAAAATTTTTAATTCTGCCATCATTAACTCACCCTCAAGTGTACATTTCTTTGTTCTGATTAAAAGATATTTGGATTTTTTTATCAACTAACATTTCTGGGACATCATTGACTACCATAGTAGAAAAAATATTGTTTTAGTTTGTCTTTTCTTCTGTTGAATACAAAATTAGATATTTGGGGGAATTTAGGAAAGCAAACAGTTCTAGTGTCATCATTTTTTCCAAACATCTTTCAACAGAACAAAGAAATGTATACAGGTTTGAAACCACTCAAGGGGGGGTTATTGATGATATTATTAAAAATTTTGGGCTGAGTATATTTATATTTCCCTTTAAGATGTATAGCAGTAAAGGAAACTGCATTGCTATTTGCTTAAACTTGTAAATTTTATGAATGTAATGTTCCGTACATCTCTGTATGGTTCAAGGACAATCAGTTCTCTTAGCTTTCCCCAAACCTGCATTCTAAAACCCACAAGCTGACAGTAGAGTTTATGTTCTTATGAAAAAACTGTATTTTCTTACCAAGGATTCCGTTTAGCCAGATGGCCAGATCTTCTTTCATAGGCAGCAAACTGGCTTCATGCCTAAATGCCAGCCACTCGCTGTACTGGAGCAAACAGGAGAGGTCAGGTGCTGGTTCTCGCCGGGGACTGAAGGGTCCATTCATACTGACTCAAACGTTGACCTACTGGATGAAGAAAGAAAAGGTCTTTAATGTAAATGTAAAATATGTATTGCTTCTAAAATTGTATATATTAACTTCAACAACAGCCGTTTCGTTTTCAGTATGTTTTATTTTTTTATCTTTGATTTGATGAGATCCAACATGTCTTTTGAAAATCGCTCCTTCACATTACAGCAATGCTTGGGCAGAATGGTCCTAAATGGATGATATAAATGTGCTACACGAATGAATTATATTAGCACATCTGTTCCCTCAATGCTTCTTTTATGGGCCACTGTCTGATCTTAGCCCAACCACTACTGGATTTACACTGTAGCCAATGATCCAGATCTACCCAATACCACATTCAGCTCTTTAAAGCTGACCAGGGTTGTTACTAAAGGAGTTATATTAAAATAATATTAGCCTACATTATCATACAATGCAACTCAATAGGCAGAAGCATGGAAATTATGTAAAGTGGAAACTGTAAATGTGAGTTGTCCTTGAGGGGATCTGAATAGAATCAATGTCTGACAAAAATCATTGGGGCAAATACAAATATAAACTGCGAATACACTCCACAGAAATAATTTTGGCAAAACAAAATATTCCATTTGCTGTTTCTTTAAGCTCATTGCTGTCAAGGAGAAAATAAAGAAAGCTCACTTTTCCAACACAGACGAAACAGTCAATGACTGTGCAGTAAAACCATTAAGATGTGTCATCCCAGAATGCA
This sequence comes from Triplophysa bombifrons, assembly GCA_029783895.1. Lineage (NCBI taxonomy): Eukaryota > Metazoa > Chordata > Actinopteri > Cypriniformes > Nemacheilidae > Triplophysa > Triplophysa bombifrons. Next base: position 22,464,941 of record CM056448.1, read on the forward strand.
TGTAACCCTGCAGCAAAACACAAAAAAACGCTCATTCAGGATAGAATTTAGTCCCTATAGCTGAAGAATGCTCTCTCGTGTAATTTCCCCAAGCAACCATTCATCAGAGGGGCCTTTCACATGTAGAAACATGCTCCTGCTTCCCATAACTGTTGCGGTCTTGTAAGTCAGAGGAAGGAAGGCATGACACCTGTGGGGCAGATGTATGCAATTCAACCACGCACAGAGAGAAACATTTATTTTCTTAAAGTGATTGCCCTGAAGTTCTTGGTCCTTTGAGGGACCAGTGAGTCTGACAGGAGAAGGTTGTGTTGAGAGGGATAATAGGACGCATTTAGGTTTCGTTCTTCACAATTTTGAGAAAAAAGCTATTATAAAGTCTCAAAAGGCACAAAATAACAGTTGAAATTATATAAAGAATTAAAAAAATAGGCTCCGATGGAGCATGGGAAGCCCACACAACAGGATTGCAGCACACAGGTGCCACATTCACACCTACACTGCAACCTGACCATAGTCAGACAAGAGGGGAGGAAGAGGTCTTCGACCAAACCCACAGAGAGAAAGAGGCTTTATGTTCACAACATACACACACACAAAGATTCAGGCAACACTAAAAACGCACACAGACCTGTGCTCAAGTTCACAGTTCACACACACATGTGAACATTCATTGGTACACACTGACACAAGGCAGCACACATGAGATATAGATCAACTGCATTCATCAAAAGACTGTCATGCCTACATCATCATCAAACAGAAAAAAGCCTAATTTTAACCTGTGTCGTGTTGTGTGGTTGATAATAAATGCTGAAATGTCTTCTCATGGTTAACAAGCTAAAACAGATACAAACCACAGTTGTATTTAACTGGCATACCGACAAGTGTGGAGATGTACATCCAGCACAGTAAATCACATTTCTTTTGGCTGGCTAGGCCTGGCTTCTCCTACATCGCTAAATTAATGCTATGAGCTACCGTAGACAAGGGCTTGACATTTATCATACCTAATATTAGGCTGACATGCATGTAGACTACTTGTTCTCTCACAGAATTTCACTGTTAAAAATCTCTGCACTGTGTGATATATGCAACACCTAAGGCAACTATAATTTACTGCTGCGGTAATCCAGCATATACAGAGCAATTTACAGTAGTGTTCGCAATACATGTTTATTTGAATAGCACATTTTACAATATCTATGAGAAATGTAGCACAATGAAAAATATTTTAGTAACACAAACGTATATTTCAGTGAAACCACTATTAACAAAAGTGGGATATTGTTTATTGTGAGTAGCTGACAAACCAATAAAGATTTTAAACATAGAACAAAATAGTGTGCCAGTTAGTAACATCAATAGAGATTTCCAAAACATTGCCATTAATTGTCATCAAACTGGCATATATATGATTTCACTATCATCAAGTCATTTTGAAATGACATAAAGTGACAGAAAAGAAAACTAAGACAGCCTTCCCAAGAACTGTGGACAACATCTGCAAGATGCTTGGAACAAACCCATCTGCAAATCTAACTTCAGAACTGAGCCAAAAACAAAAGGTCAGGTCAAATACAGGCTAAATTTGAATTAGTCAAAATATGTTTATTGATCAACTATATGCAATCTATTATAAGACATTTTTTCTTACTTCAAAGCAAAACGCTTAAAACTTTTCACAGTTTCAGGAAGTTTATAAGAGGCTATTGTAGAGTTCCTGGATATAACTTTCATTTGTAAAATATCTCAATAATTATATTTTTAGACATTACTTTCAAATAAATTTGGTCAGGTGGAGTGAAATGTTTTATCACTATAGCCTCTTATGTATTACACTAAAAGTTGAAGACAACTCTGCGCCAATGATGCCAAAAACAACTAACGAACAATGATGAATTCATTTACCTTTCGAATGAGTTACAAATCACAGGCTACCACGTTAAACTCGGTTTTGTTTTGTTCGTTTCTTGTATTTTAAGAGATAAACAGAAAGATAAAATGCATGGGGCAAATGGTCTTACCTCCTCAGCTATGCAGATCAGACAGCAATGTCAGTGTCAAACTTTCACGCTCTCCTCCAAACACACTATCGGTGTCAAGTTACATTTACACACTGGCGTGTTCATTCACTGTATGTCTGGGACGTGTTTGACAACAAGCCATGTGATCATTTATTATCATTGAGCTGACTCAGACACCATAGCGTTGTTTTAATTGGGCAGAACGACCCACGAATATCCGTTTGATGCTAAAGACGCCAATGTTACACCAACAGTAGCAACAACAAACACACAGCTTTATATACAAGTGCAGATAAAGTTCACAAAACGCAGTAAAAAGTCTCAGACAGAAATTTAGTTGTGTACACATGTTCAGTGAATATCTTATCTGGGACGAATCTTATGTTTTGTCTACAAAATGTACATGTGGGTGCGGTTGTGTCCGATAAGATCACTGTACTCAATTTGCATAGGCTGCGCTATAAACAGACAAGTTTACGAAACGTGCAAACTTTTTTAACCACATGTAGATCTGTAATCTTGTGTTGTTCATAGAAAGTCTCGATTTGTTTCCAAACTACCTCTTGTTGCAGCAGACCATTAGCAGTACAGGAACATTTGATCACCTGCTCCAGCAGATGGCGCTGGTGTCACTTATTCGTTAGCCTATGTTCATTCACAGAATGCATCAAAGTTGCATTCAGTTTCTTTGTGAAATCAATCCTGCAGGTTGAAGCATATTGTTATTCATTTTATTATTCTTTTTTTTGTCTTGTTAAATTAACTGCGAAAGTGGAAATACAGCATGTTTTTGTTTTATAACATTTAGTAGGCTATATTATTTATTAGGGTAAAAAACGACTTTTTGTGGTGGTGTCCATGTTTGGTTGTGAAAGCTGTGTCAAAACGTCTGAGTTTAGTGCTTCCTCCACCCACTCCGTTGTTTACGACGGAAATAATAGATGTGTATTCGTTCTCCTTCGTTAGAGAGTGGTAAATATTAGGCTGTGTGACGGCTACACGTCAGGGATCACTACGCAGGACCGTAACAGATGGCGAATGCATGCGTTTCCTGGGCAACCAAGGAGCGCGTCTGGTGTTTAGATAGACACGCGCGACGCCAGCGCACACCAGGCACGTGCCTGACCAAATTGGTCCCAGGGGTCTGTGGGACCAGTTCAGAATCAGATGGGCCCATCACTAATTGGAGTTCTTTGTCCCACAGCAATACCTTTCTTCTGCTCGATATAGGACGTGCAAATTCAATTCAATAACGCGGCTGATTTAGGTCCTGGGTCCAGCAACTTATAAACTTACTAGATATACAAAAGAATGCAGAGCATGGTAAACACTTACCGACTCGATGCATAACAGCTGTCTAAGTTGATTAACAGGTCATATGCTCTGTGTCTTAATTTACTCGCAGATTTAATTATAGCTTTGCTTAGTTGCAGACAGAGTGAGTGATGCGGTCACTGTTCATAAAGTGTCAATCCAACATCCGGGTCACTCGCCTGAGGGTGCGACTGTAGAGTAATTACCGCAGCTGTCAGATTGAACTGCTGCCTGTGCACTGCTGCTGACGTGTAGAGCTGTGTTGAAAATACGAGGTGCACATTTGGAAATTGTTTCAGTTAGTTTAGGCTAAGCATGTGTTTGTCCCTCATGCTTTTGTTTAATTTTGAAGACAGACAGAGTGAAAACTAAACCTACATATATTCCTACAAAAACAGGAAAATATTTGTGTGATCTCATGTGGTCCTGATGCAATATCCTCGACTGCGCACACCGCTCTCTCTCTCTCTCTCTCTTCTCTCTCTCTCTCTCTCTCTCTCTTCTCTCTTCTCTCTCTCTCTCTCTCTCTCTCTCTCTCTCTCTTCTCTCTCTCTCTCTCTCTCTCTCTCTCTCTCGCTCGCTTGCTCGCTGTGTGTATTATAATAAGATTATGTGTTGAGCAGTGATGAGATCAAGTAGCTGTAATATAATCATCAGATGATGGAGAATTCGCCATCAGTACATTATCAGTTTTCAGTGTGGCATCCACATTATCAGGTCTGTAACAATGCCCTAACACTCCTGCAGATTAGTCTTTACCACAACAAACATACAGGTTGAATTGAATACCCGTCATAGTGGTTTATTTCTTAATATGATTAGAATGCTCTCTCGTTCTGTTTTTCCCTCTCTCTCGTTCCTTTACGTAAAACACACACATATGTACACACACGTACACACACACACACACACACACACACACACACACACACACACACACACACACACACACAAACACACAAACACACACACACTCATGCTGTTTTTAATAATGCCACAGTCTCAATAATCCATTTATTTTATTCTAGTTTGCAAAACACATTCCTTCTTTACTTGTATTAGCATCTCTGTCTCTATGGCAACCTTCTCCATCTCTAAAATCCAGAGACACATGACAAAGAGAATGAGATGGAGAGAGAGGGTCAAAAGATTCAAGGCCAGATGGGCATTCTATTTTGAATGAGCATGCAGCTTTTTTTAGCAAGTGCATCACCACAAGTGGAAATATTTTCTTTCTTTCTTTCATTCTTTCTTTCTTTCTATAATCATCTCTCTCGATGATTATAATAATAGAAATAAAACAAAATAAAGTGTGTTGCAACTCAAAGTGTTCTATAATATGTAAATATATCAAAACAGAAATACATAAGTTTAAACAAAGATTAAAAAAAGCGAATTAATAACTTAAGTAGCGGAATGAAGGGTTATAATATTATAATGTTATGTACATATATTGGAAACATCAGGTCAGGGCAGATACGGCCGTTTCTCATTGTTTGACATACTTTCAAACGTGTTGTGTATGGACCTGATTTTTTCATAAAACAGTGTCTGTATATCCATGTATTTTGTGCATTATTTTAGGAAGTGGAGTTCCATCTCAATTTTGTTGAGATCGCAGTGTGTCTCTAGTCCCGTGGCAGCCATGTTTGTTTGTGTCAGCCCATCCCTATAGTGAGGTTGTGTCCACTGAGTCTATATCTTGTCAACATGGTTCTTATTTTTATATCTGTCACTGTGTACAGATAGTCTGCCATTGGTGTTATCAAGCCTTGATTCCAGATGTCAGGGAGGTGACCTACACTTATAATCACGTTAAATAGTTTTAAAATGGCCAGTTGGAATTTACAGTTTTGTTTTATCATTTCGTTTAAAATCCCATCTGGTCCAAAAGCTTTTGTTGCTTTAAGGTTGTCAATTTTGTCTTTGAGTTCTTTTTCAGTTATTTGGAAGTCTAATGGGTTTTGATTATCTTTAATTGCTTTAATTGTGTCTGTCTGTACTTTATTAAACAATGTATGGAAATTACTCTCAAATATTTCTCAATTTTGAATTCCTAATTCTTCATGATCAATTTTTTTGGGGGGGGTTCTGAGTGTATGCTTGTATTGTTTTTATGTTTCACAGTAAATAAGTCAAATGTCTGCATTATTTGGATCTCTGCGTTTCTGGTTTCACAATGTTCTCAGTTTTTTGCGAAAGGTTTGACAGTCGTGATTGAACCAGTTTTTGTAATTTTAAGATATCTGATTGTTTTGCTGATTTTTTTAATATTAAATTTAGCTTACTGGTCTCTGTGTTGATGTTATTTTCTGTCTTTTTGAGATGTGACTGTGTTCAGATAGAGAGGTTAGTTCTTTAACAGTGAATGATCTGAGAGATGAAGGATCTATGTCTGTTATCATGTAATCAACTGTACTATTCCCAAGAGGTGAGTAAAAAGTAAATCTCCATAAAGTGTCTCCACGTAACCTACCGTTGACAATGTACAGACCCAGAATTCGACAGAGCAGCAGGAGATTTTTCCCATTCTTATTTACAATACGGTCATGATTATTTCTGTGGATATGAGATAATGTGTTATTAATGTAGGTCAGTTTGCAGTTGATATATTTACTTCCTTGTGTGTGAAATCCAGCTGTATTCCTGTTCTGGCGTTCAGGTCCCCACAGATGAGCACATTTCCCTGGGCCTGGAAGTAACTCGTCTCCTTCTCTAATGTTGGGAACGTGTCTTCGCTTTAGTACGGAGACTCTGACGGCGACACAAATTTAATGTTTGATCTAATTTAATTTAAAGAAATCAATCACATTTAACATGGCTGTTTTTTAATAGATCCGGATATAGCACCTGTAATCTTGCAGCCATTCTGTGGTATCGATAGGATAGTGGATAAGAAGACAAATGTGGCCCAGAGCAGACTGAAGATGATTTTCATTGGTTTAGGTGGAGTTTGTGGGTGGGATAGAACACCCCAGTCTTGACTACGTGATGTAGCTGGGGAAACAGGTGTAATTGTTTCCAGGTTCAGGATGACTCAACACATAGGCAGAAGTATAACAGCATTTTTTCATTAAAACTCATCCAAATATGCATGCATCTGTTTATTCAAATTTTTGGAACACGACTAGGAGTATGGTAAAACAATCTCAGTAATGAATAACTCTGTCTTTTAAGTTCTGTCATGTTTGCCTTTCTGTCCGTAAATTGAAATGAAAGACCAGTGTGTTCCCTGAACCATGGTAGCGTGGTTACATTCAAAGAGAAAAAAGCTGATTCCAGTTTTGTTTTCTCTCTGAAACTAAATGCAATACCGTATAAATGTTGACCTGTCTGTATGCAAATGCATGTGTTTCACGCTGCATGCATTGTTCTAGAAAGGAGCATGAGAGCTACTGTGACCAGCAGCTTTTCGTCTTTCCTTCAAACGTTTTTTCTTATTATCTTTCTATTTGTTTACCACCTCGTATTTTACACAACCTTGCCTTCTTCTGCTGTTCTGCACAGTAGTCTCTGAGTGACAGTAGCAAGTTGTTCCAGACTGCTGTATACTGAAATAATTGGAAAGGAAGTACTGCTCGGAGTGTGAGTTACAGACAGTGTGCAAAAGAGATGTGTTTTCTTTTGCACATAGCATTTTTGAAAGTGCAAGAGATGATTATTGATTTGTCTAAAGTGAGAAAAACGCAAGAAAAGTACAAAGAGAAACAGAGTGTACTGAGGTTATGACTCAACAGGCCCACTGCGTCGATCACACCACACTGCAGTGTGTGACTCACCTAACACAGGTGAAGTGATAAATGAATAGAAGCAGAGAAGAGCAGACAGAGAAGGGGAGAAAGTGAGTGGATGAATCAAACCTGATATGTGTAAGATGTTAGCAAAAATGTTTAGTCTTTGATGGGTTGGGAATCGAAAAAACAATTCCAATTCTAGATTAGGAATCGAAAGTTTAGGAATTCCCTACTTGAAATTCAATTTTCTTTGCAAACCAGTGAATAAGCAGGCAAAATGACCATTCGGGTTGATATCTAAATGTTTTACTTTAACCCTAACTGTGAAATCAAAACTGGAAATTGATAAGCAAAATTTGAATTGATCAAATTCAAACGAGATACCAACCTTAGTCTTTCAGGTTGTGAAAAACAGATATAAACCTGAAAAAATAATAGAATGCTGCATATCCAATGAAAAGTCTGAGCGAAAAAGTGTTCACAGGCAATTAAAGCCCACACTATTCATTACGTTTAATTATCTTAATTTAGCTTGAACTAAGTAACAGCCAAACTGCTGCCAGCCTGTCTAGCATTGCGGGTTCCAAAGTGAAACCAGTTGAACTTGACATCAGTGTCCAAACCTTGTTCGGTGGTCTCTGCAGATATTTATGTATTCCACGTGACATTTTAAGTCATAAACCTTCTTTTAAGACTTCTTAAGATCTGTGCTGACACTTAAAGGAGGTTTTATTTTCACTTTTGATTGGGGTGTTAAATTCAATACGTTTTATGTGTAGATGTGTGTGTTTAGTTATTTTATCACGCCAGTTCCAACACCTATAACTCAGAAAGCTGTTAGTCTGTGCATCAGTGCAGTAGATAGCAGTGTGTCCTGAAGTAAATAATAATGACATGAAACAAACTAGCAGGTGTCAGAATGTTGTGATCTCTCACTCCCTGCAAAACAACCTGTAAACCTGTAACTGCATTATAAAGCTCCTGTCATACAAAATAACACATATTTTATAAATATCTAATGACATACATAATGTATATTTTAATATATTATATTATATTTCTTCCAGAACTAGGCAGATATTATGCAGAAGTGGATGCACCAAGCGGTTAAACACAATTTTAAATATTCTTTTTTCTCTTTATTTCTTTTCAAAGTGTCTGTCTGTCTTAACCTATCTTGTTTTATCACTCTCTCTACTCTCTGTCACCGCACTCTCTAATCTAAGAGCTTTACTTCCCCTCTGTCACCTCCATGTGACTAATCAAATCTGCAGAGGAGGTGTCTGCACAACAGGAGTGAAATCAATAATCAGGCTGGGGAGGAGAGAGAGACAGGGAGTGTGTCTGTGCGTGTTTTGGTGTGTGTGTGTGTGTGTGTATTTAAATATTTTATATATATTCCTGCAACAGAGAAAAAACTGAATCATATTGATATAAAAATGTTTTAGTTTATTATATGCACATGCAGTATAGAGTATATATATCTTAACGTTTTAATAATATCCGTTAATATATTGCATAAATATGATTATCTTGGAGATCTGAATCATTTTTTTTTTTCAGAAAAGTAAGATTTCTCTTAATGTTTCTACACGTGCACGTCGACTGGAGTTCTCAGTGTTATGACTAAAATCTATATGTCGACGTCTTAATGGGATCTCAAGCCCTCTTGAGGCCTCTCTCTCTCTTTCTCTCTCTCTTTTTTAATGAGATTTTACAGCCAGTCTGTGTCACCCTGCCATGGCGCATCAGGGGTCTGCTGGGGAACAAAAGAGCCCTCATGGCTGCGGATACGGGGCATACACATCCCACTTCTCTCTTCCCCTCTGTTTCCTCTCTCTTTCCTCCATCACTCTGTTGGTTCCCATCTGATGAAGGGGTTTTGTAAGAGCTGAGTAAATAAAGCCCAGTCTGGGAGCACTCACACTCACACCCACACACACACATTTATAACCACTTGAACACACAAAGACACAAAGAATGACTCCATTAATTGATTTGGTAACTCTCTCTCTATCTCTCTCTCTGTCATTCATTTGGTAATTCTGTTATTTATATGAGTAAAGTTTTCATGTCACTTATATAACTCAATAACAGTTGCAGTATTACATGAAATATGGGTAACTGATTTTAAAGACAATGTCCAGTTTCCTATGTGGCATCTTGAATGTGCTGAACCTCTCTGTGGGACATTTGCCTCTGTGTGGACTGGCAGCCAGCTCTTTTTAAAGGTCAGGCTTGTCCCTGGAGTCTCTCACTCACTATGTCTCTCTTCTCTATCAGTCACTCTGTGATTCAGATGACGGTGAGAAGCATCACTGTGTGTGATTTCATGGTAGGTTATAAAAAAGAAGATGCATTAAAACAGTAATAGATTTGTTTTAGGTGCGTCACAAAATTCTCAATAATCGTGAATAAGAAAAATCACGATTATTCTACAAAGGGAAATGTGTGGCCATGAACAACAATTCAACAGATTACATTTATTTTGTCACAATTCCTGTGAGACATAACATTAGAAGGAAATGAGCACCCGTTCAAAGTTTAAGGGCAACAATGGTTGCAATCTGTCTCTAATCCCTATCTCAACCCTCAAATTTTAAGTGTGAAGATGAATTTGACTGATAGCATTATTTGATGTTTTAAAATCACTGAAACGTATACAGTGATAATTTTGTTATTGTGAATTATATTGATCATGATGTGTTGTGCTGTTGTGGCTTTGTGTCTTGTGTGAGTGTTTGTTTTGTTTTGTCGAACCCGCGTTCGGTGAATACGTCACTTGCCCCGCCCCCGTGTCTCCCCGCCAGGCTTTCCCCTCATCGGGTTACCATCACCTCATCACCTGCATCCCTGTAGCTCGCCCCGATTAGTAGCCTCCCCTGGCTCCTCATTATTATTCACCTGTAGTTCATTTCCCGCTGTTTAGGTCCCCTCTATTTAATCCCTCTTGTCCTCTTGTCTTGTGTCAGACCGTTGTGTGTTTTGCCAGTTCTGACTGCCACAGTCTAGTGCATCTAGATCTGTTAAGTGTTGTCTTAGCCTTAAGCTTACCTAGCCTCAGTTTTGTTTTGCCAAGTCTCCACTGCCAAGTCTCGTCTCTTTCAAGTTATCTGTGATGACCCCCCTTAGATCCTGTTGGCTTCTCGGAACTCCCGTCTCTACAGACCCCGGCATCTCCACCAGCGATCACCGCTATCGTCCAGGATCGGCAAGCGGGTCGAGACTTCTCCCCGCTGAGCGTGCACCCTGTGGGGGTCAGGATATCCTGTTCGGACTCTTTTACTGAATCTTCCCGTGAGTGCAGTTGGGTCGAGTCCTCTCCCCATTGGCTCACATGGTTCCTGTGCTCAGGGGCGGTGTTGCCTGGTGGCTTGCCTGGTGGCCCAGCAGATGTTGGTGTTCTCAATCTCCCCAGGGTCTTCTCGTCAGGGCCGCTTCTACTTCCACGGCAGCTGCTGACGGGGTGGGTGAGGATATGCGTGATAGCCTCTGTCTGCTTCTTTACTGTCAAGAACTGCTGAGAGAAGTCCTTGACAGTATCGCCGAATAGCCCCCCTTGCGAGATGGGTGTGTTGAGAAAGCGGACTTTCTCTGTGTCATGCATCTGCGCAAGGTTCAGCCAGAGGTGTCTCTCCTGGACCACTAGTGTGGACATTGTCCAACGCAACGTCCGGATCATCAGCCACCTGCAGTGTGGGCAGGACACATCCACGAAGGCTGCGTCAGCTTGATGGAGACACAACACTCGAGGCAGACATCATGACTGTCCCCCTCCTCGATAAGTGTGTTGCACCTACAAGAACAGCGGGACATGCCGCCCTGGAGAAATTAGCTCTTTTAGCGAAAAAACTTGAACACTTCTGGATCTACCGATACCCTCATCGGAAGTCACTTTAGGAAGGACTTCAGAATTCACCAATTTCATTGGCCTTTTCTCAGTTGCTTTTCTCAGATCAGAAATTTAACTCTCAAAATGAGTTACATTTACATTTTTAAATTTTGCATTTGGCAGACACTTTTATCCAAAGCGATTTAAATTACGTTCTCCTATACATTTATACATAGGCCACAACCTTCCATTGTTAACGCAATGCTCTTACCACTGAGCTACAGGAAAGAGGGTTATTCAACCTTCACATCATCTTGTCACTTGTGCACATCAAAAAAGTAGTTGACCAGTTGTCATAATCTGTCTGGCATATTCAGTTTTCTTACATTAAAAGGGTTATTGATCCAAACTGTGACTAGATTTACTATGCTCACAGGTTGCTTTCAATGTTAGAAAGTCAGATCCTTCATTCATACAACACACACTGTACAGAGATTTTCCACAAGGATCTCATCTCTGATGATGAGAAGGCTAGAGGATTTACAAAAGCATGTGGTCATTGCAGATATTGTTGCATTTTACCGCTGCGTTGCAAGAGTAAGACATCCCAAAGCCAAAGTGGGAGTAGAAAATATGTGGTTTGAGTCCTCATACAGCACTGCATAAACTGCTGCCTGAGGGGTCTTTGCTTAGTTTATCTTTTATTTGCAATTTTTTACATTCTTCTGAAAATAATGTTGTCTTTTCTGCATCACAGTTTCTTTGTTCAAGCTTGACGTTTAGTTTGTTGACAGACCAACAGAACAAGTGTAAAGTGAATCCTGTTCAATCTTTTGCTATCAGTGTCACACATACAGTTACGTTACGTATAACTTTGTACTATTGAAAGTGAAATAAGTCAGTCTTGTGCAATATCAATCAGTGTAAATACAAACTGAAGTCATAGTTTACATCCGAAAACCCTCATAAAAAGAAAAGATAAAGCCCCCATTATATTGACAACATGGCTAAACATTTTGACTGTCCTGTTTGTGAACAATGACACAAGGACATGTCATTTCGATGGCACTGACATGTTCATTTATGTAAAAAAGTCCTTTTGAGAGATGGACTAATCATTTTGAACAATTGACAGTCTTTTGCAGGTATTACATGATGTTGTGCTGTTTGTACGAATTGTTTTGAGAAATGCACTTACTATTTTACAAATTTTAAGAATGATTTGAAAAATGCAATAAAGTAACATGGAAATCTAGTCAGAAGATGATGGGTTCTCAAGTCAAACCTCATCTGTCAGTTTGATACAACGTCGAGAGACAGACAGAAAGGGAACTCCCACATACACACACAAGGTGTAACCTACAATTTTCAATTATTGTCATCATAACTTTAGCCATAGTTTACATCGGAACATCCCTCCAGAGTACACTGTTATATTGACAACATGACTAAGCAATTTGACTGTCTTACCCATACACAATGACACAAGGACTTGTCATTCTGATGGTACTGACATGTTCATTGACACAGATATTTATTTTTGAGAGATGAACTAAGGATTTTGAGCAAGAGACTGGCTTTTGCAGGTAATCCATGGTGTTTTGCTATTTGTAAGAATTGTTTTGAGAAATGCACTTACTGTTTTGCAAATGTTAAGGATGATTCGAAAGAAGGAACCAAAGCGACTGAAAAAAACTGTAATATAAACTCATGGAGTCATAAGGTAGAGCATATATGAAATTTGTATAAAACAAGAATTTATTTTCACATGACTGCCATTGTGAATAAGAATCCAAACATTTTGATTAGTACGGCTCACATGATAAAAAAACACTTTCTATTTTGGAGGCACTGGAAAATTGTCTGCTTTTGAAACCAGAACTAAATGTTTTGAATCACTTACTATATTTTGCAGACATGCAATAGAGTTTTGCAGTTCCAGCAAACAGTTGTGACAATTGAACTTACAGATAGAGAATGTTAAATCTCAAAACTGTTATCAGCATTTCAAGATGTATTGTGGCCATTCCAGTCCAGTGTCCTCAAGAATGTCATGGCATGACTAGACACATAAAAACTATGGCGAAAATCAAGGTTATCACATTAAAATATTTTAGAACTTTTCCTAAATACATGTACAAATATTACTGTTGTATTGCTTGAAAGTGAATATGAACTTGCAGTATTTGAGGTCTGAAAAAATACAGAGCATCTTTTCTGTTATTTTGACCTGCTTCTTAGTAGTTCACAGAGTAGTTTACCTTTTTGAAACAAAAATTATAATTTTACCTAAACACATACTTATAAATAGTACATTTTAAAATCAGAAAAACTGGTTTTGAAATGTTCCCTCATTGTATTTTTTTCCCATGGCTGTGTACTTCACTGCACCAAAAGCAGAATCACACTTATCACAAGAACTTCCAATATTTCCTCTGGGCGTACCTGAACATGGTGTGAATCTTGATTACAAGAATCTTGTTTACAACAAGATTTCACCACAAAAAAAGATGTCAGCATACAAGAACCCATCCAAGACAATAAACGTAGAAGCCCGCTTTGGAAGTTAGGTGGTTTCTAGGGTGGAGCTGATTGAGATAGGCCATAACCTCCAAACATGGCAACCATTTTGAATACAGGCTTTATTCCCTTTCTTTTTATCCTCTTATTCATATGCAGCAATATATGTCTTACCAAATCTAGCATGCTTCAAGTGTCTCCAGGTTTTGAGACGACTAAAATGTGATGAATGCAAATAATTTTTCTACTGAGTTATTATGAATCCTGTTTCCCTTTCTGGCATACTGTAGATGAGAATATAATGATGTTGTGGAATAATTGATGAGGAATCTAAGAGCCGGGCCAGCGGGGGAAGGGCTGTACTCGGTTTTAATACCAGAGCTCATTCATTCACTGTTTGTCCCCCTCTACCCAGACCTCTCCCTCCTTCTCCCAGTGGAGACCGAGCTAAAAACTGAATACATCAACCAGTCGCCTGCCCCTGTCCGTGAGGAGATCAGGAGATATTTATGAGTTGAGGTAAATCCTCAGGGCCCTCTTGCAGGCCCCTGTCATCAAAGAGTGATTTCAGTCCCACTACTCCAGCCCTCCGTGCCCCGAGGGACCACTGCAAAACCTGCCCCCATCCATGGATAAGCCTATAAACTCACATCAAAACACATAAAGGATCCTATCAGGTTTATATTTTTACTAAAGCTGATATATATATAATTACACATGCTCATGTAATGTGAGATCACAACATTACTGTGTCATTCTGTATGAAATAGATATAACAGAGCCGCACGGATGAACACTAAGTGAGAGGGGAGGGAACTGCTGTCTGTGCAGTACATGACAAGGCATCCATGACGGTTACAGCTGAAGCAGTGTAAACACGCGTAATAGGGTTACGATTGATGGTCTCACTGTGGTTGTCTCATTAACAAAAGCAATAATGCAATAAAAAGCATGAGTGTAACTCATGTTTTCTAGATTGCTCAAAGAATCGTCTTCATGGCATGTACACAAACCGTTTTTTTACATATTCAATGTTTTTCTCAATTGCTTTGGCACAATTCTCAAATGAAAATTGTATTTTCCAAAACAATAAGATCAGATCTCTGAACAATTAGCCTATTGTTCACATCAGATTGGAATTTCTTATTGATTTGAGCAAATTGCAAATGTTTTGGCACATGTGTGCAAAAATTAAGTACATTCGTCTGCAGTTTGCACAACAAATAATTGCATATGGCTTGTTGATCAAAACTGATGAGTCAATTCTCACTTAAACTGTCAAACTTTTCACAACTTCTCAATCATTTTTCATCGTGTACGCCATCACATTCAAAACAATCCATTCACTTATCAAAAACTGGTATACACGCATGTAAATGACATAAATATCTGACATTGATATTGTTTGTAATGTCTGCTACATTGGCAAATTATGTTGTTGTCTGGGATAATGTCAGCTTCCACTTAACCAGCATTGCTAGGGAGTGGTTTGCTGCACATGAAAGGATAGCAGTGGAGTTCCTTCCACCATAACTCTCCATTCCTAAACCCAATAGAAGAGTTTTTTTCTGCTTGGAGGTGGAAAGTATATGATCATAGACCACAAGATCAGATGTCTCTGTTGGATCCCATGAATGCTGCATGTGAGGACATCACAGCTGATCATTGCAGGGGATGGGTGCGGCATTCAAGGAGATTTTTTCCCCGGTGCATGACAATGGAAAGCATAAGATGTGATGTTGATGAAAATCTTTGGCCTCACCAACAAGAGCGACAGGATGTCCAACAAGAATAATTTGTTTTTCATGGAGGTTATTTTGTAGTTATTTACTATTGTATTTTTGTTGTAATATACTGTAAGAAATATGAAATGTAAAGCAATTGGACAAGCAAGATTTCAGTTTACATGTAACAACATACAAACATAAATGTTCTGAATAAATCAAAATGTTCATTTACTTTTTTTTCTATGTACTATTGACTCTTCTCAATTTTTTTTTTTTATGAAACCTTAATTTCCATGGTTGACTGTCATGGTGAAAAAACAACTAAACATTTTGACCAGTGTGGCTCAAACGATGACAAAATTACTTTATATTTTGGTGGCCTTGGCCAAATTACTGACAAGATAACTAGGTTTTGAAGCATGAATGAAATGTTTTGGGTAAGGAACTCCTTTTTGCAGACATGCAATAAAGTTCTAAAGTTCCAGCAAACAGTTGTGACATTTGCACTCACAGTTTAGAGAATGTTAAGACTGTTGCGAAAAATATGGCAAAGCAATTGAGAAAAACTGTAAACAGTTGTAATATTTCTATGATATCTCTAACAGAGCAATTGTCTCCAAACTCAATTGACAATCTTTCAATTAGTATGAGTGTCTTTCTTACAGTAAGTGAATCTGATATTGTAAATCAGCTGGCGAACGAAGGTTTGCCAGCTAACTGACTAACACAATGTAACACAGAGCCAAGCTGAACATTTGCCAGGCTGTGACTGTCCCCTCCAGGGGGACACTAGCTTGACTTTCACTGCCCTGCTCTGTGTATAATGCCACTTGGCTTTGTACCAAGTTGTGGTGGAGGATTGTGAAATTTGAGCAAGTGATAGACAGATAGACAGAACACATCGCATCGTTTTCTCTGTTATGTAATACAATACACAAATGACTTCACATTTCCCAATCCTGTTAGAGCAGACAGATGGATGGATGGATGGATAGATATACAGATAGATAGATAAAAGATAAATGTTAGAAAAACACAAAGGAAAAGATGACATAGGCAATGTCCCATGAACAGCAAAGGAAAATAGACAGCCAAGGTCACAACCTTTGAAGCCAAGAGCACAGTGTCTGCCAGGCGCGGGTAAGGCGAGTGTCTCATTTTCACCACCTTACTGTTCTGTTCTGCAGGGATCTGGCGGCATCCCAGCGTGCATCTGTGTCTAATTCTGAGAAAGCCAAGTCAGGCTCAAACACACTAAAACCGTTCCAATCTTTCTAATATTGTTTCAGACAAGTGTTTTTTGGGGACTTGGGGTTCATACAAAGAAGATTTATATTTTTATAACTTTTCAATCAGGCACTCTCATTCAGGTTCTATTTGAGAAAGTCATTATTCCACATGAATATCAGTTCATTAAACGTTTCATTCAAGGAGTAAGATTTGTTTGTTGGTTGTTTGGTTAAAGATAGAGTACCCAAACCAGTGCATGTGTTGTTTGTATGATGGCAGCAGGTTTCCTGCATGAGAGACGCTGATGATAGACTGAACACATCTTACTAAATAGCTTCTAAGTGCAGCTCCTCCTTCTTGTCTCCATTAGGAGGTTTGTGCGGTCAATAGATCTTACTGATCTCCATGGACCCTCATATTGATTTGACTAGAGTAGAGAAAGGACAGAGGGATGTTGTATGTGTGATGGATAACCAAATTTCGAACAGCAAGAGTTAAAATTTAGATATGTGATGAACTGAAACTATTTATATATGCACATGATATTCCAACCATTTTAAGATTATTTCTTTGGGTTTTGAAAAATTGATAAAACAAACACAGGCGAATACAATTATGTTATTTTTTATATAAAAAGGTTATATAGAGCATTTCAATTTCACATCAACATACCTCTCCATTTACAATAACACAGCAAAATAAGCCATATAATCACACTTCACTCATAGACAGGGAACGAGAATAAGGTACCTCAACATCATCAGGCAAATTACTGTCATTTTTTAAGATTTTTGAATACCTTTACACACAATCCTCATGTCACCGAATATTGCAACATGTAGTAGGAAAACGCAAGAGTAGAGGGGAGAAAGAGAGCAGTTATCTAGCCACGGACAAAACACAGACCAGAAACAAGAGGGACGTACAAAAGAGAGGATTAACAGAAAAAGATATCTGACAGTAACATACTTCCAAAAGCAACCACTGGCAACCATACAGGACAACTACAACAGAGGTGCGGCCACCTGCAGATCTGAGAACCTTGGCGTTTCACAAAGGAATCAGTTGCAGGTGACACTTAAGAATCATTCTCTTCTGGTGAGTGGGCCCAGCACAAACAAGCTCTTCACATTAAAGAGAGTTGCACTGGGCTCTTGCTAAATCTAAATATATTTTATATATATCTTTTAACAATAAGTATTTGTTTAACTTTTTTTTAATTGTCATCACAAAAAGACTTAAACCAAAATTATTACAAGTAAATGTGCTAAGGTGTTACAATTTTTTTGAATGAACTGACTAGTAACTGTTACCATAGATTTATTGCTTTGTACATTGAATATGGTTACGACTTGCTGCAAGGACTTTAACAGCCCCTTTAACAGGGTTTTCCTGGTGTTCTTAACGGAAACTGTCCCCTATTCCAGCTAAAATCCCACAGTACAGGTTACCTTTGGTTAATTGTGCAAAGGAATTGACACATGAGTAACAGTTTAAACTAAAAGAATCTCAACAGGTAAAACCACAACTTTTGCAGAACAAAAGCAGTTTTGACCCATGCATAACTAACATTCACAGATGTCAAAATAGCATGGAGTGAACATGTGAGTAAAAAATGATATTAAAGAGTCGTGTAGCCTTGACACACTGTGCTTTGTAAAGCTCTTAAATTTCATCTAAAAATTTCCAAATGTTTTCAATACTCTTCCCAAAGCCTTATAAGCAATTGAACCGCACCTTTCGAATTACATAATTATACTACATGGCGTGCTGAGCTAGAGAAACACTTTTGTTGCTTTTTGTTCATCATCTAAAAAACTGTGCTTTATTTCTCCAGTGTCAAAGACCAAAGTCCTCTTTAATCTCTCATAAATATTTTATATACGATGAGTAACACACCATGAGGTATACATAAAATCCACTTTGTTGTGCTGTAAAATGACGCTAAGTGCAATCAGAACAAAAAGAGACTGTGAAAACCAGTTGCTTGGTTAGGATTCTCTACAGCAGTATTTCTCCATGGATAACTCCAGACAGGTTCATTAAAGGGATACTTCTCCCAAAAATGAAAATTCTGTCATCATTTAATCACCTTCAAGTTGTTCAAAATCTGTATACCTTTCTTTGTTCTGATGAACAAAGAGAAAGACATTTCGAAGAATGCTTATAACCAAACAGATCTTGCCACCTATTGACTCCCATAGTAGGAAAAAATACTTTTCTATTCTGTTGAACACAAAAATAATTTTGACATTTTGAAGAATGTAGGACAGCAAACAGTTCTGGTGTACTTTTGACAACCATTGTATTTGTTCCTACAATGGAAGTCAATGGGGGGCAAAATCTGTCTGGTTACAAGCATTCTTCTCTGTGTTCATCAGAAAAAAAGCCATTTAACAGATTTGAAACCTCTCGAAGGTAAGTAAATGATAACTTTTTCGGGTGAACTATACCTTTAAGCATTGGTTCTGGGCTCTATAGGCCTCTGTGTTTCGAAGGCTCAGAATAATGGGGTTTTCACAACATTATACCCGATTGCACTTGAAATAAAGACACTCTTCTTAATACATAGAACATTTATAGTCTGCCAATTTGATATGTTACATCTCCTTTGTATAATTTATCCTTTATGTTTTACTCCATTAAATTGATCATTTAGATTTGTGCAAACATATAACATTTTTAGTCTTTTTATATGTCAATCTGTAATCTTTTTTACGAACTCTCAAACGTCTACAAAATCTACAGTGTGGGCGTACAATTTTATACTGTGCTGTATGTACAGTTGCCCTAAAAGTATATGGACACTCAAGTCACATTAACAAATGCACCAGTTACATATTCAGGTCTTTGTGAAAATGGAAGTTTACTCTGAGAAACGTTCATGCATCAATTGTGCGTCGATGTCACGTCATTTAATTGTTTGTTAACTATTGTTAATGTGGCTAAGTTGTCCAAATACATTCTTGTGGCCACTGTACGTTTGTATATGTTCTTGTACAGGTGTGTGCAGTAGACTGTGAGTGTATTCTGTCTAAGAGTAATTTCCACCCTGCCTGTTTCCATAACCTCCTTCTTCCACCCCCTCCTGTACATACTCCTCACGCTTATCCCATCCTTCCGCCCATCCGCCATTCAACTGTGAGGTGGCACCATAGGTTTTGGCTGGACCTCCCAGGGCACCATAGCTCTGGGTGATGTCCCCTGTTTCCTCAGCCAGCTCATCTTCATCGATGAAGCCACACTTCTCCTCGCTGGTCTGCTCTGGATCCGCCCATGGCTGTTTCTCCCCCGAGGCAAAGAGGCCATAGAAGATTACACCACCATAATGCACCAGGGCAGCGATAAGAAACACATACTGCCACTCTTCTCGGGTCTGAGGGAAAGAAAGAGTTGTCAGGTATTTTGACATCAAAGGGTGAACTGTCATGAATATAAACTCATCCAGCGGAGCAGCATGAATAATGCATGACAAAAAAGACTGTTTAAATCTGAGCAGCAATAACAATAGACATGGACACATAGTTAATGAATGATTTCAATTTCCTAAAGGAATTGAAGGAATTTAAAGATTATAAATCTTTAGCTGCACTGCTCAAAGTATGTCACAGCTAACCATCTTAGTCCAATTTCAATCAATGTTGCAGTTAATATTTAATTTTTCTGGGGTAATCTTACACCTCACCAATTTACACAAGAAATTCAAAACAGCCAACAATTTAAAAATCAATCTAACCTATATTTATAGTATAACCGAAATGAAAAAGAAGTCAAGATATAGTCCTACCTTGTGTTTGGTCATAGCTCCCACAATAAGAGGGCACACCATTCCTGACAAAGTTCCCACTCCATTAGAGATTCCCATGAGGATACTGGCATATCGAGGAGCGATGTCTAAGTGATTGACATTAAATCCTGATGGACAACAAAGGAAAATATTGTTTTAACATGTTACAAATCGATTTTATTTTTCAGATAACTTCCATTCCTTCAACAAACAATCGCATGTTTTTTATTCTCTGCATTTTGGTACATGTTTTTCAGTATTTCTAGCACGATGTTAGAGATTTCGCCTAAAAATAGAAAGAGCCGCCATCTTGTAAAGCGTAGGAGTCTCTAGCCCCTCCAGCTCAGAGTGCTCTGTCTGGATGTACTGCCTGCGCTGTTGCTCTCAGGGGACAGTGTTTATGAATTATTTAAAGAGTCCAGCAGAAAAACTAATTCCTTCCAAGAAGCAATGATGGAAGAGCAGATTTTAATGAAAAAATGGAGAACATGATATTTTGTTAGAATGGAGGGCTTTCTACCAGTGTTCAGAGGCTATGCATTGTTCCATTTTTATTAATGTGTTTCATTTGCCATTGTTGTGTGTAACAACATGTTGATTAAGACACATATGTTTTCTCAAAGGCAAAGATTGTTCAAAAGATCCTCACCTGATATTGCAAACCCACTGAAGCCAACAGCTAACACAAGGAAAGAAATGGAGACCGCTTTACTGTGGGAGTATCCCACAATCAACAATAGTGTGGCCTCCATCCCAAAGCCTTGATAAAAAACATATGAATAATAATTAGTTAAGACAAATAAAAAAAATTATGACTTTTAACTGTTTTACTGAAATTGTCAAATACTTGACTGTATAATAATTGTGCATTCCTTTTCATTCATTATTTTGATATGAATCAATTTTATGAAACTAAGCCAAGGTCAAAGCTAAGCTAAGTGTAGATAAGCTTGATGCCACTCACCTCCACAGTTCATGATCTTCCGAACTGTGGTGGTAGACAGGATGTTTTTACAGCGAAGGTAATCAGCTAGCTGTCCTCCAATGGGCACAATAATGGTCATCACCAGATGTGGCAGGGCTGACAGCATGCCAACCTAAAAGAGGGAGTGGACATACAGTACTGTTTAGTAGAATCTTATTAATGACACACTGCAAAATAAATGTTTTGATAGACTGGATAAATGTTATGAAAGGTATAGAAACAACAATGCAACATTCCTGCAATCTGAATAGCATCACCATTAGTTTGTTGGTTCTAACTATAAGATTTAAAAACACAATTTAATGCTTAACTGTAAGAAGTGAGAAAACAAGAGGGAAATGAGATGCAAACACAGACTTAAATCACAGATAAGCGATTAATGAATAATTCATTATGATCTGTTCACAATGAATAATTCAACAACCAGTTTCAGACCTTGGGGATTGACAAAGGTCACGCATTTACTGAAGCACTCTGGAATTATACTGTACACAAAAATCATCTCACACACTAATGACATAGATTTTGACCCAAATAAAGCTTTAATTGCTTATTATGTAATTGTTCATTAGGATTTTGATATTGTTATTAACAAGGGTCTAGTTTTTTTCAAAACCATAGGACATTCAAATAAAGGAAACTTTTATCAAATTACCTTGCTAATCTCTAAACCAAACACCTCCTCGAAGTATGCAGGCTGGCTGATGAGCAGCAAGTAGAAGGTCCAACTCCTGCAGAAGTTGGCAACAATGATTGCATAGACGGGCATGGATGTGAAAAATTTCTTCCAAGGTGTCTTGAATTTCTGTGGGAGAAGTTAGTATTGCCATATTCATAAATTTTTCACCCCACCATTATCAACATTAAAATCATACAAGTGAGGGATCACCACTGATATTGTTTTTTTTTTTCAATGATGTGCTCTAATAAGCCATTGATGCTGCAACAGGCCATAATGCAATGGAATAAACCTTACTGAATGCATGACATGAGACAAAATCATACAGCCTAAATTTGGATGACCAAAAAGACAAATGCTATGTGGGAAGAAATGGCTGACCGATATTTTATCAACGACAGACAGCCTCTATATTTAAAAAGCACAATGTATGAGCAAGCCTTCTTTGTCTTTTAACATGCAGGTTTTAGTAGTTATTTCCTCAAATAACCGTCTTGACCTCGATTTCCAACACAAGCTTGCTTATTATTTTACGAGGTGGCTAATTTCATTTTCATAAGATCTTATTAGTACGTTTTAGCACAATTTGCTGTCATGCCAGTGACAGGTTTAGGGGTGGGGTTAGGGGAGGGGCTTCGATACAGCTTTTTTCTAATAAAAGCACGTTTTATAAACTACTATCTTATGAATTCACACAAATTAGTCACCTTGAAATAATTACAGTATGAAATTAGGTTGCACAAATTAATTTTATCCCAAGCCTAAACGGATTACAAATATGGCCACCAAATTGCATATGGTCTATAAGGACAAGTAACAGATAATATCTCAGCACTCTTCATCAAAGCTTTGACGAAATTTTAGAATAAAGTCTCAGCACAATGCCGGTGTACTCTGAAAACTGCTTTCAAAGCAAAATTAGTTTTGTGTCAAGGTTCTGAACTAACTCACTTCTAAAGGACCCATCAGATTAGCGCTCTCTCCAATGCTCTCCTCAATGTAGCAGCGTTCTTCCTCTGTGATGGTGGGGTGTTCAGCTGGACTCTCATATGACACCAAGATCCAGAACATATACCACATAATTCCAAAGCAGCCTACGGAAAACAAATTCAAAGATGACTGTGTTTGAAGCAGGCAAAAGTAAAGATAAGATCAGATGACTGATATCATCATATAACGGTACAATTCATTATTGTTGCGAAGTCTTGGCACAGTGACAGACAGATTCGTAGAGCAGAGGCATGGAAGTACCAGAGGAAAAATCAATACCCAGCATCAGTGTGTTAATCTATACTACACTTATCAAAATTCACTTATCAAAACAGTTACAATGAAAGTTTAAGATATAACTGTAGTTCAAAATATAGACACACACTCACCATAGACATAGAAAACAGATGACCAGCCAGTATACTGCACCAGGATCCCAGCAAGAGGCATGGCAATGACAGCGCCTGCATATGACCCTATAAAACGGGAAACCAAGATCATATGAGAAGTGAAATGATGGGGATAATGGTTGAGAAATTTGTAAAATAAACTGTGTGTTTAAACACAAATTGTGTTAAAGCATTACATATAAATGACTCTTTCCTTGATTGGTGAATATGCATGCAAGACATGAGGTACATTTTGCATATCAGCAATGTTTCTAAGCATTATATGAAATACCAATTGAAATGAAAATTATTATATTCTGATCGACATAATGTAAGTTACCACAGAAGGAGGTTGTTGCCAGCCGGCTTCTTTCCATTGGAGGGGCCCACTTACTCCAGATGCCATGGCATGCTGGGTAGGTTACACCCTAGAAAAGCAATAATAACACAAAAAATAAAATGTTTAGACAAAATATTTACATCACACAAAAAATCCTTTTTACTACAAGCTAATGTATATAAGACAAACACAAGTCTAAGGTGAAAGCCTTATGTCTATTCTATCAATTGTGGTTAAAATTCAAACAAATATAAAATAGAATAATACATAAAAACATTGTTGGCATGGTGGAAACAATGTTGCTGTTTTGGTCAAACAGATAGTGCCCAGATCAATAGAGCTGAACAAAGCCTGGGTTATTATTCTCTCAGAAATATCCTCAGGCCATAATTGATTGTTATATGACTTTTGGCTGTCCCACTTAGGATTCCCACAATAAACTAATAAAAAATGTAAAAATAATATATGAATGGTGAAATTCGGAATTATGAAAATGTTACAAAGGATGTTACAATTATCAAAATGTTACAAAGGATGTTAAAAAAGCATATTTCCTACCTCTACAAGCCCTTGTAATATCCTGACGAAAATGACGCAGCCATAGTGACTCCGTGCAGCTGAGGGGATGAACATATTCAGAATGGACGTGAGGAGAATAGCAGCCCCAAAGACCCTAATAGACGGAAACGTAATTACATTATAGACTGCTGGGCTAAACAAATCTAGAAGCTTATGTTTTTATTTATTAGGTCATTCCTGAGCCTACTGAGCAACCGCAAATATTATGTAACTGTATAGTCTACTCACAGATACTGTTTCAAAGGGAACTTGTACACGTGTATGGCGCAGAGTCTCCTTGTATTTAATTGATTGTGGTCGAGCCTGATTTTTTGGTTTACACCAATATTGAGAAATGATCTAAAATAGACTATTTAACTATTCAGCAAAAAGAAGGCTATATACAACAAAATGTGAATATCTGCCTTCCGTGTTTTATATTTGTTGTTAAAAAACGTGGGTGCCAGAACGGTTGTTTTTGGTCTGTGCCAGTGCCACAAAGGAACGTGTTTTCAATTCTCGTCAGGTGTGGAAGAGATGAAGCCCCTCTCACCTCAGATTCTCGCCAAACTGCGCTAATCAGATTGGGGGAGTTCTTCAGCACGAGACTCGCTGATTCTATTAAATCTCAATCACATCAACCAGGCCGAAAAATGAATTGAGAACTTGCATGATTTTTGCAACGAATAAAACTATCATATCACATATTTGACGTTCTGAATCAAATATATAACCTTCTATGATTGCTGTACACAGATAAATCAAAATGTTATCATGGCAGTTTTATTTCTGGAACATTGTTGTGTGACATATGAGGCACGTGCAAACCCTCTGGCAACATGTCCGGGGCTGGTTGCCATGCCCTCCTCATTGGGCAGATTAGACACGGTTTCCCCCGGGATCTCATTAACAGGTGGAGAATGCCTCACAGACCCGCTCCCACAGTCTAATTCTACAACCCACACGACGGGTCAGCATGCACTCTGCCACACAGACATTACTTAAAACACAAGACCTCCTCAGACACAGACTGGTCAACCATTGCAATAAATCCCTGTTCTCTCTCTCTCTCTATCTCTCAGATATGATTTCTCCTCTCACTCTTAAAAACATTAAATGCTAAATACTCATTTTAAATTCTGTATTGAATTATAGGCTACATTCGGTGACATATATAACCAAAAATGCTTTCCGATTTATGATGTAAAAATATACCATTGATTCCACGTATGAAACAAGTTAATAGATTTAGTACGATTCCAAAAATACTATATAAACGTTCATAGGCTTACATAATCACACGTTAAATACATTGCTCACAGTTTAAACGAATATTGTCTTGTTACAACGTTAAGCAGAGATAAAATGAACAGCATACAAATGATGCATTAAATCTATTAGAACATTTTATAAGCGTAGGCCTATACTCGATACTATTTTCACAAGGATTACTTACTGTTAATTTTATCGTTAATAATTACTACTCAATATGTATTTTTATTTAGTATAGGCCAAATACGAGATCATAGACATCATTATTGTAGGTATGGGCAGCATATTTTTTTATAATAAAATAAGGACAAAATCATAAAAGCAAATGCAATTTATTTGGTTTTTAGAAATTTTGAGCTATAATGTGGAAAAAGAATCTGAATGAATAAATAAAAATGAGCATTTGTATATGGCTTTACCTGTTCGCTGCCAGTCTAGAGCAAATGTATCCCCCAGGAATTTGCGTCACAATATAACCCCAGAAAAACGAGCCATGAATCATTCCCACTGTTTCAGGGTCCCAGTTAAACTTTGCCTTCTGAGAAAGAGAAAATAAGCAAAATATCATGTAGCTATTGAACACGTTGTAAAAGTCGAGAGACATTTTTAGAATAAAACGCACACATTATCACAGACCACTAAT
Organism: Triplophysa bombifrons; assembly: GCA_029783895.1. Taxonomy (NCBI): domain Eukaryota; kingdom Metazoa; phylum Chordata; class Actinopteri; order Cypriniformes; family Nemacheilidae; genus Triplophysa; species Triplophysa bombifrons. The sequence goes on from CM056448.1 coordinate 22,490,968, forward strand.
ATCAGGTTTTAAAGCCTAAAGTTATGCATGTTATTAATAATTTCGTTGATATCATATTTATTCGTTAATTTGCTAAAACGGGAACGTTTATTTTCATAAGTCACAACACAAAAAACAGACAAGTATTGATTATTTCGCACCCATTTAAAAATTAATTGACAAAGATATTGTATTTGTTTCCAGCTCAAGAGTTAATCAATTGCGTGGCAATGACATCCAAATCACCAAGGTCAGCATTTCAACATTGTCCAGCTACCAAACTGTTCAACAAATCTCTTATCACATAGGGCAAACAAATAAAAATGTTGTTGTTGTCGTTTTGTTTTTATATTCCCAATATTTTAACAAAGTAGGCTATAGGCCTAAATGTGTGCACGTTTGTAAAGACAGTATGTCTACATTGGGATTACGACTGACATAGACATAAAATCCAAGTATGGCACGTGCACAAACCTCTTTGATGATAATCTTTCCGTTCAGGTGAATGGTGCTGTTGTTAACCATGCTCACTATGGCCACGCCTAAATTGCAGCGGATACCGAAAGAGATGCAGAACCCGAGACCGCTCATCATGGCGATGATGTAGCGGCGCGGTAGTCCAAAGCACGTGCAGTCGCACAGAGGTGCCTTTCTCTCTTTGGTCTGGGCAGGCCGTCCATCTTCGGTTAGTTCAATGTTGTCGCCAGTTTTTTGTCGCTTTTCTAACACCCTGCAGCAGTCAGAAGAGAGCTATTAGACTCGTTGTTCTTGTATTTAACAGCTCCTTGAGTTCCAGGACTATAAAGCTCTTCTGGAAGGATTCATTAATGAAACTCTTGCACTCTTCAACAATTTTCGTTTGGTGCAAACAAATCAAATCTGACTTAAGTCATCGACTCTAAATCGAGCTAAATGCATTTTTTTCCAGTCGATTCCGAAACACAGACAGATCCTGTAGACTATAGTGCTTTTATGGCTAACAAAATAGTTAGCATGTTTCTTAAACATTTTTTGAAGTCACCAAGCACAACAAATATAATATTTTAATGTAGAATGCACAGTCTTCGTGTGCTGCTGAAAAGCACTCTACCGCATTGCAGTATTCGCTTCACCTTCACCCTTATTTACATTCACACGGCCTTAATGTAGGCTATACTGATGTCCTTAACGTAACTTACACATTATTTCTACAATTATATGTGTCGTATGTATACATAGCAAAATTGCTCTAATTATTTATTACAAAAACACACGGTGGGAAGATGAATTTCCAAGTGTATCGAAATGTGCAAAAAGAAAAAAGAAATAAAATTTCGATTCAAACACATCGCATAATGCATCATTTATACATGCGACGGCAGAAAAATGACTTTAATTATGCCTTTCTTCTTGCTTAATATAGCACTGTAATATGATTGTAAAATAGAATTTAAATAGAAGACAAACACGAGAAAATGTCCCAAGCCAACTTCATTAATTATAAAGCTGTAACATTTTAATAGGAAACGAAAAAATGGGAAAAGAAGACACGGTATTTTAAAAGAATGTTGGGAAGTAAAATAAATCTTTTGAAATGTATAAACCACACAAAATATTGGCTACTTTAGATTACCGTTTAATTCTTGTATAAATCTCCAAGAGAGTATTTTACATGACGGATTGTTTGACTCGATATAAAAGACCATCGAACCAAACAATACAGTTATCTATACCTGAGTTATTTTTCGTTTTTGCAGGAATTTAGATAATCTGTGAATGGTCTGTTAAAAAGAAAGCCACACTCAAGGGAATACTCTAATTGAACGATTACTATTCAATCGTAAATGTATTTTATTCACTGGATTACAACGTTTAAAGATAGGAAACTTGCATGCCTCTCTCCCCTCCTCCTGAGATCATGCAGAATTACATAATTGTATTCACGTCTCCATAAGGCGTGACGCCACGACGGATTGGGAAACACGCTATGAAATTGATAGCAGAAATAGATAAAACCTCCTTACTGTGTTATAGTTGCCGATCTTAAAATAATTAAGTGCGATAACACATACAGTATACATTCTTCTGACGTAATTGAATCATTGAATATGTTAGAATATCTTACTTGTGCAAGTGCCCCAGTACCTTTCCTGATAGCTTTTTCAGCCCCTCTTTGCTGGGCGTAAAACCAGGCTCCTTCGGAGTATCCATGACCAAATGTAATAATCCTTCGTTTTTTCCCGTTTACGTTAAAGTACCATGTCACGGTGTGAGATGGCAGAAGATACCGGACCGATACCCAGCGGATCAATTACCAAAGACGTATCAGGAAAATTCACCACGGTGTTCACAGCGAGTAAAAAACGCCTACACAAGACAAATATCAAGAGTGGTCTGGCCAGGTCTACTTGTCATTATAAACTCATATACCGCCCCACGTGCGATGAAGGAACGCGCTGCCATCTCAGACAAAAAAACACATTAACGCACACGTTAAAACGACGAGTTTAAAACGAGATCGGATTAGAAAAAAAAACACAAATTCTGTAAATAAATTGTTATTGATCCTCGTCTCGCACGGTCACCTTTTCGGTGGAAAGTGACAGTTCAGTGGCTTTACAGGGAAGTGAAGGGCTTTCAGCACCAAGGTCAGCGACAGGCTCGCGTGTAGCCCAAGCGGCGCGATGTTCCCGCCGCTGCTCCTGTGCCAGCGAGGACTGCGCTGTGCGCGAGGTGGCTCGTTCCCGTCACAGTACCAGCAGCTGTTCACTGCTTTGGGAGGGGTAGGAGAGGGCGGTTAATGTTCACTTTTCATTCACAATTAATTTTATAGTGTCACTAGGTACTCATATGCAACATACGAAAATAATATTTTTCTATTCATAGGAATTGCGCGTCATAGAAGTTTTAACATATGTGCTTTTATGTGTACTGTTTGTTTTCTATCAAAGGTCTTGTAAACCTCATGGGGGCGGTGCTATGGAAACGCCACGGAACGAGGGGTGTTCCCCTCTCAACGTGTGTGTGTGTGATCGCGTGGAGAGAAATGTATATTAATAATTCATAAATAGATCTACCTCGCACCCCCCTCCCTCTCTGTCAACCATATAAAAAATGCATGTTATTTTTAAAGCCAAACTTCTTGATGAAGTTTGCATTTGCATATCTACTGTTTTTCTAACAGCCTAGATGGGAAGCGTGGGAATTGTTGTCGGGCCGTGATGATAAGCATAATCTTTTGAGAATTGTTATTTGAGACCCAGTTTAAAAAACAGAATTGTATGAAGAAAAGTCTGCCCATCATTGGCAATCAGTGCGGTCAACAAAGCATCACAACAGGTTGTTGAGCGCGAGCGCACCATTAGTGAAGCGCTTGCGTCATCTAGTGTTCATTTAGCACATTTGAGCGAGGAGCCGACAAGCCTAAAAAACGTGTACCGTGTCACTGTAATGTACTTTATTTGGCACATACTCCTCTTTGTAATGCAAACAAAAAGTCTTTCTTCATATAATTATTCATGAACATTCTTTTTCAGAACAACTTATGCAACATCTGGTCAGACCCAAAAAATATAAAATAAATACATATATGGGCATTATGTTTAAGGCAAAGGCATGGGTGTCATGGTCCCCTGTGTACATATACAAATCTAAAACAAAAACGTCACATTTATGAAAGGCTGTACAGTCTTAATGTACACATTTCACTAAGGGTACAGATGCTATGTGTTTTGCTTTAAATAGACGATATGCTTAAACACAAAATCAAGAAAAAACTGTAAATAGAACCATTCACATCCACAAAATATTGTCAAAAGCTTACATCACAGAACACTTGAAAGGCAAAAAATGAATATCTTTGCAAAAATTTGTCAACTTAGTGTAGACAAATGATGTTCACACCACTATCTGGACAATAATAACATCCTTGTGTCAAAACCCATAAGTCCCTGTAGAGAATGGTTGACATGTAAATAGTGCTCACCAAGAGTGTTATACAGTATATGGACGAAACGTCTGATATGTTCAAGGATGAGTTCACAATTTTGGAAACAAATGTCTTTGCATCAAGTTGTCAATGTCGCAAGGTGCAGTATTAATGTATTAAGAGCTCTATGCCCCATACCAACCAAATCAATCACATTAAAGCAATTTATTTGGAAGGGTGCGGTTCTTAATCCTGTTGATAATTTTTTACAATTATATACAACAGCTATGAACTGTAATATTAAAATAGGCAGGAGTTTTACACTGACACAAGAAATTTCAGGGTTTTCTTCTGAGCAACACTGCTATATCCAATGCAGTTATCAGAGTGAATATCAAAGGGGAGGATTGATGAAACTTACTGATGCATGGACATGATTACAAAAATCTTAACTATTCCTTTAAGTGTTCCTTTACAAAAGCTAGATGTCTCCTAGTAATGATTAAAGCTAAGGTTAATTTCACATCAGATCCTGTTTGATTATATAGATATATACAACATGTGCAAACTTTAGCAGACGCATGAAGACTGACAAGCTAACTGAAGCGATCATAAACCAAACCGCCTCAGTTTTTGGAATTTTCTCAGAAAACATTATAGCAGGGCATTACATAGCTTAAAACCTGTTAAATGTTGCGTAATTCTGACCAAATAACAAGTCAGCTAAATGATCAGTCTGTAGTTTTAAATACATCAGTTGGCAAATCTCCTACAAGGTACATTATTGGTTATGCATGTCCTTGCTTTCAAAGAAAGCCTATATTAAATAAGATATAATAATATAAGTTTAATACTACTATAATCTACCTTTACAGATAACTAATAATGCAAGCACTGTATACAGAAACGACAATAACGACCAAAGTTCTCTGATAGTCAAAATAAGCACAGTGGGAAAATACAATGAACTACCTAAATGTTACATTGTGGCATTATACTGAACTTTAAGGAGGCAAAGACATTGTTGCTTGCTTTTCTCAACAGCATTTAAAGAAATACAAAGATTTATCACCAAATCTCTTCCACACAATATCTCACAGACAAACACAATAGGCAAAATTAAGAATACATGTACTCCTTTCACAGTCAGACAAACAAGGTGAAACATGCGGATTACTTCTTTGAAAACAAAACAATATCATGACAGCAAGCGGAACCGACATAAAGCTTTATTGCCTATATAAAAATGTTTGAAAAGTTTTTTTTAAATAAAATATCAGATATTCACATACTGCCATCATAGCAACGGTTCCTAGGGAACCTGAAGAGTAACTGCATGGAGGCTGCATTTAAGAGGGTTCTGGCATAATTGAGGTCTATATTTAAGTATTTTTCCACTCTGATCCTTAGCAACAGGCAACAGCTTCGCTTGAAAGTGCAGATATTTAGTGTATCCTCCTCAATCAGAAAAAGTATGTTTGCAGAGTCCTTTCATTTTTTTGGTGCGTAGTTCTGGCAGTTGAGGACAGGCAGGTTTTCTTTATCAACCATTGTATAAAGCATTTGAAAAGAAATCCTCCATGCATTGCAGAGTAGAGTGTATAGAGCAGTCCCTGAGAACCCAGTTATTAAATAACTTGAGAGAGCACCTTGTGTTTATTTGGACTAGTGGGCAGCAGTGAGGCCGTTTCTGTGGACAAGCAGAAACTCTGACTCAGCTGAAACTTCAGTTTCTCCACTTCATAGTTGTGCAGGTATTCCTGAACCAGATAGCGTTCACGTTTTATACGGGCCTTTACTTCTGATGGGATATCTGGAATCAGCCATGCCACAAAGAATTTTACCACAAAAACAACATGCTGAAAAAGAAGGGAAAAGAACAGTCATCATTTGTACAATAAACTAAATTCTAACACCAGTTTCATTATTAAACATGAAATGCTCTATTGCCTTGATCACAATTCTTTGATCAAGACTTTATTTAAAAAAATCTTTATAGTAGTAGTTCATCAGAAAATGAAATACCCTATAACTTACTTGATTTAATCCTCATTCCGTATATACGGCTTCTTATCTTCAGCTGAACACATGTGACTATCGATATATCTATATCTAAGAAAAAATGAACCTATACCAGCATGACATTTAGCTAGATTTTAGCTTTTATTTTATTTTACTGTCATGTGAATCCAGTATTGCTTTACAGCCGATGCATTGATGCAAAAATGAAGGCTGGTTTAACTGTTCTGGATTGTCAATGTAAAGCATTGGGTTGCCTAAACTAAAATGATGAGCACTTTGAGTGATCTAAGTTCTTACTTCCATAATGATGATGAAAGCTAGCTTTGCAGCCAAGATGTGCCAGAACTGCATATTGTGTGTGTACTGCTTTTCATGTCCAGGTGGGTGTCTGTAGTCCCGATAACTGAAAAAAAATGAAACTCTGTTGACATTTTACACAAATTTGATACAGCATTAAAGCAAGACTTTGTAGTTTCTGTTCCATCAGGTTAGTCAACAAATTCGCATGTAGTGTGCTGCCCAGGGGGAACTTATACAGTGACAGTATTTACAACTCTAGAAACAGACAATTGCGCTTATCAACCACATGGGGGAACCCGTGAGCAAATGTTCCATAGTGTTGCTTTGAATGCACAAATCAATTAACAACTGTATTTGAATTGCAAAAGATTCATACTAAATGCTGTGTAAAATATGATTTTCATTGTTTATTCATGTCAAGGCTCTCTGGAAGCCTTAATTCCAAGGTATGTTATTCCCAGATAACAAATGATCAAAAATAATAACACAGTCAATCGGGGTACTGCGAGTCATATTGCCCTGTGCAATTTTATATTACACATAAATTATATATGTTTACATCAAATCAATGACATATATGAGATAATAATAAATGATTAAACCAAACTGCGTGTTAGTCTTCCTTGAACTTTGTCTCTTGCCGAAAAACTGTAGGAAAATGTATCCATATTTTAAAAGGAACTCTTTTATTTTATTTTATATACAGATTTTCTCTCAAATACAAAAATGTAACATTACTAAAATAACGGTGACACCCAAGAAGTAACACCTTTTTGACATCTTCAATTGGATTGCAGGATAATAAGCAAATTCCATTTAGTCTGTCAATGTTTATTGCTAGAAAATTAAATCCTTTCAGGTAAAATCCAATTTGTAGAAGTGAATGTTATTATTCTACTGGTAAAACTGGTACATTTACATTTTTCTCAGGTGGTCACATACCTGCATGTAGTGAAGGTAGAGCTGTTAAACCAGGATGGGTTTTCCTCTGGCTCTGGTTGATTATCAAGAGGGATCTGAGAGATGTTGTAAATGGAGAGACTGTTTTCGATGTAACCTAACATAGTGGCCTTGCTGCCTGGGTGGTAAGCGTACAGATAGACCAGGCGAGGAATCATATCTGAGGTGAATGCAACGATGAAGGCCTAAAAGACAGAAAAATAATAAAGAATTGTAGTAGTGCTTCATGGTTATAAACTCCTTTGTTAAAAGGGTGTGGCACAGCGTATCCGTTAACTGTAAGTAAAACTGTGCAACCATATGTACATACATTTGTGACCACAGACAAGATGGCCACTACATTAAGAATCTCTTGCCAGGCTCCGATGTTGCGTGCTTTTGCTGCCACCGGCCTTCGAAACTGTGTGGTAAACTTCCAAGCATCGACTCGCACCTCCAGGATGTTGTTAAAGAGAGCAAGAAGAGGCGCCAGTGGAAAAGACGCCACAAAAAGTGTTACGAAGCCAAACTGGATCACTGTCCAAAACACACATTAAACATACCAAATTAAAACTGTACAAGAACGCAAATGACATAATTTGTTTGCAATTTTTGTTTTGGTATATCAACTTTGAGGTGCACCTAAATATGTATCTGTGCTAAACATACCCATCTCCAGATACTCGTAGAAGAGCCCAAACTGGCTGAAGTTCTGCAGATCGTGGTCCTGCTCCCATCTGCTGTATGTACATTCTGGATGACTCCGGCCTTTCCTGCTGCCCCACCAGTTCTTGAGAAGTCTGAGACATTGACACAAGGGACCATTACAGTATGTGTTTTAGTTTGAATTCGAATATTGTCTAGACAATAACTCTTTCACATCTTCGAAATTAATATTGTATGTGAAATATATATGGTATTCTTAGAGGTCAAAGTTCACAGATTAATCCTTACGGCAGCAGAGCTTCCTGGACATTCCCCACCATTTGTTTTCCAGCCATGATGATGACCAGCTGTGTGCTGAGCTCAATCAGACAACCCCCAGGGTCACACTAAATATTAAAATAAACAACTAATTACATATGTGTGTACAAATCATTTCATAAGCCATTGAAACTTTCCATTTAAATTATAGGCAAATAGTCAAAATCTTTGTTTAGCCAAATTAGAAGATTCAGATTCAGAGTGCAGCTTATATATGAGAAGCCAAGAGTAGACTAGTCAAGTGTTAAACAATAATAAGCTTTATAAGCCATTGTTGATTGTTTGTCGTGTAGGAAAATTTGACACAGTTGTTTTTGAGACCGCAGAGATTAAGTGTTGCTGCTCCACAGCTCAATCTCTGACTGCAACATTTGTGTCTTTCCAGGATGGGGCAATTTCACACTGTCTCACCTCTTCATTTCTCAGTCCGCTCCACTTTCCAAACATATAAGTGTAGTTGCCTGGATGACCCACAAACTTTCCTTTAAAAAACGCCACATAGAAACATGAAGAGTAGTAGTTCACGAACTGGAACATAAACATCTTCATTGTCAGCTTGTTCTCATACTCCAAATGCGTCTTGGGAATTTCTGGAAATAATAAAAAGAGATTAGTCCAAACAAACTGCTGAACAAACAGCCTTTCTCTCCAGGCATATTAGTGCAGAGCCAACACTATGAAAAAATGTCAAACCTACCCCTTTTTGGATGGATAATTAAACTCAAACCACATATTGTATCTGGTCTGAAACGATGATCCTCTTATGCTATTTTCACTCACCCATATCAGTAATCCAAATGGCCACATGTTCATAAAGGAAATTGAGGACGAGGATAGTGACAAAGTTGATGCAAGATGCGGTGACGGATGTGGCAAGCTGAGGGTTGATGAGAGAGCCGACCAACTGGATCTTGCTGGTGGAGCTGTCCTTCATGACGCTGGCAAACGCTGCATAAACTGCTAATCTGTAAGCGATCACTCCCATTACACAGGCCACTATCAGAAACGTCTAACAAAAACAAGACACATGGAAGGACATTTTAAAGTGCTGATCTAACTATGTAAAGTAAACATGCATAGCATCCATAACCTTGACTTCTAAAAATATAGAAGTTTACTAGCTCACCCAGAAGAGAACAGTTGCTCCAGAAAGGCAGAAACGAGCACATTTGCTGGATAGAGGAAGATAAGGCTCCATTTCCTGTTATCAATAAGAGTGTCAACAAAATCGACGTGTGTTTAACTGCATTTACAGACATGTTTGGATACATTTGGATTTCAGACTATGTAAGTAACTTATGTGCGAATCAAAATGTCTAAACTACAATGAATTAATAACACATAAAACCATAAATGAGATGTATAAACGAATGTAAATTGAATTTCCAAGCAGTAGGAAAAAACATTACTAGTGCTTCAAAAGGTCATGCCATAGAAGAACTATTATTGGTTTCCCCAGAAAAAAAATACATTCAGTCAAAAATTCTTAAAACAACAATTTCTTTCTAACCTTTTTTATATTTAAAAGAATCTTGTTCCACTTCAAAGAACACAATCTAAAGTTATACATGTTTATGATGCAAACAACAAGGGTTTGTTTTGATGGGACAAGTTCTTTTTCACCATGACATCAAGATTGACCCCCATACCTCAATACACATTTCTCATTTTAAGAACAGCTTTAAACAAAAAGTAATATTTTTGTTAATACACATTAATGTTTCGAATTGCATGTGCAAATCCGTCAGTAAGCTATATCTCATAATGTCATTTATTTCAAACAAGACCACTTCTTCTCTAAAAAGCGGCTAGCTGTGCACTGAAAGATTTCATTGCATGACATAGAGTCCAACAACCACCCGACGAGAAGTGCGTTTCAATCCTTTAATGTAAGGCTAGCCGTGGATTTTTCCGCTTATAACATAGTCATTTGCCGAGTTAAAGCTGTTATTGATGTTTACAGTGTAATATTTGATCAGACAGGTGAAAAGTTCTTTTTATCAGTTAATTTCAAACATTAATCAAACTAACTGGAACTACCAGGGCATTACTTTTAATGCACACCTTCCAGCCAATCAGAATCAAGTATTCAATCAGACTATGGTATAATTGCAGGTACCTTTGTGATGCGGTTGAGTCTGCTGTGTGTGCACTTCAACTCAAACTCTGGTCTGATCTGGAGCTGCTGCTGTTCTTCCTCAAAGTCCACAAGGTCCCACTCATACTCCAGACGGGCCTGTCGCCGCTTCCAGAACTCCAGGAACAGGGTCACTTCACAGCGGTCACAAAAAAGAGCAAGAGACCATAAATAACCTTAGCATCACCCACCAGAGAATTATTTAAGACCAGCTTATTTTATATAGGCCTTACAAATCCTTTTTTGTTTAAGGACAAAAAAAACTGTCCTTAAACTTGTCTTACAAAGTTTAGAAGCTGAATAAATATTTCTTAATGTATTAGTACATAGTACACTGAGTGCAGGAATATTCATGCAATAAAGATTAATGGAATGACTTCATAAGCAGAACTCATTTTTGAGCCTAGTGTGAAATAAATTCAACATTCAGTAATTGACACTCCGTATGCACCACCACCCTCAAATGATTTTACAGACAGTGATGCATTATAAACAACACATACAATTACACTCCTTTATTCATGTAGTGAGCACATTCTGCGGCATTTATTATTTTACAACATGAATACTTTGAAACGCTTTATACGCCGTTTTTATTTCTCATTAAAATTTTGTATTACTAACTCCTCTGCAGGTTCTACAGAAACTCATACATTTTCAAACAGAATAGACAAATATGGTCTTCATTTAGTAAACATCGGCCCAGATCTTTAGATTAGCACAAGATGTGATTAGCATTCCAACCCACCACCAGAGGGTGTTATAGAGCAGGTTTATTTATAAAGTAGGCCTAACTCACCCCAAATACCCATGAACATGGCAAAGAACACCGTCCCCTCATTATCAAACAGATGGGATTGCTGAGAATAAAAACGAACATGAATAAGAATTCAGGCATCATATTCTTTAGGCAACTTTTGACAGAACTGTTCTTACCCATGATGATAGACAAGTTGAATTGAGTTTCCAGTAGCTGCACTTTTTATCACAGAGTGGACACATGACAATATTTCCACCGATTTCAGAGTCACAGATCTCCTTACTGAAAACACACGTTCAAGGAAGAAGACAAAAAGATGAATACTATTCAAATCTTTGAACCCAACAATGTGCTCCTTCTGGGACAGAGATAGAATAGTTCAATATTATCACACTGTGTTTACAAGTTATCCAAGAGCATTTACATCATAAAAATTGTTCATCCGATTTAAAACAACAAACCTTGTGATGTTGTCCTCGTAACTGAGCACACCATAAACAAAGCAGATCAACCCCATGACTGCAGCAAAAAACAGCATCTCTGTGTAAAAGCCCAACCAGGCAAAGTAGATACCAATCTTCTCACCGTAGTACTTCCTATGATACAGATAGAGTCAGGAAATGTAGTAATGCAAAGATCTGATACGCTGCTCTGTAAAACTGAGATAGATAAGGGACTCTGAGTGACATACTGTAGGTACATTGTCTCTTTAGCAAGCAAGCAGTCAAATGATATACAAACATTATATACTTGCACTTTGGGAAAAGCAAAATACTAAATGTCAATAGTGTCCTTACTTTATTAGGTTAAGCGGCTGCTCCTTGTAAAAGCAGAGGAATCGAGCCCAATTCTTATACAGGTGAAACCGCTCGCTCTCACACTGCATGTCTTGCGATTTCTTCCAATATCGACACTGTGAAACAAACAGCAACCAGATTATGACTAGGAAAGATGTAAAAGTGATAGTTCACCCACAACTGACTTATGTTCTGCAGAACACAAAAGAAGAAATTTTGAAGAATGTTAGTAACCAAACAACAGCGGAAGTCATTGCCTTGCATTGGTTTTGAGAGTATACAATAGAAGTGAATGGGAACCACCACTGTTGGGATACCAATATTCTCCAAGATATCTTCTTTTGTGTCCTGCGGAAGAAAGTAATCACTTTAAGCCCAGCATTAAAATAATTGAAGCTACAATAAAATGAAACACTCACATCATGAAGGGGGTAGGCTGAGGTATAGGTGCCATTGTTCAGCAGTCGCTTGATTCCCGTCTTGTCCTTTTCTTTACGGTCTTCCTTGTAGTAAGGACAGCGTGTGAGGATGTAGTACACAATCCTGTTGCGGGTAGAAGGAGGGAAAAACGTCTCCTTATCCTCGATGAGGAAGAAGTCCAACTTACTCTTGTCAAAAGTTGCGGTAAAGTAGTCCGGCTCCGGTGTCATGATGTTATCCGGCAGCCGGAAAGGACGTGCAAACCACTCCTGCGGACCTTCTTGCACTTTGGGAAAAATGTCGCTTTCTTTAAAGGGCACTTTGATCTTAAGCACATCAGCATAGGTGGCCAGCACCTCCCAGGGAGCGTGAATCTTCAGGTAATGCGTCTTACGGTCATCAGATCCCTGCAGGGGTGATGGTTTGGAGTGAGTAGATGTTATTTATAACAAAATTAAATTGTATATAAGATCTAATTCCAAACTAATTTTTTTTTAGATTAATTATATTTTTTTATTTTTTTATTCTTGAAAACAGAGGAAGACAGATATTAAAGGGATAGTTCACCCAAAAATCTATGATCATTTCCACACCCTCTTGTCATTTCAAACCAGTATGACTGACTTTCTTGTGAAGAAGATATTCTGAAGAATGTTGTGGAACCGAACACAAAAACCAACGGCACCCATTCGATTCTATTGTCTGGACACAAATTCAAAAGAAGTGAATGGGTACCGTCGCTGTTCGGTTTCACAACATTCTTCAGAATATCTTCTTTTGTGTTACAAGTCATACAGGTTTGAAATGACAAGAGGATGAGTAAATGATGACAGAATTTTCATTTTTGAGTAAACGATCACTTTGAGTACAGTACATGCATAATGCCATTGCAACCATAAGGGGGCATCTGTGATTCAACACCTAACCGATTTATCTTCAGTCTCCAGCTCCAGACCAACCCTCTCCAGGTTGGCTTCAAATTCTCTTCTTCTCTCCTGGATGACAAACCACACACACAAAACCATCCCTTGTTATATCTACGTTACTGTACTATATCATTCATAGGTTTTCCATCTACCCAACTCTCTTTTTATAAGTCACTGTTTCAATAATCTTTTGAACTGGATATAGGAAATAGTTGAAGGATTTTAAGGTTGTAAACAAGCTTTCTCATAGTCTTCAGAGTAAACATACAGTATTGTTCAAAATAATAGCAGTACAATGTGACTAACCAGAATAATCAAGGTTTTTAGTATATTTTTTATTGCTACGTGGCAAACAAGTTACCAGTAGGTTCAGTAGATTCTCAGAAAACAAACAAGACCCAGCATTCATGATATGCACGCTCTTAAGGCTGTGCAATTGGGCAATTAGTTGAAAGGGGTGTGTTCAAAAAAATAGCAGTGTCTACCTTTGACTGTACAAACTCAAAACTATTTTGTACAAACATTTTTTTTCTTCTGGGATTTAGCAATCCTGTGAATCACTTAACTAATATTTAGTTGTATGACCACAGTTTTTTAAAACTGCTTGACATCTGTGTGGCATGGAGTCAACCAACTTGTGGCACCTCTCAGCTGTTATTCCACTCCATGATTCTTTAACAACATTCCACAATTCATTCACATTTCTTGGTTTTGCTTCAGAAACAGCATTTTTGATATCACCCCACAAGTTCTCAATTGGATTAAGGTCTGGAGATTGGGCTGGCCACTCCATAACATTAATTTTGTTGGTTTGGAACCAAGACTTTGCCCGTTTACTAGTGTGTTTTGGGTCATTGTCTTGTTGAAACAACCATTTCAAGGGCATGTCCTCTTCAGCATAGGGCAACATGACCTCTTCAAGTATTTTAACATATGCAAACTGATCCATGATCCCTGGTATGTGATAAATAGGCCCAACACCATAGTAGGAGAAACATGCCCATATCATGATGCTTGCACCTCCATGCTTCACTGTCTTCACTGTGTACTGTGGCTTGAATTCAGAGTTTGGGGGTCGTCTCACAAACTGCCTGTGGCCCTTGGACCCAAAAAGAACAATTTAACTCTCATCAGTCCACAAAATGTTCCTCCATTTCTCTTTAGGCCAGTTGATGTGTTCTTTGGCAAATTGTAACCTCTTCTGCACATGCCTTTTTTTTAACAGAGGGACTTTGCGGGGGATTCTTGAAAATAGATTAGCTTCACACAGACGTCTTCTAACTGTCACAGTACTTACAGGTAACTCCAGACTGTCTTTGATCATCCTGGAGGTGATCATTGGCTGAGCCTTTGCCATTCTGGTTATTCTTCTATCCATTTTGATGGTTGTCTTCCGTTTTCTTCCACGTCTCTCTGGTTTTGCTCTCCATTTTAAGGCATTGGAGATCATTTTAGCTGAACAGCCTATCATTTTTTGCACCTCTTTATAGGTTTTCCCATCTCCAATCAACTTTTTAATCAAAGTACGCTGTTCTTCTGAACAATGTCTTGAACGACCCATTTTCCTCAGCTTTCAAATGCATGTTCAACAAGTGTTGGCTTCATCCTTAAATAGGGGCCACCTGATTCACACCTGTTTCTTCACAAAATTGATGACCTCAGTGATTGAATGCCACACTGCTATTTTTTTGAACACACCCCTTTCAACTAATTAAACTAATTGCCCAATTGCACAGCCTTAAGAGCGTGCATATCATGAATGCTGGGTCTCATTTGTTTTCTGAGAATCTACTGAACCTACTGGTAACTTGTTTGCCACGTAGCAATAAAAAATATACTAAAAACCTTGATTATTCTGGTTAGTCACATTGTACTGCTATTATTTTGAACAATACTGTATATTTCCCAAAAGACTTGGTGATCTAAGGCTACCACATCCTATCTTATGGATCAGCATCTCACACAAGTGACTCAAGGGATATGACCTTCATTAAACAGAAAAGAGTCTGGCCATCATCAACCTCTGCACCCAGGAGAAAACAGACGCTACATTATCAAGGATCAAACAGGTTCACCAGCCAAAGCTTTAGTGCTCAATAAGCAGAATAAAGCATCCGGTGGTAGAAGTGGTTTAACTCTGATCCCTTTATTTGCAATCTCTGTTCTGCATTTAGAGTGTTTTGTGCAACTGTTTCGGTCTTTCTGATTCTGACTCTTTACCCAATTCTCACTGTGTCATTTGAGACATCTCACCCCAAAGCACCATGCAGCTCTGCCCAGATCCTCACCAGGCACGTTGTGGAATAATACGCATCTGGCATTTTGTAATTGTGTTTAAAGAGAGCAAGTGAGGAACATCTTGGAGAACGCACAGTAACTAGTATTTCTACACCAGTTATTTTTGCTAATGGACCTATGATAGATTCAATGTTGAAAAAACTAACATATACATGCATATACAGATCCACTTATGCCTATATGCAGGTTTGACAATACATTCAGAGCCTAAAATAACCCTGTTAAAGGGATAGTTTAGCCAAAAATGACAATTCTAGCATAATTCACTCACTTTCTTGTAATTTCAAACACAAAGGAAGATATTTCATAGAACGTAAGTAACCGAACAACGGCGGTTCCCATTCACTTCTATTGTATGGACACAAAACCAATGCAAGTGAATGGGAACCGCCCGTTGTTCGTTTACCAACATTCTTTTTTGTTCTTTTCATTTTTGAGTAAACTATCACTGTAATGTAAAAATGTTTAACACTGTATTGTAAGCTGGAAATCACTTTTAAAACTCAAATCAGCCAAAGCAATGTTTCACAATAAATCTAACGTCTGTTTGTGTATGGAGTATGTGTGTGTTAATGATACAATCATGCAAGTATATTAGTAACATACCGCTTTCTTGTCTCCATCTTTGTCATCAACGTAAGACAGGACAAAATCAATGCGACGTATACCATCCCTAAAGTACACAGAGTCCCGGTTCTGTTCAAACTTGTCAACCTAAAGAAGATAGAGGGATATAAAATCAACACAACATCTCTTACACAACTATATAAGAATAGACCCTTTAAAAAATGTCTCAACTGGAAATACCCAACATGACGCAAGAGATATCTATCAATGATAAGGGTCTTTCATGTTTTCTAACTGCCAACACAACAACGGTCCGTGAAAGCAGTGTGAGCTAGCCTGAGGAAGAAATAGTCGTGAAATACACAGCATAAGAATTCACTGTAGGCCGCGGGCCGAGAAACACAAAGCCAAGTGAAACGTAATCCCACTAACATTGCAGAAATAGCATCATGAGCGATGCATGAGAGACTGCAGTGAGATGTACAGAGATAAGGTTACTTCGATCAGTAGTCTATCAGTCTAGAGCAAAACAAACAAATACGTGAACAATTATGAACTGAACAAATAAAAGAATATGACACTTATCTTCCCCAAGAAAAAAATTGTCATTTACAGTCTCACGATACACTGATGCTATCAGAAGGCAGCACCAGAACTTTGGTATGCCATTATACTACATGACTCATCTAGACGATCTCATTGATACCAAGAGATATATACTACATGTTCTGCCTTATAATATCCACAAAACCATGTAGCTGTGTCCCCCTTTAAAGAAATTATAAAACTTCCAAGCATTACATTCATGTAAACGTTTTTACTTTTCATATGCCTTATTTAATAGCATCCCTGCCATCCCAGCCATCCACTTACCATAAACATCATCACTGGCATTAACCAACTGTACAATCAAACCATTAACCATAAGAAAATAAACCATAACTGAACCTCGGGAAACTCATACTTCTGCTACATCAGACATCATACAAGTACAAATATGCCTGAGGAATTCCAGTTAGCCAATCCTGCAGTTTTTTCCCAAAGAGATCAACTGTTGCACTGTTCACTATTGAAAAATAGATACAGTTCTTCTGTATATAAGGTGAAATCACAAAGGCATGCGGGAGGAAATACCAACTGTGCTTACAAACATGCTGTACTAGACCAATAGGGCAAGCCAAGACAGATAAGTCACAAAAATGCTAGCCGGCTTGGTACATTTCGATAAATAAGGCCATCGAGAGAGGCAAGAACAAGGAAAGCAGCTAACTAATTAAGTTGGTTATAGCTGTGCACTGGGAAGGCCATTTGTGAGAACATTATATTGCATAACATAATGAAATAAAATGGGAGAGAGTTCCTAATGGGGCACTAAGATTAAATATGTGCTTTGTCAACTCCAACCCCCCCTTGACTAATATTGATTATCCCATGGAGGATTATTGATTACTGTTGACCAATTATCAATTGAACACAATCTCAAAATGACAACAAAATTCTGTGCAGTCTACATAACAACAAGTCGTATAAAAGTCTATATATAGAACACTAAAGAAGTTTGTTAAGCAAAGGAAGTCTGAACTCTTTAAGAATGTCTACATTATATAATTAATGCATTCACACACATTGATATTTAATAACCTAAGATAAAACGGATTTCAAACTATCCCAGGGTCCAGGAGATGAGAAAGCACAAGTCGGGTTGGTGATAATAGAGTTGTTAAAGTTTTGTCAGCGGTTTGTAGACCGTGGCAAAAGTATTGGTAGTTTTTATACAGATACCCAAGGTCTTTCTGTTATGGTGTTACAGAAGGATTGGGCAAAATGCCCATATCACACATAGTTCTAAAACTCTGGCTTTGATAAGAGCAGATGACTCCCTTTTTACAGAGCTGCTATAGCTCAATGATCTTCTCATTTCAAGTTGAAGCATTTGTAAGAGACTTCATGTGTGCCCAGCATTGGACACCTTTCAAAGTGCTGATGATTTATGTTATTTATACACTCCAACAGAAAGTATTTACATCAGATTACTTAAAAATACATATTTAGTAAATAAAAGAATGAAAATTCTCTATTTTTTGTCAACTCTTGACAAGTCTTTCTTTATGTGTAGATGTCCTATAGAGTTGTGCTACAGTTTCTCCGGATGTATCTTCACCAAACTGACATCACATGGGTGACTAATACGCCCTTTTCACATGACGGCACGTATCTTCCGCGAATAAGTGTATTGTTACTTCCGCTAGCACTCCAGTTCATAAGGTGGCGGTAATGCACCTATAAGCTGGTTTTTCCAAATGCCAGTATGACTCAAGAAGAAGAAGTTACTTCCGCTAGCGCCTCAGAATGGAGTTTACCAAGTACCTTGCACATCTGCCATAAATACGGCTAGATGATGTACATCGTCTTGCAGACAAATTTTCAGTAACGACAAGATCAAAGCTAGAGAAAGGATAAGTACTTGAATACTTGTTGTGTTCGTTTTTTTACCACTGTTGTTAAATTCCAGTGCGACGGCAAAAAATAAGTTGTTTTTCTCACTATTCTTGTTTGTTGCAAGACGAATGTTATGATACACTGCTTTGCGTGAAGGTGGAAGTTAAGTGATGTCATAGTGAAAAGGGCCTATTCAACAAGCTTGCAGACATTTTTAACTACATTTAACTGTCAAGTCAGATGAACCATGTCTGTTCCGACAACAAAAGCAGTAACACTTTGTATTGCTATGAAAGGCCTCACCAATCGTTTTGACCTTCAAGAGCTCCACTTAAATGTTTGTTTAAACTGTTCAAACACAAATGTTTAAAACATAAACAGAAAGGTTCTCCAGATCATGAAAACAGCACTCATCAGTTTGAGTATATATCTGTAGCTTTGTACAGTATAAAACAACCTCAAACCACAAAAAACAAAAAACAACAAAATCTCTTTCTTAACGAGTCAGACTTGAACAATAAGCTCTAACAGGAAATGAATGAAATGAGTTTGTCATCTTACCTCCCTGTGGCCAGGAAGCTGTATTCGTCGACCGGAAACCGAGTCAATGCTTTCGTTATCTGTGCAAGGGAAATATATCAGTTAATATGAGATCAAAAAAAGCAGGCATGCTTTTTAAAAGCTTTTTGTAAAACCAGGAAATATTTGGCTTAATAAAAATAAATAAATGTCAGGTTCCTGTCCACACATTTTGTGGATGGTATCCTAAAGGTGAAGAGAACAAATAAATAAAATTATAAATTTAATTGAAGCTTTTCCAAAGGAGTCATATATTTTGCTGGAGGGCAGCACACACTTACATGAATTCCAGTAATATTAAAGGCTTCAGTGTACTTGAGAAATGTCAGTAAAACATCCAACAGCACCTCATTTGAAAATGGTTTATGCAGTTGTGAGATTTTCCTGTCTTTCTCTCTCCCCACACACACTGACAGACATTCCATTGGTTAGTCAGCATGATTATAATGCTGAATAGTTGACATTTTGGGATAAACGCACTTTCTGAGGGAAAACAGCCCTTTTTTCTACCAGGATAGACATAACACTAGAATGACGCATGCCACAAGGCATGGGGAATGTCTCAGTGTTGTCACCCAATCGGATTGGAGGTGAACGTATCACACAAAAAAGGATTCATGGAGCATTTCTGATATTCTATTCTAATATTTAATGTATTTTGTTTAACCAACATTATGTTTAATTCAACTAATTACTTGAATATTAAATAGCTGCTTAAAACCTGTCTAAGGTCGCTTTCACACTTGAAGTGTATCAGAACGGGGCGCTGTTCGCATTGAAAAATCGCTAATGTGAAAGCTGTCTACCGAACCCGAGACTACCTGAAGGAGGTGGTCTTGGTGTATGGTTGCTCTTGAACTGTGGCGGGGTATGCAAGAATATGAAAGCAACACGGACCCGGGTGCGCACTTGATGAGGAAGTAAAGCAAATTAATAAAAACATCTGTGTTCTGATTTCTGTCATGCGCAGTAGACATTTTTGATGACGTAAGACCAAGGCAAACGCACCAGGGTTCGACAGAATCAAGTAGACTCTGTCTGAATCCAAGATCGGGGCGCCGGGAAGAATCGCACTCTAGTTCGGACCGCAGCAAACGAGCCCAATCTGAAAATGCCCTAAGTGGTCGGCACTCTGGTATCTGAGATAGCAAAACATGCTAAGGCTGTTCATATTTTCAGCAGTGCTAATTGTGTGCGTCTCTCAATTTAAAGTCTCTCAGGAAAACAATGGCAACAGCACAAAAACACTCCATTTCTCACCTTTGCACCTGCACCTCATACATTCAACACGCTAACTGAATGAGACTTGTGCAGTTGAATTAGAGTAGCTGTAAACATATGGGTTAGGCAAAAAAACAAATTATACAGAGGGTCTGTGTTGCATTTTTTAGATATGGCAGTGAAGGACAGCATAAAAAGATAGGCAGAAAAGTTGACATTTAAAAAATAACAGCTATGAGGCAGTGATCAATTGAAGGTGCAGACTAAGGAATGAAAGAATGGATCAATGGGAGCAACATTTTCTTAAGCATCAGTGGGATTTTGAAGAAGCTTCACATCCCCTATGTCAGTGGTTCTCAATCAGGGGGTTATTAAAGATGTAAAACGCTATTTTCGACAGGCAAATGACACCAAACCGCACCTGTATTATAAACTGCATATAAACTCTCACTTGTGTTAAAATCATGAAACGCGCACCGTTCTCGTGATCTGGCAGATTAATTCTTATGGAATAATGCCCAGAGCACTACAATTTTGCAATGGTTTTAATGCAAAAAGCTAATAGTTCACAATGGTATTTTAATGGAAACCATTCATTTCTGTGATGGTTTCTTTTGTTTTTGTCAGCAGGGTTGTTACATCTATAATTTGATCTCTTGAGATCAATCTGTCATATACAAGTATTTTTTGCTTCTTTACATATAGTTTATATATCAAACATATTTTATACACCATCTCATCTATCCTCAATGTACAGTATGGGGGGGTACCAGTTCTTATAATGGGTTTATAGGGGGGCACGACCATGAAAAGGTTGAGAACCACTGCCCTATGTGATAACACAGACAAGCACACATGTAATTATATGTTCCCAGAGACATCACCAAGCATAAAAAGGCTAAAACAGAGCAGAAAAACAGGAAAGGACAAGGAGGATGTGGAGGACGGACATATAAGCGGCACAATGAAGTGATGCTCTGTCCGTACCTGCCTGAAGGATCCTCCGGTATCCCGTCAGAACAGCACAGTCATCTTAACCCACATGACAGTCAGGAATGGAGAGATTGAAGTTTTAAAACCACACAGGTAACTTTTTTACATTAACTTATCATTTCTATAAAGAAATCAGGACAACACTTGGTAAACACTTAAAAAAACTTTACCAAAATATAGTCAGAAAAAAGGTACAAAAGCTTGGGCATTGCTTTTCAGGTTATTAGTAATTTATAAGGTACATATTGGTACCAAATGTATGCACAGTGTGGACTTAAATGATACATATTGGGGGAATTTTAAAGGGCAACAGCTTACCCTTTTTTGAC
Organism: Triplophysa bombifrons; assembly: GCA_029783895.1. Lineage (NCBI taxonomy): Eukaryota > Metazoa > Chordata > Actinopteri > Cypriniformes > Nemacheilidae > Triplophysa > Triplophysa bombifrons. The sequence goes on from CM056448.1 coordinate 22,512,565, forward strand.
GTTGTAGAAATATGTACATGGGTCAGTGACAAAACAGGATTTTCAAGATGAGGAAATAAAAAATCTTGAAAAGCATGTATCAGATATTTTTAAATTTACATAGTGTATCTATGATGATATTAGGTAATTACAAATAATATTTGCATCATTTTTTACAAAAGTTAATCCACCTAGCCGGAACGTAAACATACTCCAAAAAATTTATTATTTTAAAATATCACGCAAAAGTGTTATTTAACTGATCTCTTAATACACATTTTAATGTGATTTGTAAAAAAAATTGGGACATGCTGAAAACACCCTAGTTTTCTAATGATCTTGGACAAATCATATAAAAAATGGCTCAAAACCATACACAACACTAGAGTTTTCTCTTTTATTACACAAACATTTTCCTGTAAATAGACATCTAAGTCAGCACGGGTCAGTATCAAAAAAAATTAGATAAAAAAAGATCAGTACAGCTGTTCGCGATCAAGCTTCATCTCGGGAAGAAGTAAGTATTACACATCGTTTTTAAATCACCTTTCTTAAATGATGTGTTTACATGTTCGCGGCTAAACCTGAGACTTAACATTGGTCCAAAGACAGGTGTTATGTCGTAAAGCTTATTCATTACACTAAAAGAAAGTTATGCAGTGTCTTTCTCGGTGAGTTCAGTGTTTTCTCGTATGTCGTAAGTGCGACAATACTTAGAGCAAATAGAAACAGAGTTCACATTTGTTAGACAATGAGGTTACGCAGAAATTGCAACTCACAACTTAATAACACCTGGTTGATGATCTTAACATACCTGTCTGGCATACACAAGTACTCTGAATGCATGTTTCTGCTTATATCGGTGTTTATGTCTGTTAGTTATATGCATCCACATGATTAATCACCAATGGCCAAAATTTCATACAGCAAATGGTCAGCATATCGTCCTGGTTATGTCTGTAACCTCAGTTCCCTGATGGAGGGAACGAAACGTTGTGTCGAACCGACAGATGGGGATCGCCCTTGAGAACCTATCAGCTCGGACTACTTTGCAAGAGGCCAATGAAATTTGGATAATGAAATTTGCATGCCGGTCTCCGCCCCAGGATATCCAGAATAAAAGGAAGACGGCATGCAGCATTCATTTACCTTTTGTTCTGAAGAGCCTGAGAGCCTTTTACCTCTGCTGCATAGGACGATATGTGTTGTGGCATAGGGGGAAAAATAGATAGAACTACTTCCCTTTCTGTCGGTCTCTCGATGTTGTGTCGAACCGACAGATGGGGTCTCCGTGGAAAACGCCACAATGTTGTATTGCGTCACAATCTCTAGAGAAGTGACGGCAACAGGCCTGGGCGTGTCAGCATGAGGCTTCCGTGAAACTGTAACATTCCAGTGTGATGGTCGGGGGTCCAAGAAAGATGGGAGAAAGATGGGTAGAGAAAGATGGGTAGGGCCTGACCGCTAACCATTCACAGACGGTGGACTTATCTCTCTTACTGGCGAGAGGCCTTCCGGATTGGGTTTCACCGGGTGAGAACTTCCTTAATTAGGGATGCGCTGCAGAGACCACGTCCTACCCGGGGGGAGGAAAATAATAGATATAGACATGGTGGAGGTCCACCTGTGGGAGGTCATAGGTTACCAGGGGTGGGAACCTTTCATGAGGATACATCTGACGGAACAGCCCAGGGAGGGGGTGTTACAGCACTAGGTCCGGTTAGAGCTATCTGTGATAGTTCATATGTTCTCCCAGCAGACACCCAGGGGGTGCTTGATTGGTGATGGATGGGATGCCTGTTCTTAGCCACGTGGTGGGGAGGAAGGGAGGCAGATAGCACACTGACCCAACCTGCTGGTGGGTGGAGGAGGAGGAGAGGATGCCCCGAAACTTGGGAGGGTTTCTTGCAAACTGGATCGAGTAGAAAAGACAGACCGTCCTCTGTAGCCACAGAGACAGCGTGGGCAGCTCTAACCAAGCTCCCAGGGACTGAGACAGGGGGACTAAGGGGACGGTCTGCTTCACCATTCCCACGGGGAGTGGTTCGTCGGCTGGCGGAGCTAACCTCACTTGGCGCCGGGGAGGAGGCAGTGGGGTACACTGCAACCCAATGCTCGTGGCTGCCCGGTTAAGCATGGTCGACATCTCGACGTCTGCTTCCTACTTAGCTCAACCCCCCCTTAAGGGGGAGCTCGGAGTCTTCAGTGTCGGTTACCAACAAGTCTCCCTCCGATGCTGCGAGCGACATCTCATCTTCATCTCATCATCTGGTGGGTTAACGCTCGCAGAAGTCCCCATATCAGCAATGCTGCAAGCCTTAGTGGACAGCGGGGCCTTAGCCAACGACGTCACAGCCCGGGAAGCAAATGAAGTGTCCAGGGGAAGGTCGCTGCAGGATAGGGACGATCTGCTGCTCACGTTGTAGATCCGGCAATTAATTTTTAAGTTTAAGTTTGTACTCATGAGCCATGGCTCTGAAGAACAAAAAGTAAATGAATGCTGCACGCCGTCTTCATTTTATACCGGATATCCGGGGGCAGAGACCGGCATGCAAATTTCATAAGCCAAATTTCATTGGCCTCTTCTAAAGTAGTCAGAGCTGATAGGTTCTCAAGGGCGAACCCCATCTGTCGGTTCGACACAACGTTGAGAGACCGACAGAAAGCAAAGTTGTTCTATCTATTTTGTCTTTTCCATTTCATTCGAATTCATGAACAAAGCATTTAGGTGATTTTCATTGCAGTTAGTGTATAATTTTGGTTGGATAGGGCATTACAGACATAATTGTGCTTTCCGCCAAATTGCTTGTCTTGATATCATCCAAAGCACATGTGTAAGCGCTCTACCAACAATTTTGCAAACGGGGAGGGGAGCAGAAGCTCATTTGCATTTAAAGAGACAAACACAAAAACGGCGCGTTTTCAATTGCAGCCACAAATGTAGGGCTGGGCGACTTTTCAGATTTTTTCGATAAATTCAAATTTACGTTTTAACACGATTAAATTTTTGTTAAATCGAGACATCGAGATTTTAAAAAAAGTTTATCATGCACATCCAATTAGATACGTTGGAAATACTTGTCAATACCACTTGATGGCGCGGCTGATCCACCTGATCGCGTCTCAACCGCTCACTCCGAAATCAGTAACGTAGAAGTTAACGGCTAACATCATGGAGACGCCTGGCTCTTCGCATCAGGATGAGCTTGTATCAAAGAAAGGTAGTAATGTTACTTCAGTGATTTGGAAATGGTTTGGATTTGAGAGGTCAGACATCAAACAAACTTTGATCAAATGCAAGATATGTCGAAAGTCAGTTGCATCCGGCAGTGGCAGCACAACTAATTTGTTTCAGCATTTGCGACAGAGACATCAGTCTGAATGGCTCGAATGCACAAAATTAAGAGATGAAAACAACACAGTCAGCCATCCGAAGACGACAGATCCATCTCGAAATGCACAACGTCAGGTTTCATTAGCGGCATCATTTTCCAACGCCATTCCATATGATAAAAAGTCACACCGATGGTAAGAAATAACAAATGCTGTGGCATTTCATATCGCAAAGGACATGGTTCCCATGCACACTGTGGAAAAGCAAGGGTTCATAAAGATGCTACACGCCGTTGATCCAAGATACAAGTTACCAAGCCGCAAACATTTTACAGAAGCTGCAATTCCCCAAAAGTACACTGAAACACGCGAAAAAGTGTCGCAACAGCTTTATAACGCATCTTTCTTTTGCAAAGTTGTACTTCTTCACCTTCTTGACCACTGTAAAGTACACTGAAAAAACAACAAGCCACAATACAGAAATGTTTTAAAATACAAAAACTTTCCTTATTTATGTTTTTTTCTAAATTACTAATAAAGAGAATGTTATTTCAGTACTTTATTGTTGTAGTTATGTTTTAAGTTGACTAGTTATGCAAAAACGAATTGCAAAAACAGATTTTTTGCTAAATCGCCCAGCCCTACACAAATGGCTATGTTCAACATATTGTAATGAAAGATATGTGGTATATTTTGAGCTGAACCTTTACAGAGACATTCTGGGAAAACCACTGACTATTTTTACATTGCAGAAAAGACCTGGATTTGCGGCCCTTTAAAGTGATACGGCTCTCTTTCCATCTTTTCATTATACCAATATTTGCATTGAGCAGAGCTTGCAGGTGCTAGGGTCTCGCAGGCATCCTCTGATTGTGTTATTATGAGTGATGATTAGGTCTACTGGGAAAAGCGTCCTTGATAATGGCACCTCTGTGTAATGCTTTGTAACGGGAGAGGGAAAAAACAAGCGTGGTGTTGATAAAACCTGTCTATATACAAACCTGTAACCCTTGCAGTAATTTCCCAGTAAACACAAACTCGATCGTGCTAAGGGAGATCTACCTTTCTGGAAGGTTCACACATATAATTTTGAATGAATTCTAGTGCTATACTTGGTCTTGTTTAATACAGTTTTGATTTACTCTATAAACTTCAAGAAGCAAGCCGGAGAACCCCTGTTATATTTTTCAGCTATTATTCAGCAGACAGGCTCAAATAGGTTTGTTAAGTAGATCTGAAAATAAATTCACAAATACAATTTTCTCCCACATGACAATGCTGACTTTTCATAGAAGAAATAAAAGGCATTCTGATTTCATCCTCTGAATGCATTAATGATACATCATTGCATTCCTAATGCTTGACAGAACACATAACTCTCAACAGGAAAAGTGTGCCAGGAAACACCAAGGCACCAGGTCAGCAAGCATTCACTCAATACCTCCTTGACATTATAAGGTGATGGTGTCAATCTGAGAGCAAACAACAGTTTTGCAGCACAAGCCTTGCAGAGGCCAAGATCCGTTGTTGATAAATTTATATAAATACACAGGGACTGTTTTGTTATCAACATGACACAATGGTGTCTCTGAGATATTGCGGTCTTTTTTAATCCACAACCAAGTCTTTGATAACAAACCAAATAATGACACTGTGGTAGGCTACTTTAAGAGCAAAACTGGGACAAAATATTCAGATAGATGTTTAATTAGTAATAGTTTGATAAAAACAATACACTTTCTGGAATGTCTTGGTATTGTTCAGGGTCACGTACACTCAGAACTTCCAAAAACTCCCAAGTGTCATGAAATTACTCCACACCTGGCACTAGTTTGACTCTCATCTCACAGGCAGATCCTTTAAGGTTTCCTGGAGAGTCGAGACATCCGGATCTCACCAGCTGTCAACTGGAGTTCCGCAGGTTCTTGCCCCTCTCCTCTTTTCTCTATATACCATTTGGGGTGCTCCGATGAGGATTTTTGGGGCCAATCACCGATCCTCGAAAGCTGTATCAACCGATACCGATCGCGATTACAGGAGCTATTTGAAGCTTTCTCAGTAGCATTATTTATGCTACTCTTTTAGAGAAGAGACATTTTCATGAATTGACAATTGAAAATATTTTAGAAAATCTTTGTATTCCACAATATATAGTGGCTGATGATGAAAGAAAATGTTTTTTCATTATTGTATTTGATATTATTGAATGCTCCTTACTGTCCTTGCAGTTGGGTTAATGCTTTTGAAATGTCTCTGTTTCCCACAGATGAGCAGAGGTTGCGCTAGACTTTCATTTTAGACTTTCATTTATATATTTAATGTTTCTGTTGTCAGACATACATAGATAGGCTAATTACAGTGTACAAAAAAATGTTTATGTTCAAATGTGCAATCAGGAACAATGACAGGTGCCTGTAAAAGGTGGGCAGAGAAGGAACAGAGAAAACACAGAGAGAGACATTTTTCCACTCACTGAAAGCTATTATTTATCCAAAAAGACGCTATTTTATGAGGTAAAAACTCTGTGAAGATGGCTCCACTGCGCACCTGAGTGTGTATGCGTGCACGGACGCAGGGAGTGACGGATGCATATGCACCTCGAGTCTCTGCTGAGTTGCTCTGCTCTGTTGGTGGTGTGGAAATGCTGGTTCAAGCTCTGGTCATATTAAGACTGGACTACTGCAATTCTCTACTGGCCGGCCTTCCAACATATGCAGTCAAGCCCTGGCAAATGATCCAGAATGCCGCTGAACGTCTGGTGTTCAATCAGCCTAAAAGAACCCATGTAACACCCCTCCTGATTTCACTTCACTGGCTACCAGTTGCCGCTCGCCTTCAAAATGAAAACGGCAAATTCGCCCATTAACCTTAACTCACTGCTTCAGGTCTTCATCCCCTCCCGTCATCTCCGGTCTGAAAATGAGCGACGCCTGGTTGTTCCATCACACTGAGGATCCAAATCGCTAGCAAACACCTTTGCTTATTCGGTTCCCCTTTGGTGGAATGAACTGCCAGCCTCCACACGGACTGCAGCAACCATCACAACTTAAAAAAACAGCTCAAAACATACCTGTTCCACATTCACTTGACTAACCAATAAGTGTCTGACTGTCTAAAAATAAAATAAAAAATGTTGGTTGTTCATTCTCTTCTCCCACCCCTTCAACCTCATACGTCTACTTCCACAAAACAACCTCTGGATATGAAGCGGAGCATATACGTTACTTCTGACTTCAGGAACATTCAGCTGCTTGTTCAGTATGCTATCAAAGGCAAGGCAAGGCGAGTTTATTTATATAGCACATTTCATACACAAGGGCAATTGAAAGTGCTTTACATAAAATGACTGACAGAAAGAAATAAGACGTATCTTTAAAATTCAAATGATTTAAGATCATAAATACTTTAGATTTAAAGAAACATTAAAACAGCAATAAAATTGATTAAAAATGTGATTGTATATATAAATAGAATAAGAGCAAAATAAAAATAAATTAGAAATAGAAGTGCGGTTGATGTAAACCAGCACAGTGCTCAGGTTGTGAATGCACAGCTAGACAAGTGTTTTTAATCTGGATTTAAAAGTAGCTACTGTTGGTGAACGTCTGATGTCTTCTGGAAGCAGATTCCAGCTATGGGTGTCACAGTGGCTAAACGCTGACTCGCCCTGTTTTGAGTGAACCCTTGTTATCTCTAACTGACTTGATCCTGATGATCTGAGAAGTCGGTTTGGTTTATATTCAATGAGCATATCTGAGATGTATTAAGGTCCTAGACCATTAAGTGATCTATAGACAACTAATAATACTTTGAAGTTGATTCTAAAAGTAACTGGTTACCAGTGTAAGGACCTGAGGATTGGAGTGATATGCTCAGTTTTATTGGTTCTGGTCAGAATCCTGGCAGCAGCATTCTGTATGAGCTGCAGCAGCGTTCTGTATGAGCTGCAGCAGCGTTCTGTATGAGCTGCAGCTGCCTGATGGTCTTTTTGGGAAGACCTGAAAGGGTATGTAAGATCAAAAGGAAAACTAAATTAAACAACCAGTTGCTATTAGCAACAACTCTCGTTCTCACTTTCTCCTGGTTCCAGAAAAGTGTACCATGACCTCGCTGGTTCTTTTGGAAAAAATCTTTTCAAATTTAACCATTTGAAAAAGACACATTTTAACATTGAAGTGGCTTTTCTACTCCCTTGGATGACAGGTCATGGAAACTCAAGACACTTTAGCACACACACACAAACTCACCAGGGAAATGGACAGACATGAGAGGGGGGACTTGGAAATCTATTCATGGCTGTCACTGTTGCATTCTCTAAAGAGGATACAATGAGGTCTCCTCTGATAAGAAACCAAGTCGTGTATGTGACAGCCCAGGGTGACAATGCAATGATAAACAGTGAAGAGACAAGGGTAATTCACAGTGTCACAGAAGAGTTTATTAAGCAATCCTTTAGAAAAGCAACAGTTGACAGTGCTTTATGGGATAAACTGCATTCTAAAGTAAGATAAAGAGCTTAAATAATGACATTTGTATGATCTAGTTGGTCCACTGAACTCCAAGTTTACAAAAAGGCTATTAACATACTTGCCATTATTTATAAAATATAACCAAGCAAATGAACAGTCACAGGCCATCTAATAAACACCCAATTTCATGCAGAGTTGATATTAACGAAGTCCAATACAAGACCAAAACAGAGAGGACACTTAAGCAAAAGGCAAGACTCAGCTCATGTGCATCCCTAGTCAAAATGGTTCATGGAGGAAGGACTGAGAACTCTCTGCTGAGATACATTTACAAAAGTGTGTATAAACAATGTCTTCTAGACCAGTCTGTACTCCTACAGTGTTCAGGTGTCTTGGGGTCTTTCTTTAGCCACCGATGCACTTGGCTAATATATAAAAAAAGTTCACATTTAAATACTTTCAGTACTTTAAAGTTTAAAATAAATAAATAAACCCCTGTATGGTTTGTAATCCAATACATTAAGAGACACACTTTTGCAAGGCATTGGATATCCATCATTTCTTAATTACACTTTCAGAAATAATGTGCTGCCATACTGTAGCAGTGCCAGAATCTTAGTTGGAAATCACAATTAAATCGCCTATGAATTTCAACCAGTACATTACTAAGGATTAAACAGATGGAACGTGAGAGAAGATGGGAAAGAGGATTAGGATGGAGTTTCCCTAAAGATCACAATTAAACAAGTTTTATGCAAATGACCAGTTCCTTTATATTCTTATCTCCTGCATTTAATCACTCATTCATGACGCAGACAAACCCTGGAAAAGCTAGAAGAACTGGAAAGCAAAGAATAAACTTGGTCAAACAATCCCACACACCTATGTAAAATGTCAAAAGAATACCCCAACACGTCTCACTTTATAAGAGCCCCCCTAGCCTTAGTGTTTTAACAAACATCAGTCAACCTACAGCCTCAGAATAAGAGAACCTAACACTCCCGGGATGTATTTATTACAGCGCCCCTCAGATCAATAATTCAATTCACAGTATTACAAAATTAGCCAAAGTAATACTTAGGGGGATGAAACTACACTTGGTACATCAGTCAGATGCATAAGATGAACTGTCAGTCCATCCCATCCTGATAATAATACATGATGATGCAGTCTTTAGTTTTATTAACTGCCAAGTGCAAATGATATTATAATGAAATACTGCAAAATGTCCCGGATTTAAAATCTAATCATTATCTCTATTTTCTAGAAACAGCTGATGTGCTCTGTTCTCAAGTACATCCCGGATGTGTTCTAATTCTAACATGATCTGTGTACAATAAAAGACTAAACGAAACATGAATGGGTTACATCAACACCAGGCGTTTAACGGATTCAATATAATAGCTGTTTTATACCAAAATGAAGCTGGGACTGAGGCCAAGCCATGTGGCCAGAAGTGAAAGACTGTTAAAGGGGTGGGAAGTTCCAAGCTATTTCTAAAACGGCAAATCATACAGGAAAACAACAAATCATTTATTAAAACTACACAGAAAAACAGGCCTAAATGGCCACGTAGATAAGTCGACATCTTTGTTTACAGTTTAGACCACGTAGAAATCGTCGGAAAGTTAATGTCCAGATTTGGGTGTAGACACAACTTTTCCAAGCCTGCTTCGGCTGAATGAAGCTTTCTAAAAGCAGAACCCCACCGCGAGAACTCACTTGGATGCATGTATCTGATTTATGCGTTTTTATATTCATTTTTAAAGACGACCTAACATAACGAACCGGTTCTGCACTCTTTCATCGCCTTTTTCTGACATCCTGTCACCGGATTAAACGACACTGTTACATTAATGTGTCTTTTCATTTAGAGGTTGAACCCGAGCCGAACCATCTGTCTCTCTTATTGAAGTCAAGACGAACCATCCGTTTCTCTACTTCAGATTTGTTCTCATCATCACACATCAGCTTTGCATAAACGTAGTAATTTTCTTACCTCCGATTCGGGAATCCTGCGTGTTAGACATTTCTATCAGAGTGGCTTCTTTCGTCTTTCCCGTTATTCGGTTCATCTTAAGTTTCGTGTGTTTCTTTCCACCGCGGGGGAAAAGGGAAAAAATACAGAAAATCAATCGCGGGGATCAGATCTGTCTTTTGGTATGATTTCGCTGCCGAATGGATGCTTGTAGTGAGTGACTAAACTAGAACTCCTTCACTCGCTTTCTTCTACATAACGTCGATGACTAGAGCAGTAGCAGCAGCAGCCTGAAATGATCCAAACGGGATATATCGCCCTCCTAAGGGCCCTTCGGGAAGGGGACACCAAACAAAACGTCGCTCCAAATAAAGAGAAGATGACGTTATTTTATTGCTCCTTTTGTCAAGCAAATTTTAAACGGACAGATTAATAGAAACAATTGAGAAACGACCCCTCTATAGTTTACGCACCAAGAGCTTTATTCTTCGAAGGGAGTAGCGCATAGGGGAGATTACTTCGGAATGGAGCGCAGGACAAGATGATGCCTTAAAGGGGAGTGGCTAACACGGCGTGCTGGCATCAAGAAAAAGGTTTTGTCAGAGCTGTTAAATGTCACGTTCTTATATTACATATCTCTATTTTCAGATAAAAACAGAAACAATATTTAAGTCTGTATACGTATACATGTTTTTGTTTGTTTTGTTAAGAATAATGCCACGTTTACATATCCATTACCTTAATTAATTTTGAATGAAAGTACACGCAAAAAGCTAGTATTTAGACCATTTGCTCCATCTGCTGGTGATCTTACGAACTCCACTTGTTGTCCCTCACCCAAGAAGCCTACATTACCCATAATCCATCTCTCCTCTTGCAGCATGCGCAGTAAGAAAGGTATGGAACTACGTAACGTTATTTCTACTACATGAGATTTGACTAAAACTAGGGTAGCGTTATTTAAACGTTGTTTAGGTTGTTTTATTGTAAGTTTGTAATACTCGCTGCATCTGGGGTGATTTAGATCGTCACGTTAATTTACACTTGCGCTAGTTGTGTTATTTCAAGAGCACGCTAGTGCTACCATTGCTAACGTGGGTTTGCCTTATTAATATCACGATCTTGAAAAGCTCCATATACTTGAAATTTCGCGTTTACTTTTGCAAATATTTAAAGATGTGCTAACATTTTCATGTAAAACAATATGTTTACACAGCATATAAACATAAAAGCCAAAGCCCCAAGGACGTCGCTATGGCCATGGCTTCGATCTCTACTCTGGACTGTACTATTAAACTGAGCAACTTGCAGTACCTGTGAGTCATCAGCCCCAGTAAGATAACCGCCTACACCCGGACCAATATTCTAGCCAATTTGATCAATTCAAAGTTTTCTTTTGTAAGATCAGTCCCGTTTAAGTTAACTCTGTGTGAAGCTGTTTATTAATAACTATTGAGTTATCGTCTCAGTGGTTGTGTTTTGTCTCCGCATCTGTAGGATCCGTCTCAAGAGCATTTTGGTGAGCGAGGAATTTATCAACATTGCTTTTCTCTCCAGAGTTCTTAGCTTTTCGTATCTTTTCATTTGAAAGTGTTCTGTGCAAAAAAAGACTTGTATACAATATTGACTCCTCAAAGAATTCACCTAAAGATTGGTGTTTAGTTAATCAAAAATCTCTAAATCTTTAACTTTGTAGGTTTTACACCTGGTAACCCTGCCTAAATATCCAACTTCTAATTGTGTCCCTTGACTCCCGTGTATGAGAAAAATGAGTGACCCAAAAAGCACAGTAAAAGGGTCTTCTGACACCCTGTCTAACAGAGACACGATTGAACTTCCTGATGATCTCTCTCTGAGCGACTCTGACCCCGATGAGCCCAATGAGCATTTTGTCAGAAAGGTTGAGGACCTGTCATCATCCTCAGAAGAGGAAGGGGATGCTCACTTTGGCCAACCTGTTTCTCAAGAAAATCCCACCTTCAAGCTGATAGGTGGGAGCTCTGGGTTTTGTGATCGTAGCAAGGACATCTTTGCACAGTTGGACAGTGCTTCGAAGCTCACGTCTAAACAGTTAGGTGAAGACAACATTCTTGATGGCACGTTTGCTCGTCCTGCTCCACCTTCACCTCCACAGGAAGCTCAAAGGAAGTGTTCCGCTAGCCCTGAAGCAACCACAAAAAAGCCAAGTAAAACTCTCCCAGATTACCTCGCACACCCCGAGCGCTGGACCCACTACAGTCTTGAGGATGTTTCTGAAACCAGTGATCGAAAGAATAGCCAGGCTGCTCATCAGTACCTTCAAGCCCTTCAAGATAGGAAAAGGTCTCAAGATGCTGTGCCGGAGACTTTGAGTCCAGCTTTAAACCAGGGTCACGGCAGCAGCTATGAGACAAAAATCGTGTTCAATAAACCCAAGAGCAAAGATCAAAGTGAGAACAAACCTGTCCATGTAAGGAAGGGAGAAGTTGGACTTCATCACCTGGATGATGGAGAAGAGAAAGATGGAGAAGAGAATGAAGACGCTGCTCCTCTTCCTCATCTCAGCTCACGGAAGAATGATGAGAAAAAAAGGAAGTGGGTTACTGAGGAAGATAAAGAGGAAGACAAAAAGGTGACAAGTGTTGTTTTCAACAGCAAGAAATTGAACCGCAAACACTTCCGTAAAGCACTTGGAGATGAAGAAGGCAAATAGTGAACGGTTCGGACTTTGTAAGACTAATTTAGCTGTTTGTATGTATTTGAAATCTACCAGTATCTTGAATAAAGGTGATCCTGGTTTTGACAAGCTAATGGCTTGGGTAAATTCAATTATGCATTTTAGCAATTATCAGTTTGTTTTTTATTTTATATATATATATGAAAGAAGTGCTTGCAGTCATAAAGTAGACGGTACGTTAAATGTCATGACAAATTACAAACATATCTGTTATTTGACCTGTCTCGAGTGTTATCAACATTTTATTGTGTACCTTATTAAGTATCTTATCTGTCTGTTTAATGGTGACTTTTCATAAAATAAACCTTATGCATTGTGTATTTTGAGATCATATTAATGTGTAATGTATTGATATGTCGCTGAAAATGTAAAGTTGAATGTTTGCATACTCTCGTGATGGTTGATGGTGAGGAGTAATGCAAATCAGAAGATTAATTTCCGTTCTATTGCACAGTATGTTTTCTTAGTGCCAGGCAATTCCAGTGATGTGCATTTTAGTGAATTTTTTTATCCACAGTTTAATCTGTTAAAGATAGGAAATATGTCGGGGATTTAACCTTGACATCTCTTAAAATGTTATTTATGTTTTGCATAGGCCAATATGTAAACACAAAATGTGTAATAAGTCAAAAACAAATTGATCTGATATATATTTTTCATATTTAATATCCTGTGCAAAGTTCATGCATCGTTAAATTGACAACCACATTACATTTTTTTTACTGAATAGACAACTAAATTGATATGACAACAAAGGTGTGTTTGGGATATTGTGTTCTGGTTCAGCACCCTTTCGTCCAAATAAGTATGAGGATGGGATACTTTAATATTTATAGCTACATAAGTGCTTTTGTTGGTAGAGACACAAACAGTTGCGTCGTGAAACCACGCCCACAAACGATCAGAATATGATGACGTCTGTGATCGTATGTACAGGTATGACACGAGCCTACCTTACCGTTCGCGAAACTTTCAAGCTTGAATTACGAAATACGGAAGTGTACAGTAAACTACTGGCGACACGAGTTTAAACCTCGCTCCTTAGAGATTTTCGACTATGTGAGGATCAAAAAAGAAGTTAGACTGACGCCAGTCTGCTTGACCCTAACTCTTTAACAAGCTTTTATGTCAGGATGTGCTCCATTGGTCAAGAGGTAGATGATCTCCTATTCTAATGTCTCTACGTTTTGGTAATGAGGGTGTCCTTTTCTGTCATTTTAGTTTGCCGGTGTGTGCTTATTACTTGATTTGTCAAAACGACTCCTAATTCATCATATGCTGTTTTAACATTGTTTACATTTATCAACTTGCATCTGCAAACATTTAATGTGTAGTTTTTATAATTTTTATCACTTTATGAAACGACAGGTTTCTATTTGACCAAGTGTTGTACACACCCATTTATGAGTTTCAGTAACAATCTATGCAACTGCACTGATTAAAAAGATTTTTCTTTATGCATTTTACTGTCTCCACAAGAAGACTTGTTGTAGTTAATTATAATTGGACTCTAAATATTTTTTGTCTTTTTTGGATTAACATATGTTGCAGTGTATCCAAACTCCATATTTTAAGAGTTATTTTCCTTAGAAACGGCTTCGAGGAATACTCACTTGACCTGATCATCTTGTTTCTCAGACCAAAAGGGAGACTCTGCTGTGACAAAACAGAAAACATGCTAATTTTTCCCTTCATTCGTTTCTATTATGACTACTGAAACCTTATCTAATCTGATCTCTTGACTATTCAGTTACTTTAGTGATTAGATATTCATAGCATCTAAAACTGCCAATGTGTTTGTCATGAGATAAAATAAGGGACGCCAAGGATCGTACCACAAGCTAAATTTAAATAAGAGTAGTGTAGAGGTAAATAACCAGGTAAGTAGGCCTGTTGTTGTTGAGCAGGTTATTTGTCATGCAACAGTGCTACTTTAATGTCTGTACAAGAAAATTAGTATGTATTACTGTGTTTTTATTAATTACTAAGGTTTATGTGAAGAATCAGAACCTTTAATCGTTTCTGACACCCACAAACACACTGCAAACACTTATAGCTTGTAGTTGAATGTCTGTCCCACAGGCAAGTTTGAACCTGTAATAATACCTTAGTTGTAAAAGAAAAGAGAATGATGTATGGGAGAGAGAATGACAAAGAAAAACTATTGCCATGATGCTAGACATTTTTCTGAAACCCAGCTCTGATAATAGTTTTTAACTTATTGATCATGTTAGTGAATGAAATGTTTTAAAACTGCAGCATCTCATCATTTTAATTGGGTAAGCATGCTTAAATCTAGTTTGAAAGTTTTATTTAACACCACAAATGATAGACATAACATTTGAGAAATGTTTACTATTTGAAATGGCCCTTTATAGGTTTAATAACAATATGCACTGGCATGGCTCCCCAAAATGCCATGCCAGTGCATTGTTATTTGTCAAGCTGCATTGTTCCATTAAGAACCTCTTAACCGCTCCAGAACCTGTTCTGATGCACAAAAGGTTATTTGTAGTGTGAAAGGGTTTTACAGGCTAAAATAAAGTAAGAAAGGATTATTTTAAGAACCTCTGACTGAAACTTACTCTGGAGAACTAAAAATGGTTCTATGGCATGCATGCAAAGAACCTTTTAGCCCATTTATTTGTAAGAGTGAATTTTTTTATATGAAAGGTTTATATGTAGTCTTAGACTTTATTAGACTGTAGACGGTCAATCCACTGTACATACTGTAAAACATGTGAGTGAATGCTCATGAGAACACTCAAATATTTGCATTTGAGTTGAGATAAGGTAAGGTTCTACTTTACTAACTTGTGCATGGCGCTGTATGTTACTTTTCATAATGCCTCTTTCCTATTATGTAAAGCACAAGCTTGGCTTGATTTATAACACTTGGAACTAAGGTAGTAAATCTTGTGTACTGTCCACAATGCATTGTAAGTTGTTGATAAAAGTGAGCAAAGAGGCACCACCAACCACCCACTGGCTCAATTGCGGAGTCAAATTGGCGTGGCAAAGGCATGCATGCTTTCTGACTTTCCGGCGCTCTGGATTGTTATTGTTAACATTATTTCAATGTTGTGCAATATTATCTGACTCCAAAAGATAAAAGGAAACCTTGTTGAATGATATTATTTGTATTTCGATTACTAGGTTTGATAATAATAGTGAAATTTGGACACATGTTTGATTTTCCTGCTTTAATCTAAAACTATATTCACTCGTCCGATTCTCATGCCATCTATACGTGGATCCACAGTCACAAACTCGCCAGTCCTGGTCACTGCCAGAGGTTCCTTGGCCAGTAGCGTCTTAGATGGCTACCCCCTGTAACTCATTGCTAAAATGTACCTTTTTTGTCACCTTAGACTGTAAACACTTAATTATAAGCAACAATTATTTATCGCCTGAGGTCATGACCACTTCAAAGAGATAAATAGACAAATCTTACTGCCTCTAGTGGAAGCTTTATATAATCATGCCATAGTTTCCCATGTATTTCCCATAAAATTACTATAATCAGAGTCTGAGGCTACCTTATTTAGACTGGTCAGACAACAATATTGTTGTTCTAAACGGAAATTTCCTATATTTGCCTCTAGGGTCTAAAAACACTTAAACTAGTGCCAAGTTGTTAGCCGGATCTCTAGAATTCTCAGCTGGTGTGTCTCTGCCACCTAGACAGGATCCTAGTTCGTCACTAATCTGTAACAGAGATATTACGGGCATCTGCTTATATTTAAAACATAAGACTTTATGGGGCGGTTTCCCGGACAAGGATTAGGTTAAACCACGACTTGGCCTTATTTAAAGTAGGACATTTAAGGAGTTTTTACAATCGTGCCTTAGGAAATACATAACTGATGTGCATTTTGAGACATAACAATGACACTGGTGAATTTTAAGATATGTCAGTGCAAGGCTGTTTTCAGTTCTAACATTTAAGTCTAGAACGAGCCTAAACCCTGAATGGGAAACCGTGCCTATAAATTTAGAATAATGCAGAACAATTTCAAACACGACAATTTATTACTCAGGTACATGTTTCATGTCAATTATTAGAGAATCCAAAGGCACACACAGCACTGTGAGGTTCAATGTGGTGTATTTTCAGACCAAAATACCATTCCTCCACACAACAAAACATTACTCAGTCCTGGATCTGATCAGGGCACAAATGGGCATTGACATGAAGACACACCCTCAACAGTGAGCAGAATGTCTTTAAACCCTTCAACCTATGTTATGATCTGCTCTACTGCTGTGGAAATGAGACCATTGTACCAATCACACAGAGACATTGCAAATGGTACCAAACATGCATATGAAGATTCTTTGTTCTTAAAAGATATGGTATTTGTCAAACCCATTTCATGGATTAGCGTTGAAGTGCTCTGAGTTGAGAACGAGAGAAAGGAAGAAAAGATCGGATGTAAAGGTGTGAGTTTGCAATCATCATTCATTGTTGTATGCTGTCTGTGTTCCTCAGGAAGTGGTGCCCTTTTGGTGTGGACACCTTGGCACCGGCCTTGCAGCATGAAGGGCCATAGCTGTAGATACAGTACATCATTTTGACACATTGACTATGTTGGAGATATTATAATAACTTTCTGTTATTTTTATGTGTTGCAGGATCCTATTGCTTTGCTTGACCTGGAAAATGGAAATGATCCCTTACTACCATCACAGGTAGAAAAAGTGGCCAGACATGTTTTTGATAATTTGTTACATATACATCTATTCATTTGGCAGACGCTTTTATCCAAAGCGCCTTACAAGTAGGAGAACATATAACATTTTGTCAACACGCTAAACAGTACTCTTAGTGATTTGTTCACCAACCGACTTAAAGTCACTATACTCACTATACTTTTTCTACTTTTGCACACACTCGGTTATGCATCCACTGTATAACTACAAATGCATAACAAATGACTGTTGTTGAATCTTACAACACTGTGGTCATGGTCACAATAACATCACAGTCCCCACTTGACACATTACATACACAAACACTTGCCGTCCTTCCATATCCACAACTTTAAACGTTCCTGTTTCCTGATCAACAATTTCTGTTCACCAGGATTTATTTCCATTCAGAATTGAATTAAGAAAGCAATTTAATTCAATTATTAAATGTGTAGATAAATTACTGCTGTAATGTACTAACCAGATTTGTCTTAAAACTTGACATGCAGCATTGTTTAACAAACAGTTTCAATAAGATGTACTAAGATAAGTTATACTTAATGTCCCATTATGCCATTAACTGTTTTATTCCAATTAAATGATTACTTTAGTGATGGAGCTTTACCTGTCTTAAACCTGTTACTGCATTTGTATTTCATTCAGTATGACTCCCAATCTTCTCAATCGTATGACTATGTCCTGGTGGCCGACATAGTTAGAGAGACAGATGATCAAACATTCAAGAAGCAGGATGCCTATATTAGGAATCTGAAACTGAAGAATATTAAAGTGACTGTACGTTTGATCACTTTCACAATCAAGTTTTAGCTTTTCAGCTGAATTTCACTGTTTCAAACAAGACTCTCTTTACTGTTGAACAGATAATTGAACATATGGGAAAGGTCTTTTATGGCATTTGTGCCCCTGAAGAAATTTTCGCAAAGTACAAATACTTGCTAAAGGTCTCTGATGCCTGCAACTGGAGCGGAGAGCAAACATGTTTCTCGTACTCCACCAGGTACTGTAGAGCTTCTAAACTCTTATTCAAATGCATTTCAAACAGGATTAAAATCGTTTATCCACCCAAAGCATTTCTAATACGTTTTTCCTCTGTGGCTTTGTTTTACAGAATCAGGATTGTCCACTTTGTTATACATAATACATTTATAGAAACGGGTGGTAAGTTATAGGCAAATCAAGAAATCTCTAGATAGTAGTTGTCTTGGAATAAAAAAAGTTTAATATAAAATCTCAAAATGGACAAGCCCTTGTACACTCCAAAGTGAAAATTCTTTCATCTTTTACTGACCCTAATGTCATGGCAAAAGAATGACTTACCTTCTTCGACAGAACACAGAAGAAGAATGTTGCTAACCAAATAACATTGGCCCTCATTGACTTTTATTGTATGAACACAAAACCACTGAGACGTTCTGTAAAATATTTTTTTGGCGTTCCACAGTGGAAAGAGTCATATACAGATTTTAAACCACATGTGGAGATAATTGATGACAGAATTTTGACTTTTTAAACCTCGGAAGTGAATGAATTACACATACTTCAAAGACTCATTAGCAATGTTTCTCTCCACTAATAATGTCTGCTGTAAGAGAATCTTGAAGATCTTCTGGCTCAAGGTGTTTTCAAGTCCATTTTCTGTCTGCATGAGGTAAGAGTCTTTCATCCTTTTTTGGTGAAATTAAAATGTTTGTGGAAATCATGAAACTGCTACAGATCGTTGAGTTATAAAAATGTTGCTTCGCAACTTTATTTTTTAAAGGAAAATAAGCAGAAAGAACTAAAAAAGAAATGGGCAAGCTGGTCTGCAATATTCACAGTTTTCAGACAGCCTATCGGTCATGTTAAGTAAGTTGCATGTGTGTCATCATCTTCATATGTTGGCCTGGCTTTTTAACACTGTCTGTGTTTAACACAGTCTTATGTCATTTTTAGAGACTATTTTGGGGAGAAAGTGGCACTGTACTACCTGTGGCTGGGCTGGTACACACGTATGCTCATCCCTGCAGCTTTCATTGGCATTGTTGTGTTTTTGTATGGCATTGCCTTCTTCAATACAAGTCCGCTTATGTGAGTACATTTAAAACCCTTTTTAAAAAAAGGACTAAGCTTAATAAATCAATGCCTCCTTTTTTTAAATTGTGGTGTGTTGTAACAGTAAAGAAGTCTGTCACTCCAACATCATCATGTGTCCAAGATGTGACAAGAGATGCCATGTGTGGAACCTGTCCGACACCTGTACATATGCCAAGGTCAGCAAGTAAAAGTTTTCAGAATTGAGTATTATGTGTGAGGGGGTTTTATGTTAGAAAAAGTATTTGCAATTAATTTCCAACTTGCGATGAATGATTACATTTTGAATTCACAAACAGGTCAGCCAGCTTTTTGACAATGAAGGGACAGTGGCATTTGCCATGTTTATGGCGATTTGGGGTAAGATTTTGTCTTTTTAATAGGGCAGAATACATATTTCTTTGTATGTCACATTGATGCTCATGTTTTGATGTTGTTTTAATAGCCACACTGTTCCTGGAGCTGTGGAAGAGACATCGAGCTCTGTATGTTTCTAAGTGGAATGTGTATGACTGGTGTGAGGAGGAGGTAGAGGATCTTGTCATTGTTTTTTAACAAAATAATAACTTTGCATCTTGCGATGTAGCTAAATAAGTCTTTGTTTCAACAGGAAGAGTTGATTTTGGAGATTGTGAATGATCCCCGGTGTAGAACAAAAGTATTCAGACACTCCTATCTGCGCACAACAATGGTGCTGCTGTTGGTAACGCTGGTGGTGAGAAACAAAGTTTGCATAAAAACGTTTTACTATGAGAGTGTGTTTGTTATTATCGCTGTTAGCTTTTGGCGGTCCTTTCACTTTCGGTTTAAAATTGTTAAGTTCGTCTTTTCGACACATGTTTACAATAAAATAAATTATATTTCATTTAATACATTTTTGTTTTAATTTTAACTCTATATAACACTAGTATGTTCATTGTTTCCAGTTGATGGTGATCATCGGTCTTGCCCAAGCGCTGGTGATCTGCCGCATATTAGCTGGAATAGTGTTGTCCGAGAGCGATTGGCATTTCTTGCGTGAACATGCCAGCACAATAGCCATGTTGACTGGTGCAGTGCTGCACTACATCACTATTCAGGTTATGACTAAGGTAAGTACTGATCTGTTCTGTCCGAAGGGCAGGAAACATGTTTGTTAAAGAACATTGCATCTTACAATAATAATGTCTTTTATGCATAAACTTGCTGTGCATTTCTCCACTAATCCATGCTGTTATCAAAGAAAACAGGGCACACCAAAATAAAATTCATGTTACATTTTCAAGAACTTCAATTACTTTTATCCTGATAATAAATTGTGTACTGAAGTATTCTGTTAAATTAGAATATAATTTCCAATTTACTCAACTGAGTCACAGAAGATGAGCAGTGCCAAATTCACTCAACTGTACATTTTTAGATCATAGACAAAAATTGCACTTTCCGCAGTAATTCACTTTCTTTTCAGGTCAACAGATTTGTGGCCCTCAAGCTGTGTTCATTAGGTAGGTGTAGAAACATAACATCCTTTACTGGGCCTTATAAAAAGACAAGGATTTTTGATAAATGATTATTTTACAGAGAAGACTCGCTCAATGGCCGCCACAGAGAAGAACTTCACTGTGAAGATGTTTACGTTTCAATTCTTCACACTGTTCTCGTCACTATTTTATGTGGCCTTCTTTCTCGGAAGGTATGTGTCGTTTTGTGTGCATTTTAAAGATGTTTTTCTTATAACAGCCTATTTGAAGTGTCTATTAATGCTTTGTTCAGAATTAATGGCTACCCAGGAAACTATGTTCGAATTGCAGGCAAGTGGAGATTAGAAGAGGTAAGAATGATATTAGAATTATATATGACTATACAATTATAATCAAAAGTCACATGTTTTATGGGATATGGGATAGGATTTTCTTAAAGCTAGTCGAGTGTAAAATAGTCCACTTATATTTATCCAAGTTGCTTTAATGTTCGTTCAGAATACTGTCGGGGTTAGTTGATCCAGAGTCACCAAACCTGCTCCATATATTGTTCTCACTAAAATGGAATAAATTACTTAAATGACTTTAAAATATAGGCAGCATTACCTCGCCAAACAGGAAGTTGGCCATTTTGGATTTTAATGTGGATTGAAAAACTTTTATATATTTCTGCTACAGAATTATTGAAATTGTACCAAAAAGTCACAATTGTGGCCAGAGAAACTGATTTTTGAAATCTCAAACGATTTTGCTATGACAAAGAAAGCAAAACACAAAGTATATCATATTTTTGTACATTGAGACAGATTGCTTGCATTTTCTTTTTGCTAGTGCCATCCGAGCGGCTGCCTCACAGATCTCTTCATCCAAATGTCTGTTATTCTGTTGCTTAAACAAACAATTAACAACATCTTTGAGTTTGCAGTGCCGTAAGTGTTATGAAAAGATCATTTTCCACTCATTACACTTTTTTCAGTGCTTATTGAGCGACTCTTGCTTTGTTTGTGTGTATTTGGCTTCATGTGGCTGCAGCTGGTTAAAGCTCTGTTGCAAGCGACTGAAACCAGATAAAATAGAGGAATGTCAAGAAAATGGGGGTAACATCGACTCCTGTGACCCCAGCAACCTGCGTAACTGGCTGGACAATTACCACCTGACTGATGTGAATTGTTTCAGCTTGTTTAATGAGTTTTTGGAAATGGGTATGTATCTCTGCCAGCTACCACATTAGTGTCACAGTACTGCAGATGTATTTTGGTATATGTGGATGTGTTCTATAGATTTATGGCATGTTCTTCATAATCATTGAATAAACATGTTATTTGCAATATGTTTTTTCATAGCCATATCATTTTTCACCTATAACACACGTGCTGTTCTTTCCTGTCTAGTCATTCAGTTTAGTTTCACCACCATCTTTGTGGCTGCCTTCCCTCTGGCTCCTCTTTTGGCTCTGATCAATAACATTTTTGAGATCAGACTTGATGCCATTAAGATGGTCAGCCTTGAGCGCCGCCTGGTGCCCAAAAAGACCAATGACATTGGTAAATACTGTTTTGTGCTTGTATTTGTGTGATGGCTTGGCTGTCCGTTTTTCATCATCCAGTAATTACTTTCATTATGTCCGGCATGTTTTTTCCAGGTGTGTGGACAAGAATATTAGAAGTCATTGGTGTGATGGCTGTCATTGCTAATGGGCTGGTTATTGGCATTACCTCTGACTTCATCCCACGTCTGGTGTATCGGTACTATTATGGACCATGTGCAAATGGCACCAGTGCCAACCTGGAGTGAGTATTACTTCTCACTTGCTTTGGTATATTTCACAAATTAAATTCTTAAAAATGTGTATTTCTTATTTATTTGAACCGATTGTCTTTTGTCACGTTGTCTGATTTTCCTGCATTATAAATTATCAGTTATTATACATTATCAATAACTTTTCTCATGTTAATAAAAATAGATTTTATTGGCTATTATATATTATTATAGTAATTGTCTAAGTCTTTAAACACAAAATGGTTTAATCAGTGGTTATAGTCAGTCAAAAAGGATTTCTATATATTACAATTAGACCAGAGTTATTATAGTTTTGATATTAGTTTTATATTTAGTCTTTATAAATATTTTTAAATTAACGTTTATTTTTTTATTTTTATGTTAGTTGTATTTAAATATTTAGCAACTTTGTAATACTATATTCTTTTGTCATTGTATTTGTTTGTTTTAATTAAACATTAAAAAAATTATTATATTAAATTAAAGATTAATAACATTTTAATTTAGTTTTGTTTACTAATATAATTTTCC
This sequence comes from Triplophysa bombifrons, assembly GCA_029783895.1. Taxonomy (NCBI): domain Eukaryota; kingdom Metazoa; phylum Chordata; class Actinopteri; order Cypriniformes; family Nemacheilidae; genus Triplophysa; species Triplophysa bombifrons. The sequence goes on from CM056448.1 coordinate 22,535,593, forward strand.
TGCTATAGACTTATTTCAGTTTATTTCTGAGGCAACATTTACTTTTTTTTGTTTAGTTTATTTTTTCCAAAAAGTGGAAGACCAATATTGTTCATTTCAATAAACAGAATGTATTATTTTGTAATGTTAAAATTGATATATGTAGAAAGTGCCGTCTTGTGCAATTTAAAACGTCACCAAAACTGTAACCACAGGTCACATCTGAAAACACTGACATCGTACAGTTTTATTGACAACAAAATTAAGCCTTTTAATTGTCTTGTTTGTAAATGATGACACAAGGACCTTTCATTCTGATCGCATTGACATGTTATTTTAAGAAATGCATTTGTATGATTTAAGAAATTTGAACAAAGTGACTGAGAGAAACCAGTTGAGTTAGTCAACCATGATGTAGGGTTCTTCTAAATCCACTTCTCACATTTTGCTTTCGCCCACACTTTCTCTGTTTTGACATGCATTTAAAAGTGATTAAAACAGACACGTATATACTGTATTTGTCTTGAAATTGATATTTTCAGATGCTTGTAAACTAATATTGGGATATGACCACGAATGTTTTAACTTTGTCTGACAGCTGCATGACAGGGTATATCAACGGCACTCTGGCAACAGCCTACATGTCAGATGTAAATGTGCAAGTAGACTTCCTTATAAAACAAATGACCACAGAAAATGGAATCAATGTTACTCACTGCAGGTGAGCCTAAGACACTTCATTTATATTTATGTTGTGTTAATATATATACACTTAATGTTATTTTTAACAATACTTGATTTGACTTAATGGATTCGTTTACCAAAAATGAGTATACTTCAAATTCATTTTATTAAATATAGTATTTAGTATGTACCTACTATACAAATATAAGTTAATCTCTAGGACAGTTCTACCATATTTTAAGAACACTTTATGTAATGTAGAAAGTACACTAACATCAATGTACTAGTTGTTTTTAACACAAATTAGAGTGCACTTGTGACTGAATTGGCCCTCTTTTTTGTACATTAAAGATATTTGCATTTTAAAGAATGTTTGGTGTGTATATTTTGCAGTTACAGAGACTACCGCAATGATGTGGACCAGAATCTCACTCCACAGTTTTGGCTTATTTTGGCATTCCGCTTTGCCTTTGTTATTCTGTTTGAGGTATAGTGTTATCAAATTCTATACATCTCTGTTGCATTTTTTCACTTTACAACATTTTTTTGTCATGTCTATCAGAAGAGATCTTTGTTTGAAGTAGTGGCTAATGGAAGTTTCTCTGCTTAGCATGTGGTGGTGCTGTGCAAGTTTGTTGCTGCCTGGTTTATACCTGACTGTCCAATCCGAGTGAAAAACGATAGGCTGAAGGACAAATTTACGAGACTGAAAGAGGAACTTCAGTACGTATTTTGCACAAAGACTACAACATGCATCTCCTCTGAATACTTTGGATTCATGTTGTGGAGATAGAGGCATTAAAATATGTAGAAATGTTATCACTTGATGATAAAAAAATATTGTATTTCATTTCCCTCTTCCTGCTATTGATTTGCTGATTTTTTTTTCTCATCTCCAACAGGGAAATGAATGAAAAATATGACAGCAGATCCACTGAAGTGTGAACCAAACCAGATTCGTTAAATCGTGTGGATCTTGTAAATTCACAAAACTTTCAACTGAGGTTTCTTTATTTCATTATCTTCCTGGCATCGATCATGTGACTGCTCTGCCAATGAGGGACTTATGTCACCACCATCATATGTTTGCTCCATTTCTGTGTGGAAAATGAAAATTTGTGAAAATACACAAAGTTAGTTCCTGTTATTTCAGTCGATATGCATTTGTAGAGAAATCTCCATAGGTCTTAATAATATATTAGTGTTGTTGGCAATATAATTTATAATTTGTATTAAGAAAAAAATGATTTTAGAATTAGGTGTTTTTTAATTTTTAAATGCATATGGAAGCCTTCAATAAGTTTTGGATTGACAGTGAAAACCGTGTTTCAAGTCAATTATTCCAAATGTAAGAAACACAAATTTATAAGAGGAATACAAAGTACTAAAGGTATATGCCTACATGTGATGCTGTTCATACTGCACCTAGCTTCCCAATAATTGTCTTTTTCAGTGTTTTTCTTCTCCTTTTTATATATTGTTCATGTACCAGAAAATGAAGTACATCACATTCAACATAAATGTTAATTTAATAAAATTAAGTGAATTTTGAAGGTGGTTGCAAAATAAAATTGTCAATAATTTTTTCTTCCATGAGATGTCAGCAGAAATGCATTCTTAAAATACAAAGCAACTTCTACGGAGATTGAATAGTTCTAATCCACAGGGAAATTCCATGGTTACCTTTGGCCAATGTAAAGTGTTTTGGAAGCCTAGCAGAAAGTTTAAGATTAATTACTTTTTTATTTAATAAGCATGAAATAGTATTTTTTTGTAAAAGTGAAACAGCATATATAGTAAAATTCACTAGTGCATATTTCAGTGGGTGTGTGGCCCTTTCCATTCTACAAAACATTCTTGCCTTATACGAGACATTATCTGTGTGAATATTCTGTTTATGCCTTGACTGTTTGAGGCAAGTTTGTCAAAATCAAAACACTGAAGACAACAGTTTTCTCTCCGCCCACTCTTTTTTTTTACAACTCTTGCCTGAATGCATGAGAGAAAAAAATGATGCCAGACTCCTTTGTCAGCATTTCACATTTCTCTCCTTATCTTAAAGCGAAAGCTGTTTTCGATCAAATGCGCAGGATGTTACTCCCATGCACTCAACTTAAGGCCAACCCACAACAATCATTCACTGACCTCAAATGCATTCCAACCTATCAGCCAATAGCCTCCAGAAGCTCACAAAAATGAGGAAAAAAGTTGCGCTCACACCAGACAGTTCTTGTCAGTGTTTTGTGTCAGGTCAAGATCTGGAGAAGTTAAAGGTTTCTAGTGTTCACATTTTAACCAAATGCAAGGGATTCAGTGATGAGGACAGTATTTAGAAGAAACTGAGTGAACAGCTTAAGAACACATTTTTAATACAGACAGAAAGCCAGCAAATGTGAATGATAGTTCAGAAAATTAGACCATTTGACAGACAACACAACAAGCGTTTTAAAGAATGTTACTATATTATATAATAATGATTTGTAGTGATTAGTTTAATGCATTCTTCACAACTGTCACACAACAAAGCTGAGAATTATTTTGCTTTATAATTCTGATGAATTGAATTACAATACAACTGTCTTTTACTGTATTTATTAAGGCAGTGAGCATTATATTTGTGCTTCGCTACGTAAAGGTTTAACATGATATTCAGCTACAAATTAAGCTACAAAGTTTATTTCAGATGTAAATGAATGTCACTTCTCATCTCTTTCACACTCCAATGCTAATAACTGTAACAACCACAAAGCCTGCAGTGGTGTTACATGAAAAGCAAATATTGATAAAGCAGCAAATGTGTCTCTGTTATTGTAAGCAACTGCAATATTTTAGTTTAGTGCTTCTCTAGGCCAAGTTTATTATTGATTTTTTTCCCATCAAAACTGTGCATCCATTTTCCATCTGCAACAATGTAAAAATCGCATGTCTTGGTAAGAGAATTGGTGTGTATTGCAATATGCAATGAGACTCATGGGAGCTAATATTTTGAGCCTATCTGTTGGCTTCTCCCAAACAGGCTTTAGAGTTAAATAGTAAATTCAACCAAGACACACATGTGGGCCATCCATGCTCAATCCTATGCAAGCATTTCTCTATGTATCTACGTGGCATGTCGTAATACTTAAGGGTGTTGTCAGCTTTCCAACTTCTAGAGTACAAACTCTGGACTTCACTCTCCTCACTGCTTCAGTAGTGTCTGGTCATATTCCAGTTGTGACATTAGTTGTAAAATCCTACAGTTGTCTTCTGCCATCTCGTCCAGTTTAGTATTGAGTCATGGATACAGATATGATTATAGGGTTGAATCAATGAAATCTCGTTTTGCGTATCCTTTCTGTTATTAAAAGAAAAAACAAATGATTAAAAAGTTTTTTATGACTCCAACCTGCCTCTTGTCATGGTAATTCTCAGTAGCAATCCCAAACAATAATGCTCTTTTGAACATATAAGCTTTGATAACGTTGTAATATGGTCTGAGTATGGTAAAATTCTTGCACATGACACACAGATCACCGGTCTGACATTTAGGCCACAGAGCATAAATACACATAATCATACTTTATAGTGGTTGTTCAATAAAATGAAGCCATGAGTCAGTTGATGTCATGTCTGGCAAGCCTATTTTTGGTTAAAATAAAGCAAAAACTATTTTTTTTTAGCAAAATGTATATTGTTTCTTGTTTAAAATGAGCTATTGTCAGCACTAAATACAATCTAACTTTTAGTTACTATACAAAAAATATTTTTAATATGTATCTATTTTTAATCGTTATTAATATAAACTCAGCTAAGTAAAAGAAACATCATGCGTGCTTGAACAGGGTAATGTCTGGTAATCAGTTATGGGCTTTAGGTAAATATTTGTCAAGCTAGGCTGTACAACTGACTGGGAGAGCAGATATCACACACATAGGACAGCACATTGATGGGCATTAGAACAACCTCTAGTAACAGCATCTAAAACAACTATTCAAACATCGTATCCGCCCACATTTATGAACTTAAAATAAAAAGATGACCATTGGTCTTGCATATTCATTCTCTCCTATATATACTGTACACACACACACAACACACACACACACACACACACACACTCACACACAATAGCCTTGAGTGCAAAGTCTGTAAACAATAAGGGATCCACCTACACGCGTGAATATCAGATTACCGAGTAGTCTTTGTCTTAAGACTACATGCCACTCTGTGTTAATTCATTTGTGCTTTTAACTGGGCTACACACAGACACTCACCTGTTTGTAGTCTCTGTGGAGTTTGCTGTACTGAAACATGTTGCACAAAACTGTGGAAGCAGCTCTGGCTGCCTTTAGTTTCCCGGGACTGAGAAAAAAACAGAAGATAGAAACACGAGAAGCATTGCTGGGACATTGTGCTCTTGTTTAAACTGCTTAATAATGAAACAGAATGTAGGCTATATTTCAACAGGGCTGGCATAAGAGGTGAGGTGCATTATAAATGAGTCAATTAAGTCATATTTGTGTGAAACCTATTATATTTAAAGGTTGGGCCTTTCAAGATTACTTTCCACTAACCCACTAACTACCACTATACCCAAACAAAAATGTGATTGCAATGATGATCAATTATTCCCAACATTCTTCAAAATATTGTGTTCTGCTGAAGAAAGAAAACCATACAAGTTTGGAATGAAAAGACGATGAGTAAATGATGAAAGAAGTTTCATTTTGAGGTGAACTGTCCCTTGAACATCTGCTAACACTTCGGTGGTCCCCCAAAATACATTCAACAGTCAACTTCTCCTATCCCTAACAATGTCAATATTCTAATGGGATATTCCAAAGTTACTGATCGTTAGTATTATTGACTAAAGTGGACTAACAAAATACTACATGTAACCCTAAAGTGTACTAATTTGGATTATACCAGCCACTAGGGAAAAATGTGATATAAGTAAATATTTTCTGAGAAACATTATGGCAATTCTATACCTGTTGTCATGAGATGTCTTAATGCCGACCAGCTTGGGCAGTCCATCAAAGAAAGCAATATCTCTTGCAGCTACAGAACTTCCTGTAACAAGATTATTGAGAACTCCACAGATATTCACCACCACGTCACTAGAAGGTTCTTTCTGATATCCGTCACTTGGGAGTTTGGTCACCAGAATATTCACCACTTTGGTAGCTAAGGATAAAAAGCAATGAGAAACATGGCTGGAGTTAGACAAACAGGAAGAGTGAAATACGTGCAGTGTCTCGAGTGGCTTTGGGGGGGAATACTTTCGAAGCAGACGGCTGAGTTCAGAGTGGTTATGAGCAGTAAAAGAAAAACAATGTGTAAAAAATCTGACCTGTGCTATTATGGGATGAAGAGTGGTCAGTGTGAAGGCAGAAAGAATGAAATATAGCCGCTAAAGCGGTTTTGCAAGTCATCCAGAAATCTGAATTCGTAGCTGGGAAATCTTACACTTTAAAAACAAATGTTAGAGGAAAAAAGTGGAGAGGTGACCGACTCACCCAGATCAGCTTTGTTTTTGCAGTGTCGGGAGAGGTTTCTCAGAAGACCCGTGAGAGAGCGGAGTTCAGTGTCCGTGGGTGTTCGTAATTGGTCGAGAATCACGGGCAACATCCGCTCCTGTTCCAGTGCAACACGACTCAACACAGAGGCCCACTGGAAGAGAGAACAAAGGAAATGAGTGAACGAGCAGGAAGATGTGCAAGAACGAGTAGGAAGGATGGAGCGCGATTAATTATAAAACTAGCTAGATAAAGAGACATAGGAAAACAGTTAAAACAAAGAAGCAGAAACATGAGATCATAACAGAAAGTACAGTGAACAAATTAAGAAACGCTGCAAATGATAAATCACATTAGTGATAATGCCTAAAAACATAAATATAGTTATTCGAATAGAAGGAATCTATCTGCGCTCCCTATGGAGTTGTTTTGATTGGGTGTGTTTTAAGCATCTCACCCGGAACTCTCCGGCAGTGATGTTTTGCAGGGCTCCCACCGCACCCTCACGCGTGCATGTGTTCGTCTCGCAGACCTGCAGGATGCGGTTGTACAAACGGACTATCTGAGGGTGCCACAACCACTCTGCTCCTTTAGGCACTCGTGCAACTTCAGAAAAAGTGGAGAGATCTTGATTCTTCTGCAGAGACACATCATGAGCATTAGGAAGAACGCTTGGGAAAGTTAGCTTGTATATTGAAATTGGAGATTACTAACATCTTTTGACTTCTTGCTTTGTGGGGTGAAGCAGCCTATGGGGTCGTTGTGACGTGTGCCCTGTGCTCGTGAGGCCCCTTCCAAACGCATCTGAACTGACGCAGGGATCTCAGTATACAGCTGGTAGGAGAGATTGCGCAGAGCACATACGCAGTTCTCCACACCCTAGGGGAACAGAAATGAAAGATGGTTTTAGAAATGAATATCGATTATGGCACAAAAACGGCTACTGTTCTTGGATAAGAACAATTGTTTTATAACAAATGTGGGAAAGATTCTTCTTTCTGACCTTGTCGTCTACTTTTCCCTCATCTAGAGAGTTTTGGATGTATCCAACCAGAGAGTCGACCAACCCACGAGTTTCACGCATCTGTTGCCTGGTTCTTTCATTCACTGAGCTCAGGTTCCTTGTAAAACATAAAAATGGGTGTAGTTTACATACCAATAGGCTTTTTGTTTTATTTTTATAGCGCATTAATCTTTGTCTCTATAAATCCTTCAAATGAGAAAACAATAGGCATTAACTATTTATCTGCTGTTCTTTGTTAACTTGCAGATTATAAACAGTATAAACTAACCAGCCATACGTGATTGAATGCATGTGTGTGTGAGTTACAATATTTATAAACCTTCATGGATAATACTAGTTGTGTTTAGACCAACAGAGTGTGACCGACAGGTCATAGGCATTTAGGTGGGGCTTTGTGAGCAGCTTTACCTGAGACATCCTGTAGTGTTGTAGAATATATCAGCCTCAGACATGCACTGCTGAATGACCCCAGCATCTCCACCTCCGGATAAAGGCACCAGCACTCGCTCTGTCAGCTCAGACAAGCTCTCTCTGGCCAATCTTTCCTTCAGACTGTCTTTAGAAGACAGGTTCCACAAAATACCTACAAAAGAAATAAAAAGAGTGAAAACTGGAAATTTACCAATTCATGCATAAGCTGCATCTGAATGTGCATTTATTAGCCATTTTATCGTATGCTGAATGCTATAGACGGTTTCACTGGACGCACATAACTGGCCCCAAGTGGAACCAGTTGAACCTCAGACCTCCTTTCCCTTTATTCATATTCTTGACTGCTTTCCCCCTGCATAAGGTGTGGGAAATGTCCTATTGGGCAATTTGCTGAAATAGTGGGATAATAACAACTAGTCATTTTAAGCGAATATATAATGATTTTATTAACAATGAACAATTTGTTTAATTTTATTGTCTGTTAATTTGATAAAAAACAATGTGTTGAATGGGTCGTGAAACTATGTCACATTTAAGTTTAGCCAAGTAATGGTTCTTCTAGTGGTAACCCAAAATAATACTGGCAAGACATACTTTTAAATCGCTAGCTAATGTAATTTACTTAATGTTATAATCTGCAAGGTCTTCATTTTTTTGGGATGTCTACAGGAAGTTTGGGCCACAAAAGCGTGCATGCGGAGTAACATTTGTTTATGCTGTTGCTTTGAATCCATCTACAGTATATGCTATAAGTCGGCTATATGGGAAAATCTTATGTACTGTTAGTGAATTTGTTGTATGCATCAAATTCTCAATGACAAAATACCTGACGGAAATCAGTTCAAAATTAAACCTTTTACAACCATTTTTGAAAAATCTGATTTTCTACTGTCCAGACTCCAACAAGTTAAACAGATTTGGGTCAAACAGTACTTAAAAACAATCTTATTCATGCTGCCTCCCTGAACAAAGCCTTACTAACCCTGTCTCTAGGTAACAAGCAAAACAGAAGCAAAACACCTGCTATAGCTTATTCTGCACTGAAATGTATGAAGCTGTTTTGTGAGGTAACTACTTGCTCTTTTAAGACCAAAGAAATTTGTACAAAGCTTGGATGTTCATTTACACTATTTTGCAATCCAATGTAGGGATTATTTTTGTTCAATTACCCCAAAAACAAATGCTACTTAATACATTTCTGGTACACGTTATACAATCTAGTGATATTCCTTTTTTTGGCGGGTGACTGTTCTACTCATTGTCTAAGATCTCTTTAATGGCTATTGGGGGAAGTTACAAAGAACTAGTGTTGTGGTTTTTTTTAGCGTGCCATAGATCAAGTCATAAAATGTCAGTAAGAGACCTGGCAACCCAAAGTGGACCAGCAAAGAATGTCAAGGATTGTTTACTAAGTGAATGTGAGTGAGTGTCTGTGTGAGGGGGTGGAGAATGATAGCAGATCTCACAAAGCACAAAGACCTCTGGGAGTCCAAATTCCCACTTTCCGTATCTGAGGTTTATAGTGACTCCAGAAACTTTCAGACTATCTTTTTCGTTCAGTTTCTCTCTGTGCACTCAGTGCGCTGCTTGAATACACCTGTTATAATTGACAAATCCTACTCCAAACTGGTGCTTAAAGTAACTCCCTGCACTGATATACTGTAGGAAGACTTTTGTATTTTGTTATCGACGTGACGACTGAAAAAGACTACATGTACAATTTATGAAATTCACTATTATACTTAAATAACCATGTAATTCTAGCGAATGTGTGAGTTATATTCCTTTACTGCGGTAATACCAAGTTCAGGACGTACTTTTCCATGAATTTCAACTTTTACCACAAGTATACCTGTGATATTTTTGAGTAGTTCATCATCCAGTTCTTTTAAAGCACCAATGAGTTTGCTTATTCCTCCGGCTTCGATAAGTGCAGTCTTGTTGTCCATGTTCTCATAGATGAGGTTGCGTGTAGCTCCTGTGGCGTAGCGTTGCACCTCTTGGTTCTCGCTGCTAAACAGCTGCACTAATACTGGGATTCCCTTCAGACTGCGTACCTGCGAAATAATAAAAACAGGAACATTATTTAAGCTTACATATTTTTTTTCCATCAGTTAGCTTTAATCACATGATTCCTTATCTCTAATTCCACTTTCTGTGCTTTACACTTGCCAGACAAGACTTTCTTAAATAAGCCCAACATGGCAACCTGTTCAGACATCTGTCTATGTTTGCAGCGATGTGCTCTCAGGCAGAATGTTCTACCCCCTGAGGGCCCTGGACAAAGATTAAGGGCTGAAGAAAGCCTTTCTCTCCAGCTGGCCTGAATGTAGCATATAACAATAGTGAGGAAAAAAGCAGTTTAGCCTTGATTCTGGCCACGGGCCATAAATAAGGCTAGTATATTTTATGATAATATCAGCCAGAGCCAGTAGGTTTTTGCTTTAACAAAATATCATGCATATATATTATTTTATTCTTTGTATTGTAAAGTTGACTTTAAATATTTAAATCAGTTAGATTTTAAACTCTTAATCATTAAAACTATTAAGTATAACTAGTATATCAGGTGGAGGCCATTTTGATCTTTTTGTATACTCAACAGAAAAATAAACCGAGTACCCAAGAGATTTTTATCCATGCCATTTTATAATCGTTGGCCAATAGATCCTATATAGACATATATGGTCACCATTTTGAAACTTCTGTAGTGTTGAATTTTATAAAAATTACATTTGAAATGACAAAAAGTTCAACATTTAAAACCGTCTCTAGACTCCTGAATTCTATTCTGTCCGGATGCACTTCATCTCGCTGTTTTGAAAGGATGAACACATCCTGTGTTTACGCTCTCTAATCCTGTTCAAACAGAGTGTGGAAGGCTGCTCAACACCGCTGACCTCATTGCCTCTCATTATATCTGTTATTAAATCTCAAACGGTAGGAAATGTTTGATAGCGGCCATCCCACGCGATGCGAATTTTCAAACTTTAGTTAGTGTGTAATGTTGCTGTGAGAGCATAAACAATATCTGCAAAAAGATAAAGCTCAAAGTACAATGCCAAGCGAGATATTGTCTTTAACAGAATTCGCTTTTCAAGGACTACAGAGAATGGCTGGAATTGGACCCTATACTACCGGAGTAAATGATGTCACTATTTGAAAAACCTAAGCTTAAAGCAATACGCCAAAAAAGGGGCGAGAGAAGAGGAAGAGCCGCTGGAGTAGTGTTTGGTTATCAGATTGTAAACATTTAAATGATTTAAATTAATTATTTTCACATTCATCACAGTCCTACAGCTGGTAAAAAGAATTCAGTAACACATTCTAAGATAACCAACGGTCAAATAACAGCTTCCATGACTTAAACATAGGCTGTGAAAGCTGTTCTGTGTAATACACTGATATTGAGTGTGTGCGCGCATACCTCTAAAACACTTCTATGAAACGTTCTTTGAAGACCTGCTAGCAAATGTCTCCGGGTCAAATTTTAAGAAAAATTAATGCTTCTATTATTAGTGTTAATTAATATAACTTGTCTGACCCAATCAGTTCTGTGTCATTTCCCTCGCCATAGTAGGAACAAAAATAAAGATTGATGTTTGCACATGCACTAGCAGACCTCCATTACACTTCGATCGATCCGCATGTGCTTAACTGATGAAGTGAAGTTGACGCCATTGTCACTGTTTATTGCTAAAAGCCAAAGTTTATGAATACATGTGAACTACACAATCACAACAGCCTGAAAAGTGGAAGCTCGCTGAAATGGTATTGGTGGGACATCTTAAGACACATGCTCTAAGCAGGGAACCAATCATGACAGACCTGGTCAGCTTTACCAATCAGAGCGTATTGGAAGGAGGGATTTTATATAGACCGGAAGAAATCCAGTCATTTTTTTAGAAGAGGGACAGCTGTGAACAATAGACTTGAAATATAAAGCACTATTTGAAACTAGAAACATGAAAATCCAATGTTTAACATCCAAAAAACATAATCAAAGCTTCAAAAACGCAAAAGAATGGCTCCTTTAAAGACAAAATGTCAAACTGTGAAATTGCGGTTTATGACCAAACATCCTGTCATTGTCAAGTTGTTTTTAATTTCTAAGCTATTCCTAATGAAGGGATGTCCAAATAAAAGCATAACAAAGGCATGAAAACGCTGAGTGTGTATGTGTGTGTGTGCGTGCAGGAGCGCATAGTACCACACAAAATCAATGGTTAAATTAAACCTGTGCACAAAGGCCCTGACTTGAACTGTTAATATAATGCTAATAAGGTAAATGTTAATAAGGTTGTTGATTAAATGTAATGTTTTTTCTTACCATGACTTTGGCTTCACTGCTGTGGTAACACTGATGCTGTATGTACGCTGCTCCCAACATCTGCATGGAAACATCGGTGGAAGAGATATAGTTGATTGCTGTGGTCATGTCCAGATTTTGGATTCTGTTCGCACACACACAAAAGTAAAAACGTTTAGAAAAACAATTTTCAAGATATAATATATCAAAAGCAATTTTTGTTTTGTTTATAATATTAGTACAAGTAAAACATATTAATGGTATACCTGGTATATTGTTTTCAATTGCTAAATGTTTAGTTGTTTTCCACCAATGTTTGGGTCAAAATGGACAAACCCCAACAATGGGAAAAAATGTTCATCCAAAAATGAGAATTCTGTCATCATTTACTCTTGTCATCATTTAGAATGTTAGTTACCGAGCAGATCTCGTCACCCATAGTATTTATTTTCCCTACCATCAAAATAAAATCCCTTTATTGTCACTCAACCATATACACAGGTGCAACAGTAGGTGAAAAACTTGGGTGCAGTTTGGACCAACATGGCAGTATGACAGACATTTCTTTTATACATTTACACAGTAAACATTTCGGTACAAGTTTTACACCAGAATACAACAAATGACACGTAACATACATAATAATAATACACAACAGCGAATGTACACACAATGTGCGTAGTGTACAGTGATGGCAGTAAATGGGGGACAAGATCTGCTCGGTTACTGACATTCTTCCAAATATCTTCCTTTGTGTTTAGCAGAACACAGAAATTATAAAGATTTGAGAGTGAGTAAATGATGACATAATTTTCCTTTTTGAGTGAACTATCGCTTTAAATGGTCTATTTTTAATTCAAACAAGAGTTTAAACCGAGCTTTTTGAGTTAAAACAACCCAGGTTCATTTACAAACCAAAGTTTGGGTTTGTCTCTTTTTGACTTAAAGGGACAGTTCACCCAAAAATGTAAATTCTGTCACCATTTACTTACCCTCACATAGTTCCAAATCTGTGTAAATGTCTTTGTTATGATGGACACAGCCAAAGATACTTGGAAGAATGCTTATAACCAAACAGTTTCAAAATTCTCTACAATAGTAGGACTGCTTTGGCCCAATCACAACACTCTAACATTTCTGCACGGACTGTGTGTGTCTGTATGTATGAACATTACTGTTTTTTTTCTTGGGTCTCTGAATTTGTCCTCATATAGTTCAGGTCAGTTGTAAAGTTGTCTATTTCCCTGTTTTACCACAAAGTTGGGATGTGTAGAGAAAGAAGTAAAATTACCAGAGAAAAGGACTGAAACGAAGCAAAAGCTGTTATAGTTCCTTCGAGTTTAATAAGGCTGCTTGTGGATCATCAATAAATTAACAGAATGACATTGCTTGTGTGAACAGCGCATTTGTGTATTTAGTATAAATTTACCTGAATGACTTTACCAGTAATTTACCAGCATTGCTATGTGAAAACAGCTAATGATGGCCATTTATAGAGATTTGGAACAACCTGAGGGTGAGTTAATGACAACAGAAGTTTTCTTTTGGTTGAACTGTTCCTTTAACTATGGGTTGAAAATAACCCAGCAATTTCTAGAGTGTATGGAGTGTAAACCATAAGTTACTGTCCAATCAATTCGGTTCTCTTACCCGTCAAGACCATCTACCATTCCATCTGCAAATCCATCACACACATCCACGCCACGCCCCACACTCTTCATACTGTGCACAGACCCTGCTCTCTTTATGGTGCCCTGGTACTGCCCAGCACCCTTCATAGAGTTGCCTCCTGTGGACATCTGTTGCCATTGCATGGAGCTGCCACTCATCCTCTGCTGCTGTTGCTGCTGCAACTGTCGATTATTTATACGGCTTATGGTGCGGTGGGAGGGGCCTTTAAATGAATACTGATGAGCAAACTCGGACTCCCTCCATCCTCTACCAGAACCATCCTGTGCCAAGGTGTCGCTTAGGTTCCGTTGCTTGTGCAATACACTTGGTGAAGGGCTGCGGCCATAGGACTGCATCCAGTTGGCTACAGGTGATGACTGCCGGTGCATTGTATGGCCCCCCATTAATGCTGTCTCATGCTCAGTCCGATCCATTGTTCTTGATTCATTGTGCATCTGATTGGTGTAAGAGCCACTCAGATAGGCATCATCGTGTGACACGTACGGGTGACCCACTACTGCCGGCATGGGGGTACCGAGACTGATTCTGTGCCGAGTTCCCATTTCTACCGCAGAGCGAGATGAAAATCCCTCCGTGTGTTGAGACGTCCTGGGGGTCTAAGTACAGAGGATAAACGAGAGATGAAAAACTGAAAGTAGCCCTATGAATATAAACATCACGCAATAAACCATGTTTTGAGTTTGTACATTGCTTTTCCAGGATAGTCTGTTTTACTGTTATCACACTGAGGGATAACAGGGCCTCTGACACACCATTTGGCTCATGAGGTGGTGGGTTAGGAATGTTTCAGATTAGCATCTGAACTCAGCTCATTGGGCCTGATCTCAATTCCACAGCTTGCTAGAACTGCAGATCACCTTCTAAACAGAGTTTTCACATGAGAGCGCAAAATATCACATCATTGTGTGTTACGGGTGCAGCCACACAAAGCGCAGTTGTCAGGGGATTGTGGATTTCATGATCCAGTCATCCTCAATAGGCGGACCACAGTCCGGATCCGGACCTTTGCTTCGTTCCATACGGACCACGAGACATAACGTTAGCCTAATAAACCCTTTTGGTTGTTTAAATTGAGCCACGCGTCTCAATCACATCACATGCACTCTCAGGAAAACTTATGTAATGGATATTTTTCCGCTATATCCTCTCTAATCTTTATTTAGTGCCAAAGCGCTTCATTTTAACCCTTACCACTCCACAAGTGCTGCTTCTCTCCCCTAATTTCAAGCATTAATTTCAGTAAGATTTGGTATTAGTCAGTCAATATTGGGGATTCACAAGCAGGTTCACAATTTGTAATGAACAATGTTTTAATTGTGAAATAATTTAAAGATAGAAGTAGTTTTGGTATGAAAGTGAAAAGGTGAAAATGGCATGGAAAGGCTAATTTAGTAAGTAAAATTGTTTTCTGTTTATGATTTAAATTGTTATATAGCATTTTAATTGTTACATTAAATTTGCTGTTTGCATGTTGTCAGTAGTTTTTTATTTACAAATATTAATGATCAGACTTCTATTAAGCCACAAAGCCTATACATTCATATATCAAAATATTAAATAAATGGCCTGATAAAAGATCATATCTTTTATACAGTATATCCAATATCGGCTAAATTGATTAAATATTTATTTATTTTCAAAAAACATATTGTCTGGACCTCCGTTTGGAAGAAAATATGAAGACATGACCTCTCCGAACTTTAATTGAATACATATAATCTAACAAACAACTGTTTATAGATGAATGTTATATCCTGAATATCAGCACAAAAAAGTTGGCAAAAGAAGGTAGGCATAACCTGGCAACTTATCAAATTTTATCTCTGTACTAAACAACAACATTTGAAAACTGAAACAAAATGTTATTTCCTATTGTAAATAGGGCTACTCAATTATGACAAAAACATAATCACGATTATTTAACATGATTATTCATTTACTTTTAGAACAACATAAAGAATAATTAACTTAGCTTTTAAACTGTGTATTCAACTGAAAAATAAATGTATAGAAATAGCACAGCTGAACCACTGCAAAGGAAAAGTGCACTGTGGATTTAAACCACAAAAAAAGAGAGGATCCTTGCAAAAGGAATGTGGCACAATAATCGTTTTACCTCGATTATTGTTTTTTTTTAAATTGTTGAAGGGCAAAATTGACGATTACGAATTTCGATTAATTGCACAGCCCCAATTGTAAAGCTAAAGCTATGACTAAACATTTTGAATAACATTGTCTTTAATTAATAAAATAAATACTATGACTCAGGGACTGGAAATGTGCTGAATAGTCTCACTTACTGCTATTGTTCTGTTGCCATTGTAGACTAGAGACTTGGAACTGAATCCAGGGCCTGTTTGGTATCTTGTGGTGGTCGAGCCATTTAATTCTGAAAAATAAAACAGCATTATAAAATTATAAAATACAAAGTATCATCTAATTTGATCTCTGTATGAGTGATGTGTTACTGTCAAATATCTCAGTGATATACTTGTTTGCTTAAAGTGATAGTTCACCCAAACATGAAAAGTATGCCATCAATGACTCACCCTCTTGTCATTTCAAACCTTTATGACTTTCTTTCTTCCACAGAACACAAAAGATATTGTCAAGAAAGTTGGCAAACGAAAAGCACTAGCCCGCATTCACTTATATTGTAGAGACACAAAACCAATGCAACTGAAAGGGGACCGGTTCACAACATTTTTCAAAATATCTTCATTTGTTTTCTGCAGAAAAAAAGAAAGTCATAAAGGTTTGAAATGACAAGAGGGTGAGTTAATGATGGCATCATTTTTATGTTTGGGTGAACTATCACTTTAAACACTTTTTGTCTGTTTTAAGATAAAATGAACCAAGAAAGAAGAGCTACCAAAGAATTCTTTCCCAGGTGGCTTTCATTTTGATGAGGTTATTTCCAAAGCATTACATGGCCTGCATTAACACATGACCCAGGGTGTTACCTGATCCAGGTTTGGCATTCAGCTTGGACTGGGTGCTTCAACGAATTTTAAGAGATCAGGTTTCTATCACTATGTGGCTTTCTTAACCTACTACGCTACACACAGTCCTGATCAGTAGTCCACATCAAATTGGTATATGGGACCAAACATTAGGTCAAAGTCTCCAAAACATTTTTTTTGAGGAAGCTGGTGGAGAGAGGAAGTCTGCTATAGTAATCACACTACAACATAATGAAACAAGAGGAAAAGAGGATGACATCAGAGGGTGGTCCTTTGTCTTATTTTTGTAGTCTTTTTCGCTTCATTCTTTGTTTCCTTCTTTCTTATGAACTACTTTGCTCTCAATCCTTATTTTCTGTTCATCTTCTGTTCAAAGATGAAAAAATGCAGCGTTTAATCCCAAAATAAAAGAAAACAACAAGATACTGCAGGGGGACAGTAGAACCCTAAAAAAGTCTTGATTCAAATGCAACAAACCAAAGCAGCCCAGCTTTCCACCGAACACAGAGACAAGCACATAACTGTTCTGAGAGGAATCAAAATGAATCGGTTTTGAGTAACACAAGAAACAAAGAAGAGGTCAACTATATCTCTTCCCAGAAGAGAGATGAATTTCAAATAGATGTGTATATAACTCGGAGAAGGAATATTGCTCAATACATGACAAAAACATATTGATTTTGGCAGATCTCCTGAATGCTGTTCGAACAAAGAAGAAAAATACTGTGGTGGGGTAAAGTGTCAACTATTTCTCTTAATATTGTAATTGGTCTCTGAAAGCTAATTTACTAAGAGTAAATGCTTACTGAGGCAACAGTAAATCTATAAACCATGATATAATGTGATCCTCATTTTCATACTCCTTGAGGAAAAGGACAATTCCTGATTAGCCAATACTACACCCTCCTCTTAAAGCAGATTTATCATAAAACATTTTCCCACTTAAATTATAAATTAAATTCTGTCTCCCAACATGTGGTGGAATATGACAGGTTGTTCTAAATTAAAGTTTAGCTAAATGAATACATCTAAAGTTAATCAAGATCCTTTTAAGAATCAACAGGTTTTCTATGTTAAATGTATTGGTAGCCGGAAGATTCAAGGATTACTTAATTTTGCAGGGGTCAAAGAGAGTTTTCAATGGAATCTTACCTCTAAAATGGAAACATATGTTTTCTGTAGATGTAAAGGTCTTCAGGGATTTCACAGATACCAAATGTTTAGAGGTACTTTATTGTCAACATCTCAGCAAAAGTTTATAAAGCAATATGATACTGTATACATAAATATTTTCTATGTCCTCTGCAAGTGACATTAGGATTATGACCTAGTTTTGTCTGTCGTTCTAAACTTCAAATTACATTTACATTTACATTTAGCAGACGCTTTTTTCCAAAGCGACTTACAATGCTTGATCCTATACATTTTACTTAGGTATTTGCAATCCCCTGGGATCGAACCCACAACCCTGCGTTGTTAACTTACCACTGAGCTACAGGAAATAATTATTCTAAAAGAATCTAAAGCAGTATCAAGACATTCTAAACCTCCTACTGCTGGTACTAATAAAGTGAGAGCTTTTTATTGCACATGCTTAATAAATAAAGAGAATTCCTTTGAGAATGATTTAAACTCATGCACTGTGCATCCGATAATTCCCAGAAAACTTGGTTACACACACTGAGAAACAGAGCATAAATCCAGATGACAAATAAATAGTGAAGTGTGAGCCGAATGTTTAGTGTTCCAAAGAAGCCATTGTTTTAAAATAACAAAAACACACATTCCTCGTCACTTTCTGGGGGTAATTCTCTTAATGAAATCTAAAACACATCCTCCTATTCAAGCTTCAAACTAAAATAGAACTGACCTACTGGCAAATCTGCTGCAAACCAAATGGCTGGAACCTCTTCTGCAAAGGACTATTGTTTGGAAAGGTGTGACATATCTGTCACATTCCAGGTCAAACAGAGCTCATGTGTAAGAGGACAACAAAAACGAAGAGCGGAATATATTTTTGATCACAAAACAATACATTAAAATGATTTTCAATGTTTTTATGATGTTGATATTGTAATGTAGGCTATGTAAAGTGGCAGTCCAATAGGATATTATTATACACCATTTGGTATATGATACAGAATAAAGAAAATTATTAGGAAAAAACATTCAAGGACACCAGCTGGGTCAGTTCCTCTGTTTATATAAGGTCACGTCCTAAATTGTTCCCTATCAAATGACGGCTAGAAGCTTTCAAGTGACTTGCTGTGAACAGGGTCAACAATAGGGTTAGAGTTTGAATGCTTAACATTCCTCTCCCTAATAGGCCTTACAAAAGATATACTTGTTGCTAGATTTTATAAAGTGCTACTGGTCAGCAATGTAAATGCCAGTATTGCTATTCAGACTTTGATGCAGAGCTAGGTTTGAAAAATACAGTATAATCCATACTGTATGTGTGATTTAGGGCTGTCACCATATTAATATTATCACAAGATAAAATACAATTTAAAAGGAAAATAAACTAAATTAAATTAAACATAAAGTGGTTCTAGGTGCAATATTATCAAATGTGTTGTATTAACATGATATTAATAAAATTAGTTATTAATGTCACAGTCAACACCCCTAGTGTGATTTATCATTTTAGAGTAGCATTTGGACTTTGGACAAATTGAATGATCACATAATGTTTTAGTGAAATATTTAATAAATAAAGAACCTGACATGAACTGGCTTTCCTGACCTGCATGAGATGTTTATCCTTCATCTTGAAAAACGATATGACCAACAGCACATGATAAACCTACTTCTAATTCTTGACTACTTCCCATTTCATGTATAAGGCGTGGAAAATGTCCTATTGGGTAATTCATCTTTGCTGAATTAGTGGGATTATAATACCTAGTCCTAGTTTTGTTAATGTGTGATGTTTCAAACTGTGACTGACTTAAATCCTTTTGTAGAGCATTGGCAAGATGGAATTGAGCCACTTTTATGATGTAGAAAAAGTGTCAGTATGTTGGGCAGTCTGGGCAGGTGGAGAGTGAGGTGTGCCCTAATTTCTACCTGCCTGTCCAAGCCATATGTAAGCGATACCATTCCCAGGGCTACAATTCTTCTTCACAAACCTACACACACATTTGCACCAGTAGCGAACCCTCAGCGCCCTCTTTGATGACCTAAACTTTCGTAAAAAATTATATTAAAAAACGTATTAACTTTGTTATTTTCAATAAAAGTCGGACGCTTTTCCCTATTACAAACCAAAAACACAATGCCCCAAGAACAGTTTATAGTTTAAATCATGTTCCATGAGCTCAATTTGACAAATCTGCATTTGAAAAAAAATATATATCTTTTCAGGGACAGCTAGCTAATATTCCAATGTATAAAACCTGATGTCTCTCCCATTGGTTTTAACTTCAGACTTTACCCTGAGGGTCAAAATTTGTCTTTGTCCAGTTTTCAGGACACAGTCAGTCTATGTCCATAACACAGTGTGCCTATTTTTCTGTCAAGTTTGATGTTAGGAGAATGTGTTAGGCTATAGCTACGAAACCCCAACAAGAGTCTTAGATACCACTTAGAAAACACACAAAAGTGCATATCTTTGGCCTCCCATCACCTAAGTTTTAAACCAGCAGAATGAAACCCTTCTGCTTGTACACCCGCATACAATGCACCGGCTATGAACAACACAATAAGACCCAAAAATGTTTGCATGATGCAAATTGGTTGAGTGTCACACAGACTCAACAGAGCATTCTACCCAGTTCCTGAAAACAATCACTACAATTAGCTTATCTATTAAGACTAATTAACTTTGTTGAATTATAAAATAGCCTATATAAAAGTAGCCTAAAATAGTTGTATCATTTGTTGAATGCGTTTTTAAACTAATGTTTGTTAATCTGTCTTTCTAAAAACACACAAAGGATCGTCTGTCTATTGTGTGTTACTGGACCCATAACAGACAGCAGTGGGTGATTGCTCACCTGTTGAGGTAACGTGAGAAGCGCTCTGTCTGGATGATGATGCGGCTTTCTCCGCCATGCGCTGCTGGACCTGCTGCTGGACGCGCTTCACTTTAGACAGTCGGTCTCTCGCCAGCTGGTCATCGGACGGGACCGCGTATGTAGTGACCGATGTGGTGGGCTGTAAGGCAGAGAAGAACAGACCCTCAGTGGCCCCTACAGCATTCATTATCCAGGCACCTAAATCGCTCCGAAAGTTGTATAATCCAGACTAGATAGCCTATTTAATAAAGTGTCCGAAAGCTCCCGAGAACTCGTTCCCGACGGTGATGGTTTTTTTTATAAATGTGTACCGAGAAGCAACTGGAATTAAATCTCACGTAGCGGAGGTCACTTGCACAGGGCTTCGTTCACTTGATCTATGCGAGTGCAGGTCTGTGTTTGTGCGTGTGTGTGTCTGTGTGTGTGTGTGTGTGTTTGTGAAGTTCAGATACAGAGTGTGTAGACGGGGCGGGGCCTCGTCACTCACAATGCTCTCAGCACTGAGATATTCATTCCCTGCTGTGCAACATAAGTGACGGTAAAGATATGGAGATTGTGTAAACTTTCTTTCGTGTGAAACAGCGTCATCTATCTTTGTTTGATTCATCTCACACAAACACACTATAAAGTACACAAGTCATTTCGTCTCTCGGTTTTAAAATGTGTTTGTTGATGTGACTTATAGGACTAAATGTGAAATAAGATGAAATTCTGTGTGCTAATTTATTTTTAAGAGTTGTAGTAATGTCCAAGTAATGTACAAATACTGTCAAAATGTTTTTATGTTTTTATGCATTCACCAAGTAACACTGAGCTGACTTTAAAACTATATATTTGTGATTGTAGCACAAAACAGTTTCGAATAAACGCATTTGTAAATGAAAAACAGAAAATAATCACTCAATTAGCTCAAAAGTCCATCAGTGAACTTACCAATCCAGAACTCTTTCCTTTCATTGTTCTCTGTGTTCCTAACGTCTTTTTCCTTTGGTTCCTTTCCGTTGTTTTCAGGGAACACGGTCTCACAATATCCTTCTTTCAGTCCCTCTTTATTCTATTTCTCCTCCGAGTCAAGCACGCACTACAAAGGAGTAACTTAAAAAGAAGCACACACCCAAATTCTGACCTTGCACGATCCCTCCTCCCAGGGATTTAATCATAAATGAATATCATACATGATATTCATAAAACTTATTCATAAACTATATGCTGCTACTGGGCTAAAACAAGAGCCAAAGAATTTGGGCAAGAGAAGTAAAAGTGCGGATTGCAAGCTGGCACAAAGATTTAATGAGTTTGACAGGATGTTATTATTTTCTGTGTATAAAGAAGATTACGGTCTCGTCCATTATTGCATGAATCATCACGGTTGATGTTTTATCCACTTTATGTTAGCTTTTGTAAGAAACAAAGGGGAACCCCCATCGTTCAGTAAACCGCACCCATTCCAGTACTCACTCTCACATTTACATTTGGCAGACGCTTTTATCCAAAGCGACTTACATTGCTTTATCCTATACATTTTACATAGGTATTTGCAATCCCCTGGGATCGAACCCACAACCTTGCTCTTACCACTGAGCTATAAGAAATCAAGTTTAGACTACTAGTGAGATCTCTCAGTGTGAGATATTGCACAGCGATCACCCTTGTTATTGTATTGTGGCTATTTCATAAGAACATCTCTTTGGTGTCTATATCCTGAGGTATTTTGAGAGGAAAATGAGAATGATTGCAAATATTTAACTATTGTTTACAAGTTGGTATTATGCTGATGTAATTTTTAAACTGAATTTACATAACAATGATATTTACCTTTCTGCTAAATGCATCATTAAAGAGACAGTTCAAACAAAAATGAAAATTTTCTCATCATTTACTCACCCTCAAGTTGTTCCAAACCTGTATAAATGACTTTGTTCTGCTGAACACAAAGGAAGATGTTTGGAAGAATGTTATTCATTTTCAGTTCTGATATTACTTACATCATTAAAAATTGTACAGTACTTTTTTCTACAATGGTAGTCTATGATGTCCCGGTGCTGAAAATTGCTAACATTCTTCTAAATATCTTTAGCTGTGTTCAAAAGAACAAAGACATTTATACAGATGTGGAACAATTTGAAGATGACTTAATTCATGACTAAATGATGACAGAATTGTAATTTTAGGGTGAACTATCCCTTTAATATTTTTAAATGATTTAGGATTAAACATGCAAAAACCAATACAACGAAACACAATATTTGTAAAATACATTTATTTCCTAAATATTTGGGCAACAAAACCAGAGCAAAATCTTAAACTGTTGATTCAGGGCAGAGATTCAAATAACAGCTGTGAATTTCTGTCTCAAGTAAGTGCGAGGTTATTTCAGCACGATTAAATTCAACAGTTATCTAACACTACTCGAGTGTTTGAACAGTTCACTTCATAAACAGCTCTTTTCGACTTCATAATGTTTATAGTTTTAGTATCATGCTTCACCTGTTATAACCCTCAAAGCTTTACATGCTTCGACTGAAATCTCTGTGGAGGTTCTCTTCATTTGACAAAGTACCAGAAACGACATCACAATTAAAGGCATACACATGTCTTTACATGGTCATTAGTATACTGTATAGCTGTACATGTTACAAGACACTTTGAAGCATATCCGCATAGGCAATATGTGTTAACAAGACAGAGTTGCATAATGCATGTAGTAAATCACAAATCTGATATTAATAAATCAGTGTTCATATGAAGGGAGCTTTGTATAAGTGTGGTCTAGAGAAAGAAGTGCATGATGGACACAAACACATGAGTGGTTCACTGGCTCTTAATGGTATTAGAGTGCTAACTGGTGGTAGGGATGGGGTACTACAGCAACTATTATAGTGCTGGCAGTAAAAGAGCCAATGTTCATCGATCTATTAACCCTGCTTACATTAGTATCAGTAGAGTCATAACACATTCCATTAGGGATGATTAGGATGATGTAAGTGATTAAGGGATAGGGTGTTCAATTCATAAGTCTAAAGGCATGTAGAAATCTCGTCCTGTCTATACTAGACAGTAAAAAGTGGCAGGACAGAAGAACTTCAGCGATGGGGAAGTGAATCTACAGGTCAAACTCCTTTTGTGACAGGCATGCAAGATAATACGATACACTTCAGTAGTTTCAGAGAGCTTAAAGAGACTTTGTGTGAAACACTGAAGCACTCATGTCATGACAACTATAACAACCATTGATCCGCTTTCTTTTTGGTATCAAGACTAATGACTCGGCTCTGCTGAACGGCACACTATGTAATAAGCAAATTTGCCCATCTACTTTTATTTAATCTTTGCAATCTCACTTCTAATAAGCTTTGTATTCTGTCTTTCTCCTCACCTAGCTAACACTGTTTATTTAGTGGTTTCTCGAGAAGAAACGTGTTCGTAAAAACACCAGTCTCCGAGAGGAAAATGCACAGGAGTGTTCGATACAAGATTCATGCTGAAGAGCCATACAGGGCTGCAAATATATACAGTTTATACATGTACATACGAAAAGAATGAAAACAGTAACACAAGAAAACTACAAGCAAATAAATGTACCCATCCTTCATGTGTTAACGTGAATGTGTGTAAAGTGTACTGCAAACACTAGAGATTGCAACTAGTCACAGCGTAAACAATAACTGCCTAGCTGTGGGGGGATTCACTGCGTTATTGGAATAAAAATGCACTACAAAATTGTTCTATGAGGGTTGAAGAACTGGACATAGTGACTAGATTAGAATATGATGGTACATATAAAACAAAATAAGAGATGGTAGATAAAAAACTTTTTTTTTGTTGCTGAACTTCATATCTTGCCCCTTCTATTTCAGTATACAGGGCTGTTCCTGATACCGCAGCAGAGCACCATGCTGAAGATCATCTCAAAGATCTGAAGGAAAAAAGGGCATAATAAAGATAAGTTATGGGGGTCTGAGCTAAAATTATAATAAAACATTACATTGAGATTGATGCCCTATTATAATGAAACTACACTAAACACATTCACTCACCATGATAACAGCAACAATCAGGGCAGCAATGCCAATCAGATAGATCTTCTCAGAGAAAAGTTCTTTGATCTTGCTGTGACAGCCCTGGAAACAGGAAGAATGGACTTTTTAGGCTCTAATTCTACAGTGCCATTAAATAAAATAAACATGCTCTGTACTTTCAGTCTTTAGAATTATACAGCATATACAGGAAAAAAGTTTCTCACCTCTGTGATTTTAACTCTATCAGGACAGACATCTGTGGCTAGTTTATTTATCACAGTGTCGAAGCCCCCTTTTCCACAGCAGCTAAGCTGAAATCCACCAATGACAAAAATTATAGGTGCTCTTACAAAATACCTTTTAAGCTTTGGAGAATTATGCTCAAACATTGTTTAAACTGTTCCTAAATTACATGACGACTACTTACAGTCTCATGAAAGACCTTCAACACAGTATTTGCCTGCGTTTGTTCAGAACCTGAATATGAAACACCTTTGTCATGCACCGAGTCATAAAAAGTGATCAGCTCTTTGGAGATCTGAAAACAAAAACAATGAATCTCAATTTTGTACCCAAGAAGGTGTTTTGATGTAAAATGAGTATATAAGTATGGCTTGAAACTGATTGTTTGTAAGAGAAACCCACTTTATCTTTGTTCATAAATCCCCAGATACCAGCACCGACCTCACAGGCAAACAGAATGACCAGACAGGCAAAGAACTGTAGAGGAAAAAAACATGTGCATGGGCAATGTAAAAAATGTATTATAAACACTCATATGAAGAGGGACTTTGGATAGGTAGTATTAAATGTTGTTAAATAACTATTAGAATAAACCAAAGCTATTTATTTTGTGTAAGTGGTCTCAGGATGCGTTACTCACGGTTCCCAGAAGACACTGGGATTCTTGTATGGCACCATAGCAACCAAGGAATCCAACAAACATCATGACAGCACCAACAGCAATCAAGATGTAGACACCTGCAAGAGGTACAGCAAAATGTATGTTAACAGATATCCAAGATCCTTAAACAAAACTGATACTTAATGCATAATGCTAACAGTAAGCAACCATAAAGTGAGCCATTAAGCTCAGCTGCTTAAAGAGACAGTTCACCCAAAAATGACAATTCTTTTATAATTTCTTCGAGTCCTTACAAACCTGTATAAACTTATATTTAGAGAAATATATTTGGAAAAATGCTTGTAACCAGTTTTTGGCCACCATTGACTACCATAGAAGGAAAAATTACAATGGTAGTGAAAAGTGCCCCAGAACTGTTTGCTTTCCTACATTCTTCAAAACATCTTCTTTTGTGTTCAACAGATCAAAAACATTTGCATTTTTTCCTACTATGTTAGTCAATGGCGGCCAAGAACTGTTTGGTTACAGGCATCTTTCTCTGTGTTTATCAGAACAAAGAAATTTATACAGATGTGAAACAACATGAGTTATGGCTGGAATACACTACAAAACTTTTCAGATTTCAACAGATTTTTTAAAACTAGACATCAGAAACACACTAACTGAGCAAATCTGCAGACTGAAAATCCGGGCAAAATCTGATCTTGTCTTGTAGTGTACTTTAGCCTTTATGAGTAAATGAAGAAAGAATTTACATTTATTTATGAACTGTACCTTCAAATGCAGAATAAAAAAGCTACACATTTTGAGGCTGCAGTACTTCACTGTGACCAACAGAAGTCACTGTGTGCTTATTTTCATCGAATGGGAGGAAAAGAAGAAAACTGCAAAACATTTGGAAGTACACAGTGCCTAAATTAACTTTCTGTTTCCATTCCCTCACTGACAGAAAAAAGTACTTCGGGTTAACAGAAAATTAGACCTCTTATGTAACACTAGGTGTGTTTGTGGAAGTAAAACTAAAATTTTACAGTTTAACATTTCCTTTTTTACATTTGTTAGTAACACTGAGTTACTTAGTAACTGGTGTAACCATAGCAACCCCAGGAGGCCCTTTGGCACATCAATGGTGTTTGCATGGATCTTCACATGACAGTGAGGCAGAGAAATGGAAAGCCCTCTCTTCTGAGAAACAGACATATAAATGTTAGGTGACTCAGCACACAGTATATGACTGTGCATGAATTAATTAAACACTGTCTTCCACAGTCCTACTTTTGAGTCCTAGCTTTCCCTTGTGTATGTCGGCTTCAGTTTATAATGCTGCATTATTTACATTATGCAAATAAGGGGGTTTGTTTCTTTGTATCATACCTCTCTGTTGTTCTACAGGGTTTTTTAAGTATAATGTTGAGTCATTATCATTTACCAACCTCATATCTCATCTTCCAGTATGCACAAAGAGTGCATCTTCAGTTCTGCTGGTCAAAGAATCTTAATCAAATTAATTAAATTATGTGCCCATGATTTTAAAAACAACTGAATGTTATTCTGCTGTCATTTACCCTCAATACACTTACTGCGAGAGATTTTTTTTATGAAATCAATGCAAACTGGGGAGGATGGGATCGACTGGCTCCATTTACTTAATTGCGGTGGGTTCTGGGCTCAAGGAAGTGCCACCAGGCCATTTCTCAGTGTGACAGGCCTGAATAGACCGGCGGGGTGTGACTAGCATACTAAACAGCTTCACAATACACTTTCACTTTTAAAAACCACACCTCGCTTTCTTTTTCTGCTTGTTTCTTTCATTGTAAGATTTCTGAAATGTATTTTACAATTCACATATCCAACTACATACCACCAGCATATGTGAATAACTGATTTGAAAACAAGCACAAAAAGCTTTGCTGCTGAGCAGAATAAACGCATTGGCATGACTGTCTATACCTGACTTAATATAAACTGAGGTGAACATGGAGGATGTAAGAAATCGCACTGGCCAGGTGCTTCCTGTATGGAATGAATGTCTTATGACAAAATATACAGAAGAAACCCGCATCCCTCCAGGAAGAGTTACTGATTCCGATGTCTGCGTTTCTGTCTGTACATCTAAGAAGGTGCATGAATAAGTGTGTGTAAGTGTGAAGAAAGTCCCCATTTCAAATGTAGCTTATCCGACTAATTCAAAGAGCAGACATGTGGCTCTCAGCCAATAAAAGACAGACAGACAGTGAGAGCGAAAGAGAGAGAGCTGGGCGTGGCACATACCAAAAGGAAATGTGCAAAAAGGGATCGAAATGGAAAAAGAGAAAACAGGAAAATATGATGGAGAGGACCAGGAAAAGCACTCCAGACATCAGTATAAGAAGAATGAAGCCAAATTAATAAAAGGAATAAAAAGGCATTGAAGTGGACAGCTGTATTAGTTAATGGGATAGTTCATCCAAAAAAAAAATTTCAGTCATCAGTTACTCACCTTCCAGTTACATTTCTTTGTTCTGATTGACACAGAGAAAGATATTTGGAAGAATGCTTATAACCATACAGCTCTTGGAACCCAATGACTACCACAGAAGAAAAAAAATACTTTCTATTGCTTTGTCCTGTTGAACAAAAGAAGATATTTTGAAGAATTTTTGAAGAAAAGTTCTGGGGCACTTTTGACTACCATTGTCATTTTTCCAACTATACTTTGTTTCCCCCAAATATTTTTCTCTGTGTTCAACCAAACAACAACATTAATACAGGTGTGGAACAACTAGAGAATGAGTAATTCCTGACAGAATTTTCATTTTGGGGTGAACTATCCCTTTAAGAGTGAATGGGGAAAGAATACGAGCATGCACACTTTAAGCACAAACAGATGATGGTAGAGTCCAACCACACTGGAAGTGATGGTGAGAAGAAAAACAGCACAGAAAGTGAAGAAACGAGAGATAGGCATGTTCTCAGGCAGCAGGCGGAGCTGTTGTGGAGGAGGGGTGGAAGAAATTATGAGCAGATTTTTCCTCTCCTTTCTTTTTTTTTTCGAGACTGTGTTTTGTAACTTCTGTCCTTTAAACAGAAAGCCTGTACATGCAAATTTAGTTTAACATAAATGTTGCTTTACTACTTCACACAACACCCTTTATAAAACGCAGGCACTTAATTTATTATATTAGTTTGATTAAAGATTAGTCATTTATGTGTAAGCCTCTTCTCAATCTAAACCTGTTGCTGCTGTCTAGTGTTCCTCTAGTGAGTGGAAATGCATTCATAGCGATCCTAAGGATAATTACTTCCTTTTCCTGTTTAACTCATCAATCTTGCCTTTGTTTTTCTTTTGATGATGCCTTTGACTCCTTTCCTCTGTTTTAATCATTACCTCTCACTCAGCTCAACTAAGATGATCATAAGGACGTTTGTGTGCCCACACACCCATAATTTAATTTTCTTTATTCACGCGATCAGTCGTTATCAGATTAAGATGGTTAAATTAGATGATAAATCTGATGACATTGTCAAATGTTTATGTGTGTGTGTGCGGTTAAGCTGAAGTGGTCTGAATTATTTTATCATGTGTACGGTTGACAACCAAAAACAAAACTTGCTCCAGCTACAGAAAAAGCAAGCAAGAAGTATTGTTGTTTTATCTGCCTAATACTGCCAGGCTTATGTATGTAGGGTGTGGAATATGGAGTAAAAGAACCAGAATATGAATGTTGTTTTCAAAATCCAAACCTTTGTTCAGCCAGCCCAGGCACTGTCTCTATATAATGGTGAATAATCTGGTAATGGAATCTGAGTCACTATTATGATAGTGTCATGAAAAGAGCTAGGTCAACACGTTCTTTTCAGGGACATACTATTATAATTTTGTCAGGCTATAACAGTCAAACTGGATTATAACAAATTGAAGCTGTTTAACTGTTAAATTTGACAAAACTAGACGAACGGTGGATTTAAGGTCACTTCCTCAGAAGGAAATCGAACAAACATAATCAGCAACTTCAGTTCCATGGCAAGTTAACAACAGGAATTACGTGTTACAGCATAGAAGACATTACATTACAGTACAGTATTTGCTAGAAAAAATTTGACAAATGCACAATAATCCCATTATCCTTCTGTTAAGTTTATTGAAATAACATGCAAATGTGCTTTTTCAAAGAAGTTTGAAAAATAATACAAAGTTTACAAACCCTTCAAGAATTTAATTCAAAGTGGTAATGGAACAAAACCAGAAAATCAATGAAAGACTGCATTCCCTTAATATACCATTACTATTATTACCAGTGGCATTCTTATGCTTTTGCCTAAGTTGTATCTCACTAAGGTCTTATAGCTCTGGTCTGATTGACATTCTTCAACTCATCAAACAGCATCTGGCAGACAACCAGCCAAACTCTTTTGACAAATTAATTTGTACACTTAAATAGGCTTTCAGTACAGAAGAGCATAAATCCATATCAGTTCTGTGGTACAAATACAACCCCAAGACTATGAGAAATAGTGTGCTTCAATGTTGATGGTGAGTGCTGATGGATTTTTAAAGTGATTGTGATCATAGGAACAGGAAGCCATTTTGCTAATTGAATTTAAATGTATTCTCAATATTGACTGAAAAACCATTTTGGCTAAGTGTCTAATGAAACCTGTTGACATCAGCATGCCACCTTACAAAAGTTACACCAAAGGGTGGACCACTCAAAGAATGATAGGATTAAACTGAGTTTTATTATCATATAGTTCAGCAATGCTTATCTCTTATGTTCTTTCCATGTTTCATAAGATGGTTTTCTACTTTCAGTCAGTGTTAATATCGTTAAAGGAATAGTTGTTGGTTTCAAACCTATATACATTGTTTTGTTCTTTTGAACACAAAAGAAGATATTTTAAAGAATGTGGGAATTGGATTTGGCCAATAACGATAACTAAGGCGGGCACTACCTGCCGATAACGATTAATTAAAACACCTAAATATTAACTATATTGATAAGTATTAAACTCAACTGTATGGTTTAAACAAAAGTGAATTTTTTTTTTTTACAACATTTCTATACAGTTTTTACTAGAGCCAGCCTTGGTGAGCATAGTCTTACTCTTCTTGAAAATACTATTCTTTAAAAGCTGCATCATAAATGAATACATGATATGTCCATGATATGAATGGAATCATCTGCTTCTATGTGCAGCGAAGTCTGGGATTACTGTAATCATAATGATCAACACAAGAATACAAAGTGGTTTGACAAACTTGGTCTCTTAGCAATATTTAGAAGTAATATATAAACATGACCTTTGTGATTTTGGTGATGTACTATATTGTCTTGTGTAAATGCGTGTTTCTTCACAAAAATGTTGCTCAAGTAAATGTAATAGAGTAAATGTAGCACGTTACTACGCACCTCTGTAGGCTACAAATGTTAGCGCGCTCTTGGCGGAATAATACTGTTGTTCTCCATTAATGCAGTATATGGTCAACAAATTAAATCCTTTTTAACATATCTTCTGTACTTGAATGTGCTCTACCTTGTTATTGTCAAACTTTTAAATCAGCAAATAATGTAGCCTATTCCACTCCTTGCATCTCCACAGGCTGTCAGTATTATTCTTATTTCCGCCTCTAGAGTTCACTGTTTTACCTTCTCATTGCATATCAATGTGAAGCTTTCCCTCCTGCGTCTGGATCAAACGCAACCAGTAAAAACTTTCAGTGGGGATTTTTGCCGAATTTTTCAAAACTATGAATCGGTTGACCTCTACTCGAAACTAACCAATGTCCCAAATTAAATACAAACTTCTGATTTATTTTACATTCTGTAAATAGGAATCAATACAGCTCGAAGAAGCCCTAATGGCACTAAAGTCGCATTGATATGAGCCCTTAACTCTAGTCCAAAATGTACTTCCCTGTTTAAGCACAGCAGCCACTCATCTTATTTTATTTCTATGGATACATCACTCCCCAGCCATTAAGGAATAATTGAGTCACCCGGGGTCAGTTCCATTCCCTTTACAATCAGCAGCAGGCATTTGCAAGAAGAGGCTGACCACATACCACCATGAGGCTTAAACAATGCTGGATGAGCAATTTCTCAACATAGCTTGAGTTTAATGGTTGAGATAAGGAAAAACCTTAAAACAAATGCATTGTCTTTGATAAATAGGCTTAATGCATGTTGGAGCAGAACAATCTTAGAGGTCCTATTTTAACACATTTCTTTGGTAAAACAACAAACTCATTTAACCTGTTGGCCATGTTAGAAAGCTGAAAAATAAAACCAATGCATGAAGGAAGGGTTTGGGTGGAGATTGGAGGTTTAAAAAAACATGATTTAACATGACTTACAAAAATACAAGAAGATACAATACAACACTAAAAAAAAATGGTTGGCCTTTTAAAATATTCAGTGGAAAACACAGCCAAACTTCTAGCCACCAAACCACCCCAAATGCTGTTCAAATATGTGTATTGTTTTCCCTCGCAGTAAATCTCACCCTTGAGAAGGGCCAACAAATTCACAATCTGGTTTAAATCAGGTAAGGAAGGGGCCAGATCATTAGTCTGATGATGATATTTCAAAGTCTCTTCTGGTTAGCCAAGAAGGGGAGTGCTTGGCAGCATGCAATGGAGACTGTGGTCTTTGTGAATGCTTTTGACTTTTGCCATTTATTACAAATACATTAGCAAACCAAGAAGCTCCAAGTAGATCATCATTAATGATTGCAGCTCTCACCATTTTTATTTTTTATAAGTTGTTACATTTACATTTATATTATACCTTCCAATAAAAACAATATGTAATTTCAATTGAGGATTAGAGCCAATAAAAAAGAAAGACATTTGTTTATTCAAAGCAAAAGCCTTCCTCGTCTGAATCCATTCACAGCTCTTTCTCTGATGGGCTTGGGCACTTGTGATCTCTCACATTACACTCCATAAAGAGCAAAGCAGGGCGTGGAGAGATTCTGGCTGCAGGCCATTTCCTCACATTAAGATGAGAGCTGTAATGTTTCATCAGCACTCCTTACATGGCATCTTTGCACTTTGCAGACAGACAATAGATCAAAGCGTGCCTATCTGATCCCGGCAGAACAACAAGAGTCCAAATGCACATTTTCATTCATCACTTGCATTATGTCATTCCCTTAAATATCTTTAATTATTTTGACAAATGCATTTCAGTCTGTGGAGTAACTATTTAATTTGCTGATGCTTGGCTTTGAGGTCTGCTTGAACTGTAAGCAGCTCTGTATTGGGTATATTTATTGTGTTAAAATGTGTTAGTATTGCACAAACCCTATTTTACCCACAACCTCCTGCTGCCACCAACACCCGCCACTGCTTCTCCCACAGTGCATGAGCCATAAGTGATCCTCAAGTCAGTCCTTCAGCTGTTCCCAGACATTAAACATGCCACCTGCTGGGTTTTTATAATAGGGGTCTGTACCCCTGACCTGCTGGACCTTCATGGTCAGAGGGTCATGGGCTTGTCAAACAACTGTTTGAACGCACTGCCCAGTTTACACCTGGATTTTAGATTATGCTTGGTGTGATGCAATCACAAATGGTCACGTGAGATGCGTGAGACCTGTGACCACTTGTGTCTAGATTATAGGGGCTGTGATATAATGCCTACATCACTTAATATAATGTACCAGCCCACAGCATCTCTCCTGGTTATATTTATTTTAATCTAACAATGATTTTAATTTATTTAATAAATGCTACATGTACATCTGTATCCAGCTGTAACAAGGTCCATTAAAAGGAAGGAAGGAGACGGGAACGGGAAGACATTTAAACATTTAATAAAGTAATAAAAGCCGGAGGCCCCTCACGGCCGACCGCTGGCGAACAAAACAATAAATACAAATACAAACATGTTCGGGCCCGGTCATCTCTCCTCGATGGTCCGGTCGCTCGTTCTCTTATATGCTCCCGATCTCCTACGTGATTCGAGACCGGTGCGCACACAGCTGGCGCTCATTAACAATTCACCGGTCTCGCCCCGCCTACTCCGCTACACCAGCCTTAAATGTTCAAGAAATTCTTAACATGACTCATTTTCCAAACCCTAAGTGGAGCCACGCTTACTCCACCCTCTAGCAAACAGAGCTGGCAAAAAATCTCCATTTGACAAGAACACAAGATAATATTTCACATTACAGAAGCACTCTGTTTTCAACTCATTGAAATGTAAAGGTGTATGGATGTGTGTGAGAGGAGACAGGTATGGGGTCAGATTTGTTTCATTATTCTGAATAAATAAACTACGATTCGCAAATAAATACAGAGAGTTTCACAAACAATTTTTAAATCCACAAATGCACAAAAAGCAAACCATAAATATATGTTAGACGTTCCACAAAAATAAATGGAATTCACAAATAAATACAACGACATTTGCAAATAAAAATTATTTACAAATGTATTTTATTGATATATATTTGTGGATCGCTTTCTTCACATTTGTGGATCGCTTTCTGCGCATTTGTGGATCGCTTTCTGCGCATTTGTGGATCGCTTTCTGCGCATTTGTGAATCGCTGCACGCATTTGTGGATCAGTGCACGCATTTGTGGATCAGTGCACGCATTTGTGGATTGCTCTCTGTGCATTTGTGGATTTTGAAACATTCCTAACGTCAAGACGTGCGCACAATCCACAAATAGGTGGACTCCGCCCACTATCTACGCAAGCCAATCGGTTAACTTCCGCTTTTGTTGTCCAATAGGCCACGTTCTAACTTCAGCCAATCACGTTTTGCTATGCACTAAGATTCAGGGAGCTAACATGGCGACTAGTGACGGTCTAAAATCTGTGTTATACTAAGAAATGATAATGGCCTCTTCTTTATACTATGTAATGATCGCTTGTGTTCATATACATTGTCCGTATTGTTACATATATGCTGTATTTAAACGTGTATGACTTGATAACAGCGTGCACGGACTGGAGTGGAAAATCCCGGTGACTAGGGAGTCAGGACTGATTTGGTCTGCCAGCCTTTTTATTGTGTTTATGTACCAAAGTGCTAAATTCCGATTTTGTCATTAGATCAAATATGATCTATTACTGCATGGTTAAGCAGCTATTTCGATCCAAACACTCGGCGCGTGCCTCCTGTCAAGTTTCGCAGAGTTTGCAATGCGCACTGCAGCTGTCGGTGTAGGCTACTAGCAGTATAACGATTGCAGAATTAATGTGGGGGAAATCATCAGCATTTTGAATTTCTATGTCATTCATAATTCAAAATAAAACCTAATTTATACAGTCATTTCGGTTTATCCCATTCCTGAATGATCTCTGCTGCTATCGCTACACTGTTCTGTTTACTGTCTAACTCTCTGCCATGACAAAGGATGTCGATTATTTTACTATGATCTTGTGCACACAATATATTCTTAAATTCAACCCCAAAAGTAAATGATGTAAACCTATACAATTTGTGTTTTCGAACCTTACCATAGTAAATATTGGTATAGGCTACAACTGCAGATAATCAATTTACTGTAGATAATAATAATGGCTGTGGCAGTGCTCTCAGTAGCGTGTTATACGATAAACGTTTCCATTTTACCTGGTGCTAAATAAATGATTATTGTTGGGTTATAATTATGTATATATTGCTGCCTTTTAAATGACATATAGGACAGCTTTAAAATACTGTTTATTTCCATTATTTAATGGCAAATAAAAGCACAACAGGGGCATTAAGAATGCACGGGAGGCAACACAACTTTTTCTTCGATGAAAAAAGTATGAAGCAAAATATGAAACTGCCAAATAAAAATTAATGGAAGCCAATTGTACAAATGAATGAGTTCTCCATACAAATGCACAAAAGGCACTGGACATTACTGGGCATTTCAGTAAAGCTCTTTTCATACAGAGATCCCCAAAAATATGCGGAAGGTGTCCCGGGATGACGGGATCGGTTGATATTGGTTTACAATGCCAGTGACCTGCAATTAAAAGGCAATTATTTTGTTTTACTTGATTTTGTTTAGAAAAAACAAGCATGCTCAGGTAGGCTCGAATCAGTCTGTTAACAAAAAAATGGCTCTTCCGTGTCATGTACATCAAGAGACGTACTTTTAAAGATTGCTAAACGTTCAAGTTTATTGAAGTGCTCTAGCATTGTAATTTTGTGTTGATCGATGAAGTCATTTAAAACTTGCTGCATTTAGAGGCGACATAGCCTATTCTCTCTCAATTTCAGTGAACATGCTCGGGACACATACAAACTCCGAATACTAAAGCGGATATTTCGTACTTCTGAGCGAATCACTGGTAGACTACTACCGCTATCACTGCAAGAACTTTACTCATCCAGAGGAAGCGAGTAAAATGGCTCACAAATCTCTCTGGACCCCTCACACCCAGCACACTATCTCTTAGAACTGCTGCCGTCTGGTCAGCGCTACAGAGCACCGAGCACCAAAACAGCCAAACATAGGACAAGTTTCTTTCCTCAGGCCATCTACCCCATGAACAGTTGAACAGTTAAATGTTCACTGTGCAATACATACAGTCCAGCCCGAAATTATTCATACCCCTGGCAAATTCTGATTTAAAGTTACTTTTATTCAACCAGCAAGTTTTTTTTGGACCGGAAATAACACAGGCTTCTCCCAAAAGATAATAAGACAATGTACAAGAAGCATCATTGTGGGAAAAAAAATTCTCAGCTTTTATTTACATTTTAACAAAAAGTGGCATGTCCAAAATTATTCATACCCTTCTCAATAATCAATAGAAAAGCCTTTATTGACTATTACAGCAATCAAACGCTTCCTATAATTGCTGACCAGCTTTTTGCATGTCTCCACTGGTATTTTTGCCCATTCATCTTTAGCGATGAGCTCCAACTCTTTCAGGTTGGAGGGTCTCCTTGCCATCACCCTGATCTTTAGCTCCCTCCATAGATTCTCTATTGGATTTAAGTCAGGACTCTGGCTGGGCCACTGCAAAACGTTGATGTCTTTGTCTACTAACCATTTCTTCACCACTTTTGCCGTATGTTTTGGGTCGTTGTCGTGCTGAAATGTCCACTGGTGCCCAAGGCCAAGTTTCTCTGCAGACTGCCTGATGTTGTTGTTGAGAATTCTGATGTATTGCTCCTTTTTCATGGTGCCGTTTACTGTGATTAGGTTCCCTGGTCCACCGGCTGAAAAACACCCCCAAAACATTAGATTCCCACCACCATGTTTGACAGTGGGGATGGTGTTCTTAGGGTTGTAGGCTTCTCCTTTTTTACGCCAAATAAAGGCTACATCATTGTGGCCAAACAATTCAATCTTTGTTTCATCGGACCATAAAACAGAAGACCAGAAGTCTTCTTCTTTGTCCAGATGAGCATTTGCATAGGCCAAGCGGGCTTTTGTGTGCCTTATCTGGAGAAGTGGTGTCCTCCTTGGTCTGCGTCCGTAGAACCCAGCGGTGTGCAGTGTCCGTTGGACTGTCTGCCTTGAGATGTTGCCACCAGCAGAGCCCAGATTCATCAGGATGGCCTTAGTGGTGATCCTTGGATTCTTTTTTACCTCTCTCACTATCCTCCTGGCCAGCACAGGGGTCACTTTTGGCTTCCGACCACGTACTCCGAGATTTTTCACAGTGCGGAACGTCTTGTATTTTTTAATAATACTTTGCACTGTAGCCACTGGAACTTCAAAACCTTTTGATATGGTCTTATAGCCCTTTCCTGATTTGTGAGCAGCCACAATGCACAGCCGCAGGTCCTCAGTGAGCTCCTTTGTCTTAGCCATGACTGTCCACAAACCAACAGCAGAGAGCTTCTGTTTTTCACCAGTTGAGTTGATTAAAACAGCTGTTCCAGATGAATCAGGGTAATTAGGATGCTTTAGAACAGCTTTGACTATTTGGAATGGTATAGAACTTTGGACTATCCCATATACTGCGACAATTTGCAAAGGGTATGAATAATTTTGGACATGCCACTTTTTGTTCAAATGTAAATAAAAGCTGAGAAATATTTTTTCCACAATGATGCTTCTTGTACATCGTCTTATTATCTTTTGGGAGAAGCCTATGTTATTTCCGGTCCAAAAAAAACTTGCTGGTTGAATAAAAGTAACTTTAAGTCAGAATTTGCCAGGGGTATGAATAATTTCGGGCTGGACTGTATGTGCAATACTAAACTACTCACTCACACTTATATTTATTTATTATACATATGTTACTGATTTAATATATAATATAGCTATCCCATTACCTTACACCATTTTTATAGCACCTAATAACTTGTATATATGGCACATGCATAAAATATGGCATCCGGTTCTCTTTTGACATGTATTGTTTTTTTTCATATGTGTATTGTCTATTACATATTCATTTTTATTATTTTGTTACCTGTGTCTTGTCACTTTATGTGAGCTGTTTAGTAAATGTATTATACTACTATAGTATTTCTATGTGGGGAATTGTGGATAGACTTGTCCCACATGATAATCTTGCAATATAGCCTACTTACGCTGCTGCCACTAAAGACTACGCTTGTTAATGTATATAACAGGTATCATATGGTTTTGTCATGGCAAAGAGTTAGTTAGTAAACAGAACAGTGTAGCGATAGCAGCAGAGATCATTCAGGAATGGGATAAACCGAGATGACTGTAGAAATTACGTTTTATTTTGAATTATGAATGACATAGAAATTCACAATGCTGATGATTCCCCTCAGGTTAATTCTGCCATCGTTATACTGGTAGTACACCGACAGTTGCAAAAAATCGGAATTTAGCACTTTGGAACATAAACACAATAAAAAGGCTGGCAGACCAAATCAGTCCTGACTCCCTAGTCACCGGGATTTTCCAGTCCGTGCACGCTGTTATCAAGTCATACACGTTTAAATACAGCATATATGTAACAATACGGACAATGTATATGAACACAAGCGATCATTACATAGTATAAAGAAGAGGCCATTATCATTTCTTAGTATAACACAGATTTTAGACCGCCACTAGTCGCCATGTTAGCTCCCTGAATCTTAGTGCAGAGCAAAACGTGATTGGCTGAAGTTAGAACGTGGCCTATTGGACAACAAAAGCGGAAGTTAACCGATTGGCTTGCGTAGATAGTGGGCGGAGTCCACCTATTTGTGGATTGTGCGCACGTCTTGACGTTAGGAATGTTTCAAAATCCACAAATGCACAGAGAGCAATCCACAAATGCGTGCACTGATCCACAAATGTGTGCACTGATCCACAAATGCGTGCACTGATCCACAAATGCGTGCACTGATCCACAAATGCGTGCACTGATCCACAAATGCGTGCACTGATCCACAA
This sequence comes from Triplophysa bombifrons, assembly GCA_029783895.1. Lineage (NCBI taxonomy): Eukaryota > Metazoa > Chordata > Actinopteri > Cypriniformes > Nemacheilidae > Triplophysa > Triplophysa bombifrons. The sequence goes on from CM056448.1 coordinate 22,574,384, forward strand.
ATGCGTGCAGCGATTCACAAATGCGCAGAAAGCGATCCACAAATGCGCAGAAAGCGATCCACAAATGCGCAGAAAGCGATCCACAAATGCGCAGAAAGCGATCCACAAATGTGAAGAAAGCGATCCACAAATATATATCAATAAAATACATTTGTAAATAATTTTTATTTGCAAATGTCGTTGTATTTATTTGTGAATTCCATTTATTTTTGTGGAACGTCTAACATATATTTATGGTTTGCTTTTTGTGCATTTGTGGATTTAAAAATTGTTTGTGAAACTCTCTGTATTTATTTGCGAATCGTAGTTTATTTATTCAGAATAATGAAACAAATCTGACCCCATAGACAGGACTGTGAGTGAAAATATTCATACATACACTCTTAAAAAAAGGTGCTTCAAAAGGTTCTTCGATTCCATAGAAAAACCCTTTGGTTCCATTAAGAACCTTTAACATTTCAAGAACGTTTCCGTTTCACAAAAGGTCCTTTGAGGCGAAAAAATGGTTCTTCAATGGGATCACTGTGAAGAACCTTTTAGCACCTTTATTTTTAATACGTGGATCACACCAAATACGAATTAAGCAATTTGCACAAGTAAATTACATACAATGTCAATGCAAAGACACAACAGAAATTACATGAGTCAGGCGGCGCCATTGCTGCGAACGTGCATCAATTTTGTCTTCCACGCAAGTTGAAACATTTCAACTCGAGCGACGATTCGCGTGAAGAGCTTATTGACACCTACTGTTTAACAGGTCCGGACATGTGAAGTCACTCCCCGTTGCGTGATGTTTTTCGCGTCACTCACGCAAAAACATGAACTTTTATTTGAGTTGAAGACAACAGATCCCATCATTCTACGCTCCTTCAAAGTGTCAAGCTACGCCATTTTTGTTGTTTTGAATGTGCCCTCTAGGTGCGTTTTTTTACAAACTGTAGCTTTAAAGCAACATTAGAGAACTTTTGCTGATGGTTCCCCATGTGGTTGATAAATGCATTTGTCAACTGTCAGTAAATACTGTCGTTGTATAAGCTTCTCCGTGGGCAGGGCGATATACCTGAATTTGTTTACTAAGCAGAAACCGCTATTACATCATGTCACTTCATAAACTCTGCATGTACTAAAGCACTCTTTTGGCTCCCGCTGGGTATACTACTGGGCTATACTAATAGCTCAAACTAGATTCTGAGGTAGCAGTTGGTTGTTAGCCGTTAGCCCATAGCGCGCGAGCAACATAGCAGCTAACGTTAGCTACATAGCACATTTGCAGTCACCCAAAACCTATGGACATGAATGTGTTTAATAACCAACTAAAATCATTTTCTGTAATTACATTTTCGGAAACAAACTCGCGACCAGGCATTGCGCTTTTTGTAACAGGTGCAATCTCTTACTTACACTCAACTCGCTATGGGAATAGTACCTAGCATAGTAACTATAGATACCGATTACATTAGTCTACGTGCATGCACTAAGGCATCAGCAACTTTTGACCATGAAAAATTTATTGTGTTTGGTAGTCATTGTTTACAAGCATAATGCTAAATTCGTGACGAGGCACGATCATGCTATGTAAGCTATCGAGACCCGACAACATTACATTATCTCTAGTCTACCTTGCGGTTATAAATTTTGAACCAGTTACGTTAGTGCGCCAATAAACAACGTGAGCACAGCCTAATAGCTAATAAGCTCAAAAGTACAAGACAGTAAGAAAAATGTCCATATAAGACTTTCAAATCTAGTTGCAGGAAGGCTAGGTCTCCATCCATTTTGCAACCAGTTGCCTCTTGCAGCTCACACCACCGAGTGAACTCTGTCAGATATTGATTCCTGTTCAGGCTTCTAAGTGTCAGATCACTTAATTTAAGGTCTAAAAACTCTGTAGTATTGCTTTAATGTTAGATACAGATGGATAAATTAGGGCCATTTAATTTTTAGTTAACCTAAATTTTTTTATTTTTCTAAGTTCTGTATAATCCATTTTTTACTATACAAAAGAGGTACTCTAAATTTGTCCATATTAATTACTGTAGTATACTATAGTGTTATTTACCATAGTAAACTGCAGTAAAATTCCTAGATACTATAGTGTTTTTGAACCTTACTACAGTATATCACAGTGTTTACTACAGTTTATCAATTTACTACACGGGTACTACAATTTCCTTAAGCAAATACTACAGTATTTTTTCGCCTGAGTGTTCAATGTAATGGGACTTTTATTTTGACGGGTCGTCGGGAAGGCGCTTGAGTTTTAGTGTGTGTTTGACGATAGCTTCTCACAAACAGTAATATGCTAGCAAAATAAACTCTCAGAATTTTTTTTGTAGTGTATTAATCTGTGCACATCATTCACTCAGACACGCAGCGCAGCCAGTACAGGAAAAATAACAGGATTCCGCAGTTTTTCCCATTCATTGACGAGACTATGGCCGCCCCCTCTCTGATTTCTTCAGCACAAACACGTAGTGTACGTATGAACATATGCTCGCTCGCTACTGTTTCAGCTTTTGCGGTTGAAACGCAGACACGTGAACTGGCCAGGATTTGAGATGTTAATGTTTCAGTATTCACAGCGGTTATCCACCAGTACAAACGTGATTTTGTCAGTGTACGACAGAGCAAACAGATAGCATTACCTCATGGCGTTAGCATCACTATGTTCAGCTTCCATATGACTTCCTGCTAAATTCACACTCTGCATGTAGGGACATTTGACAAACACCATTTCTATCATTTAAAATGAGCAGCGCGTCTACACAATGGAGCTGTACGCATCACACGCACCCATGACAGTTATAATTATGATCTTTCGCCGCTACAACCTCTTATGTCCTTGTTTATCACCAAAAGCATTTTGTTGAACCCTTTTTCATTACTTCGTTCGTTCAAGCTAGAGCCCTGCACGGCCCTCAAATTTAACCATTACATTTTCTCTGTCATTTGACTAGTTATTTAATCCCTCATTGTCCAGTGACTTGTTTGTTTTAATGGTGTTCCTGTTTTACCAACAAGTACTAAAAAAGTCTCTAGATCTGGCAAAATCTGATTTGTTTTGTTTGTGCTAAGCAAAAAAGTCTTACACCCCTGGGAAGGGATGAAGGTTAGTTTGGTTGAACTATTCCTATTCACTAGGATTCTTTCTAGTTTTCCCTAAAACTTGAGAATTGTTTGCCCATTTGTTACTTTCTGTGCCTGAAAAGGTACAAGGGATTCCTGAATAAACAAAATCTTCAAACAGTATCCAAAAAAAAGTCCACCCTGACACTAACCTCTGACCACACAAATGGTAATGTAGGAAAACCGACATGTTTTCTAAGTAAGGGAGCCATTTTCTATGTATGGTCTAATTCTGTACTATTTTAAGATTCATCATTATGATCAATCATAAAATCATTTTTTTACACAATAGTTATTTTACAAAGGAAAATGAAATATATGCTACAACATTTGATCTTCATGCTATTTTTAAAGCACAGAAGAGCAATACTGTATGAGAAAAAAACATTTGTTTTGAGTGTATGTCTATGCTGTAAGAGAATAATGTCTGGAAAATATTCTTTCACTTGGCATGATTGTATTTTATGAGCAGCATCTGTGTTTAACATTGCTCTGTTTATTCTCAGTCGGAGTGTGCCTGTTCACCCACACTAAACACTTGTGCCACCCAAGAGAAAACACATATTTACAAGAATAAGATCACTAAGATTTATTTTTTAAATGTTGTTCCGTGTCTGACCTTAATTAACCAAAATATATCTCTATTTCAAAGAAAGTTAAGCCTGAGAATGCAAACACCTTGAATTAATAGGTCTCAATCTAGGGGCCCCAAGATGGATCAAGGGCATTTTTTTTTGGCATTTTATGAAATATCGAAATTTGACATAGATTTTATGCTATCAAACATAAGAAAAATAAGGCCATCAACCAAAGGAATTGACTTTAGAGTATTGTATAACTAAATATGTTTTTGGTTTAATTAAAATTGTAAGTATAAGATTATAAGCCTTTATTTGGGGGGCCACAAAGAGATGCACTCGACAAAAAGGGGTCCTTACAACAGAAATGTTGAAAACCACTGGCTCATAAAATAATAGACTGACATACAAAGGAGGAGAGAAAAGAAGAAAGATTATCTTACTGATGTAAAAAGTGCTGGGTGCTTCCTTATCCTCAAACTTTAGTTCCAGAAGACTGCTTGTCTTGGTGTCATGGCGAAGCCATAGTGAAACTCCCAAAATGACACAACCGGCCAGCTAAAAAAAGAAAGAGTAAACAATGATAAGTGATAAGTTCAACCACTGGATATTGACACATACTGTTAGAAATTAGCAGACTTTTCGTGTTCTTATTTATCTACTAAACACAACTTTCTGTTTCCAGATTCCAGATGTGGTTTGAGTGCATTTAGTCCATTTTCCTCTGTCTGCTTATTTTCCATTTAACAAAGAGAAGGGGAGACGCATTCTGTTGGTCGGGGGGAAGGGAAGGAGGAATCTTGTTACAGACCCCATCTAGAGGCCCACAGTGCGGTGGGTTAAAAATATCAAAACATCACTGTACTTCACATCTAGCATGGTACAGCCCGTTTTCTCTTCAAATGGCTCACACTGATGAGCATTCAGATGAGTAAGGCCAGTAAACACATGGCATATTCACGAGAGAGGGTGTTCATAGACTCTTGTGGCTGGGGGGAGGGAAAGACAGAAAAAGGGGGAAAGGAAAGAGGGCGTAGGCAGTCGGGAAGACATTTAAAGTAGCGCTACAATAAGTAGGATTGTATGAGTGAGGGGTTAAAACGCTTTGTGCGTGGGGGAGGGGCGAGTGCGTGACACTCAGAAGGGGTTCATTTGGCTTTGTTTATACGGCTTTATTTACAGCTGAATCACTGTTCTAATCAGACAAGAGCCGGCCCTGTGAGAGCAGCTGGATCTCGTCAGGAATGCGTATGCTCTGTGGAGGAATGCAGGGTGTAGATAGAGAGGATCGGAGACCGCCAAGAACCAGGTGGGTTCTGTTAGGAGCGAGGAGATCCAGCTCCACCACAAAGGCGAGAGCAACAGGAATGTGAGGCAGACCTTCAAAATGGGAAAACAATGAGTTCTGACTTCCTTCCTTTGCCTTCTCTCGTTTTCTTACCCCTTTTCAAAATCTACAACCGCAGAACCGATAAACATTCACACGTCAGTTTTACATCTGTGAACAGCTGCCTCGCTCAAGTTATTCACACCAGGTCAGACCAAACGCCCCCCCCCCCCCCACCACCATACACGAAGAAAACACTAGTCACTTTCTCTTCCCTCTTTTTTTCTCACACTTACTGGTCTTTAACACCTGTTAAAGCTTTCCCTCCTGTTAATGACCGAGTTGAGACAACAGTCATAACCATAAAAACGGCAAAAGTATTTCATATAATCGACAGATATTAGGGATGCCCTAATACCGATACCAGTATCGGCCCGACACCAAGCTCATATACTCATACTCATTCTGCTTGTTTTGCGTGAAGAGTGGTGCTGTTGCGTGTACTGAACCTGAACGCATTGTGCTTGTGAAGCTTTCAGAGTTAATTTAAACAAACACTCTTTGCAATGTCCTGTCAAAATAAAAGTCTGGTTGAATTGAACAAGTTATAATACACTCACATTTTACCACACCAGAGAATATTGTTTACTTTAGCAAACTGTAGTAAATAGGCAAGTAAAATTGTGCTACTTATCATATTTTTTTACTTATCTTAAAAATAGTACTTCAAATTAAGTAGACCAGTAAGATACTGGTTTATTAACATTATACAGGTATCGGTTATAGGTATCGGCAAATAACAGAAAAAATATCGGTACTCATACTCTGTCTTTAAAAAATGGTCATCCTAACAGAAATACATGCTTATCTCTGTATGCTTGTATCATCATGTCTAAATCAAAATCAAATCTCTTTATTGTCACACATCATGTACACAAGAGTAATAATGGTGAAATTCTTAGGTACAAGACTCTTGGCCATGGCAGCACAAGCAACAAGATATGAAAATGTACAACATACATAAATAACAATATACACACTTTACACAATATACAATAAATAATAGACAATTGTACACAATATACAGTACACACATTTCCATTATATACACATAGTACACTGTATTGTCAGGGGACTTTTGGATGTATTTAAAGCTTATATATATAACGTTCTAGTGATGTATACTGTTAGTGTTTGCTTAGTGTCTAAATATTGTGAGCTGTGCGTTGGAAGTACCTAAGAATTTCACCATCATTGCTATCCATTAGTAATTTCCGTCCAAACCAACTACCAACAAGGGAAAAAGGGTTTGTAGAGAGGGTAGAAGTATGAGGAGAGATTTTTTCCACTTCTCTTTCTGTCTTTCTCACTCTCTCCAAAGGCCAGATAGGCCCATTCCAGAGCACAAGCAGCCTGCTGCTTAGCAACTTAGTAAACATCAGCCTGGCCAAAGGGAGAGGTTCTGAAATGAAGGAGCATGGAGAAGCTCTGTCACTTTAAGCGACTCATCCTCAGCAGGATAGTTTTACATTACATTCTCTCACAGTGAGTTCAGGAATACCTGAATACAAGGACATTCCTCAGAAAGAAGTTTACAGTACACCAGGGGTGGGCCACAACTAAAGTTCACAGTGTCCTGGAAAACCTTCCTTCTTGGTTTCAGACGTTTTTTGACATTTATTCGTACCACTTATTTTGTAGAGGCAAATAAGAGACATTATTTAATAACAATCTATTTCTCGATTGAGGACCATTGGCCTTGACTTAAGTGTGATGGAATTCAAAATCACAAAAATTTGGAAACCAAAGGCTACAGGTTTCCTTTCATAAAAGATATGAAAGCACAGTAAACTTTTGCAGAACAAATAACTATACAATGTAAACTTAATTGTTTACTTGTGATGCCAAATTTATTTGTATTTATTATTGTAAGCTGTTTTTCAACAATGCAAATTGATGAAAAGCACTATATAAATAAAATTGAATTGAAAATGTCAAATAGATTTTGGACAACCAGCGACAACAGGAAATCAATGTTGCAGCAATTTCAGGGTGTAAAAGTGACAACACAAGTGACTGACTTAGGTCAAAACCGACAAACCAGAGGGAAACACATACTTTTACTAATGTATAATACCCCAGCCCTCAAAAAAACTTAAGGGCCAACAAACTATGTGCATGCAGCAGCTCTTGTTTGTGCTTTCTGTTTTTAAGGAAACATCAGAGCTCTCTACGTGAAGTCTGTCTAATTTCAATATTATAAATATTTGTGGCCTGGCTGACTAGTGTACATCAATATTTTGAGAATTGCCTTCATGGTGGAGAAGGAAGTGTGACGGCCCTATAGAGGAACTCATGCACATATGTAATCATTCTATATTTCAGTAAAAGCTAAGTCTCAGTTTAGGATAAGTAGGTTTAATGAGTAGGCTATTATCAACAAAACACATCCTTTCTTTAAATGCACAAGCCTAAAAGGTTCAACTCTCATCCACTGCTAACAATCCATATACAAAACATGATCACAACACAGGGCCTAAGAACCATCATGGAGATCCATACATGATTAGTTTGGGTAGCTATCATGTCAGTGCAACTTTCAGCACCGTACAGCCTATATTTACAGTATTTCAAACCTATGTGTGATACAGTATACTTACAACAGTATTTCTAAAAGATGGAAGCCATAAACTATTTTATTGGTGGAAATGTGTTGCAAAAAGAATGGAAAAACACAGGGGCAAGTTAAAAAAAATATTAAAAAAGCTTCAACCACGATGGGGAATATAAGCAACGTGATGGGGATAATCCTTGTAAAACAATTCTCCTTTTGACCATACACGCATACGTTTGACATCCTGTTCTCTTGGAATCAAGACCCCTCTTGTTCATCTCTACTCTGTTATAGCAGTGTGGAGATGACCTTTCTATTTTTGCCCTACAACGCAGTATAAGAAAGTTGTAGAATGCCTAGCATGTCAATGTTGAGCTCAGGAAAAGAACCATCAGCCAGCTGCAAAGAACACATCCAATCAAGAAAAACCTTAGTAAACTTGTACAATTATTAATAACATTTGTTTCACCTTGGCACATACAGCAACTAGCATATTTTATCATTATCGTATTATAAAGATATTGTCAAAATGGTATTATTTGAGGCTTGGAACTGGACAATGATTTAACAACCGTTTCCCCACCATTATAAACTTGGGTTAGCTAACCTTCCAAGGCAAAATAGAATATTGGCCTCAAAGTAAAATGAAATCAATTTTGCTGTAAAAAAAGTCTGGACACCTGTTGGGCATGGGTGTTAAACATGGGTGTTAAACATGGGTGTTAAACATGGGTGTTAAACATGGGTGTTAAAGGGATACTTCACCCAAAAATAAAAATTCTGTCATCATTTACTCACATTCAAGTTGTTCCAAATCTGTCTAAATGTCTTTGTTCTGACAAACACAGAAAAAGATATGTGGAAGAAAGTTTGTTACAAGACAGATTATGCCCCCCATTGACTCCCATAGTTGGAAAAAGTACTTTATCCTTTTTTTGTTCTGTTGAACACAAAAGAAGACATTTTAAACAATCTAGGACAGCAAACAGGTCTGTGGAACTTTTGACTTCCGTTGTATTTTTTCCTGATATGGTAGCCAATGGGAGGGGGGTCTGTCTGGTTAAAAGCGTTCTTCCAAATATATTTTTCAGTGTTCAGCAGAAAAAAGAAATGTATACAGATTTGGAAAAACTCGAAGGTGAGTAAATAATGACAGAATTTTCATTTTTAGGTAAAGTATCCCTTTAAACTCATTAGGAAATAACTTTTCTGTTTTAATGGTTGATACAAATTTTTTGTTTAGTCTTTATGTATGCCTTGAAATGTGACTTGTGCCTTAGACCACAACTGTAGTGATAATATGTTTAAGTTGTATTGCTCATGATGGCACTTTCTGGGAAGAAAATGTAGAAAACCTTTAGAATGTAACATCCTTTCCACCTCCTTATGCAGAACACAAACTAGGCGCAATTTAGTTTCTTTAATCCAGAGACAAACAGCTTAAATGTTATTATGAGCATAACTAGTTGGAACCAAATAATCAAACAGCCATTTTAAGATGACACGTCCAATCTAGACCAGTAACGTTAAATGGCATGGTAACAACACATTTAAATAGACAGAAAAACACTCTATACTTATTGAAAAATGTCTCAAAGATCTGTTCTCGGTTATTTACTTATGTGTTTGTTCTTTATAATCAGACATAGTCGACACTACTGAAAGATATCTCGAATCTATTTGCTATTTTATTGCTTCATTGTGTCGCGGTATAACTTGAAAATATATATTAGCACGCAGTGTAAATTAAAATAGATTTAATCGTAAATTTGACTGCTATACTTATCGTTACATACGCAAACTCTGTGTCGCAAGGTTTTAATAAGGAAGAGCTGATGTCTTGTTGCTGCGCTTCTCCGCCCCGTGTCCGTTATTTACACTAAGGAGAAAAAACTCTATTTACTTCACTCTCTCCCCATTTTCTTTTACCCCATTTCTTCTCACCAACACACTTTATCCATGTCTCTTTTACATAAAACAACCCTAAAATATAATTTGATTGCAATTGTAGTTGTTTTAACTTCAGTTATATGACTGTCTCGGTCGTATATTAGTAAAACTAACGTTAGCGGATTGTGCAATATAACGTTACATGAAACATTACTGATAAACAGTCTTCTTAATGCACAAAACTAATGGCGGTCTCTCTCAGGCCAGACACAAGATCAGCGGCCAAAATGAATGACTGCTTACCCAGAAAATGAAATTGAAGAAGAAAAGCATGTATTTGATGCATTTGGTGCAGCCTTCCACGCCCATGGTGTCGGTTTCTCGGTTTCTGGAGGATGTTTTAAAGCCTTTAACAGAGAGATGCCTCGACGATGCTCGGTATGCAGCGATCGCGGAGATTGAGCTCAAATCTGTGTGTGCGTGTGATCGTCTGGACGGTGCTTAGTGTCGACGTGAAAAACGGGCAACACCCAGTTAGTTCCTCCCCCTTCAAGAGACCACTACACACAGACCTATAACACACTCATAAAAGTTCATGAATAAAGAGCAATAAATGCTAGCAAGTTGATTACAAAACTTCAGAATCATCCGTTTCACTTATTTCATAATTAATTCAGTTAACGTTCATCCCAAAACCGGATTATTGTTTTTCCTTTTGCCATTCACAACACAGTTGTGAATCAATACTGTGCGATGTGATATTGAACAATAACGCCGGTTTTAAATGATACATCGAACCAATCATAATCCTAAAATTCAAAGGGGCTTTGATAAAGAATACAAATTAGTATTTTATTGTTCTACATTGGAGATATACTTGTGAGAACTTGTGAAAAAATACATTGCCAAACACTGTGTCATCTTTGGATATGGGTTTCCAAAATAAGTATTTGTCTCCACCTAGTGGCTGAAAAGAAGATATTTTTGAGGTCATATTCAAAGTTAGGAGTAGCTATCAGTTAAAGGTACTACTCGTCCAATCATGTAAAATCCAATATAAACACTGGTACGTTGTTGAAAAAAGACATAAGATTATAATTATTTAGCTAGTTGTTTGGCTGTCATACTTCAGTGTATATTTTTTGGTCAGTTTAGACTTGGCATACAGATATAGTTCATTCTATGGTGACAACTGATTTATAGGCTGTTGTAATGACACCTGCTATGATACAGAATGTTAAATTCAAATTCAGCAAAATGTAAACATAATAAATCATGAAACAGCAAAAATGTAAAGAATAATGTGCCAACTGACAAAAACATTTTGAAAACAATTGTTTTGGCCACCAATTAATAATAATTAATAATAATAAAATGGTCACATATAAAAATGCTAACAAGAGTATGTTATAGGTTGCCCCCAGTCATGACATTATCACTATTAATAAGCACAGTCTGACACAGTTTAATATGACATTACATTTACATTTATTCATTTGGCAGACACTTTTATCCAAAGCGACTAGTAGGAGAGCATATAAACATTTGGTCAACACACTAAACAGTACTGTTAGTTTACATGTCCATGCTACAAGGAGGATTAAAGCTGGAGTAAGAAAGAGAGAGAATGAACAACAATATATATATAAATACATTATTTTATTTTAGACACATGACATGTTTGGTATGTTTTGAGCTGTTTTTTTAAAGTAAACATGACTATCCAATACGAAAGAGTAAACATTCAAATAAAGCATTGGGAGGAGCTGTAAAGCAAGGCAAAGATGTGTGATATCATTACATAACAAAACGAACATCAGAAGGAATACAAATGTGCTAAAAGTAAACTTTTTTTAAAAACACTAAGGAAAATTTACCAACACCAATGATACCAATCAATAAATGTACAGTAAAGGCATTTTCTTATCATAGAAGTAAAGTTAGTCCCTGAACAGCAGAGCCACAATTTCCCCATAAGATGTCACTAATGTACTGAAAATTTCCCTCCAAAAAACAACACAGAATGTGATGTCATAATGTAAGTCAATGCTGTAGTGCATTGTTGCAGTTCTAAGACAATTTTAGAAAACCTTTATCTTTTAGTTCCTGAAACTAACTCTTTATAAGCTTTTATTTAGAAGAGTGTTTTGTTCTGAAGAGCAAATTGCTTAGCATATGACACTGAGACTCGCCAAATCTTACCTCCACACCATCAATGAATGGGTTTCTGACAGTCAGTGGTACTCCTGGGAATATGATACAAGAACTTATAAGTTCATGGACTATTTTTTTCTTTCAGCCATAATGGCTTTTCCTCCTAAACAGACCTTGATAATTTGGGACTAACCCCATTAGCCTATGTGTCTTCTGAAAGACGACACATACTTTAATCTGCTTTTGAACAGCAATGATGATTAGATACATATAAACCTTAGTAAAACAGTATTACATGTTAAAGTTATGTTTCAAAACATTTACAGTGTATCAATATATTATTTAGTTTGTTGTTTGCAGGTGTGTGACTAAAGTATACTTACGATCGATATTTAAAGAATAAACGTTGAAAATCGAATACGTTTTACTTTATTTTGACCCTTTCAAAAATTACCATGATTGACAAGTTTGAGTATATTCAGCCTACTTCACATACCACATGCCATATTTAACATTCTCATAAACTAATACTTTGTCATTTGTATTAGATTGTAATTTCATAATATAGGCAATTTTTGTTTGTGCAGCGTGTTCACTACAATTATTGTGCCAATTACTTCATAAAGAGACTTAAACGCTTGTCAAGGTTTTCCCAGGTCTTTTTAATGTCATGTTAAGTAAAGCTCTTTGCCATCTGAAACCGTCACAATAACGAATCTCTTGCACGTGTCAACTGAGCCACTCAGCAATTGCGCATGCGCGTCTGTGGGATCTAGAGTAGGCAAGTGCTGTCTCTCCGAGCCTCTCTTCATTCGCAGCGCCAGGAGAGGAACAGACACACCAAAAGAGAGACGAAAAATATGAACGTCGTGAAAATAAAGAAGATGAGAACAATTATTTCCGAACAGCATCTGAGGTCCTCATCAAATTGGATTTTTTTGAACTAAAGAGGATTCAAAAGAACGCCTCCTCACCTACTTCAAAGCTGTCGACACCTTTATAGGTACACCTATGATGCTTGTTGCGCTTATCCACGAAACGGATGTTAATGTTATATCTCGACATGCATTGAACGCATAAAATGTGACGACACGGTTCTTCTATTGTCACTTTGTCGGATTCGAGGAGGCGTCTATTTGGGAATTTGGAGACGAGGCGAGTGAGAGGAAAGCAGGGAAAGTGCGCTCCGGAGCTGTCCTTTCAGAACCACACACGCATTACAGCGATACACCACAACTCATCAGACTTTCCCCTCTACTGGATCTCATTGTGTGCCTCACAATTTGAACTCGGCCGTCTGATAATCTTTGTTATCTCATCTTTTGGCATTTGAAGGCAATCCCTGACAAGACCATTACACGCCCATGCACACACATGTTGGATTATTCAAGCCACTAAAACCTTTTCTCACTTCCTTTTATGCGTTACCTCATTTTCCGTTATCTGACCACAGCGCACATGAATTTTCAGGCTCTTTTAGCGTCGTGATGCCTGGCCCATGCTTGAGACATGCCTAAGCGACGAGATGGGCCAGGGTGACGAGAAAGATCGTGTTGTGATTAACGTGGGAGGGATTCGACACCAGACCTACCGCAGCACCCTGCGAACTCTCCCCGGCACGCGTTTAGCCTGGCTCGCCGAGCCCGATGCCCACAGTCACTTTGATTATGACGCGCAGATTAACGAATTTTTCTTTGACCGACACCCAGGAGTTTTTGCACACATCCTCAATTATTACAGGACAGGCAAGTTACACTGTCCTGCTGATGTCTGTGGTCCTCTTTATGAGGAAGAGTTGGCCTTCTGGGGAATTGATGAGACAGATGTGGAGCCGTGTTGCTGGATGACGTACCGGCAGCACCGGGAGGCCGAAGAAGCGCTGGACAGTTTCGGTGGAGGACCGGTTGAAATGGGCAACGACGATACGGAAGTAGATGGTTTGGGTGATTCGGCGGATGGAGACGATGAACTTGAGATGACCAAACGTCTTGCATTGGGGGACTCGCCTGACGCCAAAGCTGTCGGGTTGTGTCAACGTTGGCAACGCCGAGTTTGGGCACTTTTTGAAGACCCCTATTCGTCTAAATATGCAAGGGTGAGTGGCTTTAAAGTGTCATTTTTACTTTTGGTAATACGTATTGAAGCAGTAGCCTACATGTACTGTTGCATTGGTTAATGAATCAAAGTCTACATAAGCTTATGTTGTATGAATCACTTTATGAGGTCACGATCACCCATCAAAAAATTTGCACTGAAATGAAACATATAAGGAGCAACATCTTTCATTTTGTTCACTATTCAAAAATGTCTATCCTATTAATTATAAATAAATGTTAAAATCAACATACTACATATGTTCACCCAGAGAAATGCACGTGCAGACATTTCTTTCGTCTTGTATCATTGATCGACAGCTCCTCTGACTGCTGTGCCACGCGCCATGAGCTCTCTTCCCTGCCACGGGTGTGCTCGTGCACAAATTCATCACACTGGGAAAACATGAAAAAGAATATATAACATGAAGGCTTTTGTCTGCACACTTTGCGATAAGTCACACCATGGATCTTTTATTCTGATCAGAATGTTTGAATTACAGCAGTTGATGCCTGATTTAATTATAGGCCTCTATGTGGACCAGTTCTTTGGCCAGGTCTGCAGTAATTATGTGTGTTTTAAATCAAGGGCATCAAGATAACTCATTAAAAGCAAGTTTGGTCTGTACTTGCTGTTTTAGTCTTGTTTAATCAGATTGAAATGGTCCAAGGGACACTGCCAAGACCTGGCTATTGCACTCTAGGCTACGAATGCTGATAAATGGTTAAAGGAATGTCGATGTACAGCTAGAAGTGAGTAGATTTATGTCATGGGCCAATAAATAAAATGAACTTGTCTTGTGAATAGAAAGCAACAAACTGCTCAAAGACAGGGGCGGAGAATTTGATTAAGTGCGCCAATAACATCACTGGAGTACATAATGGGTCACAAAATGTATGTCACTATATTAGGTACAATAATGCAAGAATAATTTGTCTAAATTTAATAGCCTGAATTCTCTTAACCTGTTGAAGCTCATCAACAGTTACTTTCAAGCAAGACCGTAGACAGCTGCTAGTTTGTTCGGTGAGCACATGATAAATAATAGATCGTATAGACGTTAAGATTTATCTGAGTTGAACATGTTGACATAGAATGACCCAAAGAAAGCGTTTGAGGAGCATTCGGTGCCTCATTTAATTTTCTGCATTGTGACCAGTAAACCCTTACATGATTTATATATGATTATTTCGAGATGTGTGGTGAAAGGTTTTTGCGTGTTCAGCACATAAACTCTGAATCGCATCTTAGTATGTCAGCCCTAGATCATTTTCATGGCCAGTGAATCAGCTACTCAGCACATTTGAATTAATCAAAAAGTGAGTCATACTGTTCATCTCAATGAACTGCGGCTCAATAAACAGATATTATTTATTTTTATTGTTCTCTGTACATGAGAGTAAAGAGAGTCAGAGTTGTTTTCCCATTCTCATCTGGAAGATGTTTGCGTTGGGTTCCCAAAGGCACCTGATATTTTCATGTCCTTGGCAGGTGAGAGGCTGCTTTTTACTCTATATATCTTGGGAAAAAGTTGTCATGGCAACAGTTTCAGTGCTCCAATGAAACCGATGAAAGTTCGTCTTCCCCGTGAGATGCCAGAAAATGTGCCAAACTCTGCAGGGTTTATGATGATGATCTATCTAGCCTATACAAATGATTTCTCCTATAAATATTAAATGTAAGTTATTATTATAATATTTTATAGTATAAGTAGGCTAATTTATTCACTAAATCATTCAAAAATGTATATTTTATTAATATATGTAAAATAAACCTCACTGGACTTAAATGCAAATCTAAAAGGTCATCTTAGTTTACTTCTAATGTTTAGCTAATGTAGGGCAAAATGATTAACAAAAATAAAACCAGAGTAACAATCTGACCAAACAAACACCCAAACCATTGGAAGACCTCAACAAGATAAACAGATAAATAATTGAAATATTGATGGATGACTTCAAATACTGTACTTACTACTAAAATCACGTTTACCATCAGTTTTCATGTCTCAGAGCTGTTTTGCAATGTGATACTCCCATGTCCCGTTCTCCCTGGAGGCCATCTAGGCCATTACAGGCACCAGTGGGCCTCACCCTGTACAACAACAGGATAAGTGTTGGTAATTAATGCACCAATCGATATGTGAATGCAGCTGCTGGCTCATTCCTGGATGAGTCTCTTAGACCTTCCGTTTTTTCCCACCTCTCCCAATGAAAGAGAAAAGTGGCTGCTAGTTTTTTTCTATAACATTATCTTGTTTTGCAGACTTCAATTTATCTTCTTCTGCTTCCTTCAATTATTAACAAGTGTTAACTCTTGTTTTAGTTTCAAAATCAAACAATTTGCGTGATTTTTTTTTAAAAAATATACCTTTATAAATTTCAACGTTTATGTGCTATAGATTTACTTGAAGAAATGTATTTATTGTATCGGCCACTGGCCACACTCTCTAATTGACAGTACTGGTATTAAAAAAACTAAGCATAAGCCCTAGTCTTTTTCAGTATCCCGCCAGACTTTATTTAGTTGGTTTGATTTCCATGATTTCTCTCTTCAGGTGTATTATACTGACTCTTGTTTACCTGCAGAGAAGGAGGATTCACACATTATCACCTTCACCTCAACATACTCCCTCCAGCCATGACCTGCTCACCCACTGTTCCCATTACACTCACAAACACTTGCCTGCCTCTCCAAACTGCATCACTAAATCACTCAGCCCACAACAGGACTGTTGGCTCAACTGGTCTTTGGCAGATCTTGAAACAGACTAATTAGCAGCCAGAAGAGGCCTAAGACAGAGTTTGTTTTTGCTAATAGAGTCTAATCTGAATAGATAATATAGACTAATTTAGAAGCAAAAACAGTTAAAAAAAACAGCACAAATTGTGATTCAATTGCGAAAAACAATAAGGATATAATGACATATAGGAAATGGTAGCCAAAACGAGACAAGGTTTTCAGGTGAAGCTAATGTGTTTACCTGTAACGTGATCATAATGCACAAGACGTATTGTATCATTTGACCTTATTTGTTACATCACATCTGCCCAAATGTAGACAACAGCTGAAAAAAGTATACCACATCATCGCTTAGTCATAATAAAAAGAGGTATCAGAGGGCTTTCAGCAAGGAGTGGTCAGGTGTATGTTTAGGCCACCTGACCCAGTTATGACACCAACATGTCTTAAACCTAAATGTGTTAAACTTAAAGCTTAAACTAAATGTGTCTGTGTCACTCAGTAACCTTTGTGCCTTTATGAGTTAAATTTCTAACTTAAGTTTATTGTCCTAGTTAAGTGGACCTGACACTGTCTGTTGTAGTTCCTCAAATACAGAATATGACATGGAGGACATAGTAAATAAATAAATAAATATTCTCAGGGAAATTCTCTGATTCCCCTTAAAGATTTGGATTTAAACCAATGTGAAAAATCAAAAAACAAAATAGATGTTGGTGCTGGTGGTCCAGTGGACTGTTCCCCTCATTCTCATCCTGCAACGTCTTGTCTCTCTCTACAATGTACAATCAAGATAAAAAGTTATAAAAGGTCGAAAAAAAAGATGACAGTTAGGTTACTCTTTTACATCCAGGGCCCAGTTTTTCAAAAGTAATCCACTAGGATTTTGGATAACGGATTGGATCAGATCTTGAAAATGTGTTTTTCAAAAGAAAAAACAGATTACATAATCGGATTAGATCACGTAATCCAATCTTGGTTTTGATCCGGATCAAACCTTTAGTTTGGGTTTTTCAGAACTTTTTTGTAGGATTTGGATCAGTTTGATCCCAAAAATCTGGATTAAACTGATCCCATCAGAAGGGTGGATTCAGCGTGGATTTCATGGCCAAAATGTAATGAAAACTTAAAAAATGTATCAAATAATACTACATTTGGATCATGCAGTATCTTACAAGAGTTTGTGTTGTAATCTTACAATCCTATTTATTCATAAGGTTTTAATTTTATTTGTTCACCGTCAGGCTACAGTGATTAGGTTGGCTTTAACATATTCAGCCTTTCAGTATAGACCTACAGCAAATTAGAATGCGCTTGGCCTGGGCAATCTGATGGCCTGGAAAAGAAACAAATTCATTGACCAGGCTGGCTAGTGTGATTGACACATCTCTCACCACGTCACACACAGCTGATTTCACCACTCCCATATGGTCACCAGCAACTTGATAGATAGTCCCACATGCATAAAATCGGACTCCTTTGGGTTCTGTGTTGAAGTTTTGGCCTGAGAAGGTTCACAAGGTACTCTATATCAGCCTTCCCAAAGCGAAACCGGACATACAGCTCTTCAGTGGTGTATTGCTCCAGTGGCTTGGTACGTTCAACATACACCTTTTGACGGTATCCTCTCCTGGCAAAGTGATGGTGGTGGCGGTGGACAACACCTGCCATTTCACTGTCTCTCTGTGAATCCTCTGAGAAAGTAGTTGGTCTTTTCAAACACACCTATTCCAACTGATTAGTTTTGGCTTGTATTCAATTGAGGCAATTGGACCCAAGGCCTATAATTGATGAACAATGTTCACAATAGTAAAGCAACGGAACCATGGACTCAAGAAGCTGTAACTTCACTGCTGCTGAAACCAATGCACTACTAGAGGGTGTTCGGTGCCATTATGGAACAATAGTGGGAAGTTTCAATTCTGCTAAGGATACCAACAAAAAGAAAAATTATGTTTGGATTTTAATCACGGAAAATGTGAATGCCATAGGGTCTGGCCAGAGGAGGACCACAGACCAGAGATTACACAGATGTGGTCCTCGACATAATTGGAGGTGAGAAGTCGCAAGCTCTCCATGGTATTCAAGGTGTTGTAGGGGATGGCGAGCCTTGGATTGAGGAGGAGGAGAATCTGCCAGTTCCTTCTGAGGCTGATCCAGAGAGCGTATTTATATTGAATCTCAGCTCTGTTCCAGAGGAAGAACCTGGATCCTCATTGGTTGAGCCAGTGGTAGTTGCCACAGGATCTCAGAGGAAAGGCTTGAAGTGCCCTTCATCAAACAAAGATGATGATTACAAGGCACTTCTGCAAAAAGAGACTGAAAGGGCAGAAGCACAGCTTCGTCTGGCAGAGGAACAACTGACTCTGACCAAACTGCAGCAAACCAAGGCCAGACTTGAGATCCGCCTCCTAAAGGCTACGCTCAGACAAGCTGGTCTCTTCACATCAGATGAGGAAGTCTGAAATTAATGTGGAGTATTTGACATTAAGTCTTTTGTTTTTAATTCAATATATCTATACTTGATACTTGTTATAAATATCCTCAATGTACAGTGTTTGTGTTGTAAGTCTCAGATGAGCGGACTGCTGGAATAGGATAAGGTTGGGTTTTTCTTGTTTTTAGTTTTTTTTAAATGTGTGTTTTCATTTCAAATAAAAATAAACTTATATTGACCCCACACTGGCTTTTCTACTTGTTGCTCTTAACATATCTATAGTTCTACGTTGTGATTTCCTATCCTGTTTGAGCACTGGTTATCCAGATTTGGTGATCCTGAAAAGTTCCTATCCGGATCAAATTGATCCAATCGGATGTTGCTTTAAAAAACTGGCTCCAAAAGTAAGATGGATTACGTGATCACGGATCGCAAAAAAAGGATTACTAAATCCGGATCAATTTTATCCGGATTAAACCTTTTGAAAAACCGGGCCCGGGTGATTTATTTATTCACAAAATGATTTATTTAGTATAACTCCTTTTATCCCTAGCGGAGATCTGTACACACCATTGCCTAGTCATTCTTTTATTTCCTCAAGTTTTTCCATCTGTATGGCCACTCACTATCATTTTATGAAAAAAGATAACAATAAAAAGACACAATAAAATAGTGACTGGTGCTTTCTATGTTTCCCATTATGCATGTCTGTCATGGAAAGATAAGTGTACTTAGCTAGGGATAAGACAAAGATACCTGTTGTCAGGTGTGTAACCTGCCCTTTTCTTCTAAACTTCCATTAGATAGATCCCAGTGAGGTTTGCACAGATTCTTGCATTATGAAGCCAGAACAGAGCTCAGCCCCAGAGGAAGCCTATACAGTGATTAACATTAATTAGACTGCAATAGCAGAGCACAGCCCAGACCCCTTAATTACTGGAAAGAGAGAGAGAGAGATAGGGCGGAGTACATTGACACAGTATGCTGGCTAACCTCCGGCACATTCTACTGAAAATACTCTTCCCACAAAGCAACACAAAGTGAGGGACTACTTATCATGTGGATAGCTGGACGGCAAGATGATAACTCACAGGCAAGAAAATATAAAAAATGAGCCCTTTTCAGTTCCTGTGAGCAGACATTGATTCACAAACACACAGCTATTCAATAATTAAAAAATAAGACTTAACATACAGTACAGTACCCTGTTCTTCCATCCGTGACTATTTTTAGGACATCATTTATTTCTGATTACCCCCACACACCCTCCCTAATCTCCTCCAGTCCTGTCTGTGAGTAAGTAGAGCAGGACACCCCTTTAAAAAGCTGCAGGGCAGTGGCTCTAGAGACCAAGCAACTGTGAATAGCCTTGGTATCATGGGCCATGAAAATTGGGTGTTAGACATTCAAACTGGGGCACCTGAATGCAAAGAACTCTGGTTTTATGGTGGATTTTGTTCAAAGCAGGCGGATATAGAGCAGTTCACGTCTCCCTGGGCTCCTTAATGTAATTTAAAACTGTCCAGACACTAACTCATATAAATCTTAATTTAATATTTCATTGAAAAAATACCCAAATCAAAATGGTTGATGAATTCACTGTAGATTTAAAGGCATTTCCCCCCCAAAACAATGCTGGACAAGGGGCTGGGGGTTCCACTTTAAACTGTGCCAGAATACAGTTTTCATATTTTTTGAAAAGATGAAATGAAAACTGCTTTTAAATGCTATAGTCAGACCAAGGGCCGGCTGTGGCATAGGCGACATAGGCAGTTGCCTAGGGCGCAAAATTACCAAATGAGAGCGCAAGAACGTGACATGTGAACAGTTGACGCGATTATGATTAACTATCATTGATAATCTTAATGCATTAATTATGCATGTGTAACGGAGAACAGCTTGTGTGGTCTTTGCAGGTAAACTTCACTCACCAAGTTCAAGAAATGTCCATAGTGCTTGTTTTAGATTGTGGCCTTGTGGTACAAGCGCCTGCTTCCCAATCAGAACCCATTGCCTGTTTTAAGTTTGAATCCAGCAGCTTGCTTATTTAGAACCATTTTGCTGGTAACTGCATGCTGTTAACGGCAAAAAGTGTTTACTGGCACTGTGACTAGGTTATGCCATTTATTTAAGAAAATCCAAAACAATGCAATAAGCTTTTATTTGTGTCCCTATAGCATTTGCACAGAGCTTTACAAAATGTTAAAAAAAACGTTCCCTTTAGCTAAATAATAATAATCAAATATTCATTTTATGAGCTCTAACTTTCAGCTAAAGTATTATTGAGAACGTTTTATTTTATTTTCAGTGTTATTTTCAAACAATGATCACATAATTAGAATAATATTAATTAAAAATATTTGTTGTTATTTATTTACTTCCTATTTATGTTAATCACAATTCTTGTTATGTTAAAATAAAATAAATATTTTAAACAAAGTTAATTTTCTGATATTTGTATTTATTTACTTATTCATTTTGTATAGCAGGGGCGCAATCGAAAATCTTGCCTAGGGCAAAAACTAGGACAGTCAGACTACAGTCTGTCCAAACACAACCAATGTTGTATGCTTTGTTTAGCCAAAGCCAGCATCCATTGCTCTCAGAGTCTCAGATAACTAGCCTTTTATCTTTTCACCTACAATGAGGTCACATGGCTCAACCCAATCAATCTCACACAGGTCATTCATTATTTTTAACGCAGGAAATAGAAAATAATCTATTAAAAAAGTAAACAATTTTGCTGACAAATGAATTGAACATGTACTTACATTTAGGCATTTGGCAGACGCTTTTATCCAAAGCGACTTACAGTGCACTTATTACAGGGACAATCCCCCTGGAGCAAAATGGAGCAAAATGGAGTAAAGTGTCTTGCTCAAAGACACACTGGTGGTGGCTGCAGGGATCGAACCAGCAACCTTTTGATTTACTAGTTCAGTGGTTTAACCCACTAGACCACCATCTTGAATTAGTCATTTGGACTGAGAAACCTGTCAGCCCCAAATAAATCTACTGCTTAACGGGTTTAACCAGAGGCCAAGTATTTTTGAAAACAGAGAAAGTTAGCTGATATCTTTCTTTTCAGTGCATCCTGTAATATATTACTGAGCGCAGTCATACCACAGCACTGACACAATCAATGTTGGGTGATTTGTTGAAGCAGAGCTACTTTCTGTTTTCACCAATGACAAAGGTAATATGATTCTTAGCACAAACAGGTTAGCCAAATTCATTCGTCAGGTAGTGATCTTCTGATGACACACTGGTGTGATTTTATTGAAGAAAAGACCAGAAAGCAAGATGTCGAAGCATTTAATCTATTGTGTGTCTTTCATCACTCTAAACATGCACACGCATGCATGCAGATCACGCACACACACACACGCACACAAACACACACAAACATACACAGTCCAGTAAAGGGACAGGAAAAGAGATTGTCTGAAGGGAGAGGCTTTGTGTGCATTTTGAGGTCTGAGTGTGGATATGGGTGTTGAGCATGAAGAAAACAGAGCTATACGGTCAACTTGTAAAATGTTTGCAGATGGCGACAGTTTGTTGCTTAGAATTTATATTTGTAATGTGAAATGTGTGACTCTTTAATGGGGGTTAAAGAGGTTCGATTTTTTTTTTCAAACTTTGTTTGATACTTCGAATATTAAAGGTATAAATTGCTATCTCTCTCTCCCGCTAGTCCCCTTTTTCCATTAATCTCAAATCAGTGGAGAAATGGCTTCGAACAGATGATCTTCACTGTGCAATAAAGGCATAATAGAAATGTGCAATGCACACTTAACCACCCTCATTGCTGTACACATGTCATCTCCACTGACCAGACCGGGCAATCCAATGCTACAGTGAAACATTTTTATGAATTATTGCAAGCTAATGGAATTTTGTTATGTGGATTCAGTGTCAAGCATGCTGACACACAGGAAATTACAATGATGATTTATTCCTCTACGTTACCCTTCACTTGCCTGTCAACATGTTCGATATGTTCAAATCTATAGCAGACATAATTTAAAGACATGCTTTGCACACAAAGCAGGGCAGGAAACAGTACATTTTGAGTGTTCTCAGTTTTCCTTTGTGTTTTTTATAAAGTTGTAAACTGTTTTAATAAAAATGTTTTAAGGGAAACTGTAAAAAAACTGCTTTCTCTGTAGCGACTTTCTAACTTTCTTGCTTTTTTGCTGACGCCACTTATTTCTTTTTGCTGACATCACTTATTTCTCCACAGCTGTACGATAATGTTACCCAATGGCCAAAAAGCTATTTAGACATTGTTTTAGCAAACTCACTTGTGTCTGAATCAGGTAAGATACACCAACTTTTTGTTATCCAATCAATTTGTGATAAATAAAATTAGATCCCCCCTAAATTCTTTTCTCAATGAGCATCCGGTGAAATATGCCACACTGCAGAAGCAAAATGGATTTTGAATGGTGTTTCATGTCTATACACCTGCTAATGCACTGTTACCTGATGACATGTACTTATGTAAGAATGTGGAAAGAGGCAGAGTTAAGTGGATTTCCTGTTGCCTGAACACAAAAGTAAAGACAGGTTTAAAATGTCAAAACGCTCATAAGGATGTGATGCCATATGTTGTAAAATGGGTCATTCTGAACACCAGACTGAAAACAAAACCACCACAAAGCAGTGATCTGAGAAAGGTTTAACTATTGATTTCTGAGCTGCTGGCCTCATATTAGCATAGTCCATTTTAAGACTAATCAAATGGGCTTTTCATCCAAATTTCATCACCAATTTTATCTCGTTCCCCACAGACAACAAACGTGACCTGTGACATTTATATTCTCAGTAGTGTTCTTTGAGGGCTGGATTTCTGACCCTGTCATTGCCAGCTGGCAGCCCAGGGAGAGGCACTTTGGAGATGTCCTGCTGATACGTAGCACAAAAAGGCCATGCCTAAAAGAGACATTAAACGATGACCATGAGTGATCTTTAAAAGGAGACACTGTAAAACTACAATAGTGATCCCCAGAAGTATATGAACATTTAAGTCGTGTTTGATGTTTTGTAAGAATGTAAAAATGTAAAAATGTTTTGACAAAAATATATTTATGTTCAACCAGAACATTTAAAAAAAAATAGATTTTTTTGAAACTATACAACAATTACTATAATGTTTAAAATGAAAACAAACAATTGATGTGTTTGCATAGGCCTACTAATGTATGTTGGACCTTTTATAAACATTTATGGCTTAAAGGGATAATTCATCCAAAATGTAAATTCTGTCATCATTTACTGACTACATTTCTTTGTTCTGTTGAACACAATAGAAGATATTTTGAAGAATGTTGGAAAGCAAACAGTTCTGGGGTACTTTTGACTACCATTGTCATTTTTCCTACTATGGTTATCACTGGGGTCCAGGAACTGTTTGGTAATAAGCACATATATATAGGTATGGAACAAGTAGAGAGTGAGTAATTTGTGACATCATTTTCATTTTTGGGTGAACTATCCCTTTAAGTGCCCAAATACCATATTAAGAGTGGCAGTGTTTGAAGGGTTTTAGTTCCCTTTCTGTCGGTCTCTCGACGTTGTGTCGAGAACGACAGATGGGGTTCGTCCTTGAGAACCAATCAACTCTGACTACTATAGAAAAGGCCAATGAAATTTGGCGAATGAAATTTGCATGCCGGACTCCGCCCCCGGATATCCGGTATAAAAGGGAGCCGGCGTGCAGCATTCATTTACCTTTTGTTCTTCAGAGCCATCGCTCATGAGTACACATCGAGATTTGAAAAATCTTCATTCTTACCTACTACAACTGCACTGCCGGATCTACGACGTGTTCCAGCGGATCGTCCCTTCCTGCAGTGATCTTCCCCTGGGCGTCTCGGCGGTTCCAGTGGTGTCAGAGCATATTTCTAACAGTCCTTTTCAGGACTTTATTCTCTACAGCGCGGCATGTCCCGCCGAAGCAGCGTTCGTTGACACATCTTGCCCGCACTGCAGACAGATTGTCTTACAGAAGTTGCGGTCACGGTTGGCTGTCTTCCTACGGGAACCAGCCAACATCTCGTCTGCTACCCGGGCTGTGACATCTGTGGCTACGGCCCCGATCTCCACCCCGGTTAGCGACGTTAGTGATTTGGGGATTCATGCGAACGTAAACCCGCCAGCCAAGCACTCACGGGCCGCTCGCACCCCAGCACGCTCTTCTGACCATTCCCCAACCGGCGGTGGCACACCGTCCGGATCCTCCTCCACGCACTCGGAAACAGGGCGTGGTGCGGATGAGATGTCTATCACAGCATCGGAGGGAGAGATGCTGCAATCCGACACTGAAGAATCCAAGCCTCCCCCCGGGGGGCAGAGCTCTGGAGGAAGCAGAAGTCGAGATGTCGGCCATGCTAACCCGGGCTGCCGTGAGCATTGGGCTGCAATGTACGCCATTGCCTCCTGCCCAACGCTCACGGTTGGACACATGGTTTCTGGGGTCGGAACGCGGTACCAAACCGCGCCCACCCCCGGTTCCATTTTTCCCGGAGGTGCATGAGGAGCTGTGTCAGACTTGGAGCGCCCCACTCACGGCTCGCTCCTCTCAGACCAGCTCCGCCTCCCTCACCTCCCTCGATGGTGGGGCAGCCAAAGGCTATGTCGACGTCCCGCAGACGGCTGCCACCTGGAGGACCCGGCCTCGTCTTCCGTCCAAAGCCTGTAAGACTTCGGCATCCCTGGTGGCGAAGGCTTACAGTGCTGCGGGCCAGGCTGCCTCCTCTCTCCACGCCATGGCCATCCTGCAGGTCCATCAGGCGAAGGCGTTGAGGTGTTTTGCAGGAACTCCGCGTCGCCACTGACCTCGCTCTAAGGGCGACTAAAGTGACGGCGCGGGCCCTGGGTCGGACGATGTCCACTCTGGTGGTCCAGGAGAGACACCTCTGGCTTAACCTTGCGAATATGAGTGACGTCGACAAAGTTCGCTTTCTCGGCGCACCCATCTCGCAGGGGGGCTGTTTGGTGACACCGTCGAGAACTTCGCACAGCAGTTCTCGGTGGTGAAGGAGCAGACGGAGGCAATAAGCCATATCCTTCCGCGCCGCGACTCGGCCGCTCCTAGGCCTCCGAGTTCCCGTGCAAAGTCTGCTCCCCGACAGCCCAGGGCCTCTTCGAACTCTGCACCGGTGCAAGTGCACCCCCAGGCTGCACCCCGGAGAAAGAGTCCGAAGGGAAAACCCCCTCCTCGTCAGCAACCTTCCAGGAAGAAGCGACCCTGACGAGAAGACCCCGGGGAAAACAACATCTGGCCCGACCCTCACAGTACCATCTCTGACTGCTCGGTATGGGACGATTCCTGCCTCGTTTCCAAAGCGGGGCCCTTTTCAGGGCCTGGCGCCCACTTGCTCACAAAGAGAGTTGTTTCCTCCGGGCGTTCAATCCAGCCGCTCGCACACTCCATCGGACTGTGCTCGGCGAACCGACCTCACACCCTGGCGAGGTGTGAGGCCGTACACATACGACAGCTGTCACCACTCTCAGACCGACAGTGCGTGCCGTTGTCCCGCCAGACAGGTAAAAAAGCGGAGCCAACCATCCCTCCGGGGAAACCCCGGCGACATACGTTTGGCTCCACCTGCCAACGAACCACCCTCCGTGGGAATGGTGAAACAGGCCGTCCCCTTGGTCCCCCTGTCACAGTCCCTGGGAGCTTGGCAAAAGTTGCCCACACTGTCTCGGTGGCTGATGCGGACGGTCCGACTCGGCTACTCGATCCAGTTCGCCAGGACCCCTCCCAAGTTTCGGGGCATCGTCTCCCCCTCTCACAGAGGCAGAGACGCCTCCGTGCTACGGGCAGAGGTCTCCACCCTCCTGGCGAAACAAGGGATCGAGTCCGTCCCACAAGCCGAGATGTACAGCGGGTTTTACAGCCCCGTCTTCATCGTTCCAAAGAAAGACGGAGGGTTGCGCCCCATTCTGGACTTACGTACCCTGAACAGGCACCTTCACAAGCTGCCTTTCAGGATGCTAACCCAGAGGCGCATCCTGACATCTATCAGGTGTCAGGATTGGTTCGTGGCAATCGACCTGAAGGACGCTTACTTTCATGTCTCGATTCTTCCTCGACACCGGCCGTTCCTACGGTTCGCTTTCGAGGGTCAGGCATATCAGTACAGAGTCCTCCCCTTCGGTCTGTCCGTGTCTCCACGAGTCTTCACGAAGATCGTGGAGGCCGCCCAGAAAGGTGTGCGAATACTCAACTATCTCGACGACTGGCTTATCTTGGCACACTCGCGAGATCTGTTGTGTACACAGAGGGACCTGGTGCTCCGGCACCTAGACCGATTGGGCTTTCAGGTCAACCGAGAAAAGAGCAAACTCTCCCCAGTGCAGAGCATCCTCTTTCTCGGTATGGAACTCAACTCTGTCACCATGACGGTGCAGCTGTCCGCAGCACGCGCTCAGTCAGTGTTGAACTGCCTGGATCACTTCAGGCAGTCGGCGGTCCCCCTGAAACAATTTCAGAGGCTCCTGGGACACATGGCGTCTTCCGCGGCGGTAACACCCCTCGGATTGATGCACATGAGACCGCTTCAGCACTGGCTACAGAGTTGAGTTCCGAGGACGGCGTGGCACACCGGCAGCAGGCGCATGGTGGTAACTCCTGTTTGCCGACGCACCCTAACCCCATGGTCTTCCATGACCTTTGTCTGAGCGGGAATTCCCCTCGGGCAGGCTACGAGGCACGTCGTGGTGACGACAGATGCCTCGTTGCAGGGGTGGGGTGCAGTGTGCAACGGGCACGCAGTAGCGGGGCGCTGGACGGGCCCCCGTCTGCGCTGGCATATCAACTGCCTAGAGGTGTGGGCTGTGCTGCTTGCGCTGAGAAGGCTCCGGCCTCTAGTACAAGGTCAGCACGTACTGGTCCGTCTAGACAGTACGACAGCCGTAGCGTACATAAATCGCCAGGGTGGCGTACGTTCACGGCAGCTAACACAACTTGCCCGACGCATCCTCTTATGGAGTCAACAGGTGATCCGTTCCCTGTGGGCCACGCACATCCCAGGCGTACTGAACCAGACAGCCGACGCGCTCTCTCGCCAGTACACACCCTGCGGAGAGTGGCGACTCCACCCCCGTGCAGTCCAGCTTATTTGGGTGCGGTTCAGACAGGCACAGACAGACCTCTTTGCCTCCCGCGACAACACCCATTGTCCGCTTTGGTACGCCCTGACCGAGGCCCCCCTCGGCATGGATGCCCTGGCGCACAGCTGGCCACGGAACAAGCGGAAGTACGCCTTCCCCCCAGTGAGCCTCAGGGAAGAGGAGCAACTGGTGTTACTGGTTGCGCCGTACTGGCCCAACCGCACTTGGATCTCGGAGCTGATGCTCTTGACAACAACTCCCCCCTGGCCCATTCCCCTGACAGAGGACCTGCTCTCTCAGGGGATGGGCACGTTCTGGCATCCCAGGCCAGACCTCTGGAACCTCCATGTCTGGTCTCTGGACGGGACGAGGAAATCCTGAGCAGGTTACACCCCGCTGTGGCTGAAACCATTGCACAGGCCAGGGCGCCATCCACTAGGCGGTTATACGCCTACAAATGGCGCCTCTTCTCGTCCTGGTGTCTCTCCCAAAGAGAAGACCCACGGAGATGCTCGGTCGGGATCGTGTTGTCCTTCCTACAAGAGAAACTGGAGATTAACATCTCCCCTTCCACACTGAAAGTGTATGTAGCCGCAATTGCCTCTCATCACGACTCAGTGGATGGAAAATCTCTAGGGCAGCACGACCTGGTCACCAGGTTCCTAAGGGGCGCGAGAAGGCGGAATCCGCCTCGTCTCCGCTCCGTACCCTCTTGGGACCTTAACGTGGTCCTGGGGGGCCTATCCGGGCCCCCCTTCGAGCCCCTTGAAGCTTCCGATCTTCCTCACCTAACGAGTAAGACGGTTCTTCTCATGGCGCTCGCCTCCTTCAAGAGGGTAGGGGACCTCCAAGCTTTTTCCGTGTCCCCGGATTGCCTTGAATTCAGGCCTGGCTACTCTCACGTTAACCTGAGACCCAGGCCTGGATACGTGCCCAAAGTTCCCACTACTCCCTTCCGGGACCAAGTGGTGAACTTGCAGGCACTCCCCATCGGGGAGGAAGACCCAACCCGGTCCGTGTTGTGTCCAGTACGCGCACTGCGCCTCTACTTAGACCGCACACAGAGCTTCCGCAGCTCTGATCAGCTCTTTGTCTGTTTTGGAGGACAGCAGAAGGGGAAGGCTGTCTCCAAACAGAGATTAGCGCACTGGATCGTAGATGCCGTTATGACGGCATACCGGTCACAGAATCTCCCATGTCCCTTGGCGGTTAAGGCTCACTCCACACGGGGTATAGCCACCTCATGGGCACTGGCCAGAGGCGCATCTCTAGCAGACATTTGTCGAGCTGCGGGTTGGGCTACGCCCACCACCTTCGCAAGGTTTTACAACCTTCGCGTAAACCCGGTGTCAGCCCACGTCCTACGTGGCGACATGTAGGATTGGCATCCGGGAGGGCGTATGCCTGCGAAAGCACCTTCCCACCCTTCAAGAGGTTGGGTCAGTGTGCTATCTACCTTTTCTTCTTACCCAAGCACATGGCTAAGAAAATTGGTACCTCACCAGTCTTCCTTCTTACCCAGACACTAGTTAAGAACAGGCATTCCATCCATCACTAAGCAAGCACCTCCTGGGGGTTGGCTGGGCAGAGCAGCCTTCCCCCTTAGGCCGGGATACCATATGACCTATCACACATAGTTCTAACCGGACCTGTGCTATCAGACGCAGTAACACCCCCACCAAGGGCTGTTCCGTCTGTCATACCCTCATGACTATGGTTCCCACACTTGGTAACCCATGAGCTTCCCCAGGTGGACCTCCACCTCGCGGTTAACTACCCAGGCCGCACGTTCCATGCGTTCTCCTCCTAGGACGAGACCATACTTATCTCCACCATTTCCTCCCCACGGGTAGGAGGTGGCCTCTGCAGCGCTTCTCTGATTAAGAGTGCGCTTTCCCGGTGTAAACCGATCCGGACGGCCTCTCGCCTGTAGAGAGCTAAGGCCCCGTCCGTGAAAGGTTACCGGTCAGGGCTGTTCCCATCTTTCTCCAGGAAAGCTCTGGAACCCCCCGACCACCACACTGGAAGGTTACAGTTTCACGAAAGCTTCGAGCTGACACGCCCAGGCTTGTTACCGTCGCTTCGCTGAGATTGTGATGCGATACAGCGTTTGTGGCGTTTTCCATAGATAACCCCATCTGTCGTTCTCGACACAACGTCGAGAGACCGACAGAAAGGGAACGTCTTGGTTACGTATGTAACCTCAGTTCCCTGATGGAGGGAACGAGACGTTGTGTCCCTTATGCCACAAACCCGTATCGTTTCTGTTGCAGTTTGAGAGGCTCTCAGGCTCTTCAGAACAAGAGGTAAATGAATGCTGCACGCCGGCTCCCTTTTATACCGGATATCCGGGGGCGGAGTCCGGCATGCAAATTTCATTCGCCAAATTTCATTGGCCTTTTCTATAGTAGTCAGAGTTGATTGGTTCTCAAGGACGAACCCCATCTGTCGTTCTCGACACAACGTCTCGTTCCCTCCATCAGGGAACTGAGGTTACATACGTAACCAAGACGTTTTCATGAGAACCAAAATAAAATCCTCACCACCAGCTTCTTCATAACTAATGCAGCAACCCATGAACTGGCAGAATTCATGCCTTTTCTATCAACCACCTGAGGGACCCAGTTGGACTGGCTCATAATGAAAGCACAACAGTGCCACAGCCACACACAAAATACTTTATACCTTGGCCTTCCCCACATGAATCCACAAATACAGACACAGTCCCAAATGTGAGTGCTCACAGTTAGTGTCTGGTTATATAAGAGAACGTGACACACTTTCATCTTCATGAAGAGAATGAGTGTCAGAGGGGATGTAAGGGAGGGTGGTGTGCTATTTCTGAAACACCTGAATTAGCCTTTTCCCTTATTGCCATCTCCATTTTGCCATGAAGTAGACAAGCTTTTCAAAGGGGACACTCAAAATTTCTAATCACAGAATTAGTTTAAAACCTTGTTATTTAATCAATATTGTTTTGTAAAATAAAATTTCATAGTGCCATAATCAAGCAAACAGCATATGTGTGTCATGAAACTGAAAGGAAACAGAACCCAAGTGCAGACAGCTCTCAACAAAAAACGTTTTATTTGACATAGAAAAAACAAAACTCAAAATCCCTCAAGGGGGAAAACAAGAACAATATACTTTAACAAAATAAAACTTTACTAAAAATGAACTTAAAGACAGAACAGGGGTTAAAGGAAAAGATGGGGATGTAGACAAACAATCCAGCACAGGCCAGCAAACACAAGGGCGTTAAATAGGAGAGGAACAAAAGAGGCATAGAGAGGGTAACAGGTGAAGGGCATGAAATGATAATGGGATTATGAATAAGGAAACAAGAAACGGAGGATGGGAGAGCACAAGGCACAATCAATGGTCATGTGCCTTCAAAACAAACACAAGAATTGGGGCTGTCATGATCCTGCAGGCCAGAACAAGACATGCAGCTGCTAGGAAGGGGGGATCATAACATATGTGTATTTGTAAAGACGTAAAGCTTGGATATATTCATTTATAATGCAACACAAAACATAGTTTATCCCTGTGATGAGCAGGTAACATGATTCACAACCCAAACAGTCGAGCAAGGCTAATTCATCATTGTGAATATGCCAAAGAGAATAGAATTAATATCACTGGCAAACAAATACGCCAAAATAGCCTTTGAACTTGAAAATAGCATGAATCACTCATTCAGATTCAGACTGTTCAGCTGTAAGCCCGACAGAAATATACGCATTATGTTGTAATGGTCATTGTAATTATAGTGGAATTATAACCACTAAAGGAAACCCGGCAATTTCCTGATCATTTTATATGCAATGAGTATAGGTATTATTTGATTGATATTTGTTCTTTTATTTGTACTCTACTAAACCTGTGTACTTACAGATCTTGCGGTTGTGCAAGAGAGTTTCACCTCTGTGATTTCAAGTGTTGCTCAAGCTGTAGGTACTGCTGTAAAAGACTTAAAGCGTGGGACTTACTGTAGGAGGCTCAACCAAGGCCATGTTGTGCAGACCAATATCACAGAAAATAAGGGCATTGAAAAAGATAAATAAAACCTGTGCAGTAAATACATTAACCTGCATGTTGTTATATGAACAGAAGTGACAGATAAAACCTCCATGAAAGAACTGCTGTAATGTACTTGCTTATTCTCTGTTCTCATTTGCTTGTGTTGGAGAGAAACATTGGAAAGTCTTTCTGTGCACATTTAACTTCCTCACAATGATAGTAAAGTTCTAAAATGAAAGTTCACCCAAGCATTTATTTGCATATGACTGTCTTTCTTCAGAAGAACACAAAAGAAGATATTTTGAAGAATGTTGTTAACTGGCACCCCTTCACTTGCATTTGTTTTGTATCCATAGAATAGAAGTGAATGGGTACAGCACTGCCACTTTTCGTATACCTACATTCTTAAAATAAAATGTATTTTGTGCAGAAGAAAGAAGGAAGTGAGTGAATAATGAGAGGATTTTCATTTTTTGGGTGAACTATAACCACCTGCTTTAACCAGTTTAACCACCGGCCAGCAGTCCCCACAACTCAAGAAGATCATTAAACATAAAAAATGATGATTATTTTAAAATGTAAAAAGGTTTGTGAAATGTTTAGGGTTAAATTTGTGTGTGTGACTGTGTGTGACTGTGTGTGTGTGTGTGTGTGTGTGTGCGTGTAGGCACACATGTGTGTTTTCATTTCTGTTTGTTCGTCTGCACTTCATTTTATATTGATTGCATAGATTGCCCTACTACCCTACTTTATATGCAATGTTTTCTCTCCGGATGAGATTTTTAATACTCTATTGTTGTTAAACTGAATTAAAAATCCCTGTCATACACCTTTGGCCGCCATGTAGCTACCATCAGAGTACTGACATACTGTATGCGCACCCTAGGCTAATACATTAAAAAATCTATTGAAATCAATTAGCCTTGAATGGAGTTTAGGGAGTGTGGATGCACTAACGTTAAAAAAGGACCATATGTCTATGTATCCATATGATAACATGACTTTATCAAGTAAGATATGTAGCTAAGGAGTAGGCTTACAACTAGTGTTGGGGGCTTATACACCATGAATCTATCATTGCCCTCTGATCGTTAGGGTAGGTTCTGGTTTGAGAAAGGATTCAGATTGTTCCAAAACAAATCTAGATCCAGGATGTTTTTTACTTGACCAACATCCCTCTAACTATACACATACAGAGTGAAGAGATCAAGGATATGTTTTGCACTAAGAGAGACCTTAATTTAACTCTTGCCTCTATGAAAAGTTTTTGAATGGATAGAAGGTGCATTTTTTAGGTTACGGTTTGTGTTTTTCATTTTTTCCCTCTGTCCTCTCTTTCTCCCTCTCTCTATGATCTGCAGTGGGTGGCATTTGCTTCGCTGTTCTTCATTCTGGTTTCCATAACCACATTCTGCCTGGAGACGCACGAGGCCTTCAACCCCATCATTAACCGGACATATTTTAACCCGCTTGACAACACTTCCAGGATTAACCAGGAGACAGAGACAGTAGTCTACCTAACCTACATAGAAGGTGTATGTGTGGTATGGTTCACCTTTGAGTTCCTCATGCGTATCACCTTCTGTCCAGACAAAAAGAAGTTCATCAAAAATGCCCTCAACATCATAGATTTTGTGGCCATCTTGCCCTTTTACCTGGAGGTGGGCCTGAGCGGGTTGTCCTCTTCGGAAGCAAAAGATGTCCTTGGGTTCCTCCGAGTGGTGCGTTTCGTCCGGATCCTCCGGATCTTCAAGCTGACCCGACACTTTGTGGGGCTGCGCGTACTGGGACACACCCTCCGCGCCAGCACCAATGAGTTTCTCCTGCTCATCATCTTTCTCGCTCTTGGAGTGCTCATCTTTGCCACCATGATCTACTATGCCGAACGAATTGGTGCCGATCCCAATGACCCGCGCGCCAGCGAGCACACGCATTTCAAAAACATCCCCATCGGCTTCTGGTGGGCCGTTGTGACTATGACCACACTGGGCTATGGAGACATGTATCCTCAGACATGGTCGGGCATGTTGGTGGGGGCATTGTGCGCCCTGGCGGGTGTATTAACCATCGCTATGCCCGTGCCCGTCATTGTCAATAACTTTGGGATGTATTACTCTCTAGCCATGGCTAAGCAGAAGCTACCAAAGAAAAAGAACAAGCATATTCCCCGTGCCCCACAGCTGGGTTCACCCAATTACTGTAAGTCAGCCATGAACTCGCCCCACCTCAGCCTGCGAAGTGAGCATTGCTCTCTGGTTGCCCAGGAGGAGGTTTTAGAAATGAACAGAGCAGGTAAGAAATAAGTCTGTCTTATGTGTACCAGAATTTATTGTTTGAGATTCAATATACTTTACCATCCCTTCAAATAAACCATCTTTTTAGACGTGACTTATCTTGAAGGCCGAATTCACACATGTAAACTGCATGCAAATCTCTCATTTGGGATTCATTCAAATGCAGCCCAACCATCTGGAGACATAACAAAATCTCATCACACTGCATTCTGTTCTGCCTCTTCACACAGACAATCCTAGAAACAAACACACAGAAGCAGCTTCACCATGGCTGCATAACAACCAATAACCCATTGCATCATTCTTTATGTCTATGTTTTCGTTCAGACTCCTGTGAGGATAAATTATATTCACTCAGACAAACAGGAGCACGCTTATTCAACTCGCCTCTGTATTTATTGATTGCTGTGCTTCATTTATAGTATAAGCCTAATATGTCGCTTTTGTTGCATTTACTACGAGGCCAACCAGGTTAACAAGCTCTAAGGCTGTTATGCTATTCTGCCAGTTATCATCTTATCATTATAATATAATAAGTATCCATGTCATCTTAATTTGTTTGGTACATTTGTTACTGCCCCTTGAAGAGGTACCACCACACTTGCATGCAAATGACACAGAAAGAATGGATATGAGCAGTGTAAACCAGATATTTCACAATATTCTGTATGAAGCATTCTTACAGGTGTGTAAGTGCTGGTGAGTGCCTTCATCTGCAGCAATCACAGATAAAGAGCAGTTTGGCCAGACTGGGCGGGTTAGACCGGAGAAAAATGCAGCTCAAGCAGCTTGCCTTTTTTTTGCTTTTATTTAGTCAATTACTTCTAAACGTTTGAAAATAATGTGTAGTGCCGTCGTAAGCACACAGCCCTTATTGGTTCAGTTTAACCAATCATGTCTGGGTCTGGGACCGGGAGACCTTTCATTCAATTCGCCGTTGAAATGTGATGACTCTTGAGTGACCGGGTTTTGCTGTGATACAGGACCAGATTTTGTATAGCCTATTGAAGCGATCACAATGCCAAAGTGGCCCAAATATATTTTGCACGGTAATGGGAGAGTAACTCAAATCTCACAACGACTGATGACTCAAAAATATAACTATACCTGAATTCTGAGCACAGTTGAATGATTTATTATACTACATCATCAGCACACCTTTAAACTGTACAGACTGTACTCTGGCATACTCTTGAGAACTGCTGGACTTGCTTAATTTTGCATTTTATGTTCTGCAAAATATATTTCACGAAACACACACTGAAGCTCTGTCAGATGTTAAGGCGACTTTCAAAGGTAAGCCCATTATTGTGTCTGCAGTACTTTTTTGTTCTGTCGTATTAGTAACCTATGTCTACTGTATGTATCAATAAATTGCTAAATTTTTGCTGCCGTGGCGTGTTCATGAAGTTCATGAACAAGTGTAAAATGCCTCCGCACGTTGCTTTCCGCTTTATTATGGTGGGAACTTTTTGCACAAAAAAATTGCATAGTGATGCATGTGTTTTTTTAGGGTTAAAATAATTGGTTAATTTCTTGATTGTCGCTTTGAAGTGGTTTCTGGACTTATTAGTCATATTTTCGAACTGTCTTTAATGCATTTGCTTTAGAGCCGTTTGATCTGTTTTCCTGGTTTTTATCATATTGTCATACTTATCTTCAAGAAGATAATATGGCCATTATCATCATTTTTTGACATTGCAAAAAAATTATATCACATATTTTGGCAGTTCAAATTTGGGCTGGTTTTTCTTTGACCGGGTGGGTTTCAGTAAGCATTTGGGCTTTAAATTGTCCACCCAATCTGGCAACACTGATAAAGAGTCAGCCTTGTTGTCTGATCAGCATGGTTGAAGAATCTCTCATCTGTGAGAGTAACTATGTCTGACTGGAGGGATTCCCTCATTATAAAATTACTATTTACACCTAGACTTTGATTGCGCTTGTAGTTGTGAACGTATGTGCAAACAAGGGGCTCTTCGGGGAACATGGGTGTTAGGACTCTCAAGGTGGCCTTTAAAGATGTGTGTTTGCCAGGGTCGTAATTTTCCCAGGCCACACACAACAATTATTAGTTAGAATGACGCAAGTACTGTATGGCAAAGATATAAGCCTATGCCACGTTTACTTCTGCGGTCAGTCTGTCCATTTATAAACCAAGCTTTATCATAATGGAGAGACTAGAGAGGGTTGTGCCTTCTGTTTTCACACCATCTCTTTATTATTTCATTCTGTGTTATTACACTGCACTAGAGCCTGTTGCTATGGCAATGGTGTCTAAGCAACGGCACAATAGGAATCGCACTCTGCATCGAGCTGCAGTCATTCAGTCGCCGTCATTCACGACTTCTGCACAGCCTAACACACACACGCACACACACGGTTATATGCTGTGAGGAAAATGCAGCATAAAGCAATACAAGCCGTTAAATGGCGCTTCAGTTTTTAGGGATTATATGTCTCTGGTTGTTTTAGGGTATAAAATGCATCTGAGTTTCC
Organism: Triplophysa bombifrons; assembly: GCA_029783895.1. Classification (NCBI taxonomy): domain Eukaryota; kingdom Metazoa; phylum Chordata; class Actinopteri; order Cypriniformes; family Nemacheilidae; genus Triplophysa; species Triplophysa bombifrons. The sequence goes on from CM056448.1 coordinate 22,611,291, forward strand.
AATGGCGGATGTTCAGATGTGAATTGACATGTAATGATCCAATAAAAATCCAATAAAAATTCAGTCTTCATGGGCATAAGTATAAATTGGAATCATAATCTCAAAATTAATTTCTCCCAGTCTCTCTCTCTCTGTTACTTAGCATAGACTCTTCAAAATGTTCTTGTAAACGAGTTTGTAGATGGGACAATGGAGAAAGGCCTTGATTTTAAGCTCCATCCATTTGAGTCTCTGCAGAGAACCACACTCATCAGCACATAGAGTGAAAACATCTGTTGAATTGGCCAGAACCACATTGCAACATATATTGCAAACATTCAGCTATGCGACGCTCGCATGCAGTGTCGCTCTGTGAGATTAGTCACCGTTCTGTTCTCTATAGACTATTTCCATCCCTGTCTTGTAGTCGTTGCTATTTCAGAGGTCTCTTGAGAAATATGAGTTGTGTAATTATCATTGTTCAGATAAAGCTCCATGATTCACATCCAGCATGATCTTAAGAGCTCATGGCACATTTACTGAGCTCTGAGAAGATATATTAAAAGTAGCTCATAGATAATACAGCATATTTGAGATATTTATAATTCATAGATTGATACTGTATATTATCTACACTTGCACATTTAAAGGTGTAGGCCTAGTTCACCTTCAAAATGAAAATTCTGTCATCATTTCAAACCTGAATTACTTTCTTTCTTTTATAGAAATAAACAGAAATTCAGATTCAAATTCGGAAATTGTTCAGTGGGTAAGGCTAGCTTCCGGGTTTGACTGGGAAGAGTAGAAGATCTCTGAAAAGTCAAACGGAGCACTTTTGCCCAAATGGCCTGTTATTTGTTCTTAATATCCAATCAAATGCCAAACATGCTGTTTTTGAGAGTTGAACTTCTTACATAGCAATAAAAACGATTTAAAAATTTCAAATACGAGTCTCAGTTGCGGCTACGCCCACAAGACTACACAGGTTGATCGTTTGTTGCTGCAGCATAACCAAGCTCATATCGCTTCAATCTGAGGCAGCTGGTCGGGATGTGTGCGCTCAATGCCTGTGTTTTTGCATGCTGCCTCCTCTGTTTGCACTCACTCCCAGCGTTTGTTATTGGTGCTTTTACCCATTGTGCTTAGTGCACGCTCGCTGCCAGCTTCCCCACTGTGCGCGCTGGCATCCACCGTTTGTGGGTTCATATACATTTAATACATATTAGACATTTATACAATTTTATAAAGAACGTTTGTGGGTCTTGCAAAGTCAATGACATACGTTGCACACTGCAATAGCTATGCATAACATTTAATGCTACAATAAAGAGAAAATTAAAAACTATGTAACTTAAGCTAAATTACGACTGAAATAAAAACATTAATTAAAAATAGTGTGTAATAGTAATCTTGTCTATTTTTTTGTGTATTCCTTGGCTAAAGGATTTTTTTTGTCAGTGCAGCCAGCATGCCAATCATGTTTAATCAAATCTTATTTTCACTATATTATGAATGGAATTTGATCATAACGGCTGACAATGCCCCAGTTGTGCTCAGTAGTTGTTCATTTTGGGTAGATATGTGTTCCCAGCTGAAGACTGAACACAGACAAACAATGAGAGAAATGAGGAAAAAAATATAAAAGCTATTGTTTGGTTATTTCTATTTATATTTTTTAAATGACAAAGACTGCCGTTTTAAAGTACGTTTATTAATGTATTTATTGTTGTATGAAGTACGAGTAGCAATGAGGTACAATTAAAACAAAACGATGAACACACCTCCATCTTAAGTTAAATATAGCCTACTTTGTCAATGCAAAATATAAAAGAGCTATCCGTTTATGCATTTAAGTGAATACATTTTAAATAAAAACATAAAAAAACATTTTCTATCTACTATACAGTAGCCTGCAAAACAAACGCAGCAAAATGCAACTGGATATTAAAGTATGGCGTTTCCAGTCATATATTACTCAAAATATTATTTATAGTTACTTACATTATATCGAGTTCCTTTATCAAAAATTTGCAGGTAGGCTTAGTTATTTTTTACATGTCAAATAATTGAGGAATAAACGCTCTCTTGTTATCATTATCAAAATGTTTAATCTGCATGAAACAGAAAGTGCATAACCATACAAAAACACAAACATCATGGTTGCTTTACTGACAAATCGTGAATATAACATAGATCGATAGATTTGTTGGTTCAGCAGAACGTCCAGTCGTTGAATGTGCGGCGTAGTGGTCTGGCTCAGCAGTTAGATGTGTGCTCATTTCTGACTGTCAAAGACTGGAATCAACTCTAGTCATTAGAAAAAATATTTACGCGTGTTGTGTCCAGATTGTTTCAGCTGGTTGTTAAATGTGTCCTGGATCAAAGTTGTAGCATTTTGATACTATTACACACAATTTTTTATGACAAAAGTTTTTATTTCAGTCTGTAGCTTACATAGTTTATTTACTTTTTCTCTATCGTAGCATATAATGCTATGCATAACTTTTATTGCAGCGTGCCCCGTATGTCATTGACTTTGCAGCACCCACAAACGTTCTTTATAAAAATTGTTTACATGTCTAATATGTATTAAATGTATATGCATCCACAAACGCTGGAAGCCAGCGTACACGGGGGGGCAGCTGACAGCGAGCGTGCACTAAGCACACAGTGGGTTAAAGCACAAACAACAAACGCTAGCGAGCGCAAATAGTGGAGGCAGCAGGCAAAAAACGCAGGCAGTGAGCGCACACATCCCGACCAGCTGCCTCAGATTGCAGCAATATGAGCTTGGCTATGCTGCAGCGACAAACGATCAACCCATGTAGTCTTGTGGGTGTGTACTAAGACTCTTTATTTTTAGATTTTTAATTATTTTTATTGCAACGTAAGAAGTTCCACTCTCAAAAACAGCATAGTTGGAGTTTGATTGGATAATAAGAACAAAAAAATGGCTATTGTGGCCGAAGCACTCCGTTTTACTTTTCCGACATATTCTGCTCTTCCCAGTTAAACCCTTAACCTAACCTTACCCACTGAACCATTTCTGCATTTGAATCTGAATTTCTGCGTTTAAATCTTTCAATATTAAATTTCAGTATTAAATATTCATATTAAAATATAAAAAATCTAATTCAGAACTATATTGAATGTCAGGAAATATTCAATTTTGTGCAATTACACTTATCTAAAATTGCAGATTTACAAAATTCTAATACAGATTGTTTTGTAAGATTTCTGGCTCCATAGTAACGGAACAGAACAGCCCCCATTCACTTCTATTGTAACCAATGCAATTGAATAGGGGGCTGTTAAGAAAATATTATTGTTTGTGTTCTGCAGAACAAAGAAAGTAATACCGGTTTGACATAACAAAAGGGTCATTAAATGATGACAGAATTTTTATATTGAGGGTGCACTACTCCTTTAAAACAGCAGGCTGAATAGACAATTGTATTAAAATGCTGAAGAAGATCTTCTAAATTTTTGTCCTGTGTGTGTGGAATAGTGTGCAGTAGAAGTGCTACTTGATATTTGCTATAAGAAATATGAATGCTACCAGTTAAATGTTTTTTTGAGGAAATAAAGCCATAATTCATATTTTAACAATCAATTAAACTGTGTGTTTTGTGTTCGGTAATATGCTGCTTTTACATTAAGCAGAGCACTGATCACTGATGTATCGCGTTCCTCTAGACTGCAAGGATGATGGGAACAACTAGGATGAACGGAGACAGAATCAAACTATGTGAAGTCTAGTTGCATAGCTCATGTAATATACAGGTACACGAACAAGCAACTTGCTCTTTCAGTTAGGCAAGGGCACAAGTTCAATTCCCAGAGCAAACACAAATTGATCAAATTAATAAGACAAAAATCTGCTAAAAATCTGCAGTCTCTGCTAAATGCAGAAATGTCATCAAAATCTGAATTAGTTACCACTAGTCATGAGCAAATACTTACTCTGATCTTAACTTTGCCATTCTCGAGGGCCCCTAAACATACTCGTCTACACCCCAAATGCAGCTAGAAGCCTCTTTTTTTTCTGCAGAAAAGGTTTACCGTCTTAAATTGCCATCATTATTTATTTATCAACTGTGTTGAACCAGACACACGCACACACAAACACACTGTTCAACTGCCTAGTGAGCACTTCTGAGCTATAATGATCCTTCAAGGGTCCAAACTTTGATATAAACCATAATGTGGCAATATTATATGTATATTATGATAATGAAGATAAAAGTGCTGTCTTGAGCTAAAGTGATAGCTCAACCCAAAAGCCATCATTAAGTCACCCTCTTTTCAAACCTGTGACTTTCTTAAAATGGCAGTACCCATTGACTTGAATTTACTTGGGAATTTTCAGTTTTGGGTGAACTATCCGTGGGATGATGACATACTTCTGCTAAAATCGCTGCCAGCTTGGTCACTTCCGCTCTCTCAGCACTAAGGGGATAACAATGTGTTTAATAAGAAGACGTTACAATTTTGGCGATCCGACAGCTCTACAGTCGAGCATTGTTAAGTGCCTCTGTGATCATGCCTCTAGTAAGTGCAAAAGTTCATATTTGTCGATTTACCTTGAAACGGATAGCCTGACGTGCTTCTCCTTTTTGGTTGTCCACATACAGTGAAGTGTTTGAAAAATGAGACTCACGTTGTTGATCGTGATTCTTCAGTATGTGCATCCTGAAGCGAAATGCCTTTGTTCCCTATGGCGCTGGATGTAACAGAGCTGGCATAGATTTTAGCGGAAAACAAAGCCATCGCTCTGTGTCCATATATCCCATTATGCTCAAGTGAGATTTCTTATAGTAGGGAGTATTATTCTCAGTTTCGGGGCATGTGAATATACCCTTGCATTTGGCGTTATCAAAATCTGTATAAGAAAACATTTACTGTATTTGTCTCTCCCACTATAATCAGACCATAGATATCACAACAACTGCATACGCAGATTAGGCAGATATGCATGCATACTAATATCCAGGCCTCAAAATGAATAGTCAACAAAGAAAAACCAACAAAGAGCAAGAACATAGGTGAGCGTGAGAGGGATGCCTGTGTTCATCAAACTATTCATGAAGATGAGTCACGTCCACCTCCTTCCTGCTTCCAGACTCTACAGTACAAATCATTACATCACATCACAACAATGTGTATGTTTTTAATGGGTTGGTTGCTGTCTGACAAACGCAAACTTACAACCACACAAAAAAGCTGAATAAACACAACAAATTCTCTCAGTGGCTTTTATTGTCCTTTCAACAATAGTGTAGTACACAGTGAAACGAATCAACGTTCCCCCAGGACTAAGGTGCTATACGTACTTAAGACATAAACACACAGACTACATATAGTGCACATTTGCAAATATGTGCAAGTACAACATTTAGTGCAAAAGCGTGACACAAATAAACCACAGTACACAGCGTTCAACGTCAGATTGCAAACAAGTAGTTAAACATTGTCCATGTAATTGTACTACTGTACATGTAAACATTCTGAGGAACTAGCAGCAGTGTTGGTTCAAAAATAGGCAAGTAGGGCAGTTATTGGTGCAAATGTGGATGTTACAGTGTATATGTGTTAGTCCTGAGTCTTTTTATTTAGGACTTTTGCATAGTCTGGAGGTTAGGCCACGAATGCTCCGGTACCTTTTTCCAGAAGGCAGAAGGGTGAAAAGATGCTTGTAGATTTATACGGATGTGTAACACAGGTTAGAATCCTGCTATATGAGAAACAGAAAGAAAATATAATTTTCAAATAATTATAATTCTAACATATTGTAAAAAGGATTTAAATAGAATGTTGCTTAAAGTCATTGCAGTTTAATATAATAAATAATAAAATGACTAAATGCTGAAATGATATATTCAGTTTAAACTGCGACTGCGCGTGACGTCATAGAGACGAGACGCGGGAGCAGTAAGAGGCGAACGCATTTTGCTGATCGCGAGCGAGAGGGAAAATCCAAGATCAATCCAAGGCAAATATCTAAATAATCCTTTCTAATATCTGTATAATATGATATATATTATGCTGTAGACCTATTATTTGATTATATTGGGTTGTTTTTAGAACGAGATTGCGATATTACCAATGACGATTTCTGATTCTGACGATTTCTGATTCGAGCCCCTGTAAATCCATGCGGGTGTCAAACATATAATTCCCCCGGATTTGGTGAGTTTTTGAGTAATATTGTTCAATTTACTGAAAACTGGATGTTATATTTGTTTATTGAAGGTTTTGAAATGTTTCTGTAGTGTTTAAAGTGTGAAATAGTTCAGAAAAAGTGTGAAGGGTGATAAAATATTCCATTTAAGCATTTAAATGTTATATTGTACAAATTGACATATTCTGATATGTTATATATGTGTGTATACTAGAGGAAAAAAGAGTATTTAAATACTATTTTCATATATATATATATATATATATATATATATATAGATGGTTGATTGATGAATGTAAAGAGTATATATTGCGTTGTTCTAAAAGGAATAGTGTGCAAATGTGTATGATGCTTAAGACGCTGTTTGTGTGAACAGGTCAGGTTTTTTGTGCGATTGGATGAACCCTTTGACATTGAGATGGCGAGCCTACCCAGAACCACAGTGATTTGATAGAAACGCAAACGGAAGATTCCGGTAGTGCTTTCAACTAAACAGGTGGAATCCATTTTTTCCATTGAGTACATTCTGATCGGAAGGATCAGATTCTTTTCCCGACGTTAATCATTTTGCACTATTGACTGTTGCAATACAACCTTCATCAAAGACTCTTTGCACACACTAACATATTTTACACTTTGTTTGACAAAAGAACATTTCTATTGAGAAGTAATCGACTGTTATACTATTGAGAAATTTAATTGTTTCAATTTGTTTTGATTTGTCTATCGTGATTTAATGTAATTTACTTTCTCATATTTTGTTTTAATTTTGGTTAATCATTTTATGAGTGGGAACTAAAAGAGTAAAGAGGAACTAAACCCCAAAATAACAAAAGCTCTTATTAAACTAAAAGTTATCGGGATCTACATATCTATAACTAAAATTAGAAACTAAACGACTAAAATATAACTTAAATAACAAGAAGTAAATAGGAGAAAGCTATTTAAATAGTGAACAGAGCTCAAAAGATATCTAAAAGAACAGCAAGGGATTGAAAAGGACAATTGTTTCGTTGATTTATTTTTATTTCATTGTTGTTGTGGTTGTTACATTTGCTTTTTTTATCATTGTTTTGCACCAATCAAAATACATTCATATAATTAGTCATTTCCTGTGTCTTGAGTGTTTTGATTCTTACCCTCCTGTAACCGAATCTAGACACTGGTCCAATATCAGGTCCTTATAGCGACCTGTCACTGTAACATAGTTAAAACCACATAGTTGTTACAGAAGTGGTGAGCCAGCCAGGAGTGGTATAGTTGTAAATTTTAAAAGGCACAAGAAAAAGAAGGGAAAAATCAAACAGAGTGGTGCAAATAGAGTCAAAATGGAAGTAATTGAGCTTGAAAACGTTGTAATTGAAAACGCAGTAATAATTAGTGGACTGACCAACACAGAAATTGACGAAGATCTAACTGACTTCCTGAACAAATATGGTACTATCCATAGACACCTCACCATAGACGATCCCAAATCGCCTTACTATGGAGAAGTCATTGTAGAGTACAGCAGTTGCTCTACATTAGGGGATCTCAAACCCCTGTTGCCTTACACTTTCAAGAGCCCACATGATGTTGATTACCATGTAAAGCTTCTACACGTCAGCAATAACAGAGAGTGCTACAACTCACTATTTTGCCGAACTAAAGAGAATAGCCAAGCTCAGTGGCAGAACTTTCGACGATCTCTTGAAAGAGCAACTTCTTGCAAACGCAACTGATGTCGCTGACAATCCGGCTGATGCCAATGATCTTGAGTCATCTCAAATGGCTGATAATCCTTCCTCTGACATTCCGTTTCCAACCAAGCGAACTGAGCATTCAGATGGAAAATGGAACTCTGGTGCAGACAAAAGAGTTAGTATGGGAAGTTTCTCACCCACACTTGAGACAAAAGATGTGAACCCACCTGAAGTTCAGAAAATGATCATTGAACACATTGTGAAAAGTGATGGGGTTGCAAACTCTAGTGCGTCATTCAGGCTAAGAGTGTTCTCAGGCAAAGTTCCTCGCCCTAGTGGCGAAGCTGAATATGACACTTGGCGGAACAGTGTGGAGTTAATTCTCCAAGATCCTTCATTGTCTGACTTGCATCGTTCCAGGAAAATCTTAGACAGCCTTCTGCCACCAGCGTCAGAGATTGTCAAGCAGTTAGGTGGAAAAGCCTTACCTGCTGTTTACCTTGATGTCCTAGATTCCGCTTTCGACACCATGGAGGACGGTGATGATCTCTTTGCCAAGTTTCTGAACACACTGCAAAACGCTGGAGAAAACCCTTCTTTGTACTTGCAACGATTGTACACTAACCTTCTCAAAGTGATCAAAAGAGGCGGTATTCTTGCTGATGAGGCCGACCGACAGCTCCTAAAACAATTCTGTCGAGGCTGTTGGGATGACATGCTAATAGCTAATCTTCGGCTTGAGCAAAAGAGCAAAACACCCTCTTTTCCTGAGTTACTTCTACAGTTACGCAGTGAGGAGAACAAATACTTCACCAAAGAAAGTCGCATGAAGCAGCACTTAGGAGTACAAAGACAATGAGCCAGTTCCCATGTCGTCACTGCTAACCCTCTTGATCAGAACCACAATGAAGTGTCAGAGCATACAGAAGTGGCCAAATTGAAGACACAAATCGCTAAACTTCAGGGCCAGCTTGCTAAGCAAAAGAGCAAGACAACAAGACAAAGTGAGTTGCCTTCAAACGACGCTGTTCTTGAGCTAAAGCAACAAGTCACAGAGCTCCAGAGTCAAATGACAAAGCTCAGAATACAAAAGAATCCAGGGTCAAAGAGCAATTCAAGTAGATCGAAGCAAACAAACACACAAGTTCGCAAAGACCCTCCTACAGCTGACCATAGGCAACCTCACAGGCCTAAGCCAGGCTATTGCTTTCGATGTGGTGAGGATGGACATGTTGCTTCGATTTGTGAAAATGATCCAAACCCATCCCTTGTAGCTGATAAGAGAAAGCAGTTGAAAGAACGCCAAGTCCTATGGGATAGTCAGTATGGTTCAAATGCCTCAGAATTTTTAAACGCTGCCCAGCCCTGGTAGTGAGACGTACGAGGGCTGTCACTTGTCAGAATAGTCTCAAGAGACCAGTGAACATGAGCAACTTGAAGTCCCATGGTAAAAAACGTCCAGTTGGTCTACCCAAAGGATTGATTGGTACGAAATGCACCGCTCAAGTGAACATTGAAGGGAGACCTTGTTTTTGTCTACTTGACACAGGGTCTCAAGTGACCACCATTTCCCATTCGTTTTACAAGCAAAATTTGCCTGGACTGAGCATAACATCTCTAGACAACCTGCTGGAAATAGAAGCCGCTAATGGTCAAGCAGTACCTTATCTGGGGTTTGTTGAAGTGAAAATTGCATTCCCCAGAGACTTTCTTGGATCCGACGTTGAAGTGTCTACTCTTGCCCTAGTTATTCCAGAAACGGGTGGCACTGCCCAACCAAAGGTGCTTATAGGCACGAACACCTTGGATCTTGCATATGACCAGCACCTTGAAACAAATGATTCAGTCTGTCAAGCCGTTCCATTTGGTTACAAAGCTGTGATCCAGACCATCGAACACAGACGCCAGCAGAAAGTAAACAGCAGCATAGGAATTGTTAGGCTTCCTGATGTTACCCCTACTGTTGTTCCTGCGGGTCAAAATGTTGTTGTTGAAGGAGTGGTCAGTGTAAAGGGACAAGTAGCTGAAAGATGGGCTGTGATTGGAACCTCCTACGTATTCACCTTTTCCAGGAGGATTGCTAGTTGCCAGTTGTTTACTCAACCTACCTCAGCATCCATCGCGTAACGTCCCAGTGGTGTTGAAGAACGAGACAGAGCATGATATCATCATCCCTGGAAAAAGTGTGATTGCAGACATTCATGCGCTGCAGAAAGTGATGTCACACAACGTTGTGCAGTCTGATTGTTCAGTATCAAATGTCCGAGCAGAACCCACCAAAGAACTTTGCTTTGACTTTGGTGATTCCAGTTTGCCAGAAGAATGGAAGAAGAGAATCACTCAGAAACTGTGCGCCATGCCCGAAGTCTTTGCATTGCACGACATGGATGTTGGACAAACGAGGAAAGTGAAACACACCATCAAGTTACACGACGAAACCCCCTTCAAGCATAAAGCAAGACCGATCCATCCCAACGATCTTGAAGCTGTCCGCAGACATCTAGAGGAATTGCTTGATGCTGGTATTATCCGCGAATCTGAATCATCCTTCTCTTCCCCTATCGTCGTAGTGAGGAAGAAGAACGGCGATATAAGACTTTGCATCGACTACCGCAAGCTGAATACGCAGACCATCAAGGATGCATATGCCTTACCCAACTTGGAGGAAACTTTTTCAGCACTTCGAGGTTCAAAGTGGTTCTCGGTGCTTGATCTCAAATCTGGGTATTATCAGATCGAACTAGAAGAGGAAGACAAACCCAAGACCGCTTTCGTATGCCCATTAGGTTTTTGGGAGTTTAATAGGATGCCCCAAGGTATCACGAACGCTCCCAGCACATTCCAAAGGCTGATGGAGAAATGCATGGGCGACATCAACCTCTCAGAAGTCCTAGTGTTCTTGGACGATTTGATTGTCTTCTCAGATACCCTAGAAGAGCATGAAAGACGTCTTCTTCATGTCTTAGGGCGTTTGAAAGATTATGGATTAAAGCTTTCATTGGAGAAGTGCAAGTTTTTCCAGACGTCAGTCAAGTATCTCGGTCACATCGTCTCAGAAAACGGTGTGGAGACGGATCCCCAGAAAATAGAAGCCATCAAGACCTGGCCAAGTCCGAAAAACTTGAAAGAGTTGCGTTCTTTCTTGGGTTTTTCCGGTTATTACCGGCGATTTATCAAGGACTATGCAAAAGTAGTGAAGCCGTTGAATGGACTTACTGTAGGATACCCTCCGCTTCAGAAAAGTTGCAGGACAAAAAGTAATGAAAAGACTTACCTTGATCCCAAAGTACCTTTTGGAGGACGCTGGACTACTGACTGTCAGCAAGCATTTGAAACACTCATCTCAAAACTTACCGAAGCACCAGTGTTAGGATTCGCAGATCCTGGGTTACCGTATGTGCTACATACAGACGCGAGCACCACTGGACTAGGTGCAGCGCTCTACCAAGAGCAAGAGGGAGTGCTACGAGTAATTGCGTACGCCAGTAGAGGATTGTCAAGAAGTGAAGCCCGGTATCCTGCTCACAAGCTGGAATTCCTAGCCTTGAAGTGGGCAGTTACTGAAAAGTTCTGCGATTACCTCTATGGAAGCAATTTCAAGGTGATTACAGACAGCAACCCCCTCACTTATGTCTTAACTTCAGCAAAGTTAGATGCAACAAGCTATAGGTGGCTAGCTGCTTTGTCTACCTTTTCCTTTACTCTCCAGTATCGACCTGGAAAGAACAATCTCGATGCGGATGCACTTTCGAGAAGACCGCATGGTGATCTGGTGAATGATCCTACATCTCAAAAGGAACAAGATCGCATACGCCAGTTTACTTTGTACCATTCACCTGAAACGGCCAATTCCATCTCCGTTTCCATGGATGCAATCCAAGCTGTCTGTGAAAAACATTCCTTATGTCAAGCAGGTGACAGTAATTGTATCACTCTTGTTGAGTCACTTTCCATGAGTCCCGACGCAATTCCTGAAGATTATGAGCAAATGGAAGGATTGTCCATTGTTCCCTGCATGTCAGAACAGGAACTGAAAGAAAAACAGAGAAATGATCCAGCCATGCAGGAAATAATTCTTCAATTAGAGTCAGGATGTACTGTCTTACCTGTACTAAGACGTGAGCTTCCAGAACTTCCATTCCTGTTGAGAGAATGGAAAAGACTTGAGTTAAAGGATGGTATTCTCTATCGCAAAAGAGCCGTTGGAGACTGTACAACTTACCAGCTTGTTCTACCACCTGACTTAAGAGCCATGATCCAGGAGAGTCTGCACGATAATATGAGTCACATGGGAATAGAACGGACGCTTGATCTCATCCGGTCCCGATTCTATTGGCCCAGAATGGCCATGGATGTTGAAAATAAAGTCAAGACCTGTAATCGCTGTGTGTGCAGAAAGACATTGCCAGAAAGAGCCGCTCCTCTAGTTAACATCCAAGTTACCCGGCCACTAGAGTTAGTGTGCATGGACTTTTTGTCGTTGGAACCCGACCGTAGCAACACCAAAGACATCTTGGTAATAACAGACTTCTTCACCAAGTATGCAGTCGCAATTCCAACCCCAAACCAAAAAGCCAGAACAGTTGCTAAAACTCTATGGGAACATTTCATAGTGCATTATGGGATGCCTGAAAAACTCCACAGTGATCAAGGACCTGATTTTGAATCCAAAACGATCAAAGAACTCTGTGAAATTGCCAGTATCAGAAAAGTCAGAACTACACCGTATCATCCTAGAGGGAACACGGTCGAGCGTTTCAATCGCACGCTGCTAGGAATGCTCGGTACCTTGAAGACTCAGGAGAAAGCTCGATGGAAAGACTTTGTGAAACCACTTGTACATGCCTACAATTGTACAAAACATGAAACAACAGGATTCACACCTTATGAACTAATGTTCGGACGACAACCAAGATTGCCAGTTGATTTGATTTTCAACACTACAGTGAGTCAAAACAATCCTAAGTTCCACTCACAGTATGTGCAATCACTGAAAACTCATCTTCAAGAGAGCTACAAATTAGCTCAGAAGAATGCTGCCAAATCTGCAGAGAGAAACAAAGTCCGTTTCGACAGTAAAGTAACTGAGTCATCTCTCGAGGAAGGTGACCGTGTCCTGGTCAGAAATGTGAGAATACGCGGAAAACACAAATTAGCTGACAGATGGGATCCCTTGGTACACATTGTAGTGAGTCGTGCTTGTGAATTACCTGTCTATACAGTGAAACCCGAGAGACGAGAAGGTCCCTTACGAACTCTACACAGGGATTTGTTGTTACCTTGTGGATTCTTATCTCCGTTGATGGAAGATGAAACTAATGCAACAAAGCCTCAGAAAAAACAATTGACCAGACGAAATAGGGATGAGAACTGATGAATGTCAGGGAAACTATCAAAGTTCTGATGAAGATGACTACGTACCCCAATTCTCTGGAGTCCCAGCCATTACGACACAAAGGTTCATCAGAGAGTACAATGTGGTCAGGAACCCTAAAGATGTTTCTTCTAACTCTGATTCTGAAATTCAAACATCTGTCCAAAGTCATGGTTCAGAGACTGTGAATGCAAGAAATGTACCCAGAGGAAACGTTTCATCTGAAGTAGAACTCTTACCTGATATTCAGTACTTACCCGAAACTCAGTCTTCATCCTGTGGAACAGGACCTGTAAAAGAGAACCTGAAAGAAAGACACCACTTACCTCAAGTAGAACTCTTACCTGATATTCAGTACTTACCCGAAACTCAGTCTTCATCCTGTGGAACAGGACCTGTAAAAGAGAACCTGAAAGAAAGACACCACTTACCTCAAGTAGAACAGCAAACACTGGATGTACCTGATGGAAATAAGAGGGATAATGACATACCAGCTGTCCAAGTTGAGGAAAGTGTACCTGATGTTCCATTGAGGAGAAGCAGAGCTGAATCTGCTGAATTTACTGAACCTGTGGAAGAAACGGATCAAAGCACAAGTGAGGACGAAATTCAGTTAAGAAGGTCCAAAAGAGTGAAGCAGAAGTCAAGAAGACTGACTTACCCGGAAATGGAGAACCCAATGATATGGAGATGGTGGTCTAGTGGGTTAAACCACTGAACTGGTAAATCAAAGGTTGCTGGTTCGATCCCAGCAGCCACCACCAGTGTGTCCTTGAGCAAGACACTTTACTCCATGTTGCTCCAGGGGGATTGTCCCTGTAATAAGTTTGGATAAAAGCGTCTGCCAAATGACTAAATGTAAATGTAAATGTAAATGATATCCATTATCCAATCCCTGCTTCAAGGACTGAATACTGCTTTTGTGGAATCCCTTGCAGAACAGCCCAAAACAGTAAGACACCCCAAGCCCTAAAGCCTTAAGTTTTAGCTATGCAAAGGGACTTGCATAAATTTAAGAGGGGAGGGTGTAACACAGGTTAGAATCCTGCTATATGAGAAACAGAAAGAAAATATAATTTTCAAATAATTATAATTCTAACATATTGTAAAAAGGATTTAAATAGAATGTTGCTTAAAGTCATTGCAGTTTAATATAATAAATAATAAAATGTCTAAATGCTGAAATGATATATTCAGTTTAAACTGCGACTGCGCGTGACGTCATAGAGACGAGACGCGGGAGCAGTAAGAGGCGAACGCATTTTGCTGATCGCGAGCGAGAGGAAAAATCCAAGATCAATCCAAGGCAAATATCTAAATAATCCTTTCTAATATCTGTATAATATGATATATATTATGCTGTAGACCTATTATTTGATTATATTGGGTTGTTTTTAGAACGAGATTGCGATATTACCAATGACGATTTCTGATTCTGACGATTTCTGATTCGAGCCCCTGTAAATCCATGCGGGTGTCAAACATATAATTCCCCCGGATTTGGTGAGTTTTTGAGTAATATTGTTCAATTTACTGAAAACTGGATGTTATATTTGTTTATTGAAGGTTTTGAAATGTTTCTGAAGTGTTTAAAGTGTGAAATAGTTCAGAAAAAGTGTGAAGGGTGATAAAATATTCCATTTAAGCATTTAAATGTTATATTGTACAAATTGACATATTCTGATATGTTATATATGTGATGACTAGAGGAAAAAAGAGTATTTAAATACTATTTAAAGGTTTTTTGTGCGATTGGATGAACCCTTTGACATTGAGATGGCGAGCCTACCCAGAACCACAGTGATTTGATAGAAACGCAAACGGAAGATTCCGGTAGTGCTTTCAACTAAACAGGTGGAATCCATTTTTTCCATTGAGTACATTCTGATCGGAAGGATCAGATTCTTTTCCCGACGTTGATCATTTTGCACTATTGACTGTCGCAATACAACCTTCATCAAAGACTCTTTGCACACACTAACATATTTTACACTTTGTTTGACAAAAGAACATTTCTATTGAGAAGTAATCGACTGTTATACTGTTGAGAAATGTAATTGTTTCAGTTTGTTTTGATTTGTCTATCGTGATTTAATGTAATTTACTTTCTCATATTTTGTTTTAATTTTGGTTAATCATTTTATGAGTGGGAACTAAAAGAGTAAAGAGGAACTAAACCCCAAAATAACAAAAGCTCTTATTAAACTAAAAGTTAGCGGAACTACATATCTATAACTAAAATTAGAAACTAAACGACTAAAATATAACTTAAATAACAAGAAGTAAATAGGAGAAAGCTATTTAAATAGTGAACAGAGCTCAAAAGATATCTAAAAGAACAGCAAGGGATTGAAAAGGACAATTGTTTCGTTGATTTATTTTTATTTCATTGTTGTTGTGGTTGTTACATTTACTTTTTTTATCATTGTTTTGCACCAATCAAAATACATTCATATAATTAGTCATTTCCTGTGTCTTGAGTGTTTTGATTCTTACCCTCCTGTAACCGAATCTAGACACTGGTCCAATATCAGGTCCTTAGAGCGATCTGTCACTGTAACATAGTTAACCACATAGTTGTTACAGAAGCAGCGTGTGATGTATATGTCCATGATATAGGGTAGAGAGACCCTGATGATCTTCTCAGCTGTCCTCTCATACACATATCTGAGTTCTTTTTCACAGTTAAAGAGTTATAACCTGCTTCACTATACAAATAACAAAAAGTTGTCAATTGCAGAGGGGATTAAATCATTTCTTTATATTTCTTCAGTATTATTCACACTTTACGCTGTAGTCTGTCTACAGACAGAGTGTGTGTGCTGTACATTCAGGGCCGGCCCTGGGCATAGGCGGAATAGGCAAATGCTAAGGGCGCCGCCCACCCCTTGGGGCGCCCGAGCGCCCAAATTATTATTTTTATGAATATATTTAATTTTTTTTATTACCAATACTACTTAAATATCATGGATTAAAAAAAGCGATCGTCCGATAAAGACAAAACTACAACATTGCTTTCCCGAATCCCGATCCACCCCGGTCCGACTGAGTGACGCATCAATCTCCCCCGCCCCCGCCCTGCTGAAAAACAAAACAAACATCCGTTACCTGTGTGTGATTGTGAGTGACACTGATAAGTTGTCATTATATCAAAAAGACCGAAGCCATATGGTGCCCAGGGAAGAAAAAAAAGAAGAGAAGAGGAAGAAAAACGCGAAAAAGACAGAGGTAGGTAATGATTAGTTTATCTATGTTGCATTAAGTTAGTTCAACGATGCCTGTAAAGTTCGCTAATTTGAATTAGCTTATGACATAGTTAGTCGAACTTGTGCAGTATTTTATGGTATTTTTATTTGAATTGGCTAAATTAGTAATGTTATATGTATTATTTTTTCAGGAGATGTTTTACTTTAACTTCACTACATTTGAAAGACAAATATCGTACTTTTTACTCCACTACAATTCTGTCAAGGTCCTTGAGTAGAAAGTAGTGACATATAAATCTTTATTTAAATGAGTTCTGCATAAAATGTTGCTATATAAACGTAAATCTTTATTTAAAATGAGTCCTACATAAAATGTTGTTATATATATGTATTATATATATGGATTTATTAAAAATAGCTACATTAAAATTCAATTTAAATAAAGATTTACGTTTCTCCTCTGTTTCATGGTTATAACATCATAAAGTGTAGTTAGTAGGACATTGCTGCCATGCCAGATATACTGGAAAACAAACACTTTCAAAATTAATTTTGAAAATGTAACTACTGTATGCTAGAGAAGTGCTCAATGAATAGAATTTTGTGCATGAATACCAGATGTAATTATTCTTGCTGTTTGTGTGTTTAAGCTATAATGTGGTTTAGGTGCTGCCATATTTTTATAGTTTCACTATCATCAGCTTTTTAATAATAAAATGTAACACCCAATGGTCACATATAATCCTCCTCTTCTCTCTTCAGATGCACTTTTGAAATATCTGAACCCCGTCCCTGCAAATCCTGGGCCACCTGTTGCAGACATCTCCATCTCAGCACCGCCCAGCGATTCAGCATCAAGCACATCTCTTCCCTCCACTTCAGCACCGCCCAGTGATTCAGCATCAAGCACATCTCTTCCCTCCACTTCAGCACCGCCCAGCGATTCAGCATCAGTTTACAAAAAGGCTGCACCATTAGACCCTGCTGACTGGCCATCTGTTTTAATTGAGAAGGTAAGAACAGAGTTTGTCCTCAGAGGACCATATCATATAAAAAGCAATTTCACATTTCCGAAACAAAAAGATGGGAGAAGATGTCAGCATGGCTATTTTAATAGAGTCTTAGTCAATGGAGAAAAAATCAAAAGAAGCTGGCTAATGTACTCAAAAAAGAAGGACAGTTTGTACTGCTTCTGCTGCAAAATCTTTTCTCAGAAAGATTTCAAATTGATTAAAGAAGGACTAAAGGACTGGAAAAATGCAAGCCACTTGCTCAAGGTCCATGAGGATAGCCATGAGCACAATACAAACATGGCAACATGGAAGGAATTAGAGGTTCGTCTTGCAAAAGGGTTGACCATAGATAAGCAAGAGATGGCACTCGCTGAGGCAGAGAGAAACAGGTGGCGAGAGGTGCTTACCAGATTAGTGGCAATAATTCAGTCCTTAGCTGAAAGAAACATTGCTTTAAGGGGATCCACAGACACATTAAACAAACCAGACAATGGCAATTTTCTTAAAGAGGTGGAGCTAATGGCCAAATTTGACCCAATAATGAAGCAGCATGTTGGTAGGGTGGAAAGTGGAGCTGGAAGTCACACACATTACCTGGGCAAAAGAATCCAAAATGAACTCATAGACTCAATAAGCACAAAAATACTGGAAAAAATATTGGAAGAGATCAAGACCTCAAAGTATTTCTCCATCATTTTAGATTGCACCCCTGATCTGAGTCATAAAGAACAGCTCCCTGTCATTGTCAGGATTGTTTCACTGGAAGAAGAATTGCCACAAATTAAAGAACATTTCATGGGCTTTCTTGTGGCAGAGGAGTCAACCGGGGAAAGTTTGTCTGCTCTCATCCTCAAAAGACTAGAGGAGCTGAACATCCCCTTTGAGGACTGCAGAGGACAATCCTACGATAATGGTGCCAACATGAAGGGAAAGAATAAAGGTGTTCAGGCTAGGCTGCTTCAACTGAACTCAAGGGCCTTTTTTGTCCCATGTGGTGCCCACTCCTTAAATTTGGTGGTAGCTGATGCTGCTAAGAGCTCACCAGATGCCATTGGCTACTTTGGATATGTAGCAAAATTGTTCAAACTCTTCTCAGCCTCCACCCATAGATGGGATATCCTCCTGAAACACGTCAAAACCACCCTGAAATCATGGTCAGAGACCAGGTGGGAAAGCAGGATAGACAGCATCCAGGCAGTAAGGTACCAGGCTGGGCAAGTCAGAGATGCTCTTCTGGAGGTGAGGGAAACTATTCAAGACCCTGTTGTGAAAGTTGAAGCCCAGTCTTTGGCTGAGGAGATTGGATCCTACCGCTTCTCTATTTGCACAGTCATTTGGTATGATATTCTCAACAAGATCCAGCATGTGAGTAAACAGATGCAATCACCCTCCATGCAGCTAGATGTGGCAGTTGACATGCTGAAAAAAAACAGGGAATCTCTTGACGGCTACAGAAATACTGGATTTTCTAGTGCACAGGCAACAGCCAAGGAAATGTGTGAGGAGATGAACGTGGAAGCTGTAATCAAACAAAAGCGGTTGAGAACCACAAAAAGGCACTTTGGTTACGAGGCTCCAGATGAGCCTATTGGTGATGCACTTAAAAAATTGGAAACAAATTTTTTTAATGTAGTCGTGGATACAGCCCTCTCTTCACTAGATGAGAGATTTCAGACCCTGGGGGAGGTGAATGACAAATTTGGAGTTCTCCTCAACTTTCCCAACATGTCCAAAGATGAGTTGTTAGAGCACTGTCAAACCCTGAGCACAGCTTTAAGCCATGATGGAAAGCCAGACATTGATGGCAGAGAACTTGTATTAGAAATGCAAAACTTTCCACATCTGCCATCAAAAAATATGACAAACATTGAGCTCCTGACTTTCCTGCACGAGAAGAAGCTGATGGAAATTTTCCCCAATATGTGGGTCGCTCTGAGAATCTTTGCCACTCTACCTGTGACAGTCGCTGCTGCTGAAAGGAGCTTCTCTAAGCTCAAACTGATTAAAAACTACCTGAGATCTACAATGGCTCAAGAACGTCTCAGTGGACTTTCAGTCATTAGCATAAATCATGTAGTCTCACAACAGCTGTCTTATGATGATATCATAGATGACTTTGCTGCTAGAAATGCAAGGCGAGTAAGACTGTAGAACATTTGCTATACATTTGCATAGTTCATTCAAGTTTGTATATAGTTATTTATTTTTTGTGCAGCACTCTTATTTATAATTTCTGGAATGTTACATATGCTGTAAGAAAGGCAAGGAAAGCAAAGGAAAGCAATGTTTCTGTAATATAGTTTTTTCTGCACTAACATAATATAATATAAACATATTTATATTGTATCTATAATACGTTGTGTGTGTGTTTCCAAAATATTTTCAAAATAAAGAAAAACAAGACAAAGCTGTGCAGTTTGTTTCTGTGTAAGTTTAATAACAAAATTCCTGGGGCACCAGGTGAAATCTTGCCTAGGGCAGCAAATTGGCCAGGGCCGGCCCTGTGTACATTTGACTATCTGTCAATCGACCATAACGAAATGTAGCCACTCTAATATTACCAACGAGACTGGCATCTCATTTGAATAACCGCAAAGCTGAAACCTGTTGTACTCGCTGACAGATGTTCTTTAGTTGACAGTAATACGTTAGCAGACACGTGCTTGAAACAGTGTTCGAGAGACAATAGAAAATCCAGGTGGGAGAGTTCTTTCCCCTGGGAGTTTTGGCACCGCTCTCCCTTCTCACCGCTCAGATCGATGAGACATAAATCGAGTGAGCTCGAGCTTCTGGCTGCCAGAGAGATCCCAGGTGAACAGGCTGCTTGCCATGAGCTGTTTCTATATATTACTCATTGGCCAGAGGCTATAATTCAATGTTTCTTTTTCATTCTTTGGAGCGGTACCAGACATGCACTCTGCTGTTTGGTAAAATGTGCTACACATAAACGTGTCTGTCTGCTTCTTTAATTGTGCTTTTCACGAGAGAGGCTTAGGTTTTCAGGTAATTTACTTGCATAGCAACTTTTGGGGATATTTTATTCTAAGGATGTGAATTTATCCCCTATATCTTCTTAGTTTTTGACAGATACATTATGTAGGTCAAAGCCAAAGATTCATCTTCTTTAAAACATTTACAAAGAGAGATTTATCTTTATTGTTTATTTATTTTTGCTGTCACACCATAGGACTCATTTCGTCGCCTTAGAATTTTAAGTTTCTATCTGAGATTTTTGTTAAAATTTAGTTTTTCAGTTTTTTACATTATGCCATGTTTGTGTTTTTAAACCTGTACATTATTTGACATTTTTTAAGAAAACAAAAAGATTCTATCTACAAAATCTAATTATAATATGGTTCTATGTGTGAGCCAATCAGCACTTTGAATGCACACAAGAGGACCAATCAGGATCAGCTTTCTTTGTCATGTGCCCGGGCTCCTCAGTGACAGTGGGAAATATCTGAGGGAATATGGAATCGGAATTGTTGCATTATTCTAAATAAATAAACTACATTCCGCGAATAAATATATAAAGTTTCACCAAAAAATTGTTATCCCCATATGCACAAAAAGCGAATCATAAATATTTGTTAAACGTTCCACAAAAAGAAATGGAATTAACAAATAAATTCTATGAGATTTGCAAATAAAAAAATTACAAATTTATTTTAATGGTATTTATTTGTAGATCGCTTTCTTCACAATTGTGGATCGCTTTCTGCACATTTGTGGATCGCCGCACGCATCTGTGGATCAGTGCACGCATTTGTGGATGGCTCTCTGTGCATTTGTGGATTTTGAAACATTATCATCCATTATCATTTCTTAGTATATCTCTTTCTTAGTTCTTTGGCCCAGTCCTCCACACAGATCTTCTCTAGATCAGTCAGGTTTCTAGCCTGTCGCTGAGAAACACGGAGTTTGAGCTTCCTCCAAAGATTCTCTATTGGGTTTAGGTCTGGAGACTGGCTAGGCCATGCCAGAACCTTGATATGCTTCTTACAGAGCCACTCCTTGGTTATCCTGGCTGTGGCCATGACGTCTTAGTGTATTACCAACAGTAACCTTGGAAACGGTGGTCCCAGCTCTTTTCAGGTCATTGACCAGCTCCTCCCGTGTAGTTCTGGGCTGATTTCTCACCTTTCTTAGGATCATTGAGACCCCACGAGTTGAGATCTTGCATGGAGCCCCAGTCCGAGGGAGATTGACAGTCATGTTTAGCTTTTTCCATTTTCTAATGATTGCTCCAACAGTGGACCTTTTTTCACCAAGCTGCTTGCCAGTTTCCCCGTAGCCCTTTCCAGCCTTGTGGAGGTGTACAATTTTGTCTCTAGTGTCTTTGGACAGCTGTTTGCTCTTGGCCATGTTAGTAGTTGGATTCTTACTGATTGTATGGGGTGGACAGGTGTCTTTATGCAGCTAACGACCTCAAACAGATGCATCTAATTTAGGATAATAAATGGAGTGGAGGTGGACATTTTAAAGGCAGACTAACAGGTCTTTGAGGGTCAGAATTCTAGCTGATAGACAGGTGTTCAAATACTTATTTGCAGCTGTATCATACAAATAAATAGTTAAAAAATCATACATTGTGATTTCTGGATTTTTATTTAGATTATGTCTCTCACAGTTGACATGCACCTACGATGACAATTTCAGACCCCTCCATGATTTCTAAGTGGGAGAACATGCAAAATAGCAGGGTGTTCAAATACTTATTTTCCTCACTGTATATTCTTGCATTGAATTCCATTGGAAAATATTTTCAGATACCTACAAACTAGTTTTGACTAGTAGAAAATGCAATTAAAGATATCTATAGATGATTCTGTACTATGCATAATTCAAATTAGAGATATCTCTAAATTAATTATCACCAGGATAATTAATAATTTGAGATATCTCTAACTGGTGTTTGACTAGTTATAATCACATTTAAGATATCTTTAATGAATCACTTTTAAAGATATCCAAAATACATTTGTAGATATCTGAAAGTAATTTATTAATAGTAAAATTACAATTGAAGATATCTTGAATCATATTTTTGACTAGGGAAAACTTAATAAGAGATATCTTAAATAGGAATTCTTCCTTGTGAAATCTCCTTTAAGATATCTACAATTTAATTTTGAATATCTCAATCAGATTTTTGTCTAGGGGGGTCTTTGTTTGGAGATATCTTCATTTAGCTTGCCGACCAGGAAGAATTTCAATATACATATCTGGAATTATCATTCTTATTAGAGGGGCTCTGGCATAGATTATTTTGGTGAGATGGAAGGGTCTGTAATACTTCCAACTGGAGAAAGCTTAACAGCTAACAAAACCCATTGGCATCCATTTAAAAAACTAGCCTGTGTTCTCCTTTGCTGTGTTCCGATGAAGCCAAGGTGATAGCATTAGCCGTTGCGCTTTTTGGCTAAAGCTTGCACCGGCTTCCCTTCTAGTGGCTTTGGCTCTGCTGTGGGGGGGAGACTGAGTAAATTAAGTCTCGCTTCACACAACAGCAAATCGACTAGGAGCAGGCACAATTCTTAACTAAAATCTTAACTATACTTGTGATTAGACAAAACTGAATTAGAGATATCTTTAAAAAGGTTTGCGTATGTGTGACGCGTTGATTTTAGATATCTATAACGTCATTGCAGATATCTCAAATAAGACATCTTACTAGCGCAATTATAATTGCAGATATCTCTTATTATCAATTTGACTAGTCAAATCTTAATTATGACTCGTCCAAATACAATTAAAGCTATCTAAAACAAATGTTATGGATAGACAAACCACAGTTCCCTTTCTGTCGGTCTCTCGACGTTGTGTCGAAAACGACAGATGGGGTTCGCCCTTGAGAACCAATCAACTCTGACTACTATAGAAAAGGCCAATGAAATTTGGCGAATGAAATTTGCATGCCGGGCCCCGCCCCCGGATATCCGGTATAAAAGGAAGCCGGAGTGCAGCATTCATTTACCTTTTGTTCTTCAGAGCTTTCTCTCATGATTACGAACAGAACGAATTCAATGAATTCTTCTTCTTCTACATTGCCGGATCTACGACGTGTAGCAGCGGATCGTCCCTACCTGCAGCGACCTTCCCCTGGGCGTCTCGGCAGTTCCGGAGGTGTTTGAGATTTTATCTAAAAGGTCCTTTTCAGGACTAACTGAGCATTCTCCAGCGCGGCATGTCCCGCTGTTCTCTTGGTTGCGGCAGGGAGCACACTGAAGCAGCATTCGTTGACATATTTGCCCGGGCAGATTGTCATTCAGAAGTTGCGGTCACGGGTGGCTGTCTTCCTACGGGAACCAGCCACCATTTCGTCTGCTACCCGGGCTGTGACATCTGTGGCTACGGCCCCGATGACCACCCACGTTAGCAGCGTTAGTGATATGGGGAACTCTGCGAACGTAAACCCGCCAGCTAAGTGCTCACGGGCCGATCGCACCCCGATTCGCTCTTCTGAACGTTCCCCAACCAGCGGTGGCATACTGTCCGGATTCTCACGCACACACATTGAGAACGACATGTCCCGCTGTTCTCTTGGGTGCGGCAGGGGATTGACATGATCGCTGCATTAGGTGTGTGGGTGTCCAGCACACTGAAGCAGCGTTTGTTGACACATCTGCGCGCACTGCGGGCAGATTGTCATTCAGAAGTTGCGGTCACGGGTGGCTGTCTTCCTACGGGAACCAGCCACCATTTCGTCTGCTACCCGGGCTGTGACATCTGTGGCTATGGCCCCGATGACCACCCACGTTAGCAGCGTTAGTGATATGGGGAACACTGCGAACGTAAACCCGCCAGCTAAGTGCTCACGGGCCGATCGCACCCCGATTCGCTCTTCTCAACGTTCCCCAACCGGCGGTGGCATACCGTCCGGATTCTCACGACACACATCGGGAACGATGTGTGACGTAGATGAGATGTCGCTCGCAGCATCGGAGGGAGACTGGCATCTGACTCTGACGAATCCGAGCTCCACCCCCAGCGGTCGAGTTAGGAGGAAGCAGAAGTGATGTCATTCATGCTAACCCGGGGAAACGTGGTTCCTGAGGTCGGAGCGCGGTGCAAACCGCGCCCACCCCGGGTGCCATTTTTTTCCCGGAGGTACATGAGGAGCTGTGTAAAACTTGGAGCGCTCCACGGACCGCTCCAGTGAAAACCAGCTCCACCTCCCTTACTTCCCTCGATGGTGGGGCAGCCAAGGCTGCCTCCATTCTCTTCGCCATGGCCATCCTGCAGGTCCGCCAGGCCAAGGCGTTGAGAGAGACCCACGAGGGTAAGGCCGACCTGGGTATAATGCAGGATCTCCGTGCCGCCGCTGACAGCGCTCTACGGGCGACTAAGGCGGCGGCACGGGCCCTGGGTCGGACGATGTCCACGGTAGTGGTCCAGGAGAGACACCCCCGGCTATACCTTGTGCAGAGAGACACCAAGGAAGTCCGCTTTCTTGATGCACTCATCTCGCAAGGTGGGTTGTTGGTAAACACCGTCGAGGACTGCGCTCAGCAGTTTTTGACGGTGAAGCAGACAGTGGCAATTAACCACATTTTTCTCGCCGCGACTCGGCCGCCTAAAGGCTTACGAGATCCCACGTGACGTCTACTTCCCTGCAACCCCTTCGACATTGATTCCGGTTCCTGTGCCCCCACAGGCGGCACCCCGGAAGCAGAGGTCGAGGGGGAAACCTCCACCCCGTCAGCAACCTTCTCGCGAGAAGGGACACTGACGGGAAGACCCCAGGGAGAACAACATCGGGCCCGAACCTTCACAGCCACGGCTCTCATCGGTCGGTACGAGACGACTCCTGCCTCGTCACCAAAGCTGGGCCCTTTTCAGGGCCTGGCGCCCACTTACTCGCAGAGTTTTTCTGTTCTCCCCAGGTGTACTTGCAGCCGATCGCACACTCCACTGGACTGTGCTCGGCGAACCGACCTCACACCCTGGCGAGGTGTGAGGACGTACACATACGACAGCTGTCACCACTCTCAAACCGACAGTGCGTGCCGTTGTCCCGCCAGGCAGGTAAAAGGCGGAGCCAACCTTCTCTCCGGGGACCCCCGCGACATGGTTAGCTCCGCCAGCCAACGAACCAGCCCCCGTGGGAATAATGAAGTAGACTGCCCCCTTGGTCACCCTGTACAGTCCCTGGGAGCTCGAGAGCTGCCCACACTGTCTCGCTGGCTAATGCGGGCGGTCCGTCTTGGTTACTCGATCCAGTTCGCCAGAGACTCACCCAAGTTTCAGGGCATCATCTCTCCCTCTCTCAGAGACAGGGACGCCTCCGTACTTCGGGTAGAGGTCACCACCCTTCTGGCAAAACAGGCATTGAGTTCGTCCCTCGAACCAAGATGTTCAGTGGGTCACGACCCGCACTTCATCATCCCCAAGAAAGACGGCGGGTTGCGCCCCACCGGTCTGCGTACCCTGAACAAGCAACTTCACAAGCTGCCATTCAGATGCTCACGCAGATGCTCAAGCAGAGGCGCATCCTGACATCTATCAGGTGTCAGGATTGGTTCGTGGCAATCGACCTGAAGGACGCTTACTTTCATGTCTCGATCCCCTCGACACCGGCCGTTCCCACGGTTCGCGTTCGAGGGGTGGGCATATCAGTACAGAGTCCTCCCTTTCGGTCTGTCCCTGTCTCTACACGTCTTCACGAAGATCGTGGAAGCCGCCCTTTCTCCCCTTCAGGAAAAAGGTGTGCGGGTACTAAACTTTCTTGACGACTGGCTTACCCTGGCACACTCGTGAGATCTGTTGTGTACACAGAGAGACCTGGTGCTCCGGCATCTAGATCGATTGGGATTTCAGGTCAACCGAGAAAAGAGCAAACTCTCCCCAGTGCAGAGCATCCTCTTTCTCGGTTTGGAACTAAACTCTGTCACCATGACGGCGCAGCTGTCCGCAACACGCGCCCAGTCAGTGTTGAACTGCCTGGAACACTTCAGGCAGTCGACGGTCCCCCTGAAACAATTCAGAGGCTCCTGGGACACATGGAGTCCTCCGCGGGGGTAATACCCCTCGGATTGATGCACATGAGACCGCTTCAACACTGGCAACAGAGTGGAGTTCCGAGGACAGCATGGCACACCGACAGCAGGCGCATGGTGATGTCGCCCTGCTGCCGATACACCCTAACCCCTTGGTCTCCATGACCTTCCTCCGGGCGGGGATCCCCTCGGGCAGATTACGAGGCACGTCGTGGTGACGACGGATGCCTCTCTGCAGGGGTTGGGTGCAGTGTGCTACGGGAACGCAGTAGCGGGGCGCTGGACGGGCCCCCGTCTGTGCTGGCATGCAATTGCCTAGAGTTGTGGGCTGTGCTGCTTGCGCTGAGAAGGCTCCGGCCTCTAGTGCAGGGCCAGCACGTGTTGGTCCTCCGGGACAGCACGACAGCTGTAGCGCACATCGCCAGGGTGGCGTATGCTCACGGCAGCTAACACAACTTGCCCGACGCCTCCTCCTGTGGAGTTAGCAGGTGATCCGCTCCCTGCGGGCCACACACATCCCAGGCAAACTGAACCAGACAGCCAACGAGCTCTCTCGTCAGTATACGTCTTGCGGAGAGTGGCGACTCCACCCCCAGTCCAGCTCATTTTGGTGCTGTTCGGACAGGCACAGATAGACCTCTTTGCCCCTCCCGCGACACCACCCATTGTCTGCTTTGGTACTCCCTGACTGAGGCCCCCCTCGGCACGGATGCCCTGGCACACAGCTGACCACGGGACGGGCGGAAGCACACCTTCCCCCCCAGGAGCCCACAGACACTGTGCAAGGTCAGGGAAGAGGAGCACCAAGTGTTATTGGTTACACTGCACTGGTTTAACCACACTTGGCTTCAGAGCTGATGCTCTGGACAGCGACTCCCCCTGAACCATTCCCCTGACAGAGGACCTGCTCTCTCAGGGAAAGGACACTTTCTGGCATCCCAGATCAGACCTCTGGAACACCCATGTCTGGTCTCTAGACGGGACGAGAAGATCCTGAGATGGCTCCTTCCCCTATACTGCTGAGACCATCACCCAGGCAAGGGTCCCATCTACTAGGCGGTCACACGCCTCCAGACGGTGCCTCTTCTCTTCCTGGTGTCTTTCTCAACGAGAAAGACCCACTGAGGTGCGTGATCAGGATTGTGTTTTCCTTCTTACGAGACTGGAGACTAAATCTCCCCTCCACACTGAATGTGTATGTAGTCGCTATTGCCACTCATCACGACTCAGTCGGTGGAAAGTTTCTAGGGCAACACGACCTGGTCACCAGGTTCCTAAGGGGCGTGAGAGGGCGGAATCCGCCTCATCTCCGCTCCATACCCTCTTGGGACCCTAAGTGATCCTGGGGAGCCTCAGGGCCCACCAAGAGCCGCTTGGAGGTTCCGATCTTCCTCACAGAGTAAGACGGCCCTCCTGATGGCGCTCACTTCCTTCAAGAGGGTAGGGGACCACCAAGCATCCTCCGTGTCCCCGGATTGCCTTAAATTCGGCCCTCGTAACTCTCACGTTATCTTGGGACCCAGGCCCGGAGGCGTGCCCAAGAAGTTCCCATTTCTCCCTCCGGAGCCAAGTGGTGAACTTGCAGGCTCTCCCCATAGGGGAGGAAGACCCAACCCGATCAGTGTTGTGTCCAGTACGCTGGACCGCACGCAGAGCTCTGAAGCTCTGACCAGCTCCGTGTCTGTTGGAGGACAGCAGAAGGGGAAGGCTGTCTCCAAACAGAGGCTGGAACACTGGGTCGTGGACGCCGTTACGACGGTATTCCGATCTCAGAATCTCCCATGCCTCACTCCACACGGAGTTTAGCCACCTCCTGGGCACTGGTTGAAGCGCCTCTCTAGCAGACATCTGTAGAGCTGCGGGTTGGGCTACGCCCAAACACCTTCGCAAGGGTTAACAACCTTCGCGTAAACCCAGTGTCAGGCCACGTCCTGCGTGGCGACATGTAGGACAGGCATCCGGGGGGGCGTATGCCTGCGAAAGCACCTTCCCACCCTCCAAGAGGTTGGGTCAGTGTGCTATCTACCTTTTCTTCTTACCCAAACACATGGCTAAGAAAATTGGTACCTCACCAACCTTCCTTCTTACCCAGACACTGGTTAAGAACAGGAATTCCATCCATCACTAAGCAGCACCCCCTGGGGGTTGGCTGGGCAGAGCAGCCTTCCCCCTTAGGCCGGGATACCATATGACCTATCACAGATAGTTCTAACCGGACCTGGTGCTATCAGACGCAGTAACACCCCCACCGTGGGCTGTTCCGTCTGCTATACCCTCATGAAAATGGTTCCCACACATGGTAACCCATGAGCTTCCCCAGGTGGACCTCCACCTCGTGGTTAACTACTCAGTCCGCACGTTCCATGCGTTCTCCTCCAAAGACGAGACCATACTTATATCCACCATATTCCTCCCCACGGGTAGGAGGTGGCTTCTGCAGCGCTTCTCTGATTAAGAGTCGCGCTCACCCGGTGTAAACCGAGCCGGACGGCCTCTCGCCTGTAGAGAGCTAAGGCCCCGTCCGTGAAGGTTACCGGTCAGGGCTGTACCCATCTTTCTCAGAGAAAGCTCTGGAACCCCCCGACCACCACACTGGAAGGTTACAGTTTCACGAACTTTCGAGCTGACACGCCCAGTCTTGTTACCGTCGCTTCGCTGAGATTGTGACGCGATACAGTGTTGTGGCGTTTTCCATAGGCAACCCCATCTGTCGTTCTCGACACAACGTCGAGAGACCGACAGAAAGGGAACATCTTGGTTACGTATGTAACCTCAGTTCCCTGATGGAGGGAACGAGACGTTGTGTCCCTTATGCCACGAACACGTATCGTATTCTGCTGCAGTCGTGAGAGGCTCTCAGGCTCTTCAGAACAAGAGGTAAATGAATGCTGCACGCCGGCTTCCTTTTATACCGGATATCCGGGGATATCCACAAATTCTGATCCACAAATGCGTGCAACGATTCACAAATGCACAGAAAGCGATCCACAAATGTGAAAAAAAAACATACATTTTACAGTGTAATATTATTCGATCATACTCATCTCTACCTTCTGTGTAATAAAGTCTAGGTCAGATTACAGTAACTGCTTTCTGTCTTAATGAAAGGAAACTTAACGGTTCCTGCAACAATGTGTTGAAATACCCTTAACTTGAACAAAAAGTTATGCATCCTAAAATATGAAATAAATGTCATAAAGGCATGTAAATGTACTTTTTTTAAAGATGTCAACATATTATTAAAGCACTGATTTCATGAAATAAGTTAATTGTTTCTTTTGCTTGAAAATGTTTTACTTTAATTAATGTTTTGCCGATAGAACATTATAATTCTAAACAGAAAGTGATTTTTCAGAAACAGAAGGTTCTATCTGTGTTTGACCCATTCCAAAAAACCCCCACTAACAAATTTCAGAATATGTTGATAATGTACATTTAGAATACATTTAGGGTCTCTGTCTTTTTCATGTATAAAAGAGATTTGTTCAACCTTTTAATTTTTGCTTTATGAAATGCAAAAGCTTTGAAGCTCAAAAACTATCTCCAAACTACTCAGAATGCAGATGTATGCAAATTTGCATATCCAAATACAGTATGCACAGCATGAAATCATAATTAAAGATGCACAGATACTACATTTCTCCACTGACACCGATAGCTGATTATTCAGAGTGATATCATAATTCATAATGGTATGACATTCATATAACGGTACTATTGAATGTCAAACTGTTGATGTTTCTTAACATCTTCTGTGTACAGAGCACAAATTCATTGCAATTTTCTGGCCTCTTTTGATTGACAGGATATATTGGTTCCTGATCCTCGGCTGTTTTTAAACTATTTGCAGATAGAGTGAAAAATGTATGCGTTTATCGTTTATTATTGGCCGATGTATTGGTGCGTCTCTAATCATTATATCTTTGGAAAGTCCCCCAAAAACCTGTTAAGTCAGATAAAAATCTTTGGGTTTCCACTCTTTGGGTTTCCACACTCGTGTTTGATAACCCATCATCAATTTCAACTCTTAAATTATAGGCTGTAGCTTGAAGCTCGACCTGATTTTGCCAAGTGGTTGATGTCCTCAGGGCAACATATTTTGTTGACCTAAGGTCAAATTTTTATAAATAAAACCTAAACCCACCAATAATGTCCAGCTTCGGAACTGCAGCAACAGATTCTGAACAGCAGTTTCTGAACAGCGGCCACAGAAAGCAGGGGCAGAGCTTGTGTTCTTACATGAAGTCACGCCACCTAGAGTCTTGGAGTGTGATTTGCTACACATTTGTTACACGCGAAAACGTCATATTCTTAAATAAGGCTACTTTTCAGGTCTTACATGTGTAAGTTATAATGGTACATGAAGGTATAATTCAAAAAGTAATTTAAAACATCAATCTTGTGTAGAATTATTGTATAATGAATGTGTTTCATTGTATTAGCTTATGTGTTCTTGTTGAGGGTGTTAGAAATAATGTTTCAAACTTGTGGGCATTTTGTATGAATGTTTTAGTTTTATCTACGTCTACAGAAAAAAAAATTCTGTACAATAAAACATGGCAACAACTTTAAGCTTCAGTATGTTGATACACTCATGCACAAATTCAATATTTAACAATAATGTCATATACTATCGTTATTGAATACAAAATTTAGAAAACATTGCACACAACTCACGGTGGTCTCCGCCATGCTTGTCGTCAATACCTGCGCCCTCACTTCCGTGAATGCCCACAAGTTTGATACATTATTTGTAACACCGTCAACAAGAACACATAAGCTAATACAATGAAACACATTCATAATACAATAAGTCTACACAGGATTGATGATTTAAATGGCTTTTTGTACTATACCTTAATGTATTATTATAACTTACACATGTACGATCTGAAAAGTAGCCTTATTTAAGAATATGACGTTTTTGCGTGTATCAATAGCAAATCACACTCAAAGACTCTAGTAGCGCGACTTTGTTAAAGAACTCAAGCTCCACCCCTCCTTTCTGTGGAGGCTGTTCAAAAACTGCTGTTCAGATGCTGTTGCTGCGGTTCTGCAGTTGGACATGTCTCAAACCCACACCAAGCCCTAACCAAAATCTACTTCAGAGGGAAATGATAAGTGAAAAACTATGGTTTAGAAGCACCTAATCCTGGTTGTAAGATTAAATTTAAAATAAACTGTAAACTTATTTCTGAAATCTGATTGGTTAATTTATATGTTGTCCCAGGGTCAACATGATGTTGCCCAAAGGACATCAATTTATGTTGTTATCTTTCTTTTCTACAGCATGATGCATAGTTGAACTGTACTTATGTGTTTGAAGATCCCAAAGTGAACGGCGAGGCAGCTAAAGCAGCACTGGCCAATGAAGATTGCCCCCACATAGATCAAGCCATTTCACCAGAGGACGGGCAGATCTTCAACCCCAACGAGCCGCGGGGAGACACTCCGTGTTTTCTGCTGAACGTCAGCAGGCGATCTACAAACACAGGCACCAGAGTGAGGAAGGGTATGTGACAGCAAACCTCTGTGTCAACACAATGTCAAACATAAAGCACATACGTAATAAGGACACAGTGAAACAGCATATACACACACACGGACAGTCAAAACATACAGACAAGCAGAGCGCGCCCACAACAGACAGTCTGTAACTATTGGCGATTTCATCACAAAAGAGATACTGATGTATTTATGTATGTTAAATTCCCCACTGACAGATTTTCATCTCAGCCATGTAAGTAGGCGGACAGATTTTATCTTGTGTTTACAAATAAGCAGACCTAGATATTACTTACTTTGGCTTATTCCTATTGAATTAATATTTTTACAAAAATTTATATATCAAATAAATTAGCACTAATTTGTTAATTAATTTCCAAATCCTATTAAACTTTTTTGATTCCTAAATAAGATGAGGCAGGGAGTATCGGAAAAAACTGAAACCCTCCCCTGCACGCTCAGATCCTCCCACAAGTCACTTTTCTCCAACCCTCTTCTCTTTTAGCATGTCGTAAATAAGTTTATTTTCCACACCACGCTGCATTATGTCAATGTCATATTAAAACACATACAGCTGCCTCTTGGGGCCAACCTTAATCTTCCCTTTTTTCTGTTTTTCTTCGTTGTTCGTTTGTTTTACTTGTTTCTTACGCCGCTGTACATGCGTGTCCGTCTCTATGTTTGTACCTCCCTCCACCTCCCCTC
The DNA here is from genome assembly GCA_029783895.1 of Triplophysa bombifrons. Classification (NCBI taxonomy): domain Eukaryota; kingdom Metazoa; phylum Chordata; class Actinopteri; order Cypriniformes; family Nemacheilidae; genus Triplophysa; species Triplophysa bombifrons. Next base: position 22,643,935 of record CM056448.1, read on the forward strand.
TCTCCTATATTCCTTATGCTACCTCCTTATGTTCATAGCCGGAACGTTCTCAGGGAGGTCAGGGGCGGAGCCGGCCGTCCCGACGCATGACCCGCAGGGTTACCCACTGCTGCAGCTAGGCTGGGCGCACAGCCCAGAAGATGGCCATACCAGGGTCACCACCTGATATCCATTCCTGTTATGCCGTCATGACATAACCTTCGAATCGCAGCCTTAGATCAATTCGAGGCCCCTACACGCTATGTAGCTTTACAGGCTGTCAAATATTGTGCAACATGTCAGCAAATGTAGTGATATAAAGAGCAACATACCTTCCACTCAGTATCTAATTGATGTAAAATAATCTGAACTCTGCTAGATGAATAGATGAATAGCAGATGGCCAACAAAAACACACCCAGAGTGAACAACAATAATACCACCAACAGCAAACCAGGCCATGACCGCATATTTATAAATCATATTCAAAAGAGATTATGTCGCCTTCTACCATCCTTCAAAGTGTTACCGATTTGTCACACAAGTGCGTCTTCATTTTATAACCAATAGCGCTGTCTGTCTGTGTCACATGACATGTTGCTCTGTGTGAGCATGCTCTGTTTGACTCCAAATCCTACCCACAGGCAAATGCACCACAAGTTGGTCAACATCATCACCAGGCAGAACTAGACACACTGTTCTCAACCAATATGTCGTTTTATTGTCTGAGATTACCTTTGTGGTGCTTTCATGTGTACATGTATGAGTCTTTGTGCATGTAGTAGTGCTTTTTTAGGCTAGTCTGTTTTTTATTTCTATAGCATTATTTTGTGCATGTGTCGGGGTGGTCCTTCGGCCCTGCTGCACACTCTGTCCTGATGCCTGCATGGTATTGGAAGAGAAAGTGAAGACTTGGATTTGCACACTGGCAAAGCAAAAGTTGATGTACGGAATACATAAGATAGAGTGCCTGAAAGTGCCTGATGCAGACAAAAAATATCTGAATATCTGTTTTGCCTTAATGTTAAATTTTTAACATTGAACTTATAGTTTAATGAATCTGATCAATTCTACTGATAGTTTAAATATTTTGCTGTGCAATCCACAGCCTTTGCTGCTCTCACTCGCTGCCAGATTAACCAACTGCGCTCTTTGTGTTTGCCGTCACAGAAATTGCATGCAGTTTTAAACCCTTTAAATTTGACCCGTAGCAGCAACAGCCACCTTTGAAAACATGGTGTGGAGGAAAATGTAACGGCAGACCAATCCGTTGTGTCTCAGCAATTGCCATGTGCACATTTCTCTCTGCTAAATCAAGGTTATCAAAAGTCCCGAAGCCTGGGCACCATAGCCAGCAAGGCCCGAACGCTGGCCAAGGTGGTATCGATCTCCACGGGGTCAAGTGGCCCACCTGTTCTCCTGGGGCGATCCCATTCTCCAATGCCCTCCATTCTCTAAGAGTGCTGTAAATAGAGCTGTCTCGCTGGGTCTTCCTCCTGCCCTGCCGCCTTCTGTTCTCTGCAGTGTTTCATTTGGTCTGGTCTGTCTTGTTCTCTGGTCTGTGTCTTCTGGAGCTTTGTTTTTGTCTCCTCCGCTCATGCTTGGTTCTTGTCCTGCCAGCACTCCACCCATACAAAGCCACAAGATGTCCAAAAGATCTCAGGGAAAGTTTTAAGGATCCCTATCTTCAAGTGCAGGGGTTCAATCGTAAAAGAACTGGGATCTGAAAGCTAAACCCTGCTTTAAGAGCACAGTATTCAAGGTGAAAATGGAATTGAGTTAACTAATCTAAATTCCAGCTGTGAATTCACGAGTATTAGATATGATTTTTATGGGATATTTGCTTTTATTTTTAGAGTGTCTGGGTAGATTCTTACATAAAACTCACACCTGGAGCACAGAACAATAACTCTTTTTATTTGCCTTTTTTTACTTTCATTTTCTATCCCCTTTGCTCTAATGGAATTATCTTCCCCTATCTCTTCTTCTCCTCTTTTTAATAAGACCCCAGATAGGAGTTTTCAGTAGCCACAATGTTCTCACCTTAAAGAGGACATCCTGAACTCCTTCAAACCTCTTTTTCATGACTGCTGTCTACAGCAAATGCCTCTTCTTCCTCTCCAGATATTTCATTCTCTCTGTAAGTTTCTGTCCGCCTCACTTTCTCCACCACTTTTGCCTTGCATTAGCAAACCCAAGTTTTCACCATAAAAATCAATAGGACATCTAATTTAACTCATTTCCTCTTATTTCTGTGAGTTGAATGAAAACAAAGCCCGATGGCAGGATGACCCTGAGCAACCCCATCCTCCCCTGTATTTTCTACAGCAGATCCCTGCAAAGAGGACACTGACCTAGTTAAGTATATGCAGTCAGAGGTGCTCAAAGTGACCTGAGAAGGAAGCAGCATCTCAGAAGGGCAAGCAAAACATTGGTTTTCCCTTCTCCAGCTTTTCTTGAATCCACAGTAACCAGAGGGATTTGAGACTGGAGTCCAAAGGAGGGACATGTGTCCATTTTGTTAGTCAAGAGGATTTTTTTAGTCAATACAATGGTAAATGTTTTGTTTTGAGAATCAGTGATGCGTCTTCAATGCTCTACAGCTGTATGAGGAACCTCATGGACCTTTTGAAGGAAGAACGTAAGGATTGTATATATTTAAAGAGTGCAATGAATGGATGGCTTCAATACAAGCAAAATGAGTTTTATAATCAGACGATCACTACTAATGGTACAACATGCAGTTACAGATGCAGTGGACTCTCTCGTTTATTTTAGCATGAGCTGCATGGTTTTACATAAAAAATAAAAAATATCTGTAATGAATATCTGTACAAAACATATTTTCTTTAAAGAGTTCTTGACTTTTGCAGAATTTACATGTAGCCATTGATAATGAGAAATGTTATTTATTTTAGCAACAGATTTCTTCATTTTGTCTTTAACTGTCCTTTGTTTTAACCACAAACTGTATGACTCAGCGCTGGTCACATTGACCTACAATTTTGAATGACACAACAGTGATAGATTGTAAAATTCTAAATTGTGTCTGTCTGGCATGCTTGTTATTCTGGGTCTTATAGAGAAAAAAACTGAGCAAAATTCATTATATTTCTGTTTTCTGTTACAAGTGAATAGATCCTGTGGAAATCTTTCGTGAGCAACTGTTTAGAGACTTTTTGACAGTGTTATTTTTGAGGAAAAAATCAAGAAGAAAAATGCAAAGATTTGTCAAACATTTTCTCTGGTTTATTTTAGGTACACAAAGGAAAGCAAAAAATACAGATGTATATTTACAATCAAATAAAATTGTATGCAATTTAGAACTTTGGAAAAACATGCATGCACTTGTTATGCAAGAGTAACCGCGTAGAAAAACAGGAAAACATGACTACAACCATAGCATGAAATAAATTTTGTATGAAACCCGGAATGTTTGTTTTATTTTTGTTTCTCTCATTGGATGTACCAATACTCTCTTTGACCTGAAGTTGACAGGTGCAAAGACTGGAAGGTTGCAAAATGCAAAAAAAAACATGTCTTCAGGCGGAGCAGCATGGGAGACTGTACTGATGAGCATGGTGATGAATTAAATCATAAACATTTGAAGGAAACCTGCATGCTAAACGAGCTGAAGTTTTGATCTCGGAAACTAATGTATGATCCGATCCGACATACGTTCTGCTAGGTGAGGTATGATGCTAAATCCTGCATGGTAAACGTGCCTGCTAGCAGACTGCATTAACGTCACCTGGTCTTCTTTCATCCCTTCCTTCTCCTCCCGACCCCTCCATTTCCCTTCTGCACGTCATTCCTCTTCACTCGTCTTTGTTCTCTGGGTGTCTGGGTAATAACTTGTCTGTTGTCTCTCTTCTTTTTCATCTTTGTAGAGGCTTCTCAGCAGGTCCAGCACAAGCAGCCTGCAGACTCAGTGTGTGTCATGAATCGTGGCGTTCCGACCACTGTGTGCATGGCCCAGAACACCCCTCCTCCCTCCTCGTGATTCTGATCTATAAGTGTGTTTCATGTACATAAATGGGTGGAATGCACAGTGCGGAATGGCCTAAAACACACCTGTTTCTACAAATTTTGAATGTATTTCAGGGGGACATTTCCCAACCATCCACCCCCTTTTTGTTGGTGGCTGGTCAAGTTTTTAACCTGGTCTAGTGGTGTGTAAATTGTGTATCTGAGTGCATGCGTGTTTAATATGTGTGGTTTTGTATGCGTGCCTGTATTGTAAATATGCTTTTTGTGTTGCACATGCTTGCTATTGAATTTTTAAAGCAATCTTTAGAGAGGTTTAAATCAAATGTATCCACTCAATTTTGTGATTCATAGCAAATATTCACAAAGCTGCCTTTATATTAATAGGGTCAAAATATTGTTGCTCTCTGTTGTGCTGCTACTGTCATTCATCAGTTGCCTTTGTTTGCTGTCGCACTTTTAAACTTTAACATTCCTTTGAGTTGTTAACGTTAGTGGACGAATTGTATCTTGAGGTACTAAAGTGTATTTATGAGTGTAAAGTGTATTTATAATCTTGATTACAATCTAACTCTTATAGGTTTTTGAAAGTTGTTTTTGAACATGAAATTTCCTTACGTAACAACTTTTGTTTGTCGCTTATTGGACAATTCTCCCGGAAAACATGCCTACGCATCAACCCACGAGAGCGAGATGAAAGAGCACGCCCACGCGAAAAAGTATAGATACCAAGAGCCGAAACTCTGGTGGTTTTTGGGAAACAGTGCGGCCTGACATGGTTTCTAGCTAGCCAAAGCTTTTGTCATCACGTAATTTCATTATTCAGGTTGAATTTCAGCTTTCACCACAAAATAGCGGAAACGCAGGGCGCTGGTGTTGCTGTGGAACGTTCTATTGCGTTTCACCTCTTGGTATCTATACTCTTTGCCCAAGAGTCAACCAGGGAGAGCGGGAGAAGGAGAATGCACACACGTCAACCAGATGGAACGAGAGAAAGAGCACTGCGTTTGTGAAAGTCAGCTGTGATTGTTCACTGCATTTCGATGGGGAATGTTATATAAACGGTGGATCTAACGCTGGATTTGCAGATCGTTTGAAACCGATGGATCAAGTGGTCCCAATGTTAAAAGATGCCGGTCATGAACCGCATAGGTATGTGAAACTGAGTCATATGTCTGTGTTTTGATTGCTATCGTGTGTACTTGCATGAGGTAAACAACACAAACTTTTTGTGAATCAACAGTTAATCAGGGCTCATACGATGATGTATTGTGTGATCGTTCTGTGGTCCCACGCTTTCAGGGCTCGCCTGTGTTTGGAAATAATCGTACAGATGTATCTGTCATTTATAAATGCGATCAAACAAAAGACTCTTCGAAGATACAACGTATGCAATACCTCTCTATAGGTGCTCAAGATTAATATGAGATTGGCAGAAACTGCTTGTTGCATCAGCTTTAAAGAACCTTTGACTGAATGTCTCTTTGTGGAACCTAGAATGATTCTTCTATTGCTGTGAAGAACCTTTTAAGCACCTTTATTTTTAGGGATTGTTTAACAATCAACATTATCGTATATAGCATAAGAACATTAATTTCTTTAGGCTTCTTATTCTATTCATATTTAGCAATCAGTAGAACCTAAATCTTTCATCAAGCATTTAGATATTTGTAAATATTATGGTATTACAAAATATTATAATATGTATCTAAACCTTGGTAGGTTATTCTTACTCTTGGGTACAGTAGATTAATAAAAGCAAACAGCACGTTTTGCCATGATGATTGTAAATAATTCTTCAGTTTGAAATTTCACTAAAAAAAAGGAGATAAAAAACACCTTTGTGGTAATAAACTATTTAAGCATGACTTTGGTTAACACAAAGACATACTGTACCTTTATTCATGTTTAGATGATGCTTCTTAGGCATTTTGAACGCTATTAACAAATGATCATTTTGTTGCTAAAAATGGCAATTAACTCAGTTTGGCTGCATTTTAAATGAACTGTCTAACATTGTTTTTAGGGGGACTTCTGATGACTGCAATAAGATTAAGAATAATAAATAAAATATTTACTAACTTTCATTTACCTACTTTTTTGTCCCTGTTTAACTCTGCATGGATTATATATTATATTTTAATATGTATCATAATTAGAACTTCATAAGTGTCATTAATACTTTTGTCCATTCATATTTCAAAAGTTCAGAATGTGGCAGATGAATTTTTCTCAAGGTTGTTCTACTGCGTTTACATGCATTTTATTATATGTAGGTTTATAGCTAATTAGTGCATGTGCGACGCTACGTGAGTGTGTGTATGAATGTGTGTTTTTCTCCGTTTGAGTGCATGTACCCCTAGTTCCTTACTGCTGTGCTGCTGAGCTTTGATCTTTTCAGACACTTTGGCAACCTAGTTTCCTAATAGGGACTGTAACCATAGCAACACAAGTATGTGATCTGCTTTATACAGCAGCCCATTTCTCCCATGCCATTATGCCGCTGTTACATTCATACGGGCTATTTGGGTCTACAATTCATTAGACACGTTCACACATCAGAACACAAAGTTCTTCACATAATTATCACCGATGCTATTCTCTGTCAGAAACGGTATCATTACAGTCAGAAGCCTCTGCCCACATAGAGCCAGCTGTATGTGAGGTACATAAACAAAACTAGACCCAATAGAAATTAGGAATTTACAGCATCGCTTATAATTACAAGACTCACACATTATATACTACACCTGTGTTTATGTGAAAACATAACCTTGATAACTTTTGTCTTCATACAGTAATTCACACACATGTTACACCTTTGAGATTACAGACAAGGTGGATGTTAAAGTAATATAATCTTGAACTCGTTCAGCAGTGAACCAATAAATTGTGGCAGTAGGCCTGACTTTCAGCCTCCAGGTTAGACTGGCATTAGAACACCCTGCCCATTGCCTGTCCTAAAATATAAATATGAAATGCTGTAATATCGCTATGGTTATGGAACCATTGGCAACAGCTTGGCAGTGGTGGAAATAATTATTTATTAATATTATTAATATTAAAAATTGAATTACCCAAAGCTGGTTCTTTTGAGAGAGTTTTAAGGAGAACACTTTAAAAAAGAAAATTTTACATAATTTTTCGTTTTTTCAATATCAAAAACTGTAATTTTCCTTAACTGTCTTAACAGATTTCTCATGTATTTAAAATATATATAGTCAATATTACAGAATAAGACAACAAATTTACAAGAAAAACAGGGCAAACATGTAATTTTATGGAAAAAACTGTTTGTTTTACAAATTGTGTTCTGGTGCGCCATGTTTTTTTTTACAGTGAAGGGAAGAAAGACGGTTATGGAGTCATTCAAGAATTCAAACTGTGCATAACAATATCTTATTAAAATTACACAAATTCTATAAAATCAAAATAATTGTATCTTACGACAATTCAAATCCACCAATCCATTGGACACCATCTGCCAATGAAGTGTACACATGGCTCCATTTACGCCCATGTATTCTTTCACTTTCTTACGGCAACACCAATACAAACAAAACTTTTTTTAACTAAATAAATATGTGTTTGAAACGAGCTTTTAAAGGTTCTGTGTGTAAGTTTCAGAGGCCACTATTGGCGATGTAGGAAATTGCAACCTACAGCTCCGATACCCCCCTCTCCCTCCCATTAGAGAAGCTACGGTTGGCGTCACAGGACAAAAGGGTTCCGTAAATAATAGCGGCCATTATCGGTGGTGTTGATAATTGCAATCTACGTCTCACAGGCGAACAACAGACCGAAGCTACGGACACAGGACAGAGATGTCGTCGTCTGAGACAGCAGAGAGTAACCTTTGCAAGTCAAGTGACGAGGTTTATTTACAAAGAAAAATAAATAAATTAAATTTACTCGTTATAGTGAATGTTATTGTTACTTGTTTAGCATTGTGTCAGTGATGTATTCGCTTATTTTGCATAGCATTTTTTGGCACGGTAACATGGTTGGTAATTTACTGCCTATTGAAACCGCTTGCTAATGCTAAAGGCGTGTAATCTAACCGCGAAAGTCTTAGCAGACGTCTGGCATCACCCCCAATTGATCAATTGTATCTTCTCAAATCTTCGTTGACACTGTATTGCTGATAAACTATGCAACTTGGAAGTTTGGATTTTATCCTATCAATTATTAAATAACCGATTTGTATGCACAGAAGCTAAGCAGTATTCTAATTTACACCCGATTTATACAAATTATGATTTTAAAAATGATTTCTAACTTGATTTGCACACGGCCATGCAAAAAGGAATCATAGTACAATTAAAAAGTGCTAAAAACAAGGGAAAACTCACTTGATGCTTATGCTCATCTATTAGCTAAAGCTATCAATCAAACAGTTCACTTATATAGTGGAAATTAGACAAATTTACCGGTCCAGCAGAAAGCTGGCAACTTCGGCGTCGCTTAGCAAACCCTTGTCCTGCTTCAGTGCCCTCCATTTAGGAAAAGCCACGCCGATGTTTATTCAGGTTTTCTGACGTTTTTTGTCTCGACTTCGCCTTGCTGAATCGTATTTTCTCTTTTTTGAACGAACAGATTGACGCTCTATCGGCTCTTGTGCAGAGTATGTGTGGTCCGCCATTATCGCAAATTTTGCTTCTTACTGCAACAAAGAACCGTTTATATTTCTAATAAAAAACACGACAAGTAAATGCTGTTATTGTTCTTCCTCTTCTTCTGCTAATCCTTCTATGTAGTCGCTTTGCAAGCTGCTTCAAAACACAGCCGAAGAAGAAGAACTAGTCCCGTGCATCCTTCGTTTTACGAAACGCGCTTAGTTTGTCCGTGTAGTGCTACTATAGAAACATGGCTGTGCACATTTATAAATTACATGTAAGGGTGTGCCCGCGGTGTATATACATAAAATGGCTCATTGTAAGGTAATATAAACATTTCGGTTCATTTTGTAAGGTATTTCTTCACCACTCACAACATAGTTTTGTATTATATAATACATTTTGGTGAATAAATCCTTCAAAATCCTACACACTGTACCTTTAATACTCACCTTGCTGACAGGACCTCCACTTTAAGTTGCAAGTGAACTCTTTCTGACTATGATGGTTGGACTGCCAGCTGTACTGAGCATGTGCAGTAAGTCTGCTCTGGGCCTTCTGCTGCTCATACAGTTACTTCATCTTCCTCTTCTGTCACAGGACAGCCTGTCATCGAGCGGCCAGCCCTGAAATTTTAATGAACACCAATTAAGTCTTCACAATGGCTTAAGTGGTTGGGAGGGCTGGGAGTGGAGATAGAAGAGCTCTGGGGTGAGTTACGGGAGAATGAGTAGAGAAAGGAAAAAATGGAGAGGAAAGCAGGAAAGAAGATTTGTCAACTGTTTGTCTATAGGAACAGGACAATAATGGATCAAAGACAAATCAATCTCATATTAGTCTTTAATTTAAATTGCTCCTCAAAAAAGTTAAATAATTAATGGGGAAAACTTGGTGTGACCCCAGCAGGCAATAAAAAAATTGGAAATAAAACATAATATGTCGTCTTTTATTCTAAGTGCATGTTCATGACCAGCCTGTTGACTATAAAAATCTTAATTTCTGTCCAAATGCAATATAATCTCAGTTTTATATTGCCATAGTCATTGTTCATGGCGTTTTTGTTATTACATAAGCATTTAAAGATGATGTAAACTGAAGAGCATTGGCTGTTTAGCAGAGACCTCTAGAGGAATGTTCTGTTGATGGAAACCCTCTAAAGCTGGGGAGACCGGGACTAGTTGCCAATTAATTCTTCAGTTAATATTTTTGGAAGGAAGAAAGAAAGTGATAAAAGAATATAAATAAACATTTAGGCCCAGTTTCACAGACAGTCCTTAGTCTCAAAGATGTTCACCAGTAATGCTTTTTTCTTACAGCACTTTCATAAGAGCTGTTTATTCTAAAATAAAGTGTAAACTACTTTATTTGAAATAAAGTGTAATATGATTCACTTAAAATCATTTGTATTATCACAATCATGCCTTTAGTTACAAGTTGCAAGTTGAGCTTTATTGTCATTCCACTTCACTTATAAAATACTATACAATACTATAAAAAAACTATACACAACTAACCTACAGACAGATTGACTATAAATATACTATACTATATAAATGTTAAACTCTAGACTGAAAGATTTAAACTATAGAAACTATACAAATGTTTCACATAAATACTGTACATGTGCAAAGAGAAACATTGTAATACAAGCAGCTGGCTCGGGAACAGTGTAAGATTATTTATAGTTCATGAGCGTGTAAACCTACATATATTTGAGTCTTTTTTGGGTCAAACAGTAGTGTGTGAAAAGTGTCCGGTGCGAATGGAGGAGAGTCCATATTTCAGGAGGTAGGTGTTTGTGTGGGGATTCAGAGAGGGGCGCTGTGATTAGAGTTCAGGGAAAAAGCTGTTGAGCAGTTTTACTGTATAATAACTTAACATTAACAACATCTTTGTGACTACTTTTTTGTGTAATTCAAAAAATAACAGATGCAAAACAAACACTATAGTCAAGAAAGCTAATTCCCCTTAGGTGTTTCAATCCTTAAATTATTATGCAAATGAGGGTGAGAGTTTAAATCAGGGCCAGGTCTAGGGGCAGGGGTGACTGGTCATCTGGGCAAGAAGTCAAGGGACGTTTTTTACTCCTAGACCAGCCCTGTCTAGGGGGGTATTTGAGCCTAAAATATCCAGCTGATAAATAAGATTAAAATATATATACTTCTATATATTATCTATTTAAACAATGATTTGTCCATTTAATGACAGAAAAATGAAAAGTTATATGTATGCAATAAATTATGATTATATATCCCCCCAGTCGAGCAAATCAGACCTGTTTAAATGCACAGGCTATAAATCTAACTTCTTGTCATACATCACAAGGTTCAGAGGGAGCTTCAGAATGCAACTGTATTTTTCACTGTTGAAACTGCAGATGACCGTTCAGCCATTGGACCACTGTGGCCCCTATATTAAATTTCATGTAACACATTTAGTTCTGACGTGTGGCTAATGCTATATCAGTGACTCCACACTCACAACTCTTGTCTCCATAATATAACTGCATCTGTCAACAGGGATATACTGGACAAATGGCATAAGCTCTAACATACGTACTGTCTCCCTTTCGTAAATGTCAAATTGTATATATGTAGCGTGACAGGCTTAGCTGTGCTATCCACAAATATTTGCTGGGTCCTTAAATCACATCGATTTAAAAAACAAACTTAAAGCCACAATATGGAATATTTATACCGCTAGATGGCGCACTTTCGAAACAACAACAAAAGGCGGAGCTAGATAACGTTATGTAGGAGAGTGGAAATAAGGGAACTTGTTGTTTTCTATTTTGTAGGAGGAAGAGCTTTTGTGGATGGCACTGAAATATTTTCAGCAACTTGAACTATCTTTTTTGGCTTTGTGTTTATCCACTCAACTTGTGTGAAAGCCATGTTCTTAAGGTAACATATTACTTTCTTAAATGTTGCTAAACGTTGTTCTAAAATGGCTAATTTGGCACTTTATAAGTTTAAGATTTGATAAACACAATGAGGGGCTGTTTTGTTGTTTATCAGAAAATGTTGTCTAAATTATAATATTTTACAACTAAATTTTATAATAATTTAAAGTTGTTATTTTACTCTGTTGGGGTAGTACTTATACTGCACTACAATATTAGGATGTTTTGCTTCTGAGATTTTGCTGTGCTCATCTTTGCATAAATTCCATAAATAAGTGATCCCTTAGCACATTACTTGGATCATAACTGTTATTATTGTTTAATTTAAAGTTCTCTTTTTGTCTTTGTTTTTTCTGTTATGGCTCTGTCTATTCTTTCATTTAATGTTAGAGGGATAAGAAATCTTACAAAACATAAAGCTATTTTTTTGTACCTTAAACAGTTTAACTCTAACTTTTACTTTTTACAAGAATGTCATTCAGTCAAAGAGGATTTTAAGATATGGAGATCCCAATGGGGCATGGACTTGTGGATGTCTCATGCAACCTCAAGCTCAGCTGGGGTATGTGTTTTACTTCATTGTTTCAGGTGGAAAGTTTTATTTACTGAGTGTGATCCAAATGGTCGGTATGTTTTCCTCTTACTTGAAATTTCAGATAAGAAGTTTATCGTCACCAATGTTTATGGCACAATCAACAAAAAGAAAATGAAAAATTTTTTGATCACATAGAAAAACGAATACTTTCACTGTTAACTAACTACCCCAATTCATATTTGATTTTCGGAGGTGAGTTTAATATGGTTAGTGACAATAACATGGATAGATGATTACGACAGTAATTGGGAGCTAACTAAATATGAAGTTAGTAAATATTTGCGTAAATTTAGTAGCATCTTAGCTAAAAAGAGAAAATCTAATGAAAATGATGTTATTTATAAAATTGGCAATCTTTTGGCAAAAAATGTGGAGGATATCACTATTTCTGAAAAAGCTGAACTTGCTGAACTGCAACATCAATTAGATAACATTTATAAATATAAAGCTGAAGGAGCCTACATTCGCTCACGCAGAAAGTGGCTTGAAGAAGGTGAGCAAAGCTCTGCTTACTTTTTCAGATTAGAAAGAGAGCAAGCCAGAAAAAATAATATAGGGAAACTTATGATTGACGATACATTAAATGAAGATCCGAATATTATTGCACAATTTTGTGCAAAATTTTATAGTGAGTTATATACGTCTAAATTCCACCAACAAGATGTGAATAACTTTTTTGAGTCTGTTCAGAATGTACCCCAAGTGAATATGGAAGATAAAGCTCTGTGTGATACCCCCATCACTTTGAAAGAAATTGTTGATTCGATTAACTCATTAAAAATGGAAAATCTCCAGGAACCGATGGACTCACTTCGGAATTCTATAAACTATTTAGTGAAATAATATCACCATTTTTATTAGAGGTTTTTAGAGAAAGCATAGAAAAAACATATTTCCCCCCTACCTTATGTCAGGGCCTTATAACATTAATACCAAAACCAAACAAAGATTCCCTTTTTATAGATAATTGGCGCCCAATCACCTTACTAAACAACGATTACAAAATAATAGCACTAGTTTTGGCTCAAAGGTTAAAATGTGTTCTCAATTCGGTTATAGATGAAACACAATCAGGATTTCTGCCCAATAGACATATATCGAATAATATACGTTTAATATTAGATATATTAGATTTTTCACATTTGATTCCAAAAGATAGTTTCCTTTTATTTTTAGACCATTATAAAGCATTTGATACGTTAGAACATGAGTTTTTATTTCAAACACTACATAGAATTGGATTTGGTGAATCATTTTATAAAATGGTCAAAATGCTGTATACAAATGGTAATAGGTCCATTAAGTTAGGTAATAATACTTCTCCCAGATTCTACTTAAAACGTGGGGTACGACAGGGATGTCCAGTATCTCCCTATCTATTTTTAATAGCGACACAATTTTTAAGTTCATATATCAAAGCAAGTCATCTTAAAGGTATTAGTATTGGAAATTCAGAGATGATAATTAGCCAATTAGCAGATGATACTGTCCTGTTCTTGGAAGACTCTCACCAAATATCCTTAGCATTAGATATTCTCCGGCTCTTCTCCAAGGCTTCAGGTTTACATCTTAATCTTAAAAAATGTGAATTATTTTCCCTTAAAAATTGTTCAGCTTCTTCAATCAATGATATATGATGAATAATGGTGCAGACATTTGAATCGCTCAAGTGTTATGTGAGCTTTACAGTGTATAACAACACTGCCATCTGCTGGACATACACTCTTACTGCAGGATACACGTCATAACGGGCATGAGTTCCCTGGCCTCTTACAATCAGAAAACATTAGATCATTAGAAATAGTCGCAGGATAATAATTATAGGACTACAAACATACAGTATAGTGTGGGTGACAAGACTTATTTTATTAAAGTAAACATTTGCCTGTAATTTAAGTTGTTTTAAATGCAAATATCCAGTTTCATAATGAATATAAAAACAATGCACAAACACAATATTCTCACTCAATTACAGATTCACTATTGAAAAGGGGGAGTGCAGAATGATGCCAATGACTGAAACAATATGTCTCTTACACAGAATTTTATCACAAGGACCAATCAATAAATTATTCATCATTCAAAAAACACATAATGAAACCACTGGTGGGCTACTCTCGTTTGGTGTGTAATGTTGGGAAAAAAGATGTAGGATGGCTATATTGTCCTACGAAGACAAGTAAAGAAAAACACACTGAGACTGAGAAAAATGCTTTTAAAGTTTTCACACCAGACAGTGATTGCAGGCAGTTACATTTTTTTATTTTTGTGCCTCTGAAATGGGACAAAATTTAACCAAGAGACTGTCACTAAGACCTTTTCAAGCCATTTCTAAATTTAGACTAAATGTGAAGTAACTGCACTTTGCCTTCGTAGGGCAGTATTGCGGTGGTTGATAATTTTTTGATAAAAATTTGATGTCTCTGCAGGTATGGTAGTGTTGAATGCTGGGTTAATGGTGTTAAGACTGCTGTGCACAATGTGCTCTGATATAAGTGATATTAAAATAAGTGCTAGTGTATTAATATGAGTAACAGCGATCAGATTCTTAAACACCAAGGTGTGCACTGAGTCGGCAGAGAGCATCTCCTACAATGTCCAGCTCGTGTCTGAGCTCTTCGACCACACCGTTAATACTAGGCATGTCCTTCAGTACAGTCACACTCTGTGTGTACGGGTTATAATGCAGGGAAAACGGACGCTGGATCATTTTTGCAAACTCGCTGTGAATAAAACAGGAAAAACAAAGCAAATGTATGGTAAGAAACTAACAAAGGAAATGGGTCAGAAATTATTTAAAATAAGTAAATCAATAAACATTTACCGCATTTTGACTTTGGCTTCCTCAAAGCTCTCAGAAACAAAGTAAACATCTTGAAAGGTAGTGATGAGACACTCCTGATTACAGGTAATCTTGGGGTCGAACGTCAAGATTTTAGCATTGCCTGAGAGTGAGTGCTTCAAAACAAAACAAGACATGGCTATATTAACAATGGTTATGTGTATAACAAATACAACAACACTGAAAAAGGTCCAAATGAAAGGTGGTAACAGTCACAATAGCTTTAAATGTTTGAAATCAAAAACATTTGAAGTAAATGGTAAAGAACAGTTAAATTTATTTATCAAACTTGTAATTAGGTTTAAACATAATCTGTGGTTGGAAATCTGGATTACCTTTAGTTCACTGATGGAAGAGAGAAGACCAGCACCATATGCTCTGAGTTTCCCCTCCTGCTTGCAAAGTCCAAACTCCACCGTGAAGAAATAACACTAAATTTTTTAGAAAATATTTCCAATTTACAACAGATCTTTTAGCAATGAGAACAACACTTTATTTGGCTGATAAAATTGTTAAAATTGAGAAAGCTGACAAGATGTTTGCAATACAAACTATTACATTTTGTCACAGTCAAGATCATGATTAAAGTCGAGTGGTGATTGTGTGTTTGCAACAGTTGGATGCAGGCTATGGAACACATTTTCTTTATCTGTAATTTCTGTACATTTTCAATATGTATTTGAAAATACAGGTCCATTGTGTATTTTTGGAGGATCTATTGACAGAAATGCAATATAGTATACATAACTATGTCTTCAGAGGTGCATAAAGACCTTACATAATGAAGCGGTATATTTTTATCACATTAGAATGGGCTATTTCTATCTACATACACCGCTGCTCCCCTTTCATGTTGTTTCTACAGTAGCCCTACACAGACAAACTGCTCTACAGAACGTGTTTCGTAAATTTGATTCTTCTCGGCAAAGAAAGGAAACTGTGACGACATCTTACTCCTGTGTCAAACACTGTAGTGCTTCAAAAGGGAAGGGGAGGAGTGGAGTGAGCTGTTGATTCCACTTCGAAACCTCACCAATAGATGCCTCTAAATTTCTTACACTGGACCTTTAAATTGAAGTCATATCTTTATACTTTGACATCTTAAGATCTTATTTCTACAGCATTCTGGTCAGCAGCTGTTGTGTTTAGTAGTGCTTCATAAATGAAAAGAGAAGTACATTACATACTGTTGCCAGTTTCTGCACAGAATCATCAGACGCCCCAAGAGAAGCCAGTCCTAATTCTTGTGAGAACTGTGCAAAACTGGGTTCAGCAAGCAGAGGAACGTGCCCCAGCAACTCATGACAGGTATCCCTAAAAGACACAGATGTGAAGGTCTCCTAAATCGTTGGTCAGGTGTGTTGAAGTTGTTTTCAGTTTTTGAGGTCTTCACAATAAACAGATCTGCTTTGTACTTACGGCTCGGGAGTGTACAGCGGATCTGAGCTGTGACGCACATATTGTGTGCAATGAAAGACTCTGAAGGCCAATCCAGCCAGAAAATCCCTTGGTGACAGATACCCAGCAACAGGGCGAATGGTAAAGCCAGTTCGCTCTGAAAATGAATTACACATAAATTAAAATCTTGATGAGACAACAAACAATTCACTTAATTTCCTATATACCAAGAGTCACTAATGTTTTTCTATAATCTCACCTTTTAAGAAGCTGGACACATCCTCCAGCTGTGGTATGTTGTCCTCTCTGTATCCACAGAATTGGGTGAGTAGGGGCAAGTTGCGGACATACTCTTTGCAGGCATGTGAGGGGTACAGTTTGTTTAACTCCCGAAACACTACACCCCATGTCTTCACCTCTTCTTCTGTGAACTCCACACGTGGTATGGGATCACCACTACAGAGACCAGAGGAGGCAGAGAGAGATGGAATGAGAGAAAAAGATAAAAACATTAATAGCAACTATACCAACAGTGTAAGATAAATAAGATATTTAAATAAATTGTTCAAACGTACTGTTTGTAACTCATGGCAAGATCTGCAAAATATTTTCTTCTCTTACGGTAAACATTGTCTTTGAATCCCTGAAATCAATAAAAAAACAAAGATTTAGGATTTTCAAAGAAATGTTTTGACAACTTGAATATACTGCAAAAGTATAACATTATCAGAAAACACAGCAATAGGTATACTACTGTAAATTCACATTTTATAAGTCCTTTTATAGAAATAAAACAATACCAACCGGATGATCAGCATCTAGATCTGATCCATACATCAGAACACGACTGGCACTCTTATCCAGGTCTGATATATTCTTGGGGAACCAAGGCACCTCAGCAAAATCTAAAAAGTTAAATTTCACAGCGTTACACATACTTCTTTGTAGGGAGCAGAGCACAAGCAGTTTTGGAGAATGGATAGATCAGTACAACTAAACACATATTTAGGTATACCACATTTATTTAAAAACAGAAAGATATACACAGTAGATACCATTTGCAGGAGTGCTGAATTCATCATGTGATTCCATGGCTATGATACTTGTTTGCTTGCGAAGTAGATGAACGATTTCCTTTAGAGTTTCTCTATCACTGTCACAGTCAACCAGCACCTCCAGCTCTGAGTTACGTCGTCGGGACTTACGCGACTCGATATGCAAAAGTTTTACATGATTGTCCTGTTTATAAACATAAACCAATTAAATTAAATTAATCCAAAAATTTAATTTAATTTAGTACAAAAAACTAATTTAGGCTATAGATTATTTAGGCCTACACATCATTATGGTGGCTTTTGAAGGCAGAGACACGTAAGATACACTAATAGAGAGAAAATAATGATAATAACAAATTCTAGTAATGTAAAATAAAACATATTACCTGAAATAGTTTCAATGCCTTCACAAGACCTCCAACTTCATTCTTAAGAGAAAAGACAATTGCAGCATGTTCCTTCTTTGAGGAAAGAATCTTGTCTTTGCTCTCGTCCATTTTATAACAAGTTTTGTTCATCTTTAAAAACAAGTTAAAAAGTTTAGAGAGATGTCTGTTATATCAAATATGCTACTGGGTTTCACTTTGCCGTCTCTTCATGATAATCTGTCTAGCCTATGGCCTAAGCCTGCAAACCATTTGTAGCTTTCCTGTAAAATCGTTGCCTGAGCAACGTAATGTTGTGGGTTCGATCCCAGGGGATTGTTCATACCAAAGTATAAATGTATAGGATAATGCAATGTGAGTCGATTTGGATATAAACTTGTGCATTAAAATGTAAAGTTTGTTTAATTTTCAGCGAATCCTTATTCACACACAAATGATATGTGATGATGATCGTTAGGCTGGGTATATGCACACAATGGGTGTAAGGTCTGGTAGACTTTTAGAAAATTGTCTGTTGCTTCCAACAATCAGGCTACACCGTCCAGCACTAAAGTATATAGCCTAATGAACAGAGGATACAAAGTAATCTGAAAGGTTCACTCATTATGCATGCAAAATGATCAGAACAAAAATACATACAAATATAAAAACCACAATTAATCCGTATACATGTAATATCATTAACGTCATTAATGAAAGATAAGATACTATTTTCAGAGGTGTCAGTAACTTACGTATACATTTCAGCACTTGAAAAGACGTAGAATAAGGTAGACAATATCGTTGAAAAAATGCAAAATCAGTCTTCTCACGTAAGAAAGTCTTGCATGTGAGTAAAAGTTACTTTATTAGTTCTAGGTTTTATATAATTTGAGTAAGAACATAGGAATTATTTTTAAGAAAAAACATAAAATATATTTAAGCCTACTTCGTTGTTGAGTTGCTTCTCTTCGTAAAACTTATTGATGGAATCAAAAGACCGTCCTCGACGCGGTCCTTCAGTCTTGTTGGAAAGCATGAATGTAGTCGTTGTATAGCAGAAGTAGATATGTGTTTAGCACACGTACACGCTGCTATATGGCTGCTAATGATGTTTTCTCTCTCGATTTATAAATGAGCTGAGTGATGAGGGGGAGGAGGGCTCAGCTTTTCTGGAAAGTCCAAACTGACCACTCCAACAAGCTCAGGAAAGATTTTCAGATGGAACAGACACGCTAGATTATGAGATCTCGATGTTGTAGGAAATAACTCGATTTACGATTTTAATTTATATTTCAATAAACTACCGGAAAAACACCACACAAATCTGTAAAGAATGTTTAAGTCAGGTAACCTAAAATGCGTCGTATCCCACTGCTTCTTGGGGCTTATTGCTTTATGTGGAAGCATATAAATTAACAGTTTTTATTCGCACTATTTTCACTGACTCAAAAAATTTGATTGCAACTTTTCATAGGTTGCCAAACACGCATTGTATGGTCAAATGTGTCTCTGATATATTGGAAGTTAAAAAGAAGAAACACAAGAAGAGACAACGAAAAGTTAGTTGTAACCAAGACAGAAAGCAAACGATCTGTGCCGGTCTGTTTCAGCACTCGTGCCAAATGAACAGCTCCGACAGCCTCGCCAATGCAAGAATTATAGAAACCCTCAAATCGAGTCAGAGACCTTGACATTTAAACGTGCCCGATCTTTCATTTGGTTCATATATTGTAGACATTGGTTTATTTATTTACTCTTTCCGAGGCTGGGATCATTATTTCCACATCTCTGTGGAAAGATCTCTGATGAAAGCGATGTGGATAGATGTCTCATAAAACACGGCAGCACGCCTAGATTAACTAGCGATGATTGATTCGGAATGTGCTTGTCATTGGTTTCTGATATCTCCAAACTAAAGGCCCCAATCCCCACTGAGTCCAGGCCGGGAGTGATTTGTTCCAATGTGAGAAACATGGAAAATAATAAAATAACGTCATTAATAATGATGTGGGAGTTATGAGCAATGGCTGTTTACAAGCTCACACCAGCATTAATTATCACAGAACGCAATATAATTAGATTCTGCTGTACCTCCAAATCCAAACAACATGACTAATCTTTTATTCAGATGTTCTCACGCTACTTCTCTGCTTTATTGGTCTATTGTCTGTGCCTCCCACTGCTTGGTCATTGATCTGAAAGACCTACCCATCCTCACAGGGACAGACACCCTTTTGTATCCATAAGTACACATCTCATTAGGACTCACAAAGTGATAGAATCACCATCTGAAATATCAAGTTTAAACCTGTTCCAACAGTATGGTGAAATTTGACACATTTTGTTTAATGTGTAGAAATATCAAATGTAGAATATTGTAAGATATGCAATTCAGTTGCCCATCATCATTATCATTACAACATGGACAATCAGGATGTAAGTGTTTCTTTATGAGTCAATGTTTCACATGTCATTCACACAACCACAACTCATACAATACAGTATATGGTTCATTAACAAAGGAAATTCATTTAGAGGCATTATCCTTACGATAATACTGTAGCCATCCGGGGTCCCAGATCATACTGATAAACATTAGAAATGGAAATGATGAAAGTTGATGAATGTATTCTTAAATAAATTACAGACAAATATGTGACCCTGGACCACAAAATTCAGTCATGAGTAGCACCTTTCTAGCAATAGCAACAATACATTGTATGAGGCAAAATTATATTAAAATTATTATTTATAATAATATTTATACTATAAATTTTCTTTAATTTCTGCTTTTGGGTTCATCTCTTAACTGATGGACAACTTTAAATGCGATTTTCTCAATATTTAGATTTTTTAGCACCCTCAGATTCTAGATTTTCAAATAGTTTTATCCTAAATCTCAATTTCAATAAATTGACCCTTATGACTGTTTTTGTGGTCCAGGGTCACATATATAGTGCCCCCTTAAATTTGCGTATGAGCTTGTTCATTACCTTTCGGTCATCTACCTGTGTATAGAAACAATGTTTTATATAATTGAGCCAAGTCAAATCAAGTCAAATCATGTTCATTCTAATCGAATGAAGTACTGGAGTCTGGTCTATTAACAAAAGCTTCATAAAATAAGCTCCAGCATTCAGTGAAAAAAAAAACTTAAAAACTTATGTTAAACAGCTTCATTACATTTTTAAGTTTAATCAAATTAGTTTTATAATTAAATTAAACTCAAGTTATAATGAACCGACTTAAAAATCTAGTTTTTCTAGTATCTTTCTAAAAATCTAGTAACTCGTTTTTTTTAAGTCAGTTCAATATAATTAAGTTCAATCGACTCATGAGGCTAATTTGATTCAACTTAAAATTTATGGCAGCTGATTTTTTTTACAATGTAGACAAGTAAATGTACAAAAACCTAAATATCAGGACATTACCTTCAAACTAAGGTTGCCTTGTGTGCAAGAATAAGGCTGTGTGAAAGAAAGGATATATAGGTTCACTGGCCTGTTAAACAATATGTAGTCCCTTCAAGGTATTAGTGCTTACTGTCTTTTCAGGGGAGTAAGACAAGAGTATGTGATCCAGAACAATGTCAGGAAAGATTAAGTCTGGATATGATCAGTGATCTTTATTTGGAAGACGACGATCATAATATTTGGCCACAATCTGATAAAAAATTCCCCAAAATGTGTTTTTATTTTTTTAATTAGAGTAGGTGGAGCAATTTAAAGTTGTTCCAGCGAGGAAGAACTAACACTTATTAATGGTTAAATGAGGCACCTGCGTCAAGCTCTGGCATGGACTACAAACTTAATGAGACTGTAGGTTTTCTTGCTGACCTTTTATATTGTTGCCCAAAGGAAAAATGTCACCTTTAATTAAGACATTAAAACCAAAAGATGAAAATTCAGCAGTCAAAAGCTATAGAAGCTAATTCTACATAATGCCCAAATGGGACCTGGCTTAAACATGTGCGTTAGCATGTGCATCTGGTAAACACTTATTCTGTACAGAATGCCAAACAGACCAAATGCATGGGTTATATGATTATCTTTTCACAATCCTGGAAAACAAAAACACTTCCTGGCACTGAAACCGCTCTAAAGTACACTTCCATTCAAACACAGGATCTCTAAATATGGCCAATTGACTAAAGCAAACCATAGATAAGTAGCTGAATGTAACTTTTTGTATCATGCTCATTCAAAATAATCAGACATAATAAAAAAGCTTTTCAGGGTTTCCCACCAATGTACTGCATCACATACCATAGTGTTACTGACCGATTAGCACATTGTTAGCTAGGCATTATGCTTCTATTGACATTAAACACTGACGCTGTATGACACAGGAAATTAGCTGCAAGACACATAAAAAGGTTTACTGACCATTCAAATCGTAACATTATATCTCTCAAAGGCTCAAGGTCGTATCTATAATCTCATTAGGAGAATGGAATATGTAATGGGCCAAGCAAAACAGCTCCTATTGTCAGCCTTCTACGTAAGCGACTCATGTGATCCAATAAGACTGAGGCCATCAGGACTAGAATAGAAAGTTACGAATTTCCTGTGATGCTGACGCTGCAGTGTTAAAATCAGCAGGGTCAGCAAAGTTTATTGACCTTTCCATGGAAATTCATTACATGTTTATTAAAAAACAACCAGAGTATAATGCAATTATATAGAGTAGTAGAGTTAAAAAGACGCCTGACATTTTGAAAATCTTTCAGAAATATTTTAGCAACAGATGGACTCGCTAAAAAGGGAATGACTGACAGCTGTTGAGACAATGAAGGGCTTGACTGCAGGAGCAGTCATATCTGATTAGATTCTTTATGGTTTGATATACTGCCTGCTGGCAACAATCTCCCAACTCATATCCAGTAGTTTGTAATGAAGAAATGAAATCACTCAAAGGAAAGCAACTGCTCATGTTTCCTTGAGAAAATGGATCGCTATATGGAGAACATGGTTTGTGTCTAAAATAAAACAGCTCAGGGAAGAGTGTATTCTATGTTATCCAATATAAACACCTACTGCATAGGCAGACATATATGTGAAAATGTCTGTATACTAAAAAACACACTGTGAACTGTTATAGGTTTTATTTTTATGTCAATCAAGTTTGGTCATTAAGCAAAATAAAGAAAAACATTTTTGTGTGATAAAATCCATTGCCATTGGCCATTTCTGATAGTTTGTTGAATAAAATATACAGTAACAGCATTTAGAAACTTAAAAACCCCAGCACTAAGAAAAATAATGTGGTGTTCATGACAAAAACTGTCAGAACAGCTAATCTTCCCCCCAAGCCTCATCTGAAAAGATATCGGTCTGTTGTTGTTTGAAATTGTTTCTGAAATCCTCATCAAAGTGCTTCAGATCATCCTCTTTGAAAATACCCTAATAGGAAAAAAGCAAAGATTGTACCAATAATGTATTACAACAAATTCACCCAGAAATGAGTTTGAGGAACACATATCAACAAAACCAGTCTTATGGGTAAATGTTTCGAAATTGAATTTTTTACATAATCTTAACCTGAAGAAATATGATTTACATTGATGAATGAGTTGTTAGAATAGGACAATATCTGGCCGAGATAAAACCGTTTAAAACTCAGGAATCTAAGAGTACAAAAAAATCAAAATATTGAGAAAATTGCCTTTGAAGTTGTTAATCAGGGGCACTGTTAAAGGCCATCGAAAAAAAATACGTTTTTATATATTTAAGGTAGATAATTTACAGAATATTTTCAAGGAACATGATCTTTACTTAATATCCTAATGATTTTTGGCATAAAAGAAAAATAGATAATTTTGACCAATACAATGTATTTTTGTCTTTTACTAAAATGTTCCCGTGCTACCTATACTGGTTTTGTGATCCAGGGTGACATATGTGGTATGATGTTCTAACCTTTGGTAAGTATCCCAGCAGTTTGGTAGCATGCTGTTTTAGAAGCCTCTGTCTTTCCTCTTCAATGATCTGTCTACGTTGAGCTTCTCTCTCCTGCTCCATTGCTCTCTCCTCTTCCTCTCTCTCCTGTTAAAGATTCAAATTTATAATTTATTCCACATAATAATTTATTCCACATATTAACTGTCTGCAGTCGTGTAAAGTGTGAGTTCGTTAAATAAAGGGTGAATCAGCAGGAATAATTGAGTTTAACATGGTGCGAGTCTTACTTTATCAGCAAGGTACTGCTGTCTCCGGTCTTCCAGCAGATTCTCCACAGCCCTTTTGTGTTCTAACTGTTTCATACGGCGCTTCTGGGCGTTCATCTGCTCAATGCGGTCATCCTCTGCAAACTTGGCCATCATCATGTTTCTGAAGGCCTCCTCTTCCTCTTTCTCAGCTTGTTTGCGCATCTGCTTGAAGGCCATCATCTCCTGGCGCGTCTGCTGCAGTTCCAGGCGCTGCCGGATCCTCTTCTCCATCTCTTCCTGGGAGTGACAGAATTAAAGGATACCATAGGTGAAAAAGTGTAATTGTATAAAAGTATTCCACTTATTACTGTATTAAAAATGATAAATCGTGTTAATCAATATGGTAATGAGAATTAGGGGTCCGAAATGTGCTTAACAATTGACAATAAACAAAACAATTAATGACAGAATTGCGAGGATTGTTGTATTGAGGAAGTGCTCACGATTTCTTTTTGCCTTGCAGCCTCAGCCTGCTCTTCCAAACCGAGTTCCTCACGGACACGCTCCATCTCTTCACGCTGTCTTCTTTCTATATCAATCTGCTTTGAGAGCTAAACAAAGAGAAAGGACAGGACAAAAACATCAATACTTGAGTCGGCATAACTTGAAAACATTTAAAGTGACCGTGTGAGTCGTAATGTACCATTTTGTGCAGGGTCTCTTTCGCCTGCTCTCGCTCCCTAATTTTCTCCATCCTGTCCTCCTCCCTTCTCTGCTGGTAGTGAGCATATTCAAGGATGCGCCTGTTCTCGGCCTCCATCCTATCTCGCTCCATACGTCTCCACTCCACTTGCTGCTTCTTAAAATCTTCAATGTACCGCTGAGTGGCTGTAACCTTCTCAAGTTGTAACTGGCGCACCCTGAAAATGAAGCTTGCATGATAACTTTTCTGAAGGTACCAATGTGTTGAATGTTATGTACGTGGGGAAAAAAAGATCCTAGAACGATTTACCAATAAACGAACACATAAAATTTGCAGAAAACACTCACATTTGATCCTCCTCGTAGATCTTCCGCACTATTTCATCCACTAGGAGTTTCTCTTTGATGAACTCCTCATACGCCTCCTGCCTCTTGCGCTCCTTCTCCTCAAGCTGTTGCTCAAGATCTTGTTGGTATCGCACCACCTCTTCATACCTCTTCTGCTCTTGTTTCTCATTCTCTATCTGTGCCCGCTCCAGCTCGTCTTTTATTTTACGGGCGATAGCAGCTTCTTGTCTCTGGAATGATGTTAAAGCACCATTAGTCACAGGATATGGGCCCAAATATATAACATAATCCGAGTTCACACTTACCGTTGCTTCATATCGCATGGTCTCCTTTTCTGCTACCTGTGCTGCCCGTTCTCTGTTCAAGTAGGCCGACTTGAGCTTTAACTCTAACTCTCGAAGCTCAGCACTAACAATGAAGGAAAGGTCTAATAAGATAAACATGCTATTTAGATACAAAAAAACATTATATCTGCTCATTACCAACCTGTTCTCTTTAATGTACTGCCTCATCTTTTCATCTCGGAGTTTCTCATCATGAATTCTCGCCATCTCCTTTGCCATCCTCTCTTCCTGTTCAAGCTGCCTCTCTCTGAACTCTCTGTCCTCCTCTGCCTTAAAAAAATACATCCAACAAATTCATTTTATTGCATGTTTAAAAGTGTAGCATTTGTTTAGAGACTGATGCAGCTTATGCATTAAAAAATGGAAATAATTCAACCAACTTTACGAAGTGTCTCCTCGAGGGTTTTTCCATACTCTTCATCCTGCAGTCTGCGGAGGAAGCGCTTTTTCTCCACTCTATCTTCGCATTGGAGGTTAGCCTGAAGCTGCCGATCTTTGGCCACACGTTTGCCCTGATCTTCGCGAATTTCCTCCTGTCTGCGGTTCTCCAGGATCATCCTCTGACGGTGACTGTGAGAATTGTTGCGTCGCTGCCTCCCGGACGACTGCAAAAAGACATTAAAGAAGGGTGAATTGTAACATTACACCTTTATCCTGCGCTATTAGCATCTTTATACAATTATTAGCTAGTTTCTTAAATCTGCTAGAAATCATATTTACCATTTTTCAGGTTTGCTGCATGCGTCTTCGTCGATTGTTAGATAAACATGTTTTTGCTAACCAAACAAAGTGGAGAAACCCTGCACGTTCATTTGTTTGTGAGTTGTTGTCTTGGAAACGGCGGGCGGCCTTCGCACCTGCCAGTAAAAACGAACCGTATTGGTCATCATAACTTGGGAGATCCAGAGCCATTACGGAGAGAGAGTCGCGTCAACTCCGTTGACTGCAATGGAACAGTTTTTTCACAGCAATGGCGGTTCCTGGCGGCTCTCAATAGTTCCCGGAAGTTACTAGTTACGCATGGAGCTGCAAATTAACAGACCAACTGAGGTTAACTTCTAACCAATTTAAAAACGAGACCAATTTAATGAATACAAAATGAAAGAAATAAAGCATTTAAAGAGAAAACATAACTTCCTGGAACCCTCTGAAGGCTCCATGAATCACGTGACGCTCCAGCGATTTGGACTTCCGTTGACAGAACCCTCCAATGGCTCTGAGCAGAGACAAATGCGCGCGTCAGCAAATTTCCGGAAGCATTTGTAACTTGTAATAAAAAAATACTTGTATTAAATACTATAAAACATATTGTATAGTATTATTTATTTATATAAATATACATTTGATATATATATTATAGTAAATGTATGTCCATTTACATTTTATTCAAAGCGACCTACAAAAGACATGTGACCAACAAATGGGCTTTTTGTGACAAATACATGACTTTTTTAAGGGTTCTTGACTAAAACGTACACAAACCATTTCAATATTTATTTGTTTAAAATAATTCATATCATTTTTTTAAATCACGTCTCGGTAATTCTGAAACCACAATTAGCCTTTGCAAAGATCTCAAGACAGTGGATTTGACATTTGGAATATGGCATTGTTATGGTAGAAGATCATGCGGACTTTTACCCAAAAGGACTGCATTTTATGTCCAAGCACGGATCCAGAACACCCCTGACATCCAATTGGCCACCTTGGGTTTCACCCTAAAATCTGATTCGCTACTTATGTTGATTGACATCAGATTTCACCTCTCGTGGAACAAAGCTTTTATTTTGACGGTTGGCGGCAATGCCTGCACGTGACGTCACTACAGCGCACACGAAAGTCAAGCGAGTCGTCGTGTATCGTTATATTCACTTTGTATATAGCAGAAAAAAGTTGTTGTGCGATGGATTGTACAGCGCGAAATCGGATATTTATTTTTAAAGACTGACGAAAGAGAAAATTTGCAAAATGTTTCACTATGGACAAACGCATTAATTTTATAATCAATAAGGAAACAATAAATGAATGAATTTTGGGTCGATAAGCATTTTCTAACCTTAGATAAATATAAACAGTGTTGAGAGAGAGAGACCCCCTATAGAGCTTGTTAATCGACATCACGCCGAGTTAAATGTTGCGCCATCTTAGGAGGATGGCTTCTAGTGCGTTCAATGCAGTGTTTTGTTTTTATTGTTTGATTTGGAAATGTAACAATGGTAGGTTGGTCTTTTTGTGTTAAAAACTGCTGTAGCATTACGCAGAGTCCATATGGTTCTTCGATTTCGCCATATATCAAACAAAACAATTAACGATACAAATCAAAACAATAATAGCAGTGGAGTATTATCCTCCCAAGATGGCGGCGCCACTGCAACATGAAACATAGGGCGTGACGTAGGGCTGGACGATATATTGTGCGTTTCTAATGCTCTCAGTTTCTCAATGACCTACGGTTAAATGCCGCCACATCATAAAGCAGGAGGGGCTCTTGCGCAGAAATTCAGAATATTGGAAACAGAAGAAGAACAATTAATTAAACAAAATGCCAGTGGTCATATTTTATAGCTGTTCTACAAACTTTTTCATGTATCTTCAGGATAATAAAGTACACTTGTAGTGATGATGTTTGACGAGTGTTGCTTTTTCAAATGTACTTCATAAACTACTCAATCTCGTAGTGATTTTAGATCAAGCATTTTCTCCTACTGATCAAAGAGGCGTAGTTCACAGAGGAGCTGTGCATAAATATCGAATCGGTTTCAGAATTGATTTAGACATGTATAATTAGCGTGAACCTCGATATATATTGCCCAGCCCTAGCGTGACGTCAGCTTCCCATTCTCTACAAGAAGGAAGCATCGTGATTGTTGTGTTTGTACTCCTTAACACAATAAAGATCTGTATTACTTTTACTGAACAAACTCAACCAAGCCCCCACACGGGGTTGGCCAACCACAAACGTACACAGAGTTACTCTCTTAGAATGGACATACTTAACAATCCCTGAGTTTCTTAAACACTCCATACACTACAATTCCTCCCCACTAGATAAGAAGTCAGTTATAAAATATATTGTTTTCAGAACATGTTAAGAACAGATATAACTTGTTTTCAACAAAATAATTTTACCAAGGGCATGTCAATAATGGCCCGCTTAATTATTATATATAATTTTTTTATTCCTTCTATTCAGTTCTTGCAAATCAAGTCAATGTGGAGGATTCCTCAAACGTGTTGGATAACGTACTTGAACACAGGATGGAGTTGGATTCTGTGGTGTTTCACTGATTGGTTTAACAACATCTTGTGGTGTAGTAGTATCATTACCATTGGTAACAGGCACAGAAGGTGAAAGAGACACGTTCTCCACATCTTCCTGTGAAGCACTTGATTCTTCAGCTGATCGATATGTCCTCTCCAAGTGGTTTCTGGAGCAACCTCTACTGTATAAGTATGTCTTTAACCTTTGTAGGCGTCCACTTGTGATCACCTCTGTAATCTCTAGCGACCACACACTCTCCAATTTCCAACTCATGTGTTGTCTGTCCTCCTGTTGATTGTTTCAGTTGGTTGTCCTCTACAGTTCTTTTCAAGTTAGGTTTCACCAAATCCAGCCGATTTGTGTTGACGTGGGTTGCGTTTCTGTACGCAAACAAGAAGTTGTGCAGCTTCTGGCTTTGTGAGATCCTTTCATTCGTCATGGCTCGCAGCGCATTTTTCAAAGTTTGCACAAATTGTTTAGCCAACCCATTTATGGTGGGGTGTATGGCGCTGATGTTACATGCCTGATGCCGTTGTTCCTCAAAAACTTCTTGAACTCCTCAGCCACAAACTGGGGCCCATTGTCACTCACCAACTGGGGTGGAACACCGGTCCTTGCAAAAAGATCTCTCAGTACTGCAATGGTTTGACTAGCCATTGTAGTTGTCATTTCATATATGGCCACTTAGAGCATGTATCAACAATGAACAGAAACATATGTCGGCCCTGCAAAGTTAAAATGTATCCGTTGCCATGGCGATGTAGGCCATTCCCAAGGATGTAATGAGCAGTCTTTAGTATCTTTTGAACATGCTGACATCCCAAGCAACACACGGCAAGTTGTTCTATTTGCTGGTCAATTCCCGGCCACCAAACGAAACTTGTTTGAGCGACTTCATCTTTACCACTCCTTAATGGCAAGTATGCAGCTCTTCCAAAACTTGAGTGCGCAATTTTGGTGGCACCACGACTCTTAACCCCAACATGATGCATCCTCCGTCCAGAGACAGTTCATCACGCCGCTGATAGAACTGCGGAAATCTAGCTTTTTGTTCTACACTCCAGCCGGTTTGAGTGGCTGTGTAGACCTGTGACAAGGTAGGGTCTCTTCTGTTTTCTCTCTGGATCATTTCATCTGTGACAGGAGAATTCTCAAGCTGCACCAGAGTAAAAACATCCAGGGCTGTGCTTTCCATTGTTGGCTCTAGGCCGTGACCATTTAAAGGTAAACGTGACAGTCCGTCGGCATTTGAACTCAATTTGATATCTGTGTCCTCCCAAAAACAGTGCCCATCTCTGCATTCATGCAGCAGCTGTCAGTGGTACTCCTTTCTGAGGTCTGAAAATGGAAAGCAGGGGCTGATGGTCCGTATTCAAAATAAATTCCTTTCCAAACAAATACTGATTAAATCGCTTTACACCCAAGACCAGGCTTAAAGCTTCTCTGTCTATCTGTGCATAATTTCTCTCTGCAGCACTTAGGGAGCGTGAAGCAAAGGCTATGGGGGGTTCGTTCCATCACATGCGACAACACCGCACCGATTCCGTATGGTGAGGCATCACAGGCTAGCTTCACAGGTTTTTGTGGGTTGAAATGGGTCAACACTGTGTCTGACATCACCAGTTTCTTAGCCTCCTGAAATGCTCATTCACACTGCATCTACACATGCATTTCCTTCCTGTCTGTAGTAATGCATGGAGAGGGTGTAGAACATTGGCAAGGTTTGTCAGGAACCGGTTGTAATAATTAACATATCCAAGAAAGGACCACAGCTGTGAGATATCTTTTGGTTACGCTGCCTCTGCAACAGATTTTAGTTTGTCATGACATTTGTGTAGTCCATTTGCATCAATCTCGTGTCCACAGTATTTGATGGTGCTCTTGAAAAACTCACACTTATGACGTCTTGCTCGTAGTCCATACTCCTCTTGTCTTTGCAAGGCCTTGTGTCAGATTCTCCAGATGACTGCAGTCGTTCTCTCCTGTGACTATAATGTTATCAAGGTATTATCGTGTACCTGGGCATCCTTGAAGTACCTGCTCCATTGCTCTTTGCCATAGTGCTGGGGCTGAGGCGATGCCGAAAACCAGCCTATTGTAGTGATACAGTCCTTTATGGGTATTTACTGTAAGGTACACTTTAGAGTCCTCTTCTATTTCCCTCTGCAAGTATGCTTCTGCCAGATCTATTTTGCTGAAAAACTGTCCTCCTGAAAGGTTAGCAAAAATATGAGTGGAGTGGATATTGTTCTGCTTGCCGCACAGGGTTGATGGAGACTTTAAAATCCCTGTACAGCCTTACAGTCCCATCCTTTTTAGCAAGTGGAATGACTAGGGTTGCCCTGGGGCTCCAATCAATCTTGGAAAGAATTCCTTCAGCTTCCAACCTATCTAGCTGAATTTCAACTTTCTGGCAGAGAGCATAAGGAACTGTGAGTACCTTGTGAAACTTAGGAACTGCAGACTCCTCAAGAGTTATTTTTCCTTTAATGTGTTTCAGAGTTCCAATATCTGGTTGAAACACGGTTTTAGCTTTACCCAGCACTTCCTTCAGTTGTTTTTTGGTACGCTGTAACCCCGGGTTTGATACTTGTAGGCTTTTAATGGATTCCCAGTCCAACTTTAGCTTCCTCAGCCAATCACGTCCCCAGATTGCTGGTCCTTTTGTCTGCACTACATGTTGGTAGTTGTATTTTACAGTCATAGGGATCACTCCGAGGGGAACTATGGGCTCTCCTGTATATGTTTTTAGTTTGACAGATGATGGGTTTAATTTGGCTTTCTTGAAATGTCTTTTAAACTCACCCTGCAACATCACTGATACTGCTGAGCCTGTGTCTAACTCGATTCTGACAGTTTGTCAATTGACTTGTGGAGTTAGCCAAATTGCCTCTGCCAATTCATTTTTCATGTTGTAAATATCCAAATTTGCCAATCCTGTTTCGCTTTCATCATACGACTGTGGAGCAACAATATGCAACTCTTTCTATGTCTGCCTTGAAGCCCTGAACTGTATTTCTCTTTCATTAAATGAGATATCCGAACGACATGTTCTTTGTATGTGCAATATCACAATTTGACCGCTACGGCACTGTAGCGCTAGAGTGTAATGCAGCCTTCCCCAATGCTATCGCAGTAGAAGGACACGCAGCGAGAATTAAGTACAAATGAATGCGAACAAGTAAAATGTGGGAAAGCACCACCAAATCGACAGCACAACCTGCATGCTGGAGCATTTACAAAAGGAAAGAGTAGGAGAGAGGTGACTGTTCTCCATCTAGAGCTAAATAACTAACTTAGCGGTAAATCTTTTTATGAGAGAATGCAATAATAATAGTAATGATAATAACAACAATAATCATATAATTACAGTTATGTTATTATTTGTTTTGCAAAGTATAAAGCTTTGATCGAGCTCAGGAGTCAAGCCTGTTTTGATTATTATAACACTATTAGGTATTACATGAGAGGAAATGATTATAAGAGAGGGACGTTAAGTGATATGAGTCTTATAAAACTGCCAGTTCTGGTCCTTGATTCTGATTGGCTGAGCGGAGTTCTAAGCTGTTATAAAATACCCCGATATATAACGGCTGACGGCACCACATAGCCTAAATATCATTTTATTTACTTTATTTAATGAAACCTTGCTAAGCATATGGAGTAACTGTTTTATAAAAGCAATAAGCGCCGCTTCGCGTCGTGCCTAACAACGCCCCTTAGCTGTTATAAAATGCACTGTAACCCACGGCTTCTTGGGGCTTATTGCTTTATTATATCTTGCCTTTATTTTTAAAATATTTTCTTCTGTTTCTTGCTCTTTTTCATTAACTCTTTCACCGACATTGATGATTTATCTCGTCATTTAAAAAAAACTGTTCCCCGCCAAAGACGTTATTGTGCGAATCTTTGTTTATACTTTTGTACAGCAGGTGGCGCTGTTACACAACTTTGGGAAAAAGTACAGAATCCCAGAACCTAGAACATATATTTCTTATCTGTTTTTAAAGATTGTTCTGAGTGTAATCTGGGCGGAATCTTTGACAAAAAAACGTTGATTATCTCAAAATTATCTTTTAATCAAAGTGATGCATTTTTGAAGAAACCTACCCACATCTAAGGAGTGATAAAAAAGAACAAATCAAGATTGAGGAATACGGTTTCCTTTGTTTAAAAGCAGAGACTCTTTTCTTTCATTGGAATTATTGTTGTCCATATATTCTTTACAGAAATGTACTGTGAGCCATTAAAATTAAAAGAATCACTCTTAAACCAGAACATGTGGACCAGTTAGTGTTCTTCAAGAAAAACCTACAAATTCCCAAATGCTGAGCATGACTCATGTTGAGCAGTTTGTGATGTTTCAGGAAGTTCCCTGTGTCCAGTGCTGTTATTTTATATTTGTTATTTGCTTTTATTTTGTTTTGTTTATTAAAACAATGCTGAAGTCCAAAGTTTTTTTTTTTAAGATTGACTATTCACAAGTAGGTGTGGCCTCTCTGTTTATTTTGGTGTATTATTTAATTTAATGTTTATACATTTGTTTTCAAGTACATGGCCCTATATAAATTCTAAAGTATACTCCTTCTTGCATTATGCACTTTAAGTATTTACTTTTGTGTATTTGCTCCTGCTCATGCTCATGCCCAGACTTGAGTTTTGTTTGATGTTTGATACATCGAAGAAGAGCAGGTACAAATAAAGGTTCAGTTCATATATCTGACTGCCTGTACTTATTGACAAAATTGTATAAATGTGAACTAGTTAAATTGAAATGTGAGTCATAACCGTAATCGAACTGAACCGTGACACCGGTGTAGGTTCACACCTCTAATCTGCTGTGTAAAAACATCTGCTAAACATCTTAGAAAGAGCTGTTGCAGCCTACATCCATTCTAAATCATACACATTTTACAGACATCTTATATCTAGAGGCATTAATGCGTCATTGATGCCTGCGTGCAAGGTTATTACTTGATTGAGAAATGCGCATATAGCAATACCTGCATGGAAAAGCCTAAACCACGCGCATCACAAGCTCTCTGTGTATCAAAGACGCCGTAAAAAATGGTGTTTTCTATAATTTCAGGTAATGATCATAGAAATCATAGAACAAAAATATTCATATTTGAAAAGCAGTACAAATTGTATAAATTATATCCACAATTAAAAACTAGTTATCACTTGTAGTAGCTAGCACTGTTCCAAAAGTCAATGTGTTTGATCATGTTCCTTCTCCATCAGGGCGGCTGGGATTACTGCAGTGGTCATGTCACAGAACGTCTGGTAAAGCACCCCATTTGCTGTGGTCAGATAGTATAGGCCATCTGTATGGACAGAAGCATTTATGTGTCATTTTAATGCTTCAAATAAAATAAAGAAATTAAAGAAGAAACTTATCATGAATTTGATACTTGTCACAAATTTCTTTGCAGCTTCAAGCAACATATCTAATCCTGTTCAGAAGATTTTTAGCTTCATCAGTTGTGTCAATACATGGCGTTCCTGTATCTTGAATAAATAATGTACCCATTACACTAAAAATGTAACTTTAAATTAGATTTCACATTTAGTATTTTTTGGTATTTTTAAAGTGTATTTACAATGAGTTTTTAGAGAGAAATAAATAAACCACTTTATTTTGGTAATAATGCTTACGTTTAATACAGTGACAGCCAGGGCCGGCCCGAGGCATAAGCTAACTAAGCGGCTGCTTGGGGCCCCCTGGCCACCAGGGGGCCCCAAATCGTTTTGACAATTAAATAACTTAAAAAAAGTTATATAAATGAATGAATTAATTAATTAATGAATATGAACTTATAAATGAAATGAATAATTCAAGATAAGAAAATTCTGATTTGCCGACAACTGCTGCTGTGACTGCTAGCGGTTGAATAATGCGCAATTGCGCTTAGACACATTTCGCGTGCATTGACAATTCGCGCCTGCGCGCAAGTGCGTGTCACTGTAATTAATAAATGACAAGCCATGTCACAAAAAAGGATGTATCCATCTGGTGCCGAAAAGAGAAAAAAGAAAAGGACAGAGGAGTAGAAAAAAGAGCAGGATAAAGGTATGTTTGCATGATTAGTGACAAATTGTGCTCACGTCACTTTAGGTAGCTGCGAGCCATGACTCGTGATCTTATAAGCCATCACCAGAGCTAACGTTAAATCCCCGCCATCAACAGTTAAATGTCTCGCATTATTAATATACATTTCTCCAGGTGTATTTCACGTATTGATTATAGATATCAGTTTAAGTTGGAGAAAACAGCCGAAGGGGAACTTAACCTTCTAAGTTAAAGGGATGCCCGCTAGCATTGCTATGTGTGTTGAAGTGAATGTTAAAATATACTAAGACTAAGTGGACTTGCATTCATTAGTATTGATAACAAAGTTGGCCAAGCAATACCATACAATGATGTCATCAGTGACTTTGCCTCCAGAAAAGCTAGCAAGGAACGATTTTAAGGTCATTGTTGTACAATTGTCATTGTTGAACCCTTGCTGTTCTTATGTTTGCTTTCATTATTTAAGTATCTATTTTTTTGTAACATTCTATTTTTGATTATATGAATGTTTGTCTATTTTGGTTTTATTTAAAAGATTGCACATTTAATTTACATTTGCATTTGCACATTTGCAAATTATTTATTTCTTGTTTTGTGACAGTTTGTATTCAGAAGTTTAAGAGTAAAGTCTTTTATTTAAGTATCTATTGAGTATTTTATTTATTTATTTTGTATTAATACATAACCTCACTCTATTCATTTATAATGTAACATTATAGCATGACATTTGTGTCAATAATCTTAAATCAGGTGACTCCGCTTGCTGGGAGTGGGCCCCCCAAATCAAATTCTGCTTAGGGCCCCCAAGAGGCTCGGGCCGGCACTGGTGACAGCACTGTCGATTCAGTGAGAGACTAATGAGAAAAGTCCTTGAAAACATTTTTGTGTCCAACAACTAAAGGGAAAAATCTGAATGGGGAAATGACCCTGTTTTCTATAAGAAATTACAAGTAGACACAGAAAATGCTAACCAAATTTACTTGGTAGTTACTAAACATGTTCCATATTAAATAATCAACCATAAAAAAGTGAAAAAATCTGTATTTATAGCCTTTACTTAGTACTTAGCCTTTTCAAACTAATTGAATCATTCGTTTTTATGTCTGTGACAGGATAATATAAACAATCTACGGAACCACCTTACCTTGAATGTAGAGGAGTAAAAGCTGAAGTTGTATTAGCTGAACTATTGATGAAGCCGCTTCTCCTTTTTGTATTTGCACACATCTTTGTACAGTTTATAACCAACAGACTCTGTGACCTACCCTGAACACACCCCTTAATGAAAGTATATGACAGATAATTTGTGACATGAAACCTGAGTTAATTCGGAGAGCCAGACCCACAGTAATAATAATAACCAAACTATTAGCTTGTTTTCAGAATAAACAATAGCAATGTCCATAGTATGGGTGTAGTGCAGTGGTTCTCAAACATTCTCACTGTAAGGCCCCCTTTGTCTACAGTGCACCACTTTGCAGCCACCCAAATAAAAACTTATATTCTTAAACTTAGAAATTAAATTAAACCAAAAACCTATTCAGTTCTGTCATCACAACTTTTGGATGGCTTAGAAATGTATTTGGAAAAGATCTGGTATGTTGCTGCAGTGGAGCAAGTACAAAGACTTGCTACTGCCAATACCTCACAACAGGCTGCTGTGTAAGGAGTGCTGCTACTGCACATATAACATATATGAATAACCCTCTTAAAGCGTACTTGATCACCTTGTAACATATCTGTACATGTGGAGGTGGGGAAGGAGGAGGGTTTCTGAAGCGCACTGCACTTCTAGGACAATCACTAGCCAAGATTTTAACATTGAGCAGCAAGCTCATTGGCTGCTGATGCAGAAGGAACCAATCAGCTGCGTCCTGTGGTAAAGTTATTATGTCAGATCTGGTTAGACTTTAGGACTGCGCCATCTAGAGTTTCATATCAGAACTTTCTCTGTCATTTATACAATGTTGGAACATCAATACATTGCTACAAAGCATAGTTTTGTAAGTAACTTAATGTCTTTCCTTTGTGTCACAGTTAACTCGGGAATAACAACTTCTCACTACTCATCACATGTTCTGCTAAGAATAAATAAACAAATAAGCTCTGTTTTCCAGAACTATTAATTTTAAAATAATATAAAAGTATCCTACTACAGATTTTCCAGGCCATAAGCAAAAATACTCCAGCAGTCTTATGCAGTTAATGCATTGTAGAAAAAATATGACTCTGTGAACTTTAAGGTCCAATGTTTGAAATTTAGCGACATCTTTCAGTGATGTTGTGAATTGTAACCTATGGCTTACTCCACCGCTCGCCCCTCCTTTTAACTTTTAATGTAATATAAATAATTATGTAAATTATATAGAATTTCTCTCAATAGATCCTCCCAAAAAAGCTTACACATTGGAGATTTAACAGTTTGTATTTGTAAGTGCACTGCTAAATGATGTATGAAAAGTCAACATTTATTTTGGTTGCACTCTGCATATTATACTGCAATTATCATATTGCACATACGGATCATGGATGTTTTTAGACTTCCTACATATGTTGGTGGTCAATCCAAACTATATGTTATAAGATATAGTTAGAAATAACTCTTTAATTGATGTGTGGAACTGATGTGCAGGTTTTAAATTTTACCTGATGGAGGAAGTAGGATCTTCTTTAGGTTCTTGATGAGGTCAGTATTATTGTTCTATAGGTCTTCTTTTGCTCTTGAAGATTGACTACAGTTGAGTAGGGGTGAATGGAGATGACCTAAACTATGGTATTAAACATATTTATATATATATATATATTTAAAATAATTTTAATCTGTTGAAAACTAATCTTTGTTTTAAGTTGGTTTTGTGATCTATTGTAAGGTGAACTGAAATGGGAATGAACTACTTTATAAAGCAGATAGTTCTGGTCCTGAAAGCTGAGTGACGAATAGTAGTGATTTACAGTAACTAAAAGCAGCATGCTATTGTTTGTATCAATAAACAGCAACCACAAAGTTACTGTACTATATGTAACATATGGATCTCATTTAATAAATGAAATAAATGAAATATTTAAAATAATAATATTTTTATCAACATTTGTGTCCATTCTTATAAAAATTAATTAGCAGAGTCTGCAAATTAAAATGATAATCCACTATAACACTGAGCATCTTATTGCTTCTTATTCATCTTATTTAATTTTAACATTTGAGAATATACTCAATACTTTATTTTCTATATAATAAAAGAATGAAGCATTATCAGAACAGACAAAATCATTGGTCTGGTTTACATTCTGTATAGAAGCATACCCTTTCTCAAAAGCTTAGTTGTTGTTTGAAGTAAATTAATGGACGTGCTGCCCCAACCTGGAAGCTAAACTAGGACTGATATCTCACTACTCGTAATGCCACAATTCCCTTGAAACCACAGTCAAAAAGGTAACTGGTATATTTACAAAATTCAAGTTTGTATCAATACAATATAAGAAAAAGTGCATCAATATATAAAAAAAAGAGTAAATGTCCCCCTCTAGATTTATTTGATAATGAAGAATGATGCATATGAAAGAGTAAAATAATGCTGTATAATTCTTTTACGTTATTAGAGGAGGATATTTCTTAAAAACATACGTAGTAAAGTCTATAACAAAATTTGTTTTCTATTCAATAAATTATGACCACTGTGGAAAAACGTAGAGCTACATACTCCAGTGCCTAGTATTAAATATTACAAGTAAGGTCATTACAAAATAAAGTGAGCCAACTTTTGCATTTCTTTCCCAAGCAAGCACCAGAAAATCTAAATGTTTCAGTCACAGCCCTTTGAGGTTTTTTTGTATATTTGAAGAGTCAGACATAGGATTTGGCCGAGGATCAAATGTAATGACTGAGCTTTCATAGACCATGTGAAAGCCTGGTGTTCCTAAAATTCTTTCCCCTCACAAGCTGTCCGTTTGAACGTGTGTATCCCATGAATGTGTCTCTCAAAAGAATGTCCTGCTGTGGGGGTTTTGATCTGGGGTGAGAAGTGGGATGGAGACCCATCGACGGGGTTGGCTCAGTAAGCAGTGCGGGCACGGCGAGGGTCATTGCAGTGTTTTTAGGGAACAACAGGTCGTCCAGTGCACAGAGCGTGTCCCTCTCCTGTCTTACATTTCTTCATTGCCACAAGTCTTACATTTTCTTGCGTTCTCTCTGTTTCAGAGACGTGGTGTGTTGCTGTGGGTCGGTCCCTGAGAAGCGGGCCTGTCTGAACCCTTTGGAGCACCCTGCGTTATCTTTCCTCTGCCATTTTGCCATTTGCGTCATTCTCTGCCTCCTCACGTCGCTTCTGCCTTTGGAAAAATCCCAACTACAGGAGTGAAATAGGAAAAAGCTGAACATGACTTTGTGTGTTCATTTTCACGTGTCTGTTGGTTATTTTTATATTACAATCAAACTATAATGTGTTTTAGAACCTTTATACTACACATTACCTTCCAAAGTGCTAGAATGAGGAGAGAAAGAAGCAACAAGCCACCGAGTGTGCTGCCTATGATAATCCAGATGGGAACACGGTAATCCTCCTCTTTCCTAATTTCTAGAAATATCTGAAAAAACACAGACAAGCAAAACTTAACATGGAGTTTAATCTTCTGTATATTCTGGTGCTTGATTTCTGTTGTAAATCTGCTGAGAGTGTATTTGCTGATTTTATTTATTTCAGTTTTCTGTCACACCTATAGAGGGCAGCACCTTGCAGCACTATGGAAAAGAAGCGACTTGCACTGCGGGTCCTTTCGGTCCCCTTGGCTCCATATTCATTTACTGTGGTGAAATGTTACACATTGTAGCTCACCAGAGGACTCACTTATCTCTGAATGAAAGGAACTGGCAGGAGAGACAATGTGTCTGGTCATGCTCACTGGAATATTTGCTGAACATGTAAACATTGAATCTTAATCTGACTTCACTGATGGGAATCTTGAAGTGAACAGATAAATGATACTTTACATTGTTAATGCTTTTGTTGATCAAAACTGCTAAAGAGAGAATTATTTTACCAATTCAGTGTAAAGATGTCTACAAATTCAGCAATGGATTCACATGGCCTCATTATAAACATGTTGTCCAGCAGTGCTTCTGTAATGTGGTTTTCTCTAAATGTGGACGTGTGTCTGACTCACATGTCTGACCGGCCTCTCCTCATGCAGAAACATGGGGCTGGATGGGTTCAGCTCCGCTGAGGCTGTCGTCACCAGCTCAAGGGTTTTGAACTTCAGCTGACCATGACAAGAAAAACAGTTTTCAGTTTCTTAGACACTTACTCCAGTACATGTGAGAAAGAAAACGAACAAGTTCGAGAGCTGAGGGTCTAGGAATGTGGTAGAAAAAAATCAAGAAGAATAGCTTTGGAAAACATTATACGTGATATTGTAACCATTCATTTTGCCAAGTGTTTTACCACTAAAGCTGGGGCATTCTGGTGTGTTCATGTGTGAAACACATGGGAAAGTCACGACTCGTAAATACCCTCTATTGTTTTGTTATTTTTAACTTTTTATTTTATTTTAAGCCCTCACTGAAAAAAAATATAAACAAATTCTGAGTTACGAACAAAGACCATTTGACTTGTGAAAGTGACCTGTTTTTGTCAGATATGGTGACCCATATCCAAAATTTATCTCTGCTTTTAACCCATCCAGAGAGTAGTGAACACACGCACAGCAAGTGGTGAACACACATACACCCAGAGCAGTGGGCAGCTATTGCTGCAGCGCCCGGGGCGCAAGTAGGGGTAAGGTGCCTTGCTCAAGGACACCTCAATCGTTACCCGCTGGACCTGAGGATCGAACCGGCAACCTTCTGGTCACGAGTCCAACCCTCTAACCATTAGGCCACGACTGCCCCTATAGTAGGAAAAGTTGCAATGAAAAAAAGTTGTCACTGCTCTAATCATAGTGTGAGGTTTTCCACTATTTGTTCTTGTCCACCATTGACTACCATAGTAGGAAACATTACTTTATAAAAAAATTCTGAACACAAAAGAAGATATTTTGAAGAATATAGGACAGCAAACTGTTCTGGGGCACTTTTCACTACCATTGCAACTTTTCCTACTATGGTGTCAATGGGGTCCAAGAACTGTTTGGTTACAAGTATTCGTCCAAATATCTTTATTGGGAACAACTATAGAGTGAGTAAATGATGACAGATTTTTTTGGGGTGAACTGTCCCTTTAAAACGATTTGGGGAGATGCTTCCCCAGAGGAAAGCCGTCATGTAGTGTTGCAGCATCCCTCAGGCTCATGGCCAGCTCTGGTTAGGAAATACAGTCACCAGACATGACACGCTTGCCATATTGTGTCAAGATGAGCTACAGTTTAGAGCTCCCAACATGATAATTTGGAAATGTTTTTGAAAGTTTTCCCCACTTTGTACAATGAATTGTAACTGAACAGCATTTACAGTAACTTCACCCGATTGTTATTTCAATGTCATGTTTACTCACAGCATGCAGCGCATCGGTGCACAGAGATCCACTAATTTTCACACTGACGTCTCTGTAGGACGGCAGGTTGATGGTGCATTGCACTGGTATAGCCAGGGTGTTGGAATAGTTCTGTACAAAGAAACATTTTTCATGAATTTAATTTATTTTCTTTTTAAGATGAAACGTAATAAAAACGTAACGAAATAAAACTCCAATCATCAGACAAATGAGAATCTTCAAAACACAAGAACGTGCATTAAAAATTGAAGTTCTGTGAAAAGTATGCTTAATTTATGGGAATATTCATTAAACTCGAGTGGTTTTATTTAGAGGAAAAACCACTAAATATTTTGTACAGATCTGCTTTAAATCACATTTTGTAATGTGGGCACATTCCATTTCTATTGGTTCAACCAGACAGCACAAAGCAAACTTTTAAAATCACATTAAGGATCAAACACAACATGTAACACCCTAATGTTTCCAGTGCTTACCAGTTGTGATATTCGTGAGAGGTCCTCTGGAGAGGCCCGACTGTGTGCCACGTGCTGAGGGGGGATACAGTGACTACCACCTACCTAATGGAAAGAAAGCAGGAAGCACCTTTACCTTACACTACAGTATATAGAACTATATCATATCTGAATAATTACTAATAGTAGGTTTAGAAACGTTTTGGTAGTTCTAAGGAATCTGATATTATCTGGGTCGGATTAAGGTTGTAAAAAGAACAACAAAGTCTAGTTGCTATCCTCTCACCTGGTCTATGTGAAAATCTTTTATTTGCAGGAGCTGGTTGCCATTTTTTGTAACTTCAGGAATTGCAATGTACAGTTGCAGATCTTGGACCGGGAAATAACCAAGGTTCTGCATCTGTCATACATAAAGAAAACATTGCGTCACCATTAGGGTCATTTTGTGATTCCCTGCCTTTTAAGTAACAGATCATCAGTTATTACAACTCACCTGAAAAGTAAAGTTAAAAGGAGGATTGATATCACTTGGTTCTTCTAATGAAATGTCTGGTTTAAGTTCATATCGGGTTGGGTAAAAATCCCTAAAAGAGAGAAAATCTATAGTCATTTATTCCCAGAACTACACACAGTTAATAAAAATATTGAAACATGCATATATCCTACCTTGTGAAGAGCAGATCAGCCTCATATCTCAGCATGTAGAAAATAGCATTAACGTTATCGTGTAAGGCCACTTCCTCGCCCTCACTGCAGAGACATACAGTAAAAACAAGCATGACAAACATCCCAGTCATCCTGTAACTCACGAAGCACTAACACTTGGCCGGGTGTATGAATAGTTTCATATTCCAGCTCAGACAGCATCGGTGTCCAGGCTACTTTTCTCTCTAAGTTTCATAACAATCCAAACAGGGGGCTCATCTCACAGATGATGATCTGTGTGCTTGTTTATTAAACATTTTTTACCTACTAATAATAACCAGAGGTGGACTGTAGTTTTACTCTCAAGAACATTTAAAAATATCTGTACTTTATCAAAGTTTTTATATTTTTCTTATTTAAATTAAAGCGTATATCATACTTTTATTCAACTATATTTAATAAATGCATGTAATTTTTTACCCTTAATAGTATTTTTTAATAAGTATTTTCCTCAAAATATTTACTTGCGCAAAAGCAAGAAAGAACTTCATTTTAATGTACTTACAGTTGAAAGAAAAAGTATGTGAACCCTTTGGACTTACTTGGATTTCTTCATAAATTGTTCATAAAATGTGTTCTGATCTTCATCTAAGTCACAACAAGAGAGAAACACAGTCTGCTTAAACTAATACCGCACAAAAATGTTTTCATGTTTTTATTGAACACAACATGTAAACATTCATAGTGCAGGGTGGAAAAAGTATGTGAACCTTTGGGTTTAATAACTGGTTGACCCTCCTTTGGCAGCAATAACCTCAACCAAACGTTTCCTATAGTTGCAGATCAGACCTGCACAACGGTCAGGAGAAATTTTGGACCATTCCTCTTTACAAAAGTGTTTCAGTTCAGCAATATTCTTGGGATGTCTGGTGTGAATCGCTCTCTTAAGGTCATGCCACAGCATCTCAATCGGGTTGAGGTCAGGACTCTGACTGGGCCACTCCAGAAGGCCTATTTTCTTCTGTTGAAGCCATTCTGTTGTTGATTTACTTCTATGCTTTGGGTCGTTGTCCTGTTGCATCGTCCATCCTCTGTTAAGCTTCAGTTGGCGGACAGATGGTCTTAAGTTTTCCTGCAAAATGTCTTGATAAACTTTGGAATTCATTTTTCCATCGGTGACAGTAATCCGTCCAGGGCCTGAGGCAGCAAAGCAGCCCCAAACAATGATACCCCTTCCACCATATTTCACAGTTGGGATGAGGTTTTGATGTTGGTGTGCTGTGCCTTTTGTTCTCCACACATAGCGTTGTGTGTTCTTTCCAAACAACTCAATTTTGGTTTCATCTGTCCACAGAATGTTTTGCCAGTAGTGCTGTGGAACATCCAGGTGCTCTTTTGCAAACTTCAAACGTGCTGCAATGTTTTTTTTGGACAGCAGTGGCTTCCTCCGTGGTGTCCTCCCATGAAGTCCATTCTTGTTTAATGTTTTCCTTATTGTAGATTTGTCAACAAAAATGTTAGCATGTGCCAGAGATTTCTCTAAGTGTTTAGCTGACACTCTAGGATTCTTCTTCACCTCATTGAGCATTCTGCGCTGTGCTCTTGCAGTCATCTTTACATGACGACCATGCCTAGGGAGTGTAGCAACAGTGCTGAACTTTTTCCATTTGTAGACAATCTGTCTTACCGTGGACACATGGACATCAAGGCTTTTAGATATACTTTTGTAGCCCTTTCCAGCTTTATGTAATTCAACAATTCTTGATCGTAGGTCTTCTGAGAGCTCTTTTGTGCGAGGCATGGTTCACATCAGACAACGCTTCTTCAGAACAGCAAACTCAAAACTGGTGTGTGTTTTTTTATTGGACAGGCCAGCTTTAATCAACACATCCAATCTCATCACATTGATTGGACCCCAGGTTGGCTGACTCCTGGCTCCAATTAGCTCTTGGAGAAGTCATTAGCCTAGGGTTTCACATACTTTTTCCACCCTGCACTATGAATGTTTAAATGTTGTGTTCAATAAAAACATGAAAACATATAATGTTTGTGCGGTATTAGTTTAAGCAGACTGTGTTTCTCTATTGTTGTGACTTAGATGAAGATCAGAACACATTTTATGACCAATTTATGAAGAAATCCAAGTAAGCCCAAAGGGTTCACATACTTTTTCTTTCAACTGTAAGTATTAAAATGAATCTACTTAAGTATCAAAGGTAAAAAAACAAGTAAAAATGCATTTATGAAATGTAAAAGAGTAAAACGTGATACCATCCAAATCCACCTCTGCATTCTACTGAACTATACTGTTACTATCAATGTATTACATTTTTATTCTTTT
The DNA here is from genome assembly GCA_029783895.1 of Triplophysa bombifrons. Lineage (NCBI taxonomy): Eukaryota > Metazoa > Chordata > Actinopteri > Cypriniformes > Nemacheilidae > Triplophysa > Triplophysa bombifrons. Next base: position 22,688,479 of record CM056448.1, read on the forward strand.
TATTTTCATATTTAATTGTATGGTATAATTATGGTTATGCAAACTAGGATTTAGTTGTGATGAATGTTAGCAGTGTGGTGCTACCTGGTGACCTCCAGAATGAGCCGTACGTGATCCAGCAGCACAGAGTTACTGAATTCAAACTCCAAACGAAACGTAACCTAGTGAATGAGAGACAGAAAGAAATATCAATAACAGAAAAAAAATTGTCATAACAAGTGACTGACCACTGGATATTCCCTTTTAAACATTCGCTCGATATCTCACTTTGGGAATGCTTGTAGCGCAACAGATCCTGGAATCACCAATGATAACACGTCTGTCAGCTGACAGACCAATCACGACAGTGATGCGGGAGTCCTGCCTCCCTGATATATATACCACTGCCGGTGGTCCAAACTTCATTCTCAATCTCTTCTCCGTGAAGATCTAATTTGGAAGGTATCTCTCACCAGGCACCGTCAGAAAATTGTATGTTTTTGGGCAGGAAATTGGCGTGTATGAGCAAGACACCCCTGGATTTTTTCCACAATAAGCCAGGGTTATCGCCTGCAGTTTGCTGTAAAACCACCAATTTTCAACAGTATGTTGATGTCAACAGAAAAAGGGGAGTCATCGCAGATATTGGAAGAGGAAATAAACTCTTTATTGAGCAAAAGAGCAATTCGGGTTGTACCGCAGGAAGACAGCCATCACGGCTTTTAATCGCAATATTTTGTCAATCCCAAAAGAGGATGAGGTCTCCGCCCATACTGAATTTGCGGAACCTCAATAAACACCTCAGGAAGTACAAATTCAAAATGCTAACGGTCAAAGCCCTGTATCAGTTTATTCGTCCCAGAGACTGGTCAAAGACGCATATTTTCACTTAAGCAGGTTTGCCTGATCGCCCCATCATGGGAACAGGTGGAGATAGATACAAGAGCGCTCATGTCCCATTTAGAAAGAAATGATCTACTTGGGTCTCAGACTGAACTCAGTCCTGTATCAAGCATTTCTATTGGAGTCATGCATCAGGTCGATTCATGGCTGTCTATCCCTTTTTCTGGAAAGCGGAGTCCCATTTAGGCTATGTTTACATCTACTGGGGGCATCGACAGTTTCGATCATTCCGCAGCGACTTTTGCGAATGAGAGAGTTTTAGCACTTGAAAGTGGCGCAGTGCTTGTGTCCAAGACGTCACCTCAACCACAAAGTAATAGTTATATCCCTTTGCATGCATTCTGTCTCTGGAAAGATCGCTCCCCTCCATCACTTAAAGCCAGAGTGCTTTTTCAACCTGGGACAGTACAAACAGGATTAGCTTCGAAGTTGTTCCTCAACAGGGATCGAGATCGACTGAACGAGACAATACTGCTAATGTGAGTAATATTTATCAACTGTCTAAATTGATGTAAATGTACCGTATTTATAGGAGGATAACATTAGCATATGATAGCGAAGGGAGCTAAGTCAGTCACAGGCTAAATAGAGCATTCAAAGCTGTTTGTTTTGCTAATAAACAGGGGCGAACACTGCAGGTTAGTTTCGTTTTAAACGTCTCAAATCATTCATGGTTAGGCTGAAAAATCATTCACAGCTTACTAAGTTATGCTTTCACATTGTGTGTGTAACGTTATAATTTGTCAAGTACAAGCGCTTAAATCCACGTTATTCCGCTGAGATCTGCAGGTGCGCAATCCGTGGATTTTAGGCAAGCATACACGCACAACCTGAGCGCTGTTTGCTGTGACAGATTTTTTAGTCTCCGGAATATTGACATGATTTAAGACGTTTAAAATGAAACTAACCACAGAGGAAAACATAAGGAAACATAATTTAGCTAAGCCATTGCAGTCCTACATGTTTGCTTTGTTGACACGCAGGACGGAAGGGGGGTGGGGTGCGCTGTAACTCATTATCATTTAAAGAAACATGCACCACAACGGGTTGCTGTGAGCAGAGATGTTTTTGACATGGCAAGAGGGGTTTTGTTTACACAGCCATTGATTGTTTTTAAGCAAAATATGTTCCAGACATTTCATGAAGACCCTAATAAATCATACCAACTTGTTGAAAGTGGTCGTCTGAGGAGACCTTTAAGGGTTACAGGTCTGCCCCAGAGAGTGATTGAAACAATTCACAGCGCTAGAGCGGCCTCAACACACTCTGCGTTTGATTGGAAATGGAGCGCGTTTGAGCAGTGGTGCACGCACAGACATATTGTTACGTTTCTCTGCTCAGTTGCGGATGTGGTATGCTTTCTGCAAGATCTTCTAGACAAAGGCAGATCCTTTTCTACAGTAAAGGTATATCTTGTTGCTCTTTCTTTGTGCCATGTGGGGAATAGACAGAAATACTATAGGTCAACACCCGCTAGGTTTATGTGAGGTGCGCGGCTTCTGAACAATGTTTCAAAGCCACTGATTCTGCCCGTGGGATCTGTCTGTTGGCCTTAATGTATTTTGTCTATCCCATTTGAGCCTATAGAGACTATTGATTAAATGCTTCTTTCGCTAAAGGTGGCTTTATTATTGTCTCTTTCGACCGCAGAGCAGGTTAGTGAACTTCATGCGTTGTCAGTTCATGACACTTGTATGGTGTTTTCTACGGATAATTTGAGAGTAACTCTCAAAACTAATCCAGCATTTGTGCCTAAAGTCAACAAGTCGGCTCTCGCGTGTAAGCAGGTGATTTTGCTGTCTTTTTATCTGCCACCTTTTACCTCAGAGGAAGAAGAGTGGCTTCACTGCTTGTGCCCTGTCTGTGTGCTGTGTCGCTATGTGGATATAACAAAGGCACTAAGAAAGCTTAATCAGTTTTTTGTGTCAGTGGCTGATTCTCATAAGGGCAAACCTATTTCTTGTCAGCGCCTATCCCACTGGGTAGTGGAAGCTAATATATTTTGTTATAATAGCATGGGTCTTTATAAGTTATTATGTGCTTTATAAGTACCAATAAACCGCCAATATGCCAATAATAGGCATGCTAATAAGCAACTAGTTATTAGTGAGAATTGGTCCCGAAAACTAAATCCTATACTAAAGTGTTACCTTCCCATTCCATTCGTGTAGTGGCTGCGGGTTTTGTGCTTATGTTACACAATCATTGAGTTGGTTGACATGCCTGTATGGTATCAGATTTATATCACCAGGATTTACATTTTTAAAAGCTACCGAATTTTTTTTCTTTACCAAATTTTATTGTCCGCAATTTGAATGACTTGAAAATCTTTTTGTATGAATTCACCGTCCTAAAAATTCGGGTTGTGAAATTCAGGTGTTTATTATTCAAATTCACACTTTCAGGTCGTAAAATTCAGGTCGGCTTTCAGACGCTCACAAAAGTCCAGGAGGATGATGAAGTGGAGGCGGAACAGGGGGAGGGATGGAGGGCCAGGCCCATGAAGGGGAACAGGGTTAGGTGTGGTGCAGAGGCGCAGGGAGGCGCAGGCTGGTCAGGCGGCCATGGAGGCAAAGGATGGTCAGGCAGCCAGGGAGGCGCAGGCTGGTCAGGAAGGGGAGTGGTGGCCATCTTGGATGACGAAGGGAACTCAGAAGCGGCCATCTTAGACGAGGCAAGGAACTCAGATGCGGCCATCTTGGACGAGGCAGGGAACTCAGATGCGGCCATCTTGGACCAGGCAGGGAAAACAAATGCGGCCATCTTGCATGAGGTAGGGCCCTCAGTGGGTTCAGAAACAGCCTCGTCCCTGTGCGGACGAACAGCACACAGCCCAGACACATAGCTGGGCAGCAGCCACCACTGTCCGAGCAAACTCCAAGGGTAGAACCTCAGGTACGGACACCACCGGACCTGTGACCACCCGACCTGGGACCACTGGACTTGAGACCTTTGGAAAACCAGCCAACCGCACGGACGCCATTGGAGTGTCTGCCAAACCTGGAACCGGCCATCATTCCAGGGAACTCTGGACTTGCAGCCATCTTGCGAGCTTGTGACCGTGCTCTGGACTGGTGGCCATCTAGTGAACCTGTTCTGGGCTAGTGGACATCATGTGAGCGGGCTCTGGGGAGAAGGCCCTGATAACCGGGGTGGCCACCATTACCGTGGAGCTTGCCTGAGGCCTGCTTCCCTCCCCCAAAAAAACATTTAGGTTCAGCCTCTTCCTCCGCCTCTCCCACGGTGAGTTGAGACCCACAAGACAACAGTGCATAATCAATGAACTAAGCCAAGGACCCTCGAGCAGCATGGAAAATCCTTCCCGTGTCCTCTCTTACTGAGTTCTCTTGCTTTTATTTCACTTTCTCCTCATCATAATCTATTCTGAGCTGAACCAGGATCCCCAGCAAGCCCATAAAACCCCTCCACAAGCATGTAGCTCCAACGACCTCCAGACCTCAACTCAATGAATCAGGACTCTGTGAGAAGCATGTGACCCATTTCGTATCAAAGCATTACTTAACACACAATACATTTCTGTGGTCCAGTTCAGACAGAGTGATTGACTGACTTTACACTGTATGGATCCAGTAAATGAACAGCAACAGTGTTATTGTTACATTCCAGAATCATACAGTATGTCTTCTTTTTATAGAGATGCTTAAACACAGACATATGTGTCTGAGTGAATCTGTTTGACTTTGTGAGTATGTTTTTGCAATGTGGAAGAGTCCATTGTTGACAGTTGCACAGATGGGTGACGTGAAGATGTCTGTAAGTGTTTTGGACTGAGTGGTATATTTTGTTTGACTAGTGTCTAGTGTTGCTGAACATGGCAATAAAGAATGTTTTCATTAAGACTTTACTGCAACTGACTTGAAGTCAATATTTAAAAGTGCATTTATGACTTCAGTACAATGATGTCATCATAATGAATCATGCTAAAATCATATTATCATATTACATTGACACAATATTTGACCTGGCTCAATTTCCTGATAAACTCAACAGCACGGTTTCAGAAAGCTTGGTAACTGTGTTGAATTATAAAAAGTGGTAACACTTTACATTAAGGTTCCCTTCATAAAGCATTTATAAATGTGTTCATTAATGATTAATAAGTAATTTACAAATGCATTTTAAAGCAGTTATAACTGCATAAATAAATAGGAGGATTCTAACAAAATACCTGCCAAATAGTTAGCCATTTTTAACTAACATGTTATAAATGATTAATAAATGTATTTATTAATTATTTATTTCACTAGAAGCAGATTCATTATTATCTTGATGTTTTTGTGCAAAATAGGCTGTCGGACGGAGACTGTAGGGTGTTGTGTTGGTTTTTCCTATTATTGTATATTTCATATACAATTTCATATACAATCATACATTTAGAAGTATTGACAGCCCATGAAAGTGCAATTTGGATGCCTGTGAAGTATTCAATCACAACTTACAAACACTAAACTTTAAAATAAAATGTAAGAGTTATAAATGTTTGCAAGCACAAAGTGTGCCTTAATATAGTGGATTCATGTGAACCATTTATGAAATATAAAATAATAAGAATAACATAACATAACACCCTACAGTCTCCAGTCTGACAGCCTGTTTTGCAAAGAAATAATGAATAAATACATTTATTAAGCATTTATAACATGCGAGTTAAAAATGGCTCACTACTTTGAAGGTATTTTGTTAGAATCCCAGTTACAAGTACTTTATAATAAATTTGTAAATTACTTATTAATCATTAATGAACACATTAACAAATGCTTTATAAAGGGAACCTTAATGTAAAGTGTAACCTATATTGTAAATATGTTTGCAGAGGTAAATATGTAGTTCTCAGAAGGATCTCATAGGCTCTGTTTCACGGACGAGGCTTAAGGCTAGTCCCAGACTAAAGGCATTTTTATAAAAGCGACATAAATATCTTAATTCAACTAAGGCATAGTCCTGGTTTAAGCTAAGCCATGTCTGATATCGGGCCATAAGGTTTAATGCAATAGTCTAACTGTTAAACAGTGGCTATAAAAACAACTCACCTGTGACTTTGCTCTCATAAAGGGTGCGCTGACATTGCAATTTTTCACATATTTGCTCTTCTCACTTCGGCAGTCTATATGTATATCAGAGTTATCCTAAAGAAAAAGAGAAAAAGAGAGAATAACTGGCTTTGACTTACAGCAACATTGTTTCCATAACCCATTTATGAAAGGCCATTAGTATTAGCATCATTTAAATGTCCAGTGGTAAGGTTGCGAATTGCAACCAACGGCTCACTCCACCCCTCCCTTTCGTAGCACTAGAGACTGACAGAGAACAAAGATGTTGTAACGCTTTTGCTTTTGGAGATAACGTATTTACAAAACATTGCATTTCTGTCAATAGATCCTCCAAAAAAATTATACACTGGACCTTTAACAACTTATTATCAATAAGCTAATCAATTCTTGTCAATTAACCTACAACAAAAAATCTTGGTGATGTTCTACCTTTACTATAAGGCTGGAGAAGCGTAGGTTTGAAGTGTAAGAGATGTTTAGCTGGGTCCTATAAGCATTCTCTCCTCTGTTTTCTAGACGTACATCCACCACCATCCTCCTTCTCGAACCCTCCACGATGCGTTCAGGAGGTTCAGCTGAACTTTGACTCCGACACAACACACTCCCTGCGCGAAACGCCTGTGCACAAAACTGCCTACGGATGATAAGAGTAGGCATAAGTCTGTGTGCTTGTGTATAGCATGTGTTTTAATCTCCCTGTCATCTTACTTGCGATTTAACAGATCGGTCTGAGACTGCAACACCAAATCTGGAACACAATGGTCATCTTCATCACATCCGTTCCAGAAAGGGAGCTGGAGAAAACATGTATGGCCATTATGTTTTATCCATTATGATTAATTCAATGAATTAATCAAATAAAAATGAACATCTCGTAATGATATGTGAATACTGTTAATATTGTTTACATACAGTGCTCTGTTTATGCTCACCTCTGTTTTTACTGTAGTTGGCCAGCTATCGTCCAAAACTGGGCCTTGGTCTGGGTCCAGCAGTCCAGTATCTACAGTGAATATGATGGGCCTGGCATAGTCGGTAGTCTCCTGTACCAACATTAAAAATTCATGAAATCTCCAAATTTAAATAAGTACCAAATATCAAGTACCTCCACCATTATCAAATCCAAGACAAAATGCATTTCATGATGTTGACTTGAGTGAGAACTAACCATAACATGGAAGTAAATGTGGTCACATGTTTCCTGTCCGGGAAACAGTGTGAGATTCTGAGGCTGCTGGCGATCTGGATGATCAAACACGGCGCGAGGGTTAAAACGCTTTTCCTCTATGGAAGCAGTGTATCTGAGGGCTAAGGAAAGGAAATAAAATCTTATATAAGACATTGGTTATCCATATCACTACATGAAGGAGATACAGATTAAACCTTATTTATGGTAATAATATAGCTGTACCATGTTTATACTACAGAGACATATGGAAGCTACCAGACCTTATTTATGGGCAGAAAAAAACTATACAGTACTTCAAATATCATACTCTATATTTAAAACATGTACCAATAAACAGTATACTCAATGCTACTCGGCACATGTGAAGAGAATCAGCCCAAGAAAAAAACACACACTCTCGATCTCCCCGGATGACCATAAAGATGAAGACATGTTATCTCTCTGCGACCATTACCCTGCTTTCACACCCATGACATCGGTGATGGAGATACTCTGAGGTTGTCGAGGTTAATTAAAAACAGTTGTTCTGCCCTGTGGTCCCACACGCTACTACATATAACACCCTGACCTTCCAGCACATGTCTTTCAAAACAAATATATGGTCACAGAAGCCTTATGACAAACAGCAGGTGGGCTCTAGCTAGAGCCGTCCTGAGAGACGGTGGTGTTTTGAAGCAGCAATCCAATGCCGTTAGCCCTCTGCCACACTTTGTTGCTTCTACTTAAAGTCAACACTGCTTTTTATGGCCCGTCCACACCAAAAAGGTAACTGTAGGTTTCATCGGACACACACACAAGCCTGTGTGTTATACGATTGTATTTCCATTGTATTGTATTAAATTAAAACTACTTAACAGTTATTGATTCTTCGCAGAGGTCTACCAGAGGTTAAGTTTGAGTCACATTACATTTGTTTATGTTGTTGCCGCTGAACCATCTAAAAAAGAGAACTATAATGATAAATACATTGGTGTTCACATCAACGGTTGACAACCTTATTTATTCTAAGCTTGCACAATGGGGTTTCAAGTGGACTTTGATTGCCTGTCAATGTTACAATGTAAAACATTATCTTGACAGTTATTTTTCTAGTATATCTTTCTCAATGTGAATGAGCCAATGCACCAAAAATAGTTTCACTTCGAACAAAATTCAGTACTGTCCAAATATTTTGGGTTCATTAGATGCTTCACCTTTAGATTTTAGTGCGAGATATGAAAGAAATATCAATTCAATATCAATAACCTGAATCAACAAAGCAACACGAATCAAGATATAACTGTGTGTCGCACATTTCGTCACTACAGACAACATCCTCTTCATGCTAATACGTTGCGTGCTGAGCAGGAAAACCTTAACTGAACTTGACCGTGAATATTCAGCTGGTTGATGGAATGAGAAACCCACCAGATGTCCACTGTTTAGTCTCTAATAATGTAATCAAGAGATATTCAAGTGAACTTCATGATGAGAGGAAACTGTTGCTTTCAAAGCACTTCCAGTTTCAACAAAACTGTCTTTTCTCTAAAAACTTTTCCAAGGAAGGCTACAGTAAGTGTAATGTCTGTTTTACTATCCAATTAATACATTGACCAAAGTACTGCAGCAATTCAGCAGAGAAACAGAGATCAGGTTCACTATACAAAGAGTTCTTTATATGAATGAAAGATGTGAATGAAAGAAACTTCACCTTTGACCATTTCCATGTATCCAGTTTCCAGAGAAGAACGTTTAAAAAAAGATCTATTGAAAGTGGTATTTGAAATCTTTTTTTTTTTAATTATTCATTGCGATTTATTCACTGACCTATTTCCTGTGAATCTCTGATAGGTGTCCGAGCTGTGACATTCAGACATACAATAGCCGACATACAGGTCACATCCTTCTCTCCTCTCCGACAGTCTTTATTGAAAATATTGATCTTGCTGGGCTCAAATCGAACAGTGACGTGGATTCGAACGACACTTCGAGACCTGCGATACAACAATTACTCAAGATCTTAAAGGAAAATAGCAACATTGTGAATAAAAACAGTGAAAGAGATTCAGCTTTTCTCTCACCAAAGAAGTACTGCTGCTCCCAGGGAACCTATAGCTAGATCCACCAGACCATCTCCACTCATATCCATCTTCCCATGGATACTACGGCCAAAGAACTGCAGTCCAGGAGCCAGCTGAACTGCTCCAATCCTCTAACAAAGAAAGATTCATGTTAAATTGTAAATCTTACGCCACATACAATCATCTAAAAGGGATAGTTCACTTCACTCAAAATGAAAATTCATAATTTTCACCATTTTCACCAATTCATTGTATACTCACCTGGAATGTCATTCCAAACCTGTATGACTTTCTTTCTACCGCAAAAGACAAAAGAAATATTTTGAAGAATGTTGCTCACCCAACTTTTATTGTATGGACACAACACCACAGAGACATTTCTCAAAATATCTTCTTTTGTGTTCCACAGAAGAAAGTCCAACAGATTGATATGAGGGTGTATAAATAATGACATAATCCCTTTAAAGCACACTCAAAACAAGAAAACAGCTAAAAGAAAGGCCCATATGGATGCTCTATAATGTGGTACCTGTTTGTACTTCCTCAGTATTCTGTTGCGCTGGCTGTGGTAGACATAAACAGCCCCTTTGTTGTCATCCTCTAGCGGAGCGCCGACCACTACGTCATTAAATGAATCTCCATTAAGGTCAGGCACAGGGGCCAGTGCAGTGCCGAAACGGGCGTTCTGACCCTGATCTAAGACCTCCAGCGAGCCCTCCAGTATGAAACGTGGCTGAGAGGAAAAAAAAAAAAAAGAGTAGAAGTGCTGCTGTGAGGTACACATGCGGAAAACATTGTGGCATCTGCCCCACCATGATGTGATCAAGCCTCTCTGCCCCATAAAGCTGTTTGTTTGTACACCACATTTGGTAGTTGATGGTGAACTTCACATTAAAATAATGTGCAGATGGGATGCATTCAATGAAGGCACCTAAACCAACAATGTCTTGAAAAAGTGGTTACAGAACATTCTGGCTCTGGGCACATATACACATGAAGAGCACTGACTGTGCTAGACAATAAATACTCATTTTTATAACATTCATCCAGTGATCTTTGTTTTGCTTAAAATATGTTTAATAGTTTAATAAAAAGTTTAATAGGAAACAAAAATAGATGGGAATATACTAGAAAATATAATGCAACATATGAAATACATTTTAGTGTTTATAGTTTTCAGTATATGAAAGGCGGCAATTCCTTCTGTATTATTTATAGATCGTAATATGTTTTATTCTATACATTTTCTTGGTGTAAGGGAAGATACTGTATGTATGGATGTTATGGTTTTGAGGGATATAAAAGAAGCCCACTTTAAATCAAGGTAATACTGCTTTAGACAAAGATTTTCAGTGCAAACGTTTTTGAAAAATGAGGTTACATTTTGTTTTACAAACCAACAGAAAATGTAGTAACTGTAGTAAGAGTTGTTTCATCTATTCGTTCAGGTCATGGAAAAGAGCTAAATATTTTCAAACTTTTTAATAATCTTTTGAGGAATGTGTTAAAGATCCAGAGACCATATTGACTGCCAGCCATGTGTTTATGTAACTCCGGAGAACATTGTTGCTTCTATTCAACAATTTATTTCTATTTAGACAGTTATATAAATCTGTTATTTATCTGTTAGTCATCAAATTTTTTTCAGTCTGCAAGAACAACGAGTTACATGAATCGTTTTTTTCAGTTATTTTATTTAAATTTTAATATGTGATATGTTATATAACATTTTAATAATGCAAATATGTTAAAGTGGAGGTATCATGCTATGTCATGTATTCAGACTTCTTTAGACTGTTAACCTGCTGGCTTCTCATGCTTAACATGATCATTTTGTTAAAAAACTAACTGGACGTATGACTTAGTATTTCTGTACTCGATACACTCCCCCAGCACTCCAACTTGTTTCGGAAAGTTTTTTATAAGTCTGGATCCTTGTTTCGTAACAAAGGAGCCCGCCTACGCGCCAACCGATGATCATAGAAAGACCAGCCTACCATCAAGATTTTCTGGTGACAGCTGTGGGCCTGCATCTCACTCTTGCGATAGGAAGAGAAGTTTGAAGTGTGTTTGTTTGTTCACAGCATTTCAGTGATGGATGTTATATAAACGGTGGATTTAACGCTGGATTTGGAGATTTTTTTAAACTGATAAATGTACTTGTGCTAAAAGATCCCGGACATGAACTGCACGCGGTAAGTGAAAATAAATCATACATCTGTTTTTTGTTGGCAATCGGCATGTATGTGCATAATGTAAAAAACACAAAGGGATGATTGAAAGAAAATGCCTGTGATATGCGTTCTATAATAAGCAAATATTTTCAGCAAAGGAAAACTGTGAAAAGCAGCACTGTCAGGCATTTTGTTGAAGTTGTTCAATGTCTTGATTTTTCCACAAATTACCTTATTTTATGCAACAGTTGTTTATCATTGAGTTGTTAATGCAAACAGCCACTAGGTTTGCAATTCCTGTTGCTCTTAAAAATTCTTAACACAGGCAAAAACAAAGATGCTACACAGAGACTGCTCTGCCACATAATTTTAAATAAAAAACAATTTAAGAAGTGCACAACGTTTACATGAGAGAAATAAAATTGCCAATGGAATGGTAAATATTTATGATTATGAGTGTCTATGATAGTCCAGACTTCCCAAAGTATGTAAAATGAGTAAAAAGTAACTCCTGTAATATCACTTAAGCAGAAAGAATCTATATTAAAGGTGCAGCAATAAGCATCTATATTAAAGGTCAGTGAAAAGACGTGTGCCTCTCAAAATAGTTAGTCGCAAATGAGTGGAAAGTTTGAGGGAAAGGTGCAATTTCTTAAAGCAAAGATGATTCATGTAGGCCAAGTACCCTCCTACTAAATTCCATCTTTCTTTTTCTCTCTCTCTCTGGAAATATATGGCCATAGAAGACAGGCACATGAAATGAGTTGTTTTCTCAGCCTTCCTAGAGAGCATCAGATTACAGAAGAAGACCAGGAACACAGACTAGAAGAACAATGGCAAAATGAGTTGTCTTTTCTTGAGGCCTACAAACCATCATCTACCCTTCTTTATCCATTTTGTCTTCAGCTAGAGATATAGATGCTTTAGATGCAACTAGAGATACAGAGACTACTGTAGACATATAATACAGCTTGTAGCATCCTGGTTAAGACAGCCAGGAAATGGTCCTTAAGTGCTAAATGAATAAAGATGGACGTCTGCTTTATACACAGCATTGCTCTCGCATGTGCTCCAGCTTTTTCCATTTATTAGAGCAGCTATATTGCCGAGCTTCACGTAATTACATTTCAATGGGGGAAATATTTTCCCTCTGAGTTCACTGCTCTGCTCTTGCAGGTGGTAAAAGTCTGTCAGAATTCATGCAGGGCAATTATCAAAGAAGTACATTAATGTAAACCCGTGTACCTTAGCCTTGAGATAACAGAAAACCGCTGTAGGAGTCATTTATTGTGATTAAGGTGAGAACTCAACAAGAGGTAGGAGTGTTTACCTGCTCTGTCACTCTGTAGATGTAGACTTTGCCCTTTTCCCATCCTCCACTGAAGAACATGGGTGCAGCCACCAGAAGGTTATCTGTCACTCCATCGCCATCCAAGTCAACTGGAGCGATCTCACTGCCATAGTATGACCCGATCTGTACAAACAGATCAATGGATTAAATACATACAAGACAAATACATATTGGGCAAAGAACCTGATAATCGTTTACTCACTTTAAAAATATTGTTCAATGTCTGTGTTTTGTCTGTGAGAAAGAATTTGTTTTAGGTATTATTTGCATGTTTTGGGACTGTGATGAGAAGCACATGGGTTTGAAGTCTAGACATCCACTCACTGCAAATGAATACCAGGAGAGAGATGCAGTAGAAAAACACAATCCAATTGCTGCTTATCTTTGCTGCTACAGTTTAAGAACATGCTTCTGTTAAGGGCAACCTTTACAGAGCAGAACAGGAAAATTGCATGACAGGTTTTCAAGCACGCAAGGTTAAAGAAATTATGATAGAATTTGTATTTTTCCTTATTTTATTATTGTATATTGCACTTTTGTGTATTGTTCTTGACTGTGTATTCCTGGGCTGCTTAAATAAGCCCACGAATTTCATTGTATAGTGTAACCGAGTGTTCCATGTTCATGTGACAAGGCCCTTCAACAACATTAAAAGCAGAATTGTAACATACAATATAAGCTCTGAAAATGAGTCAAATCAGCAGAAAGGGAGGGCTTCTGCATAAAGAAGGATGGGTGTCCATTAAACAGTGTGCTACATGTCTTTGTATGCTTTATTTTTATCCAGTGCGTTACCTGTTGTCCCTTCAGTGAGTGTAATATAGTGAGTTCTCCTGTGTTCTTCAGAGTGAAGATGATGACCTTTCCTGTGTGGTTAAACCGCGGAGCTCCTGCTACATATAACTGACCACTGCGAGCTGACACTACAGATGTCACCGTGTAACCTAATGGAGCCAAAAGTCAAAGCGTTTATTTGAATACATAAAATATATATAAAGGATACTTATCAAATCTAAAACCTGATTAAGGTGCTAACAACTATGTGTTTGCAAGAATTTTACATTAATAATATTTTGCTTTGTTTATTATTTATGTGAGGATCTAAACTAGTGCAATAATGCCATGGTTTGAGATTTTAAATCGTCAGCACTGACTGCATGCCAATATGATATTTCACCTGAAAAATAAATATTCTGTCATCATTTATTCACCCTCGTTTTGTTCAAAACCTGTATAATTTTCTTCCGTACAAAAAAAACACAACACTTTGAGTGGTTTTGTTTCAATACAATGGAAGTCAATGGTAGGGAATGTTGTTTTTGTTACTAACATTCTTCAAAATATCTTTTGTATTCTGCAGAAGAAAGAAAGTCATGCAGGAGAATGACATGAGGGTGACTAAATGATGAACTATTCTTTTAAAGTTTAAGCATAAATTATTTACCCAGGTATGCCCCGTGGTTCTTCAGTTTTTCTGGGAACTCCTGCTCATAGGAGGACTTTGGTGGAACCACTTTACCCTGACGTGTCTCCTTCAGCACAGCTCCATTCCAGTCATAAGCCCCAACAGCTCCCACTAAAATCCCATCCTGCAGACAGAATGTCAACATATCTACAATAAATCGCATTTAATTCAGGAAACTAACTAACATAATACCTAATTTCTGTCAACTCTAACGTGATAAGACTGCAGCTTGGGGATTTTAAGGGAAGGATAGATGTCTTTGTGATTTTTTTTGCCAGGTCTTTCAAAAATGTTTTTATGTAAGCTGAAAGCAACTGCAGTAATGGTACATAAGTAAAGAAAAATCAATAAAGATATTTCTAATTGTTTATACAAAACAACATTCTTGACCATCTTTAAATGAACGAAATCTACATTAATTCACACATTCCATCTTATTTATCCCCTTACTGACAAGTTTATTCTGCTTTAATCTAAAGTATGCAGACAGTAGTCAGAATGTGAAAAACGGGTTGTGAAGTTTAGAGAGAACCAAAATTCCTGGGATACTTACACATAAACAAACAATGTTCCGATCCATCCCAGGCAAGACAGAACATTCTTGTTGAATTGCAGCCCACGGAGAACAGAATTTAAATATAAACAAGAGCTTGTAATCATGTGTTTTTAGAAACAAAATGCACCATGGCTTGGATCAAACCACCAGAGTTATGAGAAAGCTCTCTGCACTGTGTGCCATTGTGCTGCGATGGAGAGATCTCAAGTTTCATGCTGTACACACTTATGAAGAATTTGCAAAAAAATAAGAATATGCTGATGCCTGTTTTGCTCTAAGTACCACCAAAAAGACACCATCACCTTTTTCCAGTCAACCCTTCACAAGTACAGTCTCGACCAGTGATACAGAACCAGCTTGCGGGTACAGAGCAGAGATGCCCATAAACATCTTGAAAACTTAATTATTTTCATAATTCTAGCAGATGATCAGATGTCAGCTTTCCAGTAGCTCATTGACTTCGATCCCAGGGATGGCACATACTCTGATACAAATGTATAGCATAATGCATTGTAAGTCACTTTGGACAAATCAGAAATGCAAATGTAATTATACGGCTAGTGAATGTCATGTTAAATTCAAATTGGAAATTATCCTAGATTCCTTAAACCTGCTCTCTAGTTAAGCCTTCAAACTAGTATTTTGCCTCTGTGTGCAGCTTTTCTGAATGCCCTGAAACAGATGTACCTGTATAGCATGTTTTGCTTAATGGAGGAAGAGAAATTTCACAAAACCACATTTATGAAACACGATTACACAAGTATGTCTATGCAGTAGCTTCATTATATTGTTAAAATCAAAACAGATCAAATCAAAGTGATTAAGCTGACAAGGATAAAATGAAACAAATAATATTAGGAAAATCAAATAAATTTAGAACCAGTAAAGTGTAAAATTCAGATGATTTAGACATGGAAACAATCCACTTTCGGGAACACCATCTGTTTTCTGGGGGTATGATTTTCTCCTAAAGTGCAAACGTTCTTTCCAACAACTTATCCCTCGTCTCAACACTAGAGTTGCTTTTGTTGCGAATGCTGTTCCAGGCATTCAGAAGGCCGAGGGATTGGATTTCCAGTTATCCCAATGGCCATCTGGAGTTTTCCTATCTGTTTCTTCCACAAAAAGAAAACATCTATACATATTTATAATTCCCATGGCAGGTTGTGCTTGCCTACATAAGATGGAGTGGAAAATCGGAGCGGTTGCATCAGCACACTGAGCAGTCTGGACAGAGATTATTAGCGATACAGTTGGGAGCAGGCTGTGGATGGATTCAAGGCCATCAGGTACAGTTTGAACTGTCATTTGGATGGACTGTGGCAGACAGCCTGCCAGAACAGCAGGTACAGTATGTGAGTGTCTCTGAAGAGGATATGCTAGTGAACAAGCCAGCTCTGGCAACCATATCAACAATAGGTTTGAGACAGAAAAGAACACCCTATACCGCTGAGCTACAGCTCCTCCACACGTCCGATCACATTAATCCCTTCACTGAGAGAGCCTGAGCTTTAATTTCCCTTCTTTGGGATGAGAGCTGAACTATCACCGAGGTGTAAAAGGTGTGGAAAAAAGATATTAACTTTTTTAAGAGGGAAGCAATAGGAGGGAAAGAAGATGAATGTAAATATTCATACTTCAAGTGAATGTTCACAAAAAAAGGAAATTCTGTCATCATTTACTCACCCTCTTGTCATTTCAGACCAGTATGACTTTCTTTCTTCCGCAGAACACAATAGAAGATATTTTGAAGAATGTTGGTAACTGACAGCATCGGCACCTTATCACTTCTATTGTATGGACACAAAAACCAATGCAAGTGAAAGGGGGCCAGTTTAGAAAGTTGTTCAAAATATCTTCGTGTTCTGGGGAAGAAATAAAGTCAAACAGGTTTGAAATGACAAGAGATTGAGTAAATGATTTTTGAGTGAACTATCACTTTAAATTTGAGCCGGGTAGGTCTGATCCACAGTTCACATAAAGTAGCTTTTATTCTAATCACAGCTACCTAGTTTTTTTTTCACTATGAGGGGAAGATAAAAGAAAAATCTCTGGGCTTTTGAAGAAGCAAAGTGTAGGCAGAGAACTTTCAGTACAGGCTGATGGACACACGGCTCTCCTGTTTTGCCAAGTGGTTGATATCCTTAGGGCAACATCATGTTGACCCTGGGACAACATTTAAAGCAACCAATCAGATTTCAAAAATAAGTTTACAGTTTATTTTAAATTTAATATTGCAACCAGGATTAGGTGCTTCTAGACCATTGTTTTTCACTTATCATTTCCCTCTGATTTTAGGGGAAGTTATGGTTAGAGTTGGGGTTTGGTGTGGGTTTAGGGCTTTATTTATAAAAATGTTGTTCTTAGGTCAACAAAATTTGTTGTCCTGAGGACATCAACCACTTGGCAAAATCAGGTCGAGCAAGGACACACAGACTCACCTCCACTACGTGTGTTGAGAAGCCAGCCTGAGACATCTGGAGACCAAATGCTGTCCCATTCTTGCTGGTACCTGCAGATATAGACATCCAATCAGAGATTTTGCATTGTTTGTGAGAAGAAAAAAACAAAATAGAGATGTTTATACAAAAACATTTGCCAAAAGGGTAAAAAACTTTTTGCTTCTCAAATAAATCTTAGGATATTTACATTTATAGGAAAAGAGCAAGAGTCATGATTTATTTCATAGAGATGTGGTTTCAACTTTAAAAATTGCTACAGTGAGATTTAAAGTGTAGTGCTGGGCAGAGATGTAAACATTTTATGGACTGAGGTTTCTGGTTTATTATAGATTTGATGTAATGTGGTGCTTTTGCAGGCGGTCATGGTAAAAACGTCTCACCCTCTAAACTGAAGATCCTCTCTCCAAGAGCGTCCACGATGTCCTTCAAAGCTGCTTCATCCGTCACATTGAAGAAATGTTTATCGTCGGGGTCACTGGCGATGTACTTGATCTCCTTGAGGAACGCTTCAGGGTTGATGCCTCTGCGGTTATAGTAGCCCAGTACCTGTGATAAGAAAAGCTCAAATCATTTAACATGATTCATTTTTTCTGGACGCCAACACAAACCAACAGCTCAAATGTAAAGCCCATTAAGTAGGTTTAAAGCGCTTGGCCCTTGTCACCAGTTTTACTAGTGCCAGCATCTAAATATGACCTCAAAGATTTCCAGCCCAAGTTAGTACAGTATGCCCATTTTAAAAATGGGTCGCCTCATCATCTCAGCAAGAGACTGGGAATCAGATCAAGGGGCAGACCAAACGTAAAACCCAAAAACATGCCAAAGAAAAAAAGCAGAAGGGAAAGAACTGAGAGCAAAGAAGGCGGGACATACGGCAATGGCATATCGGGTGATCCCGTCTTTTTCGCTTTCCTCGATGACATGCTGCAGATCAGGGCTGTCATGTGATTCACCGTCTGTAATGACAATCATGACCTTCTTGGCTCCTTTTCTGCCTCCCTGAGTAAAGGCATGTGTGCTGTAGAGATGTCAATAATAAATAAGAATGTGTTCTGTTGATAAACATACAGTATGCAGTACAGCTTTGTCTTCAAATTTTTTTTGAAGACCATAGTTTTGACTACCATCGTAGGAAAAAGAATGATTTCATCCGTTTCGTGCAGGTCAAAAATCTCCCTTCCCACCAGCCTTTCCACATCACTTCCTGACTAATATCGCTACATACACGAAATGCAAAGACAGGTGCAACTCCCCCCTCTACCACAGGGGGAGCACTATAATATGCATCAATGAACAATGAACATAGATATCATGTTACAAACATAACCATGGCTTCTACAAAGGTAGTCAATAGTCCCCCAGAACTGTTTGCTTTCTTACATTCTTCAAAATATCTTCTTTTGAGTTCAACAGAACAAAGACATTTACAAAGAAATGTCTCATACTACTGTTTGTTTACAAGCATTCTTCCAAATATCTTTCTCTCTGTAGAAGAAAAGATTTGGAACAACTTGAGAGTTAGTAAATGAAGAGAGAATTTTTCTTACTGGGTGAACAATCCCTTTAAGTAGAAAACACTCAAAGGAGTTTCAATATTAATACATTAAATGGCTTTTATTAAGATAGTGTATTAGTGCCAATGTGCCAAAATGTTTATGTATGTGTGCGCAATACCGTGCAATATTGATTCCTAGTGCAGTGTTGGTCTCTTCTCCTCCTCGCTGACCAATCTTACTGGCGGCTTTGACCACATCCTCTACAGAGCGGAAGTCATTCAGCTGAAACTCAGTTACCACCTTTTCCCCATACTGCACTACTCCAACCTGTACAGTATAAATCACATGATTAACATCATATGACAAAATTAAAGACATATTTTTCTACAAACTCCCGCTTTGAAAGTCTCACACACCTGAATCTGTCCTGGTCCGACATGAAATTTCCTCAGGATGTTAATGAGGAAATCCTGAACTTCATTCCAGGGGTAGATTGAATTTGAACCATCAAGGACTATCACTATGTCCATGTATGTCTCACACCCTGATAGAGAAAATCAGATGAAAAAGATAAAACCACCAAAAAACTAAGTTGCTCGTTTCAAAATTATAATTTAAAGGTCTAATGTGTCATTTTTTGGAGGATCTATTGAGAGAAATGCAATACTATGTCTTTAGATGTGTCTAATGAAGCGTTAAGTTTTTATTACCTTAGAATTAGCAGTTTTTATCTATATACACCGCGGGTCCCCTTACATGAAATTCACCATGTTGTTTCTACAGTATTCCTAAACGAAAAATATGCTCTAAAACACATTTCATAAATATGTTATCTCCTTCGGCAAAGAAGCAAAAACATAATGATATCTTAGTCCTGTGTCAGCCACAAGAGTGCTTGGAAAGGGAGGAGTGAACGAATGAGCTGTTTGTTTCAATTTGAAACCTGACTGCCGCTAAATTTCATACACTGAACCTTAAGTGATTCATTTCTAAAAACAAGGTCTGTAGTTATTTCACAAAAATCGTCATCTTTTCCTTATAAATAGATAATTTTCCTTAAAAAAATAGAATAATTGCGCACTTATTTGTCTTTGGCAGATCGAGAAAAGGTCAGGGCCAAATGCACATGAAAAATCAAGTCCCTGGTTCAGACGGAAAATGGAAACATATTAAAAAAATGTCATTACCAAAAGTGTGCCCTAGTTAAAGGGGTCATATAACATGGCTAAAATATTATTGTTTGTTTTAGATGAAATATGTGTATACATGATTTAAGGTTTAAAAACATTTCCACATACCGTGGATGTTTGTATCTATTCTTTGCTCCGCCTCACTGAAACGCGCAGGTTTTTAACAAAGCTCATCGCTCTGAAGAGCGAGGTGTGCTATGATTGGCCAGTTAACCAGTGCGTAGTGATTGGTCGAATACTGCAATTGTGTGACGGTAATGTAACGCCTCTTAAAATATTTGGAACATCAGGTTCCAAAGCAAGTGTACTGACAGGTATGCCAAACTTACTTGTGCATACATTTGGGGGGTCTTAGTCAAATCATACCACAAACTGACGTACATTTGTGGGGGTGTGGTAACACGAGGCGTTTCAGGCAGGTCAGGGTAAGCATTCGCTTTTAGATAGAATGCATCTTTTGTTCCGACACTTTAATTTTTGCAATTTTATGTGTCTATTACATGCAGGGGCAACTTATAACACACCACAGACACAGAAAAGCACATATTCGCGCATATGACCCCTATAGATCAAGTAGCACACAGAGGATGCAGGTGCATTGTGCTTACTTTGGAAGGCAGGAGCGATCGTGCGGGAAAATTTGAAGCTGGCATTGACTCTGGAGCAAATTCCAGTGCTGTAGTATGAGCTGCCGCATTCGTAGGACCATAGAGGACCACAAGCCTATGAATAATCAAAATAAGAACCAATAATATATGCTTATTTCCTCAAGGAACATTACATACCAAACATATGTGACCCTGTCTGTGAAATCAAGACTACAGTCTCATGATCTCATTATGAGATTTCTTTGTTTGTTTTGTTTATATAGCACGTTTAAAAACAACTCTTGTTGACCAAAGTGATTTTCAGTAAGACAACATATAAAAATAGAATAATCAAAATGAAGACAGCAAAAATCATAAAGCAACATGAAGAGGCACAAGACACAAGTCCATCAAATATAGACTATCTCACACCAAATGCCCATGCAAGTATGACCTCCTAAAAGTACTTTAAAATGATCTAGTGATGCACAACATCTGTTTTCCAGTGGCAGGTCGTTCCAGAGACAGGTTGACACTTCGAAAAGGCACAGTCTCTTTTGGACTTTAACGTGATTTCAGGACCTTTAATGGATCATGTTGGATCATCAAAATTTGACTTCAACCATACATTTTTTACATGACTTTAGTCAGTATTCAAAGATATCAGAAAACTATCGCCCAAAAATACTTCAGATGCATTTTCACAAGCAGGGTCACAAGACTAATATATACATGTGTATGGACAGTACGCATTTTTTTCGGACTCACCACAAAGCTGTTGTCTTTAGGGTTAGAGGAAAGAGTCATTCCAAGCCTCATCCTATCCTTGCGCTCAGAGACATTAGTCAAGGATATCCTTCCTTTAGGAGATTAATGTATGGAGTTACAAACATGCAAGCAACATATGAATCTGAGTCTAAAATCAGACCACTATCCATATGTGTCTTCTCCACAGGACTTCCTCCAACCATAAACATATTTGTTAATCCCGTTTAGACATTCCTGACTTTATCAGCAATGTGCATCTCATCTCCTATGTCTGTGCATCTGGACACATGTAGTACATATTGAATGAACATATGCCACAACGCAGATGTGTTCTGTAGAGTGAAGAACCCAGACATGCACATGTAAACTCTATTAAGATCAATGTGGTGCCGCCATTTGGTTTTCACAAGGCATGCCTGGTAACACTTTAACCAAACCGCAACTCTACCCCTTATTTAACTTATTATAGACGCTTTGTGAAGGAATTATTTAAGACAGTTAATATCAAACACATTATGTTAATTATATATCAAGCAATTACAATCCATAGTCGCCATACCAAGATTGAGTTTGGTGCAGCTGGGCCCTCCAGATCTTCTGCTTAGCGGACATTTGTATACGTCTCCTGTCTGATGCTGCCCATTTGTTTCCAGTGGGGCTCCTACCAGTAACCTACAAACATCCACAATCGTATAAATATTAACACTGACATTCCGCAACATTCAATGTCATAGACATATAAGCACAACGCAGATGTGTAATTCACTTTCCTGTAAGAAACACAACAGCCGGAAGCTTGTTGACTTAAGATTCCTTTGAAAACATCAACGTGTATGGAGGTTTGAGGAAGTGAATCAACAACAGATGACAGGTAAGTAAAATCTACCAGCACAGGAATGTTTAAACAGGTTCAGTTGGATGTTGACGTTTGAGGTTATGGATTAACGGAGGCTCACAGGGCGGTTAGGTATGCGGCGTGCCGCTGAGAGCTGTTTGTGTGCCTGTTGAAATTTGCGCACTGTGACCCAGACTGACTAAATGCTTCGCTCAATTAACAGCGGTGTGGCACGTAATATTGCTCCTGCATGGAGCAACCAGGGACACGCATCAGGTACAGGGGCAGTCTGCACAGGCAGTCAGTAACTCTTATGAAAGCATTCAGTTTTTAAAAGCACAGATCGTCACTTTCAATTAGTAGCGTTAAAGGCCACAATTACCCAGTTATAGATCACCAGACAACCTTAAACGCAGCAGCATGGGAGCTTCAGCTTTCCACTGTTTATGTTAAAGACACGGAATTCCTTTGTGTTGACAGTCCTCTCATGGGAAAGAGAAAACGAGCTTGACTCCTTGTGTAGATGTCAAAGAGGGAGGCCAGGATGAGGCCTTAAAGGGATAGTTCACCCAAAAATGAAAATTTTGTTATCAGTTTCTCACCCTCAAGTTGTTCCAAACCCGTATACATTTCTTTGTTCTGCTAAACACAGAGGAAGATATTTGCAATTGTGTCAGTAACCAAACAGATATCATCCCCCATTGACACTCATAGTATTTACTTCCCTATTATGGCAGAAAATGGCGGATGTGAACTGCTTGGTTACCCACATTCTTCAAAATATCTTTCTCTGTATTCAACAGAACAAAGAAATTTATACAGGTTTGGAACAACTTGAGGGTGAGCAAATGATGACAGAATTTTCATTTTTGGGTTAAGTATTCCTTTAAACATCACTCAACTTTATGATTAGTTTATAGCAAGGACAACAATATGATGCTATCAGATGTAGAGAAGTACTAATCAGTGAAAATAAAATGCGGAAAACAAAAGTCCATTGACTGCAAACAGGCCGAGCCATTTTTATGATCCGTGGGTTATTTGTCTGCCTTTCTTAAAGAGTGGCTTTCTTGTAAAATGCTACATTTTCTCAAGAGCGACACTCACTGTAACCCAGAGGCTACCTAATAACTTTAACAGTAATCTTAAACAATAGGTTTCGTTATTAACTCATTCTTTAAAAGCATGCTGGGTACAATTATTAGGAGTCATTGCAAATAAATATTCATGTCTCTGGTTAATGGTTATATGCACTTTAGGTTTACAAAGCATTCTATGTGTTAAAGCCAAACTGACATAAGTACTGTTTAAAACTCACACACGCCGAACATGAGCACATCTTAAGCTGATTCTGACAGGTTGTAGAGGTTAATGCTCTACACAGCAGCAAAACTCACTCAGGAAGAGTGCGATTCAGGGAATTGATATCTGACACTCGTTTATTGAAGATCCAGACCTCCACGAGTGTTCTACACCGGTCAGGGGTCACCGCCATGGGCCCCTCGACTTGCAAATATTTCTGTGTTTGGCAAGAGTCACCAGTGAAAATCTGAATGTAACTTTCCTAACATAAAGACTTTAATGTTATACTAAATGTAAGACAACATAGGCCTTTTATATTGAAGGAATTAAATGGGATAGTTGAGTAAAGAATTAATTTTCTCTCATAATTTATTCACCCTCGAACCTTTCCACAACAGTAAGAGTTTTGTTTATCTTCCAAAAACAAATTAAGATCGTTTTGATGAGGTCTCGTGCACTCGTGGATGTGGAAGAAAAAGTTATTGAATAGTTGACGTTTTTGTTTTATTGCACATTCAAACTATTATTGTCGCTCCATAGGATTAAAAGTTGAACCATTGTACTCAGATGGATTTTTTTAAAGGATGTCTTTACTTTCTTTCTTTACTTTGAGTGTGAGGTGGCATTGCTGTCTTAGCCTTGTTGGCAGAGACTATTAGGGCTCGACCTGATTTGCCAAGTGGTTGATGTCCTCAGGACAACATATTTTGTTGACCTAAGGACAACATTTTTATAAATAAAACCTAAACCCACATTTAACCCAAACCGTAACCATAACTTACCCCTAAAATCAGAGGGAAATGATAAGTGAGAAACAATGGTCTAGAAGCACGTAATCTTGGTTGGAAGATTAAACTTAACTCTTTCACCGCCATTGACGAGTTATCTCGTCATTTAAAAAAACCCGCCAAAGACGAGTTTTTACGGCAATCGGTGTTAGTACTGTTTTACAGCAGGTGGCGCTGTTACACACCACTGGGAAAAAGTACAGAATCCCAGAAACTAGAGCGTATATGTTTTTATTGATTTTTCTGAGTGTAATCTGGTTGGAATCTTTGACAAAAAAAGTTAATTATCTCAGCTGTTTAATTAAAATGATGGATTTTTAAAGAAACCTACCCACATCTACGGAGGGATAAAAAACGAACAAATGAAGATAGAAGAATGCGGTTTCTTTTGTTTAAAAGCTGAGACTTTGTTCTTTCATTTGACATATTGTTTGTCCATATATTCTTTACAGAAAATATACTGTGAGCCATTAAAGTTGGGTGAAAATGTTAAAAAACGCTGGCGTAGGCTGGCAACTTTTTTTTAAAGAGGCTGGCGGCGAATGAGTGAAAATAAACATTACATTTATTTCTGAAATCTGATTGGTTGATTTAAATGTTGTCCCAGGGTCAACATGATGTTGTCCTAAGGATATCAACCACTTGGCAAAAACAGGAGAGCCGACTATTTCCACTGGCTCCGCCCACCAATATGTGATTGGAATAGAGAAAGAATGATGCCATTTCAAACAGTGACTCCAGTGGCGTAATGTGTAAGGTCTGTATAGCTTTTAACTCAACTCAACTTTATTTATAAAGCCCTTTTTACCATTTTCATTGTTACAAAGCAACTGTATATGATACATAATGACTATAAGCAAAACAAATATAGTTAAGCCTGTAAAAACAAGGAAAAGGTGAAAACACAGAAGACAGACATACCCACATACAAACGCTCTACACACACAATATGCACACGGACGCTCACGCACAAACAGACAAGCATGCGCACACACACACACACACACACACACACACACACACATATAGACATGCACTCACAGTAAAACCACACATTTAAGCTAAAGGAGAGTGAAACACAGGTCTAATATTAAACAGACTATAAATTCCTATATGCAATATTAATTATGTAAAAATTCTAACTCTAAGGCAGATCCACTGGCCAGGCAAATAGTGCAAAACAGTATGCAAATGGTGGCGAGGAACCCAAAACTCCAATTGAGAAAAAAAACTCAGTAGATCCCAGGCCCACCCAGGGGATTCCAGTTCCCCTCTGGCAAAAGCTGCTGCCTCTGCAAAAGCTCAACAGTGCTTGCACAACAAGGCTAAATAAAAATAAATAAACTTACTAATAGGTATATTATAGATTTAAGTTAATCATTAATAATTTAATAGTATTTGAAATTTTGTAGTGAAGACGTGTCAAGTCGACGCATCCTTTTTATCCAGCTCTATCAGCTCAGCTCTTGTCAGGTCGCCCCTTCCCATTCTCTGCTGTACCATCAGGTCTAGGCATGAACTGCATCCTGTACTCTCTGTGGTAACCTTGGAACAATGAGACAAGACTGGCTGAGAGTAGAGTACTGTTCTCCACTCTTTGATGCAACAAGATGTTGTTGAAAGTGTTCATGGTTCCGGTTGGTCTAACTAATGCAGCCTAAAACCCTCAGAAAATGTATATTATGGAAGTGTAGTGTGTGCAAGATTAAAAAGATGTGTCTTTAGTCTAGACTTAAACTGACAGAGTGTGTCTGTCTTCCGGACAGTGCAGGGAAGACAATTCCAAAGTTAAGGCACTAGATAGGAAAAGGATCTACCACTTGCACTTGATTTTGAAATTCTAGGTATTACCAACTGACAGGACGTCTGAGAGCATAATGCACGTGAAGGACTGTGATACAATATAAGTTCGCTCAAATACTGCAGAGCTTAAGCATGTAGGGCTTTATAGGTAATAAGCAAGATCTTAAAGTTATTGCGATGCTTTATAGGTAACCATTTTATGGTAGACAGAACCGGGCTAATATGCTCATACTTTTTTATACGTGTAAGAACTCGAGCTGCTGAGTTTTGGACCAGTTCGAGTTTTTGTAATAAGCCTGTAGGGCAACCACCTAACAGTGCATTACAGTAATCTAGTCTTGATGTCATGAATGCATGAATTAACTTCTCTGCACCTGACAGTGACAGCATATGATGTAGTTTAGATATATTCTTAAAATGAAAAAACACAATTTTACAGGTGTTGGGGACATGGCTATCAAATGACAAATAATTATCGGATAGAACGGCAAGATTCATAGCTGATGACGAGGGTTTTATGGAGCATCCGTCAATAGTTAAGCAGTATTCTTGGTTGTTACGTGAGGCGGTTTTCGGTCATATTATTAACACTTCTGTTTTGTCCGACTTCAGTAATAAAAAGTTGTTACTCATCAAGTGTTTTATATCAACTATGCAATCCATTATTCGATGAAACTGCTGTGTTTGAATATCTCAATAACTTGCCATCATTTTAATAATGTTTAGAAATATAATGTTTACACTCAGTTATAAATGAGGTGCAAATAGTAACATTATCTGCCACTATTTAATGGTACAAATAGCATCAAACTAATATTTCTACTTAAAAATATAGCTATTTTCTACCAGCTGAGACTGGTTTCTCCCAAGGATTTTTTCTCCATTTATTTATCAATGGAGTTTCATTTCTTAGACCCCATTGACTACCATAGTAGGAAAAATGACAAAAGTGCCACAGAACTGTTTGCTGTACTATATTCTTCAAAATATCTTCTTTTGTGTTCAACATAAAGAAAGGTTATTTTAAAAAGTGCATTTTCTTATTATTGTAGTCAATGGTGGCCAAGAACTGTTCGGTTACATGCATTCATCCAAATATCTTTCTCTGTGTTCATAAGATCAAAGGACTATATACAGATTTGGAATAACTCAAAGGTGATTAAATGACGTGTTCACAAGATAAACGAAAGTCTTACAAGTGTACAATGACTCAAGGGCGAATTACTATTGAATTAATTCTCATTTAGTATGGAAATATTCCTTTAAATATATAAGAGGCATTGATGTTTCAACTAGTCAGCCTAAATTGATCAATTTAGTGTCCATACACAGTTTGACAGCAGTGTGAATGTGCATGATATAAGAAAATAAGCTTACACATAAAAACCAACACACGACTTCATCTTAATGTTCATGCAAATATTTTCAAAAGTCCCTGGAAATAATTTTCACAGAATGAGTGCAGACTGTGCACATACTTCAACTGCCATTAATATCGGGATTATGACTGGTGTTATAGCAGCCTTTGGCTGCACACTTCAAGCTGGAGTTCAGCTCAGGACACAGTCACCTAAATAAAAAAGAATGAAAGCAAAAGAAAGAGATGAGCTTAAGAATGTAGCCTAT
Organism: Triplophysa bombifrons; assembly: GCA_029783895.1. NCBI lineage: Eukaryota > Metazoa > Chordata > Actinopteri > Cypriniformes > Nemacheilidae > Triplophysa > Triplophysa bombifrons. Next base: position 22,716,085 of record CM056448.1, read on the forward strand.
TGTTGCAATGATTCAATGGTCTAGCCAAACTTCCAGAACAGTGACACAGTGATCTGTTTTAACAGTCAGACTCAAACTCATTTGGTTTTTCTTCTGTGGTGGGCAACAAAGGGGGTAATAGCTCAGAATAAAAAAGCCTTGCAAATACACACTCCTTTACACATGCAGTCTCCCACAAAACTGCACTACCAGCCCAAACCCTCTGGAAAAATCAGAGAGGAAAGACAAAGTCATCAATGAGGGAATGTTTTTCACATTTGGAAAGTGAGAAGATCTTGCTTTGCTGGTACTATGGTGCTGAGGTCTGCAGAAGTGTCTGTGAGTGCAGTGACTTGCTATTTCATCACACTGCACGCTAGGAAAGAAAGCGAGAGGTGCACCACAAACTATCCTTCTTAAACCACAGCCTGTGACTAAATGAGTTATTGAGTGACAACAACATGCTATACTACATGTTTTTGAAAAATCTTTTGGAAATGGTTTTTCAATAAATATCTGTCATGTTTTGAGTGATTATCAGACAGAGTTACATTTTCAGTTTCTTATCCAATACAAATAAATTAATTGATAATTACAGCAAACTAATATAAACACAACAGTGAAAAGGTTCATTTCATTGTGCAGCAAAAACCTGGTCCATAAATCATTTCCTTGGCAGTTTTCTTCCCTGTCACTCTCACATTGCCCAGTCTAGATATTAAAAGCATAGTTTAGCCAAAAATGAAAATTCATTTACTCACCCTCTTGACATTTAAACCTGTATGACTTTCTTTCTTCTGCAGAACACAAACATAAGATGTTTTGAAGAATGTTGGTAACCAAACAACGGCGGTACCCATTGACTTGCACTGGTTTTGTGTCCATACATTAGAATGATTACCGCCTTCGTTTAGTCATTTACATTCTTAAAAAAATACTTATTTTCTGTCCTGCGGAAGAAAGAAATAATAACAGGGTAAGTAAATAATGACATATTTTTCATTTATGGGTAACAATGCCTTTGAAGCACTTTGTCTGTGAAGCTGCTTTGACAATACACTATACTGTATGTAATGTGAAAACTGTTTAAATACAACTAGATTTCAGCTGAATCTAGTGATGACGAGATTTACACACTCCTGCTGCCTGTGGAATTCAGAGCTCACAGCACACCCAAAGGTCACAACTCAGCAAGGAATTCCAACTGCAACCTCTCGAAAAATAAACAGACTGTGTGTTTAATGTGTCTGCATATGTCCAAGCTTGCCTTTACGTCAATTCCAAGGGATTGATCCTGACAATTCTATGAGTTTCCAAATGTTAGCTGTGGCCACCCAGGGAAAATATTGCACTGGCAGCCAAGGAGACTTCTGGAGAAAGACTTAATTTTAATGGACATTATTAAAACATCTAATTAGCTTCTCTAATTGTTTATTTTATGAACGTCTAAAAAAATGTATCTCTGTGATTAGGTCATTACTGTTGGTCATTACAATCCAATATTTAACTTAACATTGAAATGACAGGCCTCACAAAGACAATTGATATGTGACAACAAAAACCAGTCAATTTGGTCTTATGGGTCAATTTTTCGAAATTGAGATTTTTACATAATCTGAAAGCTGAATAAATAAGCTTTCAATTGATGTATGAGTTGTTATAATAGGACAATATCTAGCTGAGATACATCGTTTAAAACTCAGGAATCTGAAAAATATTGAGAAAATCGCCTTGGAAGTTGTAAAGTTTTTGGATAATTAAGATAGGAAATCCACATAATATATATCTTCATGGAACATGATCTTTAATGATTTTGGGCATATAAGAAAAATCAATGATTTTGACCCATACAATGTATTTTTGACTTTTACTAAAAATGTTCCTGTGCTACTTAAGACAGGTTTTGTGATCGGGGGTCACATATTTACAAAGGTTATTTCTTTACTACATTCATATAAATCAATGACTCATTATCAAGAAGCATTATCAAACCTTTCATTGGACCATATAAATTTGAAAGATAAGTAAACTGAATCTGCTTTTATAATCACAAAGCTAGAGGCCGGGAACAGATTTCACCAACTAATATTTGTAGCGCAAGGGGTATATTTGGATGTGGAAACGATGCAGATTTAAACAGAGGTGATCAAGGAATTCAAAAAATATTATATTAGATTACATTTTCTAATATTATATTGTCAAACACCTCAAGCTAATACATGCATGTAATTCTTGGTGACATGTGGAATCAAAAAATGTGTATACTCATCATTTGAACTCCTCATATGGTTTATCCTTTTGCAAAAAAACGAAACACTCATTTGTGGAACATGGTTGTTCAGAAGATGTAACATGATTATTTCAAAGTTTCTAGCCTGTAATTTTGTATCTGCTATTAAATATGGCAGGAAAAAGCTGAGACTGTTCTGATATATATATAGTACAACGTTGGTGTCCTGGAACTCAAACATGAACACTGAAAGGTTTCTGTTATACTAAAGTAAAATGCATATTCCTATATAGTTTTAAGAGGAGAATACGCAAAAACATTTTGCAACCTTAAAGTCCACAGACTCCTTGGTTTCAGTTACCATAGTTGATGTATGTGTTGCCAACCTCTTTCACTCATTTTTCTTCACCACTAAAACCCCTTCTGTGCCTCTTACAATTGCAGAGGAAGAACACGTTTCTCAACTGCATGCTGATGTCTTTGACATGGTGACCCTTGATTCACTAATAAAGAATAAGTCATATTTTACCAATATTTAGCAATATGGTTGTAGATTGCATAATGACAAGTTTTTGTAAGACATTATGCACTACTACACTAACGAATAAACCAGTAGTAAAATTATCAACCGTACATTTCTTGTCTATTTTGACACTGCATGATGAAACTGTAATTCGACTATAATTGACAACACAATGTTCCACATGCTATAAAATAAATTTGGTACTACATACTGTGTTATACCAAAGATATATATTTACAAGATTACAATGAGCAGGGATGAATGTGAGGGGCTTGCCAGCCTGTGTGCATGCACACTAGCTGAAACAACCTTGAATAACCATTCAAGGAGATTGACTGACAAGATGTTTTCTTGTTATGATGTACAGAGCTGCCAAACATGGCCGCCGAGTGGCACGACTTCAATAAACAGACTTTGGTAATACACAGTATGCAGAACTATTGATAGTCAAACATTAGAAAGCTACCTCAGAACAAAAACTGTTTTTACATTCACGGGCACGGAACAACATATTGTGGGACCAAATGAGTAGCTTATGCATTCAAGGTCTCATTTGTCACAGGGCCAGGTACAACATTCCCGTTTATACCCCTTTTATGAAGACCCTGCCTCTGCAGCGACTGATACTTCAGAAGTAGTTTAGCAATACTCCACTCACCCCCCAGTCAAGCGTATGTCAAAACACTTTAGTCACTTCACTGAAATGAGCAGGAGTTCTGCCCATAGCCACAAACTATGATAAATAACCTGAACTGTCAAAGTTAAATGTATTGTGTGTTTTCCACACTCAGGGGTCGTAAGAATAGCAAGACTCCATTACTTTCTTGGGCATAACATTCTCCTCTGAGGATCTGCTACTCAAGATACTTCCTGAGTCAGACATCAGTACACACATTTCAGTGTCCAAAGCATTTCCCCTCTTCAAATGATCTGATGTAGCCTTACAACATAATGACGATTAGCTACTGTCTGCAGCCAACTCCTGCGAAACACTTTTCTTCACCTATCGCCTAAAGTCATGCCAGCACAAACACACCACAAGGTCCCTAGAGTCTCTCTCCCACACACACACACACACACACACAGAGATTATGAAAAAATATTGGATATCGCCAGCAGCAGATATATACTATTTTTCTCATCTCATCATGAGATGTTAACTTACAATGGCATTCAAAATATATCTAGTGATTGGCTTACCTAGTTAACGGGCCTTTCATTCATCATCTCGTCTTTATTTGTAGTGTATGAATCCGGTGTTTGTGTCGATGTGTTCTGTGTGTCTATTTTCTTGTGTTGTGTGAGAGCTGCTTGTGAATCACTCATTCACAGCACACATCACCAAGAACACGATACACACGAACACACACACGACTCAAGGCAGACACACATGCCACACTGAATTTTTATTTTGGCCTGTTAATGGCTTCCAGGTGCAGCGTGAATGGGGCAGAGACAGAACGGGGGTCTGTTTGGCAGCCGCTCACTTGAGAAAGTCTTCGTTGATATCATCCCGCATCAGTCTACAGCTAAACTGACAACACACACTCACATTTAAAGTACATTCCAAGCCATTTAGTTATTATCTGGGGAATGTGAGGTAGATATATTATTTTTGGGACCTTACAATAAAGAGAATGGGAAAAAAAGGATCATTATAAAGAGGAACAGGTAAAACTCCCATTGGAAATGCTCTTATATTTTATATAACGAAGAGTGGCACTTGGTTTAGTGATATGACAATAAGAAGGTGAATGAGAGGTAAACTGTTTCTTTTTTGATTCTACACGCAATCACACTTACATAACTGGACGGGTGATTGTCATCAGACATATTCACAGATATATTCACAGCCAACTCTCTAAACTATATTTCACAACTACCTCCAAATCATCAAACGTTAATTTATTTGCGATGAGCATCATATCACTAGCATTTTCATTAATACTAATTTAACCATATTTAACCTTCGTCTGTAAAATAGTGAGTTTTAGGAGGAAGAGGAGTAACAGGATAAGGTACACGGGGGATCCTTACCACTTTTCTCCCCCAGCCGTGTGTTGTTGGACAGTGTAGCCAAACTGCGTCTGCCTGGGCCCCTTTATGATCCTGTGATTTCTGGTGTCAATGTTAAAACAGTCATGGAACCCTGTAAACAGACACATGCAATTCGAACATTAGGCATCCATGATGTGTTTGGACATATAACTGCATTTACAAGCACTGGCAGCAGGTTCTAGGATCTGTGGAGCTCCAGTAACTCAATTTACAGTGACTGATGAGTTGCTGCCAGCAATAAAGTCTTGAAGAGTAATCATATATGTTAACTACACATCTTTACTGTTTCCGCAAAGCACACAGACTGCTATCTTGATATTTTTACTTGTCATGCTGTGTTAGGGATGCTCCGATACCATCTTTTAAAGACAGCGTAAGATTACCGATATTTGTTTTGTTGTACTCGCCGATACCGATGCCTGTACATTTTCACAACACAGTGAGACTATGAAATGGAATAGAGCTTGTTAATCAATGTCACGCCGCGTTGAATGTTGCACCATCTTGGGAGGATGGCTGCTAGTGTGTTCAATGCAGTGTTTTGTTATTCTTGTTTGATTAGGAAATATAACTATGGTAGGCCGGTGTTAAAACTGCAATAGTATTACGCAGAGTCGTTCAGGAAAAGCCCCTGGTTCTTTCACTTTCGATTTCTCCATATATCAAACAAAACAATTAACGGTACTCATCAAAACAATAATAGCAGTGGTGTATTTTCCTCCCAAGATGGCGGCGCAACTGCAACATAGGGCATGACATCAGCTTCACATTCTCTATAGCTTCATAAACAACTCCACTTTAAACATATTATAAAAATTTATAATTTTATGTGCTTTTCACAAACTTTCAAAGGAAAATTCACAACAAATTTCAGTCAGTTCTGTCCGTTATGTCACATGAGGTATCAGCCTTTGGTATCAGTGCATTTTTATGATGACGAGTACATGAGCTTAGTATGATTTGTATCGGGCCCGATACTGATACTGGTGCATCCCTACTTCAAAAACTTAATTTCTTAACTACGAACATTCAGTGGTTGGCTGAACAGCAATGAGTAGCCTTGTAAATGCAAGTAACTTTAAGCACATAAAATAAATTTGCCATTCTGAGTTTAAGGGGTCTAAGGTGTGATGCTGAAATGTATTTGTCAAATCGATAGTTCACCCCAAAATGAAAATGATATACACACCCTCTTGTCATTTTAAACCTGTATGATAGGTTCTTCTGCGGAACACAAAAGAAGATATTTTGAAGAAGTTGGCGTTACCCATTGACTTGCATTAGTATTGTGTCCTTCTTTTGTGTTCTGCAGAAGAAAGAAACTCAGAAATACAGATTAAATTGGGGGTCTGATGAATTGGGTCTGATGAAAAGCCTGATTTTCAATAGTGGCCCCAGGTCAGCCTGCGATGCAGTTTGGTCTCCATTAAAAAAAGGAGTGAATAAAAACATTTTCCCTGGATTCCATTAATACACTTTCTCTCCAAATAAATAATTTATCTTCCAGCTGTTACCAGTGAAAATGAAACAATTATTTGTAATAATGCTTCACAGAAAGTAGTTTCCATCAGTGTATCATATCATGGAGAAGATCAATGGATGACTTGACAATAGCTTTTTTCTTGTAAAGAGAAAAGTGCTTCTCTCTTTCTTCCCTTTTCCCCTGTCTGTGGATAAAAATGATGACAGGCTACTGTAGTGTTAAGGATGATGTAAAACCCTATTTGCACATTAATCAGGTAAGTCAGAAGAATGCATAGGCGATAATGTAGACCACATGTTTTCCGAGCGTTACTTTTGCCTTTCGCTGTGATGGTAAGAATTTCGTGTGAGAATGACGCTGGCGGTCACTTTAGGAGTATTATTTCTGAGCAGGAGTGTGTCTCACTAAGACCAGCAATGAAGGCTCATGTAGAGAAGCTATATTTGACCTCTGCTTCAAAGTTCAAAAAATGACTTTTTCTAATCAAATCCTTCATCCCCCTATAGAGAAAAAAGGAAACTGATAAGCATGTTTATCTGGCAAATAGGTATGATGAATAATCTAAAAGGAGTCAAATCTTTAAAGGAAAAATTCATCCAAAAAAAACATTTTGTCATCAATTATTCATCGTCATGTCATTCAAAACATGACTCTTTCGTCTGTAGAAAACAAAAAAAAGTTCTCAGTGGTTATGTGTCCATACAATGAATGTAAATCGTTCACAATCAATGATAATTTCAATCATTTCTTCCACAGTGCTGCATTTAATACACATCTAATAGGCTTTCAGTGCAGTATGTCAAGGCAAACTGTCCCAGACACCATCTAGGAAAAGATTTACACCTAAAAAACTTAAGGAAAAAGCCTGAGAAAAAGGGGAGCAGAGAGGATCTATTTTCCATTTAAAAGCACTAACGTGGCAGATGCTTTAATATTCTGTGTAATGTCAGCAGGTCCTATAGCAGGCTAGAGTGGGTTTCCAGTGTATGAAATCTTTTGCCCAGATAAATAAACCTCACTACAGCGGCTGTAAGGGTTGTGCTCAGTGTGCAGGCTAGGCATTCGCTTCTTCAGGACCATAATCAAGCTACAGGAGCCACACGACTGATGAAGAATCACCAGTCTACAAGCGTCTTTGCATGCAGAAGGGTATTTCTAGCAGGCCACTTTTATACAAAACATTGTACAAATGAAGGAGGGATGAACATTTTGTGAATATGCCTGTTCACATGATCCATAATCAAATCTGGCCTCATGTTTTAGTCTTATTTTCGCTTTCTCATCTTTCTCAACAGTGAGAAACACGTTTTCAACAGAATATAAACAGAAATGCTCTTAAACCTGCAATCTGTATCTTTTTTGTTCAAAAATAATTTTTTGAGAAAGTACATAATAAAGTAAATATTTAGAGGATCTATTGACAGGAATGGAATATAATATAATTAACTGTCTTCAGAGGTGTATAAAGACCTTACATAATGAAGCATTATGATTTTATTACATAAGAATGAGTAATTTCTATCTGTCCCCTTACATGGAATTCGTCATGTTGTTTCTAGAGTAGCCCTAAACGGACAAACTGCTCTACAGAGCGCATTTCGTGAATACGTTATCTCCTTCGGCAAATAATCGAAAACATGACGACATCTTATTCCTGTGTCAGCCACCATAGTGCTCCGAAGGAACATAACCTTACACTCTAAAAAGTGAAGGATTGTTTTTGACCCATGCTGGGTAAATATTGGGAAGAGCCCTCTACTTGTTATTTTTAACCAAATTGCTGGATTGTCTTTACCCAACCATGAGAGGAAACAACCCAGCAGTTTTAAGTTTTAACCCACCAGTGTGTTCTGTCCAATATTTACCCAGCATGGGTGAAAAACAAACCGTCACTTTTTAGAGTGTATAACTCAAATGTATAATTTGATATGTCAGGTTACACGATATTGGGTTTACTGTTACGATTGTATAGGAAAATTTGTTAAAAAAAACAATTTTTTAAATTGACACTTTTAAATGATTTTTCCTAAAATATGGATAATTTTGAATAACATTTGTTCTGATGTTAACATTCAGGGTTAAATTCAACCTTTTTTATGTAAACTAATCAAAACTGAATAGATTGTCACTGAAAAATAAAACTTTTAACAGTAAAATTTTAACATAAAAATATTTTCAAAAATAATTTTAAAGAAGATTTCCATAGCTCTACTACACATATCCTAATAGGTCTACGATACATATATTCATTTTTTTGTATTGCGATATACGATACTTTGATATATTGTTAAAACCCTAAAAGTTAAGGAATGCAACTTTAAATCTTTAACATTATATCCATATCAAGACCAAATCTCAAGACCTTAAGAAGAAACACTAAACAACTCACTGAAGTCACAGCAATCATTTATTTTATTTTTTTATTTATTAATTGAGCATTACTATTTAGCATTAGACAGCAAAAAAAGCTAAGGTGATACATCGAGTTGATCTTATGATATAAATTATTTCAGTTATAAAACACACTCACATGTATGGACACTGATATAAAAGGGCTAAACCAAATTTGATCTTGACACAAAGGCCACATCTACTACAGGGCAGATCTACTACACCACACACCAAAATCAAATTTACAATCAAAAATAGAACCCACAACAATTTAACCAAAAGAATGCCACCAAAACCAAACGCTTAGATTTGTTCCAGTCTAATTAAAGATGCAGATGTGTACTGCCAAGGCCATCTACTGTGAAAGACACCCTCTCTACACATCTGCTCAGCCCTCAGTCATCACTTCCCTTCTCCACAAATCTTTTTTTGTGAGGAACTGTCCTGATGCTAATGAGCCTAACTGATGCCCACTGGCAAGTATTATGAGAAACTTCACATGCCGGAAAGGCATATCTTAAACACTTGCGTTGAAACACTTTTTTGCCTAAGATCTCATGAGTGTTATGCTTTTACAGTAGCCTATGTGCTGTTCCTCTGGGACTAATATACATTATATTACACTCACAGATCAAGAGCAAAATGACCAGACATTGCTTACTTCATGCTGACTTCTTACCGTGAGCTCTGTGGTCTGGAAAGGTCATTGAAGCACTGCTGAGAGATGACTAGGACTGGATGAGCATGATGGCCAGTGACGGGGTCTTTGGCCGAAGTAAACTATCTGAGGTATGTGGCATCAGACACAGTCAAGCATTACTTACTAAGCTCTGGAATTCCTCAATTACACAAATTAAGATTTTTCTTTTAATAGCAAAAACAAAGTGGAACCCTAAGTAGAGGCTACTGAAATCACTGTAATTTGTTTTTATCCCCAACCAAAATTGACAGCAAAACTTCTAAACACACAACAATAAAATATAACCCCATCCTTCCGAAACCTTTACTGGTTTTCAGGAAATGGAAAAAACAAAAAATTAAATTCTGTGTTGTCGAAGTTGACAGGCACTTTTTAATACTCTTTATTTGTGCCAAACCCAGTGACAAACATTAAGGGTTACTAATAATAATAATTTATGGTAAAATATAAAAATCACAAAATATGGAGATTCAAGGTTTCAGATGGACAGCATGCACACGGATTGTTTACACCAGTGGTTCTCAAACTGTGTTATGCGTACCACTAGTGGTTCTTGAAGAGACCCCGTTGGTAGGTGAGGTGACAAGACAGAAAATTAACAATATTGAATTTGTGTTTTAAATAAAATTTAAAATGTTTAATACTTCTACATGATTGATACATACGGAATACATCTAAGCCTATATGCAATTGTATTATTGTTGTTTATTTATCAGTTGTCGATGTAACTCAGGCCTGTGACGGGCAGCTTAAACACAGAGCGGGCGCTTGTGAGTCCCTCACCCTATCTCTTTCGACAACCTGCTTGCAAATTAAGTTTCTGATGTATTTCTGCACTTGCAGAAATAACAAGCTGTTGTTATTGCTGTAAAGTGCTAATTCAACACGCGTCTGCATCTACTCAAGGTTAAATCAATGAAGTGAACATTGCGATTTGAGAGAGCCGCTGCAGTAAAGTGTGAGTCTCTGTTTGTTACAGTGCAGTGTGTAGGCTGCAAGTCACTAAAAAGTTAATAAATTCCCCTTAAGAGTTTACAGAGCCCAGCTTACAGTGCATTACTGAAAAGTGTTTCGTGTCCACTATTATTGCCCACTATCTTGAAAACCAGGAAAAACATGTTCTTTAGTTTAAAAACAGCTGGTAAATAAGGTGTTTGTAATATTAATAATACATTAGATTTGAAGGAAGAGGTTTAAAGATAAAGATTCACAGCTCTACTATTAATTTAAGTGTTTATTCATTTGTTTTTCTATGGCGGCCATTATGTTGAACTTGGAACGACTAATTTTTATTAAAGGTGGTACTTGATCTGAAAAGTTTGAGAACCACTCGTTTACACCATACATCAGTTTTGATCAACAGTACAGATAGGACTAAAGACTGACATTGGCAGAATAAACAGTATTATAGTAGTGTAGAGGTAACATTTTTGGACGCTATTAGAATGTCCCTGGGTCACAGCTGGCTTATTGGCAGCTGGACAAGCTAAGTAACCACAAAACTAACAAACTCTCAAAAAGAAACATGTGTTTACAGACTAATCCACACAGCTCCCCACTCTTTCTTAGCCCTTTAACAGCACTCTTTTTATCAATGATCAAATTATAAAACAGCAACTCAAAAATTCTTCTTGATTGCCTATTTCGATAGAAATTAAAATGAGAATTCAAATTTAAACTCTCCAGAACCCTCTGACCCAGGACGGCACCAGACACCAGGTATCATCTTAAATTTACTTATGAGATTGTCATTGCACACAACTGAACTTTAATCTGGCTGCTCACCAGCTCTTTCCCAGACAGGAAACTATGAGCTCCCAGTATATGCCTGATAACAACTTTCATTATAAAGTATGCAAGTGTTAGAATAAAAACTGAAGCGAGTGTAAACACCAGCCAATCCAGCATCTTCATTTATCAACCAATGTAACAGAGCCTGACAGTGGAAAGCAGACGTGGGAGAAACAGAATGCCGGGAGACAATAACACACACAAATCACATCCATGGCACTTATTCAACTTTCATACAGTTAAAAGTTACAGACAGTGAAGACTATACTTGCCATTGAGATTTCAGTTGTTTTTTATTTTAAAAATCTCTTTAAAACACATACTTATACACACAAACACACTTACCTGGCAGCATGCTGCAGAGAATCCAGAGTAGGATTGTGCAGTAGTACTCCATGCGTGAAAGAGTGTGTTTTAGTCTGTGTGCGTGTGTCCACGTGCGTGTGGATAGAATATCCTGACAGTGAGTTCTCCTTTACCACCGGCTCTTATTGCCTCTATTCCTGCTAAAAACCCTCACTTTATCTGAGTTAAGGAGGAGGGACTGTGGCCGAACTAAAAGGAGGTGCTCATTCAGCCAACAGTCTGATCTTCTCCCTTTTTTCTCTCTCTTCAACTTCCTCCCTCTTTCATTTCTCTTTGACTGTCTGTCGATCTATGGTTGAGCGGGGTCAGTGTACCATGAGCTCATGCAGACTCTTTGATGATAAATTCAAGGATTAGGGATAGTTATCGAATAATGACTTTCCATAATCTTATTTGGGTAACATATAAACGGCATACATTCAGATTTATACCATAAATCTAAATATATAACTTTTTCATGCCGAGATTTGTGGTTCGCAGCTGCATGTTATCTTATAAAGCCCACTGACAAACTCTATCGCAACCTCAGCTTCCATCAAACCACCTAAACCAAACCTATAATTACAGATTATAAAATAACTGATACCGACATTCAGTCCGCTTTGGCGCACCTCCATTTTAACCTGACCTTGAAAGAAACAAAACCGCAGTTATTAAAATTGATTAAAAAGAACATGCCATTTAAATGTACTCCTACGCGTAAATCTAATACAGCAAAAAACTGATTGAAAAACACACAATTTGTCAGGTCTTGTATGGGCTAATGGCTTTCTTTTAAATGAATAGATCATCTGAACAAAACTATATTTTTAACATTTAATGTACTACAACCATAATGACAATATTAAAAGAATGCACTTGTTATACTGGATCATATCAAGTAATTATACATTTCACAAATTCCTTAAAACGTTTTAATTGTTTTAAAAGACTAAAGCTCTTTAAACATCCAGAGCAAAGGCTCTTGGTTTCATTAAGAATTCAAAAAGGAATTGTTTGTTTCCTTTCATCAGTTCTTACTTTTAAGGCTGGAACTCCTAAAAGCACAAACTAATTCACCCTCTTTGGAATTGAGGCAGATGGGAATGCTGAAATTGTTCACATTTTGCAGAAGAGTATAGTCTACTCAGGAAGAGTGTAGTTGTTACTCAAAAAGATGCTTACAGAGGCAAAGAGAGAGTGAGACATAAAATGTATTTTGACAATCCAATGGTTTTCCCCCCCAGACATTTAAAGCAGCAAATGCTTCTGTGACTGAGCTAATATATTTATTCATTCAATATGGTCTATAAGAACAGAAGCAAGCAAGATGATGCTCCTGTCCTTTTCTAAAGTGGATAAAGACAAGCAGATGATAATTAAAGACTGTTATTGGATAGATGGCAAGACAACAATACGACAAAGAATTCTGGGGTTTCAGCTCATAGCTTAAGAATCCCCACTGTCAGTTTGCAAAATGTCAACAGACTAAAACAAATGATAAATCGGAGAGAAACCTACAATTAAAATGCAAGTCTCTGTCTCCAAAAGAGGAAAGGAGCCTATGAGCGAGTTAGGTTGCTGCAGTCACTGTTTCCACATGGAGGTGAAATGTGCTATGTCCGTGATGCTCAGCTACTTGACCAAAATTACCATGCCAATATTTACAGTCACGACGGAATTCTGTAAGAGGGATCAACATAGAGAAAGAACTGCAGAAAGACGTTGTCTGAGCAGTGCAAATTGTTTTTGGAAAACTGACCCTCATTCCTTCCCTCTCAAATGTGGGGGTCCAGAGCCCCCCGTTGAGAGGATGAAAATCAATTCCTGCCCTTTGCAGTAGCACCACTTACCTCATGACCACGGACCATGTCTCATACAGCAGCAGCAACTGCAAACAATCATCTCAATAACCTCTATTAACCTGTTGCATTATGTATGCCTAGTCATGTAAAATAATATAAAAGTTAAAACATCTGCAAAAATGGATGTTGACCTTCAACAGATCTCAGATTTACAATCCACAGTTAAAACAATCTGAATTACTTGCTGTAAAAAAATCTGCTATATAAACTCAACAAAATAAAAGACATAATAAAGTGGAAGTGACATCATTTCAGATATTCTCAGATAGATTGGTTTCCCACACACAAGAAGGAAGCGTCTCTAGGTTCCTTTTATTCTCATTTTCTGTTTGAAATTTTCCATTGGCTTGTGTTGATGAACACATAAACACAAACTGTTGCAGAGGACACACAGAGGAAAAACTGATGTTGTGAACGCCAGAGTCACCACAGTGTCAAGTGTCAGTCAAAACAACCCAACACCAGAGCTCTGATCCAAATCTTGACCTTTTCAATGTCTCTGTATGATGCTGTTCAAACGCAGGAACTACAGTCACCAATTCTGAACTGTGTGCTCTATCTGAACTGATTTCATCCTGAAACAACTTGTGCATTTATCAGCATATATGCTTTGGAAATCTCATTCTTCACTCATGAGATAGAGGTACTATAGTATGAAGTTGAAACAGTTGTGAAAAGTCAGTTTTCAAAAGCATTTTCAAACACCATTCTTGCAAAACAAATTAACAAAGTTAAATTTTTTGCTCCCTGTTGTCCATGCAGTGTACTGAACGGGCTATCCAGTGAATGAGCAAAATTCAAGTAGATACACTAATTAGCTAAACAGATCCAAACAAGATGCAAGTTATTAAAACAACAGAATATATGATGTTATTATTATATATTATATAGAGAGAAATATTTAACAAAAAATGTAAGATTGCATTAACTACATCTGTGTGACTTTCAAAGCCCAACATAAAAGTGAATCATAGAAAATGAAACCAGAAATCAGGGATTGTGGTTAGGTCACCGAAGCATGAGTCAACCAATCAGACATGCCAGTGGTGTGATATACTTTGGATGAAGTTGACTGTCTGACTGACAGACAACGTTGAACCAGAGGAATTTGGTGGTTTTGAGCGTATACACTGTTGTCCACGCACACAATGGTAAGTTGTCGCAGGCTTTGCTTTACCAATATACTGTACTTGCAAGAACTAAACTTGTGTAATCTTGATATGCTAAAATCGAGTCTCAGTGTGTTGAAATCCAGTGGTTTGGACTGTAAATAGTGATCTCATAACCATTTGCATTCCTGCATCTCTTTCCCCTCAATGGGATCTGCTGTGAAGCGACTATTTTTGCTGGTGATGCTATTCATGACAAAGTACAGAACTATATCCTCCAGATCGACTGCTACTAAAACTGATTGTTGAGCTATTAATGAAACATGTATACAACAAGATTTTAATACTCACTAAGCACATGCACACTGTTTAAGTATTTTAAGAAAATATTTTCACAATGACAACAGTGTTAATGCTATAACTGCACGATTAATCATATTTTAATCACAATCACATATTTGTTTACAAGATTTCTATGCATAATCTTAATGATATTATTATGTTAAAAGCAAGCACAAAACTTTAAAAGTTGCAAAGTGGCAGATTATAATATAATGCATTAATTGGTAGTAAAGTGTAAAAAATATGTTGAAGTGTAACATAAAAGAATAATCATATTAATTGGGATTACAATTTTAAGAAAAATAATCAATCGTCTGACCCATTATAGTAAAGCTCTAGTTAATAGGGACTCACTGCAGCAGCACATGAAGCTAAAGACTCACCGAATTCCTTCACTAATCTAATGGAAACTATATTAATCTGCATAATTGACAAAACGTTATTAAGCCCAAATCCTGGCCTTTTCAATTTACAGCAAACTTGTATCTATACTAAGCCATCTCTTCAAACAACTCAAAGGACAAACAACATACACATCACTGTCAATAATGGAGCCACAACTATGGAGGTCTGTTCTACTTTTAGTTTTTTAAAAGGACAGAATTGTCAAAAGACCCATAAAAACTTAACATTTCTTATGGAACGCCTGCATCTTCCAGCGCCATGTGCTAGGACCATTTAACTCTCTGTCACTCTCGTTTTTTATTATTGAAGGGTCATTCTCATTGGTTGCGGAAAGAACGGAGAGCCGTTTTACCGTAAGCAGGGCAACGGTGTACCAATAGAAATACTCATATAATGTGAAAAATGGCAGGGGCCTTTAATATAAATATGGAGATCAAGCGAGCATTGGTCTAGTCGGAGCAGTGAGTCATTCTTACTTTTCCAGATATCTGGCAGCTCTGTTGACTGGCGCTCAGAGCCAGTAGCAACACTGGGAGATGTGGAAAGTGAAACGGCACACCGCAGCAACAGCCACACATGATTTGCACCACACAACACACATGCATGCTTAGAATCAGCCGTGTAGACACACACATGCATGCTTAGTAACAGCCGTGTTGACACACACAGCATTAAACCATGTGAACAAATGCAAAGAATATGGAAGGCACACAACTGGAAACCAAAAGCTGACCAGGGATAGGTACAATTCTCTGCTTTCATCTACCAAACAATCAATGTGTTTAGAAAAACTTATTTTTGATAGAGATTTTTACAAACAGTATACAAAAATAGGCTTGGTTAGGGTTCGATCCACCTCTAGTCAGCCTTTCACCGGGTGCTAAAGCCCAAGCAGTACCAATAAGCTTTGACCTATTAGCTCATAATGTGGTCTAAAAATCACCCGATGCCTTGTGCGTGCCTGCTGAAAGGAAACGTGAGCTCCTGTTTCACGGAGCTTCCGCTTCACTTCATATGAAACGCAATGGAAAATGTAAGACGGGGGAAAATCATATCTTTCTTTTCTCCCGCATCACCATGGAAAACCTAAACTCCATCATTTCCATCATGTAATTATTAGGTTTGAGGAGACTTATACATAATTATTTATTTCAGGGTTGACCGCTTAAACGCCAAACTGAGCCCCCACGGGCAGGCCCTGTAAATGCATCCCATATGATGACATATTAGAGGAAGAGGGCATAAAATTTCTTGTGGCTTTTGCTGGAGTAATGCAGAGTCATTTCTCTTGTAAAGTTTTGTTGTCCTCTTATTTACTAGCAAAGCAGTGAAATATATCAGACGGTAGCAAGAAAAGACATTTGGTCTTCTGGCTTAAAAAATCCTGCACTTTCCCACAAAAACTGGAACTGCAATAACCCAATATACCATTAGAGTAAAGCAAAGGCAATTTTTCTCACGAGAAGCTAAAAAAAGACCTATTTATGAAGATGGAAGTAAACAATGAAGACATTTCTCATTACTTTTTGCTTCTCTGATGTAAGGCCAGGTCAAGGGTTGCTGGACAGACTTCTGAGAAATTAGCAATCCCTTTTGATGCTGATCTGACCTGAAATGACGGTAACAAGAAATTGCCCGGAATGCAGGCACGTTAACATTTGAAATGGCAAATACAATGGCCCAGTAAGGAAACTACTGTAAAAATGGTAAATCACTAAAGCAATCTTAGCAATCTTTCCTAATGTGACTTAATACCCTGGTATAGATTTTCGCTTTTTGGATCATCAGCTCATATGATAATCGTGCCTTGTAATGCCACATGTCAAGAATGAACAAGCCGAGAATTAAGTACTCAACTATTTCAGTTTCCTGGATGTGAAGTACAGACACCACAGATATGGCAAATATTCTATGGATAGAAGCTCAAATAAACACATAACTAACATCGCAAGTGCTACAAATGGGTATGACTCACTTCCTAAGTGTTTCAAAAGGTCTGGAAAAATCGTATGGGCATCTTCACAGAGAGCCCTGAAATATAGCTGGATGGCTAGGGTTGGACCTGGCCAAACAGCTGGAGTCCTGGAGCGAATGTTTAGCTGGAAATACTAGCTCAGACGCTTGATTTTAAATACTGATCGTTCGGTAATATGGAGGTAAGGATTATTCCAGAGGCATAGTTATTAGCAGCAGGAGCTATGGAGAGAATAAAACATCCTATTTAGCTTTTATCAAATACAGGTGATGTATGTGAAACATAAAAAGGTCACAAAAAATGTTGTTGTCTAGCAGAGCATAATGGTCAATTATTTTCAAGTTGTCAGCACTGGAGAGGAATCATGACAAACTGAGGATGCTAATTTACATTTACATTTAAGCAATTGGCAGATGCTTTTTTCCAAAGCAACTTAAATTGCATTGTATTATACATTTCTTTCTGACAATGTGTAATCCCCTGGAATCAAACCCATGACCTTGGCATTGTACGTGCCATGCTCTAACCACTGAGCCACAGTAAAGCGAATTCAAAAGAAATGTCCTGATCAAACGTTCCAGGAATATTGGAACAGGATCAGGACAGTCATTAAAAGTGTATTTGCATTAGAAAAACATTCATGAGGTGTCCACATATGGTAGAATGCAGTGTGCGTCGATTTTCTTCCTCCTAATTTTTCCATAGATGTGATGCACAAAAGACAGAAAGTGTGTGATTCTGTTTTTCTCTTTAATTGGACTGCAAGAAGACATTTGATATAACTTTGTTGAATTATGACTGCATAGTGATAACATACATTTCAATGTGCCAATGCCAACTGTGCCCACATTTGCCATTTTTTATTTATTTTATTATTTTCTTAGGTCCGGTGTGTTTTTGTAGGATCTATTGAGAAAAAATGCATACAGTACATAACTATGTGTTCAGAGATGTATAAAGAGCTTATGAAGATGAAGAGTTATGTTTTTGTTACCTTAGAATTAGCTATTTCTATCTACAGCACCGCGGGTCCCCTTGCATGGAATTCACGGTGTTGTTTCTGCGAGCCCACGTCTCTGTGTCTTTGACAAACAGGTAAATTTAACAAAGTAAATGTAGCGTGTGTCAAATGTAGCGTGTGTCATTAGCGAATGTCTCCTTTGGCGAAAAAGTGAAAATGTGAGGACATCTTAGTTCTGTGTCAGCCACCGTAGTGCTTCGAAAGGGAGGGGTGGAGTGAGCAAATGGTTGCAATTCACAACCACACCACTAGACGTCGCTAAATCTCATACACTGGACCTTTAAGTATCTTTATAGGCCCCATATCAATATTTTTACTGGTGTGTATTTATGATTGGCAGAAATAGTGACAGAATTGTAATTGCAATTCTATGCGGAGATAACCTGTTGTGTCAACTAGACGCCTGTGAGGTATATCTGCAGAATTCAGTATTTCCTCTCCTTTCATTGTAATCTTCTGGTTTGTTAATAAAGCTTTGCAACCAGATCTCCATGTGAAAGGTGATAGCTGACTGAAAGCACTACTGTAATTACAATAAGACCACTGGACTTATGTGTAAAGCTTGCAGCAAGCAGACAGACCACACACACATATGTGTGGACTGTCAGTTTTTCTAAACACATATGAAAGAGTTGACCTGTGAATACCAAACAGCATCTGGCACTGGATCAGCTCTCAGCACACAAACACTTAACCAAACATGAAAGCACGGATAAAGAGATCCTGACCACTTTAAATCTCTACTGACCGCTGTGAAAAGTGCAACGTAAAAACAGTTGCTTTTCTAATTTATCACATTTAACATTTTTGTAAGCTTTTATTGTGTCAAATATGTACAAAATATCTAAGAAATTAAAAGTTGTTATATTAGAATCAACAAAAATTTATGTATAAAGCCTAAGGAGATTTTTTCACACACAAAAGATATTATTTAGATTCTGACATACTGTTATTTCTCTAAACCAGAACAGTTACAGCAGTCATGTCCAGCTTTATGCTTGCTGCAACTTCATTCAATATATTTACCGTTTATTCTATAGTATTTTATATTAATTATACAATGATGGATATTCAGTATAATGGAATAGCTCAGGTTCATCATGAAAAAAATGATCTGTTCAATGCACTTCTTGAATTGGTCAATGTCAAATCATGTATACACTCATCTAAAGGATTATTAGGAACACCATACTAATACTGTGTTTGACCCCCTTTCGCCTTAAGAACTGCCTTAATTCTACATGGCAATGATTCAACAAGGTGCTGAAAGCATTCTTTAGAAATGTTGGCCCATATTGATAGAATAGCATCTTGCAGTTGATGGAGATTTGTGGGATGCACGAAGCTCCCGTTCCACCACATCCCAAAGATGCTCTATTGGGTTGAGATCTGGTGACTGTGGGGGCATTTTAGAACAGTGAACTCATTGTCATGTTCAAGAAACCAATTTGAAATGATTCGAGCTTTGTGACATGGTGCATTATCCTGCTGGAAGAAGCCATCAGAGGATGGGTACATGGTTGTCATAAAGGGATGGACATGGTCAGAAACAATGCTCAGGTAGGCCGTGGCATTTAAACGATGCCCAACTGGCACTAAGGGGCCTAAAGTGTGCTAAGAAAACATCCCCCACACCATTACACCACCACCATAATTGCATTAATGAGAAATTGAACAGGTATTCCTAATAATCCTTTAGGTGAGTGTATGTGCGTAATACTTTAAACAACCGTTCAAAATCATGTCATGTCATAAAGTTATCAGCTATTGTTATGGCCGCGAGACCATGTGAGCCAGCTATATTTCCAGACAGCCAGTTAACCCTGTGGAGCTGTAAATCAGCAGAATGAGCCTGTAATGATGTGACAGGGTTAACAGGCTAATTTCTTTATGAGGGGAAAATGCCATGTGTGCGATGCAAACCTTTATGTTTTATTCTAAGCAAACATGTTAAGAGAGTTACAGTTAATGTGGGGGGCGGAGTCATGTGGTTTTCTAGTGTTTTAAAGGAGCTCATCTACAGACAAAACCTTTCATTAATCATTACATACATCAAATACAAACTTAACTGAAACGTTTCTCAATAGGTCAGCTGAGCCTATAATTTCAGAAAAATGCTCGGCACCCCGTTATATAAGTCTAGCTAATATATTAAATTTCCTCTGTTACACACCTTATGTTTTGTTCATCCAAAGAGCCTTTGTTCATCTGCTCAGTTCCCATCCTCTCTCCTTCCCGGAGGCCCTTATACATTTTCCCCCACCCCTGACTTCAGAGGAAGTGGTTTCTGTGCAGACAGCGTTTAGCTGGAACATTGTGTTGTGTACATGGGAAGCTGTAACCAAAGAACTGCACATTAAAAGTTCCACTAGAGTAACACTTTTTGCAGAGATAGATCTGGTGGACAGTCATGCCAGAACTGGGGGTCTGTCTGCCTTGAATTTACCCACATGTATGTGACTATTTCAGATTGCTGTGACTCATATGGGTACTGCTGCCCCCTAGTGTTTATATAATGTTAGTGAGCTGATAGAGAATAGGGGAATATCTTTGCGCGTGAAACACCCACAAAGGCACACACTGATACCTATGTTTGGGTTTCCAAAGTCAATGTTTTTACATTAATATAAAACTGACCATAAAAACCTTCAAAGTCAATTTTTAGAAGCTCTTGTAGAATTTCCCTTTCCAGATCCACCTAAAACACCATTAAGGCCTATTAAGATGTATTTCAGTCATCTCACCGCATCCTGCCTTCTTATCTCTGCTTCTGAGTTCCAGTAACTAAATATTTCTGATCTTGGCTTTGAACTCAGTGATTCCTCCTCTTTCAGAAAGTTTAGCCTATTTATATGCCAAATGTTGCGTTTGAATATCCCGGTGTTGGCCAAGTGAAGATCCTGTTGTTCAATTAGTCATTTTGTCCAGTCATATACAGTCTCTGTCTTTTTATTTTTTGTCATCAAACTTTATGATTAAACACCTTTTTTGTTTTTTTACTGGGATTGAAATGTCCAACCAATTAAAAGTAATAAAAAGTTAAAAAGTTAACCTTTGACCATACAGTATTTAATCATTTAAAAAGTAGTGTTTTTTTCCTTTTCCTGAAATACAGCACATTCGGACAGCCAAGGTTTCAGAATGACGGCAACGATATGGGGACCTTATGCTGTGACATAGGTCAACACACTCCAATACTATTATAACTTTGGCAGTGAGCATGTAAATGCTGCATAGTATAAACAAAGAGTATAGATATCAAGAGGCGAAATTCTGGTGCTTTTTGGGAAACAGTAGGGCAGCCATTTTTGGGTGACATGGTTTTAAGCAAGGCTTTTGTTATCATGTATTATCATCATTCCGGTTGAATTTCGACAACATAAATATGATTTAATATTATATTAGAAAAATACCTTTCTATGAAAAACAGTCATTGCTAAAACATCTATTAACCACTGAAATATATAGAATTATTGGCCGTTTCTCAATTCCAAGAACATAGAATGGACTTGTGTTCTCGTGGAGACCGGTCTTGCGAGGCAGCCTAGGAAGAACGAACTTGGATGGACATTCGATTCATCCTTGATATTGAGAACACATCCACGTACTTTCGTGCGTTCTCTGTTCTGTAGTATTAAATCCGGACGTTGACAGTTATTGATGACGTGGAGTGAGAACAAGAGGACACAAATCCGCTTAAGCAGTGGTTATCAAACTTTTTTGGCTTTAGTACCCCTTTTTATGATTTTTTCAAGCCAAGTAGCCCTTGACCAGAGAACAACATTTTACTTTAAAATACAGTGAAATGAGAGTCAAACCTTTATTATATCTAAATTTATTAATTTATTTTTATGCATCTTTGCGTAGTCCTAATTTCAAATATAAGTACTATTATCATAATTTATTGATTTTCATTATTTATTCCTAAATGTCAGTTTCTCTCACGTACCCCTGCTGTACCCCCGGGGGTACGCGTACCCCAATTTGAAAACCACTACGCTAAAGAGTACACTGACAGTGCAGGGATAACATGCCTCATACTTAAAATTGCTGGTCAGTGCCGGCCCGAGCCTCTTGGGGGCCCTAAGCAGAATTTGATTTGGGGGGCCCACTCCCAGCAAGCAGAGTCACCTGATTTAAGATTATTGACACAAATGTCATGCTATAATGTTACATTATAAATGAATAGAGTGAGGTTATGTATTAATACAAAATAAATAAATAAAATACTCAATAGATACTTAAATAAAAGACTTTACTCTTAAACTTCTGAATACAAACTGTCACAAAACAAGAAATAAATAATTTGCAAATGTGCAAATGCAAATGTAAATGAAATGTGCAATCTTTTAAATAAAACCAAAATAGACAAACATTCATATAATCAAAAATAGAATGTTACAAAAAAATAGATACTTAAATAATGAAAGCAAACATAAGAACAGCAAGGGTTCAACAATGACAATTGTACAACAATGACCTTAAAATCGTTCCTTGCTAGCTTTTCTGGAGGCAAAGTCACTGATGACATCATTGTATGGTATTGCTTGGCCAACTTTGTTATCAATACTAATGAATGCAAGTCCGCTTAGTCTTAGTATATTTTAACATTCACTTCAACACACATAGCAATGCTAGCGGGCATCCCTTTAACTTAGAAGGTTAAGTTCCCCTTCGGCTGTTTTCTCCAACTTAAACTGACATCTATAATCAATACGTGAAATACACCTGGAGAAATGTATATTAATAATGCGAGACATTTCACTGTTGATGGCGGGGATTTAACGTTCGCTCTGGTGATGGCTTATAAGATCACGAGTCATGGCTCGCAGCTACCTAAAGTGACGTGAGCACAATTTGTCACTAATCATGCAAACATACCTTTATCCTGCTCTTTTTTCTACTCCTCTGTCCTTTTCTTTTTTCTCTTTTCGGCACCAGAGGGACACATCCTTTTTTGTGACATGGCTTGTCATTTATTAATTACAGTGACACGCACTTGCGCGCAGGCGCGAATTGTCAATGCACGCGAAATGTGTCTAAGCGCAATTGCGCATTATTCAACCGCTAGCAGTCACAGCAGCAGTTGTCGGCAAATCAGAATTTTCTTATCTTGAATTATTCATTTCATTTATAAGTTCATATTCATTAATTAATTTATTAATTCATTTATATAACTTTTTTTAAGTTATTTAATTGTCAAAACGATTTGGGGGCCCCAAGCAGCCGCTTAGTTCGCTTATGCCTCGGGCCGGCCCTGTTGCTGGTCAAGAAATGTAAATGTTTATGTAATATTGTCGAAGAACACTAGGGGGCAGTATAATACAAAATAATCATTCTCGAGTTCATCCTGGATATTTTCAATTGAGCTCTTTCAGCAATCAGTTTTAAAATGTTTGAGGCCTACAATAGGCCTAAGATAATACAATATCTATTTTTGAAAATACATGCATTCATTATACCCATTACTACTAGTATTAATTTATTATTTATTAAATATATTTACTTTTACTAATAAATTAATAAACCCACATTAATATATCTGTTTTTGTTACTTTTTTATTTTTATAGCAGTTGCGGCCAAGATAGGAGCTATTCTGTAGTAACAGTGGATACTACTGTATTACGCTACTAACTATAGGAAGAGAGATGATGAGTTTAGTTTTATACTGAATACAAAGAGAAAAAGCAGAGGTTGACGGGTTATACAGAGTGTTGCTGTTGTGGACATCAATAATCTTCATTAGAGCATGTAGAAATCAGATTGACAATAGAGCGAGAGAGGGACAGAAGGGAGGAGTAGTAGTTACACACTGAGCTCACTTTACCGCAGTATTCTGACTAAGGGACCAGGGCAGCCGCTGCACCAATAGGCTCAGTTACTTAGCCAGAGACAGAGACAGCTACCAGACCCTCCCTCCCTCGCCCTCCCTCACCCACTCACTGCTTCTCCTCCTCTCTCACAGTATCCCGCGTCTCACTCACACATACACGCTCAGTGAGTCTGTCTCTCTGTCCTGCTGTCACACTCAGCGTTTCAGGAACAGAAGTAGATTCTTCCTCACTGATCTCTGCATGACTGTCACAAAGGTAAGAGCGTGCTGGAGTGTGTTTTTGGTGTGTGAAGCGGGGAGGGGCTGCAGGGTTTCAGCTTCACTGCAGTGGGATGTTCTGCTGAATCTGTGACTGTGTGCTGCAGTGCTGGACAGGTGGAGCTGCATGAGGAGTGTGTGTTTATGCAGGTGTACAGAATTTAATATCTGCATGATCATCCGGCCAGTACAGACTTGTGGATGTATATGTGTGTGTTTGGCTGCCAGTATCCATATGTGAGTGACTGTCCCGCAGTAGGGCTTGGCTGGGTGAGGCATGTTTACAGGTTTAGCTGTCTGATTACTGAGTGAAGCTCTTAATCCAGTGCTGTCCTGTATAAAGCCTGAGCAGAGGAGAGTCCGCTGAGCAGCAGTGTGGGCAATTTTGCTCTGATAGTATTGTACAAACTATGCATGAAAGAAAGGTAAAAGCCGAGCAAGTGAGAGAAGGCAACAGAAAGTACACAAAGGCATAAGGTTAATTCCGTAAACTGGGCTACTTTTTGACATTGAGATGACACATTAACATGCTCATTTTCACCCTTACAGTATAGCAGGTGTTATGCTGCCTCTGGTGTGTTTAACGGAACAGTTCACCCAAAAATGAAATATCTGTCATCATTCACTCAGGCTTCTGTTATTCAATAACTATAATTCTTTCTTTCTTCTGCTGAACACAAAAGACAATATTTTGAAAAATGTTGGTGCCCCAAAAGTGGGGCTCCATTGACTTCCACTGTATGGACAAAAAACCACTAAGAGTTCTCTCAAAATATCTTAAACTCTCTTACTTTCACACACACACATACAGTACGCAAACAAACAAATGTGCAAACATACACCCAGCAGTATGTTCATGTTGACCTCTGGGACTGTTGTGGTCACGCCCAGACTGTCATGACTGGGACAGGATGCATCTCCCACTGCAGCACTATAAAGCAGCTACCGGCACCTCACGTCCTTTCACACATCAGCACATCACAATCTCCAATAAATCACGCTGGACCTTAATAATATTCTATTGAAGTGTTGATTGTTTTTATAAAAATCAATGCCACAATACCACATTAATGGAATCGTATTCAAATAAGTGCCTCAACAATAATCTACTTCCAAAAACCCTCACTCAATATCACAGACTATAGAAGCGCTCATAGTATAGCCTGATTTCTTTTAAACAAAACTTTACTTTGCATTAAAAACACATAGGCCATCACTTTACCCAGAAAAATCTCTCAAAATTCAGGATTCTCTCTCTTTTACTGTGCATGTGCAGAAAAAAGAATCAGCAAGTTACACAATGATCCATTTCATATGAGATGGGATGATAGGGGGAGGGGTTGGGTCATTCTGTCTCATAGGGTGGAAGGTCAACACATGTGCCCTCACGCTTTTGTTTAAAGCTTAGCGTATATTTAGCCCTGGAACAAAATTCACTGGAACTGAAATGCCAGCAACCATCAGATTGACCAATATATGTTTGGCTCAGTTTCCTCCCTAATACCAATGCACAGAGCCAGACAGATGTCAATGTGTTTATAAAGTTTGGAGAGATTCAATGTTGTCTTGAACCAACTCAGGGGAGAGTACAAGATAAAAGTGAGAATGCGCTGCGCTCTCGGCCAATAGTAACCAGAAAATCACATTAAAAGCACCATGCTGGTAGATCAGTGTATGCTGCAAGTTTATTCTTGGGTATTGTGAGAATGGTTTTCATTTACAGTTTGTAGCTGTGTGCAGTAATGGATGAGAGGCAAGAAGGCTGATAGATTAAAACAAAGAAGATAAAAAATGCACAGAAACACAAGAGAACACTGTGTGGGTAGGAGGGCTGTTATTTCAAATTCACAGGTGTAAGACACATTATCAAAACTATTCTCCATATGCAGATTTCACCTCATGCATGAGTGTGTGGGAGTTTTTCCTGGGAGAGATGTCACATTAGGTGAACACATGTGCATTTACATGTTTAAAATTAATTCGAGTGTATGTGTTTTGCATGTCCAACTTGTCACACATATACAAACTATTCAAGAATCCAAATTATATATCCATATTTATGTGCATTAGTGGAGTACAGTACAGTGGTCAGTGGTCAAAAAGCACCAAAACCTTTCTAAACAACTTTCAATACAAAATCTTATTACTCTAACATGACTTCTAGAGACCATTCTAATTATCCATTTAAAACTATATTCACCTATACTACAGATTATAATTTGTGCCTACTGTACATAAAAGTTTTTTCATTCTCTATTACAGTATAGTATAATATAATATAGTATAACACAGTACAGCAGTAAAGTAGAGTATTGAGAAGTGGAGAGTAGCCTATCCTAGCCTAAGTGTTGCAGTCCAGTTTCAGCATCACTAATTATAATGGGTTCTATAGATTTTTCAGTGTCTATATTGTACAGTAAAGATACTTGACGTGTATTAATCATCTTCAATTTCAGCATATTATGTAGTATGAATAGAAAACACCAGACCTGTTTAATGAAATCTTAACAATAGTGTGGCAGGGCATGTCCATATACAGTAGACCCGCAAATTATACTAAAAATGTTTAGCTTATATAATAATAGTTTCTGACAAATAGTGCATGACAAATTTTCAAATTGCATTATAGCAACAATTACAGATAATCAAATATGTTACAGTAAAAGCAGACCAAAAGCCTTAGAATATTAAGAACACTTGTTTTGCATGATGCATTTTCTACCCTTGGGGAAAATCTTTTAAAGGAATAGTTCACTTTAGAATTATTGCTTATTTACTCACCCTCATGTCATCCAAGACGTCCATATCTTTATTTCCTCTGTAGAAACTAATCCGGAAACTAAACATTTGCGGAACTTCCTCCACATAAATTGATTTAATTGGGGGCAACCTGATTTAAGGTTCTTCGCAGCTTTAAATGGCTAAACGCGACACCAGCTGATGAATTAGAGTGTTTTCTAGGAAAACCATGTTGCAGGTTCACGACTTCCCATAATACGTAAACACGTTGGAAAGGTCAGGTGTCTGATGTTTATACATCCCGGATAAGCACACTAACAGACCATTTTAAACAATATTCTGCCTCAAAAACATAACATGTTTCACAAAACATCCAGCAACATCTGAACCGTCTTCCTTATCACCACTCATCAACAATGGGTCGGTACATCAGCTTACGTCAGACTTGTGATCTTTCAAATGTGATTACCTATTGTATGAACGCGCAACACGGTTGGGTACAAGCTGTGTATTTGTGGTTAAAAATTATACAAAGTAGAATTCTTTCCTACAAAATTACTAATTGTTTGGCTATAAAACACCCTAATTCATCGGCTGGTGTCGCCTCTAGCCATTTAAAGATGCAAAGAAAATGATATTTGGACCTTAAATCAGGTTGCCCCCCATTAAATCCATTATTTGGAGGAAGATCCGGAAAAGTTTTTCTCAACAACCTTGGAATGTGTAAATTAGTATTTAGAGAGTAAATAAGCATAAAATTGTAATTCTAAAGTGAACCAGTCCTTTAATCTCCACTGAATTTGCTGGCTGCTGTGCACACGCTGAGAAGTGTCACATTAGATTCAAGTCCTAGCAGCTAACTTAGCAACCCTAAGCTCCTGCTGTCTAATGTGCTATAGAGAAAACAACTAATAATGAAGTTTTATACCAGCAATTTTTTATAAACAAGGGGGTCCGTTTTTGGTGCAGATATGAAAAAGCCTTTGTCTGTAACTTTTAACTTCATGGTAAAAAGTCTCCAATGGTACCTATGTTTTGGATGCAGGAGTGCCGATCAGCCTTTTAGCTCAACCAACATGACTGTTTGGCTCAACCAGCTTAATTTGTTAAATTTTGCTGGTCCACCAATTTAGCCTGCACTACACCAGCAATACCCGGCATACAACAGCCTGAACCAGCATAGAAATGAATGTTGACGTAAGCCTTTCTTCAGCAGAGCAGTGCCTTGTGTCCACAGGGACACAGAGTTTCAGTGGGACTTTACGTAAAAGGAAAGGAGATCATGTCATATATAAATATCCTGCTCAGAGAGTTTAGTTGTGCAGAAATAAAGAATGAACATGATGTATAGCCATTGTAAAGAGGATGTCCTTCCTGTAGGGTTCCTGAGCAAAGTGGGAAATAGTACTGTAGAAAAAGAGCAGCTGTGGGGCATCAGTATACAGTAAATGTTTTTTTTCACTTATACTTTATAGCACAAAAATTAAGAAAGTATGACGCCTGTAATTGTGTCTGTGCCACAACAAAATGTTAAGTTCCATTAGAATAAGTATTGTTAATGGTATGCGGATACTAAATAATAGTGTTTTAGTAGAACAGTACTCCTGCAAGAGGAATCCTTGTGCGTGTAAGAGGTTCACACTGGTGCACAGAACCACAGAAGGAAACGCTACAGCCCACACAAATGAAACAGTGTGGGAGAGAGCTACACCGTGAGAGCTGATAAAGATGGGTCATATGCTTCCGCTCTCGGGATTATTTCAACACACTACTCATAATTGTACAGTCCCATGAAAATGAATCTCATTCTCTGAAATGCGTACAGCACCACATTCCATGCAATGACTCTTTGAAATGGGCTTGCCAAAATAAGTGGATGTGAACAGCAATGCACTGTATAAAACTTCTGTAATCTACATTCTTATGTTTCATAACATAACATATACAACCATAGAAAAATGGAAAGCCATTCCAGTCTAGGGTCTGTTGAATTTCAACAAAATAAAACCTCAGGAAGGACATAAAGTCATCCAAAGGTAATGTGAAAGATCGACATGAAGAGGTTATTACATAAAAAAATATTTAAACATTTCTTAAAAACATGTACAAAATAAATATTACTGTTGTATTGCTGAATATGATTACAAACTTTTTGTCTTTGCAGTATTTGATGTATGAAAAAAACAGTGCATCTTTTCTGTTACTTTCATTTTCTGAAAAATAAACAAATAAATGATAAATGGACACGATAATTTTATGAATTTTTTTTAAATTTGGCAGAAATATTGTTAGTAGTTCACAGAATGAAAAAGCAATTATCAATGAACACATACCTCTAAATAGTAAATTCAGAAAAACTGAAAACAATAATTGAATTTTATCCATGGCTGAATATAACACTCCTACCTCGCCCTACTGACTGACCCTGATGTTTCCAGACTTCTCTCCAGCCACAGCATCACCTGTCCCCTCAACCCAACCCAATCCCCTCCCATCTCCATCAGGCCATATCCAGCACACTCACACACATCATCAACACCTCCCTGCTAACCAGCACTTTTCCATCCACATTCAAACAGGCCCAGGTCACACCCCCACTTAAGAAACTAAAATTGGACCCTCTACTACGGACAGTTTCTCAGTATCTCTCCTCCCATTTATTGTGAAATCTCTTGAAAGGGCAGTAACCAACCAGGTGTCTTCCTTCCTATCCCAGAATAAACCACTGGACAACAAGCAGTCCGGCTTCAAAACAAATCCCTCCACTGAGACTGAACTGCTATTGGTCACAGAAGCACTGGGACTAGCCAAGGCAGAATCTAAATCCTCTGTCCTGATTCTGGTAGACTTATCTGCAGCATTCGACACTGTCAATCACCCTGTCATCTTTAGGAATCTCAGGCACCCCTCTACATTGGTTCAAATCATAACTCTCCGGCAGATCCTTCAGGGTGTCATGGAGGGGCTCGCAGTCCACTACTCACCACATGATCACTGGGCTCCCTCAGGCATCCGTGCTTGGACCACTCCTTTTCTCCATCTACACTACAACCTTGGGACCCATCATACAGGCACAAGGCTATTATTGTTATGCTGACGACACCCAGATTTACATCTCATTTCACCCAGACGATACTACTGTAACAGCTTGTATTAAAGCCTGCCTAGAAGACATCTCAGCATGGATGAAAGAGCATCACCTCCAGCTGAACAGAACTCCCTGTATTTCCGGCACACCCCACGGTGCAACACGATCTCACTGTCCAACTTGGCAATCCCACAATCACTCCTAAAACAGCCAGGAGTCATGTTTGATGACAAGCTGTCCTTCAATGATCACATTGCAAAGACAACACGGTCATGCCAATTTGCCTTATTTAACATAAGGAAGGTTAGACCACATCTCACTGAGCATGCAGCACAACTCCTTGTCAAGGCTAAGGTTGGGCAATGTCTACCAAATTGGCATCGGATGATGCAAACAGAGAAACATTGTGACCAGTTTTCAAAACAGCATACTTTTTAACAAGCATTTGCATGTGTACGACCTGCACATTTTGAATTTCTTCCAGTTGTTATTTCACGTGGAAAGACGAGTAGATCTTGAGCCCACCAGTGTAGGCTGTGTGTGTGTGATTGGTTCACTGCGCGTGTCATGCGGCACTGATGTTTCCCTGTGCTCTCGTGGACGCACACAGTTCAGGTCGTCATTGACAAGTTAACACTCACAGAAGGTGAGCGCGTTACTACGGCGGTGTCCCAATTCGAGGACTGTGTGCTTTGAAGGCTGGTAAGGCTATCCTGATCCAAAGGTTGCTTCAAAAGCAGCCCCAAAATGCGACTCTATTTCTGCAGGTTTTTAAAGATAGAAGGAAAGTCTCCTTCACAGCTTCGGCTATCCCAAGATTCATTGCGCACCTGTAACGGCTTGGAATCTTTAATAATCTATCAAGACTTTAGGTAAATAAAAGTATGTAATTCACAAAAACGGTCCATTTCAGGGTTTTAAATTTAATATATGTAGTGTATTTCAGGGAAAACATGGGTTTAACGACTGTAAAATACATATAATTAATGGGGATTAACCATACCTATTTTTACACACTTTACCTGATGCAGTAGACCTAATAATAGCGACAAACTAAATGCACTCGTCCAGCGAGTGATCAGCAGATCGTATATCAACTCTAAGAAATATTACTTTCCTGGCCTTGGAAACATAACACTCTTAATGTAGTGCAGTACTGCTTCAGAAATTATAATGAAATCAAGCAGTTTAAGTGACGTTAATATGTTATAAGTAAACACAGAAACAATTTGAGCGTGGATACAAATGCGAGTTTATTGACCACACCAATGGGAAGACAAACCGACTTACTAACAAATAACAAACGCTTACAAACAACACATGAAACGTAAAAGCAGTAAAGAAATAGACAAAGCAAAAAGTGGTAAAATTACAATCAGCTATTCACATCTGCATAAACCATCGAGGACAGTCTCCTTAGTTAAAAGGGGTTACAGCTTAAACGTAGCTATTTAGAATATAGTTGAGATACTTGCACTGGCTTCCTGAGTGTGCTGGGACAAGTTCTTGTGTGCGTGGAAAGGGGTTATCCGAGTCCTGATGGTTTCAAAGCAAGCGGGTGAGTCCGTCTAATTCTTTCTTTGAACCGGATTGGTTGACGAAGGTAGAATGAACTTAGCCAAAGGAAACTGCCGGAAGAAGCTTTCTCAAAGGCGAGAGACAGGTCTCAATGACGTGACCGAGCACGAGTGCGCGAACACGACATGAGCCTGGTTTCCTCCTCGCACAGATGTTTTAAGCCTGGGGGCAGCACGCCTCTGCAAGGTGGGCGATCCAATGCGATGAGATGATTTTGGGCGCGATAACCATGTTTCTTTGTCCTGCTCACTAGTTCATTTGCATTTATGGTCGCCTAGAAGTTTGGAGCTGTAATACTCTTAGAATAAGATAAAATGAGTATGGTATAAAATACATTACTGTGCTATACACCATCTTGTAAGGAATGAAAAGGGAAACATTTAGATATGAATCATGCAAGGATTAGAAGTACATTGACCTGTAGTTTGTACAAGAACGTAAATATAAAGGGAATACAATGAAACAACACATGCCCTTGAGATTATAGGCGAGGCAACATAACATGGGGACAAGCAAACAAATGTGGGAATACATTTCTTTTACATTTAAACCAGTCTTTCATGGCTAGGGAGAGAGAAAGATAAACTCTTATGGAAGAATGTGAGCTTCTCAGTCTCTAGGGCCCACATGGCTTTTCTCACTTTGGTGAACGTCCTGTCCTCCCCAAAGAACCGCCTTTGAAGTCCAAGGGAGAGTATTGGAAACTGTCCTGGTCAGTGAGGTGAGGAAGGTGTTAAGATGGGGCAGTTGGACCAGACTCAATGACGCCTGGTAGCGGCCCTTGTGAGAGCCTGTGGTGTTTTACGATACCAAATTGTAACCTTTGCTCCGACCAGATGCTAATAAACAATATTGGTGCATTATTGTTTTTTTATTTGTAAAGTTGGTTCATTAAATATTCAGTTGGGCTGTTTTAATTAACATCAACGTGTCATTTTATCAAAAATAAAATATAATTTTTCTGGCATCTGGCAGGAGCAGCAGGTGACGCAAATCACGCAATTAGGAAATCTAAATAGCTAGACCATGTCATTTAATTTCGCTTCTTGGACTTCTGAGGTTTCTATAATACTAAACTTTTTTCCATCTCTCAACAGTATTGTTCTAGCTTTTGTGGAAACTAGTAACTATGTATGAGCACCTATTGTATTATTGCTCCTGTATTACATATCACTTTATTGCTCCCTGAACTCTCAGTAAGTCACTTTGGATAAAGTGTCTGACGACTATTTGTAAATGTATATAGATGCTATGTTGCACATAGTAGATATTATTTTGTGTTCGGTTATTTAAGTTTAACTTTTTCAGTATGTAAAAATATTTTACAATTCCTTATTTTCATCTTCTTCTATCATAATGTGTATGTCAAACATAAAAAATGTATCGCTGAAGTTTCCTATTATTCACGGAACCTAATTTCACAAGCTTCTAAACAAGACAAAAATTAGATTCCATTTTAAACAACCCTGTTTGTCTGGAAATAATGATGTCCTAATAAAACTAAATAAAACATTAGCTTGACTCAAATGCTTACCTTGAGCAATATACTAGCTGTCAATGTTGATGCCCCTTGACATGTAAGAGATTTAATAATCATAAGTGAAGAACGCACAATGGAAACATTACAAATACACCTTCGGGCTGAGGTAAACAACTCCTAAATGTTCTTTGAGGTTATTGCTGTTGTAAAAGGAGCAGAGAGCAGCTTGCTTTGTGAGCAGAGAGAAAAGCGAGGTCAGCTGAGAACTCCGAAGGTTCACATTCCTTCTCAGCATTCTCTGGCCCTAAGCAGTGTTTTTTGAAGTGATATGCCAAAAACTCAAGCCTTTTATTTTCTTAGAAAACGCATCAATGAGAAAGTGCAAAGGAGCACAAAAAACATGTATGCGTGTGTTTGAGAGCATCTGTTAGAGAATGCAATTTTACACCTGCATGGATTAGTTTAAACAGAGATTGATCAATATTCACACCACAAGGCAGCCAGGACATTCTACCACATACAATCAACTAAGAAATACAGCAGATTCAATAACTCGATAAGCTTTCTATAGCAACAAGCCCAACATAAACCAACTTAGATGTGGATCAATAGACTAAATGTTTAATATAGTGTGTAGACAAAACATGACAACTGCGTTACTTGTACATGTATCCGGTAGAAAGCTGCTGTTGTGGAATGAGATTTAAAGAGGGCAGTCTGAACTAAAAATACAGCAGAAACACAGCAGACTTCCTTAAGGCTGCTTTGAGAGAACCTGGCAGAGGTACAGATGATAATGTGCAAGGGTAAAAGACAGAGAAACACAAGAGTGGATGCCTTGAAAAACACTGGAATCTCAGAGAACAATGGAAAGAGTGCTAGTTAACAAACACTCAAGCCTGCATAAATAGACACAATAGTGCTTATGTGCTGAAATTGTGTTCTTAAAGTCACCCAAAAATGAATATTCTGTCACTATTCTTCACCTTCGAGTTGTTCCATATCTGTATACATTTCTTTGTTCTGATATTTGGAAGAATGTTTATAACCAGACCATACTTTATTTATTTTTTCTGTTGAACACAAACAAAGACATTTTGTCACGCTCCGCCTCCTTACCTGTTTGTCAATTTCCCCCAACTGGGCAGCAATTAGCTAATTGCCGCACCTCACGCCAATTCAGCCCACACCGGTTCCTCGTTCCTTGTTTCCCTATTCCTATTTAATCCTGTCTTTTCTTTTGGTCTATGTGGGTTTGTCTTGTGTGCAGTGTGATTTGTGGCTGCATAACATGTGTCTCAAAAGAGACTTATTACATTTTTGTCCAGGACCATCAGGCGAGGAAATAATCTCCGCTCTTCCGGACAGTGAAATTGTATAGAAAGCATTAGATCGGACGTCCTTCGGCTGTCCTCTCTGTACTGTCCCAGCGGATGCAGACACTCGGAGTGCTCTTTTCTATTATCCTTTTGTTTTGTTCTGTTTTCCTGTTATAAATTAATAAATATTGTCTTGCACTATGCTGCATCTGAGTCCTTCTGTCCCGTGACACATTTTGAAGAATGTAGGACAGCAAACAGTTCTGGGGCACTTTTGACTATCAATGTCAATGTAAAACTAGTCAATGGGGGGGGCAAAATCTGCATGGTAATAAGCATTCAATTTATTCCAAATAAATGTTGTCTGTGTTCATCAGAATAAAGAAATTTATACAGATTTGGAACAACTTGAAGGTGAGTAAACGGGTCTTTCCTGCATATAAAAATTGTCAAATTTCATGCTGGCTCCGACTCCGACTCTCATCAAATTTTGTACGGTGTCTGTCTTCACAAAAACACTGCGTTCACTTATGGACTGTCATTTGTAACGGCAGTTGCTGCATTGCACCACGATGGAGGCGCTGTTTCATTGTGAGGGCAGTAAGTGCTGGAGCGTTGTTATTTTCCTCTGCAATATTAGGAGCTCTATTAGCTGTATTTCGCGGCTGTTCATGTGAATATTGTTTATTTTGCATTCATGCAAAAGGTACTTAAGGTAGGTCAAAGCTAAGGTAGGCCTTCATGTGCGTGTGTGCACAAGTTCAGGATGACACCACCTCCACTACATTTTCTAGCCAGGAAAAATCCTGGTAAATGATGACAGAATTTTCATTTTTTGCTGAAGTATCACTTTAAGCACAATTTCATCTGCCAACGGTTTCAGATCACTGTACTGTTTACACTAGTAAGCAATCCTGTCACTAAATACCTTGCATAACCATAGCGTTTGATAAGTGGGATGTATTACCGGGAAAAAATAAGATGTATTATATATAAAATAAATTTTTATATTTTGAAAATAAATTTCTCAAAGCTAAACATTTCAGATAATCTGAATATTTATGAACAATTCATAATATATTAAATCATGAACAAGATTATCAAGGCATACAGTAAATGATATTCATTCATTTGTCAATGAGAAAGATTGAATTTAACAGCTGATGACATTCATGACACAAGCAAGTAAAACAAGTAAATTGTTGATCGCAATGAATGGATATAAAAAAAGCAATTCAGGTTGTTGTCATCAACATTTGACTACCTAGATATTGTTCACTTTGTATTACCTTGTGGCAAACTACCTGGTTTCTCTAAGGACATTTTAAAATAGATCAGCTTTTCATTTCACAAACCTGACATGACCTCCGTTAAATTGTTGAAAAACATGTATTTGTGTTCAAAACAGAAAATGTTGGAATTAGAGTGCTGTGCTAGCAATCACACCGAAACACAATCCTGCCTGCACTCACAAAGTCAGATGAGATTAGCAAAGCAGGAAGACAACAGGCTAATACGACTTTGTCATGTCAGTGTGGAAGGTCACAGTGCTCATCAGTAGATGGCTAACATTATTACACCACTGCGATCGAGCTGCTGTTGTCATAGCACCATCTGAAACATCAGTGCTCTGCAAGGTTAAATGAGTGTCCTTGTCTAAATCACCTTCAGTGAGGAAGAGTGGCTATGCAGATCCGTATACAAAAGTGATGGTATAATAGAAAGTCATTGAAACCTGAGCATAATATTTACACTTTGATCCTTTAGAGATAATATAATCAATGCATATGCTCAAAATGCAAATATTAAGATGTCACCAATATGTATTAGCATGCCACTGTGAACAAGACATTTGCCAGTCTTCTTGTACTGATAGATAATGTAACAAAATTGCTTGGATTTGGAATATCATAAAAAATGGATATTGTCCTCTATACAGAAATGAATACAATGCTTAGTTTATAGTGGCACAATAGAGAGGAGTATTGGGTGTGGCGTGTCTGGGCAGATGGCACGTCTGAGCTATGATGCCCTCCCTCTCTGCATCATACAGGAACAGACTGCTAAATTACACAGGGAGCCAGAGACTGCAGGAGAGATGGTCTGTCCACTCAGCAAACAACTGCCAAATCTGAGTCCCTTCATCCAATTTGTAAAAAGACTTTCTCTATGATGAGGAACACTGAACAGACTTTACCTCTGTGCAGCTTTCATAGGATTAGAAAGAACAGTAAAGCATGTCAAGTATTTTGAACTGTGACTCCCACGTTTAAGAGTTTCTCAGCAAGTGCACTTAAATGTAATGATGTGCACACACTGGAATCTTAAAAATAAGACTGCAAGATTATTGGGCTCTATAAAGAACAATTTACATTCACAGAAGTGAAATGTTCTTTAAATTCTTTGGGCAACCAAAAACGTTCTTATATGGCATCACTTTAGAGAACTCTTGATATCACCTTTACTTTAGGAGTTTTAGTGTTAAAATGTCACGTAACTCACCAATCTTGCTGTCATGCATGATTATTATATCTACAGTTACACTAAGAAATATATTAATATTTGTTTTGAGACTGCTGGGTTTGTTTTAGCTATTATTAATCAAAAACTGCCAACTGCTGTTATAACTTCTCAGGCTGTCAATAAATTATTACTGACAGATAAATTGGACATCTACTGAATCAGAAATGACAAGCTGTTAATCTTTATGCATGTTTGCGGGACTCCAAAACTAAGAAATATGTAGGTTAGGATAGAAATCATTTTGCAAAGTGCATCTACATCTGTGCTGGAGTGCTCTAAATAATGAAATGTATTCTTCCAGCAGAGAGTAGCTTTTGCAGTAGACCGAGTCTTGCATGCCAAGCACAGACAGAATAGATTTTAACCCCATTTGACTCATCTTTCATAAGGCCAAGAATCAAGAACAAACATTTTTCCCATCACTATGTTTTAATATCTTTTTATCCATCCATTTCATTTTATTTGCTATTAGAATTTTGATTTGAGGAAATCCATTATCCTTAAAAGGATAGTTCACCCAAAAATGAAAATTCTGTCATCATTTAAATTACAGATATTTGGAAGAATGTCAGTAACCAAACAGATCTTACCCCGATTGACTCTCATAGTATTTATTTTCTCTACTATGGCAGTAAATGGGGAAATAGATCTGTTTGATAACTGACATTTCTTCACCAGAACAAAGACATTTATACAGTTTTAGAACAACCTGAGGGTGTGTAAATGATGACAAATTTCCATTTCTGGGTGAACTATCGTTTTAACAGATAGTTACAGCCAGACCTTTGACTGTGACAGAAGTTTGAGTTAAAGGTGCTTTAACTGACAAAGACCCTTAGGAAAAGTCTAACGGGCATGTAAAGCACTCAGTGACAGGATTTGTTTTGCCTTCAGTTTCTTGGAGGTGTTACCAGAGATATTTTATGCTTAAATAATAGACCTGGTTAATTTTTTACCTTATGGCACTCTCCACAAACATTTATACATAAAACGCATTGCATTAGTGGTGGCGAAGCTTGAAAAAAATCTTTACAGTACTGTTTTCATTATGCATAAGTGAACAGACTGGGGCAGTCTGTCGGGTGTGCCGTCTGAAGCGGAGATAATTTGAGGCAGCAATTAAACTTAAATTTTAATTTAGTAGATTTAATTTGCAACAGTGTATTATAAAATACCACAGTGGTTTATTTTGTTTGAGTTTTTGTGATGTGCCTGTGTCTGCCCATGTTTGTTTGTCCCTTGCAGGCAAACTGCCACTACTGAACATTTTCTTGAGGACCTGCCAGACGGCAGTCATTGTAACTGGGGCTTGTGTTTTTGTTGCATGCGGTTTAGAGTTGGCATCAGCACATCTCACGCTGCGTCACACAGCTCACACCTGGTCACGCATAACAGTCGCTCTATATTCTCAATGCATTGCTTTCCAAACAAATCGTTTACAAAAATCGAAATGTCTAATTTTATAATTCATTTAGAAGCTTTACTTTTCATGCTGCACCATCATTTGATCGACACATAAGCAAAGAGTCACTCAATAACTCAATATCTAGCACTGCCAGTCTCAGTGGTGACCATAATGATCAACCACCTCTAGTTCTTTATCATTCAGCCCCCTTCTGTCTCTTAATGAGTGCCATCCTTCGTACATCCTCTCTGCACCCAGACCCCACCAACCCCCCCACTCCATAATAGCCATCTCTCCATCTGTTCATATATGCTTATCACACTTAGACCATTAACAACACAGAGAGGTTAGAGGGAGCAAAACAACACACGGCTCATCTTATGTCAGTCTCTAGGGGACACTCTTGCTGTCAATGCAATAACACAACAAGGACAAGAAAATACATTTTAAAAGGGCAATGTGTGCAAATATTCGGCCATGATACACTACTGAATCAATTGCATATATTTAAGTGTTACAATAAATGTCTGTCAGGACCACTATCGTCAAATATTTGAACAATATAGCAATATTTAAGGTTGGCGGAATGAAACTGTTTGGGGGAAATTCTCCGCTTGTTCATGCACCCTTGCATGGACAGAGAGGGGGCGCAGCAATACATGTCCCCCCACCGGGCAACTATAGCAGTTCATGATGTTTAACAGGATTAAATTATAATGATCCAACAGATACAGGCAGATATGGAGGAGATGAGGATGGAGGTGCGTTTTTAAAGCAGCCCGATTACCCAGCTGATAAGGAGTAGAGAAATGCAACTTAAATAGGACACGTTTTAGTATGTGTTGTATGACTATTGGTTGACATTGATTTGCTGCAACTGATATGATCCGCTAATGCTAGCTAGAGTAACGTGACCTGCCAGGACTGATACTACGCTTGATTTCTTTTGGTCATCACAAGCATTACTTCATGAAAAGATTAATGTTTGTACAGTTGTTTATTTTTTTAAATGCATAAATTGAAGAGTTTGACTAACATATTGATTTTGGGTTAAAGATATTTGGAAGAATGCTTGCAAGCCAACAGCTCTTGGCCACCATTGACTACCGTAGTGGGAAAATTGCTTTATAAATGTCATTATTCTGATAAACACAAAAGAAGATATTTCGAAGAATGTATGAATGAAAACAGTTCTGGGGCACTATTGACCATCATTGTATTTTGTTTTGCTATGGTAGTCAATGGTGGCCAAAAACTGTTGGCTTTCAAGCAGTCTTCCAAATATCTTTCTCTGTGTTCATCAGAATAAAGAAATTTATACAGATTAGGAACAACTCAAGGGTGAATAAATGAAGACAGAATTTTATTTTGAGGGAAACTGTCCCCTTTAAGTGCAAAGACAACCCAGTGTTCATCTTCAGATATCTGTCACACTTTACCAAAGATTTCTGTCCATGAGATATCAAATGCAAACCTTTAAGGTTAATAACCGTTCATTTTAAGGAAAGGGGCCTTGGCAAAGCATTAATGCTGGCTGTGCTGTTGTTGACAAGTCTTGGATGCAATAAAAAATGATTTTGTGTTGGCGCGCTAAAACTTTTTCACTTGTAAAAAAAGGACCTAATATATCCCCTCTTGCATTATCAGTCTTTCAGCTAAAGATCCTGTAGCTTGACTGCACCCATCCTGTCTGTTTGTGTCCGATCAACCACAGAGTCAAAGAGGAGGAAGCTGGTTTCTTGTTTCTCGTGTTTTTGAGGAAGTATAAGTAAGGGATATGTGGGAAGCGAAGCGGATTGGCCGTTATACCTCGGGTGTGCATTAACTTTCGAATAATTTAACAGTCAATTATTCTGCTTATACCACGGTTACCACACCACAGCACATAGTTCAAATGTTTAATTTCAACATTAGTCATGTTATCGCCTATAAAATGCTGTTGATGCTAGGTCTACTTTCTTGCGCGTCACATTTCAAGCATCTGTAAGAGTGAACCGATACGGAAGCTTGAGCCACTGCTACGTGTGTGTACGCAAGTGCGTGTGAGAGACCGCATGTTTCAAGTTATGTGACAGAAAGGACGATGCTAATAAATTAGGCTATTTATTCCTCATTGTTTCCATAATCAGCAGGAAGAGGAAACGAACCAGTAGGTTTAATATATTTTATTTATTCGATTTCAGTATATGTATTTCTACACTGTTTTTTAAATGCTTTGTTTATTGAAACGAAAATAAACACGTTTCCATTGACAATAAAGTTTGACATTATAAACGTCAGATCAAGAGCAGGGTGCTATGTGAGGTGATGCCCTGTAGTCTACACCATAACCTTTCTGTTGTTTAAACTTGGCGAAGTGAGATGGAACTGTAATGCGGTCAGCAGACCTGGAACAGCTTCATTGGTGTTAATTTAACTGAAGGTTAAAGGTCCAGTCAGTGACATCTAGAGGCACGACTGCGGCTGACAGAACATGGCGAATTATATGCAAGGGTACCCGGTGTGTATGTAGATAGAAATAAACATAATAAAACATAATCCTTCATTGTGTAAGCGCTTTATACACCTATGAAGGCATAGTTATGTATATTATATTCCCTTTCTGTCAATAGATCCGACAAAAAATTACACACTGGACCTTTAATGCATACCCCTAGAATGTTTGTCAACCAATCAGATTGAAGCATTCAACAGCTCTGTGGTATAAGTCATATAAACCAACAATACATTTTGTTTTCCTTAAAACCAGCAAGTTTTTTTTCCCCAGACCAATTAGTAAACTTTCATGGAAAACAATAAGATTCTATCCTTGCAGCTCCTCCAACTGCGTATTTAAGAACCTATCAGTTCTGACTTAATTCTGTTCTTCATTTGGACCTCACAAAGCTTCCTGTAGTCCACAATCAAAAATGTGACTCTTCAAAACATCACACAAGTGCTTTTAACTGAACACACTTACACACATTCACCAAAAAAGAGGGGTAAGGGGAGATCTCAATACTCATTGTGTCATGTAGGCTATACCACATCAGAGATATAGCTTGCAGCTTGACTAAACAAAGACCTGTGGTGTTTTAGATTGATTACAGCCCGTGTAAACATACTTCTTTAGAATTTAGTTAAATATTTTCATATTCAGCTTCCTTTGGCAATCATATCAACTTCTTTATGTCGTGTTCGATACATGTCTACCCACAACGAGTAAATGTTGAATTCTTTATGGCATGTTAAGTAAAGTTCAGAACTGACAGATTTTGGCGCTTGGGACAAATCTAAGGATACGATTTATTATAGGTTACACTAAAATCCGTCTCCAAAGTCACCAGCATTCATTTCGGACTTCTGTGTCTGAAAGGACAGCATGCTCGTCCTGGCTCTCTCCCAGCTGTATTTCACTCCCAGCTGGAACCAGAGCTTCCAAAACAGCCAGCGGGTCTCCAGGCGCAGAGTTATTTAATCCCACTGACAGAGAATGCTATCGGAACTCACTCCCTCTATTTAAAAATGGAAGCTAGAGTTTTTCTATGAACACTCCAATGCTCAACAAAAACAGGCTGTCTGGGGAAATGAAGGGTTGACAGCAGTCTAATCGATAAACAACTGTGACCCACTGAAGGCTTTTCATCCCTTTTTGTGTTCGTTTTGTGGAAAGAGGAAGCCTGCTTCCTGTCTTGGATGTTGCTGGAATTTTAATGTAATTATTAAAACGAACAATATTCAAATCAAGACAAAGATGGGGGAGGGCTGTAATAATGGGATGAATAATGCTTTTGGATTCATCAGCAAGCGCTGGAAATCAAGTCTGTGCATTTAGACGGATATGCTGCAAGTTATAAAAGTGAACATAGATTCAGATTTAGGTCAGGGTGGTGAGATTTATGTAAGGTTGTGATGCAGGTTGGGCTTTAATGGTAGAAAGATGTGTTAATGGAGGAAAGAAAGAAAACATAACAGAGCAGTGTAATATAGTCAATAAAAGACTGCAGGCCAGATTTGGGAAAGTCAATAAACTGTGTAATCTCCAGAGTCTCTCAACCCTGCAGCAAAGAGATCTCCTGCGCACACACAGCTGATCAGTGAACACACATACGCACATCACACAAATAATTTTCTCTTAAGCAGTCTGCTAAATTTGCACTTTTACCAGCCCAGACAAAATGATATACGCTCCAGTAGTCTCGCAAAACCAGCCTTTAGACTAGTGGCATCCAGTTTCACCCAGATTGTAGCTTTTTTTGGCCAAGGATTCTCTGATCAGCTAGTTAACCCAATACTATGTGCTTCAAACAAAAACTTGTTATGCCTCATTGTGTTAACTTGCTACTCATGAATGGGGACTGATGAAAAAACTGTGAATCTTTACTCTCGATAAGATTTGCCCTAGTGTGGGTGTACTGTCGCACACTTGACCCCTCTAAGGTATTTACATTATTGTACCATATTACCAATGTACTCTTCTTTATATTTTAAAACATCTATTAAGTGATTTAATATATTGATAGGTAATATATAGAAAAATGTTTTTTATTTACATATGAGAATAAAGACTTCTTCAAGTTCTTCATACTGAAATTCTTTAACTTGAGATACAAGAACCAGTGCACCTAAACAAATTCCTTTCTTGTACTTTCAAGTTCAACACTGAATACAGCCATTGTTCTTCTTGTTAATCAGTCCACAGACGCTTACAAGTAGACACTCAAACATGGATTATTCTATAGACCACTGGTCCAGAAGCACTTCCAGTTTCATTAATATTTAGTTTATGTTTAAAAGATATTTGTATTTAATATTTTGATTTGGTTATAAATGCTCAATCGGTTGTGTGGTGTTAAAAGTTCTTCTGGACCAGAGTTTTTTTAACGTTTTCTGAAGTGGTCTATTATCATACTAATTTGTTCATTCAAAGCGAATCTGCATTTAGCTTTCAGAGGCAAGGCTGTAACATAACACTTGGGAAACACTGAATGGACAGCTAGGCAAGAGAAAAAAAAAAAACAGAAAACAAAACATAGATAAATCTTGTATAATGATGTTTTGTAAGGCCACAGCTCTCATGTGGGTGCAGATACAGCATCAGTGATAATGTTGGCTAGAGGGAATTAGGATTATTGTGTCAGACAAGGGTCAACTCCACTCTCAGAAGTAGACAAAAGTGCATCTGCCTCATGTTTTGAGTTTTAATCGCTACATATTGATGCACTGAGTGTGATTATGAATCATGAAGTAAGTCTACGGCACACTGCAAAAGACACTGCAAAACCAACACTGTCCTGAGGGAAAGATGAAGCAGCTTGTAGCTGTATAGATGTTAAAATGGAAAGGGAGACCCTGGATGTTTGGGATAGAAAGATAGGCT
This sequence comes from Triplophysa bombifrons, assembly GCA_029783895.1. Lineage (NCBI taxonomy): Eukaryota > Metazoa > Chordata > Actinopteri > Cypriniformes > Nemacheilidae > Triplophysa > Triplophysa bombifrons. The sequence goes on from CM056448.1 coordinate 22,759,885, forward strand.
GAACCTCTATCTACAGTGCCCTCCACTATCATTGGCAGCCTTGGTAAATATGAGCAAAGAAGCTGTAAAAATAAATCTGCATGTTTCTCCTTTGGATCTTTTATTAAAAAAATCTACAATATTGCATATTTCAAGTAAAACAAGTGGGGGGGAATATCCCATTATAATTTTTTTTCTCTAACACACCCTGGTGACAATTATTGGCACCCTTATATTCAAAACTGCAACCTCCATTTTCCATTTGCATTAAAGAAAAACAATATGAGTCTTCATTTATGTCTGAAGAGGTTTGAGAATATATGGCAAGTCATCAGAGTCCATTCCATCATAGGGAATCTCTTAAAATCCTTCAAATGATGGGGCTCTCTTTTCTTCAGTTCATCCCACTCATTTTCTATTGTGTTCAGATCAGGGAACTGGGGTGACTATGGCAGGATCTTGATTTTGCGTCCAGTGACACATTTTTGTTGATTTTAATGTTTATTTTGAGCAATGTGCTGATGGAAGATCTAATCATGATCCATTATAATATTTCTATAAGAGCAAGTAAGGTTTTCATTTTTTTATTTGTTGGTATTTGATATAAAACATGATGCCATGGATCTGAACAGATGTCCAGGACCTCTGGTATAAAACTAGGTTCACAACAATAAAGATCTGGCGACATACTTAACAGTGGACGTGTGGCTTTTTATCCCTGACCAAACCTATCTTGAGTTATTCCATATTTTTCATTTCATATGGCCGTAGAACCAGTCCTGGTTGTAGGTCCAGTATGGCAGATTAATATGGTGGAGGTTGTTATTGCATGAGAGCAGAAGATTTGTTTCTTGAACAATGTCCCAAACAACTTTTGGTGATGGAGGTGCAGTTTTCCTATATTTTTATTAATATGCTTTCTGACCAGAAATACAAAATTGATTACTACATATTTCCATCTGTGCTTTCAATAGAGTATTAGGTCACTCATATTCTTCTACTCGCAGCATTGAGACAATATAGACACACATCCTGTTTCAAGCAGATTTTCAACATCTCCAGTCCATTAAAACTTCTTGATCATTGTCCTGATGATGGAAATTAGATTTTTCATTGTTTTGACTATTTCCTTAAAGCCATTTTGTGTCATGTGTAGCTCAACAGAACTATATAGCACATCAGACCTTTATTATTTGGTTTTTAACCATTGTGATAAATGATTAAGCCGGTTTAGGCTTTGTGTTACTAATATGTATTCTCCTGTGCAACAAGAAGTTATGACTGGACAACATCATGTTTCTAGTCACCTTGGTGTGCAAAGAAAATATAAATATCAATGAGAATATACTTGGGAGATATTTCGCTACTAAGAACTTCTAAGGGTGCCAATATTTGTGACCAGGGTGTACAAGAGAAAAACATTTTTCATTAATGTTATATTCTCCCCATTTCAAATTGGTTTTCTTTAATGAGATGTTGGAATATTTTTTTAATAAAAGATCAATAGGAAAAGAAATGCAGATTTATTTTTACAGCCTTCTTTGCTCATATTTACCAAGGGTGCCAATAATAGTGGAGGGCACTTTATTACATTAGTAGATGTGGGGCTGTCTGCCTTGGTAAGAGGGAGGGAATGAAGTAGAGAGGGAGGGATGGAAGGAGGTTGTGGGAGGAGAAGTCCTGGAGGAAAAGGGAAAGCATGAAACAGAGGCAAGTAGTTCAGGCCTGTAGAGTAGAAGCACGCAGGAAGCCAGAGAGGACACAGGCTCTTCCTGGAGCACGCTGAGGCATTTGTTATCAGAGGGTCCTCAATACAAAACCAAGGGAAAAGGTAAGACATTAACGTTATACCTTAGAGTATGATTATTGGATTATCATATACTGGATAAACAAACTTTAGGGGATTAAAATATTACATGTGTAAAGTACATGAAGAGTATAAATTACTGTGTGTGTGTGTGTGTGTCTCCACTTTTAGTTGTATTGCACTTTTGAACATTTTCATTGTTACAAAGCAGCTGTACATGAAACATTGACTATAAGCAAAAAAATATGGCCATGTGTGTGTGAGTGCGTGTACATGCAGCATCAACTGAATAAATGTCCTTGTATTCAAATCAAAGGCACAGCAGCTCTGCCCAAGGCCTTTCTCTCTACTGTTGATGCATTTATGGTTAAGCAGGCAGGACAACAGACACACACACACACACACAAAAAGCCTAAAGCTTTATAGGACAGCTGTAAATACACACATACACAGTGGGAGAACTGAAAATTAGACAGTAGGGAAGAGGAAAAAAGTGATGAGATGGAAGTAAGAGGTAGAGGAAATAATTTAGATAATTTTTACAGTTTAATGCCCCACTGTTTATTGAACATTTCCAGCCACACTTTTTTTAACTAAGCTATTACTAACACAATTTCTGATCTGGCGGCATGTACATTTACAAATGAACATTATGGTTGTACACGTCTTTATGTGAATGAACAAGTAGCATGCACACACATTTACAAGACAATTCACTCAGTCATAAGTGTTGTCAATCTCACATAAAGCTTTAGATCACTGGTGATAAATCTTTCACTAGTGATTTAACACTTCCTCTTTATCTTCTCGTTGCATGAGTTCTAACTTAAGGTCATTTTTGCTTAGTGATTACTATGAATGCCACAATCTCTCATTCATTAGAGCCTCAGCCTAAACCCTGTTTACACACCCCTTTAGGCTAAAGTACAAAGTCTTGCGGTTTGAGTTCTAAGTTAAATTTTATAGGCATTTACCAACTTCCTGTTTGAGTGCTGGAGTGTGAAGTTTAATTCAAATAAGGAGCCAAAATAAGTTCTTCTAAACGGTCTAATGTCTATATTTTTCCTATCTCTATTGCTAGTGACATGTCAGATCATATGTGTTTTATCTGTGAAATCTGTATTTAATACATATGTTTCTCCCCAATATCCTCAAGAGCACTGCAATCTTGGATTGTGTGTGTGTGTGTTCAAATGTTTCAACAAAAAACAACCAACAGAATAGGCCTAACCGATTTAAAATGTTTAACAAATATCTTTAAGATGTAATTATATATTTACGATTTAATATAATATTAATAATACAAATAAAAAATCTGAAACTGAAAGTGCTTCTGAATCATTGTCTAGCCTACATATTTCTTTTAAAGTGGTCTTATTAAGTGTGCGTGTTTGTTTACATACTAAACCATATATTGGGGTAAATTTGAACCCAAACCTCCTTTTGGAGATGTCCTCATTTATCAAACATCCATATTTAACCAACTTGAACTAACTAATGTCACTTTCTGTCGCTGTATTTATTTCACAACTTCTCTCTTCGTATGTGTTGCAGATGTCATGGCGGCCGACTTACCGAAGCTCCAAGTTTCGAAACGTTTACGGCAAAGTGGCCAACCGGGAGCACTGTTTCGAAGGTATCCCGATCACAAAGAACGTCCATGACAACCACTTCTGCGCCGTCAACGCCAAGTTTCTCGCCATAGTAACGGAGAGCGCCGGAGGAGGATCATTCATTGTTATCCCAGTCACTCAGGTAACCGGCTACAGTCCAAATTAAATCAAGTCCACACGCGTATTAGGGTTTTCCTCAGGGTGGCCAGTGACCACCACAACGCACTGTCACAAACAGGAGCATGGAGGGAATGTTGCTAACTTTTCAGGATCCTATTCAGGAACTTTTCTATTGATTAAAACATTAGAAGTATCTGTTAATATTAAAAGAGTAGCGTTCCGTAAATAATTTAAGGGTTGAAGTGGGAATTATCGATTTGCGAGGGAACGTAAAGGTGCCAAGTTCCAACGCCATATTCAGAGCAGTTGCTTCCAAGAGTTGCAGCTAAACTTCCACTAATACTGTTTTTTTAAACAACATGAAATCAAAATTAATTAAATGACACACAATTCACTTCAAAAAGATGTTCCACCTCCTAGGAGGTCTTGTTTCGAAATAACAACACTGGTAATCCATGATCATTCAAGCCATGATCATTTAAGTCATCTAAACTGCACATTCCACAAGCCTGATACTGCTGAGCATGTGTTTGTCCTTTGATGTCAATGCACAAGCAGCAATAATGTGATTGCAAACCAAGCAACGTTACAGTGAAGTACTAATAGATGCAATGCATAAATTATTAACATCTTCACTACTTCACTGCACACTGATGAATCATTCCACACACAGTTTTTATAAATGTACAAAGCACATGTGGTGCATACTGAAAGAAACCCACAGGCCTCTCACACTCGACAGTCCACACAGAAAACTGTTTAGTTCACTCTGTTGTGGTGTGGGACATATTTTCCTTGCATAGTTTCAGTTGTACTTATAGGAAGCAGAAATGAATACCAATATGTTTTATTAAAACAATTTTGTTCTGAAGGAAAATTATCTCTTTCTTATTTGTAATATTTCTTCCAAATTTTAAATTGTCACACTAATAAGTTTAAAAAGCTTTTCCTATTGTGCTATAAATTATAAAGTTAAGTAATGTAGTGTTTAAATGTGTAAGATCAGAAGTGTTTATTGTTGCATCCTATGCTGTGTTGATGTTTGTTGCTCAAAGTTCCGTCACGTTGTTAACTGTCTGTGTCAGAGTCTTAACAATGGACAGAAAGCAGATGCTCTTACTTTGATCACTTGCTTTAATCCTGTAAATTAGACGAGAACTGAAAGCTGTAACCTTATGGCTACTGACATTGATATTAACATTTCTCTGACGTCTCATTACTCATAAATGACATCTGTGCAGTATTATAATGCAAAACTGCAGATCATTTATTTAAACCATACTTTCATTTTGATCAAGATTCAGCCTTATATTCTCAAGTTTTGCCTAAAAAAACATGTGTTTTGACCTAAAAGACAGTGTAGCAATGATAGCATGCAGTTAATTCGAGGAATTTTAAAATGAAGTTGTTTTTGTCTTAAAATATTGTGTGTAATAATAGTGAATTTGCATGTCTTACTTCAAATTCCACCACCCAGCAAGTTACTGTACTGCACTAGGAGCGCAAACAGAAGGAATGACACACACTTAATCATTTGACAATGAGATTGTAGCACGCAGTCTCTCATATCCAGCTATACCCCACAGTCATCTCCTCTCTTAATTCTGACTTTTCTTCTGTCTCGCTTCTTGGGAGCATCCGGTCATGCTTAACTGCCCAGTGTGCCTAGAAATCCTTGGTTATAGTCTCAGCCAAATTAGAGAAACTATCAATAGCCCTTTTGTGATAAGCATTCGAAGCCATCCAGTTAATGTGTGATGTAGAAGGCCAGCATTGCGCCCTTAATGTGCACATTTACAAAGTTTGTAACTCCAGCTGCGCTCCCAGGCCTGAAAAGAGCGGTTGACAGGGTTTAGTCCATCGGACTTCCCAATATGTCTTTCTCACCACATTGGGGAGAGCTTTTTTTACATCTTCGTATTCCATATCACTTGTCACATATTTTAAATACTGGTAGACTGGTGACAGCACTGAAATCCACTTATTGTATTTCATTGTGAGGTTATTTTACAAACAGACAAACATCTACAACCACTTACATTAAATGTATATGTTATTTACTTGGCAGCCACATTAATTCATAAAGCAGGTTTCATTGCATTCTTCAATGAAGTGCATTGAAACCTTTATCTTGGTGTTGCTAAAGCCATGTTTTACCAGCTTGATCAATAAGATGTCTGCCAATTCAATGACATTTTGCATATATTTATGTACAGGATATGCTCATCACATAAACAGTATGGTCTTATATCTTTATTCTAACCAAAATAAGTTTGAGCCATAATAATGCTTAAATCCTTTCCTAAGGCCGTTTTAGATCGACAACTGACGGATCAACATTTCCCTGAGAGATTCAGACACATGGGAGCAATATAGTAGCAGAACGTTGGCCTTTGAAATTGAATTCCTCATATGACAAAGGAGCTTTAGTTGTGGAATGGAAACGGCATACAGAAACCATGATGGGATGGCCCGTGGAAGGAGAGAAAAAAGAGAATGAATAGAAGTCTGTGGTATTTGCGATGATGTCATCATTAACTGTTTAACCATTTGGAAATACAGTTTGTTTGCTTGACCTGCCAGGCAGCTGTCGACAGAACTGTCTTTAAATGGTAATGAGGTAGCGCTAACAGTTTGGGATGATATCAGAATTCCTAAAATAATGTAGAACATTCATTAAAACGCAGAAGCAGGCGAGAAAACAGCTACAGACACGCACATACACAAATACATAAACACATAAGAGGGAGCCTGGGCCATCTGGCAACACTGATAGGAAACTGCCAACCAGTTCGGGCTACCTTATTGTGCCTAAAAGCTCTTTTTACTAGACCCACACCCATTTTTATAATGCTTCGGCTAACGCACATAATAAGCTCAGAGAACTCAAATGCCCTTTGCTCATAACTTTAATTGGGAACCATGGAAAAAAATTGTATTGGAATATGCTGAATAATATTGAAGAGCCAAGACCTTAACCGAAACATAACATAGAGAAGCCCTCATGGCAGAAAATAGCTGTTTTTGATTTGGCCAGTGTTTAGTTTTGGTGCTGTTCTTAATCAATGTTTAGAAAGAAATTATACTACCCATATGTGCAGACAGTCTCCTTTGTGTGATCGCAATATGTTTTTTTTAAATATTCCTGCCACTTGCTGTCAAGAAAGTCAGAAGAGTTATGGCTCTGAGTAGGTGCTCAGCTGCAAACAGCGTCTGGACATTAGAGATATATTTGAACCATCCCCATTTATTGTATTTAGCTTCAGTTTATTTACACTTTTCTGTTAAGGATCTTAGATTTGTGCCCAATGACATCATAATTATTGTTATCTTATGGCCTTTCCAGTCTCATTAGGCTCACAATAAAGGGTGTGGCTACATACTATTCATTCTCATCTCTATTTTCTCTGACTGTAAAATCTCAAACATCACCCTCAAGTTGTTCCAAATCTGTATAAATGTCTTTGTTGTGGTGAACACATAGATGCTTGTAACCAAACAGTTCTTCTTGGGTACCATTAACTACCATAGTAGGAAAAATGCATTATACATTTCTTTGTTCTGTTACACACAAAAGAAGTGTAGCGATTTTAGCTGCATGTTAAAATAAGGATGGGTTTAACTCACCAAATATGATTCTCCACCAGATCTATCAAGATCACATCCAGGAAATTAGTTATTTAAAACGTCAATTTCAGTCAAGGAATTAGTTTAGCTCAAAGGAAAATACGTATAATAATCGTCATCAAACATACATATTTTACAATCTCTAAACCGAAACACAGTTTAAGTGACCCGTTTGTGAGCGTGAGCACAGAAAACCCATCACAAATGCCTTTATGTTTTTTTTATTAAACTCTACTCTACATGATAAACATAATGACGATCGCATAAACACAAACAAATACATGAAACATAAACACAAACGCGCTAGGAAGCGCAGAGGGAGAGAGGGAGAGAGAGAGAGGGAGGGCATGGCGCGAGGCAGGTAAAACGTCTGAAAACCACTAAAATCAGCTCTAACAAAGAGGCACGCTCTTAACGCAGCTATTTCATATATAGAATCGGATACTTGCTATCTCGGTACTGGACCAATATTCTTATGCGTGTGGATGGAAATCTTGAAACGCTGTTGAAACACTGAGTTTAGGTTCTGAGTCCAAAGTTCCATGGCCTAATCGGACTTCCCAGAGGGGAGCTGTAAGCCGGGGTGTCCCTTGGATTGTCCGCCGCGTTCTCCTTAGTTCTCCTTAGTTCTCCTTCCAAATCCGAATTAATTTCGAACTGGATCTGTGATTGTGTTTTAAGGGCATACCTGCCCTGCCCCCAGGTGGTCTGCGGGCCAATGCCATGAGAGTGATAAGTGGGCCAGAGAAAGTTCCTTTGTTTCTCATGGCGCCTCATTTGCATAGCTCTGACAGGATGGTCAATTTGCAATTAATACCTGTTATGGACATAGTATGATGCATGCTATGTTTTTATAACGTACAGTAGCTCCTCGTATAGGGAATGAAGAGAGGTGTAGTAAAATATGAAACATGCAAGGCATTGAACTGTGAATCATCCCAAAGTATGAATACATCAAATTAACCCTAAATCAAAACTTGGATATCTAACAGTTACAGACTATTTAAAATGAAACGAGCGCCAACAGACAGCCTAGACATTTAGATACATTTATAGAAAAGGATAGTTTAAATCACATAAATTCCTATTTGTCAGAGAAGTTTCTCTGGTTAGCCTCAGATGTTATGTTAGAGATGAGACAGAGACTTCTCACCAATGCTTTGAAGCTAAGGAGTCGTAAATATCCTACAGAGAAACCAAAGGGTTATCACACTCTCGGTGAGAGTTCAAAACCTAAAACCAGACTCATGGAGCCAGGTTTGCTATGGTCTTTTGATGATGGTATCTAGAAACCAGGACAAAAGAGAGAGGGGGTTTATAGCTTTCCTCTCAATGATCCAGTTACTACAGAAGATATTTTGAAGAATGTAGGAAAGCAAACCATTCTGTGGCACTTTTAATAGTTGATAGTTAATAGTTGTTGTAAAAGAACTGTATATGTATCTCAATAATCTGTTCTTAATAAACCATAATAATCTATTATTTTCTCTCCTCATCACCCCGCATTTCCAGTGTTTCTGACTACCCAACATCATTTTTATTTCTGATATTTTAGAGACAAGGAATCTATTTTATGAGTGGGCACAGGATCCATGCAAGAGCTTTAAATACTCTAGGAAAATGACAAGATTTTATCATATGTGAATAAAATAGCACAGAGACCTCATAGAGATGAGGAGCTGGAGGAGTTTGTGACATTCATTCTGAGATGAGTTCATTGCTTTAACACACGCAATAAAAAAACAAGCTGTTCTGAATCAAGAAACTTTTGTACTTAACCCCTTTCGTTCCAAACGTCACACTATCCCAGTGCATTGCTTTAAACAAATCCAGATTTAAACGTGTAGAAGACTCTTTCTCAACTGACCAATTCATTCTTTAATCATACATGACCTAAACTACAAATCCCAAAGGACCTCAGAAGGAGGTCAATGGACTAACATGACATCAAACATTCATGACATCATGACCGACATTCTACTGTTCACTGCAAAGACTGTAGCTATGTTGTAGCGCCATACAGTGGACATTTGTAACATTACAATGTTAAAACAGTCAGTTCCATCTGTCTATCTATTGAAAGGACATCATTAACCTGTGATTCCCTCCCATAGTTTGGCCGTATTGAAGCTCACCATCCAAAGGTCTGCGGTCACCAAGGCAACGTGCTGGATATCAAATGGAATCCTTTCCATGACAACATAATTGCTTCTTGTTCAGAAGACTCTTCTGTGAGTATGAATTAGTCATGTGTACATCAGGTGAAACTATTAAGAAGCCCCTTCTGGTGTAATGAAAACATCTGTTGCAGTTGTTTATTTCTGTTTTTATTAATTGAAATGACTTTTTCCATTATGTTGGTGTTACAATGTATTCATATACACACATGTGACAAACATTCATAGACATTTCAACAAATATCAACTAAATGTCAAAATATCAGATTCACAGCAAAGAAAGGAATAAAGTGTTTGGCTTAAAAGTACAATGGACTACAACATTAGTAAACAAACAACAATATCATTGCATAGTAACTCCTATAAAGGTGCAACAACGTCTTGGTTACGGATGTAACAGATGGGGTTTGTCTTGAGAACCTATCAACTTCGGCTAGACTTAGAAACGGCCAATGAAATTGGTGAATGAAATTTGCATGGCAGGACTCCACCCCTGGATATCCGCGTATAAAAGGGAGACAGCGTGCTGCATTCATTCATATTTGGGCTGAGGAGCTTGAGAGCCTCTCAACACAGCTGCAGCGGGAGGCACGCATTGTGGCACGAGGCAACAAGACGTTCCCTTTCTGTCGGTCTCTCGAAGTTGTATCGAACCGACAGATTGGGTTCCTATGGAAAATGCCACGGTGCTGTGGCACGTTACAATCTCTAGCAAAGTCAGACGTGAGCGCTAGCGTGAAATTGTAACCTTCCAGTGGATAGGGAGGGGTCCCAGAGCTTTTGGAAAGGTGGGAAGCCCCTGCCTTTGGTCATCACAGGCGGCGGCCTTGTTTCTCTAACAGCAAGACACTAGGTAAGTGCTATTCCCTCAATGGGGGTCCCTGTTGCCATGTAAGACTCGAGCTAACACCGGTTCTACGCAGAGGCTGCTGATGTGTGCCAGAGAGGCGCCCTGAGCCAGTGCCCACAAGCACAGGCTATCTTGGGACCGGTACACTATAGTGACAGCATCCACAATCCAGTGCGCCATTCTTTGTTTGGAGACAGCCCTCCCCTTCTGCTGACCTCCAAAACAGACAAGGAGCTGCTCAGGGCGCCTGAAGCTCTCAATTAGAAGCGCAATGCGCATACTGGACACAACACGGATGGGGTTGGGTCTTCCTCCTTGCGCCTACAAGTTCACCACCTGGTCCCGAAAGGGAGTGGTGGGAACTTTGGGCACGTAGCCAGGCTGGGGTCTCAGGATAACTTGAAAACCCCCGGGCCCAAATTCTGGGCAATCTGTGGACATGGAAAATGCTTGTAGGCAGTGGCGCAAAAATGGGGTATGCGGTATATGTGTGTATAGGGGTACTGCACATGGGGGGGTGCTATTGTGCCAAAATATTATTTAAAGGGGTTTTTTTATAAAACGTTATAAATAATAAAAAATATAACGAAAAAGACATCTAAAACGTTTTAGTTTCACTTTTGTCTACCATTTTAAATGAGTTCAAGAAATATTTATTTATTTATTAAGTCAACCAATCACTCTTTGACAGTCAAATGACCAAATGGATCGAGGAAAGAAACTTTCCAAAGCGCAACAAAGAACATGAAAATTATTGAAAAAAAGTATTGACAAGTAAAAACAATGTCCAAGTGGATAAATATTGATTATCATTTAATCTCTGTAAATCTGTTAAAAAGTTTTTAACGTCAGGCCCGTGTTCTTCATATAACGCAAACAGATACGTCTTCTACAAACAGCGTGCAGCACAGAGGACCGGAGAGATTGCGTGTGGACAGTGAAACAGCGCAATGATTTACAGGGTGACAGAGACATGAGCGCAAAAGAACATTTGTTAATAATTTCTGAGTTCAATTTAAGTGAGTTTGTCTTTGTTTTACTTTAATGATGTGTGTTAATATAGCCAATAAAATATGAACGACAAACTAAAAATATTTGAAAGAAAGGCAAAAATTAAAATGATTTTTTAATTTATTTGCAATATTATGTCTGTTATGCGTCTTATTTCGTTTTTCAATAAAAGTTTAATTATAAAGTTTAAGTAAAAGTATGTTTGACATGGGTTATTTTGTTAATGAACCACAAACTAAGCATACTTTTGAAAGTAGACCTAAGTGGGAAAAAACAAATACTGTTTGTTTATTTGCGTTACAACACGAGTATGTCATGTGATACATGTTATTCGTCATATTCTGATAATAATAAATAATGTTAATACTTCTTGTTGAAGCAAAGGGAATAATCTAAATGTCTTACATTGACGATCAAAATACGTTTATTTCCTCACCAGCATATCTCTGATGGGCTACAACTCGATTATTACTTATATTTGGGATATTTAAAGACGTGTTATTGTTTAAAACTGGACAAGCTTTTTGTTAAAGGTATTAAATGTCAAAAATCTATAGTACATAAGTGAAACTCACTTTTCAAAGAATACAATAAATAGCCTTATTTGGGGTTTTATTCAGTTATCATAAGCAAAAGATCAAATAAAATATTGTTTAGCCTGTTATCCGATTAAAAAAAACAATGATCAAAAAAGGTAATATTCCATCTGTCTGCGGATTTTGAATTTGTTGTGTGTTTTCTATATTGGGGTGGCCGATGGGGGGGCGCCAATACTGATCTCACATACCCCTCAGAAAATGTGAAGTTGCTTGTAGATCCCCTACCCTCTTGATGGAAGCGAGCGCCATCAGGAGAGCCGTCTTCATTGTGAGTTGACAAAGAGAGTTATCTCCGAGGGGCTCGAAGGGGGGCCTCCTGTCCTAAAGACTTACAAGCAGCTGGGTCGTGATGAGCGGCAATGGTGGCTACATACACTTTGAGTGTTGAAGGGGAGATATGACTCACAAGTCTCTGTTGTAAGAAGAACAGCACGTTCTGGATCGAGCAACGCAGGTCTTCTCTTCGAGAATAGCACCAGGAGAAGAAGAGGCGCCATTTATAGGCGTATAGTCGCCTAGTGGCTGGGGCCCTGTGCGGTCACCTTGGCTGCCTGTAGAGCGAGGTCGGTGGTGGTGCGGAGTTCCTTCATCAACCCTGGGTCGGTCTTATCCTCGTGGAGCTCTTTCAACACCTTGGCCGGTGTTGGTCTTGGTATCACACCCACGAGAACAGCGGGACATGCCATGCTGGAGGAAATAAGCTCTTTAGAATCAACACCTCTGGAACCGTCGAGATGGCCAGGGGAAGTCGCTGCAGGAAGGGACAGTCAGATGCACCACGTCGTAAGAATCTGGTAGAAGTGTAGTAGAAAACGCTAGTTCTGAAGTCGATCATGAATCGTGGCTTCGAAGAACAAAAATTGAATGAATGCATCACGCTGTATCACTTTTAAACCCGTATATCCGGGAGCGGAGTCTGGCATGCAAATTTAATTAGTCAATTTCATTGACCTTTTCTAAGTCTAGTCTAAGTTGATTTCTTTCTCAAGACAAACCCCATCTGTCGGTTTGACACAACGTTGAGAGACCTACAGAAAGAGAACCCACCCCTACTATATTACTCTGTTGCACTATTGCTTTACTGCACTACCTCAGAGGATTTATAGTTTCTATAATATTGTGTGTATATATACCTTTGTTTGTTTATGTTTGTAACAACTGTCATACAGAAGAGATCCTAAACTGTATTTCATTTTTCCCTTAACAATGACAAAAAAGTTATATTCTAGTGCTGTGGAATACTTGGAATTTGTCAATTGTGGCATTTCAAGTCAAATATAAACTGTATGTCTCAGGTGCGGATATGGGAGATTCCAGATGGTGGACTAAGAAGGAATTTGACGGAAGCTGTATTAGAACTGTATGGCCACAGCAGGCGTGTGGGACTTATAGAATGGCATCCAACCTCTAGTGGGATTCTCTTTAGTGCTGGCTATGACTACAAGGTAATGAATTATTTTGCAATGTCGTTTGGCATTCTAACATGTAATTAAAAAAGCGACAGATATTTTTTTTATAGTTTACAAATAGCAGTAAACAGAAAGTTACGGAGCCCTTATAGGGACATGGTGGTGGAAAAAAATGAGAGGGAAGAGAAAAATATTTTTAAAGCTTTTGCGTTCCCCCGAAAAAACATTGCGTTATCTCGCAAAACTTTTGCGCTATTTTGCGAACACATTTGCGTTATCTCGCAAAACTTTTGCTTTCTCTCGCAAACATATTTGCGTTATCTTGCAAAACCATTGAGTTATCTCACAAACCATTTTGAATTCGGACAAACACTTCATGGTTAATGTTCTGCTGGCTGAGTTTGAGACTAGCTACTTAAACATTGGTTTATAGACGCAGATTCACAGACTAATAACTAGTGAGCTGAATGTTCTTATAACACAAATGACACCTCATTCTACGTAACGTAAACAAAGAACTTGAATTTCATTTTCCACAAATCGAGCCCCAGGCGGGAGCTGGCTGAGACAAGACCAAAGGGATCATTAGGCTACTTAAAATAGTAATTAACTTCAGTGCTACATAATGTAATATAACTAAAACCAGTTTAGATTCAGTAGGAGGCCATTAATGTGTAATCTGAATTTGGTGAGACTACAGTGTGTAACATTTAAGTTATTAATGACAATTTTTTTAATAACGCTTTCGGATTTACATTCACTTTGTAGACGGTCTCTTTGGACTACTCCGTGTCGCCTGCTCATATAAAGATACATTTATATTCTCGTTTTGTGGAAGACTAGATTGTTGATCCTTGTCTAAGGAATAATGTGTTGTTTGTGTTATAACAACGTTTGGCTCACAAGTTTTTGGTCCGGGAATCTAGTATGAACCGCTCCATTGTTAAGGTACGGAGCGGAATAACAGGACGTTTGAATGTTTTGCGAGATAACACAAATATGTTTGCGAGAGAACACAAATGTGTTTGCGAGATAATGCAAAAGTGTTTGCGAGATAATGCAAAAGTCTTTGCGAGATAACGCAAAAGTTTTGCATGATAACGCAATGTTTCTCAGGGGAACGGAAAGATTTTGCGAGATAACGCGAAAGCTTTAAAAAATATTTTTCTCTTCCCTCTCATTTTTTTCCACCACCATGTCCCTAAAAGGGCTCCGTAGAAAGTTCTATTCTATTAATCTTTTTTTTTATCGGAATTGTCTACAGTGATCGTGACCTTTGAGAAGTAAATAATCTCTCATATTTAACAGCGAAAGCCTTAGTTGTATCTGATGATTGTGTCTTCCTGCAGATCCTTATCTGGAATCTTGAGATCGGTGAGCCAGTGAAAATGATTGACTGTCACACAGATGTGATCCTCTGCATGACCTTTAACACTGACGGAAGCCTGCTGGCCACCAGTTGCAAAGACAAGAAACTCCGTGTCATTGAGCCGCGCTCAGGCAAAGTGCTACAGGTGTGGTTTAGTAACATTCAAATATTTATTAATGTGCTGAATAGACACACTCAAAGCTCTGTATAAAACTCAGATCAGACCAACTCAGCCTTAATATTGACTGCTACTATACTTATTCATTTTCCTATACGAAATACATTATTGATAGAGGCCTATCCAGTTAACACAATAACCTGTTCAGTCACAATGATTAAATCTAATGTTCTGCTCTCTGAGAAAGAGGGAACTTTTTTGAATAACCAATTTTTTTCTTGAACCCTGATGTTTACAGAACTGCGACAGCTTGTGAGAAAATAGTTTGCATAACTGAAATCTTTGTTGCCTTTTTCTGCTGTCCATCAGGAGGCGAATTTTAAGAACCACAAAGTGAACCGTGTTGTGTTCCTAGGCAACATGAAGCGACTCCTAACCACAGGTGTGTCTCGCTGGAACACACGTCAGATTGCTCTCTGGGACCAGGTGAGAACAACCTGTGTGTGCACGTCTGTATGTTTTCTATGCAATTCATTCCCTAAACTCGACCAGGAATACACATTGTCTCTGATGTCTGCATTGCCCTAAAGATATTACCCCTTAGAAAGTCATTATGTTTTCTTCTATGCTTCATCCCTGTGAATACTGTCTGATTATTACATTCATTGTTCAAGCTAAACAGCTACACCCACCACAATGAGGAGAGAATATTCTCAAAGAAGCGTATCGCTTTGTCCTTACCAACAGATGATTGCTGGGGCTCGGAGAATATCTTGTAACATATCCAAAACAGTTTTGTTAAAGGGGTAAAACTACATATGTACAAATGTGTAGTCCTGCTGTGTACAGTCAGTGCATCATATATGAACACTTATCTTCTGGAAAAAGGCTCTTTGTGTTTTAACGTTATGTGTACCTCTCATTGACAGGAGGATTTGTCAATGCCTATCATTGAGGAAGAGATTGATGGACTTTCAGGACTGCTTTTTCCCTTCTATGATCCAGACACACATATGCTCTATCTAGCAGGCAAGGTACACATTAACCTGTACAGATATGGATTCTCAAACATAATCAAATGATGAATACAATAATGACTTAAGGGGAAAAAACTAATTTACTGACTAAGACAGTGTGATTGTAGGGTGATGGGAACATCCGGTACTACGAGATAACTCAGGAGAAACCTTATCTGCAATATCTCATGGAGTTTAGGTCCCCTGCACCTCAGAAAGGGCTTGGTAAGACTGAATTTTCCCCATCAATAACAATTATATATGCCTTTTTAAAATACATTTACTTACAGTGAATACATGTTTTTAATAAGTATGTGAGTTTCCTGGGTATCAAACCCACTACCTTTGCAATGCTAATGCGATGTTCTATCTATTAAGCTCTGGACCAGGCAAATAATAGCAGTCTTCAACGTCATCTGTTGTTTTGTCATACATGTCTTTTGATAGGAGTGATGCCGAAACACGGACTGGAAGTAGGAGCATGTGAGGTCTTCAGATTCTATAAGTTGGTGACTCTGAAGGGCCTCATTGAGCCGATCTCTATGATCGTTCCAAGAAGGGTGAGCAAAACTCTCAACCCATTTTAGTTCACTGTGTTCCCTTATAACTTATCAACACTTGTTGCATCTGTTTTTTTGTTTTATTAAATGACTGAGAATTTGAAACAGTTCCGTTGAAGGGTGAAACAAGTGCGTGATGTCATCCTTGTGTAAGGTTCCAGGCAGTTGTGTTTCATGCCAAACACCATAATCAAGCAACAAACCTGATAAAGAAATCTATCATCTCTGAATTGCTGTTGTAAATGTCATCTCACTAAGATGAGTGTCGTGAGCCATGTAATATCCTCCGTGTGATACAGCATTGTGCTACATACACATTTGCCGGCCCATTATCTTAAAGGTTCTGTGTGTAAGTTTCAGAGGCCACTATTGGCGATGTAGGAAATTGCAACCTACAGCTCCGATACCCCCCTCTCCCTCCCATTAGAGAAGCTACGGTTGGCGTCACAGGACAAAAGGGTTCCGTAAATGATAGCGGCCATTATCGGTGGAGTTGATAATTGCAATCTACGTCTCACAGGCGAACAACAGACCGAAGTTACGGACACAGGACAGAGATGTCGTCGTCTGAGACAGCAGAGAGTAACTTTGCAAGTCAAGTGACGAGGTTTATTTACAAAGAAAAATAAATAAATAAAAGTTACTTAATTCATCATTTACTCTAATCGTTATAGTGAATATTATTGTTACTTGTTTAACATTGTGTCAGAGATTTATTCGCTTATTATACATCGCATTTTTTGACACCGTAACTTGGTTCGTAGTTTACAGCCTATTGAAACCGCTTGCTAATGCTAAAGGCCTGTAATCTAACCGCGAAAGTCTTAGCAGACGTTTTTCTCATCATCACGGAGTCAATCAGAGGACTTACCACAGGTAGTAAGAGGGAGAGGAAGAGATTGGAGAGATAGGGGTGTTAGAGATGCAGGCAGGGCGAGGAGAGGCAGAAGAGCTAACGTTATCCGGGAGGACCGCACAAGAGAGGATGTGAAAGCTAAGCATTATTATAATATAAATTACACCCGATTTATGCAAATTATGATTGTTAACATGATTTCTAACTTGATTTGCACACGGCCATACAACAAGGACTTATAGTACAATTACAAAGTGCTAAATATTTACAAGTAAAAACGCGGCTCAACTTGATGCTCAGCTCATCCATCAGCTAAAGCTATCAAACAAACAGTTCACTTATATAGCGGAAATTAGACAAACTTACCCGTCCAGCAGAAAACTGGCAATTGCGGGCGTCGCTTAGCAAACCCGTTTCCTGCTTCAGTGCCCTCGATTTGGGAAAAGCCACGCTGATCTTTATTCGGGTTTTCTTTCGTTTTTTGTCTCGACTTCGCCTTGCTGCATCGTATTTTGCAACAGATTGACGCTCTCTCGGCTCTTTTGCAGAGTATGTGTGGTCCGCCATTAGCGCAAATTTCACTTCTAACCGCAACAAAAGAACCGTTTCTATTTCTAATAAAAAACATGACTTGTGAATTTTATTATTGTTCTTCCTCTTCTTCTGCTAATCCTTCTATGTAGTGGCTTTCCAAGCTGCCCCTAAAACACAGCCGAAGAAGAAGAACATTGTCCCGTGCATCCTTCCTTTTACGAAACGAGCTCAGTTTGTCCGTGTAGTGATACTATAGAAACATGGCTGTGCAATTTGATAAATTACATGGAAGGGTGTGCCCGCGGTGTATATACATAAAATGGCTCATTGTAAGGTAATGTAAACATTTCGGTTCATTTTGTAAGGTATTTCTTCACCACTCACAACATAGTTTTGTATTATATATTACATTTTGGTGAATAAATCCTTCAAATTCCTACACACTGTACCTTTAAGGACTTTAAGGCACAGAGTGATTGCATCTTCTTAACCCCACGAATGTAATGCATGATCTCTATCCACTAATTATTGACAGAAATGACAAAATCAAGAAATTGTCCAATCAAGAATTAAACCCATAACTCAATATTTATTCAAAGATCAACATTTCAGCCCAGCATTGGGTAAAAAATGGAAAAACCCAACCATTGGGTTATAATTAACCTATGCTAGGTTGTTTCAACCCATTGTTGGGTAAAATATAACCATAATTTGACAATCCCAATGTAGTTGAGTAGGCGGGGCGGGACCGTGGTACGAGATCGGTGAGTAATTGTCAAAGAGCGCCAGCTATGCGCGCACTGGTCTCGAATCACGTAATCAAACGTCTCCTTCCTTCCTTTTATTGAACCTCGCTAAACCCAGCCATTGGGTTTGTCCCCATTTGACCCAACGATGGTAGGTCTATGTATCAGACGCCTTGCGATTATGCAAGCCCACCTGCTAAGTGCTGATATTACTATGACCCTCCATATGTTTGTTTACCTGTGTTTGTTTAACTTTGCATTCTCATGTACTCATAAACCTAAGCTACTGAATAATTTCAATGTAACCATGCAAAAAGTGTAAAAACAGTAACGAGGACCTCTTTCTATTCAGTCAGAAACATATCAGGAGGACATATACCCCATGACTGCTGGGACAGAACCTGCTTCGTCAGCTGATGAGTGGCTTAGTGGAATCAACCGGGGTAACGGCTCACATTTATTTTCTTACAATAAAACAACCACTTTGAAGGAGAAATGAAACCTAAAGGCTGAAATGAAATTGAAATGTGTCTGCGCTTCTAGGTCCTGTGCTCATGTCCTTGAAGGAGGGATACACACAACCCAATAATCTAGTTTTTAAGGCCCCTGTTAAGGAAAAAAAGAGTGTGGTGGTCAATGGAATTGACCTTCTGGAAAACGTCCCTCCCCGTACTGAAAATGAGGTGACTAGTTTATTACTAAAGCACAATTAAGATTTATTGGGGTTGATCTCATGAAAGGGCAATGCAATTGTGCATGTGGGTACCTATTACTGCTGAGAAGTGTTTATATTCAATTCAAATTTATTTTTATACCCCTTCTCATGTATTGACCTTTTACTTATGGAAAATGTTTGTTTAGAGCTTAAAAAAACAGCCTTAATATTTAATAATGAAGGAAGCTAAAGGTGATTGTAGAAAGGGATGAAACTCAATACGGTCCTGCTTTTACAAGTCATATATACAGCGGGGAAATAAGTATTTGACACATCAGCATTTTTATCAGTAAGGGGATTTCTAAGTGGGCTATTGACACAAAATTTCCACCAGATGTAGCCAACAGGCCAAATATTGAATTCATACAAAGAAATCAGAACATTTAGTACAAGTTCAGTCATAATAAATACAGTGAAATGACACAGGGGATAAGTATTGAAAGCCAGGAGATCACCTGAAATCTGTCAGTATTGAGAGAGAAACCCTGGCCCCTATCAGTACTAATTAATATCAGCTGCTTTAGTCCTAATTGATGGCCTATATAGGCTTCTCATTATCTAGGAGGCACACAGGAAAGTTTGGTGATGGAAGCATCATGGTTTGGGGCTGCTTTTCAGCAAGGGGTACTGGCAGACTTCATATTATTAAAGGCAGGATGAATGGAGAAATGTACCGGGACATTCTGGATAAAAATCTGCTGCCATCTGTCAGAAAGCTGAAAATGAAAAAAGGGTGGACATTTCAGCAAGACATTTTACTTTATTTATTCTGACTGAACTTGTATACTTAAATGTTCAGATTTCTTTGTATGAATTCAATATTTGGTTTGATGGCTACATCTGGTGGACATTTTGTGTCAATCCCCAGTTAAAAATCCCCTTACTGATAAAAATGCTGATATGTCAAATACTTATTTTCCCCGCTGTAAATTGAGAAGCTATGTACAACATTAAAATCCATGTGTGTAATAACCCTGTGCTTTGTGCTCCACAGCTCCTGCGAATGTTCTTCAGACAGAAGGACGAGTTACGGAGACTAAAGGATGAACTCACTCATAAGGACATTAAGATCCGACAGCTTGAGCTGGAGCTCAATAACATAAGATACAGCCCAAACATCAACAACAATAACAACAGCAATGGTTGCAGCATTTGACATGGAATCTGTACTGTCTCTCTTGATCTCCATTCCTACGGTAACTGGAGGTCCCCAGCACTGCTGAAAGTCCACATGGGCTTTCTTTTTCCAAACACACAAATATCTAGAAATCTCAGAAGATCAAGGCAGTTTCTTTAGCAGTGTTTAACCCCCAGTGTTCGCCCCACAGCTAGTGTGTGCTAAACGGACATTAACGGCGTAATGGTTCACTAACCCTGTGAAAATTCTTCCATCCAATGACCTACCTCCATGAACCTGCAGTGGATTGATTCTCCAGATGTTGTGAAATGAAGAGTTTCAAGTAAAGATGCAAAACTCACATGTACGTACAGGGGAGGTGTGGTTTAAAGGGAGGTGTAGAGGGTTATGAACCGAGAGGGATCTTTTTGCTTTTTAACCATACTTTCTCTCTCTCTTTTTTGCATATGAAAGTTTACCGCAAGAGTTATAGTCTTGCATCGGGTTGCTTTTAAAATAACTTGGTACAGGCTATTGACATTATCATCTCATCATTTTAGACTTTGCTTTATTTAATTGTTAGTATTATTTATTTCGTTTTTACTTTACCTGATACATCATTGTTATCAATAGTTTTATAAACTCAACATAGAGCCATAGCCATTAAGACAGTATTTTAATAAGGTCAAATATACAGGCTTTATTCATCTCATTGGACCATTGAATAGGCTTGTTAAGTAGTGATTTCATGTAAAATAATCTGAACTCCCAGTTAAGTAAAACTACACAATAGATCATATTTATCCAAGTGATCACTATCTCTGATAATTGGGTTTTTACTAACGTGAGTTGGGCACTGTGGTGGTTTACTTGAATGCAGAACACAAAAAAATATGTTGAAGTCAGTCTAAAGAGTGTTATAAATTGGTTTGTGACAAAATTAAGAGAACCAAGTGAGAGACATGAACAGCAAGTAATGTCTAAATAGAAACATTAGAGAAAGGATCTGGAAAAGTTTGAAATGAAAGGGACTTAAAGTGAGAGGGACAGAATTGAGAGAGCGATAGAAGAGAGAGAGATAGAGTGTGCTGGTAAATTCTTGATTTGGGGCCAGTAATACGATGCATTTATGCTGGTACTGTTTTAAAGACTGGCTGTGATTCAAAAGGCATAATGAAGAATTGCTTTTTCTTAACGTTTCATAAAAAACGAGCCTATTTATTGATTCCATTTTTTGTGTTTCTTACCTTTTTTCAGCGCTTATACCTTTAAAACATGTTTTTTTATTGAAGAGATTGATGCTTATTATTATCCTTCTACACGTAATATTCAAAAGTTGAATCATTATACCGATTGCTTCTGAAATTAGAAACCTAATGATTGTGCATTGTATTCAGCTTTCAAATTTTAATGTTTGCCCTTTCAAATGTTTGATTGCAAAGTGGACAAATTATGCCAAAAAATACATGTGTAGTTAATCACTCCTCCTCTCAAGCTTACCTTATAAATTATAGTCTTGAAATAGATAAAGCCAAGATCTTGACCAGCTAAACTTACCATTTACTGCACCAGCTGTGATCAGGTTTTCGAGCGTTATCAATTTCTTACCTAATCTTTACTAAAATGTTCTGATTGCTCAATTCATTAATGATCCATTGATTATAAATTAGGCCTCACACCCCTTTTGACCAGCGTGTAATACAAGTGGCTATGTCAAAGTTAACTTTGTATACAGCCAATGAGTGTTTTCTTGCATTTACTGTTTAGTGAAACACTATGAGCCTCAAGCTTTGTAAATAGTTTGCCTCATAAAACAATAACGCAAACTCCTGTGAGCTCCAGCTTCATTTTTGCCTAGTCTTGCCTTGTGAAAGAAAGGGTGCACTTTGAGGAGTCCGACACTAGGGGGCAGTAAAAGCACAGTCTTGCAGATAGCGACGCAAAGGCCTACGCACTGTGATGCAGCATACTACACAGCATACTAATATTGCTACATTGAAACATTCGAGCAATTCAGACATTTTAACAGTGAATGTGGGGACACTTAGTACCTCGGCCTTTTATTCACTGCTTAAATTAAGAGTATTTGTGTGGGGCTAAAACATTGCTGTCACACTGAGATGTACAATCCAAGTTCTCTCATGCTCTATAGTGGATAGTCTATAAAATTGTGGGTGCAAATTTGGATGGTAACAGTGTGAAGTGCCTTAATATCTATGAAAATGTCTGGCCCCTTTATTTGGTTAAACACCGTCTACACAAACATGAGTTTTGTTAAGATTTATAAGGCACGACATTAGGCTAACCTGTCTTCAAGTAAATTGAAGTACATTTATAGGTTATCACTATTTCTGCGATTAACAGTCTGACTACAGCATACCAGGAAGAATAAAAAGGCCTCTCTGAAGAGGAAAACTACAGCTGCTTTAGTTGAAACCTATTGTTGTCTTGACTCATTGAAGCGGTCCGTTTCAACCAAGCAATTAAAGCAAGGCACCTCATATAAACTGAGATACGACTTCAATGCTTGCATGTTTAAATTAACACATGCTTACATGGTAAATCTTAAATTTGGACAAAAATGCTGACTTCTGTACATGTGAAATCTGAAAGTCTTCTTTTTAATAAAAATTTCAACCAGAATGACCTGACAACTGGATACAGCTCAGTTAGATTACGTATACTTGTTTTCTAAACCATCAGCCAGTCAATTCTAAGTATTTATATAATATCCAGTTATGTATCATCAAAACAATACACAAGCTATTTTCCCTGAGCGTCACAATGCAAATTAACCACATAATCTTAAATTAGCCCAAAATATCAGCGGCAACATTAAGCATTTGCCATCTTTTAACAAGACTGGAAGAACACAGCCCATCGATCAATCAATCATGTCTAATTACAGTGACATTACAATATGTGGAGGTTCTATGGCCAAAAATATGTTGGCTGCTAGAACAGAGATATTTCAAATTACCATACAGGTGCTTGTTTTCATTCATTTTATTACAGTTAATGGTTACAACTGAGATTATTTGTGAAAATGTCTGCCATTATCAAAGGGAATCAGAAAAAAAATATATTTGGTCATTATTTACAAAGAACACGAAACTTCTGAACTATCCACACAAGGGAGAAAGGGATTTGGGACTCATTTGACAAGGGCAGACATTCGGCTCTGAACATTAAAAAAAAAAGAATAAAATAAAATCACATTGAGAGGTTGAACTGTGCATGTCCAGATAGACATCATGATATATTCTTCATGCCTAAACAGCATGTCACATGGCGGTGGTGATGACGAGAATGATGAAAACGCCAAAAGAAACGCATTACACAAATAAAAGATGCAATAAAAAGTGGGTTAGAAAATGTTCTTCATTGAAATCCAGTAGTCAACTTTAAAATAGAGTCAGCCATGCACTTCTAAAAGGTTTTTGGTTTTTTTAATACATAAGTCATCACCAGCATTTAGGCATCAACAGCAAAGAGGGCAAAATTACAAAGAGCATACTGGTCTTTTTCCAACAATAATAATTTTCCACACGGTCTTGTCAGCCATGAAGAGCTTTTGGAGATAATAAACGGAATCAAACTGAAAGTACAAACCAAACCAAAAGAAAAAAAACAAAATAAAGAAGCTAAAAACAAATATTTAAACTGTATCCTCGTTTATACTAAGCCCACCCCTACCATTGAATACCTCCCCAAACCATCGCAGAGTGACAATCGGACAGATATACAGGGGTTAAACGGTCAGATCACAAAGGGGATTTGGGGGTTCAGTCATCATCTTCCTCCCCTTCCTCTTCCGGCTCTCTTTTCCTCTTCTGACCCCGCTCCTCCTCTGTAAGCACAACAATGGAGGACCATTTTTTAAATGCTTCTTTTGTTTTACTTCCAACCTACAGCTTATACAACTGAACAGCCATCGGGAAACGGCCTCTAAGGTTCAAACTAGCGATAGTAGCTTTTACAATTTGCAGAATACTATCAAAAACGATTCACTTACCACATTCTTCCTCATCTTCTACCTCTCCATCATTTAACTCCTCTTCCTCCTCTTCCTAAAATTGAGAAATTTTTTAATTAAACCATGTATGGGTTTATATATGCAGGCCCATCTATATTTCCCAGCATTCACCTCTCCACTGATGTCCTCCTCTTCTTCCTCTTCTCCCTCTTCCTCATCATCATCCTCTCCCTCCTCTTCATCTTCATCTCCTGGAGCTGCATCCTCATCATATTCCTCTTCCTCCCCCTCTGTAGACAAAAAAAAGGTCAATGACAAATAAATTACAAATATTAATAAGAGTGAATTTTAGTTAGACAATTCAGTTTTACCTTCTTCATCATCGTCATCATCATCTAGCCCTTCAACGTATGCTTCAGCATCAGAGTCTGGTGCCTCTTTATCATCTTTGTCATAGCCGTCGAGAAACGTCAACTGAGGGAGTAGCTTAAAAACGTTGTCTCTGTAGTCATTCAGGTTTGTCACCTCACAGTTGAACAAGTCTAAACTTTTGAGGCTTTCCAATTTTTTCTGTTTGGGTGAAAAGAAAATATTTCTTAAGCACTTACGAAAACCAAAAAATTTGTTACCAAGACAAAAAAAGAATATATTCCAAACTCTCTTAATTAAAACTGTGTAACAAGTAATCTACAACAAATTCATAAGCTCTTACCAGGGGTTCGATGGTGCTGAGGTCTTTAATTTTGTTGCCACTGAGGTTGAGATGGGTGAGGTTTGGACATTTCTCTGCCAGTACCTCCAGACCCCCTGAGATTCTGTTATCGCTTAGCTCAAGCTGTAGAGAATGTGCGATATTACTAAAAGAACCCGAAATTATTCTTAGTAGTGTACTAAAACTAATAGAAACACCATTTAAGATGAATGTTATTTACCTTTTTGAGTTTGTTTAGCTTCGGCAAATTGGCAACTGATGTCAAGCCTACGTTGATTGTGCTTAGAAATTCCAGTTCCTCAAACTCGTCAGTGAGGCCCTCGATTTTGCCCTCATTTGACCGACAGTTGTCGAGCACGAGTTCTTTCACCTGTTAACAGGGCAAAGCAACATTACATTACTTCTCGCAACATTTGTAACAGTCTGTTGCCAACCTGCTAACAACTTAATGCAGACAGGATGATACCAGCTAAAACCAGACACATATTAATAACTTGCTAGATGCCAAGAAGCTTGTATAATTTTGCTTATATTACACTGAGAATGGTTTGAACAAATGGTAATAAGTCTAAGAAAAGTCTGATGTTCATATAGTTTACTTTCTGTTAGCCCATAATTATCAACAATGAGCTAAACTGGAAGAAATTAATGTTCATTCTGAATAGCAGATAAATACACTGAAGATATTACAAATTAAGACATAAAAGTGCTGAAATATGCGCACCGAAACCAAACAAAACATGAGTATGCGGTCAACAGTAAGACATGGGAGTATGTTTGACGCGTGTAAATGACAATAATCACACATTTGACTCCCACTCAGTTTACACCGTCTAACAAAATGGCTGACTCCGCAACAAGCGGACACATTGCTCACGGTAGAGTATATTTACTAGTGTTTGCATGCTTAAAGGGCAACGAAAAGACGCGTTAAACATAAGCTGCGTGTTACACAAAATCCATTACATTGTCTTGGAACAGCAAAGACACGAGGAGAGACACAAGAATTCGGGTAGGAGGGGCAAAAGGCGCATGACAATGCAACGGAGGCGATCTTTAAGCCAAAGGTATCGACTTCCATGAAATAAAATCGAAAATTACGGCTTCGTGTTCACTCCACTCTCGACTGTCAACTGTTCCGACTCGTGCAAAGGGTTTAAGCGGCAACGAGGACTGTGCTCGGTTGAATACCGTGCGTCTTTGTTGCTGGTTAAAATGGCGGCTTGTCCTAGATCTGGGAACTAGAGCAGCGCAGCTTCAAGTTGCGTAGGGCTCACATAAGCGACCGGTCTGTGTCAATAACAAGCAAAGCCACACGGCTGAAAATCTCCTTCTGCCGCCAGTGGATATTTACAGAGACCACACAACCAACCTGGACGCGGTTAAGACATTTTAATTACGAGTTATATGATTAGTGTTTAGATATGCGTAAAGGTGCAATAACAGGGACATATAATGTTGCACTGAATTAATCACATAACGCGGCAGCTACACGTATGGGGACAATGATATAAAAAAACCAAACGTGGGGTTATTTATAAAGAGAGGGCAGCGCTAATTTGGTCTTTGCGTTCAGTCAGTCAATGTCGTCGACATATAATGCAGTTTTAGACAGGATTGACTACATTTACGCAACTAGATATGCTGTGGCACGGATTCCTTTCTACAACACGATTGAACAACAAATGCGTGGTTCCGCGCATTTTCCTCTCAACCAAGATGTGAAAATGAGTAACGTAACAACCCCCCACGGTAAGATCCCGCCTAAGCATTTATATAACTTTCCGTGAATACCCAAAAAATACAAATGTGTTCCGTTGAGGTTTAATCTATAGTAAACCATCTCGTTAAAGAGATACAACGACATTTAATGACTGATCAGGATATCATAAGCTACCTGTCAAATCATCTGCACACCAATTCACGAAATACACAACAAGTTACCGAACTGGCCAGCGACCACTTTGACTGGCATGTATGAATGTTGATTTGAAAATGGATGTGCGAAAAGTGTGAGAGACATGAACTGACGGCAGGCTACTTTTGCAGCACTAAGGATGCGAGGGAAAAGGGCGCGTTCGGGGGCTACAAAGTTACAAATATGGCTTCTCACGCCGCTTCCCTTGTTTATACACCGACTGCATGGAGCTCTCAGTTTCCGACCACATCATCAATTAAAAGCGCTCTCAAAACTAAAGTCAAAAGCAGTAAAACTCTAACTTACACCTCGTATATGGCTATACTGAGATAACAATATTTAGGGGTATAGGCTTGTTACAAAGTCGCCGCGAACTTTTCATTCAAGACATCATCAACTTGACGCGTGCACATCTCGCGTTGCCCATCCACGCATAACTCCTCTAACCAACAGTTTTAAGAAATTATACCCCTCGGGAATAATAAAGATGCTTACGTCTGACGGCGTTCGGTTCCGCAACTCCAGGTGAATTCTCTTCTTCATATCCATCGTACTGAACGCTAAATGAGTGATTTAAACCAAAGAGCGCAGTTGGACTTGAAGTCTTTGCAGCACATTCAGCTATAGCCTCTTAACAAACTAGCTATTGCGAGTCTCACAAACATGATGCCTCAATGGGTGGGAGTTGGGTGTGGGATTGTCGTCACCGGCGACCAATTAGAATCGCAAAATGGAATGTGAAAATACTTTCAACTGGTACGGCGACCAATCAAAGCTCGACCAGAAACTGGGTGGGGTTACATGAACTGTTAGGTTGATTCGGCGAATTTGTTTTAGGGTGACATCTATGCGAAAAAAAAAAAATCAACCGAACTATCGACAGCGCCAAAGACTAAACGAGGGTAGGATGGTTACTTCAGTTTTTACAAATTTATGTACACATAGAGCCTCTTGAACATCTTTTAAAATACACCGTTGCGTTGGTTGGATTACAATTCAACAGTCATGTGAAAGAAGAAGTTGACGATGAATGTAAACATAATAAACTACTGCTCTCAGGCTTATAGCTGATAGTTTCTTGGCAAGTAGTAGTCACTTTGGACTGATAGATGTTAAACCATCAGGAAAACACGACCCCTCCCCCTTTTGAGGGTCGGTTCAGGAGGGAATGCACAGTGGCAATCACAGAGGCATTTGCGCTAAAACCTTATTACTTTTCTTCTAGTTTACGCAGTGAACGCATGCTCTGCGTATCGTTAATCTATGCAGACACGTAATTTAACAATAACATTCACCCGTGGAAAGCGAGTCGACCGATCATCATTGTAAACCGATTCGTTGAGCCCGAAATATGTAAATGCTGATATGCAAGTAGTACTATAGTAGATCGAGCAGCAAGGGTGTATTCTTTGGACAAGAAAGGCTGTTTTTAATGAAATAAGAGTATCCCTTAAAGCATTAAACATGCATTTGTAATACAAAAAAATGGACGCAGTTTATTTTTACGATTGATCGCGCTGTACAGGTCTCGTGCTACAGCAGCGGACACAAGTTTCCAGTACTCGCTGGTTTTATTAAAAACAAGCTCATCACATGCACTTGACTGCCACATCGCACACTCCAACCACGGGCCCACGCTTTTTTTTCCTACAGTTCAAACCAGCCAATCATATTTCGGGGAGCATTCACTTCCGCTTCTCGCTTTGACTATTGTTGGTAATCAGGGAAAAAACAAGGTCACCTGACTGTGCCCGGCGCCATCTTGACTCGCAAAATACAACACATTCAAATATTTATTAAACCATTTATTGACTCTTAAAACGAACAAAAAGCAGTAGACTTTACCTATATTTGATGTCATGTCTGTGTGTCGCTCCGCTACCCCTTAGAAAAAACTGTAGAGCAACTGCTTGGCGCATGATTGTTTTCACAAGTGCACCGCCTGGGTTGTTTGTTGCGAGAGCGCAATTCACTGGCGACTCTGTCGTTTTATAACGTTATTTCGAAATCTGTTCATACCAGGACATTTTGCCCTTGAAGAAATCAGGAAAAAATCTTCTTCCCTCGATCTGGCCATTGACTCCAACCCGCGCAAGCAGGCTGTTCT
This sequence comes from Triplophysa bombifrons, assembly GCA_029783895.1. NCBI lineage: Eukaryota > Metazoa > Chordata > Actinopteri > Cypriniformes > Nemacheilidae > Triplophysa > Triplophysa bombifrons. The sequence goes on from CM056448.1 coordinate 22,788,821, forward strand.
CAAGCCCTTTTGATTGTACTTGCGCATTAGTTGAGACCATTTTTCCTCTGGGTGTGTCTCACTCGTTGTCTGAACGCCCTTGCTAGCAGTACCGCATCAACTGTGTGTGGATTGCATTGCAGAGTGCGTGCGAGATGTGCGCAGAGCCAAATTTTATTCGCACGGTTTGTGGCACACGAACGCGCACTGTCTCTCCTTTTCACGCCACGGACGGCTAACATTTATGTGCGCAAATGGCAAATAACGTCATTAGGACAAACCGTATTAGTGAATTTACATGAACATGTTTGAGCATGTAGTACTAAGTAGTTCCAGGAATCTACTTTTTACGCGGATGGCTTTACCTTGTTTTGAATGTGAAATGACCACACGTACTGCCCACCACATTTGACATTTTACAGAAAAGGCTTTTTGTTTATTCTTGATAAAGATCACAAAGTGTCACATCACCAACCATCAGCCTTGACAAGAACTCAGTGACTTGCAATATTAGCCTGAATGAACTTTTAAGTAACATCTTACCTTTCTACATCAGATCATTTATTTTGCAGTATCCGAAGAACATTTACTTTGTTCCTCAAATAAGTATTTTGTTGGGTTATATTACTCACAATAACAGCACAACTATTCTACATGCAAGATTGAAAAAGTGAGACATGTAGACTACAAAAGACTTTATAACACTAGTGTGCAATTATAGTGAAAATCAATAGCGCATCTTTTGAAGCAAGTGCCTGTTTCTTTCTTGCCAGGTCATGCTCCATAAAACAAAAGAACAAGTCTTAGCACATTATATTTACTCAATTTTTAATCCAGGAATATTCGTTTCATAGACAGACATCTGTAATAGCCAATTTTAACCAAATTGATTTGCAGTACACTTAATGGTGTACATCCACAAATGGTGAAATTTCATATAGCCCACGGTTTCTTGTGGGTATCAAATTTGTAACCCATACACGAGACCCCTGTTTCTCCATGCTATGGAATTCCAGCTAATCCCAGTTATGGAATAATGAAACAAGAATAAAAGCAACCTTGATCACACAGTCATGTTAAATAGGGCAATAAAGAAACATATGACTTCTTTGCATTTCCTAACCTGCATTACAATTACAAATGCATCACGCTTCCTGATGCTACTAATCTTTCAGAACTTTGAATAATTTCAGAATTATTCAATGATTCCCAAAAAATTGTATTAGTGATCTAAACACTAGGCCTTATCTTTCAGCTCAGGTCCCTGTGCTGTTAAATCCTGCTCTTGCCATTTGCATTTTTTTATAATTGTTTTGATTTTAAAGTGTCTTTATGAATGGCGCTTTTCTGAATGACAGGTGTTGGCAACAGTCTTGTTCTGATGCTTCATACATTTTGCATCATGCCAGGCATTGATGGAGATCAAATGATTGCCAGTGCACCTCTCAGTTTATTGGAGAATATATAACCATAGAAGAGAAATGAGCAGTCAGTGATAAAACTGTTATTGGTCAGATGTGCAGAATAGGAGTCTGGCAGCCTTTTCCAATGTTGCACTGAGTTCATCTTGTTTTGGTCTCTGTTAGTTACGTTGATTGTCTCATCCAGTTTGCTGGAGATTTCGGTCTCCAGGAACTGGAATGGCTTTGTAAAGTTTCCACACCAATAACATGTGCTAATGGAAGATGGGCAGAAGTGTGTTTGTGAAAATGTGACCTATATTCTGACCTGTGTTTTTAAAGGGATATTTCACCGGCATATAAAAATGTCCCCTTTTTTTACTCACCCTCAAGGTATCCTAACTGAATATGGTTTTCTTCTTGAAGAATAATGCAGTCGGAGTTATCAAACGATCAAATAATTATTTTTCAAGAAGAAAGTCATATTCTGTTAAGATGCCTTGAGGGTGAGTAAAACGTGGAAAGTTTTATTTGCCTGTTAGATAGTCGTTAAAGTGGTGTAATATTTTTTGTCAACGTGTCAAAACTGCATTCTACTGAGACACCACTAGACAGCAGTCTTTAACTGGCTGAAGAAATGCAGCAGCTTACCAAAGAGGACCCAAGAAGACTGATAGCTACTGATAAAATTGTGTTTCAATTAAAGAATAATTTAGCCTATATAATGTAGTTTAATTGATAAACTTTATATGTTTATATAAATAAATATTTAATGTATAAAATATTGTTTATGATAACATTCCAATATCTTTTATATTTATGCCAATCCCTCTACCTTCATCTCAATTCATTACCATCAAAACACACTACTACATAACATGTTTTTCTAAATCAACTTAACTTATTTTTGTTGTATTTTACGAAATAAAGGAATTAGTAAAGAAAAAAGGATTTTGCTACACAGTATTTTTTTGTCTTGCAGTAAAAGTATTTTTGTCTTGTGACACGTGATAAACCCATTGCATTTTGGTGCCCTCTATTGGTTTGTTTCTTGGAAGTTCTTCAAATGCTTTTTGCCGGTGACATGGAAGAAATGTCAAACAAGTATCTTCAGTAAGATTATCCTATAACTAAAGTACTTTTAGAAAAAAAATCACATATCGACACAAACGGACACATACATAATCGTAAAGGACTAACAAAAAATAAAAAGCTAGTGCGAAGAATGATTCCTGCATATTTGAATCCTGTGTGTAATCTCTATTAATTAATCATTGGAGTTTGGGTTTCTCTCCACAGCAGGGCAGTGTTGGCTTTCTCACCGGGAGACTGCATTTATTTATTTATTTATTTATTTATTAATTAGATATTATTTATTAGAATGATATTGCTCGTTTTATAAACACAATGCACTGTGCTTTGTTTTAACTTTCTGTTTTTCCTGTTTGCCCCTGTAAAGCTGCTTTGGAACAATGCACATTGTGAAAAGCGCTATATAAATAAACTTGAATTGAATTGAATTGAATAATAAAAATACTATGAAGTACTTCATATGAATGTATGTTGTGTATACTACAGTTCAAAGTTTTGAATCACTGAATGTTTCTCCCAACCTTTAAAATCTTTTCACCTGAAGGTTTATGTTTGAATACTTACATACATTACTGTTGTATTTAATTATTTTTGTAGATTAAAATATAATTGGCCAGCATAGTAATTTTTGATGATACTTTGCATCATGTATTTCTCTGGGTCACGATTGCAGTTAAATATATGACCACACGGAGGCAACCTAGGAATACAGGTGAACCCACACTGCAGTTAAACTCTGGAAGGGGTCCAAAACCCTTCATTAACATGTGGCTCAAAAGTGTCCAGACTGTTAGGGGTATTACTGTCTAGTACTGCTGCACAAACTTGAACAAGTATATCCAATCCACCTTTATTTATAAAGCACTTTAAAAAACAACAGTGTTGACCAAAGTGCTGAACACAGTCCATAAATAAACAATAACATCAACAAAAACACAACAAAAATAATAAAATAATAAAAATAATAAAAAAGTATATTTTCATTGCAGCACCATACATTACCTTATTCAAGAGCTTTAGCTCTTAGCAATAAACAGTAGACTCAGAAGTGTAACGGAGGCCTTTAGTGTGTGAAAGTATGCATGTGCAAATCTTTGTTAGATCACTCATCTGTTCCCGACAACGGACCAATTATTCGGAGCCGTTTTGTTTCAAATCGGTTTTAAGGAATTCATAGATGTAATTTGCGGGTGGGACATGTCCCCTCCACTTTTCGTAAGAAATTAAGAAATGCTTGGGGAAGGTGTGTATTGTTTAGGGGCCATTAACATCTTAAAGTCATGGAAAGATGCAGGATGCACCGCTTTATCACCATCTCTCGTTGCTCACACTCATAAGTCGTATTTGCGGATGATAGAGAGCCTCGACTTCAGAAACGCGGCCAGTATGAAATGCTTGCATCATCCGCATTCGCAGCGCTTGCTTGTGCATGCAGTGTCCAAGCACAAAACACGTAAACCAACGAACAAATGACATTTTTACTCCTAGGAATAAACAGTTTTTAAGTGTAATGCACCTCAACAGCCCAAGTGACCTTCGCAAATGACAGTTTGGGAACCACATACTGTGAGAGCTGGAGTCAGAAAACGGAGTAGGCAATGGACTGCTCACAATATATGATAAATATTCCCAACGGGTTATTACAGAAACAATTTATTAAAGTTGTAATAGTTTATGTCCCAACCACTGTTCAAAACAAAGTTACGCCACTGAAGGAATGTGTCAGGTCAGGTGCATATGAGGGCAAGTTGGGCAACTCACAGGTTCCACCACCAGAGTTCAATGTCCACTCCTGATTGAAGTTTTTAAAAAACTTTTTATTTTTATTGAAAAAGTGGGCTCTCACTGCAAGTGGGCACGGGCGATCTTTCAATTGGTACGTCCACAATCCAATGCGCCAGCCTCTGTTTGGAGACAGCCGTCCCCTGGTGCTGTCTTCCAAAACAGACAAAAAGCTTCTCAGAACTTCTTAAGTTCTACTTGCGTTCTTCATCGTTTGATGAAGAAGAGAGGCGTCTCTGAGGGGCCTCGAAAGGGGCTGTACCAAGACTCTGTAGGACCACGTTTAGGTCCCAAGATTGTACGGAGCGTGACCGAGGTCGCGCCCCTGAGGAACCTGGTGACTAGGTTATTTCGACCAAGAGACTTACCCTCCAGGAGATCGATTGTGATGAGTTTAGATTTAGGTGGGTTCCCAACGGGGTAGAAGCACATTGGCTCGCTGAAGCAGTCAACCTCACTGAAGAAGCAGTCGCGCTCAGGAAGTTGCGGCAACATTCCGTATTCCGAGAACGTAGCTGACTGTGACAGCATCACCTAATCGACAAACCATGCCACTGCATGCTGGAACTTCAATGTGCAGTACAGGTGTCGTGCCTGTCAGAATCGAGGATGAGTCTGTCATACCTAAGAACACAGCTGGAACATCTGATCATCATCACACACCGTTTCCGATACGTGGTTGAGGAACATGATGGTGGGACCGTTTCTTGGGGAATCGAGGGGAGAAGTCCGCTGCTCTGCTCTGTAAGTTTCCAGCAGTAGAAGGTCTCGAAGAGATAATAGCTGCAACATGTGCTGCACAGGTTCCTAAGAACGAAGGATGATCTTCCTTTTATACCTGTATTTATGGGGGGGAGACTGGCGTGCATGTCCCATTCGCCCAACCCATTGGCATTTAAAATTTATCTCGGAGATGATAGGTTCTCAACCCCAGTCTGTCTCTCAACACAACGTCGAGAAACCGACTGAAGGGGAACAACTTTTTGAAGACTTGAAAGAAAGCACTTCAGATTACATTAGGAATAAAATCACACAAGCATAAGATTCAGTCCAGTTCACAATAAGACATTTATAAAATGCATAATTTAAGACCCATTTTTTTTTTGTACGTGTGTTGCATGGATTTAAGTTATTTATGTTTGTTCTTTTGGCGTAAACCCACTCCATTGATTTTTGCTTTCCTCGTTTGTACATGTTGGTGTTCCTGTTGGTAGTTTGCTATAATAATAATTCAAATTTATGTTTGATTTGTTGGAATGGTTTTTATTTATTTTTATGTTACGCACACTGACCCTAGACTGGGGTTGGAAAATAAAATAAATCAACCAAGCATTTTCAGAGTGTGGCAACAGAGAGCAGCACAAGGATTGTCACTGCTAATCTATCTCTGAAAGTGTCACTCTTATGGGATTTATGTAAACAAAGGCCCTCTTACAACATCAAGAGTAATGGCAAAAAAAGGGTGACTCTGGGAAACATGTTTGTCAGTGAAATAAACCCCTGCATTCATTATTAATGATAATTGATTTTTAGGATCAGATCTAAGGGTGGGGATTGTAATTTAATAGCCACATAGAGGGTATGCATATCATCGTCTACAAAAGTACTCAGAGTATTCTACAGAACAATTCCATGCGTTATTAGGCCAACGATTCTGATTTTAGATTCATTATGATGTTTGATCTTTGTGTTATGGCCTTTAAATAAATAGATGTTGAAGCTTTGATTATGTTTTTTGGGTGTTTAACAATGGATGTTCATGATTCTAGTTTCAAAAACCCTTTATATTTCACATATTTCAAGTCTACTGTTCACCGCTGTCACTCTATTAACAAAACAACTGGATTTCTTCCAGTCTATATAATGTCCCTCCTTCCGAAATGCTCTGATTGGTAAAGCTGACCAGGTCTGTCGTGATTGGTTCCCCCCTTAGAACGTCCCACCCATACCATCTCAGCGAGCTTCAGCTTCTCAGGCTGTTGTGATTGGTTGGTCCCCCTCTCAGTGCACGTGTATTCATAAGCTTTGGCTTTTAACAATAGATAGTAACAATGCAGCAACTTCACTTCATCAGTTAAACACACGCGGATCGATCGAAGTGTAGCGGAGGTCTTCTGTTTCAAGTGCAAACGTCAATCTTTGTTAGAGATCGCCATTTTCCTATGGCGAGGAAGATGACACCTGACCGAATGGTCATGGGGGAGTCCAAAAGGATTAGGACAGGGTGGGACAGTCTTAGGGGGAGGCGCTCGAGAGCGCGGAGTCCGGGGTGGCTTGGCTGCCGACTGGACTGCACAGGGTGCTGGACTGAACGCAATGCTGGGTGCCGGCTGACTAACCGGCTGGGTCGCTGGCTGCTGGGCAGGAAGGGGCAGGACTGGGCGCCTTCTGCTGGGTAGGACAGGGCGCCTGCGGCATGGTGATTATATCGTGGTGCGATCGACTTGATAATGAAAATGTATATGCTTTATAAACACAAATGCTTGCCCTGCTCTGTTCTATGATGCGTGTTCATGACTTCATGCAATACATTATTACGTTGAAAAGGTCATGGTTGACGTAGGCGGAAGTACAGATTCAGTGTTTATAAGTTGAACGTGCAAGTTTTCAACGTAATAACGTATTATGTTAAGTCATGAACGTACATCGCAGAACAGAGCAAGCATTTGTGTTTTTAATAAAGCATATACAGTCGTGGCCAAAAGTTTTGAGAATTACATAAATATTAGAAATTGGAATAGTTGCTGCTTAAGTTTTTATAATAGCAATTTGCATATACTCCAGAATGTTATGAAGAGTGATCAGATGAATTGCATAGTCCTTCTTTGCCATGAAAATTGAAAATAAAATACTTGTCATGAAAATACTTAATCCCAAAAAACCTTTCCACTGCATTTCATTGCTGTCATTAAAGGACCTGCTGAGATCATTTCAATAATCATCTTGTTAACTCAGGTGAGAATGTTGACAAGCACAAGACCGGAGATCATTATGTCAGGCTGATTGGGTTAGAATGGCAGACTTGACATGTTAAAAGGAGGGTGATGCTTGAAATCATTGTTCTTCCATTGTTAACCATGGTGACCTGCAAAGAAACGCGTGCAGCCATCATTATGTTGCATAAAAATGGCTTCACAGGAAAGGATATTGTGGCTACTAAGATTGCACCTAAATCAACAATTTATAGGTTCATCAAGAACTTCAAGGAAAGAGGTTCAATTCTTGTAAAGAAGGCTTCAGGGCGTCCAAGAAAGTCCAGCAAGCGCCAGGATCATCTCATAAAGAGGATTCAGCTGCGGGATCGGAGTGCCACCAGTGCAGAGCTTGCTCAGGAATGGCAGCAGGCAGGTGTGAGCGCATCTGCACGCACAGTGAGGCGAAGACTTTTGGAAGATGGCCTGGTGTCAAGAAGGGCAGCAAAGAAGCCACTTCTCTCCAAAAAAAACATCAGGGACAGATTGATCTTCTGCAGAAAGTATAGTGAATGGACTGCTGAGGACTGGGGCAAAGTCAATATTGCCTATGCTCTGCAAACGAACGGTGTCTTGTGGTGCCATCCCAAAAAGGTAAAAAAATCTCTCTCCCGCACCTTCTCCGGATCTGTTCCACCTATGTGGAATGATCTACCTGCTGCTACAAGATCTGCAGATTCTGTAGCCATCTTTAAGAAACATCTGAAAACTCATCTCTTCCGTCAACATCTGACTGATCTGTTCTAACTCTATTTTCTTCTATACTCTTAAAAAAAAAAAAATGAATGAATGAATGGTTCTGTATACTGTGTTAGGTTATATGAGACCCAATCCTCTTTTTTTTGATTGCACTTGCTTTTGTTGTACTTATGCTGTCCCAATTGCTTCCATTGCCTACCCCACATGTAAGTCGCTTTGGATAAAAGCGTCTGCTAAATGACTAAATGTAAATGTAAATGTCATATTCTCCGATGAAGCCCCTTTCCGATTGTTTGGGGCATCTGGAAAAAGGCTTGTACGGAGAAGAAAAGGTGAGCGCTACCATCAGTCCTGTGTCATGCCAACAGTAAGGCATCCTAACACCATTCATGTGTTGGGTTGCTTCTCATCCAAGGGAGTGGGCTCACTCACAATTCTGCCCAAAAACACAGCCATGAATAAAGAATGGTACCAAAACACCCTCCAACAGCAACTTCTTCCAACAATCCAACAACAGTTTGGTGAAGAACAATGCATTTTACAGCACGATGGAGCACCGTGCCATAAGGCAAAAGTGATAACTAAGTGGCTCGGGGACCAGAATGTTGAAATTTTGGGTCCATGGCCTGGAAACTCCCCAGATCTTAATCCCATTGAGAACTTGTGGTCAATCCTCAAGAGGCGGGTGGACAAACAAAAACCCACTAATTCTGACAAACTCCAAGAAGTTATTATGAAAGAATGAGTTGCTATCAGTCAAGATTTGGCCCAGAAGTTGATTGAGAGCATGCCCAGTCGAATTGCAGAGGTCCTGAAAAAGAAGGGCCAACACTGCAAATAATGACTCTTTGCATAAATGTCATGTAATTGTCGATAAAAGCCTTTGAAACGTATGAAGTGCTTGTAATTATATTTCAGTACATCACAGAAACAACTGAAACAAAGATCTAAAAGCAGTTTAGCAGCAATCTTTTTGAAAACGAATATATATGTAATTCTCAAAAACTTTTGGCCACGACTGTACATTTTTATTTTTTTAGAAAATGTCAATGACTGATAGTTTCGCTAGATAAGACTCTTTTTCATAGTCTAGTATCGTTTAAATCTTTTGGAAGCTGCACTGAAAATGTAATTTTGACCTTCAACCATTTGGAGTCCTTTGAAGTCCGCTATATAGAGACAGGTCCTCTTCGTTCTGTTAATGAATGTGACGAAATGATGCATAGATGAAAGACACCAAATAAGGATTTCCGGAAAAAGACGACCCGACAGGGAAAATTACAAACCATTATTACACGCTTTCCATAGTGCATCCAGCAAGGGTAGTGACACAGTTTTATACACTGTTATTTCATGTACTTGCTCAATAATTGGTTTTAGTTCATTTTTACTCAAACAAACTTACGGACTGCCACTTTAATTTATTTTCGACTAAAGAAAAAAAAACATAAACATCTTGAATGACATTTATTTTGAAAGTAAACTTCTCCTTATAGCCACATGTCTAACAGGTCATTCAGATAGCAGTCTGTTTCAATTAGCAATATGAATGTGTGAATTATAGGAACACAAGCATAAATACTGTATCTACATACTGCACCTACCTCAACAATGTTTTGCTAATAGCAGTAAGTAAATGATCACGACAGAAAGAGTACTGTACAGTATTATAACTGTGAGCAGCGTGCAGATGAAGAAGTTTAACCAGAGGAAATTATTTATGATTTATCAGCTAAAATATATAGGCCTTAAATGTAAAATCATCCGATACGATAACATTAAAAATAACAATTTATCAGCTGATAACGACATGGCCGATAATTTATCGTACATTCCTAATTTTTTATTGTTGTGTTTTTGATATTTTTATTATGACATACATACAGTATCCAAAAATGCATTTGTTTTATTACGTGGTGGACCTGTAATGAAAGGAGCAAATAGAAGGTGCAGTTAAAAAAGATGAGAAAAGAATGAAAGAAAAGCAAAAGCAGAGGGAAAAAATAGTGACTATGGGGCCATGTTCTAAACAACCAACCCAGATCGGCTCTCAGCCTGACTTCTCAAACATTAATGAAGATCCCTGCATTCTTACCACCAGGATCATGAGATGTTAGTCTTAACCTTTCCTGTCTTCCTCCCCCACAATCTTTCTTGCACTCTCTCTCTTTCTCTGTGTAAAGGGGGTTTCTCTCTTCCCTAATCTCACTCCTACACCAAAGCTCCCACTTCTTACTCTGAAAATAATATTATACTTATGTTTTTTTGTTATATGATAGCATACACCCCCCATCCACCAATGTAATATACCCTGCTGGAAGACAGTACTTTGGAATCCGTCTTTCTATGGCACCAACAGTGCAGTATGTGATAAAACTATTATGTTTCTGCTCTCACTTTTGTTTAGATTCTTGGCTCTCAAAACGTGTGCATGAATTGCTAGGAGGCCTCAGACTCACTTGACCAAGCACACAATTTTGACCCACTGGCGATCAATTAACAAGTGTGGTCCTTCAGCTGGTGCCATCCAGACTGGAGGAGAGAGCGGTGGCAGTTCAATGGCAGTTTTCCATGTCAAGATTCATCTACAGCAGCTCTTTCACCCAGATCTCTTTTTCCTGAAGTCTGTGAACACGGATACACAAGAAATACTGTCTCTCCATGCAGATTCCATTAACACCAATAGCTGTTGTTTTATTGGGAATAATATCTTTAAACAGAGCCCAGTGCGACTCCACCCAGATCAGATCCCTTGATTTCTTTTCTGTTTGTGTCAGTCTTTTTATGTGATCCTAGTGTATAATTACAGTTTTCCAATAGTGATAAGCATAATTAAATCAGTAGACATAAAATCAAGCTGCAAATCTCTCTCTCTCTCTCCCTCTCTCTCTATCTTTTAAATTGTCTTCCCTAATAACTTTATTTCTATCCATTTTAGCCTAGTATGGCTATGACTGTCTCTCCCAGCCTTTAGCTAATCACATTGTATTCCAGAAGTGGATTTATAATTACATATTTACTGTCTACAGTACGCCATGCTGGTGCCAGGAGGACATGGACCACATTTAACTGGATTCTGTAAATGGTGGTCTCCCAGACAGTATGTGATTTTAGCATATTAGATTATTCGGTTGACAAATGATTGACTCTTTTCATGAAAGCTTTATTTTTTTAATTTAACTGAAGCAAGTATAGCTTTGTTGATAGGATATCCTAAGACATAACTATAGAAAACAATGAAAAAGTTGATTTCACCTGCCAAGAGTATACACCATCCTGTTTCATGATAAATCAGCTAACTGTCATTAGTAAGTGTACTAAAGTTTCTCCCTGCAGTGCTCAAACCTTTTTATCTCCCAAGTTAACAACCTGGCTTTTTTCAGAGTGCTCCCTTGTTCTCTATAGACCTTCTTCAATATCATGAAAGTGTGATTCACGATGCATGATAAGGCTAACTGATTAACTTAAAGTGACAGTCATGGTGTCCTTGAGGACTTCCCTGCTGAAAAGACTTCCATAGATGGTATCCAGAAAAAGACTCTGCACTCATTTTTCCTCTCATGCGATGCTAGTGTCTGGACCTGACTTTGTATCTTAACCAGTATTACCATACTGGTTTTTGTTAACAGCATGACTGTTGAAGCAGGCATAAACAAGCCTGTATTAAATGAAACTTGTTGGTTTAAGATGGTATTTTTTAGCAGGCATTGAGCAAGAATTTCACTTCTGCATATTTATAGATAAAAAAAGAACAACAGAAGCAGTGATAGATTGTGAACCACATCTTTTGCTTTTAGGTGAAATTTGAACACTCGTGTTTAATGTTTTGTTGAAAATTATTATGGAGTTCATCATGTTTTGCCATATTTCCAAATTAAAGAAATCATGAAACATTGCATTTGGTACAATTAGTAAAGGGGATGTGCAACGGTGTTTCGTTCATTCTGACTTCTTTACAATGTAAAACGTGCTGTCTTCTCATGCTTGACATGGTCAACTTGTCAAAAAAAGAGTTGGACGTATTACGTAGTATTTCTGTGCTCAATACACTCCCCCAAGGTTCGTATAGGTTTCGTAAAAAAAAAACGAATCACTTATTTGGTAATTGTCCTTGAAAAGCATACCCACAACAAGGCGAAAGAAATTGCACGCCCACGACGAGCGATTGGCAGACCCGCATACCATAAAGATTGGCTGTGCTTCGTCAAGATTGGCTGCGCTGTGGGCCTGCAGCTGCAGCTTGTTACTCTTGCGATAGTGAGAGAAGTTGAGGTGTGTTTGTTTGTTCACGGCATTTCAGTGATGGATGTTATATAAACAGTGCATATAACGCTGGATTTGAAGATTGTTTGAAACTGATAGATGGAGCAGTCCCAGCGCTAAAAGGTGCCAGACATAAACCACACATGGTAAGTGAAACTAAGTCACATGTCTGTGTTTTGTTTGCATTTGGCAACTAATTTATTATTTATTTATATTAATTCATGGTGCATTAACAACAATTTATTGTAATAATGAAATGCTGAAATTAACATGAACTGAGATTTATAAATGCTGTAGAAGTATTGGTCATTGTTAGTTCATGTAAGGTAATGCATTAACTAATTGTCTACAAATACAACCTCATTTTAAAATGTTACAAAAAAAAACATCAGGAGGCAGTTGACTAATAATTTATATTTTGATACTTTAATAGTATCCACATTGATACTTCTAAAAATAAGGGACATGCACAAATGTTTATTGCACTCAGGGTCTGTGAAAGTTTATAGCCAAACCAGAGTGCATTTGCATGTAGAATATGAGCAGAGAATGTATGTCATTCATTGCACCCTGCGCTAGGAATGAAAAAGAAGACAGTCTTTGGTACTTAGAAAGAAGAAAGATACAGAGCTGACAGGCTGAGAAATATAATAGATGGATTTGTGAAAAGGGTTTGGAGGGAGACGCATGATGAGAGTGAGAAAGTAGAATAGACAGACAGCCAGGCTGTCAGACATATAGACATTGAGGAGAAGATTTAATGAGATGTGCATATGGGGAAAGATGAGTGAAAGATTGGGGTTTGAAGAGCACCAGTGATCCCGTTGCTACAGCCACTGTCTCACTCCCTAACCCCCAAACCTCTCTCTTTTGGTTTTTCTTGCAGCCTTTGTAACCCGGAAAAGAAATCTGTTTAAAAAGCAGCAGAAACAATCAACCAAACACGGATCCTATTTGCACATTATACTAACATCCATTTCGGGGAACCATTCGCAAATGGACAGCACCAAATATAGGTATGAGGTCCAAAGCAATCTGCCTCAAACAACATGTGGAGGTTGTCATAAATGCATGTACCCACATGGTTTGTGTCATTTGCTAAGCAAGAATCAGAGCAATTCCTTTGAAAATCTGCTCACAAGTGGTCACAGAAAACACATTCGAAATGCACAATAGTGCCAAGTGTAAACGGTGATGACGATTCTCAGCGTTCAAACAACCAGGTGTAAACAGTGTCAAACCCAGGAAGAAAGAGACTCTAAAATTCAAGATAAAGTGTAAAGAGCAAAAAATAGATCTGCCAAGTTCTTGGATGCATCAAAAATGTTCAATCAAGGGGATGAACCAAAATATCCCAAATGAATATGATGACAAAGAGAACACTGTGATTGTCACAGATGTCATGATGTCAGTCTTATTTAAGTCTTTTTGAGCTCAGCAAACATGTCTTATCCAATGACCCATGGCTGCTTTACATGCTTACTTTCCTTTAAAAACTTGATGACAGCCTGCTATGTCAATGAGCCATAATTATGTTTTTGGTATAGATACTTTTTGGTTTTTGGGCAGAGAGTGTATTTGTGTGCATGAAGGCCCATGTTTTTTATGACAGATAAGCATGACAGATAAGCATGCTGGATGTAATGAAACATGTACGATTCAGAACTGGTACACACCTCTGACTTGAGTATTTTGAAACATCCCCAACAATTCATAAAAATAAAGTGACATTATTTTTCATTCTGTCATCATTATATCCATTCAGATTGTCATGTTGTCGACTGGTGTCACTTTGACCTCCAGATCTCAGAAAGAGTGACAATGATAAGCAATGAGGCGCAGAGAAATAAAAGAGAAAGATGAGGATAGGTGTATATTTTTGCTGTTTCTCTCTAGCTAGATGATATGAAGTACATTATCAATCACACTAAGCATTCCACATAAATCTTATGTTTTTGGGTCAACGACAATAAAAGACAACAAAGGATTGCAGCAAGCACACACCTCAACCCTGAAATCAATCAGCTGTCAGCTCTCTAACTGTATCGGACTAACTTAAACTGACCTGAAGCCTCTGCATTGACAAAATCAGGTTTACTTTTATAACATGGCAAAAAATATTCAAGGTATATATTTTTTCATGGTAGTCATGGTCTGCAAAATGAGAAACTTTGTGAGGAAGAAACAGTATAAGGCTGAAACTTTTACTGAGTTTAAATTACAGCATTGAGGCTTTTTGTAATTTTGGTAAATAGGATATTGAAGTCTAATGTCTAAATGCTGACAAGGAGAAAGTGAGAGCGGCAGAAACATTAATGAAACATTAAAGAAATGATTCATGTTAAGAGTCTAAAATAAATCTATAATTCTCTGAAACAGTACATGTTCCAGATGAATATACAAAAGGAATAGTTCCGGTTGGGTGAATTATGTACAATGGCAAGATATTATAAAGCACTCAAGAGTATCAGCAAAATGTTCCATGCACACTATAAGCCTATTGAAAAACCCTATGATGTTAAAGCAATGTTATAGTAAAATCATGCTGGCTGCCATAACATGTCATATTGCACTTTCAAAAGCAGTTCAGTGTGACAAAGTGGGTCATATTCTACTATTGAATCAAACCAACCAAATATACTTTAAATTATCCCCTTTCATTTTCATTTTGGGTGAACTGTTCCCTTAATAGATTTACCACCTTCAATCATTGAATTTCACACCATCTCTTTTTCCAAGCTGATTCTGTTTAAACCACCCAAACGTACATCATAGCATCAAGAGGGTCTTCACCCTCAGATACATTTTAGTGGACTTTAGATATCCAGAGTTTTGAACACATTCTAATCTCTTATTTAGTCTTTTAGTCTAGGTTGAATTACTCTACAATGCTACAATTAAATCAAGAACAATGCATCTCTTTTCAGTACACAGGAAAACACCTACTTATACACTGAAATAACATCACCCATTTTTGTTGAGCATTTCCAAACAGTTTTTTCCACTCACTCGTAATTCTTCGGCAGATGATGGGAAAGCAAAGAAACTGCAGTCCCGAAGGATTCTGACTGTGATGACTCAAGAACCATTAACTAGAACAATGTCTCCACCCTATTGGCTGAGAGACACTTTAAAAACTGATATACGAAAACTCTTCTGCACATTCTTGATAGAAACATGTCGCATTCAGAAATATAAATAGCGAGACATGTTCTAATTAGTGCATTCTACTTAGAATACTTGTGATATTAGCTGATATGAATGAATAATTACATGTAAAAAGGACATCAGTAAAGCCTATACATAAACTTTGGTTAAAATCTTAAACTACTCCTGTGAATAGTTTCACATAAGAGACCTATTATTATTTACACAGATGTCTCTCTTAAAAAGACATGTGCATATGGTGCACAGATTAACCAAATGAGTCATTTTCTATAGCAAAAGAGCATGAAAATGATGATACACTTTCATCATACTGTTTCACTATTCATCTGGAAACAATCCTAACCAACAGCCCAATGACCCTCATGACTTTCACATCAAATGCTTTGTGGTACAAGTGGATGTGATATGTCGAAACTCACAAATGAAAGCAACATTCACTTAGAGATTGTCACTGTGGATACCTAAAGCTTAAGGGGATATTCTCAGTTCAATGCAAGCTCTATTGACAGCCGTTGTGGCACAATGTCAATTACGAGAGAAAATAATTTGGACCCACATTTTTTGAAATAAAATCAAGATTTCACAGTTACAAAAGTGCACTTAGAGGCACATAACTTTTACACAAACAAAATATATTTATTACAAACACGAGAAATTTACATTATTTTGTAATGTAAGACTGTTCTTTTTCAGTCCAACGTTTGTAAGTTCAGTAATATCCTTCTATCAATTTAAGTCAGCATGTAAGTAGACCTGTGTGTGTTGTATCTTACATGTGTCTCACCTCTTTAACATAATGAAGGCCTTATTGTGTTTCAAAGCTTAGTTGAGACTAGGCCAGACACAACAGCAAAAAAAAGTTTATATTGTTAGTGCTGTTTTTCTGCATCCCTATCTTGTACTCTAAAAATGTTAAATTAATAAAAGCTTTTACAATCAGTTTGTCAAAAACTTTCTGTATATGACATACTCGCGTTCATTTTCACACAAATAACCAATCTTTAACTTGTACTTCATACAGCGCTCTCCCTGACGCCAATCATTGAGAACTGACCAATCAAATCGAAGAAGTATTGCGTTCTGCCTTTTCATTGGCCAACATCTGTCAACGCTGATTGGTTAGCTCAGCGACGTCAGCAGTGTTGTGATATCGCGCTATTTCAGCCATATGTTCTCTCGCTGCAGCGCTGTAACAGGCTGAGAGTGGCTGACTGACTGTCACAAGATCCACGTCTCTCTCAAGCAGTGCAATTTGCGTCTGGTGTTTACGTTACCTTTGAACTTTTTAAAGGTCCGACGAACAGTGCCTTTGAATGCTTTAAAGGTGAGTTAATATTATTTATCGGCGCCTTTGCGGGTCTAAGTATTTTTATTTATTTACATGCAATGCTAACATGTCGGCAGTGTAGTGCCTTTGAGTTGGGCAGCAGGACTGCTAGCCGCTAGTCGTTTTTGCTCGTATAACTCTAATTACTAAATATCAATACACAGTCCACTCTATGTCACAAAGCATCGTCACTGTGTTGTTGACGTCTTTGCCGGCATGTCCTTGCGGCTGTCGGGGTTTTAACGAAGCTCCCGTAACGGTACCCTTGCCAGTCAGCGCTATTATGGAAAACTGCATGTGAAACTCTTCGTAAAAAATGAACATTGGGAGCTTAACACAAATGACCGGTTCTGTATGCCTATGTCTGTCAATTTATCCGTGTCCTGCGCTTCACTATCAGTCTGGACAACAGTGCTCGTCTCATTGTTAATGAATCTCTGCAGGGTTTTCTCCATCACTACGTGCTTGTCTTTGAATATATGCTTTTGTTTACATGACTGCACATTTTCAATGACGTACACTGTTGTTGTCGTCCGGGTTTATTCTCAGCCGGAGTGCAGAAGACCTTGACATGTTGCTTGGTTTACATGTTGAATAGTTTAAAATACATCGACCTTCATAATGGTAGTGGTAGACAACTTAAGAAAGTCTTCTGTGGTGCAGTCATTGTGAAAACAGGAAACAGTGGTGATAGTGAAGGACTTTAATGCTTAAAAACATCATAAATTGTTCTTTATGCACCCATCTAGATATGCACCAGTAATGTGACACAACTTTGAGTGTGCCTGTGGGACTAACCATTTTATTTGTGCAAGGCAAGTATCCGGACCAGTTACAAATTGGCTGTGGTATGAACTTTATTTAAGCTAAGTGCTATCTGAAATGGCTACATGAGGAGGGTATAGTTTCTGGGATCAGATGTTCAAATGACAGAGCATTGTAATCATATTTTAGCTGCACAGACTTGTCTCACTGCAAATTGTTAATTTGATAGCTTCGCTACCTACTGAGGAATCCAGATCAGTAAAGTTACATTTCGTGTGCTGGATTTTGAAAGTTAAGTAATTTGAGCTTTGTTGTCTTCAGAGAGGAAAGAAATTGCTACTCGGTACTGCTACTTGCTTTTAAATGTTTAGGTAAATGCTTTTGAAATTTTAAACTAGCCATGTGCCTACATTGGATAACTGGTGAGATGTTTGAGTTTTTTTTAGTGTTATAGTGTTGAGAATGGGATGTGCATCTCTTCATTTGCTAATATGCCTAGAAACAGCAAACATCTGCGTTGAATAGCTTTTTTGAAATGTGTCATCTGCTAAATGAATTAATCCTTTTATTTCTTCCCTTAAAGCGGCCCAGCAATGATGTGTGTCATGCATTCTGACTTCTTTACAATGTTAAACGAGCTGTCTTCTGTCTCTGTGCTCGATACACTCCCCCAGCGATAGTACAGGTTTCGGAAAGTTTTTTTTCGAACAAATAAAACTGTTTTGTAACAGCTTTTCATAGTCCCTTATTGGACAATTCTCCCGGAAAAGCATGTGGCCACAGGTGAGCAGGAGAAGGAGCATGCGCAGACGTCACTTTCCCTTTGAAAGCAGGAGAGAGAGAGAGCTTACTTTCGTGAGGTTCAGGTGTTTGTTTGTTCTCTGCATTTGGGTGATGAATGTTATATAAACGGTGGATGTAATGCTGGATTTGGAGATCGTTTGAAACTGATATCTGGAGCCGTCCCAGCTCTAAAAGATGCCAGACATGAACCGCATGCGGTGAGTGAAACTCATGTCTGTGTTTTGTTGACAATGGGTGCACAAGTGCTTTGGTTCAGCCTTAGAATCGGAATAGGAGGCTTACCATATTTGCTAGTTTTGCTACACTAGTGGCACTCAGAGGAGCATGTGGAATTTTGGTTGAGACTTTTGAAGAAAAGTTTGAAGAAATTTCAAGCGCTACAGAGCAAGAAGACCTTACTTCAACATTTGAAATCTAGGTGAACCACAGGGTTTCGGGGTTCCCGGGGCTGTTCGCAGTCTCTGTCGGTCCATTCGCAATAGCATTTACTGGAGAAACTGAAAAGAGCTACTGGAGTCACGGGAGAAATAACAAAATGGATGGATGGCGGCATATGGGTTCGAAAAACGGGAAACCTCCCGGCAAAAACGGGACACTCCCGGCAAAAACGGGAGTGTAGACAGGTAACATTATGCAAGAAAATGCAGCCAGAGAGTGAGGAGGACAGCCTACCTAGCGAGGTACTTTCAATGGAGGGAAGCAAGGATAAAAGAGATAAGGAGAGAGGCAGAGCGAACGCAGGGTCAGGCTATATTGTTTTGCTAATTTTAAACCACTGAGCTACAGGAAAGCTGTTCAAAACAATAAATCACTGGTACAGTCATTATGTGTCTACATAAAGTGTCTGCACAGAATGCAGTCAAACTCCTACACTTCAACATGTAATGCCAGTATTAACCTCACTATTAGTTTTATAAAAGCAGTAGTCTGCGAATTGAGTAGGGCTGTTTAAGTGTGCGCTGAGCTCGAGCTGACTGAGCCAGTTTCTTGATTCTTTGTAATATTGGTGTAAGCACATAGCCAGGGCCTCCTGAGGGGACTAATATCAGTCAAATGTGAGACTTGGCCCTTGGCTGGACGCTTCCTAGAGCCCCTGGGCACATGGGCCACTCGGGTAATTTGGATCACTTGAATGCGCTTGATGACAAGAAACAGTGCTGCAGGCCCTTTGCCAACATCACTAATCTACTGCTGCTTCTCTCCTCCCTACACGTTGAGGTTTAAAACAAACTCGAACGTAAGCTTGCTGTACCGAACAGAAAATGAAAACGCTATGCATGTAAAGGGCGCTAATGGATTTTGGGCATCCGGGATCAATAAAACCTGGAGACAGAAAAGGTTTATTGCTTTCTTGTAATCAATATGCTAACTGTGTGGCTGCCTATAAATTGAAGTTTTTTTGAGGAATTGAACAATGTACCTTAACAATGCATTTCCTTTCATTGAGGATGCCCACACTTTTCTTTAAAAAAAATTGTTTATGCTATATATTCAGTGTATATATTATAAATACATTTATATTTTTAAAAAGGCCTAGCTTTTTTGTTAAATAATCCTGTTAAAGGCTGTAATTTTTTTATAATTCTGGCTATTTGGGAATTGACACTAACCTTTTCTAAGGTCTGTTTCTAAAAGTCTTTTAGCTCTGTATGTCAGAGAACTATAATGAAGCCATTTTAGTGCAGTGGTGCCTTGTTCTTGGCTTTCAGGTCTGATGTTTGCTTCTCTTTGAAATGCTGTCAACTGTATATCACAAATTGGTTGTTAGATTCCTGGCAAAATTGCCACTTGAGCTTTATACATTTGGAAAAAGTCCCTGAGTTCTCTCCTTATTTAAAAAAAAATGTTTTTCAGTGTTAACTTGTGACTCAAATTAAAAACATCAAAATGTTAGGCTATTGACATGAGTTGAACTACATTTTTAGGAAGTGTAAATCCATGCCCTTGTTCATGAGCGACATTTAGAGGGAATTGTATTGTCCTGGCAGTTGAACCCCTTGCTGTGTGCAAGATCCAGTTCCTAACACACCCATTCATGTTTTCATAATGCCTGACTGTCTTAGGGCAACAGTCCAAATCTCACCATGTGACAACTCAGACATCAAGAAAAAACAGTATCATAACAATACAGCCAGTGTTATTTTTTCTTGTTGTCTTTGCTACTGAAGGAACAAAGGGTTGGTGTGTTTAGGGGGGCATTCTTTTTGGCAAAGCAGCTATCGGCCAGACTTTATTTATGCTTGCCAGCTTTGTGAGGTTTTAAGAGTTATGGAAGTGATCAGACTACACATACTTATTTCCAATGGAGGGAGCTAGGCTCTCTCTGGCCTGCTATATTTCCTGCTGTCCAATAAGCTGTCAGGCTATTGACATGATGGTTGGACATGTCACGTCCCACCTGCTCTGCTCTGCTACCCAGCTGAGATCAGATGCAAGGCCTTGGACTTTTTCCAAACCCCTGACTTTTCCAAAACGGCATGTCTAGTCAATGCATCATTGACTGTTAAATTGGTTTTTGAGTTTCTTTGAGATTCTGAATCATAGTAAATATGAACAAATGTCCTGTGATACAGTGGCACAGGGACTTAAACTTGTCTGGATTTTGTGAATTTGATATTGTCAGACTTTTTGTTTTAAATCTGATGCTGAGCTCCCGCCTGCTGTCCTGTCTCTTTAAGGTCTTTTGTAGTTTTGTACTTCTATATAATGGATATTATATATTCTGATGAGCATTTCCTAATTTAGAAAGATGTTTTCTCTATTTTCTGCCAGGGTATGATGCACCCGTGCCCAAAGGAGGTGGCACCTTCTCACTCCACACAAGTTTGCAGGTGTGAATAGAGTAAAATGTGACATGTGTTAAAGACATGAGGCAACTCTTCAGCTTCTCTGTGATTTTCAGCGAATATTACGCTGGTGATAATCTTAAGATTTCTTAAAATCCATCAAAGTCTTGCCACATAATAGGTTCAGTGTTTCAGTCTCATGATCAGCGAGAAGCTTGTGAATTCAGCGAACACAAAACCGTTTAGCAAATCTGTAATGGAACTTTGACTGCTAGATTTGCTGATGCCTGTTTTGACCGTCTGGAGAGCACAGTATTGCTTAGACACTGTTTCTTAGTCGTTGTTTATAGCAGTTATAGCAAATTCTGGAAAGATCAATGTGTCAAACCTCAGTGGTAAGGTAAAGTTCCTTTAATGAGGGAAAAGATGGGACCATTCTTTGGATGTTACTTATAAAGCTAGCATGATAAAAGACATTTAATTTACTGACTACAGCAATAAAGAGTGTACCACAGGAGATTATTATTAATGGTTTACAGAGTTTTTAAAGTTAGGAGCGAGTTGGAGGGAAGATAACCTCCACTTCAGATGACATGTGAATGGTCAGCCCCTAGTCTGTTAGCTCACTATAGAATCAATATAAAACAATGTATTAATATGCATTACATTATTGAACCTAAGTAAATGTTATTGTCCCTTGGTGATGAGCAGGGCATTACATAATCTATATTGCTTATATCAGAATCTGTATCGATCATCACGATTGTTTAATTTGAGCAATTTTTATGTTCTGTACATGCTTCACTGCCTGGCTTGCTTGTTTATAAAATATTTGGTACAACTTTATTATGCTTTCTTTAAACAAAACTCACCACATTTTGCAGATTATGGCCTGGTATGTGGATACAGTCATCCTTTTCTATCTTTTTTAATTTTGGTTATTTAACACTTCTACATTTTTAGTGTTTTTACAGACAGGGGTCTAAAAATCCCTTGAAAGTGTTCCGCCTAATCGTCTTCACTTATTTGCAAATCTCTCTGCAAGCTTTTCTTCAAGCGTCCTTTGTGCGGTTTTGGCTCCTTTGGGCTGATGCAGTACTTTGAGGTCAAGAGAGCCACTATTTATCAGGGCTTCTTCTTTGAAACCACTCAAAGAATAGTTCTTGAAAAGCTCATTTAGTCTATATTTGAAGCTATGCTTAAACGGATCCCTCTCATAAGGCCGATGAATAAAAAGAAAGGGTTTTAGTATGCAGGTGATTTAGGTGAATTCTGTTGGGAAGCTGTGGTTTAATGTCCTGTCTTATGCTAACTGAAAAAACTTAAATTTTTTGTAAGATGTGACCTTACGGGGAAGGACAAGACAACCGAAACAACAATGGCAGAATAGCGAACTGTTTTCTCCAGATACTTAATTTACTAATGCTTTTTTAGCAGTGTATGTGTGCTAGGGCTAGGCGAGGTATGTTGCAAAAAATATTAAAAAAAAAAAAAGTGGGAATATGATAGTGTATTTTCTAGGGCTGCAACAACTAATCGATATAATCCAGGGCTCTAGACTAACTTTTTGCGCTGGTTGCACTGGTGCGCCTGACTTACCTTTTACTTAAATTTTTGACCGCATCGCATTTAACATTAACCTGCTTTTACAAGTTCACTTTTTTTTATGTCCATAAAGGCAAAATGTACTTTTAAATGTTTATCTTACAAACTGTTCAACATTAAGTTCTTTATTTGAAGCACAAATTTACAAGAAAGGAAACTTACTGAAAAAGTGTTTGTGCTTAAAGTGCTTCAATGAAGTGAAATTTAAACTAGAAAGATCTCAAGATAAATTGGCCAGGACTTGAAGGCTCAGTGTCAGAGCAATGAGTATGATTTTTGGAAGGATCAGGCCTTAATTTAACATTATTCACGAAAAAGTTGTGAATTGTTCTTTTCATCATCTCTCATTATCCCCTTCTACATCCACTCTGTTTAACTAACAGCATTAGTCTCCTCACCTCTCTGTCTCACTGCAGCACACGCATTTTCAAACGTACACATCAGAGGTTGCGCTAGAGTTTTTCATTTTGACTGACGGGCTCGTAAAAAATCCGTCATAATCTGTTATAACCCATCACTATGGTTCAAGATGGCGTTTGGTGGTAATTTGTATGTTCGTGACGTCATCACGCTGTACTGGCGTCTCGGAACTTGTTGTATTGTAATACAACCGAATGCCCAATAAAGCCGATACAGTTTTTGATACCATATTCAAGCCCTTTCCAAATAACTTTTTATTTTGCTCATATCTTGTGTATGTAACAAAAGTTATGGCTGATGTCGACTGAAGCACTATGATTTTCAGGAACAGAATTGGGAGTAAATCGTGTTTAAAGTTCAGTGATGAAAGTAAAAGCACAACAGTCCAGTATCACAAGTAAAAGTCACTTTCCAGTGGTGAGAGACTTACTCTATTAACAATTTATTTAAAAAAAGCCTAGTGTTAAAGTCTATAAAATATTGTACAAAACCGTTTGAATAAAACGTAAGTAATGAAAATGGTGCAGGGCAAACTTAAAGAACGAGAGCTCTGCCATTATCGCTACACAAGGAAACTAACAAACATTACGGACTACAACTAATAAGCAGCGAAGCAAGTTTTACGTTGTTTATCATGTGCATAGTGTCTGGACTTTTGATCATCTCTTGTATGTTTTGCGACCGCGGTCTGGCTCGCGTGAGCAGCGATAACTCCTGGTGCTGCAGAATGGGAGCTCTGTCAATTCACGAAAACATTGTATGAAAAAACTTTGCGTGACAGTTTACACAGGACTGGCAGGAAATGTGCAGTGATAAAGCATAAACAGTAACAAACAATAAAGAATAAAGAATAAAGAATAAAGTTGAAGTATTTTATTGTTATCCTAGACTTTTGTGAGAGTACAAAAATGAAAAAGGTTGATTAAGTGATTTAAGTTAAGTTATATTTTATTATTTATACTTATTTTCTGTCACAGAGTTCTTCAATTTAAGAGTTATTTGGGCAAGAGAAGATTCTGTAATTTATTGCAGGTTGTAGAACTGTATTTAGGGAAATTGTAATGTTCAATAATTTATGTAATGATAATAAAAAGAATATGAAAAATGTGAATTGAAGAAAAGTTACTGTTTTTTATATACTGTGAATTATATTTTGTGGGTATAAAATCGGAATCGGCAGGTTTCACTTATAATAAAATCGGAAATCAGCAAATCGGCAAAGAAAATTGCAATCGGTACATCTCTAATTATACATAATAATATAAATATGCAGAAACTGTCTGAGTTACTTTTAAACCAGTGACTGATATGTGAAGAACACAGAAAACAGAAAATTGGTTTTCCTCTCATTTACAGCAGTTAACATCAAAGAATGAGTTGTCTAAAAGCAAATGATTGCACGATTAGGTTACCTGTTTGCTCCAGGTTGTGAGTGGTTTTAGCTTACTTTCACCTCAGAATGACCGGCGTCAGTGTGGTATTTCAGGCACACACTCACTGAATATCTACACTTTGCTCCTCATCATGCTGTCCAGCAGGCACACAACCACACACACATAGACTGCATATAGTTAGCTCTGTCTCCCCTCAGGCCTTTGTTGAATATTTCAGCCTGTTTGATGGGTGGGGGTTGGAAGCCCAACGAGAAGCTCTCTCACTGGGAAAGGGAGTTGTTCTCAAGCCCGTAAGAGGATTTTCACCCTGTTGACTAGTGTGATGCCAGGGAAGGGACTTGGTAATGGCGGATGGGTCTTTTTCTGAGAAGGTTTAGTTGACTAGTTTGGCAGAGAAAAGTATAACGACTTTATCGATTCAGATCAAATTTTGTGTCATAAAAACACTGCAGCAGAGATGGAAGACAAATCAGCTTAAAAGGTTTATTTGATAAATGTTCATAAAAATGGTATTAGCATCTCATATTAGCAATTACTGTAAATGTGTCCCACGGTGAGACAGCAAAAATGTAGAAAAAAAAGAAATCTCTTTTATAGTATCTTATATTATAAATATAAGAATTATTAATATAAAATAATATATTCTTAATTGTTTGTTTTCAATTGTTTTTGCTGTCACACCATAGGACACATGTACAGTATATTTGTCAACTGCCCTCATAATTATTAAATTGATAGTGCTGACTTTAAATTCTGAGTTTAAAGTTATTACAGTATGTGCCTACATACTACATGTGCTTGATTATAAACTACATGTGCTCTGTGAGGAATTGCTTTATTTGATTATCATGAAATACATTATTTCATAATTATGAAAATCACTGTAACACAAGGGCTTTCAAATCTCATTAATAACCCATGATAATAATTGTCTGTACTAGAGTTTTAGAGTCTTAAAGGATACACTGTACAAATACACCCTCATATGTAGATCTGTTTGCATTTGTGCTGGTGCTTTCTGTCACAGTCACTCATGTTTGGCCTGTGAGAACTTGCCATATGCTGCCGTCTGAATGCATACCAAACGCTTTATATAGAGGCGCTCTCCGATGTGTCAACACTGTTTAACCCCTGTTTTGTGTGATGGTTTGTCCTCTCTAATTAATGTCAGTGAGTGGTTGTGACTTGTCATAATGGTTGTTTGAGAAAGCTCTTAACAGGAACCCTGAAACGTCCAAAATGTCTTTGCAACAATCATGATGATCAAAGTTACTGCCTAAATGTTATTCTCTGTCATGCTTTAATCTCGTCTTCAAGCAGAGCATGTACTTCTTGCCACTTATGTAAATGTAAACAAGCCAGCCACTGCTCGTTTCTCATAGGAAGTGCAATTACAGTGTATAATGTAAAAGTTCAGAACATGAGACAAATTTACTGTTTTTAATGCAGTAAAAACCTTGAACTGTTCAGCCGGTTTAAGTCTTTTTGAACCTGAATGATAAACGCATCTATTCAGAATGTAAAGCTCTGGCTGTTAATACATACCTGTTATAAAACTTTAAAGAGCTGTCATTGTCATCAAGTGTTTCTTTTTTTTTTTACATTTTTCCAGTTGGGGTCCTATTAGAAAATAAGAGAGATTATTTATATGCCACCATCATCTCTCTGAAATTAATTTTTTGTCCATAGACTAGTGGATTTTATTGAAAGTTGAAACCAATGTGAAATATTATTTAGACTTTTGTCAATGAATGTGTGGGTGTGTGTGAACTTTTGATGTGTCTCATTTTAAAGTGCAGTTATTTAAAATATAGCCGTTATAATAAATATAGCCCCAGGGTTCCTCTTTCCACCTACTTTCATCTGCCTTTGTATTCCATCATGAAGTGCATTTTAAATAGTGGATTGTCTTACACCTCCTTCCCACCAGCCCTGTGTGCGCTGCCATGTGCATAAAAACAGGATTTAAAAACAGACCATCGCTAGAGATGTGCTAGAACATTTCCAGCTGCCGTTTGCATCCTCTGTTTAAAGGAGCTTTTTCACAGACAAGAAGTAGCCTATGTGCTTTAGACAGTTCTTCTGTGCCTGGTGGAGTTTTGCTTCAAGTATTTGATTTGTGTGGTATCTGCCCCAGGCTTGGCAGCATGCATTTACTGCATTGGAGAGATCTCTGGAGAGATTGATGGAAAGACTGGATTTCAGATGTACATTGAAGATCTGCTATAAATGCACAAAGAATCAAACCGCTTCGACTGCTCCCTGGTCCAGTGGTTCTCGACTGATGTGTTGTGGCCTGCAACTTCGTATGATGTGTTCTGCACATTGTTATGTCCATTGTCACTCCAGACTTTGATAGACTGAGAATATTGAAGCTATTAGTATTCTATTGATTTGCACATAATGACTTTAGGTCTGAAATATGTTTATGCACTAAAGGAGCCATTCTTTTGCTGTTTTTGAGGCTTTGATTATGCTTTTTGGGGGTTTTACAATGGATGTTCATGTTTCTAATTTCAAAAAACGCTTTATATTTCACATATTTCAAGTCAATGCTGTCCCTCTCTTCTAACAAAATGACTGGATTATACGGTCTATATAAAGTCCCTTCTTCCGATACGCTCTGATTGGTAAAGCTGACCAGGTCTGTCGTGTTTGGTTCCGCGCTTAGTGTGTGAAGATGTCCCACCCATACCGATTGGTCGGTGCCCCTCTCAGTGCACGTGTATTCATAAACTTTTAGCATCCGTAACAATGGCGAACCCTTCACTTTATCAGTTAAAAACAGTTAATGGAGGTCTGCTAGTGTATGTGCAAACGTCAATCTTTGTTTGAGATCGCAATTTATTTTCCTACTATGGCGAGGGAGATGACATCGGACCGAATGGTGTCAGAGCGGTTATATTAATTTACACTAATAACAGAAGATTTAGACTTGCCTTTTAATATTTGACTCGAGTTGGATATAAAACAAGCAGATTGACTAGGAGACATTTGCATGCAGGACTTCAAAGGATGTTTCAAAGAAGTGTTTTCAGAGGTAGGCTATGCGCACACTCACAATATCAGTGTTTTTCCCAGAACAGCTTTCATAGCTGAAATGAGTCGTGTAAGTTGTTATTTGACCATTGGTTATCTTAGAATGTGTTCTTACCAACTGTGAAAGTAGTTTAGCGAGTAGCTCAGTCAAATGTTTTCAATATCTAATAACCAAACACTACTCCAGCGGCTCTTCCTCTTCTCTAAGGAAGGCCTCGCCCCTTTTTTGGCGTATTCCTTTGGGCGGAGGTTATTAAAATCACTCGTATTAGTGACATCATGTACCCCGGAAGTACAGGGCCGATTCCAGCTGTTCTATGTAGTCCTTGAAAAGCAAATTCTGTCAAAGACAATATCTCGCTTGGCACAGAACTTTGAGCTTTATCATTTTGCACCATATTTATACAGCAACATTAATATTAATACATTAATACATTAACATTAATACAGTAACAGCAACATTACACACTAACTAAAAGTTGAAAAATGGGATCGCAGGGAATGGTGTCTTTAATAACTTCATTTTTCAAAATCAAATTTGCAACCTCGCCGCTAAATTTCACTGACTGGTCCTTTAAATAATGCAAATACATAAGGATAAAACACAATCAGAATACTACAAAAAACTTTTAAGAATTAAAATGCCTTTTAGTTTCTGTATTTTACGATTGGTTTATATTTGCCAAATTTTGCCCAGCATGAAGTTGTTGTTGCTGTTTGCTGGTATAGTTCTGCATGAAGGGTCTTAATTGACAAGCGACCTGACCAATCACAACGCCGATATTATGTATCCCCATGGCTGACCGCCATTTTGTCCGGCAAACAAACCAGTCTCACTAACCTGGCGTAGTGGAGCTTTGGTGATTTAATATGAAAAAATTGCTTTTCAATTATTGTAATAGTAAACCAATTACAGACAGGAATTTTCAGCAAGGTTTTTTTTAAGGCGGAATATAATACTTATTGATATGTTACTACTTACATATGACATGTATGAGCAAGCTGGCATGATATGCTATGCGTCCCTATGATGTGATTAGATGAGCGCGCCTTCAGAGACCACCATTTGCAGTGACATTTTAAAGGAAAGACGTTTTCAGCAAGTCTTAAAGCAACAGCAGTACTGTGTTTTGTTGTCTTTAACACAAAAAAAGATTTAGACACTGATGGACTGTTTTTCTTTTCTGTACTGAACTAATATTCAAAAGTGTGTCGTTTTCACAAAGAAGCCGACTGCCTGAAGTTACTCTCTCTCTAAAATAATCATTACTGCAAACTTCGGAGTAAATATAAACACTTAATACACCACATTTAGGTTAGGTATACATCCATTTGTATGACCGTAGTAGCCTACTCATGCAAGTTCAGAATTAACGTAACAGTATCGTCTGCTGGTGTGGATGTAAAAGGTATAATTATTGTTACAGTTCTCTCAAATCCTGAATGTATCCCTCGAATGCATATTGCAGGCCTTTCTGTCTGAAATCAGCGTGTCATTTTTCCAGAAATTCTTCACTATTTCCCCAGGGAGTGCATAAATTTACACTGAGAGCGCATGGCTGAGAAAGCTTTTTGGCCAACAGGAACGAAGAGGTTGGGTTTTGCGATGGAGCAACTTTTTATTCTCTTCTGTTTGGAGAATTGTTATTTTCAGCGGACCCCATGTCACATGTCAATGAGTCTAATATTTTCCACCAAATTCTTCCGATCTTAAAATCTTTTCTGGAAGATTATGAGTCTCTCTCTTGCTCTCGCTCCATCTTTCTATCTACTTTTGATTTCCTCCCACTGTGACTGTCTCTTCTCACAGTGTATGAATTATAAATCCTGATATGAAAGCGAGGCCTTTGATTAGCAAATAATGTCTCGCGCTTATGCAAAGTTCAGATATAGATGAATAATCCTCCTTTCTCTTTTTATCCCCTTCTCTTCCTGAAGCTATTTCCTACTGCAATCCATTTTGTCTTAACTCTCATATCACGCTCACAAAGATGCTGTGATATCACCTAGGCTTTTGAAGCACTCTTCACTCAAAGGCTTTTGATTTCATGCATCATCTGATAAATATTCCATGCAAGTTTTCTTCATAAGGAAACAAGGTGCAGAGAATGGGGGCCTTACCTTTTCGTTGACAGCTGAAAGGCCCCCACCTTCTTTCAGAACAGACACAGGGGTCAGAAGTTATTAGATGCACCTGTGCCTTTGTGTGTTTTCAGGTTTGGGTCTGTAATTTGCAGAAGGCTCCCATGAGTAGCATTCTGTCTATGTTTGATGGGTTGAATGTGGGCCTGCACAGTGAAAAATTTGCTAATCTGAACTCGGCAGCGGTGAATAATCAAACACGTGGCCCAGCAGTCAGACACAAACCCACAGACGCCTGACCGAACATCTGCTGGTGTGTTTGCATGATGCATTGATTCTGTTTGAACTAGAGCTGCACGATTAATCGGTAAAAGATCTCGATCTCGATTCGAACACCAGACGATCTCATTAATGAAAATCAACAATTCTCATGTGTCTATTAATTTACACCTCGGAGTAAAATTATAACTCTTCAATATTTGCTTTTGCTGCCACAGAAGCAGAGAAAACATTATTATCATAAGGTATGTAACGACAGCACAAACAGTCTTTTCAACAACACACTATCATTATTTCTGTGTCAAATGATCACTGAAGTAACGTTACTGCGATTAAAGCAGAGAGTTGCCAACTCACACACATGAGACCAATTACAAGCTCCTACTCTCCCAAATTAATCTCACACCAAATAACAGACCAACATATAAAGTAAATACAGCCTGACAACAAAACCTTTCTTGTGAGTGTCTTTCAGGATTGTGATACATTGTTCTGATTATGCTGCACATCTTAACTGGACATGTTTGAAACGAATCTAACGATTGTAGTTTGTAGCGCGGACAAATCCGAGTTATCCGTCATTATGGTAAAACATGTCATCGGAGTGTGTGGCGCTTATCACTGTATTCACGCTAATAGAGAAGCTGCGCTATTAGAGCTTTTCGTCAAGTTGCCCATCATTTCATGTTATCAGGGTTATTTAAAACTGTTTACAGGTGAGATTACTGGGTTGTTATGTTTATGTAAAGACCCCTTCAAGTGGTCTGTAGATATCAGGCAAATGTATAAAATAAAAAAAGGTGTCTTATGAATTTGTTTTTACTGAGAAATATTTCATATACAAGTTACTTCAATGCATTTATACTTTTTAGGAAGTTAAACTTTTGTATTTAAAGTAAAAAAATGAAAAAACACTTTAGTTTACTAATGGAATTTGTGGTTAAACATTTCTCACCATAGTTACCGTAGGTTAATCATGAAATATGTAATAATTTTGAAGCAAAGTCCTACATATTACATACCTAAATAAACAATTTATTTGGTCAGAACCTCTAGTAAATTATGTATTACTTTTAGTCATCATTCAGAATCGTAAAAGAATCGCAATCTCTATTTGAAACAAAAGAATCGGGATCCTCAATTTATCCAGAATTGTGCAGCTCTAGTTTGAACACTGCTTCATCCTTCAAAAATGTTATCCTTACTGTGGCTCTTTAATGTATCGGGACCGGGATCAAGGCTGTCTGTGCATCAGGAGAGGCCTCCATCTCCAATTGAAAAGGACTTCGCTGTTGTTATTTTTTTATTTGCAGATTGATTTTATGCTGGTTTGTCTCTGAAGAAACCCATCTCTCCAAGTCCAGTTTGCACCAATTCGGACAATTTTAACATTTTTAAAAACTAGTAATCTTAATGAGTCATATTGTTTAGTTATTTTTTATGTTTTTTAGAGTTTGTATTAGGGCTGGGCGATATTCTGGTTCATACCGAATACCGGTGTGTATTTTTTTTATATACCGCATTACCGGTGTATGTCACAATGTGTGAAACGTGGCGCAGTGCAACACTGATTCAGTGGGGTCCCTTTTCACTGTTGCTCTGCGACCGGCCATTCACACAGAATGTGTCTTTCTATGCCTCCGCACTACTTTATCATAATTTTTCTATATAAACTTGAGCTAATCGTAGGCGTTTGAATGTTGAATGCATTACGTTATATTAAATAAACTCGCAAACAAACATTTTCAAAAAACGATCGTGTTCCTCTCATATCTGCTTAATATAAGCATATGATATAATGTGTTTCTAGTTGGAATTATTTCTCTATATGCTATGATGAGAAATAAGGGTCATTGAGGAGGATTGACAGCATGATCCGATCGCTTTTCTCTCGCATATCTAATTTAAGCCTTAGTTTTATGATAAAAAATATTATTTCAGGAAATCACAAATCCATTGTGACTATGTAAAACACAACAGACATCACATGCATGTTTTAATGGTACAATTGTTACTATTTAGTTTTCAACTATAAATTTTTGGGTAAACTAACTCTAAGTTTAAGGAAAAAAGTTAATTTCGAGCCTTGGTTTCTTTTTATTTGCTTAAATATTATGTATATAAGTTACCTTTGCGTGATATTCACTTGTTAAAGAATTCTAAACTTTGACATAAAATGCCATTTTATAATATCCCCAATCATAACTGCAATCAACAGCACTATTTCCTCTCTCAATCAGTAGAAAATGTGGTTTAAAAAATACCGACATGTACTGGGAAACCGTTATAAAACTGGAAAACACCATTATAAAATTTTTTGGTCATACCGTCGAGCCCTAGTTTGTATTTACTTAAGTGTCACATTTGTCAAATGTTTGTAATGCTCTTTGTGCAGATGGGCTTTTAGCGTCCTGCAGCTCGGCTTTGCTGTAGCAACAGTGATTATGTCTGGGAGCAAGCCAAGAGAGATCCCTTCAGTGTTGCTATTTGAATGGACTTGTGTACGTAACGGAAGCTTTCAGGAGAAAGCCTTGGGTGTTCAGTTCAGAGTGCGATTTCAGAAAAGATCTCTTTTAATATGTGAATTGGTTGGCTGTTCGTGTGAATTGCTTTGAACCTTTGTTTAACCCGGCAGTGTGACATTTGTATAAGATGAGACGGGAAAATAAATGTTGATGCATGGATTCCTTGTAGATGCCTGATTTACCACTGCTAGCCCCAACATTGAGGAGATGATGTGAGTGTTTCTCACAACTGCTGTTTGAGAAAGTGGTGGATGAATGAAAGAGTGAGAAGGTGCTAGGAAGAGAGAGAGCTGCTGAAAATGAGATATATTTAGGTGGAAACACTTGGCAGGGAAGCAATCATGAAGCAGCTGCTGAGGTGTCACAGGCCTTCGATCCAGATCGAGGAGGAGATGACGAGAGCCAGCACTGTAAAACCGTGAAGACGGACTGAGAATCCCATGGAGACTGCGCAGAGATTGTGAGAGAATGTATGCAAAGCTCGTTCGAGAGACAGATTTTTACTGGAGTGCGCTATATCCCTGAAGGCTGTGACAGGCCCCACACATCCTCCCTGCTGCGACACTCAAACTCTCTGCTTGTCTTTGTTCCCATAATCCACTGTGACTGAGAGGGTCGCATTTCCACCACAAGAGGCCCCGTCTGGAGGAGGGTCTTCCAGATCACACAGGCCATTTAAGGGCCACAAAAAAGTGCTGGGCCCCTGTATGCGTGTCCACAGGGGTCAAACAAATAGGTCTTTATCCTTTTTTTTACACTTGATGTTGTTTTTGTAGCTTTTGTCTCGCTCAGTCTGTATTTTCAATATTTTGTCGTAGACACAGGGCTGCAGAAAATAACAGAGGGTCTTATTCTCTGTTTTCAACTGTATTTGTTCTCAATGCTTTCGGACTCTGCCCAGTCCGATATTCAGACGTACTTGTCCATCTGCAGCCTGCTTTAAGCAAAGAATGTTATTCTTTCAAGTGCAGGTCTAACAACTGACCATACTTTATCAAGTGCCCCCCTCAAAGTCGTTCAGCTTCTCTCCCTTTATCATGCTCTCATTTGAAGCTGAAAAACCTCCATTACTGAAGGGGAGGTGAAGTGTGAGATGATTTACTCTAAATGTGTTTGTGCACTGGCTCAATACTCTCTTTTAATGGACTTCAAAAACATGCACAATGTGAACTTGCCCAAAAATTACTTTTGTGTTTTGATGTGTCTTTGCTCACAATCGCAGTTAGTTTTGTGGAGGACATCCTCTGTTGGCATTTTTCTTTCTCAGGTTGAATGTCTTTCTATGTCCAGTGAATCTTTTGTTATGTCTGGTCTGATTAGAGTGTGAGAGCTTCTGATGGAGTCTGTAATGGTATGTTGAGAGATAATGCAGCAGGAAGTGGAATGAGTTTCCTCTACACAAGGAAAAATCAATTGCCTAACTGATTTGCACTGTTAGAAAGCAACTTTTCCCTGTTTCAGTATCTCTTTTCTTTTAAACTTGTCTTTAAAATCCACTCGGTTTTTCTTTGTCTCTTCTAAGCCCTCTTCCACTCGACCTTCATTTGAGATTTGTTTCAAGCTAATTCCATTAGGTTTTTAGTTGTCTCACTTTGTAAGCTTGTGTGTGTGAGTGTGTGCATGTAGAAGTGTGATAGTGGCTGTGTTTAGTAAAACTTCAGTTTACGAGGACAATCCAATGAAAGAACTGACATTAGGGAACTGCCACATAAAGAAAGTCTCTCTCTCTCTCTCTCTCTCTCTCTCTCTCTCTCTCACTCTCTCTCACTCTCTCGTCTATTTATCTCTTGTTTCTTAGAGACCATTTACACAATGCCTTTTTAAACTGAAAACAGAAAAAAATGTATGCGTTTTGGTCGTTCGTTTACACGACAATGGGCCTGTGGGGGCTGAAAACGCAAACTTTTGAAATGTTTTTTCAAAGTGCAAGTTTTTGAAAACTGCACTATTATCGTTTCTGTGCAAACTGCAAGATGGAACTTGCATTATGTTTTCAGTCGCACGAGCATAGCCAAAACAACATGGTGGTATCCGGTACTGTGTGCTGGCCATATGTATTGATGTTTCTCCAGCAAAAATAAAAAAAACACATGTACAGTGGCCAAGGGTATTTCAAAGCACTTTATGCTTATAACAGTGTATGTGCTTGCGCGCAGGCACGGACTGTTTGATAAATAAGTGTTTGTGTGTAGATGAAACGGTGGCTTAAAGTGATAGTCTACCCAAAAATGAAAATTCTGTAATCATTTACGGTGAGTAAAAAAAGTCTTGTCATTTCAATGTCTTTCTTTCTTCTGCAGAACACAAAAGAAGATATTTTGAATAGAGTAGTCTATGTCTGAGGTTTTTTTAGGCCTTTCAATAAAATAACTGTCTCTCAGTTGTTAAACAAGATGTCAAGCACTAGCATTACCTTTCTCCATTGTTGTAATGTTTAGTACATCTATACATATTTTTTTTAAACGTCTGTTTAGTGATTGCTTTCCGCTGGTTTACCTTGTAAGCAGGTTGAATTTGTGTTGGCTTTTTTAAAGGCCCGCTTTTCTGAATCATCAATTCACACTTGTCTAGTAATTCCCGCTGTAGTATTCTTTTCATTCCTCATAATATTGTCACATTGTGACGAATGGGGCCCATGTCAATGAGGCTTGTATCCCACAGAATTTTATAAACTTGCTTATATCTGATTTAAGCGCTTCGTCAATATCCATTTTATAAAAAAAGATCGATACCCTCTTCGGAGTGTGATTTAGTGCAGTTTTTAATTTAACAAGCCTCTCCTCGGGTGCGAGAAGACCGTTATGGTGGAGATTAATTGTGGGGCAAGAAGCCGCAGTCACTCTCCTCACACTGCGGCTGATGGATCGTCACTACATTAATGACTGGGTTGTCAACAAGCCTGTAAATTCATCATGAGTGCAATTACTAATATGTATTTGTTTCTCCTCCATCATTTATGGTCTATTTAAAGCCTGTAAGTCAGCGTGCCTTGACGTGAAACTGTACTCGACGCCCAGGCCCAGTTGCGCCAAGGCAATTTCATTCTTGTGCAACATATTTTATTCATTGATAACTGCTCAATTAGAATAGGTTTGAGCTCATCTTCATGTCCTACAGCAAAACAGCCTCAACCAAATCACACTGCCACTAAGATAATTAACTGACATCTGATAGCACGGATAGTCATCCAAAAATGAACATTTTGAAGAAAATTGGTTACTAAATATCATTTTTTCTTATTAACTTCCATTGTACTGACACAAAATATCAAATTTCCATTCATGTGTAAGGAACACAAAAAATGACGGAATTTGATTTTTTTGGGAAACCATTTAATCTGTAGTTTGTATGGCCTGTGTATTATAAAATCTAGCCTTTGCTGTTAATAATCAGATGTTTTATCAAAGTGAGGCCGAGGTATGGCATCAACTAAACGGCAATGAGCAAAACAGGCTTTGATGTTGTTAATAGATGCTATCTAAAATTCTGCCACCATCCTAGTAGAGATAAGGGCTCAGTGATAACTTGGTCATCAAGTTGCAGAAAATAGGTTTGGAAAGCATGCTTGGAAAGAAGAGTTGTAAGAAAATATATTGTTCACATTTTTGCTAAATCTTTCCCCTGTTCCCACAGTTCACCTTGACTAATTCCTCTTTTCTGCTTCTGTTTCAGGTATGACGGACTACTCTGAAAAGGAAAGCAATAAATGAAACTGTGCAGGGGACCTAAACTATGATATAGAGCGCAATGACGGCACAGTCAAACATTCTCTAGTGAATGGAGCTGGGTAAGAACAAGAATGAGTCCTGTTTGATACAAACTTTAAAGAGATGGTTCTCCGTCACTTATTCACCCTCATCTGGTTCAAAATCTGGATGTCTCTTTCTTCTGTGGTCTAGATTTACTTATAGTAGATTGCGTTAGTCATTGTGGGATTTGAGATATTGCACTTGTGTTTTTAATGTGCGTCTTGTTAGTAAATCACTCTCAGACATTTCCACTCCCAACAGCGCTTTTTTGAAAATTGCGCTCTTGTGCTATTTTGCCCTGTTTAGTCAGCCTGGCCCTAAATCTCTACAGTGTTGTCCACGTTTTGGATACATTCATCACCAACAAGTTTAATTTACTACCGCAGCTCTAAGCTACGGAACAAGCAATTCTGCATAGAGGTAGATTTAGCCACAAGTTGATGGAGAAAAGGACTTTTCTTACTTTGTATTTGTCAATGAGTGTAATAAGTGCAGTATTTAAGCTGGATGTTGGGGTCTGATTAAGCTTATGCCTCATATCTTATCAAGTCGTCCATGCAGGAGACTATAATGAATCAGCTGTCATTCAGAGAGAGCTCTCTGTCTTTTTTTACATGCGTCATCTACTTTATCCTGATCTGAGCTTTATCTTTTCTCAATCCATAAAGTCCCATTCAGTGATTAAATCACCGGTTGCTGAGTCTCTATGTTGTTGGCCGCTGGTGCATCCGTTTCCACTAAAAAGACAGAATGTTATAACTAAGAATACACATACAGAATTTCGTTTTTTTATCGTCTGGCGGGTTCTGAGAACAGATTTGAACTACTTAAATAATTAATTCTGCATCATCACAAGATTCTTTTGATGCAGCTGTGAGACTGTATTGAAATAATTAAAACTCTCATAGAAGTCAATACA
The DNA here is from genome assembly GCA_029783895.1 of Triplophysa bombifrons. NCBI lineage: Eukaryota > Metazoa > Chordata > Actinopteri > Cypriniformes > Nemacheilidae > Triplophysa > Triplophysa bombifrons. The sequence goes on from CM056448.1 coordinate 22,825,870, forward strand.
CAGATATTATGCTTTTAAAATGCTATGGATTCAGTTGTGTGTTGTGTTTCTAGACAGTTTCATTGGGTACATATTTTTTAGTTTGGCCTACTTTTGTTTTGCCTGTCTTGCCAGGCTCTTGGTAATTGCTGCATCATTGCTGCTCATTTGCATAAAGTTCAGCAACGGTCGACCTCACTTATGTTTTTGGAAATTACCATCTTTTCTTCAAAATGAATGACATCCGGTTGCTTTGTCACCGCAAATCACTGTCGGTCAGGGCGCCCTTATACAGTAGGTGACTATAGTATATTTTCTATAAGGATGTTAGTGAACTGTTTAGGTCCTAATGCCTCTGTCAAATGGTTTGCTTCCTCCTTCATTTCATAAGAAGTGTTTAATCCCTGGTTGGCCGTTAGATCGTAAATTTTTGGTAATATAACAGCTATAATCCCCTGACTGCTGATGAATTAGATGAGGGGAATTATATTCAAAGGAATTTCTCCTGACCCACTGCAGGAAGAGATTTTTATTGCCTAGCACTCATTTAAATAGGGCATTGACCAGTAAATTTGGTTTGGTCGGTTGAGATTTTTTTCAATGCCTTATTATAAGTAGGGCTGTGCATTTAAAATGTTAATTATAAAGTATTACAGAAAATAAACGCGTTCAATTTTTAAAGCACCCGCCCCAGACATAAGTAGGTCATTTTACATTTCATACAGTTGACTGGTGACAAATAAAATGCTGGCAACAACTTACTGCGTGGTATATAACATACTGAATAATGTCAGAAAGAACATAAATTACTAATATCTGCGCGAAAATTACCCTGAATACGCTTTTGTAAGCAACTGCAATATCATAGTAGTGCTATTTTTGTCTAGAAAACTATGAGTAGACATGTCATGTTGGTTTTATTCAACAGTTAATTAAATATGAAAATCATTTTAAGATATATTTCATAGACAACATTGTCTGTTTTCCTAATTTTTCAACAAATATATATAAAAATATAAAGCCTCAGGAGAGGTGTAAGTGTCTCTGAGGAACACACAGTGTGGTTTCATTTATGAATGAATACGTTTCTTGAGCGAATTAATTGGGTGAATCAATTAATCAGTTGCTCATTCATAAAGAGTCACGAATGCAGTGAATCTGATGAATTAATGGCATTTACAGCCACCTACTGGCAGTTTTCAATTCTTCAAAGAATTTGAACTGTATTATAATAAAAAAGTTAAATAATAACAAAACTAATAAATTGGTGATAGTTTGAACCCAGAAAATTCTGCTTTTTTATATTTACTTACCCTTATGTCGTTTCAAACTTGAATTAGTATTTCTTAGGGGAAAATGAAGATATTTCTTAGAATGTTAGTAATCAAACTGTTTTGGTCTTTAATTATAATAATTCAGCTTCTGAAAAAAATTATGGCCATTTTAGCTTCTGAACACCTAAAGCTACTTTCTGTATTGTCTTATTATAGCTTTAGATTATATTTTAAGAACGAAACCGAATGAGACATGTGTGACAACACCAGTGAGGTGGAAAACCGGTCAGATGTTACCACTGAACCTGTGTGTACGTCTCTTTGTGTTCATTGCTCTGCACAAGTCCAACAAATACATTTATAAAATGTGAAATCCATTAGTGTCTTTTTGTGCTGCTGTACTACAGATACTGTTATTTCTGTGTAGATGTTTTTTTCTGGCCTTTTTTCCGCTATTAACTTTCTGGTCGTGTTGTTAAATGACAGATGTGTGCATTAAATAGTGTTTTTTCGCCTGGATGACATCTTTCAACACCTGCTCTTTGATCGCCTTGCTGAAGCCATCTGTCCTGTTGTAAATCAGATCTGTTGCACTACCACATTAAACCCGAAATAAAGTTGTTGTGCACTTGAGCCTCTTGCTTGTAATATTACAGCGACAAATTAAACAGTAATTTTATAATCTGACCTCTAGTGATGTTTTTGCACACGTTTTCCATAACTGCCGTTTTGTTGATATGGGAGTTCTCCTGCGCTCCCTTTCTAATGAGAATTGGACTAAATTACATCAAATGCAGCTCTATTAGCCTGTCAACGGTCCTTATTATGGACTGCATCTGTTCCATGGGGGGAATCCCTCTGATGGGTTCTAGTAGGCACAGTAGCCCAGTCTGCAATTTCTGTCTCTCTAATGAGCTTAATAATGTAGTGTTTTCAAAAAGAAGAGGCCATCAGTGTGTTTTCATATCATCCGTTTATTATTTTCATTCATTTCCATTCCTCTTTTATCTGCCAGGTCTTGTGTGAGTGAAAAGTCAGTGAGCTCTATTTGAAGCTGTCGATTGCCCATGATTCATGCCGCACCTGATCACTTGTGTCAGAGAAGTGCAACTGTCAGGAGTTTAGCTAGAGCTGAGCTCCAACACATGGTCTGTGTCTCGGTTCTGGCCAGAGGACAGTAGGCCTGTGCTATTTCTTCTGCTACTGGCAGGTCAGACTATGGCCGTTTCCCAATTCCAATAACGCAAAGTATTGTCTTGCTAGGCAGCCTCGGAAGAACATTTGTTAAGATTAGTAAATGCATTAACTAACATGAACTAACACTGAGCAATATAGTTTTCACCATGTATCAAGCCTTGTTAATGTTACACAATTATTCATGTTCGTTCATGTACTTCACATTAACTAATGTTAAAAGTTACACCGTTTGATTTAAAAAATTTATTAGTAAAATTAACATGAAATAAGTTTAAAGGGGTCAAATGACACGTCTAAAACGAATATTCTGGTTTTTTTTAGATGTAATGTAATGTGTATACACGATTTAAGGTTAAAAATCGCTGTATTTTCCACACATCTTGCATGTTTTGTATCTCCTCTTTGCCACGCCTGTTTTTTTCAAAGCTCATCGCTCCAAATACTGAGGTGTGCTATGATTGGCAAGTTAACCAGTGCATAGAGATTGGTCGAATACTGCAAGAGTGTAAGGGAAATGTAATGCCTCTTACAATATTCGGAACATCATGTTCCTAAGCAATTGTACAGATAGACAGGTGATAAAATGTCACCGTGACTTCCTTATATCAATTTGAGCCGACTCTGATACGGAAAAATTAAGATGATCAAGCAGATACATCAACTTTCCAAGCTTTCCTGTAGCTCAGTGGTAAGAGCATTGCGTTAACAAAGGTTGTGGGTTCGATCCCAGGGGATTGTAAATACCTATGTAAAATGTATAGGATAAAGCAATGTAAGTTGCTTTGGATAAAAGCGTCTGCCAAATGTCTAAATGTAATATAAATGTAAATGTAAATGTAACTTTGCCAGCGCAACTTGAGCAGGATGTAAAGGATTGGTAAGGTTTTATGAAAAATGATGTTAAATTGTTAAAAACTATAACTTACTGTTTTACCTTTCATATACGATGTAATAAGGACTATAAACAAACAACCATATACATCATACAGAGTTTGTGTGAGATAGAAAAAAGCTCGCATTACAGCAGGGAATGGTAACATAATAAATAACGCGGGCGCTTTTACCCTTGATCAACCAGTGTTACGTCACCTCTCGTCGCAACTCAACAAAGACAATAAATCCCATTATAAACACGACATTTGCTGCCTCTTGTTGGAACATTATTTCTGATTATTAGGTTTTATGTTGTGTCTTTTTCACGTTGTGCACGTGTCTGCATTTGCAGATCACCAACACATGACAAACTCAACTCGCGTTAGTTCCGAAACAAAGTCTTTTACAATGAAAATATACTTACAGGCTGCGAATCTGAAGCGCCAGCGAAGTTGTAATGGTTGGAATGGCCCCACTTTTAAAACCAAAGCTTTCGCTCATAGCTGGTCTTAATCTCTCTCCCACATCGGTGAAATGCGCTGCACAAACATTCGGATTGTACTTTTCTGGAACAGTGTTGTAAAAACAGTTTGTTTTTAGTCGTCTCATCTTTTGGCATGGCAAACAAAGAGTCTTTCTATGTCTTTCAGACAGCGTCTCCGCGACATGGACATTTACAAGTACGCCCACCTTACTCGCGTCTACATTTGGGCAGACTTAGTAAAATGCTTCCACGAACTGAGGTAGATTTGTGGGGGTGTGGTTACACAAGGCGTTTCAGGCAGGTCAGGGTTCGCATTCGCTTTTAGATAGAATGCATCTTTTGTTCTGACACTTTAATTTTAGCAATTTGACGTGTCTAATACATGCATGGGCAAATTATAACACACCAAAGACACAGAAAAACTTGTATTCGTGCCATATGACCCCTTTAATAAGTGCCGTAGAAATATTGTTATTTCATGTTAGTTTGCTTTATAATCTTTAATCACTTGATGTATTTCTCACACAAAGTTATTGTATTGTCTTTTTTCTTTTTATCCAATGATTTGGTGCAGCTGGTTGCTTGCATGCATGGGCAAATGGCATCTACAATTTTAGCTAGGGGGTGATTTCTTGTTATTCTTACGCAGAACCCTTTTGTGTCTAAATAAAAGCTTAATTCCGTTCATTTGTTTGGCTTGACATGCACAATGTGACATGTTTGAAGTCTGTGGGTTTTTTTTAGGCGTTTTTTTTTTTTATTAACGCGCACGTCACTTCAAATGCAGATGGATACGGTTTAGTCATTATTGACTTTCCTCAAACAGCCCACAGATTTTCTTGCACTGCTAATCCCTTGTCACCAACCCTGTTATTTTTGACAGAAGTTTCACAGTGGATTAAACATACACATTATTAAATACCCTGCGGTTAAATTTGACAGTTTATTTGCAGTTTTACATTTTCATAAACCCAAAGCCAATAATTAGTGCTTTCATTCTCATTATCCCTATTGATCGTGAAAACCGTGACTTGTGCTACTGTCCACAAAAATAAAAAATCCGCTCCCCACTTATTCATCTGGGGGCTCCAGCTCTTCACGGCATTGTCTGGTGTTGCGTTGAAGAGCTTGTGGCAGGCTTGAGTAGGGAGGACAGGCGTGCGGTCTCGGGAGCAGATCTGTGTGGGTTGTGGTGACAAATGAGCTGAAAGCTTGGTATTCATTTCATCCGGCTCTCCTGTGCCAGCCCTGTACCCCCTTCACTGACAGCCTTTCATGTATTAACAATACATTCCACTATTCCCCAAGCCCAAGGTGCCAGCAGGAGACCGTAGGCTGGGATGGGTGCCACCTAGGACAGGCTGGTATGATGAAATGTGTCAACAGGTAGAAATTTTGTATTGCATTCATTTGCAAATCGAAATTGATTAGTATTACATAGTAATACTAAAACACAGACTCTGTGAAGAGGAACTTATTAACAGATGTGATATTCATATATCATCTTAGAGTTTTGACTTTGTGTATTACTCATACCATAATGGATGATTTTTGTTCCACTCATCCCTGGTGAAATGCGCATGTAGCAGAGCAGCGTGTACTCCTGTGGATATCAAGGTCTTGAACCAGGTAAAGAGAAGAATATGTGGAGAAATCAATAGCGGCCTCCATTAGATGAAAGGGTAGCTCATGAATCAACGTGATGAGGATGCAGACAGGGCGTGGTAAGCAGGTCGTCTGGACGACTCCGATCTAGTGTGTATTCTGATGGTTATATCTTTTTTTAGATAGATGTGCTTGCTTTGAAATTCTGTATTCGAGAGCACCGTATTTAATGATAAGTCAGCTTTCCTCCAAGGAGCTGCTCTCACGTGTATACGGCTACTGTAGCTATGGGGACGGCACATTGTAAAACCGCATTCATCGCTGACCCGCCCTAAGCCCTCTCTACAGAAACTCATTTCCTTAAATCTAACATGGCATGATGCTCTCTAGGACATGGTGTACTCTTCCTTTAAGTCCACTGTGCCACTTGTTCAGTGAAGGGATTACATCCTTGTTCCTCCTGTTTTTGGTTGGATCTCTGGATTACACCGAGCTCAGCCATATCTCCTGCATTTTAGTGGATTTGAATACAAATTATCCCTGTAAACAGATGCACTCTGAGCCACAGTGGCCTGCTCGATCCAGATGCTCCGTCAAAGAGGCTTGACTCAGGTGACCCACCTTCAAATTCACATGACGCTTTCCGAGCACGCCCCTGAATCTGAGTAACAGTATGTGAACTCTGTCTCTCTCCCGGCGAAAGCCGAAAAGATCACATTATTTATAGCCTCAGCAAATGAGATGAACTGCTTATCTTTCAGAAGCCGGCTTGCTCTGCAGGCTCTGAACGGAGGGTGCTGAGAGTTAGTCGGCAAAGGAGAGTCGAGTCAAAATGAAAGGGAGAGAGATTTAAAAGACGGAGAGCAGAGCTGGGCATTAAACCGAAGGAAGGGAGTAGGAACGACTCTGTTGCCCTAAACTTTCATAGCAGCGTGCTTTTGTGATCTGCAAGGTTGAACTATGCGAAATAAGGCCTCAACCTAATATATAATGCAGGTGAGGCCGAAAGCGTGGATGCAATGCTGCCGTTTGTCACGTCTTTGCTGCGTTTTTATTTAGTAAGGTTGTGATATATGAAGTCTGTGGCTCTCATAGTTTGGGTTGATGGATGGAGTCCATTGTAAAATTGATATGTTTTCACTCTCTGCTGACCTTAGCCTTAGCTTCAGCTTCAAAGTGGTGTGGACTGCTAATGATGGCATTGGCGTGTTTTCCTTGCCAAACCCAGCAGTAATTGGCTGTAGTGGAGAGCTGCGCCTTTCTGTTTATTGATTTTTATTTTTTGCAAGTAAGATGAAGTGCCAAAGAGAGATGATGTGATATGAGTGAGAGCCTGCTGATTTGCGTTATGAGCAGAGTTTACAAAGCTAATGGGATTTCTCTCTGTTGTACAGAAAGCACAGGAAGCTAGTGCTATTTAAAGAGAGAATATTGAAATATTTTTTTCTACGCTGTTTATCCCTCATAAAAGAGCATTAGACGCTATGTAGGACCACTAGTCACTGCTGCCAAATTCGGATGGAGGGGGCAAATTTGGCACAATATAGATTACTGCTTCTGACGCATGATCTGTTCAACATAAATCATGATCCATATTTTCATAACCCCTTTAATATGACAAAATATGTATGTAGATGAAAGTCTGAATACACACAGAAATGGCAGAATAAGAAATAAATGGTTTTGACATTGTTTGCTTTGATTGCATGTGAATTGATCATCTTTGTTTAGTATCAAGCTCTCAAAATTCATAGCAGCACTTCGCACAGTGTACACATTTCCCCAGACAGGTATTGAATTTCTCTGACGCTTAGTTTGATTTTTTCATGTATGGGGAAAATATTGACTAGACCTTTTTAACTCTGATTAATTCTGTGTTAATATGCACAACATTTAGTCAAACTAAAATACAGACTACCTGCCACAGTTTAAATCTAATGCCATTGATGGTTGTTGAGAGAGTCATTGTGCTTTATTGTGGCTTCTAGTTCATTAAGAAAAACATGGCCATGGTTGTAGAATGTTAAAGTATCTTTGTTTTGTGTGTTATAGGTAAGCAGCGATGATGCGTTGTCTAGCAGCCCGGGTTCACTACAAAACCCTGATAGTGATCTGCGCTCTCCTCTCCCTGCTCACGGTTCTTCTGTGGAACAAATGCACGAGCGAGAAGGCTCTTCGCTTCCTACCTCGGCAACCCCAGCCACCTCCCAGCCCTAAAATAGACAGCCATCCACAGCAGCCCCCTGAACCTCCACCTGTGGTGGGCGGAGTACGCTATGAAGAGATTGACTGCCTGATCAATGATGATGTCACCATTAAAGGCCGGCGAGAAGGCACAGAGGTGTACCTGCCCTTCAGCTGGATGGAGAAGTACTTTGAGGTGTACGGGAAGGTGCTACAGTACGACGGCTACGATCGATTTGAGTTTTCGCACAGTTACTCCAAAGTATACTCCCAGAGAGAGCCTTACCACCCAAGTGGAGTCTTTATGTCCTTCGAAGGGTATAACGTGGAGGTCCGGGACAGAGTCAAGTGCATCAGTGGTGTGGAAGGTGAGATGGTTTTTCTCTTTTACTTCTGATTGATCTCTTCCGATCATGACTGCTTAGTAGTTGTAGTGTTCTTTTTTCTGTCGCTGTATACACCTGATATCTGTCTCTGGTGTCCAGTTACAAATAGTCAGCTGGGACACATTAGCATAAACCTCCATTGACCTCTCTTGTGATTGGATTTTGTGAGTCTGAGAGTTTCATAGAGCGTTCCCACCAAACGCGACTTGCGCGCAGAAATCATACTATTCGCGCGTGGTTGGACGTTTGAACTTTTTGAGTTTACTCACTTCAATCTAGTGTGAAATTCGCTTCATTCTGCCAGGCGGCTCCAGTCTCATGTATATATATATATAGCTCAAATTGAGCAAAGAGCGTTTTTTACCAGATTGTCCTACCTCCTCACTCACTTTCTTTAAATTAAGATGTATCGTACAACTCCGGGTATCCAGATACAGAAACAATGATTTTGTCCTCCATTTTGTTTCGGATTTCTGCCTTCGCTCGCTACGTCATAACCATTTCACTACTAGACCAAGCTCCTGATTTGTTAACGCATCGCGAATTTTCGACGAAGTTTAGATTTTTTGTCAAACGCACAATTCACGCCGCCTCATTCGCGCAAATCACACCACAGGATCTCCTATCGCGTCTTTGCATTGACTTAACATGTAAATCACTTGTGCTTAGTGCTTCATTCGCGTTTGGTGGGAACACAACATCAGAATTCACAACATGCATAACTCTGTCATTGTGGCACTGCATGTTGAGATGAAAAGTTGGCTCACCCCTGCATTTTCATATTGAGCTCACCACATACGTGACTTCGAAAGGGATGTTCAACAGCTCAGAACTTGGATGTGCATAATCAGTGAAACATGGTTAAAATTAGGGGTGTCAAATGATTAAACACGATTAATCACATCCGAAATAAAAGTCTGTGTTTTCAAAATATGTAAATATGTCTGTGTACTGTTCATATTAATTTTGTATTCATAAGAACATACAGATACATTCATATATTTAAGAAAAATATAACAATTAATAAACTAAATTTATTAGGGATGCATATATTGACCGATATACCGCATCTAAATATAACATTTTCTGAGACCGAAAATTATTATTTTCTCTTGAAAATCATGTATCAAGCCTACTTTACAGTAAATATTCCTTAGTTCTTCTTTCAAACTTTTCGGGTATAATGTTTATTTAAAGGTCCAGTCAGTGAAATCTAGCGGCAAGGTTGTGAATTGCAACCAACCGCTCACTCCACCCCTCCCGTTAGGCTGACAGAACATGGCATATTACATGCTATGGGGTATGTATGTAGATAAAAATAGCTAATTTTAAGGGAATAAAAACATAACCCTTCACTGTGTAAGCTCTTTATACACCTCTGAGGGCATAGCTATGTATATTATATTGGATTTCTATCAATAGATCATCCCAAAATTGAAACACTGGACCTTTAATAAAAAAATTAAAGATGTTCTTCCAGAGAAACCCAGAAAGGTGCTCTCAATAGCCACAAGTCTAACAGGTCACAAGACAGAAAGCATTTGGACAGCAGTTGGTTTCAAACAATATGCTGTTGTTCCTATAATTTACACATTCATAAATATCTACATACTACATCAACAATGCTTTTCTAATAGCAGTAAGTGAATGATCATGACAGTACGCTAGAATACAGTCCTGGATTTTAACTGTGAGCAGCATGCAGGTGAAGTGGTTCAACCAGAGCAAATGATTAATAATTTATCGGCTATAAAATATCGGCACAAATTTTATTATCGGCCAATACCGATAACATTGAATATATATATAATTTCAATTATTGTTAAATATAAATAAATAATGTAAATATTTCTTATGTATGTATATGTGTATGTGTATTTGTTTATAAATCAAAATAATCATACACAACACAATACAATACACATATATTATGAAACACAAACTTTTATTCTGGATGCTCATGCTATTAATTGCAATGAGCTAAAATCTTTTATTTGCTTTTTCATATTTGGCAATACTTGGTTCAGGCTGTAAATTTCTTAAATCTAAAGTTTCTTAAATCTCTTTGTGCTGTTTGATTAGCTTACCAATTACTACTGACCCTTTAAAATGTGTCGCAATTTTCTTCCTTTCTCATTATCAGGATTCTATTAAATGCATCGCAATAAAGCAGCACTCAATTGTGCCACGTCAGTGAGAGTGAGAGGCAAACTGACCTGCCTCATCTCTAACACAACTTGTTAATGTCCATTAATAGTCATTTAGTGCAGTCCGAGAGGACTTTCTTGGAAGCCAGGCTCAAGTGATCAACATTCGGCTCTTAGTGAGTAATGTCCCCTAAATGGACTTTACATTAAGCAAATGAAAGTGGGATTGATTCAACTGCACCACAAAAGTTTATTTGATGACCTTAATCGTACCAGAGAATAATTTTATGCTCATATTCCCATGCGTCTTCCATTGAATGTCAATGTGAAAAATGTCAACCGAAGAGAAATTTAAAACATTTCCATATTTCTTTTCCAAGGACAAGCATTTCAAAAAAGCATTCCCTCCATGAAGGGGCACAAGATCATAATTTTGTTCTCAATTGTGTTCTTCAGCTGTCCAGAAACCAAGTCTTTATCAGTGTCAGTGATCCATCACGGTGTCTATAGCATGACAAATTTCTTTCAACCGTTTCCTGCATTCTCTATCTCTTCATCGGTCTGTCCATCTCCCTTTCTCTCTCTATTTATCTCTATCGTTTTTCAAGGACAGTACTTCAGCAGATGGGGTTAAGTGCCCTTCCAGAAGCATTGTGGGGATAGTGAAGTGAACTCTAATCCCAGCAACACTCCAGTTCAAGGATCACCTCCATTTGAGATTGAACCCTTATCCTCCGTGTTAACAGTGACCACACAGATAACCATAACCATATGGAAGCTATAAAAAATGCAAAGCTTTGCAGTACTCTCCAAAGCGATGAAAGCGTCATCCAGTCCCTTTTGCCATTTTATATTCTGTTCTTTATGAGACTTGGTAATGAAGTAATCAGGTCGTAGGATGTATTGGAAATGAGGTTGGTCTGATCGATACTTCAGTCCAAAAAAGAATGATTTTCAAACCACCACTCCACATCATCATCATTTACTGACTGCAAGATCTTTACCATGTTAACTCAGTGGAGTGCCTCACAAGAAACAAATACCAAACATGAAATAATATATATAAAAGATCAAATCCATTGGAAGGACATTAAACAAATCTGATTATTTATGTGTGAATTGGGATAGCAAAATAGAAAATAGCAAGCATAAACAAAATCCAATACACATGAGTCAATCGAAATAAATCCAGAATTGTGGCACAGATTTCCTTCACCGCGGAGGTACTGATTGGCATTTGGGATTAAACGTCTTTCTACTTATTTCTGGCAGAAGCTTTAAGACACGAGTGGTTTTTAGATCTCGTTCTATTAGCACATTTCCGCGTGGGCATTCAGGAGCCCAGTTTTTCATGCTACCTCAAAAGAAGCACATTTATACCATAATCCTTTGTGGTTGGTAGAAAAATGGGGTTGTCTATGAATTACGATAAAATTCTAATTTTTTGTGGCAGAACAAAAGCAAGTTTGTACTATTCTCCCTTCTTTTGTTTCCATTCTAGCTTGCTCTGTTACTCAGTACTCATGTTGATGTGGAGCTGCTCCCTGTTCTGTGAGCTACAAAGAAGCTCTGTTGCATTAATGACCGCGTTGGCTGAAAGAGCCTGTAGAGACTCGTATGAGGTTTGAAGCATTGCCTCGGATTCCCTAATGGTATCCATGGAATCAGAAGACAGGCTCGTGTCGTGTCCAGGAATCTTACAGTTTGGTGTGATGGTCATCCGACCTGCGTGCATTCAACAGTGCTGATGATAATCATAATATACTCCAACGCCTGGCAACTAATTGCACTTTTTAAAGGTTATGTAAATGCAAACAACAGTTAGTAATTTGTTCGTCTCTGTGGCTTCAATTTGCAGTAGAATAAAAATAATCTCACCTGTGTTGTTTTAGAGAGGTCGCAGTAGCACACACACAAACACACAAAACAAAGATTAATTCGAGGTTCTTTTCCCCTCATTTTCATTGTGTCCATCAGACAGAGAAAAACAGCATGTTAACCTCAGAGGTAATAACCCACATGAGCCTGCGGCAGTGTGTTGGAGCAGAGAGCCTGTTATCAGACGCAGCGGACAGATTCATCAGTCTCCACGCCGCAGCTGAAGGAGAACGAAAGGGAGATGAGAACGGAGGGTGGCTGGGAATGAGAGCTCCTATTCCCTCCTCCTTTACTTTGAGGGATGGTGTCTCCTCCAGCAAAGGATCACAGTGCTTTGAATAGATTTAGGACAGAGAGCGTCTCCACAACGCCCATCTGCCTCCTGATACAGGTCCCACTTAGAGCCGGTAGCTCTTATGTGTATATGTGCGTGTGTGAGCTGTGAAAATAGGGAGGCAGTCTTATTGGTGCGTTTGTCATTTCTATTGCCTTGTTATGTCTGTGTTTAACCCTGAATGTGTTTTTTATGTTTATGTTTGTGGATAGATTCTTTAAAGCCAGCTATAAACCAGCAGAGTGGTCGCTGTGTTTTGCCTGTGGCTTGGTTTTTGTCATGCCAGGCTGTAGAATAGATGAGTTGTGGTTAACAGAGTGAGACAAAGAGAATGGGTAAATTAAAAGCTTACTGACCTTCAACTTGTAGCATTTTTTTCTTTGCCATCTGCACACCCTCAGACTTTAGACACCAAGGTTACTGGTGCGAAGTAAAGAATATTTGCTCAAGGGGATCAAACTAAGGCTTTTACTCTCCTTTTGTAGGTCTCTGTTAGAGCCTGGCTGATAGAAGGTAAATGTAGCTTGTTAGTGACTTATCTTGGTACGCGGCTTTTGGTGGATTTCAACAACTGTGGATAAGCCATCATTTAGCTATGGTCTTTTGTTAGGAATGGTTTGGACTGGGGTTGGTTTGTATCTAGAACAGCATAGTGGTTGTATTTCTCTATTTTGGTCCTTACATTTACATTTACGCATTCGGCAGACACTTTTTATCCAAAGCGACTTGCATTGCATTAACCTATACATTTATACTTAGGTATGTGCAATCCCCTGCCACAACACAACCCACATTGTTTTGTTTTGTTATTCATGCGTTACTTTTAATGTGTACACATCGTGTTTCTCTCTAACACAAGTTGCCAATGTCTTGGGTTTTAAAGTATTTTTTGAATTGGTAGTTAACTCAAAAATAGAAATTCTGTTATTTACCGACCCTCATGTCATTCTAAACCTGTATGAATTTCTACAGAAGACAAAAAATATTTTGAGGAGTGTTAGTAACTAAAAAATTTTGGCACCCATTGATTCCATTTTATCGACACAAAACCACAGAGGCATTTCTCAAAATATCTTTCCTTGTGTTCTTCAGAAAAAAGAGTGATAAATATAGGTTTTGAACGACACTAGTTAAAACAAATGATGACAGATTTTTTGTGTACTTTTTGTTTTTTGTTTTTTGCCTTTAGGTTGGACAATATTAAATGCCCGATAATAAAAATGGGCTTTTTGTACCAGTTTGCCAGTGGCTCTTTAACATAAAAAAATGTGTACACTTTACCAATAAATAAAAAATATTTTATATTACTCCTTTCCTCCCCCCAATTTCTGCAGGAGTACCTTTATCTACCCAGTGGGGCCCTCAAGGGTATTTCTATGCCATTCAGATAGCTCAGTTTGGCCTGAGCCATTACAGCAAGAACCTGACGGAGAGGCCGCCCCATGTGGAGGTGTATGACACAGCGGAGGAGAGAGACAGCAGGTCTAGCACGTGGAGCATCCCTAAGGGCTGCTCTCTCACCCGAGTCTACGACAAGACCAGAGCCACATCAGTGCGACAGTTCATTACTGCAGGTACACTGACAGACATTGAGCTGCGTGCCTTCTGTGGCTTTCTGTCATTCGTTTTCTTTCACATTCTTTGATTTTAGTTTTACTTCTCACTTTTATGTATTCTTCACATACTGTATATTTTCATATTGTATTTCGTTCGAATTTTCTCTCCTATCCACACGCTGTCATCGCTTTCATCTCATCCTGTTATTTTCTGTGCTTTTTCTGCAGTACTTCACATTCCATGAACAATGGAATGTTACATCCTTACATTTTGTATCTCCTCAAACAATGATCATTCTTGCTCTGCTCCTCTAAGTGCTCTGCTCCCCATCACAAGTAGCCACTAACTTCAAACACTTTTCAGTGGGCAATGGTGTATCCAATTTTTTGTATGATGGGTACCTCAGAAGTATACTAGTTTCAGTCCAACTTCTAAGGCACTATTACGTCACGGCTGATGATCTTCAAGTCTTAATGGAAGCTTGAAACAAAACTAGTGGAATTTGTTAAGACAAATGTGGTCATTATTTTCTGTATAAACAAGGTGAGAATAATTCACACACCACTGAATTGCAGATATATCTGTGCTTCTTGCAAAAATCAAGCAGATGGAGGCATCACAGTAGATGGGATGTACAGTTGAGCACCAAATTATTCATGGGGTACTTTTTATCCAAACCAATCTTGAGTGTTTGCTGCTGAAAAAAAGCTAAAAAAAAATCGGCTCATCTGACCAAAATACCCATCTTGTTTGAAATTCCAGTAATGTTCTTTACTTTTCAAATGTTCTATGGTCTGACCAAACTAAAAAAAATAGCTTTTTAGCAGCAAACTCTTGCATGGTGCACGCAGGGATAAAAAGTACCCCATGTGTAAATTATACAGTATACATTGCTGTATGGTTAATGTTTTGGGAAAAATTCTCTGCTGGAGATCCTGGATATCTTGTTCAGAAAAATGGCATCACAAAAGCAAATAAAAAAACAAAACCTGACTTTCCCTGCTAGGAGTCATGTAATGGGCCAAGTTTGGATCTTCAAACGGGACTAGGGTCTAAAAACAAACAACAAATCAAAACATAATGGGTCACTGAGCACAAGACAAAGCTTCTGCAATGGTCATCCCAGTTCCCTGACCTGAACCCTTTAGAAAATGATTCGGGAGAACTGAAAAGGAGAAGCACTAACATGGAGCTGGAAATCTGAAGGGTCTGGAGTGATTCTGGATGAAGGAATTGTCTCTGATCTCTTGTCAGATGTTAAACTCATTAGGAATTGTAGGTGAAGACTCTGAGCTGTTATGTTGGCAAAAAGAAGGTTGCAAAAAGTTCTGAATAAAAAGGAATGATTAATTATGAGCTATGATTATAAGAGAAAAACATTTATTGCATAATGAGATTCACCTCCCCATTAAAAGCAGCCATTCCCATGATGCCAATTTACAAACTTAAGTTTGTATGTGATTTTTCTTTTATAGCATAAAAAATATTGTGTTATATTGTGTGTTTCTGCGCATACCTCTAAAACACTTCTATGAAACTTCCTTTGAAGTCCTGCTTGCAAATGTCTCCTAGTCAATCTGCTTGTTTTATTATCCAACTTAGGTCCAATATAAAAAGGCAAAACTAACGCTTCTGTTATTAGTGTTAATTGATATAATTGGTCTGACCCAATTGATCCAGTGTCATTTCCCTAGCCATAGTAGGAAAAAATTGCGATCTCTATAAAAGAGTGGCGTTTGCACATGCACTAGCAGACCTCTGTTACACTTTGATCGATCCGCATGTGTTTAACTGATGAACTAAAGTTGACGCCATTGTTACTGTTTATTGATAAAAGCCAAAGCTTATAAAAACATGTACACTGAGAGGGGGACCAACCAATCACAACAGCCTGAGAAGCAGAATCTCGCTGATATGGTGTGGGTTGGACATCTGCTCTAAGCAGGGAACCAATCACGACAGACCTGGTCAGCTTTACCAATCAGAGCGTTTAGGAAGGAGGGACTTTATATAAACCGGAACAAATCCAGTCATTTTGTTAGAAGAGAGAAATATGTGAAATATAAAGCGTTTTTTGAAACAAGAAACATGAAAATCCACCCAAAAAACATAACCAAATCTTCAAAAACAGCAAAAGGATGGCTCCTTTAAAATTCTTATTCTCTTATGAAAAAATGAAAGATCCAAAAGCTTAATGATACAAATTTATTTGTAAAGCAAATAAGAGTTTGAATAATTTTGAGCTCAACTGTAATGTGAATGTTGGATTTATAGCATATGCCTTGGTATCCTCGTACCTCACGATCTTGCATAATAAGGCAGGATTTTTAAGGTTTCAGACACACCCTGCTGCTGCTTAGCATTGAGATAATCAATAGCCATTACAATTAGCTAGGCTTTTGTGCTGGCAAGCAGTAATTTGTGTCATCACCCAGAGCATTGATTACAGCGGCGTCCGCTAGGGCATGCTGGGTCCAAGGCTCCAGCAGGACGCGCTCTCCTTCCTCTGTATCGCTGCTATTGATGCAGGGGTAATTGGTGCAGGACAGCACAAATCCACTATAGTCTCTGCATCGCCTTAAGTAATGGATTTATGAGTACATTAAATAGTGATGGGGGTTTGAGAAATGTGAGTCCCTGTCTTTACTTTACTTTCTTTTTATTTTTTCTTTGGTCCCCTATACCTTCTCTGTCCTATTTCCTCTCTATAATTCTGTTGATATTACTTTCTCTCTCTGGGTTTTTTCTTGCTCACTCATATACTTTAGGTTTTTCATAGCTCATTTTTTGCTCTCGTCAAAAGCAAACCCAGAGCTTGGTGGTATGGAAGATTTGATGTTAACAATGAGAGATGACTGTGGGATGAATTGTTGAATGTGCGTTTCGTTAAAAATAGAGAAATTGTTTTGGTTGAGAGTTTGAAAACTGGATCTGCTCACTGCAAGTTCTGAATTAGTTTAGCACATCGTCTAATGCATTATTTTCACGTTATCGTGCTCTGAGCCAGGCTGCCTAAACTTGACAGTTTAATTAACTCCAAGAGAAAGTGACACACCAAAAATTGTTTCTTTCAAACAACCCCTATCATCAATGCTAACAGGCATTTATCATTAGTTTGTGTGTATTTGTGACCATGTTTGTGCATCTATGTGCGTATGTAACTGTAAAATAACATTTTCTGTTCTTTCACCTCTCTAGAAAACTCTGAGGGAATCTCACTACCTCTTGGCAACACAAAAGATTTCATAATCTCTTTCGACCTGAAGTTCACATCTAATGGTAGCATCTCCGTTGTCTTGGAGACCACAGAAAAAGGGCCTCCATTTGTTATCCACTATGTCACTACCACTCAGCTCATTTCCTTCAAGGATCGTGACATCACCTATGGAATTGGCCCTCGGACTGCTTGGACCACGGTCACCCGTGACCTTCTAACAGACCTCCGCAAAGGCATTGGGCTGTCCAACACTAAAGCGGTGAAAGCCACCAAGACCATGCCTCGCCGTGTTGTAAAGATAGTGTTACACGGCCACGGCTCAGTAGATAATATCACAATCTCCACCACTGCACATATGGCTGCGTTTTTTGCCTCCAGTAATTGGCTGGTGCGCAATCAGGACGAGCGTGGCGGTTGGCCCATCATCGTAACGCGTAAACTCGGGGAGGGTTTCCATGCCCTGGAGCCTGGTTGGTATTCTGCTATGGCACAAGGGCAGGCTATTTCTACCCTGGTGCGCGCCTATCTGATGACAAAAGACGACACTTACCTGAAGTCTGCGTTGCGTGCCACCGGACCTTTCAAACTGCCCTCGGAGCAGCACGGAGTGAAAGCTGTTTTTATGAGTAAATATGACTGGTATGAGGAGTATCCCACAATTCCCAGCTCTTTTGTCCTGAATGGGTTCATCTATTCCCTCATAGGCCTGTACGACCTGGCACAAACAGCGGGGGAGAAACTTGGAAGGGATGCCGGCCAGCTGTACAGCAAGGGAATGGAGTCCCTCAAGGTTATGCTGCCCCTGTACGATACGGGGTCGGGCACAATCTATGACCTGCGCCACTTTATCCTGGGCACCGCGCCCAACCTGGCTCGCTGGGACTACCATACAACGCACATCAACCAGCTCCAGCTGCTGGGTTCTGTTGACAACTCGCCCATCTTTAGGGACTTCATCAAGCGCTGGAAAAGCTACCTGAAAGGAGGGAGGGCCAAGCACAACTAAAGCTGAGCACAGAGCCCTTTCAATCTCTTCAGGCTTTCAAATCCTCTTCCTGTCTGCCACCGCAAGGGCCAGAGGAGGCTAAGTGTAAGACTGCTAGCCACAGACTGCAAAGGGGAAAATGACCGAACAGTCTGGAAGCCCTCAGATGTTCTGTTTGAGACGGTAATAGCTGTGCTTCTTGTGTGTATGCTGAGGTTTTAATTAGAAACAAACGCAGCTGCTTGCAGCATATGTCTGGATGAGGATGGAGGGCTTTGGTGTTTAATATTTAAAGCTCCAGATCTGCAGGTTTCTTTGAGAAATGTGTCTGCTGAGATTTGCCACATTTGGGCACGCCTCAGTTGAGAAGAGGCGAGCACAAATTCAGCTTTCAGAAACTTCTTGCAAAGTAAAGCTCAGAACCTAATTAATCTCCAGATAGACGAAATACACCGTTGAGTGATTGTAGAGAAATCAACATTAGCCGCAATAGATATTTGACAAGATGTTGTTAGTTAATGATCAGAGGAATGCATATAAGCTACAGGGAAAATGCTGAAGATGTCCACAAGTGTAGCATCGTTAGGTTTCAGAAATCAGGTAGGTTTACTCGGTCAAGTTGACATTTGGAGGGAGACACGACACCTCATGTTCAACCCACACTCGGATTCACCGTCCAGTGTCCAGTCTCTACAATGCTTCACATTTGTGGGCCGTCACTAATGTGGCCCAGTCTATACTGTAGGGCATTTGATTGGTGTTTGCAGCAATTTACTTTTTTGTTATAAGGATGAACATTCTGACACCCCTACTAGACTGATAAAGCATGGTGTTGAGCAGAAACTTTTTCTTTTATAGAAATTTGAGGAACTTAAAATATCTTTGTTGGGTATGATGTTCAAACCTCATGGTTGTGCACTTTACTTGTGTGGCATGCATGTGTGTGTGGTGAGGATGCCTTTATAGAACTACTTGTGAGGAATTAGCATTTCACTTCTGACATCGATTCAGTATGCTTTACCTTAATGAACAGTTTATGAAGGAATTGTCAACTTTTTTGCTGATTCCAGTGCTTTTGTAGCTATATCCATTACCTTTCTTCCCCCCATTCATGTATATTTTTATGACTGTTTCTATTCTTAAGCAACGTTTAACTCTTTGTTAATGTCAAACACCCAATTAGCATTATGTAGTGCAAAATAAAGGGAATATGGAATACTTTCTGTTAAATAACTAAATCTTCCAAAAATGAAAAGTTTTTCATGGGTTTAAAAAATAAAACTATTATTACTTCAGCTATAAAAAGCTAAATTATTTCCTTATTTAATACCAATACCATCTATCTGGTTTTCAACAAATATCTCTCAACATCAATGAATTCATTGAAACGGCTTCCCAACTACTGCAGTCAAGTGTCCAAGTCTGGAGGACAAAACATTTTTCTCATGTTTCTCATGTTTTAGTAATGCTGTTTTGATGTTTCAGAGGATCCAGCCTCTGTACCTCAGGAGTTAAACCTCCACCTGTCTAAAGTCTGTTTATCCTTATCTCACCTGACCCCAAAAACTGGTTTGGAGATATTATCCCATTATCTGGCAACCTGCTGCTTAGAATCCCCTCAAACAGATGTTCCCATTCCAACGTGGGCATTTGGCTTTAGATTCTGTTCAGAAAATAAATGTCAAACAGACCGAAAAGAAAAATATGACATTTATAAATGTCTGACATCAAAGCTTCTGGTTTGTTGATGTTTGTTTGGCAGAGACAGCATTAAGAGGCTCGTTTCATTCTCTTGAGGCATACGTCTGTGTTAACCCATGTTCCCTTGAAAAAACTTTTGTTTTCCCATGAAAATCAGGTTGCTAGTCTTACAGACACTGATCTCACAAATAATACTATGCACATCTCATACTTGTCAATTAATGGGTGGATAAAAATGCGTTATAAGGGACAATGGTGTTACCATGAGTGAGCCCACTTTTTGTTTATACCAAAGTTTTCACATTTGTTTTTATCTGAAACTTTTGTTTGTTTATTATTAAAAATGAAAGACCATAAAGCATGTCGTTCTTTTTTCTTTTAAGTTTGGAAAGTCGGGTTTGAGGATTGTTGTAGGAGTGCTACAGTATATATGCCTTCCTCTGAGGAAATGCCTTTTTGATAGGGTTTTATTTTTTTGTTCAGTCTAGATTCCTATATGGAGTGTGTAGCGAATGGAACAGGGAATATTATTAATCACCGCTGTCAATGGGAATGTGTGCAACTCTTGATGTCGAATTAACGCTCAGTGCAACATGTATCAAAGGGGAAAAGAGAGAGCTGGAACAGCGTATCTGTTCTTTGAATCCTTGTTTCGAACCAGCCTCCTTTTGACATGGGTTTCAACAAACCTTGTCGTTTGCATTCGAGTGAATTCCTTGGAGTTAACAACATATAAGCACAATGGTAGTAAGTTTTAGTTCATTTATTCTCATCTTTTTAATGGAAACATATTTCGCGCTCTGGACAATGTGCAAAACCTTCCTCTGTAAGCAGTTTTGAATGATGAAACTGTTGTGGTTGATATTTTTCTTTGATCTTTTTTTTTTGTTTACTGCATTTTACATTCATGGCTTATGAATTGACATGCAAGGCGTGTTTCATGCGTATGCAATAAATGGTTGAACTGGATCGCTGCACACCCAGAGGTTGTACAGACTTCGCAAAGGAAGCACAAAGTGCACATGCGATCGTTTTTATGCAGGACAAATGTTTATTAAAGTCTTTGTGATTTAAATTGCTTTTTTAAAGTTGTATAAATAAAGGCATTTCTTTTTCTACATACATTTGTGTACCGTGTTTCTTCATAAATAAAACGGCAGTCATCTGTTTATTTTCTTTATTCACAGTTAAAGTGGTGTATTTTTAACTATATTTTTTTATGGCATAGCCCATGTTTGATTAATTTAACATGTCCTGCTGTTCTGTGTTTGTTCCCATGTGGTCACTCTCTCACTCACTCTCTCACTGGCTGAGAAGAAATGACCGGAGTGCTCTACACTGCCTGGGGCTGGTGGACTACTGCTTCACCCTTCAAAAAAATTATCTCTCACATCCTCTTTTACTATAATCCCTGTATTGTTCTTTCCATCGCGGTCACGCATATAGACACTAGTTTAATAAATAGCTACAGCCCCGGGTCTGTTCTGGTATTATACGCTTTATTCTTGATCTTTTGTCATGTGTCAGTCTATCTCTATAGTCTGTTTGCTATTTTAGGTGGCATTAGCTGAGCTCGCGTAGCTGGTGAACTGAGGGTGAATGCCCCCCACAGATCTTATTTTAATGACTGATCATATAACCCCATTTTTTAGCCAAGCACAGCCAGGTGTCATTTATTTTGCGGTCTGTGGTTTGTCTGTAAACATGTTTTTCAGAGGGCGTTTGTCTTAAATCGCACACTGTTAAAAAAAACTTGACAAATATCCAAACACATTGAAGCAAATTACACTATATATTTAGTCTTTATTATGCGTAATCATAAAAATTATGTGTATGATTCTTTGTCAGTGTGGTAGGAAACATTAAAATGTTTTTTTTTCTTTGAATTAGGCTTATTTTGTTTTGTTTCTAATTAATAGTGAAAAAGTGAAAGTGACCTATTTGTCAGGTATGGTGACCCATACTTGTGACTACCATCGTAATGACTTCTGTGGGGTCCAAAAACTGTCTGGTTACAAGCATTCATCCAAATATCTTTCTCTGTGTTGAACCAAACAAAGAATTTTATACAGGTTTTGAGATAACCAAAGAGAGTGAGTGTTTCATGACAGAATTTTGTTTTTTGGGTGAACTTTCCCTTTATTGTTTTGCCTCTGTGTTAAGAAAGTATTTTTGCTGTTTTTATTTTCAACAAACACCAAGCTGTCAGTTTGAGTTAAATCTGAGTGCTTCATTACATTCACCTCATGTTTGCATCCCTTATGTCTGCAACAGTTGTCTACTTTGTTTGTCATTGTAGAAGGACACCGTTAGTGCTGTGCCTTTTGTGTCTGTGACGGATTTCTACACACCGATGTCATTTCCCATTTATGATCTAATACCTCAGCTATGCAGAGTTAAGCCTTTTCCTCATCTGGCACACCCAGGTATGTTTGAGGTATTTTACCTCTGGTATTATTTTTCTGACCTGAGCAACAAAGATATCAGTCAAGCAGAGATAAGAGTGCTACAGAGAGAGAGGTGGAGGCTGTTGACATTGGCATATGGGGTGCCAGTCAATGGGGCAAAAGGCTGTGCCCTGTGCAACACTGTTCAATTCTGTTTGCCTGCATCTGTCTTCCATATCAGTGCTGCTGCTATTTAATTATACATCCAGCAAGGACACACACACAGCATCTTACTCCCACATACATTCTCTCATGTCTGCCTCAGACTACACACACATAGACAGTTAATGAAGCTGCAAGTCTGTTTGGACTCAATAGAGTAGTCCTGCTGAGGATGAGGGGTGCTGCAGTGAGCACGCAAGCTCATCTAGGAAAGACTTCTATCTCATAATTCAGAAGACACCTAATTCTTAAAAGAGAAATTTCAGATTTAGGTTCATTTTAGATTACAGGGCAACATGAACAATAACATATCTCGCCTCATGTCATTTAACAATATTCTGCTCCTCCTAGTCAGTGTTCTTCATTGTTGAATTAATTCAGAGACAGACAAAAGATTAATTCACCAGAAGAAGAGCAAGTCATAGTCATTTGTTTTCCAAAAAGATATATTCCTGCATTTTAAGTTATGTCTATTTTTATCAGGAATAATTTCTGAATATAAAATGTGATCAGCGATTGAGCGTCTTTTGGTTTTACAAGCATTTTAAAGGAAAATAAAAAGTTCACTGAGTTCAGAAAGTTTGGGAGAAATATAAATAACAAACCACAAATGAAAGTTTACTCCTGACTTTAGGCATAGTTTAGGACTGTCTGGCATGAATTGTGAAATAATTATTATCCAACATTAAGATGAGAGGGTCGATTATTGTAGATTAGACAATGCTGCCATCATGTGGTGGCACTTGGCATTTTGTATAAATCACTCTGGCTTCACCCAAACCTTTCGTCAACAGCTCTACACTAGGCCTATAAAATTACAACATGTATTATGTTCTTTTCAAATAGTTTTAGAAACAACAAAGTTAAAAACATTTGTTAATTTCTGTCTTGTAATTAATAAGAATAAAAGGCTTTTGTATTGCCTTCATTAAAATAGAATAAAAGTTTTTATGATTTTATTTCCAGCCAATTTAAAATGTGTAAATATTTGTATGAAGATATTTTCTATAAAGAAATATTTAATGACTTGATACATAAATGTTAGTTTTACAGATTTGATAGAGATATTTGAAGAGTTAATTTGCAAAAACAGACAACTCAGTTTTTAAACTTAAATCATGTATTACTGTACATTCTATCAATCAAATTGCACTTGGGTTGTTTTGATTAAGTAATAATACAGCTTACGAACAATAAAACACAATAAAAACATGATTTTTGAACATTTTAAAAAATGGTGTTTATCTGTTTTTGCAAATAAATTCTTCATTTGCCCTGATTTCTAGTTTGGATGAGTCGACAATGCTGAAAATGTGAGCAGGATTCCTAGACATCTTCAGCTCTGGTGTTTTTCTGAGTCAGTAAAAGTGTCTTTAGTGTCCTAAGTTAGTTAGTGCAAAAGTTAGTGCCTCTACGATTGTTCCACAGGTGCATGTACAGTACATTAACAATTTATGCTTCATTAAACAAGCTGGAAAAACACTTTGTTTAAAACTCCCATATACAGCTTATCCCATCAACATAATTCCACTTTTACTAAAAGGCATTCGAGTAGAAATGACACATTTTTGTATTGTAAAGGCATAGATCAGAGGATTATCACATTTACATTTACATTTAGTCATTTGGCAGATGCTTTTATCCAAAGCAATTTACAGTGCAGTTATTACAGGGACAATCCCCCTGGAGCAACATGGAGTAAAGTGTCTTGCTTAAGGACACACTGGTGGTGGCTGCTGGGATCAAACCAGCAACCTTTGATTTACCTGTGGTTTAACCCACTAGACCTGTTCATGTCCTACCATTTAGACTCACTTGAATCAGAGGGAGATATATATATAGAGAGAGAGAGAGAGAGAGAGAGAGAGAGAGAGAGAGAGAGAGAGAGAGAGAGAGAGAGAGAGAGAGAGAGAGAGAGAGAGAGAGAGAGAGAGAGAGACATACGTACAGTGGATCCATTCCAACTGCCTTCATTCACACCCTTTATTCATTGCACAACTTAAGCTGCACTGACTTACACACTCCACCCTGACCTGTCTTACCATGTTTGAAGAGCACAGGAAACTCAGACTTTGTCTGGTTTGCAATGTAATAATACAAAACATCTTTTTTCTGGAGGAATGTGTAACCCTTAAAGGTTCTGTGTGTAAGTTTCAGAGGCCACTATTGGCGATGTAGGAAATTGCAACCTACAGCTCCGATACCCCCCTCTCCCTCCCATTAGAGAAGCTACGGTTGGCGTCACAGGACAAAAGGGTTCCGTAAATGATAGCGGCCATTATCGGTGGTGTTGATAATTGCAATCTACGTCTCACAGGCGAACAACAGACTGAAGCTACGGACACAGGACAGAGATGTCGTCGTCTGAGACAGCAGAGAGTAACTTTGCAAGTCAAGTGACGAGGTTTATTTACAAAGAAAAATAAATAAATTAAATTTACTCGTTATAGTGAATGTTATTGTTACTTGTTTAGCATTGTGTCAGTGATGTATTCGCTTATTTTGCATAGCATTTTTTGGCACGGTAACATGGTTGGTAATTTACTGCCTATTGAAACCGCTTGCTAATGCGTGTAATCTAACCGCGAAAGTCTTAGCAGACGTCTGGCATCACCCCCAATTGATCAATTGTATCTTCTCAGATCTTCGTTGACACTGTATTGCTGATAAACTATGCAACTTGGAAGTTTGGATTTTATCCTATCAATTATTAAATAAAAGATTTGTATGCACAGAAGCTAAGCAGTATTCTAATATAATTTACACCCGATTTATACAAATTATGATTTTAAAAACGATTTCTAACTTGATTTGCACACGGCCATGCAAAAAGGAATCATAGTACAATTAAAAAGTGCTAAAACAAGGGAAAACTCACTTGATGCTTATGCTCATCTATTAGCTAAAGCTATCAATCAAACAGTTCACTTATATAGTGGAAATTAGACAAACTTACCGGTCCAGCAGAAAGCTGGCAACTTCGGCGTCGCTTAGCAAACCCTTGTCCTGCTTCAGTGCCCTTCATTTAGGAAAAGCCACGCCGATGTTTATTCAGGTTTTCTGACGTTTTTTGTCTCGACTTCGCCTTGCTGAATCGTATTTTCTCTTTTTTGAACGAACAGATTGACGCTCTATCGGCTCTTGTGCAGAGTATGTGTGGTCCGCCATTATCGCAAATTTTGCTTCTTACTGCAACAAAGAACCGTTTATATTTCTAATAAAAAACACGACAAGTAAATGCTGTTATTGTTCTTCCTCTTCTTCTGCTAATCCTTCTATGTAGTCGCTTTGCAAGCTGCTTCAAAACACAGCCGAAGAAGAAGAACTAGTCCCGTGCATCCTTCGTTTTACGAAACGCGCTTAGTTTGTCCGTGTAGTGCTACTATAGAAACATGGCTGTGCACATTTATAAATTACATGTAAGGGTGTGCCCGCGGTGTATATACATAAAATGGCTCATTGTAAGGTAATGTAAACATTTCGGTTCATTTTGTAAGGTATTTCTTCACCACTCACTACATAGTTTTGTATTATATAATACATTTTGGTGAATAAATCCTTCAAAATCCTACACACTGTACCTTTAACTGGAGTTCAAGATTAACAGGGGAAACTTGTTTAACATGCTGCGATCCACAACTGGTATGAGGAAATAACATTTTTTCCGTATGTCTTTAACTTTCAATGTTATTATCCGTCATATTTTATTATTTAATCTGTTTCTCTTTAAACTCAAGAAATATGGCTCTGTTTGTACCACTCACACAACTTAAAGACCCTTTTTTCAAGTGAAACTGTCTGTTGTCTTAAACAATGTTATGCCAAACCAGTATGTGTGCATGCTTTCAGCAGTAGCTGGTATGTCAGGTGTGTGCTAAATGTGTGGGTGTGTTTATAGTAGAGATTTATTTCTGTAGGTGTAAGTAAAGGGGTGGTGTTAACCATGCTGGTCACATAGTAGGTGGAGTGGAATGTTTATATGTGCATCTGTACCTGGCTGTGCTTGTATGCATTCATCTCTGACTCGTGCAGTCAGGGCGTTCATCTGGGGAACATGTTCAGCATAATGAAACTACCACGCGTCTTCACTGTCCACCAGGTGCCCAAGGTAAGTTAATTTAATAAAAAAACAATCATAGCAAATGCATTTAGTCATTTAGCAGACGCTTTTATCCAAAGCGACTTACAAAAGAGGTAAACAATAGAATTAATTGGAACAAAGGACCACAAATAGCAAAAGTGCAGTAAAAACTGGTCTCATATAGCCTGCCACAGTATACAAAGCTAAGGATTTTTTATATATTAAGGATAGAAAGAGTAGATACTAATTGGTCAGGTGTTCCTGGAATAGATGTTTTTTCAGCCGATTCTTGAAGATGGCTAAAGAATATGCTGATGTTGTAGCAGCAGGCAGATCATACCTCAAATGTGGAACAGATCCAGAGATGGTACGTGAGAGTGATTTTTTACCTTTTTGTGATGGCACTATAAGATGTCGTTTGTTTGTAGAGCGTAGGGATCTGGGAGGTACATAACTCTGAATTAGGGAGTGAAGATAGGGTGCCGAACAAGTGTTGGT
Source organism: Triplophysa bombifrons (assembly GCA_029783895.1). Classification (NCBI taxonomy): domain Eukaryota; kingdom Metazoa; phylum Chordata; class Actinopteri; order Cypriniformes; family Nemacheilidae; genus Triplophysa; species Triplophysa bombifrons. The sequence goes on from CM056448.1 coordinate 22,852,859, forward strand.
CTTGTAGGCCAAGAGCAGAGCTTTAAATTTGATGCGAGCGACTATAGTGAGCCGATGTAACTTAATGAAGAGAGGAGTGACATGTGCTCTCTTCGGTTCATCGAAGACCAATCTTGCCGAGAGGTTTGGTTGTGCAAGCTGGGAGTCCAGCCAGTAGTGCACTGCAATAGTCCGGTCTGGACAGGCTCTGACCGGAAAGGTCTAATTTTTCTAATGTTGTAGAGCAGGGGTCCTTAACGTTTTTCACGGCAAGGACCCCTTAGATGAGAGATGCATGGAACAGGGAACCTCTTATACTTAATGTGTAAACAGAGCTACTTAAATAGAAACTACCCTTATTGTCAACAAGAATATTATGTGAAGACATTACATTAGCACTATTATGCATGTTATTGTTGCGCATACATACTTTTCTTTGTATCATTTTTATTGCTAAAGTATGTTGTTTTATTATTTTAAGAGTTTTTCAGCATCGCACATTTTCATTTTACTGTGAGATGAACAGTTAAACATTTACTTGAACCAGTCCTGAACCAGTTTTTAATAAGGCTTCAATGAGATGACTGACATAATAACACAAAGACTATTCTAGTGAAGGTAGATGTTGTCTCTGGATGCGAAAGAAATCCGTGCAGATCTTATGCATTCGGTTTTAAAAACATGCCGTTATATTAAGTTCAATTCTTCTTCTTTTCCCCGCTTCTCTGTGTGTTGCACAACACACTGCTATTTTATAATTCTGAGCTCCGTCTTTCTTGCGGATCAGCAAATTCAGAAGTTTTTTCTGCTGAGCATCATATAAGGGTCTTGGCCTAATGGATAGAGAGTCTGGCTCATGACCAGAAGGTTGGTGGTTCGATCCTCAGGGCTGGCGGGTAACGACTGAGGTGCCCTTGAGCTAGGATCTTACCCCTACTTGCTCCCCTGGTGCTGCAGTGATAGCTGCCCACTTCTCCGGGTGTACGTGTGTTCACCACTTACTGTTCGTGTGTTCACTACTCTCTTGATGGGAAAAATGCGGAGGTCACATTTCGGGAATGGGTCACCATACCTGACAAATAGGTCACTTCACTTCATAAGGAGACCAACATGCAACAAGTCCGCATTGTTTTTGGGCCAACTTGTTTGACGTGCACCATCAGTACGGGAGCTTCATTGAGATATGATATTGAGCTTCGTACGCAGCTTGAAGAGATCAATGGTTGTAATATTTCTGTACCCATACATTATTAACAAAAAGTTGCCTGTGCGTAAACAGTAATTAGTGGACCCCTTGCAGTTGCCTCAGCTGTTAAGTCCGATGAGGGTGAGGGGGGAGGCGGGCAAAGTAGAGCAGAGAAGGTTCTAAAGAGAGTAGCTATGAGAGTAGCTTTAGATTTGCGCCACTTTCTCTCAGCAGACCTGAGCCTGGCACAATGCTCACGGAGAACATCAGATAACCTGGGGGAAGAAGGGGATGCACAGTCTGGTCTAGAATTAAGATGGCATAAGCTGTATAAGCAGGATTTTAGTGTGGAGCAAAGAGTGTCGGTGGCGCTGTTAGTATTCAACAGAGAGAGCTGTTCAGAGGGAGGTAGCGTGGCGGAGACCGCAGAGGATAACCGGGAGGGAGGGAGCGTACGTAGGTCTTGCCAGAATGTGACCCATGGGTAAGCATGTTTAGTGTCTGGAGAAGCATGATTCGAGTGATGCGTGGAGCAGTATCGTGTGTAGATAAGATCTAGTTGATTACCAGACTTATGGGTTGCTAAAGTGGGAACTTGCGTGAGGTCAAACGACGCAGTCAAGTTGTTGACGTACGCAGCTCTGGTTTTCCAGTGTGGATGTTGAAGTCTCCAAGTACCACCAGAGGAGTACCATCCTCAGAAATGGATGACAGAAGTGCATCCAACTCCTCCAACAAATGAACAAGTTGACCTGGGGGACAATAGATAACTAGACAACAGATAACAAATGGATGAGATAAACTGATGTTACATGATGTTAGTCATTAAGGGTGCATACTTGAAGTTGATTTATACTGTAAATTGTCAGGCATGTTATATCACTTGATTGTTATTTTCTTTGTTTACCCTTAAATTATCTTGCAATCTGATGTACAACAGTTCCAAGGTGCCTACCCAAATATATATTGTCATTTTAAGAACAATGTTTTTGTGGTGTGAAGATATTTGCTATTGTATGGTCCGTGGTTAAATGTGGAGATGCTTCTACAACTGTTTGCATCTCCTTAAGAATTCTTATCTTATTGCAGGCATTCCATGAGGACAGTATTATATCTGGTTATCGACACCCTCGCAGTTCGGCCACAGATTGTGTGCTCAGTCTCTTTCAGCTCACCAACGAAACCCTCAATGTCTGGACACATTTTCTACCAACATGGTACAGTAAAATGCTTGTTTGTACAAAAACTGTGTCTCTCATATTTGCTTGCTTTCTCTCTCTTTTTATGCAAACCTTTGCTGTCCTTCTGAAACCTTGTTTGTCCAAAACAGTTTTTCAGGAAAATGGAAAAAAATCACACTAAATTTTTGCATTGACTGCATACTGTGATGTCAAAGTTGACTCTTAAAGAGTAAGTAGCATTTGGTTTTTAAAGTCCAACTTTGGTTTATGGAGTGTCCGAGAACAGGTTTATGTACAAAGAAGGTGTAATTATGTCGTAGTAATAGGTAATTATTCTTACCTTACTTCTTGACTGACCTTCAAATGATTCGTTCCGCGATTCATCCGTCTAATCCCCTCCTATCCGCTAGCCTAGTGTTATCTGATTGGTCAGGTGTTCTAGTCTGCTTTGATTGGTCAAACTCGTTTGTAGCGAGCAAGAAGTGATGAGAGCGAGTGATGATAATGAGTGTCAACTGCGCATTGCATGGGTATCGCATCTCTTTGGAGGAGATCGGAAGCATATAAGGACGAGCGAGCGGAGAGAAGACCATGCCTGGATTTTATGTTATGTTTTATGTTTGTGTGGTTGGCAGTCGATCGTGCGGGAGCTGCCTGCATTTACTTTCGTTCATCATGTGTCGCAAATGGAACGCCTACCATAATTGCTGGATTACGGTTTACAGGTTATATATTATATACAGTGTATAGATAGAGATGGCGGGGATTTCACCTTACCAGTTTGAGCCCGAGTCTGACGAAGAAACATTCGAAGGCTGTAGTAGATAATAGATAGACGATAATAGATTGAACACTTAAATTAGCCGGGTTCATAGCTAGATAAACAAACTGTAATAACTCAGAAATAACTGTACATGTTAATGTTAACGTTAAATGCATTCGCTAAACACAGACATAAGGTACACAAATACTTCTTGAAGTTCAGACAAAAATAAATAGTCACACACTCTGTGGAGCTAACAGGTCCAAATAAGGTTGGTATTTCCCCCTTTCAAGGATAGTCTTTTAACATATCCTGCAGTGAACGTGCCAAGATTATTGAAGCAATCTTCTGTGAAATGACGCATGCACAGTAAAACCCTGGGGTTATACTCCTTTGGTGTCGTTTAAAAATGAATTGAAACCATTTTTTCCTCAGAAGTTCTTCCTTTGGTAGTTTAAATAAGACGCGCTTGGTTTGAAAACGTAGAACACAGATTTTAGACAGAATTATAGAATTATCGCTTAGCTGTTAAGTCCTGTCTGATGTGCATTTAATAATTTTGACAGTTTATCGCAAACCATTAGCATTGTGTGCCATTGTGTCATAGTATCCTTTATTCCAGAGAACATCCTTCTCAGACATGTTTCAACCAAGAGAGGTGTCATTCAGTGCTTGACAACAAGCATTCACACTTGTAAACATGTCAAGCACATACAGTACTTGCCGAGTATAACTTACAAAAGTCCTGAGTGATCTGCAGTCATATGTCCATGTGCAGCTCAAGTGAAACAACGCAGTTTCATGACTCCTCCTATTTTAAGCACACCATATCTCACAGCTAACACATCCTCTGATCGTATACAGTGCTTAAATACACAGTAAATGGAAGGACAGAAGTAGGAATGAGTAACTTGACACTACATTAATGTTTAGTTATATTTAACTCACTAGTACTCTTGAAAGCAAAAAAGAGTAAATAAAACGTGAAAGTGTCGCATGACTGAAAATATATAATTTTAGAACAGAGTTGAAATTGTTCAATTTGAAAAGTTGTGATGCTCTTACGTTAAAGGTCTTTAGAAAGTATCTCCTTTCAAACCTTTAAACTGTGTATTAGTGCTCAACCCTTCATTGCATTGCATTGCACTGTACTGTATGTCTGTGTAGAAACAAGCCTCACCAGTAGAGATTAAACCATGAGCCTTGTTTGTGTTTATCTGCTTTAACTGATTCACCGTAGTAACAAACTCTAAGCGGGTAAGGGCAGGTTAATCATTTAGGTAACACTTTACAGTAAGCTTCTTAACAAAAGGTAGTTGTGAGATGACAAGACATTACATTCAGTGCATTTATTCATTCTGTTTAATGTTAATTTCTACATATGCTATTACAATTTAAAATTGTATAAGTATACATAAATGTATTATAACGAAAGTGAATTAACAAAGAATAATTTCAATACATTAACATTAAACTAGATGAATAAATGCTTTAAAAATACTTTCTCAGTGGACCACAGGGCACACATGCTAAACATTTTTTTTTCTGTGTTATGTATTGTTTATAATGTTTAACCACCAAATGAAAATTTCATGGAATTATTATTTTACTACATTTATTGTCTGTTGCTGTATAAATATTGTTGTTTGTGATCATCACATTCCCTCTCCATCAGGTATTTTCTATGGAAGCTGATGACTGTTTTGTTGACAGAGAATGTGTGGTATGATGAGTACACATGGCCTCTTCTGGTCTATCTGTTCTCCTGTTGTGTGTACCCATTGGCCTCCAGCTGTGCCCATACCTTCAGTACCATGTCTACTAGTGCCCGACATATCTTCTTCTTTTTTGACTATGGGGCTCTATCTCTCTACAGTCTCGGTAAGAGATACACAAACACACACCCGTTTTAATGGAAAATATTGCATAAGCTCAAAGTTTAAGGATCAAAGCCCCATATTAATATGCATGAAACAGACACAGTTAAATTCTTATACAACTGTCGAAAAAGGTGACATGACACAACCATACACAGTGTTAAAAAATACTTCATGTAATACAGTAAATGCATTTTAAGTTGTTATTTAAAAGTTTTGTTCCTGTTTCATGCACTCTTCAATACACTTTAATACATCTTTAATGCACCACACTTCAGTCATCCACATCACATTTGCATTCATGTGACTGATTGCATGTTTATAGGTTCAGCGATCAGCTATTCTGCATATGTTATACCTGATGCTTGGGTCAATAGCACCTTTCACAGATGTTACATCCCCATTGCTGTATTTAACTCCATACTCTCAATCAGCTTGGCCTGCTACTCAAGGTAATATTAAATTTCATTCTAAACCACGCATTTGCTTTTGTGATACACCACCATACTTATAACAGAAATGCAGGATGCATAAATGTGGGTTAAATTCTTCTGGTGGAAAATATTTGCGATTGGGTCATTCTCACGAAACCACTGAAATTGAATTCATTGAATATAAAAAACATAATTCGGTAACACATTGTTGATATAAACATACTGTAATTGTGTTCTCTACCTTGAACAATCAATTAATTAATTTTAACATAGGAATGGATTATTTATGTATTTTAATACTTTTTTTGCTGAAATTCTTATAACCGTAATGTGTCCGAATTTGCATTATATGTTGTAAAAACTGTGTGAAGTTAAAACAGTGTAAAAAAACAATTACATGTTCTACTAAATGTGCTTAAATGACAAAAATACAAAAATAGAATAATTGACAGAATATTTAGTATAATAAAAATGAAGAAATATTGGGAAAACTAAGTGTCCATGACTAATATTTTCATCCTCTGTAACATTTTAGTCTGTTTACACACACACACACACACACACAAAAAACGATATTTACATTAAGTGAAGAAAAACTTGCAAGCCAGTACATTTCAAATGTCTTACACAAACATATGTTTTCATTCTCATTACCGATACAGGAAGTTTTCAGCATTTACATTGTTTACAACTTTAATTTTCTATTAAAATATAATTTATTATTGACTTGTATGATTATTGAAAACGTCTTTGCTACGGATGTAAGGGAACGATAGAGGGAACTATACATTGTTTTGAACCGACAGATGGGGTTTGTCTTGAGAACCTATCAACTTCGACTTCGGCGGCACGTGTTGTGGCATGAGGAACACAACGTCTCGTTCCCTCCATCAGGGAACTGAGGTTACATCCTTAACCAAGACGTTCCCTTTCTGTCGGCCTCTCGACGTTGTGTCGAACAGACAGATGGGGTTCCTAAAGAAAAAGCCACGACGCTGTGCCACGACGCTGTGCCGCGTCACAATCTCTAGAGAAAAGCGACGGTGACTGGCCTTGGTGTGTCAGACGTGAGCGCTAGCACGAAATTGTAACCGTCCAGTGTATAGGTAATGAGCGCCAATGGCTCATTACCTATACATGATTCCCTGTAGAGATCTGAGACTGATCAAGATTTTGGACAAAATGTTGAAAACTGCATCTATAACTTTCTGTCTATCTACAAATATCGTATACTGTGGTAAACACACGTTATAAGTTCCAAACTACTATAACTACAATCAAAATTGAATGTGATGATTTATGTAAGTGTGATGCAAATAGCGCAATGAAAAAGTTCCTGAAATTCATAAAAATTCATTTGTACAGCTTAATGAAATAATGAATCATGTTATAAATTGCGCCAAGGCTGCTATAACTGCATGGCAGCTTTGTTGCTGAATATTTTTTTCCAATTTTACTTTTTTACTAAGGCTTGGCTTTTCATTCCTTCACTATACCCATAACATCGACGAAAGGTAACATTTAACTCAGAATTAACCAAAATCTTCTGATGCTGTACAATTCTTCCATGCACTTAATTTCTTTTTTCTGCCTCATCTGATACCTAAATTAAATAAAACCTCTCAGGACACTGGAAATGCACTGAAACTAACTTATATCGCTAATATATTTTTAGTTATCACTTGTGAACACAAATATGTGTTTGCTTGTCACTGTCTTCCAGATTCTCTGAGAGAGAGAGCTGGAAGTGGAGTAAGGTGTTTCGTGTTCTAGCTTTCACCTACCCCTACCTGTTTGACAACATACCTCTCTTATATAGGGTAAGTTTCTGTATGCATTTTTTCAGTGTAAAGGCTGTAAAACAGTATCACTGAGATAAAAAAGTACATACATTTTTATTTTTGTTTCACCTGTTTATCATTTCTTATTTGTTTATCAATATTGTTACAACAGAAATGAACATTCCTCTTAGGCTATGCTTTAGGTCTTTGTTTATGGAATTGTTTTTTGTTACCTTACAGTATATAATGTGTGTAACTGAAGACTACTTAAAAATTGATGTGTTTAATAATGTAATCGTTGATCTGTTATTTCTCTCTAGTTAGTTCTATGTGTAGGGGAGGGCTGCACTGATAATGAGGCAAACTCTGTTCATGTTCAACACACAATATTGGCATTTCTTACTGGCTTCCTGTTTGCAACGCATCTACCTGAGAGACTGGCACCTGGACGCTTTGACTATATAGGCGAGTAATGCCGACACTACATAAATCCTTGATATTTTGCTCAATGTGTTTTCTACTGTTTTAAAATACAGACATTATTAGAATTATACAGGTTGGTCGGATTTAAAATTAGTCTTTAAGGGTGATGCGACTGTGGCCTTATGTTAAATAGTACTACTAAACACACCAACATTTGAGTGGAATATTTTTTTAAAGAAAGCACATTAAGTCTTTGGTTTCACAAACAGCCTCTATTGCTAAGCACTTTCATCATGTGTGTGGCTCTCTTCTGACCCCTTCAGGACACAGTCACCAGCTGTTCCACGTGTGTGGAGTCATTGGGACTCACTTCCAAATGAAGGCTATAGAAACTGACATGGTGCTACGACGGTCACAACTGCTGATCAGTGCCCCAGACATCACCATAAGCAACACAGTTGGAGCTGCTCTGGTTTGTGTCTGCATCAGTCTTGGGATCATCTACTATTTTAGTCTACCTCTGCTCCATAGATCCACACCCCATAAAGACAGCTGCACCAATGAAAAGAAATGCACTGAATGAATGAAAACCGAAAGAACTTTAATTGATTGCATTCCTTCACAAGTATTCCAATTAGGAAAGTAATTATTAAAATGTATTTAGGACATTTTTGGAGGATAATTCACAATATACGGTAATTATATTTACTCCAAATGGGGTTTGTAAGTTCACAGAAGCCACACAGCTTGAGATTGTGAACAAAGACTGGGTGAATGCATTAGGCTACTACTCAGGTGAGATCAAGTATTGGCACTGACTGTCCATCATTGTAGGCCTACTATATATTTTTTGATGTATTCTTAAATACAGAGTCAATCAATATAAGCCTACAATATTAAACCAATGAGTAGATTTTTATGGTAAACTTTTCCTCTCTGTTAAAACAACAAAAGAGGTGTGTGGTAAATTTTTATCCAAAGCGACTTACATTGCATTATCCTATACATTTATATGTGCAATACCCTGAGATCGAACCCACGTCCTCTTACCACTGAGCTATATATTATTTTTATAATAAAGATATTTATTTCTACAGCTTTCTTCTGACTTTAATTTACTGTTAAGACATGACTTTATTAAAAGATTTATAATTGATTTATCTGCCATGTAGTGCCCTCTACAGCCTATTGGCAGAAATACACTTTTTTGGTAACACTACAAATAATGTTGCAAATATTAAAGAGGTCACAAGGCTAAAATTTATATTATCGCTTGTTTTAGATTTAATGCAACGTGTATACATGATTTAAGGTTTAAAAACGTTGTATTTTCAACATGCCGTGCGTGTTTGTATCTCCTCTTTGCCCCGCCTCTCTGAAACGTGCAGATTTTTTATAAAGCTCATCGGTCTCAGAGCCATTGAAAGAGAGAGTCGCGTCAACTCCGTTGACTCCAATGGAAAAAGTTTTTTCACAGCAATGGCGGTTGAGGGCGGCTCTCAATAGTTCCCGGAAGTTACTTGTTACGCATGGAGCTGCGACTAAACAGACCAACTGAGGTTAACGTTTAACCCATTTAAAGACGAAAGCTATTTAATGAATAAAAAAATAAAAAAATGAAGCATTTAAATAGAAAACATAACTTCCTTGAACTATCTGAAGGCTCCATGAATCACTTGACGCTCTCTCTAGCGGCATGTTCAAGATTAAACCGGTGGTCAACGTTTTGCTATGGTTTCCGAGCTGAAAGACACATTTCCTGGAAAAGGTCTGACATACGTTTTCTCTTGTTTGGTGGGTGTGTCAAGAACATCAGCTCAATCAGCAGCAACATGTATACAACCCACGCGGTATTAAAGAGACAGCTCGTACAATGGGTCCAAGTAAAGACGATTAAATGTGTCCACTGCAGCTCGGTATACACATCAATTGAAGATATTAGAAGATATTTATTTTGCAGTACTCAACACGTATTTATAACGATTTCATCAGAATCCGAAAAAGAACACAAGAATGGCCTTCTCAGCTGCCATAGTTCATCTCTTGCGTCATCACAACAGGATGACCAATCACACCACCGTTTCGGTTTAAAAAATATTTTGCAACGTTTTGTCTGGGCTGAACGCAGCCTAGGTGTGTTCGAGCTTTTGTGGTGCTGGGCAGACCGATCCGCGAGATTAGCCGGTTGCAGTAGAGAGGGGAGTTGAAAAAAGAGCAGTTAAGTCGGACGCGTGGAAAAATGTCGGACATTTGCTGCTTCCCTTAGTGACGTTGGCACCGTGTTTCCTTTTCAAAGTGCGATTGAAGTGGATTAGAATAGTGGATTTGTCCAATAAACAAATGTTTAAATTAAGAAGTACACTCTAAAAAATGCTGGGTTATTTGTTTAACCCAACAGCTGGGTTGAGCCTGTTGGGTCATTTTGTTGGGTTATTTTCTCAGATTTTGGGTCATTTTATGAGTAACCCAAACGCTGGGTTACCAGTCGGGTCCAATTGAGTGACAGTTGAGAGAGTAAACCCCTCCCACTCCTCGACGCCTCAGACAAACTCTACCTTCGCGGGCATTTTGATCCTCCTCATCTCGAAAAGCTGTTATTCGGAGAATAAAAGGTATGTTTTACGAGTTTTTAATGTATAAAACTATTACTGTACATCAAAAAAATGCAAAAGTATGCAAAATTCCGCTGTTCGCATTAGGTTTGAAAGTAACGTTACAATCTAGCTTCGTTAGCTTCGGATAGCTAGTCTGTAACGTTATGACCACGTTGTTCTAATTTACAGCTTTTTAATAATTTAAACTTCCTTTTTGGTCAACATTTCCCTTTGAAATTTCTGACCCGTGTGAGTCATTTAGTTCAGTAACTTACTCATCTTTATATTAGTTTAAGGTCAACACGAGAGAGCGTCGTGTCAAAAGCAAACATCCAACATTTTTTTTTAATAAATACCACTAATGTTCGTGACGGAACGTAGTTTTAAGAGTCTTTTAGAACAGAATCTAGTTGTTAAGACCTCAAATACGTGATTTATATATAAACATAACGCCTCATTGAGACTTTGTTAAGTTGCTGTCGGAGGTTTGAGCTTCAGGCTGTCAGCAGTTGTGGCACCGCTGAGAGCAGCTCTATCTCGGCCAGTGCTTGGGGAATAACCGCTGGCTCTTATAACGTCAGTGGTTAACCGTGCGATATAATTAATTTTGGGTATATAAAACTAACAATTGTTGGTCTTTTTAGTCTTCTACTTATTCCCGAGTTTGTCGAATTAGTTTAAGTGTTGTGTTAAAGTTTATAATATTATTTTTTTGAGACTGTGTTTCACTTTCTGTCCTATATCCCACTCTTCTTCTTTTCCCTCACTGACAGGTTGCAGAATAACAGCAAATATTAATGGATCATTCTAGACTAACTATGGACTATTCAAGAGAAAGTCGACTGGAACTTGGATGTTCTCATAACAGGCTTAAAGGTAAACTTGATTTATTCTTTATATGTTTATTATAATCCATTGTGCTCTGGGTAGGCCAGTTTCCTTAAATTCTTCTCTTGTCTCTTTTTCTCTTAAAAGATTAACAAATTGATAAAGAAACCCTCCTGCTGCACATCCACTTCCAAAAGTGCACACCACACTGTTGTCTACAAACTCCCAGGAAAAGAATCCTCTTCAGTAAGACTGCTCCGTGGATGTGTCAGGTTAAGCAGTACTGGAATCGAAAGAACTAACGCTCTTTAAAATGTTTTGTGAGTTTATATGAAGAGGAAAGTTACGGTGTCTCCCTTTTTCACATCCATAACACTTGTTTATTTCTTTTTGTTTATAGAAAACTTGTGCATAGACTGATATTTTATCATATAAGTCCGGTTCTATCAACAAGGATTTAGTAAAATACTTTTTATAGTGTTTTTATGTCGCATCCATAACGCTGGAAATGCCCTAAAGCATTTTACACGTGCCACTTTGTTAACTGTAGGCCTATATGAGTTTTTGAATTGTTAAGTTGTTGAACTATTTATATTTACTTGTGCCACTTTAATAACCTTGTTAAATGTATATGTTAAAATCCAAACTAATGTAATTTATTGATGTTCATTTTCTTTAAATATGTATAAACATACATTTCATCAAAGTGTTTTATATGCCGTTTTATTGTTCATTGAGCATAACATATTGCATGTTTTTATGAATTCCTTTTGTCTTGCATATTGATCCTTAATAAAACATTTGATTCTTACTGATGCCTCAAGTAATTTTCTGTGAAATTATTATTATATTTTTAAACATTTCGGGTTTGTTTTAAACCAGCAATGTAATTTTTAAGCAAAAGTTGATTTAAATAAAACAACCCAGCATGTTGGGTCAAAGATTTAACCCAACTAGCTGGGTTAAAATAACCCAACGCTGGGTTTGTCCATATTTGACCCAACGTTGGGTTACCAAAATAACCCAAATTGGGTTGTTTTAACCCAGCCTTTTTTTAGAGTGTAGCAACCATAAACTTCATTCATATTGCAAATGTTATGTGCTGCTTAACACAAAAAATCATGGTAAATATAAGAATATATTATAAAATTACAAACGGAGTCTGAATTTAATTAATTTTTATTTTATTAAACAACAAAAAATAACATGTTTATTATATTTGTACAAACAGAGTTTTAGCTGTTTTAAAAATATGCGTTAAGTATTAGTTGAACTGAGGGTGTTATAATAAACCCGAAACGCAGGTAATCGTTGTCTAGCCCAGCGATTTCCAAACTTTTTCATTCCAGGACCCACCTAGACAGGTATAATCTATCTTGAGACCCAACAAAATATTTTTAAATAGACTCTGATATTTCCAGGAAGTTCTTGGAATTCAAATACATTGAGACTGACTGAGTGAACTGCGATTTTTGGTGATTAATAGCCAATAAATGCATTGATTTTCAATATTTACATAACACAATGATTTATGCACATTGTTTTTATAAGTACACTCTAAAAAATGGCTGGGTTAAAACAACCCAATTTGGGTTATTTTGGTAACCCAACGTTGGGTCAAATATGGACAAACCCAGCGTTGGGTTATTTTAACCCAGCCATTTGGGTTAAATCTTTGACCCAACATGCTGGGTTGTTTTATTTACATCAACTATTACAACTATGCTGGTTTAAAACAAACCCAAAATGTTTGAAAACAATAATAATAAAATCACAGAATTAGTTGAGGCACTAGTAATATATCAGAAGTTGAAGTTTTATTAAGGATCGAAATGCAAGACAAAAGGAATTCATAAAAACTTGCAATATTTTAATGCTCAATGAACAATAAAACGGCATATAAAACACTTCGATGCAATTTATGTTTATACATATAAAAAAAATAAACATCAATAAATGACATAAGTTTAGATTTTAACATATACATAAAGTCGCACAAGAAAATATAAATAGTTCAACAACTTTCCACTTCGAAACTCATAACTGTTTACAAAATACAATTAACAAAGTTGCACGAGTAAAATGCTTTAGGGCAATTCCAGCGTTATGGATGTGAGAAAAACACTCAGAGAATGTATTTGTTACCAATATACTGAACAATTTGTTTTTGTTTTACTAAACCCTTGTTGATAGAACTGCACTAATATGATAAAATATCAGTCTATGCACAAGTTTTCTATTTTAAAGAAAGGAATAAACAAACGTTTTGTATGTGAAAAAGGGACACCGTATTCGGGAGGCAACAAACTTTGTAGGATTTCTGTGAAGTAAAATGTACAAACCTTAAGCAATAATACCTTAACTTGAAGAGAGACCTCACACAGGTATTTGAACCACCACTTGTTGATAAGTAAAACCTTTGGATAAAAACCTTTTTCATGGTATTGGTTGACATTTGCAAGGAATGTATTAGTCCGAGAACTTTCCTCTTCATATAAACTCATTTAAAAAAAAAAAGCTTTAGTTCTTTTGGTTTTAGTACTGCTTAACCTGACATATTCACGGAGCAGTCTGACTGAAGAGGATTCTTTTCCAAGGAGTTTTTAGACAACAGTTTGGCGTGCACTTTTGGAAGTGGATGTCCAGCAGGAGGGTTTCTTTATCAATTTGTTCATCTATAAAGAGAAAAAAGACAAGAAAAGAGACAAGAGAAGAATGTAAGGAAACTGGCCAACCCAGAGCACAAGTGCATTAACATTTTACCTAAATAAAGTTTACCTTTAAGCTTGGTTTCAGGACATCCAAGTTCCAGTCTACTTTCTCCTGTATAGAATGATTCATTAATATTAGCTGTTTTTCGGCAACCTGTCAGTGGGGGGGAAAGAAGAGTGGGATCTAGTACACAAAGTGAAATACAGTCTTAAAAAAATAATATTATAAATGTTAACACAACTCTTAACTAATTCGACACACTCATGAATACGTAGAAGAATAAAAAGACCAACAATTGTTCGTCTCATATACCCAAAATTAATTGTATCGCACGGTTAACCACTAACGTTATAAGAGCCAGCGGCCATTCTCGAAGCAATAGAGCTGCTCTCAGCGGAGCCACGACCAGTGATAGACTGCGGTCAGGCCAGCCTCCACTCTGAAAACGTCGGTCAAGCCAGACCTCACGATGGTTTTCCGTGCACGCATATAGGAAAGATTGCAGTAGGAGCGCGGGACTACAAATTTCAAAATAAAAGCGGTTTCGGACTCTTTCATTCGTAAGTGTTTTAATGGTTGCAAGTGATGTTGCTATGGAAATGAGAGACGACGTTAAGTTTCTATAATGTTTTAGTTGATTTCTAGGCCGTTGATTAGGTATTTTGGTGGTTATAAGCGTGTTGCTATGCAGTTTGTGTGGCGTTCTGGGTTGCTAGGGTGGTCGCTAGGGCGTTGCTAAGGCATTCTGGTGGTTGGTTTTGACGTAGTGGGCCAGTTGTGCCCTAGTGGTTAAAGAGACAGACTCATATGGGTGATCATAACTGACAAATAGGTAATTTTTCCTACACCGTATCAGGACTGTTTGATCTGATGTTTTTTAATAAAAGTCCCTTCAATATCCTATATAGGAAGTTTTTTCTCTATCTTTAGATAGGGATTAAAAATAAACTACCTGTTTCTAGAATGTGATTTCACCTCAGAATCATAGTTCACCATCTCAGATTGACACTCAAATAATATCAGGACATTCTGATGTGGAGTTTTTTAATAAAAGTCCCTTCAATATCCTATATAGGAAGTTTTTTCTCTATCTTTAGATAGGGATTAAAAATAAACTACCTGTTTCTAGAATGTGATTTCACCTCAGAATCATAGTTCACCATCTCAGATTGACACTCAAATAATATCAGGACATTCTGATGTGGAGTTTTTTAATAAAAGTCCCCTCAATATCCTATATAGGAAGTTTTTTCTCTATCTTCAGATGAAAAATAAAAATAAACTACCTGGTTCTAGAATGTGATTTCACCTCCGAATCATAGAACACCATCTCAGATTGACACTCAAATAATATCAGGACATTCTGATGTGGAGTTTTTTAATAAAAGTCCCCTCAATATCCTATATAGACTGTTTTTTCTCTATCTTCAGATGAAAAATAAAAATAAACTACCTGTTTCTAGAATGTGATTTCACCTCAGAATCATAGAACACCATCTCAGATTGACACTCAAATAATATCAGGACATTCTGATGTGGAGTTCTTTAATAAAGGTATCCTCAATATCCTATATAGACATATATACATCATCTCAGATTGGCACTTAAACAATATCGGGATATGTTTTTAAATAACCCCCCAAAATGTCCTATATACATTATACTGCTTTTATAATACACGTACACAATCCCTTGTCGCTTATTGAAACAAATACAATTGTCATTAAACTGTCTGAATGTTTTAAAGACATTCAAAAGAGCATAGCTTGCAATTCCAGCTGTGTGCTCTTGCTCGTTTCAGTTCTTTTTTTTTCAATCCCAGACACTCTTCATGGAACCACCTGTCACAACAGTCACATTGGATCTAGAGTGGAAAGGTAAAATTTCAAAGAAATTATAAATATCTTCAGATATCAAGATAACTTATTTAATTGTATTAATTATCCTTCATATTCAGCCTTTACTACACAAGCACAGACTAAAAAATGAGACCAAAATGTGAAATGACACTGAAATGTGAAAGGAAACAAAAAACTCACCCAGCGTGTAGTGGGAGGCCCAGATCCGATTGGTTTTGCCATTGAACACATGGCACAGTTATTGGCCTCATCAAACACTAAAAAATATGTAAACAATTAAGCCGATATAAGCTTAACATATTTTAATTTGGTTCAGCAAATATGGCATTCAAATTTATAATTATTTTAAATTATATTTAGCATGCATGTATTTATTATTTATGTATATTTATATTAATACTAAATGCGTAATTTAAATTTGACCCTACAAGGAAAATTATACACCAAATGTTATTGATTCACCCTAATTGTCTTTGATTGTCTTTCTTAACACTAAAGACATGTTTTGTCTTTGTACAGTCCATTGTATTCTTTTAATAACAAATGTTCTTCAAAATATATATTTTTTGGTTCTGCAGAAGAAAAAAGTCATAAAGGTCTAAAATGACAAAGTAAGTCAATTATAAAAGTAACTTTAGTTTTGAGTGAACTACCAGTTTTAGATTTCTTTTGTATTGTGTACTTTTACATTAAAATTAGGTATACATTTGTCAAGAGTCCAATAATTTCTGTTAATCTCCCGTTCCACCCTTCCCTCACTTGTGAACAAGACCCCAGATACTTGAACTCCTCCACATGAGGCAGGAACTCTCCACCCACCTGAAGTGGGCAAGCCACCCTTTTCCGACTGAGAACCATGGCCTCAGATTTGGAGGTGCTGATTCTCATCCCAGCCGCTCAACACTCGGCTGCAAACCATCCTAGTGCATGCTGAAGGTCCTGGTCTGATGGGGCCAGCACGACAAAATCATCCGCAAAGAGCAGAGATGAAATCACGTGGTCCCCAAACCCGACGCCCTCCGGCCCCTGGCTGCGCCTAGAAATTCTGTCCATAAAAATTATGAACAGAACCGGCGATAAAGGGCAGCCCTGCCGGAGGGAAAAAAAAGCAGTGGGTGCAGCATATAAGGCAATAAGCAACATGGGGAATGAGTAATGAATTTTTATGGTTAAAAGTACCATACTTCTTTAATATATACAATAAGTGCATATATTGAAAATATGCAAAGAGTCACATGAGACCAATTAAAGAAAAAAAACACTCTTAAACTTCTTAAACATAAAAATATCCATTAGTAACTCGCTGAAAGAAAAATAACTATTCGGGATCACTATTGTGATCAATGGGCTTTAATGTGTAAATCAGAATCATTTTAAAAACATAGTAATAAGATGTACATTCACATACACAGGGAAAGCTGTTCACATACTCAACATAAAAAAATCAATGCATACACTAAAAAAACAAAAACAAATGACAGATGCAAAAACTTATTAGCATCTGATAGACTTAAATAATGTACAAAAATCAGAATAATTACGTCCTTTTCAGAACTTACTCATGTCTTTTAAATAATGTATCCGTATAAGCATTACAAAAAAGGATATAATTGAAGTGAGATGGAGTTATGAAAAACATCCCCTCAGCAGTGAATAAAAACACAAACCAAATTTCAGATTTCTAATGGAGTTATTTTCTTCGAACAAAAAGTTTCACTTTCACAACTGAAATGTAGAAGTCAGCATTTATGAGACATTTTGAAGGCATTTAACTAACAAACTCCACATCAGAATGTCCTGATATTGTTTGAGTGCCAATCTGAGATGGTGAACTATGATTCTGAGGTGAAATAACATTCTAGAAACAGGTAGTTTATTTTTAATCCCTATCTGAAGATAGAGAAAAAACAGTCTATATAGGATATTGAGGGGACTTTTATTAAAAAACTCCACATCAGAATGACCTGATATTATTTGAGTGTCAATCTGAGATGGTGAACTATGATTCTGAGGTGAAATAACATTCTAGAAACAGGGAGTTTATTTTTAATCCCTATCTGAAGATAGAGAAAAAACAGTCTATATAGGATATTGAGGGGACTTTTATTAAAAAACTCCACATCAGAATGTCCTGATATTATTTGAGTGTCAATCTGAGATGGTGAACTATGATTCTGAGGTGAAATCACATTCTAGAAACAGGTAGTTTATTTTTAATCCCTATCTAAAGATAGAGAAAAAACAGTCTATATAGGATATTGAGGGGACTTTTATTAAAAAACTCCACATCAGAATGTCCTGATATTATTTGAGTGTCAATCTGAGATGGTGTTCTATGATTCTGAGGTGAAATCACTTTCTAGAAACAGGTAGTTTATTTTTAATCCCTATCTGAAGATAGAGAAAAAACAGTCTATATAGGATATTGAGGGGACTTTTATTAAAAAACTCCACATCAGAATGACCTGATATTATTTGAGTGTCAATCTGAGATGGTGAACTATGATTCTGAGGTGAAATAACATTCTAGAAACAGGTAGTTTATTTTTAATCCCTATCTGAAGATAGAGAAAAAACAGTCTATATAGGATATTGAGGGGACTTTTATTAAAAAACTCCACATCAGAATGTCCTGATATTATTTGAGTGTCAATCTGAGATGGTGTTCTATGATTCTGAGGTGAAATCACTTTCTAGAAACAGGTAGTTTATTTTTAATCCCTATCTGAAGATAGAGAAAAAACAGTCTATATAGCATATTGAGGGGACTTTTATTAAAAAACTCCACATCAGAATGTCCTGATATTATTTGAGTGTCAATCTGAGATGGTGAACTATGATTCTGAGGTGAAATCACATTCTAGAAACAGGTAGTTTATTTTTAATCCCTATCTAAAGATAGAGAAAAAACTTCCTATATAGGATATTGAAGGGACTTTTATTAAAAAAACATCAGATCAAACAGTCCTGATACGGTGTAGGAAAAATTACCTATTTGTCAGTTATGATCACCCATATGAGTCTGTCTCTTTAACCACTAGGCCACAACTGGCCCACTAGGTCAAAACCAACCACCAGAATGCCTTAGCAACGCCCTAGCGACCACCCTAGCAACCACCCAGAACGCCACACAAACTGCATAGCAACACGCTTATAACCACCAAAATACCTAATCAACGGCCTAGAAATCAACTAAAACATTATAGAAACCGACGTTTGTTTTCAAAGTGGAGGCTGGCCTGACCGCAGTGCTGATAGCCGGAAGCTCACACCTCCGACAGCGTCTTAATAAAATCTCAAAGAGGCGTAATGTTTATATATAAATCACGTATTTGATGTCTTAACGACTACATTCTCGTCTAAAAGACTCTTAAAACTACGTTCCGTCAGCGAACATTAGTGGTATTTATAAAAAAAAAAGAGCTGTATGTTTGCTTGCTGACACGACGCTCTCTCGTGTCGAACTAATATCACGTTGCGTAAATTACTGAACTAAATGACTCACACGAGTCAGACATTTCAAAGGGAAATGTTGACCAAAAAGGAAGTTTAAATTATTAAAAAGCTGTTAATTAAAACAACGTGGGCATAACGTTACAGACTAGCTATCCAAAGCTAACGAAGCTAGATTGTAACCTTTTCAAACCTAATGCGAACAGCCGAATTTTGCATACTTTTGCATTTTTTTGATGTACAGTAATAGTTTTATACATTAAATACTCGAAAAACATACATTTTATTCTCCGAATAACAGCTGTCCGAGATGAGGTGGATCAAATGCCCGCGAAGGTAAAGTTTGTCTGATGCGTCGAGGAGTGGGAGGGGTTTACTCTCTCAATTGGACCCGACTGATAACCCAGCGTTTGGGTTACTCAAAAAATGACCCAACACTAAGAAAATAACCCAACAAAATGACCCAACACTAAGAAAATAACCCAACAAAATGTGTAGGCACATAAACAATGTTTTTTACTGGTTCAGTCAACTACGATTACCGGCACTGTTAACAAAGTTTAGGGTAAGGTGTTATACGTTTTGTGCATACATTTTCATATAGATATATTATAATGTTATATATATTGTGGCGAGGCGCAGGTCCAGGATCAGCGTCGCCTGGGAAACTAACGCTGATTGCGTCCACCTGACATGGGCATATAAGCTGCGGGTTCCCAACTCTCTGGGTTCTGGCTCCAAATCGCCTAACGCGGTATCTTCTCTTCCCCCAAGTGAGAGCGAGTGAGGAAGAGACTATATGAAGGAAGCACGGAGGACGAGAACGGATCGGCAGATGGCAGCTTACGAGCACCCCGGACATCGTCATTATATTATGAGTATTGTTTATGTTATAATAAATTCCCCACTGGGGTTACTCGAATCAGCGCTATGTGAGTGTCGTGTCTCTTACCCCCGTCACACTGGTGGAGAATGCGGGCATACACAGTCCCGAGACTAGAGCGACCCGTCACACAAGAGGTCCAGGCCATGGTGCACAACAGCTCACAGAAGGAGGGACTCGAGCTTAACAGCCTGCTCACAACTCCTCACATGCAGGGGCTTATGATGGCCCATGACAGCGTGGCTAATCAAGAGATGCAGCTGGAGCCTCTCGTTCCTTCCCTCAATTCAAGTGAGACTCTCACCCAGTGGGGAGGAGAGACTGTCAAGATCGTGCGGCTTGAGAAAGCCAAGGACATCCCATTGGGGGCAACTGTAAGGAATGACATGGACAGCGTGATCATTAGCCGCATCGTGAAGGGAGGGGCAGCAGAACAGAGTGGCCTGCTGCATGAAGGAGATGAGATCCTGGAGATCAATGGTGTGGAGATCCGCGGGAAAGATGTCAATGAGGTCTTTGACATCCTGGCAGACATGCATGGCGTACTGACCTTCGTTCTAATTCCAAGCTCACAGATCAAACCACCACCCATTAAAGAGACAGTGGTGCATGTGAAAGCACATTTTGACTACGACCCGTCAGATGACCCTTACGTGCCATGTCGAGAGCTTGGCCTATCCTTTCAAAAGGGAGACATCCTCCATATCATCAGTCAAGATGATCCCAACTGGTGGCAGGCCTACAGAGATGGAGATGAAGACAACCAGCCACTCGCAGGCTTGGTCCCTGGTAAAAGCTTCCAGCAGCAGAGAGAGGCAATGAAGCAAACTAGCGAGTGAGGAAGAGACTATATGAAGGAAGCACGGAGGACGAGAACGGATCGGCAGATGGCAGCTTACGAGCACCCCGGACATCGTCATTATATTATGAGTATTGTTATGTTATAATAAATTCCCCACTGGGGTTGCTCGAATCAGCGCTGTGTGAGTGTCCTGTCTCTTACCCCTGTCACACTGGTGGAGAATGCGGGCGTGGAAGAAAGAGACCGACTCGTGCAAGGGTCTTGCCTACCGTGTTTCCTGAGCCCCGGAGAAGGACGGACATGCTCTCTCTCGCCGTGGTCCAGGAGGGAGAAACCTGAGGACGACGAGGACAAGAGGGAGAGAGATCGACGGCCCCGAAAATAGGGATGATCCCAGCCCCCAGAGACCGCTGCCCAGCTGCCCGACCGAGCAATCCAGCTGCCGGAGAGGGCTGTAAAGCCAACCGAGTGTGCGGCCCAGACGCCAGAGAGCGTGGCCCAGCTGCCAAGGAGTTCGGCTCAGCCGCCGGAGAATGCTGCCCAGCTGACAGAGGTCGCTGCCCAGCCATCCGAGAGTGTGGCCTAGAAGGGAGTCCCACGCATGGAGTTGCCAACGATCCCATCCATCTTCCAGCCTGTCAGTCCGTCTTCCAGTCAGTATGGGTCGGACTGGCAGGCGACATTTCCCCTCCCACCCCTATCGTTTTCCCGAGCTGTCCGGGAACCAGGTCGACGCTTAGGGGGGGGATGTGGCGAGGCGCAAGTCCAGGATCAGAGTCGCCTGGGAAATATAAGCTACGGGTTCCCAACACTCTGGGTTCTGGCTCCAAATCGCCTAACGCGCTGTCTTCTCTTCCCCCAAGTGAGAGCGAGTGAGGAAGAGACTATATGAAGGAAGCACGGAGGACGAGAACGGACGGCAGATGGCAGCTTACGAGCACCCCGGACATCGTCATTATATTATGAGTATTGTTTATGTTATAATAAATTCCCCACTGGGGTTGCTCGAATCAGCGCTGTGGGAGTGTCGTGTCTCTTACCCCCGTCACAATATATATATATATATATATATATATATATATATATATAATTGTAGTGGAGTAGGCGGGGCGAGACCGTGGTTCGAGAAGCAGGTGTTTTCAATATGTCGTTGATCTGCTTACTCACCGTTCTTCTCCCGTCTCTCTCTCTCTCTGCACAGACCGTGCTGAACCACGCCCCCCTTGGCACACCAGGTTATGATTGTCTTGGGTGGTGCTTGTCTTTTTGACTTTGTACTAACTAATTCTTTCTCTGTGTCTCAACAGGTTCCAAGATTTGTGGTGTAGCTATCAGCTGGTAGAGAGGTCTTTGCAGACGCGAGAAATTGGGAATGTACGTCCTGTGGCGAGGCGCAGATCCGGGATCAGCGTCCCCTGGGAAATGGCCACCTAACGCTGATTAGCTGCCGGGCATAAAAGCCGCGTGCTCCCAGCACTCTGGGTCCTGGTTCTGATCGCACCTACCGCTGTGCTTGTTTGACCCCCAGCGCCAGAGAGTGAGAGGACAGCGAGGGAGACACGGACTCAAAGACCCAACTGCACGAGCACGGACTGGCGGACCTTACTTCACGAGCACCCTGGGTGTCACCTTTTCAACTTATTATTTTAAGTTGTAGAATAAATTCCCCACTGGGGTTGCTTGCAATGCCATTCTGTGTGTGTCGTGTCTCTTACCCCGTCACAGTCCTATAATAGGAGAGGAATCAAGTGAATCCTGTAGCTGGTGTCCTAAGCTTTAGGGCCTGCAACGGGGCTATTTCAGCTGGATCCATGGAGTATCCATCTTCAGACACCGTACGAAAAACGCACCTTTCTTTTAAAAAGCTCACATTTGTAGGGGCTTAGTTTGACTCCATGCTTTTGGTATCTCTGGAGGATGGTGCAGACATGATTCACGTGATCATTGAAAGAAGAGCATTGAACAGGGTTATCATCCAAATAAGGCTGGCAGCTAGTATCTTGCGGACACTCAAGGCAAGTTTCCATGTTCCTTTGGAATTCTGCGGGGGCTGAGCTGAGGCCAAATGGAATTTTGTTCCACTGATACAGTCCCCAGGGTGTTATGAAGGCTGTTAGGGGTCGGCTTTCTTCATCAAGGAATCCTTGTTGATAGGCCTTCCCTTGGTTCAGGACAGAAATCCAAGAACTGCCACTCAGGGAGTCTAACACGTCTTGTTATATGGGAATGAGGTGTCTATCGGGCACACACTTACTATTTAGCTCCCGGTAGTCAAAGCCCAGTATCAGGCTCCCGTCCTTTTTCCTCACACATACCACTGAGTAAGAGAATCACGACTTGCTAATCCACCCCCTATTGAGAAGGTTCAGGAGGTACTCCTTCACTTCTTGTAGGAGTGGCTTGGACACAGATGTATTTCTTCTGCACCAGTGTCTTGTCATGTAATGTGATGTGCATATTGAGTAATGTGATTGAGCCAACATCATTGTCTTCAAAGGAAATAGCATTGCACTCCTCTCTTAGTAATATTTGCACTAGCTGTATGTTCCGCAGATAAGTGTTCCAGCTTTATTGGGGGATCCCATCGGCTGGATGTCTCTGCCTGGTTTGATGTGAATCCCACTACACTGGTCCTTATGACGAGGGAAGTTTGTTGACTCCCATGTGCTATGTGCGTTTCGCATGCATGTAATGGCTCAGCTGTAGCTTGATATTCAGTCTTGATTAGTGGGAGATGACCCAAGAGAAGACGTTGGACCAAGATTTGGTGGTATAAGCTATTGTAACTGAAACATGGACTGTTCTTCCTGCCCTAATTTGCCCTTCCTGGATCACTAGGCCTTCGGGTAGTGTTGATGGCTTACACGGGATGCACAGCAAAGATTTCTCTGAAAACCGTGTTCCAATGTGTACCCGTGCATGAATAGTTGTGATGTGTTCCGCTGCAAGCTGTACTCTTCGTTTGCTGATATTTTATTATATTGGAAATAATATTAATATTTATATTAAAACTTTATTTTAAATGTCTGCCGGTTCCCGCCTCCTTCCTTTTTTGAACCTTACTACACTCACTTTACACAATCTTCTGATATGCACGATGCAACAACGAGAACAATACATTCCACCATAGATACTATAACTCACTGACATTAGCATTACAACAGGCTAATATTCAATGAACACATCAACTGTGTTTTAGAACTGTTAAAGATATTTCAGAAAAACTAGACATTGATAAACTCTCCACAAGCAATCAAAATAGTCATTAGACAACAACATTATTACAGAACACAAACACATTTACTCTCTTCCAAACAATATTGTGTCCATTTTAAATGATAATCTTCTCTGTTGACCTCGTAGGTTCTTTCATGACGCAATACCTCGCGTGGCCTCTGCCAGCAAGACCGCAAACCAACCACATGTGCATTAATGCGGTCAATATGTCCAAACCAAACATAAGCGCATTAAACAAAACACATAAAATTCGCATCTAAGTTAAACATTTCGTGAACATAAGCTGCAATACCACATCACTCATCTTACATGCAAAATACAGTATATAAACACATGTGTTAATTTCACAGGAGTGTGTTTCCCGACCAGCAGTGTGACTTCCTTTGGCTCACCATCGCCCCCTAGCGTCATCCGGCGTTGTAGGCCTACGTCGGTCCAACTGACGTTATAATAGGCATACAGTTTACACAAATTTAGTTTGTTAAAGCGCCAGCATGTTCACTAAAGAAAAACACATTTGAATCCATGCGCCTACATAAGCAGCACATGAAACAAAGCTTTCTATTTTCTTCAAGAACAGCATATTCAGAGCTTTTTTTTCACGTATTTTCATTTTTTCCTTGTAGGGCTATATGCTTTTATAAAAGTAAACCATTAAAAGGAATACAACTGGTTTGTGATTATGCGACACGTTTTCTCAGTTAAATTTCGGCATTAACAGGCCCATCCACACTGCCCGTTGTGAAGAATGATTATGTCAATGGAATGTTCTTTTAGTAACAGAACTGCTGCAATTATTATTTTGTCTGTATTCTGCGTATTGGTTGATGTCTCTAACGTAGATATTTTGCGCCAATATGCATTCTTTTGTATAGTATTACGAACAACCTGAGTAAATCTCTTCTGTGTTGTTTTAACGTAGGCTACTAAGTATGTTTTAACATGGAAGTTTCCCAAATGTTATCTGACCACGCTCTCGTTTAATTTTCACTTTCTACTCATCTGTCCTTTTCTTTCCTTGTCTATAAAACTGCGCCATTTTACACGTCTCTTCGTTTGGATAAATACGTTATTTAATTTGAGTAATTATACATTGGTTTTGGGCTTATTTGTGTTTTGTTATTGTTCGTTTCTGAACGGTGATTCGAAAGTTAAATTGCGCCAAATTGTTTCCGTTAAAACCACCTGTATAAAATGATCCTGTGAGTTAGGGCTGTGCACGATTAACCGAAATATATATCACATGATTTATGCACAGCTTGTGAAGAGTGAAGTACGGTAAAATGCTGCTGAACCCGAAAGCCAGGTGACGCTCTCGTGCAGAAACTCCAAATAAGCACTGCAGAAGAACACACGTAGTTCTTGGAAATGAATAAGGACATGATTTTATCACTGTTGCTCAAATCTCCTCTGGTATTTTCATGATAATAGTGTATATTTATGATCATGTTTGACGGATGTTGCTTTTTTATATGCACGTTATAAGCGACTCAAACTCGCACTGCTTTTAGATCAAGCAGCATTTCCTATTGATCTCAGAACACGGACAAGCAACGCATAAAAATGATCGATGCCTTGCATAATCGCAGCCAGTTCGATTTCAGCATGATTTATTGGTAGTCGCGATTAATCGTGCAGAGTCCTACTAATAATTATCATGTATTTTGTTATATCTGTGAGTTAAAAAAACATTTTAGCAATATATAATATTATAAAGGGTAAATATTCATATAAAACACAAACGTAAATATACTGCTAAAGATAAGCCCAATATTAATGCTTCGTATTTCACTTCTATGAATTAAAACCATGCAAAATATAAAACATGGTCAATTGATGTTTAATTGTACACGAAAGACCGTTTTGCGGGCTGTGCGTGGTATTTTGTCCCGGGGGCTCATGCGATATACATAGAAGCATCTCATGTGTCCGTCGCTGCGTACTTCAAAAATGTGTGCGTGACCAGTAGGCCTAAGCCATCCGGGAATTTCTCGCCTATTCTTTTATGAATACTGACGATTCGGACATACTTCTCTGTTCAAGTACTGTTTTCTTCTAATACATAGTAGGTAAGTAGGCGTATTCGGACGCAACATTAGTATACGCACGTCCAAATCTCGCGAGAAACAGTCCACAAGTGTATTTCTCGCCTACAATTTTGTGAATACTAAAGATTCGGTAATACTAGTCGTTCGCCTACTGCTTTGTCTACTATATAGTAAGGAAGTAGCCTATGCCATTTAGGATTCCGCCTCCGACAACTGCGTCAAGCGCATCATGATAACAGTTGGCAGTGGCCAGCGAGGAGTTCGTTGAAGCTGTCAGGTAACATTGAAAACACTGCTCACTTTTAATCAAACGTGCTTTAAAGTGTTCCTGCTGCCTGGTGTTGTGCCGAACAATTATCCTGCCAAATGAATCTCTTCTGTCCCGGACCGGCTAGAGAGAAATTGACAGTGAATTCACTTGTTCTCTTCGATTATAGCTCTGTTTTCATAGTATTTATTTGAAATATATAATATTACCAGCAGGGGGCAGCATTGGACTATGTTTGTTCTTTTGCTTTAAAACATGCCGTTCTGTTCCAGTTACCCATCACACGACAATGAATTGCTCTATTATAGTATTGTTTAGCATTTCTTACGCCTTTTAAATAATTTTAATGTGATATGCATTGAACATATTTTTAAACATTATATAGGTCCCTGTAAATGTAAATGTTGTCCTTTCTCTGTAAGATCATATTCCATTTTCTCCTGTTTCCTAGGCATTTAAGGAATCATAATTCCGCTTTTAAGTCCTTCTTCACAACCTGTAGACATTCTGTCATGTTTGATCAGTTTGTGAAGGGTGTGAACAGGGAAACAGCTGTCAGTCCTTCCTCTTCTCCACAGTCTTGCTGTTCCAAGACCTCCTTGTAATAATATTGACCTTCTCTGTACTGTTTACTCAGCCTGCCTTTAAACACAGCACCAGCAAATATCACACCGGCCCGCCGCTGTCAGCAGCCCCATTTCACTCTTGCACTCACTAATTACTGCCTAAATAGCCTCTTATCTTCATGTGCTGCCTGTTTGTGTTAGAGCATGGCACACACAAATGTTGGGTACTTAAACATCCACTGAAGCCTTGTGATAAATATGACTGATTATTATGCTTCTGGATGTTTAATTTCTCATTCGTTTGCGGTTTTAGAGCTCTAAGACAACAGATAAATGTCTAATAATATGGTGAAAGATGATTGAAAACAGCAGTACTACTTAGAAGAAATAACGCAGTGCCTCATTCATTATATATATATAATAATTTTATTATCAATAGTTTGGAATTGAATTATTTATTGATTTGTCTTGTTGCCATTTGCCTTATTCTGATCAGTAGCAATCTGAGTCATTTAGTCCATGTACATTCCAGTACACTATAAAATATATGTTGGAAGCTGTTTTAAAGTGATGTTACCGTAGTCTTGACAATCTGCGATTGTGTTTTGATAGATCCAGTTTAGCCCTTAGCTGACTACTCATATAAAAGTCTCTGACTCAGCACTGATAATCCCTCAGACCCCAAATCCTTTCTGTTTCTCCTAATTAAACATTACATGTTTGTACAGCCGGCATGATGTTTTCTAAGTACACAGCTGGGTATGAAGCTTTTGTTGGCCTGACTTGCTTCCTTTCTCCTCATTTAGAGATTTCGTTCACCTGTTAAATGGAACACGTCTCATGAGTGATTGGTGCAATGATTCACGCTCGGGTTGCATCGGGACAACTGTTACGTGGGATGGCATGGGAAAAAGAACATGTGTGTGTAAACAACAGTCATGGAAGTTATTGTAATGTAGTTTGATGAGCAAAATATCTATACATACGGAGAGTTATGTTACATCAGATCTAAAAAAAACAGGTATTTGTAAATATACAGTAGTAAAGAGCAAAGACATAACTGAACATCACTTTTGACCACAACTACACTAAAAAAATATATGTTACCAACCATACATATCTTCTAAAGTAGCTTCACAGAAAATAATGCCTATTGTTTTGAAAACTTCATAATATGTTTGGTCAGTGAAGGCATTACCAGGAAATACTGTGTAAATATAAGGATTAATAGTCTTTGAATTCCAACCATAATTGGTTATGAAGGCCTTTTTGTGTGATCAGTAACAGTGTGCATAAATTACATACTGTATGTGTCAGATTTAGTATGATGCAACTCAGCTGTGTTTTCTTGTGTGCGTACGTGTGAATGTGTATTTGAGCATATCATCTCTGCAGTGTTACCACAAATCATAATGATTTTAATTTAATCATATGATTTTCATCTCTGCGCTACAGATGGCAGCACTGACTGCCTTTTCTAAAACCCATCCACAGACAGCTGTGACTGTTTAGTGGGCAGGAAACCACCAAAAGCAGGTAATTCTCCATTTATAACTTCTGGTTGAGTCTGTTTATTTTCTTGTTGAGTGAGCCAGTGCTGGCTGTTTCATTAGCTGGCATGTGTTGACCATGGGCCGTTGTGTGCTGTGCTCTGTGTTGTTTGCTGGATATTGAATATCTTTGAGGTAATATCATCCAGGCCTCTTTTACTTTCCATAGTCATTTATCTAGTGAGGCAAACCACAAGTCTTATTTTAACTGCCTCTGAAAGGGTTTGATTTAAGTGGCTTGTAAAAAAAAGAAGGAAAAGCATGAAAACTTTGGGGTTTTCGAGGTTAACCATAATAGGCCCATCCACCAAGTATACCAATTAGCCAGCAATGCTACCGTCAAAGTGACACAGGGACAGAGAAATGCGGTGTGAGAGAAATACACAAACCAGACTCAGACCACACAGAGAAACAAAGTATAATGGGAGATTCAATAAGAAATCTAATTAAGATGAAAAACATTATTCTGAAATACATTTGAAATACATATCGTTGCTGTAATTCCAAAACCTTTAATGTCCAAATTCACCGTTTTTCAGGAAATTATAAAGCACTGTACTTTTTGAATAATTAAATACTATTTTGTCAAAGTTGACAAGCACTTTTTAATACTTTTTACTGGTTGGATGTTTGCGAAACCCAGTGACAAATGTAAATGGTGATTAATAATAATTATTTATGACAAACAAAAGGAGATACAAGGTTTCAGATAGACAGCAGCAATATATCATAATGCTAAGACTGCTCACATTTATTCATGTTGACATATTTTATAACCTTTTCTATGGACAGAAAAACAATAGGGTCTCCAAAACTGAGCTCTGACATCATTCTGTCACTTTTAATCCTTCGTCACTGTAGTATTCTATTCATCAAAAGGACCAATACGCAATGGACTGGATGAGGTTCCATTCTCTGTGGAGAATATTAAAGAGTTATTAAATTCATCTTTGCTTAGTGGGGCATGTTATTGTGCTGGACTAAGCCGATTTTATTAAGGTCATGCCCCTAGAATCTCAAAATAAACCTTATGACCTGTTTATTTTAAGGAATTTAAGTAAACATTTATTCTCCATAAAACCTGCTAATATATGTATAATATAAATATAACTCATTGTCCTGTGTTTTATATATTGTATGCTATTATGATACTGTAAAAACAATCCTGTGAATTTATCTGAAAATAACCAGGACATTTTCCATTATTTTACGGACATTTCCCGTTAATGCTAAAATGTAATTTAGTGCAGTGCAAAATTTAAAATACAGGTAAAACAATTGTAAAATTAATACAGAAAATTAATTCATATTCATACAGGACATCGCGCCCTACTTTTACAGATTTTTTTAGAAAATAACAATAAAGTGATAGTTCACCTAAAAATGAAAATGATGTCATCATTGACTCACCCTCTTGTCATTTCAGAACTGTATGACTTTCTTTCTTCTTCAAAACAAAAAATATATTTTTAAGAATGTTCAAAATTATGAACAGTGACGGCCCCCATTCACTTGCATTGGTTTTGTGTCCATAGAATAGAAGTGAATTGGTGCAGTTGCATTCCTGTTTCTTAAAAATATCTTATTTTGTGCTCTGCAGTAAAAAGAAAGTCACACAGGTTAGCCCGTTGCATAACAAATTATTTTTATAATTAGTTTATTTAAACTAAATGCAAAAGTAAGAACTACATTATTTGGGGTTTGACTGATGCTACAGTACAGTTTTTGTTAAATGAGAAATAAGCTATCAACAGGTGACTTGTGAAACTGTGTTTTTCTAATAATTCCAAACCTTAACCTTCACATCTAACCGCATACATTCACACAGTGCAGTTATTAGGAAAGCACTGTGTGAGGAGCAGTCAGTATGTGACCAATCTCAGAGCTTATCAAAGGTGCTGACTGATGAATAGAGGGTCTGTGTCCATCACAGTAGCTACTGATGGGAGTTTAAAGCTTTTCCTGAGACGAGTATTGAAGCCTGTGGTGCGGCGAGCTTTCTGCAGTTATTTGAGGCGTGGAAAGTCCAATGAGAGCAACGGTGTTGAACGTAAAAGTAATATCTTTGTAAACAGTCCCTCACGTCAAAAGTGGTATTCAAATATAAGGTCCTCTGCACTTACATCCGGCCTGTATAGTTCAGGACCAAATGTGCTGCTGGAGGTTGTGCTGGGGTTTCGAACTCACTGATCCAGTACTGGAACTTCATATTGCCAAGAGTATGCCAACAGTATAAACACTTAATCCAGCATGAGATTTTCAGGCCTCAACGGGTCAGCAGTTTAGCTCTTATTTTCTCTCCAAAATCTTGTTCTAAACAAAGTCGGCTTTTAGTTACTCCTTTAAAATAATTTTATAAGGTACATGCATGATTGAATATTCATAATGTTAAACTAGGCACTGTCTTTGTATAAAAAGCCATATTAAATTTCACTGGCAGGCTGCCTTAACCACATGAGATGGATTATTTTTGTACAAAAAGGCCCAAACTCCTTAGCAGCTCTTTCCTCCACAATATATTTGTTTTCGTTCTGATGTAAATGACGACTTGTTGATATTTTCCTGCCCAGCCTCTCTGCCTCTCCCTGTTTTCTTCCTCCTCTCTCTCTTTTCTGGCATAGGAACACAAGGATCTTTTCAGCCAGGGGAAATGTCGAAATTTGTGGTAGCCTTGGGAAAAATAAACAATCACGTTGGTCGGTTCAGCAGCAAAGGTCCTGTGCTCCGTGTCTAGAGGTGGGGGGCAAGAGCTAACACCTTTTTTTTAACCTGAGCCAGCTTCCTTGAAAATATTTATACCTTATTTTTCCTTGTCGCCAAGCAAAATTTACCACAGGTTTACCCTCTAATACCACTGGGAAAATAAACCCCCTGAGCGCTGAAACAGAGTAAGCTTGTTTTCCCTTAAAAGACACTATGAGGACGGCCCTTGCCGCGTTTATAAAAACACACAAACCTCACTGCGATTTTTTAAGCAGGTGGATATTACAGCTTACAGTCAGATCCACCACAAAACTGTAACAACCTTGTTGTACTGCCAGGTTAATATATTCTACATCTGTTTCTTATTTAAACAGGCTGCAAACACGTTGTCGTTTTGGTGTTCCAACGCAGCATCCTAACATCTGTGTCCTGGCAGAACTGCAAGGTCAAACTGATCTCAGACCTGCTGTAGTGTGAAGAACACATTCCTCTCTGGACAAAATACATCAGAGGAAGAATACATTATTGGACCTTTGAGAGAGCAAAAACAGAACTATTGTGTTTTCTAAATGTAGGGCCGTAAAACATGTAGTGGTTCATGTAGATTGTTGTTGTAGGTAAGATGCGAGAGGTTATTTCATAGGCTTTGAGGAAAGTCCCCTTTTAGATTCCAGTTATTCACATCACTGACTTTGAGCTGGCGGTTAACCAGACCACACACCATGCCTGAGAGAGAGAGATCACATGACTCAGGGACCAACCGCAGTCACAGACCCTCAAAACACGTGGAAGGAGTTGAGGCAGAGAGAAAGCACGAGAGGAACAGCAGTCATCATAAATCTTAAAAATATATAAATCTTCATAGCTTTCCTTCTTATTTGCAAAACCCTGTTTACTGTTGTTCATCAAGACAACAATTAATAAAATGAATGAAAATATATGGGTTCTCAATAACTGTTTAATGAAAACAAGGCCATACCAGCACTTGTCAGCACATCTATTCTAACAAATATTCTCACCATCTAGTAATTTAAACATCCTACTGGTTTTAGCCATCAATAAACATTCAGTACACTGTTTAAGAACAGATATTACCTTTAACGTTATGACAGGGAGAGATATAGTGTACATTTTCAATTATATCAATAAACCTAATTTGAAAGATCTATTCAATGTCTACAACACTAATATTTTTGTCCTTTGTTTAAGGTCAAGTGCTTCCATTTATTAATATTCTTTGTATATTGAAATGCCATGATACATCATGTTGTTGTAGGTTGGTGGAGTGAATTTTTTTTTAATCTTTTGTGATTTCTCTCCTTTCTAATCTTGCATTTATTGTCCAAACCACTCATTTTATCATCTTTGTTTAATCCCCTATACGACTTGGGCAACAGCATTTTCCAGTTGGCTAATTATCTGCTGTCCGTGAACTAATAAGTTATGATAATGAATTTAAAGTGATAGTTTACCCAAAAATAAAAATTCTGTCATCATTTACAGAACACAAAAGAATATATTTTGAAAAATGTTGTTAACTGGCACCCATTCACTTGCATTGGTTTTGTGTCCATACAATAGCAGTGAATGGGGGCAGTGTTGTTTGGTTACCAATTTTTTTCAAAATATCTTCTTTTGTGTTCTGCGTTTAAATTCATACAGATTTAAAATAACAAGACGGTGAACAAATGATGACAGAATTTTCAACTATCACTTTAGACACAATATGCAAAACATGCCTTTTATATTGTTATATGCCCTGCTATTGAATGAGTACCATTTTTTATTTATTACTAATTGGACCTCGGTGTATTCGGTTAAATGTGTTGCGAGTGGCATGCATGCCTGCATATGTGTGCATGTTTCCGTGGGTAAAATTTACTTGCCTCATTAAGTTTCCATTTGCAAATCACTGAGCACAAATCTGTTTAGAACAAGGCCACACTTCTGTAGGCTACAAGCAGTCCATCAATATAGAGCTTATTTATAGTACCTCATAGTCTCACTTAAGAACACTACAAACAGTAATAAATGTCTCATCTAAAGTTTCTGTACATTTTAAAGTAAGGGGTAATTACCCAGAATGAATGTTGATGTTAAGGTTCCTTGACATTAGTATATAAGGCATTGATTTGCTACTGCAGACTTTTGTGATGTAGCAGTAAATGAAATATACCTAAAGAGAGCCATTTGGTAACATTCTCATTCATCACAATGACCATTGCTTGTGTAGCACAACAATCTGCCCCAAAGGTATGTAACCTGGAGCATAAAATCTTTTTGAAAATCACTCCATATTAGAACTTCTAATAGCAAATAGTGAGCAGAAAGGCTTCTGGAACGGTTTGCATTTAATATGTATGCATTTTATAGGAACGTTTCATCAGAAGACAGTGTCAGGGACGAAATATGCTCTTTGCCTGCATAATAGTGTTGTTAAAGATGTCTATCACCAAAGACTGACTGCTGAAGCTAACCAGCCAAACCTTGCCCCCTTAGGTGTAACAAACGCAGACATTTAGAAAGCAATCAACACACAAGATAATTGTCTTCTGTGCAGCGTAATTAGTCTTGGGAGCAAAAGCTATTCAAGCTTGTTAAGTGATTAAATGAAGTCAGGTAAAGCTCAACTTGTTTCCTCAGAACTAAGTACACGAGCACATGTCTTTGAGTAGCAGACAAATTCTGGCAATTATTGGAGTTAAAGCACGTTTCATTTGGAGCCATTAAATTACAGTGTGCACAATACAATTAAACTGGCTGGCGAAACATCACCTTTCTGCTTGAATTCACAACGTTAATTAGCTACTGTCTGGATTTTTAGAAATGAATTATTGCTTAGCTTTATCTCAGATGTGGGTGAGTGAGTAATACGGGATGGTTACGTGCAAAACGAGGGGATTGGATTTGGCTCGAGAAAAACTGACGCTAAAGAGTTTCATTAAGGCTAAGTCACACTGATCCAACAAATGGCAAGAAACGCCATTCTGAATTACAATTTTGGTGTTTATTGGGGATCCTTGATGAGCCCTAAGAATAGTGCACAGTATCCTTCTTTATAGAAAGTGATATATCTTCCAGTCCTCTTCGGTTTGTGGTATTTCATTTCTCTTTTTAAGAAACTAAGTTTAGTTCTGTTCCCAGCTTCTGATCGCACTTCTGTAATGTTGATCACAGAGTTTTATTATCTTTGACATGGCCTTACTCAGGCAATATTAAACATAATATTCTAACAGAATGTTCGTTTACATTATGTTGGATAAGTTTATGTAGAAAACCATAAATCACAAATAAGTACTTCAGCTGGGTAAATCACCAATTTTCCTTCCATGCCAGTCCATTATTGTGGCATAATTTGTTTTCAGATAAATATTTTTTAATATCTCTAAGTCTGTTTTTCAGACCTATGTGAGAAGCCAAACTCTGTGAAAGTTTTGGCGTATTTCTGAACTTGAGTGGGGGTTTGAGTGCATTGGGGGGTTTCACAGCAGGTCTCTCGCTGTCAGGTCTGACCTTTGGAGCGGCCAGCTATCATCTATCGGGATCTTAACTTTCAGTGCGGACTCAAACACTCACATGAGAGCAGTCGCTGACATTAAAACTCAATTAGGGTCCCATGCACTAAATAATGCAGCAGGAAAGTGCATTACCCGTATACTCAATGCCCACAGCGAGGCAACAGCTCTACATCTCAATATGTCAAGAGCTCCCCTAAAGAAAGTGTATTTGCATACAGTGAGTGAGTAACAGATGAGTGTGCGTGAGGACAACACCTGTGATCTTTCTCAATTAGACCATTGTATCTGTACTCAGAGTAAATGTAACCAATCACCTCACTTGTTTCACTGCAAGCTAATTTTTTTGGCCTTGGATAATCTTGTATGAGAGACATCATTACACCCTGACACAAGTTGTAATTGACATCTAGGTTTCTATCGACACCGTTTAGATAATAATACTTCAATAACATATATGAATTATATTTTAAATATTCATTTTAATAATTGTAATATTTAAGTGCATTATGCCATTTGGTTCAAGAAAGTCATGTGATTCACAAATTACATTACTTAAGTTAGTTTGCAAAAGGACAAAGTTGTACATGTATGACTAACTTTGACACGATGTCCTTCTAACATTGTAAGAAAAGGTTTTTATGCTAACATTTTTAGAACGTTTAGTATGTTGGCAAAACATTGTTATGCAGGAACCTTTTTGATATACTGTATATATGTTTAGGTATGAAATGAATAGCCATTAAGCACGTGCCTGGCCCGAAGTTACATTTCAGTCTGTGTTTTTGTATCATTCTTTTAAGTGGCAAGTAATATTATATTATGTCTAATTTAAATGAATATTCATTTATGTTTTGTAAATCTTTTATTGTATATGAAATGTATAACATTGAATTAAATCTACTCAACAGTTATTACTGAAGCGTCTATATTTTCACAGAGTCTACTGTGAGTATATTTACAGTATATAGAATTTATAATTACAGGAAGTTAATAGACGTGATTATGTACTTCATATTAGTCAGCCGATTTTCCAGCAAACTTATGTATAAAACATTAACAGAATCATTCAACAAATTTAACACTCGGTGAACTTTTTAATTGAAATAACACTAAATGTATTTGCCTGGTGAAATGTCAGTCTAATAAGCTAAAAATGTTACAAGCAGTCTGCCATCTTTCCATTAACAAAATAGCAAAGAATAACACCCAACATGACATTCTGATAAATATTGCATTCATTCATGAAATTTCTCATTAGTAGGTGCTCAAGCACTCATCAAACTATTCAGAGAGCATATTTAGTCATATGCAGATGTGGTTATGTTGCTAATCTGAGAACAAAAATGTTTGGTTGCTAATTCTATCCACATCAGTGGTCTTACTTGTCCTGTGCCAATATTAGGTGCTGTAAATGGTATTAACCTGTTTTCAGCAGTGGACAGAGCACAATTCACAGCAAAAAGATTAGAGCTGCTCTCCATCTTTTACACAAAGCACCGGCCATGTACAGCTTCAAAATGTGTTAATCTGTCTTTGTTTGCTAAGCTGTCCCACCGTGCACCCTGCTCCATGCCAAAGAGTGTTCAGCTTGCTTTAAGCCCACACAGCCGTGAAACAAACGATTGTGTTTTTTCTGGCATCAGGCCTTAGATGATTTCAGTGGATAAACAGAATAGTTTAGGGTCTGTAGTAATTCCCTGCACATCAGACTTATGACGTCATGCTTCCTCACATTAAAAGTTGTGCAGGACCACGTTGCAGTTAATTGTAAAAGAGAAAGCTGTTTGATTTTGGTGATTTCCTCTTGTCAAGGTTGGCAGTGATGCCAAAAATAATTCAAATGAAGGGTAGTTTTACTGGCCTTTTGACTGGCATCCTTAGGGGGGAATCATTACAGAGGATGTGGTGCTGGGTATTCTCTCTCTCTCTCTCTCTCTCTCTCTGTTCTCTTTCTCTCCCAGGCACATTTAACCACAGTTATGGTTCAGAGATTCCCAGTATGGACTCTGGCTGGCTGTAGTTTTTCTGTGTATCTGTCACATACCACTGATTTTTCTCACTCTCTTTCTTTCTTTGGTTCCCTCGGATCATCTGCCTCTTCCATGGAATTGATTCCTGCCAGATACACTTTTCTTCTCTACAAATTACACTGGACCAGCGGAACAAACACTGAAATCCTCTATGATAAAAGAAAGACCAGAACACACACGGACAAGTTTGACATGTGTTGTCTTTTTCCGATGTCTTACTTGAGCCAGCCAGCTTGAACTTTTCTACACATCCTGGCTGCGTTGGGGCTGCAGTGGCCTTCTCCGGCCAAGCAATGTATTTCCTCTGACTCCTCTTTGATGCTCCCCCATCTACTTGCAATCTAACTGCTCCAACAGTGAGAGATGGCCCCAGCCTGCACTCAATCCAAAGCCATCTCAGGTTTTATTCATCCAAATCCGGTGTTACTATCCCTCCTGTTATTTGGATAATAACTGTTACAGTCTACCAGAAAATGTAACTCAAGCACATCTTAAGCATTTGGGGAGTTTGTTTGGCTCAAGCATCTGTGCTGGATGCTTACGTGGAGTCTGTGCAGTATGTGGATTAAGGAGTTCTTAGAAATCCTCTTCTGATTATGTTTGGAGTGTGTTTGTGCTTTAATACCTGAATAGGTGACTCATGTATCTATGAAAAGGAGAAAATACTATTTTCTTCAATGTGGATCAAGAGGTAGATAAAAAGCTTTTGCACACAAAGCAACCTCAGTCAGTTTAAGAATGACCCCATTTATGGCTGTTGTACAAGCTGACTGAGCTCAGAGGTGAGTGTGTAAGCGAGATAAGAATGTGCGCCAGAAGACGCGACTGAGAGCATGACACAACTAACAGTGTTCACTTCAAGTGAGCTTTGCTCCATATGTAATGGTTATTACATCACAGTTTGTACAAGCAACGTTTATGGTTTGTCATATAATATTTTTTATGGTTTATTGGTGAAAAAGATTAAATAGTCAATAAATAGTTGATAGTCTAGGACATAAAGATAAAACAATATGCATAGTTTGCATTCTTTTCATCTTTTTACACTCACTTTTGTTATTTTATATGCACATACTTAAGCAGTACATTTTGTAGAAAGTCGTAAACATTTCGAATGTCATGAATGAAATGTATTAAAACTGGAGGAGACAGTTCCAGCAGGCTTATAATATAAATATTTAACTGAATGCACTTTATAGTAACTTTAATAAGAACACTTACCTCATCTATGACTGGTAATAACTTGAAGCTTTTGCTCTAAGCACAAGTCTTTTTTAAAAATTAAATTATCAAGTTAAAGGGCCGCTAAGTCAGGGGTATCCCCAGAATTTCTCTGTAAAGTTTCAGCTCAAAATACACCACATATATTTCATTACAATATGTTGAAAATGGCCATTTGTGGCTGCAATGGAAAACGCGCCATTTTTGTGTGTCTCTTTAAATGAAAATTAGCTTCTGTTCCCCTCTCCGTATACAGAATATGAGGTAGAGCGCTTACACATTTGCTTTGGATGACATCAAGACAAGCAATATGGCGGAAAGTGCAATTACTTCTGTTGAGCCTTGCCCAACCAAAACCATACACTGAATGCAATAAAAATCACCTTAATGCCTTGTTCATAAATACAAATTAAATGGAAAAGACAAAAACATGGATAGAACAACATATGCTGACCATTTGCTGTATGAGATGTTGACCATTGATGATTTATCATGTGCATGCATATTACTAACAGACATAAACACGGATATAGGCAAAAGCATGCATTCAGAGTACTTGTGTATGACAGACAGGTATGTTAAGATCATCAACCAGGTGTAATTATGTTGTGAGTAGCAATTTCTGCGTAACCTCATTGTCTTAAAAATGCAAACTCTGTTTCTATCATCTCTAAGTATTGTTGCACTGAGGACATACGAGAAAACGATGAACTCACAGAGAAAGACACTGCTATAAGTTTCTTTCGTTATGATGAATAAGCTTTACAAAAATTATGTCGGTCACAAGGGTGGGCGTAAATCAATGTGACATCACATTGATTGGGGATCACAAACAGCCTGTTTTGTGTCACTGCTGTGGTTTAAAGGAGATTACAAGAAGAAGAATATATGGATTTGTATAATTAAAGGGTGTTTCTGCACACACACTGGAGACTCAATTTCTGGTAGATAAACATTAAAAGTGCATTTTCTGGGATTGCGGCCCTTTAAGTTATCAGCAAATATTTAGGAAATTGTGAGTTTCTGCTTTATCCCTGTGTAATGGTGTAAGGCACTTAAGCAGGCATGGATTTAAGGACTAGATTTATCCCAACATGATTTGAGAACCTTCAAAAGAGAATCTTATGGGCTTCAATGGAAGTAATAAAATCTGAACTTTTGTTTAACAATGTAAAAATTTATTATTTGATTAGTGACCTAGAAATTGGACAGAATCTTTATTTTAACTGTTATATAAATATATATAGGCTTATTTCTATCCGCACGTACAGTAATTTTTCTTATTCATTTAATGCTTCAAAATCCTAAAACTCCTTTTATTTCCAGGTTTAAATCCTAGATTTTCTGCGAGGTTTCTGACTAAGGAACCCACGTTTAGGAATCACACCTACTGTATGTCTCACACATGCTCTCTACTACTGTCTAACCACGAGTCATCTAATATTTACTATTGGCATATCTCGGTTAAATTACATCATAAAGGTAAATATAAATGTACTTTGTGTGCCTTCAGACAGACACTTTGGT
Organism: Triplophysa bombifrons; assembly: GCA_029783895.1. Classification (NCBI taxonomy): domain Eukaryota; kingdom Metazoa; phylum Chordata; class Actinopteri; order Cypriniformes; family Nemacheilidae; genus Triplophysa; species Triplophysa bombifrons. The sequence continues at coordinate 22,892,282 of CM056448.1, forward strand.
TCCACAGTTTAATTACAAGGGCAGAACTGTTTGTAGAGTCTATGAAGTAACAAAGAAAATGAAGTTTGCAGTTCTGGCTCTGGCTCTATGTCAGAATTTGATCTCTTGGAGCTGTACACAAGTATGATTCAATAGCGTTCATTGATGCGTAGGTTAAGGGGTCTTCAAACTGGTTTCCAGCCCTACGAGGTGTTAGAGAGCCATACTTTCCAACATAGAGGGAGTTCTGAGAATTTCTGGCTTTTTCTTCTTAAGTATTTGCAGCTATTGAAAGGTATTTTACACTTCATTCAGCCAGCACCCAAAAATACTGTATGACTCAGATGAGACCTCGGACAGAATTACATCCTTGTGCACAGGAAACTTCTATATAATCAGATTGACAAGGCACAGCAATGACTCATTTTGCAATTGTTGAAATGACTGTAATTACTACATGACAACTGATAGAGAATGTGAAGCTAAGTCACACGGTGTTGAATGTTGTGCCATCTTGGGAGGATCGCTGCTTGTGCATTCAATGCACTGTTTCGTTTTTCTTGTTTGATTGGGAAATTTAACCATGCAAGGTCGGTCTTGCTGTGATAAAAACTGCAATAGCATTATGCAGAGTTGTTCAGGAAAAGCCCCTGGTTCTTTCACTATAGATTTTTCTAAGTATACAATCAATTCATATATAAAACAAAGCAAGTAATGCTACATATTGAAACAATAATACCAGTGGAGTTTGATCCTCCCAAGAAGGCAGTGCTACTGCAACATAGGGTGTGACGTCAGCTTCACATTCTCTATACTCTTACTAGATCATGCTTTGATACTGAACTGTTTTCTTCTTTGTTTCTGTGGTAACGTTCATAGTGGTAAATGGTTTGATGTCTGACCTATAAGTTCTTTGAAGGCCGAAAATGTACTGTACATCATGACGTATCTACTTTTATATGTGGGGGGAGATGCAATGACTACTGCTGTTGATGATGTTTGTTTTGACATCACAACGGTCTTGTAGGAGAGGTTTTGACTTTTAAAATGTTATTCTGAGTTTTCAAACACATTAAACGGCATCTTGTTATAGTCAAGTAGTTGCAGTAACGATGTGAGGACAACATTCATGCCCTACATTTGTGTTTAGGGGCAGTGCTTTTGGCAGAGGGAGCACAGGATGTGTTTGATCACAAGCAGTGGAGCCAGCTGCTGTTTCCAGGAGAGAAGATAAGACCCTCTCTCTGGCTGATTGGTGCCCCTCAGAGTCTTTCTCACTTTCTCTCTCGTTCTAATGTATTCCACTACCTGCCTCACCTCAATCAATACCTACATCAAAGGGCAGGGAGGAGGTGGCCACGTTCTTTGAAGTTGTTTGCACAGCACTGGCTTTGCAGTGCTTACACCAGGCAGAGAAGCCTCCTCCAATAACTCTATTTGCACATAGATCTTCATGTTTGCCAAAACACCTAGTAGATTCAAATGGAGAGCAGACGTCACCTTTAGCTCTCTGTTCTCCTCTTCATCATTTTTTCTCCCAAGAATCCATAAAGCAATCAATGGGGCCTCTTACTGTGCCAACCTGATGTGTTCTGCCTATGCCATGTGCTGCCAACACTAACACTGTCCAGCATTTAATTGGCAGAAGCTTGCTGGAAACACTAAAAGGAAGAAATGAGTTGTTCAACAGAGACACAATGAGCACTGCACACTTGTTCCACCGCAGATTAATGTATGGAAAATAATGCAATCGCTGATATTGCCACAAATTTCTGCACATTGTTCATTTCAGCTTTATAAGGACTTTTGAAGATGGAAATGCAGATAACTGAGAAAAATCAGTTTGTGAGATATGAAATTGTGTTCGTAAGAAATAACTAGGTGACTTGAACGAACCAGATCGTCTGTCATAAAAATATATTTTTGTAAAGATGGAATACATCAAAGGGATAGTTCACCCAAAAATGAGAAGAATTCTGTCATTTTCAGAAAAGAAGATATTTTGAAGATTGTTGGTAACTGAACAACGACAGTACCCATTCACTTGCATTGGTTTTGTGTCCATACAATAGAAGTGAGTGGGGACTGCTGTTGTTCATAACATTCTTCAAAATATCGTCTTTTGTGTTAAGCGGTAGAAAGAAAGTCATACAGGTTTGAAATGACAAGAAGGTGAGTGGGGCACTATACCTGAAAATGTATTTTCTCCAGGAGATGGCAGTACTGTCTATCAGAGATGACTATGTCTCTCTCCCACACACACATTGTCTAATATTTATCCTGAAACGGTTATCACTTTATTAGAAACATTTCACCTATCGCACACTATCCTCGCCATCGCCATCCGGTACCTGATAAGATATTGATTATAGTGTTTGCGCAAATTTATGGCAGCTTCAGTAAAGAATTATACAGTTCCCCATGTTAGCTATTAAACGCCATAAACTGTTCTCAAGTCTGAAAAATCATTTGCAAGATATCTGCAAGGTTATTCATACCCCCCACCCCATCGAGGCCTTTCACAAGGTAAAGTGATAACCCAAGCCTTTTGAGGTCATACTATAATATTACTGCTGAAATAGGTCATAAAGCTAGATAACAATACTAATTTCAACCAAAGAGGTAATTTCGGCAGCTGTTAACGTTTAAAATACGTGAAGTGTAATGCAAAAAATTAGAATGAACACTTGTCCGTTGTGAGATCACTTCCTGTTCGACTTGGCCTTAGGCAGGGCTGTTATTCCACTGTAGCTCTAATTCCCATCAAATAGTTTTTTAAATGGCCAAACTCAACAGTGGTAGTGTTTGACAGCAGAGTAAATATTGGCTCAGCGCACACACTGAGAGGAGTTGCTATGTGTGTTACTGTGTGTTAAGTGTACGCTCCCTGTGAACCCAGCAACAACAACAAAGACAAGTAAAAAGATAGTAGCTCAAATGTTCCACGTTTTACAGAGAACAAAGGAAGAACGTTCCTTTTTTCCACAACTGTTATGTGTGTACACTTGTTATTGTTAGTCTTACATTCCTGCTATTAACTATGTTGTGTCAACATGTACTGACTTATGTTCTGGCAAACTTCACTAGAGATTCCAGTTTTAAGGTCTCTTTGGGTCTTTGGCTTTATATTGAGTGTAGTTTATTTAATATATACAAATAACGATATATATATAGTTTTATATAAAAAGTACACAATTCACAGTGTCCTGGTTTTAATGTGCCACATGTTTGTCAATCACATGTCCCATTGTGTCACCACCATTATCTTTTGTGTCCTTGTCAAATTAACTTAAATTTCCAAGTAATAATTGCCTTTTCATAGCACCTCTTTGATAAAACAGACAACAAGATGCATAAAAAACTCCCATCTAGAAAATAATTGGACCAAACTGGACTTTGGTAAAGTACTGCCTCACTCAACAAAGAAAAGAATGAAAAACAAGAAAAGATAGCATCTGTGAAATGTTTGTGGAGATCTTAATCTCTTCTTGTCTACAGCGCAAAGCAAAGAGAAGACAGACAATGTATTTAACCCTTTGCTTAACCAACTCTTCAGTGACAATGTTTATCTAAGCCTCAGATGCAGCTGTCGTGAATGTTTTCAGACTTTTAGGGAAAAGCGTAGAGAGAGAGAGAGAGAGAGAGAGGGAGGAAGGTAGTCAATGTATTTCAAAAATAATGTGAAGGATGTTTGTGCTTAGCAAGCAGAGAGATAGAGTTATGGCCATGGGTTCCTACCTTGCTCTGAACTGACAGGATATAAATAAAAACAACAGTCTATGTAAGGGTATTATGGAGCGTCTTTTCTGGAGCCTTATTTCAACCGAAAGGATTTATATACACATTAAATTACAGAGTAACAACCATCACAAAATACTCATAAATGAACAGTTCACCCAACAATAAGAAGTATTTCCTCATTTACTCAACCTCGAGTAAAATGAGTTCCAAATCTGTATAAATTTCTTTTTTTTTCTGGTGATATTTGGACGAATGTTTGTAACCATATAGCTCTTGGCCACCATTGACTATCATAGTAGGAAAAATACAATGGTAGTCAAAAGTGCTTCAGAACTGTTTGCTTTCATTCTTCAAAATTTCTTCTTTTGTGTTTAACTGCACAAAGATATTATATATTATATATATAGACTGTTTTCACTATGGTAGGCAATGGTGGCCAAGAATTGTTTGGTTACAAGCATTCTTCCAAATATCTTTCTCTGTGTTCATCAGAACGAAGACATTCATACATATTTATACTGTTCCTTTAATGGCAGACAGTTTTGGGCATAAGGGTATTTGAGTGCAAAGTAATAGAAAATGTAATAGAAAACCTATAATGAACTAAACTTCCTAGACAGAATGAAAGAGTTATGAAGTCTTCAGCTTAAAGCCAACTGATCCTATTTACGTTTTTGATGAATGTTTCTGCTTGTATTGTGAATGATTCATCTGGACTTTACTGAATAGATAATGATTTGACATTACTAACGTAACTTCACTGCTGTGAAGGCTATTAGGTAATGTTAACCAACAGCCTAAAGCTATAACATTTTTGATATCAAATTACCATTCAGATCTAGGTCTGCACTGAATGTTACATCTACATTTCTCAATCCATTCACACTGTATTATATTCCAGATATTAAAAAAATCCTCAATTTATCCGTTTCTGTATATTCTAAAATTCTATTCAGGAGTAAATTACTATTCATCTGGCATTGACTTTAGGAACATAGTCTCTCCACAGCAGGAAGGTGTTTTGTGTATGTGAGTGACACGTTTTAGAATACGGAGCACAGAAAGAGAAGCTTCTGTTTTTGTTGGCCTCATTCTGGATCACTCTGCGTTTAAACACGATCCATCCACATTTTCTCCTCCAGCAAAGAGAGGAAGTCATGAAAATGTCAGTGGTTTTACTTGAATAATGAAGATCTGACCAGATTTTTGACATACCGTTGACAGCACCATCAGCCCAGTGCAGATTTCTTCATTGGACCATTTAATGACGTTCTGAACCTCTTGATGCCATTGGCCTGCTCTTTTAATTTTCATGTTTGGAACCCTCTGACAGATTCAGGTATCCGTGCCTTTAGATTTTCCCCAAAAGTAATGATGACATTAAGGTGTGAGGGAACCGGCTTGTCAGCTTAGCAGGACAAGCTATGACTCTGATCCGTGCTGATGAAGAAGCATTGGGGAATTGATATAATTTGAGGTGGAAATTGAAGCTTTGAGCATGAAATTACCCCTCATTAATCATGTACGGAATTTTAGGGAGGAAATTTGTAAAATAATTCCCATTCCCCCTAATACAGTAACTCTATGTCCACTGACACAAACTGCCAAAGGAAACCGCTTCGTAAATGTTTCCGTATTAACTCATTTTAATACATGTGTTGTTTGACCACGCTGGCTATTGGGAATAACTCCATCAGTTCTGCCTTGCATGCTCATTTTTGTGAAAGCGTAATCATTGGAATACAATTATATACTGGATACATTCCAATGCATACATAATCATAGGTATAGTTTATCGTTAGGAAAATATAAAAACATGAAACGGTTCCCTATTATCATGGGCACAGTTTGATTTGTTGCAAGGGGAATTTGTTACTTCTTGCTACAAGCATTATAGGAGAAAGGAAGTCTTGGTGGGGGGCACGGTGGCTTAGTGGTTAGCACGTTCGCCTCACACCTCCAGGGTTGGGGGTTCGATTCCCGCTTCTGACTTGTGTGTGTGGAGTTTGCATGTTCTCCCCGTGCCTCGGGGGTTTCCTCCGGGTACTCCGGTTTCCTCCCCCTTGTCCAAAGACATGCATGGTAGGTTGATTGGCATCTCTGGAAAAATTGTCCGTAGGGTGTGAGTGTGTGAGTGAATGAGTGAGTGTGTGTGCCCTGCGATGGGTTGGCACTCCATCCAGGGTGTATCCTGCCTTGATGCCCGATGACTCCTGAGATAGGCGCAGGCTCCCCGTGACCCGAGGTAGTTCGGATAAGCGGTAGAAAATGGATGGATGGATGGATGGATTGGTGGTAAAGTCTTGGTACATTTTTGTTTTGGTAAAATGTTTGTGTATATTTGGATGCATAACCTTATTGGACTCGATTTACACCACATAGGCTCTAATCTAATGACAGAAACATTGGCTTTACCGTGAAATGACATACAGTATAAAAGCACTTCAGATAACACCCTTCAATGCTTTTAGGACATACAGAACACAAAATATAAATTGGCCACCGAGAGAGCAAAAGAAATACATGACCATTAATTATGCGACACTGACATGCAATGAAAGTAGCGTGCAAAGTAGTGCACTGGCAGCCCAACACCACACATAAGGTGAGAGAGAGAGTGTGTGTTTTGTTAAACCATACTGTTGGCCAGACCATGCATTAGTGATGAGACTGCCAGCCTCATGGACCCTACCCCTCCCTACGCCTAACTGTCAATCAAAGCTCCCTCACAACCTGCGGGAACCACAGTAGCTATGTATTCCACAACAATCTAGTGCATCTGGTAATGCTATTATGAATATATATTGACCTTATTATGGCTGCATAACTGTGTGTGAATGATGGAGGTGTGTGTGTTGAAAAAAGTGCCTTAGGCAGGTAAGCATGCTTTTTAAAAATTAAAGCGCAACTCTCATCATGTTGTTTACGTAATGTTGCACAAAAGGAAAAAGATCAAAAAGATGTAAGATAAGGTGAGTGACAACAGCAGTGATGAAACATGAATAATGTTTGTGTGGTTTCACAGGTGGGGTTTCGGTTCTTTGATTGGCACATTTTTTTTCTGTTGAAAAGACACACACTTGAATGTAAATGAGGACAAACCATAGACTATCTTATCTTTTTAACCGTTTTGAAGCGTTAGGTTTTTATTAGCTTAGAATTAGCTATTTCTATCTACAAACACCGTGGGTCCCCTTGCACTTCAGAAAGGATGGGTGGGGGGGTTGAGTGAGACGTTGGTTGCAATTTGCAACCTGACCACTAGGTGCCACCAAATTTCATACAATGGACCTTTAATGCCAACTATAATTATAAGTGATTAATACTGTAATTAGTAATGTAAATAAATAGCATAACATTTATCAAACTGTTTGCAATTTTTTATATTTTTATATAGCCAAGTAGTACCCCCAACTCGCACACAACATTCCATTCCATCATGTGAGTGTTTGTACTTTTGCAGGTTTATCTCAAGTTTTACAGTTTACCCGAGACAATGATGTCATGGGGATCATGAGTGTTCGTGAGAAGATGTTAGAACATCTTTGTATGTTAGAAGCTCTCGTATGTGTGTGCATCTGTCAAGAGGACTGAGCTGACAACCTCAAGTGGTGGATGGTTTCACAGGATAAGTGTGAGAGTTTCTTATTTCAGCCAAGTTTGATGGGTGTCACACAAATCAGTATCAGTAGAATTACTGAGTTGCGAAATGTCGTTCCAACACCTCTTAAATGACATAACGTGATAGGTGGCCTACATATCTGTTCCTATGAACTTAGCTGGAGGGAGAATAAATAGCAAAATGCGCACATAAAAGAACAGCGTGTTGCCTTTTACGAACCCGATGATGTGTAAATGGTGTGTAAAGAAGGTTTTATTTTTGATGAAGTATTAAATCGAGATTGTCATCGGTTCTCTTTGTTCCAGTTTGTTCCTCTTCCTGTTGTTCTCTTTGGATAATTTGTTTGTCTATTGTGTTCTGTGTCGGTATTAGATCTTTTCATGTGTGACTACTGCCTCATCCCACACCTGTCCTCTCTCTCGACCCCAGAATGACCTTTGTGTTTTCAACCGACTTCCCCTCAACCGGCAAGAGGTTCAAATGCTCTTTCAGCTATTTAGCAGCTCTGCAGCTGCTGCAAAAACAAACAGCAGTAGGGCAGCAGGAGCATGTGCACAAAGTTTTGAGGACCGAATCTCAAAAATGACTGAGAAGAAGCCAAGTGCGGAATGAAATGCACCAGCATGGTGGGATTTAATGATTGTTTGTTTGTTCAGTAGCTAAATAGCAATAAGTCACAGTGTGCATGGAAAGTTGTGGTTCACAGCATGTGTGTGATTCGTGCATATCTCTATCTAAAAACGAGCAAATCTGAGGTATCTCTGAGGACATCCTCTTTTGTAAAAACTTATAATTTGGTTATATTCGAATAATTAATTGGTATGTTTTTAAATGTTTTATTTAATTTCACTGTGTAGTAGGCTTTACAGTTATTACACTTATTTTTACAACAAAACAACAGAAGTCAATATTATGTCTCTCTAGAAGTGTGGATGTTTTTCTCAGAAATCATCACGTACAATAAAGCATTGCTAGAATGCATCTCTATGACGGACAGGAGTGTTGATTTGAAGTGAACCTTGTCAAGAATGTGTACATGCGGGTGTGACACTTTGCAAGCATTCATTCAGCCTTTATCTGGAAAGAAACGATAACTATCTCCAACTCTTTCCTTCCCTTCATAGTGTTTTGATTACTGTGACTAAATTAGAGCGTCTCTTGTGTGGGTTGGACACGGGTGCTAAAACACTACAGCATTATCTGAGAGCCAATCAGCAAGCGATCTGGGCAGGAAAGGGGATATGGGGGCAGCCATATGACTGACACAACAAACAAACAACACCGCATCACAAGACACACTTAGCAGGAAGTGAGTCATGTTCTGAGAATCGAGTTGAACTAGAATTCATCCCTTTCGAAAGTGCAGACTTCTTGAAAAACATAGGTGGAGGATTGCAGACTTTACTGTTTTCGTGGTATGAATTAAGAGAAGTGTTATTGTATAGCATTGTATGTTGCAACATTTAGTAATGAGGAGACGTTGTGGTGTTGTGCAGATCTTATCTGCTTTGATCTGAGAAGTACCGATGTTGCAAAAGAGAAGAAATGTCTGTTGACTGTCGTTCTCATTTAGGCCTACTTTCTATTGACAAAGAGTATGTGGGCTGCCCGCACCAACTTCAACATTCCACAGCATGATTGTTGTCTTTTCCTCTGCGTTTTTTACCAATGCTAAGATAATGCACCTGCATTGATGTTGCAAGCACTTGAGTTAGGACAGAAATTGTCGACCGCTGAGAAAGCATAATTAATTTCAGCAGAAATGGAGACAAAAATGTGCCAGCGCATAAGATTTTTTTTGTTGTCAATTACAAAATGCCATTAAAAAGGGTGCACATTGTAATATGAATAACACTACCATCAATCGTAGAACAATAACTTTTACAGCTTTTAACAAAGCATTTCATTTTCACTCAAGGGCAAAGCTTTTATGAAGAATTTTTTTTATGCCTCTGGCCAATATGCAATACAGAAATGTTTCTTGATCTCATGGAATGTTTCAGGTAGGTTTGAATCATAATCGTTCAGTCATTTATCATCGCCACATAAACACAGATGTAAATAATTTACTTCTGTAAGGGAGATAACATTTGAGAACTTTCTGAACCAAAAGTTTATGAACTTTCCTTCAGCGCTGCAGCTGTGTGCCAGTAAAGATGCATTTAAGTTTTGTACAGCATGTCTCTGTGGTAAAAGTGTGAATGTGCTTGAGTGAGCATGTGAGTATGAGGTTGCCTGTAGTGCACTGGTTTGTGTGTGTGTGTTTCTCATTAATAACCGAGCAGGCAGTGCTGACACTTGCTGATTGGAGAGCCTGTACAGGAGACAGTAACAAATTCACCCTGACAGCTCGGCTTCTAGTGCTTACAGTAAGCTGCCAAACTACTGTAATTGGAGTAGTGGGCGAACACATATGCAGACTCATCTCTCTCTCTTTCTCACACACACAGGAATAAATTATAACACAAACTATACCTTACTTATAAATATTTCATTCCAACCACATTCCAACCTTACTTAGATAGCAGTGGTCATTTAACAGATGCTTTTATCTAAAGTGACTTATAACCACACTTAGAACACCCATCACCCCCTACGGTAAGCTGGGTTGAGTGGAGTTCTCAATGGCACATGGTGACAGCTCATGGCTCATTCCTCCTGGGGTTTGAACTGCCAAGTAACTATCACTTTCTGGCCCTGAACTTTAAATGTTGCTCTGTATTGTCTGTATTGTCAGTCTTGTGTTATTGTCACAAGCTTTTGCTGTGATCGCATACCTTTTCTGTGGTCTTTTAATCTTAAATAGTTTTAGGGCAGACTGGATTATGTCTACGTGGATAATGTTATGTCAATGAATGAAAAGCGAGATAAAACACTGTTTGTCAGTCATTTTACATCAGAGCTGTACAGAGCAGTGACCATCGCCTGTCAAACCCACAGAAAAAAATGATGTAAGCACTTTTATCCTGCAGTCTTTCACCACCAGACACCTCTGCTATGTTTGAATTGCTTATGTGCTCAGTCTTTTGAGTTTAGGCTCCATCACAATAACAGATTCTGTTGGAAGCCCAGCTAGATTCCTTCAAGACACATGGGTTGGTTCTTTAATGCAATCCGAGAAACATGTATGATACACAGGATACCTCAAACTTTCCAGAGAGGAAATAATAACAGTGATGAGCTTCAACAAGAAGATTAAAATATATTGAGAAAGCCCATGAGGTCACAGTATATGTCATTTTAAAATTAAAATGCCTAAACCTACAACGGTTAAATAAGACCCACATGTGCTATTATTGTTAGTGAATTATTTTAGTACATTGTAAATGTTCAATTCACTTCATAACACAGCAGTATAAGAGCCATTCATAAAAAAGAAGTACGTTTCTGATTTCATGGGTTCACTTAATACCATGTGATATTACACTCTTAAAAATAAAGGTGCCTTAAAGATTATTTACAGGGATGCCATTGAAGAACCATTTTTGGTTCCACAAAGAACCATTCAGTGAAAGGTTCTTTAAAGAACAATCTCTTTCTTACTTTTTTATAATCTGAAGAACCTTTCAGATTATCATAAATAACTTTATGTGAAACAGAAAGGTTTATTGGATGTTAAAGGTTAAAGGTCTTTATGGAAACCAAAAAAGGTTCCTCTATGGCATCATGAGAAGCATCTTAATTTTTAAGAGAGTAACCAAGTTAATACCAAGAACTTTCAGAAAGAACCAAAGTCTAATGCTGTGTACCAATCCGCATACTATCCGTTCTAAATGGTATTCGAAAGAACAATTAGTATGTCCCATATCATAGTATGTTGAAAAGAGTATTTCAAACATTCCCGGATGGTCTACAGCGTCTGGTAGAAATTCGAAGTGCAGAACGATGCACACTCTAACGGCTAATATTACCCACAACTCACCGTGGATAGGAGGAGTTTAGTGACACTCCACTGCATTAAAGGAGACATATATTAAAATCACAATTTTAACCCGAGCTTTTGTTACATAATAGGGAATCGTATTTCATGCAAACATCATGTAAGTGTCAGAACTGAAAACGCCCTTGTTACTGAGATTGCATCTGTTATTGACACCAGGCCCGGCAAACGCCAGGTTCTGGAATGCACCCATCTATGACGACATTGATAGGTTGAACACCACCTCCACAGAAAAATATCAAAGACTACTTCTCTAGCCCCGCCCCCTGGTTTGCACGTGACAGAACCAGTGGCGCAAAACAAGATAGAGCGAGCAAACAAGCAATAAACAAACATGGCATTAAATATAGCTAAATATTGTGCCATCCCTGGTTGTGGAAGAATACAGTTGCTGCATAACCTTCCTTCGGATTCCGATATTAGGAATGCGGGGTTAAAGTTTATTTTTAAAGACGTTCCAGCTCATGTGGGAAGAACATGGAGCATTTGTTTGTTTCATTTTTCTGAGGGTTCCTTCTTGATCGACACTGGATTTGTGTAGAGTTTAAAATAAAAGCAGTGCTGTGCCTTCAATATTGGATCCAATAGGAATGCTGCAGTCACTGTTTTTTTATTTATTGATTATAACAAAGTTGATTTCAATAATATTTTGACCATTTTACTAGAAAATGGTCCAAAAAAAAGATAATCTGGTCAGCTTGTTTGTGATAGTTTTAGAATCTGTCATTTAAACATATTGATCATATTCTATTTAAAATGGGCATGTTCTTCTCAATGTCTGTGGTGCTTGTGGGTGTGGGCACACCCTTCAGTTATAATTGTTTAGTTTTATTTGGTCACACCCCTTTTTGAAATACAGTTTTTGTATCCTCCCTTCCAACTCCACAATCCTGATTGATCAGTTTTATTACCTGATTTTGGCACTTAAAATGTTTAAATAAATATAAAAACAGCATCTACAATTATTACTTCCAACTGGTGTTGAATACAAGACACTGCTTTGCTTTCATAAACATTATAACTTAGTCCATGAAGAGTAAAGGAGTACATTCCATTTAAACAAGTTTTTTAATACACGTCAGTGGTGAAAGATAAGGACAAAATAAAGACAAAGCTATCTCCGATTCACATTTCTCTATCAATGCCGGGGCTTGTCTTGTCTACAAATGATTTCCACGGTCTGCTTGTCATCCATAGTAACAATGCTCGCTAATGACACACCAGGCCACTGACATGGCTTATCAGTTTTACCCGCATACGTTACTGGGCTCGGCGTGTAATCAGGGACGCTTCCCTCTCTCCTTCATCAGATCAAGCAAGAGACATGCTGTCAACAACACTTGGAAGCAAGTAAAGACACAGACCCTCATCACTGCTAAACTAGCATGAAACTGCCTTCCGTCACGGATTAGCCAGCCAACACTTTTTATTACCTGTCATTCAAAAGGCAGTATTAAAGACAGCAGGGGTCAAAATCTGTGTGTAGGCTGTGTGTGCACCTACATGTGTAGAGTCTATGAAACCAGGAAAGACAGCTAGTTTATGACCAGATATAAGACAAAGAATATAATAAGAGTTATAGATGATTAGATTATATGAATCAGAGTTCTTACCATGTGGTTATTTGTGCTTACAGAGAGGAATTCAGGTGAGCCAGTGTCTGAAGGTGTTTACATAAGACAATAACATGAAAAGCTGAATCACTGTCTGTTGTTGTTGTGATCTTACAAATCTCACATTACTGGACAGGCTACTTGGAACAAGCAAAATGTTTGTCACATTCCAGATAGTCAATACCATTTAAAGAATAAACCCAGAAATGATTGTTCACATTTGACATACATTCCTTTTTATGTACAACTACACCCTTATGTTTGACACCTCCCTGCCAAATGTTTTAAACGTTTTATTATTTGTTTGTAATTCTGTTTATTGCGCCACAATCTTTTTGTGGTTTCTGTGTTGTGTCAGGCATGTATAATTGACATACATATTATATCTAAATCGCACATAACGCATGCCTCACACAATGAAGTGCACACAAACTACAAGTACACACCTTGATACATTGCATTAAATGAAAATGAGGGCAGAAAATCACTCGAAGTCTTCTTGTCAAGTCTTCTATTCTACCTGTCATTTCCACTCATTATATATTCTCCTAATCTCTTATTTCATATTCATATTTTTTCTCTTTCTAACTGCACATATTCAGAACAGTTTGATCAACAACAAAAAATCGAAGCAGGATAACCAGACCAAGGCGAGAGGGCAAAAAACTTTGAGTGGGTGTTGAGGGGTCGGCTACTGTATGTGTTCACTTTCACATCCTAGAGCGTCAACTATCTAGGTTTCTTTCAGTCTTTTCATGCTGTCAGACACTAAGTGTCTATTTGTAGTGTACTAGCTAGAGTCGGGGTATATACGATTACTTCTGTCTACTGCATACTGTGCACAGGGCATACTGGCTGAGTAGGTGGCACTCACAAAAGCATCATTGAAGCCCAGTGGTGCATCTGTCGAACTTAGAGCTGCTTGATTCACTGTTGACCACAGAGATGTCAGCATTTACACGGGGTAATACCACTGCGGTGGGCTTTCATTAATAGCATTAAACTGCACATTTTAGCACATTATAAAGAATGAGCTTAATATATAAAATTGACTTTTGTTTTTCAAAAAGTATAAATATGACTGTGTGTACCTAAGACCGTAACACGCACACACCCAGTTCACGCAGTTGGCCCATCTGCTAAGTGACGCTTGGTCTCCTTTGCAATCATACCTCACTGTGGCGTTGCCCAATCTGTCCCACCACAAGCAGAGTGGCAGCAAGCCAGACACCTTCAGCTTATTAACAAACTCAGCGAGCAGTAACCTTCCACATTTCGTAACCAAATGCTAACATACTACACTTCCTTCTAGTTTAAGAACGATGTTCAATGATTGTGTACTCTTACATTCACAAATTTTAAGATTGCATCACAATAATACAATTATGTGCGTGAAAAAAGTAATTGGTGTTGCGGTATTTTGGTTAATTATTTATTTTTAAAGGATATTTGTACCTTTTACAACCAAGTGTGGTCATGTCAGTGGATGTTGTGCTAAATATGGTGACCCAGCTGGCTTTAAAGTGTGCCAAGATTTGCAAATGGCTGGACTTGGCAGTACCATTGATACCTATAGGTAATAAGATCATAAGAGTAGTATTACTGTCACATAATGACAAACAGGAACCAAAGTAGTTATAATGTTAAAGATTTATAGTACAGAAAGCGCAAAAAAGTGATTTGAATTTAAGCAAGATAAAGTATTTACAGAATTGTAGAGATTAAGAGAGGAGATAAAAACATGACACATATTAAAAAAAGGCAGTCGGTTAAGGAACCAACCTTTTTATTATGAAATCGGCCCCATTCTTTCATTATTTGGCTACAAATGTAGTCACTCCCAAAACTTGCCATTTGTTGAGCCATTGTTGACATGTTGAACTGCCAAAAACACCACAATGTTTTGAAAACACCACAATGTTTACACTCTTTGGCAAGTCAACCTACGAATGTTTTTTTTGCAGTTGTCTTTGCACTGGGATAGGGGAAAGTCTTTTGACATAAATACAACAACTCACCATTAAATCCCACTGGAGTGTTCAGATGAGGCAAACTGAGCTGAGGACATTTTTATCACCTAAGCCAGTGGTCACCAACCCTGCTCCTGGAGATCTACCGTCCTGCAGACTGTAGCTCCAACCCTGCTTCAGCACACCTGTCTCTAATTATTAAGCAAACCTGAACGCCTTGATTAGATAGTTCAGGTGTGTTTGATTGAGGTTGGAGCTAAAATCTTCCGGATGGTAGATCTCCAGGAGCAGGGTTGGTGACCACTGACCTAAGCCATGAGTGTACTATATATACCGTTCCACCTGAACCGATGGATTTACGTTTGAGCATACTGTTATATTAAAACTGGTTTATTAAGTTATAACATAATAATATCAGTTGTTTTTATTCTTATTAATATTAGTGTATTCACAATAATTAAATTTTAAGACTGTATGTAGCAACATGTTGTTTTCTCATAGATTTCTGTGAGATGGTTAGTATATTTGAATATAAGAATCTGTCCACAGTCTCTCTGTTTGGACTGCTCGTCATGGCATGCTAAAATAGCGGTTTATGACACAGCTATTTACTTTTGTAAAGCCATTTGCTTTACAATACCATACAAGTGAACAAGTGAAGCGTAATCATCAGCCCCAGAGATGTGTCTTGTACTGTAACCGCGGTGTTTAGAGTATTTCAGGCTCCCTGAGGTTTTGAAAATGCCCACACCAAGCAAGCTTTGGTTCCATTATCTAAAACCGAACCACAAAACACACTGGGACACAGACTGGGAAACATAAATATAGAGTTTTCCTCATTTCTGATGTCAAGGCATGGGATTGTTTCATCCTGCTGGGTGTTTTTTCTCTGACAGCTCCTGGCACGATTCCCAAAACCCCAGCGCCTTACCAAATTTCAACATTCTCATGTCAACTTTCTTTCTCTCTCTCATTTTAACTGAATTGTTATGCATACTGGGCCAACCAATTGCAAGAGTCAAAATAGCTTTCTTCTGCAGATTAAAACTGACACGTAATATCGTATTTATTATAATGGTTGTTATTAGGCATGCACATACAAATCCACTGCCTCTCCACAACAGTAGGGCAATATATTAAATATCTCTGGATCACATGGATGATTAAGAAGAATCAATGTGTTTAATCAGCCCGCGGTGCTCTAATTACACCAGAGCAGTGCATTGTGGGTCTGATTTAGGGTCTGCTTACCAGTCGCATTTTGGTCACTCCCAAGTTGATAATATCACATGGAATAATGAACATTTTTAAACAATCTGTTCAGACAAACTCTTATGTGCACATAAACACATAATTTGTTCATTGACATGGGACCATACAGTATTAAAAGAAAAAACACATTAATAGTAAGATCAGCCGATCTGAACATAATATACAGTATATGGTTATAATGTGATGCACACTATGTTCCTGTCTAAACATTTTTGCTTCATGTTCATGCTTGATTCCAAACATTATTCTGCATATATTCAGTGAGAAGGACTGTTTAAAAACAAAAAATATTTAATAATGACAACTCTAAAACCGCAGCTTTTGCACCTAATCGCACCACTGTATAAAAAATAAGAAAGGTATATAAATTAGAAATGCAGTGATATATCGGCCAGTAACCAGTATTGGTTGATAAAAGCTAGTTTAAGAACTGCTGTTTAAAAACAGTCGATGATCAGTGCAGATACATCCTTTCAATCAAAAGAGGACAGGAAAATGCATTGAATTTGTGCTCTGTATACAGTAAATGTTAAGAAACATCACAAGTTTGATGTTCAATATTAATGGTCATTATATGAATTAATAAATAAAAAAATTCAGAATTGGTATCGACATTGGCAAATAAATCGGCTAACGGTATTGGTGGAGAAATTTTGTATTGGTGCATCTAATATAAATAATTAGTACTGGAAATGGCTCACTGTGGGGACTCTTGTTTGGGAATTTTGGGGTATTTTTAAGTCATAGATGCAAATATTTCTATCGAATGTGCATTGTGTTTGGAAGCCATAATTTCATGGTTAAAAATGGAAATCCATTACATTTTGAAGTGGAATTTCCCCCATTTCCAGCCCTGTAAAGTAATTCATTTGTATTTATAAGAATAGTTTAGCTCATCTTTACCTAATCTGGCACTCTCAGAGATTTCAATGAGTGAAATACATGAATCAATAAAAACCTCAGATTGAAGCCAAAAGCACCTCATTCAGCCTCTCTCCTTCCTTTCATTAAATGGACAGGTGCTTGGGTGGCCGTAACATTAGCCCTGCAACCCAATCAGCTGCTAAGCTCTTACCATACCAGCCACTGTGACAAAGACACATCTGCTAATACCTTTGCATGTCATCTGAATGTCAGCTGACGTCACTGCTCGGCAGTCTCAGCATGTCAGAATGCCCTTCTCTCCCAGGAAACATTAAAGAGAGGTGGGTCAAATGTGCTGCTCGCACCTTGCAGTGAGATCAGGCACTGCAGGTTTCCAATAACCATTTACTACATGCTAACAGGCCTCGGTGTGGTTATAGAGAGCTTTTAAAGAGCACAACATGCCAGTGCAGAGACATTAACCACAGAGTGACATTGTGGTTAATGTGGGATTCAAATAGATGGTATTGAAGCTAAAAAAAGATGTTGTAAGATACAACACATGCATTGAAGAAATTCACACACATTTTGTAGGAAGTGTTTGACGTTGTACTTTCTTGCATATGTGTGTGTGTCTGTGCTTTTTCCTCCAGTAGTACTGTGTCATAGCGGGGGGCAGCAAATTCTGGCAGTGTGTATTTCTTTCCAGACAGCTGTAGCGGTGTAATTAAGATCTTTCTGGATGTGACAGCATGAACTGGAGACATAAAACTCTCTCTCTCACACACCCACACACACCCCCTCCTTCCAAACTCAGCTGTTTTTCCCTTTGCTCACACAGGCTGTTCTATGTATGTGCGAGAGAGAGAATGAGAGCAGTGGAGGGTGGATTGGAGGGAGGGAGGGTTGACAGGTGTATTTATAGCATGCCAACGCATTAAATTGATAGATGTCACCTTGCTGCTGTAGTCCTGAGGGCACCGCACTAACCTCCTGCACACTAACAAGCTGCAAAGTGCTTTCAGGGAACACGATGCGAGAGAGGAAAGTAAAGACGGTAAGATAGATAAAGTAAAAAACGCTGCCGGCAGTTAAATGAACAAACAGTGAGAAGAGGAGAAAACGAGAGCGGTTCTCAGTTTCACCTGCCTGACTGCTTGTGCTGCGCACTAATTAAAACACAACCGCAGCTCCCAGAGCTCTTTTGTTTCCAGGAATAGCGTCACTTTAACAACCAGACGATTAGCAGAGAGACACCCATTGATGTGTCCTGCCTGTGCCGCTGGACTCTAGAGGATGTGAGGGTTGGATACTGCATGTGTTTCTCTGTGAGAGAGAGTGTGGAGGTCATCGCCGCTTCTGCATTTGGTGCGAGTGCTCTCTCGTGTCACATCCCTCCACAGTATTACAGAACACATTATCCCGTAAACACATTAGAGAATTTCTGTGTGTGTGTGTTGAGCCTGTGGTGTTAGAGCTGCTGAAATAAAAGGCTGTTAGAATGATTGTGTTGACATTGCTTTAATTCAGCGTGACACCTGACCGGAGTCTCCTGAGGCCAGCATCGTCCAGTCAGGGTATTGGGTGTCAGCTCTCTCAAAATACACTTAGGCTAAATTAGAGGGTTGGGTTGCGGAGTGATGTCCTAACCCTGAACCGTCATTTCTACACCTAGAACCCTCATTTGGTTTGCACTTCAAAATACTCATGGCACCCAGGAATATGTGTCCTGATTGTTAGTTCAGCAAGTATGTAGTGTCACTTCTAAGTTAATACTGTATCTTCAATAGCACTACACTACAATTGGTTGTTTCTTCTATGATGTCGAGATGTTGTAATGTTTATTCATAGCTATGATGTTCAAGTCAATCTGTGTCTCTGTGTGTGTGTGTGTTAGTGGGTCTGATTTTGCCTTCATTTCGGGGCCAAGGTAAACCCTGAAATGACAGCCCATAGAAAGAAAATGGTATTCTAAGGAAACTCTGAAACTCTAAAAATGTAACGTACCGTATAGGTTTACAGTTATCACGACAACCAACTTTTTTGTGGGTAATGTATATCCCTAGAGAGAGAGAGAGAGAGAGAGAGAGAGAGAGAGAGAGAGAGAGGGAGAGAGGTTATAGGGAAGAGGCAGACAGAGAGGATACACTATCTCTATGCTGACAGGTGTCACCAGCCTCAGCTGCTTCTGGTCCTCTACTGTCAGGGACTGAGAGAGATAAAAACACAGAGATAGGAGACCTGAGAGACATAAACAAATACTACAACTGAGCAAATATCACATATGTTCATCCATTTGTCCAACAATTACCTTTTCCACCAATCACCCTCTTTAGCCTCTGTTCCATTCTTCTTCCATTATCCTTCAATGCCACCCAGAATGCCTGCCGTCTCCCCCAGTCCCAACACAATCTCCAACACCCGGTGTCAGAAAACTGCTGCTTCTGCACTCCAATCACATGTCAGATGGGCAAGTGCTAAACACAAGCGCACACTGTGGGAACTGGCCATAGACACAATGACTTATATTATACAAACTGCATATTATATCTACTAACCATCACCTTACACCTAATCTCGGCCTCGGACGTCATGCCCACAGATCGTTGGCTAAACGTCTGATGCATAAGGCACACTTTTCTGGGAACACTTCAGCACGTTTCGAAGTCGTCCTCTGATTGGTTGAATTTCCAGGTTCGCATGGAAACAAAACAAGGCTGTCTGATCTAAGAAGTCAGCTGTCGAGTTTACGTCGGTTGCTATAAGAATTCATCACGGTCGACTAAACGCTTAATTTTTAAAAGTATGCAAGGTTCACGGCATATACCTATAATCATTGTTGTTTCTGTTAACTTTTGACAGGTACGTGAATGTACACTGGTCTGTAAGTGTGGGGACATTGCCACACCTCCAAACATGACATGACACAAAACCAAACGTTGCTTTGCCTGTCAGTCTTATTGCCTCTTGGGCGGGCCGTGGGCAAAGAAAGTGGTGATAGTGGTGATATAAGAGAAAGTGTTGATAATAACCTTAAACCTTACCATCACATTTTTTTTTAGCAATTTTACATCTTTATATAAGGATTTATTTAATTTGTTTAATAATCAGTATGAATCGTTGGTCCCCACAATGTATAGAAACATGTACACACTCACACACTGTCTTTAACTCTTTCACCGCCATTGACGAGTTATCTCGTCATTTTAAAAAAAAAATGTAAAGAGGCTGGCGGGGAATGAGTTAACATTACACACTGCATTTTATGATCTCATGTTATTAACTCTTTAATGCTTATTCATTTTAATGGATACTTGATATGGTTCATTTGGCATTCGATCAGGCTCATCACTTAAATTCCTGGGGCATGGTAAAAATGGTTATGGGTGGGCCCTACCTTCACAGTTTAGTACATAGGACATTAGTCACAGGGCCCTTGCTGCTCCCCCAACAACGGCCCAGGTTTAGATAAATGATTAAAGGTTACCATACTCCAATGAAGTGACGAATGCAATGATTTCCATTAGACTTTCCCCTTGTGTAATGAAGTGTGACCTCAGCATAGTGTTACTCTTTCTGGACAATGAGCCCTTACCATGAGAGAGGAGGAATGCTAATGTTCTGTTAATTATGACCCTGTATAAATACCCCACCAGAATGTTCTCCGCGTCGCAACAGTTTCTTTAACAGAGCACACAGTCATAAGCAAACATAGTACACAGTCCTGGCCAGTATCCTGAGCTCTGTGTGTAACTGGTCTTGGAGAGTGTGTCCTTCCTCTCTCCATCAGAATGGCCAGTAGCATGCCGGGACTTGGCCAGTGGAAATCATAGTTCCCAGATATGTGCTTACATCGTAGTCCCTCAAGAAGAAGCATCTGCCATGGACACACGCACACAGACACACTGACACTGAGAGTCATGTTTGTCTCGGGAGTGAAAAATATGATCCTCTGCCTTGGTAAATGCCTTTTAGCAAGAGGACAGTTTAAAGCTTTCCAACTATGCCAGGACCTCTCAGCCTAAACCCCCTCGTTAGCAACAGGGGACCTCATATTTGCAGCCCAGTTTAACACCAGCTAGATTTACACTTAGTAGGCTGCCACCTCGCCAGTTCCTAGCTGGGTCACCTCTTAAGACCTCTTTGTTTGCCATTTCCATGCTGTTTTATGTATGGTAAACTGTCCATTAGGGGTGTAATAATACATCGATGCATAGATTAAATTTCAAATGATACGATGCCACATGTAAAATATCAATACTCTTATTTTGACACTCTGCACATCCCCATTACTCATGTAAAGTCTATATGCGTGTATTAAGGTATTGGCATGACGGGTTCCCACTCCCTACATCCTTCTGACTAACCACATGTAGAGCCTAATCTGAGGACTGTGCAGAATATATGCATGTGCTGCGCACGTCGACCAGTTCTTACTCCGTTTTAAGTTTAATTATAAAGGCGTTAGCCTCCAGACAGAGCGGGCAGGTCGCCGAGTGCACCTTAGAGAGAGCATTTGTGTTTTTTAGAGGGGAGAAGGTCATCAGGACATTTCTAGCATGGATGTTGAATATCTAAATGGACAAACTAGCTATAAACCAACGGGTTTCGTTTATTCATATTTTGCTTATAGTTTGAGTGAAAGACGTTGTAGTTAATTTATTTTTCTCTGCGACATTTTGTCTACTGTTGACATTAAAATGATGGAACAATGTTGTATATTGACAAGACGATAAAAAATAACTGATATGTTTTTGTATAGTGTAATTTATATTTGTTATAGAGAAATTTAAATGAGAGATCTTAAATGTGAAATCTGGGAACGTGATCTAAATTTTGCGGGATCTGTCGGGTCGGGATGAAAATCATTCTAAGCAGACCTATAGTCTAACTCAACAAATTAGTAGTACATAGTTCATAGTCTTTGTAAAATGTTTTAGCAATACATTTCTAACATTTATAATGCGTTTAGAAGCAATTCTTTGAATTAATTTTAAACAGACAACGACTTTGAAAGGAAAAACTCTGCTTTGTTACTGTATTCCTACAGCGCTTTAGCATCAGTGGTATCACATTTTTTCAAATCCTCCAGTAAAAAGAAGCGAGAGGCCGTGGTTTCAGAGCTGACAGGACACGTCCCCAACAATTGAAAGCAGAGAGTATTGCTCATGTTTTTATTGTTTCTGCAGTGAACTTTATCTAGTAATTTTTGTCAGAAGGTCATATTGTATAATACTGTAGTCATGTGTCTGTGCAGGACCTGCAGTGGGGAATGTACAGTCTTGTTTTTATCAATGATTCAACAAATTACATTCAGCAAAGAATGTATTTTTGCATGGCCTTTCTTGTCTATTGAGATAAGCTTAAGCTGATATGATAAGCACAGGCTATAGTATGCTAATATGGACTATCCACTAAAATATAAAGTTAAAGAGATTTTTATCTATGTTTTTTGGTGTAAAGTATCTATATTTACATTTTGTTTGAAATGAATAACATTTCAATTGAAGCTACCTTTACAGAACTACAGAACTTTGATCTTGAACTTTTAAATGATTTGTGGGGTTGTTACATACATGTGACCCTTCGAGATACATCGAACACACATTTAGTTTCGTGCAACTTCAAATGAACCTTTAAAAGTTGGATGTTATACCATTCTGTGGTTTGAAAACAGAAAGAAAACTACACACCTTTAAGATGAATAACGAGACTGTTTATACATAGGAACTTATAAAAGATTTTAAAAAGGTGTTGAAAATAATATTCACATACACCTATACACACATGCACACACGCACACACACAAGAGCTTGGCAAGGGACACAGCCTGTAGAGACTGTCCTTCCTCCTGCATCTCTTTATCCGTATGGCAGGATGCTTTCATACACAACCGGGGGGGTGTCGGGGTTAAGGAGGAGGTCTGCTGACAGCACAGATACACACTAATGTACAAACGCCTGCACACACATACACACAATAATCCTCTGTCAGAACAAAACAATGCTCCAGTGAGTGGCTTGGCCCAGGCTGCCTGGCATCCCCTCTCTCTCTCTCTCTCTCTCTCTCTCTCTTTCGCATCCTTAGTTCCTGTGCTGATCCGTGCCAGCTCTCCTGATTATTCATGCCAAATGCAGAAAGAGAGAAGAGAGGCCCTGTGGAGGAGATTGAAAGTGTCTTCAGTTATTCAGGTAAACAGAGAACAGTAAACCAGGACAGAACGTAAAAATATTCCACCAGAAAGCTATTTTTGTCTACCATTTAGACATGCTGCATAATCATTTTCAAAAAAATGACGACAGAGAAAACCTAGAGATATTAAATTATGATTATTATATGCAGAGGGCTCTGTGTGATTCCATTAAACATTTTGGAAGGTCTGATTGACGGACAAATTATAAGGCACTCAAACATGTGTCTTTGAAAAGTTCAAATGCTCACACTAGCTCCATGGCTTGAGGTTAAAAAAATCCTAAATCCTATAAGAGCCCTGGATGTTTAATATGTCTATCTTTTATCTCGCTCTGTCTCCCTTCTCTTATTGCTCCACTACCCCGGGCCAAAATGCTCATTTGTGATTAAATAAATCATCATCTAGCAATCATTTTTCCTAAATGAATTCCAGCAGATCACTGTCCTCTCTCTCCTCATCTAGAGAGCTGCAGACATGTAATATGAAAGAGAGAAACAGAGAGAACAATGAAAGTGGAATGAAAAAAAAAACAGATGCAGAGGCCCCACAAAAAAAAGATTTATTTGACCATTCAAATCAGAAATGAGGTTCTGAGGGATATACATTTAGGACTTGTGAGTGTGCATGAGAGACGAGGAGAAGAGAGAAAAGCACAGATTTGGAGAGACAGTAAGAGAGGCAGCCACTTAGAGGCCCATCAGATTACAGCTGTTTTTTGTTTTAAAATGGTGTAGTTTGTGTATTGTCTGTTTTCAATGACTGCCTGATGTCCCCTCAGAATTCATCACAGCTAGTACAAATCTATTAGATTTGTCGTTGCTGTTTCATCTCAAACTTTAGCTGCATTTCTGCCAGCAAATCATTGGAACAGCATGATCGCAAAGTATTCAAATCTATATCTGGTTTATCTTGAGTTTGAAAGCTCGCTCAAGGCTCTAATAAATGAATAATGTTTTTCAAGGCATCACTGCGGGACAGTTTAATCGATGACATCTGTAAATTGGTCATTATTAACATAACAGCTATCGATTATGTGACAAAGAATATTCTCACCCGGGGCCTTGATTTGATTTAATGAGCAAAAAGCTTTTTGGCCCTGAGCCTGACAAGTATAAACCACGACCCCCCCCCCAAAATCACACCACCTCTTTTTTTAATTTGTTGGGCATCTCTGACCGGTTGTCCCAAGCCCCACTTTCACCGTCTTAAGAAGATATCCTACGATCATTAAAAAGTGATATTAAAAATCTCAAATCTCAAAGTCAAATAAAGCACGTCATTTTATTGATTCACTATAAGTTTGTGTTGTTTACATTATGCACGTATGCTATGATTGCCGACAAAACAAAGACATATGACTTCATTTCACTTACCGCGTGCGGTTCATGTCCGGCATCTTTTAGCACTGGATTGCTCCATCTATCAGTTTCAACCGAATTGCAAATCCAGCATTATCCACCGTGTATATAACATCCATCATAGAAATGCCGTGAACAAACAAACACACCTCAACTTCTCTCACTATCTCAAGAGTAATGAGCTGCAGCTGCAGGCCCACAGCGCAGCCAATCTTGATGCAGCGCAGCCAATCTTGATGGTAGGCGGGTCTTCCTATCGCGCGTCAAAAATGAAATTTAACTGAAATAAATGCAATGTTGGATTAACTTCATGTTTTTACCACATGAGCTGGAACGTCTTTAAAAATAAACTTTAACCCCGCATTACTAATGTCGGAATCTGAAGGAAGTCTATGCAGTGACTGTATTCTTCCACAACCTTGGGTGGCACAATATTTAGCTATCTTTAACAGTATGTTTGTTTATTGCTTGCTCGCTCTATCTAGTTCCACGCCACTTCAGAATTGTCATGCGAGAACCAGTGGGCGGGGCTAGAGAAGTAGTCATTGATATTTTTCTATTGAGGCGGTGTTCAACCTATCAGTGGCGGCTGCTGGTCTTTCAAAGTGGGGAAGCTCATTTCACAATGAATGAATGAACAAACGATCTAAAAAAAGATATTAAACTCGAGGTAATGTGGGAATTACATTAAACTGAAACAAGGAGTGTGGTGTATAATTGTGTGAAATGTATGATGAAAATTGGCTAGAAATTTCGGAAAGCAAGTACCAAGAAATAGGTTGCAGCAGTTTGTCTTTCGACTACACTTGCAAAATCTGCATTGGGACTGAGATCGAATAGCTTCAGCGTCAGCGACTTTTTATAGAACAAAATTGCTGTCAATCAAAAGGAGATGCAATCTTTCGACAGACCCTCCAATCATCACGCAGACGCTCGGAGTCCGGGCCAGCCCACTCCTCCATTCATCCCAGAGACGCTGAGCGTCCGTGGGCTGGACATAATCGCAGGATTATCCAATGACCGTCTTGTTTCTAAGCACTGAAAAAAACTGTTTAAAGCAGCCCCATTGAAGTCAATGGACGCTGGGCTTCAACAGAGTAATGCACTGTACGCTACGGGAATGAATGAGAAGGAAATCGAGTCAGCCGACCTAAGTAGCTGATTCTGAACGAAATTGTTTTCGTTCGAGATGAACGTGTTTAACGCATTTTTAGTCAATAAAATGTTAACATAATAGTACATATATTTGAACATTCATTTTTTGACAATTATAGGGGAAGCTGAGCTTCCCCTGCAGTCTTAAAGAAATCGCGACTGCAACCTATCAATGTCGTCATAGAATCGTGTATTCCAGAACCTGGCGTTCGCTGGGCCTGGTGTCAATAACTGATATAATCTCAGTAACAAGGGCGTTTTCAGTTCTAAATTTACATGATTCCCTCTTATATAACAAATGCTCGGGTTTAAATTTTGATTTTAATTCATAACTCCTTTAAAGCATACGGCAAAGTGCAGACAAGGTCTGTCCGTGCATAATCTGCGGACTAAAAGAGCCAACATGATCAGCTTGGCAAAATATTTCAGCAACAGACATCCTAAACATTTGAAGTGACAGATAGCATATGAATATGATAACAATAACCTGAATAATGCTTTATGATTTATTTTGTGACAGGCCAACATTACCAGCATTGATAACGCTTTACAACTAGATTCCATTTCTAAACATTAGTTAGCTAACATGAACTAATAATGGGTAATACTTTTACAGCATTTATACATCTTAATGGTTTGTTTCAACGGATTTAATGAAAATTTAATAAATATTTAAATCAATTTAAAATATTAACAGTTGTATTTGTTAACATTTATAAATGAACTAATATGAATAAACACTTAGATTTGTTTTAAGTTACGTAAACAAATTAATAAAGGGTGTAATAAGAGATGTTAGAATGCATTATGTAATGTTTTTAATGAATTGTAATGTATTGAAGTGAATTAATTTAACTATGCTTTAAGGTCTGGGCTATTATTAATGTAGATTATTTTAAGTTTAAACAGTTTATTTTCTCGTTTCACCTTAAGAGACAGCAAACACTTAGACAGGTACACGTTTAGGACTGTATCATAGATTGATACCTGACACTCATATAATGGTCTGTGTGGTGACATGTTTTTTTTAAATAAGGGGGAAGACATGTTCAAAAGCAAGGTGTAAGTTGTAGGAGTAAAAAATAAATGCAGAATTTTAAGTTATTTATGTTTCATCATTTATTTATGTAATTACTTCCTGTATGTTATTTTTGCATGGTATCGTTTAAAAAAAAGTACTAATCTGATTTAGTATTGGTATCGAAATACTTTTCATAGGTATTTATCGAAGTCAAAAATTTGGTATCGTGACAACACTATAACTAGCAAAACTTAATTGACCATAGTGTGGCAAGTGTTGAGAACTGTTTCAAGAAATCTATTCACGGTAACAAACATTTTAACAACGCGAATAAATGCTAAGCCATTTTCTCACAAACACATGTTCATGCATGCTCACATGAACCTTAGCAGGCCAACCCCCACATAATCACATTTGTGACCCGCAGCCCACTGCATGCCCTCGCGGAGCAGATTTTCTGCTGCCTGTAATCAGCAGAAGCACAAATGAATGACCCTGCAGCCCTGAATTAGTACCCATTAGCTATGCTCACTGAATTATTAGTGCTCAACAGCCATTCATGTCACAGGTGTGACACATCAATTACTGTTGATGACAACGAGAGAGAATCCACATAATTCAACTCCATGTTGTTGTAAATGTCAGCCGGTGTCAGGGTGTTTGTTTCCCCCTCAGCTGATCAAGATGCCCTACAGTAGCAATCTGTCATGTCTGCCCTTTATTACTGTGTGTGTGTGTGTTTGTGAGAGAGAGAATTTGTATATGTTTTATACTAACATGGCTGTCTTTATGTGATAATTCACACACTTCTGTTTCTATTATCTGTACTCTTGCACATTTTTGCAACACATTCTATTGTTTTGTAACAGCTCACAGATTTACTAACACGCACACCCACACACACATTAGAAATATTAAAGGCATGGTGGACAGTCGAGGGTTGTGTCTCTTCAGGGAAGGTGACAGAATGTTTGAGCGTATGTGAGACCTGACTCAGTCTGACACTCTATCCAAATGCCCCTGAGACACAGGCTCATATATACATGCTCAAAGAGGAATGACTGCACATAGATATCAGGTGGTTATAGAGCAGAGGCTTCATATGCCAAGCCTTGTCTAAACTCAGAATTATGACTAAAGCATGCCTGTGAAATGTCCATCTGATATCATAAGAAAATAACACGCAACAAACACTTAATAGGTGCATATAAGTATAAATTAAGTGTTATGACTTATGAGTGATTACTAGAAAGCACTGCGTTATTACAATATTAACGAGAATTAAGTGATTTTACAAAAATATTTCTTAAAGATGGGGTAACATGCAGTTTCATGCATTCTAACTTCTTTACGTTGTTAAACTTGCTGGCTTCTCAAGGCATTTCAGTGATGGATGTTATGTAAATGGTGGATATAACGCTGGATTTGTAGATTGTTTGAAACTGATAAATCGGGCGGTCCCAGTGCAAAAAGATGCTGGACATGTAAGTCAAACTAAGTCATATTGTCACGGGGAGACAAGGTTGAACCCAATTGCAGGCAGACAGGACAAGGCAGATGAAGGGGTTAACAAAAGGTATTTATTTATAAACAACTAACAAACAAGACTATGAAAACACAAAACAAAACCCACGAGGGGGAAAACAAACAGGATATATATATATTACAAAACAAGAACACGGACTAACTAAACTAAGAAAACAAACACTGGGAACAAACGCTAAACTGACACTTACTGAGACACGTGGAACAGGAAACAGGAACAATGACTTTGTATAGACCAGCTAACATCAGGGATCACATACAATGAACGCGCACCAGACAAAGAAACAAGAGGACTCTTTATAGGGGAAGGTAATTAACACAAACTATGAAACAGGAGGGTAGGAAACGATGACGCGACTCGGGGAGAGTATGGAAGGCCATGAGTGTCAACACCACATGGAAGGCCATAAGTGTCAAAACCATCTCTCCCCACAAGAAACAGAGGATTCTGCATGATTCCACCTCTAAACCAAGAAATACCTGACAAGGAGAGGTGGAATCATAACAGAACCCCCGCCTTAAGGAGCAGCATCCTGATGCTCCTCAAAGGCACAAACAAGACAGGACAGACTGGGACACTGACAAGACCAAACAAAACATGGAAAACATGACTAGGGGCAGACTGGCAAGAACAATAAACGGGTTGGGGTGAGACAATAAAAATAACAAACAAGGGAGGGGGGGTGGGGGCAAACAAGAAAACATGGGAAGTCCAGAAGGGGCAGGGCTGGGAGGGAAAATCCCAGCCCTGGGGGACGTGCCGGAGCACGGAGCCCCAGGGAGCTTGACAGGGGAAGTCCCTTGGGGAACTGTCCTAGTCCCCTGCCGGACTGTTGGTCTGAACCCCGGCCGGGACACAGGCAGGACGGGCGGCTGGGCAGCCGGACTTGACGGCGGCTGGGCAGCCGGACTTGACGGCGGCTGGGCAGCCGGACTTGACGGCGGCTGGGCAGCCGGACTTGACGGCGGCTGGGCAGCCGGACTTGACGGCGGCTGGGCAGCCGGACTTGACGGCGGCTGGGCAGCCGGACTTGGGCTTGGTGCCGGTTGCTGGACCGGGCTTGGTGCCGGTTGCTGGACCGGGCTTGGTGCCGGTTGCTGGACCGGGCTTGGTGCCGGCTCCTGGGAGGAATCTGCGGCCGGGCTGGACGCTCGGGCCGTCACCTCCCCACGGCGCCCCTCCAAAAAATATTTGGAGTTTGGGACCACCGGACTCGGGACCACCGGACTCGGGACCACCGGACTCGGGACCACCGGACTCGGAACTTGAGGGTTAGACACCTCCGGATTACCCAGGGCTCGAGCCGCCCTCCGGAGTCTCTTTCTCCCCCGCTTGCCAACGGGAATGGTAGGCGGTGGAGTGGCTACAGGTGGCGAGGAGAGACCTATGAACCCGATCCGCAGGACCTGGTCCACCGGGGTGGGGACCAGGGGTGGTGAAGTGACCGGCGAGATAGGGTCCCGGCTTTCCTCCCGGTTCATCGCGTACCGGAGGAGGTCAGTGAAACCCAGGGGCTGCAGCATCCTTACCTCTGAAGGCTTGAGGGGTTCATCGAGGCAGCCGTTGAAAATGACTTTAAGTTCCGCCTCGGTGAACCCCGAATTGCCCGCAGAGGCTAGGAATTCCCAGGCAAAGTCCCTGATGTCGGACCCCTCTTGACGGAGACCATACAAGGCATGTACCTGGTGGCGACGCAAGGTCGCCAAAGAGGTGGAACTCTCTGTCTGCTGGGTTCTTTCTGGCGCGTTCATTATGTCACGGGGAGACAAGGTTGAACCCAATTGCAGGCAGACAGGACAAGGCAGATGAAGGGGTTAACAAAAGGTATTTATTTATAAACAACTAACAAACAAGACTATGAAAACACAAAACAAAACCCACGAGGGGGAAAACAAACAGGATATATATATATTACAAAACAAGAACACGGACTAACTAAACTAAGAAAACAAACACTGGGAACAAACGCTAAACTGACACTTACTGAGACACGTGGAACAGGAAACAGGAACAATGACTTTGTATAGACCAGCTAACATCAGGGATCACATACAATGAACGCGCACCAGACAAAGAAACAAGAGGACTCTTTATAGGGGAAGGTAATTAACACAAACTATGAAACAGGAGGGTAGGAAACGATGACGCGGGGGAGAGTATGGAAGGCCATGAGTGTCAACACCACATGGAAGGCCATAAGTGTCAAAACCATCTCTCCCCACAAGAAACAGAGGATTCTGCATGATTCCACCTCTAAACCAAGAAATACCTGACAAGGAGAGGTGGAATCATAACACATATGTCTGTATTTTGTTGGCATTCGGCACATACGTGCATTGTCTAAACAACATGAAGGGATAATGAGATGTGTGCTCGTGCTGTTGTTCCGTCCCCCCTGCCTGCCTCCAGCAGCTTGTCTTTTTCCGGAAATAATCGTACAGCTGTATCACTATTTTATAAATTTGATCTCTATTTTATAAATTTGATCAAACTAAATATTCTTTAAAGATATGATGTATGCAATACTACGGTATAGGTACTCAAGTTTTATATGAGATTAGCAGAAACTGCATGTTTAAAATATAAAATACTTTTTTAGCATTGCTTTTATAGTATCCAGCAGAGGGCACTCACTTTAATCACACAACTTATTTGTTGCACATTTTAATAGACGTCCATTGTTTTTAATTATATTTTTACTCCTTCATACTGTTAATGTTATAGCAGTATAAAATGTTGCCAATTTATTAGTGTTTTATGCTAGTGAGGACCAACTTAAAGGGGACGTCGGCAAACACACTCCCTACCCCCACTTGTAAACTTACAAAAAACAAATTTGCATATTTAGATTATTACGCTAATTTCCTTGTTGAGACTGTTGAATGGTATCCACATTGTTGGTGATTTCAGGTTGTACTATCCTTGAGGGGACATTTGGCTCCTACAATGTAGACAAAACCTGACCCGCACTGTGTTTCTTTCTATCTGGAACAGTCCCTTGGGGACAGCAGACAGATTTGACCTTTCGTGGCCTTACGTCTGTTATTTCGGCAGTGATGACCTCACAGATGTCACTCAGTCTGCCACTCGGCCCAACCTGCCGAAAGGAGGTCACAACCAGTGCTGACCCTGTCACTATCACTTTGCACACAAAG
Source organism: Triplophysa bombifrons (assembly GCA_029783895.1). Lineage (NCBI taxonomy): Eukaryota > Metazoa > Chordata > Actinopteri > Cypriniformes > Nemacheilidae > Triplophysa > Triplophysa bombifrons. Next base: position 22,923,711 of record CM056448.1, read on the forward strand.
CCTCACGCACACGCTCACACAAACTCTCAAGTCTTTTGTGTGTATCATAACAATTTGTGTTGATAGTGTGTACCCAGTGCTTTGTGGACTTTTAGTGAAGTGGTGTATGTGTGTGTGTGTGCAAGCATCAGAAAGCAGCATGTTTTTTTTTTCATTTCTACAGGCATAGCTGCTTTGATTGCCATCTCGCTGCCAATGTGTGAAAACTGTTAATGAGAAAGAGAGAGAGAGAGAGAGAGAGAGAGAGAGAGAGAGAGAGAGAGAGAGAGAGAGAGAAATAGAGAGAGGGAGAGAAAGAAAAGGTGGCAAAACATAAACGGTTTACTGTTGCCAGACACCCACACATCACCCAGCCATGCTCTGTCTGTCTCTTTGTTTGTCTCTTGTCTTTCTTACACTTGCATTTTGCAATTATGTGTTGGAGGGGAGAAAAAGATTAGAGAGACCAAGTAAAGCAGCAGAGAGGAAAACGGGCAAAAAGTTGGAGGAAAAATAATTAAACAAATCAATATTTTAAATACAGTATATATGAAGAAACAGTAGGGCAGCATTTTTCTATAATTATATACTGTTGAACTCGTTCATTAATGAGAGGAATACATGCTCCGAGTATATTCAATAATGCATTATGCAGATAAATGGAGCAATTATAATAAGACATTCTAATCATAGACAAACATTAGGAAACACAGTAACAGTATGTGTCTATGTCCAATTATATCTGGCTGCTACTGCCTTCTATTTGCAATGCTTGACCAGCCAAGCTAGCCGGACCATAATCATGCCTACAATGCATTTAAAATCCCACCCACACACTAATATACAGTGACAAATTAAATGTCTAAATGTTTGATGAATTGCTAAATGAGTAAAGCTGAGGCATGTAATTAATTGAAAAATGTATGAAAAAAAATGTATTCACACAATTTAACCGAAACGACCGACCACAGTCGGTCAGCCAAACAGATTATCCCACCTCAAATTCACACCAACAAACAAGCAAATCAATGTTTTGAAAGTATCACAAAGCCCAAGATTTACTTACAAATGGCGTACGTATTAGTTGTCTCTGTATATTTAGCTGGGATCTAAAATTATTACAATACAAAACAAAAATCACCTGAGACTGACCAAACAAACAAATAATTTTTTATTCAGCTGGACCTGAATATACCAGAAACTCCTATATTTACCACTTTTCTCCCTGTACTCGCTCATTCTCTCTCTTTCACTGGTTCATTCCAGCTCTGGTTTTTTAACCCTACGGGTCACGTTTTTACAGAGCAGCCTGTAATGATGTTTAATATTAGGCTATTTGCTCCCCCATCAGTCCTCTATGATTTCTCTGATCCATTAGCTTTGGTTTTCAGGGCTCCTGCAGCTAAACACATTTTCTCCTCTCTCACTCTGGATCCCACACGAGGATTCATCTCTGTGCCCTGGAGCTAATGTATTTAATTCAATCACAGCAATCCATACCAGGACCTTGTTCCTTTCAGCCTCTCTGGAGGGAGAGAAAGAGATGAGGGACAGAAGGAGAGAAAGCGGTGAACGGGCAAATAAACAACCTGAACCCCCCTCCTACGCGAATGCACGCACGCACACGCATACACACACACTCCCCGATCTTTGGGGGCAGGTCTGTCGAACCTTGATAAGAACAACCGTGCAACCACCCACTTGCCAGGGCAACACAAACACACACACGCTCAATCACACTCCCAGTCTCCCAGGCAGCCAGTAGTGACATGTGTACGAAGCCTAATCTGTAAACCAATGAAATATCAGATGGAAAAATAACAGGGAAAGAGATGGAGCGAGTATAACAAAGCATAGAGAAAGAGAGAGCAGCAGTCATGTTGACTGTCCTTCCTCTGTCAGCCGGAGGGGAACTGCAGCAACAACTATAAAAGTTTCACAACACATCTGTGTCTGCGTCCTCTTTTTTTCAAGGCCGCTTTGCCGATGTCGAGAGAGGATGGGGGAACAATCCCCTCAAGTCATAACCACATACCCCCCCACCCCTGTCTCCCTCCATTCCCGACTCCTGTTTTTTGCTGCTCTAGTGCTCATCAGACTCAGTCACTTGTGCAATGTGTTTTTATGAATTAATAAACTGCACTTTAGAGGCCCGGGGCAAGGGGGGGGGTTGTAGGAGGGGAGCAGGCAGTCATTGGCAGCTTAATGAGCACCATGGGGACATCTCTCTCTCACTTACACACACACACACAATACTCTACATCACTGTCACCAGCATGCAGAGCCTGGCCGCAGAGCGCCAGATGACTATCATTACCCAGATAAATACATCTGCCCTCAGCTATGCCCCCTCTTACTAACACACCCCTCTCCATCCATCTCTCGCTCTCTTTCTCCCCCAACATTCCTATCTATCGCCTCTCAATCACGCCCATCTTACTGTACTCCGCTCTCTCTCTCCGTCCACCACACCTCTCCACTCTATCCATCTCTCTGCGGCTTTGGCTCGGGTGTCCCCGAAGACCATCTCTTTAAAACCGGTTCATTGATTAACATCCTGCCATGATCATTGATTGAGCCAGTTTGGATCCCAGCTGCACCCTGAGACTTTCTCGCGCTCTGTGTAGCTAATGATGCTTGTGATGTATGAAACATTGTCTCCCTGTGCAGGGAGACTTCACCCACAAAACAAGTCGTATTAACAATTACCATACATATATTCACCTCTATTGCGTACTGCTGTCGCTGACACGAGCCTGTTATTAGGTCCTCTCCAGCACATCATTCCTGGAGCGATATGAGGGGACAGTGGAAAAAAATACATTTCATTTGCCAAATTAGGCCTGAAACAGCCCTCCGTCTCAACTGAGAGGGGATGGTAAATGGTCTCATTAGAGTAGTGTGGGCTTTCTCCAGACCATAATCACTGCCATGACAACCGTTTCCTTAGAAACTGGACTGGTCGCCAGGCAGCAGCACATGGTCTTCTGTGCTGTCGACCTAAAGAGGCCTGGAGCCATTGAGAGAGAGAAAGAGAGAGAAAAAGATAGTTGACATAGTATTTAGAGGTGTTTGTTTAGTAAAAATGCTTTAGCAAACACTTTTATCGTTAACACTGCACTTATTATTATTAATTTAAAAAGTATTTGTGTAAATTATTACGAATTGCTAATGCTACTTCTGCTTCAGCAATGTAAAGTGTTTTGCCATGCCAATAAACCTATTTGAATCTGAAACTATAAGCTAATTTCAGGGATAAACAGCTGGTAGACCTTTTATTCCTTTCTTCTCCACTCCCTCCCACTCGGCTCTTCCACCTCAGACAATATGCAATTTCCAATTTGACAGTATGTCTCACTCACTTGAGGTGCTTTTCAAAACTACATCTCACTAGCTCTCTCGGTAGACACTCAAGCTGAAGGATTACAATTTAGCGAAGTAATAAAGGATTGCCTTGATAGATGCAAGCTATTGCACGCCCACTAAAATGGAAGAGCAAGCACGAGAGAGAGAGACAGAAGAAGCGCACAATAAAAAAGCTACAATCCTTCAGAATGATGCATGTCAAAAATCAAACATTGTTCTGCTAGATAATGCAATTCACGTTCATTACATAGCAACTAATGTAGCAACAAGAAAAAATACGAACGCCGTTTCGCAAAAGCGAGGATGTGAATGAGGAGTTTATTTCGACTGGTGCGTGTTGAGAGCTGACCTAGCTGGCTCTGTAATGAGGGATTAAAATATGCTAGCCTCTGTCTGAAGTGCTCCTGTGCTTATTCTAATGGAAGCTGTTGGCTGACAGCAGTACCACTTGACTGCTGCGATAGTCATTCTGTCATAATAAAACACTTAACATCAGACCCTGCATACTCTTTCTCTTGAGTGCCACCATGCTGTATCTCCCTCTCTATCAGTGTCACTCTCATTCACTACTTCAGGCTGATTCTCTCTGTCTTGTTCATTAGTGTTCTTCTTTAAAAATATATTTTTCCTTTTCTCGTTTTGCTCTTTCACACTGCTGCTTTTCATCACAACAGCTTTGAGTTGAATTACGGCTACATGTGAAATATCTGTGCCTAAAATGCTAGTAATAACAGTATATAGTGTATAGAGTATACATGTTAATACAATGGCAAGGTCGGCGACGCATCATGTATATCACACGCTATAAAATAGGTGGTGTTATATTTACATATAAATTTAGGCATTTGGCAGACGCTTTTATCCAAAGCGACTTACATTGCTTTATCCTATACATTTTACATAGGTATTTGCCCCCAGGGATCGAACCCACAACCTTGCTTTGTTAACGCAATGCTCTTACCACTGAGCTACAGGAAAGGTTATATCGAGTCAAGAATGAAATATATCCACATATATTAATATTAAAAATCATTGCTCCTAAAATCTTGGCTATGGTGCTTCCTGGTGTCAATGCAGCAAATACAAATAAAAAAATTCACAGCTCCCACTGTCTCACAACCACACACAAACAACCAAACACAACTGCTTAATTAGCATGTCTCGTCACTGTGGGAAGGGATAATTGTTTATCATCTTGTCAGTCACCCACTCTTGTCGGGACTAATCAGACCTGTTGCTGTGAGAGCGTGTTTTGCATTATTTCATCAAAATGCTGTTCAATGTTCTTGTCTGCATTCAGTAAGAACGCACAGACCACAGACAATTGACAGTTCTGGCATCTGGCCCAGCCGGGTCAGGCCAGGGGCATTTTGCCCATGTCATAAGCTCTTTAGAGGGATAACTATGCTGATCTGGATTGGTCTGGTATAAATATTGTATAATTCAGCAACAGCTTAGAAACAAATGGTGTTGATTACAGGTGTTGAAACAAAGTGGAATTATTTAGACAGAATTTAGACAATGCTCATACATTATTTTGATTGCAGACTTTGTTGATAGTTCTTATATAACTTCTTAGGAGAAAAATAAAATAAAAAGCAGAAGACTCTGGCAAGTCTCCATTTGCTCTCCATCTAATCGCATTACCGCCCTAAAAGAAATAACCGAGATGAATCTCCTTTGTGATTTTTCTTTCCAAGACTTTCCAAAAATTCATTTCTCCCACAACATTTCTGTTTTACCTTAGTCTCCCTGCTGGCATATACTGTATGTTGCGAACTCATTGTATGCTTTTACTTTCTTTCAGCCTGAGATGGTGGCACATTACGATGCCTCAATGCTCTTGCCCTTCCCTCATTCCTTCTCTGCTTTTATTGTGCTCTTCATTGTGGTAAGGTGCTCCTCACCGGAGCATAATCGTTTGGCCATCCCAATGGTGCAGTTAAAAAGCCCCATACCTGCTGTAAGTGAGCGTTTAGTGCGGCGGCTTTAAATATGGCTGTCTGACGGCAGCTGCTCCTGATTTAATAGCCTTGGCGAAGGTGGTAGGAGAGGGACTCAGAGACCCATAGTAATCAGTGTCTCTGAAACTCGAGCGGTTATTTAAAAATCAATGGCTCGTCATTAGACCTCAGCCCCCTCATTCTCTGACTGCACATATATTGATCTGCTCGTACGCTTACTGGTTATCGATCAGGCCGGTAATTTGCAGATAAGTGTGTGATGCATGGAGGGAGAGACGCTTGTGTGTAGGAGCCTAACACTGTTTTTGGCAAAAATCAGCTATGGATGACAAAAAGAGCCAGGGGACGGTGGGTTTGGGTACATTCTTATATAAGAAGAATGCAGAAATGGTTGTCACACAGATATGTGTGTAGCAAACAATAGGCTTCAGAGAATAACTGTACTAGACTCTGCCTTTTCTTTTATGAGATTAGGCATAGATTTTTCTGTACAATGAGGGAAACAATTATTTGATCCCCTGCTGATTATGTTAGTTTGCCTGCTTACAAAGAAATGAAGGGTCTATAATTTTTATGGTGGGTTTATTTGAACTGATAGAGACAGGATATAAAAAAATCAGGGAATTTTCTTTTATATAAAGGTTATAAATTGATTTGCATTTCAGTCCGTGAAATAAGTATTTGATCCCTGAGCAAAACATAACGTTGTACTTGGTGGAGAAACCCTTGTTGGGAAGCACAGAGGTAAAACATTTCTGATAGTTGGTCACCAGGTTTGCACATGTGTCACGATACATTTTAGTCCACTCCACTGTCAATCTTTACGGTTTGTTGGCTGTCGCTCAGCAAATTGGAGTTTTAGCCTCCTTCACATATTTTCTATAGAACTATGGTCTAGAGACTGGCTAGGACATTTAGTATGCTTCTCCTTAAGCCACTCTTTGGTTGTCTTGGCAATATTTTTTGGATCTATGTCATTTTATAGGCACATCCACAACCCATTTTCAGTGATCTAGTTAAGGGTAGGAGGTTCTCCTCCAAGATTTTAGGGTACACCGGCCCGTCCCTCAGCCCCTCAATGCGGTGAAGTCATCCTGTACCCATAGCAGAGATAATTTTTCAATACTGTACTTCTCTGTAGGGATGGTGTTCTTCTAAGTTAACATTTCTCTGCCTCCAAACACAGGAGTCAATTTTGGTCTCTCAGCAGTGCCAGCACTTTCGCCAAAGCCTTTTCAGAATAATTTTGATGTACATTTTCAAACTTCAGAAGAGCCAGGCCTTCTTGTGCAGGAGGACCTTGCGGGTGCTTCAGGATTTCAATCTATTATGGCATAGCGTGTTACCAATGGTTTGCTTGCTAACTGTTGTCCCAGCTGTCTTGAAATCTTTAACAAGCTTCTTACGTGTAGTTCTGGGCTGATTTTTAACCTTTCTCATGAACATCTTTGCTCCATTTGGGAAATCTTCGGAAGCTCCAGAACAAGAGCCTTTGATAGTTATTTTGTATTTCCTCCATTTCCAAATAATCGCACCAACAGTTGTCTCCTTCTCACCAAGCTTCTGTCTGTAGTCTATTCAAGGTTTGTGCAGGTCTACAATCTTGTCCCTGACATCCTTTAATACCTATTTGATCTTAACCATGGTGGTGGAGAGGTTGAATGGAAGATACAGATTCGGTTGGCATGCATCTTTAATACTCTTACAAGCTGATTTAGGAGTACTGTCTTAAAGTGACATGACTAATCTGTGGTCCATATATCCAGAATTCTTTCTAGTTCGTAGGGGATCAAATACTTATTTCACTGACTGAAATACAAATCAATTTACAACCTTTATGTAAAAAATAATTCTGTAAATATTCTGTTTCTATCAGTTCAAATAAAGCTACTATAAAAAATATAGACCCTTCATTTCTTTGTAAGCAGGCAAAAAAAGTCAGCAGGGGATCAAATACTTATTTCCCTCACTGTAGGTAGTTACAAACTGACTGTATGAAATGAGGGAAACTATGTTAATTGGGCAATCACGAGAACCAACTCACTGCTTTTATAATTTCATCTTCTTTCTGAAATAGAAATGGCACAATAACATTTTAAAATCAATTTTATGTATCTGTAGAATTATATTATATAAAAGTGAAGCAGGTCTGCATTTACATGTGTTAAAAAGTCATTTCAAGCAATAACCAGATGGAATAAGCAGAAGATCCATACATACAGTAATTAATGCACATTATGAACTGTATGTGAGTAGTTGACCGACTAATATGCAAATCTGTCCTATGGTGTGATGGCAAAAAATTAGAAAAACAGTGAAGATAAATCTCTCTTATGCTATATTATATGATAAAAATAAATATTAGTAATATAAAACAATGTAATTTTAACAGTTTGTTTTTCAGAATTTTGCTTTGTCCCACTATAGGACACATGTACGCTATATTTGTCAACTACCCATGTACAATTGTACAGCATATTATTTCATTACATAAATAACATCTATTAATAATGATAAAGGAGACAAGGGTCATATAAATGTAATGATGGTGAGTTTTCTTTTGGATTACAGACTCTATCATCTAATATAATCTATCAAGGTCAGGCACGATCATCCATCACTGAAAAATCAATCATCAAATAACTGATAATCAATAGAAAATGCCGGAAAGGGAGCAGGTGGTGCAAAGAATGAACATCAGCTAGTATGTATCCATTTCACACAGGAGCATGATGACATACAGTGTGTCATACGCAAACACACTCACAGGCGCTTCATTCACAGGCATTTCCATTGTTAACATCAGAACAATTAAAGCTTAAACTCCCTCTCCCTCCCTTGTTCCGCTAGAGGGTTTGTGTTTGAAGAGTGTCTTCTTTGTCCTCCACTGAAGCAGAGAAGGTTAAGTGCACTGTGCCACATCCCTAGAAAAACAAGGGACGAGGGCATTTACTACCAGAGTCATTCACTCTGAACTACTGGCCCAGTTATGGAGAATAAATTCAGTGGTGGGAGGCCTAAATGGTAAGAAGTGAGGAGAGAGAAAGATAAAGAGCTAAACATTAAGAGCTTTTAGATATAATTGTTCAGTTTTGGGTGCCTGTAAAAGCTTAGAAACATAAGAGCACTTGTTATGCTAATAAACTGTTTTAAATATTGGACTGGGGAAAGAGCTAGAACAGACAAAAGAGCTTGTAACCAAACTACTTACACAATAAACCTCTCTCTTTCTGTGCTCCATGCTCGCATTGTTTTAGTCAAAGAGGGTGGAGCGAACGTTCTCACATCAAACCTTGGTTAACCATTATCGAAACACACTATGGGCAGCATTAACGCATTTTAAGTTTGTGTACAGATGCTTGGGGGCAGGTTGATGGATTGAAATTTAAACACACACACATACAAATGCACAAAAATAGCCACTTCCTTTGGCTTTATATGTGGTTTGTGTACAGGGAAGAGAAGGGCCATCTATAATGCAAGTAAATAAGCGTGTTGTGTTTAACCAAAGTACTTGAAGACAAATGGATTTAAATGCTCCAGCTATTACAATCCTGCCCGGGTTTTTCCAGTAACTCTGTGGACTCGATGCGCCATGTACCAGCCCCCTGCCTCCTCTACTGCTTTACACAGATTCAGTACCCACCCCATCATACCCTATTTAATGAAAGAGTCCCTGCTGGGCTTTTGTGGCTCCATCCACAGACTTGCTTCAAACTGCCACCAAGGCCACTCAGACCCCCACAGGCAGCCCACCTAAACCCTCCGCCCCGACGCCAAGCCTCCCGGGACCCATACAGCTGAGGGAGGAGTCCTACGGTGACCCTTTCACAGGGGCCATTATCAGGACTCGTAATGGCTGCTGGGCACTGCGACACGCTACCTCAGAAATGCTACAGCTCTTTCAGTCCGCTTCTGGCTGGACATGGTGAATGTGGTGGGTAATGATGGGTAGAGAGACATGCGGGAGGGAGTCTCTGTTTTTTGACGTAGTTGCAAACACGAGTGTGAGATGTAGAGCAATGTGTTTAACGAAGTTTATACTATTTTATTAACAAATGAGGGTGGGTTTTTAGCTCTAACTGCCTAACCGATGGTCAGATTAGCCATGGGAAATCGCGCTCTCCGATTGGTCTACTTCCAACTGATGGAATGGAGTTCTGCTTTTCCACAATGACCATAAATCATCACTCATGGCCATCGTGTGGGCAGGCAAATCAGTGCGGCAGTCTGGGATTTGCATTGGTGTGTAGTGCGGCAAAAGAGAGTTACACTCTAACACGCTGCATGCAGCCATAATGTGCAAATGAGGTGGCCCTGGCACCTGCTGCACATTTGCATGGATTCAGGGAGGGTACAGACTGCAAATAGAGAAACGGACTGAAGAATGGTGTTGACTTTGTTGTTTCAGTAAGCTATGATAATAGAGATCAGGCCAGGGCTGTTATGAGGAACTACGGGAATTCCTGTTTCCATGGAAATACGCACATAAAAAATATGCTGCACTATGTGCTTTATCTGTGTTCTATCCAGGTGGTGCTCTGATGTAATCTAGTCTCATGCAAAATATTACAAAGCACAATCAAACGTTAGTGTTTTGCATATTCAAAATCAAATTCAAATACATAAATATTGCATCAGCAGGGATAAAAAAAGCTTGATCAGTAATGATGGATGAGAGCGCCTATGAAAATAATATCAAACGGATCAGGCACATTAAAGATAAGAAACTGTCATTGGAAAATAATGATGCTAATTTGGAAGGATGTGCAAGCTTCATTATCATTTATATGTAATTCATGAAACCCTCAAAGGATTTAAAAAATGAAAGCGTTAGAAGATATGAAGGTATTTCTTTGAGATCAAGGAGCTAACAGCTCTTTCTAACATAGCTACTTTGATCATCTTGTCAGTCATTTCAATCAGAAAGATTTAGAAATCTGTTACCTTGGGCACAAAATAAAACCCACGCATGTCTGCAGCATATACTGGGGACTCCTCCGTTTTACAATGTGTTTTATATGTTTAGAGGGGGCAACAGCCAATAACACAAGTACAGAGTAAAGTATGTATGCTAATCGATTAGACGTTGAAAGATTTTATTGTGCTGAATGCAAAGCTAATCTCACGTCTGACATAGTTTGCATGCAATTGCACATACACTCACAAAGGGAGAGAGAGAGAAAGATAGCAAAAGAGATTGAGAGAAAACACACACATATTACACACACACCATTGAAAACACAATCCAGCACAGCTAATACACAGAATGGGCTTGGGGATAAGCAATTTCTGCTTTGCCCCACAATGAGTTTGCATAATAAGTCATTAGTTAGAATAATACAACGCATTCACAGAATAACACCATATTTGTGTTTGGAGCTCCAAGAGAGTGCTAAAATATTTAAATAAGGGAAAAATGAATCTGTGAATATTCAGACACCAAAGCTGTGGGTGTTGAATGCTAATCTCTCTTTCTTTCTCTCTTTCTCTTTCGCTCCTGCAAGCAGTGAGTTTAACACATAGCAATGTTTATTCCTCATAAAACTGGGGCACATTTTCCATGCGTGGGCATTTACATATTATTTACATTTGCTTTAACCTGTCTCACTCTCCTCATTCTCTAATACTGTCTGACAGACTGTGAACGGTGTTTTTTATGCATTGTGTACGATAATATAGTTTGGCACTGAGTGTGGATTGTGCAACAGATTCCCATGGCATCATATGTGTAGGAGTATATGAGAGCAGACATGTTTAAAATAGACAGTTGTGTATATATTACTATCCATTATTTATGATTTCACTTGCCTGCTGTGGGTGTAAATATAACACAATGCTCCGATACAGTGGAGCTAGTCAGCATGCTGCAGACGTACGGACTGAGCTGTGAGTCATACAAATATCCAATAATACACAAATACTCTCAGTCAGTGTCTGTGTTTTTTTCTTGTCCGGTACACCAGCAATCTCGGCTGACTCATTTATAGAGTGAGGCTAGTTTTTAGAGAAAAGAGATTTGTTTGTTTGTTTGTGTGTGCTGGAGGCTGGATGATGGTTTGAGATAACTGTGTAGCTTTGCCATGAGGTGGTTTTCTGCTTAACAATGTTCCAACCATTCAACAAAAGTGTTTGGAAAAATCCATGCATGTATGCCTAACATCCATGAACATCTACACCTCAACATGCATGCAGTTTTGAATTAGAAAGGCAAATTTAATATTAATAATGTCTCTCTGCTGCCTATAATAGTCTCTAGCTGCCTCCAGGTTGACCCTTAATACTACTAAAAAAAGTACTAAATACATAATACTAAATTCAGAAAAAAATACTTAGCAACCATTAATGAATGATTCGTGTTCTTAAGTAAACTTCATCCGATTTCCCTATGTGCAGGGAGTAGAGAGCAATGAACACTGTTCAGGGAGCACGTCAATCGGAACGCGGTTCATTCATTAAGCTCTCTTCTGACAAGCTGCCGATTTAAATAAGGTGTGTTTAACTTATTCCCCGCCAGCCTTTTTTTTTTAAAGTTGCCAGCGTTTTTTAACATTTAATCCCAAATTTAATAGCTCACAGTATATTTTCTGTAAAGAATATATGGACAAACAATATGTCAAATGAAAGAACAGCTTTTTTTAAACAAAAGAAACCGTATTCTTCTATCTTCATTTGTTCGTTTTTTATCACTCCGTAGATGTGGGTAGGTTTCTTCAAAATGCATCACTTTGATTAAACAGCTGAGATAATTAATGTTTTTTGTCAAAGATTCCGCCCAGATTCAAATCAAAACAATCATTAAAAACCGCTTAAACATAAACGTTCAAGGTTCTGGGATTCTGTACTTTTTCCCAAAGGTGTAATAGCGCCACCCGCTGTACAACAGTACAAACATTGATTGCCGTAATAACTCGTCTTTGGCGGGGAACCGTTTTTTTTTTAATGACGAGATAACTCGTCAATGGCGGTGAAAAAGTTAACAAGAGAGAGACACAAAATATGCAAAGCGGTGGGCCTCAATCCCAGGATTGAGAACCGCTGATCTAAAAAAATAAAGGCAAGTTGGGACAGAACCATGACAGGTACTCGTGTTTAGTGTGGAGAGAGAGGCAATTAAAGTTTATTCTGCTTGCCATACTCTCTCTCTGTTCTTGTTTTTGTTCCTGCACTCTTTGATTCCTCGTTAGTGCTCGTTATGATTTCATGCCCCATATCTGTTCCTTCTTGATTTGTCCCCTTATTTAATGCCCCTGTGTCTCCTTTCGTGTCCTGGATCATTTTCGATTGTATGGAGTGTTGGGTGATGTGTCCTTTCCACCCGCCTTGTCTTGAGTAAGTTTAAGTTTAGTTAGTTATTATAGGCATGTCTAGTATTGTAGTTAGTATAGTATTTTTATGTTCCTATTAATGTTCCTGTTCCTGTTCTTACCCTTGAGGTTATGTGGTTTTACCCCCTCGTGGGTTTTTGTTTCATGTTTTGTATTCGTGTCATTAAAGGCCTTGTTTACCCCTTACCCGCTGTCTGCGATTGGGCCCTATGTTCCTGTGTCCTTGTGTTTGCCTCCGTTTCATGACATAAAGTGTTACGTCTAATATACCAGACCCATAGCATTTTTTTTTACTTCAACCTGACAGCTCCTCCGCTACTTTCACTGACCACACCTCAGAACTTCAATGAGCTTAGTATGTCAGCCTCATATTTTTACCTACTCTTTTAATATATTAGCGTATGCATATGAAAACCTTTATAAGTATTGATAATACTTACCGATGTATTGATAATAGTTACTGCAGGTAGGGATGCACCGATATGTACATTTTGGTCGATATCCGATAATTCTTTAACATTGGAAGCCAATAATACTGTATATAAATATTAATATAAAATTTCCTAAGACTGAAACAAAAGGCAAAAAGTGGACAACTGCTTTTATTTGAAAACATTCACTGCAGTAAACAAGGTAAACATTAGTTCTCTTTTTCCCCCTGAAAATCATGTACCAAGCCTACTTGTTCCTTTAGATTCTTTGACCTTCAAACTTTTTTTTATAGTTGTTTTTCCAGAGCATCCCAGAAATGTTTTCTTAATAGCCAAATGTCAAACAGGTCCCAAGACAGAAAGCATTCAGACAGCAGTCTGATTCAAACAATATGCTTTTGTTCCTATAATTTACACATTCATAAATACTGTCTACCTACTGTACATACATCAAAATGTTTTGCTAATAGCAGTAAGTAAATGATCATGACAGAAAGACAGTACTGTAATGGATTATACCTGAGAGCAGCGTGCAGCTGGAGTTCTTTAATCAGAGGAAATTATTTATGATTTATCGCATATAATATATCGGCCGGGCACGGTGGCTTAGTGGTTAGCACGTTCGCCTCACACCTCCAGGGTTGGGGGTTCGATTCCCGCTTCCGACTTGTGTGTGTGGAGTTTGCATGTTCTCCCCGTGCCTCGGGGGTTTCCTCCGGGTACTCCGGTTTCCTCCCCTGGTCCAAAGACATGCATGGTAGGTTGATTGGCATCTCTGGAAAAATTGTCCGTAGGGTGTGAGTGCGTGAGTGGATGAGTGAGTGTGTGTGCCCTGCGATGGGTTGGCACTCCATCCAGGGTGTATCCTGCCTTGATGCCCGATGACTCCTGAGATAGGCGCAGGCTCCCCGTGACCCGAGGTAGTTCGGATAAGCGGTAGAAAATGGAATGGAATGGAATATATCGGCCTACGACACCGATATGGCCGATTATTTATTAGGCATCCCTACTTTAAGGCTACTATATAGTTTGCTTATTCAGACACAGGGTGTTATTTCTCTTATCTGAACGATCTTACTGTCTGACAAACTGCTCAACCAATAATGACATTCAGACACACACTCTTAAAAATAAAAGTGCTTCATGATGCCATAGTAAAACCTTTTTTGTCTAAATGGTTCCATAACTTTCTGTTTTACAAAAGGTTTTCTGTGGCAAAAGAAGGTTCTTCAGATTATAAAAAGCAAAATATGGATCTTTAAAGAACCGTTGGCTGAATGGTTCTTCTATGGCATTGCTGTGAAGAACCTTTTAAGCACCTTTATTTTTAAGAGTGTAAGACAACATTCACAAATATAAGTAAGGGATAATGTACAGCCAGCTGGTTGTTGTCGCAGAATAAAGTTCATTTGTAACAAATGCAGACATTCTGTGTGTAAAACCTGAAGTTCAAACAAAAGGAACATGCAATTTGGTTAAATCATTCATAAATATAATCTCATACGTCATTGATTAGGTATATTTCATTCATGTGTAATAATAAACTGCGCCAGTCAACTAGACTCTCAGCAACTAGATGACTGTGTGTTATTAGTTGTTAGCAGTTGTTATCGGTAAGTTTAAATGTCAAAACTAGCCAATTAAGTATTTCAGAATGCTGTGTAATAATCAGTAAAGGTGACACTAAAACTACACTTCTGTTCTGATAAGCTTGATGGATACAGACGTCAAGGCACCTGCTATTTAGCCATGCCATTGACAGTGAAGCAGACGCACAGAATATAGTGCCAGTGCAGGAAGTGCCAGTTCTGTGCCCTGCGCCAGTGTTGGCTGCAGCATTTGGCTGTATGTGTGGTATATGTGAACTGCATGCAGATTCACACTCTTTACAATAAATGTGATATTACCAACAGTGATGCATATTATACTAATGCATGTCTGTGTCTGCCCATAATGGGTGGATGTTATTTGATATCAAAGTGATGCTGTCAATGATAGCCAATCAGAAACCGGCCACATGTAGTCATACATACGCTTCAACAACACATATGACAACAATCTATGCACACACACACTTCAACTAATAACTGCTGGCTATTTTGCATCACCAATAGGTCACGCACCATCTCTTGTTTTCTTTCTCTGGCTAGTGATTTATTTTTGCCTGTTCCTGACTATTTAAACCCAGCATTTAAGGGTGAGGGATTTAATAACAGGTATCAAATAAATCATCGTAAACACTGCTCTAATTAAGCTTAATTAAAGCCATCTAATGGATGCATAATCACTCTGTGGATACGGGCCCAAAGGAAGGAGATGAAGCATTTCAGCTCTCACCCACCCACACACACACACTAACAATCACTTACTCTTCGAATACAGCCACTTCCATCAATCACAGTGCTATCGAAAGCCATACCAGTCCTTCATTAAGCCGAGGAAGAGTCTCATAATTAAGATAATGCAATAATCTAATAGAGTCATTCCCTCTGTCTCTCTCAGTATAGTGCACCTGGGAGGTACCTCTCAATCTCCATAAAATACAGACGATTGACAAATCAGTTTCTCCTAGCTGCTGTAATGCTCTTTGAATATTCATGGTGTTTTTAGAATTTTAATCAAAGTCAGTGATGAGTACGGCCTGCGTATCAGCTAGGCAGCACAGACACACACATACATAAGAAAATGCCTAATTCATATTGTGTAGCTCGTGCTAGTTTGGCCACAGCTGGCTTAAGGCAATGTGTGAGCGTGAAATGTGTGTGTCCTGGCTTCAGGGTGTTGGCGGTGCTCGCTGGACACATGGCAGGTCCAGATGTTCTGGTTTCGTATGTGCATAGCTCATCAAAAACTCAATGTCTGTGCCACCCTTGGGCACCTGCCAACCCAGACACCACTCAGGACTCGCTCTGCCATCTGCCGTGTCCCAATGCATTATGGGGTTGCTGTGTGTGTTTTGTGATGTCACAATAAGCTGGTACATAGGACGATGAGCTGGTTCCCTTCCAACACGGTAAAGACATCCTGGCCTCATATGCCCCATAAACAGAGCATCTATCAAACAAGTTTGTTTGTTACTGTTGCTTTTATTTGTGTTAAACACATAATTTGTGTTATCTGTTTTTCTTTGTCAGATTTATTTATTCCACTTCTGTCCAGTGAAACCCCCTGCAGGCTTAATCCTGACAGTTTACACATGAGCCGTCATTCATTTTAAGTGCCTGTCAATACTGTATTTACCAGTATGCACACATCCACACGAGCACACATCCTTGAGGCACTAGGTGTCCAAACCGAAGGGACCTGAGGCAGATCTGGCACAGAGTGATGATGCGTCTCCAGTGACTGCCCGCCATTTTGTTTTGCTTCGCTAAGCATGTCCCAGGTCTTCAGTCATTCTCAATAGTCAGGACTGGTCTATGGCAACCTGTCAGAGATGTTAATACTCTCTCTCCAGCTTTTTGTCTGTCTCTCTCTTGCTCCATTTCAGATTACGTTATTAGTTCAATTCAGCTAAATATGATTGAGCTTCAGTCAAAGGATTTAAACATTCAAATGTTGGGGCCCAGGCTGACTGATCCGTTCAGTTATTCGAGAATTTTAGTTTACAAGCTGAAAAAACGAAAATATAATAACCTGTTTTTATTCTAATCTCATATACCATGACTACACATCATGTGAGTAGTCAATGTTGTGGTCTCCATAGCTTAGGTTGGAGAGAGAGAGAGATCATTTGGACTACAGTTCAGCTTTCCTCAAGATGCACATTTGTTTCCACATGAAAAAGATACAAACTGAAATTAGCCATTAGTGAAAGTGATAGTAAGAACTCTCCGTCTCATCAGGTGTAATGTCAATGAATGTTCACGCACACACATAAACACGAATCTTGCATCACAGCCACCCACAGCAAATAGATTATTTACTGGTGTTGTACGCAAGCAAAGTTCCACATATAAATGATTAATATGCCCATAAAACATAATCCCTCTGTAATCACTACTCTCAGACTCTCACACACATACTTTATACACCACATCCGAGTAACAGAGAGACAGACAAACACTATGAATTATTTATCCACACAAGGGTAGCACTGAAAATTGTTTCAGGTTTTTACTGATAAAATATAAATCGTTTACCTGTTTTATTTTCCTCCATCAGCTGAGCTATAAATTCAGGCAACTTTCACAAGCTCAATCGTGTCTGTGCTGGATATGGCCTTATATGTTTATTATTTATTTACCCTCGTGTCATTCACATCTGTATATGAATACTTCTGTGAAACACAAAGAAAGATGTTTTGTGAAATGTCTCGAGTGAAGATATTTTGGTAATTGTTATGTCCAATCAATGAGAGCCAATGTTGTTTGGTTATACCTATGTTCTTGAAAATATATTTTTTAATCTGGAATATCAGGAGGATGAGTAAATGATGAAAGATCCATTTTTTTCCATTTTGGGCGAATTGACCCTTTAATGTTCACAAGCGCACCCATCCATGTTGATGGCTTATCGACAATACATAACACTGTAGTGGACAGCACATTCTGAGGATTACATGAAACAATGTGCATAACTGTGGTGTTAAATTAGACATAGCACATTTCCCTATAACAACCTGGCCCACATGACCCATAACACAGTAAATGCCAAATCCACTGCTTTTCCATTTCATTTAACAATGCCTTCTCTCTCTCTCTCTCTCTCTCTCTCTTTCTCTCTCTCTCTCTCTCTCTCCCTCTCTCTCTCTCTCTCTCTCTCTCTCTCTCTCTCTCTCTCTCTCACTCACTCACACACACGCACACATTGTTACACAAAACACATACACAATGTTAAAACTCAAGGCAAAACATCCTTGGATGAAAAAGCATCTTAGTTCAGTGAAGGGTGAAGTACATGCTGTTTTTAATGTGCTGTAAAACATTGATGTGGAAAGTGTGTGTTTTTATGTCAAGCACACTACTATTTCATGCATGCTGATCTGAAACCAGCGACCCCATTCAAATTCAAGTCTTAATTGCAATATGGGAAACCACAGAGAAGATCTCAGCTCCAGGTGAAAAGGGTTGTGGGTAAACAGGAGGGCCAAAGGGCTGCTAATCTCCTCATAAAAAAAGAGAGATTGGATGTGTCTTGTTACAGTGATGTCTGCTAACAATGTCAGTGAGCCGAACACACATATTTTATTCATGGTCCTTATGCAGGGCACACATACATGTTTTTTTGTGGTTGCTGTCGGTAAAACTTGGGACAGCCTGCAGCTTGTTTGTTTGATTGGATGGTGCGGACACTTGATAGGGGCTTTGAACATCTATCAGCATTTATCTTTCCCACCCACAGGCAGTTCTCAACTGCTGCTGATAAGGAGTCAAAGTTGAAGCTGACCAGAGAGAACGCATTAGCATGAAACTAAAGGCGGTCTTCGCTCTTTGAGATCATAATCGTGCAACGAGAGAAGCTTTCCAGAGCTTGAAAGCTTTGAATGCGATTTATGCACCGTGAGCAATGTAACGCATCTAATTTATCTTCATTATATATGGGCGCAGACTTGTTTTTTCTGTGATTGAATTTTACTGGACTGAACTGATGATATTATCTGTCCTATCATTAACTTAATATTCACATAAAACCTTTTTGCATTTTTACATTTTAATGAATACATGATTTAGTTAAATTGCTTTATAATAGGAGTAATTATACCTCAGCAGTTGTAATTCTAATAGCAGCATTATTGTTCATTAAGCAGTTTTCCTCGTGGGAATCGATGGCTTGTCCTTATAATGCGGATGATTTCAACTTTCAATATACTTGTGAGAACATTCTATCTCCCACATACACCGTTTCTTAATTTAACAGAACCTGGTAAAGAGTTTTTTGAGCGATTCATGTTCCAGTGACCCCTAGGACAATGTTTTCAGGTCGTTCCCCCTTTTAGGCTACAGGGCTTTGCACTCATCGCAACAATAGGATGAGTTTATAGGAACAATTATGAGAGGAAACTAAATTTTGATTGTTCTCTTAAGCATAGAGTAGAGAGCACTAGCTCCACACACACACACACAAACAGACACATACACAGAGATAAACTCTGTCATTGACTACTATTAATCCTGTCTGATTTGCATTGTCAGAGTGCCTATGTTTGAACAATGCTGTTGTTTCCTTGTTTGCTAATTTAGGAACAAACATTTGCCTGTGCAGCAAACAAGCTCTCCCAGGATGTGTTATTAATAGGCTAATTAAGACAGCAGTAATGAGCAGGATTACAGCTAATTATGACAAGATTTGTTTTGGCGCTCCGTCTGGGAAGAAGCAGTGAAGTGTGTATATCTACCTGGGAGTTCATTACTGCAATCACCATGCACCTGAGTGCACACAGTACACTGCTGGGGGGGCTGTGTTTACTTATGTAAAGGAGGAAAGTAAGCATCAATGTTATTCGGTTTCATGTGTTATGTCATTGAAAACATGGATATGAGCACAGATACACAACAGACAATATAACTGCTATTCTATCAATCACATATTCAGTGTGTTTGTGTCTGTGAGTGTTTGTGATGTAAGTTGAAGATTGTTTCTATGCAATTGCTGAATTTATTGATCGACACTTTTAGACCGAAAGTGCAAATATACATGCTGTTTAACTGTTTCAGCTAAAACTGTATGTGTAAATGTGACATTTCATCAGACGACGCGCCTGGCTCGGTCTGTGTTTGGTTATAAATACAATTTCTTTAATATTTAATTTATGTTAATATTTTTGGTGTATTAATAGAATTTAATTAAATTAAAACTACGGATGTAGTAATGGATTTTTTTTGCGGTAGTCTACACAACATTTTCAGTTATTACATTACACTTGATCTATTTTATACATATTCTAAAATTAATTTTATCCATACAGTATCTATTCATATTTTTTTTTTACTAAAAATGTGTATATGCTTATTTTTTACTATAATTTTCCTTTAAACCCTGTCTCTATTTTTTACTTTGTTTATTGTAAATTTTGTGTTAAATTGTCTGTGTAGTTTTAGTAGCCCTACTAGATACTGAATACACTGGGGAAATATTGTAAAGGCTGAATTTCCAAACAATATTGATTGTTTTCAAACACATATATTTTCCTCTACCCCTAAAACAAACTCTTACTCAAATCTGCTGGCATTATTAGATTTATAGTAAAATAATGATTTTTCCCAATTTATAAAGTTCCTTCAAAAGTGAAGATCTAAGTCAATTTTTGACATGCTCCCTTTGTTTATTAATCCATTTTCAAAAACGTGGCCTGAATTCTATCCAAACTTAAATGGAGACTTCCCAGCTATTTCTTAATTACTCCCTAGATTATTTATAATCACTATATTATTGACTAACCATCACAGTACTCTTACAATAAAAAAATCTAAAAAATATTAAGGAAATCAATACATTTTCTCTTTATGTGGTCTCTTTTTTAACTCTTTTATGGATGTCCATAGGTTTTTCTAGATCCATGAGACTTTTGGGGGCACTATAAATTATAAGTCATTCTTTATGCACTTTGTTCAACAAAAAGAATGAAAAAACACTTATCTTATTTTTATCTTAAAATCTTATTTTTGGCAAAACTTGGACAACAACCTTGCAAATAAAACCTCTTTTCTTCTTTTCAACATGTGTTCATGAAGATTAGGCCACTGTAATCTTACAGGGTTTCATAAGTGTTAGCACTGAGAGAGAGAGAGCTAAAGTTAAAACAGAGAAACGGAACAAGGCTACACCACTTCAACAGATGACATAAATCCTGTTTATTAAATTATAAAGAATCCGTAAGGATCAGGAATAGCGAGTCAAGGATTTAAGCGATTTTTGAAAATTCTTGCTGAATTATTTGATGAAATGGGATTGTGAAGTAGTGGAGCTTTGTAAGTGTGTGACAGTAGAAGTGCAGGGCGCCGGGATAAATCGCTTGAGAAATGGAGCGCAGTAGACAGAATCAGATCCAAATGCATGCAAGTATTAAAGGGAATAATTCACTCTTCCTCTAAGAGAGGCAGATTTGAGCCTTGCATAACACTGACAGTTTATTAAACAAACAGAACCAAAAATATCAATAGCTATATCTGGCTTCAGTGTTGATAGCCACATAAAACACGGACAGATGAGACTGACGTTAGAAATGTAAATACAAAAATATGTAAATAAATGAAAATTATAAAGTAAAAGACCTTTTTGAGTGTGGCTGCTGATCATAGGAGCACTGAGTTATTCTTTGGGACTTATATCTCATTTACACACACTTTGCAACAATGGCTGAGGCAATTTGTAACCCCAGAACAATCTTCAAAACGTTCTTTGTGTTGTCTTTTAGGAGATAGTCAGAGGTTGAGATTTGGGGAGATTAGAGCAAATGAGCATTAGCTGGGTGATTTTGGCTGGGTGGATTCGTCAGCTCTCTGGGACCTCAATGCCACCGATAACTTCTACTGAGCTGTTTGCTAAGAGGATTGAACGTGTTAATCCAAGTCCAAGACATACCATGTGAATTACATCCCCAAACAGATTACTCTACACAGATTAGGATGAAAGCAACCAATTTTACCATGTCTTGCCTAATTCTGATATATGCACTAAGAGGAATCACAACTAGCAAATGTAGTAAAGCCAACACTAAGCATTAAGGGGTGTGAACGGATCACTTTCTGTTTTTCTGTGATTTAATAGATTTAATGACAATTTTGTGTGAAGATGTGTTTGTTGAGCGGGTTGAGCTCTGAAAGCAACACCATAATGCTCAATAGCTCAATATATAGAAAAGTTCTTTCTAACCAAGCAGCACTATAACCTTGGGCTAAAAACAACAAAGATGCAGCCATGAGACGAAGTCAAGGGTGTCAATAGTGTGTTTACAAAGCAGTCCTAAAAACAGGACCGGCATCATTTTCAACCGATATTTCATGTACAAATGTGTGGGGACTGCAATTATCTGTTGTCCCTTGCCGTCTCACACCTTGCAACTGCAGGGTGTGTTCAAATAAAGTGAGAAAGAAAAAGGTGCGAGACAGGTGTGTGGTTTTGTCTGTCTTGAGCGTTTGAAACTGTGGCACCAGGGAGTTCCCAGCATGTACACTGGCGAAGATGCACACACATAACCACAAAGCACCTGGTCACCTAACACCTCACCCAACACATAGCTTCACTGAGAGAAAAACTTTTTTTTTACTTGTGAACGTGGAGAAACACAAAAGAAAGACAAAGAGAGGAGTAAAAGTAGGTGTCAGATAAGCATGCTACAGGTCATTGACATTCTCGAAGGTATTACGTCTCACTCACACCTGGGTCACACTCACTGGCATTCTGGGACCGTAGGAGCAGGTGTGTGTGTATCGCGTGCTTTATGAGTGTTTGTGAGACCACACAGAGCAGATGGCAAGAGCAATAACTGACAAATCCTGAGGGGGAACTGAAAGCACCTAATAATTATACCTGTTTTTTCTGAAACAAACATGCCAATTAGAATCCCAGCAACACCTTTCCATCACACACTGCTGTATGTGTGACACTGAGACACAAGGATATACTAAAACAACGCTATTTTGAACAAAGGGCCATTGTTTACACCCAGAATGATTTATAATCACATGTCTTTAATTTCTCCTTGCTGTCTGTCGCTCTTTCACTCTCTATAAGGTCTCCAAGGGGTAAAGGCAGGGATGTAGCTGTGGATCTAAACCGATGGAACGGTTGTTAAAACAAGAACTGTACTTACAGGACCAACTGGTCTAGAGGTACATTCAGATTGAGCTAACAGCAAATTTTGTGTCAAACAGTTTCTGTTTTCAAGTTTTAAGCAGTCGGTGTTGAATAATTTCTTTCAATCAAATATGGTCAATGATGGTTAACACATTTGAAGCACTCTGGTGCGAGGGGATTAAAGAGAGACACAGGAAATGACATCAGTTCCTCTCCTAATGCATCAAAAAAGTGTCATGTGCAGAAAAAAAATCCTGCAAATCAAATATGTGGCCATAAGGTTCATGTTGGTTTTTTACTATTAAACAAGGGAAAGGACTTTTCTTTCCATCGCACCAACTCTCAATTTACATTTCATTCAGGCTGCACTTTTAACACTATGTGATTTTCCCACTGCACCATTTCAGACGTCAGATGGTGACCAAAATGCTCTTCTTTATGTGTGAATTTATGAATATATTCAACATGTGTTAATTCCATTGTTGCGATCACAACACTGGGATCTGATGTCTTCTAGAGTGACTAACCAGGGGCAAATGCACTTACGTATGCTTTCCTTGACTCGACTTGGCTAATAAGAGAAATCTAATGCCTTGAACATTTTTATATATGCCATTTCTCCTTGGATCTGTTATTTATTCCTTCTGTGGTCATTTGATAACAAATACTAGACAAAAACAGAATATAACTTTCGTAAAATTTGATCAAGTAACATGCAGGTTACAAGTAGTTACTCAGCTGAGAAATATTACAGGAAAAGAATCACTGGGATAATAATCCCTGACCACAGCACTATAATCTTTAAACCATGAATGTGGTGATGTTACAGTGGTTAAAGATCTGTGCTACATGTAAAAATAAAGAAATAAAAAGGCTTACCACAATTTCTTTTACGTTAACTAAGAAAAAAACTACTACTTCAGGATGCATGACACACACCCACAAACCTCTTTATTTTCCAAAGTTACACGTACAGTCCCCCCTATCCACCGATTTCTAACCGCAGACTACTTAATCCCTCTAAATATTTACATCTGCTCTTAGGCACGCAGACACACACTTAACCAGACACAATCAGATTATACCCTTCATTCAACCAACTGTTTTTTGTTGATTCCTCATCAAGCCGAGCAGCTTAAGTGTATAAAGACACAACAAAAGCAAAACAGTCACACACACCCAACTGACGGAAACTTATATATATAACAAACAAAATGAGAAAATCTTTGACCCAAAAAGCCTCATTCTTAGTGGATTTCAAATGTATTTTCAGATGAATTGTCAGAGATTTAGACTAGCATTAGGCAAAATACTACCTGAGTCTGATCTGTGAGAATAGCTTCCCACTGCCTAATCAACCCGAGGCCTGTGCTGTCTGTCTGCCTGGGTGCCTTGCCTTTGTTGCTCCCTGAATAGATGCTAAATATCCTCCCAATCTCCTTCCTGGCTCTGGTTGAGCTCTCGGGAGCCAGTCTATTCACATGCTAATGCAGAAAGGCTTGATTCCTTAATCACAATCCTGCTCAAATCCAGGAACAAGGAGATGTAATGGGGAACCATTTCCTCATTGTTCTGTCATTTTTTTCAGATCCGTAATTCTCTTACCTTCTAGGTTTTGCAATGAATTACAAAGCAGGGGGGCTGAAAAAGTTTGAGTCTATGACGTGTCGTGCTTTATTATAGTGGTGGATGCTTAGTGGCAGCCACTCTCTGCATCAATTCAGTGGAGGATTTGATTTGTTTCTGTTGACGAGCTCTGTTAATTTCCTCTCCCGCCTCATTAAGCTCTAACTGCCAATTAATGTCTTTTGTTCCCAGTAATGGCTGCCTCCCAAACAGAGCTACACACACACTTACATGCACAGGCTTACACAACAAAAGAGAGCAAAGTATCAGTGGTGCACTCCTACAGAACCGTGAGAGAGAGAGAAAGAGGGAGATTGATTAATTGGGAGCTCAGTGGAACAGCAGGCAGACAGGATCTCTCATTAGCTCCTCTCCAAACTCCACCAGCTCTCAGACACCACTCATCGCCCCTTAGGACATGAGGTCACTGTCTCTCCCGACAACAGTTGGAGAGACTAACAACGCCCCAATTGCAAAGATCATAACAACAATAGTAACTTTATAAAGTTATGCACACACACTTTTGGTATACAAAATGTGGGATCGTGTAGCAAAAGACACTCTCAAGGCTACTACGATCTTCGTTGCTCCCAGTAGTCTTGAGAATGGTTGTGTGCCATACGAATCATCACTGCTCTGAGAAATCCTTGACTACTGTCCCATTATTAGCCAAAAATGTGCCTTTTGTGTGTCTGAAGCAAAGAACATTGTCCCTGATTCAGTTGGGGAGGGGGTGCACCACACTTTATCCTTCGGTCCATTAAGAAAGAATGGCTGTTTTTGTTCCGGACAGGCAGTAGAGACAGATACTGCAATAGAGACCGAGTCCGGAGAGTGCTTCTATCTGGGCTTTTACCGGAAAATATGATTATGTTGTGATTCGGTTTTCAAAGAGCTCCATCTAAAAGGTTTTTGAACCTTGCATTTTCAAAAATGACCCTAATGAACTTTGGTCAGCTCAACTTCTAATGTAATGAAAACCATCATCAACTTTTCATTTGAGTATGGGAGGGAGAGCAGGAGAGGCAGATTTCGAGAGAGATCAAAAGAGAGAGCGACAGTTCGTACATTTTTCAAAGCATTTGTATGGACCTAAAAGAAAAGAGGCAGTAACTGTGCTCTCGTTTAAATCATGCCACATTATTCAAAGAAATACTAGAAATGCACCATATGTCCAATAATCGGTATCGATTGATAAAAGCAGTTTTCCACATTATCGATAGTTGAAAAACGGCCAATGATCAGGGCAGATATATCCTGTCAATTTAATGAATTTGTGCTCTCACTGCTCTGTATATTGAAAATATTAAGAAACAGGACCAGTTTGATATTCAATACTAATAGGCATTGGAGTAAGTTCCATGTGAATTAATATCTTTCAGTAAATTTAGAAATATTAATTTAATCTTCAGAATTGGCATGGGCAGATACCACTCTGAATAATCTGCTGTCAGTATCAATGGAGAAATGAAGTATCAGTATCTCTAAAACCCCCCGATATTATCTAGACTTTCATATGAGTTGAGAGGGTTGACAGGTGCAGGAGTCAGTGACAGGGCTAAAACTGTAACAAGTTAAGTTTACCAATATGTACCAACGGAATATGCCAACAAAAAAAACATATGGCAACAAATCTGCTTTGATAACATATGTGTCAAGCATGGTGTCACCACAGCTCCACACTAGCCTCATTTGATGCTACCGGAGACATTAACAAGGCAGAAGAGAGTGAAGCTTCAACTTCCTGTCAGTGAGCAGCCGTTGCTGTGTTTACATATCATACTGCTGTATCATTAAACCCCTCTAAAGCTCTCCACAGAGAGACTTAATGTGTGTGTGAGAGAGAGAGAACAAGCTTTGAAACAGATGTAGAGCAGGCTCACTCCATGAGCAGTGAAACACAAGACTAATTAAAAAAGTATATAAAGCATGGTTGTGTGTACGAGTATAGACTACAGCATCAGGGAAAATAGCTGCTGGCTGCTAAAATCAAACAAATCCAACACAAAAATGATCTTCTTCCATTCACCATTCCCACCACTGATCACTGGATTACACTGATGAAATGAGACAGACAATATGCCCAACATGGTGGCAGAGCAGTCGTCCTGCTGCGCCAAAGAATGACAGAACCCGCTCGCTATCCTCTGCCAACCCATAGAGGACATGCAGACAGGCGCTGGCGCAGGTCCTGCGCTCTGACCGCTGCAGCTCACTATCTTTTCCAGGGATTTCCATTTAACACACATTCAAAAACACACCACTAGCATTAGCGATACTGCAAAGTGAGAACTGAAGAGACACCAGCAGAGCTGCCCACATCTTACTTTCTGTTACATTTACATAGATGGTACAAAACCTTTAATATACATACATTATATAAAAGACTGACAATATATTTGTATAATGTACACTGTGGTCCTAATGTTATTGGAAATGAATAATGTTATGTGATAAAAACCATTATTAATCTATAACATCCATTGCCAATGTTTACATCAATATCTGGTTTGTGCTTATCTCTCTCTTTTAACTGTGGCTTCTCTTAAACAATTTTGTTTTTGAAATCCAGTGGGGAGATTAAGATTAAAAAAGCAATTAAGTTAAGATAATACAATTTTGAAAACACGGTAAATGAGAGACTTTGTGGTGAAGTACAAATCGGTTCTCTGTCTGAAAACCTAAAGACGTGGAGAAGATACTAACCTAACATATCAATAAATTTAAGAGATTTTATTTTCCTGTTAGTTGTCAGCTGTCCCTTATTTACGAGAACTGTGCCTTTTATACTTGGATATGTAAATACACTCACACACTGACCAAAATTCTAATTAATAATACATATGATCAGAAATGGAGAAACACACTGATTTTTGTTTTTTTCTGTACTGATTCTATGCACACATGCGTTTGCATAAGATAAAGTGCTGGAAACACGAAAACCAGTGCATGCCCTGACAGCCAAATTTCTGATTAAAATTAGTATTATTGAAGACAAGCTATTATCCAAACATTTGGTCTCTATTTGCATCCTCACCTGACAGCACATCAAACACAACTTTCAAATATTATTTTTTCTTTTTTTCTTTGCTACCTTTTGTCTTTTCTTCCCATCTTTATCTTTCAGGACCTGTTTACAACTGGTGTTACAATGCGTTTTTGGCGACCTGATTACAAGTACTCAGGTGAAGCACATCTGATCAAAACATCCATTTCAAACACGCCTCCGGTGACCACTTGTGTTCAGATTTCAAAGGGATTTCAAATTCATCGCTACATAAAGAGGTAACCTGACTGTAATAAGTGGGCTCTGACTCGTATTCATTTTATAAAAGAAAACAACTCACTTGTGCTGCATGACATTAACGCTGGACTGCTTGTGAAAAGTATCATTGAGATTAAAAGGATAGTTCACCCCAAAACTAAAATTCTCTCATCATTTACTCACCCTCTTGACATTTCAAACCTATATGACTTTCGTTCCTCCGCAGAACACAAAAGAAGATATTTTAAAGAAAGTTGGTAGCGGAACAGCGCTGGCCCCCATTCACTTCTATTGTATGTGCACAAAACCAATCTACATTCTACAAAATATCTTCTTTTTTGTTCTGCAGAAGAAAGAAAGTCATTCAGGTTTGTAATGACAAGAGGCTGAGTAAATGATAACAGAATTTTCATCTTGGGGTGAACTTTCGCTTTAATTTATACAAACTAATATGTTGTGCACAGAGCTCTAGTTGTGCACAGAGCTCCAACAACAAGGTGTGTAACAGGTCAAATAATGAAAGACTGTGGGTTGTTCTGGGTCAGCTGATGGCAAAATCCTGTATGACAGCAGCACACACGGACACACACAAATATCACCATCTGCTCCTGTGTGCACAGTTAGGCCCAATGTGCGAACATATTAGCATAGTGTAATGTGTGTGTGTAGGGGGGTCAGCTCAGTCACAGCGGTGTTTGGGGATAAAGGCCGTGTTACAAATAATATCTCATCAGAT
Organism: Triplophysa bombifrons; assembly: GCA_029783895.1. Taxonomy (NCBI): domain Eukaryota; kingdom Metazoa; phylum Chordata; class Actinopteri; order Cypriniformes; family Nemacheilidae; genus Triplophysa; species Triplophysa bombifrons. Next base: position 22,952,144 of record CM056448.1, read on the forward strand.
TAGGAAAAAGGCTTATGGTGTCAAGAGGTATGAATAACAACCAGCCCCATCTGTTCTCTCAATATCATTATCATCAGCTCTCTAATTATTCTCATTACGCATATTTATTTAGTCACAGCAGTGTCACACGACAGCATCATTCAGAAGAGCACAAGCACAGCAGCACAGTCAGCTCTGACATCAATCAATATTAATATAACTATATAACTAGGTTTCTATGTTATGAAACTGGGAGGCATATACACACCGTATAAACACACAAAGACAATGGTGAAAATAACGAACTGAAATATATAAATATTGCTATCTAAGAATTTGAAAGCAGTTCAAGGCAATGTGTTGACAGCTGCCTTCAGAGGGACCCATAACCCCAGAAAATCATTAGCGGTAAGAACCCATTTCAGCTGTGCTCTGTCTGATTGAGGAGCTAAAAGAGAACTTCATAATCATGCTAAATTAAAGGTCCTTTAGATTTAATCTCACCCTTTCCAATCTCTTAATTACTTATTTGTCCCAATTATTTGCTTTACTGAGCCCATTAAAGGCCTTTTTCACCTCCGAATTAACCAGCAGCAGCTGTAATCATGCCAGTGTGAGGCCCTCTTCATTAAAGCACAAGCGCAGGCGCACACACGCCGATATACCAGGGGAACGTGTCAGAGAAAACTCACACACTTCTGATGAGAAGCAGCATTAAAGTCGCTCGGCATCTTCAGGTGATGTTTCAGGGAGGAACCCAACTGTGCTGAGATCATCCGTAGCTGTCACGCCGTCCTACACAACACACACAAAAACACTCATCACATAATATGAATCATCATCCGATACTCATGTCCCACTCTTTGTGTGATGTATCACTGCATATGTAATGTAATTTATGTGCAAATAAAACATTTCCTCAAACAGGCACCTTCCCAGCGTGGCGCAAATCTTTCATCTGCTGTGAATCATGCTGAAGATCTTCTCCACTTTCTCTCTCTGCCAAAACAGGATATTAGCAATTAAAGTAGCGTCGGTGCGTCATCATTTTTTCAACATTGTGAATTCTGGATGACAATGATGGAGGTTTATCATTGTAAAAATGTGTATATTTGTTGAATTTTTGGAAATGATGCATCATTGGGGATTATAGAAATGGTTGTTTAAACACTGTTGTTGGAAATCTGAGATTAGAAGATTAATGCCATAGTGCAGTTAAAATCCTTACCTAGACAGTACTTGTAAAGTTAAGTAGAAACCTCATCACCCAATTTTATCAGTTCATCTGTGTAGAACACTTGCTAAATGACCTCAGCAGAGACATTGTAGCATTAGACCTCTGATGAACCTTTACCATAATCTGGTGTGACTGTACAGTTTATACATTTCTACTACACACCTCTTCTAGTAGATTGAAAGTTACTGAGCCTTATGAACATACCTGATGATTAACATTAAAATGAAATGTATCCTCTTCTTGTCAGTGTACTCAGAGCACCACAATGGGATATAACTGTATCAGGGAGCAGTAGGGTTACTTAATCCATTTGTGAATGAATTGAAACATGAACATATATTAGATGGTGCCATTATTGCTACTGTAATGTATAGACCATTTTCCAGAATGTTAACAACACTGGTATAGAAGCACTTGCAAGTATTAGATTTTATAACTCTGTACAAATGTAAGAACAAAATACAGCCACAAAAAAGTTTTGAACTTAATAGAAATGTTAGACGAACAACTGTAAGTCTTAAATTGCCTCACTGTCCTCGGATGTACACATTTTCTGTTTTTTGGGAAATGAAAAACTACTTTTCAAATAATTAAATACCATGTTGTCAAATTTGACACTTTTTTGTACTTTTCATTTGTTAGATATTTGCAAAATTGACTAACTCAACTCAACACAACTTTATTTCTATAGTGCTTTTTACAATTTTCATTGTTACTAACACAAAGGGTGACTAATAGTTAATAATAATGATTTATAGCAAAAAATCTAAATCACAAAATTTGGAGATGCAAGATTTCAGAAGGACAGTAGAGATATTTAATGTAAAAAACACATAAAATCTGGAACGGTAAGTGCTTCTGGAGCAGTTTTGTTTCCAGTCTATAATCAAGAAAGAGGTCACCTGTGTTTGATCATTGAAACAGTATAAGGGCAAACCATGATTTCATGTACACTGAGGGGACTATAGAATAATAATTAATCCTATAGTAAACCCAAAATATTGTCACAGTCTCCCTAAAGAAGATAAAATAATATATATATTCATCATGTATAATAATATAAGATTGTATAATGTACATGTATAATGAGATTTAATTTATTCATCACCATTTACAAATAGAGGAATTAAATTATTCTATATTCTTGTCAAAGCAAGTTTTACTATAAAACGTTTTTAATGAAATCACTTTTGTAAAAGAAAAATGGTTTTGTTCTATTTTATAAGCATAGTTTTGGAATAAGCTCCACTTATTTTGTGCTGTTATTATTGATATATTACTATAGATTTAATTTTCCCCTTTGGCATACATACAGAACATAATACTTGTACAGCACAGCACAGACACCATCCCTCTAACCTGATTGGTCAATCAGCCTTTCAAGAGCACCAACAATAAGTAAAAAAGCACAAGAAAAATAAAAAAACAGTGCTATGTACCAAAGCAATGTCACACGTGCATTCCTGCTGTTGTACTGAATATCAGTTTTGATGACATGTGGCTATATCAACACTGCTTATATTCGGTACAAAATAGTTTTTGGCTATTTTCATTTCTTCTTATATAACAGTAAGATCGGGCTCTTCAATCCTATTGGACGAGAGCCAATATGAGTCATTCTATGAGTGTTGATACAAGATCAGAACACCACTACAGCGATACAGGCAAATCACTGCCATACCAATGTATAAAGTGGTATGGCTTTGATCATGCTTTAACTTAACATTAACCTCCAGCTGCAAGTCAGCAAGAAACTCCTAAAGCACACACACAACCAGTCGCATACACACACTGAACTGCCCTCTCAATGGCTATAATGAGAGGGATAAAACTAATCTTCTCACACTGACTCCTGTAAACTCGGGCTTTCTCCTTCGGTCTTCTTAAGCCCCGTAAGAAAGATTCCCGAGCATGCTCATGACGCAGGAGAGACAGAAAAATGGATGAGTGAGGTTACGGTTTCATCTGGCTCAGTAAGCCTGTACTAATTTGAGGCCCGAGTTGAGAGGCCACTTGTGTCCAGGCCCGATGAAAGCTCTTCAGAGGAGAGAAAAAAGTGGAGGATTGTATCAAATCGCTGGTTGCTCTCATGGAGAAGCTCTTCTGTGTCTGCCTCTCTCGTGCTCTCGACAGAGCCTCTTCTCTCTCTCTCTCTCTCTCTCTCTCTCGTTCATTCCGGTCTCTTCAGCAGTGCCACTCAACAGGATAGCCCTTTAATCTTCTATTCAGCTGCTCCCTTATTAAGACCGAAACTAGGAAAAAAGAAAACAAAAACACACCTTGCCTATGTACTGTACAGCTTTTTCACATCAGAGAGAAATGAAATGAAAGAGACGAGAGAGGAACGAGAGCCTGCGGGAAAATCAGCGTGTTGGGATTTGGAGTGTATCTCTACATCTTCATTCTCAGAAGCACTTCTGAGGACAACAACAAACTCAGGGCTTCCAGCTAAGAAAGGTGCGTTTTTTGGCAGCGAGACTGCAGGAGGAAACAGAACAAGGAAGAGAAGGTCACAAGCACTAGACGGTAGTGCTTAAAGAGTGAAGTATCCACTGAAATTGAATTAGCTCTGGTATTGATGTTCTAAAAAGGGGTCTGAAGTCCTCTGCGCAGGGCGGGTAATGCAGACACCTGACTGGGCTAAGAAGGGAAATGGAGGGGGTCAGTCTGTTAACGTTTGCTCTGAGGCAGACAATAGAAATCTGGGGAGATTAGTGCAAATCAATAAGTCTCATTTGATCTGTTCGCCGCTATGGTAATTCACAAAGCTCACGGCTCATTTAACAGGCTGGTACAGCAATCCAGAATGAAATCTGCTGCAGACGCTCCTCCCGCAGCAGTACATTCTGCTCTGGGTATTCAGAGAGAAGCTTTCACATCAGCAGTACAGACTGTAACCACGCCATGGTGAAAATTTGTTGAAAAGCTGCCTGTGATTGAAACCAGAGAACGTCTCATCTTGACCCCTGTAAATTCAGAGCTACTCTGGTTTTGCTATAGGACGCTTGGCAGCTTTTATCTTATGCTGGACATTAATAAAAAATTCTGTGTCTGTACGATAGAAGTGCACGGGTACTGCCGTTGTTCGGTTACCAATATTCTTTTTGTTCTGCAGAAGTCATAGGTTTGAAATAAGGGGCGTATCCCTTTAACTCCGCATGACAGGAAGAACTTGGATTACCCAAATTTCATGTATGCTTTAAGAACCATATGCATGATATTGTAGTGTATTCATGACTAAATAATCAATACCGTTTAAAGACCATCATACAATTACCCACAAGCTATTGTGTAAAGGCATTTACAGTCATTTCATTTGTAAATGAACGCTTCAGGGCAGATGTTCGACTCCTGGTTGGAACTTTTTGCATCTCCATCATCAGAACGCAGGAGTAGGTGAGAGAGACATGCCTAAATCACATCTTAATGACACCAGCTCAACCGCCAGAATAAATCAATCAACACAAACAGCATGGCCAACAATCCAGCTTGGGTGAGGAAATCAAAAGGGTGTGTTGTGTGCCGCCAGCTCTGCTTGGGAGACCGCAAGGCGTAGGAGTCAGATGGCTCTGCGGTTATAAGAGAGAGCCAAGAAAGCAGGAACAGTCTCGCTCTCTCGCTCGCTCGCTCACACACACAAACAATTTCATGTCTCAACTCTTCCTTTAGCTTTTCAGAAGCTTAACACACAATGGGAAGATCTACCTGGCATCTCCGGTTTTCAAGTACTAATCTCTATACTAACAAACACTCAGCCACAATTACCCTGTGAAGTGCCACAAACAAAAATATACTTATTCACATTCAGCGATTGTACGAGACATTTTTGTACAAAAACAGTTTATTGAATTATTAACAACTGTACATGATCAGTGCGGACACAGTTTGCTACATACTTTGGTGTGAAGTTGAGAGGATGTGAAAGGCAGGTGGGTCAGGATTTTTATTGTTTTTAAGTTCACTGTAACACGGGTTCTTCAGCGGCTCCACGAGGCAGATATCTGCAGGGCCCACTCAAATAGTCTACATTTAATGTGATCGGGTTTAAAATCCGCTTTCCTTTACCTCACACGTATGTGATTTCACAATGTGCCTCCACATCACCAAAGTCAAGTGCAGGCCAAGAATATATTCATTAAAAAACTGGCTCAACGTACAGAAACAAAACCCAGAGTTGACCCCCTCATGAAAAAGGTTTACATAAATCTGCGACAAAGTCAAAAACAAGGCTGCAGGCTCATTAGGGCGGGGCTCTTCACAGCAGAATTAAGCTGTCAGTCATCGGGGCGAGTCATATCCCGCTTGATCAGCAGAAAACTATAGCAGGGCCGCTTACGGGAGAAGCTGGCAAGTTACTCATCGCAGCGTACAATACATGCAAACTCAGCATGTTACAATCACACTTCTTTATCCAAGTTCCTCTTTCCAACAAGACGCCACACAAGGGCACAGACAAGAAGTAAAGTTAGTCATCCTCAGAGTTTATATCCCTTTCGATTTACAAACGACTCTCACTCTCTTCTGGGCTGTTTTCTTGCAGCGATCCATCGGTTCTGACCTCCGCAGGACGTGATCCCATTTCCATTAACAGCACATAGACTAGAAACCAAAAATAATCGAAAAAAAAAAAGACAAAGTCTCTTAAAATTATTCAGAAACGGTGGTTTTCCCACAAGAGTTAGCCACTGTTAGCAAATAGCCAGCCCAGAGGGTGTGCTTACAAAATTGAAAAGAAAAAAAAGTGTCCTAACCTACATTCATCAAGCATTAAGGACAAAGAAACCCATCACAAGTATATCAGGACATGGAAATATATATAATTATATATATTTATAAAACGTCTTTATTACTCCATATATACACTTTTTAACAAATTGTCCAAGGAGCAGGAGGCTAAAATTGAAGCACTGCTTCATATTACATCACAGATCGTTCTCTTTGTGTTAAAAGGTGAAAAGGTAAAAGAAGAAAATACTACAGAAGGAATAGGCACACACAATCCCATGAGGACACTGAAAGCAAAGTCATGACAATATTTACTATATTAGTGCTGTCAGGGAGTCCTTGGGATAGTTTTTCCAGTTTGATCAGTAGAGGACAGCTCCGTTGCTGTAAGAATCCAGGGGTGCTTAAAAAACATCTTGTATTGATCCTGAGTGGACTAATCAATATTCCAACCTGGGTTCCTACTGTCGATATCTTTCAGAAAAAGGTGAAGGAGTGTCCTATTGTATCCATTCAAAGTCAGGCCTGAACAATAGCTCCATTCGCGGGTTGTTAAAGCAACAGTCAAGAGGTGTAAATTTAGTAGATCACTTCATAAACAGTGGCCTTCTTGTCTCCAGACCCTGTCACAATGTATTTATCATCAGCCGAGATGTCACAGCTCAAGACGGATGACGACTCTTTTGACTGCGGAGGGAGCAACAGGAAAACGACATTATAAACTACATAGCAACTTGTCAACATCAATGTCTTATAAACATCTCAAGAGTTACACAAAGCCCTGAATGACAGAGCATGTGAGTGGTGCAGACGGGGAGTGCATTATTTGCAGATGGAGATAGTTTGCTACATACAAGTAGTGCACACATACAGTATAAAATTATTTCATGGCTGGAAAATGGGAGTGATTTAATGAAAAGTTGAAAGTGGAAATGGGAAGACATCACAGTATTTTTAAATGATGTATTATTTTGATTATAGATAATAAAAACGTAGTTGATTGTAGCATGTTTAAGTAAATGGCAGCTGTGCAGAATTTTGCATTCTAATAAACAATTTTCAGCTCAGCTGCATCTCGTCAACTAAAATGAAAGCCATCTCTCAAAGTCCGCATCACAACCTTCCCATTAAAAACCTGCATAATCTCTACGACTCTCACACTACAGACCAGCAATCCCTGTTAATCTGCCTGTCTGTAGCCTTTCACAGCACCTCTGTATCAAGAGGGAACAAGGTATTGATTGACATACCTGGAAAATGCTGGCACCATAGGGAGTCCTCCAGGCATTCAAGAGATTGTCCTTCCCAGTGCTCACAAACCATTTACCTTTAGGAAATGGAACAAACACACGTGCACTAATGGGTACAGAGTCAAGGTTGATCTAAATGATTTGAATCACTACAGCAGGGACTTATTTGGAAGCAGACAGGGCCATTAAGAGGGAGGAGGGGGATGGAACAAAGTGCAACCAGGCTGTGCTAAAAATGGAAAACCAAAAACGTTTTTCCATGTCAAGTTGAACATTTCTCAAGATGTGTGCACGTCACACGAGCTAACAGTATCTTACCACAGTAGGCAAATTTGAGGGAGAGGACGCAGCTCTCGTGCAGGTGCAGCTGGTACTTGTCTGGCTTGGTGTGATGAAGCACCTCTACATTACTGCTCTCCATTCCCACAGCCAACCACTCGCCCGTTGGACAGTAGCCCAGAGAGAATATCTGCATCAGAGGAAAGCACAGACAAAAAAACCCATCTCAGAACTTCACATATATTATATGGTAGCTTGAGCTTTGAAAAAAAAGTTGCAACAATGTTTTTTAAGTGTTGTTGCTGGTTGCTAGGTCTAAAACACTGAAGCCTTAGCAAGAAACAAGCATTTTTGAAATTCAATTTATTACAGCTGATTGGTATAATTTTACACTTACAAAGTACTATCATGTAGCTACAGCAGCTGGTTAAAATAATTCACAGCATATAAGTCTATGCATGTATGACAATCACCTGTGAAGTGAAGTCATGCTGCTGGAGCTGTCGTCCCTCTCTCAGATCCCAAGATCGAACTGTGTTGTCCAGACCACCTGTCCACAGTTTGGTGCCATCGTGGGAAATATCTATACAACTTGCCCCATCTGTGTGTCCCTGGAACTGCCTACAGCATAAGCACAGGATGTCATTTGTTAATGCATTTATATATACAAAGAGCTACTATTTCACAAGTATTCTCAGGTCTGCTTCCTACCTGACAAGGGTTTGGTTATGGAGGTCCCAGACAGCAATATTTCCATCGCTGCAGCAGGAGAAGCAGACCTTGGCGTCGGGGCTGATCGCCAAGGCGTAGCAGGCCGGAGCTGAAGAGGTGAGCTCGGCTTTGATACGAGGTGTTTGAGAGGCCAGATCCCATATGGTAAGAGTGCTGGCTTCTCCTCCGACGATCAGAGTCCGGCCATCAGGAAGCAACTTACAGGACCGGATGTAGTTATCCCTGTTCTAAAAACACAGAAAGTGGCATTTTAGACAAATAGCCAGGGCAACAAGCATATATAACTAGGGCAGGTATTGTTTTAATTTTAGCGATTCCGGTTCCGATTCTGCTGATCGAATCCGGTTCTTATCGATTCTCTGTTCCGATTCAAAAAATTTTTGGGAGAGGAAAAAAAAAGTAAAAACTTAAAGAAAACAGTTTTTACCTTTTATTCTCGCCCAATTTAGACTTTAAACAGTAAGCTGTAACTGTTAACTGTGACAATTCAACAAAATAATGAAAGGAACAGTATTTCCTTTAAGGAATAATCAGAAGCAATTACAAACCCAAACAATTTAAGTATAATACAAAAATACAACATAAAATATATAACATGCAGTTGCTAGATCGTCCATTAGCCAAACAATTAAGTGTGAATAAAATACTAAATAATTTTTTTTAAAGTGATTGAATCAATAACTCAAATTAATATCATTTAAAAGAAAACAACAGCATGTTGTCCTGTAGCCTCCCGGGTGTATTTAATTGGGGTCACATTTTGAAAAATAAAGTAATTTACACAAAACGGATTGCCTTTTGATCTCTATCTGTATTTTGTACCTCAGTGTGAGACGCTGCTAATAGCTGCAAGTTATCTGGTGCGTTGTAGCAGGAGGACTCGCGGCTGAGAGACTTACACACTGTGCATTTCTTCAGATTAATGACGCATTTCATCATATAAGAGGTACTTCCTCCATTTTAAGAAATATCTTTACCACATGTTGCAATGGTAAAGATCATCTTTTTTCACAAAGTTTAACCAAACTTTTGAACGTTTGCTGCGTCCATAGTGGCGATGCCTGATGGTAATGAACTGTGCATGTCTGTAATGAGATAAGGTCCTTCATACAACGGTAAAATGCTCACTGCGGTTCATGAGTGATTTAAAGGTCAGGAATCGATAAACGGAACCGAAATGCACGCGCCCTTTCGAATCCCCGATTCTTTTTTATTTGGAACCGGTTCTCGATACTCAACCCTATATATAACCAACTATGCAGGTATCAAATGTACCATTTACATGTTATTTCCAAAGAACTATTTCACTATTATATTCATTACACTAGAATATTTACTACTTTACACGCAAGTTCTTAACAATCAGTCTAAAGAGGTGAACCAATCAAAACGACACAGCTGAAAAGCAGCCATTCAGCGCTCTTATTTGCTCTGGCTCTCCAAATCCTGTCTAACCTGTGTTTATGAAGGTTAATAGAGTAGGAGCGGCGGCCGATAAGAGGGCTCAGAGCGGTAAGTGGGGAGGGAAAAGCTTTTAAGGGTTTTTAGTTGCAGCACCGGGATGATGCACATTTTCAAATTAGCAAGAGAATTCTAGATCCGTTCCTGAGGGAGATCAATAACTGCAGGCTTTCAGACAAATTAAATCACTTTATAATGGCTGAATAACAGCTCGTCAAATACACAGAGCTTTTTGCACTACGGAGCGAAAGAAAGGACATCAAAATAAAGAGTAACAGAAAGGGGAGGGGGTGGGAAGCCATGGTATCCTTTCCTCGAGTAACTACACATTGCATGTCGAATGGTTCTTTATTGTGTGGAAAAATTAAAATGAGGAAAGATTAAAATATAAACATTTTACAAAACAAAATGAAAAAAGCACTTCAGATTGATTTTACCAGACAATCGAGCTGCGACACAGGACTCTTGCTGCCTGGCTGACTGATGTCCCAGATCTTCACACAGCCCTTGCCACCGGTGTAGACGTGCCGCGTGGGGTTGCTGATGGTTACAGCGCACACCACCTCGCCATGGCTGAGCGTGTTGATCTGGCGGGCGTGACGAGGTATGCCTGGTCCAATCAGAGCATCTGGAGGAAAAGGTACTGGCTGCATTTGGCCGTCCGCACTGACATGGAAGGAGTAGGCCCTATTTATCAGAACACAAAAAAATGAGACATTCTTGTTTAGTTTCACTATTAAATAACAAATTTCATCAATTCATATTTTTTTTAAATTACAGTATATTTATAGTTTAATAACAGGACTCACGGTTTCCCTCCTGGTATAGAGGTCAGACTTCCTGGCAGACCAGGAGCACGCATGTGAGGATGAGGATCAAAGCCCGCCTGCAACATACACAAGGAAACATAAGCATAAAAGACCCAAAAGCTTCTGAGAGCTCTCAAACCAAAAACTGATTTGATGTTTTAATTTCCTTTATCATCCCGTGTGATATTCTTTAACATTCTAGTTAAGCACTTGTTCACTAATGCTTTATCTCTCCCCTCAACCTTTTATTAGAGACCCCCAGACAACTGTGCTTCTTCCCATGCCTACAGCGCGACACAAAGATGAAGAACAAATGCAGTACAAATTCAAACGTAATATTTAACCAAAATGCTATCCTAACACAGAACGCATGCTAAGCTTGCATGAGTTATGGAGCTGTCAAAGGCTGTGTTGGATGATTAAAGGGTAGGGTTGGGAAATGTGCGCATGCGAGACACTATAGAAGGAAAGAAACGCGATAATGCATACATGTAGGAAAGTTTACACAAACACAGGACATAAAACATGAATCTTACCATAGATGAGCGTCCATAGGCAACAGCAGCAGCAGCTGCGGCCGTCATGTGCAGTCCTGGATAAACCCCTGGACTGGTCAATGAGCCATTCATCTCTGGGTGGTGCCCCATCATGGCGAACGGAGACCCATATGGTGGCGCAATTGACAATGGTGTACGCAGTGCAGGTGCTGCTGGGAAGGTGTAGAGAAGATGTTGAAAAGCCACGACTGCACAAACACACAACTAGGGGTAATGTAATGATGTAAATGCACAGTGTGTGCATACATCCTTACCCAGTGCTTCCATGCCGGGGGGCTTGCCAGGTATGGGCCTGAGCCCAGGGGTGTTGCTGGTTCCTGGGGTGGGAGCATCGTTGCGTGGGGTGGGGGTGTTGGACTTCAAACCTGGGGTGGAGGACTTGTCGTTCTGTGTGATGAAGAGACGGAGATGGAATTAACAGAACTAAAGCTACATATCACAAATGCTCAAATCCACAGAGCTCCCTCGCGCTAATCCAGTCAAACAGTGGCAGCTCATTATAGCTTAGGAGGATAAAGCTAAACTTCAGACCGAACCTTTCCAGAGACCTCATCCTCTCACTCATCTTTAATCACTCAGACTTCCCTTTTCGTCTCCTCCCTACTGAGGCTCGCTAAGCACATTGAGATATTCGCCAGGCTAGGAATCAAGCTGCTGTTTCTCTGACAGTAGCTGATGTATTCATGTTACGCTTCAACTACATTTATTCACATTTATAAAGCTGCTGAGGAAGGAGGTCTGCAAACGTTCGGCGACTTTAAACCACAAACACGTATCAAATGCTCATGCTGGTCTTACGTGTGGGTGGTCCTTCACTTTAGACGAGGGGGTGCTGCCAGAGGAGGCCACAGAGGCAGGGCTGTTGGGCGCATCTTTCTTCTGTGCTCTGGCCTTATCGAGTCCGTTCTCAGGAGGGGAGTGAGATGGGCTGACCCTTGGGGTGGCCGGATCCTACAGATCCCAAGAGAAATGTCAGTCATACACATAGGAACAGCTGTTCTCTTGCTAAAAATGAGCGAAGGACACGTTACTTGCCTCATTAGACACATCCACAACTAGGTCGTCACTTTTGTCACCATCACTGTCCTAAAACATAGAAATAAAGACTTGACTGGAAGGGCGTTTTAATGTTATAAATATAGTATTTTTTTAAACGGATAGTTCACAGAAATATGAAAATGATGTCATGAATTACTCACTCAACAGAAAAATATATTTGGAAGAATGCTTGTAACCAAACAGTTCTGGACCCCCAATGACTACGATAGAAGGGAAAATTACAATAGTAGTCATAAGTGCCCCAGAACTGTTAGCTTTCCTACATTCTTTAAAATATCTTTGTTTTCAATATCAGTTTTTTTCCTACAAAGATAGTTAATGGTGGCCAACACCTGTTTGGTTCCAAGCATTCTTCCAAAATGTCTTTCTCTGGACCTATCGTACACCCGGTGCCAAGTGCGACGCAAGTGTATTTGACTAGTTTCAGCCCGACAAAGTTATCATTTTCACGTCCTGGCCACGTTGTTTAAATAGGAAATGGACTTGCGCTCATTTGTGCACCCATGGGCGTGCTGGTCTAAAAACGAGGTGTGTTCAGGTGCACTGCTGGTGCGTTGCTATTTTGAGGCAGCTGAAATGAACTGCGATATTGACCGACTGATCTAAAGTCAAATGGCGCAATATTTGTTTTGTTATTTAAAGAGCGCTTTAGCAATATGCGCCTATAGGCAGGTACACAACACGCACACATTCTGCTTTTTATACATGCAGGATGTGCAGCAGCACACCAACATTTTTTAAATATGAACAATAAAAGGATTTAAATGTAATGGATCATTATTGTGTGCATGAATATAAATATTCGGTTTGTCCGGAGACGGTCTGCGGGTGAGTGAGATCTGTTTCCCTCTGGAGAAGCGTTCAGTCTTAGCCCTTGCAAACTCCACCATGAAAATAGCGAATACGCACGGTGCATTCGGCTTTTATAGGGAATGGGGGATTAGACTCTTATTGGTTTATTTCACTTTATGCCCAAAACACATCCATGACTCATTACGAGACTAGGTATAACCCGATTGGACCTCGCCCCTTGTGCGTCCATGTTTTTTCCGCTGTTAAATTAGCATAAGTGGATTCTGAAATGCATATCTGCGCCATGCACTTAGATCGCTAAAATAGGGCCCCTTGTGTTTCTCAGAACAAAGAAATGTATACCGATTTGGAAGAACATGAAGGTGAGGAAATAAAGACAGAATAAGAATTTTTGGGTGAATTATCCCTTTAAGATGTAAAATAGGATCTTACATATCGACTCATGTTATCTTTCTCCTCCACTCTGCGTTTCTTTGAGTCCAGACTGTAGTCGGATGAACTTCTGTGTTTCTCACTGGTCCTCAAGCTGTCTGATGGCGATACTGAATTATTCTGCTGAGACAAATATAAAACAAGTTGATCAGCACAATTCACAAAAAAAAACATTTTCACTGTGCACCTGCTGACAACACAATGCCTAACGTCCCCTTGAAAACGGTGCTACATTTAAACTACTAATGCCTTTCCATTCGCTTTCAATAATGCCTCCAGCTCAAAACATTTTTATTTCTTTACACTTCATATGAAAGGAGAATACTCCTGACTAGTTTATTTTGCATAACAAACACTCAAGAGTTTAGCCGCAGACCGCCAACTATGCTCACGATGGCCTGAACTCTCAACAGCGCAAATACAAATATCAGAGGCGACACGGGGCCACTGGTGGCTTTGAGTAAGCCGCGTGTGTAAATTCCTCCTTGTACAAAGTAAACACTGAGTGGCGAGAGGGTTAAGCCCCAGGCCCTGTTAGATCACCCAGATCTCCCTGGCATGAAGAAGAGCGAGCTTGAGCCTGCCAAGCAAGCAAGCCTAGGCCCCATGAAGCAAAGCAGTCGGGACAGCTGAGCAAACTATCCCCGAAGAGCGAGGCTTCTAAACCGGCCTGACCGCACTATACTTCAAACAGTCTGGTCTAACCCCGCAGCCCTGGGCAACCTGCACACAGCATTACACAACAAAAATGGGCCAAACTGGAGTGCAGGGTCAGGAGAAAACCGATCCCCCTGCAACCTAGAGAGAGAATAAGACGTGGAAGCACAAACACCAGACCAGAAAAAGCAGTCCTGCACCCTGAGAGTTAACCAAGCCAGACGAGAGCCTGTTTTTTTACCCTCCCGCACACACCCAAGTAAAACACAGCGAACAGCCACCCTTTTCTCCACGACTAGTGGGCCTGAACAGATGCCGTTGCAGTCTCAGAGAGTGTGTATGTCCATGTCTCTTTTTATCTTCGGCCCTCTGCCAAAACCACCCACTGCCTTTATTGTACTTGGTAGGTTTCACCGCAAACAGGAGGGAAAGAATTGACTTGGAGTGAGAGAGCGTGTGAAGGTACAGCGGCAGAAAGTAACAGCAACACGGACAGACATGTCATGATGGCAGAAAAGAAGACAGCAAAGAGGAGGAAAAAAGGAAGGGAGAAGGTACAGCCATGTTGCCCAGAATCCATTGTGAGTGGCATTGGCCGACTTGCACACCCTCTGTGCTGGCTGGGCAGAGGGGCATCAACTCCGGTCCAGACAGTGTGGCACTGCCAGGGCATGAGCTCGGTGCCAAGGGCACACTCTTTACTCTTTCTGGATGAATAGAGGTTTGTCAGTCAGAGAAAGAAAGACAGTTGAAAAGGAGGATGGTGGTGCACATGCCAAAATGAAGTAAACTCGAGGCAGAAGGAACTCTACGCGCTCCTGGCGGAGTCAAAGGAATCCCAGCCGCTTAAACCCCTCTGACAAATGCTGTACAACAATCTCAGTGTTGCCTTTGTCAGCAGTAAGTAGTCCACTTCTCATTCTCTTTTCCTCCCTTTTGCTAATCCAAAAGTAATAAATAGACCTAGACTGCTCTGTCAGCCCGACAGAGGAGAGAGAGTGTGTTTGGGTGTGTGTGTCTCAGCTGCTCTGCAGTGGGTTTAAAAGGCTGACCTTTTAAGATGGGTTTAACGTGACTCAATAAGCAAAGTCAGAGCAGTGCTATCAGATGACCCGTGACAACAGGAAGTCCTGGCAGGCAGAGAGCAGGATGGCCGCTGCTGCACTAAGCACTAATCAGCAGCAGAGTCTGATTTCTGCAGGCATGACTGCTCCCATTCACATTACTGCCCATTCAACACACACACACACACACACACACACACAAAGCCTATTGCCAAGTCAAATCTTTCTGCATATCTAGTTTAACAGGCAAAATAGGCCAATCCAGCATTTGGGAGACAGAAGCTTCAAGTGGCTATGTGAAAACCACAAATAAACACAGCGAGAGATATGCGCAGAGGGACAGACAGAGCTAAAGACACAAAGAGCCAAAGGAAAGAGTGAAAGAGCAGTTAACAAATAGAAGGGCGAACACGGGAGGAGGGAAGGAGATAAGATTGAAATGAGTCATATTTATCTGAGCCAGGAGCTGCAGACATGAAGAGTGGGTAAGAACAAATCCTTTAAGATAATAGAGTCCAAGTCTTTTTTAATTGTGATGAAATTATAGCGCGCTAATCCCTGGCCTGCGCTTTTGTGCATTTTTTACCTGGATTAAAAGTAGGATTATACACCAGGCCACTTTCTCTTTTCATTCTTTTTTTAAGGCTTAGCCTGCTCTAATTCTGCCCACTCTGCTCTCCTCACGCCGTTAACGTGCCACTGCGTTCCCTCTTAATCAAATGTCAGGATTTATGAGACAAAGTCAAACAGACTCGGAATCAGAAACTGGCAGAACTTACCGTGCTAGATTCCCGTTCTTTATCCGAGGGAGAACGACGATGTTGATGGAAGAACAGAGAAAGAAAAACAAATCAGTATTTACATTGATTTTCTTACCAAGGCATTTGCATACTGTTTTCTGTGACCATACACATTTGCGCTGAAATACTCCAAGCTTCAGGACATTGAAGTGTCTATGTGTGTCTGTTACCTCTGTGCTCCAGGTCATGGTGGTTCTTCTCATCTTTGACCGGCAGATGTGCCTGGCTACCCAGAGCCCCTAGTGCCAGCAGACCGGACCCCGAGCCAGTGACCGGAGGAATGCCAGGGGGCTGCAGCCCCGAGGGGTGAGGGGGCAGCTGGACCGGGGGTCCGTGGGCAGCATGAGAAAGGTGCTGAGCCTGAAGCTGCTGCTGCTGTAAACACACACATATAAATCAAGTGGGACAGATGGAAAAGACACAAAGACAGCAAACAGTGAATGAAGGTGCTTGGTTAAGCACCTCCCTCGCAGGCTGTGCAGAAAGGAAGTAACGTTAGCGAACTAACACCTCTATTAGTGGCTGGATCAAAGCAAGACACTCTTCACAAGCACATGTCCTCCTTGATCTCAGTGGGAACAGCCACTCTGACACACGCTACTGATTTCTAATCATATGCAATGCTCTTTAAAACTACATGTAACTTTCTGTTATGATGGAGGCAAAACTCTAAAATGTAAAACACAGTTCTTACACAATCAAAAGGCAAAACAGAAACTTTGATTTTCTGATACTGTAAACTTAAATGAGTTAGTATGTACACACACAAACACACTCCAAACAAGATTAGTGCAGTTCAATGAATGGTATTGTCTGCAGTAAGCTCACAGCCCAAAACAAGGGATGCACAGATACCATTTTTTTAAAGATCGAGTACGAGTACCTATATTTTTTTCTGGTATTTGCCGATACCTATAACCGATGCCTGTATAATGTACAATTATGTTAATAAAATAGTATCTTAATGGTAAAAAAAAATATTTTCTTTTTAGATCTACCTTAATTTAAGTACTATTTTTAATATAAATTAAATTTATTATGAAAAGTAGCACAATTTTTCTAGCACATTTTCTTTAGTTTGCTAAAGTAAACAATATACTCTGTGGTCGAATTATAAAAAATTCAAGGGGTGGTGTGGTAAAATGTGAGCGTATTATAACTTGTTCAATTCAACCAGATTTTTCTTTTCATGGGATGCCATAAATAGTGTTTGTTTATGTGTTCATGTCCTAGTACAGTGAAACTCTGGCTCTGAAAATTCACAAGCACAATGCGTTCAGGTTCAGTACACGCAACCTCACCACACTTTTACACACCATCACACAAAACAACAGAATACATTTTTAAACAGAATCTGAATATTTTGTTAGCTTTTATGTTAGCTGTTCAGATCTAATTTCTTGTTGGGAAATAATAAATTTGCCTGATTGCGTGCAGATTCTGTTTTTATGCCTGAATTCCTAGATTCAGTCCGCGTTTTCCGCATTCTGGAAATCTTGAGGTATCGTTCAATGGTATCGGCATGTCATTACGAGTTCGAGTACATGAGCTTAGTATCGGGCCGATACCAATACTGGTATCAGTGCATCCCTAGCCAAAACATTTCTGTCTGGAATGAGTTCTTACACAGCTCAACATCAACCTCACAATTCCTTCATACCGCCCTGAAAACGCTGAACCATATGCTTATGCTATCATTGATGTAAAAGTTATTAACTGGGTGTCAAAGCACTGGCTATTTATTACTAAGGGGCTTTGTCAACAGAGGCGTTTCTGCTTCTGAGAGAAAGAGAGACAGCGAGAGATAAATAAAGTTTGTAAATTTGTGTTTCCCAGGTGCACTTTGTGATTTTAATCATCTTCGAAATCGAACATGCCAGTTTCTCTTGCACAACCACTGCAGAAAATGTAACCAAATTACCTACCATTTTTTGGCTAACTCTCATAGATTAAAGAATCCTACGATAAGAACATCTGTGATTGCGGGAAGTTATTTTTCAACCAAACTTCTGCTGTCATTTTAAACTGTGGAACACCGTAACTAAAGTTAACTTGCTGCTCAGTGTGCTACCTGGTACACCTTCATTATCGATTTAAACAACTTTCCGGTTAAAATAACAGATGGTGCTGCCAGCAGATGAAAAACAAAACTAATAAGGGTGGGGGAAACAGCTTAGAGTTACTGTTGTAATAGAAGTGCCAGCTATAATCCTTCCCTTAAAACTCTCTCTACAATGTCAGCAATTGTCAATGCTTATTATTATATTACTAATATGTCGGTGTTAAATATATTGAATTCGAAAAAAATATTTAACGAATCTTGTTACTGTTAATTTCAGCAGTTCTCATTTAAGGCCAATTAAGTGAGAAAAAGAAGCACAATGCAGCATTTACACGCTGCAAAACACTGAAAAGCATTAGGATGTAAATAATTTTAGGCTCTCGGTTTCATTTAGAAAATCAAAAACAACATACACACAAAAACACACACACACACACACACAGGCTGAATTTAGCACTGACCATCAGAGCAGGATATACAGAATGAGGTTGCTGCCGGTGGGAGAAAAGAAAGGAGCGCGTCATTACACACTCACTCATTTCTGAATAACACATCACTATTTTACAAATACACACACATATGAATGCAAAGCAACTCTTAGGACATAAAAATATTAAATATGTGTTTCTGACCTTGACACCTTTAACCTTCCTAGACCAATGTATTGATTTCCAATAACTCTTTAGCTAATAGTATATCAGTGGAGAATATAAATGGGTTAATATTACTTTATATTTTTCTGAGAGATGTTTCGAGTCAGACTGAGGTCAATTCTGCTGCTGGTGTGATATCGGACATGCAAATGTACAGAAAGAGTATGCAAAGTGAATCTGGTGTTCTGTGTCAGAACACATACGAAACCAGCAGCAAACCACCACCACTGATGTTCAACATGAAACAAATCCACTACCATTTATATTGGTTTTCGCATGACAACCATTCAATACAAATCACTATGATAAATAAATCTACAGTGTGTCTACTTTGTATAAGTGTCAAGCTTAAAGGGGTATTTCAATACTGAATAATTTTTTCCCATGTTTTACATACCCTCAAGGAATCCTAAACGAATAATATTTTCTTCTGGAAGAACAATGCAGTCGTTGTTATAATCCCAAGAATCATTTTCTTCCAAGCGGTAGAATGGGAGTGGATGGTAGTTGACTTTTGGGTTCAAAAGCATCAGTGCACGCGCAGCCCGTGGGAAAACGGAAGCTAGACATTAACGTTAATAGTGTGTCAATATGGATATTTCTCTTAAACAAACGCATCGATTCGTGTCAGAAGACCTTTGTTAAGACCACAGAGCCGCGTCGAGCCGTTCTTTGATCGATGGATGTACTTTTTGAACCTTCAAAAAGTCAACTACCATACACTCCCATTCTAATGCTCGGAAGTAAAATTAAATTTGGGATTATAACAACGAATGCATTGTTCTTCCAGAAAAATAAATATATATACATATTCATTTAGGATGCCTTGAGGGTGAGTAAAGTATGGGGAAATTTAGAATTTTGCATGAAATGATCACAAGTGGTTAGCCAAGACAGACCACCGTCTACACCTATTTAACATGCATCTCTAATAGGTCTCGTCACCACTGGTGATTGGATTATACTAAATTTAAAGGTGACAGTTCACCCCAAAATGAAAATTCTGCCACTCTTGTCATTTCAAACCTGTGTGACTTACTTTCTTCTGGATAACACAAAAGAAGATATTTTGAAGAATGTTGTTAACCGGCATCCATTAACTTACATTGGATTTCCGACCATACATTTGAAGTGAATGGGTACCACCATTGTCCGGTTAACAACTTCCTTCAAAATATCTTTTGCATTCTGCGGAAGAAAGTTACTCATATAGGTTTGAAATGACAAGAGGGTGAGTAAACGATGACAGAATTTTCATTTTTGGGTGAACTATCCCTTTAAGCTAGAAATGGGTCACAGGGGTCAACTAGTTGTTCAATAACATTATTTGACTAGCAAGAAGAAAGATTTGAAAAGATCTGAGTATTTACCTCAGCTATCTGCAACTATAGGTGTAATTCATCTTTTGAATGAAACACTTTGTCAATAAGTCATATGCATGTTTTTGTTTGTCTTGGCACAACTACAGCACGATTAACATAAGTAGTGAATTTATGACCAAAGCCACAGACATGCATAGCCCTACCACACTGACAAGTCAGTCGTACCGCAGACCAAAAGCTTTAATGGATGTCGCTCTCCTTATAACCCATTGATTTGCCCCTGCCCCTCCCTGTGGATATCACTCCCTCTAACAATGATTCTCTTTCAATAATCTTTCCTCTCCTCCACCATCCTGCTTATTCATGCACGCTCGCTCACTCACTCACAAACACTGCTGGTTCCTGATTAACAGTGAATCTTGAATGACCCCCACCCTCTCCGCGCTCTCTCTCTTCCTCCACCAGGGCATTCAGATTGATCTCCTGCCATCTTACCATCCAACAAATAAAAGCTTGTTTTTTTCAGCTTGCGTGTGTGTGTGTGTTAATACCTGTGTCCATCTGACTACATCTATTAATCAACCATCATGATGACCATGTGACGCTACTAAGTGTGTGTATGTGGGAGTAAAAGCAACAAGCACTGCTCCTCCACCCCACTTCTTGTCAAGCCGCCCTGCTGAATGGCTAGCGTTTTAAAGATAGAGCCCCGTCGACAGTTGCATTCAGCAAGATTGGAGGAAGCAATTACCTTGAAAACAGGGGTCAGAGTCTTGGCTCATTTGCCTTAATTGAATTCCAATATCTGGCTACAACTGCCCTACAGTACTGCCCAACTACACTCACAACCTCCTGCAGAAGACACCTCATTTTTTTCCTTTTTTTCAGTGGGCTAAACTCTTCAGGTAAAAAAATGTCGCTTTATATTAGAAGTTTGAATTATAAGCCACAAAAAAAATGATCGCTCTCCTAGAAATTCAAGGCATTGACGTATGTAATTTTTCGTGTTGCCTGAGCCAGTGGGAAACTCCTTTAACACAATCTCTTAAAACATTTAACATGGCTAATCACAGACAACCCTGTCAGAATTAGACTTCTCCCCTTGTGTGATCAAAACAACGGCTTAACTCTACAAGCCTAAACACGTCTCTCTCCACAAGTCTCTGTGACAAACACACACAAAAACACTACATGCATAAATGAACTCAAATGATCCGAGCGGCAAATACTAAGAAAACAAACAATGGCATAAAAGCAAATATAACATCACATAACAATAACAATTTAAAAAGTAAAATAAGACCTTGAAGGGCATGGGGCAAATCTGCAACCAGAGACTGATGAGTCTGATTGACAATCCTGATCTCCTCCCAGATCACGTACGAACAGCTCTGGCCATCATGTATTCGCCCGTTTAAGAGCTCATGAGGTGATGCATATAGGTCTGAATGAGTGTTAGAAGCAGATCAACAACTTAAATATCACCTTTGACCCGAAACCCACCTTTAGGGTGTATGCCAGGTTTCACTGTGCCAATCGCTATTTATGTATGCATAATTTATGTATAAAAGCATTAGTACTCTGGGATGCGTGTGTGTGCAGGTTTGTCCCTTGCCCTGGTCAAATGAAGGAGAAAGAGGGTTATACACACGGTGAGCGGCAGATTGGGAAGTCCACGTACCCCGATGATGGCATTCAACTCTGTCATTGTCACCTGCTTAGCACGCTCAACAGCCTGTGCGACCTGCTGTTGGTGCTGGAGGAAAAGGCAGAGACACAGATCAATACACATGAGCCGGCAAGCAGGGTTACTTAGGGCTAGTGAGGTTACAGAGGTCATTTGCAACTCAAAACGCTTAAAAAAACCACAACAGCTTCCTGCACAACAAACCTTTTTGATAGTTTGTGAAACGAAGTGGTCAATATTTACCTCTTGTGACAAGAAAGGCATGATTTGAGCAAGAATTGCATTAAGCCGTTTGGAAATCTCGGTCTGAAACAGAAAGGGAGACAAACACAAAGCATGGTTATTAAATCGCCAATCAATCCAATGTATTTAAATCCTGATAGCTTGAGTTTATACACGCCAAAGTTACTTTCACTTTGTTGAATGTTCTAATCAAGTCTCTGAGCTTCCGAATGAGGCATGATGGGAGAACTCTTGATTAATGAAGTAAAAACTTGAGAAACATCTGCTTTTAGGGATGTTGCCATGTGTCTGATTCCGTGCATAACGAGAGGCTCGGAGCGCTGATATGGCACAAAGCTCATAACGCCAGAACGTGCTCCAGCACAGTGCTAGTGAAACAGATCCGGCCAAATTCACAGCTTTGCCAGGACAAGATGGGCAAAAAGCATGCGGTGCCCATCTGGCCAAGAAATGGAATGGGGGGTGTCTGGCCCCAACCCCACCACCCCCTCATTACCCAGACAGATTATTTCATTAAAATGCTGAAATATGCTAATGCTGATTTGGTGCTGGGAGATTAACGATTGCAATACTGTGCAATTACCATTTTTCCCCATGCTCCCATTCCAGCAGCACAAGGGGAGAGGAACCATTGCCCTACAGCAATATTCAGAATGACTTTTATTGATATGGAGAGACAGACAGGGTAATCAGCCAGGGTGCTCTGGATCTCCTGGATTACTCATATCTACCTGAAGACCCAAGAGCTATTTTTCATCATGAGCTATGCTAACGGTTCAGGATGAAAAGGCACAAAGGGAACAGAGAGAGAGCACGCAAAAGCAAGAGAGAGGGTAAGGAGGAGGGGAGAGAGAGAGAGAGAGAATGAGAGAGAGAATGAGAGCGAAAGAGGAAAAGGAAGTATGGGGCGGTGAACAAATTGATTATAGGTTGGAGCAGATGGCCCAGCAGGTGAGGGAGGAGAGACATTTTTCTTTCTTTCACCGCAAGCCACATTCCGTTCACTTTTTGGCAGCGTGACCCCTGTGCCTCTGGGAGGGTGCTGACCCCGGCACTCTGATGGATTCGGTCTCTCTTTAGAACAGGGTGAGAGTGGATGTGTTTTGACCTGTGATGAACTGTCTCTAGGGACATGAACAAAAGATCTAAGCCCTTTCCACACCCAGTCACTGAGCTATTAATTCTTTTGCAGCCCAGCCTTTGTAAGCACACACAAGTAACACAAGCACACCTTCGCAAAACAAACTCGATAATCTGTAAGTATCTAAACAAACAACAAATATTCTCAAGCACACAAGCATAAAAATACTGCCCTCATACACAAACACACGCCGAGGTTTTCACATCACCCCCCTCCCCTGTGCTCCCATTCCTGTATGCAACACCGAGGTTGCCACAGCAACCGGCCCGCCCCTATCTCTCCCTCGGATCATTATGTAAATTGGAGCTCTGCTTGACCATAACAGGCAGTAAAATCATATTACGCGCACAGGGGAAGGTCATTAAATTGAATTTTCGGCCTGTCGATCAGATCAACTCGGCAAATTAATGCGGGATGAAAGGGGGCAGCCAGGGGAGGGGGAGTAATGGCTCCTCTTTCATGGGTGGGTTGAAGTGTGTGTTAGGGAACATTGGGAAACACCACCGCTCTGGACAGCCACCAGGGTTTTTTGGCTCGGGGTAAAGAGGAGATATCGCATGGTGATTATCAGAAATGTCTATTCAGTTTAACTGGTCCACTGCTGAATGGTGCACGCTAGTCCAACCATTGTACAACATCTGCTTGAGCAAACGGCTTCCTGTTGTGAGGCTTCTTTATGTAAAACAATTCACATTAGAAAGTCCATCTAGGCAAGAATACCAAAACACACCCCTAAAACACAAAACATGGATAAGTCTCATTAAACCTGTCATGAAATTCAGGTCATAAATAGGAAATAACAGATAATTTTTTTAAAAGCAAAAAATCTGCATTAGGCTAATGTAAATTTAGACGGAAATGTACTTTACTGATAACGTCACAAAGGGCGTCCCGAACGACATGATGCAAAAAGTCCTAATGGCCCTTAAAACAGTTGCCAGCACCGCCCGGTCCTGTAGATTCATCCTCTACAATATCAGGAAAATTAGACCCTTCCTATCGGAGCATGCTACGCAAGTCCTAGTACAGGCTCTAGTCCTGTCCAGACTGGACTACTGCAATGCACTACTGGGAGGACTTCCAGCTTGCACAACCAAACCTCTACAGATGATCCAGAATGCTGCGGCAAGAGTTATCTTTAATGAACCGAAGAGGGCACACATCACTCCTCTACTCATTAAGCTACATTGGCTCCCTATAGTCGCTCGCATTAAATTCAAGACTCTGCTCCTGGCTTACAAGACCACGACTGGTTTGGCACCACCTTATCTTCACTCACTAATGCAGACATATGTACCCGCCAGATCCCTACGATCTGCAAACGAACGGCATCTTGTGGTGCCATCCCATAAAGGTAAAAAATCTCTCTATGTATGAATGATTCTGTATACTGTGTTGGACTATATGAACCTTATTTTTGATTGCACTTATGCTTTTGTTGTACTTATGATGTCCTAATTGCTTCCATTACCTACCCCACTTGTAAGTCGCTTTGGATAAAAGCGTCTGCTAAATGACTAAATGTGAAATGTGAAATGCTTCATTTATTTTATGCAAAATATGTGACTTCCCCACTTTCTCTGCGTCTTTTCGTGATGTTCGCCTACACACCTGCACCACACCCCGAGCCACAAGAGAACTTTAATCAGTGTCACGTCACACAAACTAAACTACAAAATACACTAACCTTAGCATTAACTACTGTGCCGTGTGTTTTCTGGAAGAAAATGGGAAGTGTGGTACTGCTAAATTCCACAACTGCTCCCACACACACCAATAAAAAAAAACCGCACAGGGATTGAAAACAAGGCTCTTGAGCAGAGAGAGAGAGCGAGGGCTTCTGCTCAGCTTCACAATCCCAGGTGCTTAGTGTTGTCAAGCAGCGTGTGAAGAGCTCTCACACACAGCCCTGTAAATGGCACGCCAGAAGCCATTTACCTGTTGCTGTGGGTACGAGCTGAGTGGAGGGAGACACTGATGAGGATTAAATATGCCGCGAAACAACTGCGCACTGAAGAAGAGTCACATGCTGACAAATAAACACACAAGCATCCTGCTGCACTCTCTCTGTGACTCAGTGAACAATTACAGCCTGGATGAGTGAGAGAGTAAGTTTGTACAGTTAAATTTATACTTGCATGTTTACTAAAACTCTTGATGATGCTATCTGCAGAGATTTGACGCCCGCAAACGAAAGCACCCTGTGGGGTTCACACAGCTGCCTGACACAGGCTCCTCTAAACCTCGGCTCGCCTCAGGCTGAAAGGCTGCATTGAGCAGCAGTCATCTGTACAGGGTGTCTCTGTCTTCCCCATGCTGGTTATGCACAGCAAATCCTGTTGGAACCGTTTAGTGATGTATGCATCTCTCTGTGCATTCATCTGCTGAGGCCGAACACAAAGGGCACAGACACTACCACCTGGTTCAGTAAACAGAGCCGAGAGACAGATGTGACCCAAACACTTCATACAGTAACTATTACTGCATTTCCAACACAACAACACAGTAAGCTGCTTACTCCACTGTAGCTTCAATTTCCTCAAATTAATTCTGTGTGTTTTTGAGCTCTGAAGAATATAAACCTTTATTCAGCATAAAGCAAATTTGATGGTATCAAACTGGCCATACACCAAGCAGGAGAATATATTACAACCCTGCCTGCATTCTTCGATTTAGGCAGCTCATAACTGTCTCTGAGGAATTCACCGGCCAGCCATAATGCGGGCGCGTTTTGTCACCACTAGACATCTCACTCGCATGTACACAAACACATCTGAAGAGACTGCAGTGTGCTCCGAGTCAGTTTGCTTTGGCTCAGAATCAAATCGACCATCATCACCTTGGCAAACAATTCCTGGAATCCTGAATAAATTATTCATCTGAACAAGCTCCCTCCCTGCCGCCTGTCTCTACCTCCCGCTCTCTCTCTCACCCTCTAAGGCCACAGACTGAGCTGCACTTAATGAATCTGGCTTAGTGTGTGCACACACAAAGCACTGACCAAATACAGCCACGCCGATGACAACACACACACACACATTAGTTCTGCATTCATTCAGAGTCAAGCACTTGAGGACAAAATGAGGAAGAAAATGAAGACAGGCAAGAGACAGAGGGAACTGTGTTAGACCCAGAGGAACAGCAAATCAGTGGCACTGAGACCCAGTAATTAAAGGGCTATATTGACAAGCACAGCCGTCCACTATCCCCCCCGCACAACGACCCCTCCCTCAGCAACCATACATTCGCCATCCTGCCCCGAGGCTCGAACAGACCACAGGATTAACGCCAACACTCCCTCCAGCTTGATCGCACCATTCCAAGCTCACGCGAGCATGCATGTTAACACGAAACAGTTACTTAACAGTTTATAGGAATCTGGTCGAAAATTGTCGAATGACAAAACTGGCACCCGTCTCCCTTCCCTTTGAAGCTAAAAGCGCTATGTGAAGGGCAGAGCATGCGTGTTATCAGACTGCTGTCATCGCTAACAGCAGAGAGAGCAGGGAGTCTTTGCTCCAATGAATAATTCATGCATCGGAGACCACTCAGTCAGAGCTCTATTGATAAACAAAAGAGCCTCCGCTAAAAAAGCCAGTCGATTAACCTGTTTGTGCAAAGCCCCTACACCTACCCTTCCCTCCCTTTTCATTTTCCCTGCCTTTCTCACAGCTGGAGATAAGTGCCTGACAGAACCTTTCAGAAAATGCAGTGTTTGAGAGAGAGAGAGAGAGAGAGAGAGAGAGAGAGAGAGAGAGAGAGAGAGAGAGAGAGAGAGAGAGAGAGAGAGAGAGAGAGAGAGAGAGAGAGAGAGAGAGAGAGAGAGAGAGAGAGACACATGTGGTCCAGACACACACACACACACACACACTAGCAGTGGCTGATGGATCGCACATGCTGTTCCAATTCACCACCCTCACACTGATACCATTAACCTTGCGAGGCCTCGGGGTGAGAACCATAAAGGGCCTCTTCAAACTGAGCCCTGTTCATATGACTATACATCATATCGCTGCTAATGACACAGAGACCCAGAGAAATAACAGAGAAATGGGGGTGGATGTTGGTCTGTCTTTGTTTAAAAATGCATAAATTCCATAACCTCAAAATTGTTACCAAAACAATCAATCGGTTGCAGTGGAAACATGTTTTTTGGGCCGACGACAATTAGAGGAGCTTGTGCTGCACACCATTCACACTGGTTAGTAAAGAGCATGAATAATACTTCCTGCTGAAAACAGTTAACCTAATGGGCTTTATCTGGCCTGGCATCTTGTCTTGCATTTCTTGCATTTCTTGCTTGCTCTCTTTTCCTTTCATGTTTAGTTCTGTTATACTCTATATGCATCTTTTGACCTTGTACTTGTATTATGGGGACAGTATAGAGATGACAGGAAATACAGGAGTAGCCAAAAATCTCTCACCACACCAAATTTCAACCCAAACACACACAAGCTCCACGACTCAACATTTCAGAGCATGCACACTAACTGCTAGACCACATCTCTGACAACTGTATTCCATTTTATCTCACTTATTGCAGGATTAGTTTATTTCTACTCAAATTCTTCCCTGATATTTTTGTTTGATAAGCAGAAACCTTGTGTATTCAGCTCTACCAGTAAAAAACTTGTTGGCTATTATGCAACAGAGCACTGCGCAGGCCCAATACGGACCAGCAATGCTTCAAAAGACCATGACAAAAAACAGGTAGTCAAAACAAACTTTCAAACAATGCACAATAAAATAAATATGGTGTCACATACCTGTTTATGCATTTCAATGTTCAGCCCATAGGACATCTCGTAGTACTGCAGGAGAAAATGTGAAATGAATTTAGCACACAAGCAATAACAATGCTATTGACTGCTGTAAACTATCTCAGACCTCAATTTATCATGCACCTAATTTGTTTTTCAGCTACATTTCCTGGAGTACACGCGTACACAGAAAAGTGTATACAAAGCAAACACTCAGATAATGGTCTGACTAGAGAAGTAGTACAATGTTTACGAAGCTTTCAGGCAACATTTATTTAGCAGCATTTATTCAGCATATTACTATTCGTGGAAGCGGTAAACATATAGCTGTTAAAAGATAACACGGGCAAAATTTTAAAAACATCCAAATGATTGTACCGTCCCCAAATCCTTCATTTTCTATACCCTCCTCCTAAAATCCACTTTTGCAACTATAAACAATTAGTTTTCCGGGAAAAGACCAACCTCTTAGGTATCTGTGTTTTCTACACAACAGTCAGACTAATTCTCTCCACAAACATTACATTTTCCTAACATCAGGAAGACAAGCCTTTTTCTCAGAGCATATCTGAGTATTTCACCTGGTTTATCTGGTAGTAACCTTTACCACTCAGCATTCCTCCGAAAAATAATATTTAACAAAGGTGCCGGCATGTTGAGTCACTACCTACTGCGTGTTCAAATAAGATAAGAGAGAGACGAGCAGAGTTAACATTGTTCAACCTGTACGCTGTTACATCATATCCTGATAGAATTCAGTTTCCACTCACTGGACTTCCTAAAAGAGCGATTCTGCATGCACACTAATACTGGTGTAATTCCTGAATGGCACATGAAGGTCAATATTGAATGAGACTGCAATCAGCATGAAGGCTGATAATGTTTCAGCTGCATCAGGATCTTGTGTAATTCAAGAAAAAACAAAGTCATTCTCATTGGGTAAAATGCTTTGTTCTGTTTACTGTGTAATTGGCTGAAGTCCCTCTTCAGAACTTCATGGCTCTTCCATTATTGCCTTATTCTGTGATCACCAAAAATGGTATTGGTTAAAGAAATCTAAACCGGATTAGTGCAAGGCTTTGATGTGTCTCATGTTGGATCTATAACTTTAAAGTGAGGTTAAACACTTTGAGGTCACGCTGGGCTGTCATTCTATCATGTGATTCAGGACACGTTTAGCATTGCAGGTCAGTGCGCATTCAGAACAACCAATAACACCTTGCCCATAACGCCCCTCCAGGCATTTAACAACAAATAAAAAAAACACATAATCAACACTGACCCTGCGGTTCAATCAACACAAACAAAATAACATCATAAATAGGGGTAATAGTGGAAACGACACATTAACTCCGATAACTGGATGGTGCTCTTTTGATGTTTTCAGGGAATATAAAAATAAAATTCATGGGTCTTACCATGACATAGTGTCGCTGCATCTCAGTCTTCTCATTGGCCAGTTTGTCATACTCCACTTTAAGACTGTAAGGAAGATAACATGTCAGACTCAACAAATGCCTTTTCATGGATCTTGAAAGTCAATTTACAATACTTGCTTATTGGTTGTCAAATACACAATAGACTTACTGACACGCATGGCAAATTAAGATAATCAAACCCTTTCCTGTAGTGAAACAGGGTGTGAAATGTATCATTCACAAAGATTAGCAGTATTTACCTGTGGTACTGAGCTTGAAGGAACTGGAATTCATCCTTAATCCTGTCACAAGACTCTGCGACTGTGAATTTAAATCCTGGCTGCCCGGGCTGGTGAGGTGCCTAAAGAAGAATACAAATAATGTATGCCACAAAATAACATTCATAAACGCACTTTGCAATACACTTCCACACCAACCAGTGACGTTTGTTTTTTACTGTCACTTCGCAAGCGTTACTACACGGCATTCTTTAACAGTAGTCCACAGGTCTCAAGTTTTACTTTCACCGTGTTTCTGAACAAGCCATGGCTACAACCGCTGGTGTCAATAACACATTTCATGCTTCCTGATTTTCAGGGAAATTATATTGCATCGGAGCCGAATTGCGGTTTGACAGAAGTGCCCTGGCGTTCCCTCGAGCTGTGCCTGCCGGTGGTTTGGAGACTCTGGTGGGAACAGCCTCCATCACTCAGCCGCGGTCCGCGTGACACAGCCGGGTCACTGCCTCTAAACAGCCCCAGAGAAAAACTGAAAGCTGATATTCCCTCCTCTTCTCTCTCAAACGCTCAATGCGCCTCTGTGATGTCTTTATCATACAATTACTTGACTTCGAAATAAGACCAAGCACCTCTCGAGGACAAAAACAACAGGCAATCAAAAAACATATATTTCCGAAAGCGCTCGAAAGAAGCTTTACGCGACACGAAAGTACACATCGCTAGCACAACAGAGATAGATACAACGTATCAACGTGAAATGCGTTACTCACCGGATGCCGGCCCTGCGGATACATCTTGAATGTATCCTTTCTGAGGTGAAGATCCAGGGGATGTGGCGCTCTTCAGTAATCCGAGCTCGTCCGTCACCCCTCCCTGCGCGCACGGACACACAAAGCCCCGTCCGCCGGATCCACGCGAGTTTCTCCTACTTCTTAACCGCTATATCCTTCACGCAGCCAAGGAACGAGATAAAAACCCAGCTCGTTGGCTCATTATCTCCAATAAGAGTCAAACGTTCAGCTGCGCTTGTGCTGTAAACACAGAATAGTTGCGTAGAGCCAGTCACACATTTGCTTCTTGTCATCTGCGCCGCGAGCTGTGACTAACAAGCTGCTTGCGAGACTTCTTGCAATAACAAGATTACCTGAATGCTATTTGTTTGCCATTTAGCCCGACATGATTACTGAATAATGCCATAAACGTGAGATAAGACACAAAGACAACAGATTCCCTATGAACTTGCAGCGATTCGTAAACAATGAAACAATTATTGATTCGAGTCGAAAATATTGCCACTACGTGACGTAGAACGTCAAAGTAACGTATAAACTAAATATTTGACTAGTTGTAAAACAAGAAGGAGAAATTGTTTCATGGTGTAGATTTCAAGTGGATTCTTTTGAAAGTTATCTTCCGCGTTACCTTTTGTCGCCATAAAATCCTTTGCGCGACGGTAAATACAGCGGTAATCCCTTACACGGAGCAATTGTTAAAGTCCTCCACTCGTGACCTTATACGAGCAGTATTAGGCGCTGGTTGGAATCGGTGGCTGCCTGGTCTACGTACAATCCCAACCTTAGAAGAGCAGCGCCTAGAATCGCTCTCAAGACGTTTTTCTCCGCTATAAATCGTTAAGACTCGTTTCTCGGATGCTCGAAATTCGTAGAAATCCTATTGTTGGTTAGTTCACCCAAACCCTATTTGTTTAATTTAAAGGTTTGATGGTGAAAAGTTTGCTTCCAGCGAGCCAGACGCACAAACGCGTTGCCCAGTATCTTCAGCACTCGCAGTACCACACACAGACTGCCCACTGACACGCGGGCTCAACTACCGCGAGAACGACCAAACGCGGCCAATCAAAGCTCCAATAGGAGTTTACCACAACGGACCAATCAAGCTCGGGATCCCACGTGGGGCACGTCTTTTGTGCGCGTGCTGATTGGACAACAAAAATGTGACCTCATGTTCGCCATGTTGGCTTTAAATGGGTTTCTTTCCCCTTAAGACAAACACGAACGGCAACTGTTCGAAGTAGCTAAGTTACCATCTGAAATCTAAGGACGTGGAGCTCAATTAAAGAAATACGCAATAATGATTTATTCGCTTATGTATCTGTATGACGTGGAACGCGAAAATAATATGTTGTGAATGCACAGCAGTTTAAAGCTGAAGCGAATCTGATGGTTTTGTCAAAAACGTGTGAAGATACGAAACTCCGAATACGTTTCTGGTTTAGAAACAAGTCGGTACTGCCGTGAGCAAATTCCTAAACAGTTCCCAGTTTGGTTCCCTTCAAGAAATACATCTTTGATTGCCCTGTTATACGAGAAAGAACCCTTACCGCCGATGTAAAGTTATGCTACCGTTTTTGAATGTAACTCAAATTAACAGCATAATCTGTGAAATCAGCCCTCATTACTTGATTCACGCTGTCTGCTCAGCAACACCCTCCATACCCACGTCTGAGCCCGGAAAAAAAACAACCTATCATTTGTTGCTCAGACCCACGTGGGGTACAGCTCCTTGTTGTGCGCCCTCTGTCCAATCAGAGCACTGGCGCACATCTGATTGGCTCAGAGCTACACGGGTTGTCAGTTCGAGACCAAAGTTGTCAATCAACCCCACGAGGGGTAGAGCGCTGACAAATGCCTGTGCCTCTCAGCCTCCCGCCTGCGAATAGTGCTTGGAATGGCTGCTTAATTAGCTTCGAATGGCTTTTCCTTCCAGCTCAAACAATCTGTCACTACCATGTGGTAAAAAGAGCTCTGCGTAAAACAAAAGAGGGAAAAGCTAGTAGGGGCTAAATATCAGTTTGTTTTTTTCCTATGTATGCAAGTCGCATTACTACAAAACAAAACATTTATTCCAATCAAAGGGCTGGTGCTACGGTGCCAGCTGTTTCTAGCTTTATTTGTCTTCGGTGTAATGTGACATGCGTAATAATTATATGCGCTTATTTTTATTCATATATTATTTATTAATGCTCTACAAAATATTTCTCGTTTAATGTGGCAACATCAACTTAGAGTCCTACCATGGAAAGTAGCGTACGTTTAAACGTTATGGTAAATTGGAGCAAACACAATACCCTTGACTAATTGGACACTTTTCAGATGTTTGTGCCGAAGGGACTTCAGGGTCATTTCACTACAAAGATCTGGGGAAAAGCCAACCATTGTTCGATTAAACTAAACTTTCAACCATCTCATTCGAAGGAGCTATCGGTTGGAATAAATGTCTGGAGAGGAACCAGGAATGGACGTGCAGAGTCATAATATGACCTATTAATGGTATTGCCTTTCAAGAATTACATAATTGTCAGCGTACAAATTTAACGATGACACAATATTTTTTTGGAAAATGGGAAAGTTTCAAATACTAAATTGCCTGACATGCATTTGTGAATATAAGCTATACAGTCAATGCAGTATGTTACAGTAAAATAAACTATAGATTAGATTAGATTAGATTAGATTAGATTAGATTCAACTTTATTGTCATTACACATATACAAGTACAGTGTAACGAAATGTAGTTTAGGTCTAACCAGAAGTGCAATTAGCAAGTGCAGATATACAGTGTGAATAAATACAGAATACAATATTAGGAAAATAATTTACGATGGGCATGTACTATGAAAATATGACAATCGGTATGTACTATGAACAATATATACAGAAGGCTATATACTGTGAACATTAGTGTACAGGAGGTTATGAACAGATAACAATATAGACTATACAATAGTGCAAGTGACTTGAGTGTGCATTAGTTACAGACATTAGCTATTAAAGTTACAGTGCAGTAGATGAGTTAATGCAGTGTGTATGTGTGAGTCTGTGAGATTTCAACCTACAAACACCAGCTATCATAGTCCTGACAAGTCTATTTTAATGACCATAACGGCTGAAGATGACAGACTGCATCCCACCCAGCTTTTCAAATATTGCATGAGCTATAAAAACACAAATATTTGTCATCTACCTGCAACTGACTTAATTTCAGTACGTATTATTTGTTTATGTATTACAACCGCTACAGGATCTAACTGATTTTAAACTTCATTTTGGAGAGGAAACAAACAATGATTTCATATCCAAGAGCCTTTTCATTCACACCTCTGTTTTGACAAACACGCTTTATATTTGCATGTTAATGTAGCTGCAAATGATAGCTGGTAGGATAATCCCCAGTATGTGAGAAATGCTTCTTTCTCAGTTTCTCTCTCACTCCTTTTTTTTCATCCATGCATCTCTCTCTCTCTCTCTCTCTCTCTCTCTCTCTCTCTCTCTCTCTCTCTCTCTCTCTCTCTCTCTCTCTCTCTCTCTCTCTTTCTCTCTCTTCTTTGCTTGATTTCCCTGGTAGTGGAGCAGAAAACTACGTCCTACTCTGCATGGCGTGCCTGCATTGTGGGGCGCCTCTGTCTCTGGATTACTGACATGCTTTCATACGTGGGTTTGGGGTCTGAAAAGAGAGACATTCCTATTTACAATAGCATCAGTGTGCAGTGCTAGGCTGAAAGGGCCGTGGTGTATCTGAAAGACTTGTCAGGCTGTAATCAATTGCAAACAGGATGAAAGGCCTTATCAAAAGAGACAAATGCAGACATGAGCACTGTCGCCAAATGAAAACAAGAGTAGGAAAGATGGAAGCTTTGGCAGTCGGCACTGGCCTGTTGTATGTGAAGTGTGTGAGAGAGAAACTGAACCAATGAGTATTTCTAATTCTAATTATTTTATATTAACAAGCAATATCTTTAGAACAGAGGCCACAACATATCCATGCTAGCTCAAAAACAGTGTATATGGTATAGGGTCTGTGGATGCTGATTTGCAAGTAAAGGATGATATACGTTTATATAGAAGGACCATGGGCTTGTGGATCTGTGAGTTAATCCAGCACTTGTGTCTGGGAACCACTAGAGATGATGGCTAGAGAAAAGCTTCTCTTTAGAGATTTCTCCCTCCGATCCAATCTGCATCTGTACTGTTGAAATCACCATAATCTCACTATTTAGAAGAAAAGGATTCCACACTGAAACCTGTGGCACATAATTCTCCTGAGAATTCAGCTGGCTATCATTGTGTGTGTGTGTGTGTGCGTGCGTGTATATGAACAGCTGCCTATGTGTGTGAGTGTTTGGAGGAGTTTTGCGCGACACAGCTGCCTATCACCGCTATTTGAATAGCTCTGGGGTAAGCCATGGGAAGAAGGGGCATGAGAGTTCTCTTAAAAAAAACTTAGCAGCAATACTTTTACTTAGTTTTTTCCATGTTGTTTAAAGAAATCAATAGCTGTGTCGGCGCTTAGGTCCAGAGACAGGTTAAGTACACATTTAAAGAGAATTTGGATTTTCCAAGGCTTAAAACGTTTATGGGGCCTTCTTGTTTATGTTATGCTCTCAACAAAAGAGAACCAGAAAGTTATGATCCAAGAGAGTCTGATGTTTCATTGGTTATTAAAGAACAGAATACTGTTGGTTCCCCTGGCGTAGTTCTCACAACATACATTAACTAAGATTGTTGTAAAGGCCCATGTGAATAGCTAACAATAAATTCTTGCTGTGTTTATGCATTTAAATTCTTACTGCAGCACATGTTTCTCAAGCGTTTTCACACTTTACAAGAAATACCAAAAGAGAGAACAGGAGAGACCAGGGTTCTTCAGGGGTGTGCTGTTATTTTTGGTGATTGAGACACAAGTGGATAGGGCTTTAAAAGCAGGTCAACAAAGTGGCCAGGTGCTGCAAGCGGAGTGCGAAAGCTTGGGGGATGAAAAGTCAAGCACCTCCTCAACACCGGCAGTTGTAGTGCTAACCGAGCTATCATCTGACAGAGAGAACAGTGGATGAGCGGAAATACAGCTGACTCTAGACCTACATAAACACACACACTCACAAACACCCACACACATACTTGTGGAATGTACATGCTTACGTTGCTGTAGAGTGGGTCTGTTAAACACCCGCTTCCATAGTACCTCTCATAAAAAGGTCCTTTTTGAAAAGCTTTTCACAACTTTTTAATGAGCATCTTAATTTTTTTATTATAAAAAAGACAATTATAGAAAATTTGACACACAATCTTGTTTCTCTTCCTTTGTAGGCCTATTGTCTCAGAGCAATTATACAAATTACATACACTCAAAATGTCCCTAGTGAAATATTATTGTATAAAATTTCATGTAACTGTTCCCTTGTTCTGTGACAAACACACCTGTTTAAAATGCAGTATTGTGAAAGGCCGGTGAGAGACAAAGCTTGTCACATCCAGATCAAGTCGTAAGGGAAGAGCAGCACAGCCCTGAGGGTCTCATTAGCATGACGCATCTGTGATCAGACTAAGCACACCCCATCTTCCCATGACTAGTGTGCAACAGCATGAAAATTTAGTATAAATGTAAGCTTAAAATGTTTTTTCTAATGATGTAATGTTGTAATTTTGTTTCATGCTGAAGGTTCATATGTATTTTCATTATTGTTGGGTATAATAAAATGATACAAATTGATCAATCTGAATTGAGATAAGTGACAAAATACCACAAATTATCAAAAATTGTGTTGTTGTCTAAACTATGGTAGGATATCTAGCATCTTTTCTCCCTTACGTGCAAAAATGCACAAACAAATACAGCCAAATTATCTAAACTGTGGTAGGATATCTAGAAACTTTTTCTCCCTTATGTGCAAAAATACACAAACAGATACAGCCAAAAGTTAATGTAGCAGTCACATTGTTGACCTGAAACTCTTGTAGACCTCTATCATGCTTGTTACATCTGCGAAACCTCCACTCTCTCCTTCACTCTCTTTTTCTGTTGACTTAACACAGTGCTGCTACCTTGTTATCAGTCGCTCCCTGTAGTCCACTTAACAAAGGGCTGGGGAGCTGCCCAAGGTCCATCTTGGTGCGTCAACTCACAAGAGCCTTCTCTGCTACTAAAGCTCTTGCTCTTTATCTATCCCTCATATAGCAACATTTCAGAGGCTCTTGGACAAACTCCATCACCGTGTAGCCAATCATATAGAGAAACTCAGATAAGGTTAAGTGCTCTTTGATGATATTATAGAGTGAGCTGACACTAGTGCAGAGGTAGAGGGCCCATTGTCACGGCCCACAACACCCTGATCACATTTCTGCAG
The DNA here is from genome assembly GCA_029783895.1 of Triplophysa bombifrons. Lineage (NCBI taxonomy): Eukaryota > Metazoa > Chordata > Actinopteri > Cypriniformes > Nemacheilidae > Triplophysa > Triplophysa bombifrons. The sequence goes on from CM056448.1 coordinate 22,988,664, forward strand.
GCACGTAATTCAGAACCTCAGAAGAGTGAAGTTAAAGGGATAGTTTACCCCAAAATGGTCCCACAGTTTTTATTCCTAGATGGAAAGTCAATAGGGACCGTTTTTTGTGTTAGCTATTCCTTTAAAAAGTAGCTCTATGTAAGTTTAAAAGGAATGTTATGTTGTTCATAATTTTATATATTGCTTGCTATACAGATACAAACATTTAATTGAAGATTTTGTAAGTACAAACCCCCCAAACACACAGTTCTTCAGATTGGCTTTTTGTCTGTAATGGTGGGCTTGCGGTTTTCTTTCTAAAAAAACTCACCTAAAACATGGATGTGATCTTTTTCCTGCTCTATAACAGCCTGTTCTGAAAACGACCTTGAACTCAGCGTGAACGCTTTAAAGAAAGCAAGTTCTGCCTTCCAGAACAAATCTATAATGAACACAGGTGGAAAAGGAAGCAGGCACACTGTATCTAATGCTCAGGTCTTAAGAGGTTTTGTCCCCTTCTGCGAGGTGATGGTGTTTCTGGGAATACAAAACGCTGTCTCTGTATTTCTTAGTCAATGCTGCTTCTTTATTCAACTCACGCAAATCTCCACATTTCCCTTTCTCTTTCCATCTCTCTCAGCAGAATGCTTTTAAGTCTGTGTACGATCCGCCGGTGGCACTAAAATGTGACGAACATGCCATAACCTGTTGCTTTTAGTGATTATCTTCTATTTGCATTATTTATACAGTAAAATCCATTCAGTTGCTTTTTAAAGCATTATGTTAACAAGAGGAAAGAGTCACAGCAGCCACGGTTCTCTACCACAATAAAGAATTGATCTGAGCAGGATGGGCTGCTTTTAACCTTGATTTTTAAAGGCTCCATTAATGCACTCGCTGAGAAGAGTGGCACTCCCAGCATGCATTGGTGTTAATGGCGCTGTGACAGAGGCCTGGGCGGACAGTCTGGAATGTGCGTCACTGACAGCCTAGAACCTACAGGGTGTGAAATCTCTCTCTCGCCCTCTCTTACAGACACACAAGCTGAATACACATACTCGCACACCCACAAACAAATAACTTGACAGCATGAGGTGGAATGACTGGTTGCCATCACAAGCAGAGAGATCTCAAATTGGTTTCAAAGGTTAATTTAGGGCACCAAATCCCACAAACAGTTGAAACAAGTATAGGTAAACATCACAGGCATTGTATGTAAACCACAGCTGATGGATTAGCGTCCATGAATGGCACAATTGTTTTTATTAAAAGGAGGATGAATATCACATTAGGGCGTTGCTGGTATCATCACAAAATGCGTGTTTGCGTCAGGCTCAATCAAGAGGACATGAGAACAAAGACAAAAGATTACAACTATACATTTTATAAAGATTATTTAAATATAAACAACACCGCTGATGTAAAAACTGACGCATATTGACGTTTGAGTATCACTGTGGATTTTAGCATGCACTCGATTTCTTTAGAAGCATTCTATACATTTGAATGGCTGTATAACATTGAACTTGAATTAAAAAAAGTTGACCACACACTCTTATCCCTTACTACATCTTTCTGCTTTAATATATATGGTGTTTAGTCTATTCAGTGAGGTACACAGGATCACTGAAAGCTCTTTCAGTGATCCTGTGTCTGCAAATGTGAAAACTAGAGTATCCACAGGGATGGAGCATAACAATTAAAGAGCGTCTGTCAGAGTCAAGCACCCCCTCTCAGCCTTTTTTCCCATTAATTGGGATGTAGGGAGGCTGAGGGCGGGCGGGTTCAAGAGGCTCCGTGTGAATGACAGACCCACTCAGGGGCCTCTTCAGAAGCCATCCAGAGCAGATGAGTTTCTGACAAAACGTGATCAACAGCATACGGTAACAGCTGAGAGGCTCCAGCCTCCCAAACACATACACCCAAGCATTTTCATTCACCGTCTCTGTCAAGTTGCTGCAGTCTACCCATTGTTGTTTGTTTGTTGAGCGGTGAGTAAGTAATGAATGTTACATGGTCGAGATAAGAATAGAATTTCCCTGTGGAAAAGTTGAATGCTCAAGGGTTTCTGTTTGATAGATCAGGCGACCGAATGGGGTATTTAGTTGCTTTATTTAGCTTATTATCAATTTAGTCTCAAACTATTACATTTGTTGGAAGTTTCTAAGACATAAGCCACTTTTCCACCGCATTTCAGGAACAAAGTTCTGGAGCGAGTAAAGAGGGCTGTCGTTTGTGAACTACCTCATTCCATTTCCCGGTGGTATTCTCACCAGCATTAGGACCTCTCGGGTGATGTAAGCCAGCCAGCAGTGTTGCATTTAAAAACATAAAATATTGAATGATGCTGTGATTGGAGTTGTGTTTTTGTTGTCTGTGGAGGGCTTTGTGATAACTGGCATGTATTGAAGACATGTACAATAGCCCTAAGTTGCGATTGAAAGAACAAAAGGATGACTAAGAAACAAAATGTGCTACAGACAGACAAAAAATACAACACGTGGAAAGTTGAAAACACTGTTTTGTGACGTGTTCAGCCAGTCAACACGCTTGCATTAATGGGAGTTGCTTTATAATTGGGTCAGACCCTGCTCTTGAGAAAGAGCTAATTGGTTGAACTAAAATTCTGTCCACAATGTTTTTCGGGACCTAGGATGTCTCTCTCGCTTGATACAAACAAACAGTCTCCAGTTATTTCTTGACACTCTTTGTGTTTAGCACACTTTCTGGAAACAGCGGAGAGAAGAGACAGGAGCAGGCGGGCATGCCATGACAATGCACACTACTGTCTTTTCCTGTTGAACACAAAGGCTATCTGTCACTGCAGGCTCCTTCTGACTCACTCCTCCTAGAGATGCTAATTTCATGGCCTTCCCGGAAAATGAAAGAAAAAATATGCTTTCACCCTGGTCCTCACTGCAACTTAAATCCCCCCTCCAGGCGAAATTGACTTCACACAAGTACTTCCATGCTTGGTGAATGACATAGGGCCTCTAAAAATATCTCCTTCACCGGCAGTAGATTGCTGCTGAGCTTTATTTCCTGTCAGAACACACTTGAATAGAGGGTGAGATGAGGGAAGGATGGAGAGAGAGAGAGAGAGAGATGGAAGTAAAGATCTAATAGTGAAAAAACACAGAGATATCAAAAGCTCTGGGCAGGGGTTCCAATACACATCAATCAAGCTTCAGGCTCCCTATTATCATGCACACATTCACATCCACAATCACTTTTACACATCTAATAAACATAAAACACACTCCTCACAAACAAAGTTAACAATCAGGGATTTGTTTAGTCTTGTACACAAACACACACACACACAAAAGGAACGTGGGAGCAGCAGTTACTCTATTTAGCACTGATTAACAGATTACCTCCTGATGGACCATGAGCTCTGCTGGGGTCACACTCAGCTGATTCTTCCAGACTACAACATTGCCAAAACCAAAAAACCTCATAATCATCTTTCAATGATCTCACGCACAAGAGAGAGAAAGCCATTAGCCAAATCAATAGCGGTTAATGCATGTGTGTGTGTATTCCTTTCCAAAGAAGATTAAAAATTGACTTTCTATTAATTCTCTAATGACCAGTCTCCAACAATGCTGCAGTTCAATGCAGCATTCACAATTCAGTGACTACAACCCACTAGCATTTTTGCTTAATACTGTCATATTTCTTTCCTTTCACTTTCTTTGATCTTTTTCCTGATACTATGAATATTAATTTGTGAACTCGGGCAAAACTCCAAAGGAACTCTATGGACTCTAGGAAATGAATAGTAAGTTGTGTTACACCTTAACCCCCCAAACCCATTGTTCAGAAGTGGCCCTTTTACCTTCTGTCTCAACCCATCTGTTTCTCCTGTCCAAAATCTTTGCATATACTTGTTAAAAACAAGTGAGCACCTGTCATTTAAATGCAGTGAGACAGTGCCCAGTGGAGTTTATCATGCGGCGTGCCACGTGAGGCCTGTGCCAGTGAGCATATTTAAATGGCCAGCAGTTAAGTTTGAGCCAAGGTTATGCTTTGGACCACAAAAGGATTTTCACCTTGTAGCAAGCAAATTAAAATACTTATCCATATCTCATACTCTAAACTGCAACACATTTCACAGGAAAACATTTTTAGAAATCACCAAAATCCGCATTCCAGACTCCACATGATAGATATTTTGCAGTGGAGTTAATGCTGCTGATTATCTTGCATTCTTTTTAGTGAAATCCATTATTTTATCTGCTTATCGTAAGTCTCTGAGAAACCCAATTCCTTTCATGGTAATCTGACGTGTATGACGGATCTGTCTTTTGAGTAGTATGTAGGAAGGTTGGAGGGCAGCAGAGACCTTTTCAATTGTTGAATTGTTCTGCCTTGTCTATTATTTTGTTTTTGTGGATGGCTATTTCAGCGGCCGTTTCTGTACTACTACAGCGACATACTGTGGAATTACTAGGATTATTTCTCTGGCAAGTACTTTCTTTTCCTGTGAGAGTGCTCAGTCTGACAGACCTTTCATCCTTATGTTCCACGATGCTCCTTTATCCTTCCAGTCATCTTTACACTTCAAAAATTGTGAATTGCAAACCCTCTTTTTACTAAATGTGTCAGGATTATAGGTTGTGTTCTGTTAATTCTGGTACCTGGGTAGTTGGAAGCATTAGGGTTTTATGTTGTTTCTTATGTATGTAATTCTAATACATCTGGAGATTCCCAATTAAACCATCATAAATGCCTTATAGAAATTCATTCAGGAGCATCTTGATATATTTTGTTTAATAAATGTTTCCACAGATGAGGAGCCGTTAGAAGGATACTGTATGATGTTATGACTGTATAACCAATCCTTACATCATTCCCATCCGCAGTGAAATGTATGTCTACTTATACTGGAACAAAATGACAAGACAAAAACAAGATCCATGTATTAGGAATTTATATAAGTAGGTCAGGATGTGTTATATTATTGTGTCGTTCAAAATTGACTAAGTGGCTTTGGGAAAGATTACAGGAGAAAAAAATCAGGGACGCCTTTGTTTAAGCATGACAGTGATCTCTTGCTTGTAGATGTACATCGTTGCCAAGACTGCACTACTCACACAGTGGAGTTCCAAATAGGCTCAGAGCAGGTGTTGCTCTGGTAACATAGGTGTCTAGGGCCTTGACAGCTGTGGCGCATGAGGCAAGAATAAGTAAAGTGAAGGGCTCATGTGATAGCTGGAGTCTAAATAAATTACAGAGATCATTAACTGCTGCGATGTTCATTCATTGTATCATACAGAACATTGGCATTTTTTTTATTTGTCTATTCACAGACACAAATCTTTCATGTGTGCACTAACATCTACAACCCTTCACCATCATAGTCATGAAATATCTATCTTGTGCCTCCTGTTTTGATCAGACTGTCCTGAGGGAGACTGGAAACACATTTTCAGCTCTGCTGAACAATCGACCATGGGGGTGCAAAGATGCTTGTCCTTGCCACTCTCTCTCGTTGTCTCTCCACCCCATGTTCAGACATTCCAGTAAATCTATACTGCCCTGGCAGTGTGCCCCTTGCACCCAAAGCCTTCTTTTTTTTGTACAGAATTTCTTTTTCCACCCTTGCCAGCTTCCTGGGATTATTACAGACAGATTGTATGCTCAGCAAAGGACAGCGAGTCCACTGTCGTGCCGGCACTAATGAGCTATCTGGCCCACTGACGGGGCAACCACACATACTCGCATCAAAGTCGCTCAGTGACCCTCACTAATTGGGCACTGGCAGTGAAAAGCTCCATTACCCGGAAAGGGATGGAGAAAATACCTGAACATGCAACAGGCAGAATATGTAGGCATTGCTTAATAATAGCGTATTAACTGAAATAAAATACTTCCTGCTGTACAACGTCTTTACACATTTTTCTGAAAATAAAAAAGCTGTGATGCTCTAAGAGCAAAATCACAAAAGGCTACAGTATTTAAATGTTATTTTATTCTTCTTGGTTTCATCTTCTCTTATGAGGACACTTCAGTACCCACATGTTCCACTCACCCCCAAAGCCACAGAGAAGACGCTCATCTCAGGCAGGAAGTGGCTGCTGAGGAAGAGTTTTTTAGTGGCATATAGAGTCAGAACTGAGGAAGTGCGTCACAGATCAGACGAGCTGAAAATGTCTCGGAACACCGCAGACTGACCACATTCTAGAACGTCTATCTGTGACAGCACATCTGTACATCACACAGGAACATAAACAGGTCATGCGCTTCCTTGCACCCAGCGCTCAAAAACCATGCAATTATCACGTGTTCACATTGCCGTTAAGAAAAAGAGAAGGATTAGCCAAAGAGTAATGACTTGCACTGATATATATAAAAATACATATTTATCATGTATATAGACTATAAAGGGAAAGAAGAATACAGAATGTACATAGTGTGAGATGAATAAAGCTTTATTTTCAGTTGTGGCTACAGCAGTTAATAAAAGCATCACTGCAGGCCGATCTGCAACTCATTAGCAAGTGTCTGAGAGTAGTAATGACAGCGTATATAAATTCCCACAATTCCGCATAAAGAAAAGGAAGACAGAGAAACATAAATGGATGAAAAGGGACAACGGTAAAGGCAGTAATTAATGTCACGCTCATTGGCCCACTAAGCAAGCTGAGAACCAGACACGAGTTAGAATGTCGACTCTGTTACACATTTCTACACACCCACACCTCTAACTACATTTCAAAGTCACGTTTTTGTATTGTGCAACTAATTCGTGTTTTTATAAAGTCTTAGCCTAATGCAAGGATCAGGTCAACAAAGACTGTAAACTTTACTTACAGACGCGTGTCATGGAAGCAGGCAAGATCCTGTAAATCTGTGTGAGCAAATATAAAAGGCTCCAATGAAGACACTTCAGTAATCATCCACCATCTTCACAAGCTTCATTAGCCACACACAGAACCCGAGAGCACCTGTGGCAAAGCAGAGCTCCCAGACCCCGGCACTCCAGGCCCACCCAAGTGTGTGTGGTTCAAGGCCTACAGTAGCGTTGTGCACCAAGCCTATGAAATGAGAGCTCTTGATGATAGAAGAGTAAAGCAATGGTGCATTGCTCAGGCACCGTCAAGCTCTTTACTGTGTGTGTGTGTGTGTGTGTGTGTGTGTGTGTGTGTGTGTGTGTGTGTGTGTGTGTGCGTGTGTTTGTATGCGAGTGCAGGCAAACCGCTGATCTACAGCACGCTGTAATTTGCTCACCACTGAAACCACCGACAATTCTTCTGCCACCGTGCACGTTAGCTGTGCCCGCTCTCATACCCAGGCACGCACATACAGGATTTCCTTGTTTGTTCACACAGTCTCCAGAATGGGCCGTTTAACAAACTGCAGCTTCTGACAGACAGCGAAATTGTGATCCAGGCGTTTGTCGTGTTCAAGGGCTATGATCGTGGCTCAGAGATGAGGTTTCATTTCTGCCATGACCTCTGAGGATAAACTAGAAAAGCCACTTAACTCTGAGGCTCAGCTGCCAAACCTCAAGAGAGTTAGTGAGAGAGCCAAAGCGAGAGGGACAAATACAGACACTGAAAACGAGAAACAGGAAGTGGTTACTTGACTACAGTACAAGCAGTGTGGTTGTGTGTTGCGTCTGGTGCTACACGGTAACTCATAGTTGACGGTTTGAAGAGCTTCCAACTCATGTTTAAAGACTTTCTAGAAATTTTAATTTACACAAAAGGCAACATTACTTCAGTACAGTACTCTTGAACCATCAAAAGCTGATCTTGCTTAGCGTCTGGCTGACAGCAATTAACAATGTACCCCAAGCGAACTGTCCCAAAGACAGATAGTTGTATGTGTGTATGTGTCATGGCCATTAAAAAAACTTTACGCCTTTTGACTAGACTCTTCAAAACTATTTTTCAGGACTGAAAATGCAATGTTTAAAAATTATTTTCAAACAACGCCTCCATGTAAACTATGAAGATGCAAATATGTAGAAATGGTGACATCATGTGCATTACATGTTCAATCTATAGCCATATGCAAGTATACCAACAACAAATATGCGGCCTACAGGACTGTGTGTTTGTGATTCTCAACAAACTTTCAAGCCTAATGTTTCTCCACCAAAGAGTAGATTTACTACACCAGGAGACACATTATTTTCATATGCTGAATTCTAAATACCCGAATACACTGACAATGTTTAAAATAAGTGACTATGCGTATGTGCACAGCTGCATAGTGTTTCTGTGCAAAGTGACATCACCAACTACTGGCCTGGCATGTATAATACAACTTTTACCATTTTTCTCCAGATCCGTGTGAACTCGGTTGTTTTGATAATGTTGTTGTGTGAACGTAAAACATTTAAAAAATGTGAACAAAAATCTTTTCAAGTTTTTACTACATCGTCGCCATGTAAACATATTCTTAATGGCCTGGCTCCTTATTCCTCCAAAGAACAGATAACTCTCAGTGACAAGCCTGAATACTTCTATGGTCTTCTCTTCCTCTTTAACAATCTGTAGTAAATTGTGAGATTCAAATACTGGCCAGTCCCTTTACTGATCTTCACAGAGAGGTTCATGGTGGATCACTAGGGGTGCAGTGAGTGGAGCGGAATGAAAGGAACAAGCATCAGTTGAAATCCCTGCTCACATATTAAACTATAGAGCTCTTTAGCACAACCGCATTCACAACCACCCTGCAAACCTGCAGACTGACCTTAACTTCCCCCAGATCTCTAAACTGCTTTATTCTTGCACTGGTTGGTCTGAGAGGTTAAGACGAACTAAAGAGTTAGCCAAACAACTCTATTTAAAGCAGACAAAAGTCCCATTGACCTACATTGAAAGAAGGACTTAACATCGGATTGCACTTATACTAGTACCCTAGAACACTTTAACATGTGTAAATACCACCATTTTTATGATATGAAAAATCCAGTTATAATTATTGTCTCATAATAGTGTGGGCGTTGGGAAAGTGCTGCACTAGTTTCTGGTGGTGAGAAATACCATATTAACCCAGAACAAACACTGGAAATCTCCATCTTACACATAAGATCACCCCCTCAATGTGTGGTAAAGATGAGGCATATGCAGAAACATGATGGCACCATGGCTGCTCTATCTTCACCTCATGTGATTTATGCCCTCATTTTATTCTATCTCCTACATTGGATTTATTTTTATATTAGAAATGGACACCACATTATTCATCTCTCGCTCTCATTCTTCCCCAGAGGCTTTAATGCATTGATGAGTGTAGGCTGAGTGGGCAGCAATGCAATAGAGCTTCTGTGGCCTTCTAACAAACAAATACATGGAAACACAAGCTCAGTCACACACTCCGGTTGAGCTTTCACCTCCAGTAGCCTCATCTATCATCTCACTCCTCAGCAGTTTATGTGCTGTATAAGAGCAAGTGCGCACACTCGCACACATTTTGGTTTCAATGTTGTCTGCATAATGTACAGCAAAGACGTGCATTTAATAAACCAACCGAAATGAAGACACATTTCCTTGCCTGAACTGTTAGAAAATGCATATAATATTAGCCTTTTTATCTGCCCATTTATCCCACTGTGACAATTCAAGACTGCACAATGCTCCGTTTTCAGCACACATTTTAAATAGTTACACCAAAATTAGACAATGATCAATGCACACAACTTTGTGTTTACTAAAACATTCCTCAATGAAACAGATAAGTCAGAATGGCTAGTACTGACTTCAACATGAAGAAGAAATATACACAGAACTGGGAGAGAGAAAGAAAGGGAAAGAGAGGAAAATAGCTACTGAGTCCAAGAGGATTGCGCTGTGAGCCTGTAAATCACCAGATTATAGCTTTTATGAGCACCGCTCACATGAAAATAATTGCTAATGTTCAGAGAGTAACCAACGGAAATCGAGGTAATGGAGCAGTTTTTAAATTCTGATTGCTTAAGATGGAAAACTTCCAGCCCATCTATTTTGTTATTTACAGCCCAAAATAAAAATACTTAGAACTGCACAATAAGAGCGTGGCTGTTACAATCAATAAAAACATCTGCCAAAGTGAAGTTTCTGTACTGTTATTTTTAGTAATGCAGCAAAATGATCGGCCTCCAAGCTCTACATAAAACAACAGCGTCTGAACAAAAACTGAGAGAGAAAAAGACAAAAGAGTTTTAAGGGGCCGCAATCCCTGAAAAATGCACTTTTAAATGCTAATCTTCCAGAAATTGAGTCGCCAGCGTGTGTGCAGAAACACCCTGTGATTAGACAAATCCATCTATTCTTCTTTTTGTAATCTCCTTTAAACCACAACAGTGACAAAAAACAGGCTGTTGGCAATCCCCTAACGATCTGATGTCACATTGTTTACGCCTGCCCATGACCGCTCACAAACTCAGCCTTATGATCGCATAGCTCCAACTAACGCCAGAGACACGCTGTCAGCCATTTTCAGGCAAGAGCACATGTAGCCACTAGCCAGCTACAAAAATGTCTAAGAAACAACACATGTGTGCTGTTGTTGGTTGTAAAATGGAACATAAAAGTAGGCCGGGATGAGACCTTTCCGAGGGGCTCAGGTTTCTCCCGCTGCGACCTCGCGGGATGGAGTTAAAACGATTGAAAGTCCCGGGCGGGACCGTGATGACTTAGTGTTCGGAAAGAATTTACTTTTTTTGGATCGACAAACCAACATTCACCGTTCCGTATTTCCGGTCCGGAAAGCCATAGAGAAACGTAGCCAGAAAGGTTGACAAATCTAAGCTCCGGCACCCGGTGGCCTGTCAGTATAGCATGAGTTTCTCCAAAAAATAATGATCACAAGAGTGCATCAGTACCAACTGTTCGCAATCAAGCTTCATCTCCAGAAGAAGTAAGTATTACACATCGTTTATAAATCGCCTTTCTTAAATAATGTGTTTAGCACGTTAGCGGCTCTTGTTTACATGTTCGCGGCTAAACCAGAGATTTGTGCTAAAACGCAATCGCGCCCAACGGTTCAGAAGACTTGTGACCAACATCATTTCTGTAAAGCTTATCAATTACAATGAAATAAAGTTTTAGCAGTGTCTTCTCGTATGTCCTAAGTGCGACAATACTTAGAGGATCTCACTTTTATTAGGAAATAATTAAAAGACAAGGAGGGGCAAGACGGGGTCAAACTAATTATTTGTATACAGAATGCATGCATGGCTTGTGTATATATGCATATATGACTAATGGATTTGTAAATAAATATCACAAAATTGTTGTTTTTAAAACAACGTATAGTCTTCCTGCTGGCCTAGCTGGTTTGCATCAATACTTTAGTGTGCACAAACACACACACACTCATCCCAGAGATTATGATGTTCATAACATGCTTTTCTCGGTCTCAACATGTGTCATTGCCCACACAGATAACACTTTGCCTTTCACACTGAGGTAGAAACACCTCCTCAGTATTTAAATAATCTGTGGTTTAAGACGAGAAAAGCACAAACACAGTAATGTCAGTGGGATGTGGAGGACGTGTTTGTGTGTGAGATGGTGTGAGAGAGAAACAGAGAAAGGGAATTGGGATCATTAGAGCTGTGTATGTGTGTGTAAAGGTAAGAGAGAAAGACAAAGGAAGAAACATAGGTGATATATAAAAGCGCGTGTACAGTTGAGACCAGATATGAGAACTGACGGTTAATGAATGTTTACATTTCTTCGCTGTTTAATGCAGTTTTACTCTGTAAACAGGGTGGCATTTTCAATATAAAAAACACATTTTACAGTTCTGTATTGGTCTATTTCACAATTACTGACATGCCTTTTATAGGTGTTGATAATAAATTCAATCAATCAGTAAAAGGCCTTTTTATATTTTGAAGTATTTGGCGGTTGAGCAGGCAATATGCATATGTCTCTCTCTTTTACGCATGCACAATATCACAATGTACAATCTAGACTATTTTTATCTAACCCACATGAAGAAAAAGGTTTTAAAAAAAGGTCAGAATGTGCAAAACAGAACACTCCCACATAATGTCACAGAAAAAAAGATGCATTTCAAGCCATCATCCCCTCATTGTGCCGTTCCAGGTGAACCATTTCTATTTGAATCAGTTTTATTTCCTTTGAAGAAGGATGAGGTATATCAGTAGTTGGCAGACCTTTAACTACTACATGCTGTAACTGTGTAAAAAAAATGGTGTGTGGGCTGACATCACACACATACACACATGACATTTTCACATCAAACATTACAGCCTTCATCTCTCTACCGACTACACACCATACATTTCAATTCACTTGTACTTCTCTCACTAGACAAGTGGCGTGCGTGTCTGCTTATGTGTGGCATTGACCTATCTTCCTCCCCTGTCCTTTTTTCTCACTTTTTTGTTGATTCTATCTTTTTTATGCTTGTCTCTATTCATTGCGTGTGAACTTTGCTCGTTCTGGTGTGGGTTTAACTGCCCCAGAGAATAAATGTATGAGAGTGTGTGTTCACCAAACCTCAGACTGCGATAAGGTGTCTGAAAGCGTGAGACACAGTGTTTATATGTGGTTTATACCTATATAAAAAACTTTATGTTTCTCATAGACAGTGTTTGTAGTTAAACTAGCACAAGACTAACAAACAAACAAATTGAAAAGTACAAGGTGTCGTGCACGGGACAGAAAGTATATTTTTAGCTTCCACAGCTCTCCATATGTTCACATGCGCAACAAATGCAGTGACACAGGTGGCAATAAGTGCAAAATCCAATTTCACACCTATACCTGCACATAGACAAGTGCACGTACAGAACCGTAAACCTCTGCTTACGAGAAAAGATTAAAAACTAGAATCAATAATTCAACCTATACTAACTTTTAATTTATTAATTAGTTATTTTACTCTGGAAAAAAATCAAAGATGAAGAGCAGGAATACCTAAAGTGATCAAACAGAATGAGAGTAAATGTGTTTGCTCCCAGTTGCTATGACAACACAGATCGGCAGATCATTTTGAAAAGTCAAAGGCAACAGGGGAAGAAACAAAGAACCGAGAACAACTCCAACAACACATGCTGAATACTGCTGTAAGGTAGAATATCAACATTTCAAGCAGCTGGTGTCACAGAGTAAACAGAAAACTAACTGCGAAATCACATCGATGCAGGACACAGTTTAGAAATCAAGCTGCCAACACATTTAAACATTCTACTGCCTCCGAACTACAGACACCAGTTCCAAAGTGTATGTGTGCGAAAAGAATCATGAATTAGGTGAATTATAAAAGATTTGGGTTATGAGTTAATCAAAGCATAAACTGTGTTGCAGAGAGAAAAAGAAGTCTTGCAGAGGACAGAGCATGTGGTTTCTGGTCTGTGAGGTTTCACAAGAGCAAACGTCTCCCTTGCTCACTCAGCACTTATAGATCATTGTAGCAAACCACAGCTGAACCCGTGAGATAACCTTCACGGATGCACATGCACAGACTCAAGAAAAACAACTTGAAAAATAAACTTGTGGCTAAACCAGGGCACATGACAAGACGATAATTTGTGTGAAGTGAAGAGGGAGAACTTGTAGTTTTGTTTTTTTGACCAAGATTAGTGCACTAGCGCTGAAATGTCTATGTGCGTGTCTGTGGTGAAAGTGAGACACTTCTGCAAGGGGAACTGGTTTTGTTAGCCTCATTATTTTTGCCGACACAATGATTCTAACAACCACATCTCCTTTCTGAGGAGCCATTTACAGAACAACAACTCTCTTAGCACTGACACAACAAGACAGTATGGAAATAAAACAAAAGCTCACAGCTTCTGCAATGATGCAGAATGTGTTAATGTTACACAAAAGAGAATTGAAAGCATTAAATATGGCCCTGAACTATTTGAGGATAGTAAAAAGAAATGATGGTGGCACATAAATATGAAGAATAGGTTAGTTAGTGTAACTGGGTTTGGAATGATGTCAGATTCTTTGGTTGATGTGATGCTTAAAATGATCTGATTTCAAAGTTTACAAATGATCCGCCCAGATGAACTGTATGATCATATAGCAATTGCCTAGCCTAGAAATAGTCAAATTTGCACAGTAACTTGCAACCGATTAAATTGGATTTGTGTTTTCAGGCAGTATAGTGATTTTCGGGTTGCTAGGCATCAGCAGCGACTCTACTGAGGATGGAAGCATGCAGGGACCTGACAGAAAACTAATATATTGCCTTGCCTTTCAACCCCATGGCATTTATGCAGGCCTGCTCATGATACAGCAAAACATGGAAAAAAGGCATACGCTGCTTTCTTACATGAACTGTTAAAGCAGTCATTGGTATACGTATATAGTTATGAAAATATGATGGCTGCAGCTGTTGTACTAAAACGATTTTGGCAATTAGCCTAACCCACTATGGCTTTGAATGACTAGAAAATTACCCAAAAAATATGAATTACGATCTGACTATTCTGAGTGAAATCTGACTTCCATGTCAAAGAACAGCCAAAGTGTCCTCTGCGAATTACTGAACACAGAAGAAATATCCAAATTATGAAAACGTGTCAACACAGTTTGATGAGTTTAACATACAGCATAAGATTAGAACTAATATCTTCTTTTGAGGGTGAGTAAATAACAGATTTTTCCTTTTGGGGTGAACTATTACTTTAACTTTGCAATCTATTAACTGATGAATTTAACAACGCCCTGGGGTCAGACATGACTTTATTGTTAAGGGAAAGAGATAGGGTGAATGTTACCGTTAAGGAAGTATAATAATAATTTTACAGCTCAGTGCCTTTGTTCACACGGGTTCAAATTCCATTTTCATTGCCTAAAATAGTTAACAAAGGTTAATCGCAGACTGCTGCAAACAGTCTACTTCCTAAGCTTGTGTTTGACTTCTAGTTATTTGCTCAGAGTGAAAAAAATGGCTGCAAATTCTTCCTAATTTGTGATTACTGCTAAAACACATTGTTTCATAATAAAGCAACAATTTTGTTTCTTAATCCACTCATGCACATTTATTCCTGACTTTGTAATATACCTCTGATGAAAGCACTTGTTTTATGTTCACTCTTGTCTGCCTTTGTGTTTTACAAATGAGTTCTGACTCACATCTGATGTAAAAGCATGAAAGAGAATGTTATAGACCAGGAAAGATTGAAACAAGCCTGCAACCGTTCCCAAATGAAATCTGTTGTAGACTGGAGGCAAGGGAGCCGGATATCTATTGTGAGGAAGCGGAATCGAGGAGTGAACCCAGAGTGGTTGTTTCTCCGTGGGGTTGACATTCACACCTGCAGGGGCCTCAGCTGTGAGCTCCATCATTCTGCTGTAGCCTAATCTCCTTAATCCCGAATTATCCCAGCAGCCATCCACTCACTCCATCCACGCTTAAATCCCCACTAATCCCACCAACTCCACACTCACTCAGATAGATACAGACACACAGCTATCCTTATCACCAGCGGGGTCTGTGTGTTTGTGTGTCACCAGCTACTTTGATGCCGTGGATGGACCAATAGCATGCTTCTAAAATCCAGTCATTCAGGGTAGTGATCAGATTCAGGACCTTTTATTTGATGGATGTTCTGATCTAATTTAAAGGACCAGTGTGTGAAATTAAGCGGCATCTAGCGGAGAGGTTGCAAATTGCAACCAACGGCTTACTCCAACCCTCCCGTTAAAAGAACTACGGTGGGTGATACAGGTATAATAGGCGTCATGTTTTCACTTCTTTGCCGAAGGAGATAACGTATTTGCGAAACGCAGTTTGTTTGTTTAGGGCTACTGTAGAAAAAGCATGGTGAATTCCATGTAAGGTTAGTACCCGCAGAGTATGTAGATAGAAATAGCTCATGGGTAATAAAACATAACGCTTCATTATGTAAGGTCTTTATTTATCTCTGAAGACATAGTTATGTATATTATATTGCATTTCGGTCAAAAGATCCTCCACTGGACCTGAGATAATCAATGAACACTGACGTCAGAAAAACTTTCTCAACTCTTATTGCATAATCAGTAGACTCATGGAGGGTGTGAACTATATAGAATGTATGATTTTAATGAACCAGTAGATTTAAATGACCCAGTATTTTGTACCATGAGAAGTGTTGGAGCTTGTCACGTCTAATACGGCCATGATAGAGTGTGTATTGATAAGATGTTTAACATGTCACTGTTAATGAAGTGTGTGAGCATATATGAATTTATCTGTCTCAAACAACCCAAGATCAATGGTTCGCTCTCTGCTTCTGTGGTTTTTGTCTTTTTTCTGCTGCAGCTCTCATCACCTTGTCCTTTCCTCTTATTTCTTTTTGCTGTCTATTGAGTTTTCTACAGGAGTCAAGCTGAGAGAAAGAAAGGAGCGAGAGAGATCATTGCCAATTTGTCTTTGAAATTAGCATGACCGATCAAGGCGGTCTTCATCTTATTCACTCTGTCAATCTTTTTCTGCTGGGAAAGACAATTCATTACTCTTTGAGCAGATTGACATTTTCTATAAAAGACACATTCTTCTCATTATAGCAGTTTTTATCTGTTGCTCTTAACAAAATGTGGCATTGTGAAGTGTAAGATTATTTGTAGGGTGAATTCAGGTAATGTGGTCCGTTTTCTCCAATTTCGACTTCTGCGAGTTATTTAGATATCTATCTAACGCATAAGATCAACACATTAGACTTTTCTGAAATCCCTACAATGCTTTTTAACCACACCAGAAGAAAGAATGTGGATATTATACCCAGAGGAGACACGCCACACCTATGAGTGTTTTGTGCCGAAAAAAATCTGTAATCTGGGACATATGTATTATAGGCCTAAAAAAGCCTATTAATTTATGCATGCCAATCACAATATCACCAATTTTTTAAAAGCATGTACAAAAGCAATAAATGACAAGTACAGACATAAAATAAAAAAGTGCTTATTCAAATATTTATTTTTTTACACATGCAGGATTAACAAACTACTGTGTTAATTCATTTAAAACTCTATTAAATTGTTTAACATTGTATTAACAATTAAAGAATAAACAAAAAATTCAGCAACAGTAATTGATTGTAATATATCTCTACACTGAACTCTAAATGTTATTAGTTTTTAAATGCACCTCAAACTGCAAACTTGTTTTGTCATTGAAACTGTATCCTTTGTATCCCTGCTGTATATTTGTTATTATAATTATCACATACTGGTCGAGGAGAAAAAACACTCTTGGTAATGAGGTGATTAATTACTAAAGTGACCTAGTGTGTATTGGAGAATCACATCTGCATAATGAGACAAGTGCTGTTTATTCATAACGTGATAACGCACAACAATAACAGGTGGTATTGTCCTCAAAGGATTTGTGTCATAATGGAGCCATTTTTAACCAAGAACCTTGATGAACACTAACTTGCCATGTTTTTCAAGATAGTGTTTGAATGCACAGTGTTTGCTTTGAAAAAGAATTGAGTTTGTGGCAGATGCTTTTATCGTAATAAATAGTGCATTAGAGACATATTTATTTTATTAGTACATGTTTTCTTTAGGAATTGAACCCATGACTGCTGCCAGAGCAATGACAGGATGCTTTACCAGCTGAATTACACAAACAATGTTCAGCTTTCATGGTCTTGTTGTTTAACCATTATAAAACAAATCTATGCTTGCTTCATATTCTCTTACTATATCATCATTGGTATATGGTGTCCCAATCAGGATCCTTCACTTAAAAGTCTGCAAATATCTCAGGTTAGCTCAGAATGTATCACATGATTAAATAAAATATAAGAGTGCCTTAGAAGAAAGATCATCACTGTAAAATCAAGCTCTTGAGTGCGTCAGCACATTTTAGTTTATTTAAGAGAATTTTTTCGTAATGGCATGATGTACTCTATATAGCGACAGATGTGGTTTTCACTCACACAAGCATTGCGGTGAACATAATAGAAACTTAGTGAATAATACAATTTTATAGGTAACAATTACTTGAAATGAATCCATAATCCACTGAGATTTTTGCTTAGTCAAACTACAAATTAAATCTCACTGTTCAAGTATACTTTACCTGTATTAGCTGTATGAAGTCACTGTAAATATGGCAAAAACAAAATGGCCTCTACGGGCCGCCATGGTTTATATGGAAAAGCAGTATGGCCTCCACAACTCCAAAAGCACAATAGAGATCTTTTTAAAGATCGGCAGTTATAATCCAGCAGATGGCATGTAGTGGCTCTTGGATCAAGCTGTGTGTGCTTGCTGTACAGTTTATTTGGGAGCATTTGCTGGTTGCTTGTTGATACAGAAAATGAAAGGCAGAGGTCCTGTGAAAGGAGAATAAACACACAATCCTGTCATTCAGAAGTGCTGTTCTGCTGATTTAAGTTGATGCTTTACAGGTCCAATAAACTAATATTGGGTGAAAAATGTCTGTAAATTGTTTAAGAATTTTTATTGAATCCATCATCCTTGAATCCATCATTTTGAAGTGACATATAAACCGATGCATATTTGATTTAACACATTCCATGCATAAATATCACAGGTTGCCAAGCTATCAATGGGCCCCACCTGTTGCACATAGAAATGATAAATTCATAACATAGAATATTGCAGGTTTGCTTGTAATTTCATCCATAAAAGGAATACTTTTTTCGGAAGGTCTGCATGCTCCTTTACCACACCTTGGATGGATATTTCAACCAAAAATGAAATGATGATCCTCATATCATTCCAAGCCTGTATGATTTTTTTCGGCAAACCACAAACGAAGATCTTTTGAAAAATGTTGGTAACCAAACAACACTGGCACCCATTGACTTCCATTGTCTGGACACAAAACCACGGTGACATTTCTCAAAATATCTGTATTTTTTGTGTATCACAAAAGAAAGTCGTATACCAGTTTTGAATAACACAAGCGTAAATAAATGATGACAATTGTAATATTTTGGTGAGTTATCCCTTTAAAGAGGCGGGCAACACATCTAGAGTGGCCGAATTGAAAGCAGGTTCTTTTCTAGCCTTTACTTTACAGTCTTAAACATGAAAGAGTCTATTTCTTGTCTATGTCCCTGTGTTACTAAACTTCACAAGTAGGTAGACAGCTGTGTTTAGAATAACATAATTCTGCCCAGCAGCTCCACTTTATGAGAAATGTACACCTATGACACAGCTGAGCCATGACATTACAAAGAGAAGGAGAGAGAGTCACAGTGAGAGAGTATGGATGTACATAATAGTGAGAGGGCGTCCGTATTTTCAGTAAAAAGTTCATTGACCTTCAGCCCTAATGTTTTAGAATGTCTCCCTGAGTGACACATACAACATGCATTTCATTACAAGAAAACGTCTGAATTGGAAGAAGATGCAACATAACATATACAGTATTATTGTTTTTAAAGTGAAAGTGATGTATTAGGATGTGTATCCTGAATGTGTATTGTCAATGAATAAAATGATCTGAGGCCAGCATCACAGTATCTTTGACTATTTGAGATTAGCTCAAAGGTTAACTGTATCTGATCTAATTACAGCACTCAGACACATATCCTCCCCTCCAGAGCCGGAAACATAAGCATGGACGGATAACTCAGCAGTTCAGCCAGATTGATCTATAATTACAGATGGGTGCAAATGCCAGACCGAGCTGATCTCCCCTCTGTCCTCTCTGTAATTAAGATTAGAAATTATACCAATCACTGCAGTTTAAAACCTCTGATCTGACCGAGCGCCAGGGGCATCTGCTCATCAGTTATCTTCAACTCTAATCCATGTGGCTCATTACCGAGCCTTACTAAATAATACGGCCATTGGTTGTCTATTTACTTGGCAGATCCGTCCGTTGGTTTGCAACTTTCATTTTCAGCAGCCAGATGTTAATGATTAAATGGAAAATATTGACACGTTATATTAAATTAGGCAAACACTGCAACCAAACCACGGTAAACAAGAGAGCACTCATTGAGTTTTATGAGTCGTTATAATGTTTGTGCAATTTAGCAATGCTGTGCTGCATGCCACGTTAGAGCAATAGTTATTCATTAAAGGGGACGGCCTGTTTTCTGTTTCACAAAGCATCAGCACTCTTAAAAAGGTCACGCTTTAGGTGCTTCACAAATGAATAACTTTTATGGGACGCTGTAACAGCGGCAGGATATGAATGTGTTGTGCACAGCACATAAGTAGAGATACAAAGAGAGTTTGATTAAGGGGGTGATTTTGCTGCTCCCTAATGAGCAGTAATGAGAATTACAACAACCTTTTGGAAAATGACCTCAAAGGGTAATGAGCTTATTTGGCAAGTCCAACGCACACACCAGTCAAATTAATATCAAAAGAGTCTTGCATAATTGTAATTTTATCTATAAACTCAACTTGCACAGACCTGAGGAGAGACCTTTTTCGTCTCAATAAAGTTTAAACAACACTATGTCTGGAGTCGCTGAAGTAAAGTAAATATGTCTGACCCTGCATGCATGTACTGCATATGTTGTGTTGAACTAAATATTTTAGACTTTTATCTCAAAATATGAGTAATGCATTGCCTTAGCTTAGCTTAGGTAGTATACTACTCCCAACAGCGCTGTTTTGTAGGCCCATTGAGCATTTTCATAAAATGACCAAAAGGGCTTTCAAATGTCAGTGAGCCTATAACAATTATACTATCTGTCTATTGCAAAAAAATCATACTATTGTATAACATCTCCTGAAACAGAGCTAGAACACATATGTACTTGTTTCCCAAGAGGTCTGTGAAACTGGAAGATTTACAGTGATGTGAACCAGGATCTCTCCCTGCAGATGCTGCAAACATATTGACATTAAAAAATGCTGAAGTGAACACTATTCTTAACACACTGACTATAACACACAATGTTCAAACCAGAGGTTCATGGTTTTGTTTGGGCATCATTTAGATTTAAAATAATCAAATAAACCGCTTGATTATGTGTGATTATAATATGATGTTTAATCAACCTAAGATATTTTAACCCGAAGAATTTGTTTGAGTTGTCATCTGGGATTTAAACATTGTTATGTTTTTAACAATACAATTCTGAAGTGAAATGCCATAAAACACAAAGAGACAAAGATTTAGTTAATATTGGTTTAAAACAGTGCTATATCTAAATACTGCCTCATTAACTTTCCAATAGGAAATAGATTAAAACTTGATGTTGCTAACTCACTTGACCAGTTGTGTTCCAAATGTAAACTCATGCTTTTCGTGTGGTCTGCCTGAGTGGAGAATAGTGATATACACAAAGATTTAAATAAAGTCGTATGATGGTTGCAAAAATTATTTTGCCAAAAAACATTGCATTTTGAAGAACGCGTTCTGGTCCAGATGCAAACTGTCTAAACCCCAAGCCTTGGTAGATTTTCTTTCTAAACAGAAACAGTGAGTTTTCTTAGGAAATAAAACATATAAACAGCAGCATACTTACTCATATAAAAAGTGTTCACAAATTCTCAACTTTTCTATTGACTGCAGTGCAACGTAATCTGTTTGTGTACGATGATGTGATTGCCCTGCTTCTGTGAATAATAATCCATTTACATTGCCGATACAAAAGCAGTTCCCATATAAAATGTTTGTTGTTTTCAAAGTCGTGTTTTATTTGTGTATCTGCAGCGCTTGTGTACTTCAACCACATAGAGTAAGCTGTAAAACTCTGACTGCAGGCCATTCTCTTAATTGGTCTGCCTATTATGTTTTTGAACAAGACCTTGAAGATTTGTTGAAGTTAATATTTTATAGCCAACGTTCTGCAAACTCCGGCCATCTCTTGATTTAATGAGTTGAGACAAGAAACCACAGACTTGCTAACAGCAGCTACTGGCTGAAAAGCGTTAAAGAAAGCTACATCAGCAACATGCTGTCAATTTAGAAATGGAGGAGGTAAGATACAGACACAGAGAGTGTGTGTGTGCATGTGTGCACATATGTGAGAGAGTAATGTGTAACAAGCAATGAGTGAGCAATGCAAATTTTTGTGGTCAATGAGGTTGTACTGCTCTATCTTGACACTTTTCACATTTTATCCGAAGCTATTTGCTCATTTATGAAGCTTTCAGATGTATAGCGGTGTCCCTCGCAGTGTTATCCTCTTATATTTTCAATTAGCTGACTACACCACCCTCTACCACAAACTTAACATACACACACACAAATTATGAATATCATTAGGTTTACTGAAGGGATCATAACCCTTAGGAAAATTTACGTTTATATTATAGTAAAGTTTACTAAACTGTGTATTTGGCAGACTGATCACCATTTGTATTACCATAGTTTTCGTAAAATATATTGGCTAAACTATGGTTACTATAGTAAAACATTGTTAATTTTTGTAAGAGAGCATAGGCCTATTCTCGCTTCTCAGAAACTTTTGCCACTTTTATTGGCCAAGGCCATCCAAGGGGCCATATGACAGAAGAAGCAACCAGTCATGTTTCGGTTTTTGCCACAAAGTTTAGAGGGATGGAAATGTCCCCACAGTAACAGACTCGTGTACATTCGCGAAGGTGTCAAAAGTTAACCGCATCAAAATGTTTATGAGTTTATGCCGTGAACCTTGCATACTTTTAAGAATTTAGCGTTTAACCAACCGTGGATTCTTATGCATCAGACAGCTGTGCGTAGTTTTCAGTCGGACCATTAAAGAATGCGTCACCACGTCTCCGGAAATCCTGTGGAATTCAACAATCAGATGACGACTTTGAACCTGTTGTAGTGGTTACAGTAAAGTGTGCCTTAAGCATCAGACATTCAGCCAATGGTCCATGAGCCTGAGACTAGCATGCCTACAACATGACCATAAACTTATTTTTTGTTTTACCTGTGATGTTATAACAACTCTTTGAGTTTGAGGTTTACGCCTTGTCCTAACAAGAGGCAACATTTTAGGGGGCTAATTCACACCGATTCAACAAACACCAACAAATGCCAACATTCTAAATTCTCTTTAACATTGACCCAACAAACACCAACAGATGTTTCCACACTGATCCAGCAAACTCCATCAAACAGGTTTATTGGTGTTTGATCCACGAAGAAGAAGAATCTACTGTCACTCGTCACAGGTAGTTAGGACATGTTGTTAACCTCAACTAGCAAAGCATACATATACTATTGTATTAAATTACATTCTAGTTTAATGCACAATATTCAATTAGTTATATCCCTCTTATCTTCACTGATTTTGACTTATACTTCCATAAGGGCAAAATTCCATCTCTACCAATCTGCCGAGGTGTCATTCACAAGGTGCCATCTATTTCTCTCAGAGACGATCTAAGTGCTCACACTTCACCTTGATTAGTCCACATCGCTGTAATTCAACTTAATATATTTTAATGGTTGATGGCATTTGCTTGGAGAGCAGCATCAACAAGTGTGTAATTATCTCCCTAATTAAGCTGCCAAAACACACGCACTGGCAGAGCACCTCTGAAACAGTGAGTGCTCTGTTCATTAGCATCTCTGTAAGCGCATTAATCATCTAACAGGCAATTAGCAAACCGTTACCATTCATGCCGGCTATGTAAAAGTGTTCCTGGGTTAATTTTTCCCTTTGATGATATAGACAACATTATGAAAATTGGCTCTGTGACCATATAAATTATTGGTGTTGTTAAATGCATTCAACAATGGTATTTGCAGAGTTAAGCACAAATAAAGCTTTAAAAAATATAGGCGGGGAAACGATTAACCTGACAGTCATCGGCTAACCTTTGCGGTCCCTTATGAGCTGTAGTTATGGTCTCGACAAGGCCTCTGTTGGACAGCTTAATTTCAGCGTGAAGCCACAAATGATAGACAGTCTAAAGCTATTTCCCGCCACTTCCTGCTGTAAGCCTGTCTGTACCTCTGACATTACAAATAAAAAATACAAAAACACTGGGTTATAAAAGCAAGGCATAATGAACACTAGGCTATAAAGCTAACGCTCCATTGGTAAATTAAAGTCCTGACCAGATCTGCAAGCTCGGTCCCATCTTCTTCCAAAGGTAAATGGAGTGTGAATGGGATTTTCCACTATTCAAACCAAATTTCGGCGTGAACCACAAATAACACATACATCATACATTTCGTGCAGCCTCATCCAGAAGTTCTGGTCCCTTTGGTCTGTGTTGTTAATGTGATGTAGCCTCTGAGAGGATATTATGTCAACCATTCCAGAAGTCTGTGGTGAAAGGCTCTGGGACGTTACAGTTTTGGGGGATCCCGTGTCGATTGGCAAATTGCTTGTATTTTCATGCCATTGTGCTGTTATCATATTTGTAGAAGCATTAAGTGCAGCAGAGTAGTTTATCATTAGTATGACAGAAAAGAGACAAACTCGCCCATAACTCTTTGGTTTTAAATGTAAAAAACATTTCACACACTGAGGCCTGTTGACAGACACAGGGGAGCAGCGGACCATTTATCAGAGGCTCTCCCAATCTTTCAAAGAGTTAACTGCCTTGAAACGCTGACAGATGCCCACGCAAACACACTTTCACTCTGCAAGGCCTTCGGTTTGGATGAGAACATGAAGTCACCCACCAGATGGTTTAGCTATCTATCTCTTCCCAAATGGCTGAAAACTCTTTCCCACTCGACTCTGGCAAAAAGAACGGCCACCATGTGCGTCCTAATCAACAGCAATACAAGAGGCTTGTATATCTAAATATGTGCGACTGCGCTGAGCTTTATGTGGCCCAGATGTGCCCTCTCCCCCCAACTGAGGTGATGTATGAAGACTTGGCTTTACAGAGACACTATGAGGACTTTAGAGCTGATCTGAAAACCAGCCCACATCTGAAACTTCCGACACTGCTTGCCAGACCTACTTAACAGGGTGTGTTTCCAAAAACTCCAACGTGGGGCCTTGAGAGTATAACCGTACGCGGGCTCCCCAAGGAAGAACATTATAGCATTGAAATATTGAAAACATCAAATACGCATTTGTCTTAATATCATATCCATCCGACGTGACTTTTTTATGGAAGAAAAATCGATGGGTTGATAGACGTAGAGTCTTCGGGTTACGTTTATTTTCACATCCTCCTTTGGTGCTGCTGTTAAGAGTAGTCGATGACTGAGGCTCTTTCAATTACAGCTAGTTTCTCTCCTCGCTAATTACTGCCACTTGTGTTGATTTCTTCTCAAAAGGGCCATAATTTCTCTCCTCCTCAACCCTCCACTGCTAACCAATCAATTAACATGAGTAATACCAGGGCTATTAAAGGCCTGTACGCTGCCTCAGGAGGAAGTTCTGCCATCAGCAGGACGAATGATTGCTTAATATAGCCGACAGACTCAGAGGAAAGCTTACCGCAGTACAATCCACTAGAATCAATAGCAGCAGTCAGCCTATATTGTTTCAAACCAGGGGAGTTAAGCTACGATAAAAGCGTTCGATTGCTGTGTCTGGGCCTCCGAGACGCTGAGTAGGCATCGAGCTCCGGTGGCAATGGGGAGACATTACTCTCTCTGCACCCTGTTCAATAGCTCCATCTTTGATGCCGGACACATGCGTACAGCAGCAGGAAGCAGATCTTTGTGAAGCTTTAGGGGCAAGGCAAAAACGCTGTGCTGTTGATACGTTGCGTTCTGTTTATCTGGAAAAAACTAGGCAGCACACTGTAAAAAATGTTCCGTAAACTTTACGGAAAAATACCGGCAGCTGTGGTTGCCAGTAAAATTCCGTAAAAAATACAGGAAAAGAACGTAAACAGCTTTGCAGTTTAAAACTTCAGGGCACAAACTTCAAGCTGTGTATGAACTTAATACATTTGAGTCTTTTACATTAACAGAATTTCTTTATATAAAATTGAAACTTGATCCAAATGCACAAAAGTGAAAACATTACATTTACTTAATTTTCTTCTTTGTAATTTGTTATTAAAACATCAAAGTCACTTTTAAACAAAGCAACATGCAGCATGACATCGGCACGCCATTGACTGACCTTGACTTAAACACAGACTCCACTCTTCAACATAGTGGTGACCCACAAAACATTAAATATCAGAAAAAAGAGAGAAAATACAAATTCCGTAGTTTTTACGGAAAAATACCGGCAGCTGTGGTTGCCAGCAAGCTACCGTAAAATTACGGGAACATCCTGTTTTTATTCATCCAATCAATTCACAGTGGAAAACATGAGCCACACCTACTATTCATCTTTGAAATACATCAGAATACTGAAGACGATCATCACTTCTGCTTTACAGGGACTGCAGCATAACAGCCATGACTTAATGCTTTATTGGTATATTCAGAGTCACCGTTTTTGTGATCAGTGTTTGCTTGAGTTGGCATCCTTCAGCCGTCATATATAAATTTCAAGTTTTCTTTGGGCTGCTATGACATTGTTTTATATAAAACATAGTTTTGTAGCAAATGACAACAAGTGAAAATGTGATTAGATTTTTACAAAAGCTAATTCTACGATGTTGTTTAATTACTTTTTTGTTTGTTTCAAACGTCTAAATGAATTTACATTTAAAATTCACATTTCCAGAAACAATCAATATAAAAGTTGAATTTTTGAACCGTTAAAAGATCTGCATTTGGTCTTTGACTCACACATCAAGAATCAGTGTATGAATCTCAACAGTGGTGACTAACAATTGAAAATCTTTTAGCCGCAATGCATGCTGGGAGTCATTGATGAGTTTTGTGCTTCGATGATACCCAGAATGCATTGCGTTTATCTTTAATGTTTTTTTCTGTTGTCACCATTGTTGAGACGAACTGTTATATTCTTGATGTGTGCTAGAACATTTATTATGTGTCACATGTGCTGTCAAAGATTTTCAGTATATTATTTAATTTCATGCAATATCATAAATGATGATAACAAATAACCCTCAACCATGTATTTACTCTCCAACCTAAAGAAGGTAATAGTTGGTTATGTTTGAGCTTTTACCCACCTGTTTCGGTCTATGTTACAACACATAGATATCAAAACTGGGGTAAGACTTCTTCACATTGAAAGCAAAGGGTCAAGATCCCAACTAAAGCAAACACTCATCACCATTATGGTGACTCAACAAAACCATTAACATGTAAACTTGTGTTAATTTTCAATTAGAACTTTTGTAGACGTGCAACAGAAATAAAGTAACAGTGGTGTCTGTAAGAGAAGGTGATAAAAGTGTTTGTGGAGTTAAAAAAAAACTCCTTGTGAAAACTATGGAATTTCACTGTTCAATTCCCAGAGAATTTGACAGTGCTTTTCGTATTTTTACGGACGTTTTTTGACAACAGTTTTCTCTGTGAAAACTACAGAATTTCACTGTTAATTTCACAAGCACTTTAACAGGGTTTTTCCGTAAAAACGATTTTACAGTGTTTTTCGGTATTTTTTACGGATGCTTTCTGATAACATGTTTTTTGTGTGAAAACAACAGAATTTTACCGGCATTTTTTACAGTGCAGGGTGTCGGGACGGGTGCTTTTAAACTGTCGGTTTATCAACAATCAATAGACGTAATGTTGTTTTTATCACAATTAAAACAAGGAGACTTTGATGACAGTTTAAAGGTGGCTTCGACTTCCTCTTTTTGTTTAGCCAGTGTTTGAACTATGCCCTTGTTTACTTTTAAAGCTCTTGCGATTTGGCTGAGTACACAGAACCGCTGGATCAGGACCATGTGACCTCCTTTTGTTTCTGGTATCAAATTGCTGTTTTCTAGGCCACTGCAGGGAGGATGAAAGGAGAAGGAGATCATTTAAAACAACAGCAGTAGATCTGTGGGAGCATATAGTGACATTTTTCCCATTCTGTGGGGTATTAAGAGATAGACAATAAACTTTCAGATAGTCCGTCCATTAGGAACAGATTTCACAGACTTTTTTGTAAATAGGACATTATTATTCATCTTAGAAATTCTGAGAAAATTGTTGATAAAAGGCTTTTCTGCTTTTTTCACGCTTATATACAGTGTTGGGTGTAACTCGTTACTAAGTAATTACTTACTGTAATTACTTACTTTTCCCTTGAAATGGTTTATTTATACATTATTTTGATGTAATTAAACTAAATACTTTGTGTAATATGTGTGTGCAATAATGGAATTGACATCAAACTTCAAAGTCTAAATTTAAAATCCGTACTTTAATGTTTAATTCTCACATTTGTAATACTTTGGTCAGTAAATAAGAGTACTTTATGTAGTTTAATATTATTTATTTGAATGAATTGAATAAGCAGTTTCATGTCCATCCTTGAATCACTTAACTAATCAAGGTTGATATATAAGTGAGTAATTAGCAATAAGTAACTAAATCCTTTTCGGAGAGAGTAATATGTACAGTAATTTAATTACACTAGTGAATATGTAATTAGTAACTAGTAATTAATTACTTTTTCAGAGTAACTTACCCAACACTGCTTTTATTTATATATAAGATTGTGTTAGTCGTTAAAATTTATGGATATATTATCAGCATATCATACAGTATGTGCGCTATAAGGGTTCAAGTTAAAAGCTTAAAAGGAGTTAAAGTTCACTCAAAAATAAATATTCTGTTATCTTTTGTTCACCCACATGTCATTTAATACATGTATATGAAAAATATATTTAGATAAATTTCACTGTGGTTTTGTGTCCAAACAATAAAAGTCAATGGGGGCCAGTGTTGTTCATTCTTCAAAATATCTGCTTTTGTGTTCTGAAAAAAAAGTCATTCCGATTTGAAATGACATGAGGACGAGTAAATGATGATATATTTTTAGTTTTGGGATGAACTCTCCCTTTAATTATGATATCTTATTTAATGTAAGACATTGCATCAAAGAAACATAAGGTATGATGAGCCATATGGATGTGTCCTTTGTTTATGAGCTAGAACATGATCTTGTTAACCAATTACTATCCCAAATTTGCAACCATTATATTTACATTCTTGGAAGATATTTTTTTCCTTTATAACAAGCTATGTTTATTATTTTTAAATAACAAATATGTCATCTCTGTTGCCTTAATTTAATTATCCAAGCGGTGTTTCAGGCCTGCTATAATAATAATTGCAATAATATAATTGCAACTAGCAGATTTGTCTTATAATTTACCGCAGGAATGATCTTGATGTCACACCCACTGAACGCACATCAGTTTACACTTTAATCACTTCACGGGCCCAAACCTTTTCACAGAACCAAAGCAGCTGACACATACCAAAAGTAGTGCCATGTTTGTTTGATCTACCACACCTCACCTTGCCAGTGCACTTACCAGTGAAATCATCTACTGAGATTTGCATCGAACATTAAGATTCCAGAGTTCATCTCTGGATCCCTACACTCCTTGTAGGGTCAGAGAAATCAAAGCGGCGTAGATCAGACGAATATAAGTCAGGACTCATGGATTAATGCCCATGGGGTCCTGGCACTAGTTAAAAAAGAAGTGAGAAAACGGCTCCATCGGCTCCCGGTGGACGCTGCACGGAATGATTAGCTGCAGGTGATCGATACAACCCATCAGCCCATCACAGGGGTGCTTCTCCTGGGAGCCGAATCGAGCAGACAAGGCTCATCTGGATTCTAAATAAAAACAAGTTTGCTTGGCAGAGTGGAAGGATAAATGATTGCATTTTTTTTTTGAGGAATGGAAAGGATTAAATTTGAAGCCATAGTCGAAAAAAAATAGAGAAACCCTGACATGGGGCGTTCAGACAGATCAGCTTGAGTGGTGCTGTAAATAGGCCTTACACAGCCTGATGGGTCTGATGTTTCTGTTTGTAGATGCGCCACGAACATTAGTAGAAAGCTCAAATAGAATCCATTAGAGCTGCTTCCTGTGGAAACATTATAGACAGGCTCTTCAGTGATGGAGTTAGGCAGCTTGGTTTAACCCTCACGGGAATGTCTCAAGAATTTGTTCCAGTCATGTAATACAACACCAGTTTCAAACAACTCAAACATATCTTATAACCAAAACAAGATTTACTGGATCATGTTGAGGACATTTGACTTCTTGAAAGCAAGGATCGTTGTGTAGCGATACAATGCCCACAATATGTGACCCTTTCTGACATATCCCAACACAACTCACGACAAAAACGTAATTATTTTACAATGTAATTTTGCCTAATCAGCTCTAAGGTACATAATGTGATATAATGGCTACATGCACTTTTTAATTAAAAAAAGTATGAATTGTAAAGACTGAATTCACCCCTCGTACTAAGCTACACGTTAAATCTTTTTGATTGCAGTGCACAGGGGCTGCAGGTTACCGTGGAAACACGCAAGAGTTGAGATGCTCCCCCCTGCTGTTAACAGCATAGATCTTCAGAGCAGACAACAATGAAGCAGGTAATTTTCCTCGGCCCCCTGGAGCTCCTATCATCTCTCTTTACTACCTCCTACACGCCTCGATACAAACCTGTGCTCCTGCCCAAACATTGAAAACTCATGCAGTGCACCTGCAGTCCCATGCGTGGCAACGTGCTCATTAGCTAACAGTTTTACAGAAAGATATACGAGAGGAGTCAATACATCAAAGAAAAGTATGTTAGCAAAAACATCAGTCTATTCCAGCCAGTGCTAAAAGTGTTTCCAGAGACATCAGCCTTAATTTGCTTCTAAATAATTGATTTGCTATCGTTCAGGTCCCACTGGAGCCCATCACTTTGCTCAGCAGAGCTGCATACACTGAAAATTAGCCTTTCAGATGTGCCTGACATCCTAGTTCGTGGAAATCACACACACACACAAAAAGAAGTGCTCGTTCATACGCATGAACACAGCAAACACAGCCGCTTTCCCTTTTCATTGCTTCCCTTCAGAAATAACCTTCAACTAACCTTTAAACCATAGTGAATAATTTAGATCTCATTTTCATATCAATGCAGGAGTCAAGCCAGGCAATTATCTTTTATCTGTACATTTTTCTGTCAGACCAAAGCATAATAAAGTTTTCCCTAGTGGGACTACTGAGAGAGGAGAAGGAAACTAAGAGGAAGAAAGGATGGTGTGCTATTCTGTTATCTTAAGACATTAATGATTGATGAATAATGTTATAATACCTCTCAAATCTTTTGTGAATCACAAACACCAGTGGTTCCAAGGGGCTGGGCTTGGAACAGAGAGTGAGTGCAATCTGACAAGAAAAATATTCAGTTAGGCCAGTATACATGTATATATGTCTATCACAGTTAATAGACACCCACAAGCCAACCCAAAAGGATAATTGTAAAAACGTTATTTAACTGACATTGATGTAGAGATGAACTGTACAGTGACCTTGATGTTCTGTTCATCTCTGCCGGATTAATAATGATTGCATACTTCATTAAAGAAGTATCTAAGCTGTCATTTCATAATCCTATTTTCCCCAAAAGGAGGAAGGATCAGTTCACCTGAAAATGAATGAATGTCTGGAATTACTTACCCTCAAGTTGTTCCACATTTCTTTATTCTGATGAACACAGAGAAAGTTGCTCGTAACCAAACAGTTCTTGGCCACCATTGACTACCATAGTATACCAAATGTCTTTGTTCTGTTGAACAAACAAATATATTTTGAAGAATGTAGAAAAGCAAACAGTTGTGGGGCACTTTTGACTTTAATTTGTCCAACTATGGTAGTCAATATGGTCCAAAAACTGTTCGGTTACACGCATTCTTTCAAATATCTTTACAGATTTGGAACAACTGTAGGGTGAGAGTAAATTATGTAAATGAAACTATCCCTTTAAAAGTCATTTTCATACAGGTGTCTTGAAGGAACAATCACAAAAAAAACACGTAAGGGTTAGAAAGAGGGTGAAAAGTGGTCACTCAAAATCAATGTAGGACTGTTGAAACAGTAACGCATGCTCACAGGAAAGATGGAAGTTGGATTTTTCAGACATGAACAGCAATGGTGATTCAGTGCTCATTTTCACATGGGGCTCCCTCCAGCTGAGCTCACTCAGGCATGATTGGATGCTCTGTTCAGGTAAGAGAGAGACAAAAGAAGAGTGTGTAATAACAGTGTGACACAATGCAATCAGGTTTTAAATGAACTTTCTGGAATGCCTGTCAACAGTGGGTAAATTGAGAAAATGTACTGAGAAAATGAGAAAATGCTTCTCATTAACACATGGAGGCTGTTTTGTTGTTTCCATGGTAAAGGGCTTGTTTTGTTGTTTTTCTCTTGTTTATTTGCAGTAGATTCCAGGTCATGGTGTCAGTGACAACCATTAGCCAATCACTCAGCGAAACACCACCTGTCACAAAAATGTCAAGGCTCGCTGAGTTTTTGGCCATCTAACGTTCATTTCAGTGGCCTAACGGCAGGAATAACAGGACATGTGGTGGCCTCTTGTTATCATCACAATGACTGACACTGGTTTTGCACGTTGTTGTTATTATTAGTTGTTGTTTATTGTATAAAAGATACATTCATTTTTATTATGAAAGTCATTGATGACTGTATTCATGGTGTAGCATGGAATTTCATACATGATTGCTTACAGTGGTATCTGTGTTTTTTCTATTTCTACATTTTTTTTCTCTCCAAATAAACAAAACGCAGTCCTTAAGCAAGTAAAATTGACTGTCCACTTCCTTGCCCCGATTAACAACGGTAAGATTCTAATAATAATTTATAAGTTTAGCTGTCCACTACGTTATCACAATTTGACGTT
This sequence comes from Triplophysa bombifrons, assembly GCA_029783895.1. NCBI lineage: Eukaryota > Metazoa > Chordata > Actinopteri > Cypriniformes > Nemacheilidae > Triplophysa > Triplophysa bombifrons. The sequence goes on from CM056448.1 coordinate 23,021,214, forward strand.
ATTTGACCTTAAACATTTCATACTTTCCTTTTACACAAGTTATGTAAATGTCAGTGCAATATATGGCTGATCAAAGTTTTGCACATGATCAATTTGATCCTACAGTCGATTATATGAAATTTTCAGCAATTTTGCATGGAGCTCACCAATACGTTTGAGTAACTGGAAACATCATCATTTATGAAGTGGAAATTGTAAAATCCATACGGTCTCTGGTTTGGCCGGAGCACGACAGGCACTCCATTGAGGTTTTGCTTCATCTACTCCACGATGCCATAACATCGATAAAAAAGTAATAATATAGCCGTCTTTAACCGTAGATTGTGTTGTGCATTCACAGAAGTAAAGGCCTTGTTAATTACAGAAATGCACATGCATAGGGGAACACAACCAATAACAGACACACACCGCCCCTTGAAAAAGTAAAGGCCTTACTAGAAAAGCATAAATATCATTATGGGGCGTTGTGGGTAATTAACTCTCATGAATAAGGGAATATGGTTTTATATAAAGTAAAAAAAATGCTGGCTGTAGTGTATGACTGCAGCTCCCTGCTGAGAGATACTAACCCTCAGCCTGGCATTTTCTTGCGATAACAACACAATATCTCTCTCTAATTATGTAAATTGGGTCCAACATTAGCATATCCAGAGCGGAGTTGCTAAAGACGCTCTGACAGCAGAATACAGTTGAAAGCGGCGAGTATTTATTTCTTCAAAGAGCAAATAAAGACATAAAAATATCTTTAGCTCATTATATAATACATCAGTGTGGAATTATTGAATACTTTGTTTGTAAACAGCATAATGCTGCCATCGCAAGCAGATATTTAATGTGGAAATAGGCCCATTGCAAATGTAACCTTATCTACACAACCACATTACCATCATGTAACTTCAAGTAACTTCAGTCATGACGTGTTTATAAACAAAGTTAATACTAGAGGTTCCAAATCATGCTGTTTCGGCAAGTAAAAATGACTATTGTAAAGTACGGTGGAGGCATTTTGTTGTCGCGCAAAGAAAAATGACTGCAGTGTTTATCAGGCCTGTAGACCACACACATTCACACATGTGTCTCGCCACACACACTGACTATAAAGGCTGGGAAACATAAAGAATGGTAAACAGATCATCAAATACATTGCCTAAACACATGGAGGGAGAGACAGAGTATGCTGAATAAAACAAAATGACTGAGGGGGAAATGAGAATGGATGAGAGAAAAGAAATTAAGGGTGTGCCTAAACACACACACAGATTCACAAATATATAGCAGTCCCCTGAGACATCTATTACTTTATAACCAAGGCTCTCTCTTAGCCCTAATAACTGATGTATTATCAGAATTCCTGCAGTGCTGTGATGTGTTAGAAGTCTCGCCAGCTCTCTTTCCTTCTCCTGGACTAGCAGGAAAAAAGAACACACCGTTCCTTGGATTTGTATACAACAACCACACGCCTCTACACATCTAATGATACGCATTAAAGCCCTTGACACCTCGCTTTCCATCTCCCATCCCCCTATTATTACAGGTAAAGTTATGAGCAATGGGAAATTCATTTATTTCTCTCGCTGTATCTCCATTGCTGCAGGCAGTCAGGGAGGGTTAGCAGTTCACTAATGTGTTCATAATTTAAATGGCAATGCTGTCTGTTGGCTGAGCGTGCCATGAATTATGCAACAAGACGTCTCAGTCTTCAAGCAGACAAATAGAACAGCCTCGTGCCTCTGCAAAACAAACAATATTCCAATCAAAACGCCAGCTTTCATTAGCTAATTAGAGACCTCAAACAAGTGCGAGCTTGTGACAGATAAAGAAACAGCACTAACAATTTTCTTATGAAGTCATCTTAATTAGAAAGCTATCATTAGCAAGTGTTAATTACAAAAGAGCATTCAAACAAATCTGAATATTGCTTTTCAGCTACGTAAATTATTCTGACTCTTGCTGTAACGGACGACTGCCGATCTTCATCTTGCTCCAAGTGAATCTTATATCATGTACAGCACTAAAAAAAAAAGCGAAGCAAAAGGCATTTGTTATGAAGAGACGCTGATTGCGAAAAGGATCGTGTCGTGTCAAGCGAAAAAGGAATCATTATTAATAAATGAACGGAAGATAAAAAAGAAAAGATTTCCCTCAAATCTTTCAGTGTTGTGTGAATCTTTAATGCAAATGGAATTTCAAATGAGCTGACGCTATCTTCAGGGACCTCTAGTGTTTTCCACCAGCCTCGATTAAAATTTATTTCACCAATGATTTATAAATTTCATTAATAGCCCTGCATTGAGCGAACAGAGTGGCAGAGAGACCGCAAGCACACTCTTTCTCCTTCCCGGTCTAATGTCTCCCATTCTCCTCCCAAAGTATTACTACTGTCTCACATCTCCAATTTAATATTTCATTTTCCTCACGCGTTATAGAAAAGCTAGTCATCCCCCATTCCCTTATGTCAAAATCAGAGTGATTTTATAATTGGGCTCTTGCTCATTGTTATTCAAAACCCGGTAGAGCCAATTAGTTTTAGCCTTTCTGACCTGTTCATGCTTTGCAAGAGCGCTAACTAAAGACTCTAAGTGAGGAAGCTGCAACTGAGGTCTCATCTTCCCCCTTTCTGATTAATAATCCTGTCACAGTCTTCTCACGCTCTGAAAAGAAAAGCATGGTTAAGGCCCAGCCATTCTCTATCGCTACCTTTTCTCTTGATGCCATACTATTAATATTAATGGTGGCTGGGTCATTCACTCCCTTTTGTCTTGTCAGATAAATGTAGTGTTAACAAGATAACGAGCATTCTGGAGTATACGGTGGATTGGATGACCCCCCACACACTTTTGAGCTGAGATGGGTGTGACCGGTCAGCATCTTTATCCTACTCATCTCTGTATTATTTTAATTGAAAATTATCATAATGATAATCAGCATAGCAATAGAAGTAGAAATGTGAATGTAAAAAATATATGTACACTCAGTATGTCTTACTTTGGGTTTTATGACAACATGCACTTCCTGCCTGATGGTACGATATGTTATATTTAATAGGTTATTAAAGGGAAAGTTCATCGGAGGATGAAAATTCTGTCAAGAATTACTCACCCTCATGTCATTCCACAACAGTAAGACCATCATGCATCTTCAAACACAAATGAATATATTTTTGATGAAGTACAAGAATTTTCTTACCCCCATAGACAGCAACTCTCAGACTTAAAAAAATCGAAATTATTACCTCAGGACAAAAGGAACAACACCAAGTTCTAAACCAAGAGGACCAATGTCATATTTCTTTCAATGATGGTGCAAAATATCCAGCTTTATAGATCACAAACCTTTCTCTCAGTCAGTGTATTATACCCTCATATGATCTCAAGGCTGAAGAGGCTCAGCACAGGGAAGTTGTTTTTCGTAATTCACCCTCTGACATCAAACACACTCCCACAAGTTCTGATTTTATGACATGCCTGTTTCCTATTTATTACATTAAACAAGACTTTCTGTGCTGTTGCTCGTCGTATGCCTACATGTTTGTCTAGCTTTATGGTGTTCTTTATCTCACAGGAAAAGAAGAGGGGAATGTAAAAGCAATATGTTGAAAGAAGGGGAAATGAGGAAATGATCCTTCCTGTTTTCAAAAGGGGGGCTTTTCTCCGCATGTGCAGGATATTACGATCAGCTGAATGTGGCTGCAGGAAAGATCGAGATGTTAAAAGAATCTCCCGCATTCAAGGTCTCTTGTGTTTTCTTTCCCTGACTGTTTCACACATTTGTCCGTATACAGTATAAGAAATATTTATCCACACAAACCCTCCGTTTCACTCACTGAAGTTGCCCTCAGGACAGGAATTGGGGGCCAGTCTAATTGTCTCCCCTGCCTGGGCCGGTCGCCCAGAGGCCTCCCACACATACCATTACATTAAATCTGTAATCCAACCAGCCGCAATGCGCCGTGGGGGCATCTTTGAACGCATCCACTATTTCCGCATATACACAGATCCACTGCAGCTTCTTACAAACCACATAACACAGCCAAGCTGCCTGACCCATATCAATCAGTACAACCAGACCAAACGGCGTTCTGAAAATTAATATAACCACATCGATTTCCTGGGACATAAACGGCAAACGGGGTACGAGGTTCCGTCCACAAGAAAACCTCTGGCTAAGACTGCAAGTGTTATGTTAACTGCTGTGTCACAAGACTAGAAGAGGTTTGTGTGGTCTTGTGAAGAGGAAATGGTGCTTTTGCTCTGAGGGTGGTTACTGCGGCCTGCACTCTCAGTGCTGACCACGGGCCAGCGAAAAGAGAAGTTTAAGAGCGGTGGAAAAAAGTGAAGGGTGAAAATGCAATCGTGGGAGGATAAGTGAGATAGAGGAAGAGAAATCGTGCTACTGGTGGAGAGAAGCAGCAAAGGCCAGAGAAAACAAACGTCTGTGGTCGGCGTGAAGTTTAGGGAAGGGCAGTGTTTGTGGCTGTGGGATGTTGTGGACGATACCCTCGGACAAAGTTTTTAGAGAGCTGGACCATGTGTCATGTTAGCACGCCACTGACTCACTTGGAAGTATTAGACATGAAAACAATAATGGAGAGTTAATGTGGAGGTCAGAACTGAACCTCTCTAAAAACCTTAAATGTCATACTCTTTTATGAGAAGAATTTGAATATGGAACATGTTCATTTTCTTTTCATGGTGCACATGTAGAAAGACTTCATTTCCTTCCTGCTAGATGTTGAACTGGACTCCCACTTGCCTTTCAAGGAAACTCACCGTTCCAAAAGCCCTGCCATAAATACTTCATGCCAAATGAAATTAAACTCTTTGAAGTTGAGATATTTCTACATCGCCACAGGTCTCCAAAGTGCTGTTCTGTGTCCATGCTGTCTGAAGCTCCATGTGGCATTAGGGATCATCTGGACGGACTCCTGACTTGTTATCTGCTGCCTCTCTTCACACCTGCCTGGTGGGCTGCTCTGAGCACAGAGAACATGGGACAAAATGAAATATATGCAGCTTGACAGCGTAGCTGCTGTCAGAACTATAGAGAGAGCCAAGGATGACAAGAGATGGAAGTACAAGATTTAAATCAGATTGTTATAGATTTGTCCTTTCTGTTAGTATTTTACATTGTCATTTAGCAGACGCTTTTATCCAAAGCGACTCACAAAGAGTTTAGGGACCAGTAAGCGATATGTCATATACATATAAAGGATAAATAATACATAATAATTTTTTCATTTGTCTCTCAAATATTCACAGAAGAGATGGGTTTTGAAATTACATGTATAATGGAAATTAATGGTCCACTGTTTCTAATTGTATTTTTTATAATTATTTGGGCTGTCAAACGATTAATCTTCATTAATCGCATCCAGAATAAAAGTTTGTGTTTACGTAAAATATGTCTGTGTACTGTGCATATTAATGTTGTATTTATGAACACATACACATACATGCATATATTTAAGAAAAATATAAAAACTAAGAAACGCTTATATATCATTTTAATGATTGGTAAATACATCTAAATATATATATAATATATGTCTGTGTGTGTGTGTGTCTGTGTGTCTGTGTGTGTGTATGTATACATATGTATATACATACACACATGTATGTGTAGGCTATGTTTTTGTGTTTATTAATAAAAACTGAATATGCACAGTGCATTGAGTATATTAAGTAAAGACAAACTTTTAATTGGATGTGATAAATTGCGATTACTTGTTTGACAGCGCTAATAATTATACAATAAAATGTGTTAATTAATTTGTTTAATTTATTATTCCAGCTGTACTTTCCACGGGGGCTATTGGAAAAAAGAACATATTAATGTCAATTTCATTGCTTTTAACTTCAAATTCAGTTCACATTTACAGTATTTGTGCACCACTTACATATTGTTGTGAAAAGGTGATTCCAGAAATAAGTTAAGCCAAAACCAAAATTTGTAATGCAAAACACTTATATTGTCCGAATGGAGATTGTCTTGTTGCCTTGTTCTAAAAATTTTATAAAATTGATATGCAATAGCTATACACACCTCTGGAAACCTAAGGAAAATGTTTTATTCGTGGTAGGCGCATAATTTTCCTCTGTGCTTTCTCGGTTGTTTCATTTACTTTTAAGTGTAGTCATGTCTAGTTAAGATGATAAGTTGCTGGGATCAGTAAAGACTATAACGTCATCTGCATTTGTTCATTGTAATGCTCCTCTTACTGAATATCCTTCTTTTGGATTATTGGATCTGCTAATGGTTCTTTAAACAGGGCAAAGAGTAATGGAGATAGTTGGCAACCTAGTCTTGTTCCTCAGTAATGCATTAAGTGTTTTGATGTTATTCCATTAGTAATGACAACAGCTTTAGGTGAGCGCTAAATAGCTTTGATTCATTATATCAAAATTGAGTCATACCAACAAACAGCATCAATGGAAGTACAGCATTTATATATGACCAATATTATCTAATAGTAGCAATGCTTTGAGTAGTATGCTATTCTTAGTATATACACAGTATGATGTGTATGCATGGAAACAACTACATTAGACTAAATGTGTAGTATAAAACAAAACACAGTGCAATTAATACCCACAATACAACGCACTCTTCTTTCATTTTAAGAACGAAAAAAGAACTTCACACACTGTCTGCCATAAACCATGCTTAGATAATTTCCACAGGAACCACACAAAAAAAACACACCCCTAGGATTGGATAGCTTGTACATATTGAGCCATTTCATGATTTTAAGGAATGTAAATTCCTATGACATTTCACCAAAAAAATGGAAATCCGTCCAATACTGAACAAGGCAGAAACATAGGCTGTGGTATGCGACAACATCAAAGAGCAAATAATTAAACAATGAAATCCCAAACACTTAACCCATGTTTTGCCCCCTCGAGAAAGAAAGTGGTCAGCTGGGGTCGGGATCTAACAACCACCTGGGATCCATTAAGATCTCCATTATAACTTGGGCTTCCATATCTTTCCCAGCCTGCAAAGTCTCTGAAGTGTGAGAGAGAGAGCTAAGAATGCATGGCTGCCAAAGCTGTTAACCTGCAGGCATTTGTAATGTCGAGCGGGAGTTGCTTTATTAGCGGAGTGAAATGATCTCTAGCAAAGTGTTTGAGAAGATGACAGACCCAAATTTATGACCCCAGTAAAAGCCCCAGTACCGTGGCTGCTCCAGCATGCATCATGAAAACTAATAAGATGTGGGACTCACTGCCAATGGCATAAATTCATGTAGATTTTGATCTCAGAACATCTGCAAGGCCAGAATAATTTATGCTACGCTCTCCACTGAGAAGCTTACACGCCTTCTGATAACTTGTTTGGCTCTGTGTTGTGAGGAATGATGAAGTTTCAGGTAAATCTTTGCCTAAGGGTTAATATCTGTCGGAATTGCATCCCAAAAAGCAGAAAGTGCACATCAAACGCTGTGTATTCAGACCCAAACGGTCTGCTTGGTCACTCCACAGATGCCGTCTGAAGTCAGAGAAACGTATTAGGATTTTGGTGAGAATAAATGTTAATACATATTACAACGCGTGTGCTAACATTGGGAAACTTCTTAACGCTAATTCTGACTTGCTATGTAGCCGAGGTAGCACTGCTTTTTTCGGTGTACTTGACATTGAACTTGTGTTCAAACAGCTAAATGACTCCTTTGTACACAAACGTTTCATATCCAGTTTCGGTACACACAACTTTTTGGGGATTTCTTGTGAGCCCTAGTTAACTTTAACCTAGTTACTTTGGGATTTACATTGATGTCTGAAGACAACACACAACCAAATGTTACTACTGTAAATAAATGCGAGTGGGGTTTTTTCACCCAATAATAAGTGTTAATATAACATTCTGTTTGTTTTGTCAGGCTAAAAAAACGGTACTGCAGCGTTGTATGCTCAGATGCCTCCAATCCCACCATATTTCTCTGTTGACCCTTTACAATCATTTAAGCAGATGTTGCAGCAGGTGAGGCTGGGTAAATATTCACAGAGGCATTATAATGCGAGCTGGCATCCTATCGGCAATCTAGAAAGGGGAAGCGTGGCCATGACACACCGGTGCATTCGGTAGATCAGCTCCCAACGTCTCAACCAATGAAAACGAGGTATTAAATCACACAAATATTTGATGATAGGCCATTTCACCTGTGTAAACAGACATACATGGCCAGAATATTCATTGCAGAGGGAGCTTGAGCTCTGAGCCTGTATCCCTGCATGGACAGAGAGATTTATATCCAAGTATCTTCAAGGCATTCTTTACATAAGAGCCAACAACAATTTAACAGTCATCGGCTGCGTATGTCACGTTGTCTCAATAACTAGATCATTGCTTACAAAACTGCCCCAAAATGTTTTGGTGCATCTAAAAGCAAAATTAAATTATGGAAAATAATTGTGTGAGTTTCTTTCTCAGCAAACCATTAGAATGATGAGGTCAAAGAAGTAAAAAGAAATCCCACTAATAAATACACTAATACATACATCATACAATAGTGTGCATAGAGAGAGAAAACTGATGGTACCTTAAAAGGTTATGGGTAAAGCAAAATATGTTTTTTTACTACTTACTCCAGGTTTTTTGCACTGGTATCAAACCTCTGCATAAGGCACATAAAATATATCAATCTAAGTCCAACATGCATTCAAGAATTATCTTTCTGTCCCATATGTTACAATGTCCAAAAAAATGCATGACAACCTTTATTACGACTTATATTACATAACTAGTAAGATAGTCCAAGCCATTTGACTAAAACAATGTAGTTGTGCCCTCTGGAGGATGGGAGTGTAATTACACCTTACCTCTGCCTCAATAAAAGACATTAACTCCTCAAGGGACTGCCTTAAAATATATATGAACCGTTCTGAGCTCTAATTCATGCTTGCTCTGCTATTACGATCCCAGGCAGTGATTCGGAGAGCTTGCTACCAAAAACAAGCATGTCTTAACCATTTAGTCCACAGAAGCTAATGAGGCATTAGATAGAGAATATTTAATGGTCTGCGCTGGCATGGAAATAAGGGCAAATGGGGGAGCAGGCGCAATGGACTCTGCCCTGTAGTATTCACTTACCACGATGTAGTCTGTTAGACAAGTTATGAACAACTAGATTTGAAAAAAAAAACACTATATGTGACCCTGGATCACAAAACCAGTCTTAAGAAGCACAGGAACATTTTTAGAAAAAGACAAAAATACATTGTAAGGGACATTTTTTTTTATTTTATGTCAAAAATCATTAGGATATTAAGTAAAGATCATGTTCCATGAAGATATTTTGTAAATTTCTCACATTAAATATATAAAACCTATTTTTGTGAGTGGATGTCCTGCCACAGTGATTAACAACTGCAAAGGCAATTTTCTCAATATTTAGTTTTTGAATTCTCTCAGATTCCTGAGTTTTAAACCGTTACATCTCAGACAGATATTGTCCTATTCTAACAACTTGTACATCAATAGAAGTATATTTATTCAGATTCCAGATTATGTATTTTGAAAAATTGACCTATAAGACTGGTTCAGTTGTCCAGGCTCACATATACACATACATGCATAATGTTTTTTTAGGCCTAAAAAACATTAAGTAGACACTAGGAATTACTCTGAATTAAAATGATGACATCGCAATTCATTTTCATTTTTCACATCATGCAACATTTTTCTCAGTGAGACCAACCACTGCGCCATTTACTTTGCGTACTTTTTGTAGATGACTCATACATTTTTTATTTTATTTGAGGAAGCAGGTATGAAAGGTAGAAACTGGCTCTCTGAAATCATGAAAGGCTGGACTGGCACAGCTGTCCTACAGAGACTCATCCATAGATCTGACCTAAGATACTGAGAAGTCTCAACCCGAGACCCAAAGTCATCAGGAAAATGCATCATAATGAGAATTCTGAAGACCAGAGGTTCGGATGCAATCAAAGGCATTCTGCACAAGCAATCATAGCAACACAAACCTGCAAAAGCTAGATGAAAGAGGTTAGGGATTAGAGAGATTTTAAAGCCATTCAAAGGCATTAATCCAACACCTTGCTTTGTGAGAAGAGGGAGGAAAGCAATTTAATTAACATCCAGGATATGCATGTTACACTTTCACTGACACTACACATCAAACAACTCCATCCTCGATTAAAGACATTAAGATAATGAAATTCTGCTCAAATGTTTTATCACGTTGCATGACTTAAAAAAAAAGGATGTGTTTTAACAGTCCAAGTAAACTGATAAATATAACTGAATAATTCATTGTTAAAATCTAACAAAGTTTGAATCAATTATACCTTCCCTCTTCTAAGATGTTGGCTAGATTGTCCAATTTACTCAACACTACAATAAAACCCCTGTGTAGCTTTCAAAGCACATGGTATTCATTTAGCTCTGCTTTTTCTCCCAGTGTACAACAAGGTTTTGTTAAAGCGTACCAAACATGGCAGAATTTCAAGGAAAGAAACGAACGCACATGTAATTTTCCACTTTACAGCCTGTTTATGTATTGTGAATTCCTTCTCAGGAAAATTAGGCTTTCATGTCTTAATTGGATTGTGTGACTGCGGCTTTGTCTAACAAATGCACATTTTCAAGGCTAATGATCGACAGTCACAGCCCTCTGTATTTGCCTAAAGCGCTCGGAGTCTAATGAGAAGTGAAAAAACTAATACCTTATGTTCTGTTAGCAGGACACTATTTTGGGAACATTAAAGGGTTTCCAACACCTGCAGAACCATATCTTCACCCTGCTGCTGGCTTCCAGCGGGAGAAACGATTTGACAGAAGTAAATGCTGAGAGCTGGATGTAAAGTAAACTGGCAGGCTAAATTGTAGTATACAAAATTAAAGTATTAGTTTACCCCAAAGAAATGATTCTGTATTAATTTACTCATCCTCAGGTTGTTCCAAACCCGTATACATTCCTTTATTCTGCCGAACACCAAGGAAGATATTTGGAAGAATGTCAGTAACCAGATCTCACCCCCCATTTACTGCCATAAAGGGAAAATAAATACTATGGAAATAAATGGGGGATGAGATCTGTTTGGTGTGTAAATGACAACATTAATTTCATTTTTGGGTGAACTATTCCTTTAAGAGTCATGATGTCAGTATCTTAATTAATAATCATCAATTTCAATGGAACAATAACTAGCAGACTAGCAATAATTGCTTATAGCAATTTATAGCCATCACACGCATTTTCAACAGCAAAATTTTGTTCTTGAATGTTCAAAAATGTCCTTGAATCAGAGTGTAGAAACTCCCCCCACATACAAAACCAATCCAGCATTTTTCCAACATCACAGCCTGATGTCACAAATGTTAAGGTCCTTACTGCATCTAAGCATCACGCTCTCCTCACCTTTCCCCCTAATTTACCTCTTAACAAGCCTATAAAGTAAGCCACAAGCCCTCCGTGCGCAGACAAACCAAAGCAATCTCTCCATAATATTGAAATAGCACATGGGTTACAGCATCGTTTCCAAGCAGCCAACCATCAATTCCGCAGCCTTATTCTGTTAAACCACGGACACAGCCCCATGTGTCAGCCCTGAGCAGACATGTGAAATGCAGCTCATTTTCCATTCAGGCCTGGAGATTATCAAGAACTGGATCGCCACATGTTTCTTGTTGAGACGCGAGCGGAAAAGGGGGGGAAGAGAGTCAAAATGAGTTGATACACAAGGCATTAGCGGTTAACCAAGAGCTAATGAGGGAAAAAGAACAACAATGAGCTCAGATGAAACCATTTAAATGTGCAGTTTCAAGTTTCAAGCTCTCGAATACAACAGTCTCCCATCACACACGTTTTAAAAGTCAACAATATCATATTTTTTTACCTGCATTATCTAATGGAACTCACCCATTGCCCATCTTATTCATATGAAGAGTTTTATTTATAGAGATACTTAAAGGTTGTTAATAAAGACGAACTGGGGGATTACAGCTGAAATGATATGAAACACAAGCCTACGGCCTTTTCCACGTTCATAAAAAACGATCAACTGATGGAAGGGGCCGTGGCCTGGCTCAAGTAGCGGGACTCTCTCGTGGCCAGCCAATAAATCCTTCAAAATAAAAGAGGCGCTCTCATTTTCTTCAGCCATCTTTCCTTCATCCCAGGTGTTAGATGATGGATGATGAGGTCAGGGAGGCAAGGATCACATGGCAGGGATCAGAGAGGAGCCGGGCAGGGGACATGTTGAAGCTATCGAGCTGAAATCAGCCCCATGTGTACTCCAAAGCCCCGTTATCCTATAAATGAACTTTATTGAGGCAACAAAGTGCTGAGACCTCTGCAAAAACATTAAAGGGGTGAAGGGAGGTGACTAGAGGGGGGATTGGCTAATGAGAGATGATGGGGTTTTCCATGCCGTTTTGCCCCCCCCCAAAGGTAACCAAAAGCACCACACGGAAAAGATGAATGACGGAACCACAGAGGAGAATAAAAAGAGGGACGGACACAGAGAGAGATGAAGAGAGCAACACGGAGCAAATGGTTTGTATGACATGTTGAGGATGGTGCGGGCAAGCGTGAATCATGACACACAGACTACGGAGTGAACAAGTAACCACATTAAAGCGGTCTGAACCACCTACCAGGGGGGCAGCTGAACGGCGGGGTTACACCATGATCCTTATGGACATGATTAATGTTGGGGGGTGATGTGAGGATGTCTGGTTCTGCTTATGGTCCTGGAAATGAGATTAAAGGGAAAGCTCCAACAGATTGAATTGTATTTGCCATAATTGCTGAGAACAGCCTATGCAGGGCAGGTCACAAATAACGGTCTCATCTGACAAAAAAAAACGAATAAAAGTTTAAGAGGGAAGGCGGGAGAGAGTCGGATTAGAAAGTTTTTTTCTATGAAACAAAAATCAAATAAGCACGTGTGAGAATGGGAAGGTGTGGGGGTTGATATAGTGAAAAAATTTAATTCGGGAGATCGAGACAAAATAAGACCATTGACTTAACGGGAATCTTGCATTATTTCTTTTAACCTTTACAAACCTTTGTGGGAAGATATTATAAAATATGGCCTTTGTGTTTGTAAATCTCATTTTGCTTTAAATGCATCTCAGAGTTAAACACCGAAATACAAATCAATGTTAATCACATGAAGGAAAATGAGCTCTTATTCTTCCTCTGATTGGATTTCAAGTAACAACATGTGCATTCACTTCAATGTAAGTGAGAGGGGCTGGAAAGATCCGCCAAGAGGCAAGGTTCACTTCATGGCACATAGACTTCTGGGATCTTTTTTCAACATCCATTTAGTCTAAAAGAGGAACTTTTATTGATGTTAAAGGGTTGCAAAACAAAAAGATGAAAAGAGAGAAATATCCATGAAGGAAAACACAAACTAACTGATAATCATAAGAGCACAGTTAGAATGTAATACTCACAAATAATGAAACAGTCACAATTTGTCCCAGACAAAGAAAACCAATCAGTTAATACCAAATCAAAATCAATACTGGCAAAGCCATGTGTTTGGAAGTTAAGCAAGTGCTATATCTGAGAATATCTGACTGGGAAGGATACTAGTACAGTGTGAATAATAATTCTATTAAAGATGAGGAAATGGAAAAAAACTGATCTACAAAAATATAGAGTATGTGAGTCAATAGTTACAGTATGTTCTGCAAACTAGAACACATTGTATTGTGCCATTCTACTCCAGTCCTGCTGAATTTAGTTAGTTACCACATGTTCAATCAACAATAGTAGTACAAAGCCATGAAAAAAATGGATATAATCACATTCTGAGGCATCAAAAGATTTTAAATGCATCACATTCTCCCACACAAAACCACACATTAAACTTGGCCTGCCAAGTCACACCACTAGATGGCAATATCAGTCAGAATACAGAATGATGATCGCTAGAGTGTTATGACAGTCTCCAGTGTTAAATATTTTGCCTTTAAATTTCTAATGCTGCAGTTTCCTTTGTGATTTTTGTTGTTGTTGCCACTGCAGAAGTAAAGCAATAACTAACTTTAAACTAAAATCACTCAACTCAATAGACCCCGCTGACTCGAATACATCTCACACATTTTAAACACACCAAGCAGTGTCTGGACATGGGTCCAAATTAAACTGTGTTAGAAAACCAGGTGTAGATAAGTGTAAGAAAGGAGCAACTGTATACAATGATTTTCGATTGGGCACTATGGACCATTAGAATTATGGGACCCTCCTCCAAACAGGTGTGGCCAAATTATTTTAAGGAAGGTTACAGTGCTGAATACACTCTTGTGCTCATGTACACGTGCATGATTACATCCATGTAATATAAAGTCTGTAATTATTATTATTATTATCCAGAGACTTTGTAATGTTAATTTAATTACTATGCAAAAATATGTCCTGCCATTTCATAATGCTTATTTAGCCCAAATCTGCCAGTGTGCTTTACAGTCCAAGAACAAATAGTTCTGCATAAATGTATGTTCTGTCTTTTACCCACCCTTATCCTCTGTCAAACCCATATGACTTTTAGTATTTTTAAAGTTATTATAGCCGGTTGTATACACAACTTGAGACAATTATGATGCCTCATTCACTTTGATCATATAAAAAAAAGAGTGGCCAGTATATTTTTCTGCTATTAGAAAAGAAATGTGTGTTCCACAGAAAAGGCAATCAAATGGGTTTGGAACAACAAGGCAAGGCACTGATAATATGTTTTCTTTTTGGATGAACAATTCCTTACAAGCTACAGTCTCTATAGCATTTTGAGAACAGCTTTCACTAAAAAGTCCCAGTAAAGATGGTCGGCAAAGGACAGCATGTCAAAATCTTTCTCAATAAATGCGACCCTCAAAAATAAAATAGACATGTAGTTCAGATAAGACTACAATACAGGTTAAGTGGGGGTAGGGAAATGTTCTTCCGCAGAAGGCTGTAGCTAGGTTATTTTCAACATGAAGTAAAGAAATAAATCAGTTTCTATCCCTGAATGTGCAGTTTACACCTACAGTACACAACTGACTTTCAGCCACTTCAAAAACATATAAAGTATTATTTCAGTCAGAACCCTCAGATCACTCTACAGTATGTCAATAGCAGACATATGTAAGCTAAAATGTGTGATTATATTAACACCGAGAAATCCACTGTCCTGTGTTTACCAGTTTGCCCAAATCAAAAGCATTATGAATTGTTTGTCTTTGGAACCTTCAGAAGCTCAGAATACTGAAACATTTGGAGTCTCCTGAATTCGGTTCGGCCTGTGACTTGTGACTGAACACACTGAACAGGAAGTTACTGTGTGAATGATGAATTCAAGTCAGGGTAGTCTTATTGCATTGAGTTCAACACACAAATCCCTGTCTCATTCGGATGATCTGTAGTAAGGCAGCCTGGACATCTTCATCCATGTGACCCTGAAAAACAAGTGACCAGTGTTTGTTTCTGGATAAATATGATTTCAGAATTCATAATACAGTACAGGTGAATGGATAAGTCAATATAATTATTTTCATGACATGTCATCTGGGCTATACCATTAGTTATACAATTTCTACAAGGTTTTTAATAAACAACCTTGATATAAAATCAAAATGGAAACTTGCACTGCAACAGAACAAAAACTCAGACATTCATTCATCACATTAGCGCTCAATTACCTGTGCTGCACTGAGAAGATGAGTTCGATAAATTGAAACCACTTCTCTATGTTGCCTCTCAGCATCCTGTTATGAAGAAAAGGAAAATGTGTTTTTATGAATTCTATCTTCAGTCTTTTATGAAGATCTGACTATAATATTCAGTATGTGTAAACATAAAGTGCACCATCAAACACACAACATACGTGTGGGAAAAGAGAGTGGGACAGATGTTCTTAGTTTCTGTTACATGTAACCCTTTGCATTTACACTTCTCATAATATTTTTATGATGTTATAGTTTATTTACTTTGGATATAGAAGCGTTCCACATTTACTTTCATAGGAAAGTCAAGACATTAGTCTGGTTTTACTCTGCATTAAAGCTGAGTGAATCTCTGCTATTTATTTTATAACAGCTATATAAAATATAGCTGCAAGCAGCAATTATGGGGTCAAGCCCAAAAATGGCCCGAAGGGAAATATTTTGGACATGTCAGATGGTCAGATTTGGAAAACCAAGTTTAAAAACATAGAAAGGCATTAAGAACACAATATATTTGCTTATAACTTTTGACCACTAGGTGGCCCTGGGACCAAGTATTAATGACACAGACAAGATGTGCCATTGAAGGGACATACAAAGTTTTGTGTCAATACACAAAAGCGAGGCAAAGGTACAGCCAAATGACCTTTTGGGGTGCTCGCCTTGATTTTGTTTGCTGTATCTGAGAAACATTTGATATTTTTTTTCAGGAGTGTCTCAAGATGTTATGTACCAAATTTCGTGCAAATTAGAACAATTTCGCAGGAGTTCGAAAAAGTATGTTACAAATCAAATTACATATGGCTCACAGGAAGTATGGTGGGATATGACAAATTTACTATCACATTTCTCATCTACAGTCAACAAGTCTAGTAATATGAATACAATGATATGATGTAGAATTTTTCATATGCTCTAAATGGTTTCATTCATTTTATATCTCTTGACAACTAGGGGGAGCGGGCCTAAAACTTTACAGGTCCTCTCAGAATATGGTCATGTTGAAACACACCAAGTTTTGAAGTGATACGCTATTTTATTCGTAAAATAAAATACATAGGACAAAATTTGAACTGAGAGGCGCCCCCAATGGCTGAGTAACATTTGATATGCTTTGACTCGGAATGACTCAAGGAACCATCAAGACCAATCTCAGGATTTTAGATGAAAGGTATCAAAAGTTATAAGCAAAAATAGCTATTTTAATATCTTATGACCAGTAAGTGGCGCTGTGCGAAACTTGATGTGTCACCTCAGGTCCAGATCTTGATGACATATACTAAGTTTCATATCAATACATAAAAGTTTGTCGAACATACAGCCTTAAAACCATTTTGCTGCACTTTTCATCAAATTTGTCGACACGCCATTCAGATATGGATTATATTCTAATAACTTTTTGCCAGCATTGTCTCTAGATCAGGGCTCTCCAACCCTGCTCCTGGTGAGTTACCCTTTTTCAACACACCTGTTTGTAATTATCAAGCAACCCTGAACAGCTTAATGAGATATTCAAAGTGGGTTAGATAGGGGTTGAGCGCTGAAATCTTCATGATAATAATAATTATAAGAAGAAGAAAACAAACGTGGCTTGACCCCTAAAAAGACAAACATTTAATTCAGTATAACAAAGTGTTGGATGACAGTGCTAATAAAATGCTTTTTTTTCCTCTTACTGCAGAGATTATAGCCTGAGGGTTAAAGAAATCAACCTATGAACTCATTCTGTGTCCCAGCTTCATACATTTCATTATTTATATAGAAGAATGGTCTAGAATCCATTTTATAAGCATTTAAAGCATTGTGGGCAACTAGAAACATCTGCTTGTATGTGCATGAGCTACTTACAGCCAGCTGCTGCTGGAGGCTCTTGACCTGGACTTGGAGAGCGTCAATGTGTTGGGTCTGTCTTTTGTTGGGCGTGTTTCCAGCATAAGCCAGCTGGGATAAGCCGTTCAGAGCCTGCTTCAGCCTTTCAACATCTGCCAGCAGCTCTGTGATCTGAAACCCAAAACATCGCTTGTAAATCAGACAAAATATTCAACATTTAACAAAAACCTCTTCCGAACAATAATGAACAAACATCGTACTCTTTTGTCTTTAAGCTCGGTCTGCTCTGAGGACATCTGAATCCTCTTCTGCAGTTCACTGATGGTGCCCATTGACTCTTCGTATCTCTCTTTCAGCTCACCGATCTCCTTCTCAATGGAGGCACTCTTCACCTGCAGGGCCTCAGTTTCCAGTCTCGCCTTCTTCTCACCGTCCCTGGCCTGGGTCATTTCCCTGTACAGATCTTCGTATTTCTCATCCAGCCCCGACAGCCTATCGTCAAGTTCATGGACCTCCTCCTCCAGCCTTTGTTTTTCAGCTCTTAGCTCAGTCACCTGCTCTTCATGGCTGCGGAGTTCATCCAGGGCATGTGTGGCTCTGAGGAGCTCCGACTGCAAAGTGGCTACGTCCTCAGCCCTCTGCGCGCTGGTTTCCTCCTCCTCCCGCAACGCTAAGCAGAGTGCATTGACCTCGTGCTCCAGAGCCTCCTTAGCCTGGTTGTATTGGCCCTTTACGATTTCATCACAGCTGTGACCCTGGAGCTGTTGTTCAAGCTCTCGTACACGCTGGACTTCCAGTCTACGAGCTTCACGTAAACCCTCGCACTCCTGTAGTGCCTCCTGCAGGCTCTTACCCAGAGAGCTCTGCATGGCCTCAAACTGCTCCAGATGGACATACTCACCATTCAGTCTTTTTTGGAGGCTTGAGATCTCGACGTTGCACAACGCATTTTGTTCTTCCAGTTCGGCCCGCTGGATCGTAACCTCTTTATATTGCTGCTCCAACTCCACCAGCTTCAGACTAAGCTCCTCCAATTGGTCCTTGTAACGATTCTCTACTTCTTTGTGCTTCTCGGTGGACACAAGTCCTGTGTGAAGTTTCTGTTGTAGAGATGCCATCTCATCTTTCAATTTCTCATTCTCCTGCCTCTGTGATTCTTCTTTGGTCTTTTCATTGTTGTACATCTCCTCCATCTTGGCAAGTTTATAGGTCAAGTCCTTCAAAGCAGTGTTGAAGTTCATCTCTTTTCCCTCCATGACGGTCAACGGCACAAACTTGGACTGAAATGCATCTTGGATGGTATCCAACTCTTTCTTTTGTGCTTTGATTTCTTCGTTGAGTTTTGATGCACTCTCTTGGGAAGACTGATACTTTGAGTGGGCATCTTTAGCTCTGCCCTCCGCTTCCGATAAAGAATTAGTAATTTTGCTTTTGAAAACCTCGTGTTCCACAAGGCTGATATAGTCTTTCTCTATTGTTGCTTGTACATTCTCAAACTCCAATTTCAACATAGCGTTTCTTTCTTTCAACTTCCGCAACTCCTCGTCTCGCACTCTGCATTCTTCCTCTAACATTGCCATTTCAATCTTTGCTTTCTCCAAAGAATCACTCAACTCCACCCCCACTCTCTCATACTCAGCCTTTGTGACAAACTCCGTGTCAATTCTCTCCTTCAGCGATCCGTTTTCAGCAGCCACAAGCTCAAGTTCATTCACCTTCTCCTGGTATTGATCACAAATGCTTTTAAGTTCATTCTCCAATTGTGCGTTACGAGCCAACAGCGCAGCCGTCTGACTCTCATACTGTTCACAAGGGATGTATGTGCTCCTCAGTTCAGAAATATTGTCACAGAGAGACGATTTCTCCTCCTGCAGCTTCTGCAGTTGCTCCTCAAACTGGTTGCTCTTCTCCGTCTCTTCCGTCAACCTGACCTTCAACTCATCCACAGCAAGACTCATAGACCTCTTGACCTCCTCATGGTTTTCCAAAGTGACAAATTTGGTCTTCAGATTGTCGGTGAGAACCTGCAGCTCCTCTCGGAGCAGTTCTCTTTCATCCTCACCTTCCTCCAATTCACAGATTAATGACTGACACTTTGTAGTGACATCCGCAAGTTTGTTCTTCAGGGCTGAGCCTTGCTCCTCGAGAGAAGAGCAGACTCTCTCATGCTCCTGCAGTGAGACGGTACTGCGGTCACCCATTGCCCGGTGGATCACTGCCACTTCCTCCAGTACGCGGTCGTAATCTTCTCTTAGCTCTGCCAACTGCAGTTCTTTCTCATCCACCGCATTGGTGAGGAGGTTCTTCATGTTGTCAAATTTCTCTCCAGGAACCATTGAGGTCAGCCTGGCCTCTACCGTTTGCACATGACTCTCCATCTTTAATAGAGTCTCTTCCATGACCTTACGTTCTTCTTGCATTGCGTTCGACTCCACCGTCAGCCTCTCGACCTCCACAGCCAGTAGCCCTTCACTTTTCTTATATTCCTCTAAGGCTTTCTCGCTCTGCTTCAGATGGTTCCTGACCCGTCCTACCTCGGCAGAAGCTCCCTCATACTTTGCCTTGACATCCATAAGCTGTGCTTTGAGGTCATCAACAGCTTGGTTACTAAAATGTTCCTTTACCGCCACCACATGAGCCTGAAGCTGCTTGACTTTCGCTTCAGACTCTAGCATCCTTTTCTGCACATCCTCCATTGCTTCCTCCAGTTCACGTACCTGTTGGTCTGACTCACGCTTGATGGTCTCGCACTTTCTTGTCAGTTCCTCACACTCTTGAGACTTGCATCCTAGAGCCTTCTGGAGGCAGCCCACCTCCTGTTGTGAAGCTTCCTGCTGTCTGCAAACACAATCAAGTTCCTGTCGAAGCATCTCTGTGTCCTCAGCTACTGGTCGAGACAGCTCCAAGGGTCGAGCTATTGATCGAGAAGGCACTGCCTGCAAGATCTGAAGTCAAAACAAGCATAAGAAATTAAGTATTTTATTATGTAGCACTTCTCACAAAGCAAATCACCCTATACATATTTATGTATTCAATATTAAACCAAAATCTTTTTATGCAAAGGCTAGCTTGAAAGAAGAGTTAGAATGGTTTCTTTCTATAGGGTCATACTAGGGCTAAACACCTTTGAAGGAAACTTTATCTAGGACACATCCCGAGTCAGAGATCTGATCCAAACATTTGTAGGTGTATTTTTCAGCCTCTTAAGTGTACGGTGATCTCTTACCCAGGTGACAGAGATGATGTCTCTGATGCTAATGTGACAACAAAATTGCCTCCACCACATTTGCACAAAAGCTGATCCTAAATATAGAGTGTCCCCTGAGAGTTTAAAGCTAATAAATCATAAACCCTTCTGGAATGAAATGAGAGAGCAACTTATCTGGTTGCCACTGCCTCTCCTAAGCTTAACACAGCTGACACAGCCTGCTTGCTCACTGTATTAAACATCAGTAAATAAAAAAAATCTACAACAATGAAACGCATGGCTAGGCCTGCCCATGATTTTTAACACCAAAAAACTCAAAACACCAAAAAATAATCAAGTTAGGAGCCGCTTTTAGCCTTAAAGTGACAGTCCGTATGAACGGCCTCTTTGTCGCCATCTCAGTTTGTAATTGCTACTGCAAGTGATGTGCAGAGGTATTTTCTTTACGCAAGTTGTGATTCGGCACTGCTCAACTGCGCGGATGAGTCTGATGTTTTGAGTAGTATGTCACGTGTGGCCTGTGAAAGTGCAACGGTGAGAATCTTCACTGTACATCAGTACCGCATAATACACATAACAGATAACATAGCAGATGATTGAAACAAATAAGAACATAAACAGACCAAAATAGCACAAATGGAGGCTGTGTTGAATTGTTTTGATATTATTTCGGAGGCTGGGTCATATCCATACCTGCCAACACTGCCGTTTTGGCAGGGAGTCTCCAGTTACGTGAACCGGACAAAAGATCTGCGATCATGGGTCTCAAATGCTGACAGGTGCGGTCATATATCATTATACACAACTATATGTATATGTATATACACTATACACAAAGCCTTGTCATCATTTCCCGAAAAAGAAGTCCTTAATTTTTAGTAAAATCACAGCCTTCACTTATCCCGTGCGAGTGAGCCACATGAAATACAGATGTGGGGAGATAATTTCTAAATCCCACGAGGTCCCCAGATAATACTAATCCCGTGCAAATAGGGCTTAAATTACATTTATCATAATGAACATAACAAAGAGGGAAATAACAACCGAAGAAACTGTAACTGTCTGTATTAAAACAAGTGCGCTACGGTTTTTGTGTTCTCTTTTGAAATGTCTTACCTGTTCTGTTCAGAAGAAATAAAGCAATGTCTGTATCTGTTTTCAATCCTTTCAGATCATGGAGTTCACGCCAGCTTTGAAATGCCATGCCAAAATTTGTTCTTGTTTTCGCACGAGTTCTATCACATTCCCTTTTTCATTGTAAACGCACATCAGTTTGTACTTTCTTGAACTGATGAATCCCCAGATGTCAGCGTTGCTTGTCGTTTAAAAACGTAAAAGTACTAAATCGCGGCATAAATAATAGTAAAAGTTTCTAAGAAAAAAAGTCTGTGTACAATGCTACCCGTCACCCGGAGCATCCACACGCATGCTAGCAGCCGGATCATCTTCGTTCTGTTCACGAATGTGACAAAGTACGACTCCAGAAAGGGTGATGACATAGTTTTAAATGCCGTTTTTTCATGTACTTGCTCAATATTTGGTTTTAGTTCATTTAAAAAATATATTTTACGGATTGCCATTTTAAGATGTTTGGTGAAAAAGGGCCCCGTTATCAACACAGACTCACAAATCATAAAGCAGATTAAATGAAGAAAATACCTGAGCAGAATCCAAACTGTGCGACTGTCGAACAAGTAGATTTTCTTTTCCTACAGGTAAAAAATAAACGCACCCATATAAACATGTAGTCATACATATATAAAACATAACTTTTCTATAATCTTTTTAGAACAACCTTAAACTTATTATATCAAAGTAGATAAAATCACCTTTGATCACAGACTGGCCAGGATAATCCCCCTGAGAAATAGAAACATAACAATTTAGTTATGATTAAAGTTGTTTCTGATAAAATGATAAGTTGTTTGATGTGAAGTTAATGAGCAGTAGGGCTTGATGTGCGTGTTAATAGATTAGACCACTAACCAAATGACTCCGCTGCTGGACTCTCACAGTCTCTGCGGCTCTAGTTCCTTCCTCTTTCTCTTTCACAGAAAGTAAAAGCTTCAGTTGTTCTTTCTGGTGGATAAAACAAGGATATAGATTCATATTCGACAACTAACAGTCAACCATTAAACAAACCAATCTATAAGTGGAATTATAGTTATGTGAAAGAAGTTATGTGAAAAAAAGATAAGACTAAGAAATAAAAAGAGATTAAAATTACCTCTTTATTAATGTCCTCCATTGTTGACTTTTCCTGATGAAACAGAAATACCCGGGTTAACAACAAATGTGAATCTTGTGTGTGTGTGTGTGTGCACGGGCACCAACCTGACTTAGCTGCCGCTGAAGCGTGCTCACTTTATCAAGCAGAGTCCTCTGCTCCTTGTGAAACTTCTTTAGGGTCTCATGCTGGGTCTCATTCTTTTTCTCCAGATCCTAGAAAACATTTACATTTAGTCATTTAGCGACTTACACAAAACACACAGTCATATAGTGATGAAACATGAACACAGGCCATTTGCAGCATGGTCAAATTATATTTAATGTGCAAATATCTGTCTGCTCTGACAAAACCTTTACAAAGTATTACAAAGTATCATCAAATCTAAAATGAAGTCATGATTTGCATGATTTTAAGTATACTCGACACTAAATCCCAACAAAACAAGTGTACTAACCAACCCTGCCCTGACAAGCTTTATTATACAGTACGTTTATTTAAATTCTCTAATAAGTTAGTTCACATTAAGTTTTTATTTGTCTAATCTGTTTTAAGACAAAACAATTAAACAGATGAACATCATTACTGACTACAAACAGGTAGGAAGCCTCAGTCTTGTGTGATAGACCATCATTATTATGGACAAAATTAGTTTATATGAAAGTATACCATTTTTGTAAAATGTCTTAATGTGTATAATGTTATTTGTTAAACGTTTAAATTGCATTCTGCACTGTCTGGGGCACGCTCCCTAGTTTTTCACTCAACACGGCACACGTGCTGTTGGTGATGTGACACTAAAAGTGATATGATAAATTAATAAACTGGGTAAAGAACTCACTTGTATGCGATTAGAGCTTTCAGAGACCATTTCTGCTCCAGTTGACAACTGACAGCAAAGAAAAAATACCATTAGATAAAATTACCTCCTGTTAATGTTTAGAGTTTGTGTTTATAGCCAATTACAACAAGCGGTAAAGAAAATAATTGACCATACAATCAATCAACATTTTGGAACAAAACATTTAAGTCACACATTTTTTTTTTGTTTATATCATGTATGACACCCTGTCAACAATACTGTCAACTTACCCAAAACAATGGGTCTCATTTATAAAGCGCTTCTTTCTTTTAAAATGTACATTAAAACGTTGCCAGGTTATTATCATGCAGACATATTTTACACTAGTTGGCAGTAGCAAGTAAAAGTTTCAGCCCTTTTGGAGCTCACACAGCACAGTCAGGTAACAGACACTGAGGGCAGACCCGAGACATAATAAGGAATTATATTAACCAGAAATACCTATTTATCTTTCAGTTAATAGGCTGAAAGCACAGTTAGTGGGATGAGAAACAGAGCTTTAAAATGACATTGCCCTCTCTGTTCACCAATCAGATTTTTTTTGTAATATTGCTAGGTTTGTATAATAAAAATGTAAACCCATCACATTTGTATGATTTCAGCCGAACAATAATGGACCGCTTCAGTGACTTTACAAAGTGAACATAACATAACATAAAATTATCCTGCTTTTATCTGTGTTGTATGTGTAATGCCATACTGTGTCAGTCATTTTAGACAGTAATACAAATTCAGACACTTAATATACTCCTTGTAATTAATAATCGACAGCAAAGGTAAAAGAAAATATGAACTCGTACCATTAAAAAGTGCAACAGAAGAACACATTTAATGAACGTTTAATAATAAATAATAAAAACAAAGATGTAGTGTAGTTACCTGTCTCCTTCTCTGTTCCTTCTTTACAGCCTCTTTTGCTATGAATACAAATAAGTTGAATTATTATGAGGCTAAAAAATAAACATGTACATGGAGGAATGAGGATTTTTTCCCCCTCTCAGGAGCAATGAATTAGCAGCTCTTCATGTTCAGGGCTTTGATCTCTAAACTCCTATTATATAAGGCTTGTCACTTCAAACATTCACATTTAATGCAAAATAAAACCCTTAGTTCAAAACGTAACAACAAAATGGAAAATAGTTATAACTCTACTGTAGCTCAACAGATGCAGGGTTAACAACAGCAACATAATGTGTTTGATTCCCAGGGAATGCGCATACTGATGAAATGTAAAGCCTGAACGCATCGATTTAGATAAAAGCATTTATGAATTGAAAATGCAGAGCTCATTATGGATTTTTATGGCATTTGAGAGGTGACACAAAAAATGCATGAAAGTCTGAGCAGTAATAAATGGAGACATTTATAAATCTTAATCCAGATTCTTCTTTAAATCATTATTATTAAAATCACATATGTTCTGTTGAAGTGAGACACTGTGGATGTGTATCCACAGATTATGTCATGCTGGCAAGAACATAATGGTAACAGGGGTCCTACCTTTTGTGGCACTGTCCAGGTAACTCTTTACAAGAGAGACCAGCTCCTGGTTTTTGCCAAGTCTTGCATAGTGATAACTGTCATGGCTGAAACAGTCCATGGCGGTGACATCTGCACCGTTTTTCAACAAAACTTCCACAGCATCCTTACAACCAAATTCGCAACCCAGAATCAATGCGGTCCTGTGCAAACATGAAGTACACATTTCATTATGACAGGCAATGATGATACACTCAGTAAGACATCCACAGTAAACTCTGAACTATTAGACAATCTGCATTATAACACAAGCAAATAAAGACCAAATAGCAAGGAAAATGAATGTTATATTCACTTATTCTGTTTGTCTCTGACTATAATGTCACTTCCTCGTTCAAGCAGCAGCTGACAGATGTGTGGATGACACATCTGGGTGGCAAGCACCAATGGGGTTCGACCATCCTACAAAACAGTATAACACACCACCAGTCTTAACTTGGGGGACATAACAGTCCACATGATGAATGAAACTATACTGTTTAAATGTTTTTAAGCATCTACTTAATTTTTTATTTATTGTATAATTTTCCACATCTTAGAATAGTAGAATAGAAAACGATGGAATAATACAGTTGTAACTGTATAAATTATGTTAAAATAATAAAATCAAAATGTTATTGACGCTTTCTGTTAGACCTAAAATGAGTGAAAGAAAAGAAGAAAATGTTTTTTTCAGACTAGGGCTGAAACGATTAGTCGACATTGTCGACAAATATTCTTGTTGTCGAGTAGTCGTTTGATTACGTGACTTAATTTGAGGGCCTGTAATATCGGCAAATATTACCAGGCTAGCAACACTGTGTATAACACTTAGAATTTTCCTGTTTGATTTCATGGTGACTTTAAAGAGATTTCTTATTTGCTTCAAGCCATTCATTCAAAGAAATATTTGAAATTTTTTTATAGTTTTCTAATGGAAAAATACTTTTGTAGACTAGTATATTGGCACACTAAAATTATATTTTTATTTCAAACAGTTAAACATATACCTTTAGATTAAAAGATACTAATGTGTATATGAATTAAAATAATATCAATGCATAAATTGTGAAAAAACTGCACTTATCAACTCACAAAGTCACTGGCATTGACTGATGCCCCACTATCACAGAGCAGCTTCACACTGGAGGAGCAGCCGGCCATAACTGAAAACAGACAAACCATCTTTTTTATAATAATTCCCATGTATTAACTAGATTCGGTTGATTCAATTGACATCACCTTTGAAATTAAATAAATAAAATCCTCCACTAGGTAAGTGAAAGAGCTTTAAATCGTACATGAAAGCCTTCGGAGGCAAAAGGAAAATGACTCCCTAAACTAAATCTTATTGATTACGACTGCATCTGCCTCAAAGAATCCCACTCAAGCGTTCAAACATCATACACTCCACTTCATCATTACTCAATGGAGGAGGAAGAAAACACCAAGAGAAGAGAAGGTAAAGCAATGAGAAAACAAGAGGGAGAAAGAAGGAAACCAGAAAGTAAGGTTGAAAATATCAAACTGCAGTGTGTTCAACATCAACAGTGTAAAAGCTTTCGTTTACCAGCATCATGCAGAGCGGTTCTTCCCTGCAGGTCCACATTCCCCAATGGGCAGTTGTGCTGAAACACAAAACATTGTCACACACACATTCAGGACATTAACAGACTTCATGCCCAATAAGCATCAAAAGGTCAGAGGACAGAGAAAGGGAATGTCATCAGGGTTGACTGCTTTTGAACTGTTAAATAAATGAATGAAAAAGTGGACAACAGACCAAAACGACACAGATATGTGAAGTTCTGAAAAAATGTACAACTAGAGTTTGTGATGTGAAACCAGGTTACGCAATGGAGAGTGTTGCTATGATACTGTTTACAATGTCTTCATTCTCTAGTGCTCCTATTTCTAAAATCTTTTTCAGTCCTTTCTGCTTTTCCTCCCTTTCGCCTCGACATCCTAGTCACTATAAAAACCCCTTTTGCTCTAGCAACGGCCTCCAAAACCAGCATCAGGGTCACATGGTCGTGTTGGCTAACTGCGTCCTGGGTAACTCTATCTGATGTGCTGCAGGAGCCAGGCTCAAATTGCACATGATGATGGCAGAGAAATATAGATGGCAGGTTACAGTGCGGGGAGCCTGTCAACACTGCAGACACCCAGCAAAAACTCTCGTTCAGCAACTCACTCGATGCTTTCTGCTCAGCGGTACAGTCAGGACATTGGCGGATAATTGTGGCTGATTATGCATTATATGAAACAAGTGTTAGACGAAATATAACTTCAATGTCAACAGAGAGTATAATTAAAATGAAGCACTACTTTTGTCTAATAAATTTGATCTAATTATGCAATGAACTCTTTTGTTCAAGTAATTAACAAATTAATAAGTCACTGTGACTGTGACTTTTCTTAAAGCAATCAACACAAGCAAGTGATAAGAGTCATTTCCTATCTCAACTCTCCTGAAATGTGTTTGTGGACTAATTCATAAGTACAACTTGTACTGTATGCAGTAAATATAACTTAATTTATTGTAGTTGTAGTAAAACAAGCCAGCAGCCGTGTAAACAATAAAATAAAAACAAAGACTATAAATAATAAAAAATCCAAATGTATAACTTGGATTTATTTTTTGCCCACATCGACGAAACACAACACCAGAGTAACAATTTTCTGGCTTTTACAGAAAAAGCACATGGACAACACAAACAAAGGTATTTCAAACCTCTCTTTTAAAGGAAGTTATACCTGGAGTAGTTTCTGCACACAGAGTGAATGTCCATTTCTGGCTGCCAGGTGTAAGGCATTTTTCCCTACAGGAACACAAATCAGTGACAGTTATTGGATGAAAAGTGGACCGATCTAGATGTTTTTGAGAGTGGGACTATAAGATAAAGAGTCTTAAGACTATTCACCCACACAATACCACTTGACTTAATTCAAGCGGAGAGTCCATTAGCTTAATGGTCAGGAGAACTGTGGTTCATGGCTTCAAAGGTTTGTCAATACAAACTAATTCTGACCTTAGTAGTAAATTACAACTAAGCTTTTATCCAAAGCAACTTCAAACGATATACATTTTATCATATGGTTTATCCAAAAAATCCAACCCAAAACTTTAACAATGTCAGCATTATGCTTCACCAGTTGAGGAACACTCATGTAGAGCAGAATTCTCACCTGTGGCATCCGTGGCTGTGACATCCACACCGTGATTGATAATGACATTAAGGCAGTCGAGGTGTCCTCTGGTTGCAGCAAGATGGAACCTACAAGGAGAATGAAAAGTAAATGAAAGTTTAAAGTTGTGGTATGATGAAAACTATGCCTGCTTTGGAGAACAAGAACACTATTGAGGGAAATTCAACTCATCATAAACTCATCAAATTACATTACGTATGCATACTGCAAACACCACACTTTGCATGACTATACTTCGGGCCATCCTGGTACTGTTGCTTAGGTGTCAGTATTAACAATTGCTTTGGAAGCACTGCAATGTTCAAATGAACCCATTTGCAAGAAACTCTATGAATCTTAATTTGCATGAGAACTTTGATAAATCAATATCACGAGCCTCAAGAGTGAGAATCCACATTTATCCTTGGAGACGGTGTGAATGATGAGCAAAAGTTCATCCGTGTTTGGGAAGCATTATTTGAGACTGTGTTGATGGCAAGGAGACAATCATGTAAAGGCTTAAACTGTGGCTCAATCTGTGGGGATGTGGATTAGTGACACACGATTTAAAACAACCCCCCACGAAGTGATGGATGGATAAACCAAACATTAGTCTGGAGACATAGGGTGTGACAAGTTGTTGCTATTATTAGAATTTTGAACTAAAAGGGTGTTAAGTGTTAATTATACAGGGAGAAAACACAGCCACCCCATTTCCGAAAGTCCAGTGTGATATACTTTCTGAAACTTTTTTCATTTAAACAACACTTCTAGATTCAGAACAGCCATTTCATTACTTATCAAAATGTTATCAAAAAGCAAAACGCAATTCCAGAGAAAACTAAAGGGAGCCACAGCTCATTGATTTTGCAGGCAATTTCCTCCTAACTTGATTTAACATCAGAGCATGATAGCATTTTTTTAGATATACAAAAAAACATCGTGTTACATTTAGATACAAAAAACACACCGTGGATGTTATAATAGTAAATAACCCCTGGTGATTAGGAGACTGAAAGGCTCAGATGGTCATGAAGACCCAGACATGTCATTCTAGCTTGGCTCCAACTCCTTGACTGACTCGCATATCTGCGGCTCCAAGATACATTATGTATTTTTAGAGGGGGGATGGAGAGGTGGGGTGTGTGTGGGGCACATTTAAATTGAAAACAAAAAACCTGCATGCGGTACAGGTCTTCCACCACATCACAACCGCAAAATTTCTTTGAACATACGATAAGTGTTGAATACGTTAGCAATATTAATACTTTCTGTGCTTGAGGCTACTTAAATACCAGTGAGTCTGAGCAAATCTAAGAAGTCTTGTTGGCACAAATCTATAACCCACCAAGTGGGTGTGTTGATGTATTAGGAAGGACGAGGTTACAAAGCAGAAAAGCTTCAAGGTTTCTTGCGAGTGAACCATCAATTAGTAAGTACCCTCAGGAAAGTGTACCTCAACTACTGGAGTGCACCATAAAAGCGCTGTGGCCAGCCCTGCCTGTGAGCTATTCTGACTGGTGGGAGAAATAACAGACCGGAGAAGAAGACTCCATGTGGGGTCTGGCTATATATGAACAGGATTTCCAAAAATCCAGTCAACATGTGCTTTTGTGTGTTTGTCTACTGACTTGAGTATAGAAAGGCCACAAACGCTTGTGTTCGGGTCATTTGGCAGCCATAAGTGTGTTTCATATATCAGGGTGGTGTTTATTAATTGAGCTCTGTTACACCATGACACCAACTGGGCGACTCCGACGGCGGTGAATGCACTTGATTTAGTCCGGAGAAATTCTAGCACCTTATTACAACTCAAGCCCTTACCCTGCCGGCTGGAAAAGAAGAATCTCACACGATGACAAAAATACCCAAAGGGGAATCTTGTGTACTCAAACGGGCTATGAAACAAAGCTGTGGTTAAATCAGGCTGAAATGTGCCCATCTATTCCCTACATACACACCGTCACAGCAGTAAAAACGCAAGGGATGGATGAAGGATGACCGAGGAAAAAGCTGAAAAGACCTTTGAAGCCCACAGTGTTGAAGTCTACTGTGTGACCAGATAATAAACATTAGTCAACACAGAGATCCACTTCCGGACTGTTACGGATTCTCCTGGTTTGTTGTGAATATTGGTCTGTTTAGAAAACATGTTGTAGCCACAAGCGCTTGACTAAATTCATCCAAGACTGGACACAAACACAAGACGAAGAGTAAAACTTCTGTATCAAAATCTCACAAATGCATCAAAACAGCCATCATCCTAAAACCTGAAGCAACAAGTCTGCTCGACAAAGCTTTGTGTTAAAGTGAATGAAATAATGTGTGCATTAAAGAAAGACCCAATGTGTGTATTAAAGGAAATAAAATTCTGCCTTCATTCACTCACCCTTGAGTTGTTCCAAATCAGTTTTTTCTACTATGGTAGTCAATGGTGGCCAAGAACTGTTTGGTGATAAGCATTATTCCAAATATCTTTCTCTGTTGTGCTCATCAGAACAAAGAAATGTATTCAGATTTGAAAAAACTCGCAGACAAGTAAATGATGATAGAATTAATACACTCGTTGTGTTATTTTTGTTATGTTTTTAGTTAAAATTGAGCTGCATGAGCAGGTATTTTAAATTTCAACATTCGACCAGCGCCACTGATGACAGATGAGAGGCAAGTAAATATTAATAATACTTACTAAATGTGTGTGTGTGTGTATGTGTATATATACACATACACACACACACACACGTTTGTGTGCCCTGTTTTTTTCATAGCAACACAAATGTACATCTCTGTCGACTGTTTTTAAAATATGCATGACTGTCCACGCTTGCTTTTATAACCAACCTATTTCAAACGTAGATAAAAATTATTGTTTGGGACGCCACCCCTTTTAGGTAAGTCATGAAACATTTACATAATAATCAATTAAGTTATTATATGACATGAAATTAACATTGTGAACAAATGTCATATGGTGCAAATTTGTGTTTTTATGTGTCTGTGGTGTGTTATAAGTTGACCATGCATGTATTAGACACGTAAAATTGCAAAAATTTAAGTGTCCGAGAAAAAGATCCATTCTATCTAAAAGCGAATGCTCACCCAGACCTGCATGAAACACCTTGTGTAACCACACCCCCACAATTCTACATCAGTTCGTGGTATGATTTGACCAAGACCGCCCAAATGTTTACGCAAGTTAGATGGTCGTACCAGTCAGTACAATTGCTTTGGAACGCGATACTCCAAATATATTAAGCAGTGTTACATTTCCGTCACATGCTTGCAGTATTCGACCAATCACTACACACTGGTTAACTGGACAATCATAGCACACCTCGCTTTTCAGAGCGATGAGCAATGTAAAATATCAGCTCATTTCAGAGAGGCGGGGCAAAGAGGAGATACAAACATGCACGGTATGTGGAAAATACAGCATTTTTGACCTAAATCATGCATACACATTGCCATACATCTAAAACAAACGATAAATTTTCCTTTTAGCCATGTCATATGACCCCTTTAAAGTCAACAGGAAAAGAATGACCCTTACAGGTCATCAGGCTAAGATGTAAAAAATCTTTGAATTCATCATATTAAAATGTGCTTATACTTTTTTCCACATGACTGTACATCATTTTGACAATAAAGTTTTAATTATAAATAACCCAACAATGAGTCAGTGCTATAGTAACCCAGCATTGGGTTATTTGTTGGGTCAATTTTAACCCAACTGTTTTTAGGGAGTATTTTTCTGATGAAGTGTCCCTTTAATGAAGAATGTTTTTTAAATGAAATTTTGTGTGTGTGTGTGTGTGTAAGATGGAGAACGTACGCAGAACGTCCCTCTACATCAAGTTTGGTAGGGATGATCCCCTTCTTGCCGAGCACTGCTGCGACCTTGTCCACTTCCCTCCTCTCCACTGCCTTCATCAGCCGGTCATCATACTTATTCCAGTCTGTGTTCTAAAAGAAAGAGACAGTAAAGATCGTCACACCCAACACTCATAGCATTTACAGACAGCAGCATTCTATAGAAAGGCGACAGATGGACACGCCCAGCATTCATAACATCAAAACACATACACAAACATACTCATTGTGTTTGGCTATGCTGATGAGCAGGGTGGTGGTGTTTCAAAGCATTATTAGTTGAATGAAGGACTATGAACTACGGTAAGCCAAATACAACAGGAATGAATGGCTTATAGTCAGTGTTATACTAACTAAATCTAAAGAGCATTTGATAAAATTCATAGATATCTCCCCTATGATGTACTTTCATAAAATAAACTAGAAAAAGTTTGACACGAAAACTAGGCATTAACAAAAGCAAAACAGACTGCTTTAAAGCTGACAATACGAGTTCACCCAAGCTGTTGAAAAAAATCTCAGACAAAAGTTAAATCTCCAGAAGAATTTTACAACATTCTTGCATTCTTGGAGAAAGCTATAAGTCACTCTCCCCAACAGAGCAAGTTCAAAACACACACACACTCTCTCTCACTCTTTCCCTCCAGCTTTTGCAAGACAAAAACATCTCAAAGTAGAGCAAAGTTCATCCGGAGAATCTCTTGATACCTACAAAGTACATGGAGGTGCATTTGAGCCATCGACTCATCTTGGTGGTCCTCTTTCAGTGGTCTGGAGAAGTACAAAAATAAGATATTTTTGCCTATCCAACAAAACGAACACTCAGCCAGCGAGTGTGAGAGTCTGAGTGTGGTCTTCAGTGGAGTCCCCCTCTCCAGCAGGCAGCCTGCACCTTACAGGGGGACGATAAACCCACAGTCTCTCCTCGAGGCTTCATCACGACATGGGATGCACGCAAACACGCAGGGAGAGCCGCTGTAGCGCAGGGACCAGCCCCGGGACAGCAGCTCCGCCTCTGAGGGAGAGTCGGTCTCTTCCCCTATCGGTCCTCCGTTCAAAGAGAAACCAGTCCGCCTTTGTCTTCTCAAACTATGCAGCGCTCTCTTTCTGCATCAAGCTGCTTTGCTCCTCTATGAAAAATGGCAAGGTCGTCCAACCTCTGGCTGTAAATATGTGTGCCCTTCCAGGTCTAAAATATCCCTGTAAACAGCACGCAGACAAGCAGCTCAGCCTGGTTACCTCTTTATTTTTTGACACCTCTCCAATGACTGATTGGGGTAGAACTGCTAATAATATCCCATCCTAGCATATTTGCTCCATGAGTAACCGTTACGCTGACACCCGTAAGCGCGAGGAGAAAAACAAGGCCAGCCAAATGAGAGGAACGTCAACGCAGTCTGACCCCCCACCCAAGCGACACCCGCATATAAAACTTGAAACGGTAATCTCTGCAAGATTAAAGTCTCCAGACCAGATCATGGGTCGACGGTCTGAGGAGGCGCTTTTAGTCACAGCATACGTCTTCACACCAGGAGGGGTCAGAGCCGACGGACGCACTCCACCGTGGCGAGATTAGGTTTAGGCTTTTACATACAACCGTCTGGTATATGGGCTGCACAGAACGTCATTTACAATAATCCCCCACCACAGTCTGCGCATAAACTGTATTTCTCAAAAGAAGACGTCAGTTTTTAATAGGATAGGTGAGAGGTCTGAAAAGGGATCAAAAGACAGCAGGGACACGCATTAGATTTTCACATGAGCGACAGTGGGGGAGTTCAGTTACCCCTTAATATGCCCCCACCGCCGTCTGTGGCATTGTTGATGCACATGAGAATACCCACACGCATAACATGTCCAACGGGGGAGTGTGTGCAGGGTATGCACTCTCCAACCTGCTATGTCCCATAGAAACAAAGAAGCTGAAATGGACACATATAGGATCTACTTCCTTAAAAAAGCTCAATAGTGTGTGCATGTGTAAGGCCATTTCTGTTTTTTTTTGTCTTTCACGGAGGACATTAAATTACAACTGGGAGGTGTTTAAAGTCCTTTCACTCAGTAACATCGTTTTAACATCACACACCATTTAATAGTTTCGTTTTATATAGTTATATATTTTATAATCATAAAATGGTTTGTAAAATTGTAGAAAAATGTGATTAAATCAGAATTTTTATATTTTATAATGTGAAACTGTAAATGAAGATTTGCTTACCAGATAATTTCTATGTGGCTAGTAGGGGTTATGCTTTGGATTTTAGTGCTGGCATGCAAGCATAGTTCTAATGGTGTGATCACACCAAATGCGAAGCATCGCATTCCTCACTCTTCATTACTAGCGGGATTAGTTCATTACATTCGCGCTAGTGACACAAAAAAACATTGTGCGGCAGTGTCTTAACCTGTCCAGATGTGTCAAACAGTAGGTGTCAATAAGCTTCTCACTAGGCCTGTCACGATAACAAATTTTGCTGGACGATAAATTGTCCAAGAAATTATCGCGATAAACGATAATATTGTCGATCTGAGACCATTTTCATCTAGAATAATGATAATGTCAAAACGATACTAAAGGGCAGCATCTCTTTAGCAATCAAGCGAACTACACTGTCGGTGAGTGCACACCATTTTGCACTGTCCTGTTTGTACTTTGTCGACTAAATGCCCCAGTTATGGTGCACTGTCGGGAAGACGAAGTCTGTTGTAGCTTTTTTTTCTTATCTGGGAAAACTGCAACGGATGATTGTGTTTTAGGTGCATGTGCCCTTTAAAAATATCCCACGTGCACGTAAATGGACGAGAAACATGTTTTCTCTTCGTAAGACATGCAGAAACTTGCTTAAGAAATACACATGGATACATTTATTGCATAAAGTAAAATGTGTACAAGCACGTCAATGATTAAGTTGTTATAGATCTCGTATAGCGCTGATCAAACGTGATATTTGTCAGCAGGGAGAATCAAGTGTTGTACACTCATCATGAGTGATTTCTTTCATTGTGCAACGTGACATTCACCTGATGAAATATTGGTTAAAACATAATTCGGATGTACTGTGTCTAATACCACCGGTAACTTCCTCTTTGGTTGAGCTGATCTCGCGTTCCTCCATGTACTGTAGCCTGCCTGTCAGTTCCCCACACTTTTAAGACCGGGCCGGTCCTTGAGTTGCCAGGTGTTCATTCGGAGTGTTAATATACATTAAGAAACTCATCAATTAACATTTATCCTTGGAATATAAATAAACATTTTGGCGGCCGCGGAACATTATGAAAGTAGCCTAAAAATCCGCAACCCGCGGCTCTATAATTTTTCCCGCAATTGCATTCTCAAAATAGCCCAATTGTGCGGGAAAACCGCGTACCTGGCAACACTGGCTCTCGTCTTTTCGCTCTTCTCTGCAGTCGCCTCAAACACTCCCGCCTTCCCACACAAAGTCAATGCAACTGACAAGAGGGTTCACTTCTCCTATGCTAAGGAAACGAGAGTTGTCATTCAGTCGCGGATATCAAACAAGTATGCAAATGAAATTATCGCGGCCGGAAAAATTATCGAGGTCATTTTTTTTATCGTGCGATTAATCGATTTATCGAAAATCGCGACAGGCCTACTTCTCACATGAATTTGCAGCAAGTTCACGTCTAATCGCGTCTTTACATTGACTAATTTACTTGCACAAATCGCTTGATTTGCGTTTGGTGTAAACACAGCATAACTAAGAGCCCCGTCAGCCCAACCATAAAAAAACTCATCTAGGTCGAAAAATCGAACAAAATTTTTAGATACTTTTTAGTATTTGCATCTAATAGTTACAAATAAAAACTTAAGTCTATCGGACTTCTACTGAATTTGGGTAAGTAATAATACATAAGTCTATCGGTCTTCTACGGAGTTTGGGTATGTAATAATACATAAAAGCAACTTGCACTTGTTTTATGGAATGTGGGAACAGGTCTGTTTGTTTTGTGTAAGTGGGTGTGTTTGTGGTCATGATTTAGTGCGCACATATGAGATCTACATAAACATGCAATGTTTCTGTGAAGGGTTTTCATGTGCAGCAGGTAAAAGTAATGATGGCTGATGGGGTATAAAGTGATAAGCTCTCTGGTCAGACAATGTAGGTTAGATCTTGGCTGCCGGGCAGTCTGGGTGCTATAACTCATGTCAACCCCTTGTAAAAATGAAACCCTACCCCATCCCATGTCTCACCTCCCTCCCACCCACACAAAAAAAGTCTTGCCTGGCAACAGCAAACTAATGGCAACGCAAAGGCCAATAAATCTCAACATATGGACAGCTACAGATACATGAGTCCAAATATATTAAAGGAGTCACAATTTTAATCCAAGCTTTTGTTATATAAGTGGGAATCATATTGACGCGAACATCATGTAAGTGTCAGATCTGAAAACACCCTTGTTACTGAGATTACATCTGTTATTGACACCAGGCCCAGCGAACGCCAGGTTCTGGAATGCACCTATATATGACAACATTGATGGGTTGAACACCACCTCCACAGAAAAATATCAACGACTACTTCTATAGCCCCGCCCACTGGTTCGTGCATGACAGAAGCAGTGGCACGGAACCAGAAAGAGCGAGCAAGCAATACACAAACATGCCGTTAAAGATAGCTAAATATTGTGCCATTCCTGGTTGTGGAAGAATACAGTCGCTGCATAACCTTCCTGCGGATTCCGACATTAGTAATGCGGGGTTTAGGGCTGAAACATTGTCGACAGATATTCTTGTTGTCGAGTAGTCGCTTGATTACGGGACTTAATTTAAGGGCCTGCAATATCACAATTTGACCGCTATGGCACTGTAGCGCTAGAGTGTAATGCAGCCTTCCCGAATGCTATCGCAGTAAAAGGACAGGCAGCGAGAATTATGGTGGAGTACAGATGAAACAAGTAAAGTGTGGGAACGCTGGCGTAGGCTGGCAACCTTTTTTTTTTAAAAGGCTGACGGGGAAAGAGTTAAACTGAACTGTTGTCATAGAAATTCTGCTTAATGCTTCTGTCAAGAGATTCGTTTAGATTTTTTTTTTAATTGCTCCGTAATATACCCGATTTATTTATTTATTTGTATTTAAAAGTTTGTAGAGAGTATTTGTGTGATTCGAGTTGGACAGAATCAGCAAACTTAAAGAGAGTAACCAGTTGGTTCAAGTTCATTTAAACAAATTTCAAAAGCTGTATTGATTTTATTCATTACGTAAATTATGTATAACTCAATGTTTGAACTAGTTGCAAAAGCTGAATAATCATTAAAAATGTACCGATTAGTCATTTAAATAATAGATGATTGGTCGATTAATCGGTCTAATAATCGTTAGATTAATCGACCATCAAAATTGTTGCAGCCCTAGCGGGGATAAAGTTTATTTTTAAAGAAAAATGAAGCGTTTGTTCATTTCATTTCGTTTCGGATTCCTTCATTAACAAGGCAGAGATCGACACTGGATTTTTGGATTGACTAAAATTGAAAAGCAGTGCTGTGTCGTGAATGTTGGATACGATAGGAATGGTGCAGAAATCCTAGAAAACATTTTCGTACTTTGCGTCACTATGCTTTGTTAGAGATCACATGATGTGCCCTGAGCACTATTCGCACGAGATTAGTATTATCTGGGGAAATCTAGTAATTTGTAATACTTGCAGAGGTTGTCTGTGATCTTTAACTTGTGCGAATCGCCATCTCTGTGATTTGGTGGGCTCATATGTAATTTGATATCCATAAGTTACCGGGAGTCTCCCGTTTGTTTATTTATTATGGAAACTCTCGTAAAATTTGAGACCCGCAATTGCGGTGATCTTTTGTCCGGTTCGCGATCACGTCTCTCAAATGCAGACAGGTTTGGTTATATATCATTAAACACAATACAACTATAGGCTATACAAACTATACGCAAAGCCTCGCAATCACATCCGGGAAATAAGTCAGTAAATTTGAGTAAAATCATGCCATGCGATTGCGTCACATGAAATACTGATGTGGGGAGGTCATTTATAAATCAGAGGAGGTCTCCAGATAATACTGATGCCCTGAAAACTGTGAATGGTGCTAATTTGTAACCTAACATTACGTCTCGAACCATATACAGAAGGCTCCAACTACGCAAACTGCTATCCAATCAAAGCAGTGGTTATAAAGTCTTCAATGTGGCACGCCCATTAAAACAGAGTGTTTGAGAAGCTGGCCTCAAAATCCGTTTTTTAATTAAATATTTTTATTTATTATTATTTATTTTTATTGGTAAATGCAGAACATCGAAGAGGAATGCGGCACAAGAACACAAGGTAGGCTAAAGCCCAACTGTCAACAGCCTAAGTATAAAATGTCATATGAAAACAAATAAAAGCAAATTGTTCAAATATAACGGAATACTGCGAAGTAAAAATGAGCCAGTATCTTTGCAACATGGCCTTACTGCAATACAAAAGGCACGGTATAATAAGTTTTTAACTAATATGATGTACAAAATGTAAGTTTATAAATAAGTTTATCGTCGGAGCAAATAGCCTTATGGGCAGTGCTCCTACATGTGGCACGTTTATTTTTTTAATCGGGCGAGCCAGGTTTTATTCCCGACTCGTGGTCCTTTCCCGAAACCCATACTCCTCTCTCTCTCTCTCTCTCTCCCACTTCGCTTCCTGTCCACTCGATCACTAAGCAGTACAATTAAAGGCCAAATCGGAATAAACAAATCATCAAAATTAATAATACGATTATCGTATTTTTAAAACAAAGTTTGAGAAAAGTTTTTAAGCATTACGATTTTGTAATCATTTCGTAATAAGCTCACGCAGTTCAAATAAAAACCTGTTAATAGGGCCTAAAGCATATTGCACATAATGCTGTAAAAAAACATAAATAAACCCTTAGGTCGGTATATGATCTTCATGTTTATATTGGAATGTTTTTGTTTAGAAAAACAAGCACATAAATGTTCGGGTGAAAATTTGGAGTCAGTCTGTTAACAATGTCTGCACAGAAACTCGTGGGCTTCTCCGCAGCGCAGCACAGCACGAGCACGAGCATGGCAATTGCACACAGACATGTTTTAAAGGTTGGTAAGCGATCAAGTTTATTGAAGCGCTATGTATTTTCATGTTAATAGTTTTAATAAAAGTAAGTGTTTAGATGCAGACAACGCTATTCTTGCATTTGACCCTAAGTTTGGCGATTAAGACTCTTGCATTCATCCAGGATTTAGCCAAAGACAAATTAGTTTTTGATTTACTAGCGAACAAAAATGACTTGCTTATCTATATTTGTCTTCACATTCAAATCATTTACGATTAATTATACACTGCTTTTACGGCATTGTTTTTACTTTTGTTCATACAGGGACCCTTTCCAGGACGGATCCTGTTAATGGTATTGGTCCCATTTCCGGAATCACCTTTCGGATAAATTCGGGATGCGTCTTCGTTCACATAGAACACATTGGCACGCTGGCAATTTTACAGCAATTTTCTAGGATTAGTGGTCTGTGTGAATGGGGTTAATTACATAAAATGCAAGACCAAATCTCTCCAATCCCTCGCAGTTCAGTCAAAAAGGCCCGATTCACTCTATCACACTACATTTATAAGTGCTTTTCAAATTTCTTCCAATATTTTTCCATTCTTCACTCAGAAAATCTTTATTCCACCTGAGCAGCGACATGCCATCCACACATCAACAGGTCTGATTTAGTACCACAGCAGACGAATGAGTAGCTGCTGAGAACCCAATCCCCCCGCCCCCCCCCCCCCCCCCTCTGAGAGGAGCAGAGAGCTGTCATGCTTGATTTAGAAAGATCCGGAGCATACGTAACCTTCTGATGCAACAGAGGGTGGGATGTGCTGACAGTGGGGGGTATAAAGAGAGGAGAAAGATATTCTTGGAGTATAAGCAGGATATCCACTATCCAATCACCAATTCTACATCAAACAAAAACATCATCTTACAGCTAGAGTTGACACCCAAATCAATATAAATAATTATCTTGAGTCACATTTTGTAGTGCTGAAAATGACAAATTTGAATTATCAGTATTATTTCTTTCATTCAATAACATCATTCATTTAAAAAAACTGTTTTCATGAAAAACACCTTTGTCAAACAAATGATTAAAACTAAATTCAAAGAACTGAGATAGTGCTCTCCTGCGTTAAAAATTCTTAAGTTTGAAGTTTCTTAACAACACTTAAGTGAACTTGTCAATCTATATTCATGTTTACATACTATACATTGTTTTCCTATTGTAAAAGGACAGTTCACACTATGGACAATGACTAGAACTATATAATTAACTAAACTGTAAAAGTAAATCACTTTAAAAACTATTTGTTCCAGCTGATGAATAATAAAACATACTGTTAAACAGTCTCCTGTGGCCCTCTAATGTAAGGCTATCGATGATCGTGAGACAGGTTTTATTTCTAAATAAAAGATTGAACAACATTTTAGAAAATACAGTAAACATTTAAAAGAAATATCAGCGTACGGTGAGGCGTCATCTCTGATGCCCTGACTAAAAAAAGATTTATTTATCGTTTAGTTTTTAAAATTCGTTCGATTCAATATCGATTCTCAAAAGCTGTGAATTGATTTATTTATTTCATATTTCTGCAAGCATTGAACATTAATGTGAATTATTGCTACTGCTATCGACCTCTCTCTTTACAACGGGTGGATGTCACAACAGGGATCATTTCATTCATTCATTGCTTTAACAACATGGCGGATGCAGGATTTGTCGTTGAATTTACAGACTGTCCTCCCCCCAAAAAAACCTGATCCAGTAGGTCGTTTGTACATGCACCTTATTACGACCAACAGTGATGTATTAAGGATGAGCGCCCTCTACCACCGGCAGCTTATTATGAAATACAGTCATTCCATTGCTTAAGCTTGTTCACTTTTTATGGAT
The DNA here is from genome assembly GCA_029783895.1 of Triplophysa bombifrons. Lineage (NCBI taxonomy): Eukaryota > Metazoa > Chordata > Actinopteri > Cypriniformes > Nemacheilidae > Triplophysa > Triplophysa bombifrons. Next base: position 23,062,529 of record CM056448.1, read on the forward strand.
TTATTTCTTTGTTTTTGTTATAGCAGGGTTTCCCATACAATGCGGTCCGCCCAAGTATATATGTCGACACATTTTTTATACATCCGTGCTAATGACTGTATTTGTGATCGATGGATCGCTTATGCGTCTTCTCTCCTTCCGGACTTGTTTGGTGTGAGTGGAGCTCACTTGCATTTAAAATCAAAGAACAATTCGTAATACTGCAAAACATTGTAAGGAAAAGGCAAACAGCATATAGCTGCAGTTTAATGTAGATGTACTGTATTGTGATTTTGTCCGATGATGTTGCGTTTAAAAATCAGAATTTTAGCAGTGACTTCTGGTGGCACACCGTTGTAAAATGCAGCCGTGTTCAGACTTGACTTCTTTTTTAAAGCTGCTAGAGTCCGTTTTACATTATAATCCTATTGATTAAATAGTGTCTTCAAAAATGTCCTGTGCACTTTTTTTAAACGCCAGCTCCGGCGTCTTTTTCTGCAGCTCAGAGCATCTGTTGAGGTTGAAAAAAGTTCAACTTTTCTTCAAAAAAGCCCGACGTCAAGCTCCTTTTTCACAGCTAACCAATGACAGAGACCTGTCGTTTCCATAAGAACATGCGTGATTGATTGAGAAGGCTTAAGCTCGAAAAAATAAAATGGTGGAGGATAGTTTTGTATAAATGCATGTTTAATTTTCACTTTCATCAACTTCGGTTTGCATTTCTATCGAGAAATTTGTAATGTAATTTTTAAATGCGTGATTAGTTATTGCAAAGAAGCTCTGTTTATAATTAAAATAGACTTCTGTTACGCTGCCTGTTTCTCTGGACTGCCTTCCCGCGCAAAGTCATAGCGTTCGTCTGCTATTTGTAACCAAACACTGCGACGTGATTACGTCCTAAATATGCTAATTAGTTTGTGACGTCTCCATCGCCACAAGTCTGTCAAAATCATATGGGAAACACTGTAAAGTATCAATAATTTCTTCAATATTTATAGGTTTTAAAGATATTTTTGAACCCCTAACCCAACCCCCACCCTAAAAACTAAATACTATTAAAATCATACAAAACGCAACACCTGTGAATGTACAGTCACAGGTAATTATTGCATAAATTGACAAATAAACAATATATTACAAAAACAAAATCGCATCGCAATCCTTCTGAATTGAAGCCAGAAATCAGTTTAGACAAAAATTATCCAATGTATGCAGAATGAAGGCAGAGTTCGTTAAGACTAACGTCATGATGAAATCGAGAGCCAATAAGACTTCACAATGTAGACGTAAGAAGCAATCGGTCACAAGGTACACGAGAACCAATACTTTCGAACAATCACAGCTGACCTATCACTTTGTCTGGTGGTAATTTTAAATGTGTGTTAAACCCGGAAGTACACAGGACGGGAAACTGTACTGCAGATGGTGCTCATTTCAGTGTCTTTTATGATAAAAATAGATCGTTTGACCTCTGTACACTTGGAATATTTGTAAGTTTTGAAAAACAATTGTGACTTATTTATTGTATTACATAAAACACAGCATATAAAACAATGGAAACATTGCTTGCTCAAAATGCGTGAATGGTGTAATTTGTAATGTTTAAAGTGAAAATCACACTCCAATACGTGTCATCATTGCAAAGTATATAATACATTGCAAAACATAATTTTATAATGATGGTAGACAAGAGCTTCTCCAGCTGTTGGTAGAGGCGCTATTTTAGGAAATGCTAAAATGGGTCGTATTTTGGGAACGTTGAAAACGTCCATTGTGGTCGTATGAGTTGGAGGACTTGTTGCGAATTTAACATCACCTTCACATAAAAGGGGAATGGTTCATATAATTGTAGCCCTTCTTTATAAATAATTTTTTGAAATTTAGATTGTTATACTGTATCTTAAATGTAAAATAATCTGTTCTGTTTCAATATACCCAAGTATGTTGAAAGTTTAATATACAGGCTTGTGGCTCTTCATTTCATTTTTTAATTCACTATTGTGATATAGTCATTGATGTCCCACATCTGAAAATTGCTAACAGTCTTCCAAATATCTTTCTTTGTGTTCAGCAGAACAAGGAAATTTATACAGGTTTGAAACACCTTGAGGGCGAGTAAATAGTGACAGAATTTTCATTTTTGGGTGAACGATCCCTTTAAATTTAAGGACAAAAAAATTCTTTAAACCGAAAGCACTTATCAACTGTTAAATTTTTTTTACTCACGTTACAATTCAATTAACTCTATTTCAAGATGTATTGCTATGTGAAGACCCAGTGTCTGTTGTTGTGCACAGGGCTAAACTGATGCTTATATTCGGTAGCTAACTTCCAAAACAGCATCATGAGGATCTCGCCAAGTGTGTTGATATGCTAAAGAAAGGCTGTGAGGGACTACTGCAAGGCGTTTTGTTTATATGTACACTGGCTAAACTGAGGCAGCCATCGGCCACCATCTGAAAGACACGCTCATTATCATGACTGACCAGGCGTACTGCACAACGGAATGAGAGCATATCCATTTCTCACACATTATCTAATCTTCATTTAGAATTATAGCTTTGACCCCACCAGTTAACATCCGTTATCAGTATTGGCAATATTACAACACAAATCAACAGTGTAAGAAGTCAAATAAAGTTAATTTCTAGTGAAATCAAATATGAATATCCGTTGTTTTACAAACATATCGTAGCACTTTCTTTGAAAGTTTAAAAATAATAGTAGTGGCATTTTTAAGCACTATTATTGGAAAGTAACACACACACACTTGAGCCATCCACACATGTCCAGCTGTTTGATCATGACCTGCAGATCTGACCTCTGACCTGGCAGTCAGACCATTTCCCTGCTATTTTCCACTACTTCCGACAGCCGGGTAAAGAGCGAGATCAGATTTCTGCTGACAGCATATGTCATTCATTTCATTCTTTTGCATAGACGTGCAATGTTTCTTCATCTGCAAATCTTCCAGGGACAACATGGGAATATTACTTTAGTGACATCATTAAGGTCTCCATTGCAATTTTCATAAAGCGTTACTGCATTCTCTTATAAATATTCAAGTGACTGACCAAAAAAGAAGGCCGTGCCTGAGATCACAGTGCTCAGCCAACACTCTAAAATATAAACGGATATGGGTGCGATGAAGCATCGGCATTCCAGTGCTTGTGTTTGCATAATGCGTGAGCACTTGGCAAAAATTCAAGAAAAACACGCCGGAGGGCCAGATGCTTTCTTTGATAAGATAACTTCTTTATAAAACAAATAACAGCAGAACACAAACAAACAAACAAACCTTCTCATTTCTAGCAATCTCTTCAACCTGCAAACTTATATCATGTCTGTGATGTTGAGATGCATATGACTCCAGTACAGCGGTGGTGAAAAAAAACAAAAGCATGAGATAAACATTAAACCGCAGTGAAGTCAGAGGCCTTATTCATTATTCCTTTAGCAGGGAGAGATTAGGAGAGTGTGAAAGAGACACCCCAACAAGCATAAATGGACTGTGGGTGGCATAGCACAGCTCAATGGATTCTAGACGGGGGAGTCATGAGTTCTGAGATCATCCTCTGCTGCCCGGCGCCAGAGAGTCCAACCTTTTTTATCAAACTTGGGTATCTTTATTCCAGAGCAGAGTCCTCCCGTCGCGCTGTTATCGCGGGAGTTATTGAGTCTGGAATTTATGCTTCTCATTCATCAAGTACAAGCCCTTCCTATGTTTAAAGAGCCAAAATAAATAAAAAAGTCACAAACTTTATGTTTTATGCAAAGAAAGACAAATTGAAAGACATTCTGTAAAAACTGGAGAATCTAGAACTTTGACATTCTGGTGCACGTGTGGCTAAACCTGAAGTTTTGAATATGTAATGTATGGGACGAAGATAAAAAAGACTAAATCAAAACTTTGCTGTTTGATTAAAAATGCATAACATGACAGGAAAATAATTAAAGCGGGATGAGAAATTACTTAAAGGTTCAAGTGAAAAAGGAAATGATCCCTGTAAAATCAGACATTGAGTGGATGCTTTAGATGCCTTGGATTACATTACAGTGACCTTGCATGCTCTCGTTTTGTGAATTCTGGTGCATAGCAGAAAACAGCAGAGCGTGACATTGCCTTTTCTCCTACACATAATAATTCTTGTTCCTGTAGTAACACTAGAGCCCCCTAATGGCCTGACTGAGATAAAACAATTCCTGCGATCCAAACACCAACCCATGCCCAAATGTCCTTTTATATGAATATGCCATTTACCCAAACACCAAATACTGCTCACAGCATTCCGGCAACTCAATAGGCTGCGTATTCCATTAAAACAATATTTGCATAACCACAGGTTTCTGTAAAACCCCATAGGGAAAACAGGAGGAAGAATAAATCATCGGACCAAAATTGCATTGGCATCATAGCAATACCTAAAACAACGTAAACCAAAACAACACCGAGCAAACACTCTGATAAGATGACAGTAAATGAGGCACAAAAGCTGATTTATGAATAGCTGAGTGCTGTTTGTGCGTTTATGCGCGTGTGGTATGTGAGGAGGAGGGGTTGCGTGGAGGATTTTTACAGGAAAGGTAATAATACAAGCCCCAACCTGCCATTCTCAGCCTTGCGTGATGGTTGCTAGGTTTTAGTTGGCACAGTCGCATGTAATGTCAGCAGTGTGACCTTATTCCTTTTGTTTCTCCCCACTTTCCAAACATGCCCACTATTTGTTACGAAGTGCGTCTCTACAATAATAAAAGACCGATTTATGAGAGTCAACATTTAAAGGGGGTGGGTGCCACATTGTTTTATGCATTCAAACTTCTTTACAATGTTAAACTTGCTGGCTTCTCATGCTTGACATGGTCAACTTGTCACAAAAACGAGATGGGCTTATTACGTAGTATTTCTGTGATACTCTCCCTCAGCGTTCGAATATATTTCGGATATATTTCAGTTTTTGTCAATCATGAATTTCGTTTCGTAACAACTTTTCTTCACTTATTGGACAAGCCTCCATGACAAGTACACCCACGCATTAACCATGGAGAGTGGGAGAAAGAGCAGGCCCATTAATGTGCTCCATCATCGCGAAGTTCAGCTGTGTTTGTTAGTTCACTGCATTCGGTTGGTGAATGTTATATAAACGGTGGATATAATGCTGGATTTGGAGATTGTTTGAAACTAAAAGATGGATAGCAGGTAATGAACCGCATGCGGAAAGTCTGAGTCAAATATCGGTTTTGTTTGCAATCTGTGTGTACGTGCATAAGGTACACCACACAAACTTATAGTGAATAAACAGCTATGCGGGGATAATGCAATGATGTTTTGCATGTGCTTTAGCTCCGCTCCCTCGCACGCGTTGAGAAGGGTCGCCTGTTTTTGGAAATAATCGTACAGCTATATCTCTCTTTTAAATGTAATCAAACTAAAATCTCTTCGAAGATAGGAAGCATGCAATTCTACTCTCTAAGGGACTCAAGATTAATATGAGATTGGCATGCGTCACATCCGCTTTAACATATGGTATGTGTGTAACTTGAACTGATAAGGGCATGACAACGTGTTTAAAGCGGCCGTAACACACGGGTATCTGCTAATCTCATATTAATCTTGAGTACCTATAGAGAAGTATTGCATACTTTGTATCTTCAAAGAGTATTTAGTTTGAACATTTATAAAAGATAGATACAGCTTTACGATTCCTTCCAAAAACATATGGCACGTGCGGGGGGAGGGGTAGGCTGAACCGAAGCACATGCACACCCATTGTCAACAAAAAACAGACATCAGTTTCACTCACCGCATGTCTGGCATTTTTTTGTACTGGGACGGCTCCATATATCAGTTTCAAACGATCTCCAAATCCAGCATTATATCCACCGTTTATATAACATTCATCACCCAAATGCAGAGAACGTCTGCGCAAACGTATCGCGAAGTGACGTCTGCGCATGCTCCTTCTCCTGCTCTCCTGTGGCCGTGCCGCATGATTTTCCAGGAGAATTGTCTAATAAGGGACTAAGAAAAGTTGTTACAAAACAGTTTTATATGTTCTAAAAAACTTTCCGAAACCTGTACGATTGCTGGGGGAGTGTATCGCGCACAGAAATACTATGTAATACGCCCAACTCGTTTTTTGACAAGTTAACCATGTAAAGCATGAAAAGACAGTATGTTTAACATTGTAGAGAAGTCAGAACCCATGAAACACCGTTGCATGGCCGCTTTAAGAAATCGAATGGTGAAGTTCAGTAGAAACTCAAGTAAAACCAGAAAAAGGGGTACTAACTGACAAAACCTGTTGGGACTTCTTTTTAGTGAATTAAGTAGGTTACTCTTCTAATCACTGGTAAGTGAAATCATGCAAAGCAAGATCCTTACAGTCTTAACTCTTTCGCCACCAGCCTTTTTTTTAAAAAGTTGCCAGCCTATGCCAGCGTTTTTTAACATTTTCACCAAACCTTAATGGCTCACAGTAAATTTTCTGTAGGGAATATATGGACAAACAATATGTCCAATGAAAGAAAAGAGTTCTTTTAAACAAAAGAAACCGTATTCTTCTATCTTCATTTGTTCTTTTTTTATCACTCCGTAGATGTGGGTAGGTTTCTTAAAAATTGCATCATTTTAATTAAACAGCTGAGATAATTAACGTTTTTGTCAAAGATTCCGCCCAGATTCCACTCAGAACAATTATTAAAAACCGATAAGAAATATACGTTCTAGGTTTCGGATTCTGTACTTTTTCCCAAAGGTGTGTTATAGCGATGAAAGAGTTAAAGTGATCGTTCACCCAAAAATAACAATTCTGTCATCCGTTACTCACCATGTCATTTCAAACCTGTGTGCTATTCAAATAGCATTTTTAATTTTCTAATAATTATTGTGGATCGAATATTCAAACATTCGTGTACGTCCCGGAAAAAATAATTTGTGAAATTGCTACTTTCAAACATAATCATCATAAAGAATTGTTTTTCTGTATCTTTTGCTATTTATTAAAAGAATCTGCATGCAAGACTGCAGAAGCCGCCTGCCAAGTACATTCCACATGATCAATATTAAACCAAATAACATTCACTCCAGCTCCTGGGCTCTCACAGAGGAACAGTCTGTAGTGCTGTACTAATATCAGTATACGTTTCATTCACAAACATTACATCACAAGTATTTGTTTTTAGCCTTATGTTTCTCATACAGTAGGTATAAGGTTAAGTGAAACGGAACACGCAAACGATAAATTCTAGAAATACCGTAAATATCTAAATATTATGCCATACAATGAGAAATACCCCAAGTTTTACATTGGGTGTGGGACTACCATACAAAATAATAGCAGGCTAAGCCAGGCAAAATTTACCAATGCCGAGTTAAAAACAATGGATGAGAAATACCTGTGGTATGTCTAGACCCAGAATCCAGTCAGAAAGAAAAGAGGCCACACTCAAGGGATGCAGAAAGACAAAAGGAAAGGTAGCTCTGTAGCACATCTCTCGAACAGACTTCTGTCCTCCAGCTATTCTAGTGACTCAAAGTCATGCATCAATGTAACAGGAGCGTGGTTTTTGTAAGCGTTTGTGAGAACATGCGTACAAGGCGAGTGAGGGCAAGCACAGGAGTATGGTGCATCTGCTGAAAAAAGCACTTCCGTTTTTAAGGGTATCAAAAGAGCCAGCGTTCGGGAAGAATTTACTTTTTTGCATCGACAAACCCATACATATCTCCAGTCCGGAAAGACTTGAGAAACGAGCCAGGATTCATTGCAAATGTCTCTGCTAGGGCATCAACGAAGGTTGAGAAATCTAAGCTCCAGGACCCGGTGGCCTGTCAGTATAGCATGGGTTTCGGCAAACAATTAATATTATCAAAAGTGAATCAGCTGTTCGTGATCGAGCTTCATCTCTAGAGGAAGTATTACACACCGTTTTTAAATCACCTTTCTAAAATAATTTGTTTAGCACGTTACCGGCTGTTGTTTACACGTTCGTGGTATGTGGTAATGTTAGTTGTAAAACCCATTGCGCCCAACGGTTCAGAAGACTTGTGCCCAACATAATTTCTGTAAAGCTTATTCATTACAACATATTTCCGCCATATTGCTTATCTTGATGTCATCCAAAGCACATGTGTCACCGCATGTCATTTTTGGCATACAGGGAGGGGAGCAGAAGCTCATTTGAATTTAAAGAGACAAACAAAATATATATATATATATTTTATAAAGTCATTACAGATGAAGTAAAGAAGCGTTACATAAGACGAGACAATTCTAACCCTGTAGTGATGCAGTTTTTTATTCTTATGAAAAATAAGAATATTAGAATTGCTTTTTTAATTCTCTAATAAATATTGCGGATCGAATAGTGTGTACATCCCTAGCACATTTTCATTTCTTTTTAACTTCTTCATAGTCTTAGAAGCACAGCGTTACCATTTGCAGCGTTAAGCAAAGCTAGCAGGCATAACTAGGTCCTGTTTAGGAAAATGGTATTAGATCGGTACATGGATTCAAGTACTCGCCGATACCAGATTTTTATGTGGTAGCGGTGGCATTTCCAATTCTAGTATCAGTATCGGAACAACCCTAGACACAGACAAAAAATTTGAATATCAGTAGCATTTAAAGACACAGACAAAAAAAAAATCAAAGCCTTCTGAAACCATTTTGGTCTGATTACCAACGCCCACATGTAACGCAAATATAAGGTCATCCTTAAAACAAACCTAATAAAGATTAATCCACAACATTATTGTAGTGCACATTTTTTTTGTTCCCACACACCTGTCTAAGATGAGCCCATCTCGCTTTCCTTTTCCAGAAAAGTGGTTGTTTTGATCATGTAAGATGATCTAAGCCTCCTCTCAATCAGATCTAAATCAAATAGAAGAGAGGGGCAGAATAGGACAGAAGACAACACACATTCTAACCCAGTATAAGAGTCAAAATTAAGTGGGGGACACTGAAGGGGTTAAGAGATGAAACATGCCAGATTTTACACTGTTTACGGCCAATCATACAACTGGTAACATCTGGTATCAGCACATTCCTCCTTTCACGAACAAACTCTGGATGACTTCAGAAAAAAATGAAATGAGGAATGAGGAAAAGCAAAAAAAAAGTTTTGCTGATAAGTTAAAGATTGAATTACAATCAAATAGAGTTCACCTGAAATTAGATAGGATTTTTGCGACTGACAGATCCAAGTCCAGATCCAGTACACACCTTTTCTGATATTACAAAGAAGAGCACTTTACAAGATCCATTCTCTCACCCTGAACTACTTACCATGATTGTAAGTTAAATAATGTATTCTTCTGAATCTGATCAGTTAAAGCGATATAAGAAAACAGAGGGCTTTAGAAGCATGTTGAATGTTTAAATTATTTATATTTATTGATTTTAAGGCACAGTACATTCCTTATAATTACACTAAATCCCAAGCAGGTAATGCCCTTGATCATCAACCTGATTTTCTCTTCTTCCTGAATGAGATTTGACTTTCCAAAAACCTTAATGAAGGTGGAAAGTATACTTCATGCCTAGAGTCAGTAAACTGGTTCAGTCAAAACACTGCAATATTGCATTAACGTAAACTTTGTGGTGTTTTAATGACAGTGTTCCGGGTTCCAACCTTATGAGCTGTTCATATACGTAAGCCTGAGGGGTTTCGACTACAACACGTTCCCATTGCCTGTAATCCCCAGCCATTCATCCATCCTAGGATAACCTTCAATCCACACTGGCAGTTCCCACCATACTGGGGGCCCAAGCTTTACACGGCAAAGAAACTCGGTGGGCAATACAAACAGAGACAGAGCGCAGCTTTCAGACAAGCACAGCAGTCACAAACACTTATACACCATGTTTATACACTAGTTCTTCCATGAAACGAGGGAAAATACACATTTTATCTAATGAAATTAAATTGTCCTATGTAGGAGGTGATATTTTTTTAATTCCCCTAAAAAACATTTTCACCTTATTAAATATTAATAGTAGTAGTAAAAAAACGATTTCTTAATTTTAACGTCCTTCACCAAGAGAAATGACAGTCAATAACATTCTAAACTGCGTTTTCCCATTATGGCTATTTCCATCAAATACAAAGAAACTCCAGAATAACCCATTACAAGTAACAAGTCCAGGGTTTATGAAGTAAATAAAAAGAACCCAAGTGAACGGTTACCCCCTTCTGACAATGAACACAAAATGATGAGAGAGTTTACCACGGCACATAGATACAACAAATTTGTTCTTGAACTTTAAAAAATAGGCCAGCCAGTACAAATTATGGTTGTATATACAACTAGGGATGCTCCAGGCTGTGTTGCTACAGTTTCAAAACATTGTGTCTCGAGTAGTGGTCGACAGATTATCGAACTGGCCGATTATCGGCGTCGATATCAAAGATTTAGCCGATAATCGATATCGATCATTTTCACAGCCGATTTGCCGATAAAGTCATTTAATTTTGAAATGCGCTTTTTGGCTTTGATGCAGCCAAGGATTTAGTGAGAGCAGTCGGAACACGTCACTCTAGTTTGTTGCCTAGAGTAATGCCCGCCCACTGCCCCTCTGATTTGTTGGGACTAAGTCACGAGTCCGGCCATTAAACGCGGGAGGCTGCGGAACAGAAAGTGTTTTTCACTCTCACACCGAAAGCGCTGCGTCGGGTTCATGCTCTCTGAGGTAAGACGGCATCAGACGTTGAAATAAATCACAATCCACTACACTGAAGATGCAAAACACTTCAATATAATAAGTGCCTGAATTTCGGAGCAGCTTTGCGGGTTTCAAATAAATTCAAATTGTGCTAGTTAATCCAATGATGAGCAAAATGATTAATTGAATAGTTCTAGTATTGTATGCAATGTTTAAGTCATCAGAACATATTTTTTTCCATAAATAAATATCATTTAATCCATTCAATTCATTTTTTCATTTGTTGTTTTTTACTGTGTTGCTTGTGGTTTACAAAATGTTCACAGAATTCTGCTGGGTGCTCCCTTCTTTCTATTGTTATTATTAATATAAGTGTTATGATAAAGATTTCGCAGTCAGAATTAAAAATCTTTAAAATGTTTCAGAGCCTGTGTTCTTAATTTCTTTATAAATTTACGGTTTTACACCATATATATATATATCGATTCAAAATATCGGCTATCGGTCTAATTCACATGGAAATAATCGGTATCTATGGAGGTAAAATAGTGACAAATGTTTTTGAAACAAAGAGACCTGCTGAATAGCATTAACTGAAAAAAAATGCATTGTATTAACAGTTCTTGCATTTTAAGGTTCTGCAATTCAATATGGTTATACATTTAAGCTGTGAACATTTCAAATTGAAACATTTCACACTCGGTTTCACCGTCTTAAAATTTAAAAATCAAAATTCACCTTAAAAATTTAATTTAAATACAACCTTTAATATTCGACAGATAATTTTCAGTCCATGTTATTTCGATTAAAAAATTCGCTTCCACAAATTCAGTGGTTCAAATTCGGCTTGAAATTCAAAGTTTCACATCCGGGAATCCCATGAAAAGCAATAGAGCGCCTATTCTACAAATGCATGATCTCTTCCTGCTGCCTGACCGCTTCACCAGCAGATGGTGCCAGTCAGTTCTGACGTAGATCAAAGCAAGAAAAACAGATAGTCTTTATATGTTTGCCACAGAGTCCACTCATCTACTCGATTAAGTGAATTTAGTTGTTCTCATAGATAGCTTCTTATGCATCATCAACATTTTCAGAAATTTTACATTTGACGCTTGCACTGCCAGTAGTTTACTCTAGGCCTATTATACTCAGACTTTGACTGCCCTCCTGCTATGGCTGGAAGGAATAGGTTATGCTTTACCTTAACACATCATGTTCACATAAATATTATTCATCATCAGCATTTACAGGACATTTATTGTGTTTAACTGTTTAAAGCGGTCAAATACTGAGATCTCAACCAGCATCTTATTGATAACTGCTCCGATTTTAACACGTGTATGCAACTCCCCCAGTTTGTGTTTCTGTTTATATGACATAGCAGCAATCTCTACAGACTTTCTTTTTATTTTCCTGACATGAACTTGTTTTAATTTGCGACTCTCAGAAAGTGCTGGATGTTGTGGAATTGTGGAAACGTTCGTCGTTTTTATTTTGTTAATACAAAATAGAAAAAACGATCTTTTAGCCAAGCGAACTTCTTTAGCAGGCCAAATAAAATTGAGCATAAACAAATAGACAGCACTTTCTTTAGAGCTCGACTAGCCCCGAAATGTCTTGTGCAGCCAGCATCCAAGCAAGATACCTCACGGCGTTATGGATCTAACAGCTGTAAGATGGTTTTTGAGCGCAGATACAAACATTTGTTGCATACTGTGTTCGTTTCCCAAGATGTGCCTCAAACTGCTTGAGTTGCTGTCTATTAATAAAATGCAAAAATGTCAATCACTTACGGTATTAACCTAATTATGACTTGCAAAGTTTGGTGTGACAAATATTTGTTTTTACATAACAATTAAACTGATTTAATTTGTTTCTTTCAAGTCGATTCGGTAAAAGCTAATTCATTTTAAATCATTTTGTCAACGTTTTAAATCCGAAGCCGCTAGGACCCATAAGGACCTCTAACATACCTGTACACATCATCCCAAAGTGTCTAAATTGTATGTGTACAGTTCAGATAAATGATCAAGTTTACCCTCTTTAAACTTATGATGACTGAATGAGATGCGTGCGTAGGTGTCTTTATTATTTCAGTTTGTTTTTTATTCATTCGTTCATTTAGCCTAATAGACTATACTTGGCTTTATTTTTCGTTCTGACATCAGAGATTTCAGATGAAAAACAGGCATAATTATTTCTATTGATATGTCTCTTTTAAGTGGTTATTAGGTTGTTTAAGTTCAAGCATTTATATCCTACATTTTCAAAATATTTTACAATCACGTTTTTAAGAAAATTCTTTTATTTTAATAGTTTTTTATATTGTAGATTAATTTACGTTGTGATAAAATAGTTAATGGCTTGTTCTTATATCTGTTTGCACTACTTTCTCATTTCCTACTGTAGTCATTTTAAATGGATAATCTTTTTTGTTTTATACCAAAATAAAATGTTTAATTTGAATCGTTAAGTTTATTGTGATGGTGTTATGAACCTAATGTAATGGTTTAAAATCTTGTTGTATTCTTTTCTGGCACATTTAATCATATACCATTGCATGTGTCATTCAAATAGCTTTACGAAATTAACTTATTTTAAAAACTCAATTCACAGTATGGTTCAGTAAAGCACTGTTATATATCCATTTTTTCTCATCCCCGAAACTCAAACCATAATTTGATGACTTAAGAAACTTATGTTTGTATTTGGCAAGCCTCAGAAATTTGCGTGCATTTGATACGCAGGTGTAATTTACCCACCCCATCTTAACCAATATTGTTTTGCTCCTGTATGATTTATTGCTCCCTGAACTCGTTTTAAGGTAATTTGGATAAAAATGCTAAATGCTGCTAAATTACTTAATGTTAATGTATCATATGCACGTAAAAAGTAATGAATGCATATAAATACCACTCCAAATACAAACATGAACTCGTACTCTAGATAGACAGCACAAGGAGATCGGGTAGAATATTCAAATAATTAAATTAATATTATAAATATATGACTAGTCCAATGATTCCAGGCCACCTGGAATTGTCCCCGTGCTACATGTCCTTTCCAGGGCTGACAGTGGTGAGCTAAGCTGCCAGTACAAACGTCAATATTTTTTTTCTTGATGATGCATAAGAAGCTATCTATGAAAACAACTAAATTCACTTAATCGAGCAGATGAGTGGACTCTGTGGCAAACATATAAAGACTATCTGCATTTCTTGATTTGATCTACGTCAGAACCGACTAGCACCATCTGGTGGTGAAGCGGTCAGGTAGCAGGAAGAGATCATGAATTTGTAGAATCGGCGCTCTATTGCTTTTCCTGGGATTCCCGGATGTGAAACTTTGAATTTCAAGCCGAATTTGAACCACTGAATTTGTGGAAGCGAATTTTTAAATCGAAATAATATGGACTGAAAATTATCTGTCGAATATTAAAGGTTGTATTTAAAAACAAGTTGAATTTTTTTTTATTAAATTTAAAGGTGAATTTTGATTTTTACATTTTTAGACGGTGAAACCGAGTGTGAAATGTTTCAATTTGAAATATTCACAGCTTAAATGTACAACCATATTGAATTGCAGAACCTTAAAATGCAAGAACTGTTAATACAATGCATTTTTTTTCAGTTAGTGCTATTCAGCCCGTCTCTTTGCTTCAAAAACATTTGTCACTATTTTACTTCCATAGGTATCGGTATCGGCCTGAAAAACGCATATCGGTCGACCTCTAGTGTCGAGTGCAAAAAATTTTTTTTGTAGAACTAGGCTTCCTTGAGAAGATATTTATCTACAAACATTTAAAATATGTAAGCATTGATCTCGATATCGATTATTTTTATTATGAGAAAACTAAACGTTTGACCCGTTTCCTTGTCCCAAAGTCAATTTTTTGGGTTTGGTTTTTTGAAAGGTCTGTGGTCAACACATTTTATTCTTCAACAAAAAACAAGACAGGCATTGTCAAGAACACTAAACTTTCAGCAAAAATTTGGATGGAGATTCATCCACATTGTAGGCAATACTTAGTTAAATTTATCCCCTTTACGCATTTTACTGTTAGCCTGCATTGTTTGTTGGTACCAATGCAACCATTACTGTCAAAGAACAAAGCATTTACAATGGTAATCTGGTCATTTGTAATGCAAACAAGAGCATGACAGTGCTTCAGTCATCCAACCAAGCAGCTCTATCAATCCCATATCAAAACCTACAGAAAATGAAGACAATCTCTAACCAGTAATAAAGATGAAGGACAGAAAGACAAATTCTGCTGTGAAGAGAGGCAGAACATGTTACACTCAGTAAAAAAAACATTCACTAAAATGACAAGCAAAGCCGCATTGAGAAATAAGTCTCTCTGGCTTAAAAGTTTAAGGTTGTTAGATCATTGACATGTATACTGAAAACAGAAGCTGTTCACCGCGAGTAGAGGTAGGATAGTGTGCATTCATTTAATTAAAGAGTAGCTAACATGAAATCATGAAAATTACATATAATGCAGTCTGTTCTGTTGCCGTATTTGAAAGTAAGCTGTCTGCCAAGTTGTAAGTCCGAAGGTGAATAAATAAAAAAGTTATTTGCTTGTAAAAATGGGAGTCGACTCTGAATCACACAAACGAGTGGTGGATGCATATCTACGTCACTATACATAGTCCCCGTCTACGTTTGGCTGAGACTGACGCGAAAACGTATGTCTCCTCCCCCAAACACTGTCGCTCGTTCGTGATGACTGTGTATCATGTCTAGAGTCTGTGTTCTACGGTGTGACACTACGTGCGTTTTATTTCAACTACCAAACGAAGAACGTCTGAGGGAACAATTCATTTTTCAAACGATACCAAAGGAGTATAACCCCAGGGTTTAACTGTGCGCGCGTCATTTCATTTAATAATCTTGGCGCGTTCACTGCAGGGTATGTGAAACGATTATCCTTGAAAGAGGGGGAATACCAACTCTATTTGGACCTGTTAGCTCCACCGAATCCCAACCTGTAAGTGTGACTTGATTTTGTCTGAACTTCAAGAAATATTTTTGTACCTTATGTCTGTGTTTAGCTAATGCATATAACGCTAACATTAGCATATAACGCTAACATTAGCATGTGCCGTTATTTCTGGGGTGTTACAGATTGTTTATCTGACTATTAACTTTGAATTTTGACACATTTGCCGCACGTGCACCTATATAGATATGCCACTGACACTGGATTAGCGTTTTATGATGCTTCCTCGTCAGACTCGGGCTCATATTGGTTCGGTAAAATCGCCGCCATCTCTAGCTACACATATAATATACATGACATCCAACCACATGTAAACCGTAATCCTGTAATGATGGTAGTGGGGTTCAAGCTGCGACAAATGATGAACGCGTTTGACCAATAACAACAGACTACACCATCTGACCAATCACATGACACAAGGTTAGAGGGTAGGCGGGGCCTAGACGGATGAACTGTAGAACGAATCATTTGAGAGTCAGTCAAGAAGTAAGGCACGAATAACTGCATATAATTACGAGATTATAGTGTTTTTACACATTGTATGTACATAAACTTAATTTTGGACACTCCATTAACCAAAGTAGGGCCTAAAAAAACCCAGGTATGCCTCAAGCTTCAAACACTGTTTTCACACTACCACACTTTTAAAGACAAACAAAAGTACAAAACAAACATGGCACTTCAATACTCTAACTACTTCACAAGTTAAATGCATGTTTAGCTCTTAAGGCCCAAGTATTTTAAAGACAACCTGACATTTTTTCCAAACATTCCTTTTTACTTCTATATGGTGTAGGATGTCTAAAATTAGACAACTGAAACCGGAGACAACACCATGGCATCTTTTGAGAAGAATATACAGAAAAATTCAGCACAAAGAATCTGAAAATGACAAAAAGAGAAGGCGTGCACCCATAGTCCTTTGTGTTGTGTTAAAACAGAGGGAAACAAATGACTAGAGCTGACAGAGTGTAGAAATGTGCCATTTTTATCAAAATCACATCAGTTGGAACAAAGCTTACTCTGAAAAAAGACCAACACTGATTTGAGACCAGCTGATTCGCCTTTACAAGACATTAAATGTCTGAGTATCCATGACGTTATTTCCTTGCACACTGAGATCCCTTCATCAAAACAAAACCCTTGAAAAGGATTCAATAACTAACCCCCATGCAGCCTACCATGCTATGTGCTAGGCTCTTTGACATGGTAATGAATAAGGGGGTGGGTTTCAAGCATATGTCGCCATCAGCAGTCTCTGAATTAAAGCGAAGATTGCGTGATTTCTGAATTAATATTCAACTTGTTTTAAAGGAGAGCGGTTAACAGCTTCAGAACTCACAAAACGTGATATAAGAAATGAATAGAAAATCAACACATCCAAAGCCATCCACAAATGAATGTATTACACAACAAAGAGAGGCATGTTGAATTACACCTCACCAAAGCTCGACAGACATTCAAGTAGTAATAATGAATGTGTCAATACAGCTTCTGGCCTTACTGTGGATGTGATACAGAATGAAGTGTCAAAAGATTTGACTTATTGATCCGCAAAACTTTTTAAACACAAATGACTTGTTAATTGTAACACAACGGAAACGAGATGTTATTAAACCGCGTAAAGAAAATACATTATGCGATTTCGCCTTATGGGCTTCCGTATGACAAAACAAGTAAATCTGTTGTAAACTCGTAACTTACGGTGATGGTGACTTCATGCTTTTTCAATCGGTACTTCAAACTCTTCATGTTTACTCTTTTGTCGTATACATAAACAGGAGCGTGCAGAATAGACGTTGAATATGTTAGACCAACGGTTAAGTTTTACAGTTTCGATTGATTACACAAAAACAACTTTTAACGTGTGACAACACTCTGCGTTTTTCACCTGACGCGAACACCGACAGGCTTATCTGGACTCTTTGTCTGACTGACAAAGTCGTAACCCAATCGTTTTTAGGGAAATAAGAATAAATTATGTATAGACCAATCAAACGTTAGAGGGGGAGGAACTTCCTCATGGTCCTAGCAGCTTTTGAAATTGTAACTGGGAACAACAAGAGATGCTGTTGAGCGCTGACGTGATCCTTACCTGGAAAGGGCTGTACTGTGTCGATTTTGGACTTTTGGGAGTTAGTGTGAAATGTTTATTTGAAATCAACACCTAAAAAGTGGGTGGCACACTACAATTCGGGAATAAAAATGCAGATGTAGGAAATAAGAACTGAAATAGAAACTGGTGTATTTTCAACATCGTAAAAACACAATACAGTCGGTGCTAGGCCTTTATTAATTAATACAACAGTAAACAATTAGGCTGTCACGCCTTTCTTTTCTTAAGGATTTCTCTTGGATATATTTTTATATTTGGTTATACACATGCCACTCTGGAGATCTGTTGCCCTCTTCTGGCCCTGAGATGAACAAATGAAACTGATAAATGAGCGTATTGTAGGTCCACGTCAGGTTACAATAAAAACATTGCATTTATATATTATAAGAATAAAATATTTATATAAAAGTTGCCGTTTTCCATAGGCTAAATGAAAGTACAAACTGTCAATGTAAACCCTTATCAAACTGTCACATCTGAAATAAGATCGTAAAAAATGTCACTTTCTGTTCCTGATTACCATGGATTTTGCTGATAACCTGTACAGAAAGTGAAAGCGGGTTTTTCAAAGGAAGAATTTCCCCTTTATAAACCCTCGGTCAGTAAAGGTGATTTAGCCGGAAAGGAAAAAAAATTAACCTCAAAAAATTTCCTTTGCTTATACGGCTAGTAATAATCCACAGTTTAGATACATTTCTCAAATATATTAATTGTCGATCATAATTGTATATATTATAAACAACATATTTTTTTAAGAATTGAATGCTTAGATTTGAACATTTACCATATAAATAATGTTTATTAGTCAAAAACACTGAATTAAAGATGTTGTGAACTTTGTGGAGTCACTGACAAATGTTATCTGTTTTATAACAGAATATACATGTTTACATTCATCTTTCCATTTTGACACAACAGCTTTCAAGAGCTATCAAACTGCAATCAGCAGGATCCGCTTCTGAGACCACAAGAGACATACGGAATTGTGCCTCTAAAACCAGCCAGAGATGAAAAATAATTACAAATATATTTGACAAAAAGGAAACTGCTGTCCAAGTATATTTATTAAGTTCTTGGAAACATATTCCTGAGTCCCAGGAGAAGCACCATGAGCCCTGTTGTGATCATGTGTGCCACTGCTGTCCCATGTTTACAACAAGATGCTTTATTTTCCATTTATGAATAATGTTGAACTGTTGCATTGTCTGTGAAATGACCAGAGCGAAAGTCAATATTAAGAATCTCATAATGAGCAGTGAAGCGTATGTGGTCCTCAAATGTTTGCCAAAATCAATTTTCTTTACGCTCCAGGAAGCGACATCCATGTAACCTTCGACTTATGGTGAGATGTTTGGTGAGACAGTTCTTAGCTGGTAGGAAGGGTATTTCAGCCTAGTTGAGCGTGAGAAGACGGATATAAAGTTTTATGTGTCAGGGAAAGATATAGGGATCTCTAAAATCATAAGAGAGAAAACCGAGGGGGAGGAATGAGATACATTAGTTCATTATTGTCAACAAAGTATGAATACAAAAATGCGGCTCATTCCATAGCAACAGCTAAGGGAGAAGCAAACCTGGCTTGAAATTGTTCATGCTGGTGAAGTCTAAATGGGTTTTCTTGGCTAATGTGGAATCAGGCAAATAACATGGCACCTATCCACTGCAAACTGTGTTGATATCGAGAAGAAAAAAAGAAAAGCATCAGAAGCTTAGTGAGGATCTGAAGGATTGTTTTTCTTTCCATGAGCCAGTGAGTGTTTGGAGTTGGGTGTATGGCATAAATTATAGCTCAGCTGGTAAAAAATTGCATTAGAAACACCAAAGGCTTGGATTAAATTCCCGGGGGTAACACATACTGAATGAATAGCAAATTGTTTGATACAAAAACATTTGTTGAAAGGGTTTGTTAATTCTCATTATTGTGGATTTTTTGGAGGCTTAAAGCGAAGTCAAATTTTTTTTATTAATTTCCTTATTTTGTTAATTCTCATGCGGTTGACAAATGCGACTCCCGGAAAATGCACCCAAATCCTGGCAAGGACGAAATGACTCATATGGTAACTAGGCTGATGTATTTGTATTTACAGAGCTCTGATGAGAACGGTGCATCTTGGCTAAGCGCCTGTCTGTCAGTACACTCAAAAAAATAATATGTTGGACTAACTTAACTTTTTTATGTCAACTGGTTGCACGTAACTGGATTACATTGAAATTAAATAACATTTTTTATTTCAGTAAATGTAAGTTAATTGCTTAAGGTAAAAGCAATGTTGTTTAGTTGAATCAATTTAACAGGCTTTGTTTTGTTTTAAACTATTGAGTTAATTAACTTCAGTTATTCTAAAATTTATATTTTTACGTTCAACCAAAATAAATTCTACAGTTTCATTCAGTTCCTGTTAATTCATGAATTTAGTATACTTAATGATTGGAACTTAGAGCAACTAAGTCTGTAGGTCAAATAAAAACACTAAAATAAAATGAAATGTTCAACATTTTTTATATTATACATTTGTAAAATTTATTAGACATTATCTCATTTAACTTCAATAAGATGATATTGAGAAAATAGAACTCAAGAGAAATGCAAAAAAATTTATTGTAACCGCCCACGACCTAACCAAAGGCAACAATTTTCTGAACAAGGGTAACCACAAAACTCAAAAATATAACTAACTCTTTAAAACTTTTAACATAAATGAACATTAAACACTAACAAGTGTTTCTTTTTACTGAAAAATACATAATATAAAACACTTATTTAAGAAAATAACTCTCAAAATGCAGTGTACGCAAAGCATGCTGGGAAATATAAGTCCTCTGCCCTATTATAACTATTTTATGTTAACACAACACAACTCCTTTATGTTCTCCCAACATGAATGGATTCAGTTATATGACTTAACATAAAACAATCATGTTGTAACCATATTTTCCAAAAGTTGTGTTGATTTAACTTAAGCAAGTTAAGTAAATTGAACAGGCAGCAAAAATATTTTTTTGAGTGTAATGCTAATTGAGAAGGAGCCAGGACTGATAGGGATGTAGCCTACTGTAATATGATGGTGGGGTCTAACAGGGCATATAAATATAAAATTTGTACCATATAGAAGTTATTATGTCTATGGAAAGTCCCCACAATGTATAAAGACAAAATGTGGGGACCAAATGTTCGCACATATAATAATAGTTACTTTTCACCTTTTGGGGACATTTTCGGTCCCTATGAGGAAAATTTGTAGCAACATGTCACGAAAAACGACAAGCATAATATCAGCATATTGCGCATATACTTACAGCAACTGTTGCGGTAAGATGCAACTACATTTACACTTGTTGTGATTTTATTATAGCTATACAGTGCGTTAGCCCAAAATAAATAAATAAAATATTTCAGCACAGAGCAAATGTGGAAATACTGTGTAACAATGTGGAAATGTGTTTCACAAGAACAACAATTTCAGAGTAACTTGCTTAGCGACATTAAACGCAATAAAAACAATACTTTATGCTGTACCTATATTCATAATAGGGTATCGCTTTTTTCTTTTGATGTCTCTGTTGACATTACATTTTTGGCAACACGAGAAATAAATATTGTTATTTGATGTCAATGGTTGCAGTGGCACCAAAAAAGTGCGCGCGTCGCGCAGACCCGCAGAAACAGCTCCTTTAGTTGTTTCCGAAACTCTCTGCGCATGAGGCAGTAAATAAGTGGGTTTAAACAGCTGTTTGCGTGTGCTAAGCACACCGTCACCGGAAACACGTAGGTGTGAACGATATAATAAGTCTTATCCCAGTGCACTACATTGAATTTGACCAGCACGCCCCAAAACGTAATGGCATGGTTGGGCATCCAGCAGAGGAAAAACGACAAAACCACGATGGTGACGGACTTTGTGACTTGCGTTCTTCGCTTTGAATTGTTCTTCATGCTGCGCAGTCGGATGAGCCTCAGCAGCATCAGGTAACTCATTGATACTATTGCCATTGGTATGATAAACGCGATCAATATCTTTTGCAAATGATAGACTGCTAACCAATACTGCCCGTCGGGGAATCTCAATAAACAAAGTTTCTCGCCGGCCACGTTGGTGACTGTTGAGAAGATGGATGTTGGCGCGGTAGCCACGGTGGCCAGAGACCAGAGGATGACAGCGACCCATTTGATGGAGCAACTGGTTTGTCTGGCGCTGTCCTTGAGCGCAGAGGCCACCGACCAGTAGCGTGTGATGCTCATAGCGGTTAGAAAGAAGACACTGGCGTACATGTTCATCACAGTCACAGAAAGTACGATCTTACACATGGCATCTCCAAACGGCCAGCTGAAGTCCAGCGCGGTGTCCACGGCCCAGAACGGCAAAGTGAGCACGAACTGAAAGTCCGTCACGGCCATATTGAGGATGAAGAAGTTGATTTTGGATTTGCATCTCTCTTGTTTAACGCGAATAAAGAAAAATACCAAAAGGTTCCCGATCAAACCTACGGCGCAAACCACAGAGTAGGTGATGGAGATTATGAACCGCAGCACCGGGCTCCCATCGGCAGTCACATCGATGTCTTGCAAGCTTTTGAAGCGCATCTGATCGGTGATGGATCTGTTGATCACGCCGCTGTGATTGCTGTCTCCCATCATATCCAACCACTTGACAACTTCTTGCGCGTGGCCGTAAAGGCTTAAAGATTAATGTGTACCTGTCTTAATTCAGAAAGTTCTTTGTCGAGGCTTTTGTATCTAAAGATCGCTCATATTTAAACAATACCAACTCATACGCACCCTGTACAAACGCAATGAGCATGAATGCGACGCGCTTTAAGAATTTATGTCAGGCGCATTTTTTTAATTCCCCGCCCATCTACTCAGCGATTCGTCGTTCCGTCTGATTGACAGAACAACTTTTTCATAATGAGAAAAGATTCACAAACGCCGAGTCGTTCGTTTTAGTATATTTATCATCACGAAATACAAGAAATCATAAATGTGTAAACGTAGGTCTATTCAAACGAATTTCGGGATAAAATTATATATTTAAATGATCTATTTAGCACATAGCCTACATGTAAATTGTAATAAATAATTAGTCGGAAGAATATCTTGACCAAATAGTTACATCTATAAACAATCTTCTTAGGTACAGATTGTTCCTTAAAATAACACGATTTAGCGCGCGGTTTCAAGACAGCAGGTGGATTTTGACATTTTGGTAAGAGTTCACTGCCACCTACTGTTCAACAAGTGACAGAAAAAATAATAAAAGGATTCCACATTATAACCACCACTTCAAAGCTTCAGTGTTTCAACTAGAAAAGTGTTTCATTTTTTAACAAGAGCTGCAGTAATATTGGATGAAGGCAGTGAACGTGGATTAAAATATAAGACTGTAGATTTAGGGGTGAAGTTTAAGAGCAAGTACTTTGTGTGAATGGTAATATTGACCGTTTTAATACTGTAATTTGATGAATGTATGATGAATGGTTTACATTTTTTAATTTTGATTTGAACTTTCTAAAGTTATAGATCTTGGAAGAATATATCTTACCTGAAGGGAAATGATCATATTTACGAGTTTATAAACATTTTCGGGTTGGATTTGCTTATGTTAAGTGTGTGTTTCATTATTTATAGCGACAACCTGAGAAGTGCTAAATTAGGATGAAGTATAAAATAAGGATATAATCCATATCAAATATTTTCATTTCTTTTTTTTAAACTGAATACAAAAGGTGTGTTTTGCTGTGACTACCCACAAATATGAACAATCACCTGTTTGGTACCCAATGATCTTCACCTTTCCACAAACTGATTTGGACTTGACCTATATCTCTGAGGAGATGTTTTTAAGTACGTAAGCTATTCAAAAATGTTATAAGGGAGTCAAAACTGTAATGTAAGAAATTCATAATTTTGTTACACATCATGCCTCTAACATAAATGCACAATGTAACTCTAAAATAAAAAAATAAGGCCACCATTAACTCAATGCATTTTATTACATCTAAATGTCTCTACATAAACATGTAACATTCAATAGGTAAACAAATTCTTTCAATGCATGTAATAAATATTTTCACTTAGTACTTTATACAAACTGACATTGGTCTACTGTACAATATGTCTTCCACATCTTAAAAATCTTTTTTCCTCCCTTTCTCATAAAACATGCCACAGACACAGAGTGGATGAAATTTAAGGCAGTGATCATAGATGTCAGCGTACAGAAATGGAAAATGAAATAAAACTGGACACCAAGTCCACTTGTACAGTTCTGTGTCAAAAATACACTTAAAAATAAAGGTGCTTAAATGGTTCTTCACATCAGTACCACAAAAGAACCATTTTGGGTTCCATAAAAAAACTATTCAACCAAAGGTTCTTTAAAGAACCATCTCTATTACTTTTTTATAATCTATAGAACCTTTTTTTCACCACAAAGAACATGTGTTAAAACAGAATGATGTTAAAGGTTCTTTATGGAACCAAAAGATTCTTCTATGGCATCGAAGAACCATTTGAAGCACATTTTTTTAAGAGTGCATTGTGATGTTGAGGATTCCACTTTAACACATAAATGCACATCACTAGAACATCCAAGTTGTTTGCCGTACATCATAAACAAAAACATGCGCACACACTGTAAAACACACATTCATACACACACATAATCTTTCCTTTCTTCAACAATGGCAATTAATGAAAACTATTATACGTTCTTTAATGTAATTAAACCCAGACTGTTACATGGTAACCATGGTAACAAACGTTGTCAATTACATAATGTCATATCCAACTTATACATTAAAGGACGAGAACTGTCCACATTTACCTTTTAAAATAGAGTCGTCAATTAACACTGTTAGGATCAAACAATAACAGTCAGTTTGTTCACCAGAATTTTACAGCATCTGTATTTCGTCTCCATAGCTGCTATCTTGTTAATGACATGACCAATAACATTTCAAACCCGTTGCAAGAGACAATCAACTGATATTCACGCTAAGCATATCTAACACATTCAGATGGAAAACTGGTTTGAGAGGAGGTTTAGAGGGGAATGGTAAAAGAAACTTATCAGCCTATCAAACAACACAAAACGTGACGGCTAGATTTTGTCACAAGCAATTATCCCCATCACAAACCTAATTAGACTTTGAGAGGATGTCGGGTCAGCACGTGGACCTTGAGAGCGCCACGGTGGCTTAGTGCTACTCACACACGCAAACAGACAAACGCTAGCTTGTTTCACAAAATAGAAATAAAAAGATATGTCTAGTAAAACTCTTTAGGTTTTTTCCCCAACACATTACTTCATATTCAACTTACTACATCTTCCGTCCTACATTTCTCAAATACTTCACTTTTTGAGGAAAAGGTTGACAAACGACCTCTATTAACCTCTAGCAGCACATGATAGACATATCCAACCTTGGCTACTTAGTCAGATTTGTTGTTAACAAACAATGAATCCGTGAAACGGGAGACCTTTACGTGGGTGCCAAGACCCAATCTTTCACACGCAAAACACAAACAAGGCACACGTGACAGAACAATAGAAGAAATAGTGGCTTTAGGACCTCCTGCTCAGAGACAATACACACAGTACCTAACAACAAATGACTCATTAGACAACAATCGAATATGAAAGGGGATCGGAGAATAATATGAACTCTGATGATAATGAAAGTACAGACACTTTGAGACAGATCTTAGTCACCATAACTAAATAAAAATTTTGAGCAAGTTCAGAATACATGCCAACACCTCACTATCTAAGCAACTGCTGAACAATCCAATGAAAAATGTTTGTATGGGGGAATGGGGAATGAAAGAAAAGGAGAGAACGAACAATCAAGCATAGCCACAAAGAAAGAATAAATGCTTACTTCCCATACATGGTGTACGTCAAGTTCACTGAACTCACAAGCTCTCACTCTAAAAACTTCAACACTAAACAGTGTTCTTTTGGCATCGAGCAAGACAAATATGAACAAAAAGGATGCAAATGTTTTTACAAGCTTTAAAGTCATGAATTACATATCAGGCATGAATAATGAGGTCAGATATTGGCAATCCGTGACGATGCTTTTACTTCCAGTTGGTAGCTTGACGGTGAAGGAATGCTTCTTAACAGTTCATCTACCTCATATAACTTAAAAGCACTACATATGGCAATCCTACATGTTTATAAGAATCACACAGTCATCAGCAATGGAGGTTCAACGTGGTGTGGACTGGCAAAGACACGTAAAGTTTTGCTGGGCAAAAAAACCCAAGAATCATGGTGGTGCTCCACCATCACAGCCATTGTGCCCTGTGGAATCAGACATTATATAGAATACAGAATATGATGGGGTTATAAAAAGTTGTCATTGTACGTCAAAGAGCTGTGAGGGAAAAACATCTTCAGTTTCCAAAGGAGATAAAACTGGAAGTAAGCCGAGAAAAAAACTCTTTCAAGTGTACATATACATTAGATAGCTAGACAGATAGACGTACTGTATATGCAAAAGTGAAACAAAAAATATATTTGTTCTCTGTACACGGCAACGATCATCATCGTTTACAAAAACACCCTTCAGTCATCCTGTATGTCATGTTTTTTCCAATGTTTGGAAATCTGTTAAGTCTGTTTCTCTTGTGAGGGTCTGGTCCCGGTGTCAGTCTAATGAAATCACGTCTGGGATGGGGCCATAAATAGCAGACGTGGGACCTGATTCAGAGGTGGGATGTGGGCCGGGTGGGTGTCCCAAGCTTTCCCGCAGGCTGCTGGAGGAGACCAGGCTGCCCGTGCTGCTGCCGTTAACGTTGATAGGAGGAAGGGTGTTGCTGACCGGCGTTGAGGGAGGGTCCAGGAAGAGCTGAGATGAGCCGTACGGCAGAAAACGACTCAGGAGGAGGTCGTGATCTTCAGATGCTGATGCAGCCGCCGCCATTACCATGTTGTAATGCTGGAAGATGCAAAGCAAAATATTTTATACATTAAACGATCGGTTTTGATAGTTAATAAAAGTGGCATGAGAAGCATGTGTTACCTGATGATTCTCTCCTTGTAAAAAAGGGAAAAAGTTGAGATCTGGAAAACGTAAGAGATTAATTATCACCACTGTTTGAGGTTAAATGAACATTTTTTTTATTAATATATGTGATTGTGTACCTGACAGCTCAGTGGGCGTTGTGTAGTAGTGGCAGTAGTCCTGAATTAAGGGGGGAGGTGGGGGAATGTAATTGGTGTCCACTTGTGGAATGCTGGGAGTTCGACTCACAGGAGATGCTTGTCTGTGGAGATTGAGCACTCTAAAAACACATACAAACAAATATCATTATATAGACAAAGGACAGACTTTTATAAATATCGTTTTCTGATATTAAGGAATAAAATAGAAATAAACTTAGAACATGAGAATTATTAAATAACTAAAATAATAATTTACCCTTTATCGATCGGAGGAGACATGCTG
Source organism: Triplophysa bombifrons (assembly GCA_029783895.1). Classification (NCBI taxonomy): domain Eukaryota; kingdom Metazoa; phylum Chordata; class Actinopteri; order Cypriniformes; family Nemacheilidae; genus Triplophysa; species Triplophysa bombifrons. The sequence goes on from CM056448.1 coordinate 23,089,749, forward strand.
GACAGTGAAGGACAGCTTCTCTTCGGTGGGGGTTCTTCCTCCTCATCATCTTCAGATGAGCTGTCAAGAGTCAAATCGATCACCTCTACTGTTTTACCTCCACTGTTGCCGTTTGTTTGAGGGTTCTGCTCCAGTACCGCAGTGCGACACCCCCCTGAGCACATGTCAAAAAGACACTCTCAAAAAAACTCATGTCAGTAGTATTGCAAGTCTAGTGATTTATAAATAAGTTAATTAAAAAACTGCCTTTCAGTAAACCTCCATGTTAAATTGTTGTCAACCTGAAACAGCAGGGGGCAGCAGAAAACTGTTTCAGGTTGTATGTTAAGCTTATAAACACATATTAGGTGTAATAACAACCAAGATTATTAACTATCATGAGTGCCTGACATTCACAATCACCTCCTAAACAATTAGATGTTACTGTAATAACTCTCCCTTTCCCCTGGTATTAAAATCCTTCTTAAAGTGATAGTTCACCCAAAAATACAAATTCTGTCATCATTTACTCAGCCTCTTATCATTTCAAACCAGTATAACTTTATTTCTTTTGCAGAAAACAAAATATGATATTTTGAAGGATGTTGTTGACTGAACAACGGCGGTACCCATTCACTTCTATTGTACAGACACAAAGTCAAAGGGTAACGCTGTTGTTCGGTTACCAACATTCTTCAAAATGTATTCTTTTGTGTTCTGCAAAAGAAAAAGTCATGCAGATTTGAAATGACAAAAGGATGAGTAAATGTTGACAGAATTTTCATTTTGGGGTTAACCCTCCCTTTAAGTGATTTTGATAACAAGGCATAGATGAGAACAGGGCCCAAAAATAAAAAATAAAGAATTAGGGATTTCATAACTTCTTCACGACACTATATCAAACAGTTTCTCAATGATATGTAGAGATAGTCGACAGTAAATTAAAATTACCATCAATGCCATTGTATGATGCAGACACCTCCTGCACTTCCTTTTTCGACCTCATGGGGGCCCAGTTGCCATCCTCCTTGAACTGAATTTCATCGCAATCTAAACAGCTGTTCAGAATCTCCATAAACAACCTGAAGAACACAGGAGTGCAGGGATAGAAAAAGGGTACAAAAAGAAGAAAAAGCAAAAGTAGGAGGGAAAGAGAAAAAATTGTATTAAAAAAGGTAAAATGCTGACAACATAATAAATAATAATACTATTGTTCATTCTCTCCTTTGCTTACTCCAGCTTAAATCTTCCTAGTAGCATGGCCATGTTAACTAACAGTACTGTTTAGCGTGTTGACAAAATGTTGATATGCTCTCCTACTTGTAAGTCGCTTTGGATAAAAGCGTCTGCCAGATGAATAAATGTAAAATTGGAGAAGAGGACTCTAGTCACTGATACTTTAATCAGATAATTTCATGCCAATGTCAAACTAATAATGAAAACTGTATATTTAGTTAGTTTATATTTGCTTTTCGATATAAAGATAACTTTTTTTTATAAATAAAAAAATATAAATATAATCATTAAACCATTTTCCGAAAGAATACAGATCAAACCGCACCACTAATTTGTAATGACGATCTGCAACAATAACCTGTACTGCTCAAATTTATAAGTCACTGTGTTATCAATCAGTATATAGTTAAAAACAGAATAGGGTAATAGAGTGAATTTGTAGTTTGTTTAACTGTTTTGCATTCGTGTTACACATACCCATCAATTATGAGGTGTTCATATGGTGCTTTTTTGTCACAAACAGGACAAACCCATGTGGGTTTCTTTTCATTCATCTGGATGTAGAGCGTGGCATCGAAACACTGCAAGTGTGAACATGTCAACGCCCGGCACGGAATCATCAGCCGCATCTTCCCCAGCTGTGTAATACAAGCAGAAGTGAAGACAATCATAAGGAAATGATTCACACTCACTCACACACACTCACACACACTCACACACACACACACATACACACACACAGATATATAGGAAAAACGCAAAACACCCTGCATGGAAATTCTTAGGCACACACACACACACACGTGTGTAGATAAAACACATCCCGCATGCAAAAAAGCCATTAGCGCATTAGCACACAGATGTGGGTTTGGATACAGAACATAGAATGAAAAGGAACACGGATAAACCTATGAAAAAAGTGATATTAAACAGTGTAATTGTTTAGATAGAGAGATGAATCATAGCAAAAACAAAAGTTATAAGAAATTAAACACCCTGGGTAAGTCTTCGCTACATGTGATCTTTAAAGCAACCACATTAAAGAAATAAAAAGATGTTTTACTGCATAATATTTAACCTTGCAATACTGTATTCAGGTTCTTACGTTATGAATTTAGATTTTTGTAAAATGTCTGAATAGCACAGTTAAATGTATCTACGCCCAAGGTCAACAAAATACAGATGTAATTGTTTCTATTTCATCAAAGCACCAAACGTACAGAAATTCAAACCATAAATGACTGGATGTATTTGTGTGTGTTTGACTGAGTGATCTGATAAATAAGATGCTTACCGGACATAATAATGATACTCTTAAACTGGTAGTCGCGATTTCACTGTCAGGGTCTGCTGTTAACTTTTCCTTTACTGCGGGACATGATCAAAAACACGTTACCACACATGCAACACACTACACACAAAAGATATTCACAACTTTACTGTTAAGACAACTGTAGAAGTGTGGGTGAACTGGCTGTGATTTAATACAACAGCACCCATGTAATTGTCACAGTACAACGCTCATGTAATTGTTTAAATTTATTAATGACCGATATGATCAAAGGACAAACATCCACTGAGATTACAATTCATAGTAAACTAACAATAATAAAACCTCAGCATCTGTCTAAAACACTTATTATTAAAATTACATCATGAGAATAATGTTAGTTTGGCTACGCAGAAGAATTTGGTTGCTCTGCCTCAGGATGATTAGCTGTTACCATGTTAACAACAGGGGCGTAGGGGCATTCTTTCAGCATTAGCAAGCTTCCTTAGACAGTTTATAGCTTACTGTATAAAATCGAAAAAGTTACATGGAAAGTTTGAAGAGCAGACTAAAACAAAGAATAATCATCAGAAAGCACAACTGAGATGCTGCATATGTCAGTGATTATGAGTCTGATCGATGCTTAGAGAAGTCAGACACACTCTTGTATATACAGTGGGCTACAAGATAACTAATTTTGATAAGACCAGCACCGCTGATATACTACTATTAGCACAACTTAGTCCTAATAGATTTAAGAATTTTTTTTTTGTTACTCACTGAGTGCTCTCGAGTGATCTGGGTTTCTGATGCCTTTGGCTCGAAGCCTCTGCAGCAGAACTGTAGATGACAGCTGTTTGACCAGGTACACTGCCATAGAGTAACTCTGGAAAAAAAACATTACTACACATTTCATTCTCCAATCCAATAATTAATAACATAATCATGAAACGCCATGTACATGTGTCAGAAACAGATATGTTATAGATATGTTATAGATGTCAGATGTCTAGTTCATTAACATCTGATATTCAGTATGGTATGTTGGTGCATTAACCATATAATCACAATGAGAGGTTATTCCAGCACTCCAGTTTCCAAAATAAAGAGTGCAGAAGCTTTAGTGAGGATATAGAATTAAAAATTATCTCCCAAACAAGAGTAATAAATTTAGGGAATTTTCCACAGACAATGCAGACTACTTTTGGCATGCTTAGACAAATTGTATGATAAGAAATGACGTCACACCTGAAATGTTAAATGTTATTGCAGTGATGTTTAATAAGTGAGAAAATATGTTAGGAATACATGGACATGTATTTTCTCACAGATAAACAACAGCAGGTGTTTAATTGTCTAGTAGATAAGACCATTCATTGGTCACAGATGTACTTCCTGCAGATATCAAAAGCAAATTCACCATATCCTTCATCATGATAATCTTCACATTAAACTTCTTAATTATCTCAATTAATTTAATTTAATCTTTGCCCTACCCGTCCAATTTCGGAGGTCCAGGACACAACAATGGTGTTGCCGACTGTTGTGACCAGTCTGACCTGTGAGGTAAAGTTGATTGGTCTACTAGGCCTCTTTGGTTCCACGCCATTTTTGGTAGGAGGGAGATATCCCTGATGAGAAACAATAAGAACAGTCTATGAAAATGCAGCCCACCAAAATATTTGAAGAAATACTAAAACATGCAGATTTTTTATAGGTCCGTATAGTACCATGAATTATAAAAAAAATCACAAGGTCATAATTTAATTATTCATAAAGTAACTTTAATATTTGGCAGGTGTGTTTTGGCAGATGCCAACGATTTTGCAAATTTAGCAGTCTTTTAAGAGAAAAACAAATACATAAAAGATGGTGCAGCTATTTTGGATGAGACTTTGATGTAGAAACAAACAGGTGTTATTTATTAAGCATATGCAGTATGCATAAACGTTTCACAGTTGGCAAATGTAGCAAGATAAACACCTTTTAAACAGCGTCTAGGGTTAACACTAATTCCAAACATGTGACGGCGGGGTATTTAAATATATATACAGGTGCTGGTCATATAATTAGAATATCATCAAAAAGTTGATTTATTTCACTAATTCCATTCAAAAAGTGAAACTTGTATAATGTATACATTCATTCCACACAGACTGATATATTTCCAGTGTTTATTTCTTTTAATTTTGATGATTATAACTGACAACTAATGAAAACTCCAAATTCAGGTAGCTGATTCGAGTGTGGCACCAGGTGTCTTCAATATTGAACCGTTTCACAATATTCTAATTTCTGAGATACTGAATTTGGGGTATTCATTAGTTGTCAGCTATAATCATCAAAATTAAAAGAAATAAACACCTTGAAATATATCAGTCTGTGTGGAATGAATGTATACATTATACAAGTTTCACTTTCTGAATGGAATTAGTGAAATAAATCAACTTTTTGATGATATTCTAATTATATGACCAGCACCTGTATATACAAAACTGTAATCATTGAATATTTGCTTCGAATACATGTATTTAACGCCACACGTCTAAATGATCTGCATTTAAATAATGTTTCACAGAAAGGGTAAAAATGTTGCTAACATTATAAATGGCCCTCAGAGAACATGTTAAATTAAATCTCCATGACACCTTAATATATATTAAAGCAATTTGAAAAAAGTTTTTAAGTGTAAAAAACACAATAAAGACTTTTGTGACTTAATATTTTAATAAATAGAAGGTTACTTTCAACACGGAAAAATATTATTCTTTGCTTGTTATTGTGGACATTGAGTAGTGTTCAATAAAAAGAACAATGATTTTTAACAAATGATTTTGATTAAAACAAACACAGATATGAGATTTTGCATCCCCATTTCATATGTCCACCATATGACACTGTATTATGTGTCTCAGTGATAAACAGATGCACAGATATAGCTGTACTTACTGGGAGATTACATGGTTTTCCGTTGACTTTAACACAAAGATTAGGGGGAAAGTGGTCCTCCTGGGGGCAGCTTGTCTCTGATAGACAAAACCTGTTCATATTTAAAACATCAACAGTTAGGCGGCTACTTCTCTTCGGCCCTCCATCTTCCTTTATTTATGGAATATTCAAAACTTGTTAGTAAATCATTTGGCTCGCAGTGTATTGGAACTAAACATGAATATCTTACCGTAACTGTACTTGCACTGTAAAGTCACATTTGGTCCCCGATATGTCCCTGCAAAACAGATAAAGTAAATAAAACTTTTAGATAGTACATGAGTTTTACTTAAAAGCACAGAAGCAGTTTCTTAGTGGGACTCCTATTTTATCTACAATATCCTTTGCTACAAGAAGAAAATATTACAAAAGAAACTGACTCACATTGAGCTGCTGACTTGTTGGACCTGCTGTGGCGTCAATGCAAAGGCAAAACATGTTTCCTGAAACCTCTGGTTGTTATCTGAAGCTGCGGAGAAAGAGAAAGCTCACTTTTGGTAAAACTGACTTTTACAGCCCACAGTACCACACATATACATATTCAAAACTAAGCATACGTGGCGAATGTTTGTGTAGCATACAGACCACTCATCAGACGATCAAAACCAGTTCTGAAGCAGGTGAAAACCTCTTCAGGACTGTTTTGAGACAACTGACTGGGACATGTTTAGGGGGACTGCAGCCTGCAACTGGCCGTGACTACACCAAATTGGAGGAGTACACGGCATCAGTGCAAGTGCATCGATGATGTCACTGTCTCCAAGACCATCACCACATGCCCCAACCAGAAACCGTGGATGACTGCAGAGGTGCGCGCACTTCTAAAGATTCGTGACCAGAGCAGGGGACAAGGTGGCACAAAGAGCAGCAAGGGACAAGGTGGCGCTAAGAGCAGCAAGGGCCAAACTGTCATGGGTCATCAAAGAGGCAAAAAGCGCACATGCCCAGAAAATCCATAATCACTTCATGAACAGCAGTGGCACACAGCGCATGTGGCAGGGCATCCAAGCCATCACCAACTACCAACGCACAGCTAGAACCACATCATCAAGTTTGCCGATGTAACAACCGTGTTGGGTCTCATCAGTGAAAATGATGAGTCAGCATACAGAGAGGGAGTGCAGAGGCTAACGGACTGGTGTAGTGTCAACAACCTGTCTCTGAACGTTGACAAAACCAACGAGATGGTTGTTGATGTCCGCTGTACATCAACAGCTCCTCAGTGGAGATCGTAAGGAGCACCAAATTCCATGGTGGCCACCCGGCGGAGAACCTCACCTGGTCCCTCAACACCAGCTCCATAACCAACGTTGTTTTATTTCACTGTGTATTGGACTGTATATTGTTCCATTGACAATAAAAGCCACTTGAACTTGAATAAGCTATTTCTATCTACATACAGAGTGGGCCTACATACATTTAAGTCGCCATGTTGCGCCACCGTGTTTTGTACAGTATCCCTAAACGGACAAACAGCTCTACAAAGCGCATGTCCTCTACCCTCCAGTACGTAGTCAGGTTATCCCTGACTTTACAAAGGGGGTGACATTTTCAATGTATATTCAAGCAGCACACAGGTCCCAGAAAAACAATGACGCTAATATTACAACAACACATGCCCAAGGCATCAGCGAACTAAGCGGCTGCACAGGGCCCCCGTGACCACCAGGGGGCCCCAAAATTTTGTATCATTACCCATATCCATTGAAAAATTATATAAAAATCTTGAAATCGTTTTTTATATTACTTCAAAGGATATGGGTAATGATACAAAATGCATTATTCAATGAAAAAACCCACAAGGCAATATTATGTTAACGGGCTGCTGCAGCACATGCACAGCTAGAGTATTACTGATTGACGTAGTTGAAGTTGATCACAAAAGGACATATTCTTCTGGTGCAGAGAAAAGAAAAAGACAGAAAACTGAGGAAGAGAAAAAACAGATATGGGTAAAATGAGAAAATGAATATAAACTTATCAGGCTTAGTCTAGTAAACTGTATTGCTAGCTAAAGTTAGCTGTCTAGTTAATTAAGCAAGCAAGAAAGTATGTTTAATTAAACATCTGCAAATTGCTTTGGAATCTTAATATATTATAATACACAACATACTACTCAGCTGGTTTTAAAAATAACTTTCCTGGATTATATTTCTGTAATAAAAATAAGATTCCGTTTCATAAACTTGGTACTGATAAGAAAAAATAAGCTTCTGTTTTTAACTTTGGTACTGATAACAGTTTAACATTACTTACATTCAGGTATCATCGTTGAAAAAGCTTTTTTAAAGTTAAAACTTTTCATTCAACAACAGAGCTTTTTTTTTTTTACTCAAACTGATCATAAACAATTTTAGATCTTCCATCGCTCAAGAAAGACTGACTGGACTTGCACTAATTAGTATTAACAATGAAATCGCCGGTCAGATATATTATAGTGATATCATAAACGACTTTGCCTCCAGAAACGCCAGGAAACACAAATTATAAGGAGGAAAGTGGTATATTGAGGTGGTATGTAAATGTGAGCTAGTAATTTTATTTGCAGTTGATTGTATTGCACTATTTGCACGTTGCTAAATTTTCTAACCAAAAGTTTTTAAAGTGGTTAACACGTTTACAGTAAGTGTATTGTCTACTGGTTTATTTAGCTAATTTTCAGTACACCACATTAAGTATGCCAATTGGTACTGCAAGACTTTGAATGTTAAAGTACAAATTAACACCTGATCACTCATGTGGGTTTTTCTACGGTTACAATTAAAATCCGTAGAAGGGTTAGAACATTGGTATGATGTAAGAAAATTAACACAGCTACAACAAATACAATCGATAATGGGCGTTTCAGATTTATAGCGTGCAAATAATCAAGGATCGACAATAATTAGTCATATTGGTGGCCAGAGGGACCCCCAAATAAAATTCTGCTTAGGGCCCCCTGAAGGCCTGGGCCGGCCCTGCAACAACAACACCAGCATATCTTGGTTCTAACAACCAGAAAAAACAATGCCCCTCACATACTGATCCGAATCAAAGCAACTTCCTCGGGGGTGATTTTTAGACAATCTTTCTCTCCAACGTCACTCTGCTGTAAAGGATCTCCATAGATATCTTAGTATCTCTGCTAAAAGCCTTAGTAACGCTACCGCGGGTCCTAATGTCTCTGTGGACAAAGAGATTGGTTGCAATTCTCAAACTCACCGCTAGTTGCCGCTATAAATCCCACTCCAGATCTTTAAAGGTGCAGTGTGTAATATTTTAGAGGATCTATTGACAGAAATACATTGCATAATGAAGAGCTATATTTGTTTTACCTCAGAATTAGCTATTTATAGTTAGTTATCTACTAGTTATACATTCACCACGGTCCCCTTCCAAGAAAATCATGTTGTTTCTACAGTAGCCCTTAATGGACAAACTGCTCAGCAGAGCGTGTCTACGTTAACTCCTTTGGCAAAGAAGCAAAAACGTGACAACATCTTAGTCCCGTGTCAGCCACTATAGTGCTCCGAAGGGAGGGGTGAAGTGAGCCGTTGGTTGCAATTCTCAAACCCGACAGCTAGATGCTGCAACATTTCATACACTGGACCATTAAATATAGGTAAAGAACTGGCTCAGAAATCTTAATATTAATAAGACCTTCAATATCATCCACAAACACCCAACAGAGCCACATGTTTCCACACCACTAATTAAATGTCTCTGAGTGCAGAGGTTCACATTTTCATGCAATGGAAAACTAACAAGCCACATACACTCACACTTCATCTCTCTCTTGATCTCTCCTGCTCAAGTGGATTTCATGTCATTTAATCATACCAAGTCTTTCATCAGCTATAACAATAGACAAGCAGATGGGCAAATCTGTGAAAATGTCAAAAATCAACGAAAAAAGTAAGTTTTTACCAGGAGTTTTTACTAAGGTAACAGCACAGATTTGAACATTTGGTGGTTCAAATACCCATGTGAGATCTCTCTTCAAATTTGTAAAGCATTTGTTTATTTTTAGTGCGTGATTTTTCATAGTCAGGTAACTGCCATTTTCAGGATTGTCACATCCATAACGCTACATATTCCTCATAAATGGACACATGAAAATGAATATAAAGTAACTCTTTTATGTTCTATAAAGAGGCATCCCTTCTCCATTCATTTGATATTATTACTTTAGGATTGTGCATTTTATTATACAGAAATCCTACAAAGTTTGTTGTCTCCCAAAAACTGTGTCTGTTTTTTGTCAAAGTGTAATTAATGGAAAATTAATAGTAATCATCAAATTTGGCCTTCAACAATTACAAAACTAAAATAATTGAGGTAAAACGATGTTGTTTCAAACGTTAGCGAGTAATCGTGTTAAATAATTGGGATCTCAATATACTTGCCAAAATAACCGTGATTATGATTTTAGCAGCCCTTGTCTGTGATATTAGCATTTTCTTTCTCGACACTTGCTGCATGTTCTCCCCCTCCTCACTGTGTTCATTCTCTGTTCACTTTATTTTCTCCATTACCTTCATCTTTTCCTTTCTTTCTCACGTACAATACATCATCCTGAATGACAGGTCTATTGACTTTCCACAGTTTCATCAGCATAAAGCGAAAAAAGGCGCAAAGGCAGAAAGAACGTGTGTGTTCCAGAGAACATGAGTGCGGGATCAGTGTGTCTGTGGCAACATTACGAAGCGAATTACTTTCCATTTAACTCTGAATATTGACCAGGGCTGAGCTGATGAGAGGCCAAACATGTGCCGCTACATGCATGCCTACCCGCTCTCACACGCTGCACCTTCCTCTGGCTCTTTCTGTTCTGCTTTGCTTTTATTCAGCCTGTCTCTTGTTCTCCTGCACCTTCATCGCATCTCTCTCTTTCCTTAACATGAAACAGCAGGGGTGCAATTAGACCTGGAGAATCGACTCGATGACACATAATTAGCCTGATCTCCATTCTCACAATCAACACGGGGGTGGTATGAGAGTAGGAGACAGAGCGAAAGAGAGAGACATTTACAATCTCAACAGAGAGAGAGAACAAGAAAGAGAGAAAGGAAGAAGGGGGGAAAAGAGAAAGACAGAAAATGGTGTTGAGATGGAGAGAAACAAAGGGACATTGACAAGGGGAGGCAGGCAGGGAGAAAAAGAGAGAGACAGAAGGGGAGAGCAAGAGAGAGAGAGACAGAAGGAGAGCGCAAGAGAGAGAGAGACAGAAGGAGAGCACAAGAGAGAGAGAGTCAGAAGGAGAGCGCAAGAGAGAGAGAGACAGAAGGAGAGCGCAAGAGAGAGAGAGTCAGAAGGGGAGAGCAAAGAGAGAGGGAGAGGGGGAGATAGAGAGAGACAGAGAGAGAGAGGGGGAGATAGAGAGAGAGAGAGAGAGAGAGAGAGAGGGGGAGATAGAGAGAGACAGAGAGAGAGAAAGAGAAAGAGAGAGAGAAGGGGAGATAGAGAGAGACAGAGAGAGAGAAAGAGAGAGAGACAGAGAGAGAGAAAGAGAGAGAGAGGGGGAGATAGAGAGAGAGAGAGAGAGAGAGGGGGAGATAGAGAGAGAGAGAGAGAGAGAGAGAGAGGGGGAGATAGAGAGAGAGAGAGAGAGAGAGAGAGAGGGGGAGATAGAGAGAGACAGAGAGAGAGAAAGAGAGAGAGAGGGGGAGATAGAGAGAGAGAGAGAGAGAGAGAGAGGGGGAGATAGAGAGAGAGAGAGAGAGAGAGAGAGAGAGAGGGGGAGATAGAGAGAGACAGAGAAAGAGAGAGAGAAGGGGAGATAGAGAGAGACAGAGAGAGAGAGAGAGAGGGGGAGAGAGAGAGAGACAGAGAGAGAGAGGGGGGGAGATAGAGAGACAGAGAGAGAGAGGGGGAGAGAGAGACAGAGAGAGAGAAAGAGAGAGAGAGGGGGAGATAGAGAGAGACAGAGAGAGAGAAAGAGAGAGAGAGGGGGAGATAGAGAGAGACAGAGAGAGAGAAAGAGAGAGAGAGGGGGAGAGAGAGAGAGACAGAGAGAGAGAGAGAGAGAGAGGGGGAGATAGAGAGACAGAGAGAGAGAGGGGGAGAGAGAGAGACAGAGAGAGAGAGAGAGAGAGAGACAGAGAGAGAGAGGGGGAGAGAGAGAGAGACAGAGAGAGAGAGAGGGGGAGAGACAGAGAGAGAGAGGGGGAGAGAGAGAGAGACAGAGAGAGAGAGGGGGAGATAGAGAGAGAGATAGAGAGGGGGAGATAGAGAGAGAGAGAGGGAGGGTGGAGAGAGAGAGAGAGAGAGGGAGGGTGGAGAGAGAAAGAGAAAGAGAGAGAGGGGGAGGGAGAGTGGGAAGAGCGAAGAGAGAGAGTGAAAAGAGAGAGAGAGCACAAGCACAAGTTCCCTCCCCCATGTCTGCTCTAAAAATAGCACAGCAGTCTTTATCATCTGATTTGCTCCAACAGTTGGATGCAAAGTGGACATGAAGGTCTGTGTGCGTATCTAACTAGCTACAAACCTAACTCTTCAAGACTTTGCACCTAATTAACACAAGCACAAATTGCCCTCTGTAGACGTGTACGGAGATAAAAGAACGTGCTGTTCTCTATTTGGCAAGTATGCTATTATTAAGTAAAGACAAATTGCACAGAAGAAACACATTACATTTATTCTGTCCCGATATACACACACACACACACACACACACAACAAAAAGGGTAACATTACCTCAAAAATTAGAAACTATGAATGATTTTGTTAGGATACTAATAAGGCTAAATAAGCTTTTTGGGTCTTTTACATTTTGTTTTCATCTTATAGGTACTGTGTGTGATTTTAAGTGCCATCTTGCAGTGAGGTTGCAAATTGCAACCAATGGCTCAATCCACCCCCCTCCCTTTCAAAGCACTACGTAGGCCAATACAGGATTAAACCGAGAGAGGATTAAGATTAAGATTTCACAAGTTATCTTATTTACTAAACGCGTTCTGAAGAGCAGTGCATCTGTTTAGGGCTGCTGTAGGAACAACTTTGTTACATGTCAACAACATTCCATGAAAGGGGATCCGTGGTGTGCGTATGTAGATAAAAATCGCACATTCTTAAGTCTTTATACACATGTGAAGACATAGTTATGTATATTATATTGCATTTTTGTCTGTTGATCCTCCAAAAACTACACACTGGTCCTTTAGAGTAGGATGCTTTACAGCCATCATTGTGTTGACTGCTTGGTTGGCTGTATACTTTGTGATTTATAGTGATGTCAGTGTGTTTTTGAAACAAAGCTGTTCCCTCAGACACCAGAGTCAGGTTTCTGGATACGGAGTTAAGAAATAGTTAGCCTAAATCTAACTGAACCCAAAACTTTTTGTGGAACTGGTGATGATGTGAAATCATATCATATTTCATGGTTATGGTATTGCAACAGTAGTTATAATGAGTTCGCTAGTTAATTAAATACATTTTCAAGGTTCCTTTTTACGTTCCTTCTCTATGTGAAACTTGATAGACAAAAATCTGAAGGTTTGTCATGTCATCATTGGTAAAAATCAGGTGTGAAAACACATTTTTCATGGAAGGTGCTCAGTAAAGGTTTGCTACTATATAAGTTCCTAAATGTCAATTATGGAGTAAACTGTGGATTGGTATGCCTGTGTTTATTTTGTAGTTGATATAAAATGTATGTACTGAAAACATCTGCTGTAAATTTGTTTGTTACATTCCTTCCCAGTACTCACGCAGCCCGTGTTTTTAGTCTTTAGATGTTAAAGATACCAAATGGCAGCAAGTAGATTTTTTCCCTATTTTTTAAATAGGGCAAGTTAACGCATTATTGTCACAGTAACGCATTAATTAATTAACGCAGACAATTATTTTATCGTGCATTAACACAGGTTTTTTAAGTATTATTTTATTTTATTTTTATATTCGTGTGTTGTATGCAGTTTGAGGCTTATGCAGAAAACATGTTTAAACATGCGCACCTAGAGAGTCTTCTTACTCTAAAAGGGACAAATAAACACAAAATTACAATAATTTTCATATTATCAAGGGTACATGTAAAAGTAGTACATTTTATGAACATTAACAGCTGGGAAACAAAACAGACCGTATATTAGATCCGTATATCTGTATAAAGCGCTTTTAAAGGGGCAGCAGCATAATAAAGATCTGTGTTTATAATGTTCATCAAACAACAAAGGACGGGCCCATAACACTCATTCATATTAAAGGAATTGTGTTCTCCTACGAATTGCTAAAGGAAAGGTTCACCTCAAAATCAAAATTGTGTTATTTTTTACTCACCCACATGACGTTCGACATGTTTTAAGACCTCCCGGCATCTTCAGAACACAAATAAACACATTTTAGGATTATCGGATAGATTTCAAGGCCTCCTCAAAGACATCATGGTTATAGTTGTTGTCAAGGTCCAGAAAAGTACTAAAGACATTGTTAAATCGGTCCATCTGCTCATAGTGGCTCAATTGAGTTTTTTGGAAGCGACAAGAATACTTTGCGCAAAAAATAAAAATAACGAGTTTAATCAATATATTCTCCTCTGTCTTGTCAGTCTATGGAGCACGTTAACGAGAGCATGTCGGCGCATTCGGTTTGTGCACCGAACGCCGCATGACAGAGGTTAATTTATCAAATAAACTTGTTTTTTGGGGGTTTTTTTAGCAAAAAGTATTCTCGTCACTAAAACAATAACACAATTTCAATTTTGAGGTGAACATGTCCTTTAAGATAACGAAAAAAGTAGCATTGAATAATTCAGGTGTTAAAGATGTGCTTTAAGTACAGTACACTATATTTTGTGTTGAAAGAGAGCTTATGTATAAGCAATAAAATCAATAATCATTATAACTTGTTTTTCTATATCAAACTAGACAGAACGTTGATGCCCTGGCAGATAGCTTTGGGTTTATATTTAATTTGATTACATTAACTGGTCATGTCATAACCTGGCCTTTTTATTGTTTTATACTGTTGTAAGACGTCTACTTATGGCGTTTGTTTTGTTTTTACATTAAAAAACATCAAAATCAATAAGTAATAGGCTATTTTCGACAAAAGCTCGGTTTTAATGAGAGTGCCGCATTGAAGACTTGGAAGTAAACGACCACTGCTATGATTGGATAGCACTTTGCGTAGTAAACTTAGTTGGAGCCTTCTGTGAATTTGGTCAGACACGTAACGTTAGGTTACACATTATCAGGACATAGAAATCGATCTCTATCAAAGCAATAGTGACGCATAGTACAATGTGTTGTTCTCAGATAAGATTGCAGCGCCATTCCTGTCGGATCCAATATTGGCGGCACAGCACAGCTTTTTAATTTTAGTCTCCCTGCAAATCCAGCGTCGACCTGGGCCTCGATAAAAGGAATCCGCAGTGAAATGAATCGAACAAACGCATTAATTTTGTCGAAATCTGAAGGAAGATTATGCAGTTATGTGTTCTTCCACAACCAGGCACTGACTGCACAATATTTTGTGATCTCCAACAGCATGTTTATTGCTTGCTCGCTCACTTCAGTACTGTCATGAACAAACCCGTGGGCGGGCCTATAGAAGTAGTCGTTGATATTCTTCTGTAAAGGCAGTATTCGAACTATCTATGATAGGTGCATACCAGATCATGGCGTTTGCTAGGCCTGGTGTCAGTAAAAGTTGTAATTTCAGAAACAAAGGTGTTTTCAGTTCTGAAACTTAAAGGATGTTCGCTTGAATACGATTCCCTCTTATATAACAAACGCTCGAATTAGAATATATGTCTTAATTCTTGACACCTTTAATGTTTAAATTGAGATTTACAATAAATCTTATTGCCCTTTTGTTCGTACAGCAGTTCTTTTAAAATAAAAGTGCACAATACACTACTTTTGAAATCATTATTGAATTTTACACTTAACAATGCAATTAATAGCGATTAATTATAGAAATGCAATTCAGTTTTGTATCATTGCCCAGCAGTAGTCTTTACTATGGCAAATACTGATAATGTGAGAAATGTTAAAAGTTTGTGTGTAACAGCCCAGAAAGAAAAGGTAAGGAAAATGCAGGAACTGGCACCCATAGTTAATTGTCAGGATACAGTACAGTTTAACTTACAGTAGGAAGGACGACTGTATGTGCTGTAGCTTTAAACGGCACACACACAGCCCCATTCTAAGCCTGTGTAGATGAATCATCTTAATGAAAACACTGCTCAGGATACTCTAAACCTTACATACAGGCCAATAAAAATTCCTTTCAGTCTTTATGCAGAGCACAGAAACAGAGAAGCACAAAAAGAAATGCAGAAAAACAAAAATGAGTTAGACAGAGAGAAACTGTATATAGCCTTTAGCAGTATATTTTATCTACTTTTTAATCAGATTTTATGATGAAACGCATTCTTAGCTTATTTTGCATTGCAAGTATTATGTTTATAAGGAATCTGTTTTGAAATTGATCTGACATTCAACGGTGGGCTTTAGACTTTAATCATAGGTCTCTCCTCAATGATCTTATTATTTACATGATCAATACAAGACATTACCTATACATGTAGCTCCAGAACCTTCTATACTATTTGTTTTATCAAAGAAGTCTGACTGAAGAAATGAGTCATCGTTCTTCTATATCGCAGTGTTTATTCAGAGACTGAGATGCTGTTTGTTCATAACGCACAGCTTATGTTGAGTGGGAGTACATTCATGCTGCTCTGATTCTGCAGCAGCACCTCTGCTAATTAATAAAAGAAAACAGCATCATTTAGATGAAGAAAAGGGTCGAAGTTATATGCTAAATGCCATTATATTCCAGAATGCCGGCAAGTGATAGAGATAATGACGGATCTATGCAAAGTGGAGAATAATGATGAAAATTATGATAATGTGATTATTACATATTCATTACCTGCTTCCTTCCAATACTTTATTCAGGAATACATGTTTATGGTATAAAAGCATAGATCAAATAAAAATTTTAATTGTGACATCCCGACATTTACTAAGTGTTATACCATTTCAAACCTGTGTGACATTCTTTGGTGTAACACAAAAGATTTGACTTTGAAGAACGTCGCCTTGCGAGAAAGAAACAGTTCACATTCTTTGTCATTCATTTTGTGTTTGGCAAAAGATAAAAAGTCTCATGTGTTTGTATGTTATGGCACGAGGATGAGTAAAATCAACATAATTTTAATGCATGAATATTCTACACAAGGTAGCCAAAACCATAGAATAAAATAAAAGCTAATAAACTGTAACATCAATATTTCTCTGCCATTGCATTTTCCTATCATTTCTTCTGTTAATGCAAATGAAAAAGATGAAGAGATTCTATTGCCAATGAATAAACATAGCACAGGCCTGTGAAACAGATACAGCAATATTAATCAAATAAAAAATACATTATCCAGAACAAACAGCACAGAATATAGCCATAGAAAAGGAATTCATTGAATCAACTTAAGGTACATGTACATGGGCGGGGTAAGGTGCTTCAGAAATGCAGTCTAAGATTATAAAGACATACGTCATTGAATAAAAATTCAAATATGTTCACACTGGTCAGACACAGTGTTCAGTTGTGTATGGAATGTGTATGTTTATTTAGTTAGTGCTCTTAACAATTAGATACAAAGTGTTAATTTCAGTTTATTTTCAAGTTTCCAGCATATCAACTCTGAACTCCAATTCACAGTATGAAAAGCAAGGTGAATAAAGGTCAACATGTTCCATGTAAGCACTGCTCTGGATTCTGCAGACTGTACTGCATATTACCTTTCTCATATGAAATGCAAAATCTGTGTGACTGTTAAACAAACTGTGTAATCTGTGGCATTTGATCCAAGTAACTTGTGTCAACTAATATCAATAAAAGCAATTAATCCACGCTCAAACTTTGGCAAGAATTTCTCATACAACATCTAATGGCAAAATCAACTATGGCTTTTAAAAAACAAACAAAAGGGCATGGTGTGTAAAGAGTGAACACTATGTTCTCCAAATATGCCAAAAATATATATTATTACCATGTATAAAGCAAACAAAAAAACTGTGACATCAATTAGACATATACATAGGCACATGATTCACACCGCAAACACGGACTGTCTGTACATTTCTTCTGTAGAAGAAATGAAGAATGTGACTATGTACAACTTTTGGATGGTTTTCTCTCATTCTAGAAGCTGTTTCTTACCTCTTTGAAAGATTAACCATCAAATTTTATTTAGGAAGCAAAGTTTTCTTTTTATGGTCAAACCTTCAGAACTGTGAATAGACATTAGATTCAAAGTTCATAGCAGGTCTCAGCAAACTGTGCCAGTTTTAGAGTGGTATGATGTATGATGCAACTGACTCAAATACATATAATGAAAAAACTTGAATAATTCCTGTATTGTTGTGCACACAAAACTTTTAATAATTAAACAATGTAAACAAAATGCTTAAACAGCCGACAATAAGCATTTATGGTCAGTCGCTATTGTAAAAAGTACAAAAAGTTAATTTTGCACCATGGCTGTGGTTTAGGAGCGTATACTCCACAACTGTCTGGAAATCGTTTATGAGAACGCTGTGTGTTTAACAGTGTATTGTTTATACGTGTGTGTGTTCTTATAATGCCGAGGCCTTACTTTTAAATAGGAAAGTGTCTAGGGAACTCAGGTGTATGTACTCATGATTTCAACACTGTATGTAAATGAGAGAGACAAATTACGAAAAGATAGAGACGGGGATTGTTGGGAGGTTGGCAGTCTATTTGAACAACGCTCCTCAGGCAAACGAACACGCTGACGCCAAAACCAGCCAACACCATTAAAATGCTAATGTACTGAAACATGGTTGCAGGCATCTGTACGGTCGCTATACAACACACAGATTTCTAAAGACGAATATCTTTCTTAAATCAAATTATAAACCCTTTTATTCCTCCAGACATTTACACAATCAGCTCATATAGACATTCATACTCACTGAGACTCGTCGGTTTAATGAGCTCATCCAGTACGTCGTAAAAGGGAAGCCGCTGCAGCTTGACGTCAGGGTGTACGGGATGCAGGTTGGTGGGGAGGTGGGGCAGGCCCAGCTCATGTTTGGGTCCGAGGAGGGAGATGGGGAGCAAAGGGGACTGGGGTGCTCCGTGTCCATCAAAACCCAGCTGAGTGAGGCCGGGGGGCAGGGAACCAACGACAGGGTGGACTCCGGGCAGTGCCAGCTCGGCTGGAGATACAAGCTTGGTGGGAAAGCGTCGTCTGTAGAGCTCCTTGACCTTCATCTGGACGGCAGGGCTGCAGCCAGCTTTCAGAAGGTGTAAGGCTTTGGTCAGGAGCTCGTGCTTTCGTCCATGTTTGTTTCGACCGGCGTAACCCAAAAGAACCTGAAGCTCTGAAACCCGCAGGCTCATCACCATTTGCTATAGCAGAAGGGAGGAAGACAGAAACAGAAATGAACTCCATGACAACATCACACCTCTTGTGTCTACACAGACCAGACTATTTACTGGGCAAACACACACAAACACATAATCGGAGCGCTCAGACAATGATATACACAACTGAACACACACAAACGCTCCAACACAGACACACTTCCAATGAAACTATCCACTCTCCGACACACACTTTTCCCCTAGGCTAGGGTAGTTCAGTAATGGTTTAAGCTATGAAATATGCAGGAGCAGCACAAAACTAAAACACACACATACAACTGAAGTGTCACATTCCAGAAACAGAGAAAATAAACAAAAGATGGCAAACAACGCTAAAATACACATGAACAGAAATTAAATAAACCATTTCAATACAACATTCTTTAGTGCCACATTCTCGGGTGCCTCCTTTTTTTTGTTCAGTGCAATCTGCCATAGGTTGGTTGTAAGTAACATCTGCCTTAGTGTGTGTTCACCTCAGAGCAAACATATTAGCTTATTCAGGCAGATTTAAGTTTAAGTTTATAATTATCCACAATAAAACTATACACATATAAACTCCTCAAGACCTGCTCTGAAGTTCACAAGAGATTTCTGTCAAGCAACCTGCCAGTTCATGCATCAAACCTATGTTGCATTTGATGTTTAAAATCAAAATGAGAGGAGAGCTTGGTTTGGGAAAAAATCACAGTGAGCATTTGAGAGAGAGAGAGAGAGAGAGAGAGAGAGAGAGAGAGAGAGAGAGAGAGAGAGAGAGAGATAGTGATGGGGGAAGGGCAAAGATATGAGCAGCTCAGCTTCCAAGACAAATGAAATCGAACACACATACAGAGATAGAGAGGCAGCTACAGTAAAATACTACATGAGGCATGAGACTGTTTCAAATCAGAGTCTGTCAACAGAGATGCAGTGACTGCAGCTTACAAAAATTTCTCTCATAATGACCCAGAACAGTCCATTTCACTCATTAATTTACTTACTGATCCATCATATTCCAACAAGTGCCAGAGACTAATGCAGAAATAATGACAAATCCGTTAGATTTTGGAGTTGAAGAATTCTCCACCACACCAGAGCTAAAGCAAATATAGACATTTGTTCATAGAGAAATCATTCTTCCTTGTCAAAGTCAGTAACAGGTAACGTACAGAAATATCTCACGAAACCAGGGGTGCCTCACAAGTCCTGAAAAGTGAAGCTCTTTGATCATCCCCTGGTGGCTGGCTGCAGTACAGGTCGTAAACCCCGCCATCTCCATGTAAACTAATGGAACAGGTATACTAAAAAATCCAAATACGCTCTAAAATTGTTTTTTCCAAAGATGTTTTCTTTTCTTTTAGTCCGTTTTTATCAAGTTGATGTATGTTTTTTTTTTTCGAATAAATCTGGATTTAATTAGTTATAAGATGTTATAAAAAGGGGTGTGGTGACATGATTTCTTCATTTACGATTGAGTCATGAGGGAATATGGCCGATATTTGATACTGCGCTCCACTTTTGACTCTGGTTCAACTGACGATTTAATTTGCGCATGCCCAAACTCCGAACTGACGTTTTTGCGTAACATGTCAGCGTTCATCGCCGGACGTTTTATTCTCAATTAATTACAATGGAAGGAAGCGGCGTCATGCTGTCCATCTTTTATACAGTCTATGCACAAACATTACTAGGCTTGGGTATCGTTTGAATTTTATCTATTTCGATCCTGATTCTTATTGAATCCCGGTTTCAATTTCATAGTTGAAGTAGAACATTTGTTTTGTCTGATTTCTTACAATTTGTAGAACCAACATGCGTGGTTCCTGTGCTTTACTGCAAATACTACAGTTAAAGACATATTTCAGAGACTAAACAAAATTTCCCCATGTTCTACTCTATATGAATAAACAATATAAAACAATATAAAATAAGGAGAGAGAACAAGAGAGGAGATGGAGATTCTAGGCTCCTGGCCATAAGCATGCACATAGCATCTGTCACATGCACACAGACTCTACAGATCTGTCACTTCTCACTCTGTGAGTCACACTTGCTTTGTTACATGTCCATGATCTCAAAAATAAGCAAAATGTTTTATATTTGTGTATTTTAGGGCTGCACAATTATTCACAAGCATAACTTACAGTTAAAGCAATTCATAAAAAAATGCTGAATATAAAACATTCAATTTAGATCTTCTGCTGTGTAAAAGGTTTGCATTTACCATGCACATTATTTACACAATTAAGCCTTACCCATTGTAACCATTCACAGATGTGTTCACCACATGACTGTCAATCAGAGGGAGTTAGATTAGACTAGGGCTGGGCGATATGGCTAAAAAATATATCAACGATATGATGCTTCATATTGTTCGATATCGATAATTATTGACCTTTTTTTTAAGTAAAAATGACAAGTAGAACAGTAGGTATTTAACCACTGTATCTTAACTGACCCACATTATTAAGGAATACAGGAAATAAAATTAGTTTTAGCATTAAAAAAAGTTAAAAAAAAAATGTAAACAAAATATCTTCTTTATGTCTTACTCTACTTATATTAAGATGAATGTTTAAACAAACTTTAACTTTGAACTTAAAATGTTACAAAATGTGTTCACTTAATTTAATGTAAACATGGAACAATCAAGGCAAACTTTGAGGTAGATCAACAACAGCATCTGTAATAAGTAATACCAACAAACCCTTATAACAGTAAACAAAAGCCTGACTTCTCCAGCATGCTGAACGGCAGCATGAAGTACGCTATTGCATGGGTTATGTCATTATATCGCTTGGAAGATTTATCATATGGCATTGTTGCTGAGTACCTCTCATCGTGTACTGCTTGTGGGTTGTTTGTTGACTTGAGATAGATGGGCGACACGATGTATATTCCAAAGGGTTGCAGCGGTTTAGATGGTGGAATAAATTGCTTGTGTTTCCCTGCTTAGACGGGACGTTCTTTTTACATCGCTTTCACACACTACGTTCTTCTGATGTTGGTCGGAAGAAATAAATAAAAAAACTGTCACACTGACGAGCTGACATCTCGCTTTTTGTTCACAATTTCCGTGCTGACGGCAAGCACGGCACTCATCTTGCACGTGTTCTAATGTCATCATGGCCATGACGCAACCAAATTGAGCCTAACGCAACCCGGCAACTTAGATCTTATTGGTTGTTTGCTTGTCAATCGTAGCACGCTCATGTAACAAAACATATTATAGGCTGTTTAAGATTTTCGGACGTCACGGGCGCGCACATTTTAAGGAAATTTTGTAGCGCTATATCAAACTTTTTTTTATATTGATATCGACAATGTTGTACCGTCGATAAATATCGATATTGTTTTATCGCCCAGCCCTAGATTAGACTACAAAGTACTATAGTTGGATTTGCAGCTTGATGGTCTACCTAAATATTTCCTGAGCTTAGTCAGCAGCACTGAGCAAATACTGTTTCTTTGGAAACTTCTATTACAAGTGGCCGCAGTTAAAGGGGGTCGACCGATATGGGTTTTTCTCTGGCTGGAAATCACAAGCAGATGGCCGATATATGAGGTTGATTTTTTGGGCCAATATGTTTCGCAGATTTCCTTTTTTCCACCTTTGTATCATAAAATCTAACAATTAAATAATAGGAAGTGATAATTGCTTAAGAATATTGCTTAAACTAAACATTTATTGAAGACATGTCTATGTTTATTGCAGGGTAAGTGTTTATTGCAGGGTACAAGATAGTAGTCTAATTCAAAGTAATAATACATAGCTTTAATTATTTTTCTATTTTTAAGCAACTTCTCAAACTGTTCTGAAGCATGTCAGAGCAGAAATAAAAAATACTTCTCACTGTATGTTTATTTGCCTCGGTCGCGTAAATTGTGTACATTTATTTCGTCTATTTGATAGAAAGATTAACGCATCTTAATACCAAGTATAAACAGAGTCCGACTCACAGACAGATTTAAGCCGGAAAGTTGGAATGCAATGGCAAACAAACGGTTGGTTAACCCTGCGACGTTAGAGCGCCCGTCTCCCATGCTGGACCTACTTGAAGATGGCTCGTCATTAATGCGAGTAAGGCCAGAACAGTAGCAAACTCTTTTACTCGAAAAAAGCTTTTAGAAATGGAAACAAGAGGACTTTTGGACTGTGTCAGGAATGCGGTACCGTGACCTGAGGACATTTCCATCAAATGCGGTTACTGTCATATTTTAACAAGAAAAGTTATACTTCCATTTTGCTCATATTACACTTAGTGGTTTCTGTAATACCGCTGTGGTTTGAAAGTATGATTTGTGTAATGACCATAGGCTGTATAAAACAGGTAATGACTAATATATTTTAAGATATGGAATCGGATAACTTTCTCTCTTGTGCCCTGCATACTCTTCTTCTCACAGCATTCACGCACATTCTAGTTGCATTTTTAAAAACAACAGTGAGGTAAGACTGTAGCTTAACTCTTTCACCGCCATTGACGAGTTATCTCGTCATTAAAAAAAAAAACGGTTCCCCGCCAAAGACGAGTTATTACGTCAATCAGTGTTTATACTGTTGTACAGCAGGTGGCGCTGTTACACACCTTTGGGAAAAAGAACAGAATCCAAGAACATAGAACGTTTATGTTTTAGCGGTTTTTAATGATTGATCTGAGTTGAATCTGGGCGGAATCTTTGACAAAAAAACGTTCATTATCTCAGCTGTTTAATCAAAGTAATGCATTTTTGAAGAAACCTACCCATATATACGGAGAGATAAAAAACAAACAAATGAAGATAGAAGAATACGGTTTCGTTTGTTTAAAAGCTGAGACTCCATTCTTTCATTTGACATATTGTTTGTCCATATATACTTTACAGAAAATTTACTGTGAGCCATTAAGTTTGGGTGAAAATGTTAAAAAACACTGGCGTAGGCTGGCAACTTTTTTTATTAGGGCTGACGGGAAAGAGTTAAAAGGGTGGGTACAGAAACAGTATTGTTAACGTTATCTAGCTATACAATGCCGACTACAGTAATAATTTAGCCGCTGGGCTCATTACCAGGTTTTGGTAGCCGTGCATACATGTAGCCTAAACTATGTGGTTGAAGGCTCGCTAACAATAGAGTTACAAAAAGTGAATTGCATTCTCAAGTAGCATCATACAGGGGTTCTGCAGGTTTCACAAAGTCAAATTGAAAACTTTTTAAGACCATTATGAATGAACTTTAAGATCTGTATCACAACATAAAAAAACGCACACCCAACATTCCAAGATCACCTTCTTTCATGCATACGAAGCAGTAGGCTTTAAAAACGTTGTTAGCAACTGGCTTTAGCCAAACCTTAAACTCAGTTCCTACACGCCATGACCACAAAACGTACAGTTCAGATCATATCACAGACTTTGTGTAACGATTCGGATAGTTTTTCGGATAATAAATTATTTTCTAAAGAGAATGTGAAGCTGACGTCAAGCCCTATGTTGCGGTGGCGCCGCCATCTTGGAATGATACGCTCCACTGCTATTATTCTTTTGATATTTACCATTACTTGATTTGTTTGATATATGGAGAAATCGAAAGTGAAAAAAAACAGGGGCTGAACAACTCTGCGTAATACTATAGCAGTTTTTAAAACAGCAAGACAGACCTAACGCATTTATATTTCCTAATCAGACAAGAAAAACAAAACAATGCACTGAACGCACTAGCAGGCATCCTCCTAAAATGGAGCAACATTCAACGCGACGTGACATCAATTAACAAGCTCTATATACCGCCAGATCACAAGATTAGTTATTTAAGGTTACCTAGAATTATTGATATAATACTAGGGCTGTCAACATTAACACGTTAACGCATACAAAACATTTTTTGAGATTAACGCGTTACATATAATTATAACGGCATTAATGCAACTTCATACATCATCATTGCCTAGCGTTACATATACATAATCACGCTCTTATTCATATAAACTGGGCTTTTGACTAACTTTTGCACTGGTTGCACTGGTTTGCCTAACTATTTTTCTTAGGTGCACCAGCACAAAAGTTAGGTGCACCCAAATTTTCGACTGCATCACATTTAACATTTAACTGGTTTTCACAGTTCACTTTTTTTTTAAATGTCAGTATATGCAAAATGTCCTTGTAAATGATTAACTAACAATCCGGTCAACATAAAGTTTTATTTGAAGCACAAATCTATAAGAAAGGTAACTTGAGTGACAGGCTTGTAAAAAAATCAGTCATAATCTATTATTACACGTCACTATGGTGCAAGGTGGCGTTGATTATTGATAATGATAATTCTGCTTTGCGACAATTTACGACACTTTACGATCTGTTCCACGCTTGTGCACCTTTATACCGTGAGACTTTCATTCACTCACAGCAAAAGAAATGCATATTATGTTTCTTATTGTCTTCTGTAAACACCATTGAAGGGATTATTTTCCTCATTGGGATTATATAGATAGATGTATTAGCCTATATAGACCCATACTAATACAAAATTACTAAATTTAAAGTTAATAAATAAAAAGACACAAACTGTCTTTGGCAATACTACTGACCTCAGATCGAAACACGGCAAGTTAAGTCGGCTTTATGCAATACAGCAATGAATCGCAAAGGGGAGATGGAGGAAACTGAAGGTTTGCAGTGACAGAAAGACTCAGACTTTATTCCACATGTAACCAAAATCGTTTATGTTCATGTAACAACTCCTTTATTATTTTGGATTGGAAACCATATTAACACATCGTAATTAGGGCTGCAACAACGAATCGATTAAATCGATAAAAATCGATTACTAAAAGAGTTGGCAACGAATTTCATTATCGATTCGTTGTGTCGCGCGACGCGGAGACGTTTGATTATTAAAAAAGAAAACTTTATTTGAGCGCGGAGCGGAGTAAACACACTCGGTCTCTCTCGTGCACTGATGCTAGCAGAGTTCGGCGCCTCATAGATAGGGCGGAGCAAAAATAAAAAAAAATAGCGGAGGAAAGATACATGGCGGAGGCAGAGAAATCCGTGCGACCGAAATCATCCAATGTGTGGGAGCATTTCACACTAAATAAACAGAAAAAGTGTGTTTACTGCAAAATATGCAAAAGCGACATGGCGGGAGCACCACGGCCAATGATCCAGCACCTGAAACGCAAACATGTTGAAGTCTTTGATGAGGAGGAAGGGAGTTCAACAGCAGGTTAAGTCACTACAGAATCCTACTTTTGTTCCGTTTTGCAGTGAGGAACGTAATGTCCCTGGTGCTGGTGTTTACTTGTTATCCAGCTTGACTAGCATGACACGTTAGCGTTAGCTCGTTAATAACAGTATAAAGCAGGGGTGGAAAAGTTACTTTGCACTTTGCATTGCAAGACTTAAGACACGTTTTTATTCAAAAAAAGCTTTTCTTAATTAGTAATTTTGTCTCGTTTCCAGCCCAAATATCTAAAAAATCTTATATCAAGATTACTTGACAAGTAAATGGCATGAGAAAATTAGGTGATGCTTAAAACTTCTGTTTGAGATTATATCTCATTAAGATTATTTTTCTTACCCCATTGGCAGATAATTTTGCTTGTTTTAAGCAAACAATCACTTCATTTTGAGGTGTTTTTTCAGAAAACAAGACATCATTTCTTATGCTATTTTGATATATGACCGTACCTATCAGCATTTGAGACCGGTGATCGCGAACCGGACAATAGATCAAAGCGATGGCGGGTCTCAAATGTTACGAGAGTTTCCATGATAAATAAAAAACGGGAGACTCCCGGTAACTTTTGGATATCACCCAGCACCTGAAATATTACCAAAACACTTCAAAACAGCCTCAATTATTCGCAAACGGTTTATAAACAAAATTATAAACATGTTAAACAAAATAAATAGTGTGTGTTTAATTTCACTATACACTTTTTTACTATATAGGTGTGCGAATCCAGCTAAACATTCTTCAAAGTCACAGAGAAAGAAAAAAAAGTTAAACTAGAAACTGCATCACATACAGATAAGTGCAAAATATCAGTGTGAAACACAGATGCTGAAACAGGGAGGCACTTTCCTGGCACAGGTGTAAAACATGTGTTCAGTCATTCTGTGTTTGGGTCTCAGGTGCATATGTGCTGATGATGATCATCTTTCCTGAAGTGTAATTTCAGAGGGTGAAGGTGAGACTAACAAAAGACAGAAAACCCCAGTGTCCCTTCATCTTTTCACAAGCCGTTCTGTTTGCTGCTGTGACAGAGGAACAACAAACATTTAAATGGCCTCACATACACAAACTTTACTCCTATAGTCTTTCTCATAAAGGGATAGTTCATCCAAAAATGTTTAATTCTGTCATCATTTACTCACCTTCGAGTTGTTCCAAATCTATATAAAAAAATTGTTTTGGATGAACACAGAGAAAGAAGAATGCATATAACCAAACAGACAACAACTCAAACAACTCCAGTTTGGAACAACTCGAAGGTGAGTAAATTATGACAGAATTTTGGGGTGAACTATCCCTTTAAGCTAGAAATACAATTGGTGTACCAGCTTTCCCTCCAACTCTCTCTCTCTCTCTCTCTCTCTCTCTCTCTCTTTTCTGCCCCATCCCCCACTACTCCAGCCCTCTAACTCACTGGCGGAAGATCAACACACATACCTCAGTGCTTTGTGTTTCACCAACACAGTTTCAATGGAGCACACACACATCTATAAAATCATACTATAACTACATGATATATTCTAAAGGCAAAAAAAATTAAGCTGTAAATAGCAAAATCCCCAGCAGAGACTCACAACTGTCTACAAACACACACACACTACACAAAAACTGCTAATAACAGTGTGTGTGCACTAAATCAATGAAGCTCTCAGGAAAGCACTAACATTCACAGATCATAGAAACATTTCTCATAAACCTACATGCCTGGTAAATAAATATTTACAAAACAGACAGTCAATAGTATAATGTTACAGTACAATCAGGCAATGGTTTACATTGCAGGCTAAGCGTTTGATTGGTTATGGACAGAATTAATAGGCACTTAGTGTCAAAAACATACTATTTATGGCCATTGTTCTTACACTACAATTCTAGAAAGCCATCATGCAAATATAAACTTTTGTTGCAACAACCATAATCTTAAAAATATCATTTTCAGTATGAATACTGATCGACCAATCTGAATGGCGAATTAGATTTACACAAAATTACATAGAATGCACTTAAAAAACTTTCAAAGCATAGCCTAAATGTATAGATTGGCAACCTGCACTGCTGTTGGCCAAGACAACAATGCTATCAATGTAAACTGACATATCATACTGTGCTCCTGAAGTATTCAGTTTACATTTAAATTTTTATAAATTAATAGGGCAATGCATGTAAAAGTTAAAAAACAGGCGAATATATAAAAATCAAGAAACTGCTATCTATCAATGTACACTCGAAAAAATAAATTGTTGAACGAACTTAATTAAATTAAGAGAAACATTTCCACAAAATTAAATAACATTTTCCCAACAAAAGTGGTTTGAAATTTGTTGTTATCTTGGTGTATGTACTTAATTATTTTAGTAGTCTTGACTAAATTTTTTAATCTGTTGGTTTAACATGAAATAAATATAACCCTAACCCAGTTGCATATAATAAAATTATGTTTACTCATCATAATCCTGTATAAGTTGCCAAATTTTGTAAAACAAACATGATTAATACAGCAAGGTTTAATTTAAAGTTCTTAATTTAAATGTATTTACTTAATGTGACATAAAATTTTCACTTTTCTTTTTCAAGAAGATACTAGATTAAAGGTCTCAAGCACCCAAAATAATTCCAAAACACTTCAAAACAGCCTCCATTACTGGCTTACTGTGGATAAAACCTAGAAAAATGATATATGAGCCCGCCAAATCATAGAGATGCCGATTCGCACAAGCTTAAGATCACATACAACCTCCTCAATTAATACAAATGACTAGAGGTCCCCAGGTAAAAGCACATCAAGCGATCACCAACAAAGCATAGTGACGCATAGTACAAAAATGGTTTACTCACATAAGATTGCTGCACCATTCCTATCGGATCCAATATTGACGACACTGCTTTTTAATTTTAGTCATTCCACAAATCCAGTGTCGATCTCTGCCTTGTTCACGAAGGAATCCTCGGAGAAATGAAACGAACAAACGCTCCATGTTATTCCCACATGAGCTGGAATTTCTTTAAAAATAAACTTTAACCCCGCATTACTAATGTCGGAATCCGAAGGAAGGTTATGCAGCGACTGTATTATACAACCAGGGGTGGCACAATATTTCTTTAATGGCATGTTTTTTATTGCTTGCTCGCTCTTTCTGGTTCCGTGCCACCTGTGTCACTTCAGAATTGTCATGCGCGAACCAGGGCAGGACTAGAGAAGTAGTCATTGATATTTTTCTGTGGAGGCGGTGTTCAACCTAACAATGTCGTCATAGATAGGTGCATTCCAGAGCCTGGCGTTTGCCGGGCCTGGTGTCAATAACAGATGCAATCTCAGTAACAAGGGCGTTTTCAGTTCTAACATTAACATGATGTTTGCGTGAATACGATTCCCTCTTATATAACAAAAATCGGGTAAAATTGTGATTTTAATTCATGCCTCCTTTGACAAAGGGTTGATGTACAGGCAGCCGGTTGTTATTGCATAAGTAAGCCAGTGTGGGGTTCCATATCAGGAACCAGTTATTCCTCGATAACAGCCGGCAGCTTACACACTATCCCGCTTAAAACTGGACAAGAAATGTGAAATATTTTATAAGCAAATGTTTACCGAATGCAGAGCTTCCGCAAGGAAAAAGGTTTGGTTTTAAGGCAAAAAAACAACGTTCAAGTGTCACAAACTTTTGAATTTGTTAAACAACCTGTCAAAATGATTTGCTGCATCCGGGTTACCGTGTGTAATTAGTTTTGAGCAGTTGTTATCTGGGAATAACGAACCTGCAAATTTTGCAACTGGCCAATCTGAATCAAGCATTCCAACAAGCCGTGTAATAAGACTGTTTAAACAACATTCAAATTTAAAAATGTAACCTCCCACTACTAAGTGAAGGCACCACTATTCTGAACAATGTTAACCACAAAAGTTAAATATTGCAAACTCTTCTAAATCTCAAAGATAAATGAACATTAATTAATTATACATAAGTCTTTCTCTTAACTGGAAAAGACATAAAACAACACAAAATTAATAAACATTCTCTCCAATTGAAGTCTAACGCAAAGCATGCTGGGAAAAGGAAACCGTCTGCCAGTTTTTACAATTACAACACAAATTATTCATGTAGTCCAAACTTGAACGGATTAAGTTAGATGGCTAAACATGAAAAAAAGTTAAATTAACTTGTTTAAATCAAGTAAACTCGACAAATAGCAAAATTCCTTTCTTTTATGTACATTAGTGTGCAACACCTTCACTTTCGTGCTGTAAAACAACATCTACAACAGCCAACACCACAAAGAGCAATCTTAAACAAAATCTTTCCTTCCAGGAGAGTCACTGAGATCTTAAGGGATCCCATCATTTCGTGGTCTAATGCCTGGACACAGCCAGACTACAGAGAACTTTCTGCAGGAGACACAATTAAGAACTCAGCACAGAACCGAGAGCACAGCATGAATCCAAAGCATGAGCAAACTAGAAACCAACACACACTTTTTTTATTTAGTTTTATTTCCTGGAAGAGAAATTACATCAATGTGCTTGACGGTGTTAACAGATGCAGCATTTTTCAATTCTATTTGTCAAAATCAATTTGAAAACCATTATATACGGTAACACAAAAA
Organism: Triplophysa bombifrons; assembly: GCA_029783895.1. Classification (NCBI taxonomy): domain Eukaryota; kingdom Metazoa; phylum Chordata; class Actinopteri; order Cypriniformes; family Nemacheilidae; genus Triplophysa; species Triplophysa bombifrons. The sequence continues at coordinate 23,120,393 of CM056448.1, forward strand.
AAATGTTAAATGGTAAATACAACTGCAGGGTGCAATGAGAGTGCACTTCAAGATTAAACCGATTAGACACACTATATTCCTGTCCCAAAACCTTGATGCATAGTTGCCTTCTATGGCAACATCTTGGCTGAAACTGAACTTTGTGCGAGTGATTCGGAAAACAATCCACAGACAGTGACTGTGTATCAATGCAAAACCTAAATCAGACAAAAATTGAGCCCTTTTGGCAATGCCTTAATTCAGCCGATGTAGACAGCCCATTAGGTTTTGATTTAGATCCAGTTACGCACTTTATTAACAAAGATGACAGCTTCCCTGATGCTGATATGTTTTCGTTGAGTCTGGGTATGAATCACTGGCTTATGACTGCAAAAACTTAAAATCTAATCTGATGACCATGTGACGCTCACTGTGGCTTCAATCAGAGCCTCGTTCATTTATAATGATGTAATATGTGAAGTACACCGAGAAGAGACAGGAGGGTTTAATACACGATTAACACATTAGTCCTTATCCAAACAGAGTATGAGTGCAGAGCTGACTATACACATCTATAAGCACATTACAAGCAAATGACTTCAGATTAGCAAGATATTATTATATACACTAAAGATATTATTTAAATTAAAGACATAGTATATAGGTCAAGATATTATATACATTATTCAGTACTGTATTGAGAGTGAGACTTTGCAGTGTGAGCTAATCCCACAGGAAATTAATATAGGAGCTAGTTCCAGGTAAGAGAACATCTGTTGAAGGGAGATATAACACACACACAACCAGTCCCCCAGTTTAATCACCTCTGTGTTGATGGAGGCTATATGTGTGGCCAGAGATATCTGCCTACAGCCTGAGAGAGGGAATGTGCATGTCCGTATGTGAATGTCGGAGAGACTTTCTTAATGGCTTAAATAATGAAACCAGGAATGTGTGGGCACTCAAACTAAATTCCTCTCTGTGATGACGTACAACAATAACTAAAACACAATGAGTAATACTACCAAAAACATCTGGACTTACACAACTGTAAATTCCTGCAGGTAGGGAATGGGACACAGGCTTTCCAGAAAAAATAAGCATGGTCTCCAAAACAACTTGGGTAACAACAACTTTTATCTAACCACTATGACTATTGTATAAAATAGCATTGGACGTGAATAAAAAAATTGTATTGTTCCTGTGTGACCAACGGTCAGAAAAGCAATGCCTTCTATATCGTATTTAGGGTGGATTAAACCAACAAGGATTAAAGTAAACAGAGTTTAGAGCTAATCTTGGTTTTGTTGATCTTGGTTTTATTTTATTCACATTGCGTGGCACCACTTAATTTTAAACGGACATTAACAAATCGTGGATTAAAAATTTAACCTGTGTCTAAATAGTCATATGAGATTAATTTAGACCCCCATGATGGAGTTGCCGGTGTAACTAAACAGCAACAGTGTAGCACTCTCATGTGAAAAATAAACAGCTAGTGCATGTAAAATAAATTTAATTTTGCTATTTAAAACCTCTCTCTGGATAATTTGTTGATCAGTCTGATCATCTATAATCACGTTTCACAAGACTTGAGGGCCATGACAGCATACAAATATAATGTGTGCGATTGTGTTTCCGGGGTTCATCCTCAGTCAAGTTCTGGGGCTGTTCGGGACTATTCGGGACCGGACCACAATGTAGACAGGCCACCCACAATACCGGTGTCTCTGTTGCCCCTAAAATAACTACTCTCCTCATGATGTCTGTCTTTTCTGTTTAATCACAGACGTTGTGCTTGTATATACTGGATAAGAAAGTGGGGCATCTTGAACTTGACGCTTCACAGCCGACCACCCAGTTTTTCAAACCGCAGTGCCCTGACTCGTGCTGAGGCGTTTTATTTATTTACACTTTTATTTACAATAAACACATCACTGAAGCATGATATAACGCTTACGTGTCTGTTTCTCATCGTTTTAACACACATCTTATTAAATATATGTGTTTTTTTATTATTTAAACCTCCTCAGTAGCAAATTTAAAATTATTCCCTAACTGAGAGATAGATCACAGTTTAAAATAATGTAGCAACAGAATTAAAGTCAATCTAGATTTACTGTAAAATTAAAACCTGAATCAAATGATATCTTAAATATAAACCTGATTATTTTTAAACAAGGTTTACAGTGTGGTGCAACAGAATTATTTAATAAACCTTGATTTAATCTAGATTTAAGGCTTATCCTGGTTGGTGCAACCTAACCTTAGTGTCTTTTGCTTTCATTGTTAGAATGTGCATGCTAGAATGCTTTTGAATGTTCCCCCCAGTTAGAATCTTGAAATTGGCCAACTGTTCCTTTTCATTAAAAGTACAACTTTAGCTGATTGACAACATAAAAGTATATAAGTATAAGAGTATATACCTGAGGAATTCTACAGCAAAATCCCTAAATCAGAGTTTCTTTCTGGTCATTTAATGTGTTCAAATATATCTAAATAACGTCTATGCTAAGATTATTACTACTGGGGATGTAACGATCCACTGTGAGCCAGTTGAAAATCGATTATAATATGGAACGATTCAAGTCGGTTGAGATGTATAATGAATCGAAATACTTGCTTTGTACAATAGGGGCCTCTGTGTTGACTGCAAACTTGGTTAACATGGATATGCTGATATGCCTTAAATGTAAAAAAAAATGCTAGAAAACCACAGACAAAGTGTTAGTTTGTTTATATTAAAGAGACTTTAATATTCATTTTATATTTGATTTGGAAATAGTTTTAAAATTGCAGTTTCGTTTTGTTATTATTTGACTTAAAATATATTTGTATTTTACAAAGAAATGTGCAGCATTTGAGAAATAATAAAAGGGTACTTGTTCATTTCTAATTTGTCTCAACTCATTTTGTTAAAATTAAATCATGAAAAAAAAATGTATCGTTATCTGTATCAATATATCAGTATGTGAATCACCTCGCAAGCTCAGTGAATTGTTACATCCCTAATAATTACATCTTTTATCAAATTGTTGGATACATATAGTTCAGGCCAGCAGCCAGTGAATAAGCCCAGAAATAAAACGTATTTTTCTAAAAGACAAATTCTGCAAAGATCTGATCATTTAAGTAAACTAAACCCACATTCACACTAAATATACCACTTAGATGTAATGGTGATGTGCATAACAATCTAAATGTACCTGCTATGTTTTTTTTAACACAACAGAAGTGTTGACGTCCTGAGGCCTAGATGGCATTCTGGAGACAAATAACATCAGTCCATATTATAGCTCAGCAGGTCAATTCGGCATTAAGTAACCAACAGTCTCCCTCCATCTACACTACACACACCTTCAAGCCAGTCTGCAATCTTTTATTAAAACCACAACATTTTGTGCGTTTTTTAGTGAACGATTACCTATTTATGTTTAAATGTAAATAGATCGTTTAAGACATGTTTAGCTAAAAAAAAGTATCAAGGACAGACAGTATGTAGGATATCAAGAATTACAGAACAAGGAAACAAGAGGCAAAGCAAGGAAAGATTGAATGAAAAAGAAAAATATGCCATTACATATGTTACTGTAAGCACATGAATTGACAAACACATACATATAAAATACTTACAAGATCGAATTGCATGCTGTGTGTGAACTTTTACTCTATCACGTGACAGTAAACTTCAGTTTCCAGAGACAATCGTCAAAGCAATTAAACAAACATGAGAGACCACGACTGGTTAATAAAAAACGTCTGGAAGAAAATAAATAAAACTCACACAAAGCTCCTCGATCAGTTGATGTAATAGAGAGATATCTCTTTTCTCACACATTTCAGCTAACAGGTTCAAGAACGCGAAACATTATCACCTGTCATATAGACATCAAAAGCTTAACATTGACTCATCGACTTCAAATTAACTTCACATGCAAATAATGTGATAATAGTGGAAAGTCTAAGCTTTACAATAAAGCCAAGCCTATTCCGTCCCCATACAGATAGAATGATATCCATGTGCAATGGACACACCGGTTCTGCCATGTAACACGGTCTAGCATAGTCGGTTATTAAGTCAACAATTAACTGAAACTGCCTGGTGATAAAGACAATTATTGGCTAAATGTAAGCAAGTCTGCTAACCCGCTTACTCGAGATTGATTGACAGCATGTCAAAAGCGCTCGCGCACTGCTCCTAAAGCGATGGAGCTTTCTAGCAATCTACAAGTACAAGCGACCGCATCACATAATCATCAAAATGTTCATATACGGTCCAACAACAACAGATGTTACATTAATAAATAAGCCAAAGTGCAAGTTCGTTCTTCAACAAATGTTCTGGATCTGTCGTATTTGGGGAAAAAGTGATAAAGTTAGTAATTCCCCTGAGGAGAGCGGTGGACAGACAGCTCCCTCTACATCAACAATAACACGCTGAAAGCTTTCTACAAGCGCGCCACTGCAAAATCACTTCCTGTGCAACTTTAGCAACAACAACTGCGTTTAAATACATTACGAAGCTCTAGTGATACAGCAGACAAGAAGTGCGCGTACTTCAAACGGCACAAAACGATTTCCCTGTTCACTATCCAACTGGAAATCGAGCGCAGCGTTTTACCTTCAGTTCCGCACTCTCCGCCATCTTGTGACTGCTAGCGCAGGCGTGACGTAACCGGGTCACGTGGTCTGCACGCGCAACTCCTTGCCAGCTAACCGCTAGTTTTTCAAATAGCAACATACCGCGCCGGGGTGTCGATAAAATAAACTCCTGATAGAAATGCAACATCCGACTCGTCCTTAAACTAAACAGGATTTGTGAATGCCACAATCGTATTTTTGCAAATGCAATTGTTTACTAGGACGTATGTAGATATGCAATAAGAACGGGCGTTAGTCAATAGTCTATATCTTTATTTGAAAATGACGTTACGACACACGAATGTTCGCAATGCCGGGGATCATATTTTGCGGAGTGTCTAAATGTGATTCACATGTCATGTGCTGTCCTAGTCCTGTACAAAGATCTTTTTACATGGCTGTTGCGCGATTAAATTGAAGCCGGTTTCTTACAAACACTGGAATGTCCTTAAGATGTGCTGTAGGCAAAAGCTCTCGAAACCACAAAAGTTCGTAAATTAGCTCATGTAACTATCCTTGTAAAGTGTTTATTCATTCATATAGACATTATCAGCCGTAATGGGGTGGCGTTTGAAACACGTTAAAGACACACACATTACGTAGCAATGTTACGTATTCATTAACGAACGTAACATGCATTTACAGAGAGAAGACGTTAAATGTGTATTATGCACCGACGCTTAAGTTGGGCTACTGACAATGTGCAGCATCGAGGTTTTACCACTAGATGGAGGTGTTGTATTCAGCAAAAACACAGCTTTGGTAAAAACTGGTCTAGAACGTTTGTAAAGTACAGTTCTTGCTAGCAAAACACGTATGTTTATCTTTTTAGATAAGTCTAGATATTGTAAACGTATGAGATGTGTAATGAAAACGAAACAGCCATGTTTCTTTTAAATTGCTGTAGTTTTTATTTTTCTTGGGGTATATACAGTACTCTGTCTAATGGTTTCTCCAGTTGTAACAATCATTGACCAGTAACATTTCAGGTAAGACCTTTGCATTTATTTATTTTTTGCCTAAAATTGATTTTACAATTATTATTTTTAATATAAAAAAGAAAAAATGATTAATCAGTTTAAGAACATTAATAAAAAAGAAAATAAATTTCATTTAAGTTAATACTTTTATTCGAGAATGAGGCAAGAGATAAAAACACACTCCAGAAGTCTTATAACATTTAATTTGAGCACTTTCATGTGGAATAACAACATTCTTTTCTGTATTCAGTATTTGTTTTTTGGAGAATAAGAAATAAGTGCTAATCTTAACTTGTTATTGTTAAACAACTATTATTAAATAGATGTCTGGGTTGATTAAATTTGGATAGGTTGGTCTGAGATGTTGCTTACATAAAGTGCTATAGATTTTGTTACAGAATTGATTTGGAATAGCACATTTAAAGAATAAAGGAATTAATGTGAAACACAAATACATAAATAATAAGAATAATCAACAATTTCAGTTTATGAAATTTCACATTTTACAATTCATTGCACATTGCCACATATCATGTATTTGTACTGATATTAAAAAACCAACCTATTTACATAAATAACATAATTATTTGAACATTTGTTGTCATCCCGTAGATGGTCTTGATGTCCTCCTAGACGTATACATCCACTCTGCAATGTTCAAAGCAGAGCACACAATGCCAGTAAATGCTTTGGAGGGTTTGCAGTTCAGAAATCCTTAGGTTTTAGTGTGCATACATTGAGAACACCTCCCACACAGAGTGGTAATGCAGAATTCCTTGAGGGAAGTTGTACAGTTTTTACTGTAGTGTAGTGCCTCCCTGGGATGCAGCTGTAAGTTAAGGTGGTAAGAGGGGAGGCTTGAAGGTGCAGGCCCCCGTGCAGTGTCGTGGAGTGAGCATTTTGCAGGAGAAATGGTGAAGAGCGTCGTGAGCTTCTAGGAAAAAGTTCAATTTAGTGCCATGATTTACAAAGCGAGGGGTAAACTGAATTACTGAATCACACTAGGTTAAATCAGATGTCACTCAGTAATGTATAATACATCATAATCTATTTCATATGTCTTATGCATCAACATGAGAAAGGTTTACATTTCATTACTTCATATCATTTATCGCTATCATTTTGTATATTTGATTACAGTAAGCCACTGAAAAAGTAGCACTTGCATATTTTTTGTAGCCTACACAGAGCAATATATTTCTTAAACTATATAAAATAAGTTATTACATATTGTTCCACTTTTATAAATCATAATGTATGTATTATTTTGATGATACATTATAAATTACCTTTAAGCTTCTGCTGAATTGCATAACGAGCCTTTCTCTCCTGATCCAACTCGTTGCACAATGTGTCTACATAAAAAATAAATAATAATAAATCATTTGGGGAAGAAACTTTGAATGTTTTCTATTACCCTTGACCAGTTTATCTTATAAATCAGTTTAACTTAATATGCAAGTGTCACCTTTTCGTTTTCCCTTTTCTTTAACTTTTGCAAGATATGCATATATACACTACCTCTTACAATCTGCAGCTGCTGGACCATCTCCTCTCGATAAGACAGCTCCCTCTTCATTTGATCCTGAAAATTATCTGTTAGAGTCAACATATATTAAAATAAAATATTCAAGGATTTAAATAATAATTACTTTGGCTTTTTTACCACCATAAAAATGTCTTAAATACCTTTCAAACTTTGAAATTCCCGTTCCAGTTTTTTTCTTAGCTCCACTTGCTCCAAGAGCTGCTTTTGGAGTTCCTCTGTGAAACAGATATCAAATAATTTATCATATTACTGCGATTTTAATTAACACACATAGCCCAATAGTTTTTGAGCAAGCTACTGTCTTCTGAAGGAAATTATCCCAAGTATTTTTAAATATTAAGAGACGTGTCATGTATTTTTACTCTATGTACTCTCTGTATGTTACTAAGGCAAAACACGCGGGCCCCGTGTTTTCAAGCATGATATTGCAAAATAATTAGGACAGATGCCTGAGGGGTTTGTGAACGAGCGATGTAGATCGTCTGCAGTTCAAGGACAATTCTCAGTAATACATAATTGTGTAGATATTGCACGGTTTATATGCACAGTGTATGTAGGCCTATTAAAAAGGTGATAACCATTTAAACAATGTGACTTTTTAAAGATTTGTCTTACGTCTTGTCCAAAAAATATTTTAATAATTCGTAAAGCAATCTTATGTAGTTTACAACTTAAACTAACTATAAAAATATAGGCCTTACTTAGCCTATATGATAAAACATAGTGCATAAAAAAGTTCTCTTGTAGCCTACCTTTTGCCATATTCTCAATGTCTTTCTCGAAAAAACGAAACCTGTTGTCCGTACTTCTCAGCGCGGCGTCGTCTGCAATGACATTGGGAAGGAATATACAATTTATATCATACAGATATTAAGGCCTTTGCAACCAATAAAAAAATCACAAGATATTAATAAACACACATTTTAGACAGGCTACTTACTTGGGTTGTGTTTATTAACGCTAATTTCGACCGGACGTGATTTCTGCGGTTCACATTCGTCTTCAGTAAGATTGTTGTGTGACGTGTGTGAGCCTAAAAAGTAAAATGATCTTGTTATCAGGCTAACAATTAAAAGCGTATAAATCAACGTTAAAACAACACACTCTTAAAGTGTAAGTTATTCAAATCAGGAAATTAATCTCATTACATAATATATAAATCACAGTTGATTTAAATGGGTGGATTAAATTTCTAACCGTTTGATTCATCTGCGCTGCGTGAAAGTTTAATAGTAGAACAGGGAAGTGTGTTCTGAAGAGACGACATCTCCTTTTCATGTGTGTACACCTGCTAAAATTAAACAACCATTAAAAATAAATACAACCCCAATTATGCATCATTTTGTTCTTTCATTCCTTGATCACGCGACAGACAACATATTGTTATTAGTCCTATAATGATCTGAGAGTGTTTGGCTACATCAAGACAAATTGCTCATATTAAAAGGGTCAATTTGATCAGATGGACTTACAATGGGAATCATTTTCAGTCAAACGGGGGCAGTAACCACAGGGGAGCCCTTTCACCAATGCATTTATAACCCGCGGGCAGAATCAGACCTCACTATTCGTTCTAAACGTTTAATTTAGCACAATTACGCGCTGCTGCGTCCTTTTATTTAGATCAGTGTACATTAATAAACATGGCATTTAAACAACCTATATCCATAACAACCTAAATTGCAAACTGTTCAGAAAAAGAAACTCTGAACCTCACAATTAAGCTAAATTACTCGCTATTAGAGCTAAATAACTGCAATATTCAGACAAGTGCTATCAGAGTAATGGCTGCCTTTATTCAGTTTGAATGTTTAGTTTGCTCAAATGAATAAAAAGATCCTCAGTTCTCAAAATAATCATAATGCTCTATATCATAGTAATGGGTGCCTTTATTCAGTTTGTGTGTTTAGTTTGCTCTACTGAATAAAAAGATCCTCAACGCTCAAAATAATCGTAATGCTTTATATTTAAAGGGAATACAGATGACAGTGGATGCTATTCTGAGCAAATGCCATTTTGTTGCTTAGAGGGATCGAACACGTAGGCCTTTTTAATTCAAAATGATTTAATTATTTTGGTAACATTAAATTTAATTGTGTGAGTTTCATACTCACGTCATAAACAGTGACATCGTTTTTCTTTGCCACCTGCTTGTTCTGCTTCTGATCAGAATTTTCACTGAAATTGAACTGGTCGTCATCTGACTGTGGTGTGTGTCTGTGACTGCCCAAAGCGATTTCTCCCACGGGACTCTGCCGATCATCCACGGAAAGTTGTATAGACTCCTCGTCCTCCGGCAGTCTGTTGGATTCGACGTCGACGTCTGGCTCTTCCCCACTGTCCACACACGGAGAGGCAGATCTGTAGCTAGAGCTCTCACTCACGAAGTCAGGCGACAAGTGGCCAGTATGTGCGCCGCTGTACGCCTCCCTGTTCCCGTAGAGCTTGGCTATACTCTCTGCGTCTTTAACCACTGGTCTGAAAGCAGAAATATAGCTGATCTTTCTAGGGGTGGTCGGTTGACCCTCGGTTGACCTTGCCTCGTCCCCAGATTTATCTTCATCGTTTCTGAGTGACTGCGAGCTAGAGCAACGCTCGCTGTCGAACAGACTGTCTCTGGGCGTGTTTCCCCCTCTCTCACTCTCTGATATGTCTGTTTCTGTTTGTCGCCCAACTACGAGGTCTGTGTGTGGTTTTGGTTGATATGATGACAGTGGCAGGCTACCCGTGGTGGGCCAAAACATAGGAAACGAAGGATAAAGACCGTCCTTCCCACCGGCCCAAAACACACCGGGTACGTTGGTCTTATTTTGCTCACTTACTCCATCGTCTTTCTTTTGGCACAGTCCAAATGCTGGAAAACTATACGGATGCGGGAAAATAGGAGGTGGGATCTTCTGCAGCATGCCAAAACCCTTACTGGGCACAGGGATGACCGGGTAGTTACGCACAGTGTTGGTTAAGCTGAGGCTGCCACGGCCATCATCACAGCGCAAAGTTTTGTGGGGAACATCAGGGGACCTGGTCTGCGTGATGTTGCCGGAGGCCTGCGGTTTTAGTGGAGATGACATATCCGACCCACTCCCTGGCATTGCCCGTTTTCGGCTCCCACCGTTGAACATGGCCTTTACGTCCTCCCACGCGTGACAAATGTCGTCAGACAAGCTTTTATCGGTCAGTTTGAGGTGGCGTCTCCACGAATTAAAATTAGCTGCGTCTGGTTGCGTGTATTTGGATTCAGGGGTGCGGTGAGAATGAAAAATGAATTTGTTGGGCGAAAAATACATATTGCAATAAGTGCACTTGATGCATTTCGCCCTTGAGCTGTTGTACCTCGCCGGAATGAAGCTTCCTCTGCTTCCCCAAGCGCACTCGTGTGAAACGTCAAATGCGAAATTCTCGGGTAATTTGGGAGGATTGTGAGCTCCGAGGAAAGATTTGCAGAGGCGCTCGGCCTCGCGCTTGGTGATCATGCCACAGCGGCGCGAGGAGATGGGCATGGCTCCCGCGCGTCTGAGGATCTCCAGCTGCACAGGTGTGCACTGCACGCATGTAACTCCAAGAGCCACGCGTCTGTTGTGGATTTCATTGTAGCTGTAGTTCTTCAGTAAAGTGTTGGAAATTTGCGCTAGACACAGTCTCTCCTGACCGTCTATGACCAAAGAGACGATGGGCACTCCATACAGCCCAATCTCACTCACTTGATTTGGTTTCAGCGAGCTGGTGCCGGAATAAGGCTGCAGTTCTTGCTTTGAGTTAGGGGAAGAACCGGCATCTCGTCCCGCAGACAGCTGACTGGGTATCGACTCCATTCCTGAAGTCTGTCGAGGACAAATGAGAAATGAGAAATTATATTAAAATTCATAAATTATAACGAAGAAGGGAATTATGATAGATTTTTCCTATAAGAATATATTAAGACACAACAAAAAAAACAAATAATAATTAGCCTATTAGCATTTAGCTAAAAAATACAGCCGATAATTTGTAGGCTATTTTAAATGTCTGCCTACTTTTACCATGTAATGTTGGTTTCGACCACTATTTTTAAAGTAATTTTTCATCCTAAATAACATTTTTTGCTATTGAAAATATTTAGCAAGACGAAAATGTTATTGTCACGTTTTGAATTGCATTACAGATTACAGTCCGGTTAATCATTTAAATAATACGTCATATACGTATCAAATTAGAAGCCCGAAATTATTATTCGCTCAAATATTCATGTTAAAAAACTCACTTCTCTAATCTAACCGATCAGTAGCACCCACTTTTGGACCTAAGAACCTGCATCATTGCTTAAAGTCTCCAAATCGGCTCAGAATCCGGAGCGATTACTTAAAGGCCTCTTATCGCTCTAATACGCAAAAGGGGCAGAAGGGGAGCATCTTTTAGCTACGCCAATGAGCTTAGCAACAAGGAAAATAAGCACTAAGCCGCTTTCTGTGTAATTACATAGCATGTGCTGTTCGATCTGTTAATAAAAGTCTTATCATTTATAATTAAGAAGACATTGCGAAAGGAGCTTTGCGAGAGAATCTTATTCCCTTAGATGTGGTTACCTCAAATGACTTCCTAAATTAATTTAAATATTCTTTATATTTACCACTATTTATTATAATAGCTGCCCGTGAATTACTAGGTGCGGTAACTGGTCAAGGAACGGTATGCTTTAAAACAAAGGCAAATCTTTTTTCCATATTCTAAACCTCCTAATGATGGCTAAAATAATTTAGCTAATCTAAGATAGTTTTTCAAGAAAATACATCACTTTTAATCTTATCAAATTGTAAATATGAAAACAAACATACCTTTTATCAAGTTAAGAGCTCAGATGAGTAAGTCTTTCCGTTAGATAAACAGGCCTGAAGGAAGGATAAAAACGTCCGCGACTCGTCTACAGTGCGCGTGGAGGACTTCGAGTTTAGAAATAGTCTCTCCTCCCTCTTAAAACAGCTTTAGGCTTTCCATCCCACTCAGCTCTCTTGCGTGGTGATGGGAGCGCACACGGAGTGACCACATGGCAGTCCCGAAGCTCGTGCCTCTTCTTAATAGGTTGTGCGCGATCTACTTCAAAAGAGGGGACGCCAAAATAAAAAAAGTCACACCCACTGAGATCAAATCCGATTCTGGTATTAACCGTTTGCTGACACAATTACGAAACAAAGATCACTGCCAAAGTGCCAAATCAAATTGAGCTTAGATAGATAGATAGATAGATAGATAGATAGATAGATAGATAGACAGACAGACAGACAGACAGACAGATAGATAGATAGATAGATAGATAGATAGATAGATAGATAGATAGATAGATAGATAGATAGACAGACAGATAGATAGATAGATAGATAGATAGAAAGATAGAAAGATAGAAAGACAGAAAGGAACAAAGGATGCCAAAAGATGTACACTTTGCTGATGACAAAAGCAGGACGCTAAGTGCCATTTAATCGTTTTGCTTTTTGGCGGTTGCGCATGAACTATTAGGGCGGCAATAGAAGCATAAAGAACAATGAATAACGTTAAATTATGACGCTTTGTTATTTTACTCAGAATTATAATATCCACACCTGTTTTTGTTTCTCTAAGACTAATACGTTTCTTACGAATTTTACAATTTAATGATGTTGATATTTAAGTGACACGTCGGATATATCATACAATACAATATTATGAATTTTCAAGAATCATTTGCTCGAGGCCATAGGTCCTTAGGCCATGCAGTCTAAACTGCTATTAAAGGCTGACGGTCAGCACCTTTTACGTCACATGTCTCACGGTGAATGATACACATTTGTTAAACACACCAGCAGTGAGAGCGGCTAGTGTGTACAAACAGTGATATATCAGAGCAATGAGCTGAGGTAAGTGGTGCAACCCTATATGGCCGTATTAACTATTTAAACCCTGATCAATGCCCTTCAGTTAACCCCACTAAGTCTTGACGTAAAGATATTAATATGAGGCCAGACGAAGTTGTGCTGTCCACGAAGAATAACCAAAGACATTTCTTTCCAGAAATGTTTCGGTGACGTGTTCGTCGGTGGTCCCATAAGCTACTTCTGAGACTGGTAAAGATGGTAAAATGGTTCAATGGTCAAATGTCCCACTGTGTTAAGTTGTGCTTCTTGTGTGTAATTTACATATAGTTGTTTATTTGAGAAATAAAGGTTTGGAGAGTTTCTCAAATTTATTAATAGGCTATATTACCTGCCGCCTAAAACAGTATATGAAACAGTAGGCCTATATAAAAATCGAAACGATTAACATTCACAATATACGTTGAATAAACATGAGAATAGATGTGGTTTCCAACAAATAAATTCTGCTTACATTTAAAATTACATAAGAGAGTTTTAGGTGCATTTTAAAAGTAGAAGGCCAGTTCGTTGCTTTTCGATAGGTTACAAAGTTAAAAGCAAATGCGAAAAAAATCTGTCAAGCGACGCTTTATTTATTATGCCCTATGACCGAGGGGCCACCGGCTAAACCTTATTCATTATTTATGGAAAGGGAAACTTTAACCAGATCTGCCTGGTCGTGTCTCCTTTCACAACCACGAAGCTTCGTTCTGGCCCAACAATAATTACAATTTTATTCTGTAATTATTCCTTTCTTGTTAATTATTTAGAGATCAGACTCGATGCTGCATTGTTAGCGTTTATGGAGAGAAGACGGGGCTCACATGTCCTACTGCAAGATCCTCCCCCGAGCAGGTAGAGCTACACAACACCCATCTTTAAACAAGTCACCCAACCAGCATTTAGTCAGACCGTTGAATTTAATATCTCGAATAAAATGTATATTTCTGTATTTGTGCAGATTGACACCTCCTTATAATAACAATCTTTGAAACAAAATAAAACATTATAGTAATAACGTTGAGACATCATTTTAAAGCTATTACTTTTAGCAGACCAACCATATTACTTTGAGTTAAATGTGCTTAGTAACTCTTTGACATGTTATTAAATAATCAATGCCTGTTTTTACATAACGGTTGAATCAATACGATAAATATTGTGTTTCAGGACGACATATGCCATTATTGGCTCATTAATATACAAGCTATTACATTACACGAGCATGAGTAAATTAATTAAGGAAACATTATATAGGCCAGTTGTCAGATATCAAAGAAAGAACCGGGCAAATATTTCGTAAGTAAACAGTGTCCTGTATATAATCACTTTGTATAATTAGTATAAAAATAATCTAAAAATATTCGTTTTAGTACTTTTATTTGCTGAAGCAATCGAGACACTGCGGTGTTGGTGTGAGGAGTGGTAGACAGTCATTTATTTTGATATTAAATATAACCTCACCGGAAATATAACAACTCGAAAAATGTATATTCAATACTTCTGCTTGCATGAACACTTTTGAGGTTGGAAATAAACAATTTATATGTTAGCAAATGTGCTATTATTAGAATAGATGACGTCATTATTGCTTTAATAAAAAAAACGCCCACTTTCCAACATTATTTACCAAAATAATTGTGCATAAAAGAACGTGAAGATTTAAAAAAGAATAATGCATAAATTTACTCGATGTGATTTTACACAGCAATGGCTTCACCTTGAATGTTTGCAATACCGGTACGTGTATAGGCCTATTTGTTTCTCAAGAGGCTCGGAGTATTCAGGTAAGCTCCGATAAGAACAAAGATGGAAACATTTCAATTTCAAACCGGTGGACGCTAGAAAAATAAGAGATCTAGTCCTGGAGGTCATTGAGAAGATTGGCACATAAATCAAAGACAGACTAATTCAGCAAGAGAGGTTTAATAAACGCATCAACTGAGAACCAGTGTTCTACAGTCACCGCTATATCCGCGCAGTATAAAACCACGACCCCAATAAATTTCACTTTAGCGCGAGATCAATCAGCTTCTCTCATATTGATCTCTGTCGCCTTGACACCCCTGAGTCGCCTGCCGCAACCTTTTTGTTTCGAGTGAAAATAGCGTTTCGATTACTGTTTTTATTAGGAAAAGATTGCTACAAGAGGTTCTCCGTGGCCTGAAAATTAAGTGGTGACATTTTAATTACTAGACATTGATAAAGGAATCTTGGTAATGGCTGTGAACAGGCCATTCAGTGCTCGTCCGGCCCCCGCGCTAATCAAAGCGGACTGAATGAGAAAGGTTGCATTACAGCAGCACTATATGGGGCTCACGGCACATACAGCAGGAGGAACACTGAGCGTCTTGAGCTCTTCTAATGCAATTTAACCCTAAAAGGCATATGTGGGTCATATGTGGGTTTTGCCGATCAAAAAGGGAGTTATTAGTTCCGATAATGTTGTCCCCATCTGTTATCTTGGGCAAAATCATAAGGAAACATTAACCATGTTGTTTTGCCATTTGGTTCATGGTTAAATCATGGTTAAACGATTATTACTGTAGTGAGAACATGGCCAGTCTTCATAAGGGTTAGTAGAGAATGTTAATAGTCTTATTCTATATATTTTTGAAAGAAACTGATCTGTCACACCTAAATACAGTATTTTTATCGATTAAAAGTTGTTAAATAACTTTAGTTAATTATTTAAAAAATAATTGTATTCGGCGCAGTTTGCTTCAATGAATATGATAGATTTTAGAAAATAAGATTTAAGACAAATAAGACATTTTTGGCGATTGTGTGTATAGGCCTATCCTAGACTGAGCTTCACAATTTAAAATATAATTTTTGTCTTTACATTTCTTATGCTTTTTGTATTGATCATCATAACGGTACATCATAAGTTATTGTAAACATCAAGGGCGGGATGTGTAAGCGAACACTAACAGTGATCCGGTTCAATATGCACTCATGCGGGGAGCAGAGTGACTCCGACCTCTGTATCAAATTCCCACCACACTCATCCTGTATAAGGACCCCAACACTAGGAAAACCCATGACCACTAATGAATTATGTGTAATCAAATACCATCATTTAAACACACTTGTGTGAAATACTGCTTATCATATACGAGATAAAACGAAGCTAAAGACTATATTCTGTGAAGATGATATGGGTATAATTATAATATAGCCTGATACTAAATAATTTATCTTATAAACAATGTAAGGAACACAGTGCATGATGTGTCAAAACACACCAGTGTTAATGAAGTGTGTGAAACAAAATAAATATACAGTCTGGACTTTAAAGCGTTCTTTTTTTAAATAGAGCTTCTTTAGAGGAAATAAACTTAAATCATGATGTAGAGAGAATGATATGGTATTTTCAAAAAGATTTCGACAAAGCATCACCATTACTGTTATGGAACATAACATAATGGATATCCCAGAAACATTACATTATTATGTCAAAATGTGCACAAGAGAAAAGCCAAAAAAAATAAAAATCTAGTTATATCATCCTGTACAACAGGAAAAATGTATAAAATGCAGACAATTAAAACAATATTTGAAATGTTTCTTCACACAATCACCTGATGTTGAAACCTTTCCTCAACTGATATAGGAATTCACTCAATTGTTTTGTTTTTCAGAGATCTCAGACATACTTTGATAGTTGGCCTACACCTGAAAAGTGATTTGGCCAGATTATGATTTTTAAGAATTCAAACAGAGACAGTGCAAAGAAAACTAACAAATAATATAACTTATAACAGGTAAGAAACAAACAAAATAATGCATTTGTCTTTGGTATGTGACAATTACAGTTTCTAAAGAATAAGAGTATAAATGTCATTTAGCACTATACACATTTGCTCTAATATAAAATTCAATTGTACGGTATTTATTTTTCTCAAAGGTACAGGCACTGAGGAAAAACATTTAATATCTGTCTCTTTCATCAAAACACAATCCATGAAGTAATACTGATTAAACATTAAAATGACTCCTCTAGTATAAGAAGAGAAGACAGATGTGATGGCTCGTGTTTATTTTCCAACAGCTGTCAGTGTAAAAGCTGATGTATGACAATGCTCTTTCCTGCGATGCATGGAAAATGTGACATTAGAGTAGGTGTGCTGATTCACTTTAAGCTCACCCAGTCTTTAAACAAGTGAGTTTAATTTAGAACTGCTACAATACATTTGAGTTTACTCACTTATTACATGGTTTCTTCTTTAAAGTGAAGCCAAGTTTCTGACCTAATGGGAATGGCTTGTGGCTGTTGGTGGAGGCACTAACTAACTGTAATATCTTCATAAAACCAGTGCTGTTTTGAGCACTGCTGTGCTATTACTTTCTGTGTGGAGGAATTTGTGCTATTTTAGCACAGTGCTAATGTCTTAGCAAGATAACTCAGCAGCACGTCTGCAGTTCACAAAGCTGTTACAAACCAACCGAAGGTATGTTCAGATATATGTGAAGTAAAACAGATTATGGAAAATGAATAACTTGACTTGAAGTACTAGGTTTTACTCCAAAATGTTCCTTACACAGGCACAATAATTAAGGCAGAAACAAATAAAATCAATTAAATGCATCCTACAAAATTATAATTCTTCATAAACCTCTACATTTGGACCCACATTAACCAAGAACAAAACCCATTGGGCTTTCGTACAGTATTACAGAATGCCACTACTGGAATATCTGAAGTCTCATCGCATCACGCCTCCACACAAGATGCTATTCACTGCCTTCTATCATAATAAAACATCATCACATTTTTCTAACTTCAATGGGGTAATGCCAGTCCTGGCAGTCCATTTGTGAAACTCAGTAAAAAGCAGCTTTAAAAACAACAGTTGCATGGAGCAATGCTTGACACAATCTCATATATTTTAAAACCGAACAGTTTTACAGAACACAAGATGATTTATGACGCGGCCGTAATGTTTTGGCAAAACCAGATTGTTGCTTCAAGTACAGCGACAGTCCCTCATTATTTTTACTCAGATTCAAATCCATGGGAACTACATTTGAGTTGAGCAAGCAACAGCCCCCCTGTGAGGATCTTCTGGTAAAAGATTTACATTGGAATCGGCACAAGAAGTGAAAAGAAATCCATTGTTGAAGTACGAAGTTAAAGATTTGGGTTTAGGCAATCCAATATTCACCAACCATGATGAAAATCCTCCTGTCAAAATGCTACCATAATCTAAATGAGACCACTTAAGCAGTTCTCACTCCATGCATCATTGCAAGTGAAGGTTAGGTTGTGGGGCTCTACACTCTTCTGTAAGCTCTGCTGATGCGTCTGTCAGTTGAGTGGAAGATGCAATTTTGCCACCATTCTTCACATAAGCCTCTGTGCTTGCTGGGCTCTCCGGTCCTCTAGGCTGCGACACACCCACATGGACACGACCTCTGTGTTGCCATCATCATATTGCATAATAAAGGGATGGTCCTGAAGGAGGATAAGAGAAAAGTACAGAATGAGATGGAAACATAGCAATTGATTTTTCTTTGTTGTGGTTTCTCTCATACAGAAATATAATTTTGTTATAGAGATTTGTTGCTTGAATACACAAAAAAATGGAAAATTCCTGTCATCATTTACTCCCCCTCTTGTCATTTCAACCCTGTATGATATCTCTCTTCTGCAGCACAGAAATTAAGATATTTCGAAGAATGTTAGTTACCAAACTATACGGCCGCAACCCATTCACTTCTATTGTATGGACTCAAAACCAATGCAAGTGAATGGGTGCCTGTTAACAACAGTGTTCAAAATATCTTCTTTTGTATTCTGCAGAAGAAACAGAGTCATGCATGTTTGAAATGAAAAAGCTTGAGTAAATGATGACAGAACTTTCATTTTTGGGTGAACTATTCCTTTAAATGGGAAAAGACACAAATTAACAAGTAATTTATTTAAAAATAAAAACTCAAAATGTCACTAGGTATTGAATAAAGTTGTCATCGAATGTGAATTGTAAATCACGGGTTCAACTCGTTGTCTTAACTGTGCTCTCTAGGGTAAGTCGAGTCGAGTAAATAAGCATATCAGCTTTAGTTTCTCTGCTACAAAGCTTCTCAAATACTAATAACTCGGTAATAAAACATTCAACTTAGAATCCCAGAGAATACTGCTAATGTGAAAATGACAACTCCTTTACCAAATCCTAAACTTAAACATATGACACAACTGCCGCCATCTCACTATCACCTCAATGCCGGTCTCTATATTCCGCATCCTTCCTTCCGTGTCTCAATGAGGACAACTCAATGCCATCTATCCTTCTGTCCTCATAATGGTGAGTTCTGCCTGTGCCACAGTGAGGTTAATCACTCTCAGTGCAGGAGTGTTGGAGAGGGCAAACCTGAGGGGCAGCTCAACCATGCACCCATCTCATCAATCACACATCGCCCGGGCAGCCGAACGCTCTGTGCCAGCTCTACCACCAAACCCAATGCTGTAATATGCAGCTCTGCAGATGAACTAGCCTCTGCGTGTTGAGCCAGCCTGCTTGGGTGACGGTGTGATCCCAGTCTTTTTTTGATCTGACATAGAATAGGAAATTGAGAAAGGGGACAGTGTGTGTAATACACAACTTACCCCTAGCTAAGAGAAAAATCTCAACGAACAATGAAGTGGATACTCAACAAATTAGCTCTCGTTTGTGTGTCTCATGACCTGAAATAAATCAGAGCTTAGACGGTCACCTGCTTGTTTGGCTGTGGTGAGATGGATCACAAGCGCACAAACCTCACCACCTGCGAGTCCCTCTGTTCCATGTATGTTTGCGTGTGCCGGAGCATGCCAGAAACGGGCCCTTCATTAATTAACCCACCTGCTGCAAGCTTAGCACACTTGCAGAGTGGGAGAGGCAGTATACATACTCCGTTAGTTAGGTCATTACAGTCTCCCCGCTTTAACACGTGAACAAAAAAATAAATAAATGGAAAAATCTCATTTAAAAGTGTGGCTACATTAATCACAGCCCCATATCAAAGTGTGATAATCACCCAAATTCTCCATTAAAGTAAAACTGCCAAACCCAGGGGAAATCTCACCTCTCTCTTTAATTGTTTTGAGTCTGTTAAAGGCCTTTAATCTAAGATTAATTTATGCATTTTTAAATAACCCTACATATGATTAATAAGCTCGAAAATTAAAAGGAGTCCAAAGCAATTATAACAAGTGGTTGGTCATCACCTCATTAGAATGTGTTGGCGAGCAGCGACAGCTCCGTGGAATGTGTGTCATTGTATGTGCGTGCCGATATTCAAGCCGAGAGAAAACGTGTGCCAGAGACGCCGAGTAGGTGAATAAGTCAGTGTAATAACTGGGTCTTTACAGATTTGCATACTAAAGACCTGCTCCCGACGGATCAGGAACCATGTATATGAGCTCTTGGACAATGTAAAGATTTCATAACCGCTGATCTTTTAATTCAACAGTCACCATGGAACAGACCATCTATGTGGATTAAAGAGCTGCAGGGTAGAGGTAGACCTACTTTGCTTATCCCTAAACTGATACAACATTCACTTTAGTGAGTCTGATAGAAGGTTTGCTTTCAGCTAACTTCTAACAACTATGAAATCTGAACATCTACCAAACCTCCGACAGATCTCCAAATCGTACGAGATATTTTGAAGAATGTTGGTAACTGAACAACAGCGCCACCCTTTGACTTTTATTGTTCGGACACAAAACCAATGCAAGTCAATGGGTACCACGGTTGCTTGATGACCAACATTCTTCAAAATATCTTCATTTGTGTTCTACAGAAGAATGTCATACAGGTTTGAAATGACAAGAGGGAGAGTAAATGATCACAGAATTTTAACGTGTTTGGGTCCAGAAGCTTTGGAGAGCCCCAGATCTCAGGGGGATGAGAGGGAGGGATGGCAGACAGACAGTGTCAGAGAGCTAAAAGGTAGGATTACCCTCTGGAGAGTTCGAGAAGCTCCTCAGTGTGCTAATGTGTAAACAAGTCATCAGAGCAGTGTCAGAGGGCTTTTAAAGCCTGTTCTCACCAGAGTCCCCCTGGCACGGGCCACTGGCATTCAGCGGGACAGAGTGTCTTTTTAAAGGCCGTTCCCCTGGGTCTTAAAGCACATGAACGCAAGCAATCTCTCCTTAGCTCATCAGCCCACGCAATCAGGAGACGTGGGGGTGGATATAGTTGCATTGTGACGGATTCACAGAGTCGGTAGGACTCTTTCTGCTTTTGTTCCAGGCTAAAGCTCATATCTGCTGCAGCTGAGCCCTGGACAGCCCTCAGGGAGCAGGAGGGGGGTGGCAGAGGCCAGAAGAGGAGAAAAGGTGCTAAAAGGCTGAGTGACAATGACAGAACTCTTAGCAGAGGAGAAGATGTCAATCACTGCACTAGATCTAAAACTAAAAGCTTTACACATATATTTACTCACATTTACACATGAGACATGCTATTCTGGGTTAGGACTTTTTCCATGTCAGAAACTAAAGCATCCCACATGTAATCAGACATTGTAAAAATACAAAAATAGGATTTCTTTTGACTTTTAGTTCAATTGCTGGACGGAAAGCAATGAACAGACTGAACAATCACATCCACAGTTCATCTCTACATTAACAGTCACATCTCTGTGGACTACGCTGTCCGTGGTGCTGAAAGAAAACCCAGCTGCTGTGTTGACAGCTTTTAAAGACTCAGAGTGCAAACTTGTGAGCAGACACACAACATCTGATTTCAGCAGTCCACACAGTAGGGGAATTTTAGTTGTTCCCAGTGGCATAAACACAGAGAAGAGAGGACAGCATTTTTCAAACTCTTGAGTTTATCACACCCATAAGCTTTTGTGCATACTGGCTCTTTTTCCAGACACAGTCTTAGTGACAATCTGCCCTCGGTCACAAAGTTTCACATGCAAAAATTGAACAATACAAAGAAAATCGTAAGCCTCAGACGGTTAGGGTTTCCAATGTCTGACATAACTGGAACTAGTCATGAACAGAAAGCCCTGTGTTCTCAAAGGGTTACTCAATTCTAGGCGAATCATTTCTTTCACAAATGAAAACTACTCTAAACACATTTTTATCCGTTTTCCTAGGCAGTTTTAATATGTTTGTGCCACAGAAAAGGATCATTCAAAAAGAAATGCATCATTAACATCACCCATCTAACTGACCAGACATTAAAACCTTGTTTCATCCATTCATTAACCTCTAGTTGAAAAAAATTACTAAGTTAAAAGTTGTTTCTATTGAATCAAATGGCATTGTCTTGTCCTCCAAAGCCTCCATGACAGAATAAAAGTGTGTGTATACATAATATATGTCTGTGCATATTCTTTTATAAACATACACATACCTCAGAAGGAGCTTTATCACCAAATGCGTTTATACACACAAGGAATTTGACTTGACTTGCAGAAGAAAGTGTACACATAGTGCAAACATAATGGAAATATACATTAAGATAGGAAAAAAAGAGAATTAAATAAAAACAATAACGCACTATATACAAAAAGTGAAAAATTATAGATAAAAACAACATGATTTTTTAAAAGAGTGCACAGATGTGTTATTTACAGGTTTAACCTATTGCTTCTTACAATGTACAGTTTCCAGATGCTATGTGCAAGTGTGCAATATGATGGACAGTGGGTAGTAAGAGCTTTTAATTGTTCAGGCTGAATATAGCCTGCAGGGAAAAACTGTTCTTGTGTCTGTCTGTTGTGGTGGTCAGTGCTCTGTAGCGCCAGCCAGATGGCAACAGTTCGAAGAGGGAGTATATATAGTATAGATACATGTATATATAGTTAAGAAAAATATAAAAATGAATAAATGTTTATATATAAATCTAATTTCATACGTATTAATATATACATGCACATTTTGTTCTATGGGCCATTCTATGGCGCAAAATCAGAGTTGGAAACAGCATGTTTTTTTACCAGACATTTTTATGTAAGGAAATTGTATAATATCAAAGGTACACATTTCTAGTAATTGTGCAGTTAATTTTCTTATTGTAATTTCAGAAAGTTTTGGAAAATTCTTCCTCTTCCCAAATTTTGTCACTACCAAAACACAATAATATATAATTTAATAAAAAATGATAATGTTTACACTTTAAGATTTTGTTCAAATCTACTTTTTAAATATATTTTTATTTAAAAAACATGTTCCACATGTAAATCAATAACATTTACAATTTCAACAATATTTCAAGTGTAATTTATGAGATTTTAGGTATTTTGAATGCAATCTTTCTTTGTGAAAGGCATAAAATTGATCATACCGATTTCAAATTTAAGGATTCATTAGTTTATATACATTGAACCAAACCTTATCATAACATCTTAGTTGATAATTTTAATATACTTTATTTTTGACAACACATCCCATGTTTTGGTCGTGACACACACATTTCATTACTGATGGTAATGTTTTTGTAGTGATCACAATATTTATTTTGCAGAGCTGAATCAAACATTCAACATTTTATGTTAATACAAATAACTAACTATGTTGCACATACGCAGCCAGCACATATAGCAGAGACACAGCTGACGGAAAACATCTAATAGAAAACCTACAGCTTACATTCTATATCACTAATAAAACATGCTAAAATACTAATGATTTGAATAACTGTACAGAGTTTTGTTTATTTCCCCAAATAAAGGATTAAGGGTTCATTTTTCTTACTACCGAAACAATTTTTGTCACTATCGAGCCAATGATACCCAGCGATACATTTCAGTCGTGACTGTTTAGATGGTGAACATTTTTGAATACTTAGACCCTAGCCCAAAGATGCTAATCAGCACATGGTTTGCAAGCACAGTTCGGAACAAATGTACACACATAAAAACTGAATTTTATGGAATAAAGCCCAAAAAAGTTTAAGCTTAATTGCAGAAAAAAGATGTTTGATAGTGACATTCCTTAAAGTTACACACACTGATTTTCAGCCTTTAAACACATTTACTTCAAAATGATAAGACCGATCATCTCACCATGTAGCTTATTAGAGAGAGGGACACTCTCACAATTATTCTTGATCAAAAATGTAGGGGTGTGGCCAAAATCAATCTCAGCCGATGGACTAAAACAAACATTGTTTCGGTAGTGACATGAAATCATTTAAAAATAAAATATTTTATACAATTTTCATGTTTTGAAATTTAGGGGTTTGGGTTCGGGACACCCATCTCCCAATTGAAAGTATCCAATAAATTATGATTTTAAAGATATTCAGCTTACTGTTATTTTAAATATTAATGTGGGTTTCGATTTGAATACTTGAATGCTTTTTTAAATGTGTTTTTTTAATGTGGGACAGCAGTTTTCACTAATTCTGTAGAATGGCCCATATGTATGTGTACGTGTATGTTTTTATAAATACAAAATAAATATGCACAGTGCATACATATGCAAACACAAACATTGTTTTGGATGCGATTAATCGTGATTAATCGTTGAACATCCCTACGACAGGCTTGGATTTCAAAGTAAATGTATCCCAGTCTTTCAAAAGATACTTGAATGGAAGCATATAGAGCAGACTTTTTAGAGCAGACAGTTCGTCATAATGCCACAATGCTGAAGAATAGGTTTTATTCAAGATAATGAACACAATAAGGTTTTTGTTAGTTATTCTGTCCTTCCACTACTGAATCCACATGGGAGAAGTGAATGGTTGAAAAGCACTCAGAGCTGAAATCAACTGATTGATGGACATGAAAGTTACATGCAACGTGAAGATTAGTACATAATCCATAAAACACCTGAAATTTTATAAAACACTATTTATAAAACATAGGAAATAATAGGAAAAGGTTTCACCCACAATAAAAGTCTTCAAACCATAAATGCACCCATTCATAGACTCTCTCTGTCTAATATTCCCGTTTGAATCCTCTTGATGGCTGATTTATACTGGCTTGAAGAGCGTGAAAAAGACTTACCATTAGGTTGTTCGGCGCAGGTCTTTCTTTGGGCTGCTTTCTCATACTGTGTTGACAAAAGCAGAAGAGGCCATCATAAACATAATTTCACAAAGTAAAAAATCCTCCATTGTTCATTCAAAAGGATGAAAGTAAAAGAGGCACTAAAACTCCTTGAGAGTGAATATCCTGTACGACTGTGAAATCTTGACCTACCAGCCAGCTTCTCTCATTAAAAGAGTTTTCTATGAATGCTCTTGACTCGGTTGTTTATGGTCGCATGCCCAAGAATGTATCCGAATCGTTCAATTTACAATGATAGCAGTTTTCAGACGAACATTTGATGTCTGACAAATATCTTTGTCAATGTTACCAAATCATAAATTCTAAATTCTTTACCTTAGTTTTTAAACAACTTTACTCTTATAACATGCTAATGTCTTCTTTACTTTAGAAAAAATATTTGTATCTTTGTTCCCTTTAAACCTCACCTCACCAAAAAATCCCAAATTTCTGATTACTTCACAAAAAATTTCTTAACATTGAGGAAGGCTGAATGTATTTTGAAACACCAAAAATTGAAAACACCATTTAGTTAAGATGGATGATCTTTCGTGAACAAAAAGGAGAGTGCTAAAATGTACAATTCATAGTACAATGAACTTATAGAAGCATAAATTGATGTATTAAATTTATTGCAAAGTGAAACCAATAAACACCCAGTGATAATCACACGTTCTCTAATAAACGCCTGCTACTAAACCTTTCAGATCTTCCAGTACATCTTCTTCATCTCCTACATCTTTTCATCCTTTTTATCATTGTACCGTTGAGGTTAATCTAACCAGGCCTCAACGTGATAAAGGGAGAGGTAAGTAATTATCAATTCTCCTTGGCACAGATCACACCTAAGTGCAGGTAAATTAGTCAAGATGACCCAGATAAGGAATAGGAGGGATTAAAGGGACAGAGCGGCCTACAGAGGGGCCCATTTGGACCATGATGAATGACACACACACTCAGAACAGCCTATTAATAGAAGAGGATGTTGGAAGAGCAGCGCTAGGTAGGGGTGGCGAACGTGAGCCAGATGACCTGTTTGTGTAAATAAAGTGCATTGCAAGTAAACATCTGCTGCTACACAAATCCCAAAACATCTGGCTTCACCCACTATGCCCACAGGCACAGAGTGGCAGAGAAACCATACAAGAGGCTGGCTGGGAATTCGCATTTCTTGGGACATGACCTGTGAAAGGGAAATTTGTGCGCGGATGTTTTTAAGGCAGGGTCAACAGACCGGGGATGAACGTCAAGTAAATATTTACCTTTGTGTAAAGTTGCTCTAATTGCTTTGGTACCTGGTAAGTTTTACACACCTCTCCCACTCTCCCATTACACTTTAGATGAAGATGCAGAAGTAATTTCGGCAAACAATAACACAAAGCTAAAATAGTCATGAAGAACAGACCCACAGTGTAAGTGTAAACTATCAACATCTAAATCCTTAAACTGAGCATTACAGGAAAGTGTATTTTGTTGGTTGACGAATAAATCGTACATGTTTCTATGGTGTGACAAACGGTTAAAATTACATTGTTTTATGTTATAACTATGGATATTTATAATATACAATAACAATACAATAGTACAATTTGTACATGCATTTAGGAAAAGTTAAAAAAATGTGATAACCTTAATTTTTATCCCCTTATATAGAAATGCTGATTTAATGAACATTTGAATATTCTCTTATTTTTCCACAGCTGTATGTTTAAGAGACATGAAGAAAGAGGTCAAGTCACTCACCACTGTGTAATAAAGTTGACAAATTTCTCACTAAACTGACCAAGAGGAAGCATAGGAGGGTCCTGAAAATAAAGAAAACATACTGTATATAAAAGCTTGCTATAACATCATCACAAACATATCTTCACAAAGAAAGTAAATGTCAGAAGAGTCAAATACTGTCAAGACAAAAAACAAATACACAAACACACATACAACTTTCATTGAAAATAAAAAACACTTTTTATTCTCACTTAAACAACTTAAAAACATTTACGTTTGTAACTGTTTCTTCATCTACCGTTTTTGTCTTGACAAGGTTGCCAAAGATTTAAGATCCATAATGAGTTATGCGCGTGTAGATAGTCAAAAGAAGCTGTGTTTATATTCATTTTTTGGCCGCACCTGAACCCCTCTTTTGTTGGACAGTAGAAGATCTCAAACACAAAACATGGAACAAACCCAGAAGGACAGACAAAAAGCTTAGACTCGCACAGAGAATGGCAGAGAAGGCCATTCATGACAACGAAGCAGAATGCATACTGACCTCAACCCCGAAATTTTTTTTAACATCGTCACAAAATTAAACCAAACAAAAACCAAATGGAACAAGCGACAAAAAGTCAAATTCCAATCCTCCCTCCAATCCTGTGAATAGGACGCTTGTATTCGAGTGTGTATTCAAATCCCTCTGAGACAAAATTGACTCAAATTCAGTCTAAAGTAAGCTTTGGCAAGAATTCAGACCCCATATTTTATCTAAGGTTAGGGAAGAAAAACAAATGTGACACAAACAAATGCAAGCATGAGAGGTTCAGAGAAAGGTGCATTTTTATTCTAACCTTAATCACTTATTTGCTTAATTTGAATTATATGGCCTCAAAGAAATAAATGGATGACATCAACATGTTCGAAGGCAACAAAAGCCTTAAACACAGAATGAAACTCAAGGTGTTTGGGAAGGACTGAATGGATTTTCTATTGAGAAATGTGTATTTGTGAGGGACAAAGAGAAGAAAAAACTGCTGCGGGCAGTGGGAATTAAATTAAACCTTAACTGCAGCATACAAGCAAACTCATTTTGGTTTACAAAACACCCAAATACTGATAAAGGGATGATAGGAAAGATCGACTTTTAAAAGGTTTTTGGGTTTGCCGTTGCGGGATTTAGGGGTGTGAAATACACCTATTCAAATGAACATAGCTGGAGGGGCTTTACTGCAGCTACACATCATTACACAGCCAAGATTCAAGAACTGGAGGCCATACCACACAAACAAATACACACATACACACATGCTCAGACCAAAAACATAGATTCAGAGCAATATGCACAACCAGGCACATGTAAATACAGTGAGACGCATACGCAGGTACTCGTACACAAACAGATGTGCACGTACGAGCAAACGGACTCCTTCATTATCTGTCTTTGATGTGGCGGCTGCATGATCAGGATGATGATGAAAGCGCTATTAGATTATGCAGCTTGCTGCCATTATCCCACACTACAAACAGAACAAGACCGCAGCCTGTCTTCCTCCACAATACCAGCAGTAAATATACATGTAATTGCCCGCCAGCAATTATCAGGCAAAATTAGATCAGTAATTACAGAGATGAATTTAAGCCCAAATCTTCAATACAAAAGCCGAGAGGGACAATTAAAGACGGGTCGCCATGCAGATGGACGAGTGTGTCATTCTGAAATAGTCAAAATAAGCTGTCTCCCGTAAAGAAGCACTACAAATGCAAAACACTAAGCTGTACCTGATCTAGAAAAGCGAGAAAGGAAAGAAAAAGCGAATATAGGAGGAGGTGAAAGAGTAAGCACGAGAGAATCAGGGGGACCAAATAGCTCGTGTATGCATCACCTCATTTGCTGTTTATTCACCCTTCCCCTGAGCCCTGCGAGGCCTTGCGGCTGATTATTTATACTGGGGTCACCATGGAAACCAGTCGCACGCACATCGTCTCGCTGATATTCACAATGCCCTTCAAACAAGGTGGACTGTCATTACCGACATGCTTTCAAAGTCCAAGTGGTCACCCACCTTTCTAAATTTATCTCATGTACTTCGTGACAATTATCGCTTTTACAACATTGCATCAGTACTAACGCTACGTTCACGTTGATTGGGTCTCGGCGATGATTATCCTTTAAGGGAAAAGTTCATCTCATCAAAATTGTGTTATTTTTTACACACCCACATGACGTTCAACATGTTTTAAGATCTCCCGGCGTCTTCAGAACACAAATAAAGATATTTTAGGTGACATCCAAGAGATTTCCAGGCCTCATAGACGTCATGGTTATAGTTGTTGTCAAGGTCCAGAAAAGTACTCAACACCTGGTTAAATTGGTTCATCTGCTCATAGTGGCATTTTTTTGAAGCGACGGCAATACTTTATGTGCGAAAAACAAACCAAAATAACGACTTTAATATTATATATTCTCCGTCTTGTCAGTCTATTGTTAAAGTTCATGAGGGCACTTCGAACGAATGTGCATTCGGTTTGTACAGTTGGGGAAAAACGTGTCTTCCTCAATATCGAAATCCTCAGACATGTTGCGAAGATCTGCTTATATACAGCGTGCGTCTGCTTGTAAACACAGAGTTGTGCTTCCAGGTTGTCAATCAGAATGCCGGCGTCTGCCCCACCGAATGCAGATGCGTCGTAGTGCTCTCGTGAAGGCACACAATAGACTGACAAGACAGAGGAGAATATATCGATTAAACTTGTTATTTTGCTTTGTTATTCGTACATTAAGTATTGTCGTCGCTTCAAAAAAATGTAATTGAGCCACTATGAGCAGATGGACCAATTTAACAATGTCTTTAGTACTTTTCTGGACCTTGACAACAACTATAACCATGATGTCTTTGAGAATGCCTTGAAATCTCTTGGATGTACCTTAAATGTGTTTATTTGTGTTCAGAAGACACCGGGAAGTCTTAAAACATGTTGAACGTCATGTGGGTGAGTAAAAAAATAAAACCAATTTTAAGATGAACTTTTCCTTTTATGGACTGGTCATGACGTCATTCTTTGCCACGTATCGTCTTTATTTCCGTCTCTCTCAAGAGCACAGTTCTTCTTATTCTCTCAGTTTCTAGTGTTGTCTATTCTCCTGCTCTTCCAGTCTATCACATTCACTCTCTGCACTAGATTACTCTCTTAAGTAGGTCCAGGGGAGCACCCGCATCTCTATCTGTCTCTCTGTGAAGGTTGTAAATCAGCGCCGGTGAGTAATAAGGCTATGGTCAGCTAAACGTGGTGGCTGGCAGCGTTGCAGCACGTTCCCTGGCCTAAGGGAGCTGAAGCGAAGGGCACGGCAAAAAATAGTTTGAGCGATGCGTCTGCCGGGTGAGTAATGAACGGGTTATCCGGGTCAACTCATTACACGAGCGGCCGTTTAATTATTAATTACGCACGATCTATATCGGAAAGGACACGTTCAGTATGTTTAATGTGTGTTTATGCGGCCCTCTCCTCCATCTCTCTCAGGCGCTGTTATTAGCACGTGTCAGTGAGGAGCTCAAGCAGAGAAGAGAAAGGAGAGACTCCCCCCACACACACAATTAACACAATTACTTATTAATTACTCACATAGCGGTGGAAAGCGCATTTAAATGTCGGAGTTACCATGGCCTACGGGCTTTAACTAAATGCTGGGGAGAGTGATGTAAATTTGGAGATTGTTTGAGTGTTTGTGAGTGGGGTGAAAGATGACCTCACTTTTCCCTTTAGACATGCTAATTTCAAGGGGTTGTTCACTCCAAAATTACAATTCCTGTCATCATTTACTCAACCTCTTGTCATTTCAAACCTGTATGAATTTCTTTCTTCTGCAGAACACAAAAAAAGATATTTTGAAGAATGTTGTTACCGAACTCGGCGGTACCCATTCAAATATATTGCATTGCCACAAAACCATGGTTCGGTCACCAACATTCTTCACAATATCTTCTTTTGAGTTCTGCAGATGAAAAAAATTGATGAATGTAAATGATGACAGAATTTTCTTTTTTGGGTGAACTATCACTTGAAGACTCTTATTTCCAATGAACACAAATTAAAATGCTAAGAAGAATATTAGTCACTAAAGCCTCAGTCACCAAACATGATAAATATGTAAAAGATGACAACATTTAAATTTTTAGAGGAGCTGAGATTTTTCTTGACCACATTGCTTAGACACAGATGTTTTAGTGACTGTTACTTTACCCTTCCAAGAGAAACACAAAGATGACTTACTGCATACTGCATTACTGCAATTAGGCAAATTACTGCAAACAACTCTAGCAAAGAGGAACTGTTATATATACCAGAATTTTGTGTATATCGAAGAAGGGAGTCTAACACAGAGCTGTATCTTTTCAATAAATATCTAGGTTTAACTGACCCTAACCCAGCTCCTTAGAGAGATAAGGGTGAGAAAACGTGTCAGGGTTTATCTGGGTGTATTTTAGCGCCTAACGCATGTCAAGGTTAATGCAACAACTCTGTGGTCCGTAACCCTCAGTTGTCCAGAGCACTGTCATGCTACATTACCCCAACAAACTACGAGTGTGTAGGAGAGGAACAGAATACGAGGGCATGAAAGAGATCAAAAAAGATATTAAAATCGTGTTGCTGACAATAAGCATAAATAGTGTTTTTTTATTATTAACATGATTTATTAAACTAGGATTATTTATCAAATTTCCATATATTTCTATTTTTAGTCTATTTCTAACTTCACATCCAGAATTGAGGCAAATGTTTCATTGGAGACCTCGAGATCAGCGCGGCCAATCTTAGACAGTTCCAGTTTCCAAACCCTGAGCAGAGCTGATAATGCACCTCGCTTCATTAGGAAACAAAATATCAGCTTTCCACCCCATTAGGGACGTTTTCGTACATGGAAAACAGACTCACCTCATCAACAATGCACTGCAATAACTGAAGAGGCTGTGGAAGAGGGGGGTAGAAGAAAAAGAGATTAGACCCCGGATAACGTCCTTACAGTGCAAAAATAAAATCATTAATGCAATAAAACAGGTAGCAATACAGCTTAATCAAATGCACTCGGACTCGGAAAAAGCCATTTGATCCGTAATGTTTTCTTATTTCTAATAGCACCTAATCTGAATACAGGCCGTTAAGACAGAGCGTAATATTGTGTTGTATTAACTTCAGAGGGAGGCAACCAAGCGAGGTGAGGAGAAAACTGCGCGAGGGCTTAAGGGAGGGGCCGTCTACATCTCCGAAAATACATGAAAAACACTTACCATTAAGGAGCCCTGGTTCTTTTGAATCTGGAAGGAAAGAAAAAGAAGAAACAGGGATTTGGGTGAGAATCAGTGTGGGAGAGAGAGTGGGACGGTGAGAGCAAAAAACAACGACAGAAAACAGGCTCCGTGTAATTAGCATGTAATAATCACAAGCGTTGCACTTGGACATTTTTACGATCACTGGGAGAAGATTATGAAAACCCTGTTGGCAAGATATGGGCATGATGTGTTAACATCATTTACATAATGAAAACACAGTTGCTAATAGTCTGATCCTCAATTAGGACAAGCTTCACCAAGCAATGTTTTTTTGTTAATTTTCTATTTCCTGCCTCCAGGTTTCTATGTTTGTCTGTACAAGTAACAACATGATATGCATTTCATAAGACATCACAGTCTAGGAATAAAAGTGTGTTAGTTTTCTATCAGTCTAGCAGTATAACACAACTGGTCTAATAATGATTATGTTACAGTCATGTGAGCGCTCATGTGTTACAATTATGTGAAAACATGTTGTGTGTTTTTTTTGTGCCACGTTTCTATAAGAAAAAGGGAGTCTTACACAAAGTATAAAAACTTCAAACAGATTGATTAAATATTCACAGGTCAGGTGTTAAAGGACCAGTCAGTAAAACTTTACGGCATCTAGCGGTGAGGTTGCGAATTGTAACCAGCGACTCAATGCACCTCTCCCATCTCTGTTTCGTAGCACTACGCGGCTTACACAGGACTAAGATAAGATCTTTGCCAAAGAAGACAACATATTAAGGAAACACGTTCTGTAGAGCGGTTTGTCCGTTTAGGGCTACTGGAGAAACAACATGGCGAATTCCATGCAATGGGACCTGCAGTGTATGCTGGGTTTTCCTGCATAGAAAGATTGGAGGTGGCCGCCTCCTTCAAATTTCAGGCCGCCTTAGACTCTCGCCAAATTTATGTCTTGAGTCTTCACAAAAAACACTGCGTGTATTTAACAGACTACCATTTGTAACTGCAGTCAACACAAACTGTCATTTTTAACTGCAGTTGCATCGTTACGCCGCAGGGGAGGCGCTGTTTCGTTATCAGCGCAGTGAGGCGCTAAAGAGTTGCAGTACAGGAGCTATATTAGAAGCTGTATTAACTGTTTTAAGCTGTTCAGGTGAATATTGTTTGTTTTGCATACTAGTACATACAATAAAAAAAAAAGGTATTTTCTTAAATTAACGTGGAGTACATCATTGTAACGTTTTGAGCTGTGCAGATGGTTTGTGAATCAGCGTTTAACTGTACACAGAGAGTGCCTCAGTATGAACGAATGCACATTGCGATCAGAATGATTCGTTCATATTGTTGAAACTTTTCAGTCACTAGCGAATGTAAAAGATAAGTGAATCATTTAAAGCTCAGAGAACAATAATAGAATGCAGGATGTGAATGAGCTTTGAATTAGTAAGATGAAAAGTTAGTTAAAAAGCATAAAAAGCTTTATTTGATTTAAAAACATTTCTGTTTGGTTGAATCAAAGTAACATTTTATATAATTAATAATTGTAATTTTTATCAAATTTTTAGAACGTTTAATATGTTTTAATGTGTTAAGTGTTTGGCTAAGGCATTTAAAGGTACGGTAGGCCTACACTTGCATGTGTACAAGGCCAGGTTGGCACCACCTCCGCCTCATTTTGAGCCAGGAAAAACCCTGGTATGTAGATGTATGTAGAAATAGCTCATTCTAAGGTAATAAAAACATAACCCTTATTATATATAATAACCTTTTCTGTTTTGCATATCTAGAAATAAATAATAAATATGCTGAAACAATGTTTTTATATCCAGCTCACAGGAGGCCAATGCACAGTTTACGTAACTTGGTCCAAACCTCCTGCCTGAAATGCACAGTTTAGGCTAAAGCACCTTAAGGTGTGAGGCCAGCAGGCCACTCTGATGATATATTATGCTAGTCATTGATTCTCTCTCAATTAAACACGGCTCTTCTCTCTTTAAGTACCTGGAGACTTTAGAGTTT
The DNA here is from genome assembly GCA_029783895.1 of Triplophysa bombifrons. Taxonomy (NCBI): domain Eukaryota; kingdom Metazoa; phylum Chordata; class Actinopteri; order Cypriniformes; family Nemacheilidae; genus Triplophysa; species Triplophysa bombifrons. Next base: position 23,154,414 of record CM056448.1, read on the forward strand.
AATGCAGGAACTAAATAACACGCAGCATTGGCTAAAACTGCAAACCCCAGCAATCACAGGACAATTAAAGACATCAATATCTGCCTTATGTGTAGTTTTCCAATATAATCAGTTAGATGAAATACACTGATGTCACCGCCACTGAACGGTCAAGACGACAACTGTTGCCTTCTGAAAATGTTACAACTTAAATTACTTGAGGGGAAAAATCCAGATCTCACGCACCAAAGCAAAATCTGAAAATGAACTTCTTAAATGAAGTTCAGTAAACATTTTTTCTCGTGTTGATTGGCAGTTATTGATAGAGTATTAAATATTTAACGCAAGGTGAAATATATAATTCAACCATTTTAACGCACGTCAAAACATCCAGGCAAGCATCTCTCACTCAAATCCATTTATAAGTATTGTTAAAGCTGTAGAAGAGCTACATCATATAGCGTATTCAGATGAATATGAGACTCAAAATGAGCTGAAACCAAAACAGCCGGAAAACCGAAAAGGAAACAACAAATCAATCAGGAGGAGAAGCGCTAGAGGCTGTATACACACGCCAGCCAGTCTGCAGTCTTCAAAGATTTTCCGAGCGAGCCATCGGGAGACGCCATTAACTCCTGACAAAGAATGCAAATTAATCCCAACATGGGGTGAGACGAAATTAAAGAGCCTTTTATAATCAATGACAAGATAACACACACAGAAAACACACAAGAATGCACACATACACACACACGTAAGCATGCGCTCACAAAAAGCAGCAGATTTAAAGCTCTGGTCTAATGTGGGTGGTATGGGGGCAATTCTTAAGATCACCACACACAATGGACAATGACTGCACGAGCATGTGTGTGAGCGAGAGAACAGACAGATGCTTAGGCTGCTGTGAGTGACAGGCCAGGCCCGAGGTAGCGTGTGTGCTGGTTGGGTGGCGTGTGTGTGTGCGTGTGTGTGTGAGCGTGTGTCATGCCTGCAGGTGAAGAGTCTGCGCAGCACCATATGGAGCTGTGAAAATTAACATCAAGAGCAAAAACGCTCTAGCAGTGGGAGGTTGAGCTCTCTCTCCCTCTCTTACTGGCTAGCCCCCTCCCTCTTTCTCCTTCATGCCTCTCTCTATTTTCATTCCATAAGAATTCCAGAAACGCAGGAACAAGGGGAAAGCGAGATTAGAGGAGGAAGTAATAAATTAATGGGGTGTGTATACATGCAATGCTTCAGTATATTGCGCCTCTGGCTCTACGGGCCGAGAACAAAAGTTTTGCCGTTTTTGGTTTCTCGATCAATCACTATCGCTTTATCAGATAATGATGTATGAGGTTTGAGGATGTACTGTGGAAAGAGTGACAGACCTGAACGGATTTTTAAAAGCGTGAAAATATAGGTTTTTGTCCGATATCTTAAGTACAACTTTGAAGTCTACTGTTCTCTATTGTCTGTGTGTGTATGAGGGAGTGTTTGTGTATGTGAATACATTAGTTTATGTAATAATACTCTGTGGATTAACATGATAATGGCCCAGTTAATAGATAACGCTGGAGAGCAGAGGAAAACAATTTCAAATGAAACAAGCCTGGAGGCCACGGGCTAATGCACACACAGAAAACCACACGGATACACTAATACACACACCGCCTCATACACGTCTTTCTGTTTTTACCTATCAGCTTTTGTATGTTTTCTCAGTTTCTTTAACAACCTAATATTCTGTGACAGAACCGTGCATGTAACACAGAATCTAACAAGAACTATGATTAATCGTAAAGATCCCAATCACACTCTTCATAGCACCAAATTGTTTTAATGTGTTGCACATTAGCAATTCACTGCAACTCATTTTTTATTTCGTTGTGTAACCTCTTTCAATTGTAGCCAACAGCTTTGCATCAAGTGATGTGTGAGATACAGCACAAACGCACAGAAGTGCCAAGCCCAGCCTCTGTGACTGTTCTTCTAAACTCAACGCTCAAGGCTTTGGCACTAGACGCAGCCTCAAAATGTTCCTTTCTGATTTCCCCCTGCATGCCCTGAGTGGCTGCTTTGTTTTAATATGCTAATTAACCCAACAGGCATGCTGGGAGTAATTTATTGAGCATTAGTCAACATTTCCCTCATTAAAGGGCCCCTGAAACTCACTGCACTCCAACATGCACAACTTTAACAGCTAAGAGTCTGATTAGAGAAACTGGGGCTTTCAAGCAAAGTTCGGTACAGATGTCTATATGGATGTTAGAAACTAATTTCAATAAGAACACTGGGAATTTCCTAACAGCCAAATATCATGAATTTGAAAAAGAAGCCGGGATGTTTAAAAGGATAGTTCACCCCAAAATTTTAATTCTGTCATCATTTACTCACCATCGATCCAAATATGTTTACATTTTGTTGTATATGTTGTACATTTTGTCTGATGAACACAGAGAAAGATATTTGAAAGAATGCTTGTAACCAAACAGTTCTTGGCCACCATTGACTACTAGGGCTGGACCAGAATATTTGATAATAATGGGTTGGCATTCGATTTTCAATTTTAAGATTCGAATATTATTTCTTTCCTAACACTTGGCATCCCCCACAATGCGGTTTCCATTCTAACTTAAAAATGAATCGCCCATGAGTGAACGTCATGAACGTCATGATTTAGTTAATCTGGAGAGAAGACAAAAACGCTCAGGTGTGTGGGAACACTTTAAAATCAGGGAGGACAAGACAAAGGTGGTGTGCCAAATATGCAATTTGAAACTGACCTACCACAACAGCACATCAAGTTTGAAAAATCACATGAGTTCTGTTAGTAGTATGCCTATAAAAATGCTAGTTTGTGACTTATTAAGTGTTCAACTTTATGTGCACGTTGCGCAGATCTACTTATGTTATCAAAACAACATGAGAGTAATAGATGGAAGATGCTTTGCGCTGTTCAGTCTGTGCAGCGCTGCATGATGTCTGACAAAACCTAATATTTGGAGCAATTTGGGCTCCCGTGATGGCACAGGTTTTATGAGATACAGCACGTATCCAAAGTTTTTTTTTCTTACGGTGACAGCATAGGCTGAATAGAAATTTAAACAGTCTCATGACCGTCATGCGTTTAAATCCACATCTCTGGCACGGTTGGCAATCAAACTGTGTTCTGTGCCTGAGCAAGAAACAAGAAATAGCCTCCTCAAAACATTTTTCTAAACTGACGTAATAAAGAAAGGAAACAAAATATATCTAATTTACAATTGAAAACAAAACAAAAATATTTTAATGACTGCAACAGTTTTAACAGTCTCCTTCTCATTCTGAATGTGTCGTGTGTCCATATTGCACCAAGATGCGCCATCCAAAAAATTTGTCAGGAATTACTCACACTCCAAATTTGTATAAATTTCTTTGTTTGGTTAAACACAGAAACGATATTTGGACGAATGCTTGTAACCAAGAAGTTCTTGGACACCCATTGACTACCATAGTAGGAAAAATTACAATGGTAGTCAAAAGTGCCTCAGAACTGTTTGCTGTCCGACATTCTTCAAAATTTCTTCTTTTGTGTTCAACAGAACAAAAAATTATAAAGTCATTTTTCCTACTATGGTAGTCAATGGGGTCCGAGAAGTGTTTGGTTACATGCATTCCTCCAAATATCTTTCTCTGTGTTCAGCAGAACAAAGAAACTTATACAGATTTGAAATAACTCGAAGGTGAGTAAATGATGACAGAATTTAGTTTTGGGTGAACTATCCCTTTAAGAGAGCTAAACTAGTATAAGATTAGTAGATGTAGACTCACCTGTGGATATGGAAAAGAGCCCAGTGCCAACTGTAAATGGAAAAAATGTGAAAAGTTACTCTATATGTATACATACACATGCGTCTGAATGAACACACTAGAGTTTCATTGAAGCTGAAAAACCCATCAAACTCATTTCAGTTCAGTCTTCATTCAGAGGTGAGTTTGCCTCATCTAAGAAATCAGCCAACAAAACCTACAGGTAAATTACCTGAACTGCTACAACATTCCAGCAGCCGAACGAGAATCAATCTCTTTTCTAACAACACGATACAAAACAGCACGTTCAATTCTAGCTCATAATCGGATCAATAAACTGTTCATCAACTCATAATAGTGTCAATCCATAAGACCTCTGATGTTTCTCTCCCTTAACATCTCAGTGATGATATCAAGCAGTATTGATAAATGCAATCAATGGATTGAGTCCAGGGATACAATAACAATTCATCACAGCCAATGAGAAGCGCTGACAATTACAAAATGAGAATCAATAAAGCCGAAGAGAACTACCAGCAAGGCATTTTCAGCACCGGAGTTAAACCACCATATTGAAATCGAATCCACTCATATATTTTATGCTGCTGGTTTCTTCTTATAAAAAACATCCCCTGCACAAAACAAATCTTCCATACCGTACGCACACACCTGTGCTGTATTCACACACACCTCTGGGACTGGTGTAGTAGTGGAGGTAAAGAGAACACAGCACTATAATTACTGGACGTTCTGCTGGCTGAGTGATTGATAGCGTTTTGCCACACTGACTCCGAATCCTGTGCTCTCTAACATACACACACTTCCCCTTTCTTTAATGTCTCAATACACATACATTTCTGTATTTGAAGACTGAAAATTGAAGACACACACACACACAAACACAATTTATTCCATGTCTTTTTTGATTAAACAGAAACCCTCTTTTCTGTACAAACACAAGAAAAAAATGAAAAACCTTGTTTCGCAGTCATATGCCTGCATTAGAACTTTAGAACAGGAAAAAAGATGGGTAAAAACAGACAGCATAGCATACGAGTGTGTGGTGTGTGTGTCAGTGGGAGATCCTGAGTGTGATCCATGCATAGCTGTAGGCCAACATCTGTTTGGACAGGCTGCCTGCAGGGACTATCAGCAGCACTCAGCAGAAACCGCAAGACACCAGTCCACCCAAACTACGAATGCAAGGACGTGTGTACAGTATGTGGGTTTTAATGCACCCCAAAAATTGTATAACATGTATGTTTTACCTCCATGAAAGAGATTCCTACACTCCATACATCTGAGTGAATACCATACTGCTCCCCTGATATCCGCTCTGGCTACAGAACCAAAAACAGACAGAGGAAGAATCAGTAAATAGAAACATAACAACTGGTTTGAATAGGAACTAAGGGCCAAACATGCGAGTTACCTTTTGTGACAACAATTTATGTGTGCTTGTAAGTGCTGAAGCATTACTTATTGTATGAATTACACGATCCACACATAACACAAAACCTTTACCCTACAATATATGAATGAATGAAGCAGGACTGGCGACACCAATTTGAAAATAAAAAAGATTCTGAATAGAAACACTGTCACAGGAATGAATGCCACTTACTGCCATGTATGCGTTGGTTCCCACATATGTTTTAGCAATAGAGTTCACCAACTGCGAAAGAAAAAAGAGAAAGACACTTTTAAATCTTTAAAGGGGTGGGTGGGGCAGGCTTGACATGGTCAACTTGTTAAAAAACGAGTTGGACAAATGAAGTAGTATTTCTGTGCTCGATACACTCCACCAGGGTCCGTAAAGGTTTCGGAAAGTTTTTTTAGAACATGAATTACCATACCGTATTGAGGCTTAGTCGCTTATTGGACAATTTTTCGGGAAAAGCATCCCTACACGTCAACCAGCGAAAGCGAGAGAAAGAGTACGCCCACGCGTCAACCAGCGAGAGAAAGAGCACTCCTATCAATATGCTTTGTTCGGGTTACAGAAGTTAAGCTGTGTGTGTATGTTTGTTCACAGCATTTCAGTGAGGAACGTTACATAAACGGTGGATAAAACGCTGGATTTGGACAAAGTTTGATCCTGATAGATGGAGCGGTCCCAGTGCTAAAAGATAACGGACATGAACCGCACGCAGTAAGTGAAACGGAGTCAAATGTCTGTGTTTTGTAGGCAACTGGCACGTATGTGCATAACGTAAACAACACAAACTTATTGTGAATCAACAGATATGAAAGAATAATGCAATGATGTATTGTGTGCTCGTGCTTCATTTCCGCCCACTGGACACCTCCATGAGCTCGACTGTTTTCCGAAATAATCATACAGTTGTATTTGTCTTTTTTAAATGTGATCAAACTAAATACTCTTCGAAGATATGAACTATGCAGTATTACTCTATAGGTAAGATTAAATGAAAAATTTGTTTTTCGCAGCCAAACTATTGCCACACTTTAGGAGCCGATGGTAGAGTGGTTCGTTCTCCGACATATTGCGCCAGTGCATCTCCGGACGACCCGAGTTCGAATGCCCCTCGTGGTCATTTGCCCGACCCCACCCCCTCCCTCTCTCTCATCCACTTCGCTTCATGTCCTCTCTAAAATAACTCTGTCTGTCCAATAAAGGCAAAAACGCCAAAAATTAGGACAAGGACAAGTCAAGCACCAAAGTTGAATACTATGGGTTATGACTGCGTTCACATCCCCACCTCTGCGTATTAGAAATAGTACTGACAAATATTATAGCTGAAACAGTTCAATTGACATCCAATGATCAAAACTAAATAATTATTATCTTTGTTTAATCATAAAATTCAATGCACATGTAAGGGACCTGAGCTCATTGCCATAAGGTAAAGCACACAGCAACAGTAACTGATTGAAATCTCCTGAAAAGAATGTGTTATTGAAATGCCAGCCAGGTTTAATTTTAGTCGTTTCTCTCACAGGGGAGAGATGGTGAGATGTGAGCACAATAACACATGTCAGGAATGACAGGACAAACATAATGAGAGCATTCCCCACCGGCCTGACGTGTGTCTCTCTCACTGTGTGTAAGTGAATGAAAGATACGCTGGTCCTAAATACAGAACCGCGGTCTGGACGGGAGAACACACGCGTGCGCGTGCACCTCATCCAGGGGTCAGCTTCAAGTCGAATCTCTACGGGGAATGTGGGTATGAATATTAATTAACAGAGGGGCGTGTGGTGTGATTGGGCTCCATTGTTGGACTCCTGAGTGTATTGGAGGTGGAGAGATGGATGCTGACTTTGTCAGTGTGAACTATTGTCTCCAGCCACACACACAGACGCCAGCAAATATGCTGAATATCTGGTCAATGTGGTAATTAGAACGATCTGAAAGTGAGAGGAGAGAAGCAATCTAGGAAGTGTCTAGGGAGTTTGGGAGCAAAGACAAGATCTCTCTAGAGGATAGAGGCAGGGGAGAGAAAAGAGAAGAGAGAAATTGAGACAGACGGGACAAAGGTTGATATGACTGTGCTCACTATATTTTGCACACCCAAATAAGACTCGCATGAGTATACACATTAATGCAAACAAACACAAACGCACAATAATCAGAGGAAACTGTACCTGTGTGCTGACTCCAAAGTCACACAATTTGACCTGGCCTCGAGTGTTCACCAGCATGTTGGAGGGTTTCACATCTGCACAAATACACAATCAATGCATTTACACATGCACAAAGCCAATTGTACCCAATATTCACTGTAGATATTAAATATACGACCACAGGAAAAAAAGAGTTTTATATTGAATTTGCTATGCTTAGTGATTGGGTAAAATTATCTTTTTTGTTTCATTCTGTGAACTACAAAAAACCTTACTGCCAAATTTCAACTAAAAATTGCATTGCAGAAAATGGAAACTGGAGAAGCAGGACAAAATCACAGAATAGATGCTCTGTATTTTTTCAAACCTAATATAATGCAAAGAAAACAAGTTCATATTCACACAACATTATTGTTTGTACATGAATTTAGAAAAAGTTAGATTTTTTTTAATGTGATTCCATTATTTTTTATCACAGTTTTCATGTGTCTTGTTATGCTGTCTGTGTTTTTTTTACATTGCTGTTGGTTGACTTAATGTCTCCTGGTGTTTGATTTTGTTGAAATTCAACAGACACTGGACTGGAATGGCCACAATACATCTAGAAATGCTGATTAAATTACAATTTGGAATGTCTCTTCATTTTTTCCGTAGCTGTATGATTAGATGTTTTTTCAATAGATATTTTAAAGTCCCCTCCTCACCTCTGTGCAAAATCTTTAGGCTCCATAGGTATGTTAATCCTTTTACCACCTATACAGAAATACAGAAATGCATTACAACACAAACATACTCATAGCAACAAACATACAACCGTAGACACAAAAGTGTTATCTTTGAAAATCCACACACACATAGGTCTATATTGCCAGTCTCACTGACTTCCAACTAAACTTCTCTCATATGCATGCGACAAGTCTTATGACTTACAGCTACTGCAATCCTCCCCAAGACATGCTCAGGAATTTTCCAGTACACATCCAGAGAACCACCTGTACCAATAACAAAAATACATCACAATCTGTCTATTTATCCCACCACCCATTTCTTCAGTATTTGTAACATTGTGTTTCCTTGATATGCCTCAAGTTTTTTTCTCTACTTCGATCACCTGACTTCACAAGACTTCACAAAAACTGTTTACTTATAACAGTAACATCCTCAAAATATGAGTGTCAACATAAATGTCAAATTTAGTGTCAAATTTGGGGCAAATGATTTGAAACTGAAAAAAGTAATAGAACTTTCCAAATTGTTGGAAAGGGATCTTACAAACAGAGAACAAAACTGTGACAGTGCACAGTACAGACAGACCTCTATTACTGTAGTGAAGCATTTATATTCAACATAATGCCAATAATATACAACGGCCAAATCAACAGAAATTACCTACCATCCATAAACTCAGTGCATATAGATATTCTGTTCTCCACAAAGAATGCACTGTAGAATTTGATTATGTACGGAGAGTCACACTAGAAACAAAACAATCAAATATATTATGGATGGCAAACTAAATATCAAGTATACTTTTTGCTCTTTATCATAAAAGTATGACCATATAACCAATAATATGTGCTGGTTAATGGTATTACAGTGATGTATAAACCCAGCCTCGCCAGGTGGTCGTTTGTTTATACTGTTTGGACTACATACTGTATAGCCTGTAATTTTATAACGGTGGAGTAACTTGATACACTTGATATGTGTCAGTGGAAACTTAATTAAAGGAAACATGTCATTGGTTGTTTAAATGAAAGTATATTTGTGAGGTAGTTGACTAACCCAAGTCAACGTGAAAATGCAGGTTAGCATAACCTCGATTATTCTGATTTGTCTGATTGGCCGATTATTCAATGTGATTGGTTTATTGTGCACAAAGGGTGATTTGATAATAAATTAAAGTCTATCTGGCAGCTGTTGTCAGTGTAGGTTACTGGAGTAGATACACTGGACTACATGGGCACTGATCTCTAAATAATTAATTCCACTTCTTTCATACTTATCACATTCATACACCTCAAACTAATCTGAAAACTGAAACCACAAACTACTCTACACGAATTTGTTTGTTGTTTGGTAAATAAACTGACTTGCATCCTGATTCCTGAAGCAGTCTGTGATCCAATTAGTTTAGTAAGAGGTTAAACTCAAAGTTATACTGAGAGAATGGCGAGAACCTGATATCACTACAGTACTGAAAAAAGTGCTGGTCACATGAGTGCCCACATCAAATCCATGTCACTCTTCCTAGACTTGAAATGCATTGGAAAAAAGTGATATACATACAAATTTAGTATTCGTGCAATGTGAAAAAGAGCTTCGGACCTTATAAAGGATCTCAAGTTCCGACATGATCTGCTTCTGCAACTCCACTGTGATGTCCAGAGGAATAACCTGCGAAACACAAAACCATCATTTGAACAGACACACTTACACACAAAGAACACTTGTCTCAAAGCATATCCATCTAGACAAAAACACTCATTCTTCAAACCAACATGTGCTCATTTGCCTAATTCACAACTGCCTTGAAGAAAATATTTCCCATCCAATTTATACTGGCAAACATTGGGCACTCATTCAAAAGAGGAACACTGTAATAAAATATATTGTGATTGATCAAAATGAGCCTCAGCTGCTAAAGTGAGCCGCATCAATATTTTTGATCCAGTATGCTTTAAGGTTGAATGTGGATGCTTGAGAAGCTACCGAGGAATTTCAATGGGGTTACAGTATACACAGTTTACAGGAAATTAAGAAAATCCACTATTTGTAAATACATTTTAAGCGTCTGGACTTTTAAAAGGATTGTCCAAGGACATACTTTCATGTAATAGTTTTAAATGTAAGCAGTTGCTGCAATGAATGCACTTCTCTTCTCTACTTTTGTAATGAAGTGGTGACCAGATAAAATGCTTCTTTAGTTAAGGTTAGATTATCACCCTCCCACTGAAATAATTGATTACAGGTAAGGCAGTAAGGCAAGGCCACGCAGTTAAAGCTCAGCAGAGATCACTTACAGCCCCAGCCAAAGGCTGATAGCTCTGCTCAAGCAGACCCAGGCTGAGTAAAGACGGAAAGATGAGCAGACGAAATGAGAGGAGATAGAAGATAAGAGAGGATGAAAGTAAATCAAATGGAACCTAATGAGGAAAATCGAAGAAAACAATGTTAGAGTACAGTAGGAGGATCAGTGAGGTCTTCTTGATGTTTAAGTGTGCCATCCAAAAGTCTCGGATCTGCTCTTTAGTGCACTTCAATAAAGAGGGCACTGTTAACATCTTCAGCAGTTATTCTTCACTTCCTGCCAGAGTTACGTCCGCGTCCAATGAGGTCCTACTTCTCAGGTTCACCTTGCTCTGCAGGTTCTTACAAGAACCATTTACTCAGAAGCAAACTGGCTGTACGAACTTGTTAAAAGTAAATAAGCTGTTGTAATGTACCTTTAAAGGACTGCATGCGTTTTCAGAGCTTCTAAAGGATCTAGATGTTCTTAAAGTATTAGTTCACTCACAAAGGAAAATTCATCATTTACTCCCCCTCTTGTCATTTCAAACCTGTGCGACTTTCTTTCTTCCGCAAAACACAAAAGAAAATGTTTTCAAGCAGGTTGGTAAATGAACAGATCCGGCACCCATTCACCTCTATTGTATGGACACAAAACAAATGCAAGTAAATGGGTGCCGGTTAACAGCATTCTTCAAAATATCTTCTTTTGTGTTCTGCAGAAGAAAGGAAGTCATACAGGTTAACAAGAGGGTGAGTAAATGATGATAGAATTAAATTTTTGGGTGAGCCATCACTTTAAATGTGAGGATTTTGCATTCTTACCTTCACCGCAACAACTCTCTTGCCAAGCAGATGATGTGCTCTGTCAGGAGGGATAGATTTACAGTTAATGCCAATCCAAACTAGCCAAATTGGAAAGCTTTTGGTCATTTTATTTTACCTGACATTACATACATTGGCAGTTAAAAGCATTTGGATTTGGAACATTTGGAAAACATTGCCACAAATTAAAAAAATGATATATTTCACAGCATCATAACCAAATTTTCAAAACAAGTATAGGCTAACCAAGATGTATATCAGTTATACTCAGGTTCACTTAGACACCTCACAAGAATAAAAACAGGTATAATATATATATATATCGGTACAGTTTTTCAAGATGTAAATAACACTGGTCCAGAAGCAGTGTTTCGTTGTTTTTCTGTTTTCTTTCTTTTCTTTCTTTATTTTATTTGACATACATAACTAGGTCTAAAATATGTTTGTTTTACATTTCTATTTAGTTTTAAATGTTCTGTTGGTTGTATTTTGTTTTAGCATATGTAATGTTATAAAACTGAAACAGGAAGTGTTTCTTGTCCACTGTTACTTACAGTACATCTTGCAAAATGGTCTGTTCTTTATCAACTATGGACATCGAATATGAAAATATTTTTTCTTATTATATTTATTATTTTACCATCAAAAGTATCATTCTTCACAAAAAAGCAATGATGTTGAAATTGTTTCCAGGAATTGCTTAAGTGTCTAAACAGTATGCAGAACAACTCAAGGGCCGAGGCTCTAGGACGGTAACTATGTACAGAGTTTTGTTAAATTCAGAGCAACCTGAGATCTACATCTATATGTCCATTTAAGACACTCAGGTACTTTTTAAACGTTTGTATTTATTTACAGATTATCAGAGGCTTAATCGCCACAGAAAAGAGCTATGATGAGGGGTTGTCCTCATCCTAAGTGTCAAATGCAGGCGAGGTCAAGCCTGAGTCAGTCACCTGCGAAACCTCAGACATTCTGAGCTGTGGAGTGTTATCAGCTCCGTTCCCCTTTCAGCGTAAGCTCTCCCAGACAGGCCTCCTGTTACAGGTCGAATTAACGGCAAAGCCGCAATTATTTAATAATGATCCTCGCTCGTTCCGAGCGCTGAATGGATCTGGTTACTGCAGGAGGTGCTGGAGCTAGATTGGGTTGCAATAACCCACGACACGGCCCGTTCCACCAGATAATATACTATAACAACAGACAGCTGTCAAACGAGGTTGGATTTAACACGACAAGAACACTTTGTGCATGTCTGTGGGAATATGAGAAACATGCAAGAGAAGAGATCAGAAAATACTATTCTCATTATGAACTTCTCTATGTAGATGAGATTTGAGATGTCTTATCGAACAAATTTCCAATGGTTTGTGACTAGAGGGCTGTGCAGGTGATTTATGGGGAATAGATGGCTGATCTGGTTACAGCTACCAGACACTTCGTAACTCCAGAAAGCCTTTAATTAATGTCGCTCTAAGTGACGCGACGGCTAACTTTCCTCATTTAGGATGGCGACAATCGATCCCTTCTCACCTCATTGTCTTGTGTGGGTACACTTTACACTAGACGATTCTGAGCCATACAGGATACATTTGCACATGCTCTAGCTTTCTAGTTTTGGACAATTTCTTTAACGCTAATAAATTTTGATTTTTTTTCTTTTTTTATCAGAATGCGTTCCCTGGAAATCGAACCCACCACCTTTTGGCCTTCTAAAGCAATGCTACAAGAACACTAATATGAAATTATTCATAGTGCACAAACGGTTCTATTATTTTTAAATAAATAACCAAAAAGAAACATAGCCAAGTGAATTCAAAATATTTCGCCTGGATAAAAGCATACACTTAATAAATTACTCCAATAAACTTCCTACTTAGTAATACCAGCAAACTCGATATGCTATCAAAGTGGTTGCTTCAGGACACCTCGATCAATAACGGATCTAACTTTGCCCAATTACAAAGTTCAACTAAAGTTCTTGAACTTTGAACCCGTTGAGTACTCATCCAGGGATGACTGACAGGCGCACGGTCAGGGTGTGCTGACGTAGTGACGCATGGTCCTGACCCTCGTAAATGTGTCACTATTCTCTGTTTGTTATTTACACTCCAGAGCCCGGGGTAATGAAAGCTCTGTCATGCAGTATTCATGGACCTCTCGAAGAAAGCCATCCCATGTATGCAGGTTTGCAGACGAATACACGCGCACGCAACCACACAAACAAGTTCCGATTACAGCAGCCAATGCAGACGAGACAGCTCTCTCTGTCTCTTTCTCTTTTGCCATCTAACCTGAGATGACCAGATGATCGTCTCACCTGAAGGAAGGCCACAAAGACACACTAACATCAAGAATTTGGGGGTATTATGAATATATACCATGACTGTAAAATTTACATGTACTATTATATTAATAAGATATCTAAGTGATAAATCACTATACTGTAAAGTAGCATCAACATTAATAATTTACAATTAAAAAAGAACAGGGAATTGACACAAAATGCATAAAAAATACCATATGACTAGTTTGGATGAGCATTCACAGTCAGTCTAGGATTTATTCCGAATACCTGGCAACCCGTTTATTATATACTTTGCTAGTCTGTGTGTGGAAAATGCTAGATATTCTTATTGAAACATTAATTGATGGATTTATTTCAAATGAAGGGAGGGCACACACACTTTTTATAAGCTGATTTAACCCTAGAATTCCCCAAAGGAAATAAAATAATGGGGCGGCTTCCCAGACAGGGATTACCTTAAAACAGGATTAGGGTTTAGTTAAATTAGGATATTAAAGTCTTTTTCAAAATCATACTTTACAAATAGAATCTGGAGACAAAACAATCAGACTGATATATTTTAAGATTTAATAAGATATATTTCCAGTACAAGTTGTTTTTGATCTTACATTTAAATTAGTCTGGGACTAGCCTTAAACTCTGTCAGGGAAACCGTCCCAATATGTATTATTTTAATTTTCAAAATGTGCTCATGTAAGCGAGAGACACGGTTATCAACTCATCATATCTCAACACATTAACACAACATCAAAGGGTCCAGGTTAGGTGAAAGCCCGACAGAAAAAAAACATTTATTCTTAAGGAAAAGCAATTTAAGCAAATACCCCCGGCACCATACTGCATGCCGTCTGACGGTCACAAAGGTGTGTGTTTTGCATAAAGGAGAGCAAGCGAGTGTGGTAGAGGTGATTGAGGGCGGTTGTGGAGATGTATGAAAGACTAACCTAAATTTTCCCTACAAAGCCACATCAGATTTTTATGAGTATCTTCTATTCAGGCTCTCTGGGTGTTCAGACGATTTTTATTACTTTGTCGCTTACAAAGGTTTGAATTAATAGATAAATAAAAAATTCAGCATTTATTTTGTTCAAGAGGAAAAAAATCATTCCAGGCAAACACATTTAATGCTGAGCTTGTCAGACCAGCATTCTTGTTTAGACTGCATTATTGGCTTTTTTAACAATTTCCAACAAACCGAATGTGGTCCTCCCGTAACAAAAGCATACGATGAGTGTCTGCATCATCCGCAGAAGCATGCAGACCCTTGTGAAAGTAAATAAAATGATAATTGTCTTTAATGACCTTGTCCTGTCCTGTGACTGCATCTACTTGGCTGCCATGCATAACAATACATGGGGTCATAAATAATTATTTCAAATTTTCAAGCTCTGAATGAATGCTGTCCTTTGCTCTAATGTCTCAAGACATTTAATAAATCAGAATACTGAGAGGGCGATGAAGCATGTTTGAAAACAGCAGAGCATGTGAGACCAATGTAAAATTAATCAAAACATGAGTGCTGACAAAAAAACATTTGGCTATTTGGTGACATTTATGATTCAATTCTTCTGGCTTCAGTCAAATCCTATAGATTCTAGACTAAAGGGGTTAAGAAAGGTCTATTGAAAGGGTTGTCCACAATTGGTCTAATTAAATCTCAAGGTGAAGATCATGAGAGCAGCACTCACTTGTAAACTGTTCCTCCATTTCCATGGCCAAGCTGCTCCTGGTACTGGAGGTCATGTTCATTTATCTAAGTGAACACAGAAGAGAGAGAAACAAAATTTCTTCAGATACGGTAGTTATCCAAGGAGACAACCGAAATCTTTGTTCCAACTTCTAAATAATCTAAATCATCGTCAAAGGTGTCGTGTGGGTGGGTGCACACACACATTCATTCCCCCTCATTCCTACGAGATGTTCTATGTAACCATACAATCACCACTAAAGCTCTTTTGTTTCTTATTCTTCAATAAATGTGTAAATTATGAAGTAAATTAAACTGAACATATGAACAAATTGAGAAAGATAGAAAAACAGAAAGATCATGGAAACGTCAAGTGGGGGAAAAGCATAAAGAACTCAGAGACTCCACTATAAGGTCATTTGAAGTTCAGTAGCGGACAGAGAGGAGGATCAATACAACATTTACTGTCTAATTTATAAAAGGACAACACCAGAGAGGAGAGTGATGGAAAGTTTAATGACGATTTGTTTGCCTGCACTCTCTTGTTCGACTTTGATAAAAGCTGTCAAAATGGTAATACAATACAGGCCCTTGTGACACCAAGAGGCCAGAGGGACCAGTTTGTTTTCTTGTGCTGTCACTATGATGCACATCAGAACAGTCTATCTCTCCCGTCCACACTTTTCACTACTTGCCTGAATGTTTGAATACTATACACTGCTATAAGCTTTACCCATCTCGACTCTCTGACCTTTAGATTTTTCAACATGCGTGTGAGGAAGATTACTCAATTAGATGAATTTCCTCTTGAGAGATTGAAGGAGACAGTGAAAGATCATCTTCTGACATGGAATGTAAATGCAGTTTCTAACCGGAGACTATATTTTCAGTTCCAACTTTAAACTTTACAATGAACACATAGTCGAGATGTATCCTTTCTTTTGAATCACTGTCAACAATGAAACACCAAAAAGGTCAGATTTGGTTTTACCATAAATAGACGGTTGCAGAAAACAATAATCACAAACAGCAATCACAGTTGCATATGAAGAGTTTATTTGTGGAAGATTTTTTTTAAAATCATGATTTTTATTGTGCATTCCAAGTAAGTTAAATCAGGCCAGAGTTGGGTTGTTTTGATTGATAATAACTCAACAAAATTAACACAATAACATGAAACATTATAAAAAATGATAAAAAATAATGAGAGCATAAATGTATTTCTACTTTCTTATTTTACCAAAAAATAACAATTGAAAAAATAAAAAGGTTTAAAAGATTGTAAAGAATTATAATTTTTTTTTAAAAAAATTATATTTTAAATGTATTAAAAATAAACTCTTCATATACTGCTCTGAAAAGACATCAGTCAAAAATAATTTTCGGTTTTTACATCTAGAAAAATAATATTTTGTGTTGATTTCTGCAAATCAGTAATGACATTTTTCATAATCAGAATATTGTTTTATTTGCATTTATTTGCAGAAAAGGAAAACTGGACAGGCTGGACAAAATAAGACCTTAAATACTGAAAAGAAAACATTCATATTGATTTTTAAACAACACGATACTAATGTTTTACATGTATTTTAAGAAGATTAAATATGTAATTTGCATGCTCTCATGCCTTCACATTACTGTTGTTTCTGCTTTTGTTGTTATTCTACAAACACTGGAATGAAATATCCCCCATTCATGTAAACCTGCTGATTAAAGGCTATAAGTGGTTTCTTCATTTCCTCCAGAGCTGTAATTTTATGAAGACTAAAAATGAGATTCAAATCAATTGTTTGTGGTAAGCAAAGTTTTGATTTGGCTTTTGTCATGGCAAATGCGAATGGTTAGGCGTCAATATTTGCATCTGTTATTGTAGGGTAAGTGTTTCCTCTCGTGAACTAGAGCTGATGTGAAGTCAATGCTCTACTGACAGTCCTCACCCTGACTGCAAGGGCCCAATACAGGTCCTTTGATTAGACTCAAGTGTGGGAGAAAGAAATCTTGTGTATGTTTGCATTACAATGTGCCTGTTTGACAGAGAGAGACGCAATGACAATGAATGTGTGTGTATGAGAGAGGCTGCTGCGGCTCCATTAACTGTGCATGTTACAGGTGTCACAGGGGACATGACTCTCTTAATTGTCTATCTGACAGATTTTGGTCGACAAACTGGCCTGCTGGAGGCTTGTGGAGGGGGGTGAACAGCAAAAGGACACCCAGATACAGCTCTGATCACTCAAGATAAAGATCTCAACCGTACCGCAGGGAAAGGGTCATTGAACAGCCCTTTAGGAGCAATCAATATACATTTTCTCAGATTCACACACAGACACATAAAACGGGCTAAGTGCTATGAAGCGTCAGATGGCAAAGTTATAACAGCATTACTAACAAGATGATCAGTTATGTCACTTAGAGAGAAGCAAAGCTGTTCTGTCAATATAAACATTGAACTAAAAGTCTGTCTGAATGTGGGAAGAAAGGGGGAAATTCTACCTGTCCGTTTGTCAAAATCTTCTTTAACTCCGCTGAAGACTTCTTTAAACTGCTGAACAGAAAATGCAAAAAAGCAAATATTAGCCTTATTAACTGCCTTAACCTTGTTCTTTAAAATCATGTTAGCAAACATTTGTTTTTTTATTTTGTAAACCAACAAGTTTTATAACATGAAATCTTTTAGTAAACTGTCCAGACAGAGCAGAAATTCAAAAATGAGACTTATCTACTTCACTCAACTTTTACTGATATTTCTTTCTTCTTTTTTAATGCTGAATATACAAACACACAGTGGCCTTCAAAACCAAGGGTTTTCTCCTCTTAAACTAAATCCAATTAAAACTGCCAAAATGTTGTACTGTAAAGGCTATCATGAGATTTCTAAGCATTTCTTTTTTTCTCATGCTTATTTATAAGTAGGTTTTTATCTTGTATTTTTTAACAGTATTAGGGGTTGTAGTTTGTGTTTTAGCATTTCTTTTTATAAAATATTATGTAATGTATGTTGTATACTTGTTTTTAGTTTAACTACTCATTTGACATGATTTGTTCTTTTTAAGTATGTTGTTACTATTGCTATGTGAAGCACTTTGATCAACACTTGCGTTGTTTTAAGGCGCTATACAAATAAACTTGACCTTGACCTTCTTCTATTAAGGGAAAATGCAGTATTGGCCGCCCCAAATCTTAATATCATCTTTTTTAATCTTCACACAGTTTCTAACAAGACCATGCTGATTATCATTTGTATTTAGAATAGGACTATTTTCCAGGTCTGATTAGAACCAGCATCTGCAACCTTTGTGCAAGTCTGTCAACTAATGTCATAACCATTTAAACTCAATAAACCAAAACCCAAGCCTTTGGAATCACACTTATAATATCGCTGATGTCCTTCCAAAACCTCAGATGTTCAAATTCGCTGTTTTGTCAGGAAATTAACATAAAAGGACATCATAGATATATCAGACCACCTTAAGAATAAGCAGCTGGACTACATAAAACCCCGCCGTGGCGCATGTAAACGTTTTCAATGAGGACAGATGTGATCTGGGCTCACTCACCTATCATTGGACAGGGAATCAGCCACAGATGAGCCCCTGCCACTTGAGGATTCGGGCCTCGTATTCACCTGCGGGCAAACAAAGACAATCAGATCCCTGTGCTAATTAACCTGTGATTCAACAGCAAACTGCCTGGTTTGGCCGCAAGGTTAATTGGCTTTTGTGGGGGAAACAGAGAGAAATAAAGAGAGAGGCTTGAGGAAAGGGTCACTTCATCTATCAGGCAAAATTAAATATAACTCTGCGAACATCCTTAGGTTAAAAAAAAGAAAATATTGAATCAACATTGTCCTATATTTGTCATTAAAGAGGATTCATTAGATTGCTTATTGTCAGATCCCCACCAACGGATCGCAGAGGGAGAATGAAGGAAAAGTGCTCAAAGAGAGGCTCTATATAAATAAGTAGATTAATTGAGGTCTGTAGGTCGTATAGTGTGGTGCAGTAAAGCAGCGATTCTCTCTTTAATTAGTGTCTATGAAGACCTCATTTACGGCGGTTTATCAGATCACCCTTTTCAAGCCAAATTAATTCTAAATGAAACCAAAAACAACAAGAACAAGATCACCATGGTCATACTGCTTAAGTAAACATGTGACTTACTCATTAACATAGCATTTTCTTATCTGAGTCACATACAAATACCAGGAAATGGTTTCAGCTGATTAAGAATTCAATGAAAAGCAGTGAGGGGATAGCAAAGGAGAGACAGACAGAAAGACTCTTGACTTCAATTGACATTTCAATAAGTGGTACGCTGCATAACCAATGCTGAAACAATCATTGAGACACATACCTTCAGGCCATGTATGTTCCGGATCCCTGGGGTCTTACCAGCTGGAAAAAAAAATGGACTAGATTGTAGATCATGAGAAGCCAGAAAAGAGAGAAGCAGAATGCTTGAAATGTATAAAATGTTACACCGATCACAAAGTAGCACGGGATTCATTTTTAGTAAAAGCCGAAAATGGGCGTTGTCTGCTAAAGTGCCCCTGATTAACAACTTCAAAGGCAATTTTCTCAATATTTTGATAATTTTTTACCTTCAGATTCCAAACGGTTATATCTCCGACTGATATTGTCATATCTTAACAACGCATACATCAATAGAAAGATTAATTATTCAGCTTTTAGATTACGTAAAAATAAGACTGCTTTTGTTGTCCAGGGTCACAAGTGAGAGTATAAGTCTCTTTGTAACATTTAAAGACATGCAGGGTATTAAAAACTCTCACATATGTGCATAATAAAATTCACTCAACTAACTGAAATTTCCATGTAGGATAAAGTAAAGCAAAACTTTCTAACAGTTTTGGAACATCAGGTTCCAAAGCAATTGTACTGACAGGCTCGCCCACGTTACTGGCGTTTACATTCGCGCGGTCTTAGTCAAATCAAACCACGAACTGACATGGATTTGTGGGGGTGTGGTTACACAACGCGTTTTAGGCAGGTCTGTGTGAGCATTAGCTTTTAGATAATTAGCTTTTCATCTTTTGTTCCGACACTTTCATTTTTACCTATCTAATACATGCATGGGCAACTTACAACACACCAAAGACACAGAAAAACACGTATTCGCGCCATTAAACCCTCAAAGCTGTCATCATGGATCTAGGTAGGCCTCAGGCAGGTTTACTTTTGCAGTGGTAAACTGTAATTCAGACGGACACACATATACACATTACAAACCTCGTGGAAAAATCTGTAAAGGCTCAGGTAACAATCCATTGATGCGCTGCTCCATCACCATGTTGCAATACTGCAGAGAACGAAGTACATCAACACATTAGAAACTCTGGAGAGACGTTTTTTTATATTGCACACAGAATCAATATCACTCTAAAAGTCTTACAGATGAAAGTCTCAAGAAGTACATAAAAGCAATTTGACATCAAAAACTCTCTTCCTATTAGAGTCGATTGCAATGAGCGAAAAAGAATTCGTAAATGAATTGGGCACCCTGCTCAGGTAATTTTTCTGAAACTCCAGTCACTCTCTGTATCAATTCATCTGTTGTAATGGCTGCCTGGAGTCTGGAAGAGCCGTCTCATTTCAGCCTGACATGAAAGCAATCTGCCAGTAACGGCTGCCTATTCATTAATTACTATACATAATAGACTGAAATAGAGTCTGTAAACACTTTTGTATTATGATCTTATTAATGTGATCTTTTATTTATGTTTAATATTTAATTTTGCCATTATTAAAATTAAAACCTAAATGTTACTAAAATTATTCAACCGTTAACAACAATTGTATA
The DNA here is from genome assembly GCA_029783895.1 of Triplophysa bombifrons. Classification (NCBI taxonomy): domain Eukaryota; kingdom Metazoa; phylum Chordata; class Actinopteri; order Cypriniformes; family Nemacheilidae; genus Triplophysa; species Triplophysa bombifrons. The sequence goes on from CM056448.1 coordinate 23,175,398, forward strand.
ATTACTGAATATTATTTACGTCAGCCTATACAACAAAACATCCCAATCAAAACAGTCTTATGATCAGCAAGTACAAAGAATTTCATAAACCCTCCAACTATATAACAAAAACATGCACTTTTGCAGATTTTGTTATAGAAATATAACGCGCACAAACGCTGATCCTGTATCTCCTGCCAAAAGAACATTCAATAGATGTTTCAGTTACCAAAACCATCTGGTTGCCCGTCCCCTCCTCTCAGTTCAGCACGGGACCTTTGTGCCTCAACACAGGGCCTCCATCACACACAATAAACCCATTAAAAACCACAGACCCAGATGGACAAGAGAGGAGGGGAGAATGTCAGTGTTTGAGAGTGAGCAAGAGAGTGAGAAACAAAGCCCGAACAAGACAAAGGTCAAAAGCGAGCGTAACTGAGGGGCCAGCGGTACAGTGCTGTCCCTCCACCGCGTGTGAATGTCTGATGAATACGCCAGGGCACACATGAGGACATGCAGAGGAAGCAGTGTTAGAGCAGCTGTTATTAAATACCCTATTTATCACTGTCACCTCTCTGCGCTGCCTGCAGGCACTGAAACCATGTAGCTCAACCAAAACACACACACCTTTAATTTTCCACTCGGTTGCGCTATCGATTAGGGCTGCAATTACCTAACTAATCTGTAACAGTGTATTAAAAGAAATCGCCCTTTGTTGGACAATAACTAAAGGCAGTTTGATCACAGGAAGGCAGCTTGAGAGCTGGAAGGGACAGAGGAGTCGGACCTCCGCTCTGTTGGACTCCAATCATTAACGGCGGATCCGTAATTAGCCGGCCCAGCCTGGGAGATCTATATGTGTGTGTGTTAGCAGATCACGAGGTGACGTCTGACATGGGTAAGTCTTTAACTTTGAACTAACATCCTTTTCCTTCATACTGGAAGGGCTGATGGTAAAAACAATCCTTGAGGGTTCACTGGGGATGCAGAACATCTCCGAGACCTCAAAGTCACAATTTACTTGTAGACTGCTGAAAAACTATCCAGTCAGTTTGAAGGTCAGGAGAGTCCTGTGAATTAGCTTTTGCCCTGGTAAAGCAAGAAGTCATCTCTTAATTCCTATTAAGTCTACATAGCGCTAGATCATGTGGAATTAATTTAAGCAAATTCATAAAGGTCCCGACAGACACCTAAGAGCCACAGAGGCATAGGGCACATGCTTAAAATACGTCCACAATGATGGGTTAAATGTACGTGCGACAAACCCCCCCCCCCCCACTGTACATGTTAGAGGCATATTAAATTCCACATTTCTCAGCAGCCTGCGCTCTCCCCAGAGGACCAAACTGCATCGCGGGAGGAAAATCTCATTTTCAGAAAAAGTGGACGTAGTTGAGCTGTTAACCAAAATACGGAGAGGCAATCTGCAATGCACAGTAATGTTCACTGTCAGAGTAACACAACCTCAACGAATTCCTTAGTGATGTGTGAAGTCTGTGTAAGTATTAATGCTGGTCGCCAAGATAACAAATGAGAACGCTCGCATTTCCTCCGATTTCTCCAATGTCAAAATCTGCATTTCAAACATCAGCACAACCAGCACAGAATTAATCAAGGCAGAAAGAAAGTTGAATTACACTCTGGCACTCCAGGACACCCCCGAGACATGATTGTCAGTGTGTCACCTTCTGGCCTAAATCTGGCTAATGACTACAATGGCCTTGAGAGGTAAAACATTGATAAAGCATCTCTGAAAATAAATAAATAAATATCACATTTAAGTGATTTCATTTCCTGCAGAAGAAGAAGAAGCAGTGGTTTTTGAAGCCCATGGCTACTGTAGAGTCATTGAGAGCTGATGGGGGGTAAAAGACAACACCAGCTGAAAGTGGATTTTGAAAAATTCCTCTACCCAGGAGGCCCTTGCTTCTAATGAGGCGAAACTTTAAGTATTGAATAATAAATAATAAAAGTTGATAGTTCATTTAACTTCCACTGTACTTCACAGAGGGAAAAAAACTATTACGAGTCATTACACTTGGTGTCCACAATGTAAGCAGTAAGTATTGAGAAACACTTCTAAGGCGGTCTCAAGTGAAGATGGAACAGCAAACAAAAAAATTAAAAGGCAGAAAAACTACAAATATGTAAGATTATCTAAATAAAAACTTAAACTTCAGACATTTGCAAATGTTTTTGTTAATTTCTTCCTGATGCACAGGGAAATGCACTGCCTGAATATCAAAAATTCCAAAAATAAATGAACAAGAATCTATTACTGTTTACTCTTTGCTAATCTTGCTTGGTTAACACCTGTATAATTTAAAATGCAGTTGCAAGCTAGAGACCAAATGTTGCCATGGAAACATCATATGGCATGGCCAAAAAAAAGGAAACAGATGAAGAAAACAGAACAGAAACTGGAAATATGTATCTACTTGTCATCCTTGCCAATCTGCAAAGTAATGAGTATGTTTTCCCCAAGGGTGAACAGATCTAGGAAAACAGATTTTTAATGGCTTTTTCTGTTCAACAAAAACACCTCTAGGACTCCAAGACTAAAGGTACAGTATTACAATAGTATTACAGACCTAAGCAGTTTAGGGTCAGTAGCTATTATTCTTCTTCAAAACAAAAACTGTCCACCTCAAAAATAAACATAGAATGTTAAGCATACAAATACAGTATATAAGCTGTACATATATTTCTGTAACATACTTTCTGTAACATTACAAACATCATTTTTTACTTACATAGGACAGCATGGCTTTGAGCTCCTCATCACTCCGAACTGTAATTCGGTCGCCGACTTCATCCTCATCTGAAACCAAAGAATACACACATGAATCATCTTCAGGTTAAACAATTCTATAAAATGTAAAAGATAATTTTGGCACTCATTATGCAAACTATTAGTTACCGTTTCATGATTAGAGAAATTTTTGAAACAAATTATACATCATTTAATCAAATTAATGATTACCACTTTTAATCAACCAAATTAAAGGAGTGCAAGAATGTGATTTCTATGCTAAAGTAAATATTCATAATCAGATTTGCTTACATTCAAAAGCTGTGATTGTAGCTTCAGGCATGACATCTCTGATCGCCGCCTGTCACACAAGAGAATCACTGAGTAATCACACATGTGAATGACAGCTGTCAATCAGCACCACCACTCTAAACCCAATTCACTTCAGGGAATGAATCTACAAACGGTTTCTTCCTCTTAAATACACCGATATATGAACCTTACCACACTGTAAATAAACTGTAAACAATCTCACCAGTAAATCATTGAAGTTCAGATGTGATGGACAGTCCACTGATGAGTCCATGTCCCCCATGGGTGTCTTTATCCGAATGACTATTCCTTCTGCTTCCATGCTGCACATGTTAGTCAAAACAAGTAAAAGCATACCAAAAGCAAAGAGAGAAACATAATCTTGACTTTTTGCGGAGGAGTCCTAGACACACATCAGCTGTTTAGTAGGCTAGGCGGCTAGTTGCTTAGCTCACCAACAGTAAGTAATAGAAACATGACGCATTCTTCCCTTAAAGCTAACGCGGCAGGAACTCCGTTTAAGACGCGAGCGGCATATCATCATAGATGTACTAAATACAGAAGAACGGCGGTTTAAATCGTGTAGTTTAACCAGTTAACTGACTGTCAACAAGGAAAATAAAGTAGAGGAAGTTTAGCGGAAATGTACCGACATTAACCCGGAAGCTGAAGATGTGACGGCAATAAAAGCCTCATAAAAGCCGCAATGATTCAGATTTACCATTGATTTCTAAATTGTACTGCGATTTTAATTCACGTAGTGAAAATGTGTTTTTTCATCTCATTAGTTGTTTTTGTTGTTTATTTTGTCCTTGTTTATTTTATATAATTTATTACACCCATACGTGTACTAACCAACCAGGTGCCTCTTTTCTGTTTTTCTCATAGAAATAGAAAACTTTACTGTATAGCATTTCAATGTTTGTCATCTTTTCTGAAAAAAATGCTAGATGTTAGTCAAGTGTCTGCCTTTTGCACTGTTACCTCTAGTGTCTGCATGCATCTTAATTGATTTTAAAAAGCCGAAGGCTTATTTCAAAAGTTGGTAATTGACTGTAATTTTTAATTAATTGAGAGGTACCTTAATATTTCTAATAATTATAATAATAATAATATGCCTCATTACATCTTTATTTTATTTGTTTATCACGTCATCATAGGTTATTTCTTTCACAATTACTTTATATGATATTAGGTTTTCCTCTTTTTGTGCTTTACTTACGAACAATTTAAATAGCATTAGTATTTAAAGATTTCCATTTTGCACAACTCATTAGTGTGTAATTGAATGTACAACACAGAACATTAAGTGCCTTGTTGATTACAGCCTTATCTTAGAAGATGGCTCACTCGCTCAATCATGGTCACCGCCTGATTGCAAAACCCTCAACAGACATTGATCCTTCGGTAAAGAAGAGTTTTGTTTCTTCCGACCTCAGAGTCCTGCTAATGCAGTCTGGATATTGAAACCGCGGCCAGGATTTATGTGTAATGATAAACAGCCATGAAAGCAAACTCTGATCTGAAATCCACAATGATGTGATCACTGCTCTCCAAACAGGATCAGGTTTGACATCAAACTTGGTGTCTCTAGCCTATCAATGCCCTGATCTATTGTTGATCCTAAAGCTGCCCTGTCAATGGAACAAATTCGTAGTCTGAAAGAGTAGAAGAATACCACCTTAAATGTTTACTGTGCTCATTTTGTATGAGAACAAAGCTAAAAGCTTAAATACGCAGTGGGGTTGCATTCAATTGACTGAAGACCATTCTTCTCTGATAGTACAGTTTAAACAGTCGGATTTAAAAACGTACTAAGAGCTCTCCGTTTAATGATCATATAATATTACCCATATTACAATTACCAACAGGGGAAAAGAAGTAGGGGATTTTATCATTTTTCGATAGCCTTAACATTTTAAAATACAGTTTGTGTGTACAGCTGAATACACATCCGTATGCACGTGGCTCATAAACACACAATCAAATCTAATGAGTGCTTAACCCTCCATGATCTGAGGTCTTCCACACAAAGTCATCATCTGCTCTGCGTGACATTGATTGTGTGTCAAACCACACAATAAGTAATGGCTGAGTTTCATTGTTGCATGTTTAGGGATGGAATTGAGAGCAGGAATGGAGTACAAGAGTCAATGCATCTACTAAAGTGCTGATTAGAGGAGAGATGTAAATGGCAGTTTGTCAAACTGTCCCTCTGTGGGCCTGCTGTTAGATCCGTCTGCTTGTGCAGTATTATAGAAAAAACATGCCAGATCAGCAAGCCCAATTATCAGAAATCAAAGTCTGGACCTGTCTGTGTAGAGATCCGTAGGAGGGAGGGCTGGCCTACAATGCAGTTTTTGGTAATAAAAAAAATGTATCAACCCAAATGGTCTTTTCTATCTTGCTCTTTTTTGACAAGCTGCTTATCGGAGATTGAGCTCTTTGATTTGTTGATATTTAACTCTCTGCACTGAGAGAAAAACAGAAAGATAAACAAACATTTATCATTCCAGACAGAAAGATTCAGATTTCCTCTTCCAGACCATTTTAAATTTGTAGGTGGCCACATTTATGCTCATGAAAAACATTTATAATAGAGAGTTGGAACAATTTCCGATCAAAGTCTTTCTGGTATTTGAGATGTTGATGCTGAGCAACGTAAATTAATTTTTTAAACTATGATAATCAACATGTGTTTAAATCTATATAAGTTAATTATATTTCCCATATTGTTGTTTCCTTTTAAACACTTGTTCCTCAGTTTTGAAAGAATCATTGCATTCAGTATCGAACATCACACCACCTGATCCACTGGAGTTGGAAAGAGTCCAGCATCACTTTGATTGTAATGGCTAAAGTGTGAGGAATATGTAAATGAGGTCCTCCATGCATCCATAAAGTAGTGATGCACATGCATAATAAATTGGCTTGTGAATATTTTATTACCTGTTTATTTGAATCATCTATCACCATGGTGGCAGGGTCTAAACCGGGCACCAACTACTGTATATCTCTGTTTGCATATTATAAATAAATTTTCCCATTTTCAATCGGATAACCAATTGACTTACACAAAAGATGAGTGTATCAATTTTGAAAGTGTTTTAGAAACACCTGTTAAGGAACAATTATATGCTTGATTGTAAATTGAGTAATTATGAGCTTTTACTTAAGTAAACGTGTATGTTTGTTCTATTTATCAATCAGTAATAACTCACAGTTCCACACGGATCTAACTGTGAATTTGTACTTGAATTAAATACTGAAAATAATTCTACTTAAGATATTGTTAAACCATACACTGACTGACAAAGGCCATCGCTGTCTTGTTAAGTGCCTACTGCCTAACCCGAATGTTAAGGCTTGGCTGTGTAACATCTGTTTGGTAAATGGGATCATTATAAGCATATTAAGAGGTCAGTGAGATCAAGGTTTTGTGGTTAAACTAGTACATTTGCCCAGTCATATCAGAGCAGAAACACAGTGAGAGGAAGCTGATAAACCGAGCCTGAGGGGGTCTGGTAATAGCTCTGAGCCAGGTAGCGCAGACCTCAGAGTTTATCCTATTTGTCACCTTAAACGTTCTGCCAGTGTGTATGCTAATGTCTCACACCACTGCCTCTACATCTGACCTTTGCTAAAGACAGTTCTAAAATTTGCCTTTTTTTTACACACCCATAACTCTGATGATGTAGGCCAACTGTAATACTTGCAGTAATGGTAATGTCTAAAACACAAGGACACAATTTTATGTAGTTCAAGTATGTACTTCATTGCAGATTCTTTATCAGTATGGTCAGTACAATAAGGTTGTTTTGTTAACATTAAGATTATGAATTTGCTTACATAAAGTAATAATGAACAATACATCTACAGCATTTTTTTTATCTTAGTTCATGTTAATTTTAGCATAGATTAATACATTTAATTAAATTCAAACATATTAAGTGTTAACTTTAGTTAATGCACCATGAACTAACATAAATCATCATTAATTGAAATTCCCTCTTTATCACAGACCCATAACCAAGGTTGTTTCATATCACAAACTGTATGTCTATTGACAATTTTTATTTACTGTACTGTAAATAGTGTGCATAGATCAATGGTATTTCTGGTGTACAAAGTATACTGTACATCTCCAAATGGATTCTCAAGACAGACTAAATGGGCAGAATTACATGTGTGAATATGAATGCACTTATTGAAGGTATCAGAGTGGGGTCCAGCCCGGTATTGATCCTAAAGCAGCTCCCGTCTGCTTAATCCTGCGGCCCGCGTGATGACCAGGCTCCAGAGGGTCATTTACACTGTCTGTTAGAATCCAAGCGCACCTCCCCATTGTAAAATGTAACAAAAGCAAGTGAAATACAAGCATGGACTGTACCTGTGCTCTATACCATCACTTTTTCATTAAAAACCACAATCCTGCAGCTGAGCCTCCGGCGAAGCCACAATGCAGCACTCTAACACAAGGGCAAACACACGAGACCTGATGCTAGCCTTCAAAAAATAAAAAAGCTGTAAATAAATAGATAAATTGAGATGGGCTCTCGCAAAAAGGCTTGAATGTAAATAGAGCATTGATTGTAGCTGGATTTGTCCACAGATCTCGCCCAGCACTGAATGAATGAGGCATTTATATAGCGCTTCATTGTGTATTGTTGTACACCCAAAGCGCTTTACAATCATCTGAGGGGGTCTTTCCTCAACCACCACCAGTGTGCAGCATCCACTGCGATGATGCGACGGCAGCCACAGTACAATGGCGCCGGTGCGCTCACTGCAGTCCTGCTTTAGGTGGAGAGAGATAAATAGATTGGATAGGTGGATTCTTTGGCCTTCACGTCTTTGGGTTTCTTTAATGTTTTGAAAGAGTCCAGCTCTCTGGTGTGCTTAAAGCTGATTCAGTGCACTGTAAATGCTGCCACTCATTAGCAGCTAACATACTCTGAAGCAACCATGTAGGCCTAAATGTCACACAGAGTGTAGAAACGTCTATAAACGGCGCATTAAACAGATGTTTGTCTGTTGACTGAGCTGTGGTGCTATATGCGTTTAGTGATTTGGATTTTTTGTGTGTAGCAGTAGTTTGCACAAGTCTTTGTGTACAGTGATTACAGAGTAAACCATTCAAATCTTTAATGACCCTAACAATGGTGTATGCATTCGGATGTAACCTTTAATTTACAGGGCTACAAAGTAAATGTATATAAAAATCTGAGATTATTTATTCACCATCATGTTGTTTAAAACAGTTATATGCCAGCATATGTCTTTCTTCTGTGGAACCAAAAGACGATATTTTGGGTAAAGATTTTGTGTCCATACAATGAAAATCATCGGTGGCAAATGTTGTTGGGTTACCAACATACTTAAAAAATTCTTCTTTTGTATTCTACAGAAAAAGAAGTCATACGGGTTTGAAATAACATGAGGGTGAGTAAAAGAAGGAAAGAATTTCAATTTTTGTCAATTAACTATCCCATTAATAGCATTTCTTTTGTAAATTGTGCTGCATTATAAATTATGAGCCAATGTGGTTTTTGTTTTTTTAAAACATGACTTTTAAATATATGAGTAATTTGAAGAGCAAGGAAGCAAACATAGGCTAACTAACCTAAAGGAAAGGGAGGATACTGATTGATGTTCCCGTTCTTTACATATACCAGCGCCCTCTGGTGGCCACACGTGTTCGAACATTTGCAACACACTGGCACAGAGATATAACAAAACATACAGAAGCACAGAAAGGAAACAATCTGCTAGTATTTTATACACACAAAACAGCATCATGACAAGCAAAGCCATAGCAAGATAACCTCATTGCAGAGTTCTGTGTGGATGTAAAGTGAGATGGCTCATTAGGTGTGCTGAGTTTGTAGCAGGGGATCCATCTGTAATACACGCAGCACATGAGGAAACAGGAAGGAACTTTGTGATTGTTAGGATCAATGTGTGAGAGAGATTATGTGTTGACACATCCTCAGCACAGATACAATCTCACTCGCTCCCTCTCTCTCTTTCCCTCCATGTCTCTTATTTTCCCATCTAGTTCCCAGGAGATTCTCTCCTGTCACAGTCCCGGATGGTCCAGCCACTAGAGGTCACAGGTTAAATCCTAAAAGAGAAATTAGTTTATTGACACAAAAAGACCTGGCAGTTTATTTGATGTTCCATCGCCTACTGTTCCCTCCCTTCTCTTGTCTGCTTCTCAATTTCACAGATCCCCTGGGACAAACAGAAGCGATATAAATGAGAAATCTATCACAGGGGTTACATCACGTTTGATGTCCCAGATTTAACGGACTAACCGGAAATAAAATTAAGTCTTGCTGGCAAAAATGTTAGTATACAAAAATAGTTTGTAACATGTAACAGTTATGCAGCCATACAAAGTAGATGTATGTATTTGGTTGTACATTTTAGGGTTTTTTTTTGGCTTGGGATAGGAACACATCTGCAGTCATTATGTTTTGGAGCACTGAATGAAAAGCGCTTAACTCTTGCTGTACATCGCGTCTGTTCAATCAGATGAGCAAACATGGCAAAGATGAAGTTCCTAATGACAGTTTCTGATGTGACTGATTTAACATTTGAGATTCAGGTATTTTACAGTAGATGTAAGATCACTCACTGACAGTATATACAAATCTATACAAATACAAATATACTTATACAAATGTATCCTGAGCACAAAAGCTCATTATAAGAGTTCTGACCATACACCATTTTTTTTACGTGAAAATGAATCACCTCATCTTGCCTTAAAAACAAACATTGTTTCACTCTCTCACTCTAGCTCTCTCTCTCTCTCTCTCTCTCTCTCTCTCTCTCTCTCGCTCTCTCTCTCTCTCTCTCTCTCTCTCTCTCTCTCTCTCTCTCTCTCTCTCTCTCTCTCGCTCTCTCTCTCGCTCTCTCGCTCTCCTCTCTCTCTCTCTCTCTCTCTCTCAGCTCTCTCTCTCTCTTCGTCTTCTCTCTCTCTCTCTCTCTCTCTCTCGCTTTCGCTCTCTCTCTCGCTCTCTCTCTCTCGCTTTCGCTCACTCGCTCTCTCTCTCTCTCTCTCTCTCTCTCTCTCTCTCTCTCTCTCTCTCTCTCTCGCTCTCTCTCTCGCTCTCTCTCTCTCTCTCTCTCTCCTCGCTTTCTCTCTCTCTCTCTCTCTCTCTCTCTCTCTCTCGCTCTCTCTCTCGCTCTCTCTCTCTCTCTCTCTCTCGCTCTCTCTCTCTCTCTCTCTCTCTCTCTCTCTCTCTCTCTCTCTCTCTCTCGCTTTCTCGCTCTCTCTCTCGCTCTCTCGCTCTCTCTCTCTCGCTTTCGCTCGCTCACTCGCTCTCTCTCTCTCTCTCTCCCTCTCTCTCTCTCGCTCTCTCTCCTCTCTCTCTCTCTCTCTCTCTCTCTCGCTCTCTCTCTCTCTCTCTCTCTCTCTCTCTCTCTCTCTCTCCGCTCTCTCTCTCTCTCTCTCTCTCTCTCGCTCTCTCTCTCTCCCGCTCGCTCTCTCTCTCTCTCTCTCTCTCTCTCTCGCTCTCTCTCTCTCTCTCTCTCTCTCTCCTTTCTGTTCCGGAGAGGGTGATAAATGCCTGTGCAAGCGAGTCAATCAGACGATCAATCAGAGGCCAGTCGTCCCTCATCTGGTCAATGGCACTCTTGTTTCTGCTGGGGGAGAATGACACAATGACTTTAGCACTTAATTATGTTGTTAATTGCTGTGTTAGATTTCTGCGGGAGGTCCTCAGGTTACTAATTGAGGGTGGCCACACCTGCAGATAGGCACGCTGCATTTATTCACAATTCAATACCTTAAGTCGAGCGATAATGATCATCAGTTTCAGCCTGCCTTCAAATGCTTTTGCCCTCACTGTTAACCTGCAATCACAGAAAATATTGGTATTCCCTGCCACAAAATGCGTAGACGAGTAAAGCAAAGTAATTGTAAAGATTTGATACCTTTGAAGATGTTGATTAAGATGTTATTTACATTCCTTTTTCAAGTACTTTTAACACTCATTTTGACTCGTTCCAAACAACAGGTAATGGGAACATACTGGAAATATGGGAACATACTGGAAAATGTAATGCAATATTCTAAATAATACCATAGTCTGTATACACTAGAACTAAGTGCTTATATTTGTCTATATGTGAAATATGGAAATTACATATGTATTATTCAATATTTGGTAATATAATAATGCATGATTTCATATATTTTTGCACAAGGGAACTCAGAGGGCACATGGTAGAAAGTAAACTGTAGAAAGTAAACGGAGAAAGTAAACATACATTTAGTATTCATTGGTCAGATAATGGCTTCATTTATTATAACATGGCTCTCTTCATTTGTTTAAAAAATCCAACAGCTGAAATTTAGTCTGTATTAAATAAAAATGTCATTTAAGTATAACAAAACTTAGTTTATCAAATCAATATTAAAACACCCCTGATCCATATTTCCTAAGACCCTCGAGTATCTCAAGGGAAATATCGAAGGGATGTACTAATTGTATTAGACCACAGCCAAAATCTTGCCAGATCAACTAAACACATTTGGGGGAAAAATCAGGTCACATACGATACAAACATTTCTCCATCTGCTCATGCTATTTAGAGTCAGTGTGTGATTAAAATAATTGAGGATACTGCTGCCCACTGCATGCAGTCCTGTAAAGTCAGTGCTATATCCATAAGTCAACTCTCTTAAAAGGCCCTGAGGTTGAAACACACACACTTCAGTTCACACCTTGCCTCAGGCTATTAGCCTAACTATCCCCTAATACAGCCATTTCAACCACGGGCCAATTTTACAGGCTCTCCAGTCAAGAAAAAAACATGCGGTTTGATTACCTCACTTTGTACAAAGGAACTAGTAAGTTTCAGTGTCTTCCCTCCTGTGGTGTTCCCAGAACAGCCAATAATTAAACAATATGCACACAGGCTGGTGAATAGCAGGGGTCTCTCTCAGCATAGGGCATAACTGGGGCAGGGCACGCCTAGCTGTGTCTACAGCTGGGACTGTAGCAGTTAACACTCTCAATGCACCATTAACACAAACTATAACATTTGACTGAACCTGCCATGCATTTCTACTCACACACATACATTCACTCCATCATGCTGGCTGCTCCATTAACACAAACTATAACATTACAATGCGAGACACAAAGCCACTATTACACACAATATACCATTAGCACGAGCCATAACATTAGGCCTCACCAGCCGTAATGACTGCACTAAAACAACAGTGGAGAATGAACATGCTGAACTGGGATGTGGCTGTTAATACTGGCTGTTTGACTCTGTATAACTGTGTTCGGATAAAAGCTGACACACAACATTTGCAATGGATTGGATCTCTCTCGGCAGACTTCAATCTGTTTGGATACATGGAACAGTTGCAGAGTATTGCATTTTCAAGCATGGCATATAAGATACACATTTGTTTTGATGCTTATATTGCAAAATTTCTAAATTAAATGGATAGTTTATCCTAAAAGGAAAATGCAGTCATTATTTACTTTCCCTCTTGTCATTGCAAACCTGTATGAGTTTTTTGGAGAACACAAAAGATGATCATTTGAAAAAGGTTGTTAAAGTCCCTGTGAATCGGAAGTTGCGATCAAAATTTCAGATGGAATCTTGAATGAGAAAAATTGTGGGCGTGGCTTTCGTCTTTCTCTTTGATTTGATGTATAAAAACAGCCGTTGCATTTTGAAATGGAACTGGCAGCAGATTGACAGTTAAAGGGGAGGAGTTAATGGATGAACCGCCCATGCCATCTAACATATGTCATCTAAGATAGATAGTCGTCTCAGTATGGAAGTGCAGTTTCGGATTTTAACTAAAGATTATGATGGCACACGATTTTTTATAAAGAGAATGATTCACATTGATAAACTATTTACTATAAATGCTGCAATATTTTATGAAAAAAATAGGCATTGTAATTTTTTATTTAAAGTATTTAAGTAAAGTGGTTAATAAACATTTAACTATACTTTCCTAACATTAGCTTGATACTATTTTTGTTTATTGCATATTTCGCACAAAAGCAGTTTGAGTTTAAACATTAATTAGCTGATTCCTCTGCAGTAACCACATGGGACCCCTAGGGGTGACAGACCCCATGCTGAAACCCCTGATCTAACGTATTCCTCAAATGTAAGACATTACAGTAAATAATTCACAATAATGATTCATGCCAATGGCACAAACTGACAAATACACAAGACAGTCCATTTACCAAACAAGATTAAAGAAGTCAAACACAAAAGTTAAAGAAACCAGAGACAAAGTCCACTAACACGCAGTGCAATAACCTCTGTTCTCTGTGTCCTGTGAACAGGCTTGCCATTGATTAAAACAGCAAGGTGTGCAATAAAGCGCAGGCGAAGTACTGGCTCCATATGGCCTCAGACCCGGAGGCTGTGAGCGTGCTCTTAAGCCTCCCCCCTGCTCCCCTGTTCCCTACTCTCCTCAAGCTCTACAGACGGTAAAAACACAATTCAAAGCACCAACACAATTGGTCCTTGGCAGCAGTTCAACCATTTACTTCAGTAATTAACAGTGCAGATACCCCAACAATTATGGGATGGATACTAACTATGTCACCCTGAGAATAAGAGTGAGCGAACAGACAGTAGAAAATTGCGTGCGCATAGGAAACGCTTTCGTAACGTATAGAAAAAATGATGATGAACAACATGGTTGCAGTACACCATGATTATCTAATAATTAGTTTACAAAAGCTTCCCATCTAGCGGTGAAAAGCAGTAATTAAAGCACGACAGAAAATCAAAAGCTGCTTTGTGAGTGTAAGACAAATTTACATCTCAGGCCTGTGTACTGATTACATATGAAATCAATGCACTGCCAACTGCTAAGCACAAATAAACCATTCGTTGAAAAGGCTGTAATTGCAGCAGAATGTTGAGCTTGCCTCAGTTTCCTCCACTGTGGACAGAATGACATTAACAAAGGATTGTAATATCCATTCTCAATCTTGTTTGCATTATCCATTTACAATCAATTTCCTGTAATCGCTAGATATAGATCAAAGTAATGGTCACCATTATTACGCCCAAATCATCCCACATAGTCTTCTAATTCTCATAAGGATCCTCAATTTATGTTACATGTCTGAAATGTTTTTTATGTGTGATCTGGACACTATTAGGGTTTCAAGCACACTTTGTGAGATAAACACGTATGTTGCAAACACAGCTTTTGAGCCACTTGAGCCCACATTTTATTTCAGTATATCTTATCATTGTTGGTCTATTATGCAAGATAAAGGGTTAGTATACTCAAAAATTTAAATTCTGTCATCATTTACCCACCCTTAAGTTGCTTTAAACCTGTATATATTTTATCGTTACACTGTACCCAAAAAAAGATATTTGGACGAATGTTCTGGGGCACTATTGACTACTAAAGTAGGAAATGTAACTACAATGGCAGTCAATAGTGCCATAAAACTCACATGTGAGTACCTCACATGCTTCAAATTATTGAAAATATTTTTTGTGTTCAACAGAACGACGACATTTATACAGATTTGAATAAATTTTAGGTGAACTAACCCTTCAAGTAAGATGCTGTGTAATCTGTTTCAATCATTATTTCAGAAGATTTGATTCGGTATGACCAGTGCAGACCAGGGGCATAGCATTTGGAGGCTATCATATAGATAATCCACTCCCTGCACTCATTCTGTGACCCCTCTATTTTCACCACTTCTAACACCACAATGCATCAACGATAAAATTATTCTGTCATGGATGCAAATCCACACAAATGCACAAATTCACCCCCCTGACAGTGTGCAGCCATTAGACAAGGTAAACAATCAAGTGGCTATATGTGCATGCGGGCTTACCGTAATCCTATTAAAAAGTTAATAATGACTGTATCAAACTTTATTGTGAAGACTGGCATAATAGACTGTCAAACACCACTGCACACTTTACAGCCTGTTATACAGCTACTTTTTGGTTAATGCCGTTCTGTCCTATGGAATGCATCTATGCCCAATGGAATAGGCACATTACACAAGACCATATGCTGACAAATTTCCAACAGGGACTGCATTACCGTCATTGCAGGAAATGAAGGAATCAGCACTGGCATTGAGTCTGATTAACTCTGCATGACTCCATCAATACCCCAGTGAGCTGGTCTGCTTCTGTCTCCACAGGTGAGCTCCGCGTTCCCGTTCCCAGCAAAAAAACATGCACATATCTATACTAAGTGTCCATTTGTCTCCACAGGTGAGAAGGAATTGTTAAATCTGCAAATGATGGTGTGAGATTATGTTCTGCATGAATAATAAATATAATTGTGTGTGATGTCAGAGAAAGAGACCGCTGCTATGGCAAACATAGCCTACTGTTATTTGTCAGGCTGATAAACTTCGCTGGAACATTAAGAGAGAGATACTCAGAATCCTCGGATTACGGGAATAAATGTAATCAAATTAGCAAATTAGCACTAATTAACTTTAGGGTGCTGAGTCTGACTATTAAAGCACACAAAAGTAGACCGGGAAAAAAACAACAGCTCAACTAAACTTCTTAATTATTCTTGTGCATGTAGCACTTCCAAGACTCGTGCGCCCTAAGTGCAGATAAAGACACCATCTGCCAGTAATTAGAGCTAAATAATATTAGACATTGTAGCTTATCATTTTGACTGCAAATTTGATTAAAACTCGCATATAATTCTCGCTCGGTTTTGTTTCCGGCGCTAAAGCCGCACGTCTGACAAAATGACGGTGGAGAAAAAAGCAACACATTAAAAGCGACTGATTATGCTTTTCCATAAACCTTGGGAAACATATAAACATAAAAAGAATACCACGCACAGTCCTAATCTTTTATAGCTCATTTCCGCTAAATGAGAAGGAATTACTGTGTATCGCTATGGCCTGCTACAACAGCGAGGCGTTGGCCTTAATGTCTTTTTATTAGCTTAATCTCCAAATTAAATGGTGTTTGAAGCCGAAGATGCTCTTTTCTCCACTGTTATTACCCCCATCATCATGAACCCATTTTCCTGCCGAGACCAATTTGAATAAGACGAGAAGGCTGCCTCAAATCCGCGATGGCTGAGGGTGCATGCGTGCGAGCGATTGTGTGTGTGATGGACCTGCAAGCAAGCGAGAGAGACCCATAATGAGGGATCCTGGGGAATAGCCCTCCTAAAAGACCTGATGTTTTTCCAGTTGGCTGCCAGCTGCCAGAAATCAAGACAAACACTGAACATTGACAGGGGGATTAACACAAACACACACCTGAACACGCATACGACGTGAGATGCTTTAACGGGAATGCTTAAAGCAAAAACTGCATTAATTAAATTCATTACAGGCATACAGACATCTTTGACTCATATATTCAATTAGTCAGCAACATGGTGTAGCTAGAAGGGGGACATAATGGATGTAATTAACAACATATTCATGTTTAAATGAGATAAAACTCTCCAACGCTCTTGCCTTATAGACACAATCCAAGACCACTACATAAATTAAGTTTTGTTAACACTTATGCGTTTAACCTTAAACCCTTCCCTCTCTAGAGTTAGTTAGTTGGTAAAAGTGTGGTATTTTTGGTAAAACCGCAGTTTTACTACATAGTAACCATATTATTTTACTGTCATAAAACCATGTTTTCTTCTGCTTTTATTTTTTGTGGAGTGTGCAATGAAATATTCAAATGTGAAGTGAGGAAAGAGAAATCATTTGTTGCATTTGAAGGTTAGATATTTCTGCGTCTGTCCAGCTGCAGTAGGTTTACTTTCTATCTGCTGCTATCACTTCTGATGGTCTCCAGCCTCTGATCATCTGATGTAGGCAGCATCTGAATTAAGTTTACCATTAATGCCCCTTTCATGTGCTTCTGTTGTGATTTACTGCAACTAGTTATTGAAAACTTGTAAATAATATGAATAAAAATGTAATGCTTGTTTTACACTAATAGCAATTAAAAATATATTTATCAAAAGGTGCTTTGTCTATTTCTAAAATCCATAGACATCGATCATGTGATTCGAGCTGTTGTATCAGGATTACCGCTCTACAACATAACCAAATAAAATTTAGAATGAAATCAAATTATGACACTACCTTTGTTTTAGTAAATCCTAAATCATTTGTCCTTCTTTAGGAATATAGGTATATAAAACGTCTGTGTGATAGTGACAATGGGACATTACATGACAGCAGAGCTACTGTAAGAACAGAAGCACCTGCTCTGTGCTTCATTATCCAAAAAGGGTGTCTCTCCTGCCTGCCGCTAAACTGGTTTGACACAGAGATACCACATAAATTCAGATTGAACAAAGTGGCTGGAGACTTTCTTGTCGATAACTGTGAAGAAATTATTTTGTCGGACTCTTCGTGTCAACGCTGTTTCACAACTTTAATTGAAAGTCCATATAACTTATGACTGGTCCTAAATGATGAGAACACATCAGACCAACTTTATACTAATGTAATGTTTTTACACAAAAATAGTTTTTAACATTGTTGAAAGAAAATACTGAGAAATATTTTGAAGGGTTAAAAGATCAAGTATTTTCTGTACAGAATGAGAGTGAGACTATAAGCATGCATTCATAATTGTATGGCAATGATCTTTGGCATCCAGCTGAACCTACAGTACAAAGGCAAGTCTAGGGTAGAGGCCATTGTGATTACTTTACAAATAATGAAAAGACTTGGTTTCTGGTTTGGACAGTTAAATAGCCCCTACTGGTAGGTGCCAGAAGTACTCCATCTGGACCCAAAAACACATTCTGCCTGACAGATACTCCAAATTTCTGTGTATTCTAAATCTGATATATCATTGCTGTCCGTCAGAAACTGAAACCTCAATTTTTTGTCATTTAAATTTTTTGTCATAAATCATTATTATTAGTCACCATTTATGTATGTCTATGGCTTTTGCAAAGCTCTAACCATTAAAATGTATTAAAGAGTGCTTGTCAACTTTGAAAACAAGCATTGTCATTAAATGGCTAATTTAGACATACAAAGGTTTTGGAATAAAATATATATCAAAAATATTTGTCTTACATTACAGTAGAAGTTTAACAGATCTGTCTGCTTTCTTAGGGCACAGCGCAACAAGCTGGGCACTTTGCATTCTTGTGGTGCCTTAATTCATTAAATTAGCATTTTTATAATATAAGGAGTCCGTCACATTGCATTTACAACTTCAAATCCTGGAAAAAAACTTCCAGGTATTGTATTGAACACATTATTTGGATTAGACTGACGGATAAATACTGTTGAGAAAATATGATTTTTTTTGAAAATGGTGCTTTATGTGACCATACTTCATTGTTTTGTCGCTCCCTTGCACTTAAAGAGACACCTCACATGCAAAATTGGGAATGTAGCGCATGGGATATTAAAAGAACTGTGGTGTTTTTTGAGCTGAAACGTCACAGACACATTATGTGGACCCCTATGATTTATATTACATTTGAGTAAAACTAGAAAAAAATGACCCCTTTAAAGGTACAGTTTGTAAGAATTTAGTAGTAAAATATCCACAAAACACTAGGCCAATGTTAATTATTTTTTCAGCTGAGTACTACCAACTGCTTTTAAATCCTGAGAAAATCGCCATTATTGCAAACAGTGAACCGGTGTCATGAGGAATCGAGGCCCCCCTGAAAGAACATCTATCTGGGTACTCTTTTAGCGCCTGATTGCGATTCTTACAAAATTACATTACGATAAAACTTTGCTAAAATTACCATTAACGTATTTTACATTAAGTGCTTGCTATGCTAGTATGTATATGAAGCTATAGGTCGTGAAATCAAACAAATCTTGTTCTTACTGTTTTAGTTAGCTTACGTATGAACTAGCATTGAATAGAACTGCATGGTTAGCTAGCGCTTTCGAAAAAAGCTAGCCCTAGCACTTACCGAACATTCACAAAAATGTACATTTTTGTACCAGTCAAGGTCCTAAAGGGGACCGAATTCCAGGGGGGACTCGATACCTCACGACACCTTTGTTGTTTAGTCGCCTGTCAATGGCGTCATATCCACGTTACCCTTTGTTAGCGCCTTTACTGACGTAGCAATCGCGTGACACTGACGTAGAAAGATGCGGAAGTAGTTTGTACCGTCTGTCTGTCTAGCATTATTGTAAATGATGTATTTACATTCAAATTAACTTTTACTGTGATTGATTTGAACACTTAAAACTGCGCAGTGTTATTATCAAATCCTCGAATTGGACAATTACTGTAACATCTATGACTAACAGTTTAGTTTTAAACCTTACATTACTCGGGTCTAATTCATTATAATGAAATTAAATTATTTAACCAAACCCAGCATTTATAAAACTTCATTACTTTATCTTTTCCGCTAACATGATTTCTGGTTCCAGTCTGAATGATGTATCAGCGGTACCATCAGCGGTGGAGTTGAAGACAACGTATCCCATCATTCCACGCTTTTACATAGCGTCAAGCTACGCGATTGTTGTTGTTTTGATCGTGCGACTTCTAGCGACGATTTCCCATTGCACATATGGGAATGTTTAACATGGTGCTGTAAATTGACTTGCTGCACCTAACCTAATGCAGTTGCTAATGTAACGTAATTACCTCAGGGGTCACAATGGAGGGGGAGCAAATTCCAAAGGCTGATGGCATTTTATTTGCATAGTTTTATTTTTAACTTAACTACTATCGTTATGTTTTGTCACACTTATTAATTAAATAAACTATTCCTAATAATAAAAAATGATTTCTTGGGGGGTCACGACCCAAACTTTTGTGTTTGTACTGCAGAACTGAGTAGTATTGAGACAAAATCTAAATGTGATCTGAGTTTCGGTACAATCAAATAAACGATCAAGGTCAGTGTATACTATGAACGCATGTATATGAATGGTCAGGCTGAAGGGTTCGATTATTAACCTTTTCTGTTGCCTCACATACGTTTCACACAGTAAGCACTAGTGGTCTGTAGGCTCAATAGATTGCTCAAGTAGAATGTTATTAGTTAAGGGTCGCTGTCTTGATTTCTGTCCCACTCAAAAGGCTAATCTTCATTGGGCAGACATTGAGCAGCCATTAATCAGGAGCCTGGCAGCTGGTGGGCTAAACTACAGCTGTTAGATTTGCAGTGTGTGTAATGGAGAAACCAGTCAATATGCCTTTTCGCAAGCAGTGTGACATCACATCCGGATCTAAAAGCAGGGTAGACACTAGGGCTGCAACTAACGATTATTTTAATAATCGATTAATCTGTAAATTATTTTTTCGATGAATCGATGAATCGGATGAAAACATAAACCAAGAAAAGCATTCATTTCCAACCCTTTATTCAAAATCAGAACTAAAATCTTTAGAAAGTGCACAAACATGTTGCTCCTTGAACATCCCTGGGCTGTTATAATAATAATAAAATAAAAATGGGCTAACACAAAAAACATAGACATGTATGCTTTACATCTGCCAAATATATAGACTTTTTTTTAAATAAAGTGCCACCTGAGCTACTGAATAAAGAACAATACAAATCAGAAAATTTGACAGGACTTGTTTGAATGTCAGAACTTGTTCTCTACACTACACTGCAGACGCACACACTCGCAGATGCACACACTTTTGCAGACGCACACACTCACAAACTCTCACACTGACACACACACACACTCTCTCTCAAGTTCACTTGAAGCTTATTCATTAAATTATTACCATCATTGTAGTAAGTGCAAAGTTAATTTATACACCACATTTTAACAAAGCTTAAGATGACCGAGTGCTATAAAAGAACTTTAAAATTAAATTAAAAAGTACAACACATACAAATATATTTGTCAATAATAACCTATATGGGACAAAGCACAGAATATACACTGCAAAAATTGCTTTTCTAATTTAGTAATTTTGTCCTGTTGTCAGTCCAAATATCAAAAAAATCTTAAATCAAGAAACATGTATTAGACACATGAAAAAGCATAAGAAATTATGTCTTGTTTTCTGAAAAAACACCTCAAAATGAAGTGATTGTTTGCTTAAAACGAGCAAAATTATCTGCCAATGCACTGTAAAAAATAAATGTATTTTTACAGAAAAAAACGGTAGAATTTAACAGTATTATGACATTTTGATCAGAACTGTGAAATTCCATAAAAATGCTAACTTTGACATCTAATGTACATTTTCCCTGTTTTTTAACTATTTAAATTTGTTACTGCAAAAAAATGACATTTTTCTTTAAATAACAGTAATTGTTGTCTATTGTTATCCTGACATGTCCTTAAAAAAACATTCCTGTATATTTTTTGGTCAGAGTTGAAAAATGTTTAGTTTTACAGAGAAAACCAGTAGAATTTCACAGTCATATCACATTTTCATCAGAACAATGAAATTCCACTAAAAATGCGTACATTAACACCAAATATAGTCCTACATTTTTCCAGTTGAATTAGGCAGTGACTATGCACTAAGTGCAAAAAGCAACAGTTGTGATTTACACTAAAAACAAATATATATTTTATTTACATCATGTAAATGTCGCGATAGTTTGCAATAAGTGTAAATAGTATTTAGATGTAATATTCTATATTTTGGCAGATTCTGTTCGCATCTCGGTAATTGTGTACATTAACAGGATACAGGATACAGTATAAAGTGTATTATTAAACACTCATTAGACACTTTATTTCTACTTCATTTTTGTTGAAAATAAATGCCTTTTCGATGTGATTTGTGATACCAAAAGGTATAAAATACAGATTCGAACCAAGGTCTTTGAAACAAGCATCAAATAAACGAGGCTTCCACACTAGTGCCTGTGCCACTGAAGACATGAGATTAAGTTGCGCATCTTTTCTAAACTTCATTGGTGATCCGACACAATGTACTATGTTGTTTCCTTGATTTATAGTCAGTGTTTAGCCTACTATTGATTTTATACATGTCATACATATGCCTACCGTTCGTTTGTTAAAGAGGCGATCTGGCGCTGGACTGTGTTGTTTATAAAATCATATTTTTTTTAGTTTTTTGCCGCTGTGGTTAGTGGCGAAAGGCAGCAGTTTTCTCTTGTGGCTGTTAGAGCATTTTATTACTATGGGGGCAGTTGTAGCTTAGTGGCTAGAGAGTCGGGCTTGTAACCCAAGAGTTGCCGGTTCGAGTCTCACGACTGGCGTCTTGCGACTGTGGTGCCCTTGAGCAAGGCATCTTACCCTAATTGCTCCCCACACTGCTCCGGGGGTCCGGGGTTAAAGAGGTCATATTTCGAGTATGCGTATCCTCATCCAAACACACACTCCTGTCCAACTTGTTACACCACTTCTGGAAAACCATTTATTGTTAAGGTAAGCTAATTGTTATGATTTCCATATCAAAATCTGAAATAATCAGCTGTAGATGCTATTTACACTAAGAAAAATACAGACGTATTTTAATTTTCACTAAGTGACAATATCAGCATTTTTAAGTAATGCTATTTACATTAGGTGTAAATAATTTTCATTTAATAAATATAATTATCAAATTTGCAGTAAGTGTAAATACTAATTAGAAGCTATATATATTGGCAGATTGTTGCACTTTAGCATTTTTGTAGATTAACATGATCCAATAATTATCAGAGTGAAAATGATTATATTTATTAAAATTTTTAAATGGATGCTACATTGTTGTGAGAATAAAAGCCCTTCTACACTTCTACCCCTAAGCCTACCCAATAAATACTTTATTTTTAATAAACACTCTTCTCTTAATAAAGCACTTTATTTCCACTTTTCAAACATTTCCTAAATTTTCAGTGCAAATAAATGGCTTTTTTTAATTACAAAAAAGCCAAATTTATAAGCCAGTGGTTCTCAAACTTCTTCGGCGTGCACCCCCATTTAAACCAAATGTACAGGGACATCTTTGTATACTGTGTGACAGACATAATGATAAATAACAAATTAAAAATACACTTGAAACACACATTTTTGTAAAATGTTATATGTAAAATAAATTATGGTAGCCAGAGTATTGCTGTAAACAACTTCAGCTTTTTATTATATAGCAAACCTTCAAGATCAAACAATGGAAAAACACTTCCCAGCAAAAGTCATGTTTTAGAACACAAATTTGTTCACTTAAAAAAAAAGTCGACCTGGATTCTGATAATTCTGGACATGTCACATGGGGAAAATGGATAAAGCATGTTTCAGAACACAAATGTGTTCAATTTAAAAAAATCAAAAACACTGGGCCTGGACTCTGATAATTTTGAAGTTTATCACATCACAAGGTAATAAAAATTAACAAAGCGCTGCACTGATTTACAAAAAGTCGATCTGTCCTGTTCTTCAGCGAAATGCCAATCTTCTGAAAGACCACATCTGTGGGGACACAAACAGTTATAATTAAAACCCAAACCAAAAGGAGAGCAGAAACAACAACAAGCCTTAATCAAATACTCTCAGTTTTGGCCACAGACAATTACATCACATTTATTGGAGTTAATTATAAAAATGATTGTCCTTTGATGCACAACAGACAACAGAGCTTCTATACCTGTTACTCTCCCCAGTCAAATGCAGCAATTTTCGACGTCAGACTCAATACTCTGGGGTTGACAGAGTACGCTCTCTTTTTCTCTCTCTTTTCCACCTTGGTACCTTTATGAGGATTTATCCTAAAGATGCACCTTTAAAACACAACACAAACAATATCCTTAAAGAATTGTTGTATGCTTCTTAACCAAAGGAATGCAGTCTATAAATTACCTTTGCAAGAATTCTAGTGTGGCTCCCAGTTCTACAGGGTAACTGATGTTCAATATATAGTAAAGAGAGAACATCAGATACAGGGCTTCTGTAAAACTCAAGAGATGGTCATTTACAATCATCTGGTCTACTGCTACCATGTACACACTGGCTGTCAGTGGGTTCTCTCCTTTGAACAAACACAAAATCAGTAAGACATAATATTTAACAGAATGTGAGTTCTGGTCACCCGAAACCAGGAATTATCGTGTTGCAAGATCATAGTAAATAATACCCACCACACACTACTATACATGGTGTTGCTGGAAGCTGTTCTGAGCATATATCACTTGGAACAGAGGTGTCTTCTACCATCACAAGAAAGTGGTCTTGGTCATTTTTGAAATGGGTTAGCAGCAACATCACTGCCCCACAAACATGATCCCCTCCAGCTCTATACTTTGTGAGGATTCTCCCTGCTCTGCTTGCTCTTTCTGTGCACTGAAATTGAAAGTACTCTAATATTCTTCTGAACTTACTGGAAGCAGATTCTTTAAAGCTGTTGTTTATGTCAATGCCAGTGAGCTCTTTAAAGTGTGCTTTCATTCCTGCTGGCTGAAAAAGATATGGCCACTCATCAAGTAAATATTTGGTTTCCTTTCCAGATTGGATGTTGTTTCTTTGAGAGGTGTAAGTAGAAGTCATTAAGCCATAGATTGTCTTTACATCACTTTCATTATTTTGAAACATTACTAGCAACTTCTCTTTCTTTTCCTGCTGCAATTCAGATGTTTCTCCAACTAGCAGTTCTGGATCAGAATTTATACAACCATATAACAATTTTCGTTTCTTTGTTGATACTTCTAGAGTACCACAAAGTGGTGTACTAATACCTTTTGCTCTTTTAAAATTGTCAATTCTACACACCAGTTGTTTGAGGAGAGAATCATATCCACTTCCTACAACCTGCAAATTAATCTCATCTCTGAAAGACTTTGGGTATGCGATCACCATTTGTCGGGCTATTTCTGATACATGTTTTTTTGCTGGACATTTGCTGACTTCCAGGATCTCAGAAGCAACAATGCGGACCAACTGTCTTCTCTCAGAGCAACTTGGCCTTTCGCCATTTTGCAACTTTTCCATAAAACTTGCTGGCATTTTTTGCCATGGAACATCAAAGCTATAATGCCAGTCATGGTCATAAAACGAAGTTTCACAGCTACTGTCACCTAGAAGATAAACCAATGTCCACAGGTTACAGAATGAACACTTTTCATGCAGCTGTAATTTTTTGGCAATATTGCCTATTCCCAAGCTGCAGATTTATTGAAGTTTAATAACGGACAAACAGAGATGGCATGGGGCTTTGTGGGTTGTTCATGTGCCACTATATAGAGTATGCATTTAAAGTGGTGCACAGACTTGTTTTATGTCCGCAGTGCATTATTGTCAGAGGGGAGACTGTTGTGCATTTTTCACAGGGACCGCAGGACCACAGTGCAACAAATCACTAGCATGAAATGGGCACATTTAACGTGTTGCTGGTGATTTGCTGCACTGTGGCCCTGTAGTTGCTCTGAACAATGCACAACAGTCTTCACACTCCGCTGGCATAAGCTGCTGACTCAACTGGAGACGGTTTGGCCATTCATGCACCAGGTAATCACCACAGTGGCACATGTACGGATCACAATGTATGGAATTTCCAAAATCAATGATTTTTTTAGGCCCCGTGCCATCACAGTTTGATTTGTACCATCAAACTACACTAGTCAAAATTTGTAAGAGGATCAAAGCCTTTCACAATAGTTGTCTTAAAACCAATACCCAAAACTCTTCAAATGTTGACTAGTGTACAATAAATCTGCAGATTTGTATACATATACACATATACATATACATATACAAACCCGATTCCAAAAAAGTTGGGACAGGTAGCAATAAGAGGCCGGAAAAGAATGTACATTTAACTTTGTACATATGTACATTTAACTTTTCCGGCCTCTTATTGCTACCTGTCCCAACTTTTGTGGAATGTGTAGCTCTCATGAAATCCAAAATGAGCCAATATTTGGCATGACATTTCAAAATGTCTCACTTTCAACATTTGATATGTTATCTATATTCTATTGTGAATAAAATATAAGTTTATGAGATTTGTAAATTATTCCATTCCTTTTTTACTCACAATTTCTACAGTGTCCCAACTTTTTTGGAATCGGGTTTGTACATATACATATACATACTGTATATCGCTCTGTGAACTGCACGTGTGGCACAATTTGTTTGCCAGGCGTGCTAAAGGCTGGGCATGCTCACATTGCAAATTCTCTGTATATGAATTACAAGAATTGACAAATTACATGTTTTGCTTTCAAAATGTTTGTGGATTGCTTAATGTTGTATCAGCGTTTTACTCACGTCTTCCACTTGAAGAGCTGGATGGTGAAATTGTGCATCCAGGAGCAGGTGAACCTGATGCATCAGAAGTGTATTCAGCAGACAAATCATTGGCAGTGTTTTGCAGAGTGAAAGCAATATCTACATGGCATAAACAAAAAACTGCATTAAAAACCATACTGCAGAAACAAGAAACACATTGACATACTGTAATACAAGTAAAGAGTACAGCTAACAAAGTACAGAATGAAAGAGACTGGGGTGTTGTTTTTCCAGTTCATCTAATGTATGCATGTACACAAGTCAACATTTAAAGTGGATCAAACCTTTCATAATAATTTTCTTAAACCAATACCTGTTCTTGTGAACTTAATGAACTCTTTGATCCACTTCAAATGTTGACTAGTGTATATGTAAAAATAACCATTGATTTGAAAACTTACTTGGGATTTGGGCTATTAGTTTTCTTGCTTCAATCGGTCTCAGAAAGCCACCTAGATCATCATCTTTCAAAAACTGTAGGTCATCTATGGTCTCCACACCTAGGCTGTTCAAACCCTCTATGGCTAGCTTTGAAGTTATAGGGTTTGGGAACATATTCTCAATAAAAGTCAACAATGCATCCATTTCTGTTGGGAGAGGACAGTTTATCCTTTTTACAGATGAACAACGCTGTGCTTCAGAGTAATGACCTTCAGTCCCATAAAACTGTACTCATTTAAGGGATAATAATCCAGACATTCCTCAGCATTTACACAAATTAATTCCTTTGTCGCAGGCAAAATCTCATGAAGTCCATAATCATGCAAATACACTGAGGGGCGGGGAGTCACAAGGAAAGTCATCTCATCATCTTTCACAAAAATCAGCTCAATCTGTCCAAACTGTAAAATAGAATACTCCTCTTCACATTTAAGGCAAATTAAGTTTCCTTTCCTGTACAGGGTACCCTTGTATTCTACCCGTGTTGAAACAAAGTCTGGTTCATTAAGCAAGCTTGTCTCAACAGCTTTGCACACAGCATCACTGTACAAATGAGGAGAGTATGTGGCCAAGTCAACACTTTTAAGCTTTGGTGAAAAAAATGACTGTGAGTGAAGATATGCTTGAAGAAGTTGATGGTTGTGTGACAATGTCTTGCATACATTTTTGAAGTTCTGTGTTCTTCTCACACTTCTTTTGAGGTAGGAATGTTTGCTTTCAAATCTCAATGACCATAAACGAATTAAAGGTCCAAGACTTAAAATGAGTGACGTATAGTGAAGCATGTAATGATGTTTTGGTTTCAAATTTTCACCAGGAAACAGCTCCTTTCTTGTTTCCAGATATTCTGGTATTAAGACATTGAGATATGCAATCTGTGCAGTGGTAATCTTGGGAGCACACACAAGCTCAACCAGTTCTTTCAACTTAACAGTCAGTTGCCATACAGGGTCTTGTGACTCTACTCTGTCTCCAATTATGACAGGAAGAAATCTGAGGAGACACCAGTTCTCAGCTGCTTGACCACCTAACTTTCTGCCTTTTTCACGTATCTGAGAGGGGGCAGAACCAGCATCAGAATCCAGATATTTGAATTGTGCAAGTCTCCTGTTCAGCTGTGTATATGAAAACCACTTCCTTTTTACAAAGTATTCCAAGAAAATGGCAAGATCAATAGCTACAACGCCTTCAAACAAGTCGTGGCCAATGCATGGGGGAAGGCCAGGCTGAGCAACATGAAAATATTTGAGAGAGTTGAAAATGGAGTCAAACTTCAACCCATTTACAACATTTTCTTCGGTCGTCCTTAGAGTTTCCACTGCCGCCTTATAGGACTCAACTGTGCGATTGGGAAAGTCTACACACACATTCTGAAGTTCACTGCGAGATACCAAGCAATACCTACAGCAATGCTTGGCTGTACTGAAGTTCTGTGAGTAACCACCGATGCAGTGGGACCCCGAATTATCACCGATAATAGCCACTATTGTTGCACGTACTATGTCACCTGAAGATGTCACAAATCCATGCTCTTCAAGTTCTTTGACATCTGCCAACAACTTAGCAAAAATCTTCGTTTGACCAAAATAGTTAAAGTCTCTCTCATGACACAAAAGTGATAACTGAATGTTATCAATGCATGATCTGTAAAATGGCTCAAAGTTGCCAAGTGTAAAATACACTCCAATCATTTTGTGTTTTTTTTTTTTTAGCTGACCCAAGGGGATTCACAATCTCAAAGGCATCCTGGTACAAGATAAATTGGATTGTAATCTCAGGCTGCTTAAACAAGTCATTGGATTTGAATACAGAGCCATCACAGATGTCAAAGAACACAGAAGAGTGTACATGCTGATGTTTGGCACACTGCTCCCACACCACTGGGTCTATTAACATGGTTTTTAAAGTGTTCTTCAATGGAATATACTGTGCATAACGTTGGTTTCGGTTCTCATCACGGCCAAGATACATACTTTGTGGATGCACGTACGGAAAAAAATTCTGATAATACTGTCTTCTTTGGTATTCTGTGGAAAGTAATGAATTACAAGCTGAATGTAAATCTTGGCCTTGCAAAGTCTGCACCACAGATTCAATATCAAATTGTGAGAGGGACGTTTTTGACTTGAGTATTTCCCTGAACATCTTCTGTGTGTACTGATGACAGATATAATTTAATCCACTGAATTCCTCCACAATCATCTGAATGGTTGACGATGGCACCAGGTATTTGGTTTGTAGCTGCATATAAAACAGGCAGAGATTTTTCATGTACAATGACTTTGTGTTACATTTCGTCAGTGAGTCTGTGAATTCCCTTTCATCAACCTCATCCTCAGTAACATCAAAAAATGCTGAAGAAGGATGCTCAGATAAAGAATCCATAATCCGTAACTGTGCAAATGTAGAAGTCCTGTGCTTTCGTGAAACATGGGCAGTGAAACTTGATCTTAAACTGAATTTTTTGTCACATTTTTCAAAAGGACAACACA
Source organism: Triplophysa bombifrons (assembly GCA_029783895.1). Taxonomy (NCBI): domain Eukaryota; kingdom Metazoa; phylum Chordata; class Actinopteri; order Cypriniformes; family Nemacheilidae; genus Triplophysa; species Triplophysa bombifrons. The sequence goes on from CM056448.1 coordinate 23,204,563, forward strand.
CCACCTCTCCCTTGGATAAATGTGACCTGAGATGAGAAAGGACATTGTTCATGTCTGTAAATTGTTGTTGACAGGCTGTATTGTTGCAAACAAACGTGCCCGTCGAATCATCAAAATGAGTATGTGGTATTTTCTGATGGCGATAAACATGAGCTTTGAGAGCATTGTATTTTGAGAATTTACATTTGCATTCTGGAAAGCAACATGGAAATTGAGCATTTGCTTCATGTCTGTGTAAGATCTGATGATTAACATATCCCTTAACTGTCTTCAGAGAGCAATCACAAAATTTGCACGAAAACATCATCATACATGTGGTTAAAGGTAACACACCTCATAAGATGAAATCCGTTGTCCATGCATATGAGTGTTCTTAAATGATTGTGAAAGGCAAGCAACCTTCTAAAACAACAAGAGCACAATTCTGAAACCTAGTACTTTTTAATGCAACTTGCATCAAACATTAAGAATAAGATTTAAAAACGTATGTGATTAGCCATTGTAATTGTATTCACCTGTTGCCAATTAACTTTTAAATTACGATGGATGACACGTTAACACATTTTTTTAAACACTTACCATTCACCACTCGACATCGAGGTCCGTGATTGTTTTGTTGTCATTCTGTTATATATTGCATTCATACAGCAGAATATGTTGTCTAAACGGTCACGTTTACACACAAAGCTACTTAACAAAGTCACTTACGATTTTTGAAAACAAACTGACGCCTGTGCGTCAGTTTGCACCCTTGGCCTTGTCAATGGGTGAGTTCACATCACTAAACTGTCTGAAGAAGTAAGGTGTCGTGGACCATCATTAAATTTGTAAGTGCATTACATATTTAATGAACAAATATTTTGGAAAAAAACTATTATTTTTTATGTAAGAAACGCAAGAACATCTAAAAAGAGTAACATGATCAGACATGATAATAAATATAGATATGTGATGTATGATATATAACCATTTTCTCTGTTTTTTTTAAAGGCATCAACATGGAGATTGAATTGGAGACAATTGTTCTGTTCGAAGTTTGTGGAAGAGGCAATGATGAAATTAATTTGAATTGTCAATGTTGTATTTTAAGCATATAAGCAATGTTTAGATGATGGTACAGTAGCACTGTTTAAAGTTTTTAATATTATTGTTATTTACAATGGAAACTACTGTAACAGAAGAAAATAAAGAGGGACAAATACAAATGATTTTCTCTAATGACTTTTTGTATGACATATAACGTACATTTCATGAATAATCAAAAACAAAATGCTGTACATGCCTTTCAAAATTATGGTCCATCACAGTTAATTTTTTCAAATAATGGTCAACACATGTTATTTTAAATAACGGTCAACACATGTTATTTCAATTTACAGTCAAACTCTGTTAAATAATGATTAAAACATGATTTCAGTTTACAGTCAAAACATGCTTTATGAAGTAATGGCATCAACATGTCATTTATATCTACATTCAAATCATGTTTAGTTAAACAACTGCTACACCATGTTTTTACATTTACAGTTAAAACATGTTTTATTAAATAAGGGTTTAAACATGTTACGTGAACTTACAGTCAAATAATGCCATTACATTTAATGGTCTATGCATGTATTTGCAATTATACAGACAAAATATGTTATTTCAGATTACGTTTTAAACATGTTATATATAGTACTGTATGGTCAATGTTCTTTTTCATGTTGCTGTGTAAACATGTTACTTCAGTTCATGGGGTTTTACCGTTATTTTCATTAATGGCAAACGTTTGGCACTCTGTGCTGCCATGCATTTGCTCGTTTTTTTCTGTGTTTTTTTTTTACAGTGTGGGCTACGAAAAATAATCTTAATGAGATATTAATTTTCTCATGCCATTTTTCTTGTCTAGTAATCTTGATTTTTTTTTTTTAGATACTTGGACTGGAAACGAGAAATAAATTACTAAGTAAGAAAAACTGTTTTTGCAGTGTAGCTATACATGACAACAGATTGAGAAATGAATGGTTCAAAAAAGGCTAGTGAATAAAAACGTGTCTTTATTCTTGCAATGCAAAGTGCATTGTGCACTATACCCCCCTGCTTCACTACTGTTATTAACGAGCTAATGCTAACTTGTCATGCTAGTCAAGATGGATAACAAGTAAACACCAGCACAAGGGACATTACGTTCTTCACTTCAAAACGGAACAAAAGTAGGATTCTGTAGTGACTTAACCTGCTGTTGAACTCCCTTCCTCCTCATCAAAGACTTCAACATGTTTGCGTTTCAGGTGCTGGATCATTGACCGTGGTGCTCCCGCCATGTCGCTTTTGCATATTTTGCAGTAAACACACTTTTTCTGTTTATTTAGTGTGAAATGCTCATACACATTGGATGATTTCGGTCACGCGGATTTCTCTGCCTCCGTCATGTATCTTTCCTCTGCTATTTTTTATTTTTGCTCCGACCTGTCTATGAGGCGCCGAACTCTGCTAACATCAGTGCGCGAGAGAGACCGAGTGTGTTCACTCCGCTCCACGTTCACATAAAGTTTTTTTTTAATAATCAAACGTCTCCATGTCGCGCGACACAACGAATCGATAATGAAATTCTTTGCAAACTCTTTTAGTAATCGATTTTTATCGATTAAATCGATTCGTTGTTGCAGCCCAAGTAGACACATTTCATCCTATGGGTAATTACAGCGTTATGGATGTGACATTTTGCGATATGGATGTGACAAAGATGCTCGGAGAATGTATTTGTTATCAATATACTGAACCATCTGTTTATATTTTACTAAACCCTTGTTGATAGAGTTTAAACGTCAGAAAAATATCAGTCCATGCTCAAGTTTTCTATTTTAAAAGAGGGAAATAAACATGCGTTATGGATGTGACAAAAAATGACACGGTTCTTGGGAGACGACAAACTTTGTAGGATTTCTGTGAATTGAAATGCACAAACCTGAAGTAATTATGCCCAATGAATGGAGCCTATTTATGGATGTGACAATCCTAAAATGGCACTTACCTGACTGTGCAAGATCATGCACTAAAAATAAATAAATGCATTAAAAACGTGAAGAGAGGCATCACATGGTTAATGGAACCACCACATGTTGATATCTGTACTGTTATTATAGTAAAAACCTTTGGTAAAAAAATCATGGTAAGGTTGACATTTACACGGAATTGCCCCTATACCGCCAGTGGACGATCGGCAGATTTGATCAGCTGAATGAGACAATATTTGATGCAAGACATAAACTTGTTGACAGATTTCCACAATCTAAGCAGCTGAAAATTTAGAACCAGTTCTGTACGTTGCCCTCAATTTAACTGTTTATATTTAAGTTTCTTTTAACAGTAAATATGCCTACATCTAACGAGCGTAGCCTATTTCACATGCCGCAAATGTTTTGTCATTTTGAGGCTCAGCTCTCCAGAGACCGACACGAGGCTTTAAGTAGAACAGGTGTTCACATTTTTAAGGCAAGCGAGGGATTCTATCTTTGTCATGGACAGAAGGCTTGAAGGGAGAAATGCTGGCCAGCAGCACAGATACGCAGGTCCGGATGGGCACGGATCCAGTGCTCGGCAGTTGTCCGGAGACAGCTGTGATGCAGCAGCGCGTAGCGCAATTCACCTGAGCGGAATGCTGATGGCGGGAGAATGTGACAGCCTCCACAGCGCTCATCACCACACAAAGCCAAGCGTTACAACAAATGGCGACCTTTAAGAAGATTAATTTGTTTACCAACAGAGGTAGTGGCTGTCACCTGCCCGGTGACTTTCATGATGCTGTCAGGACAAGAGTTTAATAGTCATCTGTTTGGGTTACCCTTTCTGTCAGGCTTTCATCAAAAGCTACAGTATAAGGATATAGAAGCAGTCCGGTAATGTTAAAACATTAATCTACAGTGAGACTGTATTACCTCTACTTATCAGACATGTTCACAAGTCTCAGAGGTCCAAGTTTCAAGTCTCTGAGGAGGAATCCAAGTCACATTTCTAGTCTCTGTTTTATATTTAGGAATAGTTCTCTCAGATAGTTATTGTAATTCACAGTGTATGAAGCTAAATCCGTTTTGAAATATTACAACAAATTAACAGAATGTGTTGGGTATTTGAACCAGTCCTGATGCTATTTTGACAGCCTGAGTTTTCTTCTTTTTTACTAGGTCTTTGCTCCACATTTACCGGTGCAAAATCAAAATACAGTTTTTGCACAATGATGATGTACTAATATGAACAATTTTGCTGTAATCTAGGCGAAATTGAGTTATGTAATGAATTGCTTGAAGTGTAATTAAAAGTTCCAAACAAAGATTTAATTTGACATTAATAATTTACTTGACCTAAGAAGGAAATTAAACCATGTCATTATTTATTTTTCAGAAAAGTTCAGTAATTACTGGATACGCATTGTTGCAGCACAGAGAATTTTAGACAATGAGCGCATGTACTAGTTCATTCAATCTCCTTTGATTTAAATGACTCGTTCAGTATGGCGTATTCATTAAGTACATTCAACCAATGAAACACTTTGATGGGCTCACACTGAAGCTATTGGCTCTGTCTTACATTTCTTCAATCATGCAAACATGTTGCACACTTGCTTTGATCTTTAAAGTCGTATTCATATTATTTCATCACATATTTTAATGTACAGTGCGACTTACGTCATCACTTCTTTTGGCTTATCTGTTACTTTCACATTATGCAGCAGCTCGCAGTAGCGGATACGTTAACATTGGAATTTAAATGTTCATGCTTGCCTTTGTAATGAGTCTCAGGGTGACTTGCCTGCAGTCGCGCTTCAAGTTTGTGGTGCTTTACCGGCCATTGTGAAGGAAAATAAGACATATTGTAAACCACGTGAAGACACAGAATACATACAGTATGTTGGTGCGTCCTCTTTACCCTCTTTAAAGTAAGATTTTATTCGTTTATATAACTATACCATGAACACGCGTTCTCCAGATGCATCCTGGTGTACATAATAATGCTGACTTTGTGTGTTTAGAGATGAATCGTTGTGACATTTTCTGCAGAACATAATGGATTGGGAATTAATAGAAAAATGTGTTATATGCTGTCATGTTGGGAAGTAAAGGGAGAATGTGAATGAAATATTCTACCAATATGACTTGCGCTTCATAAGAGTTTCATGAGTAACGAGTCCAAGTCACGGACTCTAATTTCCATCTCTGGTCCTTATGATTGAAATACACACTTGCATTCTTTCTTTGCTCGTTTAGTTTTTTTACCTTACTTTTAAAAAAACTTTTACATTTATTTATATTATAAATAGTACTAATATAAAACAAGAGCTGCAAGCAGCACGGCATAAACGGAACGCATGTGAAAAACAAACAGAGCTGTAGAAGGACAGAGCCTGAGCAGCACAGAACATCATGAGTAAAGCAAAGATGAAATAAAACACGCATGGGAAACAAATAGGTGAGACTGAGATCAAATTTGGTGTCTTCATTCACAAGTACAACAAACGTACTAGGAGGAATTTGATATCACGACCTCTGAGACACCAGGCTTGCGGTTCAGCAAAGCACACCATGGAGCTTATACAAAGTGTCTGAGATCCTGAGGAGATGTGTGAGAGCTGCAAGTAGCTAAGATGCTGAAACGAGTTTTAGAGCAGAAATAAAAGAAATACTACGTATTTGAGAAACGGAGGCATAGGTGGGAATGAATTCAAGAAGACCGTTTTGCATAGTAGTGCACAAAACGTTACTCAATACGAGAACACTAGGTGGCGCTGTCTTTTAGCGTTGCATGCAGTTCCGGAGACTAATTCTGTTACGATTTGTCAGTAGAACCCAAGCGCAGGTAGATATATATTTATATATATATTTATTTAACAAAAGTACAAAACAAAACACCCACGATGGGGAAAACGAAACTAAGACTTGATACAAAAAACAAAGACTTTCCACAAGGGGGCAAAAACAATAGAGAACAGATAGTATAACAACTTACACAAACTAAGACACGACTGTTTACAATGAACATCTAAGGGGCAAGGTAATCCTACGGGTAAATATCACACAGCAAAGACACAAGGTAGCAGGTAAACAGTCAAACATCCAAAAAGGCAAAACGAACGAGCCTAGGACAGTAGGCACGAGGGAATTTTAAAGGGGAGAAAATCAAGAGGGGACGGGTGCAGGGCATGAGCAAATAAACAATCAATAATGAGGAGACGAGAGGGCGGGACCAGAGACAAGACCAGAGAGACCATATGGAACGCCAAATGGGCCAAAATGCCTCTATACACATTAAAC